>CM060683.1:181165015-184021265 GCA_030686995.1 Artemisia argyi
ATGGATTGGTTTGACCATAGTGGTTTTACACTTATCCGGGCGGTTCTACGGATGGGTCGTGATGGTTGAGAGGTGTTTATTGACTTGGTCATGGTTTAAAATGGTTTAAAGTTTCAGAATTTGTGATGAAGAAGGTGTGGTTTGAGAGTGTTTAGGATGGTTTAATTTATAGTGATGAAGATTTGTGGGAAGGAGTGTTTGGATTTGATGTTAGTCCATACAAAAATGGTGGTTCCTAATGATTTGGAAAACTTAATTGTGGGTTGTCATGTCATGGAAGTCAATCCAATGAAAATGGTGAAGTGAGAAAACAAGTTTTTGCACTAAATGCATAGTGGTTGTAGTAGATTTTGGTTGTATAAATATCTGGGATTTCAAGGATCCCTTAGAAGGGTTCCTTCCTTTATGTTTGAGGGGTCCTTGAGGTTGTTATGGTTAAATTTGAATTTTGGCGGGAATTGGTTTTGGTTAAGTTCATGGAAGAAGGAGTATCCTATTATGCTAAACACATTGCAAGTAATGGGTTTCTACATCAAAGGATTGAATTTTGTTGTTTCAATGTTGAATTGGCGAAAAAAAAAAATAGAAATTCTGCAGTCAACAGGCGGCACCCTGGAAATACACAGGCGGAACCCAAATTAGGGTGCCGTCTGGTCTGTTGGGCCAAACCTGGGTTACCCAGATTTTGCACTGGCGGAACCCAAATTTGGGATCCGCCGGATCCGCCAGGCCTGAAAAACTTCACAGTCCGCATTTTTGACCCGCGAAACGATTTTCAAAATTTTCGAAAACTCCTAAAATCAAAGAGATACTTCATTTCTGGTTAGGCAATGCAAAAATTAGACACGTAAACACACATATCATAGGAGTTTGACCTTGAGGTCGAGAATTTCACCATACTTAGTGAAAATTCCATAACCATGAAAATTTGACAACTCGCCAAAAGTTGTCTTCCTGCAACATTGTTAGTTGAAACATGTTCCAAAGTGTATCAAACATTTTACTAACACACAAATACATCACAAATATTGTTTAAACGACCAAATTGTTTCAATAGCACCTTGTGCCAAACACTCCTAACACACCCGCACTCATTGACGGTCCATTTTCTTCTTCATCTTCCCGAGGAATCTCCCGATGTTTTTGAACATCCCCTTTGTTTGCTTGAACTCCTCCGACTCATTTGGAATATCCGGAAGTTGGGAAAGGTATTCTAGAGGTGGGAGCCTAGAGTTTGGCAAATTGTCATCTTCACTCATTGAGGAAGATGAAGATGAGGTAGGAGGATGTGGACGTTTTCCTTGGGCATTGTAAACTCTCTTATCACTAAGTGAAACAAAGGTGTGTGGAATGAGAGAGTAGTCAATACGAAGACCATTTGAAGTTGGTGGAATGGGTGAGATGAACCTAAAGAGACGGGTCAAGAGCATTCCATATAGCATAGCCGTTGTGCCATGCACGGGAATGTCGGCCATTCTCTTTGCCATGTAGTAGGCAAGGTTGAAGGGTTGCCTAACGGACAAGGAGTAGAGCATGTAGCAAAGGCAAAGGTTGATATGGTCACGGTTCCCTATTGTGCTAATGACATTTGCTCTAAGGACTTCCTCCCATTTCTTGAATTGGGGTTTGAGTTCGTTCATTTCCATTCCATATGGGTCCTTATCGACCTCATTCCCCGAACGGGTTCTCCTAGTGGTGGTGGTCCTAACAAAGAGGTGGTCACGGAGTATGTCTTTTGAGACAAGGGGTGTGTCATAAGGGTGGATACGGTCTTGAAGGTTGTCAAGAGTTGAGAGGGAGTGCAAGTCGGATTAGAGGCAAGTACCATGGTTTGGAACACCTAAGATTTGAGCAAACTCCTCAAGAGTGAAGGAGTATTGGTGACCGCTAACCCTAAAGTGGATAGACATATGACCATAATCATCCGTTGAGAGGACGCATGATGCATAGAACTCTAGAATGAACCTAGGACAAATAGGCTCGTCGATATTCAAAAGACACTCAAAGTTTATTGTGGCAAAATCGGCGTAAAGGTTTGTGCCTTCTAGGAAAGATGGGTCTATGGTTCTACCCTCATGGACATAGTGTTTTTCTAGGGCTTTGAAAATGTTTACTTGATTTGCGGTAAGGCCTTTGGTTTTGTGGTGTTTTGGTAGGTACTTAATGGTGTCCTTGTGGTCGTAGTGGGTTAGAGGAGGCATGATGATTCCTAGAACAACAAAATTTCACATTTTAGTTTACGTAAACCATTATTATAATGTGGAAGTTCTAGTGTGTGCCTATATGAAAACAATGTGGAGGTGCAGTTATCTTGACTCATTTTGATGCTTCAAAATCGTTTTATGCAAGTTTTGTTATAAAACAAAAGATAACCCAAACGCTCCTAGTTCAATGTAGCTTCGTTTGAATGTACCCGAAAATACATATTGGTTATGTATTCCCTTTAGCATTCAAGAGACATTATGCAAGTGATGTTTTAAACATAACGTTTTGATTTTGTATTCTCAATGAGAGACGAAAAAATATTTGTCCTACTTGTGAGAAATTTTTGAATGGATTTGACATGGGGTGTTTTAGCAAACATGTTTATACTAATTAAAAATGCAATTCCTAACTATGGGAAACATGATTAGTTTTATTAATTACCTAATCTCATGCATGAATTTCTTAAGTTAATGCATAACCCCAAGTTTTTGTTTTTGTGCAAGAAATAGAATTCCTAGACTCAGATCAGGATTGTAATCATGTTTAGAGTACTTACAATGATGATTGATTTGCAATGTAAATGAATGGAGGACCAAGAATTCGTAGGTGTGGATGAGTGGTGAAGTGAATAGTAGCAGCCTTGAAGTGGTGGTATGAGATAATGGGTGTTTGGTTTAATATAAACAAAGAAAATGTTTCTGCAGGTCGACGGATACGGCGGAACCCTGAGTTGGGTTCCGTCCGTTATGGCTGAGGGTTCCGCCGACCCTGCTGAGAAAAATGGTTTTGGATTTGTTTTGATTTTTGTGATTTTTGTCTAATGTCCAGAACTACAATGTAGGTTCCATGAGTCCTAAGCCTAGCCTAAGAAGATTAAAAGGTTCACGTTTAAGAGGTTTTGTGAGAATGTCGGCTATGTTATCTTCGGATGAAACTTTCTCAACTGAGATATTTCCTTTTTAGACGTTGTCACGAAGGAAATGATGACGGATTTCAATATGTTTGGTACGAGCATGTTGAACCGGGTTTTTGCTAAGATCAATGGCACCTTTGTTGTCACAAAGAATTGTGATGTCGTTGAGTTGAATTCCGTAGTCGACAAGAGCTTGCTTCATCCAAAGAGCTTGTTGACATGCTTTTCCGGCCGAAACGTACTCGGCTTCCGTTGTTGAGATAGCAAGAGCCGTTTGCTTCTTTGAGAACCATGAGGTGAGACAATGTCCAACAAAAGTACAAATACCACTTGTGCTTTTTCTATCGACATAGTCACCGGCATGATCCGAGTCGGCATACACTATGGTGTCTATTCCCGTTCCTTTGGGATACCATAAACCTAAATGTGTAGTGCCCTTAATATACCTAAATATCCTTTTAACGGCTTCGAGATGTGTAGTCTTAGGATCTTCTTGAAAGCGAGCACATAGACAAACACTAAACATAATGTCGGGTCTACTAGCCGTTAGGTAAAGTAGACTACCAATCATACCTCTATATTTAGTGCTATCTACGGATTCACTTTCCTCATCCTTGGTGAGTTTAGTTTCCGTAGACATGGGAGTTTTGATAGGTTTCGAATCTTCTAATCCAAATTTCTTAAGCATGTCCTTAATGTATTTAGATTGGTTAAAGAAGATACCATCTTCAAGTTGTTTAATTTGGAGTCCTAGGAAAAAGTTGAGTTCTCCCATCATACTCATTTCAAACTCGTCATGCATGATTTTTGAGAAATCCACACATAATTCTTGACAAGTTGATCCGAATATAATGTCATCAACATAGATTTGGACTATGATAATATGTTAATCTTTCTTCTTAGTGAAGAGAGTATTATCAACTAAGCCCATGGTGTACTTATGGTCAACTAGGAAGGTTTTAAGTCGATCATACCATGCTTTTGGAGCTTGCTTGAGTCCGTAAAGAGCCTTTTTAAGTTTGTAAACATAATTAGGTTTTTCAAAATCGATGAAGCCCGGTGGTTGAGCAACATACACTTCTTCATTAATGACTCCGTTTAGAAATGCACTTTTGACATCCATTTGAAAGAGTTTAAAATTATGTGCACACGCATAAGCAAGTAAGATTCTAATTGACTCGAGCCTAGCTACCAGAGCATAAGTTTCATCGTAGTCGATGCCTTCTTGTTGATTATATCCTTGTGCTACTAGCCTAGCTTTGTTTCTAGACACAATTCCATTTTCATCCATTTTATTACGAAATACCCATTTCGTTCCAATTATTGTTTGACTCTTTGGTTGAGGAACTAATGTCCATACATCATTCCTAACAAATTGGTTTAATTCTTCTTGTATTGCAATTACCCAAGATTCATCCTTAATGGCTTCATTAATATTTTTTGGTTCAATGGTTGACACGAAACAAAAATAATTACTTTCATTTTGGACTTTTGATCTTAGTGTTCTTTCATTAATGTTGCCTATGACGGTATCTAATGGATGACTTTTAGATTCTTTGACATTAACAAGTTCCTTGTTTAATAGTTCATCTTCCTTGTCATTATCTAAGATTTCTTGACTTTCAATTGCTTGGCTTTCAACTAAGTCATCATCTACCAAAGGTGATGTCTTAGAGGGAGGTGGACTTTCGTCAAATGTTACGTTTAACGATTCCTCGACTCTTAAGGTTTCTTTGTTTAAAACAATGTAAGCTTTACTACTTTGTGAATATCCAAGAAATACACCTTCATAAGACTTTGGGTCAAATTTGGTGAGATAATCCTTGGTGTTAAGAATGAAACATTTACTACCAAACACTCTAAAGTATCCTAATGTAGGCTTTTTACCTTTGTAAAGTTCATAAGGAGTTTTATTCAAAAATGGTCTAATTAGGACTCGATTTAGAATGTACGTTGATGTATCTACGGCATTACACCAAAACTTTTGTGGAATATTTTGTTCATTAAGCATTGTTCTACTCATCTCTTGTAATGTCCGATTTTTACCTTCTACTACACCATTAGATTGAGGAGTACGTGGAGCCGAAAAGTTATGAGTAATTCCATTATTATCACAAAATTTTCCAAATTGAAATTCATTATCAAATTCACGACCGTGATCCGTTCTAATAGACACAATATTAGACCCTACTTGATTTTGAATTTTCTTACTTAGAATCTCAAATTTATCAAAAGCTTCATTTTTACTTTTCAAAAATTTTGTCCAAGTATAACGTGAGTAATCATCTACTATGACCAAAGTGTAGAAGTTACCTCCATAACTTTGTATAGCGGATGGACCAAATAAATCCATATGTAAAAGTTCTAGACACCTAGATGTAGACACTATGTTTTTAGCCTTATGGCTACTATGGACTTGTTTACCGACTTTGCAAGCATCACAAAAGTGTTGGTCATATTTCAACTTGGGTAGGTTTCGAACTAAGTCTTTGGAGGAGAGGTTTTGGATTAGTCTCATGTTAGCATGTCCTAAACGTCTATGCCATAAAGTTGAAGATTCATCTAATGAGGTAAGACAAAGTTTGTCTCTAGATGTTGAATCCAACTTCATGACGTATACGTTATTCTTAAGGACACCTTTTGCTACGGTTATACCATCTTTAAGGATTTTACTACCGTTTTCACTAAAAAGGACATTATACTTATTACGACAAAGTTGACTAATACTAAGAAGATTAAATCCTAAGTTATCAACATGAGCAACATCATCTATAGAAAGGGAGTCATGAGAGATTGTACCTTTTCCGATGATTTTGCTCTTAGCATTACTACCAAACGTAACATTACCTCCATCACATTTGTGATATGTTGAGAAGAGGCTTTTATTACCCGTCATGTGCCTTGAACAACTGCTATCTTTAATCCATTCATCCGGATCCAAACAAACTTTGAGGCACACATATTTTATGAAAAACACTCAAACATTTGGTCCCCAATTTCTCATGGGTCCATTTTGGTTAAGCATACCATTAATTTGTCCCAAATATGAAAATAGAGCATAAGGGTTCCATGGCATGTAATTTGAGGTTTGGTAATGTCCAGGAGTGTTTTGGTTCCAAACATGTTGGTAGTTTGGTCGAGCATTGAAGTTGCTCTTTGGAAAGGGGCGTTTGGGAATTGGAGTCTTAGGTCTTGGTTGAGTAGTGTTAGCTCTAGATTCATTTTTACTAAGTCCTACTCCAGTTTTAAAGGCAGGTTTGGTTCCATTTTTATGTGTAACTTTAACAAATTTAGAACGATCCGATGTGGATGGAGTTACTGCTGCAGCAGACCTGGCGGAACCCTCGGGGCCAACGGGCGGAACCCTATTTTGGGTTCCGTCTGGTCCGCGGGCTGCTGTAGCAGTTTTGTTTGTTTCATGTGTGTTCGTTTCTTGTTTCGTTTGACCCTTAATGATTTCTACTTTCCTGAAACCTAGACCTGTTTTATCAAAAGGTGACTTTTGGAGTTTCATAATTTCATCCGCACATGAAATGCTCTTATCGAACTTTTTGAACTTTGTGGTTTGTTTGATTAGATCATTTTGAGTTATTTTAAGTTTCTCAACTTCAAGTTTAAGTTCCTCACATGATTTGCATGAGGTGTCAATACCTTTACTCTTTTATAATCTCTTAGCTTTTTCTTTTAACTCATAAACTTCATTTTCTAAAAACTCATTTTTAGTTTTCAAAAATTTATTTTTGTTTATGATTTTTAAGCTTAGCTCACAAAGTTTGTTATATTCATTTTGTAAAGTGTCATCATCAATAGAGGAGTAAGATGAGTCGGAGAGTACCTCATTTGAGTTGTGAGCCATGAGAGCAATATCATCGTTCTTTGGCTCATCATCATCTCCTTCATAGTCACTCCAAGCACCACCCACAAAAGCTTGTTGAGGCTTGCTCTTGGGTGGTTTTGGACATTCTCCTACAAG
The DNA here is from genome assembly GCA_030686995.1 of Artemisia argyi. Lineage (NCBI taxonomy): Eukaryota > Viridiplantae > Streptophyta > Magnoliopsida > Asterales > Asteraceae > Artemisia > Artemisia argyi. Next base: position 181,172,107 of record CM060683.1, read on the forward strand.
ATGACTTGTGTCTCCACACCTATAACATTTTCATTCAACTTTTCATTTTCGATCATCACGATCTTTCCGGAAGGTTTTCTTGTCATCTTTAGGTTGTCTTACAAATTTCCCTCGCCTACGAAAGAACTTTTTGAAGTCTCTCACGGCCATAGCATATTCCTCATCATCACTATCCGAAGTAGATTCTTCATCATCAATTGATTGGACTCTAGCTTTCAAGGCAATGGACTTAACTTTTTCTTTCTTACCTCTAACTAGTTCCGAATCTTTTTCCATCACCATTTCGTGAACTTTGAGGTTTCCAATTAGCTCATCAAGTGACATGCTTGAAAGATCTTTGGATTCTTCAATTGCCGTCACTTTTGCTCTCCACTTCGGATGGAGTGCTCTAAGAAATTTCCTGACAAAGTTCTTACTACAAAAAGATTCATCAAGTGCTTTAAGTGAAGTAATAATAGTGTTAAACCTAGCAAAAACATTATCAATAATCTCATCTTCGGAAATAACAAATTGTTCATATTGTTGAACAAGAAGATCAATTTTGTTATCTTTAATTTGTGAGTTTCCTTGATAAGTGACAATTAATGATTGCCAAATATCTTTGGCGGTTTTACACAAAAAGACTCTTTCATATTCTTTCTTAGGCAAAGCGTTGTAAAGCATCATTTTAGCTTCATTATTTTTACCTATCAATTTCTTTTGATCATCATCTTTAATGTTAGTAACTATATTATCACCATCAGCAATTATATACCATAAATCTATATCTTTAGATTTCACGTAAGTTTCAAAACGGTTTTTCCAATATATAAAACCATTTGCTTCAAAGAGTGGTGGTCTTTGCATAGATTGCCCTTCTTTGTAATTTTCAAAATCCATGGATCGTTTCAAGTTTTAAAACACAATATATTTTAAAAGCTTGAGTAACGTAGCTCTTGATGCCAATTGTGGAAAACTAGAAGGGGGGTTGAATAGTTTTAGCGTTTTAAAAGCTTTTTAACTTGCTTAGTTAGCTTTGAAACTTTCCGTTTGATCAAAGATATATGCACAAACACAATATATATAACATGCAAGTAAAGGAATGAAACGATCAAACCACAACACTAGTATTTATCGTGGTTCGGCTACAAGGACTCTTTTTCCTTGCCCTACGTCCACGCCCCGAGTATCCAACTCGAGAGTTTCTTTCACTAGTCAACAAGCTCCTTTCACCGGCGGAGAAAACCTTACACGTCGCTTATACTTTTACCGACACAAAGCTAAATGTCGAGTTCTTTTACAAGGGCACAACCACTCCCGTTTAGTTCTTTTACTAGGGTACAACAACTCCCAACACTCTTTGTATTTTGAGGACTAAAATACTAACCACTCACTTCAGAATATACACAAACAAATGACGCGTAAACAACACGAGTTTACACAATACTAAGCTACCAAGTCTTGCAACGTTGTGTTGGAAACTTGTAACTTTAGACGACCTTGTGAGCTTCTTTGCTACAAAAGGAAACTTCACATTTACGATGTTAAGATGTTAGAAAGAAAGATAAGTGTGTGTGTAAAAATGATCTCAAGAGGTTGGCCAAAAATCAAGTTATGGCTTGATATTTATAGCACAACAAACTGTGTGCTCGGCGGATCAGGCGGAACCCTCAAATGGGTTCCGCCCGTGTACCCCCAGGGTACCGCCGGGTCTGCAGTAGGTTTTTGCAATTACTCTTCAAACCAAACAAGGTCTTGTCTCATAACTTCTATCAACCAAACAATGTCACATCACTTAAAGTAAGTCAAACATGATATTTGCAAGCAACATGAAAGCAAGTCAAACACATAACTTGCCATAAATACATAATGACAAAACTTGCCATAAATGTGATGTGACTATTTCTAATTTAAGAAATAAACTTGTGTTATGTTTTATGAAATGTAAAATGTAGCAAAAGTCTTGTTTGTGCAAGTCTTAAAAACTAAGAATATGTTTTGCTTAAAACTAAAGTTTACATTTTGTCGTTAACAAAACTTAGCGAAGATCGTAAAATATAAATAACGTTTTTAGGCGATATTTGTATTAACAGCTTCATTTAGGATAACCCCTGATTCAAAGTCTAGAACTATCAGCATGTTTGGCACAACTACAACCAATAACAAAACAATAGATCATAACTTTAGAGTGAGCGAGAAGAAAATAGTTAAACATAAACTAAAGTGTCACAATCACCTGATTCATGTTGGGCGTATTTCACCAAAAAACAATTTGCCAACTAATAGAAGCACCTCGCAGTTGTAAGTCATAGCTACAACAGCAGCAGTAGGCTCGGCTTAAAAGGAAACCAAAAAAGTAAAACACAATATAAAAAACTAAATCCAACAAAACAAAAACACAATCAAAGAACACCATGTACCTTTTCTCCATATTTTGACTGGATAACCCTTGCGCAGTTCCATCACGAACCTGCAACAAAACACCAAATTACACTGTCAAGCAAAAAACATACTGATCAAGAAGAGTGTACTAAATGTGAATATTTGTTTGGATTAAACCTAACAATTCTAGCACAAATAAAATCCAAATGAAATCATAGTTTTTGGGGTTAACTGTAGTTAATCTATCACAATTAAAGAAACTAAACATAAATCGAATCGGAAATCGAAGTAAATATATACGTAAGAGTATCGTGAAATTCAGAAAGAATATCGCACCGTAGAAGAACGAAGATAGTTATGGAATCCGGTGGCTGATTTCTTATTATAAGGAAAAGGCAAAAAAAAAATGGGTTGGGCCACTGACAATGTATAAATGGACATGGGCTGAGGCGTGTTAACGGGCTGAAATAAAAACGGGGATTACATGCTATTGAACGGCGTCGTTTTAAACGGAAAATTATATATATAGTAATGTTACAATTTTATAATCAATATAACCTCTTAATCAACTTTTAAACAAAAAATTAAGAATTCATACAACATTTCCAGTTAAAAAAATGGTTGAAATTCATATAAACTTTTCGAGCATACAAATGAAATCGGTAGGCCAATACCAATACCAATTTCATCCATGCAAGAGAAGTTAATATAAATACTAAACCAATTACGCATGATGTATGCCCAATGTGGTATATAACGTAGTATAGGTTTTCTTTTTTAATCTACGTGGGACTAAAACTTTTTAAGATTTTCATAGATATTTAGCATATTTTAAAGCAACTTATATCAAGTTTTATCACTTGAGCTTGGAAACATTAACCTTTCAGTTCACTAAAAAAAATTGAGAGTTCTTCAAAGCTTTACTTGATATAAAAAAATTGGAACTCCCATATATTTTCGGCGCAGCCAAATCAATGTTGTAGCATCCAGAAACATTCATTTTTCTACATCGAAAGTTAATACTAAACCAAACATGTACGGTGCATAAGCTGATACGCAGTGAGCACCCTCACTTCGTCATTTGAGACCTACAGGGTGCCACATCACTTTAACAAACCTCCACAACTAACCTCCTCAATAACAACTAACTTCAACTTTACTCATTTGAGGCCCACCACTTACAACTTTATTTTTTTTATACAAATTTCCAAATAAATTAAATTCATTTTATTAAAATAATACAAATAACATTTATTTTTAAGTTACAAAATAATTATTAAAAAAAAGTTGTCTTCTTCCTCTTGTTGGTTGTACACACACTACACACACATTTGAAAAATCTGATAAAAGAAAAAAAGATAAGAAGAAAAAACTCGTTTGAATATCACACTTGGGCACCACCATCTGACAAAAGTACAAGTTCTAAACTCGTCGTGCAGACGATGAGCTTCCAACCGGCGAGAAAAGATGAGGGGGGTTGGTGTGGCGGCGATGGACGGCGAGCTGCCACGTTGAAGTGGCGAGGAGCTTCAACGAGCTGCACCCTGTGCTCTTAATTATAAAAAACGTAAAAGTTCACATCAGTTTCCTAACTACAAAAAATTTGAAACTCATATAAATTTTCCACGTTTAAAGATAAAACTATAACCTCTACAGTTCCATCTTTATACGTTAAAATTAATATCAAACAAAACAAGTATGGTTTGTAGAGATTGTGGTATATGAGGTAGCATAGGTCTTTTCCTTTAACCTATGTGCGAGTAAAAGTTGTCGAGATTTCATGAACATGTAACGTATCGCTAAGCATAATGTACTAAGTTTTATTACATCACCTTGTATACGTTGATTAAATTTCCTTACTAATATTAGATTGGAAGTCGAAAAATTGAATGGCAATCTCGTATACTTTTTCAACTTAGAAGTTTCTGTCGCTCATTGGAAAATCATTACAAAAATCGAATGTCATATTCAAGTTAGGCAAATTATGAATTTGAGCCAAAATAGGTGCAAAAGTTTGGTCATAAAAAGTTGAAAACCACCATTCTGTAAGAAAATTTAAACTAGTTTCAGGATTACGACTACAATTTAAGGGTATTTTTTAGAAGGAAAAAAATGACTGTCTTTTATTTCCCATGTATTATTATTATGGGAAATAACCACAATCGTATATTTGAGATGCACCGATCTAAATTAGATACATTTTTGTTATCCAGATGCATTATATTAATTAGATGCATATACGTATATTAGATGCATTTCATGATTTCTTTTCTGGTTTGTTCCTTTGCATGTGACGAAATCATAAAAATCAATTTTCTCTATTTTCACTTCAAAATAACTTTCTAGACTCAAACGAGTGGATCCAAATGAATAAAGATGCGTATAAATCAAATCGTTGCATATCAAATATGTGATTATAATCACTTTTCGCCACTTCTTATTTTACTTCTCACCATATTCTTTCCCTTAAATTTCAGAAAGCAAAGAGGCACTTTTAGTGTAAAATCATCTAAGACGTGTATGGTAAAACACAATAATGATAATTGATATCTAGAATTTTATATTATGCATGTATCTTTTTTCTTTTCTTTTTCTAAAAGAAATAAGAAACAAGATTTTCTTGAGCATGCATGCTGTATTGCTGTTTGCCTGTTGGGGTCATGTTTATGTTCCATTTTCAATATTTTGAGGGGTTCTAGAAAAATAATATCAGGAAAAGAATATATTTCAATTAAATAACTATTGAATGTTAAACGAGGAAGTATTATTCAATTGCTTGAGTTTATTAACTTTATTTTACTTCATCGGCTTTAATTTATTAGTCTAGTTTTGGCTTTTTAAAATATTTTTTTTCAACTTTAACTAACTATTTTATTTTAGGTTACATAATACTTAATGCAAAATACGTGTATGGGGTTTTAAATATATTTTTACTAATATAATTTTCATCAATTAAGTATTATATAACACAAAAAAAAAATACTTAAATTCATAATTTGCCTGACTTGAATATGACATTTGATTTTTGTAAAGATTTTTCAATAAGTGACAAAAATTAAAAAAAAAAATTAAAAATGGATAAATAAATTAGAACCGAGGGAGTAATGCTTATTGCTTAGAATCGATATCCAACTCGTTTGCTACTCTAAAAAAGTAAGTATTTATTTTCTTTTTCCATCACGGTTTTCAAATTTTTTTGACTGGTACTTGATGTTTGAACTCACAATCACACGAAATTAATTCGGGTAAAGTCCGTTTTTAGAAGCACATTACACAAATTTTTGCTTTTGTAAACAAAAACCTTATGATGGGCATACTATACGACTAACGGCATTTTGAATTTTGACAAAACTTTCAACACCTTTCATTTTTATTACGTTTCCTAAATCCGCAATATTTGATGAGTTGTACGCAGGGCCGTCCTATGAATTTATAAAATTTTTGAGGGCCCTGAACGAAATTAAATAATGAGGCCTTTCGATAAGAAATGTATAAAGTGTCACCGTTTATAAAATATAATGTAATTAGTTATCTAAACGTTCTAACGTATTACTCATTTAGCATATTTTCTTATCTAAATACATTTTTCTTCGTGAAAAATACATGTATACTTACATATAATTGTTAACGGGACAAATTTTAAGACCCCTAAAAATTTTAGGGCCATGAGCAGTCACTTATTTTGCACACTCTCAAAGACGGCCCTGAATTAAACCACAATCAAAATCAATTATTTGCTTAGCCATGGGTTGAAATTCTACTCTGACATGAAATGGGTGCAGTGTCACAAACATAGATATTATGCCTTTGCTATTATTGAAGATCAAGCTTTAGTGAACAAGCAAAATCAAACAAAAGGACCACATGATCAAAATTTATATGCTACTACAAAACTTGTCTTTCTCAATGGCATCATTGGCGTAATATTGGTACCTTTAAATTGCAAGTAATGCCTCTCTTAAATTTATTTTTATTTTATTATTATTATTTTTTTTATAATTTTGTTTCTATTATAAAATTACGAAGTAAAAAAAGCATGATAGAAAATATAAATTTTGATAAGTCAAAAGTAGAAAAACACAAAAAATAGTACGCATAAAACCATCAAAAATTGTTTTGTCATGTTAATAAAGTTGGTAAAACTACCGAAAATAGTGTGGAGCATAAATTAGCATAAATTTTAAAATATGACAAGTTAAAAATAGTAAAAGTCAGAAAATATAATTTTTTTTTTATAAAAAACTGTCTTTTACTGTAAATAATTAGATGCTAAAAAAGTACTACGTATTACTTGTAATAAAAATAAGGGGTAGTAACACCTTTCGTTTATTATGTGGATATTACTTGTGATAGACACTTTCAACGACAATGATTATGTTATAATATGAAAAACACATGTGCCAAAGATAACCATAGCCACACTACTCCCTCCGTCTCAATATTATTGTCCATCTTTCATTTTTTGTATGTCTCAAAATAATTGTCCATGCTTAAATATAGAAATGAAAATAGTTTAAGTTTACCTTACTACCCTTAATCAAATTTATTATTTACAAAGTTAAATGAAATCATTAATTAATATTCAAAGGGTAAAACTGTCATTTTGTTAAAAAGTAAAAAAGAGAAAGCTGTAATAAATGCACTTTTCTTAAACTGTGTGTTTTTTGTCGGGGGAGAATTATTTTGGGATGGAGGTAGTATATTTTTTTAAACTTTATGACATTATTCATTCTTATCTTAGAGCTTTTTATAGTCGAAACTTTTGACGCAATGGTAATGTGAACATGACGGTTAATGATTGTGAGTTCAAATCTTATTGAAAATATTTGTAAAATAATGTGAGATAGCCGTTATGGCGAGAAAAATTAATGTTATAAAAAAGAAAAAACAGTTATGGCACTTTTGCATATTGGACATAGTATTGTTAGAACATTTATAATGCTCAAACTTTAAATGACTTTTTGCAGTTGTTGAATCATCTTTTTCACTAATGTTTGAATACTAAAAAGTCGTTTACAAATGTTTACTCCAATGCTAATATCTACAAAAGCTTTGTAAACAACTGTATTTAAATGATATGATGAGAGTGGAAAAGCTTTTACCAATAGCTTGGTAAACACAAGTGTTTCACAAAAAGCTTTTATAAAATCTTTTAGTTGCAAGGGCAAAAGGCTTTTCAAAAAATTTGATAAACTAGGAAAAACTATAAAAAAAACCTTTTGCATTGCAGTTGCTCTTAAATTAAATAAGAGCTTATTATGAATAGTCTTTACTCTTTAGAATGATTTTTTATTTGAAAAGTATTAGCATTATTTCTAATAACTTTTGATTTTTGTTTTCAAAGAATCTTAAAGTTGTAATTACAAAAGAAATGCTCGAGAGTTTTAAACAACTTAAAACGAGATGACTCACTCTTAAGCATATTGTTTTAAAAAGAACAGAGAACCAACTTATAAAAACATGGAGGAAGTCCTCAAAAATCAAAATAAAACAAGATTAAAAAAAAAAAAATTATTTAAAATGTTATTATTGTTTCGAAGATTAGTCATCAGAATTAATAATTTTAAAAAGTCTTAAAGACTTGATTAGTGCATGAATCGAACCAATTTCAACTTAATTGACAAAAGAACCCTTCCCCAACCCCTAAACAAAAGTCAAATATCCATATGATTCAACCTACAAAACACCTTTTGGAGTATTAGAGCAGTGGGTGAGGGCTCGTTGCCCAGCCTCGTCGTCTGACGTGGATTCCCACTTTGCCTCGTTGCAGCTCACCACCACACAAGGTGGGGCTCGTTGCAGCTCGCCGTTTCCACCCTCGTCATGCTGGCAACGAGCTAAACACACCTGCCATTTGCAGCTTTTTATTTTTTTATTGTTTTTGTTGTGAAGGTTGGGGTTGGTTGTGAGTGAATAAAAAATAAAGGTGTAAGTGGTCGGCCCCAAATGAGTAAGTTGAGGTTAGTTGTGAGTGAGGAAGGGGTTAGTTGTGAAGAGGTATTAAGGTGAGGTGGCACCGGTGGCCCCAAATGAGCACTTCACCCTCATTGCCATACCCACGGCTCTTATTATACTAGTTATAATACCCGTGCATGCGCAGATTTTTTAATTCTTTTTAATGATATATTTTTATTTCTTAAAAAATAAATAATTTAATTTTTTTTGTTTGATTTATGATTTTTAATTATATTTGTTTATTATTAAAGATAATCATTTAAAAATTTTAATTCTGTTGTTAGTTGCATCTTATCTATATTTTTTTTATATATCTTCTGCTTGTGTAGTATTGCATCTTATCTATATTTTTTGTATTTATCTTCTACTTGTGTAGTATATCAACAAAACAAAATTTTAAAATGTTAAATTAAAAAATAATAATTAAAATATTACCTAATAAAGAAATATTATTTTTTTTGAAATACAGAAGTACCCACTAAAAGTTTTGTTTTATTATATAAAAGATTTTGTATACACTTTTTGCATATTTATCCTCATACTTATATAAAAAAAACTAACATGTGTATTCCACTCACCATTTTTTTTCATTTAAATCATTATTTATTGCACTTGTCATGATCATGTAAATAAGAAGATAAGTAGGATTATAATTTCTCTACTAACTATTTTTAGATTTCGTAACCTTAACTTTTAAAACAATACTACTATACATTTATATTCCCCGGTCAAAACAAGTGATGAAATTATAAAGTTCCAAACAAGTTTTATATAGGATTATAATGGATAAAGTTCCAAACAAGCTTGCATTCTTTACCTCCTCTCCCTTGTTCTTTTGAAAATATGAAATTACGGATTACATGCAATGATGCAAACTAAGTATTAAAAGCTTACGAACATTGGTGTTTGATCGATCTTTTTTCCTAAGATAGTATTAGTTAGCTAGCTAGCCAGTCCAACCTCTTAGATGTTATGCTCATAATTGGTGACTACCAATCTAAAACTGGGTCGTCTTAACCGCTCCCTTGGGTCCTAGCTTATTGCTAACTTATCGACTAGATAACAACCACTTAACCCAGTATCCGTCTTTTCTAATCATAACAAACGTATATGCATTATCAGTATTCAGGTCATATCAATCCAAACAGAACAAATTTTTACTCATGGATTGTATAGCTTATTACAATCATAGTCCGGTACAAAGCAAACCACTCATTTCGCTCATACATATCTAAAACAACCATACACCCAGGAATAAGGGAAGAGGCGTACCACCTTATTCCATTGCTGCGGGATGAACCAAGCAATTATATAGCCATCATGCCGAATATATTAAAAGGCTCAAAGATCCAAAAGTAGTGGCATAGTTGATACGTATTATCTTAGCCAAGTGGTTCAGGTAACAAGCTAAGTAAACTGGCTCCAATGTTTATGCTAGAAGTTGCACTTATCTTTAGTGGATGCTCAGGGATAAAGGATGGACCTGTTGTGCCACGAACAAGTTTCATTATGCATTTCGATATATAAAATCTGAAGGTCTTATACATGTGAGTAACTTCTGAGTTTAATACGTATATACTCCTTCAGTTCTTCCTTCCCATGAATATAGTAATAAGGTTTGCTACGTACTTTTTAACTTTTTATGCAATTAGCCCTTTTCGGGAAAAACGTCAAGGCGTATATAGCATGATGGGTATATTATATAAGCAGAATGACTATTTACCTTGTTCAACATTAATCTGTAATGAATCTAGAGTAATTATGCCATCAGTCAATGGAAGAAACTCGAGCTTTACAGTAACTGTCGATCGGGAAGGAACACACCTGGTACCAAAGAAAGAGTTTGGTTCATAGCACTAAAAAAGGAATTTTAGAATCGAGATTAAGGGCGGGTTTGTTTTTTGAAAAAATATCTTACTAGCATCTTAAAATTCAAAGGAATAATAATGGCTACTCGTTTATAAGTAACAAAGATATACAAATATCTTACTAGCCACTTAGCTTGGAGCAACTTCTAAAGATAAATGTGGTATATTAAAAGTTCATATAGTATTTCGGGAAAATTGTCTAAAAATACATTCAACTTGTCACTTTTTAGTATTGTATGCATTGAACTTTTTTTTCCTATTGTATACACAAACTTTGTTAATATTACTATTGTATCAATAATACGCATGTTTTATGACGTGGCAGTGATTAAGCACACTAATTATTGATAAAATAGTAAGCTTAAAAAAGTTTGTGTATTGATACAATAGTAAGATTAACAAAGTTTGTGTATACAATAGTAAGATTAACAAAGTTTGTGTATACAATAGGAAAAAAAAATTCAATACATATAATAGTAAAAAGTGGCAAGTTGAATGTATTTTTAGACAATTTTCCCTAGTATTTCCAAGCATAAAAAGTTTGGAACCCATATTAATTATCTCCATGTCACGAGGGGACCTGCAAGCCTCCGCAGTTTCCATCCTAACACGTCGAAAGTTAATACTAAACCAAACACGTATTGTGTGTACATATTCTGGTATATAAGATAGCATATATTTTTCTTTTTTAACCTATGTGGGATGAAAAGTTTTCAAGATTTTGTTAAATATGAACACCGTAGCATCCACAACCTCCATCTTTCTACGTTGAAAGTTGATACTAAGCCAAACATGTATGGTGTTTGCACGCAGTGGTATATAAGGTAGCATAAATTCTCTTTCTAAGCCTATGTGGGACTAAAAGTTGTCAAGACTCCATGAATATGTAACATATTGCTAAGCATAATATACCAAGTATTATTACATCACCTTGTATACATTGATGAAATTTCCTTACTAAGAGCATTGGGTATCGTCGTGCCATGGCTTCAAGCCGTGGCACAAAAAGTGCTGCCACGTCAGCAAAAATCTCTACGGCACCAGAAATCCCACGGCACCACATTTCAGGGGTATCCGTTAGCACCAGAATTTCTGGTGCCGTCGGCAATTTTTTTTTTTTTTTTTTTTTTTTTTTTTTTTTTTTTTTTTTTTTTTACTTAAATTAAAATATACACAATATACACTAAAATAAACTTCATTAATTAAAAACAAAAACACAAATTACACTAAAAAAAAAAAAACACACATTACATAAAAAAAACACACCAAAAACACAAACAAATCACAAATAATAACCCATATATAATTTTTTGTTTTTATTTCTTCTTCTTCCCGAGGCCCAAATAATAGCCCAAATAACATAGCCCATATATATATATTTTTTCTTCCTCCACCTTTCTTCTTCCTTGGTTCCTCCCACCTGCAAAACAACTCCACACCAAAAAAAAAAAAAAAAAAAGAAAAAAATCACAAACACAAGACACAAACACAAAAAATACTCAAACCCACTAATTTTCAACGTTAACATTCAAGGAAAAAAGAAAAGGAAAAAAAAAATAGCTATGGCGCTGCGCGGTTGGGACGGTGCAAGAGACGACGGCGCCACCTCCGGTACGGTGCGCCGTCGTGTTTTTTGGGCTGGTGGTGACGTCGCGAGCGATGGCTCACCCGTACCCCATGCTCTAATATTAGATTGGAAGTCAAAAAATTGAATGACATTCTTCTTTACTTTTTCAACTTAAAACTTTTTGTCAATTTTTATTTTTATTTTTAATTTTTTAACGACATAATTTTATTAAATAAATGGCTACTAGCTAAATACTAGAAGACAAATAGAACAATTACATGACTAAAAATTTTTAGTCACTTATTGGAAAAACTTTACAAAAATTGAATGTCATATTCAAGTTAGGCAAATTATGATTTCAAAGGCCTGAAGTTTAAGTGTAAGCAATCTCCCTACTGTCAAGTTACTTTACAGTAGGGGTATGATCTGACTATATTACATCTATTCGTTTCTCGTTGGGACGAGATTGGATATTTGTTGTTGGTATTGGATCTCAAAGAGCTGAGAAACTTTTAGTGTAAAAATACTAAAATGACCTAAAACGTGTATTGTAAAACACAATAATGATAATGGATATCTATAATTTTATATTTTGCATGTATCTTCTTTTTTTCATTTTTTAATAGAAACGAGCATTGAAGCCCGCGCGTTGCTGCGGAAGTGTTGTCTTGGATAGATTGTGTAACTTTGTATAGATGCGCGTTGTCGCGGCAGTGCGTTGGTACATATATATTTGTAAATTTTGTTTTTTCCTTGGTTTTGTCAAGTAGATGGTGTGACATGTGTTTTGTTGGTACATTACGTGTTTTTGGTTTTACAATGTACGTAGTACATGTTTTAAAGGTGTTATTTTTTTTGTTCATTATTGTAGATGTTTTTTTTTTTTTTTTTTTTGAATTGTTATATATGTTTTGAATAATTTTGTTATGGTTTGTGTATATGTAACTGTTTAAATGTCATTTGGGTTTTCAGTGTTTTGTTCATTTTTTATTGGAAAAATTATTTCGTGAATAATGGCGCAAGTTTCGTAATTTTTCGCGTTCGTTTGCTATGTCGTTTGGACCCCGAAGCGTTTATCGTGAGAAGTTTATTACGTTGGCAGTTTTGGTCCTTTGACTTACTTTTTCATTTCACCCTACACTTTCATTAAAGTCAAAAAGCACCCTATACCTTTTTTTTACTATAAATACACCACAAACACCATTTTCTTCATTTTTATTTATTATAAACACATACACACCCACTCATAACTCTCTCTCTCCACTCAAAACTCTCTCTCTCTCTTGAATTATCCGGCCGCCGCCCACCCGCCGGAACACCAGCAGATTCCGGCGTCGCCGCCGGAATATTTTTCCGACCACCTAATTTTCTTGCACCAACTTATAGATCGTGATATCCCCGTCACACCCGTACCACCTACACCTCTCGGCTCCCCCTCCAACCCCCTCTACGCGCCACCACTGAACACCATCATCACCACCGAGACTCCGCCACCCCCCTCCCTTGTTTTCCGACGGTAATACGTGTACCCACGCGCCCTTACCTTTATTTTTAACAAATATTTTTGAAACCCTAGTTTTCCTAAATCTTTATTAATTCGATTTTAGTGTTAAATCTTTTATAAAATTGATGCTACTAACGTTTTTAACATCAAACTCGTGTGGATCTCTTTTGGTTCTCGACTCGGCCGCGACTCGGAATGGACTCACCGAGTCAACTCGTGACTCGGTGAGGGTCTTGATGTTATTGTTGTTGTTTTTGATCTTGATGACGAAGGGAGTATTAACTGTTGTTTGATGAGGTTTTCTAGCGTGTGTATTGATTGTGTGTCAAGATTTTTTGAGAAGGATATGTGGCTGTAAGGGTTTGGGTGGGAAAAAGATGAAATGAAGGTTACTGGAATTATTTAGGAGGAGATGGGGTGATATCTTTGATCTGGAAACTTGTGTTGTTAAACGGAATGTATAAAATAAATGATGAACAGTTGGAATAATAGTAACCCGCCCAATAGGAGAGCGTTTTTTTGCAACTCACTCCAAAGTACAACCATTTGATGCATGTTTACTGTTATTTCAACTGTTGCGTACAATAATTTGCAGCACCCAAATCCTGGGTTTTAGATATATATATAATAAGAAACATGATTTTCTTGAGCATGCATTCTGTATGGCTGTTACATGTTGGGGTCACGTTCATGTTCCATTTTCAATACTTCTAAGGGGTTCCGGAAAAGGATAAAGATCTTTTTTTTTTTTTTTTTTTTTTTTTTTTTTTTTTTAAAATGGATAAAGATCTTTTAATGTTGAGTTCAAATATAATTAGTCATTTTGTCTCACATAAAAGAAAATGGACTCATAATATGATTTATTTTGAATTAAAAATAAAATACCTACTAATGTTTATGTGAGATAATATAACTAGTCATGTTGAACTCAACATTAGAGACTCCGATCCAAAAAAAAACAAAATAGAAAAAGAATATATTTCAATTAATTAACTATTGTATGTTAAACGAGGAAGTATTATTCAATTGCTTGACTTTATTAACTTTGTTTTAAGAGCACTTACATCAATAACTTGAGTTAAAGTTTAACACGGTGCCATGTCAGCGTCACATTAACTTTAACACTTTCACCTTAATTCACAAAAAACACCTTATTCATAACTCAGCTTTAACTCAACAACAATTTACGAAAACACTCCTTCATTTAGGGGGGGGGGGGGGGGGGAGTGATATTTATTTATTTATTTATTTTTACACAATACACCCTTAACTCAACGTTAAGGGGTTAACACAAGGCGTTAACACCGGTTTAAAGCAAGAGGTTGTAGCAGTTAACGTGCCCTTAACGCGCATTAAATTCCCTTTAACGTACCCCTTGCGTTACTACTGTAAATGCTCTAATGCTTAGTGACTACAATCGATGTCCAACTCATTTGCTTCTCTAAAAAGTAAGCATTTGTTTTAATGTTTGAAGTGATATTTATTTATTTATTTATTTTTACACAAAAGTTTGTCACTCACAAACATAGATCTTATGCCTTTGCTATTATTGAAGATCAACCTTTAGTGAACAAGCAAAATCAAACAAAAGGACCACATGATCAATTTATATACTACTATAAAACTTGTCTTTCTCGATAAATGGAGTAATCTAATTAAAAATAAGATATGGATTTGATGTTCCTATTTATGTCCTTGTCTCAATGGCATCATGTAAGTTGGAAAAACCTCTTAGTTGGAGACAGAGGCGAAGGTTTGATCTTCATTTTTTGCAAAAAGGTAGGAGGTTCTTTGAAAGCAGCCTCCCTAGTTTCGGGTAGGGATAAGATTGTCTACATCTTACCTCTTCCATACCTCGTGAAAGATGAGATTGAGTACCGTTGATTTTTTATGTGGATATTACATGTGATACACTTTCAACGACAATGATTATGTTATGAAAACACATGTGCCGTAGATAACCATATCCACTCTATATTTTTGTAAAGTTTATGGCATTATTCATTCTTATCTTAGTGCTTTTTCTACTCAAAACTTTTGACGCAATGGTAATGTGAATGTGATGGTTAACGACTGCGAGTTTAAATCATATTGAAAGTATTTGTAAAATAACGTGAGATAGACGATACAGTCGTTAAACACCGAGACTTTCACAAAAAGCTTTTGTAAAAGCTTTAGTCACGACGGCAAAAAGCTTATCAAAAAACTTGATAGAATAGTAAAAAGCTATAAAAAGCTTTTGCATTAAAGTTGCCCTTAAATTAGATAAGACCTTATGAATAGTCTTTACACTTTAGAATGATTTTTTATTTGAAAAGTTGTAACATTTGTAAAATCACTTTTGATTCTCAAAAGAATCTTACAACTAGTAATTATAAAAGAAATGCTTGAGAGTTCAACATTTTAAAAGTATGATGACTCACTATTTAGCTTATTATTGTATAAAGAATGGAGAACCAACTTATAAATACATGGAAGAAGTCCTCAAAATAAAATAAGATTAAAATTAGTTAGAATTATTGTTTAGAAGATTAGTCATCAGAATTAATAATTTTAAAAAGTCTTAAGACTTGATTAGTGCATGAATTGAACCAATTTCAACTTAATTGACAAAAGAACCCTTCCCCAACCCCCAAACAAAAGTCAAACATTCATTAAGATGCTTAAAAGTATGATTAATTTTGTAGCTAAATCTGCGTGATAGTGGCGTATTGGTTTGTGAAAAAAATGAATCCGTACGCTTCATTTTCCCTTATAAAAGAGTAATACTCAATCTTTGTTCCTAACACGGCCTACTAGTATTTAGCCGGTCCAACCTCTTCGATGTTATGCTCATAATTGGTTACCCGGCCAATCTTAAACTAGGCTCGCTCTTAACCGCCCCTCTGGTCATAGCTTGTTGCTAATTTAACTCTGCATTAAGCTCTTTAGTCTCAAACCAAACAGAACAGATTTTTACTCATAGATTATAGCTTATAATAATAAACCATTACAACGAAAACCACACATTTCACTCATACATATCTAATCGACCACACCTCACACACACACATGAATAAGGGAAGATGTACCACTTACTCCATTGCTGTGGGATGAACCAAGCAATTATATAGCCATCATGCATAGTTGATATTATCGTAGCCAAGTGGATCAGGTAACAAGCTAAGTTAACTGGCTCCAATGTTTACGCTAGAAGTTGCATTTATCTTTAGTGGGTGCTCAGGGATATAGTATGGACCTGTTGCGCCACAAACAAGTATATTACCATCAAAGTTTAAAACTTTTTGGATTTAAGGTAATCAACTGTCCAAAAAATAAAAAAAATAATAAAAAAAATAATAATAAAATAAAAATCCATTTAAGGTACTCTGACCCAGAACCACTCAAAATGATTGTGTGACAGATAACATATTGGTAACTTATGGCCATATCGACATTTTTTTTACTGACGTGGTGTAGCTGCTTGGGTCCTTGTGAAGATTGAGCTAATCAAATTGTGAAGGAAATGATGAGACTACAAAATAGCAGCCTAAAACTCGGTTATCTCATGCAATAAAATCTTTGATGGTTTTTTGGGGCACAGAGTAAATTGCTAACCTAAAACAAAAATGAGAATAAAGTTTGCTACGTACTTTTTAACCTTTTTATGCAATTAGCCGTTTTTCGGGAAAAACGTCAAGGTGTATATAGCATGATGGGTATATTATATAAGCAGAATGACTATTTACCTTGTTCAACATTAATCTGTAATGAATCTAGAGTAATTATGCCATCAGTCAATGGAAGTAACTCGAGCTTTACAGTAACTGTCGATCCGGAAGGAACACACCTGGTACCAAAGAAAGAGTGTTGGGTTAAAAGCACTAAAAAAAGGAGGTTAAGCAGACAACCAACTTAAAATAAGCACTGTAACGGCCATTAAGTTTTAGAATTCAAATTAAAATTCTTACCCTAGAGGAACTCTACTCTTCAACCACATATGGGTACAGGCCAGATCACTTTTAGGAAGTATATCAGAAATGACATCTGTTTTCTCATTAAAAGAGCCAAATTTACGGTCACGATCATCACCACTATTCGAATTTAGTACCTTAGATGCTGACCAGAGCCTCTGTAGTGCAGTAGATTGCCTATCACTACTCACTCTAACGGGCCCATAAAATGGGCTCTTTGGTGATGTAGGTGAACAGGTTAAAGACAAAACAGAAGGAGATGAAAATGAAGGTGGAGCAAGAAATGTTAACGTCAAATCCTCGTTTGTTAAGTTTGAAGCATGAAGCTTTAAGACCTGAAAACAAACAAAATACAATGAGCTACTCATCCATACTAGACAAATGACCCTTTTTATCACGTTACGCATCCTATCCGACCCACACATTTTACCAAATCTAGAAAATGTTTTCCGGATAGAAACCTGAACAGTTAAGTTAGGGATTCTGTCATCTGGGTGGATAATTTGTCTTGACATTTGAGATGCAACAGAGATCAAAATATCTTTTTGGATACGCGGTCGCCAATTTGTTGGCTGCTTGAATAACAACCTCGATTCTGTACTAAATATATATTACAACACAGTTTTATAATCAGATACTATTAGAAAGATCCACATTAATTACCAGTGTAGTTGGATCTACATGATACAAGAACTGTATATTTATTAGCAGGCGAGGCACCACGGTCTACATTGGAGAAGACGTACACACTTCTATCCCCTGGAGCATTAGAACTCCAAAGTGGTGTTGCTGGTTTGAGAATGAAAGAATGTTCCTCACCTTTCCTGTTAAGCAAGTGTTTGACTTGGTCAATGTCGATATTACCCTTCCATAATGACGATATACGGGAGCTTTTAGACCTAAATTGATATCATCTAACGTCTAAAATACCCTTAAAATAACAACTATGGGAGCTTTCCGATAATATGTACCCCTAAGTTTTTGTTTATTTTTTATTTCATTTTTTATCTGCATAAGTGTTTGCAACAAATAAAATTAACCTGCGGGCTAAAGAAATGAGGGAGGGGATTAACCTGAGGGCTAGACCTGGCAAGCCATGGTCATTGCCGGTTTCAACACACGCAACTGGAGAAGACATAGAGGGTCCACCTTTGGAAGCCTCCTCAAATATAACTGTTATGGCATCCAAGTATATAACAATATCTGGTACATGTGCTGGAGAAACATTCTGCATAATCATGATTCAAACAGATTATCAATTAGCTCCGTTATTTTAGTTAGATTGAGATGAATTCTCTCATGTTGCTAATGTCGTGAGAGAGCATAGAAGAGTGGGCACTCTAATTTAACAGTTATTTGCATATAATGCCAACATACTATCTCGTTTGTTTCGTTTTAGTCATTATAATTTTTTTTTTGGAAGTCCAAAAATAATGTTTTGTGTCCCGTTTGGGTCATTTGTAACCAAAAGACCCTTTGAAACCGGCTATTGATTATAACAATCTGCATGATGAGATGTTAAATTTATTTGTGAATTTGATAAAGTTATAAATAATGATAAAACTTATACTATTAAGATTCCCGATCACAAAATGACTGAAACAGGACACAAGATAATCCTTTAAATGCACCGATGTACAAAAAAATGCAATTAAACATGACAAATGAGAAACATCGTTGGTATTTATGCAAATAACCCTTAATTTGACTGTATTCAATTTGAACAACATGCCAAACACTATAATTCAAAGGCGAAACAAAAGTTTGTACCTTTATTTGAATACAAAGAAGATCTTTTGTATTGCAGTCAGCAGCAAAGCAATGAACCTCTAAAGGTTGTACAATTTCAATTTTCCTCCTCCACCTTCTACCCGGTATGTAAATTCCTTCAAGTCCACAACGAACAGAAAACCTTTCTGGTTCCAGTGGGACCCCTCGAAAAGATAAAATACCTTCAACACTTCTCCCACTTCCAGACCTGTTAGATGAGACTTGATCCCAGTCTTGTGATGAAAGTGACGACATTGAATGACTCCTAAACTGGCCTAATAAAAAATTCTGAGAACCAAATGAACTTGGGGAGTTTGCTCTGGTCAATGAGTTACGAGCAGTTGCACTGGAACTCGTGTCTACAGAAGATACAAAACGAGGCGGAGAGACAGAATTTTGTACAGGAAGCAACCATTTTAATAGATCTCCATAAGGGTCTTGTTTTGAGTGATCAATGTTTTCTTAGGTTTCATATGATAATGTTGTTGACTGATATTTTTCAAACTGAAGGATTTCCAGAACTGGATCTTTCCAAGAGTCGACACCAATATTTATCTGTAATAGCACCTGCATCCTTCCAAACAGGAAAACAGAATACAACATTACAAATAAGAAAAAAAAATGCATCCTTCTGAATAATGAATACATTGAGATGAGAACTAACATGTAAATAATATACAACACTAGTTTTGGAAACGCTCTGGATTGAGGGTAGCTAACAAGGAAAACTTATCAAAGCAACAACAGGAAATAAGCACGCGTTGTCCTATATGTATATACACCGGTAAGTGCATGGTTCACTAAATTACAGAACTCCTCTGAACTCTCATTCTGTCCATTCTTGCGGAACATCATTCACTACTAGAACATAAGTTACTTTCATACTCAGAAACGACAAAATTACTCCTAAGCAATGCAGAAATGGAGTCTTACATAGTCTAGTCGTTAAGTCTGATATCTCAGAAACGACAAAATTACTTTTGTATTTTATCTAACTTACACTATATTTTATGTTAAAGTATGTCCAAATATGCAATGCGGCTCGTGGCACAAGTACATACAGATAAAAAGATGCAGCTTTCTATTCTGATCTAGCCAGAAAATAAATATGAACGTAATGATGTATATCTTTTATGAAACATACCACTATGTCTCCATTAGCAAGCATCATACATTTAACATCATTTTTCGCAAGTCCGCCTGAGGTGCTAGCATCAAGACTTCCTCTATCAACTAACATGGCATCCTTACTGGATTCGATTGGAATGAATTTTCCTCCAATTGTTGATGTGGATCCTTGAAATGCTTTCTCGGTTTTCCTTCTCGACCAAAGAGCTTCATCTGCCTCAGGAATTCGAGCAAAAAAATGGGATTTTTTTAATCTTATCAACAACTCTTCCGCCTGATCCTGCTTGCTTGGGGTTAAGCATGCTATGATATGAACTTGTTCACCTGATTACAAAATAGTAAAGTTTTACCACAAAGCGGAAAAGAGAAGAAATAGGTTATAAAGATGAACAACTACCTGGAAAAACAAATGGGCGATCCAAGGATCTAAATGACAGCATATCTGATTCCTTACTCCAATCATCAGAAAGCTCCTCTGCAAAAGCGTTTGACACTAATGATGAATTGTAGTACGAACATCAATTCGCAGATATACAAATTATATTTGCCAGTAAACCGTCTTTTTGTATACTAGTAGAAAACTAGTAACTGACTGAGATCAATTTTTCAAGGACAAAATGTCTAATAGTTGCGAGATAATAAACATCAACATGTTTTCTAAAGAGAATCGTATTTATTCAGAGACGGTTACTTGATACAGCAAAATAAAGTAATGGAGAAAAGTAGCAAGGGATTACTGCACGGAATGATAATACATCCTTCTTCATGAACATCAATGTGCTTATCTACGATGGTCAAGCCAGTTTTTGTTCGTAAGCCCCCAAATCTGCCAGTCTCATTAGCCGATGATGTTACTGGATATACACTTGCAGCTATAAGATCGTCTAATTTTGCAGTCAGTTTCATGTTGTTTAGTTGTGCTTCCTGATCTGCAGGATGGGATCCACTCCCAGAACATCCACCGGCCTGACAAGAGTTCCTCTGAAATGCAAAAGATACGTCTTATTCACTTGAGAACTAAACGTGTAGCAATTCATTTACTATATTTATCGCTGGCGCTGTGCGCGGGTATCCAACTAGTGATTATAATGTGTCGAATGACGTAAAAACTAAACGCTAACGCTAACCACTTCTTCAAGTACTAAAAACTAAAACGCTAAAAGCTGATAAAAGCTCCTTGCCAAACATTATAATCAGTGATTAATGTATACTTCTGATCTCGTAATTCGTAATGTGAATTAGTAAAGTGACGTCATAATTAGGATTGTTTTTTTTTTAATTGAAACGAAAACAGTAAAATGATTATTTTTAATAATAAGTGGAAATGATTATTACCGATCGGAGAAGATGACCGTTGGAGATTGATTCAGGTAATGTGATTTTATTTTATTTATTTACTAGACTATAGACCCGCGGGTTTCGCGGGTGGCAATAAAAAAAAAAATTGTATTGTAACTAAATACATTTTATGAATGATCCAAAAGAATATGCAAAAGTTACAAAAGCTTTACCAAGTAAAAACATGACAAATACCATATGACGATATCAAAAAAAAAAAAAAAAAAAAAAAACTCAACCTGAAACATATTAATGTAGATAATAAAATCATGATAAACAAATACCACATTAATATGGCTTATTTGAACATCCTTCTAGTATCTCACACTTTTAGAAGAACATCGAGATAAACAACATCCATAGTATCGCCGCAAACCTTTCTATCTTTATCGTATATCAACATCTTTAGCGCTTTCGACTTGTGACTCTTGATACCGCAACATACAGCTAACCATGTGTGAAGACATGTTTAGGCAAACATATTAAGACTTTCGAAAGTGATTGTCCTTGGCTTTTGTTAATACTTAATAGTCATTGCAAAGCATACAAATATTGAAAAATTGTCGTCTATTAATATCATTTATAAAAGCTAATATATCAATAACATATGTATAATGCAATTATAATAGGTAACATGTTAATATATATAGTTAGAGAGACGAAAGTTATTGAAGGACTGTTATCATCATGATTTCATAGTGTATGTACACCGAAAAAACAAAGCACACTATCTGCTATTCAACTTTTGTAATATAAATATCTAATTTACACCATCAATTAACCCCTTTTTACCTGTAAATTGATCCACTTTGAAGATTGAAGTTGGCCATTCAAAGCGAAAAGTCAAAGAAGATAGATCTGTAATAAGTTAATAACTCCATGATCAAGAACCATATTCCCATGAATATCTTACATTCATCTCTTGAAATCAAATACCCATCAGCTTAACATTCAACTAAATTTGACCCATGAATACCTTAAAAGAACATATAGTAACTATTTTGAGGATAATTTGACTCATTGTAGCCAACCAACTAACTTTACAATAAATCCAAGAACCATCTAAGCTAGTGTACACAATGTTGAACAACTAAAATTCTAATAACAATTTTGATTAATGGTGACAAAACGGGCTGGTTAGGAAATGTAGTTTGAAATGGGATCGGTCGAATTGAGTCATTTGCAATCACGGGTCAGACAGGGGTCACAAAGTACTACTTTCTAAGTGGTGATTGTCTAGTGTACATGATTTTAAACCCGTCCTTGAGTTCTTCATGACCCCTTCTACCAACTTGAAATTTACGAAAAGTTTGCACCTCGACCCGTAAGACAAGTCCTCTAAAGTTGGGGTTGCCCAAATCAACCGAGCAGAAGTAGTAATCTGACCCAAATGGACCCATAACTTGAAGAACGGGTTTATATTGCCGCTTCCAGTTTTACTCACAGCGCTTATTTTCATTATCTACAATCATATGTGGAGCTGTTTTATTTTTAGTTTTAAAGGGTGGGCAATGGTAACGGTAATGATCGTTGGTGGTTTGTAGTTTATTGCATATAATAGTATGATCCATCATCCAAAGTACCTAGTGAAGCATAAGCCACAATATTGGCAGTACATGGTTTCAGTTAATTACTAACTATTGTAAGTTTATACATTAAGAAGATATAAACTCTTAAAATCATCATCAAAACTACAAAGACACAACATAGTACTAACATCAACCTACTTGAACCGTAATCAACATGGCAGAGTAAACTCAGTCATTAAGCGAAGTGGAAATGATAGCTACATATGAAGTAAAAGATCCGATCCAAACACCAAGACCTATTCATATATGATTGAGTTGGTGCAAAAAGTAACCATAGAATGATGTGTGACCTTGAAATTGAATGGGTTAGGTCGACCCATTTTATATTTTCTTGTCCAACTAAATCATCACATCCGAATTTAATTGCTCAAACTATGTTAGTATGAACTATGAATGGTAAGATATGTAGTTTTGTTTATAAAAAAAGGCTCAAAGTGAGCTTAGAATTGCCTGCTCCTATACAGAGATAAAAACCATAATCTAATAATAAAAAAAAGAGACCTAAAGCTGTATGAAGTGGTGGGTTTAATCTTGGTGGTGCCATACAGAAAGATGCAATGAAGTTATGGAGTCATTCCGTTGTGCATAAAAATAAATAATTAAATCTTTATCAACTTTATACTACATGACCTCATGAGAAGTATAAACTTTCACAGATTGTGTTGATGTGATGATCAAGAAAAAGAGAAACAAACACATACATTTGCATTGGCTTCGGTAGAAGCACCGTGAGAAAAAAGAAGCCCTGCAACTTCATTACAACCATTCTTAGCAGCCATGTGTAATGAGGTTTCTCCATACTACAAAACCAAATATAATTAAACAGTAAGTATCACCCATATCATGTAGCCCCATAACAAAATCAGATTATATTGTAACGACATATAATTAGGGTGAGAATCATATTTTACTCACCGCGTTTTTTGCTTCTAACTCATCGGTTTCAGTCCCAGTCAAATTCAGCAGACACTTAACCACTTCAACACTGTTATGACAAGGAGTCTTAGTGACACATTTTTACAAACACTTGGTGCATATTATAAAATAGAACGCATTGCTCAAAATAAATGCAACAAATCGTCATCAAAGTGACATGTAGCATTCAACAAAAAACACTATATCGTCATAATCACATACATCACGATTGTGGAACTAAAAAAACACTTACAGAGCTTGTGAAAGCTGTGATAATCTAGGAATCATTATGAGATTCAAGTTTTTATATATATACACTTCTAAAAACCATGATAAACCTGCAAAAATAAGAACTAAGATAGAAAAACATGTGTTAAAAGAAAAATACAACCTGCTTATAAATTTGGAATTGAGATGGAGAAGAAGATTAGAGTAAATAATGATTAAAAGAATTTTATTCCAAATAAATCGATTCAATATTAGCCGAAGTTTAATAAAAACGGCTCCAACTAACATCCCTTATTAACCGTAAGGGGGTGAAGTAGAAAACTGTATAAGAGAGGCCATGAGAATTTGACACCTGGTAATATGACGTCATATATGACGTTAAAATGACGGCAATTGGAATTCAAAAAACTTTTTATTTATTATATACTAGCTTATAAACCCGTGATAAATCACGGGTGGCTTATAATAAGTTTGAAAAAGTCAAGTTAGCTTAGATGAGTAAGCATAAACATGTATAGTTTTTTATTACTTGGCATTGTTTTCAAAAGTTTAGTAAGTTTGAACGTATCATACATTAAGACTATACCCGTTAAATCATTTAAATAAGTTCTAAGACAAAAGTAACTTATTTGAAACACATATGAGTAGTTACTTCCTCGTTGCTAATATTCAACAAAAGTTTTAAGACAAAATAGCTAATCACAACAAACTATCATTGTAATGCCTACACAATCAAAAACAACAATCACCACAAATAAGAATATCCAATAATGTATTTAGTAGGTTTAAAAATATTTTGGCTCATTTGTTGCATTTCTTTTGTAGCTAATTGTAAGGTTTATTTATTTATTTATTTATTATACTAAATTGGCACACTTTCATATAATATAACGTTATTCTACCATCATATAAGTAAATGAGTCAACATTACCACATTTGAATGATCATGAAGAATCGACAAAGAGAATAAGCAAACAAAAAATGTGACATACCATAGTCATACTTATTTAGTATCGTATTCTTTGTAGTTAAATGAAAATGGCCATTATATCACTTAACAGAAGTGATGGTTGAATTGTTAATATATCTTATCAATGTTCTCCATTGATAACTTAAGCTCCATCTCCAAAACCCATAAAATTATAGTAAAAACCTTCAACTTTGTAGTTTCACATGCTCAGTGTTCCTTCATGAACTTGAATAGACATGATAGTTTATGTAATTACCAAATGAATAATGTATTCAAATAACACAAAATCATATCAATTAATAACCACAAAAAAAAAAAAAAAAAAAAAAAAAAAAAAAAAAAAAAAACTATGTGCATCAGTAACTTGTGTTATCTGCATCAATCCATCAGCACATTGTACATCCGTGCCACCATAAAATGAGAGAAAAATTGTGAATACCAAAGCTAATGATAGTATAAAAACATTTGACACAACGTACTATAATACTAAGAAAATATTAACAGATTATACCGAAACAAAAGATGAATAATTAAAGGCAAAAGAAACAAAAAAATATAATTACCATTCTACATTATGTTTCAAAGACTATTCATAAAAAATTATCAAGTCATTCTCTAATTAACAGCAACTATTATCGAATTATAAAAATAAAAAAAATTGATTAATCGGAGTTACCTTTCATGATGGGATGCGAACTTTATTCCGATTACCCAGCTAACTCAAAACAGAGTTTATAAAATGAATGCAAAGTATATAAAACAAAAATTTAGTACAAGTTGGACCATGAAATAAACCATATTCCACTCATTTGTTATACGCCTGCACGTTAATAGATTATGATTTTGGATTGAAGATATGAATATCATTCTAATTACACAACACTTAAAGTTGAAGATTGAGAGTTTGAGACTTAAAAGGAAACAAATCAGACATTATAATATTAATTATCTATTAACTATTCAAAATAAGTGGCAAGACAAAATAGGTTTGTAACAAACTAATAAATGCTAGTCAAACAAATATTGAAATAAAGGTGCAAAATGTAAAAGTTTATACGCCAAGTGGATTAAATGACATGGCATTTATGACATGGCAAGGGAATACATGTGGCATTAGTGACATGTTAAGAATTCAAAAAAACTTTCTTTTATTATATATATAGATAATGATTTATTTATTTAACTGCTCAAGTTAATCTATTTTATTTAGTGACAAAGTGTTACATACTTACTTGTGTTTGTTAATTGAGTGTCTTTCAGTTATTCGGTTTGATTTTCGGTTATTGTTTTGGGTATTTTGATTGTATCTGAGTTGGAACTGAACCATAAGTGAATGACCGAAGGACCGGACAAAGTTGATGTCTCGGTGTTAGTTGAATGCTGGTGAGTACTCGTGTGTGGCTCGATAAATATGTTAATCTATTTTATTTAGTGACAAAGTGTTACATACTTGCTTGTGTTTGTTAGTTGAGTGTCTTGGTTGTTTCGGTTTTGATTTCGGTTTCGGTTTGGGTGTCGGTTTGGTTTTCGGTTTCCGTTTTAGGTATTTTGATTGTATCTGAGTTGGAACTGAACTAGAAGTGAATGATCGAAGGACCGGACTAAGTTGATGTCTCGGTGTTAGTTGAGTGCTAGTGAATAATGATGTGTGGCTCGGTAAAGATGTGTTTTTAATCGAGTATCTACTGCTTTTTTGCTTATTGGATCTGTAATAGGTTTTTTCTTTTTTTAATTTTCGGTTCTTTTATGGAATTGAGAACTGTAACAACCCGATATTTTCCACGTCTACGTTTACTCCCAAACTTTGAATATTCCACTATTCACGTGCATTATCGGTAAGGACCTCTCATACGGACTAGAAATAGTCGGCATATCATCATAATGTCATTTACATGTTATACCACTCTTAGGATTTTCAAATTAATATATTATGTATATTTAACGTTTACGTATAACGATTTCTAAATAAACGTTAACGCCCGAATAATATATATTCGACGAATATATCTAAATATTCCCACAATGGTCCTGATATATTTTTATATCCATTATTTCATCATAAAATTCATAAAACTTATTTACCCAGTATTTTTGTAATTTATTTTAATTATAACGTAAGTTTAATAATATTACGACGGATTTCGTGAAAACTAAACAATGATCACCCGAACACCCAATAATTATACCCAACATATTTTCATAATTTCTACAACTTTATTTTATCCCGGTTAACTTCGTTAAAATTTATTTTTAGTTAACCCGGTACCCGGTACACTTTAAAACCATATCTATACTCAACACACTACACCAAATAACCAACAATTTCTTACACACTCAACTTCTCCCACTCTTTTTCTTACAAGTCTTGACTAAAATCCACTAACTCTCATTAATATTGAGTGTGCAAGTTGAATACATAAGATATTATACACATTTTTCTTCTCATTTCTCACAACTACCAAAAACTAATATTCTCTCTTCCTCTCTACTCACTCACACGGCAACAACAACAACAAGGAAGGCAAGACCAAAGAATTTTTCTTAAGATCAAGTGTAATATTGTTTATTTAGTGATTATTGTTGGGGTTTAGTAATATAAACACAAGAATTGCAAGGTTTTCATCATTTAATCATCCCAATCATCCAAGTAAGTTAACAAAACTCATTTCATAATTTTTACAAGTTATTACTATGCTTATATATTTTCTTACAAGATCTACATGCATATATTATTTATACCACTCCATTTTATACATATTTAACTTTTGAGCCATAGAAGGTGATTATAGTTAGATCCTTGTTAGATCTACTTGGTTTTGATGATTAGGAACCCATGACACCCTGAGAAGGTGTATGGTAGGATTAGATTAGTTTTGTGGTGTTTGAAAGTGGTTTGTTGGATGATGGAACTAGTTTGGAGACTTGAAAATGGTTTTTGAAACATTAAAAATACCTACTGTCCCTATTTCTATTTCGTGGGAAAATCAGTGGCTAATGGTTAATTTTTGACCAAAGATTTAGAAAATACTTTCAAAAACGAAACTTTAGGCGAAAGAACGGATTAAAAAGAGCTTATAACGAAGAAGTTATGATTTTTGCAAATTAATTGACGAAAACTATTTTTTCTGAAAAACCTTGCTGATGAACAGTAGTCACGACAGTTTCGAGGCTTAAACTAAATCTAGCCATCCCGACTTATCAAAAATATGTTAGTATTTTGTCTCACGATTCCGTGGATATAAAGAACGAGTAAAACGGACTTACGACGACAAAGTTATTCACGTTTCTGTAACGGCAAAATATATATTATTTTGACAGCTTTTACCAAAAATAATATACAACTACGTAGTAACTTTATGTTTCTAGAAATAGTAACCAAGTACCCAAATTTATAGCTAATAAAGTATTAGTAATTTCAAGTATATTTTTGTGGTTTTAAGACGTTATTTCAAGGATTTTAAATCGAGGATTTCAACACTAAGACTTATATATACGATATATATATTTCGGCTAGTTTTATTCTCTAGTTTGCCTTATTTTCTCAAGTCTTGGAAAATGTTTATTTTGACATCAACTAGTATTTTCTTCAAGTAAGAGTGGTATAGGGAAACATGTGCATGTGCATTCCTTTCATCATTTCATGATCTAAAGTAGATCATATCATTCATTTAGGTTGCGGTTAGAGTGCGCGTCTTACTTCAGTTCGTACCCTTTGTTATCATATCGCTTATATCAGGTGAGTATTCACGAACCCCCTTTTCTAACTATTTTAATCGTTTTGGGGTGGATGCATGAACAATACTGTTTACTCTTATATGGACTTAAAAGACTCTTGTTTCACTATTTATGCTCGTAAGCAAAAACGTACTTAAACAAACTTGTTTACTATTTACGAACACTATTATCTGAACTTTTTGACTTGTCTTGACATTATAACTTGTTTGCACTCTTGAACCTTTTGACTTGAACTTTTAGACTTAATGTGCCGTACGTTCTAAGACTTAAAGTCTCCCTTGTTCGGAGCAACGTTATAAAGTCTCTCATGTTCAGAGCATCCTTAATAAATCTCGCCATGGTGGAGTGACTAATAAATCTTTGCCAAGTCGGTGAAGTGACTAATAAATCTCGCCTAGGTGGTGGAGTGACTTCAAGTCTCCCATGTTCGGAGCAACATTATAAAGTCTCCCTTGTTCGGAGCGGCCTTGACTTATTATATACTATGATTCCATATTGTGAACTATATTGACCACTTGTGCTTGGCTACTAGACACATAAACTATTTTAGGCAGTGGGTTGTAAACACACAGGTTACAAGTCTCTTATGGCGGGACTTGGAACTGAGTGGATTTGCAATGCCTTTGCCTGGCGAACTTTTTCAAATGGTTTTCCTATTATTTAAAACGTTTATACTCACCAACTATTTTCATAGTTGACCCGTTTTCTCTCATGCATTTCAGGTGATCGTCAGTAAGTTTTCTTCATGGTCCTTGCATAATGAAGTTTTCACACGTCACCACTAAGCATTATGTATTTCAAGCTATCTTTTGGGAACTAAACTTTGTGTCTTAAAATGCCGATGTTGGCTAAACAATGTTGTAAGGATGTACTTTTCCTTTAATGTAAATTATGGTATTGTCTTATTTCTCTTTGGTGATGTTTATCGATTTCGTTACACCTCGTGTTTCCGCCTTCGGCGAGGGTGTGACAGATTGGTACCAGAGCCAGAGGTTATAGAGAATGCCGATTTTTTCTAAAATAAAAATCGCAACTATAACCAAAGTAACATTTTTCTAATGATACGAGTCGACTAGTCCTAGCATTGCATTATTAATCCTCAAGTATGCATAGCCTGATCACCTATGTATAATTCAGGAAGAGTCATGCGATGAAGGGAGTAGTGGTCAAAGATCATGTTTGGTTGAGTCTAGAGAGTCTGGTCACCTGAAGTTGCATTGGTCGGGTGGGTATGCATAACCTGTTTATAGGTTCGCAATTATGTTACCGTACCTTATATATGCACTTATGTATATGCTTTCTCTTTGCTACCTTACGCCTTGTTAGATTAGGCATGGCTTTGTTCCCATCATTCTGCGATCTCTATGTCACGACTATCATTATACCGTACATCATCCGTCATCGTCATGTATCGTTCACTCAACCCATTATTTTTGGTCTAACGCAGAGCCATGGCCGCAATGAACACTCGCTCAGGACGTAACAACAATGAAAACCCGAATGACAGTGCTGCTGGATTAGCTGACCTTCTCACTCAGATTGTTGCGCACATTGATGCCAACAGATCCAATAATGGTGCGGGTCCTTCGAACAACGGTCAGGGATGCAACTATAAGACTTTCATGACATGCAAGCCAATGGAATTTTATGGCACTGAGGGTGCCATTGGACTGCTATCATGGTTTGAGAATGTTGAGTCGAAACTCAGCATCACTAAATGTGCTGAAGGAGATAAGGTTGAGTTCTCTGCGGGTCTGCTTCAAGGTCGAGCATTGACTTGGTGGAACAACCAGCTACAGACTCGAGGAAGAGAGGCTGCAAATGGATTGTCTTGGGAAGCATTTAAGAAACTACTAACTGACGAGTATTGCAGAAAAGATGAAGTGGAGAAGCTGGAAGTGGAATTTTGGAACCACTTGATGGTAGGAGTAGAAATTGACAAGTACACGGCCCGTTTCCATGAGTTAACTAAGATGGTTCCTCATATGGTCTCCACTAAGGAAAAGTTGATCGATCGATATATTTGGGGATTGATTCCTGAAATCAGGAGGGATGTCACTTCATCGAACCCAACCACTCTACAAGCCGCTGTGGGCATGGCATACCGTTTGACAAATGATGTGATCAGATCTGGTGAACTAACAAAAGGAAATAATGAAGGGCGAAAGAGACAGGAAGATCAGCAAGGAAGCCGTCATCAAAATCAACAGGACAAGAGACAGCGAGTAGCTGGAAACTATGGAGCAATAACTCAGGGGCCCGGAGGATATGCAGGCACACATCCTAAATGTACCCGATGTAACCTACACCACTCAGGAGATTGCCCAAGGTGCAGCAGCTGCGGAAAGACAGGCCATCTTGTTCGATATTGCAAAGGAAATCAAGTACGAAGGTCAGCATGTTACGAGTGTGGAAGCTTGGATCATCTCAGGAACACCTGTCCAAAGTTGAAAAGGACTCCCAACCAAGGACCGAATCGTCCAAACCTGGCGGCGGCAATTGAAGGGCCACAAGATGAGGCCGTTGAGATTCCACCCGCGCGTGGCAGAGCTTACTTCCTAGGAAATCCTATCACCCAACATGTCCACGATAGCATAACGGGTACATTCTCTTGAACAACTATATTATTTTCGTAGCACTTAAGTCTTAGTATAGAACTTATACACAACACTGACTAATCCGAGACCTAGCGTTTTCGACCTTAGTTGCTTCATCAAATTTAACCGCGATCACATGCACCTATAGAATGGACGAATTGAATCTCGAGGACGAGATTCCTTTTAAGGTTGGTAGAATGTAACAACCCGATATTTTCCACGTCTACGTTTACTCCCAAACTTTGAATATTCCACTATTCACGTGCATTATCGGTAAGGACCTCTCATACGGACTAGAAATAGTCGGCATATCATCATAATGTCATTTACATGTTATACCACTCTTAGGATTTTCAAATTAATATATTATGTATATTTAACGTTTACGTATAACGATTTCTAAATAAACGTTAACGCCCGAATAATATATATTCGACGAATATATCTAAATATTCCCACAATGGTCCTGATATATTTTTATATCCATTATTTCATCATAAAATTCATAAAACTTATTTACCCAGTATTTTTGTAATTTATTTTAATTATAACGTAAGTTTAATAATATTACGACGGATTTCGTGAAAACTAAACAATGATCACCCGAACACCCAATAATTATACCCAACATATTTTCATAATTTCTACAACTTTATTTTATCCCGGTTAACTTCGTTAAAATTTATTTTTAGTTAACCCGGTACACTTTAAAACCATATCTATACTCAACACACTACACCAAATAACCAACAATTTCTTACACACTCAACTTCTCCCACTCTTTTTCTTACAAGTCTTGACTAAAATCCACTAACTCTCATTAATATTGAGTGTGCAAGTTGAATACATAAGATATTATACACATTTTTCTTCTCATTTCTCACAACTACCAAAAACTAATATTCTCTCTTCCTCTCTACTCACTCACACGGCAACAACAACAACAAGGAAGGCAAGACCAAAGAATTTTTCTTAAGATCAAGTGTAATATTGTTTATTTAGTGATTATTGTTGGGGTTTAGTAATATAAACACAAGAATTGCAAGGTTTTCATCATTTAATCATCCCAATCATCCAAGTAAGTTAACAAAACTCATTTCATAATTTTTACAAGTTATTACTATGCTTATATATTTTCTTACAAGATCTACATGCATATATTATTTATACCACTCCATTTTATACATATTTAACTTTTGAGCCATAGAAGGTGATTATAGTTAGATCCTTGTTAGATCTACTTGGTTTTGATGATTAGGAACCCATGACACCCTGAGAAGGTGTATGGTAGGATTAGATTAGTTTTGTGGTGTTTGAAAGTGGTTTGTTGGATGATGGAACTAGTTTGGAGACTTGAAAATGGTTTTTGAAACATTAAAAATACCTACTGTCCCTATTTCTATTTCGTGGGAAAATCAGTGGCTAATGGTTAATTTTTGACCAAAGATTTAGAAAATACTTTCAAAAACGAAACTTTAGGCGAAAGAACGGATTAAAAAGAGCTTATAACGAAGAAGTTATGATTTTTGCAAATTAATTGACGAAAACTATTTTTTCTGAAAAACCTTGCTGATGAACAGTAGTCACGACAGTTTCGAGGCTTAAACTAAATCTAGCCATCCCGACTTATCAAAAATATGTTAGTATTTTGTCTCACGATTCCGTGGATATAAAGAACGAGTAAAACGGACTTACGACGACAAAGTTATTCACGTTTCTGTAACGGCAAAATATATATTATTTTGACAGCTTTTACCAAAAATAATATACAACTACGTAGTAACTTTATGTTTCTAGAAATAGTAACCAAGTACCCAAATTTATAGCTAATAAAGTATTAGTAATTTCAAGTATATTTTTGTGGTTTTAAGACGTTATTTCAAGGATTTTAAATCGAGGATTTCAACACTAAGACTTATATATACGATATATATATTTCGGCTAGTTTTATTCTCTAGTTTGCCTTATTTTCTCAAGTCTTGGAAAATGTTTATTTTGACATCAACTAGTATTTTCTTCAAGTAAGAGTGGTATAGGGAAACATGTGCATGTGCATTCCTTTCATCATTTCATGATCTAAAGTAGATCATATCATTCATTTAGGTTGCGGTTAGAGTGCGCGTCTTACTTCAGTTCGTACCCTTTGTTATCATATCGCTTATATCAGGTGAGTATTCACGAACCCCCTTTTCTAACTATTTTAATCGTTTTGGGGTGGATGCATGAACAATACTGTTTACTCTTATATGGACTTAAAAGACTCTTGTTTCACTATTTATGCTCGTAAGCAAAAACGTACTTAAACAAACTTGTTTACTATTTACGAACACTATTATCTGAACTTTTTGACTTGTCTTGACATTATAACTTGTTTGCACTCTTGAACCTTTTGACTTGAACTTTTAGACTTAATGTGCCGTACGTTCTAAGACTTAAAGTCTCCCTTGTTCGGAGCAACGTTATAAAGTCTCTCATGTTCAGAGCATCCTTAATAAATCTCGCCATGGTGGAGTGACTAATAAATCTTTGCCAAGTCGGTGAAGTGACTAATAAATCTCGCCTAGGTGGTGGAGTGACTTCAAGTCTCCCATGTTCGGAGCAACATTATAAAGTCTCCCTTGTTCGGAGCGGCCTTGACTTATTATATACTATGATTCCATATTGTGAACTATATTGACCACTTGTGCTTGGCTACTAGACACATAAACTATTTTAGGCAGTGGGTTGTAAACACACAGGTTACAAGTCTCTTATGGCGGGACTTGGAACTGAGTGGATTTGCAATGCCTTTGCCTGGCGAACTTTTTCAAATGGTTTTCCTATTATTTAAAACGTTTATACTCACCAACTATTTTCATAGTTGACCCGTTTTCTCTCATGCATTTCAGGTGATCGTCAGTAAGTTTTCTTCATGGTCCTTGCATAATGAAGTTTTCACACGTCACCACTAAGCATTATGTATTTCAAGCTATCTTTTGGGAACTAAACTTTGTGTCTTAAAATGCCGATGTTGGCTAAACAATGTTGTAAGGATGTACTTTTCCTTTAATGTAAATTATGGTATTGTCTTATTTCTCTTTGGTGATGTTTATCGATTTCGTTACACCTCGTGTTTCCGCCTTCGGCGAGGGTGTGACAAGAACCGTGGATATGCAATGAACGTGACACAAGAACAAGATTTTTCCTAAATAAAAAACCGTGAACTGAACCGCGGGTCTAAATTTTGATTTGGTTTGAATCAGTCTCAATTATCGTTGATGACTTGACTTTACTCAATTACCCTTATGGCTGCTAATACGCTCGTGGTCAGGGCGGGTCGACTTAGGTTAAGATGCGTGAAAATCACATAGATATTTCATGTGTATTGTAAAATTATGTCAAAAAAATGGGTTTAGCCTAAATGCAACTTATCCAAATTTTTTGCGATGTAATCCTTTGTTTAGTTTGAATAAAATGCATCTTATTTTTTATAGTCTAGAGACATGAGTCCGTTATTGGTCCATGGTGTTATAAGAATAGTTTAGGCGTCTATAGACGAGCTAGCTTGGGCAACTTCTTATAACATCACTAGTTATAATGCCCGCGCACGCGCGGGTTTTTAATTTATTTTTTTTTAATCATATATTTTTATTTATTAAAAACCAAATAGATATTTGTTTTTTATTTATTAAGAATAGTTTATGATGTTTAATTATAGTTTTTTTATTATTAAAGATAATTATTTAAAAATTTTAATCATGTTGTTAATTACATCTTATCTATATTTTTTGTATTTATCTTCTACTTGTGCTATGGATAAATATAAAATGTTACCTAAAAGAAAATATTTTTTTTTTAAATAATTTTATTACTAAATAAGGTATAGTTTAGTTTTTTTGAAATGGAAAAGTCCACACTTGAGGTTTTGTTTTATTATATAAAAGATGTGTATGAGATCAACTTTAATCCTATAAGTTGTTAGAATGTAAGGACTAGTGTATCAGTTGATTTTGCGATCAGAAAAGACATTATGGACCGAAATAATTATCAATCTTGAGGGTTTTTGTTTTTTGTTTTTGTGTTTTTTTTTTAAGATGAATTATATTACTCAAAAACAATATATTCAATATAAGCAACTCTAAGAGGAGAGGGACAATCCCAAACACCACTTAAACTACCATCTACAAATAAACAGAAGCAAGCTTCTATACAGACAAATCATCAAAACAAACTACAATACAATAACTTGCTATCACCAACATTCACCAATTTCACCAAGCTTAGGATATTCCAACTCTATGGCTACATTTCATTTTGTAAGATTATCTAGCTAACCATGTTGTAGCTACATCCTCACAAATGGCTCCTAGATCCTATCACAAAAAGGCATCCTCATAAGAGAAG
Organism: Artemisia argyi; assembly: GCA_030686995.1. Lineage (NCBI taxonomy): Eukaryota > Viridiplantae > Streptophyta > Magnoliopsida > Asterales > Asteraceae > Artemisia > Artemisia argyi. Next base: position 181,207,968 of record CM060683.1, read on the forward strand.
AATCACTAGAAGCTAGCTCAATCCAATCAAAAGCTACATTTTCACACTCAATTTTGAACATATAGACTGAACAACAAACATTATATGAACACAACAGAACATGGCATCACTTTTGATAGAGCTATGCCATATATCCAAATATAGTAATCTCTATGGATATCTACATTTCCAGGGCTACATTTCGCTCTTGTAAGATTACCTTAAGAACTACATGTAGGTTGCAGCTACAACCTTATATATAGCACTAGGGTCGTGTCACAAGTGGGGCATCATCACATAAAGATTAAACCAAACACTACAAACTGAAGATCTACTAACACTTGAAAGATCAAGGTAGTCCATCTTTCATGACTCACCCTATCTTCCACATTGAAAGCAAATCCTTAATTAGATCAGCATACGACAAATTGAACATTCCATTTTGCACCTACATTCCTTACAGCAGCAGAATCCTTTATTCTCAGTCCCATCATCTTTATTTTGACAACATCTACAACATTGCAATAAACCTCTTCCCATCTTTTCCTTTTATCTCTTAAAATCCTTGCATTTCTTTCCCTCCACACACAGTACACACATGCTGCAAACATAAGTCTCCCCACCACACTCCATACATAATTGCCATTTGGATTGTTAGCCATGATATGAACAATGTTACACCATCATGAAGGGTAGTTTTCCAATCCTGTCATTGCCCGAGTTTTCTTCCAAATCTTCAAAGAGTATGAGCAGTTAAAGAAGAAATGATCATGGTCTTCCATATCTTCAAAGAGTACCATTGTACTTGCTCTTAGGAGCAACTACATAATCATAGTTGACGTCTCTATCTCCTTTTTTTTCAATAGATAACCATCCAATTGTTAAAAAGTTGTTATAATAATTCGAATACATAGTAGCAATACTTTGGCCATTTGTTCAAAATACAAAGAATAGTAGAGATGTTTCATTATGATTAACTTTGGTTTTCACATTGATAAGTTACATACACACATGCAAAATTACTTAACCTCTAAAAATCAAGGCCATTCAAGTATCACAAGAAAAACCATAAAAAGTTTGTTACAACTTATATTGCCTAGCTAGTGTTTAATTTATTACGATAAATTTGACACTTACAATAGAGTAGATGATTATAAATAGTTGTTTATCTTGTCACTCAAGTATTTCATATTCGTGATGCGAGTGAGTCATTTATGCCCCCATATTATGGAAAGGCAGCCGATTGTGAGCTGTGAGCTGGTTCGAGTTACCGGTTATTAACCTTTTGCACATAACTTAGTGTTAAAATAACAACAGTTTATTAAAAAAACAAAATTTTACACTATGGGTGTTTTGAAGAGAGTATGAATATACATACCGTCATAGCCTGTGCCTTAGGTATATCGGCCTCTGGTCACATGCATCATTTGTTTTATATCAATATAAAAAGTTTAAATTAATTGAACTATATATAAAAAGTTAAAAATAAAAATATGAATAATTTTCTATCTTGACACATGCATAAACTTGATTGGGTTCATTAATAATACGCTGGTGATTTTCTCATCTTTAATTTTGCTTTGGAATCTCTCGTATATTTTTGCAGTTCCAAATCACAAAAGTTATTTGTGCATGTAAATTGGTTTTTTGTTCCGTAAATCTTCACTTATCTAAGTGACTAGTTTCGAACATTAATCAAAAACAAAAATTTTCTTTAGTTCTTTTTGTATATCTTACTCTTCTTTTCTTTTTTTAAAAGCAAAAGTAAAATAAAACAAAAGCAAAAGTTAATAATATTGTCAACATGTTTGGTTGAAATTTGTATGACAAAAATTTGGATTCAACCTACATTTATGGGGACAAGCAAATCCATTCTCTAATGACAGGATTGTCTGACACACCACTATTTTTTTTATTCTCTCACATATGTCTAAACTTTTTCTTTTATTTATATATAATAATAACTTATTTATTTTATAGTATATTTTCTCTAATCTACATCAAATCCAAATTCAAATTCAACTCCGAATCCTAATCCTAAACCTAAACCATCTACAAACCAAATAGACCCTGAATCTTAATACATGTGGAATAAAAGACAAAAAAGAAAGAATACATATTCTTACCTTGAGACACAACTATGAATGTTTAGCTTTATGCTAACTTAATTAACATATATGATAATTTGGAATGAGTAAAATGACTAACGGGTCCATTTATGATTAAAGCCGATGAAAAAAAATAAATGATTGAACATGTTGAATAAAGGAGAAAAAGAAAACAAGCATATAGATTCTTACTTTGCAGAGATAACTATGATTTTATAGCTCTATGTTAGCACAATATATAATCAAAATATTGTAATTAATTTGAGATGAAATTTTTGACACTTTTATTTATGAGTAGGTCAATCGTTTAAGCATTTGAAGTTGCTAGAATGACTAACAATTTGAATAAGAGAATAAGACAACATAAAACAAATACATTAACATCAACAATATTTCTCACTATAGTAACTATTTTAAAGTAAAATTTAAAGTTAAAGCTAATAAAATGTAAATGGTAATACATGTAGAATAAAGAATAAAAAAAGAAAACAAACATATATATTCTTACATTTCAAAAACAGTTAAGTATTTGTAGGTTTAGTATAAAGCCTACATTGTCAAATAAAATTTGACATATTGGTTATGAAGAGTCGGTTAGAAGAAGAATAATTGAAATGGCTACACTGAATACAATTTACAAAAATATATGCTGCTTCACCTCCGCCTTTTTGGTCAAACACAAACTTTACCCCTCCGTGCCTCTCACGTGATGCCGCCACCTCGTCTCGCCTACATAATCGCTCTTAATCGACCGGTACGACGTCCGAAATCTTCTCTTCGGCCCTCCGCCGTCACGACAGCGACATAATCTACAAATGTCATCACATTTGTCTTCTGCTAATGCTAAGGTTGATTAGTGAGATCAACAAAAAACTTTTTTTTTTTTCTAAAGAAAAGATGTGTGAATTTTAGCTATCCATTTTTTCATCAAACAAAAAAACCCATTTTTGTTTTTTTTAAACAACATATCTTGCAAACGATAAATCTTCAAGCAACGAAAAATACACCATCGTGACGAGATTTAAATTATCTTTCTATAGATATGCACTTCTAAATACTTTTGACGATTTTTTTTTCAAAATTCCCGCCCAGAAAAAGTAAACGTGATTTGTAAAATCACTTGTGATTTCTTTTTTTCGTGATTTTTAAAATTTCCGTCTAGAAAATCATTTATGATTTATTATTTTCCTATTTATAAAATCAATTTTGATTTGTTATTTTTCACATGTCGCGTGTGATTTTTAAAGTAATAAATCACGTGTGATTTTTTTGTCAAAAATTTTGAAACAAATCGACGAAAATATAAAGGATTTAATTATCATTCGCAATGGTATAATTAATTTCGCGTAATAATTAACGGTTTGTGAGATATTTTAATTTAAAAAAAAACATATAAAAGTATGTTTTTTTTTATTTGATGAAAAAAAATAGATAGCTGAGATTGCATGGTTTGTTATTACGAGACTTTTGTCATCTGGATTTATCTTCTGAAAATGAAGAGCACAGTAGTTACATTTCAGTTTTTAAAAGGTTTTTTTTAACTAGTTAATTATTTAGTTATATTATTTTATTGGATATACATTATGGTAGAAAGTTAGAAATGGAAAAAAAAGGAGAAAAAGGGACAGTAAGTACTGGGTCCCATCGTTTTAAGTTGCCACTACACTTGGGAAATGCAACAAATATGCCAAAATCAAATAGGGTTCTTTTGTATATTGACTATATGTTTAACCGAGCATATTTTTTAGATTCTTAGGCTAATCACAGTGGTTCGTAAAACATAGGTCGAATGGCATGGGCGACTGATTTTGAAATCGGCTGAGCCCTTTGTGGTTGCTTGGTTAAATATCGGTCGAGGCAATAAAAAAAACACAATCGGTCGAAATTATGACTGACTTTTGATACATACAAAATTGTTTAAATAACACAAACAATTGGATCTTGCATGCACCTTGATCTCCCTCGTTTCTCCACCATTTTCTTCGCGGTCACCACCATTCTCCACTATTTAATTAGATGAAAAATAAGTACAGTAAGTTGTGTAACATAGTTGGGTTGATCATGGATTATGAGTTGGGAAGACGACAAGACGTGATTATAGTAAGCGTGAATGGTTTAAACGTGTGAAGTATAGTCGTGTGAATATATTTGGCGAGGTTGCTTGATAAGCAGTAAGTTGGGAATGCAAAAAGATAATCAGCTTTCATGTTTAGTAAGTTTAGTTTTCAAAGTGTTTGGTTTGAATGGCTACAAGACACGTATTGGGACTTTTAGTAAGTTTATCCATGCATATTTGAATGGCTACAAGACATGTTTAGTAAGTTTATCCATGCATATTGGGACTTTTATAGCAAGACACGTATGATTCACGTGATGATCATGCAATTATGGTAAACTCTTACATGTAAATGGCACGTATTGAATGATTAAGGCACGTGTGCATGGATTTTGTTAAAACTATGAAGTAAAAAAAAAAAAAAAAAAAAAAATTGGTCACCACTGTGGCATATGGGTCATGTCAGGTCACCGGAGAGAGAAAGTTGATGTAACAGCTGGTGACCCGGGTCACCACTGTGAGTAGCCTTAGGATTGAGGTGATTGTGTTCATTTCGTTAGTCATTTTTTTTTTGTAAATTAGTTGAAACGGGTGCTCATTTTTAGTTTGTTAGGATTGAGTCGATTGCGTTTATCTCGTTAGTTGATAAATATTAATACGTTAGTTAAAACATATAGACTAGTTGAAAAATATTAATACGTTAGTTGATAAATAAATCGCGTTGTTTATAAGTTTTCTAAAGAAAATCATATTATTCATCAGTTTTTTAAAAACAAATCACGTTGTTCATCAGTTTTCTAAAAAAGATCACGTTGTTCATCAGTTTTCCAAAAAAAGTCACGTTGTTTATCAGTTTTCTATAAAAAAAAATTGTTCACCAATTCATCAGTTTAAAAAAAATCACTCTGTTCATCAGTTTAACCGGTTCAAAAAAAAAAAAAAAAAAAAAAAAAAAAAAAAAAAAAAAACACACACACATTGTTCATCAGTTTTCTGAAAAATCACGTTGTTCATCATTTCAATAGTTTTCTAAAAAAAATCACATTGTTTATCAGTTTTCTAACAAAAATCATGTTATTCATCGGTTCATCAATTTTCCAAAAAACAAATCACGTTGTTCATCAGTTTCTAAGAAATAAATCACGTTGTTCATTATTTTTTTTTAAATCACGTTGTACATCAGTTCATCAGTTTTATAAAAAAAATCATACTCCCTCCGTCCCAAAATTATTGTCCATGTGTTCCTGTTTGTGATGTCTCAAAATAATTGTTCACTTTCTTTTTTAAATAAAAACTAGAGAGTAAAGTAAGGGAATATTCTCTTTAAGTAGTTGAAAACTAAAGCGACCCAACTTTTATTAAACTATGTGATTTTTCTCTCATGACAATAATTTTGAGACAGAGGGAGTAATACTCATCAGTTAGATTATAATGTTTATCTGTTTATCAATTAAAAGTGGAAATAGCAAAAACTGAGCTAGCAAAATTAAAAGAGGACGCTTGTCACCATGTAATGACTTTTTAGATTTTGTTCACTTTATAAAGGATAATAACCCATATTAGTAATAATATTTTCTCATTTTTAGAGTTTTAAGCATAATTATACATTTTTTATATGTAGTAAAGATAGAAACATTAATTCTATCGAAATACATTACACAAGTAATGACTAAAATACATATATAAAGAGCGCATAATCAACTCATCGGTTCACATATATACCATCTATTCATTTTTTGTTATAATATTTAATGTTGATTTCGCTATACGTCTTAATCTTACCATTTATAAACTTACTTTTTTTTTTATTGACTCTTTTTCTGCCTTTCACTTTAACCAGGCATAGACCCTCTTTCCTAATTCGTTTACGGGTCTTGAAAAACAAAAAAAATGACATATTCATAATACATGAAAACTATTTTCCTTTCCAAAATTGCTAGTTTTGCGACTATTTTTTTTTTTTTTTTTTTTTTTTTTGAACGGCGGAGATTTTATAAACTAGCAAGAAGCTAGAACAAAACAAACAATTACATAATGGAAGTACACAAAGTCGGGTTTTGAAGCCAACCAACCCAACTCAAACGTTTAGAGCGACATCTACTATTAACCCATAAAAAAGACGTCATAACAAAATTATCAAAAAATAAACTCTTTCTCGGAGGCATCCTTCCAAACACACATGAGTTCCGATAGCTCCATACATGCCACCATAAAGATATAAATGACGCTTCCAAGAATTGCTTTTGAATGTTGCTTAGCCGAATAGACCTAAACCACTCCAACCATTGAGAATAAGATCGCAAGAATGGAATATTGATATCCCACCACGTACCTAGCCTGTTGTATACCTGCACAGCGAAGGAGCACTCAAAAAAAACATGTGTTGTAGACTCCGAACACTCCTCACAAATTGGACATAAAATCGAGGGAATATCTAAGCCACGAGCATCAAGGTTTACTCGAGTGGGAAGCCTATCAAGAGTCATTTTCCAGACCATAATATTGACCTTATTCGGGACTAACTTACACCATCTTGTTGGGGCACCATTCGATATAAGTATACATCTTGTTGGGGCACCATTCGATATAGTTTTGCGACTATTTATTAGTGTAATTTGTAATTTGGTATTGTAACAGCTACCATATTAACCATTTTATCTTTATACACCTTTTTCATATTGAGATACAACATAAATAGTAATTGTTAAGAAAACAAAGTATGTTATATAGGTTCTGTAAACTCAACACGATTCGTATATACCCCTTTTTCTTTTTTAAATGGAGATATTTCAAATTATATTACAGTATCATTTAAGTTTTATAACTGAGACAGATTGGAGACTATTTTATTTAAGTTAGATCCTAGAGGTATATCATCTAACAATAACATAAAACAAAGAACAAACACATCAACATCAACAATATTTCTCACTATACTAAGAGCACTCGGTAAGGTGCCCTTTGCCCGAGTTATAAGTTAACGCAGCCGAATTAAGGGGTGAGTTATTGTACCGAGGGGGTAAGTTATTTGCACGTTAACGCACCAAGTTATAGGGTGTGAGTTATGGCATAACTCAGGTGAGTTATTATAACCCCCCCCCCCCCCCCCCCCCCCCACCCCCCGAGTTATGGGATAACTCAGTTTTTTTTGGTGAGTTATGGCATAACTCAAGTGAGTTACCATACCGTTCCCCTAAAGTTAACGCACCAAGTTAACACCTTAACGCTGACGTGGCACTGAGTTATGGGATAACTTACCGTCACTTTACCGAGTGCTCTAACTACTTTAAAGTTAAATGTAAAATTAAAGCTAATAAAATGTAAATGGTAATACATGTAAAAGAAGGAAAAAGAAAACAAACATATATATATATATATATATATATATATATATATATATATATATATATATATATATATATATATATATATATATATATATATATATATATATATTCTAACTTGCAAAAACAGTTAGGTATTTATGGCTATACACACATTGTCAATTTACAAAAATATAGTTTGAAAAAGACTTTTAAACGTGTTAGAACTCTCATAAATACGTGAGTGTAGCATATTATCTATAAATGGATCAATTTGACATTATAGTTTTAGAAGTATTTGATTCGCATCTCGGTTCTTATGCACATGTATTAGTTAGTATCACAAATTTTCATTAACATCTAGACATCTAGTCATATACCAGTATTAGACGAATATTCTATGTATATTAGAAAATAATTGTATATGATGAATGGTGTTATGATTGTTCAATCTGTTCACAGATTTATAACTATTACTATAGAAGCATACATGTAAAATGTGCCATGATTGGAAGAGAAAATCATATCATCTGTCATCCCAGTCACTCACACCCAATTTCATGTCATATCATCTATCATCCTAGCCACATACATCCACTACAGTCTGTTACCTCTAAACCAATTTTGTGTGAATGTGTTGCTTGTGGGAAAGAACATAGGGGTATCTTCTATCATTGTACCACATGTTTTGACCACACCATCCATACTGATTGTGCATTCCTCCCTAGAACGTTACAAACCCAACATACTCACCCACTCACCATTTCTTATTCCTCCCAATATATCGATCAACTTATACGTACATACGGTTTTACCTGCAGGATATGCCGTGAGCGTTTCCTTCTTGAATATCTTTGGATTTATAGGTGTGAAAGTTGTAGGTACTTTGTGCATCTAGATTGTGCAACCTCAAGAAATGAGCCCTTCATGTCTATCTTTTTATCTCCAGGTAACTAAAATACATAATAATCTCTTTTATGATTACGCGAAACCCATTTTTACATTATGATCGTTTATAGCAATGAGCACTTAGGATTCTCCGTACGAGGCGTTTCTTTTCAAATAAATTTACTAAATATGTACGAACATCTTAAATTAACCCATTTTCAATTTATTTGCAGATATAGGCAAAACAGTCAAAAATTTTGAAGATGCGGCTCATCCTAATCTTCTCAATCTCCCATTCCCTGATCAAACTTACAGCATACTACAACACTGGTTTTCCAGAGAATCGGGTTCAACAACTGGTGAAACAAGTGGAAGGAACCTGGAGCACATCCGTCATGAGCATGTTCTAAGTCTGGTAGGCACACAATCCAATGACAGTAAAGGTGCAAGCTCTTCAAGTGTTAGTTCAATATCTTGTCATAACCCAATGAAAAGTATTGAGCTTTTATGCAACGGGTGTGTGAGACCAATCATGGATGTGCCCTTTTACAAATGCTCCAGCGAAGACCAACGTTGCGACTTTGTACTTCACGAGTGGTGCACTCGTTTACCTGCTGAATTGCCAAACTACCCAGGTCACGCACACACTCTCAAGTTTCTTCCAAAAGTTTCGGAAAATACATTCGGTATTTTCTGGTGTAAAATTTGCGATTTACGTTGCAACGGGTTCGCTTACGGGTGCACCGAATGTCAATACTACATTGATGTTAACTGTGGATTCATCCCTGAAGAAATCACACATGAAGCTCACCCGGATCACATTCTTTCACGATGTGATCGGGGGAGCATGAGAAAGCGATGCGTTGCAGATCGCTGGCCTTATGGAAGTGAAATTTGTTTTGGTTGTGAATCTTGTGATTTTTACCTACATTCTGATTGTGCTTTATTCTTGCCTGGTACTATAAATCACAAGTTGGACAAGCACCCCATGAAGTTGACATACGGTCCGGTAGAGAACCATAAAAGTGAATACTTTTGTGAAGTCTGTGAGGAAGAGCTCGATCCGACCAAATGGTTCTATCATTGCGATGTGTGTGCCTACTCTTTACATACTCGCTGTGCTCCGGTAATACTTAACTTCGAAGCAGCCATATACAGCTCCAGAAGCCTTTATTGGTATTTGAATATTAAGTTTGGGGGAATGTATAAAATCAAAGGTCACGAGCACTCTGTATCACTTGCTCCAGGGTCTGACGCAGATGGTAAATGCCCAATCTGTGATGAACACGTGAGAAGGTGGCAATTGATCCTTAAGTGTCAGAATTGCAAGGTCGCAATGCATTACACGTGTTGTAAGAGTTAGAGATTGTAATGTGTTTTTTAAATAATGCATGTCTCAGAATTTGATGCAATGATTTAAGCTTGACACCCTTGTACTGTTCTTTTATTACATTTGTTTCCTCAATGGACTTTTTGTTGGAGCGTGTTTATTTGTTTCTAGTTATTCTCTTTTGGGAGAGATTGAATTTAAATATGGTTAAATAAAAATAATCCTTAGCAATCAAATTATGAAAATTACAACTGAGAGAGATCATGGTATTTAATCGAGTATCAATTGCTTTTTGCTTATTGGATACGCAATAAGTTTTTATTTATTTATTTATTTATTTTCGGTTCTTTTACGAATGAATCAACCCAACACGAGAACAAGATTTTCTCAAAATATGGAACCAAGAACTGAACCAGTGTATCGCAAGTCTAATTTCGATTCTATTTGGATCGGTTCTCATAATAAGGAACCAAGTCTAATAAGCTTGTAGTCAGGGGCAGGCCGGCTCAGGTTAAGATGCATGTGAATCACGTAGATTTTTCATGTGTATTAAAAATTATGTCAAAAGTACCAATTTATCCTAAATGAAACTTATCCAAATTTTTTGTCATGTAAGCCTTTGTTTAGTTTGAATAAAAGGCATCTTATATTTTATAGTATAGAGACATGAGTCCGTTATTATTGGTCATGGTGTTATATATAAGAATAGTTTAGACGACTAGGAAATAGTGATCAACACCGAGTAAGTTTTTGAAATTCTTAGTCATACTAGCTAAATCAAAAAACGACTCGTGAGATGATCAAGGTGGAAGTATCTTAAAAAATCTGATTGATTGAAACCATGAGATTCTTGTAACGTTTTTAGACTAAAACTTTAATAATACACGACTCATGATTGCACAGGGCACCAAATGACCAAATTTTTTTAAGGGAGCACCAATTTATTGAAAGCCCACTATGTATATTATAAAGCCCAATCTTAGGCCCATGTTCAGAATTGAGGTCAGTTATGAAATCTATCATACATAGGGGTGTTCACGGTTCGGTTAATTAACCGAATAAACCGAAAACCGAACCGAACCGAACCGAAATAAAACCGAACCGAACATATAACCGAACCGAACTTGTTAAAACCGAACCGAACCGAATTAAAAATTCGGTTTTCGGTTTGGATATGGGTTTAGCTATCTGAACCGAAAACCGAACCGAAAACCGAATTTATATAAATATATATATTTTTTATATATTTATATTATTTTAAATATAAAAAATATCCATTAAAATTTTATACTAATATAAAAAACACTTTTTTATGCTTGAAATATTTTTTTTGCCAAAAATATATATAATTAAATTCAAAAAAAAATATAAATAGTGTAATTTAAGTAGAAAGTTCGGTTTTCGGTTTTGACCCATAACCGAACCGAACTTCGGTTCGGTTCTCGGTTCGGTTCGGTTATATATATTTTCGGTTCGGTTCGGTTTTCGGTTATGACCAAAAATTTTTTTTTAACCGAACAACCCGAACCGAATAAACCGATTAACCGATAACCGAACCGATGAACACCCCTAATCATACATCCACGTCAATGTAAACGCAAGAAAACACAGATTCGATCGACTTGTACATCTATACAAAGAACCTGTAATATAACTTTGTTAATGGATTTCGTAACTATTGAGATTATGGCAATAATAAAGATTGATTGATCGACTAATTTGCAATAGCTGCTATTATCAATATTAAATTTAAAGGAATCTTTGGAAGCTTTAGCAGCTATTCATGGCTTGTATCCAACATTATAACATTTCCTTTCCAATAGAAACATCATGAAAATCAATTATATTGATTTGTGCATCTAACTAATTATCTTTGCCAGAATTCTTCCTTTCTACTAGTATATCTTACATAATTTCTTAGGAGCAACTAGCAAGTACATAATGATAGTTGACGTCTCTATCTCCTTTTTTTCAGTAGATAACCATGCAATTGTTGAAAATTTGTTACAACAATTCGGATACAAAGAAAAGTAAAAATGCTTCATTAAGATTAACTTTGGTTTTCACATTGATAATTAGTTAGATATATATACACACAAAATTACTTAACCTCTACAAATCAAGGCCATTAAAGTTACCACAACGAAAACCAAAAAAAATACAGTTTGTTACAGTTACAACTTATATTGCCTAATTAATGTTTAATTTGTTACGATAAATTTGACACTTTCAATAGTTCTTCTTTGTGGTGATAATACCAAAATATCAAGTTGGCTCAGTCGTCTTTATCTTGATCCTTACGGGCCTCTTGAATCCTCTCTTCCCTATTTCTTTCTTTTATTTGTTTTTTATATAATTTTCTTATTTGTTTTATTTATTATTGATAGAAATTCTCTTGTTAAGAGCCTATGAATCGATTAAAACCCCAGATTCATACTAGAACCACGATGATTCAATAGACTAGACAATTCTAAATAGTCAACCACTGCACAATTATTTACTATGTTTATCTTAGTCACTCAAATATTTCATATGGGATTTTTTACAATACGAAATTTTATTTTTCGTTATATTATAAACTAATTATTTTGAAAACTAACAAAATGAATAATAAATATAGAGAGGGAAAGATAAAACTAATTAAGTTACTTACTTAAACCTTCTACACTTCCATAAAACCATTTACCCAAAGATTATATATAAAAATCCAATAAACATCACAAATTATATTCCATAAAAACCATTTACACATCAAAACAAAAATCACCAAAATCTTGAAACAATGAGTTTATTCATGATCAAGATTCAATCTTTCTTCATCTTTACTATTCTTTACCTAATCCCTTACACCATCTCCGATCACAACCACACCAACCACCATAACCACCACCATAATCCACCTCCACCACCACCACCACCCACCATACAACCACCACCACCACCACCCACCATACAACCACCACCACCACCACCCACCATACAACCACCACCACCACCACCCACCATACAACCACCACCACCACCACAAAAACCAAGAAGACCCTTAGGAACATGGACACTACTCCAAAGATCCATAGGCATATCAGCCATGCACATGCAACTTCTCCACGACAACAAAGTAGTAATCTTTGATCGAACCGATTTCGGCCGGTCAAATCTAACCCTCCCATACGGCCAAACATGTCGTTTAAACGACGAATTAGTACATCCAGATTGCACGGCTCATTCGGTTCTTTAGTCTTTACGATGTACCTTCCAACTCTTTTCGACCACTTTCTGTCCAAACTAATGTATGGTGTTCTTCTGGTGCTGTGGACCCCACAGGGACATTAGTACAAACTGGCGTGCAGGTGATCATAAGATACGTTTGTTTACAAGCTAGCAATTCATTACGTATGTTGCTGGAGATGAGTGTAATGTCTTTTTTAAGTAATGTTGTTGGAGCGTGTTTATTTGTTTGTAATTATTTTTTTATATTTGAGAGAGATTTGAATTTGAAAGGAATATAGCAGCTTAATGATTCGTATAGGACTAAACATTTATGTTAGCATTCGATATGATAGCATTAATTCAAGAAAGTCTCATAGAATATAACTAGTTATAATACCGTTTTTAAAATTTCATTTTGATTATGTATAATTATCGATTAAGAAATGAACCACTTATCATGTTTCAAATAGTTTTGCTTAGTGGACTAAAAATAAAAAATCATATGTATATATGTTATAATCTACCTATTAGTTTAGGAGAATGGTTTTGGATTAAAAATTATATTTTATTATTCAAGCAAAATCACACGATGATACTTGACTTGCATGAGATGTTAGTGATATATGCTTTTAGTTTTGCAAACCCGTGCTATCAATTTACGATGTGTTTTGTAATTGTTATATTTCTTTTACTTATATTTTCGTTAATATATGTAGCATATTTAGATAGCTTTAAAGATTGATTCATTTTCTTGATTATGAATAATCATCATATCATGTTTACTAATGTACCTTTTTGTTTGAAAATTTGTATTTTCATAAATTTGTGTTATTTACTTCTCATGTTTGATCATAAAATTACCAAATTAACATAGATGCTTACACTATAGTTTCTTTATTACATAAAGAGAAACAAAAAAAATGTAATTGGTAGAACTTAAATTTAATCTTACGATTATTTATAATGTATAAGAATAATTTTTCTCTAAACCCGAACTATATAAAGAAACTATTATTACTTGTATAAGTAAATTATAAATGCATAAAAAATGACAGAGTACATCCGTAAGTCTTTTAGGATTGTTTGAATCCTTACCGACCTTTCACTTTAATGCAACTTTCTTCAAAATTGGCCTAAATCATCAAGGTAAAACACACCCATATTTTAGACCGTTGGTTGACACCAATAGTGTTATCAATGACGGTAAACACCTGCTAAGTTTTATTAATTCATTCAAAGACAAATTACACTCCGAAAAGAATTCCTACCATAAAATTCCTCATATAGGCACTAAAACACATATTTGGTACATTAACCTTCTATAACAATCATGTATTGATACTTAATCCTTCTTTAAAAAGCGCACACAACAAATTGCATTACACTTTAGTATGTGCGATAAGATCATAAAACTGCAAAAACCACTAACATGTTGCATTATAGTGAGGATAACAACAAAGTTAGTCATAACATCAAATCAGAAAACTTCATATTAGAACTAAAGGGGTGTTTGGTTATGCTTATTAAATGTGCTTATTGGCTTATTCAATTATCATAACACAATAAGTTTATGATAAAGTTATAAGCTTTTTTGAGAAGCTTAGTAAAAAACCCCTGAACTCCCAACTAATTCTATCATAGCTTAGTGTGTTTATAGTAAAAACATAAATATTAAGTGTAGAAATTTTCAATAAAACATAAAAAAAAAAAGTTACTGAAAGCTGGTGTGTATAACAAAAAAGTTAAACCATAAAAAATTTTACTAAAAACTATCAGTTAGATAAGGCATAAGCCAAAGTGCTGTTAAGGTCTCTTTCGGATTCTATTCAGAAGCAAAAAGGGGTTTACACATAAATCATAAGTATAGAATAATGGTTGTATCTCACATCCGTAATTACCAAGTCAATAACATTATCGAAGTATAGTAACGTAATAACCTAATTAAAAACTATATAATTTTGCTGAATAATTCTCATGTACATACTTTTAATTCCTTTACAACGACCAACTATTATTTATTTATTTTTTTATTTTTTATTATTATTTTTTTGAAACATCAAGTCAATGAATAAAGTTAGGTTATCATCTACGTAGTTTTTCGTTTTGATTTAGGAGGTGATTCTTATTAAATAAGGATTGTGATGCGTGCATTTTTTATAATTTAAGGAAAACACCTTCTATATTAAAGAATGACTATCTAACCGATGTGTTTTTGTTTGTTTTTTTTTAATAATTAGCTTTGTATAACATTTTTAACTGACAGAGATGTTGAGTTTGAGATTAATGTTGTTGTTTAACTTTAACTATTGATATCATGTTGTACAAAATGTGCGAGTTTAGTGGCACATAATGAGCATTGATAAAGTTAAAATATGTTCCGTAAAGTTTTTAAAATGTTTTTATGGATATCCATATATAAATTTTAAATAACAATTTCATGAGTCGTTGCTATAAGTAGAATCGCGTATATTTATTTTATATCACAGTAACTCATGCTTACCATTTGATATTTATATTTCCGTTACTAATAATTTAGCCGTATTTCAAACCCGTGTACGCATAAATTAAACTTTTAAATAGTAACATGAGTCCTTATTAAAAAAAAATTCTAATGTATGAAAGTTTAAAACTAATATTAGTTTAAAAAATATTAACGTATAATAAAACTAATTCGCATATTTACCAAATTTATTTTAATAGATGAAAGTCAAAAAAACTAATACTATCACTCATGTAATTTTAAACAAAGTTAACATTATAAAGTATAGGTGGTATGAAGTGTAAGCGGTTATTTGTTTATTATCTAAAGCTATTAAAAAACATGGAGACTTATAATTTTACACTTAACCACTAAGGTTTTATTAATTACCTCCTCTTTTCTTAAGTTTTTATTTTTATAAATTTGACACCTATATTTTTATGTGTTTTTTTTTATCAATCAAATTCTCCACCAAATTTATTAAAGTTTGACCAAAATCAATTTAATTTTGACTTTTTATTGGCCAATCACATTGCTTGATTTTGCTTATGTGTCAAAATCGAGCTCTCCTATTGGTCCAATTTTTTTTCAATGAGAAGCGTTTTGCAAAAACACTCCAAAATGATGTAATTCTTGTATTATATAAAAGATTTTTGGCTCCTTTTGGCACTATTAGGTCAAGCAGGGTTAGTTGATATCACTTCAAAAAAAAATTGATAGTTTACAAAGCTCATGATCTGGCTATTTCATAGGCCTAATACCAAAATAAAGCATCATAGTTGTCACAAAAAGCTGTTTCGAGTAGCGTACTAATTTTTTTCCTTGTTTGTGGGACAAACACGACTATTTTGTCCACAAGTGCGTTTTTGTCCACAAGTTACCCCAGTTGCCGGTAAATAACACATTTATAATTTTTGTATGTGTACACACCGTGGAATATAACACACTCCCACACACACTTCATCTCCCCCACCACGTTCCAACCTGGTACCAGTGCCATGAGGGATACTTTTTCATTCTTTATACATTTCAAGTACACTCTTATCCTCTTTATAACCCCACATGTTTCATGATGTTTCGCTTTCAAGATCCCCAAAAGTTGTTACCAAACCCTAATTCGTCAAACATAATAATTCACCCAATCACTGTCGGATTTCTAAAATTGGCATCAAACAAGGTATATTTGTTGTAATATTTAATGTATTATTACCCCAATTGCATTATTTTATTACAAATATTTGTTTATTAGAGTTTTTTCAAATTAGGGTTTTCATTAGGATTTTTTTTTTTTTTTTTTTTTTTTTTTGTCGCAGGTGTCATGGACTTACCACTTGATGTGGTATTCAAAATCCATTACAATGGTATTTTCATGTTTAATCCTCTAAGGTATGTTTACTGTAGAGAAATCTTAATGGAGGCTTCCTCATCAGATAGGATTATGTCTAGCTGCCTGTTAGATATATTGCTTGCTAAGATAAGGCAAAACATATGGGGGTTTGTTCATTTGTATCCCTGAGTTAGATATCGATAGTGGTGGCTTAAAAATTATTGAAAGGGATGCTGATGTTCATGTCTTATATGATCTAGATAAACAACATAAGAGTGTAAACTTATATGTTGCTCATTCTCCCCAAAATTTAGCACCGTATTATCATCCAAATTTGTGTTTAGAGAGTTCTTATTCTGAGGTTACTTCAAAAAATAAGCAACATGAAAAGTTGAAAAAGGATGCCGGTAATATGACTGTAGATGAGCTAATAACTTGGGCTGAGGAAGAATCTCATTCTCCTTACTTAAGGTCTCCCACAGTAAAAGAAAGGCCTTTGCAAAATGATTTTGATGGTAAGGTTTGGTTCCATAGAATGTGGCATAATGACAATGATTGTGGTTACGATTACCCATTCTTAACTGACAATGAAGTAGGGAGTAATGTGAATGGTAATGAAGCTGTAGACGATAGGGGTTTAGATGACATTGCACTGGAGAATTTACTTGCTAATATGGATACAGATCAGGTTACACCGACTAGGGGTCTTGATAAGGTAGTTCCACAAACAGTTGATAATGAGGTTACAAATGATGTTGAACCAGATAGGGTTGATGAGACTGTTCCACAAGGGGGTGCAGATACAGTGGTGGGTAATGATAATGGTTTGGAGCCTGATAACAATGACTTAGAGGCTGACATTGATGAAGTTGTGCTTGCTAGGCAAAGGAGACTAGATAAGGGGAAGTCTGTTATGACATCCAAAAAAAAGGTACCGCATTCTTTTGCAACGAATGTTCGTAGAGGTAATGGTATCAGCATCAGAGAGAACCCCAATCCAAACCCGTCATTAGATTCCGATAGTGAAAGCGATGACAACATTTTCAAGTGTGATGGGTCTGCTGGGTATGAATATTATGAATCAGATAAGTCTTATGAATATCTCAGTAACGGAGAAGAGGAGGTTATCGAATTGCGAAAGCATAAAAGAGAACGGATGCATGAAGAAGAGGAAGATGAAAATGGCCATGAATCTGAACATGAACAAGACGATGACACTCCAGAGGTGGATGGCGGGGAAGGCCCAAATGGTTTAGGGTCATTAGTTAGAGAACATGAAAGGTTCATGGAAAGGTTGCTGAAAAAATTAAAGGGTAACGGAGTTGGAATAAATGATCCTTTTTCCATTGTTCCGAATTCAAAAAAAGATGATGACAAATATCCTGTCTACGATGATGATACTCACTGGAGACTGAAAAAACCTTTGGTAAGATTCGATACTTATTTATTACTAACCTAATTTTATGGTTTTTTTAACTAACCATTAATATACTTTGTATTTTTATTCACAGCTTGGACAGAAATATCCAAATGTGGACATGTTTAAAGATTGCCTAACGTACTATGCGTTGGCAAATGGTTTCTCCATTTGGTTTGAAAGGAGCACAAGAACTAAGGTTATTGCAAAATGTGGGCAACGTAAAGAGACTCTTAAGGATCCAAGTAAAGGCAAACAACGAAACTTTCACAAGTATCCTTCGGAAAAAGCTTGTAGTACACACTGCCTTTGGAGGTGTTATGGGAAGATCCTTAAAGACGAATCCACTTTCCAGGTTATATCTCTAAAAGACACTCATACATGTGTTAGAAGTTTCCATTATGGCAGGTTACTTAATTACAAATGGATAGCAAAGCAATTTGGAGATAGCATTAGGATGAACCCTGAGATAACATTAATGAATATTGTTGAATTAGTCCAAAGGAAATACAAATGCAGCATTAGCCGTAGCCAATGTAGAAATGCTAAAATATATGCTTTAAATGAAAGAGATTCTACCATCCAGGATCATTACGAGTTACTTAGGTCTTACGCCAAGGCATTGGTTGAATCAAATGAAGGTACTACTGTCAAAGTAGGTGTGTCCGTCAACCCTGATGAGAAAATATACTTTGATAGATTTTACGTTTGTTTCAATGGTTTGGAGGGTTGGAAACTAGGCTGCCGTAGGATACTAGCTTTGGATGGTTGCTTCTTAAAGAAAAGGGTCCTTCTAGATCATCTGTTGCGAAAGAAAAGGGTCAAGCTGGTAGGCCTAAAAAGAAGCAAAACACACAACAAGACCTTGTGGATGACCATGATTCCCTAGATTTGTTAATAATGAAATTAACCAGTTTGAAATGGGATCATCAAATATAAGGGGTGTGTTTAGTGATGGTGGGGCCTTTTTTATGAAAACAAGAAGCAAGAGAGGTAGGAGTAGTAACAGAGGTCACTTGAAAATGAGGGGTGGGAACACTAAGTCAGGAAGGCTTATTCCAGCAGAAAGGGTTGCTAGGATGGGAACTTGGTTGGCTAATGATGGGGCAACTTCAGATACAATTGAGGAACAACAAACGTTTAATGCTCCTATGAGACGAACAACCAATGAAGCAGTTAATGAGGTCAACATGCCTGGTAATTGTAACATAACTTACATCTTTTGATGAAAAAATTTAATTTACTTGTATATTATATTAACTATACATAAGTTTGTAATGTGTTAGGTACACAACAATCTCAAATTGTGAGAGGTACAAGCAAGTACGTCCATGAATGTACAGAAGGCTAACAGTGAAACAGAAATTGTTGAAACAAGAATAATGAAACCCTCAAGGGGAGGAAGGATAAAAAGAATGGCAAGAGGTGGTAAGCCAAGCAGAGCTGTAAGAGGTGCCATCGTTGGTATGCAAGAAGCTTGTGTCACAGGTAGGAGCATTGGTATGCAAGGAAGGACAACAAGGACTGCATTACAACAAAGACAAACAACGTCTGATCCACCTACACCAATGCAAGAAGCAAGACAGAGACCTGCACCAGCACCTGCACCTATGCAACAACCTAGACACATACCTGCACCAGCAATGATTCCACCCAAAATGCCTAGTCAAAGGATTTTGATGAAGAAATTGTCAGCACCAGTTAATGGACCTGGTTCAAGTGTTGACAATTTAATATTCGTTGAGTAGTTCATTATCAGTCAAGTCTTGGATTGCACATATTTTGTTAAATTGGCCAATGTTTAATGTGCAGAAAATACAGTTAATATTAGGATGTTAATGTATAATTATATTGCCCTATTTTGTCCATGAAAGGGCCTTGTGTAGTAAGAAGACTGTTAATACAAATATCGCCTAAAAACGTTATTTATATTTTACGATCTTCGCTAAGTTTTGTTAACGACAAAATGTAAACTTTAGTTTCTAAGTAAAACATAATCTTAGTTTTAAAGACTTGCATAAATTAGACTTTTGCTACATTTTACATTTCATAAAACACAACACTTTTTATTTTCTAAAAATAGAATTGTCACATCACATTTATGGCAAGTTTTGTCATTATACATTTATGGAAAGAAATGTGTTTGACTTACTAAGATGTTGCTTGCAAGTTTAGTGTTTGACTTGATATTATGAGATGTGACATTGTTTGGTTTGCAAGGAGTTATGAGATGTGACTTTGTTTGGTTTACAAGATTTATTGCAAAACCAACTGCAAGCCCGGCGGTACCCTGGGGGTACACGGGCGGAACCCTTCTGAGGGGTCCGCCTGATCCGCCAGACCTGCAGAAGGTTTGGCTATAAATATCAAGCCACAAGTTGAATTTTGGCTTATCACTTGACATCATATTTTACACACACACATTCATTCTTTCATCTAACCTCTTAACATTTCATATGTGAAGTTTCTTTTTGTAGCAAAGAGATTCACGAGCTCACTAAAAGTAACAAGTATTCAACACAATGTTGCAAGGCTTGTTAGCTTAGCATCGTGTAGACTTGTGTAGTTTACACTTCATTTGATTGTGTATTTTCAGTAGTGATCGGTTAGTATTTTAGTCCTCAAAATACAAAGTGTATCGGGAGTAGTTGTACCCTTGTAAAAGAACTAACGTGAGTGGTTGTACCCTTGGTAAAGAACTCGACATCTAGCTTTGTGTCGGTAAAAGTATAAGCGACGTGTAAGGTTTTCTTCGCCGGTGAAAGGAGCTTGTTGACTAGTGAAAGAAACTCTCGAGTTGGATACTCGGGGCGTGGACGTAGGGCAAGGAAAAAGAGTCCTTGTAGCCGAACCACGATAAATACTCGTGTTGTGGTTTGATCGTTTCTTTCATTTACTTGCATGTTATATATTGTGTTTGTGTATATATCTTTGATCAAACACAAAGTTTCAATGCTAACTTAACAAGTTAAAAAGATTTTAATCGGTAAACTATTCAACCTCCCTTCTAGTTTTCCCCAAAGACAAACTGATATAGTGCTGCATTTAGTGCCACTATTAAGGTATGTAAGATATGTGAAGTAGTGATGGTTATTATGCCACTACTGAGCCCTGTTTTGTTCACTGAGGGCTTTTAAGTTTAGTTATGTTGATCTGTGTTCTACTTATAACATTGTAATGTGCAAGTGCACAAAAAGTTAATGTTATTCAAGAACACTTTTGGTTGTAATTTGTTGTCATTTCTTATCATTTATATGTTTCTGGGAAAGTAAGTATGTTTACATGGAGGTTTATTACATCCTAAAGAAAAGTTGATCCATTTCATTAGTACATAATAAAAATTGTTCAAACAACAACATAACTTAACAAAACCATAACTAATGAGTACATTAGATGAACCATTACTTTGTAAATGACCCAACAATAACTGCAACAACCAAGAACAAAAGTAGCATAATCAAACAACTAGAACCAACCAAGAACATGCCAAATACTTTTCCTTTAATCTTTAACTCATTCAACTCCTTGTAAATGACTGCCATGGACATATCTTCATTTCCTGTAGCTTTTTAGCTCTCAACAGGTTTGAAGTCATGAGTTGGTTGAGTTACATTGGGCGTTTGTGATTGAAGTTGATTGGTAATGCATTGAAGGTTGCACTCCATTATCTCATTGTCCTTATAAAGCTTGAACATGAGGTCCTTGTAGTATTGAGATGGCAACTCATCATCAAGAAAACCATAGACTTCACACTTTGTATCCTTGTTCTAACCACGTGGTAAAACAAAAATTGAAAACAAGATACAAAATAAGTGTTCATAAAACACATAATATCAAAGTTACTTACACGCGTTGGACATGCGTTGAATCTTCTACCTGGATTTTCAGGAGTCCATGCGACTTGTTCATAGATTGGATACTTACAGATACAATGAGTCATACGTGCAATTTCTTCCTTGGAATACCTCCTGCGATAATAACGAGTTGAGGAAGAAGACGATGCCATGGTAACAAAGTGATTGATGATGTACTTGACTTGGATTATTAAGGGTGAATTTTTAGGTAATGATAAATTAGGTTTTAGGGTTTGTGAGATGAAAGTGAATTGGGGAAGAAAGGGTAAAGTGTAAATATTATTTATAAAAAAATGTAGTAACAAAAATGTGACATGAAAAAGTAAAAAAAATAAAAAAATATATAAACCGGGTGACATGGCGTCTAACCGGATGGGGGCTGGAAAAAACTCACTTGTGGACAAAATAGTCGCGGTTGATCCACAAACAAGGAAAAAAATAAGTACGCTACTCAGAAGACTTTTTTTTTTTTTTTTTTTTTTTTTACAAGTATGATGCTTTATTATGGTATTAGGTCTAGTTCATATTATCTTTACACATGAATACGTGATAAAACATTCTAATGAATCAAAGCCAAGAATCATCTTTTGCTGCATTTTCAACTTGTGGTTATTTATATTTGATAGAGAACAAGTTTACTTGTCTAATTTTGTAGCATTCGGGGGATGAATAGAAAAATGATTGCAAGCAAGCCTCTTTATTCAGCACTTGCATAACATGAAAAAGATAAAAAGGATTCAAAGTGTGACGACAACCTTTTTTTTTTTTTTTTTTTTTTTTTTTCTTCTTCTTCTTTTTTTTGAGTAGGGAAAATTGTAAGTAACTAGTCTATCGACGAGTTTTGTTGATACATGTGTGGTTTTAGGGTGTCGATATCATCTTTCTAAAATAATATTGGGAAAAACAATACAATATCTATATTAACAATACAAACGTGTACAGAAATCCAACCTTATAAAAAGCCAAAGTCGCATCATTATTTATAAAACTTACCATATGATTAAAAAAAATGAAGAACATAGTATGCTTTAAGTGCTTATTAGGCCAATCACAGTGGAAGTATTTGTACTCATTAAATGTTTAAGACAAACACATACACCTTTTCTATTTAAGAAATGATTTGTTAATAACTTAAAATTTTGAAAATTAATGCATAATATATGAAAGCATGTCCTCTCATATTGGTATAGCTAGGTGACATATTAATATGGAAAACATATGAGCCAAGGCTAGATAGTTAGAAGTGTAAGCGTATAATATACGTTAAAAAAAAGCCATGTAATTTTCATAGTAACCTTAGCGGTCCCGAACGTAACATAAAGCCACCGGGTCGCCTTTGACTGAAATTACTTTACAGCTTCCCTAGACAAAAATTGATGCAAATCCGGAGATGTCTGTAATGTTTTAAAATTTCATTGGGAATTCATGAACCACTGTGGGTCAGATCCTACAATAATGATTGCAAGCAAGCCTCTTTATGTAGCACTAAAGATAAAAAGGATTGCAAGTGTGATGACAATTTTTTTCTTTTTTTTTTTAAATCTCTCTCTCTTTTTCTTTTTTGGTTGAGTAGGGAAAATTGTATGTAACTTATCGGTGAGTTATGTTGATACATCTGTGAGGTCTTAGGTTGTACAATGAATGTGTCGATATTAATTTGTCTTTCTAAAAAATATTGAGAAAAACTATACAATGTCTATATTAACATTACAAACGTGACATTACAATTATAATTTACACATAACAACACAAAAAACATAAACAAATATGTCAAGTAGAAGAGACATGAGAAAATATGTATTCCTTTCTTGATACAACTGGTATAGAATATTTACCTTTAAATTAATTAAGCTTTCTTTTTAGACGTGTACAAAAATCCATCCTCATAAAAAGCCAAAAGTCATTTCGATGTTATTTAATTTACATGTGATAAAGAAAAGGAAAAAAGAATGTGCTTTAGTGCTTATTAGGCCAACGACAACGGAAGTATCAAGTATGTGAAAATCTTTAATGGGTTGGATAGTGGTGAAATATGCAAGAAAATCAGTAATTATGCATGTATTGTAAGGCCAGTGCCAATGGGGCAAGTTGTCCAAAATGGCTAGCATAACATCAAGTGACGAAACATAAATTAAACTAAACTTCCTAGTTCCTACACCTATTCATGATCTAAAAACGAGAAAAAAAGAAAAGAAAATGGAGTGAACTTAGAAAATGTCAATTAAGCTATGCGTCCACTCTTTCTGTCGTTCAAACAATTTGTCGCATACAGTGGCACATAAATTAATCATAGGGTATGCATTTTTTTTTAAAGATAGTATGCATTTAGTGTTAAACTAACAACAGTTCATAAAAAAACAAAATTTTAAACTATGGATGTTTTGAAGAGAGTATGTACATACACACCATCTGCCTTGGTGGCATGCATCATTTAATCATTTATTTTACATCAATATAAAAAGTTTAAATTAATTAAACTATATATAAAAGGTTAAAATAAAGAATATGAATAATTTTCTGTGCTCACACAGGCATAAACTAGATTGATTTATTAACAATATGCCGGTGATTTTCTCATCTTTAATTTTGGTTTGGAATCTCTCGTATATTTTTGCAGTTCCAAATCACAAAATTTTAATTATTAGTGCATGTAAATTTGTTTTTTATTCCATAAACATCAAGTTATCTAAGTTACTAGTTTCGAACATTAAAAATAATAATAATAAAAAAAAATAAAAAATAAAAATCTTTAGTTCTTTTTGTATATCTTATGTTTCTTTTCTTTTTTAAAAGGAAAAGTAACATAAAAAAAGTTAATATATGTGAAATAAAGAACAAAAGAGAAAAGAGAAAGAATAGATATTCTTACCTTATAGACACAACTATGAATTTTTAGCTTTATGCTAGCTTAATTAACATAGTCGACAAACATATATGATAATTTGAAAATAGTAAAATGACTAAATTAAAAATAAAATTTTAAGGGAATTCAACTAAAATGTACCCAATGGTTCAAATTTTTATCAGCTTATAACCATTTCGATCTAAAAATAAATTATGCTCTTATGGTTAATACAAGGATATTTGTAATCACTCTTCTTTTATAATATTTGCTTCCTCAATGGACTTTTTGTTAGAGTGTTTATTTGTTTGTAGTTATTTTTTGTTTTGGGAGAGATTTGAATTTGAATATGGATTAAGCAATCAAATTTTGAAAATTACCGTTAAGAGAGATCCTTGTTTCATGGTAATTAATTGATATGAAAAAAGCATTTCGAATATCCACTCACTAGTACTCATATAAAATTTAATTAGTTATAAAATTAGAAAATTAATCGCTGGTAAATTTACAAAATCGATCATAGCTTCTAATTAACTGATTAAGAAGAGGCTAAATACATACATATACACCTCATCAAAGATAACAGCAGAAGATGATATGATATTTGATCTACTCGCGTGACTTAAGCCTTGTAATGTGTTTTTTAAGAAATGTCTTGAATTTGATGCAATGGTTTAAGCTTGTAACCTTTTTAAGAAATGTCTTATTTGTTTCATTGGGAATTCATGAACCACTATGGGTCATAACCTAGAAGTGAATTTTAAATCACATTAATAAATCATCAAAAAAAATACATTATCAAGGAAACGACCCAAAAAAAAAGTTATTTTCACCTATGCTTTTCTATATTAAAAAATTTTGAACGATTTTATTCCCATTTATTTGGAACCTTGGTAACATCAATAACACCTTTAAAATATTTTCACATACTTTGGGTATGTTTGGAGAAAATAACTGTAGCTGGAACTGGAGATGGTGCTTAAGATGGTGTTGGTGCTGGAGATTATAAAAAAAGATTGTTTTTATAAGCTACATGAAGTAACATTTGGTTTTAAAAGATTATGTAAGATTATTTTTTTAGAATCTCTTATAAGTTATGTCTGTCAAACAAAGATTATTTTTTAAGTATCTTATTTTTTGAAAAAATAAGCATAATCTCTCAACAATCCTGTGTGCCAAACATATTTGTCTCCTTATTAACTTCTTTGTTAAGATAGAGCTATTTCTATTTTTACCCAAAAATCAAAAGTTGGTTACTTTTTTTTTTTTTTTTTTTTTTTTTTTTTTTTTTTTTTTTTTTTTCGAAGCGACTTTCTCCTTCAAGTGGGCTGTGGCGATTCCACTAACTTCTTGACAAGTGTCCCTACACAAGTACTAGTGGTGTAAGACACAAGCACATGACATATTTGTCTTAAGCTGTTATTTAACTTACCATGTGATAAAGAAAGGAAAAAATATACTTTAGTGCTTATTAGGCCAATGACAATGGAAGTATGAAGTATGTGAAAATGTTTAATGGGTTCGATTGTGGTGAAATATGCAAGAAAATCAATAATTATGCATGTTGTAAGGCCGGTGCCAATTGGCCAAGTTGTCAACAATGGCTAGCATAACATCAAGTGACGAAACAAAAATTAAACTAAACTTTCTATACCTATTCATGATTAAAAAAAAAAAAAAAAAAAAAAAAAAAAAAAAAAAAAAACACTATCACCATGGTGAACTTAGAAAATGTCAATTAAGCTATGCTTCCACTATTTATGTCGTTCAAACAATTTGTCACATAAAGTGGCACATAAATTAACCATATGGTATGCATTTTTTTTTAAAGATAGCATGTACTTTGTGTTAAACTAACAACGGTTCATAAAAAAAATTACACTATGGATGTTTTGAAGAGAGTATGTAAATACATACCATGTGGCATGCATCATTTAATCATTTGTTTTACATCAGTATAAAAAGTTTACATTAATTGAACTATATATAAAAAATTAAAAATAAGAATATGAATAATTTTATGTGCTGACACATGTATAAACTTGATTGGGTTCATTAATAATATGCCGTGATTTTCTCATCTTGAATTTTGGTTTGGGATCTCTCGTATATTTTTGCAGTTCCAAATCAAAAAATTTAAATTATTAGTGCATGTAAATTGGGTTTTTGTTCCGTAAAAATCTAGTTATCTAAGTGCCAAGTTTCGAACATTAATCCAAAACAAAAAAATTCTTTAGTTTTTTTTTTTTTTTTTTTTTTTTTTTAATTTATTTATTTATTTATTTATTTATTTATCTTACTGATTCTTTTCTTTTTAAAAGGAAAAGTAAAAAATAAAGTAAAATCAAATGTTAATAATGTTGAATGTTAATATATGTAGAATAAAGAACAAAAGAGAAAGAATACATAATTTTACTTGGTAGACACAACTATGAATTTTTAGCTTTATGCTAGCTTAATTAACATTGTCGAAAAACATATATGATGATTTGAAATGAGTAAAATGACTAAATTAAAAATAAAATTATAAGGGAATACAACTAAAATATACCCAATGGTTCATATTTTTATCAGCTTATAACCATTTCAATCTAAAAATAAATAAAGCTCTTATGGTTAATACAAGGATATTTGTAATCACTCTTCTTTTATAATATTTGCTTCTTCAATGAACTTTTTGTTGGAGCGATCAAATTATGAAAATTGCAGTTGAGAGAGATCCTTGTTTCGTGGTAATTAATTGATATGAAAAAAGCATTCCGAAGATCCACTCACTAGTACTCTTATAAATTTTTGTTAATTATGAAGTTGGAAAATTAATCGCTGACAATTTTACAAAATAGATTATAGCTTCTAATTAACTGATTAAGAAGAGGCTAAACGCATACATATACACCTCATCAAACATAACATCAGAAGTTGATATGATATTCGATCTACTCGCGTGACTTAAGCCTTGTAAACTCGTGACTCAAAATCATAATTTTTTTGACCCGTGATTCGAATCCTAAGTATGATGGGAAATACGGTTTCTTTTAGTTAATGTAGTGAGGCTAATATTGTTTGGTGATTGATGTTTTGAAAAATAAAGCCATGTTTTAGTGTGTCGGTATATCCTAGTTAATGGGGCTCTATGTTCCTTCACATTCTTTGATGGGTGAACTGTTTTTGTCTCATTTTCTCTCCATTTATAGTACTTTACAAGCCTGTGTTTGCTTATTCTTTTAAGACAATTAAAACATGAATGGTATGCTACAATCATCAACATCATAATTTGATTTTGGGTGCTTTTTAAGTTTACAATGAACATATTGAACGAATTTCCATCAAATTTTGTTAATAACCTGTTTGTCATACTTATTTCATCATTGACTCTCTTACAACAAAGTTTTGAATTGGATTAGATTTTGTAAATTAATTTATAACCTATTAGTGGATTTTCATCTACGTTAACACCTTAAAATTAATTTATAATTGTGTAGTCATTTTCGTTGTAAATCTTGTTTCTCAATTTCTGTTAGAAAGCATCATATGTAACATTACCAATGTAGATTGTATTAGGCATCATGTGTAACTAACATTACCAATGCGGATTGAGAAGTTAGCTAGTACTTGCCCGTTGAATAAGAATATTGCATCTAAGATAACAAACGTATTTCTGCCTAATTATTCAGAACCCTTTTCCGATTTTTCTTCTACATTTTTAGGCAATGTCTTGTAGTTAGAGATGTAAATAAGCCAAGCTGCTCCAAAGCTACTCGTGATCGGCTCGGAAAAAGCTTGAAACAAGCCAAGCCTTAACGAACTCGAGCTTAGTTTTGGGTTCATTTAATAAACGAGCTAAAGCCCGAGCTTCATGCCAAAAATCGACTACGCTCATGAGGTTATGTGACCTTTAGACTTTATAAATACTTGTGTATAAATACACTCGCATATGATTCAAAATGTTAAACGAGCTCGACCTCAAACTTCACACCTAAAAATTGATTTAAGGTCGTTTGTAACACTTTCTTATGTCTAGATATTTTTTTTAACATATAAAGGTTATACATGAATCGAGCTCGAGCCTTGCAAGTAACTATCAAATCGAGCTCAAACTTCTCTAATTTAAATGAACCAAGCTCGAGCTAGCCTGAATTGCATTTATTTAATGAGGTTTTCCAAAGAATCGGGATCAATAACTAGTCATCAGCATGTTCTAAGTCTGGTAGGCACACAATCCAATGATGGCTCTTCAAGTGTTAGTTCATTATCTTGTCACAACCCAATGAAAAGGATTGAACTATTATGCAACGGCCAGTGTGTGTGACCAATCATGGATGTGCCCTTTTACAAATGCTCTTGCGTAGACCAATGTTGCGACTTTGTACTTCATGAGTGGTGCACTCGTTTACCTGCTGAATTGCGAAACTACCCAGTCACACACACACTCTCAGTTTCCTTGACACACCTATCCCCCCCTTTCTCTTTCGACGCCAAAACTCTACTCCATTTGACCAACAACATTTCTTTTCGTTAAAGTCAACCCCATTAAAGAAATGACATCAAATTTTAACACCTGTTATGAACTTTAAATATAGATATAACAAATAGGTGTCGAACCCAATACCAATTTGAGGAGAGTTAATCTACCACTAATTGAGAGAGTCTTCATCTTCCACTTGGAAAGACGAGAATATAATCTAGTCACAATCTCGTCCCATGTGTTTATACGAAACATCAAGCCACCAATTTTTATGCCTAGTTAAGAAAAAGGTGTCTTAAGTGTCAAACACTCTTGTTAGTTTTATAGACGATAAAATAATAGATGTGTGTTAGGATCGAACTCGAGATCACGAGATTGCACACTTTACGTATGAAAAGTAAATGAATAATAATTATATATAAATGTTATATTAATTATTAAAACATAAACACGTAACGATCGTTAACATTTAACGAAAAAGGCTAACGACCGTTAGACGAATAAAAGGAAATGGAGTATGGATGAAAATTGGAATGTCAAGAAGGCTCTAGAATCCCTTGTGGGTTCTATGGGCCAATCGGCCAAGGAGGTTCCCACCTCCTTTGTGTGTCTTGAGCTCCAAGTTTTCTATCCTATATAAACACACAAGGATTAATGGTTTTCTCATAACTTCTACACATAATCTTGTGTGTGTTTTTCTCTCCTCTTCTCCTTGCAAAAAATTGACACCCCATTAAAGTTTAAGGGAGTCGAAATTTTGTGATCTCAAGTGTTTGTATTTGTTTTACTTGCATAAACGTTTACTTGAAGTAATACGTTTGTACAAGAACGTGATTCAAACACACTATTGTTTGTTTTTTGGATTTAATTCTTTGAATCCACATAAACCCTAATTAGGGTTCTTGAGTTGAAGATTCTCTTGGTTCTTGTTCGGGCTAGAATCACTACGGTATGTTTACTTTTATATTTGATTAATTAATGACATATTATATGATCTTGTTATAATTGTTTCCGCTATGCTTACTTGATGTTAATTGGTTTATTTATATGCATGTCATGATTATATAATTCCAACAACCCTATCTTAGTAGCTGCTCGATTCACTTTCTCATCATCTACTGCTATCCTAAAAGTATACTTTTATGCATATTTAAACGAAGACCAGAAGCTCTATATAAGCATTCTAGCACATGCATAATACGTACGTAAAAGGGTATAAAAAACACTATCATAATAAATATTGCCTACAAATAAGTTAAAGGACCCGATTAAAATCAGCAAAATGGTGAGTACTGGCGTGTGGCTTGGTAAATTTTAGAGGGTATGTGTTCTTAATCGAGTATCAACTACTTTTTTCTTGTTGGATCTGCAATGGGATTTTTTTTTTTTGGGTGCTTGTACGGGAGCGAAAACCGTGGATATGGAATCAACCCAACACGAGAACAAGATTTTCCAAAATAAGGAACCGAGAACTGAACCAAGGGTTTAAATTTTGATTCCGTCTGGATCGGTTCTCAATTATCGTTGATGACTTGACTCTACTCATTACCTTTATGGCTGCTAATAAGCTCATAGTCAGGGGTAGGCCGACTCAGGTTAAGATGCATGTGAATAACATAGATTTTTCATAAGTATAGTAAAATTATGTCAAAAATGCCACTTTATCATAAATGCAACTTATCCAAATTTTTTGTGATGCAAGCCGTAGTTTAGTTTGAATATAATGCATCTTATATTTTATAGTCTAGAGACACGAGTCCGTTATTGGTCATGATGTTATAAGAATAGTTTCCACGTCTAGAGACGACCTAGCTTGGACAACTTCTTTTTTGTTGGAACGATGAATATCATTTAAAAAAACTCTCTAGCAAAGGAGCTAGAAGATGAATTACAAAGGATTAATTAACCAAGAGTTCCAACATTGAACTTTACGACCTCTACATTTAAGCAAAAAAAAAAAAAAAAAAAAAAAAAAAAAAAACATACGAATAGAATCAAACAAATCACTTTTCCTCGTAGGATGAGAGTTAAAATTGATACTATTCCGATACCGTCACAATATCCATAAAGCCGCTGCGGACAACTTCTTATAACATCACGTGTATCATATCGGCTTTTGAAATTCTTTGTCATACTAAATCATAAAACGACTCGTGGGATGATCGAGGTGGAAGTGTCTTAAAAAATCTGGTTGTTTAATGTCGTTTAGTAAAAAGGAATGACCCATTGGTGGAAGAATGCTATCCTTTTAATTAAGAAGCTCATTACTTGACTCATGGTGATTATGTGTCTATTTATTTAATTATCTATTTGGTGATCATGCTTCTTAAAGAAATGATGACTTTTTTATGGTATTTTGTTCTTAACACCACCACTTAATGTTCGTTAAGATTCAGGTGGTCATTTTGGAGAGACTTTTATTGTCAAACAGAATATTCCATTACTGAAAAATTAAGTGTGCTCTTGCATAGATGTCTCCAATGCGAGTAGGCTTGAACGTGTGCAAAGTTAGAATGGCTTGACTCTTATGGATTGTCTAATGATATTAGATGGAATAGTGGAATTATTTCCAAATGTGGTGGTTGTTAAAGAGCTGATTGAGGTATAGAGCAATATGTACTCCTAATCGAGGAACTCATATGATGACTACATTAATGACTAACTGAAACTTACCAAGATGGAGTATTGGAGGTTGTCCTGCTGTGATGATAGCATTGTTGCCGTTTGTGAATTAAAGGGTGTCAAGATCTAATTATTCATCTTGTGTAGGTAGGTCAAGAAACTGTTAGTTTATGGACATTATTTTAGTAGTCGTATGTTAGGATCGAACTCGAGATCACAGGATTGCACACTTTACGTATGAGACTCGATGTTTAAATAATTAATATAAAATGTTATATTTAATTATTTAATTCACAATAAACGACTAAAGAGCGTTAGGAAATTAATGGAATTTACTAACGATCGGTAAATGTCAACGGGATATGATGAAAGTAAAACAAGACAAGAGAAGGTTCTAGAAATCCTCTCTTGAGCTTGTTTTGGTCGAAACTATGGAATCCCACATCGGAAACCATAGCAAACTTGATATCTATCATAAGGGTATAAATACATCCCCATGTATTCATCCTTTGGTACACTTGATTTCAATAGAAGGCCAAACTTCTTCTTTTCCTCTCTTGTTCATAGGACAACGAGCAAAACCCCAAGAAAAGGGATTTGCAAGTAACCTTGAACATTACAAAGTGTTTGGTAAATTTATTGTGATCAAGAACTAGCATTCACATCGAATCGCTAATAGTACGTGTGTACAAGAACGTGATACAATCACACTATTGATTGATTCTTGAATTGAATTACAAAAGAGGTAAGGGGTAATTCTTATAATCCACATAAACCCTAATTAGGGTTCTTGAGTTGAAGATTGCATATGATTCTTGTTCGGGCTAGAATCACAAAGGTATGTTTACTATTTATTATTGATTAATTAATTACATGTTATATGATCTTGTTATAATTGCTTCCGCTATGCTCACTTGATGTGTTTGGTTTATTTTATATGAATGTCATGATATCATAATTCCAACAATGGTATCAGAGCCAGGTTATAATGTGTAATTAATTATCGAAACGCATAAAAATTGGATCTTGATTCGTTTAGTTACATGTTTTTAGTGTTTTTAGATTCCTAACCCTAATTTTTTTTATGGGTCGATTTAGACCTTAAAGGGTTATAGGGTTTTGGTTTTGATTTTTTAATATGATTAGAAACCCTAGGATGTCATGCACTACAAGAATCCTGATGATTACCCACAATAATTTCACACAAACATTGATTCGTGGGTATTCACCCACATATTACCCACAAAACACCCATCATTAGAGAATTAGATAACAGTTCAAGTTTACCCACGAATTTCCCATAACTTTTCCCATGGATTCACCCACAACATTGTATTTCGTGTGTAATTTGTAGGTAAATTCTTTGCGCAAAAGCATTTCCCTCCAATCACCCACAAATTCAACTATCGTGGGTAAATATATTGGTGATATCGTGGGGAAATATTTGTTGCCCACGAATTACACATGACCATCATTCCCATGGGTAATCTTTTGTGGCTAATTTCTGGTTAACTAAATACGCATGGTCAATTTCAAGGGCACGTAAAGTGGTAAATTTTTTTAGACAAACTTAAAACACGCATAATTTCAGCACTATTAAAAAATCTCGACATTTGTGGTCAACAGAAAAGATCGCGATTTTTTACTCAAGACATGGCAATTTAAGAACTGGTCAACAAGTACGACTAAAAACAAGTCTTTCTAGCCAGTTGTATGTGAGGGGAGCCATTAAGCAAGAGATTGTTTTTCAATTCTCGTCTCAAATATTTATTATTTGAGATATTATGTGGTGAATAGTTGTGTGGAATAGGTTATCCTTGAGAAACGAATTAATATATATATATATATATATATATATATATATAAATATATATATATATATATA
This sequence comes from Artemisia argyi, assembly GCA_030686995.1. Lineage (NCBI taxonomy): Eukaryota > Viridiplantae > Streptophyta > Magnoliopsida > Asterales > Asteraceae > Artemisia > Artemisia argyi. Next base: position 181,241,753 of record CM060683.1, read on the forward strand.
TATATATATATATTCGAGTAGAAACGGCTCAATCCACACCACATACATCGTTTAAGGTGCTAAAAAAAAAAAAAAAAAAAAAAAAAAAAAAACCTTTAGACATTTAACACTAGAAATACCGAGAGAAAAAAACTTGAGGTGCAACATGAAATGTTTCAATTCAATGAGAAAAGAAAAAGGGACAAAGACCCATTGTTCTATCATTCATGCATCGATGAGACTTGCCCGAAATACAACGACAAAAGTTGTTGTAGATGAATCAAAAAATAAACGAGAAATATAATTTAGACTATTAGTTTAAATTTTAATTTTAATCGTAACATTTTTAATTTTATTTAGACTATTAGTTTTTTAACTATTAATGAAAATTTTATTTTTGTGTTAAAAAAATAAATAAATAAAATAAAAGAAATCAATCTCTTTGTTACATTAAGTTGGTCATGAAGTTGTTCTATAGAGAAAAGTTGATGTAACCGTGGTCTTGTTGGTCTCTTGGTAGTCACCGTTGCACTTTAAGTACTTAAGTATACAAATATATACATTAGATAAAATCGATTCATTTTGCTATGTTATAGAGGGAAAATTCCCGCCTCCTATGACTTAATGAAAATTAAAGTATCACTCAAAAACTTCAAATTTTAAACTTTTGAAACTGAATTCCCCCACCTTCCATATATCACGCCATTACCTTGCTAATGAGATAATATTTTTACATTTTCAACCGACGCCTGATTAATCTTGTTTAACCTCTTTGGTGGTGAATGACAAATCACAATTATTTAAATTCTTCTATTGTCATCTACTCATCTCTAGCACGATAGTTTGACTTCAATATAAGCTGTCTCATATTTTCAGAATTTAGTAAAGAAAGGAAGCGGTTATCAACGGGTATGGAAAATCTCCATTGGTGTTGGTGTGTATATTGGTATATCCATCTTTCTTTATACGTATAATCATTTAATCATTTTTGTTCGAAATTAACAAATCTGTTATTACCGTATGATATACATTTATGTTTAATATATATGTTTAACTATTGTAATTTAAACATCATGGGTTAAACATCATGGGCTGGTTCTAGGCTTGAAGTAAACATGAATTTGATTATCTAGATTCTAGACTTTAATCCCTCGTACTAATTTGCAGGCTGGAAGATTGAAGGTCAAAACTATGGATGAGCATTTCGACCCGAATCCCGAAACCAAACTGGAATACCAGAACCGTACTGATTTCCGATATACGGTACGGTACCGGGACTACGAAATAAGGTGAAAAAAATTGGGACCATTAATTCGGTACGGGACCGGTACCAAATCGGGAAATTCCCGAAAAAAACGGGGAAAACCTGTTTTCCCGGTACCGATACCGGTACCGGTATCCAAGTTCCATTCGGTACGGTACCGGTACCACTAATTTATGCTTGGATAAAAATCGGTACCACTAATTCGGTACGGGATCGGTACCGTGCTTATCTCTAGTCAAAACCGTTCAATCAATAGATCACGTATATCATAGAACAAATAAATTTATTGGTAAATTCCAATACTTTAGTCTTACGTAATTGAATTTTTAGTTCCTCATAATCCTTTGATGGTTATTATAATGTATAGTTATACTATGTGCAGCCGTGCAGGTTATAGCAAAGATAGATGGTTCCAAGTGTAGACTGTCAAGTGAAAACCACAATGGAGAGACTGCGTCTTCAACACCCTAGCCTACAAGATTAATGGCTCGTGAATAATGTTAATGTATCTATGCTAACAAGTTATATCTATGTATATGTTTTTTAGTATATGTTCTTAAAACAAAACTGGGTGAATCAGATTACACATTGTACTTCAGATATGATATGAATTGAATACAATTTCATTTTAGTACTTCTGTTTGAGATCTTATATGACCATGTTGGTTCATATGAAATGCTTTATTTAGAAATATGTTATGTTGCTTATTTTCCATGTCGAAATCATGGGTAAATTAAGATGGGTAGATCCGAATACAAGAATATTTACCCACAATATTTGTAAATAATTTTACCTGCGGATTACCCACAATTATATGCTTGGGTATTTCGTTGTATGACACGAAAATCAAAATCCCGTGGAATATTTACCCACAGAATAACATAATCACCCACTAAACACGTCATGGGTAAATTTTCCCACAAATTGAAAAAGTTGTGGGTAACCAATTACCCTCGGAGGTTTTACCCATTTAACGACTGACGTGGGAAATTCGTGGGTGTTAGCCAATTACCCACGGTTTTAAGCCTTTTACCCACAAATATGATCCGTGGGTAATCGACAGAATTCTTGTAGTGATGTAATTTGTTATGCGTTTTAGTAAACGATCTTGGTGCAATATGTTAATTGTTAAGCTTAATCCATGAAAAAGTGCATATATGCATGGGTTTTATTGTGTGATAATTTAAATGGTTTAAATTGGATATATAAATATGAATTAATGGTTAAGTTATATCGATACATGTAAATTTATTAATAGATGTCGAATTGGGGAAGACTCCAATATTAAGTAATCAATTATGTGCTATGTGGTATTTGTTTAGTTTTGGCTTACGCAATCGATTTATCGATGCATGTGGCTCTTTTTCCTAGAAGAAGAAAGCCTTAATTGAATAAATACGTTATACACCTAGATTTGATTATTAATAGGATTATTGAATAAGATTTTCATGTGGCTACATGTTTTATACATATTTAATTGTTATGTTATGTATATGTTTATTTAGTTGTTTTATTTTTTATTTTATATTACTTGTTTTTGTTTATTATAATGTTAGACATGTTTATAAACTAAAAGGGTAATTTTTTGAATAGAAAAATAATACGGACTAAATAAATGGCGAAATTGTTTTGGTTTTAAGAGTAAATTTCAAAGGATTGGTTGATTGATGTTTTTTTACATAGTGTGCGAAAGACGGACCGAAGGTTGCCATCCAATGTACTTGTAGAGAGGGGTTTTTAAAGCTCATGCACCTACCGGTTCTCTACAACTGCTTGGTTGCCGACTCTAGACTTACCTATATCACTATATTACGTACATTGTCATCTTAAGGGTGAATTCACCACAATTCCACAATGATTATCCGAAACACTAAGCCTTAGGGCTTATGCAAAAGTACGATATAGTGGACGATAATTGTTGGTAATTCTTTAATTGGTGAACCCGATACCTCAATCAAAACTTTGTTGTTCTACTCTTAGCAAATTGGTAATAAAAATGTTTTGTAAAACTAATGTTATGAAGTTGTATGCATGCTTCTTCATACATTATTTTGATCATGTCAAAATTAATACCCTTATAAAATTAAGTCAAATGCCATCTAATTAAGAACACCTGAAGTTGTAATTTACGTCATGTGAGAACTTGGCGAGATTGCAATGGAAAGGTAAATTTCATAAATTCATTGCTAGCAGATCAACTGATGTGATGGATTTGTGAGTTTGCAGTTTTTAAGTTAGACGACTTAAATTGAGTAGAAAGTGAGATCTTGGACTCAAGGCATTAAGATAGGGATCAAACATGCATACACTACAAAAGTTTTGTGATTGTAAATCCCATAAATCTAGGAATTGCAATATGATATTGGCAATTATTGTTCGACAATTACCTTGTTGGATACTATCATTACTAGCAGATCAACTGATGTAATGGTACTATGTCAATTTGGATCCTAGCTTTAAGAAAATACTACGGTTATATGAATATTTACCAATGGGTATTTTATTTTCTTAAAGACCTAATTATTGAAAATACTGAAATTGAATTTTGTAATTCGTTTTAATGTATTAATGCAACGTTCAAACCGTAAACGAACTTTGGGCTTTGGTAAATTGACCTCGTTCTGTTTTCAAACAAATGTTTGTTTAAGAATAATTTACTTAAAAGGCAAAAGAAGTCTCCTTTCTATGAAAGAAGAGTGAGACACAATCCTATTCCTTTTCATGAAAGAGAAAGGATAATAGGAATATTAGATATGTCTAAATTCTATTATAACTCATAGCAAATTTTTTAATAGTTAAGAAAATTGCGAATATTTTTCATAGGGATTTTATCATCCTCATTCGGTGATCAAATTCTTAGTAACAAATATGATATTTGGGTAATAGAAAATTATATATATGACATTTTATGAGTTATTATAAATTAGAATCTAGACTAATTACCGCAAAATGGTAAAAGACAAACTAGTTTATTAATCTAGTTGTTTTGACTATTTAAAAGGTGCTACATACATTGTAGGATGGTAGACCTGTTAAGGAAGAAATTGCATGCCCAATTTTTCAAGTTAATAGCATTTGGTGGATAGTCCATCATTTACGTAGTAGAATACACTTTTTAATGCATAAGTAATTGTTGCATATGGACATTTAAAGGTGTAGGAAAGTTAAAAGCACACTATTTTCTTTTACTGGATATGAAACATTTACAATGTTGTCAAATTCAGTGGGAGTATTGTGTACTTATTACTCCATCCGTCCCAAATTATAAGTCCACTTTCAAATTTCACAAAGTTTAAGAAAAATGGGGCCCTTACAATATTAACCAATAAAAATTCATTCTCACCCACTTACAAGCATTCTCATTGGTTGAAATAAAAGTGGACATATAATTTGGGACAAACCAAATTGACAAAATGGACTTATAAAATGGGACGGAGGTAGTACTAAATAAGGAATTATTTTAATGATCTTTAATTTAGTGGGAGTTACAAGCTTTGACATCTTGGTAGCTAAAGATAATTACTTTCCAAGTGTAGACATTCATACTTTTAAGGATTGTCTTGTACGTTTCCTTACTAGACATTATTGTTCTACATCTACTTGTTATGCTAAAATCTATGACACAATCATATTGATCACATAAACAAATGCATGGCTTGTTGTTTATCAACTATATGAGGTTGTTCCATGCACAAGTGGGAGAAATGTTATCTTTAATGTGTGCAAGAAACAACTCATAAAGATATGATTTAATGGATTCTCTTGACTGCAAGGTAAGAGAATAATGTTCTAATATGAATTATACTAATCTAATTCAAGAAACACTTGGTGTTACAATTTATGTTATGTGAGAGCTTAGCTAGATTGCAACAACAAGGTGAATTTCATATTTTCATTACTAGCAGATCAACTGATGTAATGGAACTATGAGAATTTGCAGTTTCTAAATTAGATACCTATTAGAACATGTGTCAATATGATATCAAGACTACTTTAATTTGTATATTTATGAATTCATGGAATGACATAAATTAATAAAGTAATCTAATGCTGCTTCAATCTGAATATTTATGTGTTCTTGGAATGACATAAATAAATGAATAAATAATGTTGTTTACATTATTGTGAAGTAATATATTAACTTGAAATTACTATTGAAACCAAAAGATGGTGTTCATAATTACTTTAGTTAAACATGTTTATGTTTCATTGTAAAAATATAAACATAAAGTATTTTAATTGTTACAAGACTTATAATAAAGTAAGACGTTATATTGTTATGTTTTTTTAATTAAGACATATACATGAAGTTATTAAATTGTTAAATGACTTATAATGTATAGTGGGGTTATAACAGTTTATGTTTTCTTGTAAAGACATGAACATGAAGTGACTTTGTAAAAAGTACTTGTGTTATAAAACATGTAATTGGCTTGAAAATTGTTATACCATTAAAATGAATTAGTTGGTAAATAGACAAGTCAAAACGAATATGGTTATCTCAAATATTGTTAGATTGTCTTACAATATTAATACTAATGAAATACCAAATGTTTATGGTATGTTCAGTTAGAAAAATCAAACTCTTGTTATATTGTTTGATTAAAGATAACTATGACTTCTTTTCTTCCAAAAGTTATCAAGGTTAGAATGTTGAGTATGACTTGGACATATTTAACAAAACTCCAACCTAGAAGATTAATAAGACATCATCATATGATGGAATGTGATGAATCACATTAAGTCTTAAATTGAAGTTCTAAATTTGTTTAACTGCTTGTGAAGAGGTTATTAACAAAGTAAAGTCAGGAACTGTCAATATGTATTTGTAATATCCCAAAAGAGAATATTGTATTATTGCTTTATTTGCTATGTATTTAAAGATAGTATTTAAATTGCTAAAAGCAAGTGGGAGTGTTGATATTTAAAAGATAAAATTACAAGATACATAATCTTCTAAAATACACTAGTAAATATCATGATGAAGTTTGACATTTGAATGTTAAATCTCAACATGATAATAAAGTTTGACATTTAAATGTTAAATCTCAAAATGATGGAATTATCATTCATAGAATAGTAATATATCTAAGATATTTGATTAATATGCTGAGGGCTATGATTTACAGGATTATTGTAAACCTGATAATCATTATGATACATTATCAAATATGTAATTGGGTAAAGTATACATGATATGAATGATTAAGATGCTGTCCATAAAGATAATCAATTTTAGAAATGTGGTTTATCTTAATAGTTAGACTAGAAAATGAAGATGAGTTTCTTTAAAGATAAGGTAACCCTTGTGGTTTAAATCTTTGTATAGAAATCACATGGACAATATTGTGCACGTATTTAATGCATGTCTTATGACAAGATTATTAATCACACTTAAGCAATTAACTGTGATTGAATATTCTATTATAAACACATTAAATATATAAAGATTATGATTGTCATATTTAGTTTCATTTATATGAAATTGACAATGGAATATCAAAACTCTTTCTTGTATGATTACTTGAGCGAGGACGATAAGTAATCAAAAGAAGTTTATGAATTCAAATAAATCTTTGGAAGTGTACAAAGTGCAATAATCCATGGATGGATAAATGCATGCATCTAGAAGATTACTCTTATGTTTAATTATTAAATTCATGTTTTGATTTATAATTGAAATAAGATAATTTCTAAGTATTCCTAAAAGCTAGTGGGAGTATTATGTTTAATTTCTTAAATCATATATGTTGTAGAACATATGAAAAGTAATATTCCATATAAGTAAATGTTAAGTCTTAGAATGGAATGAAATTTTACTTGTAAGATTTAGGAAATAAGACATATAACCTTGGAATGAATGTTTATTGTTGAAACATGTGCGGTAAATAAATCTAATATAACATGATATATTATTTAGAAAGTCTAAATGGATATGTACAACATGAATAAAATTTAAGTATGACTCAAAGATTTTTCATGAACATCATGTTTTGTTGTATCATGCTTGATTACAAGATGATTTGACAAATATTAATATCTAATTAAAAGTTTATTAGATAACTTGTGTAATATTCTATAAGAATATGTTTGATTATAGAATCACATCCTAAATCTGGAATAGCTTCCAAATTCTATAGATGAACAATTTTTCAATTGTTGTGAAAATTGTCATAGCCAACAAACTTGAGAGTTTGAAGGGCATCAAACATTACATAATAGATATTAATGTTTACGGAAAGTTTTAATAGTATATTGTTGTTGCATACAATGATGCTAAATGAAATTGAGATGACACTCAATACTAGTTATGGTAAAGATTTCATCTTTGGCTATATGTACTAGTTATGCTTAGTAAGAGCATAGTTGCATTATACATTAAGAGAACAAGAATACTTTAAACTTTAAAATGTTTGGAAGTTTGATTATCATAAATTGGTGGTTAAGGATGTCACACATTTATGAAATATTATAAGGCATTATCAAAATAGTTGAGTATGCATATACAAGAACTTCAATAGTTGAATTCTTGAAATAAGTATTCTCAAAATTCCGATAGATCAAAGTTGGATGATTTATGTCTTGTCAACAAGTATGAATGTCATTGCTTGAGACATAATTCATCAACAAGAGTTATCATGCATTGATCTATTTAGTATTTGGATAAGGGATGTTAAACAATTATTATGATAAATTGAAATACATGGTATGTTTAATTTATAATATATTGTATCCTATATTTGTATGTTTAAATCCATGAATAAAGGTTATTCTAAATTGTCCGTTGTCAGTTAATAATATGGGAATATTATTAAATCAAGACAAATCTGAAGGTTGGTATAATATACTTAAAGTATATTGATGCGTAGTCATTCCATTTCAGATGATATTCAATGATACCGAATATAGGACCTATCACAACTACATGATGTTACTTTATGGATTTTGTCATTAAGTAAATCATGAGAAGTTATCCTCAGACTTGAGATGCAAGATAAGTGTCATGAATGTAGTACATTTTTGTGGAACAACTTAACGCTATACGTAACTGGTAGTCATAAGGGTTGTTTTCGGAAATGTTACAAAGTTTGTGGGTTTTGCTTGTAGTCAAGATAGAATTTGTTTCCTTCAAATTTATTTTTGGAGTTTAATACTGCTGGGCCCCTCGTAGGGTTGTCAAGATGTTTGCATGGCCGTGCCCAAGATCTTCCCTGAATATGTTCAGATGATTTGGTAATCTTGATCAATCACTAACAACGAGAAACAGAATGGTTAATTAAGGAATGACTTTGATCCATATTCTTATTAACGTGGTATTAGAAACAAAAGGATAATAATAATGAGAAATCATTAAAAGGTTTTTCCAGGAGCCTTACTCGAGTTGTACTAGAGGCATCGAAGTGTTGCTAGACGCTAACCGATGTGATTACACTATTAAAATATGTCCAAGTGGGAGCTGTTAGTTTATGGACATTATTTTAGTAGTCGTATGTTATGATCGAACTCGAGATCACGGGATTGCACACTTTACGTATGAGACTCGATGTTTAAATAATTAATATAAAATGTTATATTTAATTATTTAATTCACAATAAACGACTAAAGAGCGTTAGGTAATTAATGGAATTTACTAACGATCGGTAAATGTCAACGGGATACGATGAAAGTAAAACAAGACAAGAGAAGGTTCTAGAAATCCTCTCTTGAGCTTGTTTTGGTCGAAACTATGGAATCCCACATCGGAAACCATAGCAAACTTGATATCTATCATAAGGGTATAAATACTTCCCCATGTATTCATCCTTTGGTACACTTGATTTCAATAGAAGGCCAAACTTCTTCTTTTCCTCTCTTGTTCATAGGACAACGAGCGAAACCCCAAGAAAAGGGATTTGCAAGTAACCTTGAACATTACAAAGTGTTTGGTAAATTTATTGTGATCAAGAACTAGCATTCACATCGAATCGCTAATAGTACGTGTGTACAAGAACGTGATACAATCACACTATTGATTGATTCTTGGATTGAATTATAAAAGAGGTAAGGGGTAATTCTTATAATCCACATAAACCCTAATTAGGGTTCTTGAGTTGAAGATTGCATATGATTCTTGTTCGGGCTAGAATCACAAAGGTATGTTTACTATTTATTATTGATTAATTAATTACATGTTATATGATCTTGTTATAATTGCTTCCGCTATGCTCACTTGATGTGTTTGGTTTATTTTATATGAATGTCATGATATCATAATTCCAACAGAAACATGGTTCTTTACAAGATTGGTTAGAGGGTAAGTTCATCTGATCTTGGACGGGTCATGGGATATGCTGGATCAACTAGACGTATATCACTTGTCTACTTGACAAAAGTTGTTATACAATTGTAGTTAACACGTAATTCTCGATATAATTTTTTGTCCCCGTTTATGCTTATAAGAAGCTAAAATTAGAATGTGATAAAAGTTGAGATCCATTCATGTTACTTTCAAAACCTCAATCGATATACTATATTGCACTTACTTCTACTAATAGCGCAATTTCTTTTTAAAATAACCATATTTCATTATTGCGGACCTATATGTCCTTAGTAGCATACCCTACATACCAAAAGAGAATGAGTGGAGGATTCTGAGAATGGCAATAGTATTTGAATATTTGTCGCATGCACTGAGTTCAATGATTTCTTTTGACTGTGATCTTGACAACGAGGATGAAGATTCGCTTGGAGAGTTTAAACAAGATAGAAGTATTCTTCCATCTAAAAAGTTAGTGTCTTATAATATGATCTTAAGACTCAAGAAATAACAGGAGTTATAGTTGCTACACTTGGCTCACACGTTCCTGTATTTTTTTATTTTTTTTATTATTATTATTTTTTTTTTTGACATGAAACCATAATTGAGGTAGGAACTGATGTAACATGTTTACATATAATTATATCATTATTGATCATGGTTCGTTTATTCTAAAACATTAGCTCTTTGTTAATTAGTGGCTTTGCTATTCACTTATCACGTGACCATGCTGATATGGCCATACAACAGTTTATATATATTATTGGGTTGTTACTTGTTACACTATTTAGGATGATCAAAAAATATTTTAATTGGAGCAAGAAAGCAATGCATAAAACTGAATCATAATAAACTTGCTTACACTTGTGTAACATTCTGTCATTTATTTTTAATTTTTTTATCCTGCAAGGGGTTCATGGATTGTTAATCATATCTTATTTCACATATTTTTAGGTCCTTGCAGCTCTTTCTACACCATATGAAAATTTCCAAGCTTAACTTACTCGAAAGGGAATGGATATTTATCCATGCGACCATGATGCTATCCTAAAATTTGAAATGAAAAACAAAGAGATTAATATATATTTTAATTACCTGCAGAAAAGAAGTTAGAATTGATTTAACTTTTATAACTGAAACAGTTTGACCTCCAACTTCACACCTAAAAATTGATTTTAAGCTAGCCTGTAACAGTTGGACAGCAGGAGGTGTTATAGCCGGAAAACATAACTTTAAACGTCTTCTGTTAACCGTCATAATGACATGCATTATTGTTCTTTACCAATACTTATAGGCTTATAGCAACACATCTTATAATCTTAATACCAAATATAAGAACATGATTTCATTCTTTTTACCTATAATTGCAACGTTATTTTACCCTTTTGGTTGTTAGTATGTTATTTTCGTATAAAGCATGAAAGTAGTTAAACAAGTAAATTATCTTGATTGTTGGACCATGGTTGTGCTTACCATTTACACTTCTTAGTATCAAAAGTTAAAGACAGCTTTCGTTTTTAGAAAGTTCAGTAGTAACATTATTGACACTAAACAGGTGGTGGAGGTGAAACGGATAACCGCAACTGCCTTCTATCATTTTTGTAAACTTAGATCAGAAGTGACCGCGACCTTTGTTTGGTACCGAGTTTGGTGGTACATTAGGGAGTGTTTGCTGCTACAGAAAGTGCTGCTGCAAGGCTGTTTGGTATTAAGTTTAGTGCTGTAGCAGCATTACACATTGATCCAGAACTATTGTTTGTGAATACTAGAATTGAAGATGGTGATTGGACCCCAAACTGTTATAAAGGTAAGTCAACTTCAAATTTCTGCTTTACTTGCGTAATATATCATCATTAACCTCTATAAATAAAATATGAAAAATTGTGTATGTTACGGTACATGATTGATGGTGTGCTTATGCGAGAAACATTGAAAGATGTAGATGTTGTTAGATATCGGTAATATTATTATTATAACTGATTAAATGGTGTGTGACATGAAATAATTCTGATTCTCGGGGTATAAACTTCCTTCCTATGGCGTGGATGACTTCTTTTAGACTGTACAACTTTATGAGTGGGTCAATCATTTAAGCATTTGAGGTTGCTAAAATGACTAACAATTTGAAAAAGAGAATAACATAACATAAAACAAACATGTCAACATCAACAATATTTCTCACTATACTAACTACTTTAAAGTAAAATGTAAAGTTAAAGCTAATAAAATGTTCTTACCTTGCAAAAATATATGTTCTTGCCTTGCAAAAATAGTTAGGTATTTGTAGCTTTATTGTAAAGCCGACACTGTCAAATTAAATTTGACATATTGTTTATGAAAAAGTTAGTTAGAAGCAGAATAATTGAAATTTTGAAATGGCTAGAGTGAATACAATTTTAAAAAACATATTTTTAAAAAGACTTTAAAACGTGTTAGAACTCTCAAAATGATGTGAGTGTAGCCTATTATCTATAAATGGATTATTCAGGCATTATAGTTTTAGAAGTAGTTGATTCGCATCTAGGTTCTTATGCACATGTACTAGTAGTGTCACAAATTTTCATTGACATGCAGTCATATACTAGTATTAGATAAATATTTGAATAGCATCAATGTATTGTACTTGCGAATTTGTAGTTCTGATGTATTCCTTTAATGGTTCAATATATAGTTATTGCGAAAAAAAATTAAAATAAAACAATAAAGTCTATAGGTTAGAAATGAAAAATGATAAAGAGTTTGTTAAAAAAATATATAAAAAAATAATGACATATTCATTGTACATGAAAATTATACTTTCCTTTATAAAATTGCTAGGTTTGCAACTATTTATTACTAATTTATAATTGTGTATTGTAATTAATGTCATATTATTATTATTATTATTATTATTATTATTATTATTATTATTATTATTATTATTGAACTATACCATTTTATCTCGTTCAAAAAAATATATTAACCATTTTACCTTTCGAGATTAGTTCCTGCACAGCTTGTTGAAGTAGAAAAAGTAAGACGCATCGTGAGTGTGACATCTGTCAATTAGAGTAAGGGTATGATGGGTAGATTGCCAAAGTTTAAATTTAAAATCTTTGCATCTTTATTTAGCATTATGTTGATTTTCCAAAGTCTATTTATCACCTTCAACTTTTCTATTTTTTTTTTTTTTTTTTTTAATTATTGGTTTGAATGTTATTTAACAGGATTGCATGAAAACACGATCGGTATTCCACTGATGCATCGAAGAATCTTATCATCTTTAACAACATCATCTCTTGCATCCTAGATCAACATTCAACAACCCCTTTCGCATCGTTAATCAACAACATGCAACAAGTTTGACATCATCGTCATCGAAAATTATCAACGATCATCAGCTAAAATACTTACCAACACTCTCTACATTTTCACTCAGCTTGCCCATATATCAAAAGAAATGGAGAAGAACAAATCTAAAAAAAAATAAAAAAAAAATGAAGGGACGATTTGTGAAGATTAAAAAAATATTTATAGAGACTAAATTAAATGGGAAAAATAAATCCTTTTTTTTAGTATTAATTAGAAAGTGACTTAATTGAAGCATTTTGAATGTGAAATTACTCAAATAACCCTCTAGCCTAATTATTTACACTTTGAAAGTTCAAAATGTAAAATTGCCGCTAATATAACGGTTGTTATCTTCTCCTACTTTGTTTCACTTTAACAAAGTGTTTTAATTGAACTCTTCTCTTTATCTTTATATACCTTTTTCATATCCAGAAACAACATAAATAGTTTTTGTGAAGAATACAAACCGTAAACTCAACACGATTCGCATATATCCCTTTTTCTTTTTCTTTTTCTTTTATAAATGGAGATATTTCACTTAAACTTTGTCTTTTTCTTTTTCTTTTTCTTTTTTAAAGCAACAAAACAATTACTGTACAAGCAAAGAATCCAATATAACCTGATCTCTATTCTACTCATTTCAACCCATCTAATTTGTCTTCCATCACTTTTACATTATTTTGTTTCTCGCCATCTTTATTTGTCTTCATTTGTTGTTGTTTTTAATCCACCTTAAGTCATACATGGAGTCCCATCTCAAAATTCAAAATCCTGAAAAAATTATTACATTGATGCAACATGAGCACCCGCTTCAGCTCGTGGATTTGCAGCCTTGTTATCCCGACTATACAGAATATAGTGATGACGAGGAGGAGGATAGGGTTATAAAATGGGATTTTAATAGTCCATGTAATCAGTGTGGCAAAGATATTAACGTGTATCATAGGTATTACTATAAGTGTACCGATTCTTGTGATTACGTTCTTCACAAATCGTGTGCCGCACTTCCCACATCGTTAATACTAAAATCCCATAGACCAACTCATAAGTTAACACTTAGTCAGCGAGAAAATGAACGTCGTGTTTGTGATGCTTGTGGGACATATATACATGATGAATGGTGTTATGATTGTTCAATCTGTTCACAGACTTATAGTGTTTATTTTAGAAGCATACATGTAAAATGTGCCATGATTGGAAGAGAAAATCATATCATCTATCATCCCAGTCACTCACACCCACTACAGTATGGTATCTCTAAACCAATTTTGTGTGAATGTGATGCGTGTGGAAAGAAGCATGAAGGTATCTTCTATCATTGTACCACATGTTTTGACTACACCATCCATACTCATTGTGCATTCCTCCCTAGACAGTTACAAAACCAACATACTCACCCACTCATCCTTTCTTATACCTCCCAATATATCGATAGACCTATACGTGAATACGGTTTTACCTGCACGATATGCCGTGCACCTTTCCCTTTTCGTCTTGAATATCTTTGGATTTATAAGTGTGAAAGTTGTAGGTACTTTGTGCATCTAGATTGTGCAACAACATCAAGATCTGCAGGTAACTAAAATAAATATTAATCTCTTTTATGATTACGCGAATCCCATTTTTACATTATACGGAGTAATCGTTTATAGTAGTGAGCACTTATATTCTTCGTACGAAGCGTTTCTTTTCAAATAAATTTACTAAATATCTCATGCTTCAAATGATTGAGTGGAATTTTGTTTGATATGTACGGACATCTTAATATTAACCCATTTTCAATTTATTTGCAGATATTGGCAAAACCATCAAAAATTTTGAAGATGCGGATCATCCTAATCTTCTCAAACTCCCATTCACTGATCAGACCTACAGCATACTACAACACTTGTTTGCAAAAGAATCGGGGTCAACAACTGGTGAAACAAGTGAAAGGAACCTGGAGCACATCAGTCATGAGCATGTTCTAAGTCTGGTAAGCACACAATCCAATGACAGTAAAGGTGCAAGCTCTTCAAGTGTTAGTTCAATATCTTGTCATAACCCAATGAAAAGGATTGAGCTATTATGCAACGGGTGTGTGAAACCAATCATGAATGTGCCCTTTTACAAATGCTCCAGCGAAGACCAATGTTGCGACTTTGTACTTCACGAGTGGTGCACTCGTTTACCTGCTGAATTGCCAAACTACCCAGGTCACGCACACACTCTCAGTTTCCTTTCAAAAGTTTCGAAAAATATATTCGGTATTTTTTATTGTGAAATTTGCAAATTACCTTGCAATGGGTTCGCTTACGGGTGCACCACATGTCAATACTATATTGATGTTAACTGTGGATTCATCCCTGAAGAAATCACACATGCAGCTCACCCGGATCACATTCTTTCACGTTGTGATCGAAGGAGCATGAGAAAGCCATGCGTTGCAGATTGCTTGTCTTATGGAAGTGAAATTTGTTTTAGTTGTGAATCTTGTGATTTTTACCTACATTCTGATTGTGCTTTATTCTTGCCTGGTATTATAAATCACAAGTTGGACAAGCACTCAATGAAGTTGACTTACGGTCCGGTAGAGAACCATAAAAGTGAATACTTTTGTGAAGTCTGTGAGGAAGAGCTCGATCCGACCAGATGGTTCTATCATTGCCATGTGTGTGCCTACTCTTTACATACTCGCTGTGCTCCGGTAATACTTAACTTTCAAGCAGCCTTTAACAATTACAGAAGCCTTTATAAGTATTTGAATATTAAGTTTGGGGGAATGTATAAAATCAAAGGTCACGAGCACTCTGTATCACTTGCTCTAGCGTTTGACGCAGATGGTAAATGCCGAATCTGTAATGGTGACGTGGAATATGATATAATCATTAAGTGTCTGAAATGCAAGGTTGCAATGCATTACCAATGTTGTTTCATGTTTGAGAGATTAATGTAATGTTTTTTTTTTTGGAAATGTCTCGAATTTGATGCGATGGTTTAAGCTTGTAATGTAACCCTTTTAATTACTGTTCTTTTATAACATTATTTGCTTCCTCAGTGTACTTTTTCTTTGAACGTGTTTATTTGTTTGTAGTTATTTTCTTTTGGGAGAGATTTTAATTTGAACATGGATTAAATGAAAATAATCCTTAGCAATCAAATTATGAAAATTACAACTGAGAGAGATCCTTGCTTCATGGTATTTAATCAAAGTATCAACTGCTTTTTGCTTACCGGATAAGAAATAAGGTTTTTTTTTTTTTTTTTTTTTTTTTTTTTTTTTTTTTTTTTCGATTCTTTTACAGAACCGTCGATATGCAAGAAGAGTTTTCCAAAATAAGGAATCGAGAACTGACCTAGTGAACCGCAAGTCTAAATTTCGATTCTATTTGGATCGGTTCTCAATTATCGTTGATGACTTGATTGTACTCAATTACCATTACAAAAAAATTGGTTCAATCTTCACACTTTTAAAAAGTGTGTAAAATTTTATTGATTTATTAACCCTTAATAATGTATAAAAAATGGTTACATTAATAAGTGTGGAAAAAAAATTGTAAAACAATAAATTTTACATGTGTCAAAAAAAAGTTTACACTTTTAAGTGTAAAGAAATCTAAGACATGTCCACACTTATTAGGTGTGAACCACAGATTTTTCATGTGAATAAGCTCGTGGTCAGGGGCAGGCCGACTTAGGTTAAGATGCATGTGAATCACAGATTTTTCATGTGTATTAAAAATTATGTCAAAAGTACCAATTTTTCCCGAGTGAAGCTTATCCAAATTTTTTGTGATGTAAGCCTTTGTTTAGTTTGAATAAAATGCATCTTATATAGAGACACTGTTACTGGTCATAGTATTATATATAAGAATAGTTTAGATGTCTAGAGACGAGCTAGCTCGGACAACTTCTCATAATTAACATCACATGTATCAGATCAACTTTAATCCTGTAAGTTGTTAGAATGTAAGGACTAGCGTATCAATTGAATTTACGAGCAGAAAAGACATTATGGACCGAAATAGTGATCAACACATAGTGTTTTTATACTCTTGTATAAGCTTTTGAAATTCTTAGTCATACCAGCTAAATCATAAAACGACTCGTGAAATGATCAAGGTGGAAGTATCTTAAAAAATCTGGTTGATTGAAACCATGAGATTTTTGTAATGTTTTTAGACTAAAACTTTAATAACTCATGCATGCAATGCATACATAGCTATCACACCGAATTTTAAGGAGGCACCAATTTATTGAAAGCCCACTATGTATATTTGTCTATTCAAAGTCTTTATTAAAGCCCAATTTTAGGCCCATGTTCAGATTTGAGGTCAGTTATGAAAATCTAACATATATCCACGTCAATGTAAGGCAAGAAAACACAGATACAGTAGATACTACATCCGTCCCAAAATTATTGTCTTCTTTTGATTTTTTCTGTCTTTACTTTTCAACTTTAACTTTAAGTATTTTTGTTTATATTACATAATACTTGATACAAAATATATGAACGGATTGAGTTTTAAATGTATTTTCATTTGGTATAATTTTTATCAAAAATTGTATAACACAAACACAAATATTTATAGTCAAAGTTAAGAAAGAAAGACAAAAAAAAGTCAATATGAGACAATAAATTTGGGACGGATAGAGTATTTCGTAACTGATCAACGTCGTTACATTTAATCTATAATCAAAGATAACAAACTATTTTATTATAGATGATTTGTTTTGTATTACTTTGACTAAGATGTTGATTTGCTGACAGGGCCGGATTTGGCTATGGGCCTTAAGGGCGACGGCCCAAGGGCAGCCCAAGAGAAGGGGCATCATGTTTGCAGTCGATATTTGCCTATACTAGTTTCATTTAGAGCCCATTTTTATAAAAGTCTAGTAGCCTTGCCCTTATTAATAACTCATAAGTCACTGTTAATAACGTACCTTTGACTGATTCAAAACATTAAAGACGTGGGAAGAGGGCATCACGCAATAACGCATAAGTTATTCTTTTTTCTATTCTATTTTTTTTTTTTTTTAAATACGCATTATTATTCACATTCAACTATTAATTATTCAAAGGGTTTTTTTTATTATCTTCATCAAACGATTGGATCAGGCCATCAAAGTTTCTATCGAACAAAAATAATAAGAGTCGAATTCGAAATAATCAAGGCATCAAACGAACCAAACGATCATCTTTTTTTCTCTTCGACAATTTTGATCAGGTGATATTGTTCCATACTTAATTACTTGTTACTCTTGCTTTTGTAGATAAATTTACACTCGAGATTATCATGTTGCGTCATTCGTACCGTTGGGTGCCCAAAATAGAAAACAAAAAAAAAAATCAACAAGAATCTGAGCGAGCTCTACATGGTTCTATGGATGGGTTTGTAATCAAAACGAAAAAGAATAATAATAGTGTTGTACAAAATAATGACAAGGTTAACGTTGATATAGATAATGAAAATCCTATAAACAATGAAAACCTAGAAAATGATGAGGTTAACGCCAATGATGATAAAGAAAATCCTATATAGAGGTTAACGCAAACGATGATAATAAAAATATTATAAATAATGAAAATCTAGACGATGATGAGGTTAACGTTAGCGAAGATAATGAAAATCCTATTGAAGAAAATAATGATAATCCTCAAAATTGTTATGTTGATGAAGTTAATCACAATATTTTTTATGTAAGAGTTTGGGATGGTTTAAATTCAAATTTAAAAGAGTTACTTGTAAACAAATGAGTCATTAGAGAAACTAATATAAATTATCCAAAAGATAAATTTGGTAGACACAGAGTGTCAAGAGAGGCGAACGGGTTAGCGATCATGAGTATTGAAACTATATTTTTTGCAAATGTCGATTATGATAAGATAATTGAAGTTTTTGTTGCAAGAAATGCACGAAAACATCGTTTTAGGTGATCCATGTTGATCTTGTTACTCGGAATTTATCTCCTCATTTTGTAACATTATATTTAATGAATAAAATCGGCGTGGGGATGAGCCGCCTGGTTTGACTAGGTTCCAACCCTCTAAAAGAAAATGTGTTGTTTGTTTACAAGGGGCATATTTCACTAGGCTCGCCCAGGGCATCCGAAATCTCAGGACCTGCCCTGTTTGCTGAAGTTAGTATACAAGTATATTTTAAGCATTTTAAGTTTAAGAAATGCATCGGCATTCATTATAAGTAGAAGAGATAATTAAACTAGCAAAAAGTTACAATGATCTAATTGAAAATGTCAACCAACCTAAACAATTACAATGACCCAAAATAACTACCACAACCTAAAAAACCCTACAATCAAAGGAGTATCCTACGCAATCCAACCCCTAGTCCCCGCACAACATCTAACCACTTTAGGGCATACCTTATTTGAATCATGGAAACGGGTGAAAAGCCGATCTCGACCAATTGGTGACGCGGTGATATGTAGAAGCAGTTGATCGAGAAAAAACCTAACATTGCACGGCCACCACATGTCGAATCGAAGCTGGTTACAAATCGGAGGCTTTATCCTTTGAAAACTCTTGGAGAATAACACCATTTAAATAATAGATTGCTCGTTGTAAAAATAGTTATGGGCCTATTGATGAATCTTAATACATATTTATATATATATATATTTTGCATATATCATCTAAGGCAACTGAAATCCACGAGACGAACCTCCATATCATCCACTCAATTTTCATGTAGACATTTGTACAAATATCATGCATATTTAGATACCCTCTACTTGTGCAGCTATTCATGGCTTGAATCCAACATTGTAACATTTCCTTTTCAATAGAAACATCAATGAAAACCATTCTACTGATTTGTGTATCTAACTAATTATCTTTGCCAGAATTCTTCCTTTATATATCTTACATAATTTCATAGGAGCAAGTACATAATCATAGTTGATCGACGTCTCTTATCTCCTCTCTTTTTTTTTCAATAGATAACCATGCAATTGTTAAAAATTTGTTACAACAATTTGGATAAATAGCAGCAGTACATGCATCACCCATTTGCTCATGATACAAAGAAAAGTAAAAATGTTTCATTAAATTATTAACTTTGGTTTTTCACATTGATAAGTTACATTCACACAAAATTACTTAACCTCTAAAAATCAAGGCCATTAAAAGTACCACAAGAAAAACTAAAAAAAAGTTTGTTACGTAGTACAACTTATATTGCCGATTGTAAACACTAGCTAGCTAGCTAGTGTTTGCTACGATAAATTTAACACTTTCAATAGACTAGCCGATTGTAAATAGTCAACCACTGCACAATTATTTACTATGTTTATCTTTGTCACTCAAATATTTCATATGGGATTTTTGACAATACGAAAATTTATTTTTCGTTATATTATAAACTAATTATTTTGAAAACTAATTAAATGGATATATATAGAGAGAGAAAGATAAAACTATGTTACTTAAACCATCTACACTTCCATAAACCCATTTACCCAAAAATTATATACAAATCCAAAATATATAAACATCACATAACACAATAATCACAAATTATATTCCATAAAAACCATTTACATATCAAAACAAAAATCACCAAAATCTTGTAACAATGAGTTTATTCATGATCAAGATTCAATCTTTCTTCATCTTTACTATTCTTTACCTAATCCCTTACACCATCTCCGATCACAACCACACCAACCACCATAACCACCACCATAATCCACCTCCACCACCACCACCACCACCCACCATACAACCACCACCACCACCACCACCACCACCAACCACCATACAACCACCACCACCACCACCACAAAAACCAAGAAGACCCTTAGGAACATGGACACTACTCCAAAGATCCATAGGCATATCAGCCATGCACATGCAACTTCTCCATGACAACAAAGTAGTCATCTTTGATCGAACCGATTTCGGCCGATCAAATCTAACCCTCCCATACGGCCAAACATGTCGTTTAAACGACGAATTAGTACATCCAGATTGCACGGCTCATTCGATTCTTTACGACGTACCTTCCAACTCTTTTCGACCACTTTCTGTCCAGACTAATGTATGGTGCTCTTCTGGTGCTGTGGACCCCACAGGGACATTAGTACAAACTGGCGGATACCATGCAGGTGATCATAAGATACGTTTGTTTACACCATGCACAGGTAATGATCATGATGATGAGGCATCATGTGATTGGGTCGAACTCGAAAGAAACTTAAGTGTTCAAAGATGGTATTCTTCTAGTCATATTCTACCCGATGGAAATATCATCATTGTTGGTGGACAGATAAAAAACATCCATTTAAGGTAGTCTGACCCAGAACCACTCAAAATGATGGCATGACAGATAACATATCGGTAACTTATGACCATGTCGACATTTCTTTTTCCTGACGAGGTGCACGCAAAGATTGAGCTAACGAAGTTGTAAAGGAAATGACGAGACCACAAAAGAGCAGCCTAAAACTCGGTTATCTCATGTAATAAAAATCTTTGATGGTTTTTTGGGGGCACAAAGTTAATTGCTAACCCAAAACAAAAATGAGAATAAAGTTTGCTACGTACTTTTTAACTTTTTTATGCAATTAGCCTTTTTTCCGGAAAAACGTCAAGGCGTATATAGCATGATGGGTATATATTATAAGCAGAATGATTGTTTACCTTGTTCAACATTAATATGTAATGAATCTAGGGTAATTATGCCATCAGTCAATGGAAGTAACTCGAGCTTTACAGTAACTGTCGATCGGGAAGGAACACACCTGGTACCAAAGAAAGAGTGTTTGGTTAATAGCACTAAAAAAGGAGTTTTAGAATCGAGATTAAGGGTGCGTTTATTTTTTGAAAAAATGTCTTACTAGCCTCTTAGAATATGACGCAACAGGTCCATCCACTTTGCTTGGAGCAACTTCTAAAGATAAATGTGGTATATTAAAAGTTCATATTTTCCAAGCATAAAAAGTTTGGAACCCATATTAATTACCTCCGTGTTACGAGTGAACCTACAAGCCTCCGCAGTTTCCATCCTAACACGTCGAAAGTTAATACTAAACCAAACACGTATTGTGGATACATATTCTGGTATATAAGATAGCATATATTTTCTTTTTAACCTATGTGGGATCAAAAGTTTTCAAGATTTTGTTAAATATGAACACCGTAGCATCCACAACCTCCATCTTTCTACGTTGAAAGTTAATACTAAACCAAACATGTATGGTGTTTGCACGTAGTGGTATATAAGGCTAGTAGCAATGGGTCGGATTATATCGATCATGACTATCGATCGATCGATTTTGAAATCGGTCGTGGCCAATGTGGCCAAATCGATCGCCGATGGACTCATTTGAATATCGTTCGCAATTTCGACCAAAGTGAAACAAAGAAACATTTGCAAATTTGTACCGATTTTAATATGGTTTGACACTGTGATGAGAGAGGTGAATATGGGTTGAAGAGAGAGAAAACTGAGGTGACAGCTGAAAAGATGATGCAATATAGGTCACCACTGTGACTAGCCTAAAGTAACATAAATTCTCTTTTTTAAGCCTATGTGGGACTAAAAGTTGTCAAGACTCCATGAATATGTAACATATTGCTAAGCATAATATACGAAGTTTTATTACATCACCTTGTACACATTGATGAAATTTCCTTACTAATATTAGATTGGAAGTCAAAAAATTGAATGACATTCTTCTTTACTTTTTCAACTTAAATTTTCTCATTTATTATTATTATTATTATTATTTTTAAGGACATAATTTTATTAAATAAAAGGCTACTAGCAAAATACTAGAAGCCAAATAGAACAATTACATGACTAAAAATTTTTAGTCACTTATTGGAAAATCTTTACAAAAATTGAATGTCATATTCAAGTTAGGCAAATTATGATTTCAAAGGCCTGAAGTTTAAGTGTAAGCAATCTCCATACTGTCAGGTTTACTTTACGGTAGGGGTATGATCTGATTATATTTCATCTCTTCGTATCTCGTTGGGACGAGATTGGATATTTGTTGTTGGTATTGGATCTCAAAGAGCTAAGGAGGAACTTTTAGTGTAAAAATACTAAAATGACCTAAAACATGTATCGTAAAATACAATAATGGTAATGGATATCTATAATTTTATAGTATTATGCATGTCTCTTCTTTTTTTCATTTTCTAAAAGAAATAAGAAACACGATTTTCTTGAGCATGCATTCTGTATGGCTGTTGCATGTTGGGGCGATGTTCATGTTCAATTTTTAATAGTTTTGAGGGGTTTTCAGAAAAGGATAAAGATCCTCTAATGTTGAGTTCAAACATAACTAGTCATTTTGTCTCGCATAAAAAAAAAGTGGGCTCATAATATGATTTATTTTGAATTAAAAATAAAAGTTCTACTAATGTTTATATGAGACAATATCACTAGTCATGTTGAACTCAAGAGTCAACATTAGAGAATCCTGATCCGAAAAAAACAAATCAGGAAAAGAATATATTTCAATTAAATAACTACTGTATGTTAAACGAGGAAGTATTATTCAATTGCTTGACTTTATTAACTTTGTTTTAATGCTTAGTGACTACAATCGATATCCAACTCATTTGCTACTCTAAAAAGTAAGCATTTGTTTTAATGTTTTAAGGGATAATTACCTAAAATTGTATCTAACTTGTCATTTTTTTTAATTGATGTAACATTCTTCTTTTTTTTGTTATTATGTACCCCAAAGTTTTGAATTTCGACTTTTGTTTATATTTGCTTATGTAAATGATCATTTTACCCTTATATTTTGTAAGCACTTTATTGACATCGAATAGTAAAATGATCATTTTTCATGAACAAAATACACACAAAAATCAAAATTCAAAAGTTTAAGGTATATTATAGAAAAAAATAAAATAAAAAGACTACACATAATTAGACTAAGTTACAAGTTAGATACATTTCTTGGTAATTATCCCATGTTTGAACTCACAATCACATAATTTAACTAGGTAAAGTCTGCTCGTTTGAGCATAACGCCACACATTTTGTTTTTTCATGAAAGTTATGATGGGCATGGTATACGACTAACGGCATTTTAACAAAACTTTCGACACCTTTCATTTTTATTACGTTTTCTAAATCCGCAATATTTGATGATTTGTAGATCAAGCCACAATCAAAATCAACTATTTTCTTAGCAATGAGTTGAAATTCTACTCTGACATCAAAAGTGTGTCACAAAAATAGATCTTATGCCTTTGCTATTATTGAAGATCAAGTTTTAGAGAACAAGCAAAATCAAACAAAAGGACCACATGATCAATTTATATACCACTACAAAACTTGTCTTTCTCGATAAACGGCGTAATCTAATTAAAAATAAGATATGGATTTGATGTTCCTATTTATGTCCTTGTCTCAATGGCATCATTGGCATGTAAGTTGGAAAAACCTCTTACTTGGAGACAGAGGCGAAGGTTTGATCTTCATTTTTTGCAAAAGGGCCGGAGGTTTTTTGAAAGCAGCCTCCCTACCTTCGGGCAGGGATAAGATTGTCTACATCTCACCTCTTCCATACCTCGTGTAAGATGAGATTGAGTACCGTTGATTTTTTATGTGGATATTACATGTGATAGACACTTTCAACGACAATGATTATGTTATGAAAACACATGTGCCGTAGTAACCATATCCACTCTATATTTTTGTAAACTTTATGGTATTATTCATTCTTATCTTAGTGTTTTTTCTACTCAAAACTTTTGACGCAATGGTAATGTGAATGTGACGGTTAACGACTGCGAGTTTAAATCCTATTGAAAGTATTTGTAAAACAACGTGAGATAGACGATATACGTGGTAAACACCAAGACTTTCACGAAAACCTTTTGTAAAAGCTTTAGTCAAGATGGCCAAAAGCTTTTCAAAAAACTTGATAGAATAGTAAAAAGCTATAAAAAGATTTTGCATTGCAGTTGCTCTTAAATTAGATAAGACCTTATTAATAGTCTTTACACTTTAGAATGAATTTTTATTTGAAAAGTAGTAACATTTGTAAAATAACTTTTGATTCTGGTTTTCAAAAGAATCTTACAACTAGTAATTACAAAAGAAATGCTTGAGAGTTCAACATTTTAAAAGTATGATGACTCACTATTTAGCTTATTACTATTGTATAAAGAATGGAGAACCAACTTATAAATACATGGAAGAAGTCCTCAAAATAAAATAAGATTAAAATTAGTTAGGATTATTATTGTTTAGAAGATTAGTCATCAGAATTAATAATTTTAAAAAGTCTTAAGACTTGATTAGTGCATGAACTGAACCATCATATATTTCAACTTAATTGACAAAAGAACCCTTCCACAACCTCTAAACAAAAGTCAAACATTCATTAAGATGCTTAAAAGTATGATTAATTTTGTAGCTAAATTTGCGTGATAGTGGTGTATTGGTTTGTGAAAAAATGAATCCGTACGCTTCATTTTCCCTTACAAAAGAGTAATACTCGATTTTTGTTCCTAGCACGGCCTACTAGTATTTAGCCTGTCCAACCTCTTCGATGTTATGCTCATAATTGGTTACTCAACCAATCTTAAACTAGGCTCGCTCTTAACCGCCCCTCTGGTCCTAGCTTGTTGCTAATTTAACTCTGCTGCATTCAGCTCTTTGTCTCAAACCAAACAGAACGGATTTTTACTCATAGATTATAGCTTATAATAATAAACCATTACAACGAAAACCACACATTTCACTCATACATATCTAATCGACCACACCTCACACACACACATGAATAAGGGAAGATGTACCACTTACTCCATTGCTGTGGGATGAACCAAGCAATTATATAGCCATCGTGCAAAGTTAATATTATCTTAGCCAAGTGGTTCAGGTAACAAGCTAAGTTAACTGGCTCCAATGTTTACGCTAGAAGTTGCATTTATCTTTAGCGGGTGCTCAGGGATATAGGATGGACCTGCTGCGCCACAAACAAGTATATTACCATCAAAGTTTAAAACTTTTTGGATTTAAGGTAATCAACTGTCAAAAAAAAAAAAAAAAAAAAAAAAAAAAAAAAAAAAAAAAAAAAAATCCATTTAAGGTACTCTGACCCAGAACTACTCATGGTGTGACAGATAACATATTGGTAACTTATGACCATATCGACATTTTTTTTACTGACATGGTGTAGCTGCTTGGGTGCTTGTGAAGATTGAGCTAATCAAATTGTGAAGGAAATGATGAGACTACAAAATAGCAGCCTAAAACTCGGTTATCTCATGTAATAAAATCTTTGATGGTTTTTTTGGCCACAAAAGAAAATTGCTAACCCAAAACAAAAATGAGAATAAAGTTTGCTACTTTTTAACTTTTTTATGCAATTAGTCCTTTTTCGGGAAAAATTTCAAGGCGTATATAGCATGATGGGTATATATATTATATAAACAGAATGACTGTTTACCTTGTTCAACATGAATATGTAATGAATCTAGGGTAATTATGCCATCAGTCAATGGAAGTAACTCGAGCTTTACAGTAACTGTCGATCGGGAAGGAACACACCTGGTACCAAAGAAAGAGTGTTTGGTTAAAAGCACTAAAAAAAGGAGGTTAAGCAGATAACCAACTTAAAATAAGCACTGTAACGGCCATTAAGTTTTAGAATTCAAATTAAAATTCTTACCCTAGAGGAACTCTACTCTCCATCCACATATGGGTACAGGCCAGATCACTTTTAGGAAGTATATCAGAAATGACATCTGTTTTCTCATTAAAAGAGCCAAATTTACGGTCACGATCATCACCACTATTCGAATTTAGTACCTTAGATGCTGACCAGAGCCTCTGTAGTGCAGTAGATTGCCTATCACTACTCACTCTAACGGGCTCATAAAATGGGCTCATTGGTGATGGAGGTGAACAGTTTAAAGACAAAACAGAAGGAGATGAAAATGAAGGTGGAGCAAGAAATGTTAACGTCAAATCCTCGTTTGTTAAGTTTGAAGCATGAAGCGTTAAAACCTGAAAACAAACAGTACACACTGAGCTATATCGTGTGACGTGTGTCCACATTTAGATAATCAGATTCATAATAATCAAGTTTAAATATTGGGCCAAACTGGTCAAACGGGTTAAAAGTCTCCAAAGTCTATTTTTAATGCATACAACTCCCTGAATTCTTGTTGGAATTTTATTGTCTTGTAATCATAAAGAATGCATTAATTATTCAAATGAACTATTTTATAAAATTAAGAAAAAAGTGATTCCGGGACAAACCAACCCAGCCCATTTCATCCCCTACTAGACAAATGACCCTTTTTATCACGTTACGACGCATCCTAAAAAATGTATTCCGGATAGAAACCTGAACAGGTAAGTTAGGGATTCTGTCATCTGGGTGGATAATTTGTCTTGACATTTGAGATGCAACATAGATCAAAATATCTTTTTGGATACGCGGTCGCCAATTTGTTGGCTGCTTGAATAACAACCTCGATTCTGCACGAAATATATATTACAACACAGTTTTACAATCAGATATTATTAGAAAGATCCACATTAATTACCAGTGTAGTTGGATCTACATGTTACAAGAACTGTATATTTATTAGAACTCCAAAGTGGTGTTGCTGGTTTGAGAATGAAAGAATGTTCCTCACCTTTCCTGTCAAGCAAGTGTTTTGACTTGGTCAATGTCGATATTACCCTTCCATAATGACGATATATGGGAGCTTTTAGACCTAAATTGATATCATCTAATGTCTAAAATACCCTTAAAATAACAACTATGGGAGCTTTCCGATAATATGTACCCCTAAGTTTTTTGTTTATTTTTTATTTCATTTTTTATCTGCATAATTGTTTGCAACAAATAAAATTAACCTGCGGGCTAAAGAAATGAGGGAGGGGATTAACCTGAGGGCTAGACCTGGCAGGCCATGGTCATTGCCGGTTTCAACACACGCAACTGGAGAAGACATAGAGGGTCCACCTTTGGAAGCCTCCTCAAATATAACTGTTATGGCATCCAAGTATATAACAATATCTGGTGCATGTGCTGGAGAAACATTCTGCATAATCATGATTCAAACAGATTATCAATTAGCTCCGTTATTTTAGTTAGATTGAGATGAATTCTCTCATGCTGCTAATGTCGTGAGAGCGCATAGAAGAGTGGGCACTCTAATTTAACGGTTATTTGCATATATGCCAACATACTATCTCGTTTGTTTCGTTTTAGTCATTATAATTTTTTTTTTGGAAGTCCAAAAATAATGTTTTGTGTCCCGTTTGGGTCATTTGTAACCAAAAGACCCTTTGAAACCGGCTATTGATTATAACAATCTGCATAATGAGATGTTAAATTTATTTGTGAATTTGATAAAGTTATAAATAATGATAAAACTTATACTATTAAGATTCCCGATCACAAAATGACTGAAACAGGACACAAGATAATCCTTTAAATGCACCGATGTACAAAAAAATGCAATTAAACATGACAAATGAGAAACATCGTTGGTATTTATGCAAATAACCCTTAATTTGACTGTATTCAATTTGAACAACATGCCAAACACTATAATTCAAAGGCGAAACAAAAGTTTGTACCTTTATTTGAATACAAAGAAGATCTTTTGTATTGCAGTCAGCAGCAAAGCAATGAACCTCTAAAGGTTGTACAATTTCAATTTTCCTCCTCCACCTTCTACCCGGTATGTAAATTCCTTCAAGTCCACAACGAACAGAAAACCTTTCTGGTTCCAGTGGGACCCCTCGAAAAGATAAAATACCTTCAACACTTCTCACACTTCCAGACCTGTTAGATGAGACTTGATCCCAGTCTTGTGATGAAAGTGACGACATTGAATGACTCCTAAACTGGCCTAATAAAAAATTCTGAGAACCAAATGAACTTGGGGAGTTTGCTCTGGTCAATGAGTTACGAGCAGTTGCACTGGAACTCGTGTCTACAGAAGATCAAAACGAGGCGGAGAGACAGGATTTTGTACAGGAAGCAACCATTTTAATAGATCTCCATAAGGGTCTTGTTTTGAGTGATGAATGTTTTCTGAGGTTTCATATGATAATGTTGTTGACTGATATTTTTCAAACTGAAGGATTTCCAGAACTGGATCTTTACAAGAGTCGACACCGATATTTATCTGTAAAAGCACCTGCATCCTTCCAAACAGGAAAACAGAATACAAGATTACAAATAAGAAAAAAATGCATCCTTCTGAATAATGAATACATTGAGATGAGAACTAACATGTAAATAATATACAACACTCGGTTATTGTTTGCTTTTGCTGCATCATCTTTTTCTTACGTTCACGCTTGTTCTTCTTTTCACCATACACAAACTAGTTTCTGGAAACGCTTCACTGGATTGAGGGTAGCTAACATGGAGAACTTATCAAAGCAACAACAGGACATAAGCACGCTCGTGTCTATATGTATATACATCTGTAAGTGCCTAAACACTAAATTAATGAACTCATCTGAATTCTCATTCTATCCATTCTTGCAGAGCATCTTTCACTACTAGAACATAAGTTACTTTCATACTCATTGTGGGCCACCACCAGTCATAAACCAACATTTTCCTAGTCGTTAAGTCTGATATCTCAGAAGACAAAATTACTTTTTTGTTTTATCTAACTACACAATATTTTAAGTTAAAGTATGTCCAAATATGCAGTGCGGCTCGTGGCACAAGTACATACAGATAAAAACATGCAGGATAAACAGGTTGGGTCACATGGAAATGCAAGCCTAAGCATGCAGCTCTCTGTTCTTAACTAGCCAGTAGATAAGTATGAGCAAAATGATGTATATCTTTTATGAAACATACCACTATGTCTCCATTAGCAAGCATCTTACATTTAACATCATTTTTCGCAAGTCCGCCTGAGGTGCTAGCATCAAGACTTCCTCTATCAACTAACATGGCATCCTTACTGGATTCGATTGGAATGAATTTTCCTCCAATTGTTGATGTTGATCCTGGAAATGTTTTCTCGGGTTTCCTTCTCGACCAAAGAGCTTCATCTGCCTCAGAAATTCGAGCAAAAAAATGGGATTTTTTAAATCTTATAAACAACTCTTCCGCCTGTTCCTGCTTGCTTGGGGATAAGCATGCTATGATATGAACTTGTTCACCTGATTACAAAATAGTAAAGTTTTACCACAAAGCGGAAAAGAGAAGAAATAGGTTATAAAGATGAACAACTACCTGGAAAAACAAATGGGCGATCCATGGATCTAAATGACAGCATATCTGATCCATGCAAAAGCGGTTGACACTAATGATGAATTGTAGTACGAACATCAATTCGCAGATATACAAATTATATTTGCCAGTAAACCGTCTTTTTGTATACTAGTAGAAAACTAGTAACTGACTGAGATCAATTTTTCAAGGACAAAATGTCTACTAGTTGCGAGATAATAAACGTCAACATGTTTTCTAAAGAGAATAGTATTTATTCAGAGACCGTTACTTGATGCAGCAAAATAAAGTAATGGAGAAAAAGTAGCAAGGGATTACTGCACGGAATGATAATACATCCTTCTTCGTGAACATCAATGTGCTTATCTACAATGGTCAAGCCAGTCTTCGTTCGTAAGCCCCCAAATCTGCCAGTCTCATTAGCCGATGATGATACTGGATATACACTTGCAGCTATAAGATCATCTAATTTTGCAGCCAGCTTCATGTCGTATGATTGTGCTTAAGCTTCTGCCTCCTGATCCGCAGGAAGGGATCCACTCCCAGAACATTCGCTGGCCTGACAAGAGTTCCTCTGAAATGCAAAAGATACGTCTTATTCACTTGAGAACTAAACGTGTAGCTATGCATCAATAGATTATACCTATTTAGCTGAAAATTTAATCGACGGTTACTTAGAACTTAAATCAATCACTAAGCTTGAACCCATTCGGCACTTGTTGTTAGTGATCAACTCTTATAAGCCAACTGCTCAGAATATGAAAATGATTCGTCCTACTGTGAAGCACACTTTAAGAGACATTTTTGTACCCATTCTTGATATCATTCTTAGATTCGAACTTTAGGATTACTTATCTTATGTCACCTTCAGGAGTTATTTAAATGCAAATAAGCACTTTTGAGTGTTTGGGTGGAAAAAACAGCTTATACTTTTGGGCTTATTTTCAGCCAAATAAGCACTTCTTAGCATTTGACACATTTTCATAAGCAAACTGTCACAAGAATCCACACTTTTCACTTAGCACTTGTTCATTAATCCCTATCACAATGTACCGACCAAAATTATCACTTCTGATTATTCATCATATATCCATTACATCTCGAATACTTTAACAATGCTGATCATTAGCACCTATATCTACCACTACACATAGGTTGAGTTTAACCAAACCAGCAGTTTAGCGAAGCGGTAGTGTTCATATCTCAACGCTTCTTTGAGTAGCGTTTATTTAAACATAATCCAAGACGCTAAATTATTTTGACAATGCTGATCAATAGCACCTATATCTACCAGTAGCAGCAATGTTTATTTTTCAATGCTTCTTTGAGTAGTGTTTCTAATACTAGCATTTAAACAACATCCAAAACGCTATACGCTCCAAAACAAAAAAGATTTATATTTCAAATGCTAAACGCTAGCTGCTCCAAAACACTGCGCCGAACATACTGTGGGCATGTTTGCAAAAACTAGCAGTAGTACTAGTATCTCTGGGCAGTAGTTGTTCGTTTTATTTAATTTTAAAGCTAAACGCTCCTTGCGAAGCAAGCTTATGTTTGGCAGCGAGCGAGCGTTTAGGAGCGTCTTGAAGCAACTAGTTACTAGCGTTTAGCATTTTGTACACATATGCTTGTTTGGCAACTAGCATTCCTAATTTTTCTAAACAGTCCGAATCAAAACGCTACTTTAAGGAGCATTTACTAGTAACTAGCGTTTACATTACTAATTACAACCATACAACTATGTTACCAAATGCTTTATTTATCTATATCTATACTACATTATAATGTATTTGGGACTATTCTATAATTAGAAAAGCTTAAAATTCAGACTTTTTTCTTGCTTATAATGGAAAGATTTCAAAATTAATTTGTTAGGAAGCAAGTTGGTTAGGAAGTTTGTTAGGAAGCGGTTGGTTGTTCAAATTAAAATTATTTGGCTTAACCATC
The DNA here is from genome assembly GCA_030686995.1 of Artemisia argyi. NCBI lineage: Eukaryota > Viridiplantae > Streptophyta > Magnoliopsida > Asterales > Asteraceae > Artemisia > Artemisia argyi. The sequence goes on from CM060683.1 coordinate 181,273,770, forward strand.
TCTAATATCTCTACTTATAAACCATGAAGACAACTAAACGTGTAACCAAATAACGCAAAATATAATCACACGGTACCCGCCGCCGCATTGTGTGGGTATAGCTTATTGAACTGCTTTTCGCCAAACAATTCTAAACGCTACTAAAGGCTCTTATAAAACACACATTTCACTAATCATGTCATCATTTTAAACTCAAATAATAAAATCTAAAATAAACTATTCAAATTGAATTAATATATACTTCTTCTAATTAGCATTATAATTGACATTTATAAACCATGAATTCATGATTAGTTAAGTGACGTCATATTTATAAAAGAGGTGACGTCATTATTAGGTGGAAATGATTACCGATCGGAGAAGATGACCGTTGGAGATTGATTCCGGTAATGTGATTTTATTTATTTATTTATTTAACCGGTCATGTTAATCTATTTTATTCAGTGACAAAGTGTTACATACGGAGTACTTTACTTGTGTTTGTTAGTAAAGTGACGTCATAATTAGGATTTGTTTTTCAATTGAAACGAAAACAAAAAAATGTATGAATAATAAGTGGAAATGATTATTACCGATCAGAGAAGATGACCGTTGGAGATTGATTCAGGTAATGTGATTTTATTATTTTTTATTTATTTATTTAACCGGTCATGTTAATCTATTTTATTTAGTGACAAAGTGTTACATACGGAGTACTTGTGTTTGTTAGTTGTTTCGGTTTTTGGTTTCTGTTTTTGGGTATTTTGATTGTATCTGAGTTGGAACTCAACCCGAAGTGAATGACTGCTCGTGTGTGGCTCGGTAAAAATGTGTTTTTAATCGAGTATCAACTGATTTTTGCTTATTGGATTTGTAATAGGTTTTTTCTTTTTTTAATTTTCGGCTCTTTTATAGAACTGAGAACCGTGGATATGCAATGAACGCGACACAAGAACAAGATTTTTTTTCCACTAAGAAACTGAGAACTGAAACGCAGGTTTAAATTTCGATTCGGTTTGGATCAGTCTCGGTTATCGTTGATGAATTGACTTTACTTAATTACCCTTGTGGCTGCTAATAAGCTCGAGGCCAGGGTGGGTCGACTTAGGTTAAGATGCGTGTGAATCACACAGATTTTTTATGTGTATTGTAAATTTATGTCAAAATTACCAATTCATCCTAAATGCAACTTATCCAATTTTTGTGTGATGTAAGCCTTTGTTTAGTTTGAATAAAATGCATCTTATATTTTATCGTATAGAGACATGAGTCCGTTATTGGTCATGGTGTTATATAAGAATAATTTAGACCTCTAGAGACGAGCTAGCTTAGAAAACTTCTTATAACATCACATGTATGAGATCAAGTTTAATCCTATAAATTGTTAGAATGTAAGGACTAGTGTATCAGTTGATTTTGCGATCAGAAAAGACATTATGGAACGAAACAATGATCAATCCCGAGTTTTTTTTTTTTTTTTTTTTTTTTTTTGAAAAGATGAATTATATTACTCCAAAACAATATATTCAATATAAGCAACTCTAAGAGGAGAGGGACAATCCCAAACACCACTTAAACTACCATCTACAAATAAACATAAGCAAGCTTCTATTCAAACAAATCATCAAAACAAACTACAATACAAAAACTTGCTATCACAAAAATTCACCAATTTCACCAAGCTAACTAGGATATTCCAACTCTATGACTAATTTTCCTTTTGTAAGATTATCTAGACAACCATATTATAGCTACACCCTCACAAATGGCTGGTAGATCCTATCACAAAAAGGCATCCCCATAAGAGAAGAATCACTAGAAGCTAGCTCAATCCAATCAAAAGCTACATTTCCACACTCAATTCTGAACATATAAACTGAACAACAACCATTATATGAACAAAACTGAACATGGCATCACTTTTGATAGAGCTCTGCCATATAGCCAAATATAGTAATCCCTATGGATATCTACATTTCCAGGGCTACATTTCGCTCTTGTAAGATTACCTTAAGAACTACATGTAGGTTGCAACTACAACCTTATATATAGCACTAGGGTCGTGTCACAAGTGGGGCATCATCACATAAAGATTAAACCAAACACTACAAACTGAAGATCTACTAACACTTGAAAGATCAGGGTAGTCCATCTTTCATGACTCACCCTATCTTCCACATCGAAAGCAGATCCTTAATTAGATCAGCCTACCACAAATTGAACATTCCATTTTGCAACTACATTCCTTATAGCAGCAGAATCCTTTACTCTCAGTCCCATCATCTTTATTTTGACAACATCTACAACATTGCAATAAACCTCTTCCCATCTTTTCCTTTTATCTCTAAAAATCCTTGCATTTCTTTCCCTCCATACATAGTACACACATGCTGCAAACATAAGTCTCCCCACCACACTCCATACATAATTGCCATTTGGATTGTTAGCCATGATATGAACAATGTTACGCCATCTTGAAGGGTAGTTTTCCAATCCTTTCATTGCTTGAGTTTTCTTCCAAATCTTCAAAGAGTATGAGCAGTTAAAGAAGAAATGATCATGGTCTTCCATATCTTCAAAGAGTACCATTGTACTTACTCTTAGGAGCAACTACATAATCATAGTTGACGTCTTTATCTCCTTTTTTTTTCAATAGATGACCATGCAATTGTTAAAAAGTTGTTATAATAATTCGGATACATAGTAGCAATACTTTGGCCATTTGTTCAAATACAAAGAATAGTAGAGATGTTTCATTATGATTAACTTTGGTTTTCACATTGATAAGTTGCGTACACACATGCAAAATTACTTAACCTCAAAAAATCAAGGCCATTCAAGTACCACAAGAAAAACCATAAAAAGTTTGTTACAACTTATATTGCCTAGCTAGTGTTTAATTTATTACGATAAATTTGACACTTGCAATAGAGTAGATGATTATAAATAGTTGTTTATCTTGTCATTCAAATATTTCATATTCGTGATGCGAGTGAGTCATTTATGCCCCCCACATTATGGAAAGGCAGCCGATTGTGAGCTGTGAGCTGGTTCTAGTTACTGGTTATTAACCTTTTGCACATAACTTAGTGTTAAACTAACAACAGTTTATTAAAAAAACAAAATTTTACACTATGGGTGTTTTGAAGAGAGTATGAATATACATACTGTCATACCATGTGCCTTAGGTATATCTGCCTCTGGTCACATGCATCATTTGTTTTATATCAATATAAAAAGTTTAAATTAATTGAAATATATAAAAAGTTAAAAATAAAAATATGAATAATTTTCTATCTTGACACATGCATAAACTTGATTGGGATCACTAATAATACGCTGGTGATTTTCTCATCTTTAATTTTGGTTTAGAATCTCTCGTATATTTTTGCAGTTTCAAATCACAAATTTTAAGTTATTTGTGCATGTAAATTGGTTTTTTGTTCCTTAAATCTTCACTTATCTAAGTGACTAGTTTCGAACATTAATCCAAAACAAAAAATTTCTTTAGTTCTTTTTGTATATCTTACTCTTCTTTTCTGTTTTAAAAGCAAAAGTAAAATAAAACAAAAGCAAAAGCTAATAATGTTGACAACATGTTTGGTTGAAATTTGTATGACAAAAATTTAGATTCAACCCACATTTATGGGGATAAGCAAATCCATTCTCCAATGGCAGGATTGTCCGACACACCACTGTTTTTTTTTATTCTCTCACATATGTCTAAACTTTTTCTTTTATTTATATATAATAATAACTTATTTATTTTATAGTATATTTTCTCTAATCTACATCAAATCCAAATTCAAATTCAACTCCATATCCTAATCCTAAACCTAAACCTAAAACTAAACCATCTACAAACCAAACGGGCCCTGAATCTTAATATATGTGGAATAAAAGACAAAAAAGAAAGAATACATATTCTTACCTTGAGACACAACTATGAATGTTTAGCTTTATGCTAACTTAATTAACATAGTCGACAAACATATATGATAATTTGAAATGAGTAAAATGAATAACGGGTCCATTTATGATTAAAGTTGATGAAAAAAAATAAATGATTGAACATGTTGAATAAAGGAGAAAAAGAAAACAAGCATATAGATTCTTACCTTACAGAGATAACTATGATTTTATAGCTCTATGTTAGCATAATATATAATCAAAATATTGTAATTAATTTGAGATGAAATTTTTGACACTTTTATTTATGAGTAGGTCAATCGTTTAAGCATTTGAAGTTGCTAAAATGACTAACAATTTGAATAAGAGAATAAGACAACATAAAACAAATACATTAACATCAACAATATTTCTCACTATAGTAACTATTTTAAAGTAAAATTTAAAGTTAAAGCTAATAAAATGTAAATGGTAATACATGTAGAATAAAGAATAAAAAAAGAAAACAAACATATATATATATATATATATATATATATATATATATATATATATATATATATATATATATATATATTCTTACCTTTCAAAAGCAGTTAAGTATTTGTAGGTTTAGTATAAAGCCTACATTGTCAAATAAAATTTGACATATTGGTTATGAAGAGTCGGTTAGAAGAAGAATAATTGAAATGGCTACACCGAATACAATTTACAAAAATATATGCTACTTCACCTCCGCCTTTTTGGTCAAACACAAACTCTACCCCTTCGTGCCTCTCACGCGATGCCGCCACCTCGTCTCGCCTACCTAATCGCTCTTAATCGACAGGTACAACGTCCGAAATCTTCTCTCCGGCCCTCCGCCGTCACGATAGCGACATAATCCATTTGTCTTCTGCTAATGCTGAGGTTGATTAATTAGATCAACAAAAAACACTTTTTTTTTCTAAAGAAAAGATGTGTGAATCTTAGCTATCCATTTTTTCATCAAACAAAAAAACCAAATTTTTTTTAAACAACATATCTTGCAACCGATAAATCTTCAAGCAACAAAAAATACACCATCATGACGAGATTTAAATTATCTTTCTATATATATGTGCACTTCTAAATACTTTTGACGATTTTTTTTTCAAAATTTCTGCACAGAAAAAGTAAACGTGATTTGTAAAATTACTTGTGATTTCCTTTTTTCGTGATTTGCAAAATTTCCGTCTAGAAAATCATTTATGATTTATTATTTTCCTATTTGTAAAATCAATTTTGATTTGTTATTTTTCACATGTCGCATGTGATTTTTAAAGTAATAAATCACATGTGATTTTTTTTGTCAAAAATTTTGAAAAAAATCGACGAAAATAGAAGATTTAATTCTCATCTCCGCGATGGAATAATTAATTTCGCGTAATAATTAACGATTTGTGAGATATTTTAATTTAAAAAAAAAAAACATATTAATGAAAAAAATAGATAGCTGAGATTGCATGGTTTGTTATTTAGATAAAAAAAATGTTCGATATGAAACTTTTGTCATCTGGATTTATCTTCTGAAAATGAAGAGCACCGTAGTTATATTTCAGTTTTTAAAAGGTTTTTTAACTAGTTACTCCGTAATTATTTAGTTATATTATTTTATTCGATATACTATGGTAGAAAGTTAGAAATGGAAAAAAGGAGAAAAAGGGAAAGTAAGTACCGGGTCCCATTGTTTTAAGTTTCCACTACGCTTGGGAAATGCAGCAAAGCTGACAAAAGCAAATAGGGTTCTTTTGTATATTTTTTTTCGAAGGTAACTTTCAATTTTTGGTTTAGAGTCGCACCTGCCAAGAAGTCAGACCCTCATCCACCACATACCTAAACTATGTTGTCTGAACCGGGCTCACGCTGGCGCAGTGAGAATTAAGCGGCTTACGCCCGGAAACCGTACCACCTCCACACGAGATTACTCGCTGGAGTAACGGTCGGATGAAAACCGGGGCCGGATTTGAACCTGCGCAACTAATGGCTCACAGGCTGTTTTTTAGATTCTTTTGTATATTGATTATATGTTTAACCGTGCCTGTTTTTTAGATTCTTAGGCTAAGCACATTGGTTCGTAAAACATCGGTCGAATGGCATGGGCGACCGATTTTGAAATCGGCCGAGCCCTTTGTAGTTGCTTGGTTAAATATCGGTCGAGGCAATATGAAAAACACAATCGGTCGAAATTATGACCGACTTTTGATACATACAAAATTGTTTAAATAACACAAACAATTGGATCTTGCATGCACCTTGATCTCCCTCATTTCTCCACCATTTTCTTCGCGGTCACCACCATTCTCCACTATTTAATTAGATGAAAAAGAAGTACAGTAAGTTGTGTAGCATAGTTGGGTTGATCATGGATTATGAGTTGGGAAGACGACAAGACGTGATTATAGTAAGCGTGCATGGTTTAAACGTGTGAAGTATAGTGGTGTGAATATATTTGGCGAGGTTGCTTGATAAGCAGTAAGTTGGGAATGCAAAATGATAATCAGCTTGCATGTTTAGTAAGTTTAGTTTTCAAAGTGTTTGGTTTGAATGGCTACAAGACACGTATTGGGACTTTTAGTAAGTTTATCCATGCATATTTGAATGGCTACAAAACATGTTTAGTAAGTTTATCCATGGATATTGGGACTTTTATAGCAAGACACGTATGATTCATGTGATGATCATGCAAGTATGGTAAACTCATACATGTAAATGGCACGAATTGAATGATTAAGGGCACGTGTGCATGGATTTAGTTTTAACTATGGAGTTAAAAAAAAAAAAGAAAAAAGAAAATCGGTCACAACTATATGACATATTGGTCATGTCTGGTCACCGGAGAGAGAAAGCTGATGTGGCAGCTAATGACCCGGGTCACCACTGTGAGTAGCCTTAGGATTTAGGTGATTGTGTTCATTTCGTTAGTTTTTTTTTCTTTTATTTTATTTTATTATTATTTTTTTTTTGTAAATTAGTTGAAACAGCTGATTTTTAGTTTGTTAGGATTGAGCCGATTGTGTTTATCTCGTTAGTTGATAAATAGTTGAAACATATAGACTAGTTGAAAAATATTACTAATACGTTAGTTGATAAATAAATCACGTTGTTCATAAGTTTTCTAATGAAAATCATATTATTCATCAGTTTTCTAAATGCAAATTACGTTGTTCATCGGTTTTCAAAAAAAAATAAATAAATAAATAAAATCACGTTGTTCATTAGTTTTCCAAAAAAAGTCACTTTGTTTATCAGTTTTCTAAAAAAAAATTATTCACCAGTTCATCAGTTTAAAAAAAAAATACTTTGTTCATCAGTTTAACCGGTTTCAAAAAAAAAAAAAAGAAAAAAAAACATGTTCATCAGTTTTGTAAAAAAATCACGTTGTTTATCAGTTTTCTAAAAAAAATCATGTTATTCATCAGTTCATCAATTTTCTAAAAAACAAATCATTATCAGTTCATCAGTTTTCTAAAAAAAAAAATCATACTCCTTCGGTCTCAAAATTATTGTCCATATTTCTTTTTTTGATGTCTCAAAATAATTGTCAACTTTACTTTTTAAATAAAAACTAGAGAATAGAGTAAGAGAATATTCTCTTTAAGTAGTTGAAAACTAAAGCGACCCCACTTTTATTAAAATATGTGATTTCTCACTCAATTAAAAGTGAAAATAGCAAAAACTGAGCTAGCAAAATTAAAAGAGGACGCTTGGCACCATGTAATGACTTTTTAGATTTTGTTCACTTTCTAAAGGATAATAACCCATATTAGTAATAATATTTTTCTCATTTTGAGAGTTTTAAGCATAATTATACGTTTTTTATATGTAGTAAAGATAAAAACATTAATTTTATCGAAATACATTACACAAGTAATGACTAAAATAGATATATAAAGAGCGCATAATCAACTCATCGGTTCACATATAAACCTTCTATTCATTTTTTTTTTATAATATTTAATGTCGATTTCGCTATGTGTTTTAATCTTACTATTAAACTTACTTTTTCTTTATTGACTCTTTTTCAGCCTTTCACTTTAATCGGGCATAAGCCCGCTTTCCTAATTCATCTACGGGTCTTGAAAAAAAAAGGACATATTCTTAATACATGAAAACTATTTTCCTTTCCAAAATTTCTAGTTTTGCAACTATTTATTACTGTAATTTGTAATTTGGTATTGTAACAGCTACCATATTAGCCATTTGATCTTTATACACCTTTTTCATATTGAGAAACAACATAAATAGTAATTGTGAAGAAAACAAAGTATGTTATATAGATTCTGTAAACTCAACACGATTCGTATATACGCATTTTTCTTTTTCTTTTTCTTTTTTAAATGAAGATATTTCACATTATATTACAGTATCATTCAAGTTTCGTAACTGAGACAGATTGGAGACTATTTTATTTAAGTTAGATCCTAGAGGTATATCATCTAACAATAACATAAAAAAAAGAACAAACACATCAACATCAACAATATTTCTCACATACTAACTACTTTAAAGTTAAATGTAAAGTTAAAGCTAATAAAATGTAAATAGTAATACATGTAGAATAAAGAAGAAAAAAGAAAACAAACATGTAATGACTAAAATACATATGTAAAGAGCGCACAATTAATTAACTCATCAGTTCACACATATACCATCTATTCATTTTTTTGTGATAATATTTAATGTCGATTTCGCTATGCGTCTTAATCTTACCATTAAACTTACTCTTTCTTTATTGACTTTTTTTATGAAAAAATAAAAAATAAAAAAATGACATATTCTTAATACATGAAATCTATTTTCCTTTTTAAAAATTACTAGTTTTGCAACTACTTATTACTGTAATTTGTAATTTGGTATTGTAACAGCTACCATATTATCCATTTTATCTTTATACACCTTTTTCATATTGAGAAACAACATAAATAATTATTGTGAAGAAAACAAAGTATGTTATATAGATTCCGTAAACTCAACAAGATTCGCATATGTCTCTTTTTCTTTTTCTTTTTCTTTTATAAATGGAGATATTTCACTTAAACTTTGTCTTTTTCTTTTTCTTTTTCTTTTTCTTTTTCTTTTTTAAAGCAACAAAACAATTACAAGCAAAGAATCCAATATAACCACTATATAATCTAATCTATATTTTACTCATTTCAACCCATCAAATTCGTCTTCCATCACTTTTACATTATTTTGTTTCTCGCCATCTTTATTTGTCTTCATTTGTTGTTGTTTTTAACCCACCTTAAGTGATACATGGAGTCCCATCCCAAACTTCAAAACCCTGAAAACATTATTACATTGATACAACATAAGCATCCGCTTCAGCTCGTGGATTTGCAGCCTTGTTATCCCGACTATACAGAATATAGTGATGACGAGGAGGAGGACAGGGTTATAAAATGGGATTTTAATAGTCCATGTAATCACTGTGGCAAAGATATTAACGTGTATCATAGGTATTACTATAAGTGTACCGATTCATGTGATTACGTGCTTCACAAATCATGTGCACAGGCACTTCCCACAACGTTTATAGTAAAATTCCATGGTCTAGCTCATAAGTTAACCCTTAGTCAGCGACATAAAAGACAGCGTATTTGTTTTGCTTGTAAGACAGATATACATGATGAATGGTGTTATGATTGTTCAATCTGTTCACATTATTATGATGTTTCTTATAGAAGCATACATGTAAAATGTGCCATGATTGGAAGAGAAAATCATATCATCTATCATCCCAGTCATTCACACCCACTACAGTCTAGTACCCCTAAACCAATTTTGTATGAATGTGATGCGTGTGGAAAGAAGCATGATGGTATCTTCTATCATTGTACCACATGTTTTGACCACACCATCAATTCTGATTGTGCATTCCTCCCTAGAAAGTTACAAACCCAACATACTCACCCACTCATCCTTTCTTATTCCTCCCAATATATCGATCGACCTATACACACATACAGTTTTACCTGCAGGATATGCCGTGAGCCTTTTGATCTTGACTATCTTTGGATTTATAAGTGTGAAAGTTGTAGGTACTTTGTGCATCTAAAATGTGCAACATCAGGATCTGCAGGTAATTAAAATACATATTAATCTCTTTTATGATTACACGAATCCCATTTGTACATTATAATCGTTTATAGCAATGACCACTTAGGATTCTCCATACGAAGCGTTTATTTTAAAATAAATTCACTAAATATCTCATGCTTCGAATGATTTAGTGGAATTTTGTTTGATATGTACGAACATCTTAAATTAACCCGTTTTCAATTTATTTGCAGGTATAGGCAAAACCATCAAAAATTTTGAAGATGCGGATTATCCTAATCTTCTCAAACTCCCATTCCCGGATCATACTTACAGCATACTACAACACTGGGTTTCAAAAGAATCGGGATCAACAACTGTTGAAACAAGTGAAAGGAACCTGGAGCACATCAATCATGAGCACGTTTTAAGTCTGGTAGGCACACAATCCAATGACAGTAAAGGTGCAAGCTCTTCAAGTGTTAGTACAATATCTTGTCATAACCCAATGAAAAGGATTGAGCTATTATGCAACGGATGTGTGAGACCAATCATGGATGTGCCCTTTTACAAATGCTCCAGCGAAGACCAACGTTGCGACTTTGTACTTCACGAGTGGTGCACTCGTTTACCTGCCGAATTGCCAAACCACCCAGGTCACGAAGACACTCTCAGTTTCCTTCCAAAAGTTTCGAAAAATATATTCGGTATTTTCAAATGTGAAATTTGCGATTTACATTGCAACGGGTTCACTTACGGGTGCACCGAATGTGAATACTACATTGATGTTAACTGTGCATTCATCCCTGATGAAATTACACATGAAGCTCACCCGGATCACATTCTTTCTCGATGTGATCGGACGATCATGAGAAAGCCATGCGTTGCAGATAATATCCATTATTCTGGCAATCACTGGGGAAGTGAAATTTGTTTTGGTTGTGAGTCTTGTAAGTTTTACCTACATTCTTATTGTGCTTTATTCTTGCCTGGTATTATAAATCACAAGTTGGACAAGCACCCAATGAAGTTGACTTACGGTCCGGTAGAGAACCATAAAAGTGAATACTTTTGTGAAGTCTGTGAGGAAGAGCTCGATCCGACCAAATGGTTCTATCATTGCGATGTGTGTGCCTACTCTTTACATACTCGCTGTGCTCCGGTAATACTTAACTTTCAAGCAGCCTTTAACAGTTTTAGAAGCGTTTATGAGTATTTGAATATTAAGTTTGGGGGAATTTATAAAATCAAAGGTCACGAGCACTCTGTATCACTTGCTCTAGGGTCTGATGCAGATGGTAGATGCCCAATCTGTTATTATTACATGAGGCGATTTATCCTTAAGTGTTTGAAATGCAAGCTAGCAATGCATTACACATGTTGTGAAGATTAATGTAATGTGTTTATTTGATGCAATGATTTAAGGTTGAAACCCTTTTACTTTTCTTTTATAACATTTGCTTCTTCAATGTACTTTTTGTTTGAATGTGTTTATTTGTTTGTAGTTATTTTCTTTTGGGAGAGATTAGAATTTGAATATGTATTAAATAAAAATAATCCTTAGCAATCAAATTATGAAAATTACAACTGAGAGAGATCCTTGCTTCATGGTATTTAATCGAGTATCAATTGCTTTTTGCTTATTGGACATGCAATATGTTTTTATTTATTAATTTATTTCGGTTCTTTTATGGAACCGAAAACCGTGGGGAATCAACCCAACACGAGAACAAGATTTTTCCAAAATAAGGAACCGAGAACTGAACCAGTGAACCGCAAGTCTAATTTTCGATTCTGTTTGGATCGGTTCTCAATTATCATTGATGACTTGACTGTACTCAATTACCCTTACGGCTGCTAATTAGCTCGTGGTCATGAGGGGCTGGCTTAGATTAAGATGCGTGTGGTGATGTGAATCACATAGATTTTTCATGTGTATTAAAAATTATGTCAAAAGTACCAATTTTCCTAAATGAAACTTATCCAATTTTTTTGTGATGTAAGCCTTTGTTTAGTTTGAATAAAAGGCATCTTATATTCTATAGTATAGAGACATGAGTCCGTTATTATTGGTCATAGTGTTATATATAAGAATAGTTTAGACTACTAGAGACTAGCTAGCTCGGACAACTTCTTATAATTAACATCACATGTATAAAATCAACTTTAATCCTATAAGTTGTTAGAATGTAAGGACTAGCGTACCAATTGAATTTACGAGTAAAAAAGACATTATGGACCGAAATAGTGATCAACACCGAGTAAGTTTTTGAAATTCTTAGTCATACTAACTAAATCAAAAAATGAGTCATCAGCTGATCAAGGTGGAAGTATCTTAAAAAAATCTGGTTGATTAAAACCATGAGATTTTTGTAATGTTTTTAGACTAAAACTTTAATAATACACGACTCATGATTGCACAGGGCACCAAATTAGGGGTGTTCACGGATCGGGTAATATTCACAGTAACCGAAAATTGAAACCGAATCGAACCGAAAAAAACCAAACCGAACCGAACTAAATATTCGGTTATCGGTTTGGATATGAGTTTGGCAATGAAAATCGAAAACCGAACATAGTATAAATATAACATTATTTAAGCTTGAAAAAAAAAATTGTTCTAAAAATATATATAATTTGGATTATTCGGTTCGGTTTTCGGTTATAAGATTTGGTTTTCGGTTATTCGGTTCGGTTTAATCAAATTTAAATTCGATTCGGTTCGGTTTTCAATTTGACCCAGAAAAAAATAACTGAACAAACCTAATAACCAGATAACCGAACCGATTAACACCCCTGCACGGCTGCACCAAATTTTAAGGGAGCACCAATTTATTTATTGAAAGCCCACTATGTATATTTATCTATTCAAAGTCTTTTATAAAGCCCAATCTTAGGCCCATGTTCAAAATTGAGGTCAGTTATGAAATCTATCATACATCCACGTCAATGTAAGGCAAGAAAACACAGATTTCATGTAGAAATTTGTACAAATTCGAGACTAAGGCGTTGATTTCAGCAAATCAACGTGTTTTTTAAGTTATGAAATCTATCATCCACTCAATTTTAAATTTGTACAAATTACACATCATGCATATTTAGATACCCTCGACTTGTACATCTAGACACAGAGAACCCGTAATATAACTTTGTTAATGGATTTCGTAACTATTGAGATTATGGCAATAATAAAGATTGATTGATCGACTAATTTGCAATAGCTACTACTACCTCCGTCCCAAAATTATAGTCCCCTTTTGACTTTTTCGGTATTTCTTTCTCAACTTTGACTTTAAATATTTTTGTTTGTGTTATACAATAGTTTATGAAAATTATACCAATGAAAAATACATTTAAAACTCAAATCATTCATATATTTTGCATCAAGTATTATGTAATATAAAAAAAAAAATTTAAGGTCAAAGTTGAAAAATAAAGACCGAAAAAGTCAAAAGGGAATTATAATTTTAGGACGGAGGGAGTATTATTTTATTAAATTTAAAGGAATCTTTGGAAGATTTAGCAGCTATTCATGGCTTGTATCCAAAATTATAACATTTCCTTTTTAATAGAAACATCATGAAAATCAATTATATTGATTTGTGTATCTAACTAATTATTTTTGCCAGAATTCTTCCTTGCTATAAAAAAAAAATGTAAATTAGCGGGAACACTCTGGCCGCTGATGCCTTTTGACACCAACCATTGTCAATCCCACAATTCTTCTTTGCTATATGTTACAGGAGTAATTTCTTAAGAGCAAGTACATAATCATTGTTGACGTCTCGATCTATCTCCTTTTTTTTCATTAGATAACCATGCAATTGTTAAAAAGTTGTTGCAACAATCGGATACATAGCAGCAGTACATGCATCACCCATTTGCTTAAGACACAAAGAAAAGTAAAAATGTTTCATTAAATGATTAACTTTGGTTTTCACATTGATAAGTTACACATATACACACAAATTAAATTACTTTTTTTTTTTTTTTTTTTTTTTTTTTTTTTGGAACGGTTCTTTCGGAGAAATCCTTGACCAATGAAACCCGATGGGGGGAAAACCTTCAACTTAAGCCGCCCGAAGGCACGACACTTAATTTGAAGTAAACCATACCTTCTCCAGATTCGAACCCTAGTGGGTTGAAACCTTCATTGAAGGACTTTGAAAGCCTAGTATCAACAAACCCTGTGGTCAAAGAGGACTTTCCGGATGGTCACCCATCCGGTACTACTCTCTCTGTGGCTCGCTTAACAAGTTAAGCACTCACCACTAGACCACATGGTATTACTTGACCTCTAAAAATCAATAAGGCCATTCAAATACCATAAGAAAAACCAAAAAAAGTTTGTTACAAATTATATTGGCTACTAGCTAGTGTTTGTTACGATAAATTTGACACTTTCAATAGACTAGCCGTTTGTAAATAGTCAACCACTGCACAATTATTTACATGTTTATCTTAGTCACTCAAATATTTCATATGGGATTTTTTACAATACGAAATTTTGTTTTTCGTTATATTAGACTTCCATAAAACCATTTACCCAAAGATACAGCTAGTTATTAAGTTACTTAAACCATCTAGACTTCCATAAAACCATTTACCCAAAGATTATATGGAAATCCAAAATATATAAACATCACATAACACAATAATCACAAATTATATTCCATAAAAACCATTTACACACCAAAACAAAAATCACCAAAATCTTGTAACAATGAGTTTATTCGTGATCAAGATTCAATCTTTCTTCATCTTTACTATTCTTTACCTAATCCCTTACACCATCTCCGATCACAACCACACCAACCACCATAACCACCACCATAATCCACCTCCACCACCCACCATACAACCACCACCACCACCACAAAAACCAAGAAGACCCTTAGGAACATGGACACTACTCCAAAGATCCATAGGCATATCAGCCATGTACATGCAACTTCTCCACGATAACAAAGTAGTCATCATTGATCGAACCGATTTCGGCCGATCAAATCTAACCCTCCCATACGGCCAAACATGTCGTTTAAACGACGAATTACTACATCCAGATTGCACGGCTCATTCGGTTCTTTACGACGTACCTTCCAACTCTTTTCGACCACTTTCTGTCCAGACTAATGTATGGTGCTCTTCTGGTGCTGTGGACCCCACAGGGACATTAGTACAAACTGGCGGATACCATGCAGGTGATCATAAGATACGTTTGTTTACACCATGCACAGGTAATGATCATGATGATGAGGCATCATGTGATTGGGTCGAACTCGAAAGAAACTTAAGTACGTGTTCAAAGATGGTATTCTTCTAATCATATTCTACCCGATGGAAATATCATCATTGTTGGTGGACAGATAAAAAACATCCATTTAAGGTAGTCTGACCCAGAACCACTCAAAATGATGGCATGACAGATAACATATCGGTAACTTATGACCATGTCGACATTTTTTTTTCCTGACGAGGTGCAGGCAAAGATCGAGCTAACGAAGTTGTAAAGGAAATGACGAGACCACAAAAGAGCAGCCTAAAACTCGGTTATCTCATGTAATAAAAATCTTTGATGGTTTTTTCGGGCACAAAGTTAATTGCTAACCCAAAAAAAAAATGAGAATAAAGTTTGCTACGTACTTTTTAACTTTTTTATGCAATTAGCCTTTTTTGGGGAAAAACGTCAAGCCGTATATAGCATGATGGGTATATTATATAAGCAGAATGACTATTTACCTTGTTCAACATTAATCTGTAATGAATCTAGGGTAATTATGCCATCAGTCAATGGAAGAAACTCGAGCTTTACAGTAACTGTCGATCGGGAAGGAACACACCTGGTACCAAAGAAAAGAGTATTGTGAAAAATGGTGTTCGATCTAAGAAAGTGTGTTTGGTTAGAAGTACTAAAAAAAGGAGGTAAACAGACGAGCATTTAAAAAAAGCACCGTAACACCCCCTATGTTTTAGAAGCGAAATTAAAATTCTTACCCTAGAGGAACTCTACTCTTCAACCACATATGGGTACAGGCCAGATCACTTTTAGGAAGTATATCAGAAATGACATCTGTTTTCTCATTAAAAGAGCCAAATTTACAGTTACGATCATCACCACTATTCGAATTTAGTACCTTAGATGCTGACCGGAGCCTCTGTAGTGCAGTAGATTGCCTATCACTACTCACTCTAACGGGTTCATTGGTGATGGAGGTGAACAGTTTAAAGACAAAACAGAAGGAGATGAAAATGAAGGTGGAGCAAGAAATGTTAACGTCAAATCCTCGTTTGTTAAGTTTGAAGCATGAAGTGTTAAAACCTGAAAACAAACAGTACACACTGAGCTATATCGTGTGATGTGTGTCCACATTTAGATAAATCAGATTCATAATAATCAAGTTTAACTATTGGGCCAAACTGGTCAAACGGGTTAAAAGTCTCCGAAGTCTATTTTTAATGCATACAACTCCCTGAATTCTTGTTGGAATTTTATTGTCTTGTAATCATAAAGAATGCATTAATTATTCAAATGAATTATTTTATATAATTGAGAAAAAAGTGATTCCGGGACAAACCAACCCAGTCCATTTCATCCCCTACTAGACAAATGACCCTTTTTATCACGTTACGCATCCTATACGACCCACCCAGTTTACCAAATCTAAAAAATGTATTCAGGATAGAAACCTGAACAGGTAAGTTAGGGATTCTGTCAACTGGGTGGATACTTTGTCTTGACATTTGAGATGCAACAGAGATCAAAATATCTTTTTGGATATGTGGTTGCCAATTTGTTGGCTGCTTGAATAACAACCTCGATTCTGCACGAAATATATATTACAACACAGTTTTATAATCAGATATTATTAGAAAGATACACGTTAATTACCAGTGTAGTTGGATCTACATGATACAAGAACTGCATATTTATTAGCAGGCGAGGCACCACGGTCGACATTGGAGAAGACGTACACACTTCTATCCCCTGGAGCATTAGAACTCCAAAGTGGTGTTGCTGGTTCGACAATGAAAGAATGTTCCTCACCTTTCCTGTTAAGCAAGCGTTTGACTTGGTCAATTTTGATATACGGGAGCTTTTAGACCTAAATTGATATCATCTAACGTCTAAAATACCTTTAAAATAACAACTATGGTAGCTTTCCAATAATATGTACCCCTAAGTTTTTTGTTTATTTTTTATTTCATTTTTTATCTGCATAATTGTTTGCAACAAATAAAATTAACCTGCGGGCTAAAGAAATGAGGGAGGGGATTAACCTGAGGGGTAGACCTCGCAAGCCATGGTCATTGCCGGTTTCAACACACGCAACTGGAGAAGACATAGAGGGTCCACCTTTGGAAGCCTCCTCAAATATAACTGTTATGGCATCCAAGTATATAACAATATCTGGTACATGTGCTGGAGAAACATTCTGCATAATTATGATTCAAACAGATTATCAATTAGCTCCGTTATTTTAGTTAGATTGAGATGAATTCTCTCATCTAATGTTATGAGAGAGTATAAAAGAGTGGGCACTCTAATTTAACGGTTATTTGCATATAATGCCAACATACTATCTTGTTTCGTTTTAGTCATTATAATTTTTTTTGGAAGTCCAAAAATAACGTTGTGTGTGCCGTTTGGGTCATTTGTAACCAAATGACCCTTTGAAACCGGCTATTGATTATAACAATCTGCATGATGAGATGTTAAATTTATTTGTGAATTTGATAAAGTTATAAATAACGATAAAACTTATACTATTAAGATTCCCGATCACAAAATGACTGAAACAGGACACAAATAATCTTTAAATGCACAGATGTACAAAAAATGCAATTAAACATGACAAATGAGAAACATCGTAGATTCGTAGGTATTTAATGCAAATAACCCTTAATATGATTGTATTCAATTTGAACATGACTAACACTATAATTCAAAGGCGAAACAAAAGTTTGTACCTTTATTTGAATACAAAGAAGATCTTTTGTATTGCAGTCAGCAGCAAAGCAATGAACCTCTAAAGGTTGTACGATTTCAATTTTCCTCCTCCACCTTCTACCCGGTATGTAAATTCCTTCAAGTCCACAACGAACAGAAAACCTTTCTGGTTCCAGAGGGATCCCTCGAAAAGATAAAATACCTTCAACACTTCTCCCACTTCCAGACCTGTTAGATGAGACTTGATCCCAGTCTTGTGATGAAAGTGACGACATTGAATGACTCCTAAACTGGCCTAATAAAAAATTCTGAGAACCAAATGAACTTGGGGAGTTTGCTCTGGTCAATGAGTTACGAGCAGTTGCACTGGAACTCGTGTCTACAGAAGATAAAAAACGAGTCGGAGAGACAGAATTTTGTACAGGAAGCAACCATTTTAATAGATCTCCATAAGGGTCTTGTTTTGAGTGATCAATGTTTTCTGAGGTTTCATATGATAATGTTGACTGATATTTTTCAAACTGAAGGATTTCCAGAACTGGATCTTTCCAAGAGTCGACACCAATATTTATCTGTAATAGCACCTGCATCCTTCCAAACAGGAAAACAGAATACAACATTACAAATAAGAAAGAAAAAAAAATGCATCCTTCTGAATGGTGAATACATTGAGAACTAACAAGTAAATAAAATACTCCGTAATAGTAAATCTTATTTGCAGACAGTCTGTTATTGTTTGCTTAGGCTGCATCAGCTTTAATTGCAGGTCAAAATGGTTGACAAAAGTCTATCCTTTATATTTGCTTAGGCGTCATCAATTTTCTTCTTATGTTTCACACAATTTCTTCTTTCACCCTACACAAACTAGTTTCTGGAAAAGCTTCACTGGATTGAGGCTGACTAACAAGGAAAACTTATTAAAGCAACAACAGACCATAACCAAGCGTGGTCCTATATGTATAATTGTATATACACCTGTAAGTGCATGGTTCACTAAATTACTGAACTCCTCTGAACTCTCATTCTATCCATTCTTGTGGAACATCTTTCACTACTAGAACAAAAGTTGCATTTATACTCATTGTGGGTCATCACCAGTCATAGAACAAGAAGTTCCTAAGAAACGCAAAATGAAGTCTTACATAGTCTAGTCGTTAAGTCTGATATCTCAGAAAGGACCAAATTATTTTTGTGTTTTATCTAACTTAAACAATATTTTATGTCAAAGTATGTCCAAATATGCAATGCAGCTCGTGGCACAAGTACATACAGATAAAAAGATGCATCTTTCTATTCTGATCTAGCCAGAAAATAAATATGAATGTAATGATGTATATCTTTTATGAAACATACCACTATGTCTCCATTAGCAAGCATCATACATTTAACATCATTTTTCGCAAGTCCGCCTGAGGTGCTAGCATCAAGACTTCCTCTATCAACTAACATGGCATCCTTACTGGATTCGATTGGAATGAATTTTCCTCCAATTGTTGATGTTGATTCTGGAAATGCTTTCTCGGGTTTCCTTCTCGACCAAAAAGCTTCATCTGCCTCAGCAATTCGAGCAAAAAAATGGGATTTTTTTAATCTTATCAACAACTCTTCCGCCTGTTCCTGCTTGCTTGGGGTTAAGCATGCTATGATATGAACTTGTTCACCTGATTACAAAATAGTAAAGTTTTACCACAAAGCGGAAAAGAGAAGAAATAGGTTATAAAGATAAACAACTACCTGGAAAAACAAATGGGTGATCCAAGGATCTAAATGACAGCATATCTGATTCCTTACTCCAATCATCAGAAAGCTCCTCTGCAAAAGCGTTTGAATCTAATGATGACTTGTATTATGAACATCAATTCGCAGATACACAAATTATATTTGCCAGTAAACTGTCTTTTTGAGAACTAGTAGAAAACTAGCAACTGACTGAGATCAATTTTTCAAGGACAAAATGTCTACTAGTTGCGAGATAATAAACGTCAACATGTTTTCTAAAGAGAATCGTATTTATTCAGAGACTGTTACTTGATACAGCAAAATAAAGTAATGGAGAAAAAGTAGCAAGGGATTACTGCACGGAATGATAATACATCCTTCTTCATGAACATCAATGTGCTTATCTACAATGGTCAAGCCAGTTTTCATTCGTAAGCCCCCAAATCTGCCAGTCTCATTAGCCGATGATGTTACCTGGATATACACTTGCAGCTATAAGATCGTCTAATTTTGCAGTCAGTTTCATGTTGTTTAGTTGTGCTTCCTGATCTGCAGGATGGGATCCACTCTCAGAACATTCGCCGGCCTGACAAGAGTTCCTCTGAAATGCAAATGATACGTCTTATTCACTTGAGCACTAAACGTGTGGCTATGCATCAATAGATTATGAAAATTTAATCTATGGTTACTTAGAACTTAAATCAATGAATAAGCTTGAACCCATTCGGCACTTGTTGTTAGTGATCAACACTTATAAGCCAACTGCTCAGAATATGAAAAACCTTATGATTCGTCCTACTGTGAAGCACGCTTTATGAGACACTTTCGTACTTCTCATTCTTGATATCTTTCTTAGAATCGAACTTAAGCATTCATCTTATCAGCTTTAGGAGTTATTTAAATGCAAATAGCACCTTTGAGTGTTTGGGTGGAAAAAACAGCCTGCACGTTTGGGCTTATTACTTATCATCCCTATACAACAATATCAGTTATAACTCTTCTGCTTATTCACGCCATACCTATTAATTCTCCAATACTTTATCAATGCTGATTCATAGCACCTATACCACAATTCATTCTTGAGATCTCATTTTTCTATCATCTTAATACCTCTCCGTTAAGCCTTATTACAACGATTAATTCTGCTTATTCATAGTATATTAGTATACCTATTAATTCTCTATTAGTTTAACAATGGTGACTAATATCACCAATACCTCCACAGAAATTCACAATATACCGAAATAGAACCGAACTAGAAACAATCATTCATAAAACTTGCGCGCATAAAACATTTGACACATTTTCATAAGCAATCCGTTACAAGAATCCGCACTATTTATTATCGTAGCATTTCTTCATTTATCCTTACCACAATAATACCGTCCAAAATTCTTACTTGTGATTAGTCCAATGGTTAGAGCACTTTTGCTTGAGCCAATAGACACAGGTTCAAGTTCCACCCTTGGCATTTGCTTCATATAGGTACCCACCTCCGCAAAACCTATGGGCACACTGGAGAGACTTTGTGGTATAAGAGCTCAGGGGTCCGAATCTTGGCTCGTGCTCATCCAGTTGGTGCTCCACTAGGCCAGGAGAGTTGCCGGAGCTATTCCTTGTGGGGTGGACAATGGCTGGTCATGTTACCAAAAAAAAAAAAAAAAAAAAAAAGGCACCCGGGGTTAGGGTGTTCCCGCCAATCTACGCCTTATGTGGAATTCTATATTACTTTAAACAATGCTGATCATTAGCACCTATATCTACCACTTCTTTGAGTAGCGTTTATTTGTTAACGCTTCTTTGAGTAGCGTTTCTAATATTAGCATTTAAGAAAAATCCAAAACGTCATCCACTCGTAAATGGTAGTTGCTCCAAGACACTGCGCGCCAAAACATACCTTGGGCATGTTTGGCAAAACTAGTTGTGATTATGATTATAATGTGTCGAATGACGTAAAAACTAAACGCTAACGCTAACCACTTCTTCAAGTACTAAAAACTAAAACGCTAAAAGCTGATAAAAGCTCCTTGCCAAACATTATAATCAGTGATTAATGTATACTTCTGATATCGTAATTCGTAATGTGAATTAGTAAAGTGACGTCATAATTAGGATATAAACGAAAACAGTAAAATGATTATTTTTAATAATAAGTGGAAATGATTATTACCGATCGGAGATGATGACCGTTGGAGATTGGTTCAGGTAATGTGATTTATTTTATTTATTTATTGGCAGAATTACAAAAGTGAATAATTGCATATATATATATATATATATATATATATATATATATATATATATATATATATATATATATATATATATATATATATATATATATATATATATATATCCTTTGTACAAGTTTTTCATGCACATAGTACAATGGTTTTTATGCATGCTTTGGATATATATGCAATTATGCATTTTCGAAATGATATATATGCAAAAACCCCTTATTTATTTATTTAACCGGTCATGTTAATCTATTTTATTTAGTGACAAAGGGGTTGTTTCTTTTTTTTCTTTTAGTAAAAGTATTGTACCCACTAACGATTTAATATTATTACTTTTGTTGATGGGCCTATAAAAATCCCTTGTTGGGTCTATATCCACAAGGGATGAAAATTCACATCCTCCCCAATAAGAGGCTTAGAGGGATGTGAGACCCACACCACCCTCTTAGCTAAGGAAAAAAGTAAACACCCCCTTTGTGTCGGTTTGGTTTTCAGTTTCTGTTTTAGGTTTCGGTTTGGTTTTCGGTTTCGGTTTGGGTGTCTTGGTTGTTTCGGTTTCGGTTTGGTTTTCGGTTTCGGTTTGGGTGTCGATTTGGTTTTCAGTTTCTGTTTTAGGTATTTTGATTGTATCTGAGTTGGAACTGAACCCGAAGTGAATGACCGAAGGACCGGACTAAGTTGATGTCTCGGTGTTAGTTGAGTGCTGGTGAGTACTCGTGTGTGGCTATGTAAAGATGTGTTTTTAATCGAGTATCAAATGCTTTTTGCATATTGGATCTGTAATAGGTTTTTTCTTTTTTTAATTTTTGGTTCTTTTACGGAACTGAGAACCGTGGATATGCAATGAACGTGACACAAGAACAAGATTTTTTCAGCGAGAACTGAACTTCAGGTTTAAATTTCGATTCGGTTTGGATCAGTCTCGGTTATCGTTGATGACTTGACTTTACTCAATTACCCTTACGGCTGCTAATAAGCTCGTGGTCAGGGCGGGTCGACTTAGGTTAAGATGCGTGTGAATCACATAGATTTTTCATGTGTATTGTAAAATTATGTCAAAAATACCATTTTATCCTAAATGCAACTTATCCCATTTTTTTGTGATGTAGCCTTTGTTTTAGTTTGAATAAAATGCATCTTATATTTTATACAAAAACATGAGTCCGTTATTGGTCATGATGTTATAAGAATTGTTTAGGCATCTAGAGACGAGCTAGCTTGGACAACTTCTTATAACATCACGTGTATGAGATCAACTTTAATCCTATAAGTTGTTAGGATGTAAGGACTAGCGTATCAGTTGATTTTGCGATCTAGTTGACAAAATTATATGAACAACAACCATTATATGAACAAAATTGAACATGGCATCACTTTTGATAGAGCTCTGCCATATAGTAATCCCTATGGATATATAATTGCAATTTGGATTGTTAGCCATGATATGAACAAATGATCTTGGTCTTCCATATCTTCAAAGAGTACCGCTACACTTACTCTTAGGAGCAACTACATAATCATAGTTGACGTCTCTATCTCCTTTTTTTTGTCAATAGATAACCATGCAATTGTTAAAAAGGTGTTACAACATCTTTTTCTTAATAAAACAAAACCCATATTGGGAATTTTTTATTTCAAAAAAATAGATTCATACCTTATTTGGTAATTTTTTTTAATTAGACTTTTTTAAAAAGCTTTTTTTTTTTTTTAATTTATAAAGCCTTAAATATTTCTATATTTGACAAAAAAAATACAGAAATTTCGTTTTTATATACTAAAACATTAAAATTGGCAAAATACACATGTTATTATTTATAGTTTGAGGTTAAAAGTGCAAACTTTTTAGAAAACGGGGGCCCACAAATCCATCTCTTTTAACCTAATCTTGAGTTATTCTCCCTTCCAACATACGACACACAGAAAACTGCTAAAAACGATAAATTAACATGGATCAATCTGTTTAATCGAAGTATTTTTGCGATATCGGATAATCAGATAATCGATATCAGATAATCGATATCGGGTTCACTATACCAAACACTAGAACTTGAGGCTCTGGAACACAGCAATCAAAGATCTACTTTCACAAAGTAAAACACACAAATTGTGTCAGTATTTCTCTAAGTTTGATACATGAGGTATCCATTATGCTAGGAGTCTAACAAGGAATGGGAATGCTATGATCAGCTATATAATTCTTAGGTTAATAAATCGTCTGGCATGATTAAGTGTAATTCATCTCCATCCTATTCTATAAATAAAAAAAGGGCTTCTGACATGTTGAAGTTTATAATATTGCTATTTTCATGGGTTGTGAACAGTCCTGAACGAATTGAGCATCTATATGCTAATCTACAAGTTGCTTACAGGGATGTGCGGATACTCATGCTCACTTGGTATGTTTCTGTTGCTTCTATATTCACTTGACTTCATCACCTTTTGTTTCTCGTGCACTTTGTTGTTATAGTTACTAATTGGTTTATAAAATCTTCAGGAAAAAGCAAGCAGAAAAGCAGGGATATTTCACCTTGGTAAGAAAAATCTGTAATACATAAACCCACAAAAATTATATAATTCTAAACCTGAGATATCATTAAAAGGGTTTATTGCATAATAACCAACTTAATTTTTCAGTAGTCCTGTTTTAACTATTGTGTAATCTTTGTTGCTCGCACTTAGATTTTTATACACATCTCATATCTACAAAGAGTATAATGACTAAAATGAGACAAATAAAAAATTATATTTGGTATTTATGCAATAACTCCTTATTAAACCTATATAGATTTTGTAATGATATTTAATAAATGTGTAACTCCTTATTTAATAAATATTTTCGCTGGATGAAAGAGTTCTTCCATTAAATCACCCTGCTTCTAATTATAAGCTAGCTAATGATGGATTCCTTATTAAGGTAAATTTTATGTTTTAGGTTGGTCATATATGTTTAATTATCATATCAGTTATAAGAGGGTGTTTTGATTACTTATCTAAGTAGTTATTTGCTTATTTCTATAAATATATATTAGTGGTTTGAGGTAATGTAAAAAATTGTTTGTGGGTTCATTTGACACTGACTAAAGAATTAACAATAAGCATCTTGGTACCTGCTTTAAATAAGTAGTTTTTAGAAAATAAGCATTTTGAATACGCGATCACTAACACCCCAAGCTGGACATTTATTTCAAAGAAGGGTGGGTGGGGGTGGGGGTGGGGGTGGAGGTGGGGGTGCTTAATTTAATATTCTTGGTCAAAACACTCAAAACGCCTTTGTGCATTTTGGTAATGTAATAGACTGATAAATGCTATAGTAAAATTATCCAAACACCTCTTCAGTGGGTGGGAAAAAATCAGAACCTAAACAGTTTGGATACACGGATGGTCCAGTATTTGAAATATGGGAAAGGATTGAGTTGCTCCTATGCTGAACCGTTTTGTTTGACCTGTTAGGATTATAACTTAATGGGTCGATACTGCTACATTTGTTGTTGAGGGCGCTGACAAAATTTTATTTTGTAGATTGCTACTTCTGTTGCTGAGGTCGCTAACAAATTTTATTTTGTAGGTTCTTGACCAGAATGTAAACCTAAGTGCCGCACATGCTACTGAAACTACAAACTTCGAGGGTGTGTCGTTTTCTTGCTTCTTGAACACACTAGGTTTCGAGAATGTTGCAAAGCATTATAAAGAAGTAGAGGTAGTAGAGAATGCATCTTTGAAGTTATCGACAAAGCCTCCTTATGCGAATATTGCTATGCATTATCCAAGTTACTGGTGCAGTAGGTCAGCGGTTCAGCCCCCTTCAGGTCTTGAATGAGTGCTCAGTAGCCAAGAATTTGCTGTGATCTTTGGTGCATTGGGTTGCTGCAGCAGGGGAGTGCTCAAGCCAGGCATACTCTCAATCCACCAAGGTAATCCCGTCAAGAAATACTTCATCAGCCGTTGTTTTGTAGGGTAAGTTAACAATATTTATTTAATTATTGATTAATGTTGAGTATTATTTTTAATTAGCACGAAATCAACATCTTGAGAAATATTTAATAGTAATTATGGTGCGACAAAAATTAGTTGGAAATGAAGTAGTGTTTACTGTGAATACACAAAGCGGTTTTGATAAAATATTCGAAACATCAGTTAGTTACAGCTTCTTGAATGCCCTGAATGCCTTGATGTGCATATCATGATGTAATACATTGTTAAATAGTTATCTGGTATGTATATGCGAATTAGTTTTGTTATACTTATTATTCTGTTGTTTTGTACAGGGTTCTAGCAAATTTGTATACAATGACGGTGTACATATGGAGTCTGGTATGTGACTATTTACATTAGTTTACCCAATTAATGATATATAAGAACTTGATTTTTTTTTTTTCAATCAGATATTGCAAGTGAAAAGATTACAAGATCATGTTGTTGTTCGTGGTGCACTAGAACGAGCATTGGGTTATAAATCATCTTCCATTGAGATTACTAATCAAGCTTCTATCTCAAAGGTAATCTTACTTTTGTGACTGCAGATCCGAGCCATTTTTTGGTTTTGCTGAACATTTAGGGATGCGAAAATTAAAAGAATCCCGCTGAATTCTGTTTTTTTGGGGCAATGATGACTCTTTTTGTGTATTAACTCTTCCATGAGTGTGGCTCACGCATTCCCGTATCTTGGCCGGATAACCATGACTATTATGTGGTTGCAGCCATTGTGGGTACGTCAAGTTGCCCAAGGAAAGGCAAATCTGAGTCAGGTAGTGATATCGGAATGAATGTTCCTCATTATGAGATCAGTTTGCAAGAATGGCGTGTAGTGAATAACGAATTAGAAAGAAACCGGTTTCTTGAACATTGTTTCTCCACATACCAATGTAACATGGCTTTACAAGGTACCTAATGATTTTTTTTTTCTTTTGTTTCTTTATTATCTTCTTTTTTGTATGTTTAATATATTGTCACCACTCTTTTTACAGAAATGACGATGGACGGTCGTGATAACTTAACAGCCTACTCTTCTTATGCTTCTGACACAGGGGCTGCTGAAATTGGAGAAGTAGAGTTAATTGATATTCACATTGAAGGTGAGTGGGAATCATGTTTTAAGTTATAATACGAATTGATGGATGTTTATGCCCACAGTAAGGAATTTTTTTTACATAAACCTGTGACCTTAATTTAAACATACAATCTTGGGTTCACATACTGATAATATGCATCTTTTTTTGTGTTATGAAATGAATTTCCACAGGTGTTTGCTGCTTTTGTAACGATACCTATTTATCAGCATGGTATCAATAGTAGTTGTGGATACAACATTCCTTAAAGGCATTACTAATGGCCTCAGAATTAAAACATATATAGCTTACCCTTTATCTCTAACGGTTCAAATTAGTAATAATAAAAGGGCAGTTTGGTAGTTTGTTCAAATAGTTAATACGCACAGATCCAAACACTTATGTAAAAACTTCCATGTGTTTTTGTTAAGGAGAACAACTTTTGATCACTTTATCATCCCCTGTATCTCACCCTTTCTTTCATATCTATGTGGCAAAAAGATAATTTAATTGGTAACAATTTTGTTTAAAATGTGTTTATCTTAAAAGTCTCTGCTGTTACGAAATCGTTAGTGCTAAATATTTAGGTTTGATCACTCCAGGTGCAAGGCTTAGCTTTACTTAGAATTTAATTTGTAGCCAGTGGTGATTTTGACGTAATGTCTAAAGCCAATAGAAAGCTCCACGAGTTATTAAAGATGTCCTACTGCCTATAAGTCCTACATTTTGCATACAAGAGATACATAGCATGTTCCTTATTGTCATATATAATCTTATGAAGTATCTTCTTAAATCTTGATTTTCTTTCCAACTAATTAGTTAGAAACTTAGGAGATGTCATATTATGCAATTTGACATGATAAATTTGATAGAACTGGACTTTCAAACATTTAATTATTGACGCATTTTACCATTACTAACCTTTTGTTGTAAGCTTTTGCAGAGGGAAGTAGGCGCAATGAAGGAAAAACAGTAAGAATCATATAAAGCTTTTGAAGAACAATAAAACAGCAAAATCTTTGAGGCTAATATTCCACCTTCTGCCCTGGGTAGAAGCCGAGCCTCCCCAGAATGTGACTTCTACGGAGGTAATAAGTTGTGCTAGCATGTGATGATTCATGGAATCTATAGATATATACTTCAAGTAATTTTGTATACACATGAATGTATCAAGTTCTTACTGATTCAATAAAAAATTAAAACCGCGTTATTCGAAGTTAAATAATCATGTAATATGGTAATTATGTACCATCACACAGAGACGAGAAATGTTCCGGATCGAAGGTGTAAGAGACATGCAATTATGTGGCAAACAGAGATTTTGCAATCGTTCTGGAAAACGACGAAATCAATAATTTTGTATTTAAACATCTCGCCGTGAAGTGACGAAATCAATAATTTTAATTTTATATTTAAACATCTCGCCGTGAAGTGCAGGTCTTAATACCTCGTGCATTGCTATTTGAGATCCCTACAAAGGAAATTTGAATAAGATAGTTATTTGTTTTTTAATAAATAACATTACATTATTCAAAAAATTAGAAAAAATCCCGCGCGTGCACGGGCATTATAACTAGATTCGGATATATAGTAGCAATACTTTGGCCATTTGTTCAAAATACAAAGAATAGTAGAGATGTTTCATTATGATTAACTTTGGTTTTCACATACACACATGCAAAATTACATACACACATGCAAAATTACTTAACCTCTAAAAATCAAGGCCATTCAAGTACCACACGAAAAACCATAAAAAGTTTGTTACAACTTATATTGCCTAGCTAGTGTTTAATTTAATACGATAAATTTGACACTTACAATAGAGTAGATGATTATAAATAGTTGTTTATCTTGTCACTCAAATATTTCATATTTGTGATGCGAGTGAGTCATTTATGCCCCCCACATTATGGAAAGGCAGCTAATTGTGAGCTGTGAGCTGGTTCAAGTTACCGGTTATTAACCTTTTGCACATAACTTAGTGTTAAACTAACAATAGTTCATTAAAAAAAACAAAATTTCACACACTATGGGTGTTTTAAAGAGAGTATGAACATACATACCGTCATACCCTATGCCTTAGGTATATTTGCCTCTGGTCACATGCATCATTTGTTTTATATCAATATAAAAAGTTTAAATTAATTGAACTATATATAAAAAGTTAAAAATAAAAATATGAATAATTTTCTATGTTAACACATGCATAAACTTGATTGGGTTCATTAATAATATGCCGTTGATTTTCTCATCTTTAATTTTGGTTTGGAATCTCGCGTAGTATATTTTTGCATTTCCAAATAACAAATTTTAAATTAGTAGCGCATGAAAATTGGTTTTTTTGTTCCGTAAATATCCGGTTATTTAAGTGACTAGTTTCGAACATTAATCCAAAACAAAAAAATTATTTAGTTCTTTTTGTATATCTTACTCATTCTTTTCTTTTTTAATAGGAAAACTAAAATAAAGCAAAAGTAAAAGTTAATAATGTTGATAGCATCGTATGACAAAAATTTGGACTCCCTACATTTATGGGGATAAGCAAATCCATACTCCGAGGATTGCCTGACACACCACTATTTATTTATTTTTTTATTTTTTTATTCTCTCATATATGTCTAAACTTTTTTCTTTTATTTATATATCATTTTTATATAATAATAACTTATTTATTTTATACTATATTTTCTCTCTTCTACATCAAATCTAAATTCAAATTCAAATCTAACTCCAAATCCTAATCTTAAACCTAAACCCATTTACAAACTAACCGGACCCTAAATGTTAATATATTTGGAATAAAGGAAAAAGTGAAAGAATACATATTCCTACCTTGAGAGTTGAGACACAACTATGATAAATTGGAATGAGTAAAATGACTATGGGGTCCATATAAGATTAAAACTAATGAAAATAAGTATATGATCAAACATGTTGAATAAATGAGAAAAAGAAAACAAACATATAGATTCTTATATTACAAATATAACTAGAATTTATAGCTCTATGTTAGCACAATATATAATCAAAATATTATAATTAATTTTGATATGAAATTTTTGACACTTTTATTTATGAGTAGGTCAATCATTAAAGCATTTGAAGTTTCTAGAATGACTAACAATTTGAAAAACAGAATAATATTTTAAAGTAAAGTATAAAGTTAAAGCTAATAAAATGTAAATGGTAATACATGTAGAATAAAGAAAAAAAGAAGGAAAGAAAGAAAGAAAACAAACATATATATTTTTACTTTGTAAAAACAGTTAAGTATTTGTAGCTTTATTATAAAGCCTACATTGTCAAATTAAATTTGACATATTGTTTATGAAGAGTCGGTTAGAAGAAGAATAATAGAAATGGCTACAGTTAATACAATTTATAAAAAATTTCTTGAAAAAGACTTTTAAACGTATTAGAATTCTCAAAAAGATGTGAGTGTAGCATATTATCTATAAATGGGTTATTTTGACATTATAGTATTAGAATTATATTACTCACATCTCGGTTCTTATGCACATGTATTAGGTAGTATAACAAATTTTCATTAACATGTAGTCATATATTAGTATTAGACGAATATTCCCGTAAAGCAACGATATATATTAGAAAATAATTGTATTTGCGAATTTGTGGTTCTGATGTGGCTTTTTAAGAGTACAATTTGTAGTTATTGTGAAGAAAAAAAATAGTCTATGGGTTAAAAAAGAAAAATGAAAAAGTTTAAAATTTTAAAAATATATAAATCATTAATTTAATGATAGATGTGTTACCATTTTTAATCAAAGTTATACTAGTAATAATATTTTTCTCAATTTAAGAGTTTTAAGCACAATTATACATTTTTTATATGTAGTAAAGATAAAAGCATTAATTTTCATTGGAATACATTACATAAGTAATGACTAAAATACATGTATAAAGAGTGCATATCAACTCATCATTTCACACACACACACACATATATATATATATACTAGGCGAGTACCCGTGCATAGCAACGAAAATTTCTAGCGGCAGGCAATTAACAATATGCGTTATTGTGATAAGTGTTTCGTGTAACGTTTAAAATAGAACATGAAAAGATCATAATGTAATTGCAAACGGTCGTAACACGCGATAATTAACCTCAAACAAAAATTCTTAACATGTATTGAAGAACATATAACTATCTGTATTTGTAGCGTTGGGGAATTCCTAGCGGTAACGTTGTATAGTTTTGATAAAATTGGACTGCGTCGATCTTTTAGTGTGTTTATTGTTAAATTTAATTTGTGTATCCGTGCGTGAGATTTAGAGGCAAAAATTGTTTGTTTATGTACACACATAAAGTGAAAAAGTAAAAAAATTAATCTTGCTCAAACTTAAAAATTCAGTCATCTATTTAAGGAAACTTACATTATTTTCAGAAAAACTCAAAATTTCAGTCATCTATCTAAGGAAACTTACATTATTTTCGGAAAGCATATGCAAAGCAGGAAACTATTAACACACTATTAATACATATCGAAAACCGGGTTGACCCGGGTCGCATCAAACCGAGTGAGTTGACTGGTTTAATTTGACCTTTCTTTTTACCCAATCTGGCGGGTTGACCGTTTTAATTTGACCCGTTTTTTCGACTGGAACGGTTTCAACCGATTGAACCGTCCGGGTCAAAACGAGTTTTAAAACATTATGTTTAATCCCTAAATCCTAAAACTTTTATTATTTTGAGTTATAATCCACAAACTTTTTTTTTTTATCAATGAAACTATCCACAAACTTTTTTTTATCAATGAAACTATTTTGAGATATAATCCACAAACTTTTATTAATTAGTATTTTAATTTTATAGTCAACTTTATCTTAATTCGTGTATATAGTTGCCATTTATACGAAACATAAGTCAACTCAAAGTGCTTTGAATCATTCCTATAAAGTTACCTTAATTAATTAAATTTACAAAGTTGCCTTAATTTATCAAATCGTTCGTATTTGTTTCCTATGAATATATTTATTCTGTTTTAATAAAAGTCAAGTCGATATTTAATACTCCCTCCGTCCCAAAATTATAGTCCCCTATTGATTTTTTCGGTCTTTATTTTTCAACTTTGACCTTAAATATTTTTGTTTATATTACATAATACTTAATGCAAAATATATGAATAGATTGAGTTTTAAATGTATTTTTCATTGGTATAATTTTCATTAATTATTGTATAACACAAACAAAAATATTTAAAATCAAAGTTGAGAAAGAAAGACCGAAAAAGTCAAAAGGGGACTATAATTTTGGGACGGAGGTAGTATATAGCTAACATACAATGGAATATATTTTTTGTCTCACGTTTCATTAAATTACCAAATCGCATGACTGCATGGGTCTACATTAATTTGCATCTTCATATCACGCTTAAAACAACGTTCCAAATTTAGTTTTGCAAGGGTATTATGGGCATTGACCAAAAATTAAGATTTCACTTTTTCACTTTGACTATTTTCTCTTTATAAGTAGTTTAGATTAGATTAGATTAGATTTAGATAGTTAAAATGAAATTAAGAACGGTATTACCTGTTTTTACTGGCAAGCCTTCCATAATTTTATAGTCCATTTACAGGAAACTGCTGTAACAATATAGCCCAAGGCTGATACAATATAACCCAACAAATGGTCGAATGCTTCTATCAAAATGGTTTGTTTTGTGGTGAAGAAAAGTATGCTAGAAAAGATTTCTCTAATGTATTTTTATTGATTTAAAATACAAATAAATTAACGTGTTCTGATTGGTTTTACTTGTATTAATAATAAGAATATGATTTCTGTTACGGTTATAAATGTTTTTATGTTTCCACTCTTTGTTGTATAAATTTAGTTTTTAATTAATTATCTACATATTATGATATTATGTTCCTACTTCAAATTAGTATCCTAGATAAATTAAAATTGTGCACGGAGTAATGGACTTGAATCAAACTTGGTTCTTTTTTTTTGGCGTGTGTGTGAAATAATGTGAGAGCGATTGACATACAAATTAAAACATTGCCTCTATCTCAAAAGACAATCCATACCATTATTTCATGTATTTTAGCAGATCGGTAAAAAAAAAAAAAAAAAAAAAAAAAAAAAAAAAAAAAAAAAACTCTAAACTTATTGGAAAACAGTGAGAATATTAGCATGAAACATGGGATACACAGTTACACACTATGTAGTTCAGTTAAATGGCAAAACAAAACTGCACCACAAGATTTACCACCCTATAATTTCATAACTGAGCATATACTAATTTAATAGGCTTATGTGTTGTTCCATAACATTGACACACGAGATTTGCACATGATTTTCATCACTGTAGGAATTGGGTTCAAGCTTTCCCAGCCCCTTTGGTTTGCTTTATGCAATCTATTCAGTTTGAGTATCGGTGTATGTGGCGGTCCCTAAAAAGCAAACCCATAACACATTTGGATCTAAACAAAACCGAGCCACAAAAACTAAGACGGTGATTTTTTTACGGATCTAAACACAAGGAGAAAAAATAGATCCAAAGCCATACACAAATCAAATCTCAACCACACCAAGACTCGACATTTCCACCCAATTCAGTCACCATCGTCACACGCCCAAAGATCGTCACACACCATGGATGGTGGCAGCGGAGGGACTGGCTGCATCGAAGAGAACAATAGAGAGTTTTCTTGTGGTCGGCGTTGTGGAGTGAATGTGTGTATATAGAAGATGAGTGGTGGTGCCGATTAGTGGTGGCGGCGGTTGATATATAGCAGATGAGTGTATGTTAGGTTTTTGAAAGAGGTGAGAGATATGAAAATGAATGTGGATATCCCTCATTTATAGGTTTCAACTTAATTACTGTCTATACTACAATATTCGATACACAGTTTAAGTTAAAACTTATAAATTAAATACTTTCCTACTCAAGTTTTCTTCCAGCCGTGTATACAGTCATTGCCATAGAGTCATTGCCTCAGATAGAATATTAAGTTCAATACTTTCCATAGTTAAGACTTTTCGCAAGTCCACTTTTTTCGTATCTCTACTACAATATTTCCATTCAATAGTTTCTATTCATTGACAAGGGCAAAATGGGGATTGACCCAAAAATCAGTTTTTCACTTTTCACATTTAATCAAAAATACATTATAAGTAGTTAAGATATATATATATATATATATATATATATATATATATATATATATATATATATATATATATATATATATATATATATTACTCTAAAGAGTGCATATCAACTCATCATTTCACATATATATATATATTTTACTCTAAAACGTAGATTTTGCTATGCGTCTTAATCTTACCATTAAGCATACTCTTTCTTTATGGACTCTTTGTCTGAAAAGCAAAAAAAAAAATTACATATTCATTATACATGAAAATTATTTTCCTTTTTAAAATTGCTAATTTTGGAACTATTTATTACTGTAATTTGTAATTGTGTATTGCCATATTAACCATTTTATCTTTATACACCTTTTTTCATATTGAGAAACAACATAAATAGTACTCGGTAATTGTGAAGAAAACAAAGTATGTATAGATTCTGTAAACTCAACGGTCAACACGATTCACATCTATCCCTTTTTCTTTTTCTTTTTTAAATGGAGATATTTCACATAAACCTTTTCTTTTTTAAAGCAACCAAACAATTACAAGCAAAGAATCCAATATAACCACTATATAATCTGATCCATATTTTACTCATTTCAACCCATCTAATTCGTCTTCCATCACTTTTACATTATTTTGTTTCTCGCCATCTTTATTTGTCTTCATTTGTTGTTGTTTTTAATCCACCTTAAGTCATACATGGAGTCCCATCACAAACTACAAAACCCTGAAAATATTATTACATTTATACAACATGAGCACCCACTTCAGCTCGTGGATTTGCAGCCTTGTTATCCAGACTATACAGAATATAGTGATGACGAGGAGGAGGATAGGGTTATCAAATGGGATTTTAATAGTCCATGTGATTGGTGTGGCAAAGATATTAACGTGTATCATAGGTATTACTATAAGTGTACCGATTCATGTGATTATGTGCTTCACATATCATGTGCACAGGGCCTGCCACATGCACTTCCCACAACGTTAATAGTAAAATCCCATAGTTCAACTCATAAGTTAACCCTTAGTCAGCGAGATAATGAACGTAATTGTGATGTTTGTGGGATAGATATACATGATGAATGGTGTTATGATTGTTCAATCTGTTCACAGTTTTATACGTCCTATTGGAGAAGCGTACATGTAAAATGTGCCACGATTGGAAGAGAAAATCATATCATCTGTCATCCTAGTCACCCACACCCACTAAATACTGTTATGTCTCAACCAATTTCATATCATATCATCTATCATCCTAGTCACATACACCCACTACAGTCTGTTACCTCTAAACCAATTTTGTGTGAATGTGTTGCTTGTGGGAAGAAGCATGAAGGTATCTTCTATCATTGTACCACATGTTTTGACCACACTATCCATGCTGATTGTGCATTCCTACCTAGAAAGTTACAAACCCAACATACTCACCCA
Source organism: Artemisia argyi (assembly GCA_030686995.1). NCBI lineage: Eukaryota > Viridiplantae > Streptophyta > Magnoliopsida > Asterales > Asteraceae > Artemisia > Artemisia argyi. The sequence goes on from CM060683.1 coordinate 181,309,233, forward strand.
CTCATCATTTCTTATTCCTCCGAATATATAGATAGACCTATAAGTGAATACGGTTTTACCTGCAGGATATGCCGTGAGCCTTTCCGTCTTGAATATCTTTGGATTTATAAGTGTGAAAGTTGTAGGTACTTTGTGCATCTAAATTGTGCAACATCCAGAAATGAGCCCTTCATGTCTATCTTCTTATCTGCAGGTAAGTAAAATACATATTAATCTCTTTTATGATTACGCGAATCCCATTTTTACAGTATAATCGTTTTTACCAATTAGCATTTAGGATTCTCCGTACGAGGCGTTTCTTTTCAAATAAATTTACTAAATATCAATTAACCCATTTTCAATTTATTTGCAGGTATAGGCAAAACCATAAAGAATTTTGAAGATGCCGATCATCCGAAACTTCTCAAACTCCCATTCCCTGATCAAACTTACAGCATACTACAACACTTATTTTCCAAAGAATCGGGATCCACAACTGTTGAAACAAGTGAAAGGAACCTGGAGCACATCCGTCATGAGCATGTTCTAAGTCTGGTAGGCACACGATCCAATGACAGTAAAGGTGCAAGCTCTTCAAGTGTTAGTTCAATATCTTGTCATAACCCAATGAAAAGTATTGAGCTAATATGCAACGGGTGTGTGAGACCAATCATGGATGTGCCCTTTTACAAATGTTCCAGCGAAAACCAACGTTGCGACTTTGTACTTCATGAGTGGTGCACTCGTTTAACTGCTGAATTGCCAAACTACCCAGGTCACATACACACTCTCAAGTTCCTTCCAAAAGTTTCGAAAAATATATTCGGTATTTTCAGTTGTAAAATTTGCGAGTTACCTTGCAACGGGTTCGCTTACGGGTGCACCGAATGTCAATACTACATTGATGTTAACTGTGCATTCATCCCTGAAGAAATCACACATGAAGCTCACCCCGATCACATTCTTTCACGATGTGATCGGAGGAGCATGAGAAAGGCATGCGTTGCAGAAGGCGATACTTGGGGAAGTGAAATTTGTTTTAGTTGCAAATCTTGTGATTTTTACCTACATTCTGATTGTGCTTTATTCGTGCCTGGTATTATAAATCACAAGTTGGACAAGCACCCCATGAAGTTGACTTATGGTCCGGTAGAGAACCATAAAAGTGAATACTTTTGTGAAGTCTGTGAGGAAAAGCTCGATCCGACCAAATGGTTCTATCATTGCAATGTGTGTGCCTACTCTTTACATACTCGCTGTGCTCCCGTAATACTTAACTTTCAAGCAGCCTATAACAATTACAGAAGCCTTTATCAGTTTTTGAATATAAAGTTTGGGGGAATTTATAAAATCAAAGGTCACGAGCACTCTGTATCACTTGCTCTAGGGATTGACGCAGATGGTAAATGCCCAATCTGTGATAATCGCATTTGGAGGTGGGAATTGTTCGCTAAGTGTTTGAAATGCAAGGTCGCAATGCATTACACGTGTTGTAAGAGTTAGAGATTGTAATTTGTTTTTTAAATAATGCATATCTCAGAATTTGATGCAATGATTTAAGCTTGACACCCTTTTACTGTTCTTTTATTACATTTGTTTCCTCAATGGACTTTTTGTTGGAGCGTGTTTATTTGTTTCTAGTTATTCTCTTTTGGGAGAGATTGAATTTAAATATGGTTAAATAAAAATAATCCTTAGCAATCAAATTATGAAAATTACAACTGAGAGAGATCATGGTATTTAATCGAGTATCAATTGCTTTTTGCTTACTGGATAATCAACAAGGTTTTTTTTTTTTTACGGAACCGTGGATATGCAACAAGATTTTTCCAAAATAAGGAATCAAGAACTGAACCAGTGAACCGCAAGTCTACATTTCAATTCTGTTTGAATCGGTTCTCAATTATCATTGATGACTTGAATATACTCAATTACCCTTATGGCTGCTAATAAGCTCGTGGTCAAGGGCATGTCGTCTTTGGTTAAGATGCATGTGAATCACATAGACATGTGTATTAAAAATTATGTCAAAAGTACCAATTTATCCTAAATGAAACTTATCCAAATTTTTTGTGATATAAGCCTTTGTTTAGTTTGAATAAGAGTAAATTACATAGATGGTCCCTGTGGTTTGTCCAAAGTTTCACCCACAGTCCCTCAAAGTTTTTTGTTGCACGGATAGTCCCTATCTTTGAAAAGAATAACACTCATAGTCCCTCCACTTAACTGGGGTTAGTTGCTTCCGTTATCTTTTGCATCGTTAGTCCTTTTTTGTTAAACATCATTGCATCGTTAGTCCTTATTAATAACGGCATTTTATAATTTGAAAAAAATAAAAAAAAAATTTGAAAAAATTGAAAAAAAATTCTAACAAAATTTTTTTTTTTTTTGAAATTTAATTTTTTTTTTTAGAAATTTAGAACAAAAAATTGAAAAAAAAAATTTGAAAAAAAAATTTTGAAATAAAAAATTTGAAAAAAAAAATCAATTTTTTCAATTTCAATTTGAAACAATCAAATTTAAAAAAAAAAAAAAAATCAGAAATAAAAAAAATTTTGAAATTTATTTTTCAATTATTTCAAATTTTTTTTCTAAAAAATAAAAAAAAAGAAAAAAAATCAAAAAAAAATTATAAAAAATAAAAAAAAAATTTGATTTCAAAATTTCTTTCAATTTCAAAAAAAAAAATATTTTCAAAAAAAATCAAATTTCAAAAAAAAATATTTTTTTGTTCGAAATTTCTAAAAAAAATCAAATTTCAAAAAAAAAAAAAAAAATTTTGTTCGAAATTTTTTTCTTTCAATTTTTTCAAAATTTTTCAAAAAAATCAAATTTTTCAAAATTTTTTTTCTAAAAAATCAAAAAAAATTAAAAAAAATTTGATTTCAAAATTTCTTTCAATTTCAAAAAAAATCAAATTTCAAAAAAAAAAATATTTTCAAAAAAAATCAAATTTCAAAAAAAAAAATTTTTTTCGTTCGAAATTTCTAAAAAAAAATCAAATTTCAAAAAAAAAATTTTTTTTTGTTCGTAATTTTTTTCTTTCAAATTTTTCAAAAAAATCAAATTTCAAAAAAAAAATATTTTTTTGTTCGAAATTTTTTTCTTTCAATTTTTTCAAAATTTTTCAAAAAAATCAAATTTCAAAAAAAAAAAATTTTGTTCCAAATTTTTTTCTTTCAATTTTTTCGAAATTTCTAAAAAAAAAAAATTTTTAATTTAAAAAAAAAAAAAAAATTTGTTCGAATTTTTTTCTAATTTTTTTTTAATTTTTTTCAAATTATAAACGGCCGTTATTAATAAGGACTAACGATGCAATGATGTTTAACAAAAAAGGACTAACGATGCAAAAGATAACGGAAGCAACTAACCCCAGTTAAGTGGAGGGACTATGAGTGTTATTCTTTTCAAAGATAGGGACTATCCGTGCAACAAAAAACTTTGAGGGACTGTGGGTGAAACTTTGGACAAACCACAGGGACCATCTATGTAATTTACTCTTTGAATAAAATGCATATTATATTTTATAGTATAGAGACATGAGTCCGTTATCAGTCATGGTGTTATATATAAGAATAGTTTAGACGTCTAGAGACGTGCTAGCTCGGACAACTTCTTATAATTAACATCACATGTATCAGATCAACTTTAATCCTATAGGTTGTTAGAATGTAAGGACTAGCGTATCAATTGAATTTGCGAGCAGAAAAGACATTATGGACGGAAATTTTTTTGTGATCAACACTTAGTAAGTTTTTGAAATTCTTTGTCATACTACCTAAATCAAAAAACGACTCGTGAGATGATCAAGGTGGAAGTATCTTTAAAAAATCTGGTTGATTGAAACCATGAGATTCTTGTAATGTTTTTAGACTAAAACTTTAATAATACACGACTCATGCATGCACAGGGCACCAAATTTTAAGGAGGCACCAATTGTTGAAAGCCCACTATGTATATATTTGTCTATTCAAAGTCTTTTTTAAAGCCCAATCTTAAGCCCATGTTCAGAATTGAGTTCAGTTATGAAACATATATCCATGTCAATGTAAGGCAAGAAAACACAGATAAAAAAATAAAATAAAATAAACGTCGTTACATTTAATAAATAAATAAAAATGTAAGGCGAGAAAACACAGATATAGTCTCATATATATTTCCAAATTGATCAACGTCGTTACATTTAATCTATAATCAAAGATAACAAACTATTTTATTAAGATGATTTGTTTTGTATTACTTTTACAGACGTTGCTTTGCTGAAGTTAGTATACAAGCATATTATTATATATACTAAAACCCAGAAAGTGGGCCGTTAACAGCACACGTATTACAAAAATTATTACGGAAATATTAAGGACCAATGTGTGGTTCATGTTGAAGGAGTGCAAGTGTTACTGTATATCATACTTTACAAAGTACATATGTTGCAAAAAACTATTGGATGAAAAATAACGGGCACTGTTACTCCGTTCCGTAAGAGAACTGTGCGAAGCACTGTTCATCATCTAATTACCCCGTTACAACTACTGTTTATAACCGTAATCAGGTTGTAAGGGTGGTGTTTCCCTGGTTCTTATCTTAACTTGATGGATAAATATCCATACACTCATGACTCATCTAATCCTTCAAAACCCAGAAACTTCTAATATATTCTCTTTCTCTAATTGCATCTACCATACCACACATTAGCAAGAAACAACAAAAAAAATATTCTACTTACACAGGTATGCACATGAATTTTTGTTGTGTAGTTTCTTAAATCTGACTTTATGCAATTACAATATTCCAATTGAATCGATTTTTTTTTTTTTTTTTTTTTTTTTTTTTTTTTTTTTTTTTTTTAGTTCTTTTGTTGGGAATCGTTGTTATATTTTTACTGTCATTTATGTGTTAATTTTCGTTCCAATTCAATCGAATTAGGTTTTTTTTTAGGGTTTCGATTAAATTTTAGGTTTCTTATGAAATTAGGGGTGTTTGGGATTGGGGTTTAGATCAGGGTTCTTATGAAATTAAGTTATTAGGGTTAATGGAGTTGCCTAATTAGATTTGCCATTGTGGCAGGTGTGTCATGACAGGAAGTGAACTTATATGTTACTATAAATCGTGGTCGCAAATATATATAGGCCATGATCGCAGTTACTATCGGATATAATAGATATAAATGGTTTGGTTGTTGGTTGTGCCATTCACTTGGCTATAATGATTCTTTAAATATGTTGTCTTTGTGCAGAACATGGAAGGATGGTAGAGTGCAACAACAGTTGCCTCAGCAACCTCCACGTCTGCAGCTGTTAACCTCCGTGTATTGGCGGGCGAAACTCTCCTTGCATGTGAGCCACAAATTGGGCCTTACTTTGTAATACAATTATTGTTGCAAACGCAACTTCTGTGTTTTAGTATATATAATAATTAGGGATTCTCCGGAAATGGTTCATAAGATTTAGGGTTTCGATTAAATTTTAAATCGCGACTGTAATAGAAAAAAAGGGTAAGCTCTCTGGTCTATTTGTTTGCAATGCTATGGTTATTAAAGTTGACAAACACTTCTTTAGGGTCTTATGAAATTAAGTGTTTAGGGTTAATGGGGTTCGCTAATTACTTTTCCCGTTGTGGCAGGTGTGTGGTGACAAGAAGTCATCTTATACGCTGCTATAAATGATGGTGATAAATATATAGGCCGTGATCGCAGTTACCATCGGATATAATAGATAAAATGGTTTGGTTGTTCATTGTGCCGTTCACTTGGCTCTAATGACCCTTTAAATATGTTGTCTTGGTGCAGAACGTGGAAGGACGGTAGAGTGCAACAAACAGTCTGCAGCCATGGTGGAATTCTGAATTTGAAAATTAAGGTTGCTTATGTTTTTTATAAGAGGCAATGATGAATTTGAACGTGTTTGATTAAAGGCGCGGACTTCCGTATCTTGGCGGGGCAAAGTGTCACATTTGCAGCCATGGCGGATTTATCCCCTTTTTGAGATTACCAATCAATCTGAGCCTCATATTATGAACTAAAATCAGTAACTTCACTTTTGGTTGTTATTGGGAAGTTTAATGATCGAATTGTGGGGGCCACATTGGAAGGCAGAGCTCTCAATGGTATCTTGAACACCTGCAGGTCCATTGTAAGTCATATATAGACAGGTAACAAATATACTACTCGGTACGCTTATACAAAATTGTATTGGACGACTGGGATGGGTGCGTCAGAATGGGTAAATTTCTTTTTTTACCTTTTACAAACTTATCTTGAAGTATTTATGTAAATGCGGTTTTATTTTGGTGTCGCTTGGATGAGATATTGACATGTTAAAATAGCCACTACTATAGCACCTCTTTCGGAAACAATACAATTTGACTCATCCTGCTTGGAGCTATATAGGGGCTGTTTGGCTAAGCTTAATTTGTGTTTCGACCCTAAGTTTTGTAGTTAAGAAAATGTCTTCATTTTTTTAGAACAAAATATTAAGCTCATTTTTTCATTCAAATACGTTTGTACGCATAAGGGTAGAATAGATAATCGAACATATATCATACATTCGACACGTTAATTTGGATTATAGTGTTATTCATGAAGTTGTAGCGAATTGTAACAGTTTACTTTTTGTGATCATATATAACCCATAAATAAAGATGGATAAAAGAGTCTTTGCGGGTTAACCCGAATGCCAATTTTTTATTTACTAAATTTTATAGGTAGAAAAATACTTGGTAATAGAGCTTGACCCATCCTAAATTTAGCCATTCCACTATACCTTTGATAGAAGGTATTCTGCATTACAACTCGAAAGGTGGGCTGAGTCAACCTGAAAAAAAGTAGAAAATGTTTCTGGTGTTAACGCGGACTATCTTTTTGTGGCACATAGGGAAGTGTGTAGAAGAGTACAAGTTCAAGCTAATTTTTGGTGTTTTTTGAAGCGAAAATAGTCTCACATGACGCAACAGCCTGTAGGTTTAAATATCTTGCGGAATTCCTTAGTTCTTATGCAGAAACAGTCCTAGAATCACAAACCTATAGTAGTTAAAGTTTTGAAGAAATTGCAGTAACTTACCCATAGTTGTTTTAATATTTTCATGTAACAATATATAATTGTGTGGAGACATATTTACTCACAGTTTTTTATATTGATTTCAGATATATGAATCTGCTAAGTTATCATTTTTTTAGTTACCATTCTTACGCTTTTTAATGTGGCCCAGCAGATGTAGCTCAACCGTGTCATTTTTGGAGTTGAAGCAGGTGATCACAGGAATGAAAATGGTTGCAGCAGATGATCACATTAATGGTTAACGGTATGTTGTAATTTGATGTTTGTTTAATTAGATTATACAAAAACTAAATCCTGCATTTTTATTCTACATCCAACCTCCTTCATGGCAGCCTTTGTTTACAAAATAATGATACTCTTTTGTCCAAATTTTAGATAAATGTTGCTGCCATGGTCGACGTTGATGAGAGCTTTAATAAATTTGAATCTGCTGCTGTTGCTGCTGAGGAGGGATCATGAAGATCATCGTCACGAAGAATGATTGTCTTGATTCAGCTAACGTTTGCTGATTCTGCTGCTGTTGAATCTGCTGCTGTCAGCATATGAGATTCTTATTTGCTCATCTGATCTTTCAGTTTTATGACCCCACACAGCTTTGGTCCAGTGAATTTATTCTAAAGCACTCGGTGTAACAAGTGAATGGCGTTATTCTTGCCATGTCTAAAAGACTTTGCAGGATTTGCAAACGACAAAGAAAAATCATAGCACAGGCAAAATGTTTTATATTGTAATTTTTGATATCTTACAACTTCTACATTTGTTCATAGGATCAAGATCGACAAAGTAGAAAGCTACTCAATTGCATACAACTTCAATCTTTAGTGTCATGTAAGTGTAGTTTCTGATGTCAATTGTATATTTGTGTTTTTCGATAATGTTTACTTTGGATTTCTGGAAATATTGGTTGCGTTTGCTTGATTTGATTGGTTTTATGTAGCTCAAAAATTGAATTACGTGAAAGGAGTTTCAGTATTAGTTAAACTTATTGTAATAGCTAATTAGTTAATTGTCTTAGTTGACTTCCTCCTATTGGAAATGAGATTATTTTTTTATCACAATTTTTTCTACCTGTTTGAAGCATACATATGCCTATAAAAATTTTTTGAGTTAACAAACAAATACATATTTAATGAGAACCTTTCTTATAGGAAAATCAGAAAAACCGGAAGCAAATACAACCTTTATACGATAAATTTCAAAACTAAACGAACATAAAGCGTCCACACAAACTCACCCGCAGCAACGTGCGGGCTTTCCCGCTCGTTTTAAGCATTACTCACTTTTTGTTTTTCTAAAGGCAATATATATATATTATATATAGTATATAGACAATCAACAATAACATTACTCAAATTTTATGCATTTTAAGTTTAAGAAATTCATATGCATTCATTATAAGTAGAAGAGATAATTAAACTAGCAAGATGCTAGGAGTTACAATTATCTAATTGAAACTGTCAACCAACCTAAACAATTACAATGACCCAAAATAACTACCACAACCTCAAAAACCTTACAATCATAGGAGGATCCTACGCAATCCAACCCTTAGTCACCGCACAACACCTAACCACTTTAGGGCATACCTTATTTGAATCATGGAAACGGGTGAAAAGCCGATCTCGACCAAATGGTGACGCAGTGATATGTAGAAGCAGTTGACCGAGATAAAACCTAACATTGCACGGCCATCACATGTCGAAACTAAACTGGTTACAAATCGGAGGCTTTATCCTTTGAAAACGCTTGGAGAATAACACCATTTAAATAATAGATTGCCCGTTGTAAAAATAGTTATGGGCCTATTGATGAGTCTTACATCTTTTATATAATACAAGAATTACATCATTTCGGAGTGTTTTTGCAAATCCCTTCTCATTGAAAAAAAAATTGGACCAGTAGGAGAGCTTGATTTTGCCACGTAGGCGAAATCGAGCAACGTGATTGGTCAATAGAAAGTCAAAATTAAATTGATTTTGGTCAAACTTAATAAATTTGGTGGAGAAATTTAGTTAAGAAAAAAAATGCATAAAAATATAGGTGTCAAAATTATGAAAATAAAAACTTAAAAAAAGAGGAAATACTAAATAAAACTTTAGTGATTAATTTTAAATAATTTATATAGAGTAAAGTGTAAAATTACAAGTTTACATGTTTTTTAATAACTTTATAAAAAACACAAATAACCCTCTACACTTTAATAAAAAGTCAAAATTGAATTGATTTTGGTCAAACTTTAATAAATTTGGTGGAGAATTAATAAAATCTTAATGGTTGAATTTTAAATATATTAGAGTTAAGTGTAAAATTATAAGTCTTCATTCTTTTTAATAACTTTAGATAATAAACAATTAACCACTTACACTTTATACCTCTGTACTTTATAATGTTAACTTTGTTTAAAATTACATGAGTAATAGTTCTTTTTTTTTTTTTTTTTTTTTTTTTTTTTTTTTAATTAAAGTAAATTTAGTAAATATGTGAATTAGTTTTAATATACGTTAAATATTTTTTAAACTAACGTTAGTTTTAAACTTTCATCCATTAGAATATTTTTTTTAAATAAGGACTCATGTTACTAAATAAAAGTTTAATTTATGCGTACACGGATTTGAAATACGGCTAAATTATTAATAACGGGAATATAGTTATCAAATGGTAAGCATGAGTTACTGTGATATGAAAATAAATATACGCGATTCTACTTATAACAACGACTTATGAAATTGTTATTGAAAACTTATATATGGATATCCATAAAAACATTTTAAAAACTTTACGGAGCATATTTTAACTTCATCAACGCTCATTATGTGCCACTAAATTCGCACATTTTGTACAACATGATATCAATAGTTAAAGTTAAATAACAATATTAACCTCAAACTCAACATCTCTGTCAGTTAAAAACGTTATACAAAGCTAATTATTAAAAAAAAAAAAAAAAAAAAAAAAAAAAAAAACAAAAACACATCGATTAGATAGTCATTCTTTAATATAGAAGCTGTTTTCTTTAAATTATAAAAAAAAATGCATGCATCAATATCCTTATTTGATAAGAATCACCTCCTAAATCAAAAAAAGAAAAACTACATAACGAAAATATAAGTAAAAGAAATATCACAATTACAAAACACATCATAAATTGATAGCACGGGTTTGCAAAACTAAAAACATATATTACTAACATCTCATGCAAGTCAAGTATTATCATGTGATTTTGGTTGAATAATAAAATATAATTTTTAATCGAAAAGTATTCTCCTAAAATAATAGGTAGATTAGAACATATATACATATGATTTTTTTTATCTTTAATCCACTAAGTAAAACTATTTGAAACATGTTAAGTGGTTCATTTTTTAATCGATAATAATACATAATTAAATCAAAATTTTAAAAACCTTGTGCGTGCACATGTATTATAACTAGTATTTATATATATATAAATTTAGCATTTGAAAGGGCTTAGTTTTGTTTATCATCTAAGGCAACTGAAATCCATGAGACGAACCTCCATATCATTCACTCAATTTTCATGTAGAAATTAGTACAAATTACACATCGTGCATATTTAGATACCCTCGACTTGTACATCTATACATAGAACCCGTAATATAACTTTGTTATGGATCTAGTAACTATTGAGATTATGGCAATAATAAAGATTGATTGATCGACTAATTTGCAATAGTTGCTATTATCAATATTAAATTTAAAGGAATCTTTGGAAGCTTTAGCAGCTATTCATGGCTTGTATCCAACATTATAACATTTCCTTTCCAATAGAAACATCATGAAAATCAATTATATTGATTTGTGCATCTAACTAATTATCTTTGCCAGAATTACTTCCTTTCTACTAGTATATCTTACATAATTTCTTAGGAGCAACTAGCAAGTACATAATGATAGTTGACGTCTCTATCTCCTTTTTTTCAGTAGATAACCATGCAATTGTTAAAAATTTGTTACAACAATTCGGATACAAAGAAAAGTAAAAATGCTTCATTATGATTAACTTTGGTTTTCACATTGATAATTAGTTACATATATACACACAAAATTACTTAACCTCTACAAATCAAGGCCATTAAAGTTACCACAACGAAAACAAAAAAAAATACAGTTTGTTACAGTTACAACTTATATTGCCTAATTAATGTTTAATTTGTTACGATAAATTTGACACTTTCAATAGACTAGACAATTCTAAATAGTCAACCAGTACACAATTACTATTTACATGTTTATCTTTGTCACTCATCATATGGGATTTTTTACAATACGAAATTTTGTTTTTCGTTATATTATAAACTAATTATTTTGAAAACTAATTAAATGGATATATATAGAGAAAGATAAAACTATTTACCCAAAAATTATACACAAATCCAAAATATATAAACATCACATAACCCAATAATCACAAATTATATTCCATAAAAACCATTTATACATCAAAACAAAAATCACCAAAATCTTGAAACAATGAGTTTATTCATGATCAAGATTCAATCTTTCTTCATCTTTACTATTCTTTACCTAATCCCTTACACCATCTCCGATCACAACCACACCAACCACCATAACCACCACCATAATCCACCACCACCACCACCACCACCCACCATACAACCACCACCACCACCACCACCACCAACCGCCATACAACCATCACCACCACCACCACAAAAACCAAGAAGACCCTTAGGAACATGGACACTACTCCAAAGATCCATAGGCATATCAGCCATGCACATGCAACTCCTCCACGACAACAAAGTAGTCATCTTTGATCGAACCGATTTCGGCCGGTCAAATCTAACCCTCCCATACGGCCAAACATGTCGTTTAAAGGACGAATTAGTACATCCCGATTGCACGGCTCATTCGATTCTTTACGACGTACCTTCCAACTCTTTTCGACCACTTTCTGTCCAAACTAATGTATGGTGTTCTTCTGGTGCTGTGGACCCCACAGGGACATTAGTACAAACTGGCGGATACCATGCAGGTGATCATAAGATACGTTTGTTTACACCATGCACAGGTAATGATGATGATGATGAGGCATCATGTGATTGGGTCGAACTCGAAAGAAACTTAAGTGTTCAAAGATGGTATTCTTCTAATCATATTCTACCCGATGGAAATATCATCATTGTTGGTGGACAGATAAAAAAAGTATCGGTAACTTATGACCATGTCGACATTTTTTTTTCCTGACGAGGTGCACGCAAAGATTAATGAGCTAACGAAGTTGTAAAGGAAATGACGAGACCACAAAAGAGCAGCCTAAAACTCGGTTATCTCATGTAATAAAAATCTTTGATGGTTTTTTCGGGCACAAAGTAAATTGCTAACCCAAAACAAAAATGAGAATAAAGTTTGCTACGTACTTTTTAACTTTTTTATGCAATTAGCCTTTTTTGGGGAAAAACGTCAAGGCGTATATAGCATGATGGGTATATTATATAAGCAGAATGACTAGAGTAGTTATGCCATCAGTCAATGGAAGAAACTCGAGCTTTACAGTAACTGTCGATCGGGAAGGAACACACCAAGAAAAGAGTATTGTGAAAAATGGTGTTCGATCTAAGAAAGTGTGTTTGGTTAGAAGCACTATAAAAAGGAGGTAAACAGACGCGCATTTAAAAAAAGCATCGTAACACCCCCTATGTTTTAGAAGCGAAATTAAAATTCTTACCCTAGAGGAACTCTACTCTTCAACCACACATGGCTACAGGCCAGATCACTTTTAGGAAGTATATCAGAAATGACATCTGTTTTATCATTAAAAGAGCCAAATTTACGGTCACGATCATCACCACTATTCGAATTTAGTACCTTAGATGCTGACCAGAGCCTCTGTAGTGCAGTAGATTGCCTATCACTACTCACTTTAACGTGCTCATAAAATGGGCTCATTGGTGATGGAGGTGAACAGTTTAAAGACAAAACAGAAGGAGATGAAAATGAAGGTGGAGCAAGAAATGTTAACGTCAAATCCTCGTTTGTTAAGTTTGAAGCATGAAGCGTTAAGACCTGAAAACAAACAAAATACAATGAGCTACTCATCCGTACTAGACAAATGACCCTTTTTATCACGTCACACATCCTATCCGACCCACACATTTTACCAAATCTAGAAAATGTTTTCCGGATAGAAACCTGAACAGGTAAGTTAGGGATTCTGTCATCTGGGTGGATAATTTGTCTTGACATTTGAGATGCAACAGAGATCAAAATATCTTTTTGGATACGCGGTCGCCAATTTGTTGGCTGCTTGAATAACAACCTCGATTCTGCACGAAATATATATTACAACACAGTTTTATAATCAGATACTATTAGAAAGATCCTCATTAATTACCAGTGTAGTTGGATCTACATGATACAAGAACTGCATATTTATTAGCAGGCGAGGCACCACGGTCTACATTGGAGAAGACGTACAGACTTCTATCCCCTGGAGCATTAGAACTCCAAAGTGGTGTTGCTGGTTTGAGAATGAAAGAATGTTCCTCACCTTTCCTGTCAAGCAAGTGTTTGACTTGGTCAATGTCGATATTACCCTTCCATAATGACGATATACGGGAGCTTTTAGACCTAAATTGATATCATCTAACGTCTAAAATACCCTTAAAATAACAACTATGGGAGCTTTCCGATAATATGTACCCCTAAGTTTTTTGTTTATTTTTTATTTCATTTTTTATCTGCATAATTGTTTGCAACAAATAAAATTAACCTGCGGGCTAAAGAAACGAGGGAGGGGATTAACCTGAGGGCTAGACCTGGCAAGCCATGGTCATTGCCGGTTTCAACACACGCAACTGGAGAAGACATAGAGGGTCCACCTTTGGAAGCCGCCTCAAACATAACTGTTATGGCATCCAAGTATATAACAATATCTGGTACATGTGCTGGAGAAACATTCTGCATAATCATGATTCAAACAGATTATCAATTAGCTCCGTTATTTTAGTTAGATTGAGATGAATTCTCTCATGTTGCTAATGTTGTGAGAGAGCATAGAAGAGTGGGCACTCTAATTTAATGGTTATTTGCATATAATGCCAACATACTATCTCGTTTGTTTCGTTTTAGTCACTATAATTTTTTTTTAGAAGTCCAAAAATACTACGTAACGTTTTGTGTCCCGTTTGGGTCATTTGTAACCAAAAGACCCTTTGAAACCGGCTATTGATTATAACAATCTGCATAATGAGATGGTAAATTTATTTGTGAATTTGATTAAGTTATAAATAACGATAAAACTTATACTATTAAGATTCCCGATCACAAAATGACTGAAACAGGACACAAATAATCTTTAAATGCACAGATGTACAAAAAATGCAATTAAACATGACAAATGAGAAACATCGTAGATTCGTAGGTATTTAATGCAAATAACCCTTAATATGATTGTATTCAATTTGAACATGACTAACACTATAATTCAAAGGCGAAACAAAAGTTTGTACCTTTATTTGAATACAAAGAAGATCTTTTGTATTGCAGTCAGCAGCAAAGCAATGAACCTCTAAAGGTTGTACAATTTCAATTTTCCTCCTCCACCTTCTACCCGGTATGTAAATTCCTTCAAGTCCACAACGAACAGAAAACCTTTCTGGTTCCAGTGGGACCCCTCGAAAAGATAAAATACCTTCAACACTTCTCACGCTTCCAGACCTGTTAGATGAGACTTGATCCCAGTCTTGTGATGAAAGTGACGACATTGAATGACTCCTAAACTGGCCTAACAAAAAATTCTGAGAACCAAATGAACTTGGGGAGTTTGCTCTGGTCAATGAGTTATGAGCAGTTGCACTGGAACTCGTGTCTACAGAAGATACAAAACGAGGCGGAGAGACAGGATTTTGTACAGGAAGCAACCATTTTAATAGATCTCCATAAGGGTCTTGTTTTGAGTGATCAATGTTTTCTGAGGTTTCATATGATAATGTTGTTGACTGATATTTTTCAAACTGAAGGATTTCCAGAACTGGATCTTTCCAAGAGTCGACACCGATATTTATCTGTAAAAGCACCTGCATCCTTCCAAACAGGAAAACAGAATGCAACCTTACAAATAAGAAAAAAAAATGCATCCTTCTGAATGGTGAATACATTGAGAACTAACAAGTAAATAAAATACTCCCTAATAGTAAATTTTATTTGCAGACAGTCTGTTATTGTTTGCTTAGGCTGCATCAGCTTTAAAAGGCAGGTTGCTACATGCCAAAATGTTCACTGTTTCCGTCTTAATTGCAGGTCAAAAATGGTTGACAAAAGTCTATCCTTTATAAATCCAAACTAACCAGTATATATGATTCACAGACACTCGCTTATCATTTGCTTAGGCGTCATCAATTTTCTTCTTATGTTTCACACATTTTCTTCTTTCACCCTACACAAACTAGTCTCTATACGTATATACACCTGTAAGTGCATGGTTCACTAAATTACTGAACTCCTCTGAACTCTCATTCTATTCATTCTTGTGGAACATCTTTCACTACTAGAACAAAAGTTGCATTTATACTCATAGTGGGTCATCACCAGTCATAGACCAACATGTTCCTAAGAAACGCAAAATGAAGTCTTACATAGTCTAGTCGTTAAGTCTGATATCTCAGAAAGGACCAAATTATTTTTGTGTTTTATCTAACTTAAACAACATTTTATGTCAAAGTATGTCCAAATATGCAATGCTGCTCGGGGCACAAGTACATACAGATAAAAACATGCAGCTTTCTGTTCTGATCTAGCCAGAAAATAAATATGAACGTAATGATGTATATCTTTTAAGAAACATACCACTATGTCTCCATTAGCAAGCATCGTACATTTAACATCATTTTTCGCAAGTCCGCCTGAGGTGCTAGCATCAAGACTTCCTCTATCAACTAACATGGCATCCTTACTTGATTCGATTGGAATAAATTTTCCTCCAATTGTTGATGTTGATCCTGGAAATGCTTTCTCGGGTTTCCTTCTCGACCAAAGAGCTTCATCTGCCTCAGCAATTCGAGCAAAAAAATGAGATTTTTTAAATCTTATCAACAACTCTTCCGCCTGATCCTGCTTGCTTGGGGTTAAGCATGCTATTATATGAACTTGTTCACCTGATTACAAAATAGTAAAGTTTTACCACAAAGCGGAAAAGAGAAGAAATAGGTTATAAAGATGAACAACTACCAGGAAAAACAAATGGGCGATCCAAGGATCTAAATGACAGCATATCTGATTCCTTACTCCAATCATCAGAAAGCTCCTCTGCAAAAGTGTTTGACACTAATGATGACTTGTATTATGAACATCAATTTGCAGATACACAAATTATATTTGCCAGTAAACCGTCTTTTTGAGAACTAGTAGAAAACTAGCAACTGACTGAGATCAATTTTTCAAGGACAACATGTCTTCTAAAGAGAATCTTATTTATTCAGAGACCGTCACTTGATAGAGCAAAATAAAGTAATTAAGAAAAGTAAGAAAGGATTACTGCATGGAATGATAATATATCCTTCTTCATGAACATCGATGTGCTTATCTACAACGGTCAAGCCAGTCTTCGTTCTTAACGCCCCTAATCTGCCAGATTTACTCCCAACTCCGTCATAATCATTAGCGGATGATGTTACGGGATATACACTTGCAGCTATAAGATCGTCTAATTTTGCAGCCAGCTTCATGTCGTATGATTGTGCTTAAGCTTCTGTCTCCTGATCTGCAGGATGGGACCCGCTCCCAAAACATTCGCCGGCCAGACAAGAATTCCACTGAAATGCAAAAGATACGTATTATTCACTTGAGCACTAAACGTGTAGCTACGCGTCAATAGATTATGCCTATTTGGCTGAAAATTTAATCTACGGTTACTTAGAACTTAAATCAATCAATAAGCTTGAACCCATTCGGCAGTTGTTGTTAGTGATCAACTCTTATAAGCCAACTGCTCAAAATATGAAAAACCTTATGATTCGTCCTACTGTGAAGCACACTTTAAGAGACATTTTTGTACCCATTCTTGATATCTTTCTTAAAATCGAACTTAAGGATTACTTATCTTAATCATCTTATCAGCTTTAGGAGTTATTTAAATGCAAATAGCACCTTTGAGTGTTTGGGTGGAAAAAACAGCCTACACATTTGGGCTTATTTTTGGCCAAATAACCACTTCTCCAAAAGTTCCATAGAAAATGCTTATTTCAAAACAGCTAAATAATTAGAATAAGCTCAAAATATCTTTTTATTATATTATTACTTATCATCCCTATACAACAATATCAGTTATAACTCTTTCTTCTGCTTATTCACGCCATACCTATTAATTCTCCAATACATTATCAATGCTGATTCATAGCACCTATACCACAATTCATTCTTGAGATCACATTTTTCTATCATCTTAACACGTCTCCGTTAAGGCTTATTACAACGATTAATTCTGCTTATTCATAGTATATTAGTATATCTATTAATTCTCTATTAGTTTAACAATGGTGACTAATATCACCAATACCTCCACAGAAATTCACAATATACCGAAATAGAACCGAACTAGAAACAATCATTCATAAAACTTGCGCGCATAAAACATTTGACACACTTTCATAAGCAATCCGTTACAAGAATCCGCACTTATTATCTTAGCATTTCTTCATTTATCCTTACCACAACAATACCGTCTAAAATTCTTACTTGTGATTAGTCCAATGTTTGGAGCACTAGTGCTTAAGTCAATAGACCCAGGTTCAAGTCCCATCCTTGGCATTTGCTTCATATAGGTACCCACCTCCGCAAAACCTATGGGCACACTGGAGAGACTTTGTGGAATAAGAGCTCAGGGGTCCGAATCTTGGCTCGTGCTCACTCCAGTTTGTGCCCCCACTAGGCCAGGAGAGTTGCCGGAGCTATTCCTTGTGGGGTGGACAATGGCTGGTGCCAAAAAAAGGCACCCGGGGTCAGGGTGTTCCCGCCAATCTACACCTTTTGTGGAATTCTATATTACTTTAAAGTTTAAACGATGCTGATCATTAGCACCTATATCTACCACTTCTTTGAGTAGCGTTTATTTGTTAACGCTTCTTTGAGTAGCGTTTCTAATACTAGCATTTATGCAAAATCCAAAACGTCGTCCACTCGTAAAAACTAAACGCTAACGCTAACCACTTCTTCAACTACTAAAAACTAAAACACTCCTTGCCTTTAAAATCTAGACGCTAAAAGCTGATAAAAGCTCCTTGCCAAACATTATAATCAGTGACGTCATAATTAGGTAATTAGGATTATTTTTTTAATTGAAACGAAAATAGTAAAATGTATGAATAATAAGTGGAAATGATTATTACCGATCAGAGAAGATGACCGTTGGAGATTGATTCAGGTAATGTGATTTTATTTTTTCTATTTATTTATTTAACCGGTCATGTTAATCTATTTTATTTAGTGACAAAGTGTTTGTTTATTGAGTGTCTTGGTTTCATCCTTGTGGTTTGCGTTGACCGCAACCTGTGGTCCTTTGACCAAAATAATTGCACCGTTCATCCTTAACTTAAAAACATTATGCACCATTAGTCCCTCCCTCTAACAGGGTGGACTAATGCTCGTTAACTTGTTTGCTTATGAGGGTATAATCGTCATTTCGCACTATAAGGACGAACGGTGCAAGGACGAACAGTGCAATTTTTCGCTTTTAGTCCCTTTTTTAACGCTTTCTTTTTTTTTTTTACGTTTTCGTCCGTATTTTTACGTTTTCATCCCGTTTTTTACGTTTCCATCCATTTTTTTTACATTTTCGCCTGTTTATTTTACGTTTTCGTACGGTTTTTACATTTTCATATGTTCTTTTACGTTTTCGCCCGTTTATTTTACGTTTTCTTCCGTTACGTTTTGTTCCATTTTTACGTTTTCGTCTGTTTATTTTACGTTTTCGCCCTTTTTTTACGTTTTCGTCCATTTTTTACGCTTTCGTCTATTTTTTTACGTTTCTGTCCGTTTTTTTACGTTTTCGTCTTTTTTTTACATTTTCGTCTGTTTATTTTACGTTTTCATCCGTTTTTTATGTTGTCGTATGTTTTTTTACGTTTTCGCCCGTTTTATTATGTTGTCTCCTGTTTTTTTACGTTTTCGTTCGTTTTTTTATGACGTCGTCTGTTTTTTTACGTTTTCGCCCGTTTTTCTTACGTTTTGGTCCGTTTTTTATGTTGCGTCCGTTTTTTTACATTTTTGTCCATTTTTCTTACGTTTTTATCCATTCTTATCCGTTTTCATCTTTTTTTTATCTGTTTTTTTACGTTTTCATCTGTTTTTTTTGTTGTCATCTGTTTTTTTACGTAAAAAGCATACGAAAACGTAAAAAAATGGATAAAGAAGGTGAAAACGGATAAGAATAGATAAAAACGTAAAAAACAGACGACAACATAAAAAAAGGACCAAAACGTAAGAAAAAACGGGCGAAAACGTTAAAAAACAGATGAAAACGTAAAAATACGGACAAAAGGGTAAAAAACCAGGCGAAAACGTAAAAAATGGATGAAAACGTAGAAAAACAGATGAAAACGCATAAAAACGGATAAGAAAAAATAAAAACGGATAAGTATGGATAAAAACGTAAGAAAAACGGACAAATACATAAAAATAATGGGCGAAAACGTGAAAAAATAGAGTAAAACGTAAAAAAATGGACGAAAACGTAAAAAAAAATGGACGAAAACGTAAAAAATGGACGAAAACATAAAAAAGGGCGAAAACGTTAAAAAAACATATGAAAACGTAAAAACTGGATGAAAACGTAAAATAAACAGGCGAAAACGTAAAAAAAAAATTGATGAAAACGTAAAAAACGGGATGAAAACGTAAAAAAAGGGATGAAAACGGACGAAAACGGGTGAAAACGTAAAAAACGATAGAAAGCGTTAAAAAAGGGACTAAAAGCGAAAAATTGCACTGCTCGTCCTTGCACTGTTCGTCCTTATAGTGCGAAATGACTATTATTCCCTCATAAGCAAATAAGTTAACGAGCGTTAGTCCACCCCGTTAAAGGGAGGGACTAATGGTGCATAACGTTTCTGAGTGAATGATGAACTGTGCAATTTTTTGGTAAAAGGACCATAGGCTGCGGTCAACGCAAAGCACAAGGACGAACGGTGTAGTTTACTCATTTATTTATTTAACCAGTCATGTTAATCTATTTTATTTAGTGACAAAGTGTTTGTTTATTGAGTGTCTTGGTTTCGTTTTGGTTCGTTTTTCGGTTCTGTTTCGGTTATTTTGATTGTATCTAGTTGAAACCGAACCGGAAGTGAATGACCGAAGGACCGGACTAAGTTGGTGTCTCGGTGTTAGTTGAGTATTCTTGTTTTGGTTTGGCTTAGTTTTCGGTTTTTGATGTTCGGGTAAGTCGGTTCTAACCGAGTTAGAACAGAACCATGAAGTAAATGATCAATGAGCCGAGAAATGGTGAGAATATGAACCGAGAACCGGACAAAGTAAGGCGTCTCGGTTTCTGTTTGATTATCGTTGTTTGGTTTGGTTTTTTGGTGATACCTGTTGAAATTTTGTAAAATCAAGCTTTATGTAGCAAGATTTCCGCAATACGTATGTAAAAGGGTATCGAAAACACTATCATAATAAATAAAGCCTTAAAAATATGTTAAAGGACCTGATCAAAATCAACAAATGGTGAGTAATGGCATGTGGCTCGGTAAATTAAAAAGGAGATGTCTTTTTAATCGAGTATTTACTGTTTATTGCTTTTGGATCTGCAATAGCTTTTATTTTATTTTATTTTGTTTTGTTTTATTTATTTATAATTGTTCGGTTCTTTTACGGAACCGAAAACCATGGATATGGAATGAACCCGACACTTAGACAAGATTTTTTCAAAATAAGGAACCAAGACCTGAACCGCGGGTCTACAATTCGATTCGGTTCTCAATTATCGTTGATGACTTGACTCTACTCAATTACCCTTATTGCTGCTAATAAGCTCGCGGTCAGAGCAGGCCAACTCAGGTAAAGATGCATGTGAATTACATAGATTTTTCATTTGTATTGCAAAATGATGACAAAGATACTAGTTTATCCTAAATGCAACTTATCCAAAATTTTTGCGATGTAATCCTTTGTTTAGTTTGAATAAAATGCATCTTATATTTTGTATTCTAGAGACATGAGTCCGTTATTGGTCATGGTGTTATAAGAATAGTTTAGGCGTCTAGAGACGAGCTAGCTTGGACAACTTCTTATAACATCACGTGTATGAGATCAACTTTAATCCTATAAGTTGTTAGAATGTAAGGACTAGTGTATGTGTTGATTTTGCGATCAGAAAAGACATTATGGACTGAAATAATGATCAATCCCGAGATTGTTGGTTTATTTTATTTTTTTTTTTTTTTTTGAAAAGATGAATTATATTACTCCAAAACAATATATTCAATATAAGCAACTCTAAGAGGAGAAGGACAATCCCAAACACCCATTAAACTACCATAGACAAATAACCAGAAGCAAGCTTCTATACAAACAAATCATCAAAACAAACTACAATACAAGAACTCACCAAATTCACCAAGCTAACTAGTATATTCCAACTCTGTGACTACATTTCCGTTTGTAAGATTGTTTAGACCACCATATTATAGCTACATCCTCATAAATGACTACTAGATCCTATCACAAAAAGGCATCATCATAAAAGAAGAATCACTATAAGCTAGCTCAATCCAATCAAAAGCTACATTTCCACACTCACTTCTGAACATATAAACTGAACAACAACCATTATATGAACAAAACTGAACATGGCATCAATTTTGATAGAGCTCTCTGCCATATAGCCAAATATAGTAATCCCTATGGATATCTACATTTCCAGGGCTACATTTCGCTCTTGTAAGATTACCCTAAGAACTACATATAGGTTGCAACTACAAACGTACATATAGCACTAGGGTAGTAGGGTCCTATCACAAGTGGGGCATCACCCTAAATATAAGATCACATGAAGATTAAAACCAACACTACAAAGTGAAGATCTACTAACACTTGAAAGATCAGGGAAAGATCAGGGCATTCCCATCTTTCATAACTCACCCTATCATCCACAATGAAAGCAAATCTTTAATTTGATCAGCATACCTCATATTGGACATTCTATTTTGCAACTACATTCCTTACAACAACATAATCCTTTACTCTCAATCCCAACATCTTTATTTTGACAACATCTACAACATTGCAATAAACCTCTTCCCATCTTTTCCTTTTATCTCTAAAAATCCTTGCATTTCTTTCCCTCCACACACAGTACATACATGCTGCAAACATAAGTCTCCCCACCACACTCCATACTTAATTGCCATTTGGATTGTTAGCCATGATATGAACAATGTTACACCAACTTGAAGGGTAGTTTTACAATCCTGTCATTGCCTGAGTTTTCTTCCAAATCTTCAAAGAGTATGAGCAGTTAAAGAAGAAATGATCATGGTCTTCCATATCTTCAAAGAGTACCATTGTATTTACTCTTAGGAGCAACTACTTAATCATAGTTGACGTCTCTATCTCCTTTTTTTTCAATAGATAACTGATTGGTCCCAAACGGTCAACTAAGTTGAACAGGTTATGGTCAACCAAGTCAAACGTCTAAAACCAACTAACCAAGGAGTACAGTGTATTCCCGGGTCGTTATGTCCCAGCGAGGTAAGCAATTGTAATTAAAAACGTTTAAAGTGATCGGGTGATTTAACAGAAGGATCAGGAATTTGATTATTATGATTAAACTACGAGATTATGATTGGGAATAGCTTAGAAACACTATTGGAACAATTCCTGATAATCAGATGACCTAGAAACGTAAGTAATCCTAAAAACGCGCGTTTGAGTTTAAATTAAACGCAAACGCGCAAAATAAAAAGTGAAACGTGAGCAAATAAAGTCCTACGAATGTGAAAATCATATTTTTACAATCCTAATGTTATAAGAAAATTTTTAGAAAATTAAAATTATTTTTACCACTATTTAATTAATTACTAATTTTTAATTACTTTTTAATTAACTGAATTATACTAATTATTAATTAATTATGAAAATTACCTAGAAAAATGAAAATTAAATTTAAAAAAATCTAAAATATTATAAAACTAATTTTAAAACAGAAAACCTATTTTTTTCTACTTTTTAATTATTAATTATTAATTAAAACTAATTATTTAATTAATTTAAATTAAACTAAATTATAAAAAATACTAAATGACAAAAGAAAAATCTGAAAAAATTCCTAAAATTATTTTAAGTAAAAAGAAGCCTAAGAAAAAATTAAAAATGAAAAGTGCTTATAAATAAGCAGAAAAATAAGCCAAATGGCTTAAATAGAAGTTACACTTTATTTATTTTTGTCTTTTTCTCAATTTTCTTTTACCAACCTGTTAAACTACTTAAAATAAGAGACTTTTGTGAAGGGAATTTAGCTTAAGCTCAGAAATAAGCTCTGTGCATGCCAATAAGCTCCACAGTTTGACTTTCTTTGACCAAACAAAGAATTAAGCTCAAATAAGCTTGTGTGGGGTCCACTGATGTAAATTAAGGTTCAAATAAGTTACTTGGACACTTTTAAACTAAACTCAACCAAATAAGCTATCTGAGTAAGCAATAAGCTCAAAATTTTCTTATGCTAAAACAGTTTAGGGACAAGTCTTTCAAACCAAATCCAGGTGGGGTCCACAGGTTTTAGGGGCACAAGCTGGGTTGAAACAGCTAGCCTGCTAGCTTGTGAACATTTTGGAAGCAAAAACAAGCTCAGGGTCCCACAATGGTGGCCACAGTTAACCACCAAATGTGGTGGTGTGGTGGTGATGGACTGCTGCACAGGGGAAAGGAGTGCCCTGCAGCCTACTTTGGGTGGCTGTGGGGCCCAGTAAAAAATTACTAAAATAAGCTGAAGATGGGAAAATGAAGATGAGCTGGGGGACTAACTTTCCTAAAAAGCACAAGGTCTAGATCCTTACCCTAAAATCACAAATAATCTTTCCATTTTTGCAAAATCTAACACATACAACTTTGACTTTTTACCCTTTTGTTCCTCAGTTGACTAATGTGAGTTGTGTATGACCATGAATGATTGAAGTTGCTGTATTAAGCTAAATTGATTCTAAAATAGGCAAACTTATCTAAATCCAAACTGATTTAATGATTAGAGATCTTAAAAATTCCAACAGATGGCTGCACAAAGGCTTCTAAGCAATTCTTTTTGACTTTAAACTATGACCTATCAACTTGGTGCTTGGGTGCTCTATTTTACCACTGAGACATAGTTTTTAACAAAGGTTCTCAACAAAAACTCAAGAACCTCAGTAAGCAAAAGCTTGGGTGCAGGGTAAGGCATAAGCTTAACAGACAACTTCAGGACTAAATTATTATGACCAATTGATGTTAACAATCTAATCTTTCCCTTGATTCAGATTCTCAAGCAACCAGAGAACATGAAACAACAAGAGTCATTCAACTCCAATCAATTTTTGACCCTTGTGCATTGACCTAAAATCTGACCCATTTCCAAAATTTGCAAACTTGACTTTTGTCAATTCCACTAATTAGACCTAGGTGACTTTTGATTGATCAAAACTTGTTTACTATTCCAAATGAACACTGAATGAAGCTAATCCAACTTAAATCAACACCTAATAAATCTAGAAGCAAGATTATAAGTGCTAAGTACAAACAGTTACATGAATTGATGAGATTCAAATGATTAAGTTTATTTCTGTTAAAATAGACAAAGTAAAGGTTGAAATTGCAGTTGAACAAGCCTAAGTACTCAACCTATGCAAATATGAACCACAAACAATAGCTACAGTACCCTCAAACAGATAATACCAAACACCCCTATGTGAATCTATTTGACAATTTTTTCAAGGTAAATGCAGATTCAAATTCATAAACTTGAAACCTAAGCTTATATTATCACTACAGTAGCATAATAAACAACAATCAACAACAATAATTAAGGAAAATTCATTAAGCTAAAATAATGGAGATTTTATCTTACAAGCTGTCCAAAGTAACACCAGGGGTATTTCAGTATTCAAAACCATTACCTATTGCTCCCATGAGCTCTATACCACTCCATTGTTTCTGCATTGCTCCTTCTCTTCTTCCATTTCTCTTTTTTTTTCCTTTTATTTATTTATTATTTTTTTGTATTTTCTTCTATTTATATTGAAATTGAAATGTAAACTGAAAGTGAATTGTAAAACTGAAAAGCTTATATTAATAAAAGGAAATGAATTACAACTAAAGTTTCAACTGAGATGATAAAGTTACAACAACTTGAAGATAGCTAATTTTAAAACTAAAAATTCTAACAAAGCTGCTCCACTGCTTCATTCTCTTTAAATACTTTCCAATTAGGGTTCCTGAGAATGCTTTGGACTTTTTCCTTCCATTTGAGCCCTAAGATGAAGATAAGGTGATTCCCACCATTCAATTGGATTTTGGCGCCCAAAGTTTTATTTATCTTTTCTTTTGTTAATTGAAGCCAGGGGAGCATTCTTGGAGTTTAGCACTTGTTTGGAGATGCAAGAGGGGTATAGGGGTGATGATGGAGGTTTGTTGAGTGGGGGTGATGATGAGGAGTAGCAGGGTAACAGGGTAGCAGGGTCACGGGGTGTTGGAGGAGGTGGAGTCAAAAGGGTCAAATGGTCAAGGGTTTGACTGGGGTTTAATATATAAAAGGAGGGTGGGCTAAGGTGAGGATTGGGCCAGGTTTATATGTGGGCTGGTGAGGGTGTTGTGTGGATTGTGTTTTATTTAGATTTGGATTTTGGGGAGTTAATAACATTAGGTCCGTTTGGTTTTGTAAACAACAAGGACCAACTTTGTAATTTTCCAAAGTTTGAGGGCTGGTCTTTTAAATTCTCCAATGTTTATCACAAGGGCCAATATTGCTATTTCCAATGATACAAGGACCATAGTTGAAATTTTGAATGTCAAGGGCCACTTTTGTAATTTTCCAAACTGTAGGGATTAAAGTTGCCATTTTTGAAACTTGACTTTTAAATGACTAATTTTTGACAACTTGTGAATCCCAAGGACTTATTATGATATTCTGCAATGTTTTGAGAATCCCAAGGACCATTTATGTAAATTCCAAAAGTTTAGGGTCCTTTTCTGCCAATATTGAAACCTGAGGGACCAAAAGTGTAATTTTCTCAAACTTTTCACACAAGGATCGTTTTTGATAACATTTGACTTTTCAATGCCTTAGGTTGACTTTTCTTTTATTTTAAACTTCCAAGGACTAGTTTTGTCAATTTTTGAAACTTGAGGGACTGAAACTGCCAATTGTGCAAACTTTGTTCATTTTTCATTTGTTTTTAAATATTTTGCATCTAGAACATATAAAAACACACTTTTGGGATAATTTCTGTATTTTGATGCATTTCTGAGTGTTTTTGGATGTTTTGGCAGTTCAGATACGATAAAAATGATGAATATTTACACACTCATCAATAACCATGCAATTGTTAAAAAGTTGTTATAATAATTCAGATACATAGTAGCAATACTTTGGCCATTTGTTCAAAA
Source organism: Artemisia argyi (assembly GCA_030686995.1). Classification (NCBI taxonomy): domain Eukaryota; kingdom Viridiplantae; phylum Streptophyta; class Magnoliopsida; order Asterales; family Asteraceae; genus Artemisia; species Artemisia argyi. The sequence continues at coordinate 181,335,869 of CM060683.1, forward strand.
TACAAAGAATAGTAGAGATGTTTCATTATGATTAACTTTGGTTTCCACATTGATAAGTTACGTACACACATGCAAAATTACTTAACCTCTAAAAATCAAGGCCATTCAAGTACCACAAGAAAAACCATAAAAAGTTTGTTACAACTTATATTACCTAGATAGTGTTTAATTTATTACGATAAATTTGACACTTACAATAGAGTAGATGATTATAAATAGTTGTTTATCTTGTCACTCAAATATTTCATATTCGTGATGCGAGTGAGTCATTTATGTCACCCACATTATGGAAAGGCAGCCGATTGTGAGCTGTGAGCTGGTTCGAGTTACCGCTTATTAACCTTTTGCACATAACTTAGTGTTAAACTAACAACAGTTTATTAAAAAAACAAAAATTTACACTATGGGTGTTTTGAAAAAAGTATGAACATACATACCGTCATACCCTGTACCTTAGGTATATCTGCCTCTGGTCACATGCATCATTTGTTTTATATCAATATAAAAAGTTTAAATTAATTGAACTATATATAAAAAGTTAAAAATAAAAATATGAATAATTTTCTATCTTGACACGTGCATAAACTTGATTGGGTTTATTAATAATACGCTTGTGATTTTCTCATCTTTAATTTTGGTTTGGAATCTCTCGTATATTTTTGCAGTTCCAAATCACAAATTTTAAGTTATTTGTGCATGTAAATTGGTTTTTTGTTCCGTAAATCTTCACTTATCTAAGTGACTAGTTTTGAACATTAATCCAAAACAAAAATTTTCTTTAGTTCTTTTTGTATATCTTACTCTTCTTTTCTTTTTTAAAAGCAAAAGTAAAATAAAACAAAAGCAAAAGCTAATAATGTTGACAGCATGTTTGGTTGAAATTTGTATGACAAAAATTTGGATTCAACCCACATTTATGGGGATAAGCAAATCCATTCTCCAATGGCAGGATTGTCTGACACACCACTATTTTTTTTTAATTCTCTCACATATGTCTAAACTTTTTCTTTTATTTATATATAATAATAACTTATTTATTTTATAGTATATTTTCTCTAATCTACATCAAATCCAAATCCAAATTCAACTCCAAATCCTAATCCTAAACCTAAACCATCTAGAAACCAAACGGACCCTGAATCTTAATATATGTGAAATAAAAGACAAAAAAGAAAGAATACATATTCTTACCTTGAGACACAACTATGAATGTTTAGCTTTATGCTAACTTAGTTAACATAGTAGACAAACATATATGATAATTTGAAATGAGTAAAATGACTAAGGGATCCATTTATGATTAATTCTGATGAAAAAAAATAAATGATTGAACATGTTGAATAAAGGGAAAAAGAAAACAAGCATATAGATTCTTACCTTGCAGAGATAACTATTATTTTATAGCTCTATGTCAGCACAATATATTATCAAAATATTGTAATTAATTTGAGATGAAAATTTTGACACTTTTATTTATGAGTAGGTCAATCGTTTAAGCATTTGAAGTTGCTAGAATGACTAACAATTTAAATAAGAGAATAAGACAACATTTTAAAGTAAAATTTAAAGTTAAAGCTAATAAAATGTAAATGGTAATACATGTAGAATAAAGAATAAAAAAAGAAAACAAACATATATATTCTTACCTTTAAAAAACAGTTAAGTATTTGTAGGTTTAGCATAAAGCCTACATTGTCAAATAAAAATTGAAATATTGGTTACGAAGAGTTGGTTAGAAGAATAATAATTGAAATGGCTACACCGAATACAATTTACAAAAATATATGCTGCTTCACCTCCGCCTTTTTGGTCAAACACAAACTCTACCCCTCCGTGCCTCTCATGCGATCCCGCCACCTCGTCTCGCCTACCTAATCGCTCTTAATCGACCGGTACGACGTCCGAACTCTTCTCTCCGGCCCTCCGCCGTCACGAAAGCGACATAATCTACAAATGTCATCACATTTGTCTTCTGCTAATGCTGAGGTTGATTAGTGAGATCAACAAAAAACACTTTTTTTTTTTTCTAAAGAAAAGATGTGTTAATCTTAGCTATCCATTTTTTCATCAAACAAAAAAACCCATTTTTATTTTTTTTAAACAACATATCTTGCAAACGATAAATCTTCAAGCAATGAAAAATACACCATCGTGACGAGATTTAAATTATCTTTCTATAGATATGCACTTCTAAATACTTTTGACGATTTTTTTTTCAAAATTCCCGCCCAGAAAAAGTAAACGTGATTTGTAAAATCACTTGTGATTTCTTTTTTTTTGTGATTTGTAAAATTTCCGTCTAAAAAATCATTTATGATTTATTATTTTCCTATTTGTAAAATCAATTTTGATTTGTTATTTTTCACATGTTGCGTGTGATTTTTAAAGTAATAAATCACATGTGATTTTTTTTGTCGAAAATTTTGAAACAAATCGACGAAAATATAGAGGATTTAATTCTCGTCCGCAATGGTATAATTAATTTCGCGTAATAATTAACGGTTTGTGAGATATTTTAATTAAAAAAAAACATATGGAAGTTTTTTGTTTTTTTTTTTTTTTTTTTTATTGGATAAAAAAAATAGATAGCAGAGATTGCATGGTTTGTTATTTTTAGATAAAAAAAAAATGTTCCATATGAAACTTTTGTCATCTGGATTTATCTTCTGAAAATGAAGAGCACGGTAGTTACGTTTCAGTTTTTAAAAGGTTTTTTAACTAGTTAATTATTTAGTTATATTATTTTATTTGATATACATTATGGTAGAAAGTTAGAACTGGAAAAAATGAGAAAAAGGGAAAGTAAGTACCGGGTCCTATTGTTTTAAGTTGTCACTACGCTTGGGAAATGCAGCAAAGTTGCCAAAAGCAAATAGGGTTCTTTTGTATATTGACTATATGTTTAACCGTGTCTGTTTTTTAGATTTTTAGGCTAAGCACAGTGGTTCGTAAAACATCGGTCGAATGGCATGGGCAACCGATTTTGAAATCGGCCGAGCCCTTTGTGGTTGCTTGGTTAAATATCGGTCGAGGCAATAAAAAAAAAACACAATCGGTCGAAATTATGACCGACTTTTGATACATACAAAATTGTTTAAATAACACAAACAATTGGATCTTGCATGCACCTTGATCTCCCTCATTTCTCCACCATTTTCTTCATGGTCACCACCATTCTCCACCATTTAATTAGATGAAAAAGAAGTACAGTAAGTTGTGTAGCATAGTTGGGTTGATCATGGATTATGAGTTGGGAAGACGACAAGACGTGATTGTAGTAAGCGTGAATGGTTTAAACGTGTGAAGTATAGTCGTGTGAATATATTTGGCGAGGTTGCTTGATAGGCAGTAAGTTGGGAATGCAAAATGATAATCAGCTTGCATGTTTAGTAAGTTTAGTTTTTAAAGTGTTTGGTTTGAATGGCTACAAGACACGTATTGGGACTTTTAGTAAGTTTATCCATGCATATTTGAATGGCTACAAGACATGTTTAGTAAGTTTATCCATGCATATTGGGAATTTTATAGCAAGAAACGTATGATTCATGTGATGATCATGCAAGTATGGTAAACTCTTACATGTAAATGGCACGTATTGAATGATTAAGGGCACGTGTGCATGGATTTTGTTAAAACTATGGAGTATATATATATATATATATATATATATATATATATATATATATATATATATATATATATATATATATATAGTCACCACTGTGGCATATGGGTCATGTCAGGTCACCGAGAGAGAAAGTTGATGTGGCAGCTGGTGACCCGGGTCACCACTGTGAGTAGCCTTAAGATTGAGGTGATTGTGTTCATTTCGTTTGTCATTTTTTTTTTTTTTTTTTTTTTTTTTTGTAAATTTGTTGAAACAAGTGCTGATCTTTAGTTTGTTAGGATTGAGCCGATTGCGTTTATCTCGTTAGTTGATAAATATTAATATGTTAGTTGAACCATATAGACTAGTTGAAAAATATTAATACGTTAGTTGATAAATAAATCACGTTGTTCATAAGTTTTCTAAAGAAAATCATATTATTCATCAGTTTATTAGTTTTTTTAAAACAAATCATGTTGTTCATCAGTTTTCCAAAAAAAGTCATGCTGTTTATCAGTTTTCTATAAAAAAAAATTGTTCACCAATTCATCAGTTTAAAAAAAAATCATTATGTTCATCAGTTTAACCGGTAAAAAAAAAAGAAAAAAAAAACATTGTTTATCAGTTTTCTAAAAAATCACGTTGTTCTTCATTTCAATAGTTTTCTTTAAAAAAATCATATTGTTCATCAATTCATCAATTTTCTGAAAAACAAATCACGTTGTTCATCAGTTTTCTAAGAAAGAAATCATGTTGTTCATTATTTTTTTTTTTAAATCACGTTGTACATCAGTTCATCAGTTTTCTAAAAAAAAATCATACACCCTCTGTAACACCTCCAAAATTTGGTACAGCGGAAGACTCAACAAGCTTTCGGGGTGCTACGGGGATTGGTATCCAACACAAGACATAAAAGAACGAGATAAAGTAAACAAGAGAAAAATACAACCACGCGGGGTTTTAAAGTTTACATTTATCCCAAAATCAATCAAAGTCAGGCCCAAAAGAAATAAATATAGGTCCACAATTATTTATCAGAGTTTCAGAAAATAGATCCATAACCAGGTGCCATAGCCAAGCCTCCAATCCAAGCATCCAAGGGCATCACTTAATTACCTGAGAAAACGCGCTAAAAGTCAGCTTTCGCTGGTGAGATCATAGGTTTAAATACATAACTAAATCAAGTGGACATATACGCAAAACGCTTGCTAGCTAGACTAGGCCTTAATCATCCAACCAAAACGAATCAACCCTATAGGTGCACGCTATAGCCCAAATCAATCTAATCAATAGCTTACCTAGCTCAAGTCTAGGCCTCGCTCTATAACCAATCCAATAGCTTACCTAGTTCAGGACTAGGTCTCGCTCTATATCCAAATCAATCAATATATGCATTCGCAAGGATGCGACATGCCCAACATTCGTAAGGATACGACATGTTCATGCATTCGTAAGGATACGACATGCGCTAAAACCTACCTAATTCTATAAGCATAGCAAGTTTTGAAAGAATATAAAAGCGATAATAGTCCACATAAAATAATTTGCACGTTTCTCACCCCAAGTATTGAAAACAAAGTTCAAGAGTAAAAGTGGGGCTATGACTCACCTCAAGTCCAGCAATCCGCAAAAGAAATCGATAGATGAAAGACGTAAAGCAAACTCAAGTAACGGCAACTACAGACTCAGCACTTCCTAACAATATCAAACTCGTTCAGAAATCTTTTCCTCAAAAATCAAATATTCCCAATCCCGAACGTATTCCATTTAACTTTCCAAAAATCCATTTCCCGAATTATCTTCATATTAATTTGAAGTTTGACGTTTGGTATCCATGCGGGTGGAGGGTCGACACAACTCAAACCAAGAAGCCACAACGAAAAGAATAATAAACCATCTATAGGTCTAATATTAGCCCAATATATTATTTAAATAAATCATCGAAGTTTATCAAATCCGTCGATTTGGTAATCCCCCATATTTATTTACGTAATACATCGCTCCAAGATCATACCCAACCTAAATCACATAGCTCAAAGAATACTATATGGTAAGTATCGTGGTCCAATAAATTCCCTATATATATCGTCCAATTTGCCAAATTCGTCAATTTAGCCAATTCTACAAGGTATTTAGTAATTCATCATTCCAATACACGTACCATAACCTATGGGCGTCGTAGGATACGATGCCCATTAATATACTCATTTTCTATAGTTAAATAAACTCGATTTAACCCGTCAATTAAATAAGTTACGTAGTTATAGAAAAGGGATATATTAATCGTCATATATCCGTGACAACACAAAAGTCACATAATAACATAAAGTCCACTTGGACTTAAGTGACCACAACCCCGTATAACTCAATAAGTTTTCCAAATTTATAAAAAGTCATGTTTTTATTTATTAATTACCCAACGTATTAGATCTCGTCATCATTTATAGTTATTTATTTATAATAACACTCCCGACATTTATTGCACTATTCGCATAGTACAATAATATCGTTATATTATTATAACGTCTACTCGTGATCGTTTTATTATAAATATACGCATTTATATATATATATATATATATATATATATATATATATATATATATATATATATATATATATATATATATATATATATATATATATATATATACGTTTATCACATCTATATACTTATATAAACGATTATATTATCAATAATATTATTATGAGTTTTTATTATTAATGTTTGATTATAATATTTATCGAGTCATAGGAGTTGGTCACATGTCCGAGTCATCACTCTCGGCTCATTGTCCAAGTCCAAAATAAAAATAACCAAGTCATAAATAGATAATCCACCTCCGTCCAAAATCAATCCCAATCCACGTGCTACAACAATAGGGTCCGACTACGGCACCCGACTAACCTATCTCCGTCAATCTAATTTAACCGTCTCACAATCGGTTCCCAATATCACCTCGACCACACAACTCCATAATCAATCCAAAAGTATACCATTGTCGAGACCACAAAGGGTCTCGACCCATCCAAATGCATCGGTCCAAAACAATAGTCACAACAACAATAATATCAACAACAAGAAATAATCATGTTACATGTATTATGGGTTGGTTTACCACGCCAAACCCGAGCCGTAAGTCCCACTTGGGTCTCGGCCATTACCACGAGTCAAGAGACTCAAACCCAAGACCAATGTGGTCTCGGCATAAGCTCATACGAGCGCTCCCAAAACTGCCAAACGGACCCTTTAGGTCGCGGCACACCAAGACAACAACAATCATCAAATTGGTAACCAAATCAAACCAAGAATCAAGCCAATCGGACCAAAGGTCACCTTAGACTCCCAAACGAGTCAAATATATCATCACACCGAGACCATGGGGTCTCGGTTAAGCTCATACGAGCCAAACCCAAATCCAAACGCGACCCAAACATCAAGAATCGAGCTCCAAACTTGAGCCAAATCAACACCCAAGATACCAAACCTCATTTTTATTAACAAAACATCATTTCCCACTTGTTTAAATCAAAACCCAACAAGAAAAACCCGTGTGGACTTTGAGATCCAATCGAGCCACACGAATTGGAATTCGTCGCCACTTACCCTGAAAATAACTCCAAGCTCAAAAAGGTTGTAAAAACTCAAAAGTACTAATAGTGGTGGTGGTGTTTGAGCGGCGGTGGTGATTAAAAACAAGGGTTAGGGGTTGTTTTGTGGCGCGTGAAATACACCAAAAGAAAGATCGGGACGAGAGGGTTAAGATGGTGGTGGTGATGATGTCGTGTGAGGGGCGGTGTGGTGGTGGCAGCCGTGTAAGGTGGCGGCTAGGGTTTTTATTGGTGATGATGATGAATGGGAGAGAGAGATGGAAATGGTTGTGTTTGTATTTGTGTTGTGTGTTTGTGTGGTGCGTGGGGTGATAAACCCACAAGCCAAAACCGGCCCCAAGGCCCAAAAAAAATGATAATAATAATAATTAAAATGGTATTAAAAAGGGTGGGTGAGGTAACCCGATGTAAATAACGCGGACCAAACCCGAACTTATTTAAATAAACCGACTCTCTCTCGAACCGAGATCATTACCAAATATTTAACTTCTCACGATACATTCCAAAATATAAAATACCCGAACCAACATTTAAAATATATAAAATTGTTAGGTTATCCTAGTGCCGGAGTCAATGTAGTGCCGAATAATCATCTCAAAAATAAATCACCGCGAATAAACCAAACCAAACCAATAATTAAAATTCAAATTCCATAAATACGTACGGTTTAAAATCACATTCCAACATTTACAAATCTCATCACGAATAAACTTTTCCAATATTCCAAAAGTCATAAATTTTAAAGTAATGCGGGTTTTCAAAATGGCTCCCTAATTTGCCAGTTGTCACATCCTCCCAGCCTCAGAAGAAACCCGTCCCGGGTTTCACTCGGAACAAACCATCTACGAAGTAAAAAGCTTCGGATATCTCTTGCGAAACTCATCCTCACGTTCCCACGTGAATTCTGGTCCATGCCGCGAATTCCAACGAACTTTGATGAGTGGAATACGACTTCGCTTAAGTCGTTTAATCTCTCTATCCATTATCTCAATTGGCTCCTCCACAAAATTCAAACTCTCATCCACACGAATATCCTTAATTGGTATAACCGGTGTTTCATCCGAAAGACACTTCTTCAGGTTACTAACATGAAATACATCATGAACTTTACTCAGTTCCTGTGGTAATTCCAACCGATGAGCCACGGGCCCAATTCTTTCCAAAATGAGAAACGGTCCAATGTAGCGGGGGTTGAGTTTCCCACGTTTCCCGAAACGTATCACACCCTTCCAAGGCGAGACTTTCAGCATCACTTTGTCTCCAACCTGGAATTCTAGGAGTTTACGTCTCTCATCGGCGTAACTTTTCTGCCTATCTCTAGCTGCTTGTAGTCGATCTCGAATTTGCGTCACTTTCTCGGTAGTCTCCAAAATAACCTCAGGGCCTGTGAGTTGGCTATCTCCAACTTCAGCCCAACCAATAGGCGAACGACATTTTCGGCCATATAAAGCTTCAAATGGTGCAGCTTTAAGACTTGTGTGGTAGCTATTATTATAGGAGAACTCTGCAAGGGGTAGATATTTCTCCCAGCCTTTACCAAAGTCTATTATGCATGCACGAAGCATATCCTCCAAAGTCTGAATAGTTCTCTCACTTTGACCATCGGTTTGGGGATGATATGCAGTACTCATATCAAGTCTCGTCCCCAAAGCGGTTTGAAGTGATCGCCACAAAGCTGACGTGAAGCGGCTGTCGCGATCAGAAATAATCGATATCGGAACTCCATGACGAGAAACAATCTCCTTCACATACAACCTCGCAAGTTTGTCTACACTATCATCTTCACTAATATGTCCCGTAATAGTCAAACAGCTTAAACCATAATAGTCAAACAGCTTAAACCAATGCTTCCGTGGAATACAATGTTTCCCCGGGTCGTTATGTCCCAACGAGGCGTGCAAAGGTATTAAAAACGAATCTGATCAAGTGATTATGAACAGGAAAAGTGTGTGAGTGTGAATGTGAGTGAGTGATTAATCTAAGAGATTATAAAAGTAAATGACTTAAATAAACTATTTTAATTAAAACGTAAAACTAAATTATTTAAAAGCGTTTAAAAACTAAAAACGCGTAAGTTTAAATTAAAAACTACGTCGATGCGCAAAATAAAAAGTGAAATTCTAACTACGTTAATCCTACGGATATGAAAATTATATTTCTAAGATCCTAATGATAAAAGAAAATTATTGGAAAAATAAAATTATTTTTATGACTATTTATGTAATTATTATTAATTAAAAACTAATTATTACTGTAATTATTTTAAACTAATTTAAATTATACTAAAATACAATTAAATATTATTTTAAGCTAGAAAAATAAAAATTTAATCTTGAAAATTCTAAAATAACTTAAAACTAATTTTAAAACTGAAATTAAATTTTTTTGGGTTTTTATTTAATTTTTATGAATTTAAAATGATTTAAAAATACTTAAAAACTAATATTAATTAAGAAAAGTACTAAATAAGCTTAGAAAAATCTGAAAATTTTATGGAAATTCTAAAATAATATACTAAACCTAAAAAAAATATAAAAAGTTAGATAAGCCCACTAATAAGCTGAATCGGGCAAATAAGCACTTTAAATAAGCACTTAGAATAAGCACTTATGCACCAAATCACACCAAAAGCTCAGGGAAGGTGTAATATACTAAAACAAACTCAACTCAACTGAAAAAACTAAGATAAGCCCTGGCCGTAAGCCAGAAAGCTCAGCCGTAAGTGGACAGATAAGGCAGCCTAAGGTCCTACTTCTAGCGTATATTTAAGCACCCAAACAAGCTGATTTTGGGGAAAACAAGGGGGAAAATGAAAGATGGCCAGGAGGGCTTTTCAAAACAATTAATCACACAAGCTAGGGCTAACTAATGAAGCTAACAAGAGCTTATGAAGTTGACTATAACAACTGTGCACAGGGGAACCTCTTCCCCTGCAAGTGATTTTGAGCAAAGATGGGGCCCACAGAAAAATTCACAAAAATGTAAGGAATGTGGGATTCCAAAGATGAGCTGGGAGACAATGATTCCTGAAAGTTTCAAGCTCTAAATCTACACACAAAATTCTAAACAATTCATGCCATTTTTGGTTTTCTGCATAAACTTTTAATTTTGACTTTTGAAATAAACTACCAAGTTTGACTAATATGAACTTTTGATGCTCCTAAATGATTAAAGATGAAGTAATAAACTTGAATAAGACTGAAATAAGCTACCATAACATCTTATGCAATGATTTGATTGATTTAAGGACTTGAAACCTGTAACAGTTAACTGTTAGCATGATCAAGATGCAATTTTGACTATTTGATGAAGAACCTGAGTTTTGAAAATTTACCTAAGCTATATTTACCTAAAGTAACATGTACAAAGTAAAAACACCCCAAGAAACTCACAGTTACTCAGTGATATTCACTTAACCAAACACCCCTATAACTGCTAGTTTACACTATCTTTTTTATTTTTAGCTTATGACCAACTTATTTTATGCTTGAAACAATTTAACTAAACCAAACTAAAGCTAATGGAACAAAGATTAATCACAAAGAACATTAAGAATAAGCATTTGCAGTTTAAACTAGATAGGAGCAGTAGGAATGTGATGCTAAGCTAAGACACACATAAACCAAACAAAGGTATTTAAACAACTAGAACTAAGCCTAAATAAGCTAACTACTACAACAATAAGCTATTAAAAGTAGATATCCAGAAAACTAGAGATGAGAAGACTTACTTGCAAATTTTGATTAAAATGGAAATGGCTACAAGCTGATGAGATAGGCTCACAATTGAAATACCAGGCCCAAAGTCACAATCCTAAGAGCCCCCAAGGAGTTCTAAACCATTGCAATCCAAAAACATATCCTGCTTCCAACCTTCTTCTTTTTCTTTTCTTGATTTTTTTATTTTTCCTCTAATTATTTGTATTTTTGATATTTTTATCTAAAATGAATTTAAACTTATTCTAAAACTTTAAAATATTGTAAAAACTTATAATTTAACTCAAATAAACTAAATGGAACAGGAAACAACAATATTTAACAATGATGAGTGAAGTTGTCAATTTCATTCAAAATGCTAAATATGAATTTTAATGAACAAGACTGTAATAAAAGATTAAAGATAGTTTGCATTACATGTAAATAAACTGAGTACAACTTTTGTAGATTAAAGATTACACTGGGATTAAATTTTACACTAGAATTAATCTACTCTACACTACAACTATTCTAATTAATCTACTCCCCTCTCTTCCATGCTTCTTTCTTCTTATATAGTATCCAAAAAGGTTCCAGGTGTCTCTTAGAGTGAATCCCACTTCAATTTAGGCCATTGGATTGCCTGACTTCATCACAGCCATTCAAATTGACTTTTGGCGCCAAAAGTCTAATTGGTTACTTGTAGCCGATTTTGTGCGTTAATTGCACTTTGGTTGTGTGTGTGATATGGAGGAGACAACTTGGGGAGTAGGGTTGAGCTAGGAAGTGTGGGTGTAAGAGGTTGCAGGTTGTAGGTGGTGGGAGAGGTTGTAGCTTTGGCACTTGTCATCCCCTGGTGCAAAACCAGGGGAAGGGGTTTGGTTTTGGGAGTGACAGGGAGACAATGAGGTGTTGAAGGGATTGAAGGTGGAGGTGGAGTGGATGAGTAGTAGCAAGGGAGGTGGAGTGAAGGTTAGGGATGATGGGGTGGTCAACGCGGGTCAACCCCGTTTTAATAAGAAAGGGTGAATGGGCTTTTATTTTGTTTGGGCCTGGGTAATATTGTTGGATCAGGGAAATGGTTTGGGTGGGTTTTAATTTGGTGTTGGGTTTATTAAAGGGTAAGGTTTGGTTTGTATTTAAAATTAGCCCAAGGACTATAATTGCAATTTTCTGAATTCCAGGGACCAAATCTGTAATTATTCCAAAGTTTATCAAAAAGGTCCATTCTTGCCATAGTTAAATATTTTAAGGACCTAATTGATATTTTTCCAAAATAAAACATCCGGGGACCATTTTTGCCAATTTTCAAAGTTGAGGGGTAAAAAGTGTAATTTTCCTAAAATTTATCAAAAGGACTTGATTTACCAAGATAAATAGTACAAGGGCTACAGATGTAAGTTTTCCAATTTAAAATGCCCAGGGACTGTTTTTGCCATTTTTGAAACTTCAGGGACCAATTTTCTGCCAAGTGTGCAAACTTGCTCGTTTTTCATATGTTTTTATTCCTTTTGCACCTGAAACATATAAAAACACATTCCAAAGATATTTGTAGTATTATGTGGTGTTTCTGTGTGTTTTTAACTGTTTTTGTAGTTCAGATGGGTATAAAATGATGAGTATTTAGACACTCATCACGTACAATGCTATATCTGCCTTCATATTTGGCCACCAATATAATCTCTTAAGATCCTAGTACATCTTGTCAGACCCAGGATGAATAGAGTATCTTGACTTATGCGACTCGTGCATAATCAACTCTCGAATTCCTCCATACAATGGTACCCAACTTCGGTTTCCAAAACATAATACTCCATCAGAACGCTTAACGAATCCTTTCTCATTTTCAGCCATCCCAAATATGTTCTCAGCAGGTCGATTTTCTGCTTTCAACGCATCCGTTTGAGCTTCTAATATTTGAGACGGTAACGGCGATACGATAGTCATTCCTAACGACCTAACTCGTAACGGTGGTATCCTCTCCTTTCGACTAAGAGCATCAGCAACAACGTTTGCTTTACCAGGATGATAGCGGATTTCACAATCATAATCGCTTAGCAACTCAATCCAACGTCGTTGTCTCATGTTGAGCTCTTTCTGATTCAAGATGTGTTGTAGACTTTTGTGGTCAGTAAACATAACACACTTGGTTCCATACAAATAGTGTCTCCATATTCTCAAAGCAAAAACCACAGCACCTAACTCCAAATCATGGGTGGTGTAGTTCTTCTCGTGCTTCTTGAGCTGTCGGGAAGCATAAGCTATTACCTTCTCTCGTTGCATTAATACAGCTCCTAAACCTTTATGAGAAGCGTCACAATAGACGACGAAGTCCTCGTTACCTTCAGGTAACGCCAAGATAGGAGCACTACACAACATCTCCTTAAGTAATTGAAATGCTTCCTCTTCCTTGTCTCCCCATTCATACTTAACACTCTTTTGAGTCAATTTGGTTAACGGTTTTGCTATCTTTGAAAATCCCTCAATGAATCTTCGGTAATAACCGGCTAATCCCAAAAATTGACGAACTTCTGTTGGGGTCGTTGGTGCAACCCAATCTTTAATCGCTTCAATCTTAGCAGGATCTACATGAACTCCTTGTCTATCAATCACATGACCCAGAAATTGTACTGTCGGAATCCAAAATTCACATTTGGAGAACTTGGCATACAGCTTCTCTTTCCTGAGCAATTCTAAGATAAGCCTTAGATTCTCCTCATGCTCCTTCTCACTCTTTGAATAAATTAGAATATCATCGATGAACACAATCACGAACTTATCTAAGTAAGGCTTACACACCCGATTCATGAGATCCATGAATACCGCCGGTGCGTTAGTCAACCCAAACGGCATCACCTGAAACTCGTAATGCCCGTAACGGGTTCTGAAAGCCGTTTTCGGAATATCTTCCTCGCGAACTCGAAGCTGATGATATCCCGATCTCAAATCGATCTTCGAATACACACTCGATCCTTGAAGCTGATCGAACAAATCGTCGATCCTCGGCAACGGGTATCTATTCTTCACCGTTAACTTGTTCAACTCTCGATAATCAATACGCATACGAAACGATCCATCCTTCTTCTTCACGAATAAGACCGGGGCTCCCCAAGGCGAAGAACTTGGTCTTATAAATCCTTTTTCGGCTAACTTCGTTAGTTGTTTCGACAACTCTTCCAGTTCAGTAGATGCAAGACGATAAGGCGCTCGTGCCACGGGTGCAGCACCAGGTATCAACTCAATCTGAAACTCTACTTGTCTAGTAGGCGGGATTCCCGGCAGATCATCGAGAAATACATCCGGAAAATCACGAACTATAGACACATCTCCAATACATCTCTCCTTCTTCTCCTTCCCTCCTTTCTCAGAGATTTGAGCTAAGAAAAGGCAACATCCTTTTTCCATTAGCTTCGGTAATTTAGTGCAAGATACAACCGCTAATCTAGATGGGCCTCTCAATTCCTTTCGATCTCTTGGTATATTTAGAATCTCCCTGCCGTAAGGCACACACACAATCTTCTCATCGCAAAGTATATGAGCACGATACTTTGACAACCAATCCATACCAATAATGACATCAAAACTTCCTAACGTGACGGGTAGAAGATCTATGTTGGAAGGACGATTCAGAAAATTTAACGTGCAACCGCGAATGATAGTCCTAATCCTTTCTATGTTTCCATTTGCTAACTCTACGTCATAACCAATTCCTAAGGCCATCGGGGGTTTCTCTAGTAGGGGTGCAAACGTAGTGGACACAAAACTCTTATCGGCACCAGTATCAAATAGTATGGAAGCATAACGATTATTGAGAAGGAACGTACCAGTAACGACGTTCGGATCTTCTCCTCTCTCGTTCCCAAGTGCATACACTCTTCCATGAGCAGCTCCAGCTTCCACACGTTGGTCCCCATTGTCTTGTCGTCCAAGGTTTCCTCCAGCTCCACGGTTTCCATGATTGTACCCATTACCACCCGATCCTTGATTTCCTCGGTTCCACGATTCCCTACACTCATTCCTATAGTGTCCCTTTTTTCCACATCCATAACAAGTAACATTTTCCTTACTCATACTTTTAGGAGTAGCTTGAACCATAGCAAGTGGTCGAGCTCTATAGTCCTTAGCTATGTGTCCCATCTTAGAGCAATTCTTGCACACCACAGTACATCGTCCAGAATGATTCCCATAACATCGGTTACACTTGGGTGTATTTCCATTGTAGCTCTTCTTATCTCCATCTCCCATAGCATCAGCTCTAGTAGTTGTTTGTCGCTTGTTTCGATGATCATTACCCTTAGAATGATTATCCCTCTTCCTCTTTCCATTCTTGTCTTTCTCAGCTTCTTCCAATACCAACGAGTCCATCAATTGTTGAGCGATCGTGATAGCCTCATGAATGTTTGCAAGCTTAGCAGAAATCACATCGTTCCTTGTAGCTACCGGCAACCCATCGGTATACCGCTCAATCCTTTGAGTCTCAGTCCTAACCATATCGGGGCAAAGCAAGGCTAACTCTCGATAGCGGCGATTGTAAGTTGCCATGTCGGTACCTTTCACCTTATGATTCCAGAACTCAATCTCCAGCTTCTTAACCTCATTCCTTGGGCAGTAAGTTTGAATCAGCAAAGACTTAAATTGCTCCCAAGTTATAGCATAAGCCACATCACTCCCAACTGAATTTCGGTAATTGTTCCACCAAGTTAAAGCTTCATCCTTGAAAGTAAAAGAAGCAAACTTTACCTTTGCATTCTCCGCACAGTTGCTGACATTAAACACTGACTCAGTCTTCTCTATCCACATGACCAAGTAGACCACTCCTTCAGTCCCACCAAACTCAATAGGTCCACAAATTCAAAACTCCTTGTAGTTACATCCATTAGCATGAACAGGTGGAAATGTTCCAGCAGAATTGTTGGAATGATTTGACTCAGCTAGCAGCTCAGCAACTCGTTGCTCCACAAGTTGGTTGATCATTGCTTGATCCACAGTAGGTGCATTAGGTGGAACATGATCATTGTCTCCCTGAACCTAAACGTTTTGATTCCTGTTGTTGTGATTAGTAGCGTCCAGGTTATCAGGAGTAGGGGTTTCAACATTTCGAGTAGGACGGCGTCCTCGGCGACCAGGGGTAGTCGCTGCAGGACCAGTTCTGGTAGCTCTAACAGGGTTTCGTCGTGGGGCCATTGATCTGAAACATCATACAAGGTTCATGAGTCTCCGATAGAACTTATCATATACTCAACAAGAATTAAGTCAACGGAGCCAAGTCATGGAAAGAATATCAACAATACACCACAAGCCATCAATAAGGCGAATAGGGACTCAATTTCCACAATATCCAAAAACCACATAATACCATATAATAATATCCATCAACCATACAATAGAGATCCAACATCGTTCCAACTACCGAAAAACACCTAAGATAATAATCGTTCCAAACGAGACGAATAATCAACGGAAAATACATCAAACTACGATAACTAGCTTTTCTAACCGAACACTCCTTGGTGTAGAAAGCAACAAGACAACATAACCCAACCATCTAGCCACGCTGCTTGCGGAGGCTCCTCAACTCCTGCCTCAAGCCATCAAGCTCTCTCCACAATGATCCTAACTCCACACTATGGATGTCGCTGTTTCTCTTGAGGTCTGCCACCTCCTTCTCTAGCTCGGTATTCCTCTGCCATAACTTGCGGTCGGCCTCTCAAGCTGTGATAAAACCTCGCTTTAAGCTCTCAATATGCTCATGAATCTCCATCATGCCTCTCCTCATCTCAGTAACTCTCCTCTCAGCCGTAACCATATCAATCCTCAACTCTCCAATGAACTCAACGGTCACCCTATCAATCCGCTCAGACATACGTATAACCCTCTCACTTAGATCAGTAATCTGAGCCCACAACCTACCAGTCTCACCTAACTCTGCATGCTCAACAAAAACCTCAGAAGGTGCATTCGACTCAACGGGACTACCAGGTGGTAACTCAAACAAAAATGGATGATCAGGTGAAACATGCTCTATCGGATGTATAGGCGAATCAGGCTCCTCAGCCTGAGCTGGCAGCACTAACAAACCATCATCATCAGACATCTCCTCCTCCTGAGGGTCATCCTCCTCCTCAGGGTCATCATCACCCTGCTCAGCCTCCTGAGGGTCATCAGCCTCATCCTCACCCTCGTACTCCTCCTCCTCCTCCTCATCAGAAGAGTACACCATCAATCGTCGTCTCCTAACAGCTGAACCATGTGGAGATGTGGTAGGTGATCTAGGACGACGACGCAATGATGTAGGTGGTGCATCTGACAGGAGAGAGTGTGAGCATCCAAATGTAAAGGTGGTGAAGTAGGGCGTACCGACATACGTGCCATAGCTCGGTGGGCAAAACGTGGAGCCACACGAGCCAAAGCCTGATGAAGAGTAAGCTGTCTCGAAGTACCAGGGAGCCCTAGAGAAGATGAGGGTCCCTGCGTAGTAGGTGCAGCAGGCGGTGCAGAAGTAGAAGTTGTCGGTGACACAATAGCTGTATGCATGGCAATCCTGTAAGGATCATCAGGAGCCATGGTGATCTGTGCTGGGCGTACAGGTGTAGTAAGAATATCCTCAACAACGTCAAACGTACGGGAGGCCATAGTCTGTGACAACGTCGTAGGGTAGGTGTAAGTGTTTCAAAACAACTAAACCGCGAAACTCAAAATACCGTATCAAAATCATCATAGAAACCCAATCATATATATCAAGAAAGATTTAAAATACCGCATTACTAAAAACATTCATAAAAACAATTAAGCCATATAATTCCTCAAAACGCCATCATATCACTAAATCAATAAATCTCAAATCCTCAAATCATCTCAAAAATGAATAAATCTCAAATCCTGAAATCATGTTGTTCATTATTTTTTTTTTAAAATCTTGTTGTACATCAGTTCATCAGTTTTCTAAAAAAAATCATACACCCTCTGTAACACCCCCAAAATTTGGTACAGCGGAAGACTCAACAAAATTTCGGGGTGCTACGGGGATTGGTATCCAACACAAGACATAAAAGAACGAGATAAAGTAAACAAGAGAAAAATACAACCACGCGGGGTTTTAAAGTTTACATTTATCCCAAAATCAATCAAAGTCAGGCCCAAAAGAAATAAATATAGGTCCACAATTATTTATCAGAGTTTCAGAAAATAGATCCATAACCAGGTGCCATAGCCAAGCCTCCAATCCAAGCATCCAAGGGCATCACTTAATTACCTGAGAAAACGCGCTAAAAGTCAGCTTTCGCTGGTGAGATCATAGGTTTAAATACATAGTTTCGCTAAAAGTCAACCTCGCTCTATAACCAATCCAATAGCTTACCTAGTTCGGGACTAGGCCTCGCTCTATATCCAAATCAATCAATATATGCATTCGCAAGGATGCGACATGCCCAACATTCGTAAGGATACGACATGTTCATGCATTCGTAAGGATACGACATGCGCTAAAACCTACCTAGTTCTATAAGCATAGCAAGTTTTGAAAGAATATAAAAGCGATAATAGTCCACATAAAATAATTTGCACGTTTCTCACCCCAAGTATTGAAAACAAAGTTCAAGAGTAAAAGTGGGGCTATGACTCACCTCAAGTCCAGCAATCCTCAAAAGAAATCGATAGATGAAAGACGTAAAGCAAACTCAAGTAACGACAACTACAGACTCGGCACTTCCTAACAATATCAAACTCGTTCAGAAATCTTTTCCTCAAAAATCAAATATTCCCAATCCCGAACGTATTCCATTTAACTTTCCAAAAATCCATTTCCCGAATTATCTTCATATTAATTTGAAGTTTGACGTTTGGTATCCATGCGGGTGGAGGGTCGACACAACTCAAACCAAAAAGCCACAACGAAAAGAATAATAAACCATCTATAGGTCTAATATTAGCCCAATATATTATTTAAATAAATCATCGAAGTTTATCAAATCCGTCGATTTGGTAATCCCCCATATTTATTTACGTAATATATCGCTCCAAGATCATACCCAACCTAAATCACATAGCACAAAGAATACTATATGGTAAGTATCGTGGTCCAATAAATTCCCTATATATATCGTCCAATTTGCCAAATTCGTCAATTTAGCCAATTCTACGAGATATTTAGTAATTCATCATTCCAATACACGTACCATAACCTATGGGCGTCGTAGGATACGATGCCCATTAATATACTCATTTTCTATAGTTAAATAAACTCGATTTAACCCGTCGATTAAATAAGTTACGTAGTTATAGAAAATGGATATATTAATCGTCATATATTCGTGACAACACAAAAGTCACATAATAACATAAAGTCCACTTGGACTTAAGTGACCACAACCCCGTATAACTCGATAAGTTTTCCAAATTTATAAAAAGTCATGTTTTTATTTATTAATTACCCAACGTATTAGATCTCGTTATCATTTATAATTATTTATTTATAATAACACTCCCGACATTTATTGCACTATTCGCATAGTACAATAATTATCGTTATATTATTATAACGTCTACTCATGATCGTTTTATTATTAATATACGCATTTATATATATATATATATATATATATATATATATATATATATATATATATATATATATATATATATATATATATATATATATATATATATATATATACACACGTTTATCACGTCTATATACTTTTATAAACGATTATATTATCAATAATATTATTACGAGTTTTTATTATTAATGTTTGATTATAATATTTATCGAGTCATAAGAGTTGGTCACATGTCTGAGTCATCACTCTCGGCTCATTGTCCAAGTCCAAAATAAAAATAACCAAGTCATAAATAGATAATCCAATTCCGTCCAAAATCAATCCCAATCCACGTGTTACAACAATTGGGTCCGACTACGGCACTCGACTAACCTATCTCCGTCAATCTAATTTAACCGTCTCACAATCGGTTCCCAATATCACCTCGACAACACAACTCCATAATCAATCCAAAAGTATACCATTGTCGAGACCACAAAGGGTCTCGACCCATCCAAATGCATCGGTCCAAAACAATAGTGACAACAACAATAATATCAACAACAAGAAATAATCATGTTACATGTATTATGGGTTGGCTTACCACGCCAAACCCGAGCCGTAAGTCCCACTTGGGTCTCGGCCATTACCACGAGTCAAGAGACTCAAACCCAAGACCAATGTGGTCTCGGCATAAGCTCATACGAGTGCTCCCAAAACTGCCAAACGGACCCTTTAGGTCGCGGCACACCAAGACAACAACAATCATCAAATTGGTAACCAAATCAAACCAAGAATCAAGCCAATCGGACCAAAGGTCACCTTAGACTCCCAAACGAGTCAAATATATCATCACACCGAGACCATGGGGTTTCGGTTAAGCTCATACGAGCCAAACCCAAATCCAAACGCGACCCAAATATCAAGAATCGAGCTCCAAACTTGAGCCAAATCAACACCCAAGATACCAAACCTCATTTTTATTAACAAAACATCATTTCCACTTGTTTAAATCAAAACCCAACAAGAAAAACCCGTGTGGACACGCTTTTGAGATCCAATCGAGCCACACGAATTGGAATTCGTGGCCACTTACCTTGAAAATAACTCCAATCTCAAAAAGGTTATAAAAACTCAAAAGTACTAATAGTGGTGGTGGTGTTTGAGCGGCGGTGGTGATTAAAAACGAGGGTTAGGGGTTGTTTTGTGGCGCGTGAAATACACCAAAAGAAAGATCGGGACGAGAGGGTTAAGATGGTGGTGGTGGTGATGTCGTGTGAGGGGCGGTGTGGTGGTGGCAGCCGTGTAAGGTGGCGGCTAGGGTTTTTGTTGGTGATGATGATGAATGGGAGAGAGAGATGGAAATGGTTGTGTTTGTATTTGTGTTGTGTGTTTGTGTGGTGCGTGGGGTGATAAACCCACAAGCCAAAACCGGCCCCAAGGCCCAAAAAAAAAAGATAATAATAATAATTAAAATGGTATTAAAAAGGGTGGGTGAGGTAACCCGATGTAAATAACTCGGACCAAACCCGAACCTATTTAAATAAACCGAATCTCTCTCGAACCGAGATCATTACCAAATATTTAACTTCTCACTATACGTTCCAAAATATAAAATACCCGAACCAACATTTAAAATATATAAAATTGTTAGGTTATCCTAGTGCCGGAGTCAATGTAGTGCCGAATAATCATCTCAAAAATAAATCACCGTGAATAAACCAAACCAAACCAATAATTAAAATTCAAATTCCATAAATACGTACGGTTTAAAATCACATTCCAACGTTTACAAATCTCATCACGAATAAACTTTTCCAATATTTCAAAAGTCATAAATTTTAAAGTAATGCGGGTTTTCAAAATGGCTCCCTAATTTGCCAGTTGTCACACCCTCCGTCTCAAAATTATTGTTCATATTTCCTTTTTGTGATGTCTCAAAATAATTGTTCAATTTCCTTTTTAAATAAAAATTAGTGAATAAAGTAAGGGAATATTCTCTTTGAGTAGTTGAAAACTAAAGAGACATCACTTTTATTAAACTATGTGATTTTTCTCTCATGACAATAATTTTGAGACGGAGGGAGTAATATTCATCAGTTAGATTATAATGTTTATCTGTTTACCAGTTAAAAGTGGAAATAGCAAAAACTGAGCTAGCAAACTTAAAAGAGGACGCTTGTCACCATGTAATGACTTTTTAGATTTTGTTCACTTTATAAAAAATAATAACCCATATTAGTAATAATATTTTTCTCATTTTGAGAGTTTTAAGCATAATTATACGTTTTTTTATATGTAGTAAAAATAAAAACGTTAATTTTATCAAAATACATTACACAAGTAATGACTAAAATACATATATAAAGAACGCATAATCAACTCATCGGTTCACATTTATACCATCTATTCACTTTTTGTGATGATATTTAATTTTGATTTCGCTATGCGTCTTAATCTTACCATTAAACTTACTTTTTCTTTATTGACTCTTTTTCAGCCTTTCACTTTAACCAGGCATAGACCCTCTTTCCTAATTCATCTACGGGTCTTGAAAAACAAAAAAAATGACATATACATGAAAACAATTTTCCTTTCCAAAATTGCTAGTTTTGCAACTATTTATTAGTGTAATTTGTAATTTGGTATTGTAACAGCTACCATCTTAACCATTTTATCTTTATACACCTTTTTCATATTGAGAAACAACATAAATAGTAATTGTGAAGAAAATAAAGTATGTTATATAGATTCTGTAAAGTCAACACGATTCGTATATACCCCTTTTTTCTTTTTTAAATGGAGATATTTCAAATTATATTACAGTATCACTTAAGTTTTATAATTGAGACAGATTGGAGACTATTTTATTTAAGTTAGATCCTAGAGGTATATCATCTAACAATAACATAAAACAAAGAACAAACACATCAACATCAACAATATTTCTCACTATACTAAGAGCACTCGGTAAGGTGCCCTTTGCACCCGAGTTATAAGTTAATGCAGCCGAATTAAGGGGTGAGTTATTGTACCGAGGGGGTGAGTTATTTGCACGTTAACGCACCAAGTTATGCTCTTAACGCAGCATTAAGGGTGTGAGTTATGGCATAACTCAGGTGAGTTATTATACCGCCCCCCGAGTTATGGGAGAACTCAGTTTTTTTTTGTGAGTTATGGCATAACTCAGGTGAGTTACCATACCGTTCCCCTAAAGTTAACGCACCAAGTTAACACCTTAACGCTGACGTGGCACTGAGTTATGGGATAACTCACCGTCACTTTACCGGGTGCTCTAACTACTTTAAAGTTAAATGTACCGAGTGCTCTAACTAATTTAAAGTTAAATATAAAGTTAAAGCTAATAAAATGTAAATGGTAATACATGTAGAATAAAGAAGGAAAAAGAAAACAAACATATATATATTCTAACTTGCAAAAACAGTTAGGTATTTATGGCTTTACACACATTGTCAATTTACAAAAATATATTTTGAAAAAGACTTTTAAACGTGTTAGAACTCTCAAAAAGATAAAGTTTAAGAATTTAAAAATATACAAATCACTAATTTAATAGTAGATGTGTTACCATTATTAATCAAAGGTATATTAATAATGATATTTTTCTCATTTTGAAAGTTTTAAACATAATTATATGTTTTTTATATGTAGTAAAGATAAAAAACATTAATTTTCATCGAAATACATTACACATGTAATGACTAAAATATATATGTAAAGAGCGCATAATTAATTACCTCATCGGTTCACATATATACTATCTATTCATTTTTTTTGATAATATTTAATGTCGATTTCGCTATGCGTCTTAATCTTACCATTAAACTTACTATTTCTTTATTGACTTTTTTTATGAAAAAATAAAAAAAAATGACATATTCCTAATACATGAAATCTAATTTCCTTTTTAAAATTGCTAGTTTTGCAACTACTTATTACTGTAATTTGTAATTTGGTATTGTAACAGCTACCATATTATCCATTTTATCTTTATACACCTTTTTCATATTGAGAAACAATATAAATAGTTATTGTGAAGAAAACAAAGTATGTTATATACATTCCGTAAACTCAACAAGATTCACATATGTCCCTTTTTCTTTTACTTTTTCTTTTTCTTTTTTAAAGCAACAAAACAATTACAAGCAAAGAATCCAATATGACAACTATATAATCTAAATCTAATCTATATTTTACTCATTTCAACCCATCTAATTCGTCTTCCATCACTTTTATTTGTCTTCATTTGTTGTTGTTTTTAACCCACCTTAAATAATAATACATGGAGTCCCATCTCAAACTTCAAAATCCTGAAAATATTATTACATTGATACAACATGAGCACCCGCTTCAGCTCGTGGATTTGCAGCCTTGTTATCCAGACTATACAGAATATAGTGATGACGAGGAGGAAGATAAGGTTATAAAATGGGATTTTAATAGTCCATGTAATCACTGTGGCAAAGATATTAACGTGTATCATAGGTATTACTATAAGTGTACCGATTCATATGATTACATGCTTCACATATCATGTGCACAGGGCCTGCCACAGGCACTTCCCACAACGTTAATTCTAAAATCCCATAGTCCAACTCATAAGTTAACCCTTAGTCAGCGAGATAATCAATTTCGTGAATGTGATGCTTGTGGGACACATATACATGATGAATGGTGTTATGATTGTTCAATCTGTTCACAGTTTTATAGGTCTTATTATAGAAGTATACATGTAAAATGGACCACAATTGGAAAAGAAAATCATATCATCTATCATCCCAGTCACACACACCCACTACAGTATGGTATCTCTAAACCAATTTCATGTAATTGTGACGCTTGTGGGAAGAAACATGAAGGTATCTTCTATCATTGTACTACATGTTTTGACTACACCATCCATACTGATTGTGCATTCCTACCTAGAAATTTACAAATCCAACATACTCACCCACTCATCCTTTCTTATTCCTCCGAATATAACGATCGAGGTATAAATAAATACGGTTTTACCTGCAAGATATGCCGTGCGCCTTTCGGTCTTAACTATCTTTGGATTTATAAGTGTGAAAGTTGTAGGTACTTTGTGCATCTAGATTGTGCAACCTCAAGAAATGAGCCCTTCATGTCTATCTTCTTATCTCCAGGTAACTAAAATACATATTAAATCTCTTTTATGATTACGCGAATCCCATTTGTGCATTATAATCATTTTATAGCAATGAGCACTTAGCATTCTCTGTACGAGGCGTTTCTTCTCAAATAAATTTACTAAACATCTCATGCTTAAATTAACCCATTTTCAATTTATTTGCAGACATAATCAAAACTATAAAAAATTATAAAGATGCGGATCATCCTGATCTTCTCAAACTCCCATTCCCGGATCAAAATTACAGCATACTACAACACTGGCTTTCCAAAGAATCGGGTTCAACAAGTGTTGAAACAAGTGAAAGGAACCTGGAGCACATCGGTCATGAGCATGTTCTAAGTCTGGTAGGCACACAGTCCAATGACAGTAGAGGTGCAAGCTCTTCAAGTGTTGGTTCAATATCTTGTCATAACCCAATGAAAAGGATTGAGCTAATATGCAATGGGTGTGTGAGACCAATCATGGATGTGCCCTTTTACAAATGTTCCAGCGAAAACCAACGTTGCGACTTTGTACTTCACGAGTGGTGCACTCGTTTACCTGCTGAATTGCCAAACTACCCAGGCCACAAACACACTCTCAGTTTCATTCCAAAAGTAGTTACGGAAAATATATTCGGTATTTTCCGTTGTAATATTTGCTACTTACATTGCAATGGGTTCGCTTATGGGTGCACCAAATGTCAATACTACATTGATGTTAACTGTGGATTCATCCCTGATGAGATTACACATGAAGCTCACCCGGATCACATTCTTTCTCGATGTGATTGGAGGAGCATGAGAAAGCCATGCGTTGCAGAAGGCGATTACTGGGGATGTGAAATTTGTTTTGGTTGTGAGTCTTGTAAGTTTTACCTACATTCTAATTGTGCTTTATTCTTGCCTGGTATTATAAATCACAAGTTGGACAAGCACCCCATGAAGTTGACTTACGGTCCGGTAGAGAACCATAAAAGTGAATACTTTTGTGAAGTCTGTGAGGAAGAGTTCGATACGACCAAATGGTTCTATCATTGCGATGTGTGTGCCTACTCTTTACATACTCGCTGTGCTCCGGTAATACTTAACTTTCAAGCAGCCTTTTACAATTACAGAAGCCTTTATCAGTTTTTGAATGTTAAGTTTGGGGGAATTTATAATATCAAAGATCACGAGCACTCTGTATCACTTGCTCCATGGTATGACGCAGTTGGTAAATGCCCAATCTGTAATTATTCTCACACGAGGTGGCAATTGGTCCTTAAGTGTTTGAATTGCAAGGTCGCAATGCATTACGAATGTTGTAAGAGTTAGAGATTGTAATGTGTTTTTTAAATAATGCATGTCTCAGAATTTGATGCAATGATTTAAGCTTGACAACCTTTTACTGTTCTTTTATTACATTTGTTTCCTCAATGGACTTTTTGATGGAGCGTGTTTATTTGTTTCTAGTTATTCACTTTTGGGAGAGATTTTGGTTTGAATATGGATTAAATGAAAATAATCCTTATCCATCAAATTATGAAAAATTACAATTGAGAGGTATTTAATCAAGTATCATCTGCCTTTTGCTTATTGGACAAGCAACAATTTTTTTTTTTTTTTTTTTCCCTCTTTTTCGATTCTTTTACGGAACCGTGGATATGCAACAAGATTTTTCCAAAATAAGGAATCGAGAAATGAACCAGTGAACCGCAAGTCTACATTTCAATTCTGTTTGGATCGGTTCTCAATTATCATTGATGACTTGAATATACTCAATTACCCTTATGGCTGCTAATAAGCTCGTGGTCAAGGGCATGCCATCTTTGGTTAAGATGCATGTGAATCACATAGACATGTGTATTAAAAATTATGTCAAAAGTACCAATTTATCTTAAATGAAACTTATCCAAATTTTTTGTGATATAAGCCTTTGTTTAGTTTGAATAAAATGCATATTATATTTTATAGTATAGAGACATGAGTCCGTTATCAGTCATGGTGTTATATATAAGAATAGTTTAGACGTCTAGAGACGTGCTAGCTCGGACAACTTCTTATAATTAACATCACATGTATCAGATCAACTTTAATCCTATAGGTTGTTAGAATGTAAGGACTAGCGTATCAATTGAATTTGCGAGCAGAAAAGACATTATGGACCGAAATTTTTTTGTGATCAACACTGAGTAAGTTTTTGAAATTCTTTGTCATAATACCTAAATCAAAAAACGACTCGTGAGATGATCAAGGTGGAAGTATCTTTAAAAAATCTGGTTGATTGAAACCATGAGATTCTTGTAATGTTTTTAGACTAAAACTTTAATAATACACGACTCATGCATGCACAGGGCACCAAATTTTAAGGAGGCACCAATTATTGAAAGCCCACTATGTATATATTTGTCTATTCAAAGTCTTTTTTAAAGCCCAATCTTAGGCCCATGTTCAGAATTGAGTTCAGTTATGAAACATATATCCATGTCAATGTAAGGCAAGAAAACACAGATAAAAAATAAATAAATAAATAAACGTCGTTACATTTAATAAATAAATAAAAATGTAAGGCGAGAAAACACAGATATAGTCTCATATATATTTCCAAATTGATCAACGTCGTTACATTTAATCTATAATCAAAGATAACAAACTATTTTATTAAGATGATTTGTTTTGTATTACTTTGACAGACGTTGCTTTGCTGAAGTTAGTATACAAGCATATTTTAAGCATTACTCACTTTTTGTTTTTTTAAAGGCAGTATATATATATTATATATAGTATATAAACAATCAACAATAACATTAGAGCATCCACAATGGGAAAACCATACAAAGACTTTTTACTATTACAAAAAGCTTTTTGACATGGTTTTTTGCATTGCATGACTAGTTTTTTTAAAAGCTTTTTGCAAAAGCTTGGTAAACACCAAGTCTTTCATAGAAGTCTTAGGCATTAAATGAGATTTGCATTTAATGCATTAAATGCATCAAGTCTTTAAGACTTATGCCATTGTAGATGCTCTTACTCAAATTTTATGCATTTTAAGTTTAAGAAATTCATATGCATTCATTATAAGTAGAAGAGATAATTAAACTAGTGATGCATGGGAATCATAACAGGCTTTACCTCTCGAGGGATCTCAAGAAGCTTACAACCCCCACCAGGCAGTGTACCTGATCGTTGTAGTATAGTATAGTGACAAGTACCGGGGGATTGATCGTTCAGCTTAGGAATAGTGTCGCTAGGATTAGAAAACCTAATTAATAGTTCTAAAGGTGAGGGATGATTATTTTTGTATTTTTATGAAAGCAAGTAAAATCTCGGGTTTTGGAAGAATGGGCGGAATTAGTTGCTATTCAACTAACCCAAAACTAATATATATTCAAAATAAAATACTGAAAATGAAATTAAACTAAATTATACTAAGGTTATGAGCAGTAATTGAAGAAATTGTGTTTACTTAGACTTCACTACTCCCTAGATATCTTTTACACGTTAATACTTGTTATACTTGTATGGATGGCGGATTGTATTCCTTAATACCATTCGTGGGGTGGCATACATAACTCCCCAACTCTATGAGCTCTTATCTCCTCCTACACCATGACCCAGCACAACTATAGGGATTGTAAACAGTGGCTCATGCATTAAATACAACCAATAAAGACCTAGTATGCCTCGGTTCATGTTTCTTAAGACGTTCAAGCATGTTACCATTTGGAGATCTGCCAGTTTTCTTAAGCCTAACATATAAAATCATTCATCCAAGACAAGAATAGACAAGTAATCAACACATAATCAACATCTAGGTTTCATTAGATCTAAGCAAACACAAAAGAGATCTAGCCTAGCATAATGGAATTGAGACAAGAACAAGATATAAACAACCAACACATAGACATATTGATTGAATTAGAAGAACACTTATCTCAATTATAATGCAAGGTATCAAGGGTTTGGAACCCTTGAAAAACCTGTAAAAGATACACCAAATTCGTCTTTAGGGTTTCACCAAAACTTCTCTCCCTTTTAATGAAAAAACTAGAAAACTATATATAGGAAAACTAGGCTGACAGCGTTAAGACAAGCATGTGACGCCGTCACCTCGCCGCCAAATACTTCCTCAGACGGCCTTGATCTACTTATGACGGCCTATGTGACGCCGTCACCAACCACGGTATTTTATTCTTGGTACTTTGACGCCGTCAGGATGACTTTTGACGCCGTCATCAACTACGGTGTTTTATTCTTGATGTCTAACGCCGTCAGGGTGTAACTCTTGACGCCGTCACCTAGTGTCTTCAGCATGGAAAATTGATACTTTGCCGTTTTCTTCACTTTTATGCTCCAAAAACGTCCAAAATGGCTTCTTTTCCAGAATTCACTCTCCAAACACCTAAAATCACAAAAGGAACGATTTAGGGCAATATTTGATCAAATAAAGTCGGATTCGGGCTTAAATGACCCCTTAAAAACGGATCATTTTTTGCCTCATCATATACCCTTACACTTGAGATTTGCTTGTCCTCAAGCAAATGAGCTTTTATTCTACTCAAAAGACAAGTTAGGGGTCATTTAACACTAATATAAAAGTAATTACAACAAATAATCGTTCCACTAAAGACCAATAGACAAGCATGGAGGTCATACACAAGCACCTCACAAATAGTGTTTAGATACTCACATCTCTCGGGTGTAATAAAGTAATATAACATTATGGAAATGGAAGATATCTCTCACTACCTGTCATAGCAAAATAGATTACCATAGGCTTGGGAAAGGATCAAACCTCCACCACATGGCGTAAGCACCTAGGATAAACTATCAAAGAGGTCTTTTAAAGGGTTGTAACGTTAGGTATAGGGATATGAATTACACGGTTTTGTTGGATAAAGGAAGTTTTACTGGTGGCGAGTTAACAATCTTGGTTAATTACATGTACAAGATGGCGTTGCTAAGCCAAGACTACACTCGACTTAAGCTAACAAATGAAAAATAACAAAAACATAAAATGAACGTAGAATAAAAACGGGATGGTAGTCCGTATGTTTTTTTTTTTCTCTTTTTCTTTTCTATTTTTTTTTTTCTTTTTCTTGATTTTTTCGATTTTTTTTTTTCATACACTCTTACCCTACCATCCAAAATAATACATCATAGGGGTATGAACGTTCCCCTTACACTTGAATCTTTACATACTTTACAATTAACTAATCTAATGACTCGAATTAAGAAAATCAAAACACTTTGAGCACTTTTAAGATTAACGTACATATGGGGGTAATAATATGATATTCTTCCCCATTACTCTATAAAATAAGTACTTACCCATGAGTCCCAATCGTCCCAAAACAATATGTACAAGGATATGACTCGACTTAGCAACCATGTAATCAATTAGAAAGTTAACTTAGGGTCTAACACATAACAATAATGCACTAAAAATGAGCGCATACACGGAAGGCTAAGGCGATTTGGGTGTACATTTAAGTGGGGTGTAACAAATTCTTCCTTTAAGTAAGATGCTTAAAGTTAGAAACGAAAAGATAGGCTCGGAGGGGTGTACTAGGGGTATCGTGAACTAAAAATGAGTACAACGCTAAGGGTGTGGGAAAAATTAGTTGACTTAACTAGCCAAGTAATATGACTTAAATGGTCAAGTAATTATGATACGGGTGTAACACAAGGGTGATCCTAATGCCTCTTATCATGTAGTAAATCCTACCACACGAATGTAGTCTCACTAGCGGTCTCGGGATGCATCACTAACGCAAGTTCTAGAATCTAAATGCTACCGGTACACTCATAAGCACTAATAATGAATGCTTTTCCTATCAAATCTAAAGGCGAACCTCACATTTTTGGGTGGAAAATTTTTCTGAATATACAGTTATGTGCTAGTCATACAACCTCCTATCCATGAGACGCTTGCTATGGCTAAAGTTTCACTCCTAAATGTTGTAAAAAAATTTAAATTTGGCGCTAAAATTACACTAACAAGTATTTCTCATAGTTTTATTACACATCTACTATCAAACAAAACAAACTCAAGCGAAAGTGCATATGTAAGGTATCATCTTTTTACCCTCCCCTTACACTTAAGATGAACATTGTCCCCAATGTTCAAGTAAAGAATGTAAAAGTGAAAAAGTAAAGAGAATGAAATCAAATACTCCCCTGATTCGCTCGGTATGGATTATAGGTGGGCCAGGTTAGATCTTCCTCCAAGAAAATGAACAATCAAAGCTTCCCTTCCAGAATATAAATCATCTTCTTGTCATAAATAACCTGTAAATCCTGACAACAATAGACAAGACAACCTCGCGTAAAATCGGCGGCATCCTATATAAATTACTAAATCCTAGAAAACAAAGTAAGATATAATGCTTGTGGAATGAAGTTTGCAGATTTCCTGGAGATTATAAAACTTAATAATTCACAAAAACCATAAGACTCCGTTAGAAAAACAAAACCGGTAAAATTTCCAGATTTTTAACTCCTGACGCCGTCAAGAGTAATACTCTGACGCCGTCAGAATGGACCTGCAGAAATTCTTATGTTAAGTTTCCGGAAAATTTCTGGAAAAACTTTGTCCTACTTCCTGGAAAATCCTGCAAAACTTCATTATGACTCAATACAAGCATTTGACTCTAACAAATACGAATATACATGTTCATTTAATATTGTGGAGAATCATGATCGGTTTGTTTCTTAAAAACATATTTGGGGTTTCCCCTTACACTTATCTTTTGCAAAAATACCTTTAGGTTGAAGTTAAGACTAGGCCAAACAACATAATAAAGTACTTCCACATTTTAATTGAGAAACATGATCAACCAACAATAAAAATAAAATATGCATACGGAAGCAAATAACAATCAAACAAATAAAATCACACAAAACATGGGTTGCCTCCCAAGAAGCGCTTTTCTTTATTTACGAGTCTTGTAGCTAGACTCAAAGTCATGGGCTATCGTGTATCGCTTATGCTCACATAACCAAGTGTGAGCCATCTAATAGTCGCCTCATCCTTCTTATACTCTTCTCCTAACTCTAAGCACCCGCGATAGTATTTTTTATTCTTTTCGTGCGTGTACTTAAGTCCCTTTCTCTTATCATTCTCACTTAGCATTTCCATGGGCGGATACCTACTACACTTTTCCATGGAGAAATCTTTCAACCTGGGGTGTGCGCGTGGCATTTGATAAACAAAATCTTCATCCCCATCCGAGAATGTAATTAGTCCTTCTATGAGTTTTTCATCGAGGTTGGTCAATCGTTTGAAGGGTTTTCCAAACACAACTTGGGTCAATTTATTATCAATAAACTCTCCTAGATTCTCCATAACCATGAACTCAACAAGATAAACCAACCTTCCTACAAACACGTGCAATGGTATTGCCTTAGCAATAATGTTGTCTCCTTTGTATTCTAACTCATCTACCATGATTTTATTGTATTCGTTACGTGAAATTATGTTCATCGGAAGAGATGAGTTGAGATAGGCGTAAAAGCTCTTAAATCCAATCTTACAAGGGAATTGCATGTTAAATGAACTATCGCACTCGATTCTAGTTCTAGGGTCAACATACCTAAGGGGGTTTACCTCCTCCTCCATTCTATCCTCATTAATTACGTCACCATCATCAAGATCCTCATCGGAGTCTGAATAGTA
Organism: Artemisia argyi; assembly: GCA_030686995.1. Taxonomy (NCBI): domain Eukaryota; kingdom Viridiplantae; phylum Streptophyta; class Magnoliopsida; order Asterales; family Asteraceae; genus Artemisia; species Artemisia argyi. Next base: position 181,368,134 of record CM060683.1, read on the forward strand.
AAAAGGACTAGCCCTACGGTCATCATCATGATCAGACTCCTCTAACTCAGAATTATTGTCAAAGTGGTGGTTAGGTGAGAGGTTAGGTGGGTTCTCATTTTCTGCTAAAGGAAGTGGGGCAGGCAATTGGAACATCCTACGACGAAAAACACGAATAACAGGAATCAGCCGATCAATGTTATTGTTATCCATCGAAACAGTTTACGAACAAAGACACAAAGAAATAAGATAGACTAAAGAAGACCTAAGAATAAAAATAAAAATCTTACTAGAAAGGAATCTAGCAAGTAGACCTAATAAAAAGAAATCCTAACCTAGACAATAACTATTCCCCGGCAGCGGCGCCAAAAACTTGATGCATGGGAATCGCAACAGGCTTTACCTCTCGAGGGATCTCAAGAAGCTTACAACCCCCACCAGGCAGTGTACCTGATCGTTGTAGTATAGTATAGTGACAAGTACCGGGGGATTGATCGTTCACCTTAGGAATAGTGTCGCTAGGATTAGAAAACCTAATTAATAGTTCTAAAGGTGAGGGATGATTATTTTTGTATTTCTATATTTTTATGAAAGCAAGTAAAATCTCGGGTTTTGGAAGAATGGGCAGAATTAGTTGCTATTCAACTAACCCAATGTAACACCCCAAAATTTGATTAAGCAGCGGAAGTCTAATCGGGGTCATTACAGTTTAGTACACAGTCATACTCATAGAAAACAATTCAAAAGATTGTCAATATCATTCCATGAAAACTCAAATATTCAGAGTTACAAACATTTTTCCAAAATGTTAAGTGTTTCACAAAAGTGGTAATGAGTTTGTAAAGAATGATATAATTATTGAAATCAAGGGAGGTCCTGTGCCCTTTTGCCAGCTCCGTACTGCCATGCTTGCTAGTTTCCTGAGATAAACATGCTTAAAAAGTCAACACAAAGGTTGAGTGAATCCATAGTAGTTTAAATAGTAATAGTGTGAACACAAGTCAAGCATTTGAAATAAACAAGCCAAGATAGACAGGTCTTGACTAAATCGGGTGTAATATTGCTCCTAAGCCTCACGAAACGCAAGCCTTAACATTGATTTGACATATCATAAAGATAATAATAATCATCTACACCACAGCGGATGTAAATGACAAGGGGCCCTCGGTGACAGGAAATGTGCCAAATTTCCATAATACCTCGAATATAGCACACCTCCTGCCAAGTGATCACCTTGACAGAGGTGGGCTGCCAACCAATAGATCTATCAACTATATTCGCGCTCACTCGCAAGTGATTAAGGTTCGTGATATAAGGGACTTGTAGCACGGGTGTCAACTTAGGCAATATCAGGTGATAACAGCATACATAAAAATACTTGTGTTCGATTTATAGCATGTATCTCCCCACGGGGTTTAAAAACAATTAAAAATGTGGGACCATGAACTCACCTGAAAGGTGCGTGTGAATCACAACGGTGCTCAAAAGTGATGGTGTATTGCTATGGCTAGCAATGAAATTCCTCCGACTTACGACCTAAAAATATATTGTAACCGGTGTTTCAGATTCGTGTCATAACTGACGTGTAATATATCACGTGTAAGGTGATATCCGTTTCGTGTGTCTTAAAATATATTCCAAATAACTTTACGTAGTTATTTGTTAGTTTTGTTACGAATCGGTGTTATATATATATTATCTTGTTATGAAAATAATATTGTTAAAAACATTTATGATTAAATATTTTTAGTAAAGCTATATATATATATTAAAGTTAGATAAATATGTATATATTATAAAAGTATATGAAATAAATAAATTACAAGAATAGGTCTTGTCACAGATCAACCCTTAACTTTTATAAAATTTTATATCTTTTACCCTTTGGTTAATAAAATCACAACATGGTCCTTTTTATACTTTTTACACTTTTTTCCCTTAACTTTAGAAAATTACAGTTTGCGCCCTCCCTTTACTACAATTCGGCAGTTTCAAAATTAGTCCGAAGGTTTTCATATTTGTCACTTTTAGTCCCTAACGTGGGACTTTTTGCAAAAGAAGTCCAAACTCTAGTTTTTGAAAAACTTAACTTTTATCCTTATAAAAGTCATCATTTTTATCTCTTAACATTTATGAAAATCATCTTTTGTAAACCAAATGTCATTCGAAAATTCTTAAACTTTCTAGTCGAAATTTTCACAATGAAAATCCTTGTGGGCTCGTTAGCCCGGCAAGGCCCAAAAGTGGGTGTGGTTGTTTTTAAATTTTCGTTCGACTAGCCTTTGGTTTTGGTCTCGTTTTCGTGTCGAGAGGTCGTATAAGTTATGCATGTTGGGTCGACTTGGTTGTGGGTGAGTCGTATAATTAGATGGTCGAAAAATATATGTGAGTTGTACGTGTGAAAACAAAATGGTGAGGCCAAAACTGAGGGTGTCGAGGTGGTTTAGTAACACAACAAAAATACTAAGGTGTTGTGAAAATAAAAAATAAAGAATGTGTGTCACGTGTATGCGTGTGATATGCATGATACGAATCAAGTAAAAGAAAGAAAGAGTGATGGTTAACTTACAATACCAAGAAATGGTGGTGAAGAGTTCGTGTGATCAACAAGAGGAACGAGCAATAACACCCTTCGAATAACAACTCCTTGCTCCAATATTTCTTTCCCACGATCTCTTAACCCCAACGCCTTGTTTGTTCGAATCAAAACCCTTGCTTGAAAACCTTGTGCTCGTCGATAGTAACCAAAGAGAAGTGGAGAGTGTTTGTGGTTTGAGAGGTTTCAAGTGTGTGTGTTGTGTGCATTTAATGAGACTTATATAGGAGGTTGAGGGTGGTTCGATGTTCCTAGAGACACAACATCTATCGAGAGGTCAAGTCGTGTCCCCCTTGTCTTGTGGCTAGTTCGATTTAGGCATGTTGGCTAGTTTGATTATAGTGACTTGTTTATTAGGTATGTATGTGGATTATGAAACATAGTATCCAAGAGTCACAAGGATTTGGGAGTGTTTAACATGGTTTAGTCGTGTAATGGTTTTATCCATTGGGTCGAATGTCTAAAGTTTAGGGGCTAGGTCGGCTTAGGTTGCAAGTCAACTCCTCATAGGGTGTGTTGGGTGTCGAGTGAGGAGGAACAAAGGTTTTGAAAACATGTAAATCTAGTTAGCAAAGAAGGTAGTTTTTCCCTTGGTGGTGTTTGCTTGTTCGAATGCCATGCTACGAAAGAAGAAAAGAAGGAAAACAAAACAAGCCTGGTGGGCTTAGTAACTCGGCCCAAAACGAAACGAAAAGAAAAGAAAAGAAGAAAAAAGGTGTGGGCTTAGGGTGAGATCCGGCCCAAAACATTGGGGTGTCGGTGTTCGTAAAATGGGTGAAATATATACCTCGGTGTCGGCGTCGGTTTGTGAAAACCGTAAGTATATAAATGGTGTCATTATTTGTATATATATACTTATATGTATATAATAATAATAATTTGTGAAAGTTAATATATATATATATATATATATATATATATATATATATATATATATATATATATATATATATATATATTAGAAAAAAAAATCTCGGTGTTCAATTCGGGTGTCGGGTCGCAAGTGGAGTAACCGGTGTTAATCCTCATTGGGTGACATCCAAGAGTGGTATTCGGGTGATATCGGGTGACAATGCATAATCGGGTGTTAAACCAACGGTGTTCAAAACAATCGGGTGTAAATTAAACAGTGAACATAACAATCGGGTGTCAAACAGACAGTGTCTCATGTAAAAAGTTTTAAATTTGCCCGCAAAAATGGCTTAGTATAGAGTAACGTTTGTAATTAGCATTAATAAATGACCTGGGATTTTACGGTGTATTACAGTACCCACCCGCTAGATTGGATTCGTCCCGGAATCTAAAGTTGAATCGGTGCTCGGGGTTGTCTCATCAAACAGTTGTGGGTATTTGGAACTCATTTGATCCTCGCGCTCCCATGTATACTCGGGTCCTCTCTTAGAGTTCCATCTGACCTTAACAATGGGAATGCGAGTATGCTTAAGTCGTTTGACCTCCCTATCCATAATCTCAACGGGTTCCTCAATAAAGTTCAACTTATCATCGATTCTGATCTCTTTCAGTGGAATTACAAGTGTTTCATCCGATAAACACTTTTTCAAATTTGACACGTGGAAGGTGTTGTGTACTCTACTGAGTTCCTCAGGTAGTTCCAATTTGTATGCCACGGGACCGATCCTTTCAGTGATTTCGAAAGGTCCAACGTATCTCGGGTTTAGCTTCCCACGTTTTCCAAACCTAATCATTCCTTTCCAAGGTGATACCTTAAGCATGACCTTGTCTCCAACTTGAAACTCTATTGGTTTTCTTTGTACATCGGCATACCTCTTTTGCCGATCCCTAGCGGCTTGTAATCGTTGCTTAATCTTCACTATTTTCTCAGTGGTTTCGAGTATCAACTCGGGACCTGAGAGTTGTACATCTCCAATCTCAGCCCAACAAACTGGTGATCTACACTTTCTTCCATAAAGTGCTTCAAACGGTGCAGCCTTAATGCTAGCGTGATAACTGTTGTTATATGAAAATTCTGCTAATGGTAGGTGTTTATCCCAGCCTTTTCCAAAATCAATCACACACGCCCTAAGCATGTCTTCTAGGGTTTGTATAGTCCTTTCACTTTGACCATCAGTCTGTGGATGGTAAGCTGTACTCATATCTAACTTAGTTCCCAAGGCTTTCTGTAAAGATCGCCAAAAGTTAGACGTGAAACGGCTGTCTCGGTCGGAGATAATAGAAATCGGCACTCCATGCTGGGAAACTATCTCCTTAAGGTACAAACGTGCAAGAACGTCCATATCATCAGTCTCTTTGATCGGTAAGAAGTGTGCTGACTTCGTGAGACGATCAACAATAACCCATATTGTGTCCAACCCACTTGATGTCTTGGGTAATTTAGTAATGAAATCCATTGTAATCCTTTCCCATTTCCACATTGGTAGCTCGGGTTGAACCAAAAGACCGGATGGTTTTTGATGTTCAGCCTTTACTCTCGAGCAGGTTAAACATTTACCGACATACTCTGCAATGTCCGCTTTCATGTTTGGCCACCAATATAACTTCTTTAAATCTTGATACATCTTGTCCGAACCAGGATGAATGGAATATTTAGACTTATGAGACTCGTGCATGATGAGGTCTCTTATTCCTCCATACAATGGAATCCAACTTCTGTCTTTGAAACACAGCCTTCCATCTGGTTTCTTGACAAATCCATTCGTGCTTTCTGGTATACCGTAAATCTTCTCGTGCGGTCTATTCTCTTCCTTAAGAGCCTCAGCTTGAACTTCAAGAATTTGAGACGGCAGTGGAGATCTTATTGTCGTACCCAATGACTTAACTCTGAGGGGTCTAAGTCGTTCCTTTCGACTCAAGGCATCTGCTACAACGTTTGCCTTCCCCGGGTGATAGAGGATCTCACAATCATAGTCACTTAGCAACTCTAGCCATCGACGTTGCCTCATGTTCAACTCCTTCTGATCTAAAATGTGTTGAAGACTCTTGTGGTCGGTGAAAACCGTACACTTAGTTCCATACAGGTAGTGTCTCCAGATCTTCAGAGCGAATACCACCGCTCCTAATTCTTGATCATGAGTAGTGTACTCTTCGTGGGGTTTAAGTTGTCTAGAAGCGTAAGCAATTACTTTGAGTCTTTGCATCAATACGGCACCCAAACCTTGGATTGATGCGTCACAATATACCACGAAGTCCTCACTTCCTTCGGGTAGTGCTAATATCGGTGCTTCACAAAGCTTCTGCTTCAAAAACTGAAATGCCGATTCTTGCTCATCTCCCCATTCGAATTTCTTCTTCTTCTGTGTTAACTCAGTCAAAGGTTTAGCAATCCTTGAAAAACCTTCAATAAATCTCCGATAGTATCCGGCAAGACCTAAAAATTGGCGTATCTCGGTAGGACTCGTAGGTGACGCCCTATTTTTAACAGGTTCGATCTTGGCGGGATTAACATGAATACCCTTACTGTCGATAACATGCCCGAGAAATTGTACCTTCTCAATCCAAAAATCACACTTGGAAAATTTGGCGTATAATTTCTCTTCTCTGAGCAGTGTTAGTATAGTCTTCAAGTGTTCTGCATGTTCTTCCTTACTACGTGAATAAATAAGGATATCATTGATGAATACAATCACGAACTTATCCAAATAGGGTTTGCACACTCGGTTCATTAAGTCCATAAATACAGCGGGTGCATTTGTTAGACCGAATGGCATTACTTGGAATTCGTAGTGACCGTACCTTGTCCTGAAAGCTTACTTAGGGATGTCTTCTTCCCTAACCCTCAGTTGATGATAACCCGATCTCAAATCAATCTTCGAGTAGACACTCGATCCTTGCAGTTGATCAAACAAATCGTCAATCCTTGGCAACGGATATCGATTCTTAACCGTCAGTTTGTTCAACTCACGATAATCGATACACATCCTGAAGGTTCCATCCTTCTTCTTTACAAACAACACCGGGGCTCCCCACGGTGATGAACTCGGGCGAATAAATCCTTTATCCGACAATTCCTCTAATTGTCCGGATAACTCCTTCATTTCTGACGGTGCAAGTCTATAGGGTGCTCGTGCTACGGGTGCGGCTCCGGGCATCAAGTCAATTTGAAATTCCACTTGACGAGTCGGCGGAAGGCCAGGCAAGTCCTCAGGGAAAACTTCTGGAAAGTTCCTGACTACTGGCACATCCTCGAGTCGCTTCTCTTCCGACTTCTTCTCGGTGACTTGAGCCAAAAAGACTTGACATCCTCGTTCGATGTATTTCACAACCTTGACGCAAGAAATGACGCTCAAACGTGTCTTACTTCGCTCTCCGCGAACAACCAGGGTTCCGTTATTTAGTGGAATGTGAACGACCTTTTCATCACAAATGATCTTAGCGTGGTTCTCGGATAACCAATCCATTCCTATAACGACGTCAAAACTACCGAGTCTAATAGGCATAAGGTCAATGGCAAATGGGGTGTCTAATAGTCGTAGGGTGCAACCTCGGAGTATAGTGTTAGTGCTCACTAGCTTTCCATCAGCTAGTTCAATCTCATACGTGGTGTCTAGTTGGGTGGGTGTAACATTAAGCAGGGGTGCAAGTGTAACAGACACGAAACTTTGATCGGCTCCGGAATCAAATAAAACTTTAACGAGGTGGTTGTTTAGAAAGAACGTACCAGTGACTACGTTCGGATCTTGCTGGACATTTCCATCTCCCAGCACGTATGCTCTCCCACGTGCATTGTTATCCTTGTTAGGGCACTGTCGCCTGTAGTGTCCTTTTTCTCCACAAGCATGGCATACAACAGCCACGGGTTGCAAGTTGGCTCCTGTCGCCTTGCAATCTTGTGTCTTATGTCCAACCATTGAATACTTCCCGCACTTAGCATAGCAGGGTCCATTGTGATGCATCTTACACTTGTCACATAATGGAAGAGGTCCAGCATACCTAGCATCCTTAACTGGTGCAGCGACATAAGCTCTGACAGCTTCCTGTCGTCGGTTCTGTTGGTTGTGGTGTGTGTTTCTGTCATGGTGGTAGTTACGGTTGGGGTTACGGTTGTTGTTGCTGTTGCTGTTGTTGTTGTTGTTGTTGTTGTGATTGTTGTTGTTGTTGTTTGTCCTTCGATCATCAAACTTCCTTTTGTGATCGTTGTTTCCCTGAGCAGAGTTACGCTTAATCTCCCGGTCTAGCAGTCTTTGGGCAACGGACATTGCTTCATCCAAAGATTGAGGCTTAGACGAGGTGACGTTTCCCTCAATGCTCCTGGGTAATCCTTCAATGTACCTTTCCAACAACTTTTCCAAGTCGGGAACCTTAGAAGGGCAAAGTGTGCAAGCTCCTGAAATCTCCTGTCGTAAGCCCCGAGATCATTTCCTTTCACAACCAACGTGTGAAACTCATCTTCTAACTTCTTGATCTCGCCTCTAGGGCAGAACTTCTTCAACATCCTTTCCTTAAAATCAGCCCAGGTAATCTGATAGGCCTCCTCCACACCTATCTTCTGAGCAGTTGCATTCTAACAATGTTCCAGTAGCAAACGAGACTCGGTTTTCCGTGGCACAACCGCTCCTCACAAACACAGTCTCAGTTCGCTCAAACCATCGAGCAAGCTCTGTTACTCCTTCAGTTCCTTTGAAGTGAGATGGTTTGCAAGCAATGAAGTCCTTATAGGTGCACTTCCGAGTCGCAGTGGACTCGCTCTCAGCAGTGGCTCGGTTATTGCTACTAGTTCGTGCCATTGCAGCAGCCTGTACCTCCAAAGCTGCAGCAACGCTGTCGGCAACCAACTTTCTTATAGCAGCCTGGGTCATAGCGGGTGACGAGGTAGCAGTAGTGGTTTTCCTTGGGGCCATAACTCTATAAAATCGTAAGTGCATAAGTACAAATCCCAAACATCAATAACAAGAGAAATAGTGTATCTAACTCATAATAGTCGAGATCATCACAAAGCACATATCACAACCACACCATAAATACATACATCAACATAAACCATATCATTCATAAATAAACATCACGACATGTAACAACACACATGGAAATTATAATGAATCTCAATATGGGAGCATAATAAAAAGAAAGATCAGACAACTAGAACATCATAAATCAATATCAATACGTTACAATCGTAACCAACATAAAGTTTTAATAATTTTTGGAATTCATTGTTACAAAACAATAAGTTACAACAATTATTAATGCCACAGGCGGCAAGTTAAGATGTCTCCGTAAGTAATGACATGTCATAGATCTATGAAGGTCCAGGTGCGCCTCCTGATCTCCTCTCTAGCTCTCTGATAATCCGGATCATCCCCAACATCTCCATATCTCTGGATCTCTCACTGGCCTGAATCTCCTCAATAGTAGTCGAAAGTGCATGGATAGTAGAACTAGATGCAGCTAACTCCTGTGCCTGATGCTCCATCATCTCCTGTGTAATGGCCGCAACCGCTCTCAAATCATCAATCTCGTGCCTCTGAACATCTAATCGGTGACCAAACTCAGTGATAGTAGCCTGTGCCTCCTCGATCTCTGTCCCCATCATCTCAAATACCATCTCTAAGGCTGTCCTATGTACCACGAGGTTCGTGACCTCCTCCTGCATACACTCAATCCTCTCCAAAGATATATCCTCGATAACACTCAACAGCTCATAAAGTCGACTCTCATGTCTAATCAATCTAGCAGCCAAAAGTGGGATAGTGTGGTGTATCGGCTCTCCAGTGACCGGTAACACCGCTGAAGAGCCATCTCCAAGCTCAGCAGCCCTAGGTGATCCCTCAGCTAATCTCCATCTACGCATGTAGTCTAACAAAAACGACCATCGACGAGCATCAACCAATCTATGAATACCAGGTGAGGTGGGTGTCTCGGTGGGAGCAGGTGATGGTACAGGTGATGTAGCAGGTGATGGGATCGGTACAGTGGTAGTCTGTGAGTAGAAAACTGTAGGTGGTGGCATGGGTGGTAAAGCCTCAGAGGTAAGAGGTGCGGTGTAAGTAGGCAACATGTAAGGCTGTGGCTCAGGTGGGGGTGATACAGGTGATGGTGGGGGTGCTGGTGATGCCACAGGTGTCAAATCTGGCATAGGAACAGGTGGTAATACAGATATGGGTGATGATACAGGTGTAGGTACAGGTGCAGATACAGGTGGTGTAACAGTAGAAGCAGGCAAAATACAGACTCGTTTTCGAGCCGTGCATTTGCGGGTATAGTCTCCCTCATGGTATCGGAACAACTCGCCAAAAGGCTCAGGCTCATAGGGCTCAAGAATCCTCACTCGCTTGCGCCGACGAATCGGTGCAGGCGGGGATGATGGTGGAATAGAAGCAGCAGTGTCAGAAGTATCGGAGTCAGAAGACTCGTCATCAGCATCTGAACCGGTGTGGTGACTAGCAGGTGGTGAAGGACGATCATCAGCCGCAAGAAACTGCTGAGATGTCAGGTATTGATCATAAAGGTACTGCCCCTGTGTCATAGGTCCACAAACAGGACGAAAGAGAGGCTGAATAGCAAAGGAATCAACGGGTGTAGAAGCAACCTCACCCTCCTCGAAGGGCTCAGTATCAGTAGAGGGGTCTCCAGATGGAACAGGAGATGGTATAGCAGGTGATACAGGTTGGGTGTCATGGTCAGAATCATGGGTGTCATGGGTGTCATGGGTGTCATAATCAGATAAGTCAATAGTAGGGTGAGTGGATGATGCTGGTACGACGTCGTCACTGTCGGACAAAATAATAACCGGGGGCGACATGGTACTGTAATATCCCAAAAATAGCAGTGATATAAGTCATTTAGTCTACATAATGCTACATGCACAGTGATCATAGTGTCATAGTGAGCTAAATGCAATGGGTGCTAAAAATCAAACCTTAAAACATAGCGTTGGCAAGCGCTGGCACGGAGGGCACTTCGGTGATAAATAGTTTGTTTAAAATTTAGTGAGGTTATAGTCCAATGTTTTGAAAATCATTTGGTTCTCTATAACCATGGCTCTGATGCCAATCTGTAACACCCCGAAATTTGATTAAGCAGCGGAAGTCTAATCGGGGTCATTACAGTTTAGTACACAGTCATACTCATAGAAAACAATTCAAAAGATTGTCAATATCATTCCATGAAAACTCAAATATTCAGAGTTACAAACATTTTTCCAAAATGTTAAGTGTTTCACAAAAGTGGTAATGAGTTTGTAAAGAATGATATAATTATTGAAATCAAGGGAGGTCCTGTGCCCTTTTGCCAGCTCCGTACCGCCATGCTTGCTAGTTTCCTGAGATAAACATGCTTAAAAAGTCAACACAAAGGTTGAGTGAATCCATAGTAGTTTAAATAGTAATAGTGTGAACACAAGTCAAGCATTTGAAATAAACAAGCCAAGATAGACAGGTCTTGACTAAATCGGGTGTAATATTGCTCCTAAGCCTCACGAAACGCAAGCCTTAACATTGATTTGACATATCATAAAGATAATAATAATCATCTACACCACAGCGGATGTAAATGACAAGGGGCCCTCGGTGACAGGAAATGTGCCAAATTTCCATAATACCTCGAATATAGCACACCTCCTGCCAAGTGATCACCTTGACAGAGGTGGGCTGCCAACCAATAGATCTATCAACTATATTCGCGCTCACTCGCAAGTGATTAAGGTTCGTGATATGAGGGACTTGTAGCACGGGTGTCAACTTAGGCAATATCAGGTGATAACAGCATACATAAAAATACTTGTGTTCGATTTATAGCATGTATCTCCCCACGGGGTTTAAAAACAATTAAAAATGTGGGACCATGAACTCACCTGAAAGGTGCGTGTGAATCACAACGGTGCTCAAAAGTGATGGTGTATTGCTATGGCTAGCAATGAAATTCCTCCGACTTGCGACCTAAAAATATATTGTAACCGGTGTTTCAGATTCGTGTCATAACTGACGTGTAATATATCACGTGTAAGGTGATATCCGTTTCGTGTGTCTTAAAATATATTCCAAATAACTTTACGTAGTTATTTGTTAGTTTTGTTACGAATCGGTGTTATATATATATTATCTTGTTATGAAAATAATATTGTTAAAAATATTTATGATTAAATATTTTTAGTAAAGCTATATATATATATTAAAGTTAGATAAATATGTATATATTATAAAAGTATATGAAATAAATAAATTACAAGAATAGGTCTTGTCACAGATCAACCCTTAACTTTTACAAAATTTTATATCTTTTACCCTTTGGTTAATAAAATCACAACATGGTCCTTTTTATACTTTTTACACTTCTTTCCCTTAACTTTAGAAAATTACAGTTTGCGCCCTCCCTTTACTACAATTCGGCAGTTTCAAAATTAGTCCGAAGGTTTTCATATTTGTCACTTTTAGTCCCTAACGTGGGACTTTTTGCAAAAGAAGTCCAAACTATAGTTTTTGAAAAACTTAACTTTTATCCTTATAAAAGTCATCATTTTTATCTCTTAACATTTATGAAAATCATCTTTTGTAAACCAAATTTCATTCGAAAATTCTTAAACTTTCTAGTCGAAATTTTCACAATGAAAATCCTTGTGGGCTCGTTAGCCCGGCAAGGCCCAAAAGTGGGTGTGGTTGTTTTTAAATTTTCGTTCGACTAGCCTTTGGTTTTGGTCTCGTTTTCGTGTCGAGAGGTCGTATAAGTTATGCATGTTGGGTCGACTTGGTTGTGGGTGAGTCGTATAATTAGATGGTCGAAAAATATATGTGAGTTGTACGTGTGAAAACAAAATGGTGAGGCCAAAACTGAGGGTGTCGAGGTGGTTTAGTAACACAACAAAAATACTAAGGTGTTGTGAAAATAAAAAATAAAGAATGTGTGTCACGTGTATGCGTGTGATATGCATGATACGAATCAAGTAAAAGAAAGAAAGAGTGATGGTTAACTTACAACACCAAGAAATGGTGGTGAAGAGTTCGTGTGATCAACAAGAGGAACGAGCAATAACACCCTTCGAATAACAACTCCTTGCTCCAATATTTCTTTCCCACGATCTCTTAACCCCAACGCCTTGTTTGTTCGAATCAAAACCCTTGCTTGAAAACCTTGTGCTCGTCGATAGTAACCAAAGAGAAGTGGAGAGTGTTTGTGGTTTGAGAGGTTTCAAGTGTGTGTGTTGTGTGCATTTAATGAGACTTATATAGGAGGTTGAGGGTGGTTCGATGTTCCTAGAGACACAACATCTATCGAGAGGTCAAGTCGTGTCCCCCTTGTCTTGTGGCTAGTTCGATTTAGGCATGTTGGCTAGTTTGATTATAGTGACTTGTTTATTAGGTATGTATGTGGATTATGAAACATAGTATCCAAGAGTCACAAGGATTTGGGAGTGTTTAACATGGTTTAGTCGTGTAATGGTTTTATCCATTGGGTCGAATGTCTAAAGTTTAGGGGCTAGGTCGGCTTAGGTTGCAAGTCAACTCCTCATAGGGTGTGTTGGGTGTCGAGTGAGGAGGAACAAAGGTTTTGAAAACATGTAAATCTAGTTAGCAAAGAAGGTAGTTTTTCCCTTGGTGGTGTTTGCTTGTTCGAATGCCATGCTACGAAAGAAGAAAAGAAGGAAAACAAAACAAGCCTGGTGGGCTTAGTAACTCGGCCCAAAACGAAACGAAAAGAAAAGAAAAGAAGAAAAAAGGTGTGGGCTTAGGGTGAGATCCGGCCCAAAACATCGGGGTGTCGGTGTTCGTAAAATGGGTGAAATATATACCTCGGTGTCGGCGTCGGTTTGTGAAAACCGTAAGTATATAAATGGTGTCATTATTTGTATATATATACTTATATGTATATAATAATAATAATTTGTGAAAGTTAATATATATATAGATATATATAATATAAATATATTTATTAGAAAAAAATCTCGGTGTTCAATTCGGGTGTCGGGTCGCAAGTGGAGTAACTGGTGTTAATCCTCATTGGGTGACATCCAAGAGTGGTATTCGGGTGATATTGGGTGACAATGCATAATCGGGTGTTAAACCAACGGTGTTCAAAACAATCAGGTGTAAATTAAATAGTGAACATAACAATCGGGTGTCAAACAGACAGTGTCTCATGTAAAAAGTTTTAAATTTGCCCGCAAAAATGGCTTAGTATAGAGTAACGTTTGTAATTAGCATTAATAAATGACCTGGGATTTTACGGTGTATTACACCCAAAACTAATATATATTCAAAATAAAATACTGAAAATGAAATTAAACTAAATTATACTAAGGTTATGAGCAGTAATTGGAGAAATTGTGTTTACTTAGACTTCACTACTCCCTAGATATCTTTTACACGTTAATTACTTGTTATACTTGTATGGATGACGGATTGTATTCCTTAATACCATTCGTGGGGTGGCATACATAACTCCCCAACTCTATGAGCTCTTATCTCCTCCTACACCATGACCCAGCACAACTATAGGGATTGTAAACAGTGGCTCATGCATTAAATACAACCAATAAAGACCTAGTACGCCTCGGTTCATGTTTCTTAAGACGTTCAAGCATGTTACCATTTGGAGATCTGCCAGTTTTCTTAAGCCTAACATATAAAATCATTCATTCAAGACAAGAATAGACAAGTAATCAACACATAATCAACATCTAGGTTTCATTAGATCTAAGCAAACACAAAAGAGATCTAGCCTAGTATAATGGAATTGAGACAAGAACAAGATATAAACAACCAATACATAGACATATTGATTGAATTAGAAGAACACTTATCTCAATTACAATGCAAGGTATCAAGGGTTTGGAACCCTTGAAAAACCTGTAAAAGATACACCAAATTCGTCTTTAGGGTTTCACCAAAACTTCTCTCCCTTTTAATGAAAAAACTAGAAAACTATATATAGGAAAACTAGGCTGACGACGTCAAGACAAGCATGTGACGCCGTCACCTCGCCGCCAAATACTTCCTCGAATGGCCTTGATCTACTTATGACGGCCTATGTGACGCCGTCACCAACCACGGTATTTTATTCTTGGTACTTTGACGCCGTCAGGATGACTTTTGACGCCGTCATCAACTACGGTGTTTTATTCTTGATGTCTGACGCCGTCAGGGTGTAACTCTTGACGCCGTCACCTAGTGTCTTCAGCATGGAAAATTGATACTTTGCCGTTTTCTTCACTTTTATGCTCCAAAAACGTCCAAAATGGCTTTTTTTCCAGAATTCACTCTCCAAACACCTAAAATCATAAAAGGAACGATTTAGGGCAATATTTGATCAAATAAAGTCGGATTCGGGCTTAAATGACCCCCTAAAAACGGATCATTTTTCGCCTCATCAACTAGCAAGATGCTAGGAGTTACAATTATCTAATTGAAACTGTCAACCAACCTAAACAATTACAATGACCCAAAATAACTACCACAACCTCGAAAACCTTACAATCACAGGAGGATCCTACGCAATCCAACCCTTAGTCACCGCACAACACCTAACCACTTTAGGGCATACCTTATTTGAATCATGGAAACGGGTGAAAAGCCAATCTCGACCAAATGGTGATGCAGTGATATGTAGAAGCAGTTGACCGAGAAAAAACCTAACATTGCACGGCCATCACATGTCGAAACTAAGCTGGTTACAAATCGGATGCTTTATCCTTTGAAAACGCTTGGAGAATAACACCATTTAAAGAATAGATTGCCCATCATAGAAATAGTTATGGGCCTATTGATGAATCTTATATATTTATATATAAATTTTGCATTTGAAAAGGCTGTGCTTTTGTTTTAGTTTAGGACCACTAAAATTCGCGTGACGACCCTGCATATCATCACTCAATTTTCATGTAGAAATTTGTAATTACACATCAGCCAAAAGTTCTTTGTAGATCTAACTTTTACCATAAAACTCATCAAACAATTTTAGCCACTCATTTTTTTTTATCAAAATAAAAAAATAAACTTCCACCCTTTTTTTAAAACTTAAATATTTCGCAAACCGTAAATAGTCAAGCTAAAAAAAAAAAAAAAAAAAAAAAAGAAAAAAAAAAAAAAAAACACCGCGACGAGAATTAAATTATCTTTGTCTAGACATGCATTGTTATATACTTTCGACGAACTTTTTTTTCGATGAACTTTTTATTTTCGTCCAGAAAAATCATATATGATTCATAAGAATCATATATGATTCGATTTTAACAAATCATATATGATTCTTATGAATCATATATAATTCGTAAGAATCATATATGATTCGAATTCGTAAGAATCTAATCATATATGATTTTTTACGAATAATATATGATTTTTACGAATCATATATGATTCTTTCTGGACGGAAATTAAAAAAAAAAAAAAAATGGTCGAAAATATATAACAATGCATATCTATAGAAAGATCATTTAATTCTCGTCGTGATGATATTTTTTTGTAGCTTGAAGATTTACCGTTTGCAAGATATGTTGTTTTGAAAAATATAAATGGATGGCTATCATTGATTGATAGGTTCTATGGCATCTATGGACGCATCATGCATATTTAGAATACCCTCGACTGTACATCTATACATATAACCCGTAATATAACTTTGTTAATGGATCTAGTAACTATTGTGATTATGGCAATAATAAAGATTGATTGATCGATTAATTTGCAATAGCTACTATTATTATATTAAATTTAAAGGAATCTTTGGAAGATTTAGCGGCTATT
Organism: Artemisia argyi; assembly: GCA_030686995.1. Taxonomy (NCBI): domain Eukaryota; kingdom Viridiplantae; phylum Streptophyta; class Magnoliopsida; order Asterales; family Asteraceae; genus Artemisia; species Artemisia argyi. The sequence continues at coordinate 181,384,361 of CM060683.1, forward strand.
CATGGCTTGTATCCAAAATTATAACATCTCCTTTTCAATAGAAACATCAATGAAAATCAATTCTATTAATTTGTGCATCTAACTATTATCTTTGAAGAATGCTTCTTTTCTATATCTTACATAATTTCTTAGGAGCAAGTACGTAATCATTCTTGACGTCTCTATCTCCTTTTTTTCAATAGATAACCATGCAATGCAAGAGTTGCGATCCCCTAGAAAGGGGATCAAAATTAAAAAGCCTAAAAAGATTTCTAACCACTAAGCTAATGCCATGTGTCCCCACCCACTCCCTCCCTTTTTTCTTTAATATTTTTAGTTAGAGGGTATTTTGGTCATTTGATCTATTTTTTTAATTCCACCTTAAATTTCAAATGCAAATAACTTTCAAATGACAAACTTTTACAAAAAACCGATTTCACCATATTTTTTAAAATTTAATCCTCTTTAATTTGGTATAAATTTTTTTAATTTTTTCGATACTTTTTTTTTGACATATTGATTGGGTCATGATTTTCTTGAAAATTTTAGCATTTTCGGCTCCAATTTTGTCTAGTTTAAAGGCCGAATTTTGCAAAACTTAAAACACGAAAGTTGTAGCTTCTTGGCCATTCTTTACCCAGAAATTTGAATCACTCAAATCCAATATGATATGAGTGAGATATCGTATGTTAAAGATGACGTTTTACACATATTTGTTGCACACAACGTGTTTGATGAAATGTTTAGCTTAGATTTTTAGTCTTAAAATCAAGTTAAATGCACTAATTTTTGTACAACAATGCACCTTTAGTCATTTTATTAATGTAAGATTCAAAAAGTTTTGTTTTTTTGTTGTTTTTTTTTTAACTGATGAACTATATTATTAACTGATGAACCTTATTAACTGATTTTTAAAAAAGACATTTTGTTCATCAGTTACTTTGGTTGAACCATATTAACTGATGAACCTTATTAACCTTATTAACTAACTGATGAACCTTATTAATCTTATTAACTGATGAACCTTATTAACCTTATTAACTAATGAACCTTATTAACTGATGAGCAAAATAATTGATAAACGTTATCAAAAATAACTGATGAACAATATAAAAAATAACTGATGAACCTTATTAACTGATGAACCATATTAACTGATGAACCTTATTAACCTTATTAACTGATGAACCTTATTAACTGATGAACCTTATTAACCTTATTAACTGATGAACCTTATTAACTGATGAACCATATTAACTGATGAACCTTATTAACCTTATTAACTAACTGATGAACCTTATTAATCTTATTAACTGATGAACCTTATTAACCTTATTAACTAATGAACCTTATTAACTGATGAACAAAATAATTGATAAACGTTATCAAAAATAACTGATGAACAATATAAAAAATAACTGATGAACCATATAAAAAATAAGTGATGAACGTCATTTTTTTCAAAAACTGCTGAACATTATAAAAAATAACTGATGAACTATGTCAAAAATAACTGATGAACCATATAAAAAATAACTGATGAACCATATAAAAAATAAGTGATGAACGTTATAAAAAATAACTGATGAACAAAATTAACCGATGAACTAATATAAAAAATAACAAGGACCACTTATGCAGTTAAAAAATGGACTGAACTCGTAGAATCCGGCAAACAACAGGGACCACTTATGCAGTTAACTCTAGAAAGTAACAGCTTGACTACACTTGCACATTGTACCATAAACAAACCATCTCATGATCACATCCTTTACAATTGCAAGTCTTACGTACCATAGTACAAAACCAAAATAACAAAAAAAAGAAATTAATAGAAATTAATAAAATCCCAATTTTCTCTATCCCATGTGACATCGTGACCAATCACAAAAGTCCACAATCTCCATCTTCATTAACCTGCTTTCTCCCATGACTGCAATTTTTTCCGATAAATCATCTATGATCCATACATCATAAAAAATTTTATTTATTTTTTCTTTATTGTTCTCCTTCGAAATTATATAATTTTTATTTATTTTATCATACAACACCATTTTCCCAGCACTAAAACTTTGATGCCACTATTTGTTTGATGCCCTGGGCGGTCCCCCGCCTCGCCCACCACCAGGGCCGACCCTGGTTCTTGAGAAGCAAATGTAGTGATCATCTTGTGTTTTAAGACCGATTCACTTGCTAGTTGGGTTCCATCATTCAACGCTTCTAATTGATTGGAATGGTGATGGTAATGGAGACGGTGTTGGTGGCGGTGCACCGGTGGTGACGATGATGAAGATCATTGTTTCATTTTTGGATCTGGTGGGAAATAAAGATAGGATCTGTTTGGGAAAGGAGATGATATAAAGAAGATATATTATTACTTTTAGTGGAATGACTAGTATACCCTTATGTGTATATGTCCTTCGTTAATTTGATCAGATGTTGTATTATGATCCAACGGCCTAGAAACCTTTTTATACTTTTTAAAAAAATGGCACTTTCTATTTGATCGGTACCTGCAATGCAATTATTAAAAAGTTGTTACAACAATTCGGATACAAAGAATAGTAGAGATGTTTCATTATGATTAACTTTCGTTTGACATTGATAGGTTACATTCACACAAATTACTGAACCTCCAAAATTCAAGTCATAATTAAAGTACCACAAAAAAAAAATAAAAAAAAAATATAATAATGATGATGATGATGATGATGATGATGATGATGATAATAATAATAATAATAATAATAATAATAATAATGGTTTGTTTCAACTTATAGCCTAACTATAGTTTTGACACTTTCATTGTAAATAGTCAACCACTGCACAATTATTTACTATCTTTATCTTGTCACTCAAATATTTCATATGGGATTTTTTACAATACGAAATTTTGTTTTTCGTTATATTATTAACTAATCATTTTGAAAACTAATGATATGGATATATATATATAGAGAGAGACAAAGATAAAGCTAATTAAGTTACTTAAACCATCTACACTTCCATAAAACCATTTACCCAAAGATTATATACAAATCCAATAAACATCTCAAATTATATTCCATAAAAACCATTTACACATCAAAACAAAAATCACCAAAATCTTGAAACAATGAGTTTATTCATGATCAAGATTCAATCTTTCTTCATCTTTACTATTCTTTACCTAATCCCTTACACCATCTCCGATCACAACCACACCAACCACCATAACCACCACCATAATCCACCACCACCACCCACCATACAACCCCCACCACCACCCCCACCAACCACCATACAAGCACCACCACCACCACCACAAAAACCAAGAAGACCCTTAGGAACATGGACACTACTCCAAAGATCCATAGGCATATCAGCCATGCACATGCAACTTCTCCACGACAACAAAGTAGTCATCTTTGATCGAACCGATTTTGGCCGATCAAATCTAACCCTCCCATACGGCCAAACATGTCGTTTAAACGACGAATTAGTACATCCAGATTGCACGGCTCATTCGATTCTTTACGACGTACCTTCCAACTCTTTTTGACCACTTTCTGTCCAAACTAATGTATGGTGCTCTTCTGGTGCTGTGGACCCCACAGGGACATTAGTACAAACTGGCGGATACCATGCAGGTGATCATAAGATACGTTTGTTTACACCATGCACAGGTAATGATCATGATGATGATGCATCATGTGATTGGGTCGAACTCGAAATAAACATAAGTACGTGTTCAAAGATGGTATTCTTCTAATCATATTCTACCCGATGGAAATATCATCATTGTTGGTGGACAGATAAAAAATATCCATTTAAGGTAGTCCGACCCAGAACCACTCAAAATGATGGCATGACAGATAACATATCGGTAACTTATGACCATGTCGACATTTCTTTTTCCTGACGAGGTGCACGCAAAGATTGAGCTAACGAAGTTGTAAAGGAAATGACGAGACCACAAAAGAGCAGCCTAAAACTCGGTTATCTCATGTAATAAAAATCTTTATGGTTTTTTCGGGCACAAAGTAAATTGCTAACCTAAAACAAAAATGAGAATAAGGTTTGCTACGTACTTTTTTAACTTTTTTATGCAATTAGCCCTTTTTCGGGAAATACTTCAAGGCGTATATAGCATGATGGGTATATTATATAAGCAGAATGACTATTCACCTTAATTGTTCAACATTAATCTGTAATGAATCGAGAGTAATTATGCCTTCAGTCAATGGAAGTAATTAACTCGAGCTTTACAGTAACTGTCGATCGGGAAGGAACACACCTGGTACCAAAGAAAGAGTGTTTGGTTAATAGCACTAAAAAAGGAGTTTTAGCATCGAGATTAAGGGTGTGTTTATTTTTTGAAAAAATGTCTTACTAGTCTCTTAGAATATGACGCAACAGGTCCATCTACTTAGCTTGGAGCAACTTCTAAAGATAAATGTGGTATATTAAAAGTTCATATAGTATTTCCAAGCATAAAAAGTTTGGAACCTGTAAGCCTACGCAGTTTCCATTCTAACACGTCGAAAGTTAATACTAAACCAAACACGTATAGTGTATACATATTCTGGTATATAAGATAGCATATATATTGTCTTTTTTAACCTATATAAGATAGCATATATATTGTCTTTTTTAACCTATTTTGGTTACTGCTCACAGCTCACTGCTACTGCTAACAACCACTTTTGCCAAACATAGCCTTGAAGACAGAGACGAAGGTTTGATTTTCATTTTTTGCAAAAAGGCCGGAGGTTCTTTGAAAGCAGCCTCACTACCTTCGGGTAGGAGTAAGATTGTCTACATTTCACCTCTTCCTTACCTCGTGAAAGATGAGATTGAGTACTGTTGATTTTTTATGTGGATATTACATGTGATACACTTTCAACGACAATGATTATGTTATGAAAACACATGTGCCGTAGATAACCATATCCACTCTATATTTTTGTAAAGTTTATGGCATTATTCATTCTTATCTTAGTGCTTTTTCTACTCAAAACTTTTGATGAAATGGTAATGTGAATGTGACGGTTAACGACTGTGAATTTAAGTCCTATTGAAAGTGTTTGTAAAATAACGTGAGATAGACGATATACGTGGTAAACAGCGAGACTTTCACAATTCAAGATGGCCAAAAGCTTTTCAAAAAACTTGATTGAATAGTAAAAAGCTATAAAAAGCTTTTGTATTGCAGTTGCTCTTAAATTATATAAGAACTTATGAATTGTCTTTACACTTTAGAATGATTTTTTATTTGAAAAGTAGTAACATTTGTAAAATAACTTTTGATTCTGGTTTAAAAAGAATCTTACAACTAGTAATTACAAAAGAGATGCTTGAGAGTTCAACATTTTAAAAGTATGATGACTCACTATTTAGCTTATTATTGTATAAAGAATTGGAGAACCAACTTATAAATACATGGAAGAAGTCCTCAAAATAAAATAAGATTAAAAATAGTTAGAATTATTATTGTTTAAAGATTAGTCATCAGAATTAATAATTTTAAAAATTCTTAAGACTTGAGCTATGTTTGGCACAAAGCTTTTTGAAGCTTTTTTGGTCAAGGAGCGGTGAACAATAAGCTTTTTGATTTTTAGTGTTCGTTTGACATAAGAGCTGTTGGCTTTGCTATTTTTTAAGAAAGCTCATTTTCCCAATGCTTCTTTATGAAGCTGTGAGCTTTTTTGGTTACTTCTCACAGCTTACTGCTACTGCTAACAGCGACTTTTCACAGCTACTTTTGCCAAACATAGCATTGACTAGTGCATGAATTGGACCAATTTCAACTTAATTGACAAAAGAACCCTTCCCCAACCTCCAAACAAAAGTCAAACATTTATTAAGATGCTTAAAATTATGATTAATTTTGTAGCTAAATTTACGTGATAGTGGCGTATTGGTTTGTGAAAAAAATGAATCCGTACGCTTCATTTTCGCATACAAAGGAGTTATACAAAATTTCTTTGATATAAAAAAAATCTGAAACTCACATAAAATTTCCATGCATCAAAATCAAAGTTGTAGCATCCACAACTTTGATAATTCCGCATTAAAAGTTACTGAGTAATATTAAACCAAACACATATGGCGTATATGCATATTGTGGTATATAAGGTAGCATAAATTCTCTTTTTCAGCCTATGTGGATAAAAGTTATGAAGATTTCATGAATATGTACACTCTGTTTTTTAAGTTTTATTTGAAAAGAAAAGAAAAGTAAATGAAAGAAAAGTAATGAAGATGAAATGAAATGAAAGAAAGTTAATATGTATATATGTGTTCTCGTGTAGGAACAAAACAAAATGGGCAAGAAAGAAAGAGTGTGTTGTTGTTACAATTTTGTCCTCATAAATGGTGGGACCACATGTGTAATAAAAGAGATAAAGTTAATAAATTAGTAAGGATAATTTAGTAATTTTATTAACAAACCTCAACTTTCCACCACTTCCATCCCACTTTTGAGCTATACCAAAACCACCTCTATTTCCTTTCACTTTCTTTTACACCCTTCCCTAAAAAATCAAGAGAATATAACTACTTTTTTGTTTTCTTTCCATTCCATTCACTTTCACTCATATCATACACTAAAAGAACACAGTGGTAATGTATTGCTAAACATAATATACCAAGGTTTATTACATCACCTTGTATACATTAATGAAATTTGCTTGCTAATTATATAATTCTTTTAACAATTATAGAAATTGAGATTTTTACACTTAAGTACATAAAATTAGATTTAAGATTAGCCTCTTAATTAAAGTTTAGGGGTTTTAATTATAAATTCTATTAACCAATCAAAATATAACGCTTAATTACAGTTAAGTCCGAAAGTAAAAAAAAAAAAAAAAATTACAAGACCATGCGTATTTTCAGTTTTTTTTTCTCCATCAAGTTTCTCCACCAAAATTTTCAATAAATTGACTAAACTAATTTAATTTTGACTTTTATTAGCTAATCAAATTGCTTGATTTTGCCTATGTGGCAAAATCGAGCTTTTTTATTGATCCATTTTTTCCAATAAAAAATATTTTGGCAAAATTACTCGGAAATGATGTAACTCCTTTATTATATAGAGTAAAAGATTATACACAAATACTTTCAGAATAAGAAAAGAGTATAATCTTCGCTTATCATACTTTCTTATTTTTATCCCATTTATTAACACATTTGTTAAAAAACAACAAAGTATATCAATATTTTAATACAACTTATATTGTTTTGGGCATAAGTGGTGAAGAGGGTGTGCAAGTGAGGCCGCTGCACAAGGCCCCACAATCTAAAAGGCCTCATATTTATTTTAGTGAATCCCTATTGTGTAGATTGGTCTTTGGCGTCATTGCTACACATTGTTACTCGTTAGTCGCTACACTTAAGTATATAAACCAAGGTGAATGATTAAGTTTTAAAAAAATTTATAAAATATGTTACAATTTTATAAACAAACCTCTTAATCAAATTTTTAAACTAAAATTATGAATTCATACAAAATTTCCCCAAAAAGAATTTGAAATTCATATGAACTTTCCATGCCACATGCGAATGGATGTGGTGGCATCTACCACTTCCATCCTTGTGTGCATGGAAAGTTGATATTAAATCAAACACATATGGTTTGCACATTATGTGGTACTAGACGAGTACCCGTTCATAGCAACGGATTTTCTAGCGGCAAAAGTTATAGGTGTCATATTATGGTTAAGTATTTTATGTAACGTTTATACATAAAACATAAAACAATAAAAATGATGTGTGAAAAGTTCTCTTTTAGCTGATCGAGAAGATGAAACTGATGGTTGTTTCAGAGAATCACAAATTTATGCTTGAATTTTAACACAACATATAGACCAACAGTTTAATGAATGAGTGAATAATGAATGTGAAAATGATGTATCCTTAACATAAATAAGACCTTAGGCCTCTTAATAGACTATTACCCACAGAAGAGCTGGACCAACTGTGATCACTGATAAAGACTATTAACCACAGAAGATCTTGACTAAATGTGATATCTCATGGAGCAGGTAACTAAACCCACTTGACATTTCTTGATGGGTTTTGCCTAGAATTCTAGCCATGATGTATATTTATGGGCTTATGGTAGATTCAAAAGTGCAAAAACCTTTTCATAATAAAGAAAGTGCTCAAAGTGTTAAAGTGAATGAAATTAGAAGATTGAGTCTTTACAGGGTTATAGTTTTAATGGTTCCGGTTCCCGATAATGCAAAAACCTTTTCATAACAAATGAACAGACCACCTGAATGAAACACACCATGCCAAACTCATTAAGACATTATCAAGAATATCTGGTGTGCCTTGATTACACATTACCCTAACATGTGATCAATTAGAAAAAATAATCGTTGTGGAATTTCTTAAAATTGCAGATGATTCAAATCAATCGTGATATAAAAATTAACTAAAAGAGTTACCTAATTGTTGAAGGGCTTGAATTCAATGTGGTTTTTTATATTTTATAAAGTGCCTGCAATAAAAAATATGCAATTAAAATCATGAAAGTAGAAACAAAGAAATAAGTGAACACATTTCTTTAAACTTCCTGGGTAAGCTTAATAGTGGCGATTTTTGGATGATGATGATGAAGGGTTTTCTGAATGATGGTTTGATAGTTTGTGCATGAATAAAATCCTGGTGCGTTTCTTAATGCGTAATTGGGGTGGGTTACAACTCGTATCATGAGGCTTACATAAGAAGATTTAAGAAAAAGTCTTATTTACTTAATAAGTAATCAATTCAAAATTTTACGCATGTTTAATTCCAGATCAATATTTCCTTTATTCACCCTAAATGCCCTTTTGGCTTTCAAGGTTCAAGGGTAGAATAGACGAGTACCCGTGCATAGCAACGGGATTTTATAGCGACAAATAGTTTATTCATAAAAAAAAGTTTATAGGTTATAAATGAAAAATAATAAAAGTTTAAAGATTTAGGAATTAAACATAATTTTTTGAAACCCGGTTCGACCCGGGTGGTTCAACCGGTTGAACCGTTCCGGTCGAAAAATTGGTCGATTTAAACCGGGTCAACTTACAAGGTTGGGTCGAAAACCGGTCAAATTAAACCGGTTAAACCCGTCGGGTTTGAAGCGTCCCGGGTCGACCCGGTTTGTGATTTGTATTAATTGGTTGTATTTAATTTGGTAGATATGTTTTAATTGGTTGTACAATGTGAATAAATCATTGTACTTTTAAGTAATTGGGTGTTTTAATAAGAGTATTAATTACATTTTATAATTTCCTTTAATAATTTTTTTTTCAAGATTTCCACTTTTCAAGATTGACAATTTTTTCAAGATTGATCATTTTTCCTTTATATGTAGTATAGATATTAAGTAGCATATATTCGTTTATCTCACCTATGTGAGACTGAAAGTTATCATATTTTTCATAAATATGTGACATATTGCTAAGCAACTTATATTAAGTTTTAGCACTAGAGAGCTTCTAAACATTAACGAGAAAATTAAGAGTTCATAAAATTTTTCGAAGTTTTGGAACTCATATAAATGTTCAACGTACCAAGACAATGCATGTAGCCTCTACAATTCCCATCTTAACACGTTGAAAATTAATATCAAACAAATTACACATGATGTATACACATTGTGGTATATAAAGTAGTATAGATTTTCTTTTTTAACTTATGTGGGACTAAAAGTTTTTAAGATATTTAAATAGATATGTAGCATATTTCAAAACAACTTATATCAAGTTTTATCAGTTGAGCTTAGAAACATTAACCTTTCAATTGGTTATAAGAAAATTAAGAATTCTTAAAAAAGTTCTTAGATATAAAAATTTGAAACTAACATAAATTTTCGGGAAGAGATCCTCTCAAGTTATTTATAACTTGATTGACCAAGCTGGGTAATTATAAAAAAGAATGTATACACATTGTGGTATATAAAGTAGTATAGATTTTCTTTTTTAACTTATGTGGGACTAAAAGTTTTTAAGATATTTAAATAGATATGTAGCATATTTCAAAACAACTTATATCAAGTTTTATCAGTTGAGCTTAGAAACATTAACCTTTCAATTGGTTATAAGAAAATTAAGAATTCTTAAAAAAGTTCTTAGATATAAAAATTTGAAACTAACATAAATTTTCGGGAAGAGATCCTCTCAAGTTATTTATAACTTGATTGATCAAGTTGGGTAATTATAAAAAAGAACATAAGATGATTTGAGCCAATGGTTGATAATTGCAACTTGATCATTCAAGTTATAAATAATTTGACAGGATCTCTTTCCTGAATTTTCCACAACATCCATTATTCTGCGTCGAAAGCTGATACTAAACCAAACATGTGTAGTGTATATACATTGTGGTATATAAGGCAGCATAAATTCTCCTTTCTAGCCTATGTGGGATTAAAGTTGTCAAGATTTCATGAATGTGTAACACCTTGCTAAACATAACATACCAAGTTTTATAACATAAGCTTGTAAACCAGTGGGGTGATTCAGTGGTAAGGGCTTAGCCTCTTAGGACGAAAGTGCCAAAAGGTTTTGGGTTCGAACTCTGGGGAGAAAATTAATCCTCCATTGGCCACGGAGGTTCACCTGCGACGACTCCAGACTATCCATAAGGGTAGTTGCCCTGGGATTAGTTGGAAGTCAAAAAATTGAATTGTCATATTCAAGTTACGCGAATGATATTAAGCCAAAATAGGTGCAAAAGTTCGGTCATAAAAACCATCATCCTATAGGAAATTTTGGACTAGTTTCAGGAGTGGATTTACTTGTATGATCTATGTATATTTTATCTCATTCATATCTCATTTAGACAAGATTGGGTTTTGTTGTTGTCGCATTGTTGGTAATAGATTTCAAAGATTGTGTATATTTTATTCATTCATATCTCGCATAAAAATACATCAAATAACATTTAGATATATTCTTGGTTTTTGCGTGATAATTTATTATATTTTGAAAGGTATTTAAGTAACTTGACTAACTATAAACCTCTTTCAATGGGCTTGGCTTATAAAAGTAAAAAGTTCCTATAAGTCTCGATAAACATGTTGCCAAACACAGCCAAAGTCAAAGGCTTATAGAAATACATGGTACATTCCTGACTTATGGAAAATTTGTTTATGTGGGATATTAATTTTGCTTGCATTTTTTTTACCTCCTCTCACCTGTTCTTTCGAAAATATGACATACGGATTACATGCAAACCGAGTATCGAAAGCTTACGAACATCAGCATTTGATAGATCATTCGATCTTTGTTTCTAAGCCAGCCTACTAGTAGTAGCCAGGCCAACCGGCCTCTTTGATTGCTAATTTATAGTCTAGATAACAAACACTTAACCCAGTATCCATCTTTTCTAATCTCAACAAAACGTATATGCATTATCAGTATTCAGGTCATATGAATCCAAACCGAACAGATTTTACTCGTGGATTATAGCTTATAATCATAGTCCAGTACAAAGAAAACCACTCGTTTCGCTCATACATATCTAAATCGACCACACCTCACACACACACACACATGAATAAGGGAAGAGGTACCACCGAACTCAATTGCTGCGGGATGAACCAAGCAATTATATAGCCATCGTGCATAGTTAATATTATCTTAGCCAAGTGGTTCAGGTAACAAGCTAAGTTAACTGGCTCCAATGTTTACGCTAGAAGTTGCATTTATCTTTAGTGGGTGCTCGGGGATATAGGATGGACCTGTTGCACCACAAACAAGTATGTTACCATCAAAGTTTATAACTTTTTGGATTTAAGGTAATCAACTGTCCCAAAAAAAAAAAAAAAAAAAAAAAAAAAAAACAATCCATTTAAGGTACTCTGACCCAGAACCACTCAAAATGATGGTGTGACAGATAACATATTGGTAACTGCTTGGGTGCTTGTGAAGATTGAGCTAATCAAATTGTGAAGGAAATGATGAGACTACAAAATAGCAGCCTAAAACTCGGTTATCTCATGTAATAAGCAGAATGACTGTTTACCTTGTTCAACATTAATATGTAATGAATCTAGGGTAATTATGCCATCAGTCAATGGAAGTAACTTGAGCTTTACAGTAACTGTCGATCCGGAAGGAACACACCTGGTACCAAAGAAAGAGTGTTGGGTTAAAAGCACTAAAAAAAGGAGGTTAAGCAGACAACCAACTTAAAATAAGCACTGTAACGGCCATTAAGTTTTAGAATTCAAATTAAAATTCTTACCCTAGAGGAACTCTACTCTTCAACCACATATGGGTACAGGCCAGATCACTTTTAGAAAGTATATCAGAAATGACATCTGTTTTCTCATTAAAAGAGCCAAATTTACGGTCACGATCATCACCACTATTTGAATTTAGTACCTTAGATGCTGACCAGAGCCTCTGTAGTGCAGTAGATTGCCTATCACTACTCACTCTAACGGGCTCATAAAATGGACTCTTTGGTGATGTAGGTGAACAGGTTAAAGACAAAACAGAAGGAGACGAAAATGAAGGTGGAGCAAGAAATGTTAACGTCAAATCCTCGTTTGTTAAGTTTGAAGCATGAAGCGTTAAGACCTGAAAACAAACAAACTACAATGAGCTACTCATCCATACTAGATAAATGACCCTTTTTATCACCTTACGCATCCTATCCGACCCACACATTTTACCAAATCTAGAAAATGTTTTCCGGATAGAAACCTGAACAGGTAAGTTAGGGATTCTGTCATCTGGGTGGATAATTTGTCTTGACATTTGAGATGCAACAGAGATCAAAATATCTTTTTGGATACGCGGTCGCCAATTTGTTGGCTGCTTAAATAACAACCTCGATTCTGCACGAAATATATATTACAACACAGTTTTATAATCAGATATTATTAGAAAGATCCACATTAATTACCAGTGTAGTTGGATCTACATGATACAAGAACTGCATATTTATTAGCAGGGGAGGCACCACGGTCTACATTGGAGAAGACGTACACACTTCTATCCCCTGGAGCATTAGAACTCCAAAGTGGTGTTGCTGGTTTGAGAATGAAAGAATGTTCCTCACCTTTCCTGTCAAGCAAGTGTTTGACTTGGTCAATGTCGATATTACCCTTCCATAATGATGATATACGGGAGCTTTTAGACCTAAATTGATATCATCTAACGTCTAAAATACCCTTAAAATAACAACTATGGGAGCTTTCCGATAATATATACCCCTAAGTTTTTTGTTTATTTTTTTTTTTCATTTTTTATCTGCATAATTGTTTGCAACAAATAAAATTAACCTGCGGGCTAAAGAAATGAGGGAGGGGATTAACCTGAGGGCTAGACCTGGCAAGCCATGGTCATTGCCGGTTTCAACACACGCAACTGGAGAAGACATAGAGGGTCCACCTTTGGAAGCCTCCTCAAATATAACTGTTATGGCATCCAAGAATATAACAATATCTGGTACATGTGCTGGAGAAACATTCTGCATAATCATGATTCAAACAGATTATCAATTAGCTCCGTTATTTTAGTTAGATTGAGATGAATTCTCTCATGTTGCTAATGTTGTGAGAGAGCATAGAAGAGTGGGCACTCTAATTTAACGGTTATTTGCATATAATGACAACATACTATCTCGTTTGTTTCGTTTTAGTCACTATAATTTTTTTTTCGAAGTCCAAAAATAATGTTTTGTGTCCCGTTTGGGTCATTTGTAACCAAAAGACCTTTTGAAACCGGCTATTGATTATAACAATCTGCATGATGAGATGTTAAATTTATTTGTGAATTTGATAAAGTTATAAATAATGATAAAACTTATACTATTAAGATTCCCGATCACAAAATGACTGAAACAGGACACAAGATAATCCTTTAAATGCACCGATGTACAAAAAAATGCAATTAAACATGACAAATGAGAAACATAGTTGGTATTTATGCAAATAACCCTTAATTTGACTGTATTCAATTTGAACAACATGCCAAACACTATAATTCCTTCAAGTCCACAACGAACAGAAAACACTATAATTCCTTCAAATTCCTTCAATTTGAACAATTTGAACAACATGCCAAACACTATAATTCCTTCAATTTGAACAACATGCCAAACACTGTATTCAAATAAAGGCGAAACAAAAGTTTGTACCTTTATTTGAATACAAAGAAGATCTTTTGTATTGCAGTCAGCAGCAAAGCAATGAACCTCTAAAGGTTGTACAATTTCAATTTTCCTCCTCCACTTTCTACCCGGTATGTAAATTCCTTCAAGTCCACAATGAACAGAAAACCTTTCTGGTTCCAGTGGGACCCCTCGAAAAGATAAAATACCTTCAACACTTCTCACACTTCCAGACCTGTTAAATGAGACTTGATCCCAGTCTTGTGATGAAAGTGACGACATTGAATGACTCCTAAACTGGCCTAACAAAAAATTCTGAGAACCAAATGAACTTGGGGAGTTTGCTCTGGTCAATGAGTTACGAGCAGTTGCACTGGAACTCGTGTCTACAGAAGATACAAAACGAGGCGGAGAGACAGAATTTTGTACAGGAAGCAACCATTTTAATAGATCTCCATAAGGGTCTTGTTTTGAGTGATCAATGTTTTCTGAGGTTTCATATGATAATGTTGTTGACTGATATTTTTCAAACTGAAGGATTTCCAGAACTGGATCTTTCCAAGAGTCGACACCAATATTTATCTGTAATAGCACCTGCATCCTTCCAAACAGGAAAACAGAATACAAGATTACAAATAAGGAAAAAAAAATGCATCCTTCTGAATAATGAATACATTGAGAACTAACAAGTAAATAATATACAACACTCAGTTATTGTTTGCTTTTGCTGCATCCTCTTTTTCTTACGTTCACGCTTGTTCTTCTTTTCACCATACACAAACTAGTTTCTGGAAACGCTTCACTGGATTGAGGGTAGCTAACATGGAGAACTTATCAAAGCAACAACAGGACATAAGCACGCGCGGGTCTATATGTATATACATGTGTAAGTGCCTAAACACTAAATTAATGAACTCATCTGAATTCTCATTCTATCCATTCTTGCAGAGCATCTTTCACTACTAGAACATAAGTTACTTTCATACTCATTGTGGGCCACCACCAGTCATAAACCAACATTTTCCTAGTCGTTAAGTCTGATATCTCAGAAGACAAAATTACTTTTGTGTTTTATCTAACTTACACAATATTTTAAGTTAAAGTATGTCCAAATATGCAATGCGGCTCGTGGCACAAGTACATAAAGATAAAAACATGCAGGATAAACAGGTTGGGTCACATGGAAATGCAAGCCTAAGCATGCAGCTCTCTGTTCTTAACTAGCCAGTAGATAAATATGAGCAAAATGATGTATATCTTTTAAAAAAACATACCACTATGTCTCCATTAGCAAGCACGGTACATTTAACATCATTTTTCGCAAGTCCGCCAGAGGTGCTAGCATCAAGACTTCCTCTATCAACTAACATGGCATCCTTACTGGATTCGATTGGAATGAATTTTCCTCCAATTGTTGATGTGGATCCTTGAAATGCTTTCTCGGGTTTCCTTCTCGACCAAAGAGCTTCATCTGCCTCAGCAATTCGAGCAAAAAAATGGGATTTTTTTAATCTTATCAACAACTCTTCCGCCTGATCCTGCTTGCTTGGGGTTAAGCATGCTATGATATGAACTTGTTCACCTGATTACAAAATAGTAAAGTTTTAACACAAAGCGGAAAAGAGAAGAAATAGGTTATAAAGATAAACAACTACCTGGAAAAACAAATGGGCGATCCAAGGATCTAAATGACGGCATATCTGATTCCTTGCTCCAATCATCAGAAAGCTCCACTGCAAAAGCGTTTGACACTAATGATGAATTGTAGTACGAACATCAATTCGCAGATATACAGATTATATTTGCCAGTAAACCGTCTTTTTGTATACTAGTAGAAAACTAGTAACTGACTGAGATCAATTATTAAAGGACAAAATGTCTAATAGTTGCGAGATAATAAATGTCAACATGTTTTCTAAAGAGAATCATATTTATTCAGAGACCGTTACTTGATACAGCAAAATAAAGTAATGGAGAAAAGTAGCAAGGGATTACTGCATGGAATGATAATACATCCTTCTTCATGAACATCAATGTGCTTATCTACGATGGTCAAGCCAGTCTTCGTTCGTAAGCCCCCAAATCTGCCAGTCTCATTAGCCGATGATGTTACTGGATATACACTTGCAGCTATAAGGTCGTCTAATTTTGCAGTCAGTTTCATGTTGTTTAGTTGTGCTTCCTGATCTGCAGGATGGGATCCACTCCCAGAACATCCACCGGCCTGACAAGAGTTCCTCTGAAATGCAAAAGATACGTCTTATTCACTTGAGAACTAAACGTGTAGCTATGCATCAATAGATTATACCTATTTAGCTGAAAATTTAATCTACAGTTATTTAGAACTTAAATCAATCAATAAGCTTGAACCCATTCGGCACTTGTTGTTAGTGATCAACTATAAGCCAACTGCTCAGAATATGAAAAACCTTATGATTCGTCCTACTGTGAAGCACACTTTATGAGACACTTTCGTACTTCTCATTCTTGATATCTTTCTTAGAATCGAACTTAAGCATTCATCTTATCAGCTTTAGGAGTTATTTAAATGCAAATAGCACCTTTGAGTGTTTGGGTGGAAAAAACAGCCTGCACATTTGGGCTTATTTTTGGCCAAATAACCACTTCTCCAAAACAGCTTAATAATTAGAATAAGCTCAAAATATCTTTTTATTATATTATTACTTATCATCCCTATACAACAATATCGATTATAACTCTTACTTCTGCTTATTCACGCCATACCTATTAATTCTCCAATACTTTATCAATGCTGATTCATAGCACCTATACCACAATTCATTCTTGAGATCTCATTTTTCTATCATCTTAATACCTCTCCGTTAAGCCTTATTACAACGATTAATTCTGCTTATTCATAGTATATTAGTATATCTATTAATTCTCTATTAGTTTAACAATGGTGACTAATATCACCAATACCTCCACAGAAATTCACAGTATACCGAAATACGACCAAACTAGAAACAATCATTCATAAAACTTGCGCATATAAAACATCTGACACATTTTCATAAGCAATCCGTTACAAGAATCCGCACTATTTATTATCGTAGCATTTCTTCATTTATCCTTACCACAATAATACCGTCCAAAATTCTTGTGATTAGTCCAATGGTTAAAACACTTTTGCTTGAGTCAATAGACCCAGGTTCAAGTCCCATTCTTGGCATTTGCTTCATATAGGTATCCACCTTCCAAAAACCTATAGGCACATTGGAGAGACTTTGTGGAATAAGAGCTCAGGGGTCCGAGTCTTGGCTCGTGCTCACTCCAGTTGGTGCCCCACTAGGCCAGGAGAGTTGCCGGAGCTATTCCTTGTCGAGTGGACAATGGCTGGTGCCAAAAGGCACCCGGGGTCAAGGTGTTCCCGCCAATCTACACCTTTTGTGGAATTCTATATTACTTTAAACAATGGATCATTAGCACGTATATCTACTACCACTAACATAGGCTCAATAGCGCAAAGCAGTGGCGTTTATTTCTTAACGTTCTTTGAGTAGCGTTTCTAATACTAGCATTTAAACAAAATCCAAAACGTCATCCACTCCTAAACGCTAGTTGCTCCAAGACACTGCGTGCCAAACATACCTTGGGCATGTTTGGCAAAACTAGTAGTAGCTCCAGTGCGTAGTTGCGATTATCTATATCTATATCTATATCTATACTATTATAATGTGTCATTTCTCAACTAAAAAATCACTTTTATTTTCAAATTGAAATATCTTTTTATCTATTTTTTTTACGATCTAATTTCACCGTATTTTCTAAAATATTTTTATGAGTTTTTAGTTTTTACATTTTTAGTAGGTTTATTTTATTTTGATTCAAATTTTTACAACTTTAACCTTTATTTCAATCAATACAATCTTGATTTGTCAAAATCATATACTTTTGGGGGGGAGTGTTTGACGGGTAAGAGATTGCGAGGGTCTTTCTATATGCGGGAATAATGATTTCACGAGAAAGCTACGGAAACCCAAGCAAACACATACAACTAACACATATACATGCGGAGTGTTGTGAAACGAATTCACTAAGCGGGTAGGGAATTGCGGGGAAAGTTAGGCTAGCAATTCATTTACTATATTTATCGTCGCCGCTGTACGCGGGTATCTGACTGGTAATTATAATGTGTCGAATGACGTAAAAACTAAACGCTAACGCTAACCACTTCTTCAAGTACTAAAAACTAAAACGCAAAACGCTCCTTGCCTTTAAAATCTAGACGCTAAAAGCTGATAAAAGCTCCTTGCCAAACATTATAATCAGTGACGTCATAATTAGGTAATTAGGATTATTTTTTTAATTGAAACGAAAACAGTAAAATGTATGAATAATAAGTGGAAATGATTATTACCGATCGGAGAAGATGACCGTTGGAGATTGATTCAGGTAATGTGATTTGATTTTTTTATTTATTTAACCGGTCAAGTTAATCTATTTTATTTAGTGACAAAGTGTTACATACTTACATACTTGTGTTTGTTAGTTAGAGTGTCTTGGTTGTTTCGGTTACGGTTTGGTTTTCGGTTTTCGGTTTCCGGTTTAGGTATTTTGATTGTATCTGAGTTGGAACTGAACCCGAAGTGAATGACCGAAGGACCGGACTAAGTTGATGTCTTGGTGTTGGTTGAGTGCGGGTGTGTGGCTCGGTAAAGATGTGTTTTTAATCGAGTATCAACTGCTTTTTGTTTATTGGATTTGTAATAGCTTTTTTCTTTTGTTAATTTTCGGTTCTTTTACGGAACTGAGAACGGTGGATATGGAATGAACCCGACACAAGAACAAGATTTTTCCTAAATAAAAAACCGAGAACTGAACCGCGGGTCTAAATTTTGATTCGGTTTGAATCAGTCTCAATTATCGTTGATGACTTGACTTTATTCAATTACCCTTATGGCTGCTAATACGCTCGTGGTCAGGGCGGGTCGACTTAGGTTAAGATGCGTGAAAATCACATAGATATTTCATGTGTATTGTAAAATTATGTCAAAAAAATGGGTTTAGCCTAAATGCAACTTATCCAAATTTTTTGCGATGTAATCCTTTGTTTAGTTTGAATAAAATGCATCTTATTTTTTATAGTCTAGAGACATGAGTCCGTTATTGGTCATGGTGTTATAAGAATAGTTTAGGCGTCTATAGACGAGCTAGCTTGGGCAACTTCTTATAACATCACTGGTTATAATGCCCGCGCACGCGCGAGTTTTTTAAATTTTTTTTTGAATCATATATTTTTATTTATTAAAAACCAAATAATTTAATATTTGTTTTTTATTTATTAAGAATAGTTTATGATGTTTAATTATAGTTTTTTATTATTAAAGATAATTATTTTAAAATTTTAATCATGTTGTTAATTACATCTTATCTATATTTTTTTGTATTTATCTTCTACTTGTGCTATGGATAAATATAAAATGTTACCTAATACGAAAATATTTTTTTTAAATAATATTATTACTAAATAAGGTATAGTTTAGTTTTTTTGAAATGGAAAAGTCCCCACTTGAGGTTTTGTTTTATTATATAAAAGATGTGTATGAGATCAACTTTAATCCTATAAGTTGTTAGAATGTAAGGACTAGTGTATTAGTTGATTTTGCGATCAGAAAAGACATTATGGACCGAAATAATTATCAATCCTGAGGGTTTTTGTTTTTTGTTTTTGTGTTTTTTTTTTAAGATGAATTATATTACTCAAAAACAATATATTCAATATAAGCAACTCTAAGAGGAGAGGGACAATCCCAAACACCACTTAAACTACCATCTACAAATAAACAGAAGCAAGCTTCTATACAGACAAATCATCAAAACAAACTACAATACAATAACTTGCTATCACCAATTTCACCAAGCTTAAGATATTCCAACTCTATGGCTACATTTCATTTTGTAAGATTATCTAGCCAACCATATTGTAGCTACATCCTCACAAATGGCTCCTAGATCCTATCACAAAAAGGCATCCTCATAAGAGAAGAATCACTAGAAGCTAGCTCAATCCAATCAAAAGCTACATTTTCACACTCAATTTTGAACATATAGACTGAACAACAACCATTATATGAACAAAACTGAACATGGCATCACTTTTGATAGAGCTATGCCATATATCCAAATATAGTAATCTCTATGGATATCTACATTTCCAGGGCTACATTTCGCTCTTGTAAGATTACCTTAAGAACTACATGCAGGTTGCAGCTACAACCTTATATATAGCACTAGGGTCGTGTCACAAGTGGGGCATCATCACATAAAGATTAAACCAAACACTACAAACTGAAGATCTACTAACACTTGAAAGATCAAGGTAGTCCATCTTTCATGACTCACCCTATCTTCCACATTGAAAGCAAATCCTTAATTAGATCAGCATACGACAAATTGAACATTCCATTTTGCACCTACATTCCTTACAGCAGCAGAATCCTTTATTCTCAGTCCCATCATCTTTATTTTGACAACATCTACAACATTGCAATAAACCTCTTCCCATCTTTTCCTTTTATCTCTTAAAATCCTTGCATTTCTTTCCCTCCACACACAGTACACACATGCTGCAAACATAAGTCTCCCCACCACACTCCATACATAATTGCCATTTTGGATTGTTAGCCATGATATGAACAATGTTACACCATCATGAAGGGTAGTTTTCCAATCCTGTCATTGCCCGAGTTTTCTTCCAAATCTTCAAAGAGTATGAGCAGTTAAAGAAGAAATGATCATGTTCTTCCATATCTTCAAAGAGTACCATTGTACTTGCTCTTAGGAGCAACTACATAATCATAGTTGACGTCTCTATCTCCTTTTTTTTTCAATAGATAACCATCCAATTGTTAAAAAGTTGTTATAATAATTCGAATACATAGTAGCAATACTTTGGCCATTTGTTCAAAATACAAAGAATAGTAAAGATGTTTCATTATGATTAACTTTGGGTTTCACATTGATAAGTTACATACACACATGCAAAATTACTTAACCTCTAAAAATCAAGGCCATTCAAGTATCACAAGAAAAACCATAAAAAGTTTGTTACAACTTATATTGCCTAGCTAGTGTTTAATTTATTACGATAAATTTGACACTTACAATAGAGTAGATGATTATAAATAGTTGTTTATCTTGTCACTCAAATATTTCATATTCGTGATGCGAGTGAGTCATTTATGCCCCCCATATTATGGAAAGGCAGCCGATTGTGAGCTGTGAGCTGGTTCGAGTTACCGGTTATTAACCTTTTGCACATAACTTAGTGTTAAAATAACAACAGTTTATTAAAAAAACAAAATTTTACACTATGGGTGTTTTGAAGAGAGTATGAATATACATACCGTCATATCCTGTGCCTTAGGTATATCTGCCTCTGGTCACATGCATCATTTGTTTTATATCAATATAAAAAGTTTAAATTAATTGAACTATATATAAAAAGTTAAAAATAAAAATATGAATAATTTTCTATCTTGACACATGCATAAACTTGATTGGGTTCATTAATAATACGCTGGTGATTTTCTCATCTTTAATTTTGCTTTGGAATCTCTCGTATATTTTTGCAGTTCCAAATCACAAAAGTTATTTGTGCATGTAAATTGGTTTTTTGTTCCGTAAATCTTCACTTATCTAAGTGACTAGTTTCGAACATTAATCAAAAACAAAAATTTTCTTTAGTTCTTTTTGTATATCTTACTCTTCTTTTCTTTTTTAAAAGCAAAAGTAAAATAAAACAAAAGCAAAAGTTAATAATATTGTCAACATGTTTGGTTGAAATTTGTAAGACAAAAATTTGGATTCAACCACATTTATGGGGACAAGCAAATCCATTCTCCAATGACAGGATTGTCTGACACACCACTATTTTTTTTATTCTCTCACATATGTCTAAACTTTTTCTTTTATTTATATATAATAATAACTTATTTATTTTATAGTATATTTTCTCTAATCTACATCAAATCCAAATTCAAATTCAACTCCTAATCCTAAACCTAAACCTAAACCTAAACCTAAACCATCTACAAACCAAACAGACCCTGAATCTTAATACATGTGGAATAAAAGACAAAAAAGAAAGAATACATATTCTTACCTTGAGACACAACTATGAATGTTTAGCTTTATGCTAACTTAATTAACATATATGATAATTTGGAATGAGTAAAATGACTAACGGGTCCATTTATGATTAAAGCTGATGAAAAAAAATAAATGATTAAACATGTTGAATAAAGGAGAAAAAGAAAACAAGCATATAGATTCTTACCTTGCAGAGATAACTATGATTTTATAGCTCTATGTTAGCACAATATATAATCAAAATATTGTAATTAATTTGAGATGAAATTTTTGACACTTTTATTTATGAGTAGGTCAATCGTTTAAGCATATGAAGTTGCTAGAATGACTAACAATTTGAATAAGAGAATAAGACAACATAAAACAAATACATTAACATCAACAATATTTCTCACTATAGTAACTTTTTTAAAGTAAAATTTAAAGTTAAAGCTAATAAAATGTAAATGGTAATACATGTAGAATAAAGAATAAAAAAAGAAAACAAACATATATATTCTTACATTTCAAAAACAGTTAAGTATTTGTAGGTTTAGTATAAAACCTACATTGTCAAATAAAATTTGACATATTGGTTATGAAGGGTCGGTTAAAAGAAGAATAATTGAAATGGCTACACTGAATACAATTTACAAAAATATATGCTGCTTCACCTCCGCCTTTTTGGTCAAACACAAACTTTACCCCTCTGTGCCTCTCACGCAATGCCGCCACCTCGTCTCGCCTACCTAATCGCTCTTAATCGACCGGTACGACGTCCGAAATCTTCTCTCCGGCCCTTCGCCGTCACGACAGCGACATAATCTACAAATGTCATCACATTTGTCTTCTGCTAATGCTAAGGTTGATTAGTGAGATCAACAAAAAATATTTTTTTTCTAAAGAAAAGATGTGTGAATTTTAGCTATCCATTTTTTCATCAAACAAAAAAAACCCATTTTTGTTTTTTATAAACAACATATCTTGCAAACGATAAATCTTCAAGCAACGAAAAATACACCATCGTGACGAGATTTAAATTATCTTTCTATAGATATGCACTTCTAAATACTTTTGACGATTTTTTTTTCAAAATTCCCGCCCAGAAAAAGTAAACGTGATTTGTAAAATCACTTGTGATTTCTTTTTTTCGTGATTCGTAAAATTTCCGTCTAGAAAATCATTTATGATTTATTATTTTCCTATTTGTAAAATCAATTTTGATTTGTTATTTTTCACATGTCGCGTGTGATTTTTAAAGTAATAAATCACGTGTGATTTTTTTGTCGAAAATTTTGAAACAAATCGACAAAAATATAGAGGATTTAATTATCATTCGCAATGGTATAATTAATTTGGCGTAATAATTAACGGTTTGTGAGATATTTTAATTTAAAAAAAAACATATAAAAGTATGTTTTTTTTTTATTTGATGAAAAAAAATAGATAGCTGAGATTGCATGGTTTGTTATTACGAAACTTTTGTCATCTGGATTTATCTTCTGAAAATGAAGAGCACGGTAGTTACATTTCAGTTTTTAAAAGGTTTTTTGTTGAAGTAAAACCTTGTGGGTGGTGCACACTGCTCGGCTTGTCACTTCGGCTTGTAAGGTCCTGCACAAGAGTAGCACGCGTTAGGCTCGTCTTGGGTGTTTTTCCCAAGACCAACCTCCGGCGTGAGGATAAGTAATTGTACAGACGAAAGTCTGATGATAAACGCTATTGACTGTAGTGTGTGTGTGTGTGTCTTGGTCAGTCATAAATGAGGTGGGGGTATTTATACTACTCACCTCATTACCTACTCTGTCTTGGGAAGGAGCAAGCCATACCTAGTTGGTAGGTGTCAGAGCACGTGGGGAACACGATCCCTTAAACCCCGGGATTGTGTTATGGCATCGGCTTACGTCCGTTGGACCTTCTGTTCGGTAATGTTCCTTCCGGCTAGGTGTCAGTGAGCCGAATGGTTTTACACCCTTCGGCTACATACGCCAACATTTTTTTAACTAGTTAATTATTTAGTTATATTATTTTATTGGATATATATTATGGTAGAAAGTTAGAAATGGAAAAAAAGGAGAAAAAGGGAAAGTAAGTACCGGGTCCCATTGTTTTAAGTTGCCACTACACTTGGGAAATGCAACAAAGATGCCAAAAGCAAATAGGGTTCTTTTGTATATTGACTATATGTTTAACCGAGCCTATTTTTTAGATTCTTAAGCTAATCACAGTGGTTCGTAAAACGTAGGTCGAATGGCATGGGCGACCGATTTTGAAATCGGTCGAGCCCTTTGTGGTTGCTTGGTTAAATATCGGTCGAGGCAATAAAAAAAACACAATCGGTCGAAATTATGACCAGAGACGGAACTTGAACGTATATGTTGGAGGGGCCAATTTGTAAAAGATTTATTTTGGAGGGGCCAATATACACAAAGCTATAATTTTTCTATTAAAAATGTCTAAAAATAAAAATAAAATGGTGTAAAATGTATATAGGGTTAAAATTTTTGAGGGGGCCACAACCCCCCTTGGCCCTATACATGTTCCGTCCATGATTATGACCGACTTTTGATACATACAAAATTGTTTAAATACCACAAACAATTGGATCATGCATGCACCTTGATCTCCCTCATTTCTTCACCATTTTCTTCATGGTCACCACCATTCTCCACCATTTAATTAGATGAAAAAGAAGTACAGTAAGTTGTGTAGCATAGTTGGGTTGATCATGGATTATGAGTTGGGAAGACGACAAGACGTGATTATAGTAAGCGTGAATGGTTTAAACGTGTGAAGTATAGTCGTGTGAATATATTTGGCGAGGTTGCTTGATAAGCAGTAAGTTGGGAATGCAAAATGATAATCAGCTTTCATGTTTAGTAAGTTTAGTTTTCAAAGTGTTTGGTTTGAATGGCTACAAGACACGTATTGGGACTTTTAGTAAGTTTATCCATGCATATTCGAATAGCTACAAGACATGTTTAGTAAGTTTATCCATGCATATTGGGACTTTTATAGCAAGACACGTATGATTCATGTGATGATCATGCAAGTATGGTAAACTCTTACATGTAAATGGCACGTATTGAATGATTAAGGGCATGTGTGCATGGATTTTGTTAAAACTATGGAGTAAAAAAAAATGTTCACTACTGTGGCATATGGGTCATGTCAGGTAACTGGAGAGAGAAAGTTGATGTGGCAGCTGGTGACCCGGGTCACCACTGTGAGTAGCCTTAGGATTGAGGTGATTGTGTTCATTTCGTTAGTCATTTATTATTTTTTTTATTTTTTTTTTTAATTTTTTTTTGTAAATTAGTTGAAATGAGTGCTGATTTTTAGTTTGTTAGGATTGAGCCGATTGCGTTTATCTCGTTAGTTGACAAATATTAATACTTTAGTTGAAACATATAGACTAGTTGAAAAATATTAATATGTTAGTTGATAAATAAATCACGTTGTTCATAAATTTTCTAAAGAAAATCATATTATTCATCAGTTTTCTAAAAAAAATCACGATGTTCATCAGTTTTCCAAAAAAAGTCACGCTGTTTATCAGTTTTCTATAAAAAAAATTGTTCACCAATTCATCAGTTTAAAAAAAATCATTCTGTTCACCAGTTTAACCGGTTCAAAAAAAAAAAAAAAAAACATTGTTTATCAGTTTTCTAAAAAAATCACGTTGTTCATCATTTCAAAAGTGTTCTTAAAAAAAATTATATTGTTTATCAATTCATCAATTTTCTGAAAAACAAATCACGTTGTTCATCAGTTTTCTAAGAAAGAAATCATGTTGTTCATTATTTTTTTTTAAATCACGTTGTACATTAGTTCATCAGTTTTCTAAAAAAAATCATACACCCTCCGTCTCAAAATTATTGCTCATATTTTCTTTTGTGATGTATCAAAATAATTGTTCACTTTCCTTTTTAAATAAAAACTAGAGAATAAAGTAAGGAAATATTCTCTTTGAGTAGTTGAAAACTAAAGAGACCTCACTTTTATTAAACTATGTGATTTTTCTCTCATGACAATAATTTTGAGACGGTGGGAGTAATATTCATCAGTTAGATTATAATGTTTATCTGTTTACCAGTTAAAAGTGGAAATAGCAAAAACTGAGCTAGCAAAATTAAAAGAGGACGCTTGTCACCATGTAATGACTTTTTAGATTTTGTTCACTTTATTAAGGATAATAACCCATATTAGTAATAATATTTTTCTCATTTTGAGAGTTTTAAGCATAATTATTTGTTTTTTATATGTAGTAAAGATAAAAACATTAATTTTATCAAAATACATTACACAAGTAATGACTAAAATACATATATAAAGAGCTCATAATTAACTCATCGGTTCACATTTATACCATCTATTCACTTTTTGTTATAATATTTAATGTTGATTTCGCTATGTGTCTTAATCTTATCATTAAACTTACTTTTTCTTTATTGACTCTTTTTCAGCCTTTCACTTTAACCAGGCATAGACCCTCTTTCCCAATTCATCTACGGGTCTTGAAAAAAAAAATGACATATACATGAAAACTATTTTCCTTTCCAAAATTGCTAGTTTTGCAACTATTTATTAGTGTAATTTGTAATTTGGTATTGTAATAGCTACCATATTAACCATTTTATCTTTATAAACCTTTTTCATATTGAGAAACAACATAAATAGTAATTGTGAAGAAAACAAAGTATGTTATATAGATTCTGTAAACTCAACACGATTCGTATATACCCCTTTTTCTTTTTTAAATGGAGATATTTCAAATTATATTACAGTATCATTTAAGTTTTATAACTGAGACAGATTGGAGACTATTTTATTTAAGTTAGATCCTAGAAGTATATCATCTAACAATAACATAAAACAAAGAACAAACACATCAACATCAACAGTATTTCTCACTATACTAAGAGCACTCGGTAAGGTGCCCTTTGCACCTGAGTTATAAGTTAACGCAGCCGAATTAAGGGGTGAGTTATTGTACCGAGGGGGTGAGTTATTTGCACGTTAACGCACCAAGTTATGCTCTTAACGCATCGTTAAAGGTGTGAGTTATGACATAACTCAGGTGAGTTATTATACCGCCCCCGACTTATGGGAGAACTCAGTTTTTTTTGGGTGAGTTATGGTATAACTCAGGTGAGTTACCATACCGTTCCTCTAAAGTTAACGCACCAAGTTAACACCTTAACGCTGACATGACACTGAATTATGGGATAACTCACCGTCACTTTACCGAGTGCTCTAACTACTTTAAAGTTAAATGTAAAGTTAAAGCTAATAGAATGTAAATGGTAATACATCTCCCACCTATATAAAACAGGAAAAATCCTTAAAACTCGACACCTGCCATTTATTTCTAATCTACGATCCTTAATCACTAACACAGTAACACCCCTAAAAATACTCACCAACATTTAACACAAACACAATTTTCTCCCCAAATCCAATTCGTTTAGATCAAAAAGCCCGATCAATTAACCTAAATCATTATAATTCACACACATTTTACCCTAAATCAAATTAGCTCACATCAATCCATACCCTAAAAAATCAGTTAACCCTAAATCAAAATAATCCCAACGATCGGTATTCATAAAAAACGGTTGGAGAAATCAATTCATACCCGAAACCAGTTTTTCCCCAAATCAATTAACCCCCCCAAAAAATCCCCAAAACCAGTTATCATGATCCTATAAAAAAATGGTTGGAGAAATCAATCATTAACCAAATCAAGCTTGCAGATAAACAATCAAAAACCTAAACGTTCATGGATGTTTGATGTGCGGGAAAATCAAATTAACCAAGTGCATGAAATTTAGAAGGGGGTGTTTGTTTAAGCTTATATAGCGTGCTTATAGCTTATTTGGTTCTCGGCTTATGTTTTATAAACCTAAAGTTTCTGGCTTATTTTGGGATATATGGGGTTTTATAAGCTTATCATGTCATAATAAGCTTATACTGGAAAGTTTTAAAATAAGCCACGAAAATTGAGCTTGTGAAACATAAGACGAAAGCCAAATAAGCTATAAGCCCGCTATATAAGCTTAAACAAACACCCCTTAAACAAGCACCCTTGAAGAAGAAGAAAAAAAAACAGTTGCATTCGCATTCAGTTGCCAATGTGAACCATGTCAAGAGAAGCTTCAGGTTGAGGCAACGTATCTATCCCTTGTTGTATTACTAATTTAGTTAATGGTCAATTTTGATAGAAGACACCATTATGATTAGAAAAGCATTTTCACTGATGGCCCTCACCTGTTTTAGATAGTACAAATACGTGTCAGAAAGACGATAAATTGTTAACATTTTAAAACTGTATAACCATGATCTTTCTCATACCAACATTTACCATCTAAGCTAATAATAGAAGCTTCTTTTCCCATACCCTGCTCCGGCGGGATTGAGTTTGTTGTTGTTGTTGTAATAGAAGCTTCTTTTATGTGTCTTAAAGTGTAGTGTAGTTTCTAACATTTTACTGTTCTCTCAATGCGAATTTAGCAATGAAAAACCTTACTTTAGAATCCCCACATTATGGTAAAGTTAATATTAGAAGCTTCATTTTTGTTGATAACTTGATAACAAAACATAAGTTTATACGGTAAATGTTGTTTGATGTGGATAATTAACATTTGCATTAGCATCTCATTATAATGTTATGTTCTTATAGCTAAATACTTGGGATAAAGACGAGGAAAATACATAGAGACCACCAAAGTTACCAAATCCATCATACTAAAGCCATGGAAATGGAAGTCAAAGGTATGATAAGTTTTACAAACTTTGAACTTTGGTTTAGCATATATATTTTTTTTCATGAGAATAGATCATTTTTATTGTGCCAAAAAAAAAAAAAAATGAAAGATCCCTTGAATTGATAACCCGGGTAATACATAGTGCATAAACAAGGCCTTCATGGCTCCCACTCGGATCTCGGGTACCGAAGATGTGAAGGATGATAGTAAACCGAAAGATGTGCAGCAACCAAAGAAGAAAGTTGGTGCAGAATCAAAGGAAGAAAAGAAAGAGCGAAAGGTATATGCTTTTGATTTATCTGTGATTCACTGAATCTTTGGCTAGAACTGCGTAATATCCCTTTTTCCAAATAGAAAAAAATTACATGTAACCTGATATTGGAAGTAGAAGTGAGGAGTTACCTTAGCTAACACTTAAAATTCTAACGTCTACTTATGTGGGATCTACTATTTCTTAAGTTGTTTTCCTGGATTATTTCATCATTATGTGGGATCTACTGTTTCTGCAGGAGCTCAGTTTTGGTATGCAATCCCAAACAACCTAATACTGTTTTGGGACAGGGTCGATGTTGGAAGTTTTTTATTTCAAACGGGTCAAATTACCACCTTTTTCAAATAGGGAAATGGGTCAAACTGGTAATGTAGGTTGGAAATTGTCCAAGCTCACCAAAGGGACTAAAGTTGGTTTATGCGAATGTGGTATGCAACACACCGAAACATATATCAAATGGTGGTGGATATGACAGGTAAGTGGTTTTTAGTTCGATGGACACGTGAGGTGAAGGCATATCTGGAAGGTAGAAGCCATATGCATGCTGAGTATTCGGTTTAAATATATGCCGATATCGACATGTATACGTTGAGGAAGAGTGTATCATATCTGAAAAAATTATGTTCGATTAGACATCTCAGTGGGAAGGAAAAAATCTCATGCCACATAAAGATGTATGTACGATTTATTTTAATGTGAATGCTCAAATATGCATTAGTTACTGTATTGTGGAGTATATAAAAAAGAATTTTAAAACCGAACAAATAAACCACCCATGAATCCTAAATCAGTTTAATCCCCATCAATTGATACCCTAAAATTTAGTTTACCCTAAATCAATTCATCCCCAATTTCAGTTGTAATGATCTGATAATCTCCACATGATGAATAAATCAATCACTATGTCTTTCTATTACCATAAACCAAAAAACGAATATATATTGCTGATTTAGGGTGTTTCAGTTTGCAAACAGGTGCGTTTTTTAATCTTTTGGTGTTTAATTATTTCTTATACATTTCCAGATTGATTTTAAGATTTTTATTTATTTCTTATTAATTTCATATTGTTGACTGGTCATATATTGATAAGGTGGTGTTTGGATTTGCATTTTAGTGTCAAAAATCAATTTATAATGTTTTGATTCAATATCTGCAATAGGTTGTGATTTTGTTGTAAATACCTTCATGTCCTGTTGCAGCTAGTAATACATGATGAAGACTGCGTGTTCATAAATTTGACCTTCTTCCCATTTGTGTAAGTTATAACCAATTTCCTTATTTTTTTATTATTATTTTTTTAATATAGATTAATAGTTGTAATAGCAGATTATGATAATTTTGGGAGTTTGAGCGATAAAATGACCCACATGTAATCGTCTTTAGTTGCTGCTCCTCTTAAACTGATTTTTGACTCTTTAATGTATTCATTATTAGACTATCAGTTTTAGCATACTAAAAATTGAATGTCAAACATCCCCTAACCATGTACCTTAACATGTAAATGTTGAACCTAATGGTTTGACATCCATTAGGTTCAAACTATAGCTACATTTTAAGAAGAAAGTTTTTTATAATGAGTTATTTCTATATATAAATATAAATATAAATGGAAACCTGATAATGACATTGCAGGATTTTTTTTTCCTTACTTTTTTTGGCCTTTGTGGTTGTACTGTTGTTTCCATTTCAGTCACTTCAATATTGATGTAAATAGATACGCTTCACTTAAATAACCTTAAAATTAGATGCGGTAGGCTGGTAAAAAGAGCTTCAGGTAGAATTTGTATTGGGGTGGGTTGATTTGCAACATTCTTTTTTTCAGTCTCCAATATTAACTAAATTTCTGTGTTCTAACTATATTAACTAATATTAATTATTTAGGTGACTTGCTTCTTGGGAGAACACTTTCGATACATGCAACAACGCCATTGGCAACATCAATGGCTGCTCGACAAAGTCATGTAGCTATAGCTGCTCACCAAATATGATTGCAAGTATGGTTGCCTATTTCTCTTGAAGAACTATCATCATCTGGTGAGTTACACACTTATTGTTGCGTCATTCTAATTTTGGTTAACTATACAAAGTTGGTTCGATTGACTTCAAATTCGGGAAAGGAATGCGCCAAGGCGATCCTCTTTCTCCTTTCCTGTTTCTTATTGTTATGGAGGCTTTATCTTGCTTACTCAACACGGCTCAGGAGGAAGGTCTCATTAAAGGAATCGGTTTGCCCAATGATGGGCCTGTTATCTCTCATCTGCTTTTTGCGGACGATGCGATCATTGTCGGTGAATGGTCAGAGTCTTGTTTGGATAATGTGGTTAGAATTCTGAGATGTTTCTACTTGTGCTCAGGTCTTAAAATTAATCTCGCTAAGACGTGTTTGTATGGGGTTGGCGTTAGTGATGGGGAGGTGGAGGAGAAAGCCAAAATGGTTGGATGTAAAATGGGTAAGTTACCGTTCAAATACCTGGGTATTACTGTGGGAGCAAATATGAATAGAATCAGTAATTGGAAACCGGTCTTTGATGTGTTCGAGGCTCGGTTGACCAAATGGAAGGCCGAAAGCCTCTCGATTGGGGGGAGGGTCACGCTTATTAAGTCGGTCTTGGAAAGTTTACCATCTTATTTTTTCTCGCTCTATAAGGCTCCTTGTAAAGTGATCAAGGATCTGGAATCTCTCACTAGCAGGTTTTTGTGGGGTGGGTCGAAAGAAGTGCATAAGATTCACTGGGTGGCGTGGGACAGAGTGTGTACGCCCAAAACAAGCGGGGGTCTTGGTTTGTGCAAACTTAAAAATATAAATGTGGCGTTACTTGCTAAATGGGGATGGCGTCTCAAAACTGAAAGAGGCAGCCTCTGGTGTGATGTGGTTGAGGCGTGCCACAACACCAACAGAAGTTGGGACTTCCTTCCTGCTAGGAAATCCATTAATAGTGTGTGGAGTAACATCGTTAAAGTTCTATCCAGAACGGTGGTGGCGGGGATGCCACTTAGAAGATTTTTTAAAGGAAAAGTGGGTAACGGGAACAATATCTCCTTTTGGATCGACCCATGGCTTTTGAATATTCCGTTGAAGGATGTTTGCCCAAACTTATTTCGGGCTGAATTAGTGAAAAGATGCAAGGTCAGTGATCGATTGAAAAGGCATGAATTTGGTACGGAAAAGGTTTGGAAGTGGAAGAGCTCGGCTATGGAGGCGGAGGCCGTGCCCGAGATGGATTTTCTGAATGTGTTACTAGATTCAGCTGTTCTCTCGGATGAGATGGACAGTTGGAGCTGGATAGGGGTCGGTAACGGTTTATTTTCCGTCAGTGCTGTTCGTAACCTGATGTTCGTCAACTTGGACTTCAGCAACATCACTGCTTTGAATGGTGCAAATGGCTCCCGTTGAAATGCAATATTTTTGGTTGGCGTGCGGAAATGGGGAGAATTCCGACGGCGAGTGCCTTGAGACATAGGAATATTCAGGTCGCGGATGTCTCTTGTACGTTTTGTGGGGAGGCGGAAGAGACGGTAGATCATCTCTTCACGGGTTGTCTTTTGTCCGCCAGAGTTTGGCAGCATTTATCATCGTGGTGCAAGGTTCAAAACTTCTTTGCTTTCTCTTTCAAGGATCTTTTGGACTTTCAAAACTTTGTGGGGCTATCGGGGAGAGCTAAAGAAATATTCTACGGGATCATCATCATTGGCTGCTGGTGTATATGGAGGGCTAGAAACCTTCTGAAGTTCCAAAATAAGAAGGCTAAGGTTGAAGAGATTATAGGGGAAATCAAAGCGTTGGGTTTTCTTTGGGCCAGAAATAGAGCAAAGATCCCTTCTTTGGATTGGGATCGTTGGTGTAATTTTGTAATTATGTAATTGTCTTTTGCTGTTTGTTGCGTCGTCCCGTTTTGTGGATTGGCGGGTTTTTCTAATGAAGTTCACCTTTCAAAAAAAAAAAATGTTGCATCATTTATTAAAAATTTGGTGCTCAGTTTTTTAACAAAAGATTGTGATTACTTAATCCATTATCTGCAGCTGTTCTTTGGGTTATATTAGTCCTATCACCAGTTATCCTACTCAAATAATCTGTAGGTGTAGTTGTAATTAGGATGTATTTTTTTTCAGGGGAATGTTGTAACATCTATTACATCTGCTATGACTCCCAAGCTTAAGGCATAAATCGATGAAGATATGCGAGAGATAATCCACGTTGTTTAGTTTTATTGAGTCTGATATGACTCCTAATTCAAGAGACATTTGACTCAAAAGTCAAGCATTGTTCTTCAATTATGTCTCACGGATATACATATAATAATAAGACATTTGACTCAAAGTTATGAGATCAAGAGTTAAGTCCGCAATAGCTGTTCAACAAGAAGTAGAAGTTTGGAATATTGATTTAAAAGATAAAGTTTTAAGGAAGTGGAGTGTGTAGAATGTATTCATGATTGGCTTTTTTATTACAGATGGTGAGTTTGTTAGTTAATAGAAGTTCAATTTGTTATGAATTCTATTTAGTTTTAGAATGGATCATTTTTACCACAAGACGGTAATTACACCGCAAAAACACTTAAAGTTCTTTGTTACCACAAGACGGTAATTACACCGACAAAACCACCAATGTGTTGTACAAGTAAGTAGTACATAAACTTTAAACCGACAAACCACCAATGTTTTGTACAAGTATTAGATAAACTTTAAAACTTTAATGTACTGTTTAAAAACACAAACATGTTATTTTAATCTTCCAGTATTTCACTATAATAATTCATGGAAACTAGCCTGCCCATTGGGCCGTTCTTGAAGCTATTTTCACTTATTTATTTAGCTTCGTAACTTTTAAAAAATACACTCAAGGTTATTTATATTGATTCTAAATTATTTACAAATGGCATTTTACTTTAACTTTTTATTTTTCAACATTACAAATAGTTAAAATGGGGGTAAATAACATTGAGGCAAAAATTATATCTGGTGGTAAATTAGGGACAGTAGTCGCAATTCCTAATATGAATATTAGCCATGACAATTAACAAAAGTCAAGGGCAAACATTTGGAACGACCGGTTTTTTCACACGAACAACTATATGTAGCTGTATCAAGGGTAAAGAGCAAGAAGAGTTTTAAAATCTTATGTTGTGACAAATATGTAACCATTGCAATCACACAACTTACATCGTGTACAAAGAAGTCCTTTATCGACTTTAATTCCTCCATTTTTTTTCTTTTATCTTTTTATCTTTTAAACAATACAGTCAACCTTATTTATGTTATATCATTTATCTTTCAGCATTATAAATTTTAGCGTATTAAAGGTTTACATCATGTTTGTACTACATTTTTATATTTAATAATAAAACTTTTAGCTAGCCGGGCCTTAGGCTAACTTGCAAAAACATTTAGGTATTTATGGCTTTACACACATTGTCAATTTACAAAAATATATTTTGAAAAAGACTTTTAAACGTGTTAGAACTCTCATAAAGACGTGAGTGTAGCATATTATCTATAAATGGGTTATTTTGACATTATAGTTTTAGAAGTATTTGATTCGCATCTCGGTTCATATGCACATGTATTAGTTTAGTATCACAAATTTTCATTAACATCTAGACATCTAGTCATATACTAGTATTAGATGAATATTATATGTATATTAAAAAATAATTGTACTTGCGAACTTGTGGTTCTGATGTAGGCTTTTAAAGATTCAATTTGTAGTTATTGTGAAAAAAGATAGTCTATAAGTTATAAACAAAAATGATAAAGTTTAAGAATTTAAAAATATATAAATCATTAATTTAATAGTAGATGTGTTACCATTATTAATCAAAGGTATATTAATAATAATATTTTTTTTCTCATTTTGAATGTTTTAAACATAATTATATGTTTTTTATATGTAGTAAAGATAAAAACATTAATTTTCATCGAAATACATTACACATGTAATGACTAAAATACATATGTAAAGAGCGCATAATTAATTAACTCATCGTTTCACATATATACTATCTATTATTTTTTGTGATAATATTTAATGTCGATTTCGCTATGCGTCTTAGGCTATGTTTGGCAAAAGTAGTTGTGAGCAGTAGCAGTGAGGTTTGAGCAGTAGCCAAAAAAGCTCACAGCTTCATAAAAAAGCATTGGGAAAATGAGCTTTCCTAAAAAAAAAGCAAAGCCCACAGCTCTCATGGCAAGCGAACACTAAAAATCAAAAAGCTCATTATTCGCTCATTGCCCAAAAAAGTTCCAAAAAGTTTTATGCCAAATATAGGCTTAATCTTACCATTAAACTTACTCTTTCTTTATTGACTTTTTTTATGAAAAAAATAAAAAAATGACATATTCTTAATACATGAAATCTATTTTCCTTTTTAAAATTGCTAGTTTAGCAACTACTTATTTATGTAATTTGTAATTTGTTATCGTAACAGCTACCATATTAACCATTTTATCTTTATACACCTTATTTCATATTGAAAAACAACATAAATAGTTATATCGTGAAGAAAACAAAAGTATGTTAATATGTTATATAGATTCCGTAAACTCAACACGATTCGCATATATCTCTTTTTCTTTTTCTTTTCTTTTTTCTTTTTCTTTTATCAATGCAGATATTTCACTTAAACTTTGTCTTTTTCTTTTTCTTTTTTAAAGCAACAAAACAATTACTGTACAAGCAAAGAATATAATATAACCACTATATAATCTGATCTATATTCTACTCATTTCAACCCATCTAATTCGTCTTCCATCACTTTTATATTATTTTGTTTCTCGCCATCTTTATTTGTCTTCATTTGTTGTTGTTTTTAATCCACCTTAAGTCATACATGGAGTCCCATCTCAAACTTCAAAATCCTGAAAAAATTATTACATTCATACAACATGAGCACCCGCTTCAGCTCGTGGATTTGCAGCCTTGTTATCCAGACTATACAGAATATAGTGATGACGAGGAGGAGGATAAGGTTATACAATGGGATTTTAATAGTCCATGTAGTTGGTGTGGCAAAGTTATTAACGTGTATCATAGGTATTACTATAAGTGTACCGATTCATGTGATTATGTGCTTCACATATCATGTGCACAGGGCCTGCCACATGCACTTCCCACAACGTTAATACTAAAATCCCATAGTCCAACTCATAAGTTAACCCTTAGTCAGCGAGATAATGAACGTAATTGTGATGTTTGTAGGATAGATATACATGATGAATGGTGTTATGATTGTTCAATCTGTTCACAGTTTTATACGTCCTATTGGAGAAGCATACATGTAAAATGTGCCACGATTGGAAGAGAAAATCATATCATCTGTCATCCTAGTCACCCACACCCACTAAATACTGTTATGTCTCAACCAATTTCATATCATATCATCTATCATCCTAGTCACATACACCCACTACAGTCTGTTACCTCTAAACCAATTTTGTGTGAATGTGTTGCTTGTGGGAAGAAGCATGAAGGTATCTTCTATCATTGTACCACATGTTTTGACCACACTATCCATGCTGATTGTGCATTCCTACCTAGAAAGTTACAAACCCAACATACTCACCCACTCATCATTTCTTATTCCTCCGAATATATAGATAGACCTATAAGTAAATACGGTTTTACCTGCAGGATATGCCGTGAGCCTTTCCGTCTTGAATATCTTTGGATTTATAAGTGTGAAAGTTGTAGGTACTTTGTGCATCTAGATTGTGCAACAACATCAAGATCTGCAGGTAATTAAAATACATATAAATCTCTTTTATGATTACGCGAATCCCATTTTTACATTATAATCGTTTATAGCAATGACCACTTAGGATTCTCCGCAAGTGGCGTTTCTTTTCAAATAAATTTACTAAATATCTCATGCTTCAAATGATTGAGTGGAATTTTGTTTGATATGTACGGACATCTTAAATTAACCCACTTTCAATTTATTTTCAGGTTTTGGCAAAACCATCAAAAATTTTGAGGATGCGGATCATCCTGACCTTCTCAATCTCCCATTCCGTGATCATACTTACAGCATACTACAACACTTGGTTTCCAAAGAATCGGGTTCAACAAGTGTTGAAACAAGTGAAAGGAACCTTGAGCACATCAGTCATGAGCATGTTCTAAGTCTGGTAGGCACACGATCCAATGACAGTAAAGGTGCAAGCTCTTCAAGCGGCTTTAGTTCATTATCTTGTCATAACCCAATGAAAAGGATTGAGCTAATATGCAACGGGTGTGTGAGACCAATCATGGATGTGCCCTTTTACAAATGCTCCAGTGAAGACCAACGTTGCGACTTTGTACTTCACGAGTGGTGCACTCGTTTACCTGCTGAATTGCCAAACTACCCAGGTCACGTACACACTCTCTGTTTCCTTCCAAAAGTATCAGAAAATATATTCGGTATTTTCGTTTGTGAAATGTGCCGTTTAAGTTGCAACGGGTTCGCTTACGGGTGCACCACATGTCAATACTACATTGATGTTAACTGTGGATTCATCCCTGAAGAAATCACACATGAAGCTCACCCGGATCACATTCTTTCACGATGTGATCGGGGGAGCATGAGAAAGCCATGCGTTGCAGAAGGCTTGTATTCTTATGGAAGTGAAATTTGTTTTGGTTGTGAGTCTTGTGATTTTTACCTACATTCTGATTGTGCTTTATTCTTGCCTGGTATTATAAATCACAAGTTGGACAAGCACCCCATGAAGTTGACTTACGGTCCGGTAGAGAACCATAAAAGTGAATACTTTTGTGAAGTCTGTGAGGAAGAGCTCAATCCGACCAAATGGTTCTATCATTGCCATGTGTGTGCCTACTCTTTACATACTTGCTGTGCTCCGGTAATACTTGACTTTCAAGCAGCCTATGAGAGTTCCAGAAGCCTTTATCTGTTTCTGAATATTAAATTTGGGGGAATGTATAAAATCAAAGGTCACGAGCACTCTGTATTACTTGCTCTAGGGTCTGACGCAGATGGTAAATGCCCAATCTGTCATCGTGACGTGACAAAATATATAATCATTAAGTGTCAGAAGTGCAAGCTAGCAATTCATTACTATTGTTGTAAGAGATTGTAGGAGAGATTTGAATTTGAATATATAAAGAGGTCTTCTAAGCGTTTGATGTCAGAAGTGCAAGCTAGCAATTCATTACTATTGTTAATTATTTCATATTATCTTGATACATGAAAACGTGATAAAAACATTCTAATGAATCAAGCCAAGAATCATTGTTTGCTGCATTTTCGACTTGTGGTTATTTATATTTGATAGAGAAAAAGTACACGGTCGTACGTTCAAAATAACAAACATGATAAGCATTTTGTAGCTTTCAGGGGATGAAAAGAAAAATGATTGCAAGCAAGCCTCTTAATGTAGCACTTGCACAACACAAAAAAGATAAAAAGGATTCCAAGTGTGATGACAATTTTTATTTATTTATTTATTTATTTTTTATAAAAAGTAGGCACACAATATCTATGCTTTAAGTGCTTATTAGCCCAACCACAGTGGAAGTATCAAGTATGAATACTTGCACTCCTCAAAATTTTAAGACAAACACGTACACGTTTTCTAATTAAGAAATGATTTGTTAAAAACTTAAAATTTTGAAAAATTGTTGCATAATAAAAGCATGTCCTCTCATGTCGGGCTATATTATACTCCGTAGTAGCCTATGTGACATATTAATATGGAAAACATAATAAAAGGCCATGTAATTTTCATAGTAACCTTAGCGGTCCCGAATGTAACATAAAGCCACCAGGTCGCCTTTGACTGAAATTACTTTAATTTACAGCTTCCCTAGACAAAAATTGATGCAAATCCAAAGATGTCTGTAATGTTTTAAAATTTCATAGGAAATTCATGAACCGAGATGTGCTACACTCACATACAATTTACACAATTTTGTCCACACGCTGACGTGTCAGGGTGTTGATTGGTTGGTTTTTTGTGGCCCACATAACAACACAAAAAACATAAACAAATATGTCAAGTAGAAGGGACATGAGAAAATATGTATTCCTTTCTTGATACGATTGGTATAGAATATTTACCCTTAAATTAATTAAGCTTTCTTTTTAGACGTGTACAGAAATCCAACCTCATAAATAGCCAAAAGTCACCTCAATGTTATTTAACTTTACATGTGATAAAGAAAAGGAAAACAAAATATGCATTAGTGCTTATTAGGCCAACGACAATGGAAGTATCAAGTATTTGAAAATGCTTAATGGGTTGGATAGTGGTGAAATATGCAAGAAAATCAGTGATTATGCATGTATTGTAAGGCCAGTGCCAAGGCGCCAAGTTGTCCAAAATGGCTATCATAACATCAAGTGATGAAACAAAAATTAAACTAAACTTCCTAAACCTATTCATGATCTAAAAACGAGAAGAAAAAAAATGGCGTGAACTTAGAAAATGTCAATGCTTCCACTCTTTCTGTCGTTCAAACAATTTGTCGCATACAATGGCACATAAATTAATTACATGGTATACATTTTTTTTAAAGATGGTATGCATTTAGTGTTAAACTAACAAGAGTTCATAAAAACAAAAAACAAAAAACAAAACTTTACACTATGGATGTTTTGAAGAGAGTATGTACATACACACCACGTGCCTTGGTCATGCATCATTTAATCATTTATTTTACATCAATATAAAAAGTTTAAATTAATTGAACTATATATAAAAAGTTAACAATAAGAATATGAATAATTTTATGTGCTCACACATGCACAAACTTGATTGGTTTATTAATAATATGCTGGTGATTTTCTCATCATTAATTTTGGTTTGGAATCTCTTGTATATTTTTGCAGTTCCAAATTACAAATTTCTAATTATTAGTGCATGTAAATTGGTTTTTTGTTCCATAAATATCCAGTTATCTAAGTGACTAGTTTTAAACATTAATCCAAAACAAAAATTTCTTTAGTTCTTTTTGTATATCTTACTGATTCTTTTCTTTTTAAAAGGAAAAATAAGATAAAGCAAAAGCAAAAGTTAATAATGTTGAATGTTAAAATATGTGGAATAAAGAACAAAAGAGAAAGAATACATATTCTTACCTTGTAGACACAACTATGAATTTTTCGCTTTAAGCTTAATTAACATGGTCGACAAATGTATACGATAATTTGAAATTAGTAAAATCACTAAATTAAAAATAAAATTTTAAGGGAATACAACTAAAATATACCCAATGGTTCAAATTTTTATCTGTTACAACCATTTCAATCATTTAACTAAAAACAAATTAAGCTCTTATGGTTAATACAAGGATATTTGTAATCATTGTTGTTTTATAATATTTGCTTTCTCAATGGACTTTTTGTTGGAGCATGTTTATTATTATTATTATTATTATTATTATTATTATTATTATTATTATTTTTGATGACGTATAGTGAATCGTGTGGCTGGAATACAAAGGGTACAAACACTTTTTCACACTTCTCGAAGGATACGTGGACACACTCCCCGTTTTCCGAGGTACCCTTGAGATGTTTTGAGACTAGATACATAGTTCCTACTCTTAGGCGGTAATTATTTGAATTCTTCCTGCCACGCTTACCGCTGCTCTCACTAGTCTAGCATCCGCGGCTACGACCCGCGCACACTATACTGGGGGGACATGATGACGTATAGTCTATATTTGGGCCACGAACCCAAATGATAAACATTACTAACGCCCAAGTCCACTACGAGTGGGCTATCATAACAATGATTTGGGCCACAATACTAACGGTTTGGACTCACGAAAGCCCAAACCCAACCAAACTATTTATGGTCTAGATAAGGATCTTCTATTTACGGGATAAAGATCCATAGACCGGATAAGCACTATGCGTGCGAAGAGTGAGGAACACGAAATCTACAAGGATTTCGTGCCTATATAAACAATGCCATAACTCCCGTTAAAGGTACGCTGAACAAACCCTAACTCTTCAAATATAACCCTAAAACCGATTACTTACTCTCACGCCGGAGGATAATCGTGGGAGACAATCTCACGATAAGCCTAACGGTGTTTGTTTGCTTTCTTAGTGCGCATGCTTTAAGCATTAAGATCTAATTGGTACGAGAACAGGAGTTCAAACAAGGAACGCCCAACTTTTGTATCAACAATTTTTTTATATATTTTTTTGGGAGAGATTTGAATTTGAATATGGATTAAGAGATCAATGGACTCACTAGTACTCTTATAAAATTTAATCAATTATGAAGTTGGAAACTTAATCGCTGACAAATTTACAATATCGATTAATAGCTTCTAATTAACTGTTTAAGAAGAGGCTAAACACATACATATACACCTCAACAAACATAACATCAGAAGTTGATATGATATTCGATCTACTCGCGTGACTTAAGCCTTGTAAACTCGTGACTCAAAATCATAATTTTTTTTTTACCCGTGATTCGAATCCTAAGTATGATGGGAAATACGGTTTCTTTTAGTTAATGTAGTGAGGCTAGTATTGTTTGGTGATTGATGGTTTGAAAAATAAAGCCATGTATTAGTGCGTTTGTGTATCCTAGTTAATGAGGCTCCATGTTCCTTCACATTCTTTGATAGGTGAACTGTTTTGGTCTCCTTTTCTCTCCATTTATAGTACTTTACAAGCCTGTGTTTGCTTATTCTTTTAAGACAATTAAAACATGAATGGTATGCTACAATATCATAATTTGATTTTGCGCGCTTTTTAAGTTTACAATGAACATATTGAACAAATTTCCATCAAATTTTATTGATAACCTGTTTGTCATACTTATTTCATCATTGACTCTCTTACAACAAAGTTTTGACTTGGATTAGATTTTGTAAATTAATTTATAACCTATTAGTGGATTTTCATCTACGTTAACACCTTAAAATTAATTTATAATTGTGTAGTCATTTTCGTTGTAAATCTTGTTTCTCAATCTATGTAACATTACCAATGTAGATTGTATTAGGCATCATGTGTTTACCAATGTGGATTGAGAAATAAGAGTATTGCATCTAAGATAACAAACGTATTTCTGCCTAATGATTCGGAACTTTTTTCCTATTTTTCTTCTACATTTTTAGGCAATGTCTTGTAGTTAGAGATGTAAATAAGCCAAGCTGCTCCAAAGCTACTCGTGATCGGCTCAGCAAAAGCTTGAACAAGCCAAGCCTTAACGAACTCGAGCTTAGTTTTGGGCTCATTTAATAAACGAGCTAAATCCCAAGCTTCATGCCAAAAATCGACTAGGCGCACGAGGTTATGTGACCTTTAGAATTTATAAATACTTGTGTATATATACACTCGCATATGATCAGAATGTTAAACGAGCTCGACCTCGAACTTCACATCTAAAAATTGATTTAAGCTCGTATGTAACACTTTCTTATATCTAGATTTTTTTTTAACATATAAAGGTTATACAAGAATCGAGCTCGAGCCTTGTGAGTAACTATCAAATCAAGCTCAAACTTCTCTAATTTAAATGAACCAAGCTCGAGCTAGCTTGCATTGCATTTATTTAATGAGGTTTTCCAAAGAATCGGGATCAACAACTGTTGAAACAATCAATCATCAGCATGTTCTAAGTCTGGTAGGCACACAATCCAATGATGGCTCTGTTGTTAAATCAGACTTCATACATCACATGTTTTAATCTTCTTTGATCCGTATAAATGGAACAAGGGTTTGGGACACAAACTTGTAACAGAAAAATACAACAAGAATATAAACTGAATATGTATTGATCGATTGAATGAATATCTTACAACTGATTATTTGTTTACAGACTCTCAACCTATATATACTATATGAAGCGGCACCAACAGGAAGAGAGGATACCGTTTCATTAAAAGTAATCGACACAATAACTATCTAACCGTTATAACCCTTACTAAACGGTTATATTTCTTGACCCAGCCCAATACTAAACGGTTTACAGGCTTTTATACATAATATACATACTAAGTCCCCTAACTTTTGCTTCTATAACATTAAGGTCTAAGAGGCTCTTCAAGTGTTAGTTCATTATCTTGTCACAACCCAATGAAAAGGATTGAGCTATTATGCAACGGCCGCTGTGTGAGACCAATCATGGATGTGCCCTTTTACAAATGCTCTTGCGAAGACCAATGTTGCGACTTCATGAGTGGTGCACTCGTTTACCTGCTGAATTGCGAAACTACCTAGTCACACACACACTCTCAGTTTCCTTGACACACCTAGCCCCCCTTTCTCTTTCGACGCCAAAACTCTACTCCATTTGACCCACAATATTTTCTTTTCGTTAGAGTCAACCCCATTAAAGAAATGACATCAAATTCTAACACTTGTTATGAACTTTAAACATACATAACAAATAGGTGTCGAACCCAATACCTATTTGAGGAGAGTTAATCTACCACCAATTGAGAGAGTCTTCATCTTCCACTTGGAAAGACGAGAATATATATAATCTAGTCACAATCTCGTCCCATGAGTTTAAGCAAAACATCAAGCCACCAGTTTTTATGCCTAGTTAAGAAAAAGTTTTTATGCCTAGTTAAGAAAAAGGTGTCTTAAGTGTCAAACACCCTATCTTAGTAGCTGCTCGATTCACTTTCTCATCATCTACTCGTATCCTCAACAGTTTACTTTTATGCATATTTAAACGAAGACCAGAAGCTCTATAGAAGCATTCTAACGCATGCACAATACGTACATAAAAGGGTATAAAAACACTATCGTGGTAAATATAGCCTACAAATAAGTTAAAGGACCCGATTAAAATCAGCAAAATGGTGAGTCCTGGTGTGTGGCTCGGTAAATTTTAGAGGGGATGTGTTCTTAATCGAGTATCAACTGCTTTTTGTTTGTTGGATCTGCAATAGGTTTTTTTTTTTTTTTTTTTTTTTCTTTTTTTTTTTAATTTTTTTATTATTATTATTATTTTTAATTTATTTTTTGGTTGCTTATACGGAAGCGAAAGCCAAGGATATGGAATCAACCCAACACGAGAACAAGATTTTCCAAAATAAGAAACCGAGAACTAAACCACGTGTTTAAATTTTGA
Source organism: Artemisia argyi (assembly GCA_030686995.1). Classification (NCBI taxonomy): domain Eukaryota; kingdom Viridiplantae; phylum Streptophyta; class Magnoliopsida; order Asterales; family Asteraceae; genus Artemisia; species Artemisia argyi. Next base: position 181,428,617 of record CM060683.1, read on the forward strand.
TTCGGTATGGATCGGTTTTCAATTATCGTTGATGACTTGACTATATATACTCATTACCTTTATGGCTGCTAATAAGCTCATAGTCAGGGGTAGGCCGACTCTGGTTAAGATGCATGTGAATCACATAGATTTTTTATGAGTATAGTAAAATTATGTCAAAAATGCCACTTTATCATAAATGCAAAGATTTTTTGTAAAATATGCGAATTAAGTTGCAATGGGTTCGCTTACGGGTGCACCGAATGTGAATACTACATTGATGTTGAAATCACACATGAAGCTCACCCGGATCACATTCTTTCACGATGTGATCAGAGGAGCATGAGAAAGGCATGCGTTGCAGATCGCTGGCCTTTTGGAAGTGAAATTTGTTTTGGTTGTGAGTCTTGTAAGTTTTACCTACATTCTGATTGTGCTTTATTCTTGCCTGGTATTATAAATCACAAGTTGGACAAGCACCCCATGAAGTTGACTTATGGTCCGGTAGAGAACCATAAAAGTGAATACTTTTGTGAAGTCTGTGAGGAAGAGCTCGATCCGAACTTTTGGTTCTATCATTGCCATGTGTGTGCCTACTCTTTACATACTCGCTGTGCTCCGGTAATACTTAACTTCGAAGCAGCCACTCCCTACTACAGAAGCCTTTATTGGTATTTGAATATAAAGTTTGGGGGAATTTATGAAATCAAAGGTCACGAGCACTCTGTATCACTTGCTCCAGGGTCTGACGCAGATGATAAATGCCTAATATGTGATTCTAACATGAGGTGGGAATTGATCCTTAAGTGTCAGAACTGCAAGGTCGCAATGCATTACGATTGTTGTGGAGATTAATGTAATGTGTTTATTAAGTAATGTCTCGATTCTCGAATTTAATTTGATGCAATGATTAATGATTTAACCTTGAAACCCTTTTACTGTGAATCACATAGATTTTGTTGATTAAATGGACTTTTTGTTGGAGGGTGTTTATTTGTTTCTAGTTATTTTCTTTTGGGAGAGATTTGAATTTGAATATTGATTAAATGAAAATAATCCTTAACGATCAAATTATGAAAATAATCATTAAGTTTTAGCTTATTGGATGCATGTGAATCACATAGATTTTTCATGTGTATTAAAAATTATGTCAAAAGTACCAATTTATCCTAAATGAAACTTATCCAAATTTTTTGTTGTGCGAGCTGAAAAGACATTATGGACCGAAATAGTACTGATCAACACCGAGTGTTCATATACTCTTATAGTAAGTTTTTGAAATTCTTAGCCATGCTAGCTAAATCATGAAACGTCTCGTGAGAGATCAAGGTGGAAGTATCATAAAAAAAATCTGGTTGATTGGGACCATGAGATTTTTGTAATGTTTTTAGACTAAAACTTTAATAATACACGACTCATGCATGCAATGCATACATAGCTATCGCACCAAATTTTAAGGAGGCACCAATTTATTGAAAGCCCACTATGTATATTTGTCTATTCAAAGTCTTTATTAAAGCCCAATCTTAGGCCCATGTTTAGATTTGAGGTCAGTTATGAAATCTAACATACATCCAACTATCTTATTATGATGATTTGTTTTGTATTACTTTGACTAAGATAACAAACTATCTTATTATGTTGAAATCTAACACAGATATAGCCTCATATATATTTCCAAATTGATCAACGTCGTTACATTTAATCTATAATCAAAGATAACAAACTATCTTATTATGATGATTTGTTTTGTATTACTTTGACTAAGACGTTGATCTGCTGAAGTTAGTATACAAGCATATTTTAAGCATTACTCAGTTTTTGTTTTTTTAAAGGCAGTAGTATATAGACAATCAATAATAACATTACTCAAATTTTAAGCATTTTAAGTTTAAGAAATGCATATGCATTCATTATAAATAGAAGAGATAACTAAACTAGCAAGATGCTACGCAATGACCCAAAATAACTACCACAACCTAAAAAACCTTACAATCAAAGGAGGATCCTACGCAATCTAACCCCTAGTCCCCGGCAAACACCTAACCACTTTAGGGCATACCTTATTTGAATCATGGAAACGTGTGAAAAGCCAATCTCGACCAAGTGGTGACGCGGTGATATGTAGAAGCAGTTGGCCGAGAAAAAACCTAACATTGCACGGCCACCACATGTCAAAACTAAGTTGGTTACAAATCGGAGGCTTTATCCTTTGAAAACGCTTGAAGAATAACACCATTTAAATAATAGATTGCTCGTTGTAGAAATAGTCTAGCCTATTGATGAATCTTACATATCATACTATATTATAAAGCATGAATGCCTACTATTATTAGAATACTTAAAATTAAGCCTTACAACTTCTAAAGCTATAAGTACAACAACAAATGCTACTTATAGAAATTTCCATCATATTTAATTATAACATACAATTAATACTAAATACAATAAATAAATCATTATGTACATTAAATAAATCATTATGTACAATTAATTAACTTGTCAATAAATACAATTAATGCACTTATTAAAACACCTCTTACATAAGAAATACAAATTATCAAGTATATTGTACAACCAACTTAAATACAATTTCTGCATTAAATGTCACTAATACAAATAATAAAACATATTATACAAATATTCAAGCCCGAACGGGCAATGGGCCAAATGGGCTCGAGCCCGAACGGGCACGGGTCAAACGGGCTCGAGCCCGAACGGATACGAGCTAAACGAAATTTTTGATATCCATAAATTTATTGTCAAAAAGAAAATAATAAACTAAAATATGTTCACATATTGTATAAACCAAGCAAACTACTAAACAAAAAAATAAATAAAATAATAAATAAAATAATACAAACTAAGCAAAATTTCATCAAATTTTTTTCATAAAAAACTAATCAGCAAAGCTATTGCCAAAAAATGTACAAATAAAATAAATTATTAACTGAAAAAATTAAATTACAGGGTGCCCGCAGCTGTATCGCGCGGGGACCCTGCTAGTTTATATATATAAATTTAGCATTTGAAAGGGCTTAGTTTTGTTATAATCATATAAGGCAACTTAAATCCACGAGACGACCCTCCATATCATCCACTCAATTTTCTTATAGAATTTGTACAAATTACACATCACGCATATTTAGATACCATCTACTTGTACATCTATACATAAAACCCGTAATATAACTTTGTTATGGATCTAGTAACTATTGAGATTATGGCAATAATAAAGATTGATTGATCGACTAATTTGCAATAGCTACTATTATTATATTAAATTTAAAGGAATCTTTGGAAGATTTAGCAGCTATTCATGGCTTGTATCCAAAATTATAACATTTCCTTTGCAATAGAAACATCATGAAAATCAATTCTATTGATTTGTGCATCTAACTATTATCTTTGCAGAATGCTTCCTTTCTATATCTTACATAATTTCTTAGGAGCAAGTACATAACCATAGTTGACGTCTCTATCTCCTTTTTTTCAATAGATAACCATGCAATTGTTAAAAAGTTGTTACAACAATTCGGATACATAACACCAGTACATGCATCAGCCATTTGCTCAAGATACAAATAAAAGTAAAAGTGTTTCATTATGATATGACTAACTTTGGTTTTCACATTGATAAGCTAGTTACATACACACAAAATTACGTAACCTCTAAAAATCAAGGCCATTCAAGTACCATAAGAAAAACCAAAAAAAGTTTGTTACAACTTATATTGCCTACTAGCTAGCTAGTGTTTGCTACGATAAATTTGACACTTTCAATAGACTAACCAATTCTAAATAGTCAACCACTGCACAATTATTTACTATGTTTATCTTATATATTTCATATGGGATTTTTTACAATACGAAATTTTGTTTTTCCTTATATTATAAACTAATTATTTTGAAAACTAATTAAATGGATATATATAGAGAGAGAAAGATAAAACTATGTTACTTAAACCATCTATACTTCCATAAAACCATTTACCCAAAAAATTATATACAAATCCAAAATATATAAAGATCACATAACACAATAATCACAAATTATATTCCATAAAAACCATTTACACACATCAAAACAAAAATCACCAAAATCTTGTAACAATGAGTTTATTCATGATCAAGATTCAATCTTTCTTCATCTTTACTATTCTTTACCTAATCCCTTACACCATCTCGGATCACAACCACACCAACCACCATAACCACCACCATAATCCACCTCCACCTCCACCCACCATACAACCACCACCACCAACCACCATACAACCACCACCACCACAAAAACCAAGAAGACCCTTAGGAACATGGACACTACTCCAAAGATCCATAGGCATATCAGCCATGCACATGCAACTCCTCCACGACAACAAAGTAGTCATCTTTGATCGAACCGATTTCGGCCGATCAAATCTAACCCTCCCATACGGCCAAACATGTCGTTTAAACGACGAATTAGTACATCCAGATTGCACGGCTCATTCGATTCTTTACGACGTACCTTCCAACTCTTTTCGACCACTTTCTGTCCAAACTAATGTATGGTGTTCTTCGGGTGCTGTGGACCCCACAGGGACATTAGTACAAACTGGCGGATACCATGCAGGTGATCATAAGATACGTTTGTTTACACCATGCACAGGTAATGATGATGATGATGAGGCATCATGTGATTGGGTCGAACTCGAAAGAAACTTAAGTGTTCAAAGATGGTATTCTTCTAATCATATCCTACCCGATGGAAATATCATCATTGTTGGTGGACGTAGAGCTTATTCTTACGAGTTTTACCCGAGAAACCCTATCGGTTTGACGTCGGATGTACGTCTTTTTAACCTGAGTTTCTTAGTTGAAACTAATGATTACATGGAAGAAAACAATCTTTATCCATTTCTACATGTTCTGCCCGATGGAAATCTCTTTATTTTCGCTAACCAACGTTCGATATTATTCGACTACGTGCATGGCAAGGTTTTACGGCACTATCCGATCATGCCGGGCGAAAAAAGATCCTACCCGTCAACGGGCTCTTCGGTTTTGCTACCGATACGTGAAAATATAGTAAATACAATAAACTCCACGGTCGCGCCGCATGTTGAGGTGATGGTGTGTGGCGGCGCGAGAGGGGGGAGTTTTGCTTACGCGGAGCGTGGAGTTTACGTGGCCGCGGCTCGCTCGTGCGGGCGGATGGTAGTTAATTCGGTTAGTCCGTTATGGGTTATGGAGAAAATGCCTTTACGTAGAGTTATGCTTGATATGATATTGTTACCAAACGGTGACGTTTTGATGATTAACGGCGCGGCACGTGGCACGGCCGGTTGGGAGAACGCGGTCGAACCGGTGTTGAACCCGGTTTTGTATGAGCCACGTAGGCATTTGTTCAGAGTGTTGAACCCTACTAAAAGGCCTAGAATGTATCATTCAAGTGCAACTTTATTGCCAGATGGCAGGATCTTAGTGGGTGGAAGTAATCCGCACGTGTCATACGAATTTAGAGGAGTAAGTTACCCAACAGATTTAAGTCTCGAATCATTTTCGCCACCTTATATGGATGAACGTTACGCTTATTTTAGACCACTGATCACATCCCTAGACGAAGAGGTCGTGTCGTATGGGCAGTATTTTTCGATGAGTGTTAGTATGAGTTTAAGTGGTTTGGACCGAAAGCTTATGGTTACATTAGTTGCGCCGTCGTTTACTACTCACTCTTTTGCAATGAATCAACGCGTGTTGGTTTTGCATATTGTTGATGTGGATCAGTTTTCGGTTTTTGGGTATAGGGTTACTGTTCGTGCGCCTTCTTCAGCTAATGTGGCGCCTCCAGGGTATTATATGTTGTTTGTGGTTCATGATGGTGTACCGGGTCAAGCTGTATGGGTCAATTTGCATGCATTGAGCTAGATAGATATTGAGTTTTGGTTCTAGTTATATGATTCTTTTTTGGTCTTTTTATGTAAGCTTGATAAAAAGATGATTAGTATATTTTTATTGTTATACATGTTTTTTTGTGATGTGAGTTTTTGTTATTTTTTATTTTATAATAAGAGTGATGAATAAGAATGTGATTTGTGGAATATGGAAACATATAATTTTAGTACTTGTATAAGTTTAATCTTTGTATATAATGAAATTTCCTTTTTTGGAAAGTTAACATATTTATATTGAGTATGAAAATATGGTTGGTAGATATAGTTTAAGTTACCATAATTTCAAAAGAAATCAAGGCAGTGAAAGAAGTATGTAATTTGGTTCTAGATATAGTGAGATTGAGACTTGTGAGTTTGAACATCAGAAAGTCTACAATTGGGAAAATTAAAACGAGATTATATAAACGTAAAATACAACAACCACAGTACATAAACGCGTTTGAGTGAGGTGAAATGTAGACAAATTATATCTCTCCCCCAAGGTAAACCCGAGAATAAGAAGACCTGTTTCATTAAAACTGCCGGCAAATATATATATTTAAAAAAAAAAAAAAAAAAAAAAAAATTATTGGAGATGCGGGGTATCGATCCCCGTACCTCTCGCATGCTAAGCGAGCGCTCTACCATCTGAGCTACATCCCCATTTCATGTACAAAAACCAAGTCTGTCTATTATATATTCGAAGTGTATTGTTTAAGTTCAAATATAAGGATGTTTAACAGAGATCTTTACACATTTACATGTTTGAAACTCAACATGAACAAACATATGAACAGAAAATAATAATTTCTTTATCATAAAAAGGTTGCTAAACATGGACTCAATTAGTAATCTTGTGCTCCTCTTATGAGAGGTGTTTGCATAAACACAAAAAAGAAGTACCACAAATAAACATATCGTTTACTAAAAGTTCATATGATGTTTAGTTGTTTGCTGATATCGATTTATACTTATAACGATTAGCCCAAAATACATAGTTAACCAAATTCAGGACCCTCAAAACAGACATCAACCAGTAAAACCTATCAAGGCGATAATGGTTCAAATTCTCACCGGATAGCCACGGATGGTGATGTTTTCCTGACCCAGTGACAGTATTAACAAGTGACACGATCACGCCACAGAGATAATACCCCAAAGCTAAGGATGCCCAAGAAAACGAAGTAGCTAAAGATCTCATTCTAATAGGCGCTTCACTAAATGCAAACTCCATCAATCCAGCCAGCACAAAAAGATCCGCAGACCCCAGAAACAAATACTGAAACGCAATCCATTGAAATGATATTGGTAAGCGCCCGTTATCAAGACCATGTTCATTTGCAACTTTTTTTTTTTTTGGTCTCAAATAAAGCCGCCACAACCATAGCTAAAATGAATTTTAATTTTGTAATGTCATGTAGTTTAGATTAACCTCTAATAAGTTGCCTAAGATAACTGGCACTATACTCACACACATCTTGCTATAAGAATACACATTTAACTAAGTAGTATACATTGAGGTAAGGGTTTTGGTATCATCGTCATTAAAGATCTGGCTGAACCGGCTTCAGTGGCAGTATCAAAGTTAAGGTTTTTTCATGCTTCCCTTTACGGTATCGGTATCTCCTCCACGCATGTTGTATGTAACAGGCTGCCCACATCCTCCACTGCTGTGAGTAGAATCTGAAAATGAATACAAATCCGTTATAAGTCATGTCATCCGATACTGCTTCCTCTGGTTCAAAAAAGAAGAGATACAATGTTTATTGGGTCATTATTGGTGTAAACCACCCAAGTTATAACTTTTTGGTGGTCTTACCTTTAACTATTTTGGGTCGTTTCTAAGCGGTTTTTTTGTCCTGACAAAAAGAAAAGTTCATGGATTACACCATTATTATAGAAAAAGGTTAAGCGACTAAATCCGTAACATGATGAAACTTGGTTAGTAAATGCAACTTTAAAAAAAGTTGAGACAAAATAGCAAAAAAAAAAAAAAAAAAAAGAAAAAAAAAAAGGAAGTTAAGGGTTACCATTGTTAACCCTTTTTATTACCTAAAAGTATGTTGTAGACGCGTGCTGTGTAGATGCCTAAACTGGCAAGCCACAAACATCAGATCCTCAGCCACCAAAGCAAAAGCTTGAACTTGTGTAACTGCTTTAACCGTTCTAGTTGAGAAAGGAAGTATTGGAGTTGAAGGATCCAAAGACCATGTGAGAAGCTCTTCTCCACATAAGTCACCATCCTCGAGGTGAATAGAACTGTAGAAATCAATCCTATCACCATCGGTTGTTTCACTTAGTACCTTACCACGTGTGATGAAGAGAATTTCATGTACCGGGTCCCCCTCTCGGACTAATAAGCTATTTTCTGTGTAAAGAACTGGCTTCAGGCGGTCACACATAGCATCAACCAAATGTTCATCCATTTGTTTAAAAAAAGGTACCTGCAATAAAACTTTAAAATCGTGCTTTTACCACATGTTAACTTCAACTCAAAACTGAAATGCGTGCAGAAGTGATCATAGTGCATCAATTACTCTCTTTAGTGGCAACAAGCAAATGTGACGTTTTATGCCCCTCTTTAAGTCTCGAGGAAGGTCTCTGACAAACGAATCTAACTCGACACCTTTAGTTATTTTCCATTTGTACTGTTTGTGTCTCCTAACTTGCTGCCTCAACTCCTCAGGGAGGGAAATATGTGACATGAGGTCCTCGGCTTCTTGCCTTTTTTCTTTCATCTCCTCCACCCTCTTAGTATAGTTTGAGAAAGACTGCAAATATTTCTGTAACAGTAGAAACAGTGGAACCACTATCTAAGATTATGAATTCTATAACTTGGAAATGCAAGCAAAATCAAACACCTTCAACAAGGCTTAACAGATAAGTTGATCACAAACCTGCATGTTGCCAATAAGCAATGCAAAAAGAACCAACCCAATAACAATGATAAAGTCAGCAAAAAGAATTTCCCCATAGAAAGTGCTTGCTTTAAGGCCTTGACCAAGAGAACTGAGATCAGAAAGCGAGCATTTCATAAATGGAGTTTATCAATCCTCACTTTGATTTCGATTGCAAAACAGCATATTATGAGCATATATCTTGTTATGTATTCAATGAGATTTTGCACCACCAAAAATCACGAAGATAGTAGGATATCAAGAGATTACTAACCTTAGACTCTGCAAACCCCACCATGAGCAATACAAAATTTTCTGGCGGAAGTCTGTCGTTTCTACTACACGGGTTTGAAGGGCGTCAAGGTATATGCCAAAATCAAAATTTGACGAATCTTTAATTTCATTTCGTTCTAGAAGCGGGCATGAAGTGTTAAGAAATCCATAATCTCCCACACGAGCTTCTCCACAATATAAATATTTGGAGCGACAGTTATGCCTTAGACATGCAATATGCCAGCATCTCAGAGTACTTTCTATAGCAAAAAGGTACCAGATGGCTCCAATTACCTGTTTATATAAAAACAGTTCTTAACCATCACATGGCGCGTCATTTTTTTTTATTTTTTATTTTTTTTTCTTCGTTAGAAATACGGTAAGAAGTACATAAAATAGTACTTACATGGCTAGCTAGCACATAGAGAAAAAAGTTGAAAGCAGCTCCCGCCCATGCTTTTTCCGTTAGGAAGCCAGAAATTTTGGTCACCTTCTGATAGAACAAAGATATCCTGATAACTCGAGGAACATTCTGAAAGAAGATAATGAACTTTAAAGTGTTTTTTGTCACTAAGGCAGCGCCGTCTAAGTTTGGGATGATTACCAAAACTGCAAACTGCACAATACCAGCCATAAATATATTACCCAATAATGCACATTTATAGTTTATGCATCATAATTTGACAACCTTAGTAAATCTACAACAGATTATAGACATACCTGTGGAAGGGGAAGGGCTGCTAAGACATCAATGATGAAGTATGATGTTAGGTAACGTCTTGCCACATACTGAGGATCATCTATAAGGATTCTTTTTCCAAGCATGTGATTGTAACGAGGAACATAAGCAGTTCGAAACTGGATAATTATGTGAACTACATATAACATGTCCGACACAGAACGAAGGACTTATACAACTGTCTCCAAATTGCGGTCCACATCAAGGCACTTTTGTGTGCTGTTAACTATAGGAATATAGAAAAATAAAGGATCCAAAGACAGTGCTATTACAGAACATAATAAAAAAGTTTTGTTCCATCGCTGAATAAACGGAGCCTCTGGATCAAGAAACTTCATCTCTATCATCACTGACAAACCCGTCTCCTGTCCTAAAATCTTTTCCAAGATTTTGTCCTCAAAATTCCGATCAGTTATGTATACGGTCTTAATCAAGTGTTGGTAAGCAGCTCATTCTTCATTTCATCTTTGGGTCCCCAAAGTCCAAATCTGCGTTAACTTTATGAAATGTAGGAACAAAACTGAAGTTATAAGTACACATCCTATAGAAAGTAAAAAAATGGAATATTTTATGATGTAAAGAGTCCTTCAAGTGTTTAAGGCAACGAATATGAAAAAACTTTTGAACCATAAAAAACAGGTTATTCTGGGCTATTTTGAACCCATTTTTGACAGATGAATGGTCTATAAAACCATTTTGACCCATTGGTTAGCACCACCCAACCTGCCCATTTTGCCATGATCTCTACTGAGAAGTTGAGAACCGTTGAAGTTTTGCATTTGATATACAAGAAACTGGTATTTGCATATGAGAACGCGCGCCATAGACTGTTTATGATGATAGACATCTTAATGTTCTAAATAGGCTAGTTAAACGTTTATAAACACAAACATCTACAGTAAGTCTTAAGTTGCATAGGATATACATGATGTATGCAGTTCTATCAGTCTATTAAGAACTTACAACAACCTTTTACTTATTCTGCACGACAACGTTGTTAGTTTCGTTATCCAAAAAGAACTCAAAGATAAGTTCATAATTAGACTTTGTAGAAGCTTACTAGGTTTAGCTTATTAGCAAAAGTAAGCTCATCATAGTTTGGATGAGCTTATAAACGTAGGCTTATGAGCTTATTTAGTGGGTTATGATAAGCTGTGGCTTCAGCTTATTTAGGCTTGCAAACTCCTTTTTTTCATTTTATAATAGGGCAAATGGCATAAAAAGGTAGGTACTCAACTTAATAAGCTAATCCAAACATTTAGCCAGAGCTTATTATATATGCTTATTCATCATAACCCATAAAGCCCAAAAAATAATCTTAGACAAACAATCCTTATGAAACACTAATCTACTATTCACCACTAATCAACAACCAGAATTCTAGTGATGATGAAGTCTATCAGAAAATGATAGATTACCTGATGTTAAATTTCATGGGCTGTATTCTTGAATCAGGAAAATGGAAAGGAAGCAAATGAAAAAGAAAGGTGTAGAACCAATCTTATTTCTTCCCGGGATGACTTGAATAAAAGATTAAGAGTAAACTACACCGTTCGTCCTTGTGGTTTGCGTTGACCTATGAGTTTCGTCCTTTGACCGAAAAAAATGCACCGTCCGTCCCTAAATGTGAAACATTATGTATCGTTGGTCATTTACTTTAATGGGCCACACTAACTTCCGTGACCACAAATGAGGGTACTTTCGTCTTTTTAAGTTTGTATATGAGGGTAAAGTAGTCCGTTTAACGTTATGACTCACTACCAAGTAGTGTTTGTGGATTGAAGGTGTTTGTTTATTTTGAGGAAGATAATGGGTTTATGTTTGTGGAAGATGATATAGTCAAACATTGATGGTGACAAGAAGCAAGTTGTAGTCAAACATTAATGATGATAATAATTTGAAGCTGAATTGACTATTTACCCTCATGTGTTATTACTTAACGAGAGTTCGCCATCTCCGTTAGAGGGAGGGACCAACGGTACATAATATTTCGCATTTAGGGATGGACAGTGTATTTTGTATCAGTCAAAGGATGGAACTCGTCAGTCAACGCAAACCACAAGGACAAACGGTGTAGTTTACTTGAAGATTAATAAGGTTTTGCGTTGATGAGTTGAAAAAGTCCATTTAGAATTATACGTATATTTATAGGTGTAATTGTCGAAGGTATTCCGATGAAGAGCACCTTTTTCAGTGAGATAAAACCAAGACAACGACGATGGAATATAAGAAGACTTGCTTTCCAAGAGCGAAAAACGGTCTAATGGAAACGAGGTTGACTACCAGTATTTGTAGTTTTCCGAAGCTTCACATACACTGATTTATTCTTGTGTAACCTGATATGGTTTGTAACTAAAGTAAAAGGTGTAATATGAATTTGATTACTCTAGTACTAACACTTTTGTAGTATAACATGATGAATTAGCTCAATGTTAAAAAAAATTATCGTGCATTTAACGTCTAATTACACCACCCACTCTTCGCTACTAGCTACCGATGCTAAAGCAATCAGTTAGGGGTGATGTAGATAACCATCAGTAAACACCATGTCAAATTAAATTTCTGCATATGCCACTCAGGCCAAACTATTAGTTACTCGGTTAACAAGCAGATAGCAATGAAGTATGAGGCTAATCTTTTACTACAATAAGAGAAAAGGTTTTTTGGCCAATTGTATATTTCAATAATTGCAAAATATAAAAATAGGAGGACATAATAAATTTACAAAATACATATGACCTTCAATTGTTTGCTGATATCGATTTATACTTATACCGATTAGCCCAAAATACATAGTTAACCAAATTCAGGACACTCAAAACAGACATCAACCAGTAAAACCTATCAAGGCGATAATGGTTCAAATTCTCACCCGCCAACCACGGATGGTGATGTTTTCCTGACCCTGTGACAGTATTAACTAGTGACACGATCACACCACTGAGATAATAACCCAAAGCTAAGGACGCCCAAGAAAACGAAGTAGCTAAAGACCTCATCCTTATAGGTGCTTCACTAAACGCAAACTCCATCAAACCAGCCAGCACAAAAAGATCCGCAGACCCCAGAAACAAATACTGAAACGCAATCCATAGAAATGATATCGGTAAGTGCCCGTTATCAAGAACATGTTCATTTGCAACTTCTTTTCTTTTGGTCTCAACTAATGCCGCAACAACCATAGCTAAAATGGAAAAGCAAAGACCGATGCCAGCTCGTTGAAGATGAGAAACACCCGTTTCACTTTTTGTCCATTTTCGTAAGTATGGGATTATGACATGGTCATAAAGCGGGACCATGATCATCATGAATGTGACTGGGAAAACGGGTAGTGATCCAGGTGGGACTTTGAATGATCCAAGCATGGTGTTCATTGTGGATGCTTGATGAACTGAAAAGGTCGAGAGTTGAGCTAAGCAACAATTTAGTATTATGGTGCAAGCAAATATTGGAAGGATATGTATCATGATTTTGACATCTTCTACTTCTTGAACCGAGCACTCGAGTGATTTGTGGGATGGCTTGTTTTCAGCTGCACGGTTTAAAAACTTGAGGGAATTAGATAGGGTCAGTTTGTCGGGCTCATTGTTGTTTTTTTGTTGTTCTTCGTTTAATGATTGTATAAGAGGATACGGGCTCTGAGTCGTGTTTGTGACGACATCATTTTGGTTGATTTTGGTCTTGGAACTATTTAAACTTGATGCAAGTAGAACCTGTTCAAAGAAGTACATTATTAGTATTAGTTGCAATTTCGGCCGATTTACCTCAAATGAGTTTATATAGGTTATGTTTTAAGGAAACTTACTTATCTGAATCACTGAGGTATATAACAAAAATTATTTACATATTGGAATTTTTTAATAAACTAACCACATAATGTTGGTGGTTCAACCTGACCCGTTTCAGCCCAAACCCAATTTGCCCCGTTACCCAACCCGCCAAAACCTACCCATTTTGCAGCCTTAGAAGTGAGAATCTTACCTTAAGCATGGTTGCAAGAGGGCTTCCATTGGGTACCTTGCAACGATAGAACCATGAACCAGAAACTAAGATTATGATCGACAACACGATTGCAATGGTCGAGATTCCAAAACCCCATTGCCAACCCACATTATCTTCTATCCACAACACCAATGTGACAGCAATTAGACCACCAAACGACAAACAAAATACGAAATAATTGAAAAAGGTCGATCTTTGCTTCCTTCCTTTAGGAGTATTCTCGTCAAATTGTTCAGCTCCTAGTGAAGGCAGTGACCCCTTTATACCTCCAACACCGAATGCCACAAGGTAGAGACCTACAAATAGCATGGCAGCTTTTCCACCGTGAACATGTTCACAAAGAGCTGTGTTGGGCTTGTCACAAGGTGCAGGTTTAAGGTAAGGTGATTGAGCTTGGAACGTGAGTATGACCAAACCCTGGTACAAGAGTTAAGTAAAAAAACGGTTATGATTTATGGGGTTAAATAGTCATATTTTAACGCTAATTGCCCTTAACTTAAGAAAACTCATTTCAAGTAATAGAGAAAGAACAAATACCAGGAACTCGATACATGCACTCATTAAGTAGATATAGTAGCTAGTATAGAAAGCATCCGATAAGAAGCCACCTAGGAGTGCTAGAAGGAACGACGTGCCCATAAAGTTTGTGACATTAATAGAGGATCTTGATGGAGAAAGGTTCATATGCGTTCGCAAATATAGCACCAAATTGCTTGCATTTGCTAGAAATGCCAGGTTTTCAAGAACTTCAACAGCTGCATACAAAGAAACGCGACAAGTCTAGGAAATCATTTAAAAGATCGTCATGATACAATTTGTTTTTGTCAAATGACCCATTTTCAAATTTGAAATCATTATGAATTCTTGTAACTGTAACCAAGTAGACTAACTAGATTAAATCATGACCAGAAACTATAAATACAAAGTATTGGATTGACTTTTTAATTCAATAGACTCTGAGTTTGATAACATGAAACAAGTTGACTTTTTAAGTCAAATGTCTGATTTTCAATGTGAATACTGAAATTGCAGTTAAAATATATGTCATAATTGATTTTTAACTTGAGAAGAAAAAATAAGTTGACCTTTCAGGTTAAAAAAAATACTACTCTTTTTCTAGCCTTAAAAGTTAAAACTTGAGTTTGTATGAAGATAACTAGGATAAATCATATGAAAATACAGAATGTGAATTTAAAATGTTTTAAGAAGTTCATACCCAAGACAAACAAAGCCGCGCGCATGCCACCATGACGACCTCTCTGCGCACGCCTAAACCTGTAATCAACATACCCCTCCCACGCATTTGTTTCATGCTCCACTTCCTACAAACAAAATTCAAGCGAAATCCACTAGTCAGGACTCAAGAACACGAAAATGCATAAAACTTCACAAGAACCTACCATTTTCTCCTTCGAATATCGATTGCAATGAACCAAGAAAAAATGCAGACTTTAAACTTTTGGAGAAATTTCAGAAAGGTAAATTATTTTACTACTCTTACTTACACCATGCTAATGACAATGCTATGTATGCATTGATTATATACTAATGAAATAAACGTATGTGCATGGTACTTTAATGCTTCCAATAAGAAAATTACATGTATCATGAAATGAATGGCTAGGATCACTTTAGTATACAAAATTGAAGTCAGAGTAAGCTTATCATGTTGAGTCAGAGTAAGCAAATCAAGATAGAAAATAGGTTAAAAGATGAACATAAAAATTTATGAACCATTTGAAACATATCTATATTTGGCTTTTACTTTTACATTACATTTTAATCTTATCATGTTGAGTCATTAAATCAATTAACATTTGTACAAATCTTAACGTAACATATTTGTATTTGTGATTGTAATTTTTTTTTTTTTTTTTTTTTTTTTTTTTTTTAAAGAGTTGTATGGAATACTCAGTTTTAAACTAGCTACATTGTAACATAATTGCAGAGCAAAATGATTTGCATAACCATATGTTAGCTATTTTGCGACTTTAAATAGCAATGTCCCATACAACTATCCAACTAGTATCTCGAACACTTAGTTTCTGTATTAAGGTTATTTTTTGAAAAGCAAAGAAAAAAAAATGATTCACACACCTAAATTACCTACTACATCAAATAATGCACATTGTGCATATTTTAAATGAGACTGTAACGGTGTAACCAACAAACTTACAGTTAATGGGTCACTTACATACCATCTCTGGGTTTCGAAAAAAAAAATGCTAGAAATAGTACAAAATTTTAAAGTGGGTCCATGAATAGGTCGACTTCAACACACTCTCGACTTTGTTGTTGCTCAACTTCACCCGTTTCTGTATTAAGGTTATTTGTTGAAAAAAAAATGATCACACACCTAAACTACCTACTACATTAAATTATGCATCGTACATATTGTAAATGAGAGTGTAACGCACAAACTTATAGTTAATGGGTCACTTACATACAATTCTCTTTACGTATTTATTTAAAAAGATGTTTGTTACATGCATATGAGTTTTGAAAAAAGAAATGCCATAAATAGTACAAATTTTCAATGTGGGTCCATGAAAAGGTTAACTTCAACACACTTTTTCAATTATGGTCATGCTCGATTTCACCCGTTTCTGTATTAAAGGTATTTTTTGAAGAAAAAAATAATTCGCACACCTAAACCACCTACTGTATCAAATTTTGCATTATATTTTAAAAATGAGAGTGTAACCCACAAACTTATAGTTAATGGGTCAGTTACATACCACTCTCTTTATATGTTTATTTAAAAGATGTTTGTTACAAGGATATGAGTTTTGAAAAAAGAAAATGCCATAAATAGTACAAGTTTTCAATGTGGGTCCATGAAAAAATTCAAGACACTTTTCTAATTATGGTCATGCTTACTGTGTGGTTGCTCGACTTCACCCATATTTTAACATGTGTTCGATAGCAAGTACTGGGGTTTGGTTGGGTTTAATTATTATCTGGCTCACAAAATCTTACACAATTCTCACCTTATCTAAAAACCTCTTTTTTCTTATATGATATACTTTATTTGAATGGTAAATGTGCGACTGTCGGCTTATAATTAAGCCCAACCATATTTCTGTACTTGCCATTGGACACGTGTCAAAATATGGGTGAAGTCGAGAAGTCTCATAGTTGAGCATGATCAAAATGAGAAGATGGTTGTGTACTTAACCATTTGGTGGACCTACTTTGAAATTTTGTACATTTTTTCTAAAAACCTTGTCTACTTGGTTAGTTTTAGAAAATCCATAATTTTACATTTTGCTACAAATAGAAAGGGTTATCCTTTGCTCTTGGATAGTGGTTCCAAAAATTGGAAAAGATAATGAAGTGAAAACTCGAATATAATAGGTGGTATTGTTCGATATGTGTAAATTTCTCATTCATATAATAAATGTTTAAAATTTGTTTCATATAATAAAGTTTCACATACAATACGATGAGAACGACAAATTTTGGGTTTTTCTGACACGTATCCTCAAGCACATGTTAAACTATGTTTATTAAATATGAGTCATTTTATTTTGTATACTCACAAATCCTTACATACCAATTGACACATCCTGACTATTGGATCAAAAAGACAAAACTTAATGATGAAAAAAAAAAAAAAAAAAAAAAAAAAAAAAAAAAAAAAAAAACGGGGGTGGGGGGGGCTATTGTAAATTCGCCATTCTAACCTCCACC
Source organism: Artemisia argyi (assembly GCA_030686995.1). Taxonomy (NCBI): domain Eukaryota; kingdom Viridiplantae; phylum Streptophyta; class Magnoliopsida; order Asterales; family Asteraceae; genus Artemisia; species Artemisia argyi. Next base: position 181,446,115 of record CM060683.1, read on the forward strand.
AACCCACATACCAAACACGTCATTTCTCACAACTATTACTCACAACATATATATATATATATATATATATATATATATATATATATATATATATATATATATATATATATATATATAACTTTCTCTCTCTAAACAAAACTTCAAAATAAAACAAAAACATCATAAATCAACCAATTTTAACCGTTAAAATCAAAGAAAAAACATAAAAATGAACGAATTGAGGCAATCAAAACCGGATCCGGGAAAAAAACTATTCAAAACGAAGAGATTCAGACTGACAATGATGGTATGATGCTTCTGATTCATTATTTCTTTATTATTTAACTATTTGTTGTAATTTAATTCTTATATTTTTGTTTTTGATCGTGTTTATGAAGATTTTTTTTGCTTTTTGTTCATTTAGTTGTTATCTATGATATTGTGTTGATTATGATGATTTTGCTCTTATTTTTTATTCACATTAGTGTTTTTGAAAATATTTATGAACACTTTTCTGTTTTTGTAGATTATAGTAGTTTATTGAGGGATTGTTGTGATAGTTAGATGATTATTGTGATAATACAAGAGATATTGTGACTGTAACATTCTGTTGAATTGTGTTTTTGATGCTATTTAGTTTGATGCACACCAAGTGTTTGATAAAATGCAAAGTTGATTAGAAAACTTGTATCACAAGTGATACAAACAGTTGTAAATGATTGCTTATTGGTAGTATATCACCAGTGATACAAACAGTTGTAAATGAATGCTTATTGGTAGTATATCACATGTGATACAAACAGTTGTAATGATTGCTTATTGGTAGTATATCACCAGTTATACAAACAGTTGTAAATGATTGCTTATTGGTAGGGATGAGCATTTCGGCCCGAATCCTGAAACCGAACCGAAACCGTACCGGTACCATACCGAAACGGTACCGATCCCGATATACGGTATGGTACCGGGACTACGAAACAAGGTGAAAAAAAATCGGGACCACTAATTCGGTACGGGACCGGTACCAAATCGAGAAATTCCCGAAAAAAAATGGGAAAACCCGATTTTCCAGTACCGGTACCGGTATCCGAATCCCGTTCGGTACGGTACCTTTACCACTAATTCGCCATTCTAACCTCCACCAACCCACACACCAAACACGTCATTTCTCACAACTATTACTCACAATATATATATATATATATATATATATATATATATATATATATAGGGAAGGGATCCAGTAAGAAAAAAAACTAAAATAAGAAGAATAAGAAGGATTTCTAGCCACATATTTCAAATAAGGAGGAGAAATTTAAGGGGAGATGCATCTACTTTTGTAGATGCATCTGAAATGTGTGGTTGTGGTTACTTCTTATCCTTCCTATTTTAATTATTCTTCCTATTTGATCCTAACTCTATATATATATATATATATATATATATATATATATATATATATATATATATATATATATATATATATATATATATATATATATATATATATATATAAAACTTTCTCTCTCTAAACAAAACTTCAAAATAAAACAAAAACATCATAAATCAACCAATTTTAACCGTTAAAATCAAATAAAAAACATAAAAATGAACGAATTGAGGCAATCAGAACCGGATCCGGGAAAAAAACTATTCAAAACGTAGAGATTCAGATTGACAATGATGGTATGATGCTTCTGATTCATTATTTCTTTATTATTTAACTATTTGTTGTAATTTAATTCTTATATTTATGTTTTTGATCGTGTTTATGAAGATTTTTTTTGCTTTTTGTTCATTTAGTTGTTATCTATGATATTGTGATGAGTATGATGATTTTGCTCTTATTTTTTATTCACATTAGTGTTTTTGAAAATATTTATGAACACTTTTCTGTTTTTGTAGATTATAGTAGTTTATTGAGGGATTGTTGTGATAGTTAGATGATTATTGTGATAATACAAGAGATATTGTGACTGTAACATTCTGTTGAATTGTGTTTTTGATGCTATTTAGTTTGATGCACACCAAGTGTTTGATAAAATACAAAGTTGATTAGAAAACTTGTATCACAAGTGATACAAACAGTTGTAAATGATTGCTTATTGGTAGTATATCACCAGTGATACAAACAGTTGTAAATGAATGCTTATTGGTAGTATATCACATGTGATACAAACAGTTGTAATGATTGCTTATTGGTAGTATATCACCTATTATACAAACAGTTGTAAATGATTGCTTATTGGTAGGGATGAACATTTCGGCCCGAATTCTGAAACCGAACCGAAACCATACCGGTACCATACCGAAACGGTACCGATCCCGATATACGGTATGGTACCGGGACTACGAAACAAGGTGAAAAAAAATCGGGACCACTAATTCGGTACGGGACCGGTACCAAATCGAGAAATTCCCCGAAAAAAACAGGAAAAACCCGATTTTCCAGTACCGGTACCGGTATCCGAATCCTGTTCGGTACGGTACCTTTACCACTAATTTATGCTCGAGAAAAAATCGGTACCACTAATTCTATACGAGATCGGTACGGTACCGGTACCGTGCTCATCTCTACTGATTGGTAGTATATCACCAGCGATACAAACAGTTGTAAATGATTGCTTATTGGTAGTATATCACATGTAATATAAACAATTGTAATGATTGCTCATTGGTAGTATATCACCTGTGATGATGAAAAGTTTTTGAGATTATATTTTGTTTTTGAAAAAATGTAGAAGACGATATCGATCAACATGATTGATTAGTGTCTAAATACTCATCATTTTATACCAATTTGAGCTGCCAAAACATACAAAAACACTCAAATATGTATCAAAATACTTAAAATATCTTAAATGTGTGTTTTATATGTTTCAAATGCAAAATATGCAAAAACAGATGAAAAACGTACAAAGTTTGCATAATTGGCAGTTTCAGTCCCTCAAGTTTCATAAATTGGCAAAACTAGTCCCTGGTTATTCTAAATACTTGAAAAAGTCACCAAAGGTCCTTTTTAATCATAAAGTTACATATTTAGTCCTTTGGTGCAAAGTTTCACAAAATTACAAGTTTAGTCCCTGTACTTTGCAAATTGACATAAATGGTCCCTGGGATGTAAAAACTTTGAGAAAATCAATTTTGGTCCTTGTACTAATAATCTTTTGCAGGAATGGCCCTTGGTGTGAAGTTTGGTGAAATTACATAATTGGTCCCTCAAGTTTGGCAGTTTGTCAGTTTTAGTCCCCGGGTATTTAAAAAATGAAAAATATCAAAAATACCCTTGTACTATTCACATATGACAATTTAGACCCTCATGATAAACTTTGGAAAGTCACAAAATCAGACCCCTTAACTTTCACTTAATTACATATTTGGTCCTTGTGATTTGTTACTAAATAACCAAACGGATCCTTATAATAAATAACCAAACAAACAATCCACTATCCTAATCCTTTCTACCCAGCCCACCCTTTTTGTTTTTTGATCCACAAGGCCCAATCCAGTCCAACCCTTGGTCGACCCGGGGAAACATTGTATTCCACGGAAGCATTTGTCTTGATTAGTTTGACTTTACTATTTGACCATTCACAAGTGGTTGAGAAATAAAAGATAACTAGTTTAAGGCGAATCAAAATTTGGCGCCGCTGCCGGGGAGGTTGTGCGCTTATTCTAAACGATTTTGCGTATTAGTGAACCTGAATACACGCTCATTGTATATTTACCATCTTTTATCCATATTTTTATAAAACAAAACACAAAAATATTCACCTTTACACCCTACCTATTTGATTCTTCATTTCTCATCCCCAAAACCCTTTGATTCTACCTTCTTCCACTTGTCCCATAATTGATTCTGATGGCATCTCTCGATGACGATTTCTTTAAACAAAGGGCCTTTAAAAGCGAAGTTGAAAAACTTATGGCCTTGTCAAAAATGTCGAGATGTCATGTTGATTATGATGGACCTTCGATTCCTATTCCCTCTCCGGTAAGGGAAAGAGATCATGAAACCAAGGTGACAAAGGACCTTGTACTTTCCTCTGACGATGGAGGTGCTAAATACGTCCAAACCACGGTTGTCCAAAAACCTGAGCTCACAAATACTCCTAAACCTTCAAGAATCAATCCTGATCTTTCACGGTTTATGGTTAAAAGTTTGTCAAGCAAACGTACAGAGCTTAGGGCAATTACTGAAAAGAACGATTTGCCTAATCTTCACAATTATCAAAAACAAAAACCCGAGACCATAACGGAAGTGGTGGAAATTGCTAGCTCTAAGAGTACACCACTTGTCCCACCTCCAGATTTTGTCCCTTGTGACGGGTGTGGTGAGCCTCTTTTCGGTTTTCCATGTCGTTGGTGTACATGTGAACAATGTGGTAATGATATTCAAAACGGGAGTTGTTTGTTTTGTGGATCGAGTAATTCATTTGCTTATGATCCTAATCAAAACTCATTCAACGACTCCTCAAATTTTTCCAACTACCCATCACATTCATACGAGCAAGAATCATATTATCTAAATATCAATGATGCTTCGTATCAAAATACACCAAGCCAGACTCAACAGTTTAACTGTTGTGAGTACTGTGGAGGTCCACACTTTAGCTCTGATTGTCAAACAAGGAATCCATTTCCTTGTAACAATTACGACTATTCGTTTCAAGACCCACCTCCACAGTACCAAATGAACCAAGCAACTCCTCATATCCAGCAAGACCCTTATATAGAGGTTCTTGAAAAACTTAAAAACATTAGGGAGGAGTTAGCTAATATGTCGCTTCGCCATGATCCAAGTTCTTCTTGTGTATATTGTGGGGGTCCTCATAATGATGATCAATGTCAACCTTCCGGTTTTGACACATTCACACCCCCACAATTTCCACTCATTCAAAATTCTCGTGATAAATCTATCGTAGAATTACTTGCTGAAGAACGAGATTATGGGAAAAGCATGGAAGATTTAATTGCTGAGCAAAGAGTAGCCAAAATACGTGCCAATATTCGCTATGCTGCTTTTTATGAGTACGATGATGACAGTGATGATGATGATAACATTGTTATCATTCAAAAAGATTCGTCGAGTTCATCAGTTGAGACTTCTTCCATGGAAATACAGGGAGAAAAGAATATAACTGAATCACCAGCAGTAGAAATAATGGAACTTGTAGACTCCATTACTGCTAGTCCTTCTCATCTCCCTGAGTATGATGTTATCACACCCGAGGTTCCCACTCACTCTCTGAGCATGGGGGACGAGCATCTTGACACTATTCCTGAAAAGGGATCGGACGAATTCATAAAATCTAGTGTTGAGAACCTTGTCTCAATCCCAAGTGAGTCACAGGGAATTCTTGATCATATGTGTGATATCCCTCCCCCTCTTGTTTTTCCAAATGATCGTATTGAGATATTCTCTGATTCTGATGAGAACTATTCTTTATCTTGTGGAGACATTAGTTATGTGGGGGAATTACCTTCTGAGCTTGTCAACTCAGAAGAAGAGAATGATGAAGAAATAATCCAAGACGAAGCTCTTCGTCTTACATTATTAAATGCGAATCTTCTCATTTCTAGAATCGAGGCTTTTAATGAAAAGCCTATTTCATCTCCTATCCCCGTCAAGGATAGTGAGATTTTGATCAATGATTCTATTCCGGAATTGCAAACGTTCCATTTTGATCAAACGGGAAAGAAGATAAGTGGTATCACCACTTCTCATTCTTATAATTCTCTTCCCGTTTATGAATCATTTACTATTGAGGAGTTCCCCAATGAACTCACTCAATTCAATCCCAAATACGAATCATTCACCTTTGAGGAGTTCTCCTGTGAACTCACTCATATCATATCTCTACCGGAGTATGATAATTTCTATTTTGATCTAGACATACCCATAATATGTCTTGATCAAACGAGCTTAAATGAGGAGATTCATGAAACAATGAATTCTCCTATTGAAGATGAGGAGTTAGTTATGATTTTCATCACGACTTTCTTTCTTTTCTTCATATATCCCGTGGCTTCTCCTGTTCTTCACTCTTTCGGGAGTGAGGACATTATCTTTGACCCCGGCATTCTCATTTATAAATTATAAGCTAGGGTCTCTCTGTATATCTCATCGGTGTGGAACTTTCACGTGCTTCAAATGTTTATCCAAATATCTTGAATGAAAGTCCGATTGAGATTGTCTCTTCCACTTACTTCCCCATGGACAAATGAATTCGGGGTCGAGTCAAGCTAGCGACTCGGTAATCAAAAACAGTAGCATGTACATAGGTTTTCACCCATGTTTCACCCTAGTGTGGGGGAGATGCCCCACATGTTATATATATATCCTCTAAAAAAAATGTAAATATAGTGATAGCTTCTATTTAAGAAGTTTTAACTAAAAAAATAATTGTATGTATATACATCTTAAATAAAGGCTATGGAATATTCTTCTTCTTACGTTCTAAGTGTTGGTTTAACACCCGGTACTTTGAATATTGAGGACAATATTCAGTTCTAAGTGTGGGGGGAGATTCGTTATTCTAACGAATTTAAACACATGTTCCATCAAGAACCCCCATTTTAGCCAAAATTTTAAAATTTTTTCTCACTTAGAACACAATAAATGGTTATCAGTCCGCCATGTCTAACCCACATAAGGATTGGCTAATCCAGGAGCAAACGGTTCTTGGTAAAGATAACTCAAACCCGTTTATGGCTTGCAATTTGCCAAAAAATTGTATGGTTCCTCAACTCCTCATCATCCTCAAAAGATAATGAGTTGGCTAGCCCGCAAGATTATGGCTTGTGGTAAAGGCCGTAGAAAAACCATAATTGGTAATCAGATCACCAAGATGTTGACTATTCCATCAAGAGTTGGATAGTCCAGAAGCAAACGGCTTTTGGTAAAGACTAATCAAATCCGTTGACAGCTGGTGATTTGCTCAAAATCACACGGTTATCAGGTGTGCCACAGTTCTTACACCTGGCTACTCCAGAAGTGATGGCTTTTGGTAAAGAGTTTTTTCAAATCCATTAAGTTTTTCTCAAAAGATTGATAGGGACTAGCAATAGTTTAGTGTGGGGGATTGATGAGTGTCTAAATACTCATCATTTTATACCAATCTGAGCTGCCAAAACATACAAAAACACTCAAATATGTATCAAAATACTTAAAATATCTTAAATGTGTGTTTTATATGTTTCAAATGCAAAATATGCAAAAACAGATGAAAAACGTACAAAGTTTGCATAATTGGCAGTTTCAGTCCCTCAAGTTTCATAAATTGGCAAAACTAGTCCCTGGTTATTCTAAATACTTGAAAAAGTCACCAAAGGTCCTTTTTAATCATAAAGTTACATATTTAGTCCTTTGGTGCAAAGTTTCACAAAATTACAAGTTTAGTCCCTGTACTTTGCAAATTGACATAAATGGTCCCTGTGATGTAAAAACTTTGAGAAAAATCAATTTTGGTCCTTGTACTAATAATCTTTTGCAGGAATGGTCCTTGGTGTGAAGTTTGGTGAAATTACATAATTGGTCCCTCAAGTTTGGCAGTTTATCAGTTGTAGTCCCCGGGTATTTAAAAAATGAAAAATATCAAAAATACCCTTGTACTATTCACATATGACAATTTAGACCCTCATGATAAACTTTGGAAAGTCACAAAATCAGACCCCTTAACTTTCACTTAATTACATATTTGGTCCTTGTGATTTGTTACTAAATAACCAAACGGATCCTTATAATAAATAACCAAACAAACAATCCACTATCCTAATCCTTTCTACCCAGCCCACCCTTTTTGTTTTTTGATCCACAAGGCCCAATCCAGTCCAACCCTTGGTCGACCCGGGGAAACACTGTATTCCACGGAAGCATTTGTCTTGATTAGTTTGACTTTACTATTTGACCATTCACAAGTGGTTGAGAAATAAAAGATAACTAGTTTAAGGCGAATCAATGACGTTATACAAGCCTTAACAGTTCTTGAATCAGCGAAATTTTTAACTATATCTCTGGAGATTGTTAAAAGTTAAGGTAAATTGTAAGATAAAAACATGTCTTCTTTTACCCTTTTCTATTTGAAATAGTTTATTTAGATTATACCCAATTGAACCTTTAGAAAGAAAGTATAGAATCATCTATTTTGTATACCTTTGGTCTATTTGAACACATGTGTGATTCTTTTTAAAAGAAGTTCGTATATGAATCAATAAAGTATATGTATTTTTTCGATTGGAGCTAACCGAAGGAATGATGCTGCAACACAACAAGACGCATAGGTCTGCACCACCTATTGAGTTTGGTTTTCATGGATGACGATTATTGTTATGATTTTGAAGAAGAGGATTGCAATAATGATGATGTAACTAGTATTAGTGTTTATTGTATTATCAAATGTGTTTTGATAAGTTAATGTTTTGTCACTTGTTATAAATTAATAAAATGTTAAGTTAATGATTTATCACTTGTGATAATTCAATAAAATGTCACTGGAATTTTATATTTATGATTCATATTGTTAACTTAGTGTTTTATCACATGTAAAAATGTCACTGGTATTTATATTTAAAATGTGAAATGTCATTTGTAATTAATTGGATAATTGATATTAAAATGCAAAATATCAAGTGCAATATTGGTTTTGGCTTCGGATTGGTCAACAACTCCTTTGACGACTTATCATTTCTTCATAAGATTAACCAAGTGTTGCGCTTCAATTTCACCTTAACATTTTTTTTTTCTTGAGCAACATGAGGCTCAACTTTTTTTTTTTTTTACTAATATCACAGGTGATAAAGCAATAGAATATAACATTAACTCTGGTATTTTACATATGAGTGATATCACGTGTGATAAAGCAATAAAATGTGACATTCATTTTGGTATTCTACATATGAGTAATATCACAGGTGATAAAGTAATAAAATTTGATTTTGGTATTATACATATGAGTAATATCACAGATGATAAATCAATAAAATAATCAAAGTTAGACATCATTTATGTGACTTGAATATTTTCTTCATTTTAGTGTATTATCACTTGTGATAATCTAGCTACAAAATAAATAAAGTATAGTATCTCAAATGATAAATCAATTAAGTGTCACTCATATAAACAAAGATGTTGAGCCAAAGACATGCAATCTAAAAAATACTTAAACAAAGATGCTAATGTATTAATTACTCAAATGATAAATTAATTGACTGCATTGGTTGATTATTGCTCATCATATGTACACACGCCTCAACTAAACTAGACGCCTCAATAGCAAGCCTTTCTATTTCTTTATTCTTCTAACCATAACGAGCCTTTTTCCTCCTCAAATCAGGTGGGATCAAATCCCTTGTCCAACGCCTAAGTATATATTGATATGGGATACGAACCACCATACAATTCTTGAATACACAAAATGTGTGACGACATAAAATCCCACAGTAAACAAAAAGCTGACAAATGCAAGCAACTGAACCATCTTCTTTTTCATACACCACCTTCATCAAAAACACATCTATTACAGGTGATATTAAAAACATAAAATCAAAACGTAAATAAAAAAACTAAACACATAATATCACAAGTGATATTAAAAAACAGTATCAAGTTTTATGAACTTTCCTTGAATATATCACAGGTGATACTTCATATTGTCTTTTTAACAATGAAAGTAATGAATAATATCACCTGTGATACTTAAAGCAAAAAATTTATTTCAATGCAGTTGTATGGAAAGGAATTGAAGTGTAGTTTTCGTCAATTTAAGTGTAGTGTCAAGCATACTAGTCCTAGGGGATATCAGGATGTTAAGACGTTGCTGGCCAGTATCAAAAATCAATAAAAGGTGTGGTAAATTATCAAACTAGTGACATGTCTACTAAAAAAAGGGGTCGATACAAATCACAGCCACAAAGGATACCTTATATGCTAATGTTTTCATCCTTAAGCTACTCATCAAAATCAGGGAGATGTTACGCTAATGTTTTCATCAATTCTTTCTATCAAAGGAGATACAAATACATACCACACGAATGCAAACCAATTTATGTTATCAAGGATTGATTGACGTCATTATAGTGCTTAATATAGATCTATAAACATAGTGGCAAAGCTAATATGTGACCACGCACAACCATCACACAACCTTGTCAAGAACTCAAAGAAACTATAAATACATCTACGTCTTCCATGTAAACAAACACATCCATACCGCTACATTTTACGTGTATCCTAACTACTAGATCAGATATATTCACATTTTACATTTAAATGCCGAATCCACAAGCGCTAATAGTCTAATACAGTAACTTTTGCAACACCGTTATATATCAAATATAAATAAATGAAGTTTTGTGAATAAATACACCTGAGACGCCCTATTGAAACGACTCCAGTAGCATAATGGATTGATGAACCAATCAAAGGAGCAAGTGTTGCTTGTTCAACTGCTGCTTCAGCTTGGTTTTTGCTTGAGGAAACACCGACACCAAGCATTAACATAATTAAGAAAGCATAACCGTAAGTACTATCAAGACTACTAAAACAATGAATCATGAAATAGAGTACACAACTTGCGCAATATTGGTTCAGGCATTTCATCAAACAGTTGATATGCATTATAAAACTGAATCAATTTGCCGCAATGATAGTGATAAAAGTATTAAATATGATTGGATAGCGGTTTGGAGAGAAGAATAAGCAAAATTACAGGAGCAAATAACAATGATAGTGATTAAATAGTTGATATGCATTATAATATCATCAACTTCAGATATCACTGGTGATACTACACGTATGATAGAGAGCAGATTCAAAACAGCAATCAGACATAAAAATAGCATTCCAATGCAGTTAAAAACAAAAATTCAACTAACAACTTAATGAATAAACAAAATTACAGGAGCAGATAACAAGATTATCAAATATTTTTCACTCACACATTTCATCAAACACTTGGTGTGCAACTTGATCAAAAGAATGTTAAACAACTTGATACACATAATTAACAACCAATCAACAATATTATCAACCGCAACAACATCAATCAAATTGGCTTCTAAAAGAAACAGTTCATTCAAATTAAAAGAAGACATAAAAAAATGATGATAATGATCGGGAGGTGATGATGAGATAATGATCGAAATGGTGATGCTAATCGGAATGGTGATGCTGATCGGAATGGTGATGGTGATCGGAATGGTGATGGTGATCCAACTAGTGATGATCAAACGGTAATAGTTGACTGGAATAACTACTTTTTCAAGGGAAATGATGAAAGCAGGTTGAGAGGAAAAAAGAGTAACTGTGTGAAAAAAAATAAAGCGAATGAAAAAAAAAATAAAAAATGCTTTATATAGTTGGGAGAATTAAAGTTAAGCATATTAAATCTTAGGTTTAATCCCCACTATTAGTTCAAACTAAATAAATGGTAAGGATTTATTCACTAGTATGCACCAAAATAAAAGTATGCAATTGAACTTTTCTCTATTAAATATGCACTTTCTTTTTATATTAAAAAATACATTTAGTTCTCATCAAACATACTTACAAATTACCATAGATAAATGTAATTTTGAATTTAATAATCTTTAACTTTACTTTTATATAAACTCAGATATACTTTACTTTTATATAAACTCAAATATGTGTCTTCAGGGCCGGTTGTAGCGGGGTGTAGCATGTGCAAGGGCACAGGGCCCCCAAAAGTATTGGGCCTCCAATTTTCTATCTAGTCCAGTGTACTTGGTAAGCCCAAAACATAATGTCCAGCCACCAATTTATACTCTTATTATTCTTAGCTTTTTCACTTTCAAATAATTCACTGAAAGGTTTATTTCTTCATCCGATATTTCTATCATTTTTTTATTTGTTAAATATTTGTTTCTTCTACCATCTTTTATAGTTTAAGTACTTAAAAATTAAAGCAGAATTGATAGTATTTTGAATTACATGTTACTATAGCAATCTGAGAATTAATATTAGACGATTTAGTTAGTACTTTAGGACATAGTTAACAAAAAGAAATATAAAACAAATATACACAAAGCGGTAGCATAGTGCTGTGATGCCTTTGATCTCTTATGAAATAATTAGAAACCGTCACAATTTTTACAGTAATTTTATAATTTGTAGATCAAAATATCGTAAAACATCAAAATAAGTATGATATGCTTAAAAAAAGAGAGCCGAAGACCTTATTAGGTCTTGAAGAGAAGTCACAATATTAGTAATTTTTTGTTACGCATACGTAACTTTAATTTCATATTTAAGTGGGCCACTTTATAACTGTGGCACAGGGTTTCCGAAATTCATGAGACGGCCCTGCAGCACATTTTAAAAAATCCATTTTTTTAAATTACAATTATCTAAAACATCTTTTCAATAAAATAAAAGTTTTGTTTTTTTTGACTAATTAACAGTGAAATCTTTGTAATTTCTTAAAAATATGGGCTTCGTATCATTTAAGTTGACATTTGACTGACAGAAAGTATATATTCTTTTTAGTTTCAGTATACAACTCGTATTTCTTTGCAATTTGTTGGTTTCCTTCTATATGTTCTAGTACAATATTATGAGAACCGCAAAATTATAATCTAAATATCCTTGCAATAACTCCTTTTAGAATAACAACAACTAGTATATCACTTTGATTGGACAAAACAAACATTTGTCCATCCAAACATTATCTCATATACATGGTTTGTTTTTCATCTCTACCAAACTCTCATGTAATCTAGCTTATGATAAAATTCTTGTTAATTTGTTATTCTATATCTTGGAATCAAAAAAGGAAAAGCGTGCTAATTTTATGTGTTTTTCATGTCATATATATGGGTATAATTACCGTGTGAACGAGCCGAATCAATTCGAGCACTGCTGAGCTCGAGCTCGACTCGATTACTAGAACTCGAGCTCAAAACTTGACTCAAGCTCGGCTGAGATTTAGATTGTAAGCTCGAGCTCGACTCATCATCAAAACTAGAGCTCGAAATTCGATTCGAGCTCGATTATTTTCATATGTCAACCTCGAACTCAATGAAGATTTGGTAGATCAAGCTCGACTCGACTTGATTTTGTGAAAATTAAGTAATTATATGTAAATAAAAGGATGAAAGTGTAATTTAATCGAAGCTCGATAAAGGCGTGAGCCTCATGAGTCGAGTATTTTAAACTCAAACTCCACTCGATAGTATACTTGAGTAGCATGAGCTCGAGCTCATCTCATTCACATCAAGTCGATTCTAAGTAGTTCACGAGTCAATCTTGAATAAATGTGAGGGTGTAAACTTGAATAATTAGCGAGGGTTCGTTTACATGCCTATACTCATATACTATAAATGTATTGATCTACGTATAGTTTTTATCACGAAAATAAAACTATATATAAAATATGACTCAACTGAAAAGGTTACCCACATCCCTACATCGTTCACCTCTTTCTCACTTGTTAGGTATCATGACTTGAGCCGTTGTGTCACATCACTATCACATCAGCCTTCCCCATTTTCATATTGGGAATTGATTTACGCACTTCTATTTTTTATTAGGACACTCCAATTACTGCATCACACAATTGTACCATATTTACATCCTAGTTTGATTACTTGTACAATGAATGTACAAATAAACAAGAAGAGTGTGCAAATCACCTCTTTCAGATTCACACACCAAAATACCCACTTACTAATTACTCAAGCCAAAACACCAATTTGTGACTCACCACACTCAATTAAAACATAAAGTTAAAAAAAAAAAAAAAAAAAAAAAAAAATTGATTATAATAATAATAAAAAAAATAAAAGAAAAAAAGAGAGTAAAATGGCTTAGAGAATGGTGCATGGAGGGAAGGGGTATGGTGGCACCGGTTTGGCTCAAGCCATTTGACGTCCACCTAGATTTGGCATGAAAAATAACGTTACCATGCCCATTGCTCTCATCACTAATACTCCGTAACAATTTCCAGTCACTCCATTTACCTATATTTCACATAAATGCACTTTCATATAAATAAAATAACCCCCTCACATGCAAACCAGCTTGCTTTTCGCAAAAGAAACACCCAAAAAAATATTAGATGAAAACCTTCTACAAAATTTCTAATAATAATTTTAAATGCGAGTAATATGGTCAAATTGATTTTTATTTTATTTTTTATTTTTTTATTTTTTTATTTTTTTTGCAATGAATACTTAAGGCATTATTTATTTATTTATTTTTCTTAAAAGAACAATACTTTTCACTTTTGTTTGCAAACGGGAACATGAAAAGAGTGTATTTTTTTTCTCTTATGTCTGCAAGCGGAAAGAGGTAGTGAAAGAAAACTAATAACAAATAATTTGATACCCTTTGTTGATACTTACACCACAAAAAATGATGCACAAACCAATCGGTTTATATCTCATGTTGTGTGTGAAGCTCTTTACCCAAATGATTGTGGGTTCGGGAAAAAAATAAATAATGTTTTTTTGCTATTAGTACTTGCCAAAATAATTATTGGGTGATCCACACATTCTCATAAGTAATAAAGAGAGTATACAATCATTAGATGAATCATCAACGAATATAATATGTGGGATGTGTTATCTCAACCCTCTTTATGGTGTCACATCATAAGCTTTTAGTCAAACCGTGCAACCGTTGATGCATACCGTACAACCAGGGGATGCGTCCAATCATTGGCAAACATTCTCTATGAGAGGGTCCGGATAACTCAAGCCATAATATGTATCACGGGTTGTACGGTTTTACAAAACCGTGATGTAAGCATGATTATATTCCATCCTAACAAAGTTACCTAACACTTCAAAAAGTGACACATTTGATTCTTGTCTTATAAAAAAAAGAGGGATGCTACATTCACATAAGAAATTCACAAAAAAACTTCACACGCTGACGTGTCATGCACTGATTGGTTTAATCATAGAGAAGAGAGAGAAACTATAGTAAAATCCACCAATCACTGACTGACACGTCAGCGTGTGGATTTTTTTTGTGGATTTCTTATGTGGATCTAGCATTTCTTTAAAAAAAACAATTTCCTTAAAATAAGAACCTTAAAAATACGTGTCATTTCAGTTACTAGATGATAATATTGTTCGTTGCTTCAAAAACAATTCTGTCTTTCTGTCACCTTAAACCTCTTTCCAAAAACCTATGCACACCACCTGTTCGACGAAATGCCTGAAAAACCATGTTTCAACTGATTATATCCCCAAAAACTCTTCTCTCACATGGGTTTGGAACCAATGTTAAGGTTAACAAACAAGCAGTGTTAGTTTTGGTGAAAAGGGACTTGTTTTTCGGGACGAGAGCTAGAAGTGTGGTGTTGCGTAATGCGGGTTTGGAGAGGGAGGCAGAGATGGTTTTGGAGAGGGAGATTGTGAGGTTTATGGAAATGTCCAAGAGGCCGAATGAGTTTCCGAGTAGGAAGGAGCTGTTGGATGGTGGGAGGACTGATTTGGTTGATGCCATTGTGAAGAAAGGCGGTTGGATGGCGTTCGGTTGGGATGGTTTTGAGGATGGTAATATGGAGGTTGTAAATACAAGAGGTGATGGTTATTTGAGTTGTAGTTCGTCTAATCAATGTGCTTCGTCCTCGGGTAGATCAGTGTAAGTTTCTCTTAACGGGTGTTTAAGATTTTGCTTGTTTACATTGCTTGTTGGCTTATTGTGTTTTGATATATGAAATAAGTAGCTTTGAGGGCTAGATATACACAAAATGCATATGATTAGCATTAGCAGCTTATCTTAGGGTGAAATAAGCAGTTTGGAAGTTGCTTATCTGATTTCTGATTATTTTACCCATTAAGGAAGGTGTTTGGGATTTGCGTATTTGAACAGCTTATGCTTATGGACTAACAAGAAATCAGTTTTTTGAAAACGGTTTTTTCAGTTTAAGGGTAAACTTGGAGTTCTAAATTCTAGAAGTTTCTGAAAAGCATTATCACTTAGAAGTATTTATTTATCAAACACTGAAAACTGCTTATCTGCTTAAAAAAACACAATAAGCAGATAAGCTGTGTAAAATAAGCAAACCTCAGACACCCCTTAATTCCTTAATAAGCAAATTGCTAGCCATTAAAAATAACTGCTTATTGGATCATTGCATTTTGTTACAGCATATGCAAATTCAAAAAGCTTATATGATTATCTCCTGCATTGCCCTTTCTTTCATCTGATTATATATTTCAAAAAAGCATAAGCAGGTTAGTTAATTGTGTTTGCAATGATTTATATCTGAAGTTGTTTGGTAATATACTAATATATATCTCTAAAGTATGGCTGACAATTTTCAAGCAGCACCCTGAAGATGGGATAAGATGGACCATTTTCAATATATTTTCTGTTATTTTGTATCCCTGAAAAAAAAAAAAAAAAAAAAAAAAAAAAAACAAAAAAAAACAAAAACAAAAACAAAAACAAAAACAAAAAAAAAAAAAAAAACCAAAACAAAACAAAACAAAAAAAACTAATCAAAAATGGAAAATCACCAAACTAACTCTCTTGGATGATACCTACACAATCTGGACCATTTTTTTGAATATATTCCGAAATAGCCCTCCATTTCGATGCATGTGCTTGGCTCGCTAAATACCTCACGAAGTTATTTTTTGTGATTTAGGTGAATATCTAATGTTGAAAAACTGATTATTTTGTGACAAAAAGTTATTTTTTGTGCTGGATTTATCCAATTCTTTTTTTGGAAAAGCAGGGAAATTTTTCTTTTTAATGATAATTCTTTTGATCAGAGAAACAGACGTTCAGGAAGATGCAGGGATTGAAGGTATACTGCATAGATTAGAGAAACATAGAAGCTTGTCTTTTGGCATTAGCAAACAAGATAATGGAAATCGTATCGATTTTTCAAGCAAAGCAAATGATGGTCATAATGGTTACGTGTTACCTGATGTTGGTGAGTCATGGATAAGCAGATAAACTTTCAACACGATACATTCGAATTATATTGATTAATGATTTAGTTTAATTTAGCCGCTGCTGAGACATCTCGTGTTGAAAGGCCGAAAGACCTAAAATCTCAACTTCAGCAAATGCAACTCGAGCTTTCTTCAGCCCTTTGCTTGCTGAGATCCAAAAGTGAGGCACCTAATCCAGAGGTAGTCAATCTTGCTGTAAAATTACAACCCATTGAATTGTTAGGAGTGATGGACCTAATACAAAGTGTACCTATTTTTCAAATTAATCTCAGGATGATCCTATATATGAGAAAATAGTTTTTTTTTTCTTTTTTTTTTTTTTTTTTTTTTTTTGCAAAACACTTAAAATTTTTGCAAAACTTTAAAGCGCATAATATATGTAAAGAAAAGTACACGATTTCTGAAAAAATAAACATTTTGCCCTTTTGCATCTTATTTCGAAATTTGCAAATTTGCTCTGAAATTTTGGAAAAAAACAAGGTTTGAAGAATTTAAGTGGTTTGCGAGTTTTAGGTGTATTACAAATTTTGTGAGTGGATTGGAGGCCTCATAATCATAGTCCTTTAATTGATCATCGAGATGTCACAGAATTAAAAATGAATTTAAATCTTCACCAGGGTCATAAAAGTTCGTCCAGTAAGCTACATCAGCTTTCTGATGCATGGGAGTTTCAAGAAAATGAGATAATGAATGCCAAAAATAGGTTGAGGTCAATACGTGGAGAGCTAGCAGTATTAGAAGGAAAGATGACAATGTCAATTAAGTATGCATTATCCATGTATTTTTTTTATTTTATTATTATTATTATTTTTTTTTAAAATTAATAGGTATAACACACTGTACTTATAGTTTTCTCTTTCAGTGAAGCACAAAAAATGCTCAAGGCGAAACAAAGGGGAGTAGATACCGGATCTAGAACTTTACACCTTCAGACCACCTACATAATTTGGCCTAATTCCGCCTCAGAAGTTCACTTAGCAGGATCATTTGATGGTTGGACCACTCAGGTTCCCTCTCTTTCTATACTTAAATATGCAATTATCGATTATCTTCCAAAACCATGATGGCTGGCTTTTGTTACTATAGAAAAGCATCCTTGTAAATATGCTAGAGAACTGCTACACGTTGCTAGAAAATCAACTTCCGTTTGATATCTGTTGTGGTGACAAACTTATGTTGGGACAGAAAAAAATCATCAAATTCTAATCGATTTCCAGATGCAGCATCATATCATAAACTAGTCAGTATGGTCAAAAGTTACTGATATACCAACTTCCACTATATCATCTTGACATTTTACTAGTCACTAAATCGAAATTTTTGAAAATCAGTTACCATAAATAAAAAATCTTCGAACATTAATGGTTTTTTATGCTTAAAAATGTTAATTACATGATTCAAATCAGACCTAAGTTGGTTACCTTTGTATGTAATTAGCCCAAAATAGCTAAGTACAATGACTTTTATTCTTTACTTTATATCTGCAGCACGGCAAAGATCGCTCATACTTACAAATTATAGTGTTATCTTTACTCATTTTGCAAAAATAGTGGTTTGTTTATGACACAATAACCAAATAGGATGGTTAGAGTTGTGCAATGAGCACTTGGCTCATGAAATTTGTCAAGTGATATTTGGAATTGGTGCAGTATCTTTAGGTATATTAGGATGGCTTAACCACTCAATGTAATCTATTTTCCAATAATCATACAGTGATAAGCTTTTTCCGATATATTTGAAAGTTGAGGTTGTAGAAATATAAATATAAGAGTTTGTAGTTTAATCATACTTTTCTTGCCTACAAGTTACAAGTTGGATCATAGTTAGTTACATTACAATGCAGAGAAAAATGAAAAGATCACAAACTGACGTTTTCTCTCTCTCACTGAAGTTGTATCCCGGAAGATATGAGGTAGCTAATCTTCCCTAACTCTTTTCAATGTTCCAAACATTAGAGTTGGTAATTTCGATTTATTGATGAATGGGTTGGTTTGGGTTATTTTTATCTCTAATGGGTCGAACAGGGTAAACATTACGGAGTAAAAAGATAGCTAAAATGATAGGTTGAAAGTCATCCCAAGTATATAGCCTATGTTAGTTTTTTCAAATAGTTTATCATTTTTTTTTTCTTTCTAAAAAGAAAACTAATTTATCATTTTTTTTTCTCGTTTTGTAGATTAAGTTCATTGTCGATGGTGTATGGAGAGTTGATCCTCTACGCCCAATTGTCAACCACGATGGGTACGAGAATAATCTTCTCATCATATATGAATGATGAATGCACATATGAGCAATGACAACTAAATGGCTAAAACAAATGCAATGGCACAAGAGTAGACGACGACTCAACATCAACGACTAGCATAGATTAGATTAGCTTAGCTTAGCTTCTTATTCTAACTTTCACATAGGTTGATCATCATTAGTCTGTAATGTGTATAACTTATTCTGTCTCATTCTTTTGAATAGATTATTGTTACAACAATTGGAATGCAAAGTGTTGATTGCAATTAGTACTATTCCTTACGATGTTATCGTATATCATTAATTGAACATCGTTAGAACCGAGCACTAAACAGAATATGCTCATTCATGTTCCAACTAGTTTGCTTCTTCGATGTTGCTGATGTGGACGATTTTTGCACGTACACATGTGATGTTTGATGTCGATGCATAAATTTTTTGACAGTTCATTTAGATATGATATCTCAGAGTAATTCATTGATTCTTTTTGTGATTGTCTCACTGAATTGTTCAAAACATATGACATTTATATATTTTTCTAAATTGTTCAACTAATGTAAGCTCTAAATGTCCGCTATATATATACTCCTTCCGTCTCAAAATTATTGTTAGGAGACAAAAATCGTATAAATAGAATATTCTCCCGCTAAATTCTTTAGTTTTTATAATGAAAAAGGAAAGTTGACAATTATAAGAGGGTGATATAGTTAGCTTGGTATAAATTACATTAAATAAACAAAGTCAAACAGTGCGTGTACTTGGTGTACAAGTAGTGTACTTGTTTTCTTACCTCTTTTAGCTTAAAAAAATAGTAGTCAGTATGTCTGTCAAGTGGGAGTATTTGGGCTTTGGGTTGGGCTGGAGTTTACGAAGCTATACATACATATATTATGTTGTCAGTTGTCACTGTTTTTCAAGAAACCTAAAGATGGCCGATGATGTTGTTGAGGATATACTTACAAGATCGGATGTGAAAGATGTTCTCCGGTGCAAAAGTGTTTGTAAGTCATGGTATTCTTTGATATCAAGTCCTTGTTTTGTTAAAGCTCATCTTAAACATCATAAGAGTAATTGCAAAACTAGAATTAATAATAATGATGTTGGGCATACAAGGATAGCCATTCCAACAGTCTGGAAAATACCTAATGATTATTTAGTAGATGAGAATATGTATCAACTCAATGAATGGAAGCTTGTTGGTTCTTCCAATGGCCTTGTATGCGTCACTTTTTTACAACGCGAAGAAGATGCTCTAATATTGTTAATCAATCCTTGGACTAGAGAGGTGAGAGAAGTGCCAATGCCTACCATACCTCCCAAAGGAATCACCTATGATATAGGTGTGAGTTTTGGTTATGATTCATCAACAGATGATTACAAGCTTGTTATGGCAATCAACAAGGAGGGTGTGGAAGGGTCCATTCTTCAAGTTTTTTCATTGAAATCAATGACTTGGAAACTAATCGGATGCATAAACTATTGTATACTTTTTGGAAAGCCTGGTGTTTTTCTCAATGGGGCACTTCATTGGTTTGCCGGTGATTGTAACACTAAGAAGATACCGTTAGTAATCCTTTCTTTTGATTTATCTCGGGAGGAGTTCAAAGCAATCCCTCCACCTGATGACTCAAGATATGTGGTACCGTATAGCACATTGGGGATTTTCCAAGACAACCTATGCATGTCTTGTGTCGACGAAAATGAATTCTATTATGGCGTTTGGGTAATGCCAAACTACAACTCATGGGAATTCCTGCCTAATGATTACGAGATCAAGTCTCCTGATGCCGTCTACTATATGAAATTATATGATTGCACTTCACCAACGAAGAAGAGGATGGGTTTCTTTTGTGATGATAAACCATGTCTTTCAAGGTCTGTCAAACATATAATTAGTGATCCTATATATGTTCAAAGCCTTTTATCTCCTTATGTTAATACCAAGATACCACGCCACGCGGGGAGTGCTAAGGTTTGTTTTCCTGATCATTTTTTTATTTTTATTTTTAATCAATGTGTGTATTATGATGCCTATAGGGGTGGTAGTAGGGTTGGGTTGACCCGAACCCGATAAGGCTTATCGGGTCGGGTTAAGTCAATTTTATACTAAGTGATACAGAAGCTTTATACCAAGTGATACTAAACTGAAAAATAAAGCATATAATGAAACTTGTTTCACGATTTACCCAATTGTTTCTCAATTCAAAACCTTAAGCCTAGATAGATCACCTATGTAGATGGGGAGGTGATTTGCACACTCCACTGTTTGTGTCATGTCATTTATACCCTACATCGCATAGTGAAGAGTACAAATCAAAACACAAATATTAAGGGTATAAATGTCATGACACAAAATTTTGAGTGTGCAAATAAATAGATGGAGTGCGCAAATCACCTCTCATGTAGATGTATTAACCTAGCTGCAATAACAGCTCGACACCCCTATTTGCAATAGCAACCAGCTAATTTTACGCCCATTTGACACCCCTAGCTGCAATAGCATGTATCAGGATGGTACCAAACTCTATGGATATCTCATAGATTTACTCACGAATTAATTTTCTCTTATCATCTCTATAGATTCTACTATTTCTTTCTGCCATAAGATATATACTATTGCAACAAGACAATTTTGCATACCTAAGTTTGATAAGTTTTTAACTAATTAAAACTCATCTTTAACATGAGTGTCTTATACAGATGCCACACGTAAATTACCTTTCACAGATCCTGTTCTAGCATCATCCATTTTTTTCCTTCCATTATCCATTTTTGCATGCATTCCCGGCAGGGGCGGAGCCAGAACTTTTTTGTCGAGGGGGCAAAACATGATAATTTTTAGAAACTACACTAAAAATTGGTCCATTGGGGGGGGGGGGGGGGGGGGGGGGGGGGCAAATTACAAAAATAGCCAAAAATTTACACTACAATTTTTTTCGCCGGGGGTCACGTGACCCCCCGGACCCCCCTTTATCTCCGCCACTAATTCCCGGTCCATGTTTATCACCAACATTAGAAACAAAGTCGTCGTCTGTTTCCTCTCCATCTTGATTCCATGCTTTGTTATTTGCTGACACACAATCAAAAGCATAGCATTAACACTTACTGGTTTTGAACACATCAATTAATTGCTACGGTTAGTAATTACGGGGAAAAAAAATAAAAAAAATATAATAAAAAAAAATGGATCACCTCTAATATCCCCATCTTCAACATCAGCATTAATGTAATAATGTGTATGCATCGGGCTTGGGCCAACTAACTTATTCATCTAATACTTAGTTGACCCCTTTTATATACTTTGCAAAGGTTGCCGAATGAGAGCGCCGGCAGATGCATATATTTGTAAGTTGGAGAAAGAGAAATGGTTATAAGCATTCTGAAGAGGTAAAATAATTTACTTTTATTGTATTTTATTCTAGAACTCTGCTTATCAGATCTTGAGGAACTTTATAATACAATTGTAGCTATTGAGGGAGATGGTGGAAATTTATAAGCGGGAAGGTGGAGAGAATGAGAAATCTTATTTGCGCGAAGATGGTGAGACTAAGAGGAAGAAAGAAAATAGTAACATAAACATGTCCAAGGTACAAGAGATACAAGTTTTACCAGGTTTATTATTACTTTTTTTTTTTTTTTTTTAAATCTAATTACCTTTTTTTTTTATATAATTTTTTTAATATTTAGAATATTCATGCGCACGGAAAGAGAGATTGTGGAAATCCTTGCTAAAGAAGAGGGTGTGACTCAAATAAGTCTCTCTGCAGATAACGGGAAGAATAAGAGAAAGAGTTGCAAGTAAAATAATTAATAATCGAATAAGAAGAGTGCCTTGATTTTTATATTTCGTACAATTTGTGATTGCTGCACTCGATAAACTCATTTTTGTTTTTTTTAAATGAATATGCATCATCATCCTTTTTTTTTCTTTTTCTTTTTTTCCCAAAGCCTCTTTTATTGTAAAGTAAGCCAAGATGAATTCAACTTAAATTGCATTTTAGTCACAAAATTACGACTATGATTTGCCCTTCTTGAGCAAGACCAAGGCTATGTTTGGCAAAATTAGCTGTAAGCAGTACTGTGAGCAGTAGCAGTAGCTGTGAAAAATAAGCTTTCTGCTCACAGCTTCTTAAAGAAGCATTGAAAAAATGAGCTTTTCTAAAAAATAGCAAAGCTCACTACTCTTTAGCCAAACAAAACTGAAAATAAAAAAGCTCATTCTCACCGCTCATTGACCAAAAAAGCTCTGTGCCAAACATAGCCCAACTCTTAAACCAGTATGGACAATTCAGAAGACTCGTTACTTAAACCCAAAGGAACACACCACAAACACAAATTTCTACAGTCGCAAAAAAAGTAGGCTCTACTATCCGTCGAGCAAAAAAATATATAGTTATTTTTATTTTTTTTGTAACTAGTAGGTGGGTGACAAATCATTTGATTTTCTTGAACCACTTACTTATATAAAAGACATAAAATAGATGAGTGACAACTCATTTGTGACTCGTAGGTGGGTCGACTGATTTGACAACTTTGAAAATCAGTTGTCAGCCGGATCCAAGATATATAAGAAACGAGAGGTTAATAAACGATGCAACAGTCTAAAAAACAAGAGGCCCCTTGCTTGGATCTCAGCAAAGGCTTCTTTTACCATTCAACACAGTATTCCTGTATTCGCATCTACCTATTGTTTTTTTTATAATTCACCATCCCTAGGCCTAATGATGCCTCGGAGTAGACAAACTTGGTTCTATAACAAGGTCTTTCCAGGCTCCTTAATTTAACATATCTATCATTTATCACGATTCATATTCTTTATTCTAGTTTTGGGCACGCTCAAACATATCTATATCTAAAGGGCGTCTAGGCTGCAAAATCAGCGGGTAAACTATTGAAACGGGTCGGGTCGGGTCGGTCCAGTGATTTGCGTGTAATTTAGCTGAGTTTTTGGACTAGCTTATTTCCAACCTTATGTGATCATATAAACTTGAAAAAACTCATTAACTCATTGTATTTGTTTTACGAGTTTACCAAATTGAAATGATAATCTCTCTTACTAAAAAGAACTAACAAATCTTCTATTATCATTTCTAATGTAATAAAGCCATTTATATGAAGAAATAATGTTACCTACTTCATCTTCTTCATCATTCTCCTGATGTCCGGCGATGTACTCGGCCAAAATTCTTTTTTCAGTTTGTTTTTCTTTCTTTCCTTTTTAACTTGGATCCTAAGGTGGTTCCTTGTACAATCCAGCGATTCTTTTATTTGTTCTTCTTCTTTGGCTTTCAGAATATAATACAAAAAAATTAAAGATGACATTGCTATACAATCCCAAGTTGGTAAAACAAAAGTAAATTTTTAGTATTGTTTGTTTTTATTAGACAAACAGAAAAGAAAAAAAATACAAACTAGTGATGCTAGTTGCTATACTTTCTTTAAAAGAAAATTGATATATAGACCTAAACAACCACACCTAATTTGGGCTGAGCTTAAGTTTAGCAAGCTATATTTGCTCGCTGTTTCCAACACCCTAACCCCTTCGTTCAAAAAAACACCCTAACCCTAAATCCGAAACTCAAGATGGCCGATGATGTTGTTGAGGATATACTTACAAGATCGGATGTGAAAGAACTTGTCCGTTGCAGAAGTGTTTGTAAGTCATGGTATTTTTTGATATCAAGTCCTTATTTTGTTAAAGCTCATCTTAAACATCATAAGAGTAATTGCAATACTAGAATTAATAATAATGATGTTGGGCATACAAGGATAGCCATGCCAAGAGTCTGGAAAATACCTAATGATTATTTAGGAGCTGAGAATATGTATCAATTCAATGAATGGGAGCTTGTTGGTTCTTCCAATGGCCTTGTATGCGTCTCGTTCTTACTACGAGAAGACGATGCTCTAATATTGTTAATTAATCCTTGGACTAGAGAGGTGAGAGAACTGCCAATGCCTACCCTACCTCCCGAAGAAGTCACAGATGAAGATGATCTATCTCTGAGTTTTGGTTATGATCCATCAACTGATGATTACAAGCTCCTTATGGGAATCAGTAGGGAAGATGTGGAAGGGTCAATTGTTAAAGTTTTTTCATTGAAAGCAATGACTTGGAAACTAATCGGACACGTAAACTATTGCATACTTTATGGAAAGCCTGGTGTTTTACTCAATGGGGCATTTCATTGGTTTGCGTATGATTCTAGCACCAACTTCAAGAAGAATCGGTTAGTAATCCTTTCTTTTGATTTATCTCGGGAGGAGTTTAAAGCAATCCGCGTACCTGATGACTCAAGATATAGGGTACCGTATAGCACATTGGGGATTTTCCAAAACAAACTATGCATGTCTTGTGTCGACGAAGAAATATTCTATTATGGCGTTTGGGTAATGCCAAACTACAACTCATGGGAATTCTTGCCAAATGATTACGAGATCAAGTCTCCTGATGCCATATATTATATGAAATTATGTGATTGCACTTCACCAACGAAGAAGAGGATGGGTTTCTTTTGTGATGATAAACCCTATTTTTCAAGGTCCGTGAAAGATATAATTAGTGATCCTATATATGTTCAAAGCCTTGTATCTCCTTATGTTAATACCGAGATACCACGCCACGCGGGAAGTGCTAAGGTTTGTTTTTCATTATATATCATTTTTTTTAATTAATCATTCTGTGTATTATGTTCATAAGGACACAGATAGGAAGAAAAAAAAAAAAAAAAAAAAAAAAAAAAAAAAAAACCCATAAAAAAGAATAAAGAATAAAAAAATCATAAACATAAACATATAGAACTTCTGGATTTTGTTGATCTTTTTTCGGTTGGCATCTCCATTTGATCACACATAGAGAAAAATAAAATAAAAAAAAATCCTCTTTTTTCGGTTGGCATCTCCAAATTCACACATCAACTGCTTGAATCAGTTGAAAACTTGTTATATCACAAAACCATTGGTACTCCTAACCAGAAATCACTTAAGAAATGAGATCTAGATCCGTAAAACAACTAATATATTAAGAATTGAACTCGAAATTGGATTACAACGGGATAACTTGTTACGATTACAAAAATTGAACGTTTAGAGAGTTGCAGAGTGAAAGGAAAATGTTTACAATTTGATAGCTAATGAAATGAACTAGTTTGTGTATTTATACAAATATAGAATAGTATGATATCTTTATTCCTTCTACAATACTGCCACAAATTGTACATTCAATCTGCTTTGTTTGGTTAACTTTCTCATGTTTTATGTAGTCTCCTGAGTGTGATTATGAGTATGAATGAATGTTTGTATGCATATTTAACCCTGCTATATATCACCTCATCTGATATTTCTAATATCAAGTATTCCAATGTACCATACAATTAGTAATTCTGCAAAGTGTTGGGTCATAGGGTCCTAACATGCTAGTGGTTATAGGGCTGTTAGAGATAAAGCAGCGAGATATTAGGTCGCTGTGAAATTAAGAGGTGTTTCAGATAGTTTTTTAGACCGAATAAGAGATGTTTTGAAGTTTTTCAGATAATATAATAGCGCAACTCAAAAATCAATCAAACACTCTAAATAGCCCAACATCTGACCGCCTCATACAATTTAGTCCTATTCAGATTTTCTTTTAAAGAAACGACCCCTTAGTAGGTGTTTTGTCTTTCTTAAAGCATGTGTAAAAGCCTAAATTCTAGTCCTTCTCTCCTCTCTTTCGAGATGTAAAAAGATAAGAACCCAGAACAAGTAACCTGTCCAATTTACCAAAATGTCACTGATATTGTTTCTGACTACTAATTACTTTATGGTTTTGTATTATTAAGTGAAATAGTTATACAGTCGCTACAAAAAATATGTCAAATCTACATATCTTGTTTCCACTTTAAAAAAGTGTGTAAAATTTTATGGGGTTTAATATTGGCACGCAGTAATGTATAAAAAGTTGGTTACATTAATATAAGTGATTAAAAAAAATTTACTCAGAGAAATGAAAATGTTAATCGATCCAAACGGATTCTAAGGTGGGTTCTTTAGTTATGATGTTACTCATAATATAGACAATAGATTAACGTGCATTTCAGATCAATGACTTAATGCGTAGTAAGTTGCATATTGATCATCTTAGTTGACCGTCTTTTATATACTTTGCAAAGGTTGCTGAACGAGAGTGCCGACAGATGCATATGTTTGTAAGTTCGAGAAAGGAAAATAATTTTATTCCTGATGAAAAGGTAAATTAATTTACTTTTATTGTATTTTATTCTAGAACTCTGCTTATCAGATCTTGAGGTACTTTCTAATACAATTGTAGCTATTGATGAAGATGGTGGAAATTTATAAGCGGGAAGGTGGAGAGAATGAGAAATCTTATTTGCGCGAAGATGGTGAGACTAAGAAGAAGAAAGAAAATAGTAACGTAAACATGTCCAAGGTACAACTTATACGAGTTTTACCTGGTTTAGAACTTTAGTTTTTTTAAATCTAATTACCTTTTTTTTTCTTTTTCTTTTTTTTTTTCAATTTTTAGAAAATTCATGTGCAGGAAAAGAGAAAGATAGTGGAAATACTTGCTAAAGAAGAGGGTGTGACTCAAATAAGTCTCTGCGCAGAAAGCGGGATGAATAAGAGAAGAGTGTGACTCGTCTCTTTGAAGAAGAATAAGAGAAAGAGTTGCAAGTAAAATAATTATTAATCGAATAAGAAGTGTCTTGTTTTTTTATATTTCTTACAATTTGTGATTGCTGTACTCGACCAACTCATTTGTGTTTCTTCAAATCCATATGCCTCTTTTTTGTCCAAGCCTCTTCTAATGTAAAGTAAGCCAAGATGAATTCAACCTAAATTGCGTTCTAGTCCATAAAACTACAACTATGATTTGCCCTTCTTGAACAAATCTTGCAAGTATCGTGTACACAATTGGTGAGCAAAGACCAACTCATAAACCAGTATGGTACAAATTGATTGACAATTCAGAAGACTCGTTACATAAAGGGTCGACCTACAGGAACACCCCACAAACACAATTTTCTACAGAAACACCCCAGTGGCAAAAAAAAAAAAAAAAAAAAAAAAAAAAAAGTAGGCTCTATATCATATATAAGACATAAAATAGATGAGTAACAACTCATTTGCGACTCGTAGGACGCTCGACTGATATGACAACTTTGAAAATCAGTTGTCAGCCGGATCCAAGATATATAAGAAACGAGAGGTTAATAAACGATCCAACAGTCTAAAAAACGAGAGGCCCCTTGCTCAGCAAAGGCTTCTTTTACCATCCAACACGTAGACAAACTTGGTTCTATAACAAGGTCTTTCCAGGCTCCTTAATCTAAAATATCTATCCTTTATCACGATTCATATTCTTTAATTTATTCTAATTTTAGGGACGCTCAAACATACCTAGCATATCAATCCATCTAAAGGGCACGCTCAAACAGGCATACATCAATGAATTTACTTATAAAGTGACCACAGCACTAAAGATTACCAAGAAGGAATGAAACATTCTTTTTTTATGTTTGGTAGTATCTACTGCCCTGTGGTGTTAACCAAAACGTAGGACCAGTTACAACCAAATAAAATGCAAGTTACACCATTCATCGTGCTACTGCAACATACTAAGAATAATTGTCCAAAATATGCATCAGTCAAGAAAATACTTCACTTCCAAAATCCAGCGATTCTTTTATTTGTTCTTCTTCTTTGGCTTTCTGAATATAATACAAAAAAAAATTATAAATCACATTGCTATACAACCCCAAGTAGGTAAAAGAAAAGTAAATTTTTAGTATTGTTTGTTTTTATTAGACAAACAGAAAAGACAGAATACAAACCAGTGATATTTGTTACTATACTTTCTTTAAGGGATGAAAATATGTGAATAAATTTTTAGTATTGTTTGTCTTTTAATTAGGCTCATCTATCACAACTCATATCAAAATACTTACGTTTCAGGGGTTTTTTCCTTTGCTTTGTTGACCTTCACTCCTGGTATTGGTTCTTCAACCTTTGCTGGCTGGCTGATCAATGAAATCAAAGAGCAATATTAGAAAGCGAAAATAGCATAAAGGTTAACACTCATACTATTAACCAGGACAGAAACAGGTTGAAATTAGGCCATAACTCATGCATAGAATCTCCATAAATAGTTTATCTCCCGACAAACAAATTATCATTTCAAAAGGTTAAATTTTTTTATACCAATCATAAGGCCAGATCCACACTGAGTCATAATTACTGACTAACATTAAAGGATAACTATTTGACGAGTTTGCAATCTGTTAGCTTGCTTGCCCGAAACCCAATCCAACCCATTTCCAAAACCACCCTTGTTTCATCTTATCAAACTCATAGTCTATTGAATTAAAAAGTCAACCCAATACTTTGTATTTATAGTTTCTGGTCATGATTCAATCTGGTTAGCCTTAATACTTGATTACAGTTAGAAGAATTCATAATGATTTCAAAGTTGAAAATTGGGCCATTTTGACAAAAAAAACAAATTGTATCATGACGATCTTTAAATGATTTCCTAGACTTGTCGCGTTTCTTTGTATACAGCAGTCGAAGTTCTTGAAAATCTGGCATTTCTAGCAAATGCAAGCAATTTGGTGCTATATTTTCGAACGCATATGAACCTTTCACCATCAAGATCTGCTATTAATGTCACAAATTTTATGGGCACGTCGTTCCTTCTAGCACTCCTAGGTGGCTTCTTATCGGATGCTTTCTATACTAGCTACTATATCTACTTAATGAGTGCATGTATCACTTGCTCTGTGTTTGGCTAGAATGAACTTTTACAGAAAGAGTTGCCATAAGCTTAAAAGCTACACTATGAGAAAGCTCTTTGTTAGACACAGAGTTTCCTTTACATGTGTTCTCCTACTAACAGCCTAATAGAGCTAACCTTCCTAAATGTTTGCGTACCAAAGTAAATGATGCTCACAGTTAGTAGCACACAAGTCAATATGGAATTGGTGAAATAGCCATACTTCCCCTCGTCATTAATTTTGACCGTTTATGCAAATACCGAGATTAAAAAACAAACCCTATATGTAACATATTCTTCTACGCTCTAGATCGTGATTACAAACACGAGATTTTCAGCTGCTGAATCTAGCAAAGTTAACAGAAATAAAAGAGATACATACGTTTTCGACAAAGCATCAAAAAGGCTCTTAGCCTCAGCAGTAACCCCGACACCAATCTTCTCAACCACATCAATCACTGGTCGCCTACAAAAACCCAATCAAAACATGCCAATCTCAATTTTCCGGCACAAGTCATTTAATGCATAGAATCTCATAATTAATTTATCTCCCGACAAACAAACTATCATTTTAAAAGGTCAAATATTTTGACAAAAACTGGTTGGTTTAGTCCAAACTATCTCATACCAACCAAAAGGCCCGATTGAAAAAGACACCGAGTCATAATTATTGACTAACATAAAAGGACAACTTTTTGACGAGTTGGCCATTGCAATCTGTTAGCTCGCTTGCCAAAAACCAAATCTAACCAATTACCAAAAAACTGCCCATTTTTCCCCCTCTAACATTATCACCCTAGTGAAATACCAACGATAGCCATACCATTAATAGCCGTACCTCAGGGAAACATCATGAATATCCTCCAATTTTTTACTTTTGCTGGCTTATCAGACTCCCCGCCTGCACTCTTTCTTTTACCCTTGGTAACAACCATATTCTTTGCCCCAAAAGCTGTTGATGGTGGCTTGGCTGTTGATGGCTGCCGAAGAATGGATTACCTTCTGTATTTTAAATAAACATTTAAATAAATAGCAAAACATCTTAAAAAAAAAAAAAAAAAAAAAAAAAAAAAAAAACTTACTAGTTCTTCTTTAGCATGCTGACAAAGAGCTTCGGATGCCACCACGGCCATCCGGTGATAACACAATTATTCCTGTAACCTGAAAAAATAAAATAAAAGAATTAGTAAAGACATTAATGTGAATTACCATGAATTTAAAAAGAAAAAAGGGGACAAAAAACCTACACTGGCGTAGTGATCTCTTGCAGTCATCGTGCATACCACTAGCTTATGGCCGAGTTACTATAACGTGACTTTACTTCCGAGTAGGGACGGAGCCATGTTATTCCTTGGGTTGGCCAATGCCCACCCAAAAAGGATTATAGTTATTGATACCATGGATAAAAAATGTAAATTTGTGAGGTATTTAGTCTAACTTATTTGCTTTTAGCCCATCCAAAGATTAAGAGAGAAAAAAAAAAAAAAAACATCCAAACTATTTTTGGCCCATTCAAAT
The DNA here is from genome assembly GCA_030686995.1 of Artemisia argyi. Lineage (NCBI taxonomy): Eukaryota > Viridiplantae > Streptophyta > Magnoliopsida > Asterales > Asteraceae > Artemisia > Artemisia argyi. The sequence continues at coordinate 181,477,559 of CM060683.1, forward strand.
TGCCATTTAGCAGTTAAGTACGTAAGTATTGCTTATTATTAATCTGCATCCTTTATTTTTTAGGATATGTTATTTTGTCTCAAGCACATAAGATTGTATGACACTATATTACTATTTTTTACTTGTGTATTGAAAGTTTTGATTGGTTAACGTTTAAACTTGTACTACTTTAGTTTATACTATTGTTAACAATAATTCTTAACCTTATGAATTATGATCAACAAGTTATATTGACCACGAAGCGTAATTTATAAAAATCAATGGTTATTATACTCTTAGATATTAATACATGTTAGTAATAAGGTTTCACGGTTAATGTATTTATTTTCTTGAACTTCTATTTTTGTATCGGCCCACCCGAGCGAAAAATCCTGGCTTCGTCACTGCTTCCGAGAACACCTATTCCAACAATAAATCATGATGAAAAGTCCTTGATGGGTCTGGGTCTGGATCTGGTGGAGGACGGATGGTGACCATCATATTTGGTATGTTGTGTTTGTGTAGTGAGGGTTGTTTACCAGTAGATCTGTGTGCGTGTTAGTGTATTGGTTGTGTGTGTGTTAGTGTATTGGTGTGTTGTTCTAGTATATATTGTGAATGCATCTTAATGTGTGTGTGCGATTCTTTGATGGTATGAAATAGATGGTGGAGATCATTTTGATACACATGCAAAATAAATGTGGGTAGTTGATGAAATGTTCATTGAATTATGGTTGTTGGAAAAATTTATTTGGTTGATGAATATATGATATTTATTGATGGCCCTCATTATTCAAACCAAAGGTTCTCTAAGTCTAATTTATGTATAACTTTTTTCCTTTCTTGTTTGACATCAATAAAACAAATATATACCGGTTGTACTAAAAATATATCACGCTGATCAACATTATCAAATTTACAAAAGACAAATTTTATAAGATTCACAAAGTATGAGGTGTGACAACAAATTATAGAACCAATGGATCTATGGTGATGACTTTGATGGGAGTGAATTTAAATTTGTCATATTTTGGAAAGTAACCAAAACAATTATTTACACAATTTAGCAACCAAAGTTGATCTGGTGACGCTATGGAGTGGTAACATGGATATTGTGTTTGTCAAATGTGATAAATGAGGAATCGGTGCCCGCGTTTCGCAACAGGTTTCAAAAATAAAAATTGTCAAAGGAATTATTTTCATAGTTTATGAACATAAAAAGAGTTACGATCAAATGACAAGAAAAATTAAAATGAAAAAGGTGAGAAGAAATCACAATCACATATTTCAGATGCACGTACAAAATAGATGCATCTTTCCTTAAATTTCTCCCTCTTATTTGAATTGTGTGAGTAGAAATCATTCTCATTATTCTCATTTTAGTTAATCTTCCCTTCCTATAAAAAATATATAATGTATATGGAGGTCACCTAAGTTTTTCAACTTCTAACATAGATCCCACCAATTTATTAAAATGAATTTATATGCCGCCTAAATATATGTTTGTTTTCATTTATACCAATTCTAGCTAAATTTATGCCAAAAAATTAATAAAATCTTAACTATCTATAAAGGAAAAATTGTCAAAGCAAAGTGAAAAATTTTAAATGGTCAAACAATAACTTAATTTGGGAAACTATTAACAAATAAATGTACATATTGATATTGTCAAAAATGCATTTAGTTACCTTTAAATGTATCTTGAAAATTTCAAACTAAAATTACACGTAATCTGTGTGTATATATTTTTTCAAGAAAAATATCATGATATCAAGATAAATCAAACCTTTATTTCATAGAAAATATACATATTAGGCGTGCCTTGTATTCATGTTGAAAGCAAACATTTTACTCCACTTGAGGGGCCAAGAACATATAATTCATTACAACAGTCAACTCCATTGTTAGAATATTTACCATGATGCTTCCGATTCTTCTCAAACCATTAACCATGTCGCAGAAATTGTTCTCATAATTTGTAACTGAACATCCTATTCTTACTTCAATTGATAGTCTTCTTTGATCATTATTCATTAGATTACGAAACATGTGACAACTTTAAAACAGGTTGGATAAACATGGCATTAAAACGTGTTAAAAACACTAGACAACTTTTTAATGTGTTAACTCATTTTTTACCCAATGCTTTTTTTCTAATGACTTGGCAACACAATATAGTTTACCAGGTTAATTAGACCAGAGTACAGAATACGAGTAACGAAATCTCCGTCAAACAGATCAATCATGTTACTGGTTTTCCATGTTCCAAAAGCCATTCCAGAATAACAGTTGGGGTCGCTTAGGTAACAATTCATAATTTACGCTATATGGGCCAAAAGACACTACCATCATTTGACTCGAACATCTTATTTAAATACTGTAACTTCTCATTCCAAAAACGTAACTCGAATCTACTCATTCGGAGATTTGGTATCAATCATACCAAGAAATTAAAACCTCTTTGTGCTTGCCAGTCGGTTCGTTGGTTCTTCTATTTACTGCAGCAATGAATCCACCTAAAATAACATTACTGGCAAAATCCACGTACAAACTTGCATATAACTATGAGTATAAAGATTTCCCAAACTAATACTTCAGTACTCTCACTGATCAATTATCATATAAGAATTCAGAAATAATAAAGTCCGGAAAAGATAAGGGAGTCTTGGATTCATTCCATGTTTTCATGTAAAACCATAGATCATGTTTTCACAATTTACTCAAAACAAGATTAGTAACCAAAAAAACCCTATAACCGAAACCTAAACAAACCACCAACAGGTCAAGACTGTGCAACTTCAGCACCACCAGAAGCATGGTTGTTGTAGCCACCTGCATAACCGCCGCCATTACCCCTGCCACCTCTTCCCTTCCTTGTTGGTCATACTGGTTACGACCATTCTGGTATGGTCCACCTCTTCCGCCACTTCTACCACCTCTCCCATTTCCGTAACCTCTGCCGTTACCTCGACCACCACCGTTGCGGCCACCACCTCTTTGATTCTGGTGGGTCCGTCGAGGTACATACTGGTCCTTGTTATCTGTACCATCTGCTTGTGCTTCGACTGGATCCATCTGAACCTGAGTTTCTAGGGAGTTTTCAGCTTCGGTCTCGCCCTGCCAACAGAAAATTTTAACAAATTAACATGAATCAAACTTGTATAGAAAGATCATAGGCGAGTCATTAGAGGGATGACTAAATGAGTAATAAGTCAAAAGAAAAAGTTTTTACAAGCTGTGTCCACCAGACTCGATCCACAAACACCCATTTGTCTTGTTTTTTAGCATGAATCAAACAGCTACGTTATTTCATCACAACAGAGTCTAATTCTTGAAACAGAGCGATTGAGAAGATTGTTTGCAAATTAAATCTACTTTTAGGTGTTTTTGGACAAGTCCAAAATGTTAAAACTTTGGCCTGTTAATTTTTACTGGTTTGACATGTTAGAAAGGACATATAGCTCAAACTGGCTTGTTTGCCTACAAAAACAGAAAGCAAGCAGTACCTTGGGATAATTGTCAACTGGACTAGATTGGCCGTCATAAGTCTCGTTTCTTTGGAAATCAGTAGCATTGTCTTCCTGCAGAACAACCAACCATTAGAAACTTGAAAGCAGGTTTTTTCTGATGATTCAAACAACGTAAAAATGTGCTCCCATAGTATATTTTGCTACTTGCAATTTAGAAAACGACACAAACTCTAAGATCCTATTAATCAATTATAGGCTTCGATATATGACAGTGCCAACTTCATAATGACATTCAATGAACTTCACCCTTTAAAGTTGCTACAAGTCTAGTGCATGTTTAAAACCAAAAAAAAAAAAAAAAAAAAAAAAAAAAAAAAAAAAAAAAAAAACATTGTTTTTCTAAGCACAAGAAGATAATGGTGCCACAAGGCTTCTCTTAAGTGCTGCAGGCAGACCAAATTATGAGACTCATGATGTAAATAAACAGCTTGGAATTTAGATGTACAGAAAAATTATGACAAAACATACAAGTTTATTCTCAATTCTAGTAAAGATGGTGTAAAGCCCAATCCCAGTTATCAATAACTAAAATCATAAAATACACAAAAATTTACATTTACAAAATCTGTTTATGTTGAAGAACGAAATTTATGGTATGATCTGAAACTAAGTCTGAGAACTACTGTTGTATGTTGTTACAATAGAGGGTTCTTCATAAATATGAAGTATTTTGTATATATTCATATGTACATTTGGATCAGAGATCATGATTGAAACAAGTTCAGTAGCATACTTTTTATCAAGAATTTAAGGCAAAATTTCCATTTGCTGCATGTATTAATCTCTCAAGTTCTCTAGGAAACTTCAAACTAGGGCTAGTTATAACTATGTTGTGTGCTTTCATGTCAGCAAAAACACGTGTAACAAAGAGAAATTATGGCCAGTAAAGGCCATTGTGTTTTAAGTCTATTTTGGGTTCTGATGAAATCAAGTAGCATTTAGACTTGTGTTGAGTGAGATTATTATACATTTACAGATTCATATGCATAACAGCATAGCATGAATGCATGTATGTTTGAGTTGCATCACACAGTTGAGTCATTGTTTATCCACACTTCATGTAAAAGTGCTACATCACCTGATGATCACCATTCTCGAAAATTGACATTATTCTGTTGTTTGAGATAAGAGTGGTTATCACTAAAAGTTTGGTCTACGTGTAGTATGAGTGAATGCTTAATGACAGCTAACAGCAACAACGGGAACCCATAGAAGAATACAGATTTTGAGTTAGATATCAAGGTCTGGCTCTTAATAGATTCGACATGTCAGTGTTAAAGCAACACAATTTGAACTTACAGTAATAGCTTCCGCAGTAAAGTCTTGTGTAAGGGACGAACGGTCAAGTATTTCCAAATGCTATTAAACTAAGACTATACCCAAAGCAGATTAAACTAAACAAACAAGCAAGAATAAAAGTAACTAACCTATCAATTACTTTAAAATATCTTCAGTCCCATACAAGAAGAGTGCTGGCAGATATTACTCGATTGAGCACAGAAGCCATAAAATTATTTGAGTACATCATCTAAATCTAAACCAAACTAAGCAATAGTATGACATGACGGAATCCCTCGAAACAACTGGTCTTCATAAACAAGCTGTTAACATCTCACGACAACCTAATTTCTTAAAGTATTTCTTTCTTTAGTCAAGCTGATTCTTAAAACTTCTGACTTTCAAATCTAGAGATTACGGGAGTGTTTGTTCAAGCTTATTTGTCTTGCTTATAAGCATATTGAAAATTTGAAAGCATGGGAACTAAGTTTAAAGATGAAAAACATCTGTCAAAATCCCTAACGCATGGAACTAGAAGCGCAAATAAGTATCTCATACAAGGCCTGATAACAAGAGAAAATGTTAAGACCTAAAAATAAGTATTTCATTGTAACCTATGAAATTTGCTCAGACATACGACAGGTCAGTTGTAATGATTTGTGAAAAATTAATGTTTTACCAAGGCTTTTCAATAAATGTATGCTAGAAAGGTTGATATACATGTTTGATCAAAGGTTAGGTTGAGGACGCAGTTCTTATAATTTGTAGAAAACTCAATGTTTTTTACTGATTTGTAAAAACACAGATCATACGATTGCTGCTATAAACTGGCAAGATGCGCAAAAGCGGGTCATCACCAATATTTGCACATGCCTACTAAGAAGTGGAATTCAAGCCATATTTGCTACACTAACAAAAATCAAACGCATCGACCCTCATGACAACTAAAAACAGTACCAACACTAAATCCAGATCCTAAAACAACATACATGCATTCTTATTTACTGCTATAACAAAAACAATGTAATAACGAACCTATCAAACAAATTCCAGTATGCATCACGCACAACAACATTAAGCACATTACTACAAATAATTCAAAATACACATACAAAAACAAAAATCATTGTACCTTTTTCTCAGCTTCACTCTCTGCCTGCACAAAAACATAGCTCTCAGCAGCAGCTTCCGCAGCCACGTCAGCAGGTGCTTTCATCTCCGGTGTAATCTTATAATACTAATAAGACCCAATTACCTTCGCCAGTTTCTCCCTCAATGCAGCATCTGTACATCATTCAAATATACAATAACCATTCAAATAAACCTACTACAGTAATTATAATAACCAAATAATAGCAACTTAAGGGGTGTTTGGATTAGCTTATTTTTGGGCTTATGAGCACATTTGAAAATGGAAAAGCTCATAAGCCTATTTTTTTCAGCTTATCAGCTTAAGCTTATGGACTTATTTAATAGTACATAAGCTTAACTTCATAATCTCATAAGCCATAAAAAAATGAGCTTACAAGCTTTTCCAATGTCAAATAAACACATAAGCCCAAATAATAACCCAAACACCCCATAAGCTTATTTATGAGCTTATGAGTTTATTTATTTTCGGCTTATGTTTCATAAGCTCAATTTTTCGGTTTTTTAAGTCCCAAATTAAGCCAAAAACAAATAAGCTCATAAACCCCTAGATAAACTTATGGGTTGTTTGTTTAAACTTATATGTGGGCATATAAGCTTATTTGATTTCAGCTTATATTTCATAAGCCCCAATTTATCGGCTTATTTCGAGACTTATGGGCTTACGTAAGCTTGTTATATCATAAGGAGCTTATAAAGTCCCGAAATATGCCGGAAATTTGAGGCTCATGAAATATACGCCGAAATCAAATAAGCTCATAAGCTCAAAAATAAGCTTAAACAAACACCCCCAAGGGTGTTTGAGGGTGTTTGTTTAAGCTTATTTTTGAGCTTATGGGGGTGTTTGTTTAAGCTTATTTTTGAGCTTATGAGCTTATTTGATTTCGGCTTATATTTTACAAGCTCCAAGCTACTGGCTTATTTCGAAACTTGTGAGATATTATAAGCTTATGATATCACAATAAGCTTATAAAAGGTGACAAGTCTCAAAATAAGCAGGTAATTTAGGGCTTATGAAATATGCGCCGAAATAAAATAAGCTTATACGCCCACATATAAGCTTAAACAAACACCCTCTTATCATCTTAAAAACACACACATCCCAAAATCCTAAACCACCATACAAGTAACACTCGAATTCTCGCTAATCCAAATCACTCTCATTCAAAATAATCGCCAAGTCATCATCCGTCACAGTGTCACAAGTTTTTTTTTTTTTTTTTTTTTTTTTGAACGGCTACAGTGTCACAAGTTAAACAACAGTTCCTCTCATGAGTCCTGGTCAACCTCACATTCTCAAAATCTTCAAGTAAAAAGACTGATTGTATAAACCGAAACAAACGTTGGGAGACTTTCAACCCTTATGACCCACTCGACCCGTCATCCTTTCAGCTAAAAAGGTTTAGTTGACCCATTTAAATTAAAACACAACCAGAATCAGATAACCCCAATGGGTCGAAAGTACCACCTGTAAATTTGACTATCCAGAAGGGCTTATAAAGCTTACCACTTTTCTAACACGCTTATTGACCTTATGAGTTCCCCCCGCAACATTTTCAGCACCATACGGACTGCTCACACGAACCACATTCATCACCACTATCGCAGTCTTGTCCCAAGAAACAGTGAAACTAATATACAATACCAATGGTGGAAATCAATAAAATTTCTAGAAAGTAAATTCTTTTTTTGCAAAAATAAGGTATTACTTAGTACCAAACAGGGCAAGGTTTACTCAAGCATGACAATGTTTACTCGACTTACACTCTAGCATTCTAAATGTACGAGGAAGTGTCAAATGCAAATGAAAAGAATGAGGAACTGAGAGTTGAACAGCAATTATTGAATATTTTAAGTGAACTCATTCAAACAGTTTCTGCCATAGGGCTTAAAAGCTACACTAGTGAGAAAGCTCTTTGTTAGACACAGAGTTTCCTTTACATGTATTCTCCCACTAACAGCCTAATAGAGCTAACCTTCCTAAATGTTTGCGTACCAAAGTAAATAATGCTCACAGTTAGTAGCACACAAGTCAATATGGAATCGGTGAAATAGCCATACTTCCCCTCGTCATTATTTTTGACCGTTTATGCAAATACCGAGATTAAAAAACAACCCCCTATATGTAACATATTCTTCTATGCTCTAGATCGTGATTACAAACACGAGATTTTCAGCTGAATCTAGCAAAGTTAACATAAATAAAAGAGATACATACGTTTTCGACAAAGCATCAAAAAGGCTCTGAGCCTCAGCAGTAACCCCGACACCAATCTTCTCAACCACATCAATCACTGGTCGCCTACAAAAACCCAATCAAAACATGCAAATCTCAATTTTCCGGCACAAGTCATTTAATGCATAGAATCTCATAATTAATTTATCTCCCGACAAACAAACTATCATTTTAAAAGGTCAAATATTTTGACAAAAACTGGTTGGTTTAGTTCAAACTATCTCATACCAACCAAAAGGCCCGATTGAAAAAGACACCGAGTCATAATTATTGACTAACATAAAAGGACAACTTTTTGACGAGTTGGCCATTGCAATCTGTTAGCTCGCTTGCCAAAAACCAAATCTAACCCATTACGAAAAACTGCCCATTTTTCCCCTCTAACATTATCACCCTACTGAAATAACAACGATAGTCATACCTCTTGGAAACATCAACGATAAGGTTTCTTTACTTCCGCTGACTTGTCAGATTCTTCAATTTCTCTCTTCCTCTTGCCCTTGTTAGGGGTTGGAAAAGGGATCTCATCCACACAGCTGGTAAAACATGTTAAAATTAGGCCATAACTTGAATTTAACACATAGAATCTCCATAATTAATTTATCTCTTGACAAACAAACTATCATTTTAAGGTTGATATTTTGACAAAAGCTGGTTGGTTAGTACAAACGATCCCATACCAATCAAAAACTGGTTGACACTAAAGCCATAGATATTGACCAACAAAAGATGTCAACTTTTTGAAGAGTGGGCCATTGCAAAAACCAACTGAAATTCCATTAATAGCCGTACCTCAGGGAAACATGAGGAATATCATCATCGAATTTTTTTATTGGCTTATCAAACTCCCCGCCTGCACTCTTTCTTTTACTCTTGGTAACAACCATATTCTTTGCCCCAACAGCTGTTGATGGCGGCTTGGCTGTTGATGGCTGCAATGCCGAAGAACGGATTACCTTCTGTATTTTAAATAAACATTTAAATAAATTGCAAAAAAAAATAATAATAAAAAAAAAAAAAAAAAAAAAAAAAAAAAAAAAAAAAACCTTACTGGTTCTTCTTTAGCATTCTGACAAAGAGCTTCGGATGCCACCACGATACCACAATTATTCCTGTAACCTGGAAAAATAAAATAAAAGAATTAGTAAAGACATTAATATGAATTACCATGAATTTAAAAAGAAAAAAGGGGACAAAAAACCTACACTGGCGTAGTGATCTCTTGCAGTCATTGTGCATACCACTAGCTTATGGCCAGAGTTACTATAATGTGACTTTACTTCCGAGAACACCTATTCCAACAATAAATCATGATGAAAAGTCCTTGATGGGTCTGGATCTGGCGGAGGACGAATGGTGACCATCATACTTGGTATGTTGTGTTTGTGTAGTGAGGGTTGTTTACCAGTAGATCTGTGTGCGTGTTAGTGTATTGGCTGTGTGTGTTAGTGTGTTGTTCTAGTATATATTGTGAATGCATCTTTCTCCCAATCCGTGTGCATGCTTTGGATTGGTTAAGGAAATGTGTGTGTGCGATTGTTTGTTGTATAAAATAGATGGTGGAGATTATTTTGGTAGACATGAAAAATTAAATGGTAGTTGGTGGTACGATTCAATTCTGGTTGGTAGAAAAATTTATGAGTATGGTTGATGATACATTGATTTTTATTATGGACCTCATCACTCATATTACAAAAAGGTTCTCTATACCGTATTTCACGATGTATGGGAGATTGAGACGTAGACAGTCTTACTCCTACCTAAAGTAGAGTGGCTGCTTCCAGTTCTACACTGAAGGTAGAAAATGACTCCCGACTTTGCAAAGGGTGAGGATTAAACCCTTTATCTCTGTTTTCAGATGCTAGGATGTTAACCAAATATATACATGTTGTACGAAAAGGTTCTCTACGTCTCATTTATCTATAACTATTTCCTTTCTTGTTTGATATCAGTCAAAAACAAATATATACATGTTGTACTAAAAATATCACGCTGATCAACATTATCTAATTTACAAAAGAGAAATTTTATATGATTCACAAAGTATGAGGTGTAACAACAAATTATAGAACCAACGGATCTATGGTGATGACTTTGATGAGAGTGAATTAAATTGAACATCGCTAACATGACAACATGTAAATTGTTAGACTAATGCTAATAGGCGTTGGTTTTCACCAAGCAACCCCAAAAGCAACGCGCCAAGCCATTAGCAAATTTGAAAGTGACGCGTCACTTGGCATCAATTGCAAAAAAGTGGTTGTCTCACCAACCGAAATAATTGAAATGATAAACCATTTAATTTTGCTACTTTGGGGAGTAAATGTGACTATTCTATTTTGGTTAAGTAAATAATTTAATGCAAGAGAAAAGGCACAAGATCAGTAATTTGGCTTTGTGCTCAAAGTGATAAAATTGTGAGTATTCCTACAAAGTAAATAGATTTAATTCTCCAACATTAAATGGATTTAATCTCCAACATTTGATGTGACTATCCTACAAAGTACAAACAATTGAAAGCAAATTTACTAGTGTATTCAATTTTTCACCTACTCTGCACCAAATTTATTACATAATATGAATGAAATGTTTATTCAATGTATCTTAATTAATTATTGTCATGTTTATTTAATTATTGAATGAAAACATGTGACAACTTTAAAACAGGTCGTATAAACATGGCATTTAAACGTGTTAAAAACACTTTTCAACCTACACAACACAATTAGTCAACTTTTTAAACTAGTAACTCATTTTTTACCCAATGCTTTTTTTCTAATGATTTGGCCACACAATATAGTGTACCAGGTTAATTAGACCAGAGTACAGAACACGAGTAACGAAATCTCCGTCAAACAGATCAATCATGTTACCGGTTTTCCATGTTCCAAAAACCATTCCAGAATAACAGTTGGGGTCACTTAGGTAACAATTCATAATTTACGCTATATGGGCCAAAAGACACTACCATCATTTGACTCGAACATCCTATTTAACTACCTTTTCATTCCAAAAACATAACTCAAATCTACTCATTCGGAGATTTGGTATCAATCATACCAAGAAATTAAAACCTCTATGTGCTTGCCAGTCGGTTCGTTGGTGGTTCTATTCACTGCAGCAATGAACCCACCTAAAAAACATTACTGGCAAAATCCATGTACAAACTTGCATATAACTAGAGTATAAATACTTCCCATACTTCAGTACTCTCACTGATCAATTATCATATAAGAATTCAGAAATAATAAAAGTCCGGAAAAGATAAGGGAGTCTTGGATTCATTCCATGTTTTCATGTAAAACCATAGATCATGTTTTCACAATTTACTCAAAACAAGATTAGTAACCAAAAAAACCCTATAACCGAAACCTAAACAAACCACCAACAGGTCAAGACTGTGCAACTTCAGCACCACCAGAAGCATGGTTGGTGTAGCCACCTGCATAACCGCCGCCATTACCCCTGCCGCCTCTTCCCCTACCACCATGGTGGTTTCTTGGATAATAGTTTCCTTGTTGGTCATTGTACTGGTTACGACCATTCTGGTACGGTCCACCTCTTCCGCCACTTCTACCACCTCGCCCATTTCCGTAACCTCTGCCGTTACCTCGACCACCACCGTTGCGGCCACCACCTCTTTGATTCTGGTGGGTCCGTCGAGGTACATACTGGTCCTTGTTATCTGTACCACCTGCTTGTGCTTCGACTGGATCAATCTGAACCTGTGTTTCTAGGGAGTTTTCAGCTTCGGTCTCGCCCTGCCAACAGAATATTTTAACAATTAACATGAATCAAACTATAGAAAGATCATAGGCAGAGTCATTAGAGGGATGACTAAATGAGTAATAAGTCAAAAGAAAAGTTTTTACAAGCTGTCCACCAGACTCGATCCACAAACACCCATTTGTCTTGTTTTTTAGCATGAATTAAACAACTACATTTCATCACAACAAAGAGTCTAATTCTTGAAACAGAGCGATTGAGAAGATTGTTTGCAAATTTAATCTACTTTCAGGTGTCTTTGGACAAGTCCAAAATGTTAACTTTGGCCTGTTAATTTTTACTGATTTGACAAGTTAGAAAGGACGTATAGCTCAAACTGGCTTGTTTGCCTACAAAAACAGAAAGCAAGCAGTACCTTGGGATAATCGTCAACTGGACTAGATTGGCCGTCATAAGTCTCGTTTCTTTGGAAATCAGTAGCATTGTCTTCCTGCAGAACAATCAACCATTAGAAACTAGATATTGCTGTTCAAAAAAAAACATTAGAAACTAGAAAGTAGGTTTTTTCAGATGATTCAAACAACGTAAAAATGTGCTCCCGTAGTATATTTTGCTGCTTGCAATTTAGAAAACGACACAACTACAATGATATTTTGTTATCACACCTCACCAGTCCAACTTCATAATGATATTCAATGAAGTTCGCCCTTTAAAGTTGCTACAAGTCTAGCGCATGTTTTAAACCCAAAAAAAGAAACATCATTTTTCTAATCACAAGAAGACAATGGTGCCAAGGCTTCTCTTAAGTGCTGCAGGCAGACCAAATTAAGAGACTCATGATGAAAATAAACCCGCTTGGAATTTAGATGTACAGAAAATTATGACAAAACATTTGCAGATATACAAGTTTTAAGTTTATTCTCAATTCTAGTTAAGATGGTGTACAGCCCAATCCCAGTTATCAATAACTAAAGTCATAAAAATACTCAAAAATTACATTTAGTGAATTTGTTTATGTTGAAGAACGAAATATGTGGTATATCCAAAACTAGAGCGATAATATCTAAGTAAGGCCTGAGAACTACTGTTGTATGTTGTTACAGTAGAGGGTTCTATATAAACATGTAAAGTATTTGTGTGTATCAGGTTTACAGAATTTCCATCGAACTAATGTTCATCAGTACAGTTAGATCAGAGATCATGCTTGAAACAAGTTCAGTAATATACTTTTATCAAGATCTTAAGGCAAGATTTCCATTTGCTGCATATATTATTCTTTCAAGTTCTGGAGAAAATTTATGTTGTGTTGTTTCGTGTTATAAATAGCAAAAACATGTGTGATTGTCATCTAAACCTGTGAAGGAACTTTGGGCTAGTTCAAAGGGTACTCTATTTAAATTCTATTTTGGGTTTAACAGAAATCAAGTATCATTTAGATTCACGTTAAGTTAGGCAGGTATACTTAACAGACTAATATGTGGGTCCTCTAACATGGAAAATGCATATCAAAACGGGTAGTTTTCTATATGTTTTATATATGCTAGAACAGCATAGCATGAATGTATGTATGTTTGAGTTGCATTTATATATTCATAGAACATTATCTAACCCTGTGATCTCTAACATGTACAAATTATTTAAGGTCCACATAGTTGAGTCATGGTTTAACCACACCTGACTTGTTTAAGCTACATTCGAGCATGTACTAGCATAAAGTATGTTTTCAAGAGCCTAGCATATTCTATCATGAAACATTGAAAATATTCACAACTGTCTGTGATGTAAAAGTGTTATACCACCCTTTTCATGAATTGTGACATTGTTCGGTTGTTTCAGATAAGAAAGTGGTTATCACGTTACATGCCTACATGTAGCATGTGCCAAATGCTTAAATGACGGCTAACAGCAACAACAGGATCACGGCACTTGAGATATCAAGAAAATTTTGTAGAAGAGAACAGCTTTTAAGTTAGATATAAAGGTATAGCTCTTAATAGATTTGACATGTCAGGGTTTAAGCAACACAATTTAACTTAAAAGTAATAGCTTCCGCAGTAAAGTCTATGGTTAAGTGGTTAAGTGTTCTATAAACGCTTTTAAACTACTGTAATAGATACCATCTGAGTATACTGAAAGCAGATTAAACTGAACAAACAAGCAAATATAAGCGGTAACTCAATGCAACATTCTCATACAATAACTTCACCTAGCTTTTTAACAGCTTAATAATTTATTTGTAAGATATCTTCGGTCCCATACAAGAATAGTGCTGGCAGATACTACACAGAAATAATTTATTTGTAAGATATCTTCGGTCCCATCTGAACCAAACTAATAGTATGACATGAAAGAAATCCTAAATACAACTACTCTTCTTAAACAAGCTATTAACATTCTCGGGACAACCTAATTTCTTATAATACTTCATTTACTTGGTACATTAATTACTAAAACTTCTGTCTTTCAAATCTACAGATTAAGGGGGTGTTTGTTTAAGCTTATTTAACATGTGAAAAGCTAATAACTTACTAAGCACAATTTTTATGGCATATAAGCTTATCAACTTCCCCTTACCCTTCCCCGGCAGGATTGGGTTTGTTATTGTTGATAAGCTTATCAACTTCAACTCATAGGCCAGAAAAATAAGCTTAAACAAACACCCCTAAGTTCAAAGATGAAAATGTCTGGCCAAAACACTAAAGCATGGGAGCTAGAAGAGCAAATAGGTATCTCATATAGCTATACGAGGCGTGATAAGAAGAAGAAATTGTTAATAAGACCTACAATTCTACAAATGAGAAATACTATAACCAATAGCTTTGTCCTAAAATATAGCTGCTAAAAGCCATTGTAACCAATGAATTTTGATAAGACATTTGCTCAATGGTTACTACACGATAGGTGTTGTACAGATTTGTGAAAATCTAATGTTTTACAAAGGCTTTTCAATAAATTTATGCTAGAAAACATACATGTTTGATCAAAGATTACTACGTTGAGACGCAGTTCTTATAATTTGTAGATAACTCATGTTTTTTTACTGATTTGTAAAAATCATGGTAACGATTAGTTCTAAAAAATCATTACAAGTTTGAGTGCAAACAGTGAACCTGTATATGAACTTTTATAGAAAAACACAGATCAAACGATTGCTGCAATAAACTGGCAAGATGCGCAGAAGCGGGTCATCACCAATATTTGCACATGCCTACTAAGAAGTGGAATTCAAGGCATATTTGCTACACTAACAAAAATCAAACGCATCGACCCTCATGACAACTAAAAACAGTACCAAGTCTAAACCTATCACAATGAAAGTAATAAAGAACCTATCAAACAAATCCACACAAATCAATCAGAATTCACATACAAAAGCAAAATCATTATACCTTTTGCTCAACTTCACTCTCCGCCTGCACAAAAACATAGCTCTCAGCAGCAGCTTCCGCAGCCACGTCAGCAGGGGCTTTCATCTCCGGTGTAATCTTATAATAATAAGACCCGACAATCTTCGCCAGTTTCTCCCTCAATGCAGCATCTGTATATCATTAAAATATACAATAACCATTCAGATAAACCTACTAATAATATGATAATAATCAAATAATAGCAACTTAAGGGGTGTTTGGATTAGCTTATTGTTTGGGCTTATGAGAACGTTTGAAAATGGAAAAGCTCGTAAGCTCTATTTTCCGCTTATCAGCTTAACCTTATGGACTAATTTAAGTCCATAAGCTTAATCTCATAAACCATAAAAACTACCTTACAAGCTTTTCCAATTTCAAATAAGCACATAAGCCCAAAAATTAAGCTAATCCATAAACCCCATAAGCTCAATTTATGGGCTTCTGAGTTCATCTGTTTTCGGCTTATGTTGCATAAGCTCAATTTTTCAGTTTATTTTAAAACTTGTAGACTTATTTAAGTTTATATCAGTCCCAAATTAAGCCAAAAACAGATAAGCTCATAAACCACTAAATAAACTTATGGTGTGTTTGTTTAAACTTATATGTGGGCTTATACTTATTTGATTCCGTCTTATATTTCATAAGCCCAAATTTATCGGCTCATTTCGAGACATGTTGACTTATATAACCTTGTTATATCGTAACAAGCTTATCAAGTCTCGAAATATGCCGGAAATTTAAGGCTTATGAAATATACCGCCGAATTCAAATAAGCTCATAAGCCCACAGATAAGCTTAAACAAACACCCCTTAGGGGTGTTTGTTTAAGCTTATTTGTGAGCTTATGAGCTTATTTGATTTCGGCTTATATCTTACAAGCTCCAAGTTACTGGCTTATTTCGAAACTTGTGAGATATTATAAGCTTATGATATCACAATAAGCTTATAAAAGCTGACAAGTCTCAAAATAAGCCGTTAAATTACAGCTTACGAAATACGCGCCGAAATGAAATAAGCTTATAAGCCCACATATAATCTTTAAACAAACACCCTCTTATATCATCTTAGGGGGTGTTCGGATTAGCTTATTTAGCTTGCTTATGAGCTTATTTGATTTTGAAAAAGCCCATAAGCTCATTTACTTCAGAGCTAATAAACTTGAACTTATTGGCTTAAGCCAATAAGATGAAGTTGATAACGTCTTAAGCTCCAGAAAATGAGCATATGGACTTTTTCAAAATCAAATAAGCCCATAAGCCGGCTAAATAAGCTAATTCAAACACCCCCTTAAAAACACACATATCCTAAAATCCTAATCCTAATCCTAATCCTAAAATCCTAAACCACCATACAAGTAACACTCGAATTCTCGCCAATCCTCTCCTCGCTCCCCACGACCCACTTCTTCGCGTGCTCCACACACCTCCTCAACGCCACCTCGTGCGAAAAGCTCGAATCGACCGGCCTCGAAACAAGCAACTCACTCATCTCACTCAACAAATCCAAATCACTCTCATTCAAAATAATCGCCACGTCATCATCCGTCACAGTGTCATAAGTCAAACAACAGTTCCTCTCATGAGTCCTGGTCAACCTCACGTTCTCAAACTCACCCCTCCCCATCTTTACATTAAACACACTCCCGAAATATATCACCTTCAGCAAATCCTCCACCACCCTGCTGACGTCATCACTCACGGTTTTCTCACCCGTGCTGACGTCATCATCGGAACCAATTTTTAACAAATGGGTTTTCTCGGGGACCGTTTTTTCTCCAGAACCCAGATGGGTTTTTGTGCTGACGTCATCTTTAAGGGTTTTGAGCTCTTGGTCAACGGCGGTGGTCAACGGGAGACGGAGCTTCTCGAGCTCATCGATGACGGCGAGTAAGGAGGGTTTGGAGAGTAAAAGGTCTTGTTGCTCGTCTTTGATTTGGTTGGATTGTTCGATTTGGGTGATGCGGTTGAGTTTTTTACGGAGGTTGCGGATGCGCTTGGTGAGGACGGTGAGGACGGGGCCTTCGGAGACGTCGGAAGTGGATGCCATGGTTGTGATGACGGTGGTTTATGGCCGCCGTCAATTAGGGTTAGGGTTTTGATGAGTAGTGTTATGATGGGAGGTAAAAAGGGATGGGGGGAGATAGTGGGGTTTTTTGGGTTTTTTATAGTGGGGAGTGTGGAAGAAATTTTAACCTTCTAGAAATTACTATCCGGTTTCATGTAATCTTCCATTTCTTTTGAGTTAAGTATCTTTTTATTTTTTTGTCTTTTATGAGATTTTTTTCTTTTTTTCCCGAACCCGATTAAGCTTATTGTTGAATTATTAGGGACAATAATTTTATTTGGTTTTATTCAGGTCAAACTAGATACTAAGGGTCTCGGATATTGGGTTGAAAATATATAGCTAACTCGGGTTCGAGTCGATTTGAATGGCACGAATAAGAGTTTTTTTTTGTTTTTTAGTATAATTTTTATAAATTATCTATTTAAATGAGTAGAAATAGGCGATTTTATTACATCCAGGTTGACCTGAATCCGAATGAGCCCGACACGAGTGGACCGAACCTGACTAACCCCAATTCAAATAGGGTCTAGTTCGGGTATGTTTAGCCTTGACCCCGACCCGAATTGACTGTAACCCGACCCGATTAACACCTCTAGTTATAGTGAGATGATTTGTGATAGCATGGTCATGCCACATGTGTCACAAAACACTATGGGAGACAAGTCGTTCACAGTAACAAGAAAGGACAAAAGTATTGCTATACTAACAAATCCATATTTGATAATATCTGAAATATCACAAAGTGCAAAGCTGTTGTTGGAGTTTTTGTAAATCACTACTTGGGTATTGAATCAGTTTATATGAAGTAGGTACTTCAATGTTTTGCTAGTAACCTCTTGATACTGTGAAAGTGGTTATTGTTGCTTTACACAAGTGAGAGTCTGAAAGAATTAATATGCAAAAAAACAACGTTTTTCACAATTGGTACTCATTGAAATGACAGATGTCATCATTGAACCTTTGCTTCTTATTCTAAAGTTTGTGTTAATGTTTCTTGGTCTAATCTCAGTTGATGTTCTTGTTCTTCAGTAAGAGGTCCATCTTCTAATGGTTGTGTTAATCCTTCTTGTTTTTCAGTAAGATATCAATCACTTCCACTACCACCTACACTACTACCATTTCCAGCAAGTATATCCTTGTGAAACACTTTTTTTTTTTTTAGAAAGGCTTATTAGTTGCCGCTTGAACAATACTTGCAGAACCTGGTATTATCCTAACAGGTTTTTCAGGGTGTATTTGGTGGGTTTTGCAGGGACAAGGACCGCGGTTGGTCGGAGATCAGAGTCGTCTGTATCAAGGGATTGTTCCCATTGATGATTTTGGGGTGAATTCATTTTCTTGTTTATATGGTGGTTGCAAAAATCTGAATTTCTTGTTTTTTGGTGGTGGTGAAGGGCCTCAGTGGTGGTGGGGGAGTTTAATGGTGAAAGAGCTTCGATGGTAGTGGGGGTTTAAATGGTGAAGGAGCTTCGATTGGAGCGGGAATATTAAGGGCGGGAAATGATAACGCATATAAACTTTTAACAAGCATCGTCCCTGTGGTTTAGCAGCGAAAATAGATGGAGTTTCCCCTCTTGTTACACTCACGTGACCAGAGTTAACGATCCAGACTAACGTCCGTCCGGTCAAAGGATGGGTCAACTCAAAATGAGCAACCATAGAGACGAATGGTGTACTTTTTTAGAGTTAAGGACGAAACTTGCAACTTTAGATAAACTACAAGGACAATTTTTGTAATTAACTCTATTTTTTATAATAAAAGGAGTAAATTGCAAAAATCGTCCTTGTGGTATGACCAAATTGCACGTTTCGTCCTTGTAGTTCATTAAGTGCAAAGATTGTACGTATTTTCTACTGTTACGTGCACTTTTGGTCATTCATTTTAACCGGCGTTAAGTGAATTCCATTTACAGTTACACGTTAGCCCTTTTGGCTAACAATCGTTGCAGCGCCCATCTTATAAACTAATGGCCATTTATATATTAGGGTAAATTGCAAAAATGGTCCTTCACGTTCTACGAAATTGCAAAAATGGGACCGAGACAAAAAGTAGCGCAAAAAAGACACCAACGTTCTGAATTTTCGCAAAATCGCCACCGAGAGGCCTTTTCCGTTAGTTTTCCCGTTAAGTGCCACGTCCATGAGGGTAGTATCGTCATGTTACTGTTCATACTTATTAAATTTGCCGCCATAATCACCTCTGTGCTTGGTATCAATGTGATTAGACCTCAATGGCTAAATTTGCAAAGTAAAATCAAACCTTGATTCGTTGTGTTTTGGTGTGTGCAAACAACAATTATCAAAATATCAACAAACGTGAAGTCTAAGTTATCGTGAGAAAACTAGACGTGAAGTAATACGAGTAAACCGTTTAGGAAAACGATTATCTCGTAAAACTTGTGAAAGTGATATTCAAATTGTGAGACCGGGAAGTGATTTCCCGGGTCGTACCCCAACGAGGTGTGAATGGAAAGCTTCGAATGAGATTGGGATTAAAATCTTGTATGATTGGAAAGGTTATTTGGTTTTTACGATACGTTAAATTAACGAAATTGAAAATTAACGAACGAAGGTAGAAATAAATTAACCTAAGGCAACTAACAAACTAGGAAAAACCTAAAACACTACGGGAAAACATAATTAGGTATCGGGAATCCTAAAACATTAACTAAATAAAAAAAATGTGACGTTTATTTAAAAATAAACGTCAACGTACAAAATAAAACGTGAAAGTTAAGATAAAAACGTCCTACGGGGTTACGAATAATTTTCTAACGTACTAAAAGACAAAAGAAATTTTTGGGAAAAAGAAAATTAATTTTTCAACAAAAATTTTATTTATCACTAATTAAAAACTATTTTACCTAAATTAAATTCTAACAAATAATCTATAAGTAAAGAAAATCTGAAACTTTTTTGATAAATTCTATAAATTCATGTTACTCTAGGAAAAATATAAAAAAGCTGGGTGCATGATGAGGCGAAAAATGATCCGTTTTTAGGGGGTCATTTAAGCCCGAATCCGAATTTATTTGATCAAATATTGCCCTAAATCGTTCCTTTTGTGATTTTAGGTGTTTGGAGAGTGAATTCTGGAAAAGAAGCCATTTTTGACGTTTTTGGAGCATAAAAGTGAAGAAAACGGCAAAGTACCAAATTTTCATGCTGAAGACACTAGGTGACGGCGTCAAGAGTAATATCTTGACGGCGTCAGACATGAAGATTAAAAGACCGTAGGTGGTGACGGCGTCAAACGCCTTCATGACGGCGTCAAAGTGGCAAGAATAAAATGCCGTGGTCGGTGACGGCGTCACATAGGCCGTCATAAGTAGATCAAGGCCGTCCGAGGAAGTATATGGCGGCGAGGTGACGGCGTCACATGTAACTCTTGACGCCGTCAGCCTACTTTTCCTATATATAGTTTTCTAGTTTTTTCATTAAGGGAGAGAAGTTTTGGTGAAACCCTAAAGACGATTTTGGTGTATCTTTTACAGGTTTTTCAAGGGTTCCAAACCCTTGAGACCTTGCATTGTAATTGAGATAAGTGTTCTTCCAATTCAATCAATATGTCTATGTGTTGGTTGTTTATATCTTGTTCTTGTCTCAATTTTACTATGCTAGGCTAGATCTCTTTTGTGTTTGCTTAGATCTAATGAAACCTAGATGTTGATTATGTGTTGATTACTTGTCTATTCTTGTTTTGGATGAATGATATTATATGTTAGGCTTAAGAAAACTGGCAGATCTCCAAATGGTAACATGCTTGAACGTCTTAAGAAACATGAACCGAGGCGTACTAGGTCTTTATTGGTTGTATTTAATGCATGAGCCACTGTTTACAATCCCTATAGTTGTGCTGGGTCATGGTGTAGGAGGAGATAAGAGCTCATAGAGTTGGGGAGTTATGTATGCCACCCCACGAATGGTATTAAGGAATACAATCCGTCATCCATACAAGTGTAACAAGTAATTAACGTGTAAAAGATATCTAGGGAGTAGTGAAGTCTAAGTAAACACAATTTCTCCAACCACTGCTCACAACCTTAGTATAATTTAGTTTAATTTCATTTTTAGTATTTTATTTTAATTATATAATAGCTTTGGGTTAGTTGAATAGCAACTAATTCCGCCCACTCTTCCAAAACCCGAGATTTTACTTGCTTTTATAAAAATATAAAAATACAAAAATAATCATCTCTCACCTTTAGAACTATTAATTAGGTTTTCTAATCCTAGCGACACTATTCCTAAGCTGAACGATCAATCCCCCGGTACTTATCACTATACTATACTACAACGATCAGGTACACTGCCTGGTGGGGGTTGTAAGCTTCTCGAGATCCCTCGAGAGGTAAAGCAAGGTGCGATTCCCACGCATCAAGTTTTTGGCGCCGCAGCCCGGGGAATAGTTATTGTCTAGGTTAGGATTTCTTTTTATTAGGTCTACTTGCTAGATTCCTTTCTAGTAAGATTTTTATTTTTATTTTTAGGTCTTCTTTAGTCTATCTTATTTCTTCGTGCCTTTGTTCGTAACTCTTTACCATCCGACATCATGGAAGGTGGTAACATCTTTGAACCCATCATCCCACCACAACAAAACCCACCATTAGAACCCCTTAGGCCCCGAACCTTAGGAGAGTATTCCCGACCTAGCCACCAAGGCTACCGAAACACCATTGAGCTCACCGGAGACAATGTGACCCCCTTGCGATCCGACACCATCCGGTTGGTGCAAAGCGGATGTGCATTCCATGGACTTCGTTCCGAAGATCCAAACCAACACCTTAAGGACTTCCTCAAAATCGTAGATTCCATAGACCTAGGTGTTGAAACTAGAGAGACTACCCGTTTACGCCTATTCCAATTCTCTCTACGGGATCAAGCTAGTCAATGGCTTGAGCGTTTACCCGCGGGATCCATCACCACATGGGATGATCTCACCACTCGTTTCCTTGCTCAATTTTTCCCACCGGGGAGAACTACTAAGCTTAGGAATGACATCTTGATGTTCCAACAACGTCAAAATGAATCTCTTTATGAAGCATGGACTCGTTTCAAGGACTTACTCCAAAAAGTCCCTCATCATGGCATAGATCTTTGGCTCCAAGTCCAAATCTTCTATGACCATATCGACATCTCCACGAGGCGAACCATTGACCAATCGGCCGGTGGTAAGCTACGTGATCTTAGTGCGGAACAATCATGGGAACTCATAGAAGATCTTGCTCTCTATAACAATGAAAGTTGGAATGATCCCCGTGATTTGAACAAAACGGTAAAGGCAATATCTTTGCCTTCGAACAATTCAAGCACTCCCGACCGTAGGATCATGGAACTTGAGGACCAAGTCAAGTTTCTCATGAAATCTTACGAAGCTCCGAAATATTCAAGCCAAGTGAACAAAATCACTTCTTCATGCGAATTATGTAGTGGTCCCCATGACACTCATGATTGTGTGGAACTCCCCGGAACAGCTTTTGCGGACTACGCATCCACGCGTACCGACGAAGCGGGAGATAAGTGGTACACTTTCAAGCCCGAGCCAAACACATACGGTGATTCATACAACCCCTCATGGAAAAATCACCCAAACCTTAGGTGGAAGCAAAATCAACCCAATTCTTCCAATCCGCCTAATCGTTACCAATCAAACGGTCCACCATCCAACCGTACCTTCAACAACAATCCTTCTAACAACTATGGTAGTACTAACAATCTTGAAGGATTGATGTCGAAATTCATGGCATTTCAAGAAGCTCGCATATCCAAGTTTGAAGCCGATTTCAAACAAAAGCAAAGCGAGATGACCACTAGAATTGACACATTGTTGAAAGTTCTCAATGACCGAGAAATGGGAGCACTCCCAAGTGACACGATCAAGAATCCGAAACTAACCGTTAATTCCATATCATCCGTTTCGTCACCCGCTTCATGTCCACAATATTATTCGGTCAAATCAACGAGCACGTGTTTCAAACAAAACCAAGTTCCCCAAAAGGACCAATCAAATAAAACACCCACTATAGAACCGGTCAAAAGCATTGTTGAAACACCTCTTACGCAAGACCTTGACGATGAATTCAAAGAACTTCACCTAGAACGCCCCGTCATTGATGTCTTAGCGCGTGCTCCCTACTATAGTGCCCTCCTAGAAAAGTATGAGAAGTGTAAGCTATGCAAAAATGGAACCGCCTTCGTTCAAAATAAGTTACCTAAAAAGCTTGATGACCCGGGTATATTTGTTTTGCCTTGTAAGATAGGAAGATCCGAAGCTTTCGACACATTAGCCGATTTAGGGTCAAGCCTCAACTTGATTCCCTTATCCTTATTCACCACTCTTAAGCTAGGAAAGTTAGAGGAAACGGGGGTATTGATAGGTCTAGCGGATGGAAGTATTGCACACCCTGTTGGAATGATTAAGGATGTAGTTGTTCACGTAGGGAAGTTAACTATTTTAGCGGATTTTCACGTCCTAGACATGGTTAGTGACACTACATGCCCATTATTGGTAGGAAGAGGATTTTTAGCAACCGCTAGTGCCATGATAGATTGCAAGGAATCAAAGATAACGGTAGGTGAAGGCGATACTTGGTCGGTGTATGATGTTAAGAAGCATAGTTATGATTGTGATGAGGAACCAACACCGTATTGGGTAGAGATGAATAGGAGACCATCTAGATATGGGCCTTGGATAGAAAGGAACTTTATAGGACCTCAATGCCCATTCTATCTAGAGAAGGACTTTGTTGAAAAGACCCATTCGGTAGAACAACTCATAGCTAGAGATGAGGAGCTAGACCCCTTTGAGGACCCCTTAGTCTTTAGGAAGATGATTGAGTTCTTAAGCGTAATGCCCATCAACATAGAAAGGAATAAATGGAAAAGAGAGGGAGATAAGTGTAAATGGAGGTGGGACAAGCCACCTAAAGAAGGTGACGGGTCATGGCATATTAGAATGACCTTGTATGATCCGGATGGATAAAAGTTTGAAAGGTCATACCATACTAAGGAAACCGATAGAAAGTTGAAACCTAAGTTTGATCCCAAAGATGTCCTCAACGAGGAACTCATCCGAGTCACGTAGTAACCCATGACTTTGAGTCTAGCTACAAGACTCGTAAATAAAGAAAAGCGCTTCTTGGGAGGCAACCCATGTTTTGCGTGATTTTATTTGTTTGATTGTTATTTGCTTCCGTATGCATGTTTTATTTTTATTGTTGGTTAATCATGTTTCTCAACTAAAATGTGGAAATACTTTATTATGTTGTTTGGCCTAGTCTTAACTTCAACCTAAAGGTATTTTTGCAAAAGATAAGTGTAAGGGGAAACCCCAAATATGTTTTTAAGAAACAAACCGATCATGATTCTCCACAATATTTAATGAACATGTATATTCGTATTTGTTATAGTCAAATGCTTGTATTGAGTCATAATGAAGTTTTGCAGGATTTTCCAGGAAGTAGGACAAAGTTTTTCCAGAAATTTTCCGGAAACTTAACATAAGAATTTCTGCAGGTCCATTCTGACGGCGTCAGAGTATTGCTCTTGACGGCGTCAAGAGTTAAAATCTGGAAATTTTACCGGTTTTGTTTTTCTAACGGAGTCTTATGGTTTTTGTGAATCATTAAGTTTTATAATCTCCAGGAAATCTGCAAACTTCATTCCACAAGCATTATATCTTACTTTGCTTTCTAGGATTTAGTAACTTATATTGGATGCCGCCGATTTTACGCGAGGTTGCCTTGTCTATTGTTGTCAGGATTTACAGGTTATTTATAACAAGAAGATGATTTATATTCTGGAAGGGAAGCTTTGATTGTTCGTTTTCTTGGAGGAAGATTTAACCTGGCCAACCTATAATCCATACCGAGCGAATCAGGGGAGTATTTGATTTCATTCTCTTTACCTCTTAACTTTTACATTCTTTACTTGAACATTGGGGACAATGTCCATCCTAAGTGTAAGGGGAGGGTAAAAAGATGATACCTTACATATGCACTTTCGCTTGAGTTTGTTTTGTTTGATAGTAGATGTGTAATAAAACTATGAGAAATACTTGTTAGTGTAATTTTAGCGCCAAATTTAAAATTTTTTACAACATTTAGGAGTGAAACTTTAGCCATAGCAAGCGTCTCATGGATAGGAGGTTGTATGACTAGCACATAACCGTATATTCAGAAAAATTTTCCACCAAAAAATGTGAGGTTCGCCTTTAGATTTGATAGGAAAAGCATTTACTATTAGTGCTTATGAGTGTACCGGTAGCATTTAGATTCTAGAACTTGCGTTAGTGATGCATCCCGAGACCGCGAGTGAGACTACATTCGTGTGGTAGGATTTACTACATGATAAGAGGCATTAGGATCACCCTTGTGTTAAACCCGTATTATAATTACTTGACCATTTAAGTCATATTACTTGGCTAGTTAAGTCAACTAATTTTTCCCACACCCTTAGCGTTGTACTCATTTTTGGTACACGAAACCCCTAGTACACCCCTCCGAGCCTATCTTTTCGTTTCTAACTTTAAGCATTTTACTTAAAGGAAGAATTTGTTACACCCCACTTAAATGTACACCCAAATCGCCTTAGCCTTCCGTGTATGCGCTCATTTTTAGTGCATTATTGTTATTTGTTAAACCCTAAGTTAACTTTCTAATTGATTACATGGTTGCTAAGTCGAGTCATATCATTGTACATATTGTTTTGGGACTATTGGGACTCATGGGTAAGTACTTATTTTATGAAGTAATGGGGAAGAACATCACTTATTACCCCCATATGTACGTTAATCTTAAAAGTGCTCCAAGTGTTTTGATTTTCTTAATTCGAGTCATTAGATTAGTTAATTGTAAAGTATGTAAAGATTCAAGTGTAAGGGGAACGTTTATACCCCTATGATGTATTATTTTGGATGGTAGGGTAAGAGTGTATGCACAAAAAAAAAAAAAAAAAAAAAAAAAAAAAAAAAAAAAAACGGACTACCATCCCGTTTTTATTCTATGTTTATTTTATGTTTTTGTTATTTTTCATTTATTAGCTTAAGTCGAGTCTAGTCTTGGCTTAGCAACGCCATCTTGTACATGTAATTAACCAAGTTTGTTAACTCGCCACCAGTAAAATTTCCTTTATCCAACAAAACCGTGTAATTCATATCCCTATACCTAACGTTACAACCCTTTAAAAGACCTCTTCGATAGTTTATCCTAGGTGCTTACGCCATGTGGTGGAAGTTTGATCCTTTCCCAAGCCTATGGTAATCTATTTTGCTATGACAGGTAGTGAGAGATATCTTCCATTTCCATAATGTTATATTACTTTATTACACCCGAGAGATGTGAGTATCTAAACACTATTTGTGAGGTGCTTGTGTATGACCTCCGTGCTTGTCTATTGGTCTTTAGTGGAACGATTATTTGTTGTAATTACTTTTATATTAGTGTTAAATGACCCCTAACTTGTCTTTTGAGTAGAATAAAAGCGCATTTGCTTGAGGACAAGCAAATCTCAAGTGTAAGGGTATATGATGAGGCGAAAAATGATCCGTTTTTAGGGGGTCATTTAAGCCCGAATCCAAATTTATTTGATCAAATATTGCCCTAAATCGTTCCTTTTGTGATTTTAGGTGTTTGGAGAGTGAATTCTGGAAAAGAAGCCATTTTGGACGTTTTTGGAGCATAAAAGTGAAGAAAACGGCAAAGTACCAAATTTCCATGCTGAAGACACTAGGTGACGGCGTCAAGAGTAATATCTTGACGGCGTCAGACATGAAGATTAAAAGACCGTAGGTGGTGACGGCGTCAAACGCCTTCATGACGGCGTCAAAGTGGCAAGAATAAAATGCCGTGGTCGGTGACGGCGTCACATAGGCCGTCATAAGTAGATCAAGGCCGTCCGAGGAAGTATATGGCGGCGAGGTGACGGCGTCACATGTAACTCTTGACGCCGTCAGCCTACTTTTCCTATATATAGTTTTCTAGTTTTTTCATTAAAGGAGAGAAGTTTTGGTGAAACCCTAAAGACGATTTTGGTGTATCTTTTACAGGTTTTTCAAGGGTTCCAAACCCTTGAGACCTTGCATTGTAATTGAGATAAGTGTTCTTCCAATTCAATCAATATGTCTATGTGTTGGTTGTTTATATCTTGTTCTTGTCTCAATTTTACTATGCTAGGCTAGATCTCTTTTGTGTTTGCTTAGATCTAATGAAACCTAGATGTTGATTATGTGTTGATTACTTGTCTATTCTTGTTTTGGATGAATGATATTATATGTTAGACTTAAGAAAACTGGCTGATCTCCAAATGGTAACATGCTTGAACGTCTTAAGAAACATGAACCGAGGCGTACTAGGTCTTTATTGGTTGTATTTAATGCATGAGCCACTGTTTACAATCCCTATAGTTGTGCTGGGTCATGGTGTAGGAGGAGATAAGAGCTCATAGAGTTGGGGAGTTATGTATGCCACCCCACGAATGGTATTAAGAAATACAATCCGTCATCCATACAAGTGTAACAAGTAATTAACGTGTAAAAGATATCTAGGGAGTAGTGAAGTCTAAGTAAACACAATTTCTCCAACCACTGCTCACAACCTTAGTATAATTTAGTTTAATTTCATTTTTAGTATTTTATTTTAATTATATAATAGCTTTGGGTTAGTTGAATAGCAACTAATTCCGCCCACTCTTTCAAAACCCGATATTTTACTTGCTTTTATAAAAATATAAAAATACAAAAATAATCATCTCTCACCTTTAGAACTATTAATTAGGTTTTCTAATCCTAGCGACACTATTCCTAAGCTGAACGATCAATCCCCCGGTACTTGTCACTATACTATACTACAACGATCAAGTATACTGCCTGGTGGGGGTTGTAAGCTTCTCGAGATCCCTCGAGAGGTAAAGCAAGGTGCGATTCCCACGCATCAGTGCATAACAAAATAAGCTTAAAATAAGCAGTGTAAAAATTGATAAGCTAAACAAACCAAACTATAATAAATATAAAACAAAGGAAAAGTTAAACAACAAAGTAGATAGCACAGATGGATGTGAAGGGTTGATTGTGTTTGTATTAGGCTAGAGGTCAGGGGTTCGACCCTGAGCTCCCCCATTTTTTTGAAACATTTATTTTTCAATATTTCGTTTTTTACCAAACCTTTCTTACAACAGTAAACGTTAACTTTAAAAATTTACCAATGCTGGAAACTTGGAGTAAACTTAAACAAATGGCATAATTCCAATAGCAAGGAACAAAAAGTAACATATATTGATTCAATTAAATCCGAGGGACATGCAACCAAACTTAGCACAGGTAATTTTAAGCAATAAGTGTAAGCTTGGAACACCAATAGGGGAGTGAACAAGCTAGGTATCTAGGGGAATCCTAATAGCACTAAGGGGCAGAATTACGCAAGAAATTAAACCTAAAAATGGACTTGTACCAGAACACAACTATGCAGAACTAAATGTAACTAACCAACTGCAATTTTCTTGAAACAGATTTTTACTAATAAAATTAACACTATCTCCTTTTTTTAATTATGACAAGTTATAAAACTACTAATTATGAAAACTACTAGAGAAGATCAAATACTACTCAAATTTATTTAAATCTGACTCAGACAACTTTTTATACTAATTTAAAACTAATCTCATTAACCAAAGTGGCTTGTAACTAGTTTTACTCAAAAAAGGAAATAATCCAAACACCCTTTTAAGTGTCAAATGTGGGCTATTCACAGTTGAATTAAAGCATAAAGCTAAAAATATTTTGATAAGTAACTATAAAGTAAGCTTAACCAATTCTAAATAAGCAAAAGTAGGACATAATTAAGGACTAAACATAGCAGAAAAGCAATGATAACATAAACTTTAGACTTTCATTAAATTGAATAAAAGAGTACAAAAGATTTTAAAAAACTAGAGATGCTAAAACTCAAACTAGACCCTAATTTCAGACTGACTATTAAAACCTAAATTGACTGCCTTTCAAGGCTTACAATACCATCTATTTATAATATTAATCTAGCTAGGGCTTCCCTTGGCTTCCTCTTGTCCTCTTCTAAATTGTGCTTCTTTACTGAGAGGGTTGCTGAGTTGGACAACTTGTGCTTCTTTGAGATCACTCATCACCCTTGGATTAAAACAAAAATCAATGTCATCCCTTGATTCAATTTTGGCGCTCAAATGGAGAGGTGGATTGATGACATGGAAGGGAGGTAGGTACGGGTTGTGAGGGGAAGGGGATATAGTGGGATTGGAAAGAGGAGTGGAGAGTGATGGGAGGATGGTGATGGTTTGGAGGGTTACAGATTCACGGGGTGGAGATGAGATAGTGATGGAGGGTTTTATTTTTTTATCAGTGTTTGACCAAGAGGGAGGAGGAAGAAGTATACATATGGTATATAAAATGTATTAGGGTTTGTGGTTAGGGTTTGGTTTTGGGCCATGGTATATGGTTTTGGGCCATGGAGAGGTGATGGGCTGGTGTGGTTTGGATATGCATTTGGTTTAAAGTATTAAGGGTACCCGTTTGGTTAGTAACTTATAAGGTCCCATGGACCAAACTTGTAACTTGCTGAAACTTTGAGGGCTGGTCTTGCAATTATCCCCAAGTCATCAAAAGGACCAAACCTGTCAAGTTAGATAAACCATAGGACCAAAAATGCAATTTTCCAAATTTGAAGCACCAGGGACTAAAACTGCCAATTTGCCAAAGTATAAGGACCAAATGTGTAATTTTCCAAATCCTTTTACCCAAAGATCATTTGTGTTATCATTTGACTTTTAAAGAGTTTGGGTTGACTTTTCTTTAAAATAAATGCCCAGGGACTAGTTTTGTAAAAAATTGAAAGTTGGGAGACTAAAACTGCCAAATATGCAAATTTTGTTCGTTTTTCGTTTGTTTTCACTCGTTTTGCATTAGAAACATATAAAACACGATCTTTGGGATTTTCTTCGTATTTTGGTGCGTTTTTTAGTGTCTTTAATCGTTTTGCAGTTCAGATTTGACTAAAAATGATGAGTATTTACACACTCATCAATCCCCCACACTAAACTATTGCTAGTCCCTAGCAATCTTTTTGAGAAAAATTAATAGATTTGAAGTCTCTTTACCAAAAGCCATCACTTCTGGAGTAGCCGAATGTTTTGGGTTCAAGTAAGAATTATGGTCCATCCGATGACCATGTGATTTTTAGCAAACCACCAGCTTTCAACGGTTTTGATTTGTCTTTTCCAGAAGCCGTTTGCTTCTGTACTAGCCAACTCTTGATGGAGCAGTAAACATCTTGGTGAGTTGATTACCAATTATGGTTTTTCCACTGCCTTTACCACAAGTCATAATCTTGCGAGCTAGCCAACTCATTTACTATTGAGGATATGGCGAGTTGAGGTACCATACAATTTTGGGCAAATTGCAAGCCATCAACGGGTTTGAGCTATCTTTACCAAGAGCCGTTTGCTCCTGGATTAGCCAATCCTTTTGTCGTTTAGACATGGCGGACTGATAACCACAAAAATTTTGAAACTTGAGTGAAAAATTTTTAAAATTTTTGGCCAAAAACGGGGGTAGTAGATGGTAAAATGTGATAAAATTCGCTAGAATTCCCCCCCCCCCCCCCCCCCCCCACACTTAGAATTGAATATTGTCCTCAATATTCAAAGTCCCGGCTATTATGCCGACTCTTTGAACGTAAAAGGGCAACATTACAAGCTAAATGTGAAAACACCATTTTTGTTTTTCACTTTGTTGGTAACCACAGTAGGGGTAACTCCCCCACACTTAGGGTGAAAACCCTTTATGCATGCTACTATTTTTGTTTACCGAGTCGCTAGCTTGACTCGACCCCGAATTCATTGGTTCTTGGGGAAGCAATATGTGGAAGAAACAATCTCCATCGGACTTTCATTCAAGATGTTTGGACAAACATTTGAAGCATGTGAAAGTTCCACACCGATGAGATAAGTACCCCGGCTCAAAATAGTATAAACTATAAGCGGTGATGCCGGGGTCAAAGATAATGTCTTCATTCCCGAAGGAATGAAGAACAGGGGAGGTCACCTGGTAGGTGAAAAAGAGAAAGAAAGTCATGATAAACATCATGACTAACCCATCATCATCAGGAGGAGGATTCATGGGTTCATCATCATGAATCTCATCATTTAAGCTCATGTGATCAAGACATATCCCGGGTGTGTCTAGATCAAAATAGAAGTTATCATACTCCGGTGGAGATATGATATGAGTGAGTTCACAGGAGAACTCCTCGAATGTGAATGAATCATATTCGGGATTGATGTGAGTGAGTTCACAGGAGAACTCATTGAGGGTAAATGATTCATAATCGGGGAGAGAATTATGAGAATGAGAAGTGGTACTGCCACTAATCTTCTCTCCCATAGGATCAAACGTAAAGGCTTCAAATTCTGGTATAGAATCATCGGAAAAAATGTCACTATCCTTAATAGGGATAGGAGATGAGATAGGTTTCTCTTTGAAAGCCTCGATTTTGGAAATGAGAAAACTGGCATTCAATAATGTTGCACAAAGTGCTTCATCTTTGATTTCAGTGTCAGTTTCATCATTCTCTTCTTCTAAGCTGACTAGCTCCGAAGGTAATCCTTCCACATGACTGATGTTTCCAGAAGATAAAGAATTTTCATCAGTATGTGAAGTACTAAGCTCGATGTTGGGATTAGAATTTAAAAGGTTTTCAATTTCTCCCAGATCGGCTTCGAAATCAAACAGATCATCATCACTTCCTAATGGAAGTGGATTGATGTGAGTAAGTTCATCTGTAAACTCCTCAAGGAGAAGGTCAACTTCAGAATGAGGCAGTGATGCCTCTACATACTCAACTTCTCCATAAGATGTACAATCATCATCAAAGTCGGAGAAAGTTTCAAAATGATCTTTTGGATTTTCAGGAGGGGAAGGTGAATCACACATATGATCAAAAGTTCTGTGTGACTCTCCTGGGATTGGGACAAGGTTCTCAACACTAGACTTTATGAATTCGTCCGATTCCGTTTCAGGAACAGTGCTAAGATGCTCATCCCCCATATTCAGATAGTGAGTGTGAACTTCGGGTGTGATATCAATAGACTGAGGGAGTTGAGATGA
This sequence comes from Artemisia argyi, assembly GCA_030686995.1. NCBI lineage: Eukaryota > Viridiplantae > Streptophyta > Magnoliopsida > Asterales > Asteraceae > Artemisia > Artemisia argyi. Next base: position 181,510,055 of record CM060683.1, read on the forward strand.
GCTAGCATTCATGGATTGTACAAGTTCCATTTGATCTTCTGCTAGTGATTGCTCCGTCACATTATTTTCTCCCTGATTTTCAATGGAAGGAATTACAACTGATGAATCTGATGAATCTTTTTGAGTAATGACAATGTTGTCTTCATCATCATCACTGTCATCATCGTCATCATATAGAGCAGCATAGCGAAGATTGGCACGTATTTTAGCTGCTCTTTGCTCAGCAAGTAATTCTTCCATGCTCATTTCGTTTCTAGCATCTCGTTCTTCAGCAAGTAATTCTGCCATTGATTTCTCACGAGAATCTTGAAACGATGTAGTAGCTAACCCCTCCTTAAATTCTTTAAATGCATCAAGAACCTTTAGACAAAGGTCTTGCAGAGTTTCATGAGGGGTTGCTTGAATCAATTGGTACTGTGGAGGTTGGTCTTGATAATTATTGTCACAAGGAAAAAGATTCCTAGTTTGACAATCGGTGCTAAAATGTGGACCTCCACAATACTCACAACCGTATTGTTGTGAAGTTGGTGCATTTTGAAACGATTCGGTATTGCAATTTTGATAATACGGATTATGCTCATATGAAATGAAATTGTTTTGTGGCTCATTGCAAAAGCTCGGATTAGAATTGTAAGCGAATGAATTACTCGAACATAAAACAAACAACTTCCATTTTGAATATCATTACCACATCGTTCACACGTGCACCAACGACATGATAGACCGAAAAGTGGCTCACCACAATCGACGCAAGGAATAAACGATTGCCTTAGAGAAGGAATCGGACTATTCAAAGAATCAACAAAATAATTCGAATGATTATCAAGTCTCGAAGAACATTTTGAAAAATCCGGAGGTGGGACAAGTGGTGTGCTCTGAGAGCTAGGAATTTCTACCACTTCCGTTATGGTCCCCGGTTTTTGTTCTTGATAAACATGATGATCAGGCAAGTCGTTTATTTTAGTCACCGTTTTAAGCTCAGTACGTTTGCTTGATAAACTTCGAATCGTAAATCGTGAGAGGTGTGGATCGACTCTTGACGGTTTGCCATTAATAGTACGTATTATGGGATGTAAGGGGTAGTCAGAAGAATTTTGAGAATCATTGAAAGCATTCGGATATGCTTTGCACCATTTACAAAATCCGTCTCTAATATTACTTCCACACCGTTCACACCCACACTTGTAACAACGAAGATCGTCATCCACCGGACTTTTACAATGAAAACAGTGATAGTCGAGTGATGACATAAAAATTAAACATTAACTAGGGATGAGAAGGAAGAATTAAACGGTAGGAGACGAAGATTATTTTTTGTTTTTCGAAAAGCACAACAATTAAAACAAGACCAACTCATAAAGACAGGGGAACTTAAACCAATAATCACAAATGCAAGGTTAACCTTTAAAGACAAACGTACAAGGAGCGGGAGAAAATAATGGATTTCTCACTAGGGAGAAGTTCCTTGGATCGCCCTATAATGTTTCGACTCCTCTTAGCGTAAGCTTATCGATTAAAAGTTTTCCAAAACGCAAGTGATACAAAGGCAAGTTTTGATCTTTTGTTTGGGAACTTATTATGGTCACACCCCCAGTTGGTAGGTGTTCTGCCTTGATTTGCGGTGGTAAGATTTTAATGTTGTTATTATTAAACAAAGAAACGGGAAAATCTTTTTGTGTTTTTCTTATCTTTTATAGATATAATACATATATTAGAAACAAAAGAAAAATATTTTTGGTTTTTAATAAGTTTTATGAAAACGTAACTTCTTACGAAGGTTCTACAAGACTAATCGTCTAAACCTTATCGAGGCTTTCGACACACAGCCTCCCCGGCAGCGGCGCCATTTGATTCGTTGGGTTTTGGTGTGTGCAAACAACAATTATCAAAATATCAACAAACGTGAAGTCTAAGTTATCGTGAGAAAACTAGACGTGAAGTAATACGGGTAAACCGTTTAGGAAAACGATTACCTCATAAAACTTGTGAAAGTGATATTCAAATTGTGAGACCGGGAAGTGATTTCCCGGGTCGTACCCCAACGAGGTGTGAATGGAAAGCTTCTAATGAGATTGGGATTAAAATCTTGTATGATTGGAAAGGTTATTTGATTTTTACGATACGTTAAATTAACGAAATTGAAAATTAACGAACGAAGGTAGAAATAAATTAACCTAAGGCAACTAACAAACTAGGAAAAACCTAAAACACTACGGGAAAACATAATTAGGTACCGGGAATCCTAAAACGTTAATTAAATAAAAAAAATGTGACGTTTATTTAAAAACAAACGTCAACGTACAAAATAAAACGTGAAAGTTAAGATAAAAACGTCCTACGGGTTTACGAATAATTTTCTAACGTACTAAAAGACAAAAGAAATTTTTGGGAAAAAGAAAATTAATTTTTCAACAAAAATTTTATTTATCACTAATTAAAAACTATTTTACCTAAATTAAATTCTAATAAATAATCTATAAGTAAAGAAAATCTGAAACTTTTTTGATAAATTCTATAAATTCATGTTACTCTAGGAAAAATATAAAAAAGCTGGGTGCACAACAAAATAAGCTTAAAATAAGCAGTGTAAAAATTGATAAGCTAATTAAGCTAAACAAACCAAACTATAATAAATATAAAACAAAGGAAAAGTTAAACAACAAAGTAGATAGCACAGATGGATGTGAAGCGTTGATTGTGTTTGTATTAGGCTAGAGGTCAGGGGTTCGACCCTGAGCTCCCCCATTTTTTTGAAACATTTATTTTTCAATATTTTGTTTTTTTACCAAACCTTTCTTACAACAGTAAACGTTAACTTTAAAAATTTACCAATGCTGGAAACTTGGAGTAAACTTAAACAAATGGCATAATTCCAGCAGCAAGGAACAAAAAGTAACAGATATTGATTCAATTAAATCCGAGGGACATGCAACCAAACTTAGCACAGGTAATTTTAAGCAATAAGTGTAAGCTTGGAACACCAATAAGTTAGAAATTAACAAGCCATATTTAACAGATTTCAAGGATCAACAAGCATAAGTTAGCTAATGATGCATATAGCAGTAGCAAGGGTGCAAAATACCAGCTACAACACTGCTTAAATTTCAACCCACAAGTCAGGAAACCTACTCAAATAAACATGCAAAATCACGAGTCAAGCTCACAAGATGCAACAAGCTCAACTGATAAGTCTAACGTAAAGATCAAATAAGCTAATCCTAAGCTAAAGGGTAAGATTACGGGCACGCACTTGAACTATAAAGCTTAAGGTTGTTCAAGTTCTATAGCTGCAATCCTATAAACCTACAAAACTCATCCAAAAGGTTGATGTGGGGAGATATATGCAGCCCCAATAAGCCACCAATTGAGCTCAAACAAACTGATAATAGGGGAGTGAACAAGCTAGGTATCTAGGGGAATCCTAATAGCACTGGGGGGGGGGGGCAGAATTACGCAAGAAATTAAACCTAAAAATGAACTTGTACCAGAACACAACTATGCAGAACTAAATGTAACTAACCAACTGCCATTTTCTTGAAACAGATTTTTACTAATAAAATTAACACTATCTCCTTTTTTAAATTATGACAAGTTATAAAACTACTAATTATGAAAACTACTAGAGAAGATCAAATACTACTCAAATTTATTTAAATCTGACTCAGACAACTTTTTATACTAATTTAAAACTAATCTCATTAACCAAAGTGGCTTGTAACTAGTTTTACTCAAAAAAGGAAATAATCCAAACACCCCTTTAAGTGTCAACTGTGGGCTATTCACAGTTGAATTAAAGCATAAAGCTAAAAATCTTTTGATAAGTAACTATAAAGTAAGCTTAACCAATTCTAAATAAGCAAAAGTAGGACAGAATTAAGGACTAAACATAGCAGAAAAGCAATGATAACATAAACTTTAGACTTTCATTAAATTGAATAAAAGAGTACAAAAGATTTTAAAAAACTAGAGATGCTAAAACTCAAACTAGACCCTAATTTCAGACTGACTATTAAAACCTAAATTGACCGCCTTTCAAGGCTTACAATACCATCTATTTATAATACTAATCTAGCTAGGGCTTCCCTTGGCTTCCTCTTGTCCTCTTCTAAATTGTGCTTCTTTACTGAGAGGGTTGCTGAGTTGGACAACTTGTGCTTATTTGAGATCACTCATCACCCTTGGATTAAAACAAAAATCAATGTCATCCCTTGATTCAATTTTGGCGCTCAAATGGAGAGGTGGATTGACGACATGTGATGAGGCGAAAAATGATCCGTTTTTAGGGGGTCATTTAAGCCCGAATTCGAATTTATTTAATCAAATATTGCCCTAAATCATTCCTTTTGTGATTTTAGGTACTTTGGGAGTGAAATCTGGAAAAGGAAGCAATTCGGACGTTTTTGGAGCATAAAAGTGAAGAAAACGCCAAAGTCTTAATTTTCCATGTTGGGAACAGTAGGTGACGGCGTTAAGAGTAACATCCTGACGGCGTCAAGAGCAAAATTCCATGACGATCTAGTACAGATTTGAAGGCGTCACCAAGTAGGGCGTCAAGAGTAAAAGTCATGACGGCCTGGAAATGATTATCACTTGACGGCGTCAGATGTAGATCAAGGCAGTCCTAGAAGAGTTTTGGCGGCGAGGTGACGGCGTCACAAGTTTGGTCTTGACGCCGTCAGACCCCTTTTCCTATATATAGTTTTCTAATTTTCACATTAAAGAAGAGAGAAGTTTTGGAGAAACCCTAGTACGATTTTGGTGCGAATTTTATAGGTTTTTCAAGGGTTCTAAGCCCTTGATACCTTTCATGTGTAATTGAGATAAGTGTTCTTTTAATTCAATCAATATGTCTATGTGTTGGTTGTCTATATCTTGTTCTTGTCTTAATTTCATCATGCTAGGCTAGATCTATCTTGTGTTTGCTTGGATCTAATGAAACCTAGATGTTAATTATGTGTTGATTACTTGTTTATTCTTGTCTTGGATGAATGATTTATATGTTAGGCTTAAGAAAACTGGCAAATCTCCAATTGGTAACATGCTTGAACGTCTTAAGAAACATGAACCGACGCGCACTAGGTCTTTATTGGTTGTATTTAATGCATAGTAATTAACGTGTAAAAGATGTCTAGGGAGTAGTGAAATCTAAGTAAACACATTTTCTCCACTTATTGCTCACAACTTAGTATAATTTAGTTTAATTTTCATTTCTCATATTTTGTTTTGATTGCATCTTTAGTATTGGGTTAGTTGATTAGCAACTAATTCCGCCCAAATCCTTCAAACCCGAGAATTTACTTGCTTTCTAAAAAATATAAAAATACAAAAATAATCATCTTTCATCTTTAGAACTAGTATTTAGGTTTTCTAATCCTAGCGACATTATTCCAAGCTGAACGATCAATCCCCCGGTACTTGTCACTATACTATACTACAACGATCAGGTACACTGCCTGGTGGGGGTTGTAAGCTTCTCAGGATCCCTTGAGAGGTAAAGCCTGGTGCGATTCCCACGTATCAAGTTTTTGGCGCCGCAGCCCGGAGAATAGTTATTGTCTAGGTTAGAATTTCTTTTTATTAGGTCTACTTGCTAGATTCCTTTCTAGTAAGATTTTATTTTTATTTTTAGGTTCTCTTTAGTCTATCTTATTTCTTTGTGCCTTTGTTCGTAACCACCCGACATCATGGACAACGGGAACATCTTTGAACCCGTCATCCCACCACAACAAAACCCACCATTAGAACCCCTTAGGCCCCGAACCTTAGGAGAGTATTCCCGACCTAGCCACCAAGGCTACCGAAACACCATTGAGCTCACCGGAGCCAATGTGACCCCCTTGCGATCCGACACCATCCGGTTGGTGCATAGCGGATGTGCATTCCATGGACTTCGTTCCGAAGATCCAAACCAACATCTTAAGGACTTTCTCAAAATCGTAGATTCCATAGACCTATGTGTTGAAACAAGAGAGACAACCCGATTACGCCTATTCCAATTCTCTCTACGGGATCAAGCTAGTCAATGGCTTGAGCGTTTACCCGCGGGATCCATCACCACATGGGATGATCTCACCACTCGTTTCCTTGCTCAATTTTTCCCACCGGGGAGAACTACTAAGCTTAGAAATGACATCTTGATGTTCCAACAACATCAAAATGAATCTCTTTATGAAGCATGGACTCGTTTCAAGGACTTACTCCAAAAAGTCCCTCATCATGGCATAGATCTTTGGCTCAAAGTCCAAATCTTTTATGACCATATCGACATCTCCACGAGGCGAGCCATTGACCAATCGGCCGGTGGTAAGCTACGTGATCTAAGTGCGGAACAATCATGGGAACTCATAGAAGATCTTGCTCTCTATGACAACGAAAGTTGGAATGATCCCCGTGACTTGAACAAAACGGTCAAGGCAATATCTTTGCCTTCGAACATTTCTAGCACTCCCGACCGTAGGATCATGGAACTTGAGGACCAAGTCAAGTTTCTCATGAAATCTTACGAAGCTCCTAAGCCTTCAAGCCAAGTGAACAAAATCACTTCTTCATGCGAATTATGTAGTGGTCCCCATGACACTCGTGATTGTGTGGAACTCCTCGGAACAGCTTTTGCGGACTACGCATCCATGCGTACCGACGAAGCGGGAGATAAGTGGTACACTTTCAAGCCCGAGCCAAACCCTTATGGTGATTCATACAACCCGTCTTGGAAAAATCACCCAAACCTTAGGTGGAAGCAAAATCAACCCAATTCTTCCAATCCGCCTAATCGTTACCAACCAAACGGTCCCCCATCCAACCGTACTTTCAACAAAAATCCTTCTAACAACTAAGGTAGTACCAACAATCTTGAAGGATTGATGTCAAAGTTTATGGCATCTCAAGAAGCTCGCATAGCTAGGTTTGAAACCGAATTCAACCAACAACAAACGGAGATGACCAACAAGATTGACAACTTGTTGAAAGCCCTCAACAACCAAGCGTTAATTACACCTAGGAAGGACACTAGGGATACCAATAGTGGAATCCAAATTAAGGATCCCTCATCATCCAAACATGTCCACTTTATCAATGTTGTCACCATTAAGCCGATAGATAAGGAGATAGAAGAGAGTGACAAGGATGAAGTTAGAGTAGAAGCCGAGACTAAGGATGAGAGTAGGGATGTTGAGGTTAATAACGAAAAGGAATTAGAGGAGGTAGAGCCTATAGAAAAATACTTTGATAAGTTGCCCACCAAGGAAGAACGGGAGTACCACAAGGATTTATTCGATAGTCCCGAGAGACCATATATCTTTGGCACACCCCTTATCAAAATGGGAGACCCCTCTAACATTAACATACCATGCAATATCGGGCACATGCATATATGGAAAGCTTACATCGACCTTAGATCCCCCGTGAACATCATGACTAGGACTTATTACAATTGGGTGATGAAGAAGTAACTTAATTTTAGGATGATGCCTAATAAGAATTTGATAAGTAATTTTGTAGGAAGAGTGAAGGGATTGCATGTAATTATAGGGAATCTCACCTATGAGATCGATTTTATGATAGTGGAAGACGCTCGTCCGGTGATAGATGCTTGCCTAAGCCAAATAATATTTGGAAAACCATTTGTTGAGGCCACTAGGATGAGTTATGATCCGACTTTAGGGATAGTTAGATTCAAGGAAGAGAATGATGAGGTTGCCTATCAAATGCCCTACAAGATTGAGCAATACCGCCTTCTCTCTAATTTCGAAAAAGAACACAAGCAAGCGGCTTATTATAGGAATGAGGAGGATAGACGTAGAGGAGTAGAATATGTAAAGAATAGGATGCTTGGTTTCTATAAAGAATGCTTACAACTAGGTCCGGAATACAAAACTGGTTTAGAAGACGACCTAGAGAGTGGAACCAAAGATGAGGTCACGTAGTAACCCATGACCTTGAGTCTAGCTACAAGACTCGTAAATAAAGAAAAGCGCTTCTTGGGAGGCAACCCATGCTTTTGTGTGATTTTATTTTGTTTGTTTGTTATTTGCTTCCGTATGCATGCTTAGTTTTTATTGTTGGTTGATCATGTTTCTAAACTAAATAGTGGAAATACTTTACTTTGTTGTTTTGGCTTAGTCTTAACTCCACCTAAAAGTATTTTTGCAAAAGATAAGTGTAAGGGGAAATCCCAAATATGTTTTCAAGAAACAAACCGATCATGATTCTTTACAATATTAAATGAATATGTATATTCGTATTTGTTAGAGCCAAATGCTTGTATTTAGTCATAATGAAGTTTTGCAGGATTTTCCAGGAAGTAGGACCAAGTTTTTCCAGAAATTTTCTGGAAACTTAACATAAGGATTTCTGCAGGTCACTTCTGACGGCGTCACGAGTTTACTCTTGACGGCGTCAAGTGTAAAAATCTGGAAATTTTACCAGTTTTGTTTTTCTAACGGAGTCTTATGGTTTTTGTGAATTATTAAGTTTTATAATCTCCATGAGATCTGCAAACTTCATTCCACAAGTATTATATCTTATCTTGTTTTCTAGGATTTAGTAACTTATATAGGATGCCGCCGATTTTACGCGAGGTTGTCTTGTCTATTTTCTAAGGATTTACAGGTTATGTATGACAAGAAGATGATTTATATTCTGGAAGGGAAGCTTTGATTATTCATTTTCTTGGAGGAAGATTTAACCTGGCCACCCTATTATCCATACCGAGAGAATCAGGGGAGTATTTGATTTCATTCTTCTTACTTTTGCACTTTTACATTCTTTACTTGAACATTGGGGACAATGTTCATCTTAAGTGTAAGGGGAGGGTAAAAAGATGATACCTTACATATGCACTTTCGCTTGAGTTTGTTTTGTTTAATGGTAGATGTGTAATAAAACTATGAGAAATACTTGTTAGTGCAATTTTAGCGCCAAATTTAAAATTTTTTACAACATTTAGGAGTGAAACTTTAGCCATAGCAAGCGTCTCATGGATAGGAGATTGTATGACTAGCACATAACCGTACTTTCAGAAAAATTTTCCACCCAAATATGTGAGGTTCGCCTTTAGATTTGATAGGAAAAGCATTTACTATTAGTGCTTATGAGTGTGCCGGTAGCATTTAGATTCTAGAACTTGCGTTAGTGATGCATTCCGAGACCGCTAGTGAGACTACATTCGTGTGGTAGGATTTACTACGTGATAAGTGCCATTAGGATCACCCTTGTGTTAAACCCGTATTATGATTACTTGACTATTTAAGTCATATTACTTGGCTAGTTAAGTCAACTAATTTTTTCCCACACCTTTAGCGTTGTACTCATTTTTAGTACACGATACCCCTAGTACACCCCTCCGAGCCTATCTTTTCGTTTCTAACTTTAAGCATTTTACTTAAAGGAAGAATTTGTTACACCCCACTTAAATGTACAACCAAATCGCCTTAGCCTTCCGTGTATGCGCTCATTTTTAGTGCATTATTGTTATTTGTTAAACCCTAAGTTAACTATCTAATTGATTACATGGTTGCTAAGTCGAGTCATATCCTTGTACATATTGTTTTGGGACGATTGGGACTCATGGGTAAGTACTTATTTTATGGAGTAATGGGGAAGAACACCATTTATTACCCCCATATGTGCGTTAATATTAAAAGTGCTCCAAGTGTTTTGATTTTCTTAATTCGAGTCGTTAGTTTAGTTTATTGTAAAGTATGTAAAGATTCAAGTGTAAGGGGAATTCCCATTCCCTATGATGTATTATTTTGGATGGCAGGGTAAGAGTGTATGCAAAAAAAAAAAAAAATAGAAAAAAAAAGAAAAAAAAAAAAAGAAAAAAAAACATACGGACAACCATCCCTTTTAATTCTATGTTCGTTTTATGTTTTTATTATTTCTCATTTATTAGCTTAAGTCGAGTCTAGTCTTGGCTTAGCAACGCCATATCGTACATGTAATTAACCAAGATTGTTAACTCGCCACCATTAAAACTTCCTTTATCCAACAAAACCGTGTATTTCATATCCCTACACCTAACGTTACAACCCTTTTAAAGACCTCTTTGATAGTTTATCCTAGGTGCATACGCCATGTGGTGGAGGTTTGATCCTTTCCCAAGCCTATGGCAATCTATTTTGTGTAACAATTCGCAATTTCAGGTTAACTTTTATTCCCGAAAATTTCACTATTCACTTTTCACTATTCACTTTTTACTATTCATCTCAGAAATTTTTATTTGATATTCTCGAGTGATAAATCATTTCCATGGCAAATTAAATGTTTGACATTCGTCAGATCATTTTCGTGAAAATTATTAAGGAATTACACGTTTTAGGGTAAAACGTCATTTAGAAATTCTACGTACAACGAAACTCGACCGCGTTAAGTGACCCCGCATCAGAAAAATGTTTGACACACTCATGATTTATTTGAGAATTAATCGTGACTGAGAAAAATATGACCAAAGACTTCCCGGCAGGTCACCCAAGCCAGTACTATTCTCGTATGAGCACGCTTAACCGTATGGGCGATTAACCGTTAGACCACAAAACACGTTTCTAAGACTATTTGAGTTTTCAACTTATTAGAAAAAGTCAACATATTTTTCCCTCCTCCTTTGACCAAAAATCATTCTTTGATTTTATAAGTCATTCCTTGATTTTTAGGCTTGCGGTTTTAGGTCTAAAAGACATTTAACACCAACCGACACTAGACTGAGCCCAGCCTAGACATTATAAGTCATTTTAAGTCATTATTATCCTATTAGAAAAGTTACATTTTACTTTTCTCAATTTTACGCAACTTTCGTACGTTTTACGTATTACGCGTTTTAGACCCGTGTTTCCAGTTTTTAGCAGGGTTTTAGCACCCGATAGAACCTACCACTCATTTTATATTTTATTATGGACTATATTGACATGTTTGACCGTACTTTCAAGTTTCATATTTTTAGGATACCCGGTTTTACGGTTCGTGGCCTAAAAACTTACGGTTAGCAACTTACGGAGTCAAAACTAGCTCTATATCTAGGATAATATCATCCAAGACCAAGTCATCCCTCCTTATCCATTCCAAACCGCCACTAGGGGGGGGCATTCACACTTGTGGCATCATCTCATGACTTTAGCCATTGGATCATTTTTATTTACAACTTTGTCTCCAAGTTTAGGTAGTTTCCTAGCCACCTTCCTAACCTCCTCATTCATAGTATAAATAGAAAGCTCATCTCCTTCCTTTCTTCACCACAAAAACGCCACAACATAAATTCATAGCACCATGATCCTTTGATCTTCAATATACAAGTTACATTACAAAGTTCAAGGTCTTAGTATTCTCTACCTAGTTCTTAAGTTTGTTTGGTGATCCCATGGTTGAATTAGGAGCTACACAAGGTTACTAGGGCTGAAGTTAAATGGTTTTCACAAGGGTTAGATCAAGGCTAGCAAGGGTTACAAGAGTTATGGTGAAGGGTTTACAAGCTTAGGTTTAGTGTCCTAGTTCTATACTTGACTTCCTTTCTTTAGAAAGCCAAAAGTTGTAAGCAAACCCTTATACACTTTCTTGCTCAATATCATTTCATGCTTATTATGTTTCTTTCATGCTATATATGGTCTTTGTATTGTGTTCATGATGTTTAAAAATGGATAAAACAAGTATTGGTATACATATGTTAACTTATGACAAGTAAACAAGCAAACTAGTGATTTTTATGGAGAACCACGACCAAAATAGTATAACTATGATATTTGACATTTACTTACTGTTAAAGAGGACTTAACAAGGAAAACATAGCAATTTGAATCACCCAAAACGAGTATACGAGTCAAAAGTTATGACCATAAGAAGTTAGCGACACCAAAACGCCGAAACTGCCCATAACCTCCTGTTTGCATTCTGCCAATTTGAAAGTCCCACTTCTGGTCCGATTCATCAAAAAGTTAAAACACGAAAGTTGTCCGGAACGACGTTTTCGTTCAGGAACAAAGAAGCTCGAGACCTGAAAATGCTTTCTGAGTGATAATGTTCTTCAAATTCTTAACAGCCCATTTTTAGACCAAAATTACTATATAATGATTATATTTAGATGAGACCAAGAGGTCTAATGACCTAAAGCCAAGACCACAACCATGGCTAAAGCCAAGGTTGAGTCTCAAGACCATGGTAACATGACCAAAGTCACGGCAAAGCCACGGCTAAAGACCATATAACTATTAAAGATCAAAAAGCTTATATATATATATATGTTATCAAATACTACAATAGTAGGGAGCCTCATGTGAGGAGTTCATTGAGTAAGCCGGCGAGACGAGTTGTGGATTTATGAGTTAAAGTGTCCTGGCTCCTCGAACGTTTACTCCATGACTTCTGAATTATGTCGGCCCGAACGGTAGTAAGAGATGTACAACCTATACATGTTTCATAGACCACTTATATTCAACGACTTACATTATATACTAAGTACTACATCATGAACATTATGCAAGACATATATAGGCAATTCGTCGTATTCTTAGACGTTACTCCAAACCTAAGTCGCAACGTTCTATTATAGGCTGCTCTTAGAGACTTTCGCGATTCGACTACCACTTTCATTTCTCATTACATAGACTTAAGGTGAGTCATAGCCCCTACTTTTTCATATTTGTTTCAACTCTTTGGGGGGGATACATGCACAACTACTTTCTTACTTGTACAAATACTTGATCGCATTATACTTGATTGTTCTATACTTGATTGTCTTATACTTGATCGCATTATACTTGATTTCATACATACATGATTATGTTATACTTAACTGCGTTATACTTGATTGTGTTACTGCCAGTGGCTCCAGATTAAGTTGCTGGATGACCATTGAGACTTCCGGTGGCTCCACATTAAGTTGTTGGATGACCATTGAGGCTATTGATACATCCTAACATTTGCGAATGTTGGATACATCATAAACGTGAGGTCTTCGGAGATGAAGTGTAGACTCACGACTAATTGCTAAACTGTTTTGATGAACTTATACATGTCTTTATTATACTATATGTTAGCAGTGGGTTGTGAACACACAGGTTACAAGTCTCTTATGGCGGGACTTGTAACTGAGTGGATTCACGATGCCTTTGCTGTGTGAACATTCTTTTAAGGCTTTTCAACTGTTTTAAGACAAACTCTATGAACTCACCAACCATTGTGTTGACACTTTAGCATGTTATCTCAGGTCTATAAGGCGATAGCTAGTGCGTGGAACTTAGAGTCAAGCTGCATATTCTGAAGACTTACGCTTTTATCATTTACCATTCAAACATTTTGTATACATTTATGTATCATACTTTGAAATCTCATGTTGGTAACTTTGAATTCATTAATCGAATGGTAACTTTTCAAAACGTCTCATTTAGAGTTCGTTTTCTATAACTTGTACTTTGTATTATGAAGTAGCACCCCTGTGACACAGTCTTCCGCTGCGGTATTTTGGGGGTGTTACATTTTGCTATGACAGGTAGTAAGAGATATCTTCTGTTTCCATATTGTAATTACACTTTATTACACTCGAGAGATGTGAGTATCTAAACACTATTTGTGAGGTGCTTGTGTATGACCTCCGTGCTTGTCTATTGGTCTTTAGTGGAACGATTATTTGTTGTGATTACTTTTATATTAGTGTTAAATGACCCCTAACTTGTATTTTGAGTAGAGTAAAAGCGCATTTGCTTGAGGACAAGCAAATCTCAAGTGTAAGGGTATATGATGAGGCGAAAAATGATCCGTTTTTAGGGGGTCATTTAAGCCCGAATTCGAATTTATTTAATCAAATATTGCCCTAAATCGTTCCTTTTGTGATTTTAGGTACTTTGGGAGTGAAATCTGGAAAAGGAAGCAATTCGGACGTTTTTGGAGCATAAAAGTGAAGAAAACGCCAAAGTCTTAATTTTCCATGCTGGGAACAGTAGGTGACGGCGTCAAGAGTAACATCCTGACGGCGTCAGGAGCAAAATTCCATGACGATCCAGTACAGATTTGAAGGCGTCACGAAGTAGGGCGTCAAGAGTAAAAGTCATGACGGCCTGGAAATGATTATCACTTGACGGCGTTAGATGTAGATCAAGGCAGTCCGAGAAGAGTTTTGGTGGCGAGGTAACGGCGTCACAAGTTTCGTCTTGACGCCGTCAGACCCCTTTTCCTATATATAGTTTTCTAATTTTCACATTAAAGAAGAGAGAAGTTTTGGAGAAACCCTAGTACGATTTTGGTGCGAATTTTACAGATTTTTCAAGGGTTCTAAGCCCTTGATACCTTTCATGTGTAATTGAGATAAGTGTTTTTTTTTTAATTCAATCAATATGTCTATGTGTTGGTTGTCTATATCTTGTTCTTGTCTTAATTTCATCATGCTAGGCTAGATCTATCTTGTGTTTGCTTGGATCTAATGAAACCTAGATGTTAATTATGTGTTGATTACTTGTTTATTCTTGTCTTGGATGAATGATTTATATGTTAGGCTTAAGAAAACTGGCAGATCTCTAATTGGTAACATGCTTGAACGTCTTAAGAAACATGAACCGACGCGCACTAGGTCTTTATTGGTTGTATTTAATGCATGAGCCACTGTTTACAATCCCTATAGTTGTGCTGGGCATGGTGTAGGAGGAGATAAGAGATCATAGAATTGGGGAGTTAAGTGTGCCACCCAATGAATGGTATTAAGGAATACGATCCGTCATCCATGCAATGATAACAAGTAATTAACGTATAAAAGATGTCTATGGAGTAGTGAAATCTAAGTAAACACATTTTCTCCACTTATTGCTCACAACTTAGTATAATTTAGTTTAATTTTCATTTCTCGTATTTTATTTTGATTGCATCTTTAGTATTGGGTTAGTTGATTAGCAACTAATTCCGCCCAAATCCTTCAAACCCGATAATTTACTTGCTTTCTAAAAATATAAAAATACAAAAATAATCATCTTTCATCTTTAGAACTAGTATTTAGGTTTTCTAATCATAGTGACACTATTCCTAGCTGAACAATCAATCCCCCGGTACTTGTCACTATACTATACTACAACGATCAGGTACACTGCCTGGTGGGGGTTGTAAGCTTCTCAGGATCCCTTGAGAGGTAAAGCCTGGTGCGATTCCCACGTATCAACATGAAAGGGAGGTAGGTACGAGTTGTGAGGGGAAGGGGATATAGTGGGATTGGGAAGAGGAGTGGAGAGTGATGGGAGGATGGTGATGGTTTGGAGGGTTACAGATTCACGGGGTGGAGATGAGATAGTAATGGAGGGTTTTATTTTTTTATCAGTGTTTGACCAAGAGGGAGGAGGAAGAAGTATACGTATGGTATATAAAACGTATTAGGGTTTGTGGTTAGGGTTTGGTTTTGGGCCATGGTATATGGTTTTGGGCCATGGAGAGGTGATGGGCTGGTGTGGTTTGTATATGCATTTGGTTTAAAGTATTAAGGGTACCCCGTTTGGTTAGTAACTTATAAGGTCCCAAGGACCAAACTTGTAACTTGCTGAAACTTTTAGGGCTGGTCTTGCAATTATCCCCAAGTCATCAAAAGGACCAAACCTGTCAAGCTAGATAAACCATAGGACCAAAAATGCAATTTTCCAAATTTGAAGCACCAGGGACTAAAACTGCCAATTTGCCAAAGTATAGGGACCAAATGTGTAATTTTCCAAATCTTTTTACCCAAAGATCATTTGTGTTATCATTTGACTTTTAAAGAGTTTGGGTTGACTTTTCTTTAAAATAAATGCCCAGGGACTAGTTTTGTAAAAAATTGAAAGTTGGGAGACTGAAACTGCCAAATATGCAAATTTTGTTCGTTTTTCGTTTGTTTTCACTCGTTTTGCATTAGAAACATATAAAACACGATCTTTGGGATTTTCTTCGTATTTTGGTGCATTTTTGAGTGTTTTTAATCGTTTTGCAGTTCAGATTTGACTAAAAATGATGAGTAATTACACACTCATCAAACCTCTACCCCCATAAACCCCCCTACAACCCACATCTCCTCCACCACGACTCGAGTTGACCGGTGTAAAAAAATGATTACGCAAAAAATGCAATCACCGCAAATGTCAGAAAACACAGCCATCATAACCACCACCACCACCACCAACACTCACCAGGAGACTTCAACGTTGGTGACAACAACTGTGACACAACGCCCATAGCAAAGGCCATGTCCCCGTTGTTTCTCAGAAGACACTAAGCTTTGCTACTATAACAACTACACCACATCGCAGCCACGTCACTTTTTTCGTAGATGCCGCAGACACTGGACCCATGGCGGCGTGCTCCGGGACATCCCTGTTAGAGGTGGTAGCCGGAAAAACACAAAAAGGAAAAACTCCATGAACCCTACCATCACTTCGGCTTATGTTACCACGTTTGATCAACCAGAGTACTAGGACTACCAGAGTGTGATGCCGCCTCCCCAGAGCCTGCTGCCGCCTACCCAGGGCCTGCCGCCGCCTCTACATGTGGATGATGCCGGTGATGTGAGTGTTCCGGATGAAGAGAATGGGTTTGTGTCGTCGTTGTTGGAGGATGTTTGTTTTGAGGAAGGTGTCTGGCCATTTTGTGGTAATTAGTGTAGTTTGTTTGTTGATGTGTTAGTTTTAGTGGTTTATGTACCCCATCCTTTTGGTCCCGATCTTTTGATGAATGGTAAATGATATGGTTGTAAATGTAACTTACCTTGATCTTTTGTTTTGGATACTCATTATATTTGACTTTTGCACATAGGACCCAGAATTGCCCAAAATGGATCAAATTGATTGACAACCATTGAAACTAGTTAAGAACTTAAGATTACATAATCTTCCACTAAAAGACCATAGCAGAAGCATAACAATTTATTGATCTTTTGGCTAATTCGTAGTAGTTATATTTACATAGGACCTAGAATTGCCCATTTTGACAATCATGTTTGACTTTTGCACATGATTGTACATGCACCAAAATACCCAGAATTGCCCAAAATGGATCTAAAAAGAAGGCACAAAAATAATGCGTAGGCACAAAAATACCCAAAATTACCCAAATTGACAATCAATTTTGACTTTTGCAAATAACATTATGGTTGACTTTTGCAAAAATACCTAATGGTTGACAAGCAAAACATAATAAATCAACACAACAAAACATAGATGACAGAAACATAACAAAATCATAATATATCATTAAAGTTCAAACATAACATTCATAAAAAGGATGGAAACATAAAAGGAACAATCAAAACAAAGATGATGATGAGTGTCTAAATACTCATCATTTTTACCTAATCTGAGCTGCCAAAACATCCAAAAACACTCAAATATGCATCATAGTACTGAAAATATCTCAGAAATGTGTTTTATATGTTTCAGATGCAAAATGATCAAAAACAGATGAAATATGAACAAAGTTTGCATAATTGGCAGTTTCAGTCCCTCAACTTTTAAAACTTGTCAAAACTAGTCCCTCGTTATTCTAAAACATGAAAAAGTCACCAAAGGTCCTTTTGAATCACAAATAAACCTTATTAGTCCTTTGGTGTAAAGTTTCACAAAATTACAAGTTTAGTCCCTTAACTTTGCAAAATAGACAAAAATGATCCCTGGGATATAAAAAACTTTGAGAAAATCAATTTTGGTCCTTGTACTAATCTTTTATGGCAAAAGTGGTCCTTGGTTGGAATGTTTGGTGAAATTACATGTTTGGTCCCTGGAGTTGCAGAGTTGGCAGAAATAGTCCCTGGGTGTTCAAAAATGAAAAAAAGAAACTATGGTCCTCATACTATGGAAACTTGGCAGAATACACCCTTGTGATAACCTTGGAAACATCCTAAGTCCAACCCCCCAACTTTCGGATAACTGCAAAATTGGTCCTTGTTTATTACTACAACCAAATGGACCCTTTTTATTAATATAAACCAAATCCAAAATAAACACAAACCAAGCCCACCCCATTATTCCCTGGCCCAACACCAAAAAGCCTACACCCTGGTATCAAATACCAGGGTCAAACAGTCAACCCCCGCCAAAACCACCCTTCTCCCTCACCCTTCCATCCACCTCACTGGTATCCTAATACCACCACCACCTGTCCACCACCTCATCACCCACTCTTCCCACTTGTCCCCTCCACCTCCACAACATCCCAAAACCTCTTAATTACTTGTAAAACCCTCACAATCAACCTGTGGATATTTTGGCGCCAAAAAGAATTTTAAATGGCTAAGATGAGTTGCAGTGATCCAATGGTTGTTATTTTTGCTGGGAAATGGTCCAGTGGGTCCCACAAACCCTAAAAGTCTCCTATAAAGAAGAAAGAAGCCAGGGAGAAGATTATTATTTTAGTTTTAGTTTAGATAAAATCGACATTAGTGTAATTTAATTTGTAGTTGTAATTCTTAGCTTAAATCAGTTATAATCATCAATTCCTGTGTAATCTTATCTTTTATTAATCATAATTTCAAGTTTCCTTTAGCAAAATCAGTTTTGGCAATTTTAGAGTATAATTGACAATTTGCTTTAATTTTGTTCGTTGTTGTTGTTTGTTGGTTCTCTTAGCTCACATAAGCCCTGACAAAGCTTGTCAAGCTTTAGAAACTCTAAAAACAGCTTAGTCTTTAAAAAACAAAAATGCTAAAAAGAATCAAGAAAATCAATGAAAAAAATCAAAAATCAATGGAAATAAAGAATCAAGCATGGAGCAAGGTTAATTATGGATTGCCTTTTGGTTTAGAAGCTTTTTGAAGCTAATAGGTGTGGGATTTGGTCCTGGTTCATGGTATTCAGCTTGGAAGCTCATTGTAAGGTTTAATCTCATTTATTTAATTTTAACTGTAGCTAGTTTACTTGTACTCAATTCTGTGTTTCTATGCTTAATTTGTGTTTGTTAATCATAATATAGCTTTTAATATGTTGCTTGATCATCAAATTCACTTGTTGTTTAGAATTGCATTTTCACTGTGGAAATTGCATAGTTGCTAATTCTGTGTCTCATGCTATAGTTGTTGATGTTTTATGCTCTATTGGTCTTATCACATCATAAATTATCATTTGAAATCAGTGTTGTGGTCTATTTAAGTCTTTTACTGTGAAACTCACAAAATCAACCTCATTAAGGTGTGTTTGGAATTGCTGAGTTAAGGGTGTTAAACTGAGCCTATGTTGTTAATTTTGGTTTATACATGTTACCCTGAGTTCTTCTAGGTCAGACAAACCATAAGGTTCAGTGTTTACTTGTATATAAGTCAAAATTAGCCTCTCATCTCATTAACTTAATCACTGTTAGAATTTACAACTCCATAATCATCAAACCAGTTCATAAGTTGTTAATATAGCTTAAATTAGTTTAATTATAACTTGTTATAGCTTAATCAGTCATTAGCGATCATTAGAATTTGGTTAAAGTCAATTATATAGTTTTAAGTAAAAAGTCAAAATATCACTTAGTCAGTTTTTGATTTAATTAGTTAATTTTCTATAGGTCTTATTATTAGGAGTTAAGACTTGTGCTTTTAAAATTATAATATTTTACTGCTCATCTTAATTAGACTATTTTTAGTTATTTTTATTAATCAAGTTTAACTGCTTAATTGATAGCTTTTTCTTAGCCATTTTCTGAAAAGCTCCCCTGCACCACAGGTATTGACCCATTTTCTTTGGCTCTTTGTGACTGACATAGTGGACCCCACCTCAAGATTTTTAGCTTTTTGAAAAGCTTATCAGTCAAGCTTGTTGGCTTAGGGCTTATTTCAGGCTTTTTAGCTTATTAGATAGGGCTGCATGCCCCATAAACTTTGTCCCATTTTCACTTATAAGCTGAGTACTCAGAGTTTAAACCACCACACCAAGCCCCACCTAGACTTCAATAATAAGCCATAAGCCCACCTTATTGGCTTATTTTGAAGTTGACCAGGTCAACTTGGAAGGTCAAGTTCCATTTTGGACTTCCTTTCACCTCTGTGGACCCCACAGAGGTCCAAAGGTGCTTGATTTGGACTGTTTTGGTCTGTGGTTAATTGGTATTGCTTATTTTTAATTCATAGCTTATTTGGTGTGCTAAATTGTCCTATCTTGCTTATTTCTAGTCCAACTAAGTCTGTTAATAGCTTATGTTAGTCTGTTATACCTTTGTTTAGCTTATTGAGTAGCTTTTGTTCATTTAAAAATCCTAATAAGCTAAACTTGCACACTGTTAAGAACTTTGGTGCCTAAACAGCTTATTAATAAGCTACAACAAAAGTTCCTTTATTAAAGTTGCTTAATTTAAGTATTTAAGTAGTTGTGTAAAAGAAAATTCAGAAAAAGCCAAATTTAAGAGAAGTGATAGCTTCTATTTAAGAAGCTTATTGCTTATTAGCTTATTTTCCTTAAGCACTTATAGTTTTTATAATTTTCATACGTTCCTGTAGTTATAAGATAATTTTATAAAAAGTTTTAGATTTTTCACTATTCATTTAGTATTTATTTGAATTTAAATTAGTTTAAAATAATTAATAATTAGTTTTTAATTAATAATAATTAGATAAAAAGTCTTAAAAATATATTTTCAGTTTTAAAATAAGTTTTATAATATTTTAGATTTTTCTAAGTTTTAATGTTATTTTTCTAGACTTATTTTATATTTTCTTATTATTTAGTGTATTATTAAATAGTTAAAAATAGTAATTAATTAATAATAATTAATTAAATAGTTGTAAAAATAATTTTAATTTTCCAATAATTTTCTTATATCATTAGGATTGTAAAAATATCATTTTCATATCCGTAGGCTTTTTATTTCTTAAAACTCACTTTTTATTTCGTACGTTTACGTAGATTTAAATTAAACGTACACGTTTTTAGATTTTAAACATTTCTAGGTTATTTGCTTTTACGTAATCATTCTCATAGTTTATTTAAGTTATTTTGTTTTAAAAATCTTTAGATTAAATCACTCACTCACTTATACCCTTTCCAAGTTGACCTGGTCAACTTCAAAATAAGCTAATAAGATGGGCTTATGGCTTATTATTGAAGTCTAGGTGGGGCTTGGTGTGGTGGCTTAAACTCTGAGTACTCAGCTTATAAGTGAAAATGGGACAAAGTTTATGGGGCATTCAGCCCTATCTAATAAGCTAAAAAGCCTGAAATAAGCCCTAAGCCAACAAGCTTGATTGATAAGCTTTTCAAAAAGCTAAAAATCTTGAGGTGGGGTCCACTATGTCAGTCACGAAGAGCCAAAGAAAATGGGTCAATACCTGTGGTGCAAGGGAGCTTTTCAGAAAATGGCTAAGAAAAAGCTATCAATTAAGCAGTTAAACTTGATTAATAAAAATAACTAAAAATAGTCTAATTAAGATGAGCAGTAAAATATTATAATTTTAAAAGCACAAGTCTTAACTCCTAATAATAAGACCTATAGAAAATTAACTAATTAAATCAAAAACTGACTAAGTGATATTTTGACTTTTTACTTAAAACTATATAATTGACTTTAACCAAATTCTAATGATCACTAATGACTGATTAAGCTATAACAAGTTATAATTAAACTAATTTAAGCTATATTAACAACTTATGAACTGGTTTGATGATTATGGAGTTGTAAATTCTAACAGTGATTAAGTTAATGAGATGAGAGGCTAATTTTGACTTATATACAAGTAAACACTGAACCTTATGGTTTGTCTGACCTAGAAGAACTCAGGGTAACATGTATAAACCAAAATTAACAACATAGGCTCAGTTTAACACCACCCTTAACTCTGCAATTCCAAACACACCTTAATGAGGTTGATTTTGTGAGTTTCACAGTAAAAGACTTAAATAGACCACAACACTGATTTCAAATGATAATTTATGATGTCATAAGACCAATAGAGCATAAAACATCAACAACTATAGCATGAGACACAAAATTAGCAACTATGCAATTTCCACAGTGAAAATGCAATTCTAAACAACAAGTGAATTTGATGATCAAGCAACCTATTAAAAGCTATATTATGATTAACAAATACAAATTAAGCATAGAAACACAGAATTGAGTACAAGTAAACTAGCTACAGTTAAAATTAAATAAATGAGATTAAACCTGACAATGAGCTTCCAAGCTGAATACCTTGAACCAGGACCAAATCCCACACTTATTAGCTTCAAAAAGCTTCTAAACCAAAAGGCAATCCATAATTAACCTTGCTCCATGCTTGATTCTTTATTTCCATTGATTTTTGATTTTATCTTTGATTTTCTTGATTCTTTTTAGTATTTTTGTTTTTTAAAGACTAAGCTGTTTTTAGAGTTTCTAAAGCTTGACAAGCTTTGTCAGGGCTTATGTGAGCTAAGAGAACCAACAAACAACAACAATGAACAAAATTAAAGCAAATTGTCAATTATACTCTAAAATTGCCAAAACTGATTTTGCTAAAGGAGACTTGAAATTATGATTAATAAAAGATAAGATTACACTGGAATCGATGATTACAACTGATTTAAGCTAAGAATTACAAATACAAATTAAATTACACTAATGTCGATTTTATCTAAACTAAAACTAAAATAATAATCTTCTCCCTGACTTCTTTCTTCTTTATATGAGACTTTTACGGTTTGTGGGACCCACTGGACCATTTCCCAGTAAAAATAACAACCATTGGATCACTGCAACTCATCTCAGCCATTTAAAATTCTTTTTGGCGCCAAAATATCCACAGGTTGCTTGTGAGGGTTTTACGGGTAATTAAGAGGTTTTGGGATGTTGTGGAGGTGGAGGGGACAAGTGAGAAGAGTGGGTGATGAGGTGGTGGACAGGTGGTGGTGGTATTGGGATACCAGTGAGGTGGATGGAAGGGTGAGGGAGAAGTGTGGTTTTGGTGGGGGTTGACTGTTTGACCCTGGTATTTGATACCAGGGTGTGGGCTTTTTGGTGTTGGGCCAGGGAATAATGGGGTAGGCTTGGTTTGTGTTTATTTTGGATTTGGTTTATATTAATAAAAAGGGTCCATTTGGTTGTAGTAATAAACAAGGACCAATTTTGCAATTATCCGAAAGTTGGGGGGTTGGACTTAGAAAGTTTCCAAGGTTATCGCAAGGGTGTATTCTGCCAAGTTTCCATAGTATGAGGACCGTAGTTTCCTTTTTTCCATTTTTGAACACCCATGGACTATTTCTGCCAACTCTGCAACTCTAGGGACCAAACATGTAATTTCACCAAACTTTCCAACCAAGGACCACTTTTGCCATAGAAGATTAGTACAAGGACCAAAATTGATTTTCTCAAAGTTTTTTATATCCCAGGGACCATTTTTGTCAATTTTGCAAAGTTAAGGGACTAAACTTGTAATTTTGTGAAACTTTACACCAAAGGACTAATAATGTTTATTTGTTATTCAAAAGGACCTTTGGTGACTTTTTCATGTTTTAGAATAACCAGGGACTAGTTTTGACAAGTTTTAAAAGTGGAGAGACTGAAACTGCCAATTATGCAAACTTGGTTCATATTTCATCTGTTTTTGATCATTTTGCATCTGAAACATATAAACACATTTCTGAGATATTTTCAGTATTATGATGCATATTTTAGTGTTTTTGGATGTTTTGGCAGCTCAGATTAGGTAAAAATGATGAGTATTTAGACACTCATCAATCCCCCACTCTAAAATATTGGTAGTCCCTAGCAATCTTTTGAGAAAATTTAATGGATTTTTGTCTCTTTACCAAAAGCCATTACTTCTGGAGTAGCCAAATGTTTCAGTTCAAGTAAGAACTTTGGTACACTGATAACCAAATGATTTTGAGCAAATCATAAGCTGTCAACGGATTTGATTTGTCTTTACCACAAGCCGTTTGCTTCTGGACTAGCCAACTCTTGATGCATTAATCATCTTGGTGAGCTGATTACCAATTATGGTTTTCCACTGCCTTTACCACAAGCCATAACCTTGCGGGCTAGTCAACTCTTTACTTTTTAGGATATGGTGAGTTGAATACCATACAATTTTCGGCAAATTGTAAGCCATCAACGGATTTGAGATATCTTTACCAAGAGCCGTTTGCTCTCGGATTAGCCAATCCTTATGTGGGTTAGACATGGTGGACTGATAACCATTTATTGCATTTCTAAGTGTGAAAAAACTTTAAATTTTGATCAAATGAGGGTGCTTGATGGAACATGTGTTTAAATTCGTGATAATTCCCCCCCCCCCCCCCCCCCCCCACACTTAGAAATGAATATTGCCCTCAATATTCAAAGTACCGGGTGTTAAACCAACACTTAGAACGTAAGAAGGAAATACTAATAACCTTTATTTTAGTTTATATACATTTTTTTTTTTTTTTTTTTTTTTTTTTTTTTTTTTTTTTTTTGAGGATATATACATATATGCAACATGTGGGTTAGTAACTCCCCCACACTAGGGTGGTACACACGGGTGAAAACCTATATATATGCTACTGTTTTTGTTTACCGAGTCGCTAGCTTGACTCGACCACGAATTAATTTGTTCATGGGGAAGTATTATGTGGAAGAGATAATCTCCATCGGACTTTCATTCAATATGTTTGGACAAACATTTGAAGCACGTGAAAATTCCACACCGATGAGATAAGAACCCGGCTCAAAATTTATAAATGAGAATGCCGGGGTCAAAGATAGTGTCCTCACTCCCGAAAGAGTGAAGAACAGGAGAAGCCACGGAATAAATGAAGAAGAGAAAGAAAGTCATGATAAATATCATGACTAACTCATCATCATCAGGAGGATTCATAGATTCATCATCATGAATCTCATCATTTAAGCTCATGTGATCTAGACATATCCCGGGTGTGTCTAGATCAAAATAGAATATATCATACTCCGGTGGACATATGATATGAGTGAGTTCACAGGAGAACTCCTCAAAGGTGAATGATTCATATTCGGGATTGATATGAGAGGGTTCACTGGGGAACTCCTCAAAAGTAAATGATTCATATACGGGGAGAGAATTATGAGAATGAGAAGTGGTAATACCACTAATCTTCTCTCCCGTATGATCAAAATGAAAGGTTTGCAATTCCGGAATAGAATCATTGATCAAAAGCTCACTATCCTCAACGGGGATAGGAGATGAAATAGGCTTTTCAATAAAAGCCTCGATTCTAGAAATGAGAAGATTAGCATTTAATAATGTAAGACGAAGATATTCGTCTTGGATTATTTCTTCATCATTCTCTTCTCCTAAGCTGACAAGCTCAGAAGGCAATTCCCCCACATAACTTATGTCTCCACAAGATAAAGAATAGTCCTCATCAGAATCAGAGAACATCTCAATATGATCTTTTGGGAAGACAATAGGAGGGGGATATCACACACATGATCAAGAATTCCATGTGACTCACTTGGGATTGAGACAAGGTTCTCAACACTAGACTTTATGAATTCGTCAGATTCCTTTGCAAGAATTGTGTCAAGATGCTCGTCCCCCATGCTCAGAGAGTGAGTGGGAACCTCGGGTGTGATAACAGCAGACTGAGGGAGTTGAGAAGGACCAGCAGTTATGGATTCTACAAGTTCCATTATTTCTACTGCTAGTGATTCAGTTATATTCTTTTCTCCCTGTATTTCTACTGAAGCAGTTTCAACTAAAGTTGAATCAAAAGGTTTCTCAGATACCTCTGGGATTGGAACAAAGTCATTTATTTCCTCAAGAGGATTTACTTTGACTTCCTTGTCCCCCATTATCAAGATATCTGAAGGGTCCTCTGAGTTTTCTTCTTCAATTGGTTCATCCTCATCACTTTCATCCTCAAGATATAATGAATTAACTGGAGGATCTTGTTTCCTAAGAATCAGATCCTTAAGACTGTTTATTCCATCTTGAATTGTCTTGTTGACTTGACTTTGAGCCATAATCATTTTAGTAATCAATTCAGCTCTAGCTAACTCGTCCTGAGGCAGTGGTTGAGGGTTTGGGTATTGTGAGGGTTGGTTAAAACCTAATTCATGATTGTTACAAGGAACCTGTTCATAGACAAACTGATTCCTATTTTGACAATCAGAGCTGTAGTGAGGGCCTCCACAATACTCACAACAGTAAAACTGCTGAGTCTCATGGTGTGGAATCTGGTGGAATGAATCAGTCATATCATGATAGGAATAGGGATTCTGGTTATAGACAGACCCGTTTCCTGACTCTACCAGCAGTGGCGCCAAGAAGGTGAGAATGAGACATAGAAAGAATCAAAGGGTTCTGGAGGGTGAGAAATGAAGAATCAAAAAGGTAGGAGGGTAAAGATGGGTATTTTTGTGTTTTATTTTATAAAAATATGAAAATATGGACAAAAGATGGTAAGTATACAATGGGTGTATATCCAGAATCACTGACGCTTTAAATTCGTATAGAATACGCACACAACCTCCCCAGCAGTGGCGCCAAAATTTGATTGGTGCTAAACAGTCAACTTAATTAACCAAAGGAATGGTCAACAAGTCAAACAGCTTAGGCCAATGCTCTCCGTGGAATACAGTGTTTCCCCGGGTCGTTATGTCCCAACGAGGCGTGCGAAGGTATTTTAAAGAATCTATGATCGAGTGATTATTAACATGAAAGGGTATAAGTGAGTGAGTGATTTAATCTAAGGATTTTTTAAACAAAATAACTTAAATAAACTATGAGAATGATTACGTAAAAGCAAATAACCTAGAAACGTTTAAAATCTAAAAACGCGTACGTTTAATTTAAATATACGTAAACGTACGAAATAAAAAGTGAGTTTTAAGAAATAAAAAGCCTACGGATATGAAAATGATATTTTTACAATCCTAATGATATAAGAAAATTATTGGAAAATTAAAATTATTTTTACAACTATTTAATTAATTATTATTAATTAATTACTATTTTTAACTGATGACGTATAGTCTATATTTGGGCCACGAGCCCAAAATATAAACATCACTAAGGCCTAAAACCACCATGAGTGGGCTATTATAACTTGGGCCGCATTAATAATGGGATTGGGCTCACGTAGACCCAAGCCCAACCAAACTACCCGGGCATAGATAAGGATCTCCTAATTACGGAATAGATATCCTTAGCCCGGATAAGCACCACGTGTTCGAAGAGTAAGGAGCAAGAAATCTACGAGGATTCTGCACCTATATAAGGAATGACATAATTCGCTTTAAAGGTACGATTCACATACCCTAAACTCTTTACGAGAATCCTAAAACCGATTATTTACTCTCACGCCGGAGGATAATCGTGGGAGACAATCCCACGATAAGCCTAACGGTGTTTGTTTATTTTCTTAGTGCGCAGGTTTCAAGCATTAAGAGCGAATTGGTACGAGAGCGAGAGCCCAAACTAGGAACGCCCAACTTTTGTATCAACAAGTGGCGCCATCCGTGGGACCCACACCAAGAATCAAGGAACTAGAATGACAAAGAGTAAAAATTCAAGCCAGCGAACTCCGCAGGTGGAAAAAACACGTGACCCCCAGAGGAAGAATCAACAAGATTCAACCCCTAGGCAGGCCTCTGGGACAACCAATACGCCTGGTCACCAAGAAACGGGACCTACCCAACCTCTCCCAGCGGTGGAATTGCCTGTAAGGACTACCCACGTCACCACCGTAGTCCCAAGCGTTGAAGAACTCCAGCGCACCCTCTTTAATACTCCTCACCAAACGGCACCTACAGTCTCTAAATGCTTCATTTGATTCCTCTTTTTCTAAAATTCTTCCTGTAAATTCTTGTACTATACATGCTACGATGTTTTTAAAAGTTATCATTGCGTCTGTTGTAGCTATTCTTGATAATTCTAATTCATTTATAGATTGTAAAAATCTATAAACATTTCCTGATGTTGATTTATATGAATCGTAATTTAATTCATATTCATTAAATGTTAAGAACGGCATGTTTGAATTTGATGGTGATAATAATGATAATGGAGGTTGCTTTTATAATGGTGATAGTGGGGATAGGCTATCAGCTATTCAGAAGCGAAAGCTTCAACTGATCAATCTGCAATTCAGAAACAACTAAGTTTCAACAGATAAGAGAGAATTCAATCTCAATGTAAACTCGATGGCTTTCATCTCAAAAACATACTCTGATTATTTCATGAGGCAAGGCCTTTATTTATACAAGTGGAGGTAGGTGTAAAGGATACAACCTACGTCATGGCTTACCTAATACTACACTAATAATTTACACCTAACGCACTATTGTGCATTATTGGAGGCGGCCGACAGGCATGGCTTACATTATTGCTAAAATACAAACTACGTCACACCACACTAAGGAAAAAGTTGAAAAAGTGAAGATAGTGGATAAGCAGGTGGCGCATTCACATGTCTTCAATAATGCTTGATTTTTTATCCTTTTTTTTTGTCTGCTTGCGTCTTTGTCTTCATTCCTGTCTTCATTTTTGCATTTGTGCGTTTGAACAATAATTACACATATGTTTTGATACGTAGTATAATCTTTGACATGGTGCAATTTTGAAATCTTCAGGTAGAGCCGAGAGTGACCCGGTGAATTTTTCAAATGGTTGTTCAAAATCTTCTAAGGTTCTTAATCATGCATCGTCAATCACTCCCTTGGAGAAGTTTGAGTAGATCAACATGGTTTTGCTGTAATAGTTGAGTTTAATGTCTGACTTCTGCTTTGTTCTTGTTCCTAGTCTTGAGGATGCAAAAAATACTCCGGCAAGAGCATCTACTAAATTTCTAGTGGATGGTGTTGCTGGTGGTGAATCATTCTGCTCCTTCTTGTCTGGGTAACGATCAGGATCGCTGACTCCCAATTCTGCTAATGTAATTGATGGCACTAGAAGTTTGTGATTGTCGCTGTCGAAGACTGGATAACTTGAGTGTAACTTGAAATATAATGATCTGCCTTTGGCAAAATGAGTATTGTACGCCTTAATGATGCTCTGTATTTCTGGTGGAAATTGCTGAAATTCTCGAATGCTAGTTCCGTCTGTATAAATCGTGTCTACTAATCCATGAACAAAGTATTCATGAATATCTGTTGGTGCAGCTCCTGGTAGGAATATTACTTTTGGTCCTACTGGTATGTCGCTTGGATAGAATGACTTGGTGGCTTGGACTTCATTATAGTGTATGACACTATCCCAAAGTCTTTGGAATTTCTCGATCGTTGGTTTCTTCATTTCTTCTCTTTCTTGTTTGGTTGGAATTTTTCTGATCAGATCGATTGGATTCAGTTTATGTGATCCTTCTCGTAATCTTTCTTGAAATCCTTGATTTAAAGAGATAAATCTCTTCGATCTCTGAACTTCTTCTGTTGTAACTGTCTTGTATGCTTCTTTGAATGCTTGTTGCGCTTCTTCATGTGAAGTGTAACTTTTGTGACTGACACTTTGTCCTATGATGTGTGGACTTGAAAGTGCCCAATCTGTGTAAATGCCTCTGAATGGTCCATTGAAAATAACGTACCATTTCTTTTTTTCCAATGCTTGATTTCTGAACTATTTCTTCAACATCTTCTTCTATTTTTATGAATTCGGTTTTGACTGATGATGTTTGGGTTTTTGAAGTGGATGGTTTTGATTTTTCTGGAGTGAAAGGTTTTGATGGTGAAGGTGTGGATTCTGTGGTTGATTCTGAATTGTCATTTTGGGCTAAATATTCCACTGTATTGGCTAGTTTTTCTTCTTCTTGTCTGATAATGGCTAGTTGTTTTTCTAAAGAGATACGTTGGTCTCTTTTTTGTTGTAGTTGGTGTCTAGCTGTTTTCAGTAATCCTTCCATTCTCTAGTGAGGGTATCTGCAAAAGTGTTATTGTTGCTTTTGATATATTTGATGTATGGATGGAATTGGTGTAGCTGCAGTTGCCAACGGATTAGTCGACCTCTACAATAGTCTTATTGTAATTTGTATCTCCAGAATCCTGTTACATATTTTGAGTCTGTTCGTAACTCAAATCTTGTTTGTAAAAGATCAATTTTCCATTTTTTCAAAGTTTTTAGACACACAAGTGTCTCTTTTTCATGAGTACTATAATTTTTCTCAGTTTCTGAAAATGTTCCTGAAATATATTTGCATAGCTTAGAATTGTATTTTTCTGTTTTTAAAACAGATTCTGTCTGTAATAGTTTCTGATCAGATTGAGGAATTTGACTTCCATCAATACTTTGTGTTTTTAATAGATTAGATTGAAGGATTGGAATTCCATCAATGTCTAATCCTAGTAATTTTTTCCCATTCTGAATCGCTTTCATACATCCTGCCCATGTGTCGTCTGATGCATCTGTTTCAATAATCAAAAAATCTTTTGTTTCCGGGTTATATAATTCCGGTAAACATTGTACATTAGTTTTAATATTTTGTACAAGTTGGGTGTCGGATGGTGTCCATTCCCAACGGATTTTCTCAGAAATTTTCTTTTGTAAAACTCTTCTTTCTTTTGCTAGATTTTTCAAAAATCCTTGCTCTGCTATATAATTCAAACATCCTAAGAATCTTTGAATTTGTTTTCTATCTCTTAATTTATCTGGAAAAAGTTTTAATTTTTCTTGTGTATTATTTGTTAAAGAAATAATTCCATTTTTTGCAATTTTTAATCCTAAATATTCTACTTCACTTTGAAGTAATTTTGACTTTTTTTGTGATAAAATCAGACCTTTTTTTTTTTATTCTTTGTAAAACAATTGATATTGCCTTTATATGATCTTGTTCATTTTCTTTTGTAAAAACAATGATATCGTCAATGTATGCTAAGCAAATGTTTTCTAATCCTTGCAAATTATTATCCATAAAACGTTGATAAATTGATGGTGCTTGTTTTAAACCAAAAGGTAATACATTCCACTCATAATGTTTTTGTGAAGGACATGAAAATGCTATTAATAGTTTAGTTGATTCATCTAGTCTTAGTTGCCAATATCCTGATTTGGCATCGAATGTGCTAAAATGTGTATTTCCTTTTAATTTTTCTAAAATATAGTCTTTTCTTGGTAACTTATAGGAATCTCCTATAGTTGCTTTATTCATTTCTTTATAATTTATGACCATTCGTCTTTTTCCTCTTTTAATTTCATTTTTATTTTCAACATAAAATGCTGGTGCTGAATGCGGACTTGAACTTTCTCTTATTATTCCTTTTTCTAATAATTGTTGACATTCTTCTTTGAATTCTTTAACATCATTCGAAGTATATGGTATTCTATTAGGTACATTTATTTCTGCTAATGGATCCTTTAATTTTATTGAAATTAATTGATTGTTAGTATTTATATCGTCTAAAGGATTTTCACTACATACTTCTTTTAACGCATTTTCTATTTGTTCTTTTCTCATTATTAATAATACTTCTACTTGAAAATTTATATTTCGTTTTATCATTCGTATATATTCTATTCGTGTAACAATTGGTGTTGTTACTAATTCTCCTGTTTCAGTATGTTTTATAATAACAGATCTATCAGTCTGTGTAAATGGTTGATATAATTTTAAAAAATTATTTCCAATTATTAGATCTACGCCTGAATCATGCATGTAAATAGTTGGTGTTATAAACTTCTTTTTATTAATATATATATAGGTACCATTCTTCCTACATACCATATTTTATGTACTGATTTGTCAGCTATAACTATTTTTTGTGGTTTAATTAATTTTTCCCAATCTTTTAATATCTTTCTTTTTCCAAAGCATATCGATGCTCCAGTATCTACATATGCAAATACTTTTTTATTTTCAATTGCTACTTCAATGAATGTTGCATTTGGATTATCTCTTGATTTTTTATTTTTATTCATTTTTGTCCTTTTATAGAAATACTTTTTTAGTAAAAGTTGATTACTTAATCTGTTTCATAAAATGGTTCTCCAAAATAATCAAAATCATTATCATCATAATAATCATCTAATTCTTCTGACTCACTTTTATAATATTTTTCCATTCTTTTATTATAATCCAAAAATTGTTTTTTCAATTCTTCTTCGTTAGTTGCATCAAGACTATATTCATTTAAATATTGAACAATTCTCATTCTTGAAATCATAAAAGCTAATGGATTTTTTTATTTCTTTTGGAAATGGTGGTATAAAAATGACTTCAAATGAATTAATTTCTTCGTATTCCCATATATTTTCCCATGTAAGTTTTGTAGTGGCTAATTTGGTTCTTTTTTCATAATATTCAAATAATATTTTAAAAACTAAATATGAATTATTGTCTTCAAAATCTAATTGTGACTCAAAACTTTCTTTTGTTTTTAGTTGGATTAATTGTTGCCATATTTTATTTTGGAATCTTTTTCTTTCTCTATCGAGTTCTTTATTATCATTACTTTCTATTTTATTTGTTATAGCAATATATAGTTGTTCCAATTCTTCTTTGTTGTAATGATTTGGATTAATATATTCTAATTGATGAACACATGCTTCAGTGTTAATAATTTGTAATTCTTGATTTAATTTTTCTTTTAATATTCCACTCATCTTGTTTAATATATCTGTTCCATAATATTTCTAAGTTTTTCTTCACAAATTAATTTTGTTCTACGAAGTATTCGTAATCTTTTCATAAGTCGTATTTTTCCAAAAACGTTTATTCCATTTTTTAATTCAATTTCAGTTTCCTGAATATGTATTTTAAACTGTTTGACTACCTCTTTTTGCTCATTTATTGCTTTTCGAAGTATTTCTTGATAAAGACTCATATTAACAAATAATTAATTTTGATCTAACTTCTTGTATTACTATCATATTTTCTTTTAACTTATTTTTTAATGTTTTGAAATACCAATTTATATCAATGTTCTGAAAACCAATATATATTAGTTTTTTATTTCTTTTTATTCTACTTTTGACAAATTTTATTTCTCGTAACGTAGTTTTTCTTTGCGAATATAAAATTTTTAGAAAATGATTATAATATTTATTATGATTATTATTCATTTGTATTTTTGTATCGCTCATATTCTTAAACTTAATGATCGTATCATTTCCTTCATCTCTTTTATTTCTTCTTGCGTATTGGAGGATTCTCCATTTGTTACTGAAATTGGTTTTTCAATTGTTGGTATCCATACGGATTGTATTTCAGATGTTGAATTTCTTTTTTCAATATATTTATGTTTTGAAAATAAGCTTGGTGTTTCAAGTTTTAATAATGGTTCAAAAAGTTTGTCTATGTGAATTCTATTATCTGTTTTAAAAGTGATGAAGGAAATGATACGATCATTAAGTTTAAGAATATGAGCGATACAAAAATACAAATGAATAATAATCATAATAAATATTATAATCATTTTCTAAAATTTTTATACAGTGGACAACACTGTGCCGCCGGGCGCACCCAACAGGGATAGGGTACCCAATGCTGAGGCAGATATTCTTGCAGCGAATGAGGACGCACCTGACCTAACGTTGAGTAATTTTGTATCCCAAAATTACAAAACTCTAACCGCCTTTATGCAAGAAGAAGCGAGGAGAAGGTCGAACATGAGCCTGCAAGCCCGGCTCAACTTTGGTCCTGAACACGAAGCATCACTACCACGCCACCTACGAGGAAGACGCGAAAACAATGAAAAACTTGCCACTATCCATGATAGGTTGGGTACGATATCTGACTCACAATATTCAGAGGAATATGAAGACGGCGAGAGGCGCACTAATGTTCATTCCAGACTTGGTAGTCGAGGGATACAAGATAGATTAGGACCTCAACACTCACCAAGCGAAGGTTCCTCCAGGTCTGGGAGCAAAAGAATTCATGACAGATTAGGGAGAAGAATATCCCCAAGCGAAAGCCCCTCAAGCTCTTCCTCTGAAGGAAGCCGGCGCAAGCGCCGCAAAAGAGATTACTTCTCTTCCAACGACTCCTCGGACAACGAGGATAAGGAAATAGGACACTGGAAGTCTAGAGGAAGACGTCGCGAAGAAG
The DNA here is from genome assembly GCA_030686995.1 of Artemisia argyi. Classification (NCBI taxonomy): domain Eukaryota; kingdom Viridiplantae; phylum Streptophyta; class Magnoliopsida; order Asterales; family Asteraceae; genus Artemisia; species Artemisia argyi. The sequence continues at coordinate 181,543,924 of CM060683.1, forward strand.
AAGAAGAAGACATGTCTCTTCCGTGGCGTCGCCAGAAAGTTGATGCATTTACACGACGCATCAGCGATTACTCCGATCACAAAAGGAGGCGCATGCCTATTAATGTCAAAACATATGACGGAACAGGTGATCCGGATGACCACCTAAAAATTTTCAAATCGGCCGCTACCATCGAAAATTGGTCACAACCTGTGTGGTGCCATATGTTTAATTCCACCTTAGTAGGGAATGCGCGCACGTGGTTTAGCAAGCTCCCACGACAGAGCATTGGCGGGTTTGAAGAATTACGGAAAGCATTCCGTTTAAACTTCACCCAAAGAAAAAAGTGCGCTAAAAACCCTGTTGAACTAGCCAGAGTAAAACAGCACCAAGGGGAATCAATCAGTGCTTATGTGGAACGCTTTAAAGATGAGTGCATACATGTCAAAGCGTGTCCCGAAGTCCTAAAAATTTCAGGGTTCATGAATGGGATTAATAACCCCGAACTTATTCAGAAGCTAAACGACAAGGTTCCCCAAACCTTCGATGAGCTAATGAAGCGCACAAGATCCTTCGAACAAGGAGAAGCAGCCGCTGCGGACAGCAAAAAAGGCTACTCAAATTATAGGCAACAAGAACAGCCTAGGAGACAATCCAACGATCAGAATAGCAACCGCAGCAGGAATTATCGCAGTGGAAGAGAAAACGACAAATATACCCCTCTCACAAAGACTCCGAGGGAAATATTTGTAACAGAAGGTGCAAACTTCCCAAAACCTCCACCAATGCGTACCGCAGAGGACAAGCGCATAGGGAATGGATACTGCGAATACCATGGCCAAAAAGGCCATACAACCAACGAGTGTGTCCAGCTACGCTAACTGATTGAAAAATTAGTAAGAGAGGGCAGAATGGACCACCTCGTAAAAAACATCAAAGAAGGGAAGGACAAGCAAAGGAATGGAGGCAAGAAAAAACCTCCCAAATACAAAGCTGACATCATCTACATGATACAGTCATGGCAACGCAAGATAAAACAAAAAGTCAGTCAAAAATTCTCTCCAAAAAAAGAGATATCTTTCCCTACTCTAGCTGCGGACAACGCAGTAGTAGAGCCACTAACTATTGAAATACATACGGGGGGACATGATATCCACCGCATGTATATCGATGGGGGGGGGGGGCATCCGCAGACATTGATGAGGCGAAAAATGATCCGTTTTTAGGGGGTCATTTAAGCCCGAATCCGAATTTATTTGATCAAATATTGCCCTAAATCGTTCCTTTTGTGATTTTAGGTGTTTGGAGAGTGAATTCTGGAAAAGAAGCCATTTTGGACGTTTTTGGAGCATAAAAGTGAAGAAAACGGCAAAGTACCAAATTTCCATGCTGAAGATACAAGGTGACGGCGTCAAGAGTAATATCTTGACGGCGTCAGACATGAAGATTAAAATACCGAAGGTGGTGACGGCGTCAAACGCCCTCATGACGGCGTCAAAGTGGCAAGAATAAAATACCGTGGTCGGTGACGGCGTCACATAAGCCGTCATAAGTAGATCAAGGCCGTCCCAGGAAGTATATGGCGGCGAGGTGACGGCGTCACATATAACTATTGACGCCGTCAGCCTACTTTTCCTATATATAGTTTTCTAGTTTTTTCATTAAAAAGAGAAGAAGTTTTGGTGAAACCCTAAAGACGATTTTGGTGTATCTTTTACAGGTTTTTCAAGGGTTCCAAACCCTTGAGACCTTGCATTGTAATTGAGATAAGTGTTCTTCCAATTCAATCAATATGTCTATGTGTTGGTTGTTTATATCTTGTTCTTCTCTCAATTCTACTATGCTAGGCTAGATCTCTTTTGTGTTTGCTTAGATCTAATGAAACCTAGATGTTGATTATGTGTTGATTATTTGTCTATTTTTGTTTTGGATGAATGATATTATATGTTAGGCTTAAGAAAACTGGCAGATCTCCAAATGGTAACATGCTTGAACGTCTTAAGAAACATGAACCGAGGCGTACTAGGTCTTTATTGGTTGTATTTAATGCATGAGCCACTGTTTACAATCCCTATAGTTGTGCTGGGTCATGGTGTAGGAGGAGATAAGAGCTCATAGAGTTGGGGAGTTATGTATGCCACCCCACGAATGGTATTAAGGAATACAATCCGTCATCCATACAAGTGTAACAAGTAATTAACGTGTAAAAGATATCTAGGGAGTAGTGAAGTCTAAGTAAACACAATTTCTCCAACCACTGCTCACAACCTTAGTATAATTTAGTTTAATTTCATTTTTAGTATTTTATTTTAATTATATAATAGCTTTGGGTTAGTTGAATAGCAACTAATTCCGCCCACTCTTCCAAAACCCGAGATTTTACTTGCTTTCATAAAAATATAAAAATACAAAAATAATCATCTCTCACCTTTAGAACTATTAATTAGGTTTTCTAATCCTAGCGACACTATTCCTAAGCTGAACGATCAATCACCCGGTACTTGTCACTATACTATACTACAACGATCAGGTATACTGCCTGGTGGGGGTTGTAAGCTTCTCGAGATCCCTCGAGAGGTAAAGCAAGGTGCGATTCCCACGCATCAAGTTTTTGGCGCCGCAGCCCGGGGAATAGTTATTGTCTAGGTTAGGATTTCTTTTTATTAGGTCTACTTGCTAGATTCCTTTCTAGTAAGATTTTTATTTTTATTTTGCTAGATTCCTTTCTAGTAAGATTTTTATTTTTATTTTTAGGTCTTCTTTGGTCTATCTTATTTCTTCGTGCCTTTGTTCGTAACTCTTTACCATCCGACATCATGGAAGGTGGTAACATCTTTGAACCCATCATCCCACCACAACAAAACCCACCATTAGAACCCCTTAGGCCCCGATCCTTAGGAGAGTATTCCCGACCTAGCCACCAAGGCTACCGAAATACCATTGAGCTCACCGGAGACTATGTGACCCCCTTGCGATCCGACACCATCCGGTTGGTGCAAAGTGGATGTGCATTCCATGGACTTCGTTCCGAAGATCCAAACCAACACCTTAAGGACTTACTCAAAATCGTAGATTCCATAGACCTAGGTGTTGAAACTAGAGAGACTACCCGTTTACGCCTATTCCAATTCTCTTTACGGGATCAAGCTAGTCAATGGCTTGAGCGTTTACCCGCGGGATCCATCACCACATGGGATGATCTCACCACTCATTTCCTTGCTCAATTTTTCCCACCGGGAAGAACTACTAAGCTTAGGAATGACATCTTGATGTTCCAACAACGTCAAAATGAATCTCTTTATGAAGCATGGACTCGTTTCAAGGACTTACTCCAAAAAGTCCCTCATCATGGCATAGATCTTTGGCTCCAAGTCCAAATCTTCTATGACCATATCGACATCTCCACGAGGCGAACCATTGACCAATCGGCCGGTGGTAAGCTACGTGATCTTAGTGCGGAACAATCATGGGAACTCATAGAAGATCTTGCTCTCTATGACAATGAAAGTTGGAATGATCCCCGTGATTTGAACAAAACGGTCAAGGCAATATCTTTGCCTTCGAACAATTCAAGCACTCCCGACCGTAGGATCATGGAACTTGAGGACCAAGTCAAGTTTCTCATGAAATCTTACGAAGCTCCGAAACATTCAAGCCAAGTGAACAAAATCACTTCTTCATGCGAATTATGTAGTGGTCCCCATGACACTCATGATTGTGTGGAACTCCCCGGAACAGCTTTTGCGGACTACGCATCCACGTGTACCGACGAAGCGGGAGATAAGTGGTACACTTTCAAGCCCGAGCCAAACACATACGGTGATTCATACAACCCCTCATGGAAAAATCACCCAAACCTTAGGTGGAAGCAAAATCAACCCAATTCTTCCAATCCGCCTAATCGTTACCAATCAAACGGTCCACCATCCAACCGTACCTTCAACAACAATCCTTCTAACAACTATGGTAGTACCAACAATCTTGAAGGATTGATGTCGAAATTCATGGCATCTCAAGAAGCCCGCATAGCTAGGTTCGAAACCGAATTCAACCAACAATAAACGGAGATGACCAATAAGATCGACAACTTGTTGAAAGCCCTCAACAACCAAACATTAACCACACCTAGGAAGGACACTAGGGACACCAATAGTGGAATCCAAATTAAGGACCCCTCATCATCCAAACATGTCCACTTTGTCAATGTTTTCACCATTAAGCCGATAGATAGGGAGATACAAGAGAGTGACAAGGATGAAGTTAGAGTTGAAGCCAATAGTGAGGATGAGAGTTGGGAAGTTGAGGTTAATAAGGATGAGGAATTGGGGGAGATAGAACCTATAGAGAAATACTTTGATAAGTTGCCAACCGAGGAAGAACGGGAATACCATAAGGATTTATTCGATAGTCCCGAGAAAACATATATTTTTGGCGACCCTCTAATCAAAATGGGAGACCCCTCTAACATTAACATCCCATGCAATATCGGGCACATGCATATATGGAAAGCTTACATCGACCTTAGATCCCCCGTGAACATCATGACTAGGACTTATTACAATTGGGTGATGAAGAAGCAACTCAATTTTAGGATGATGCCCGGTAAGAATCTGATAAGTAATTTTGCAGGAAGAGTGAAGGGATTACATGTGATTATAGGGAATCTCACTTATGAGATCGATTTTATGATAGTTGAGGACACTCGTCCGGTGATTGATGCTGACCTAAGCCAAATAATATTCGGAAAACCATTTGTTGAGACCACTAGGATGAGTTATGATCCGACTTTAGGGATAGTTAGGTTCAAGAAAGATAATGATGAGGTTGCTTATCAAATGCCCTACAAGATCGAACAATACCGCCTTCTCTCTAATTTCGAAAAGGAACAGAAGCAAGCGGCTTATTATAGGAATGAGGAGGATAGACGTAGAGGAGTAGAGTATGTTAGAAATAAGATGCTTGGTTTCTACAAAGAATGCTTGCAACTAGGTCCGGAATACAAAACTGGTTTAGAAGACGACCTAGAGAGTGGAACCAATGATGAAGTCACGTAGTAACCCATGACTTTGAGTCTAGCTACAAGACTCGTAAATAAAGAAAAACGCTTCTTGGGAGGCAACCCATGTTTTGTGTGATTTTATTTGTTTGATTGTTATTTGTTTCCGTATGCATGTTTTATTTTTATTGTTGGTTAATCATGTTTCTCAACCAAAATGTGGAAATACTTTATTATGTTGTTTGGCCTAGTCTTAACTCCACCTAAAGGTATTTTTGCAAAAGATAAGTGTAAGGGGAAACCCCAAATATGTTTTTAAGAAACACACCGATCATGATTCTCCACAATATTTAATGAACATGTATATTCGTATTTGTTAGTGTCAAATGCTTGTATTGAGTCATAATGAAGTTTTGCAGGATTTTCCAGGAAGTAGGACAAAGTTTTTCCAGAAATTTTCCGGAAACTTAACATAAGAATTTCTGCAGGTCCATTCTGACGGCGTTAGAGTATTGCTCTTGACGGCGTCAGGAGTTAAAATCTGGAAATTTTACCGGTTTTGTTTTTCTAACGGAGTCTTATGGTTTTTGTGAATCATTAAGTTTTATAATCTCCAGGAAATCTGCAAACTTCATTCCACAAGCATTATATCTTACTTTGCTTTCTAGGATTTAGTAACTTATATAGGATGCCGCCGATTTTACGCGAGGTTGCCTTGTCTATTGTTGTCAGGATTTACAGGTTATTTATGACAAGAAGATGATTTATATTCTGGAAGGGAAGCTTTGATTGTTCGTTTTCTTGGAGGAAGATTTAACCTGGCCAACCTATAATCCATACCGAGCGAATCAGGGGAGTATTTGATTTCATTCTCTTTACCTCTTAACTTTTACATTCTTTACTTGAACATTGGGGACAATGTTCATCCTAAGTGTAAGGGGAGGGTAAAAAGATGATACCTTACATATGCACTTTCGCTTGAGTTTGTTTTGTTTGATAGTAGATGCGTAATAAAAATATGAGAAATACTTGTTAGTGTAATTTTAGCGCCAAATTTAAACTTTTTTACAACATTTAGGAGTGAAACTTTAGCCATAGCAAGCGTCTCATGGATAGGGGATTGTATGACTAGCACATAACCGTATATTCAGAAAAAATTTCCACCCAAAAATGTGAGGTTCGCCTTTAGATTTGATAGGAAAAGCATTCATTATTAGTGCTTATGAGTGTACCGGTAGCATTTAGATTCTAGAACTTGCGTTAGTGATGCATCCCGAGACCGCGAGTGAGACTACATTCGTGTGGTAGGATTTACTACATGATAAGAGGCATTAGGATCACCCTTGTGTTAAACCCGTATCATAATTACTTGACCATTTAAGTCATATTACTTGGCTAGTTAAGTCAACTAATTTTTCCCACACCCTTAGCGTTGTACTCATTTTTAGTACACGAAACCCCTAGTACACCCCTCCAAGCCTATCTTTTCGTTTCTAACTTTAAGCATCTTACTTAAAGGAAGAATTTGTTACACCCCACTTAAATGTACACCCAAATCGCCTTAGCCTTCCGTGTATGCGCTCATTTTTAGTGCATTATTGTTATTTGTTAAACCCTAAGTTAACTTTCTAATTGATTACATGGTTGCTAAGTCGAGTCATATCATTGTACATATTGTTTTGGGACTATTGGGACTCATGGGTAAGTACTTATTTTATGGAGTAATGGGGAAGAACATAATATATTACCCCCATATGTACGTTAATCTTAAAAGTGCTCCAAGTGTTTTGATTTTCTTAATTCGAGTCATTAGATTAGTTAATTGTAAAGTATGTAAAGATTCAAGTGTAAGGGGAACGTTTATACCCCTATGATGTATTATTTTGGATGGTAGGGTAAAAGTGTATGAAAAAAAAAAAAAAAAAAAAAAAAAAGAGAAAAGAAAAAAAAAAAAAACATACGGACTACCATCCCGTTTTTATTCTATGTTTATTTTATATTTTTGTTATTTTTCATTTATTAGCTTAAGTCGAGTCTAATCTTGGCTTAGCTTACCGAAGGTGGTGACGGCGTCAAACGCCCTCATGACGGCGTCAAAGTGGCAAGAATAAAATACCGTGGTCGGTGACGGCGTCACATAAGCCGTCATAAGTAGATCAAGGCCGTCCGAGGAAGTATATGGCGGCGAGGTGACGGCGTCACATATAACTCTTGACGCCGTCAGCCTACTTTTCCTATATATAGTTTTCTAGTTTTTTCATTAAAAAGATAAGAAGTTTTGGTGAAACCCTAAAGACGATTTTGGTGTATCTTTTACAGGTTTTTCAAGGGTTCCAAACCCTTGAGACCTTGCATTGTAATTGAGATAAGTGTTCTTCCAATTCAATCAATATGTCTATGTGTTGGTTGTTTATATCTTGTTCTTCTCTCAATTCTACTATGCTAGGCTAGATCTCTTTTGTGTTTGCTTAGATCTAATGAAACCTAGATGTTGATTATGTGTTGATTACTTGTCTATTCTTGTTTTGGATGAATGATATTATATGTTAGGCTTAAGAAAACTGGCAGATCTCCAAATGGTAACATGCTTGAACGTCTTAAGAAACATGAACCGAGGCGTACTAGGTCTTTATTGGTTGTATTTAATGCATGAGCCACTGTTTACAATCCCTATAGTTGTGCTGGGTCATGGTGTAGGAGGAGATAAGAGCTCATAGAGTTGGGGAGTTATGTATGCCACCCCACGAATGGTATTAAGGAATACAATCCGTCATCCATACAAGTGTAACAAGTAATTAACGTGTAAAAGATATCTAGGGAGTAGTGAAGTCTAAGTAAACACAATTTCTCCAACCACTGCTCACAACCTTAGTATAATTTAGTTTAATTTCATTTTTAGTATTTTATTTTAATTATATAATAGCTTTGGGTTAGTTGAATAGCAACTAATTCCGCCCACTCTTCCAAAACCCGAGATTTTACTTGCTTTCATAAAAATATAAAAATACAAAAATAATCATCTCTCACCTTTAGAACTATTAATTAGGTTTTCTAATCCTAGCGACACTATTCCTAAGCAGAACGATCAATCCCCCGGTACTTGTCACTATACTATACTACAACGATCAGGTACACTGCCTGGTGGGGGTTGTAAGCTTCTCGAGATCCCTCGAGAGGTAAAGCAAGGTGCGATTCCCACGCATCAGACATCCTATATGATCATTGTTTCAAAAGGCTACGACCTGAGATACAAAGTCAATTGATACCAGCCACAACTTCGTTGACTGGATTCACAGGAGAAAAGATTTGGCCTATTGGGCAATTGCGCTTGCTAGTAGTTGTGGGCGATGAACAACATTCAATAGAAACATGGATAAATTTCATGGTAATCAAGTCTCCCTCACCATACAATGGCATCATTGGGAGACCTGGAATATCATCCATGCGCGCTGTACCATCCACAGCACATGGGATGCTCAAATTTCCAGTGGAAGGAGGAGTTGTCACCCTCTACAACACCACGGTACCACCAAAAGAATGCAACACAGTAACCAGTGAGGTGGAGAATATTCCAGAACAGCGCACAGAAAAAACACCAAACTTAAAGGTCGCTATTCACCCTGATTACCCAGATCAACAAATTTCGATTGGAGGTTCTTTATCTGACAAAGGTAAAGCAGCTGTGTGCGCACTCTTGCAAAAGAACCTAGATATCTTTGCATGGGAACCAAAGCACATAACCGGAGTGCCACGCTCTATCACAGAGCACAAGCTACAAATCCAACAAGGATATCCCCCAATACGACAGAAGAAGCGCGTCCAGGCCCCAGATCGTGCAAAAGCTATTCTGGAAGAAGTACACAAACTTGTAGACGCAGGCATCATGCGCGAAGTATACTATCACGACTGGCTTTCTAATCCAGTGATGGTAAAGAAGAATAATGGCAGTTGGAAGATGTGCGTGGACTTCACAGACCTCAACAAAGCATGCCCACGAGACTGCTATCCACTGCCGGAGATAGACTGGAAAGTAGAATCCCTGTGCGGATATCCTTTCAAATGCTTCCTAGACGCATACAAAGGATATCATCAAATCCAGATGGCAGTAGAGGACGTAGAAAAAACAGCTTTCCACACAAGTCAAGGGGTCTATTGCTATACTAAAATGCCCTTTGGCCTAAAAAACGCAGGAGCAACATACCAGCGATTGGTGGACACAGCTTTCGAAAAACAAGTAGGTCGAAACTTGGAAGTCTACGTTGACGACCTTGTCATCAAGAGCCACACAGAGGATGAATTGGTGCGAGACATCGAGGAAACGTTCAAAACATTGGGAAAAATAAACATGAAGTTAAATCCCAAGAAGTGCACCTTTGGCGCAACAGAAGGATGGAATCAAACCTTGCCCAGAAAAAACAAAAGCTGTTATTGATCTTCCCTCACCGCGCACACTCAAAGAAGTCCAGTCATTAAACGGAAAGCTAGCTGTGCTAAACCGTTTCTTATCTAAGTCAGCAAACAAATCACTCCCTCTCTTTAAAACACTCACGAAGTGCACCAAAAAGGGAGACTTTCGTTGGACTGAGGAAGCAGAAGAAGCTTTCCAACAGCTGAAACAACATCTGACATCACTCCCCAAACTTTTCGCACCTCGACCAGGAGAAGAGTTGATCATGTACTTATCTGTAACCCACAGAGCAGTTAGCGCAGTACTATTGACAGATAGAAACTCCGTCCAGACACCCATATACTTTGTAAGCAAAGCATTGAAGAAGACAGAGACCAACTACAACGCCATGGAAAAGCTGGTCTTAGCTCTAGTATTCGCAGCTAAAAGACTGCGCAGATACTTTCAGGCACACCCAATAGCTGTAATCACAGACCAGCCAATCAAACAAGTTATCTCTAAACCTGACGCATCAGGGCGGCTACAAAAGTGGAGTGTCTTGTTAAGTGAATGTAACATCTCGTATAGACCACGCACTGCAATCAAGGGGCAGATATTAGCCGATTTCATTGTTGAAAAGCCAGGCACCGATAGTCCAACCTCAACAACCAAAACAGATCTACAGAAACCCTGGATTCTGTTCACGGATGGATCCTCATGCGTGGATGGATTAGGCGCAGGCCTTAGTCTCACTAATCCAGAAGGAATGGAATTCACCTATGCACTGCGCTTCGAATTTACAGCCACAAACAATGAGGCAGAATATGAAGCCCTACTCGTTGGACTGCGTATTGCAATCCAAATGGGTGTACGCAACCTGGAGGCAAACGTGTATTCTAGGCTAGTAGCTAACCATGTGCTAGGTGAGTATAAAGCCAAAGATGAACACATGATCCAATACCTGGAAAAGACCAAGTCCTTAATTTAGAACTTTGATAGGTTCACAATAAAACAAGTACCTAGAGGGGACAACAGGAAAGCTGATGTGCTTAGCAAGATTGCATCTACAAGCTTTGTGCACTTATCAAAATAGGTATTGGTAGAAACCCTACAAAACAAGTCAATCTTGGAAATGGAAGTATCCACAGTGATAGAAGAACAAGATCCTACGTGGATGACACCTATCATTGAATTCATTAGCAAAGGAGTCCTACCATAAGATCATAAGGACGCTCGAAGAGTGCGGCGCACAGCGCATCGATTTGAACTACGAGACAACATCCTCTATCGACGTTCTTTCTTGCAACCTTGGCTCCGATGTGTTGGACCTCTTCAAGCAGACTATGTACTCCGAGAAATCCACGCCGGATCATGTAGCATGCACTCCGGACCACGGTCTGTTGTAGCGCGCGCTCTACGGTCGGGGTATTATTGGCTAACTATGCACCGCGACGCGCGAGATATGATAAAAAAAATGCAGCAATTGCCAAGTACACAGGCCAATTCCGCGCCAACCACAACAAGAGCTAACTCCCATCACCTCACCATGGCCATTCTACAAATGGGGCATTGACATCGCAGGCCCTTTTCCAGTTGCAGCAGGAGGGCTAAAATTCCTCATCGTAGCCATAGACTACTTTACGAAGTGGATTGAGGCAAAGGCAGTGGTGAGTATCACGGGCAACCAGGTAAAACGCTTTGTATGGGATAATATTGTATGTCGCTTCGGACTACCTGGAGAAATCATATCAGACAATGGGAAACAATTCTGCGACAACACATTCAAAGATTGGTGCGCGCAACTGAACATCACACAACACTTTGCTTCAGTAAAACACCCACAAACCAATGGTTTAGTTGAGCGCGTGAATCGCAGTCTAGGTGAAGGAATAAAAGCGCGCCTTGACAGACACAAAGGAAAGTGGGTGGAAGAGCTATCACATGTCTTATGGGCGCATCACACAACAATCAAAACCAGCACTGGAGACACACCATTCTCCCTTGTCTACGGAACAGAAGCCGTCATACCCGCTGAAATAGGAATGCCAACTATAAAAACAGCAGAGGTCAACGTCACAACAAATGACGAGGAGCTGCGCATAGACTTGGACTTACTGGAAGAAAGACGTGAACGCGCAGCTATACGCGAAGCAAAGGCTAAGGCAAAAATGAAGAAGTATTATGATGCAAAAGTCAAACATACTTCCTTCAGGCCAGGAGACTTTGTATACCGCGCTAATGACGCAAGCCACGCAGAAGACATAGGCAAGCTTGGACCCAAATGGGAAGGACCCTATGAGGTCACCGATGCGCTAGGCAATGGTGCATACAGGTTGCGCGATATGGAAGGTCACGATCTGGCACGCACTTGGAATATCTGCAATCTCAAAAGATGCTATCTTTAGAAAAGGCTACGGCCCACAAGCAGACATCTTTGCACTCTAGTATGTGCCCAATAATTGTTTGTTTTTTCTTTTCTTTGATAGGAATTGTTTTTTTTTTTTTTTTACTTTCTCAAAAACTTGCAAGTATCAATAAAACGTTATGGTTTCTAGCTAACTCCATAACACATTTTACTTTATTGCGTACATTCTTATATGTGTCAATATTGTTATACTACATTTTTGCCTACATGGCGTGCATGCACTAATTAAGACCCACGATGGCATAAAGGATGAGTAAACCTACTAATTAACTCGTTGAGTAAGAGGGTTGCAAACCCATCAACATTGGATCACGCATCCTTGCTAGGCGCCTTACCTTCAAGACGTTGAAGTAAGTCTTCCTTGCGCATCCCATGAAGGATGCACAAATGTCACGTACAAGCTTAGAAAACAACGAGCCAAGACTCTTGATCACACAATAGCACTTTGCAAACATAATTTATCTTAAGTCACGCACTTAATTTAAATATAATTCCAAAAAGAGTATCTTATTTAATCTTTTTACATAAAAAGACAAATAGATACCATAACACGCAAAAGATATACTTTGTTATTTATACAATAAATATACAAGTCACAAAAAGCCTATATGCTATGACGATGCTCAGGACTATCTTCTGGAGCAGCGGAGCTTCTTGCCTCTTGAAGCTTCCTCAATAGCAACGCATCCTTAGGCGATACAGTCGCTACACTAACAGGAACCCCATCAGACCTGGGAATATGTGCAGCGCCCACACCACATAAGACGGCCTTGCCCTTAATACCCTTTTTCTGAGCAGCTCTCTTCGCGTGCCGCTCCAACACCTCCTTAAGAGGAATCTCCTTTTCAAGAGCAAATGGATTCAACATATGGCGAGGCTGTGCAAAAACAGGAACCTGCAGCTGCGACTCGTCAGGCTTGAGAAAGTAGTCTGGCTTTAGCAAGCTCCACCTTCAGCAGCTTAGCCTCATGAAGCTCCTCCATGGATTGCGCCCTACCACGCTCCACAGCGCACTGAACCACCTTTCCAAAGGTCTCCAATACTTCCGGAGACTCCAAGGTGCCCATCGCAGCCAGGCGCAAGCCATGACTGATCAACCACCTACATAAACAGGAACAAATTGCATTAGAAGAGACAAACCAACAAATATAATAAGGCAACATTGCAGGAAAATATGTAAGGACGTACCTGCGCTCAACTATGGTAGACATCAAATGGGGGTATAATTCCTCATCATAGTCTATGCTCAGACCACGCAGCTTCTCCTCCTGCACCTGAATAATCTTCTCCATGCGCAAGAGAAACTCATTAATGTTCGCAAAATGTTCTTCCTTCTTCTCCTCAAGGTACCTTACCGCCAAGGTAAGGTTGGCCCTAAACTGATGAAGTTCCCCGCGCGCTTGCTGCAGCTCAGCCATCGCGGTCAACTTTTCGTTAGTGACCTTATCTGCGTGCGCCCTAGAGGACCCCACCTCCGCTTGCGCCTCAGCCAGCTGCGCACGAAGAAGAGCTATTTCCTCATCTTTCTGGGCAAGAGTGCTACTCTCCCCGACGTATTGCGTCTTCAACTGAGCAACTAGCTCAGTTTGACGCTCAGCAGTAGCAGCCAACTCCATCAACAGCTGCTGTGCAGATACGTCCTCACCCACCTTCACTCCCTCCTCCTTGTTTTCATTCTGAGGAGGGACCACACTCTCCACAAATGCCGCATCACCCTTCGCAGCATAGTCACTACAAAGAATAAGGAAGAAAGTCAGCGCATATCACCACGAGTAATAACACATATGTAAAGTATGAGGAATATCACTTACAGAAGTAGATGTCTCATCCTCTGCGGCTGACTCTTCATCCGCGATCAGGTGGCGCCTCCTCTTAGAAGTGCCAGCGCCATAACCACCAGAAGACGCTTCCTTACGCTTCACTCCTTGAGCCTCCGCAACAGGCTCCAGGATCTCCACGCTGTTGGAAGACTCAACACGCGCCTCCTCCACCACGGGAGACTGCTACCCAATAGGAGGAACACTCTGCACTGGTGCAACAAGCGTAGCTGCAGGTGGAGAATCTACATGAGCAACGGGCCCAAACACCGTTAGGTGCCCCGCAGTAGCCTCTAAGATGGGCTCCTCACCGTCCCTCAGAGGACGCACCCCCACTGTCACGCGCTTGGGCTCCTTCAATTTTACAACAGCAAACAAATCCATCTCTGCGAAGGACAGAAACAAATAACAAGGACAACTTAGTTATTGATGAAATACAAACAAATACTTACATTATAGAGGCAAAGGCAAGAAAGGATGAGCACCCACCCAGGCCGTTCTCACCAATGAAGGTTGGAACCTCGTCAGCACCATCAAAATAGTTGCGACTTAGCCCCATATGTACCAAAAACTCCTCAGGATAGGAGTTAATGGGAATGTTGATATAAATAATGTCTAAAAACATTATTAGCATATATCGATATCTCTATGTTTTGATAATCACAAAACGTAAACTCATTGAACTACAAATTATGACGTAAACAAGTATTTAGTCGTAAATATTTGCTTTAGCATCCATATCACTTAAGGTATGAATAAACAAAGTGTCTAATGCATTTTATGATCAAAGGAATTTTTATTTTTACAAACCTTACATTTTATTAAAATGGGACAAACATTTCTAAACTTATACAAAATATTTTTGTATTTATAAGAAATGTTTTATTCAAAATAAACATTTTGAATTCAAATTTCTACCAAAAAAAAACGGCCACATTCTTCAGGAAAAACCTCCCCCACAAAAAGACAAAAAATCTGAAGAAAAAATATTTTTTTCTTAGGCGGCCCCCTTAATTATACTAGGCGGTCCCCTTAATAATTAAGGGGACCGGCACACAATTAAGGGGACCGGCCACGCTCCCTGTCAGATTTTGTCAGAAATTTTTCCCTATAAATACCACCTCAAACCTGGAATTTTTCTCACCTCTTTGCACAAATATTTTCAGATCCAATTCTCTCTAAACATCCTTCTAAAACCCTTTGATCATAAGATTATTAATCTTTGTTTCAAGTGATCCAATCTTTCATCCTCTCAAGTGCAAGAGAAGAATACTTCTATCCCCCAAGACAAGAAGTATTACAACTTGTTGTGATCTCCACATCCAAGTTGTTGGTGCATCATCAAGAATATTTACATATACCTTTGTGTAGTGTGTTGTGAATATTTGTTTGTAGATAGTTGTGCTAGATATAGATTGTGTGATTAGTTAGTAGCTTGGTGTGAAGAAGAAAAGTTAGGAGCTAGATTGGTGTGAAGAAGATAGGTGTGGAGTAGTTAGTTGTGAAGTAGATTGACTTGAAAAAGGTGTGTAGAAGTTGTGACTTAGGTGTGAAGAAGTTGTGGTGTGAATATTGGTGTGTAGATTGGTGTGTAAATTGGTGTGTAAATCGGTGTGTAAATTGGTGTGTAAGGTTTTCTCCGCCATAAGGGAGCTTGTTGATATAGTGAAGAAAACTCTCGAGTAGGTGACTCGGGGAGTGGAGTAGGGCAAGGAAGATGTCCTTGTAGCCGAACCACTATAAATGCTTTGTCTCCCGGTTTGATCTTTCCATCTCTTACTTATTTTCTTGCTTATATTGTTATTACTTTCGTAGACGTAAAAGTATATATATATAGTTGCTCATATAGTGCTAGTGTTAGAAGTACATAAAGATCAAACAAAAGTTTCATCCACAAAACTAAGTCTTTACAATCAAACTAGAAAGACAACATACATATAATTGATCATTTCGATCAAGTATAGTTTTCATACAAAATATAACTAAGGATTATAAAATAAACGATTACGTACTTATCTCTCGTATATATATATATATATAATTGTTTATATTATACATGTGTTGATTTCACATACTTAGCTTACATTATTATTATTGTTCATACTTAGATATAGTTTTTCATATTGTTCAAGATTTGAGTTCACATAAGATTGAATCAAAGTTTTAAAAGCAAACAAGGTTTTAAAACTAAACCAAGTTTTCATAATAAAATTAAAAAGACGTAAAACTATTCAACCCCCCTTCTAGTTTTCCACAATTGGTATCAGAGCCACGTCTAGCAAGATTTTTAAAATATATTGTATTTTAAAACTTGTAACGATCTATGGAATCTGAAAAATATTTAGAAGGGCAATCTATGCAAAGACCACCACTATTTGA
The DNA here is from genome assembly GCA_030686995.1 of Artemisia argyi. Lineage (NCBI taxonomy): Eukaryota > Viridiplantae > Streptophyta > Magnoliopsida > Asterales > Asteraceae > Artemisia > Artemisia argyi. Next base: position 181,559,907 of record CM060683.1, read on the forward strand.
AAGTGATGGATTTTTATATTGGAAAAATCGATTCGAAACTTATGTGAAATTAAAGGATCTAGATCTTTGGCATGTTATTACCTTTGGTGATTTTCCTCCTATTCAATATAATTTTGAAACTAAAATGGATGAAATTATATCTTTTGAAAAACAAAATGATGATTTGAAAAAGAAACTAGCAAAAAATAATGAGGCTAAAATGGTTATTTATAATGCGTTACCACGCAAAGAATATGAAAGAATTTTTATGTGTAAAACCGCAAAAGAAATTTGGGATTCTTTACTAATCACTTACCAAGGTAATAGTCAAGTTAAAGATAACAAAATAGATCTTCTTGTTCAACAATATGAACAATTTACGATTCCGGAGGAGGAATCAATAGATAATGCTTTTGCTATGTTTAACACTATCATCACAAGTTTAAAAGCACTTGATGAGAATTTTTCTAGTAAGAATTTTGTTAGGAAATTTCTTAGGGCTCTTCATCCAAAATGGCGAGCTAAAGTTACGGTGATTGAAGAATCAAAGAACTTGTCAACTCTTCAACTTGATGAGTTGATCGGCAACCTGAAAGTCTACGAAGCAATAATAAAGAAAGACTCCGAGATGGTCAATGGACAAAGAGAGCAAAGCAAGTCAATTGCGTTGAAAGCTAGGAAGGAATCTTGTAACGAGTATAGCTCAACCTCCGAAAGTGATGACGAAGAATATGCGATGGCCGTAAGAGACTTCAAGAAATTCTTCAAAAGGCGAGGAAGATTCGTTAGACAACCGCATGATGAAAGGAAAGCAAACCAAAGAAATAAAGATGACAAAAATGGCAAAAGTGATAGGAAGTGCTTCAAATGTGGTGATCCAAATCATCTCATCGGAAAATGCCCAATGATGTCAAGAAATCAAAATCAAAAGGCGTTTGTTGGAGGAGCTTGGAGTGATAGCAATGACGATGAGAAAGAAATCACAAATGAGGAGAAATGTCTTATGGCTAAGACATCAAGCGAGGTACGTTCCAAAACCAAACACTTTAGTGACGAAAATTTATCATTAGACGAAAAAGACCTAGATAGTGAATATAATAGGTTATGCAAATTAGGTCAAAAAGTTATAGCTAAAAATAAGTTAATAAAACATATTAATAATCTATTAGAAAATGAAGTACTCGAATTAAAAATTAGACTACAACATTTGGAAAAAGGAAAAGAAGTTTTTATAGAATGTAAAACATGCATAGAGGTTAAAAATGAAAACGAAAAACTTAAAGATGAAATTTTCAAACTTGACAAGTTTAAAAATAGTAGTAACCCACTTAAGAAAATAATAAGTGTTCAAGAAACTTCGAGAGATAAAACCGGTCTAGGATTAACCTCAACTAATGTTTCAACTAGTGAAAATAAAAGTATAAAGTTTGAATGTGAATCTAGTAAACAAAAATCATTAGAATCAAAACCCAAGTATATACTTACAAAAGATAGAAAAATACCCATTGCGAATGATGAAAAAGTAAAAATTTTTTATAAACCATCCTTAAAGACCGAAGTAGGATCCTCTAAATCTAAATTTAGATCTAAAACTCCACCACCAAGAAAACCTAAAAATCATCATCCAAGATCTAAAACATCTCAACCTAGAAGAAATCTAAATAGACAATATTACAATAACACTAGAAATCAAATGTGGAATTATCAACCAAGTTACAATCCTTGGAAAATATTACTACCATACATGCATCCTTGCCAAATGTTAAATATGTTTGGACCAAACAACTTTGGACCAATGAGACAATGGGGACCAAGTGGCTAAATTGTCAATCTTGGAAGAAGTTGGAATATCATCTACAAATGACTTCTATAAGTCAACATGGTCACTTGAAGTGCTTGAAGATATTCCATTGAAGACTAAAAGGTACGCGTTTCTTTTAAGTTCATCACTATAATTTGCATGCTTAGATAAATGATTAGTTAGATTAATGCTTAGTACATAATTGCTTATATTCTTATAACCTAGAAACATCATTGGTTGACTTTCCTAAGAATAAGATAAAATTGTTCATTGCCGAACAAAATAGAAAATGGAAATCTTCTATATCCACTATTAGGAAACTCATGGTGATAAAGTGAAATGAGTTAAGTGGATCAATCGTTAATATAGAAGTAGGATTAGATCCCTCGCGTAAGAAAACTATGGATGAAACAAGCTCTCGTAGACTATGGCATTAAGTCAGATAAGCGTGCGAAAACAAAGGAAATATAGATGTTAGGTTATACCCCATTCAACACTCTCGCATCTAACATATAAATTATTGTCTTCATTTCCTTTAGGATCATAGGATATGTAGAAACGATAGCATGAGATAATAATAGGCTTAACCAATCCTCTTGAGCATGAGATCTTTAATAAACATTTTTTTAAAATATTTGATTTATGATATTTGTTGTCAAAAATCTAATATCTCTAAAAATATGCAAAAACCTCATATTTTGGAAAATAGTCTTTCAAATAACTATCCCACTTTTAAATAACATGTCTTCACTATCAATATCCACAATTTTGTTTTGATCAAAACTAAAGATTGGGAAAATATTCTTTACCGTTCATTCACACATTTTGAAGTAAAAACCCAATCTATTTTATTCAAATACCTCTCACATCCAAGTGAAAACTTACTTTCAAACATTGTTGAATAATGCTAAAAACGTCTCTTTTAAAATCATGCATGGTGATCTCATATTTGTCATCTATATTTATATAAATGACACTTATAAGTGAACTAAATCAAATCAAGAGGACCATGGTTTGTTCATTAAGACTTTGTTTGTAACAAGTCTAGAAATACATGCTATCATAACTACCCACTTATTGCACATTGATACACATTAGGATTAATCCTCATTGTTATGTAGTTATGAAATACTTGATGTTGCTTATTGTTTCCTGCACTTATATTTTACTTGCTTGATGAGTATGCTTGCATGCTAGATGAAATTGCTTGTTTACTTAATCTCTTTGGTTAACATGCTTTGGCTACATAATTGCCTACATAATTAGTATATGCTTAATTGCCTCAAAGAGTTGGACTTGTTTGAAACAAAAAACACAACCTTTCTGCAATTCACTACCAAAAACCCTTTTCTGGCAATCTGGGAATCACCAGATGGGCGGCCCCCTTAAATCATAAGGCGGCCCCCTTAATTATTAAGGGGACCGGCCTCCAATTAAGGGGACCGACCATCTGATGGTCGAAGGTGTTGTTTCCCTTTTCTATTTTTTTAGCCCATTTCATCCTACACTTCCCAAAATTCACAAACCTATTTTATCCTAAACCTTCCATCAATGTTTATCCATCCTTGATCCCACCAATCCTACATTATAAACACTCTCATTCCTCTCAATCTCCAATCATCTCACCATTTCCTCTCCCATTAAATCAAAACCACCAAGAAACTTGTTTGGAGAAGAAAGCCTAACTTCCTTTAAAATTCCGTCAAATCAAATGACGTTGTCAAATATCCAACACCAAATTCCTCCTATGTTTTCAAACATTACTTACCTAACACCTCACTTTCCTTCTCACCAACATTACATATCAAAAACCTTTACTCACCCATATCCTTCTACATTACACTCAAACCTCATAATCTTTTCACAACTCAAGCGATGTTGTTCATAATCAACCAACACCTAAACCTCACTCTCACACAAATGATCCATTTAACAACAAATCATCCATTCGTGCTTCGACTAATGCTCCTTCTTATGATGAGCATGCACAATCCCAAAACAATAATCCCAACCTCATTACCAACACTTTACATGTTGCTCATTCAACAAAAACACCATCCACTCATGAAGGATCTCTTCCACCCATATCATGTTTTCATGATTACCCAAGCTCAAACATGTCTCCACCACCAAGAGTATCACCACCACATCCTACAACTTCACATGCCATTCCTACGTTGCATGTTCAAACCATCACCCAAGACAACTATCATGCTCCACCACCATCACCTTCCTCCGAACACTTGAAGTTCGTCGTGGCGCTAAAAGAAGCCCATGAGCTTAGTGCTCTTTTAGCCCTACATCTTGCTCAACGCAATTTGGATCCACCTTCATCTAGATCACCCTCATCACCACACAACATAAATCAACTTGAGAAGCATGTCAACAATTGACCTTGTTGCATCTTTCTCCTAAAAACCATTGCATTCAATGAACACTTGGATTGAATATCTTTTCACTAGATCACATCCAATACCCTCACTTGAACAACATCCAAAACCTCAATCAACCTCTTCCGCTACAAACTCTCCACCACCAAACTATCCAACATTCATGACCCGAACATATACCTCCATTAATCCAACAACCTCCATTAATCCAACAACCTTATCCTAACTCAACCATCCTCATTCCAAACACTCCATCATCAACCATCTAAGCATACCATATGCTTATGATTTTCACTTTCAAATACGAATCAACCAACCTTTTGTTACAAGCAAGTCCGATGGCTCTCTTTGGCAAATTAGGATCTTTTAACATAATCACTTTGAATTAATTGTTATGTATCCTTAATATTTGTTTACTATGCTTGTTATTTGTATATTGCATATTCTTCTATATATGCTTGTGCTTCTAATATTTTTCTTGCGAGCATTCCATTTCTCGATCCCTTGGTGCCATCGAACGAGGGGGAGCACACATCAAGGGGTAGCTTTCATCCCCGTCTAACTTCATTTATGAAGCTAGATGGCATAACCTTTTTGATTCTACAAAAAGGGGGAGAAGTGAATATAAACTCTCTAAGTACTTGTCTAAAAATTAATTTTTAAACTTAATGAGTTTAGGTTTTGTAATCATCAAAAAGGGGGAGATTGTTGATATAAATAATGTCTAAAAACATTATTAGCATATATCGATATCTCTATGTTTTGATAATCACAAAACGTAAACTCATTGAACTACAAATTATGACGTAAACAAGTATTTAGTCGTAAATATTTGCTTTAGCATCCATATCACTTAAGGTATGAATAAACAAAGTGTCTAATGCATTTTATGATCAAAGGAATTTTTATTTTTACAAACCTTACATTTTATTAAAATGGGACAAACATTTCTAAACTTATACAAAACATTTTTGTATTTATAAGAAATGTTTTATTCAAAATAAACATTTTGAATTCAAATTTCTACCAAAAAAAAAACGGCCACATTCTTCAGGAAAAACCTCCCCCACAAAAAGACAAAAAATCTGAAGAAAAAATATTTTTTTCTTAGGCGGCCCCCTTAATTATACTAGGCGGTCCCCTTAATAATTAAGGGGACCGGCACACAATTAAGGGGACCGGCCACGCTCCCTGTCAGATTTTGTCAGAAATTTTTCCCTATAAATACCACCTCAAACCTGGAATTTTTCTCACCTCTTTGCACAAATATTTTCAGATCCAATTCTCTCTAAACACCCTTCTAAAACCCTTTGATCATAAGATTATTAATCTTTGTTTCAAGTGATCCAATCTTTCATCCTCTCAAGTGCAAGAGAAGAATACTTCTATCCCCCAAGACAAGAAGTATTACAACTTGTTGTGATCTCCACATCCAAGCTGTTGGTGCATCATCAAGAATATTTACATATACCTTTGTGTAGTGTGTTGTGAATATTTGTTTGTAGATAGTTGTGCTAGATATAGATTGTGTGATTAGTTAGTAGCTTGGTGTGAAGAAGAAAAGTTAGGAGCTAGATTGGTGTGAAGAAGATAGGTGTGGAGTAGTTAGTTGTGAAGTAGATTGACTTGAAGAAGGTGTGTAGAAGTTGTGACTTAGGTGTGAAGAAGTTGTGGTGTGAATATTGGTGTGTAGATTGGTGTGTAAATTGGTGCGTAAATCGGTGTGTAAATTGGTGTGTAAGGTTTTCTCCGCCATAAGGGAGCTTGTTGATATAGTGAAGAAAACTCTCGAGTAGGTGACTCGGGGAGTGGAGTAGGCCAAGGAAGGTGTCTTTGTAGCCGAACCACTATAAATGCTTTGTCTCCCGGTTTGATCTTTCCATCTCTTACTTATTTTCTTGCTTATATTGTTATTACTTTCGTAGACGTAAAAGTATATATATATAGTTGCTCATATAGTGCTAGTGTTAGAAGTACATAAAGATCAAACAAAAGTTTCATCCACAAAACTAAGTCTTTACAATCAAACTAGAAAGACAACATACATATAATTGATCATTTCGATCAAGTATAGTTTTCATACAAAATATAACTAAGGATTATAAAATAAACGATTACGTACTTATCTCTCGTATATATATATATATATATATATATATATATATATATATATATATATATATATATATATATATATATATATAATTGTTTATATTATACATGTGTTGATTTCACATACTTAGCTTACATTATTATTATTGTTCATACTTAGATATAGTTTTTCATATTGTTCAAGATTTGAGTTCACATAAGATTGAATCAAAGTTTTAAAAGCAAACAAGGTTTTAAAACTAAACCAAGTTTTCATAATAAAAATAAAAAGACGTAAAACTATTCAACCCCCCCTTCTAGTTTTCCACAGGGAATGCGGTTACTATCAATCGTATCCACATTCGCGACGCTATACGAACCAGGGACAGGACGCTCATCCCTCGGTAGCGACCCTTGAGTATAGAACTCAAAGCACGATGGAAACACAACATCATCTACCCAGAAAAAATACTCCCTCCAATGCCTTAAGGAATCTACTTTATCGGTATAACATTGAAGGCGCCCTGAGCGCTTTGCAAAAGAAACCCACCCGTGCGACCACGTTATGTGGTAAAACGCACGAAATAGGTCGACAGTCGGGTTGATTGCAAGTAACTGACAGTTTATTTCAAAGTTGGATATCTTCGCCGCACCTATACAGTGCAGCTGTGAGATATGAAGTTGGTAGAAATTGAGCACGTTGCTAAAAAATAAGGATATTGGTACGCGATAATTCGCGTAATCAAAAAAGCGTGTATATATGATGCGTGGGAATCGCACCTTGCTTTGCCTCTCGAGGGATCTCGAGAAGCTTACAACCCCCACCAGGCAGTGTACCTGATCGTTATAGTATAGTATAGTGACAAGTACCGGAGGATTGATCGTTCAGCTTAGGAATAGTGTCGCTAGGATTAGAAAACCTAATTCATAGTTCTAAAGGTGAGAGATGATTATTTTTGTATTTTTATATTTTTATAAAAGCAAGTAAAATCTCGGGTTTTGAAGGAGTGGGCGGAATTAGTTGCTAATCAACTAACCCAAAACTAAGATGCAATCAAAATAAAATAATAAAAATGAAAATAAATTAAATTATACTAAGGTTGTGAGCAGTGGTTGGAGAAATTGTGTTTACTTAGACTTCATTACTCCCTAGATATCTTTTACATGTTAATTACTTGTTACACTTGTATGGATGACGGATTGTATTCCTTAATACCATTCGTGGGGTGGCATACATAACTCCCCAACTCTATGAGCTCTTATCTCCTCCTACACCATGACCCAGCACAACTATAGGGATTGTAAACAGTGGCTCATGCATTAAATACAACCAATAAAGACCTAGTACGCCTCGGTTCATGTTTCTTAAGACGTTCAAGCATGTTACCATTTGGAGATCTGCCAGTTTTCTTAAGCCTAACATATAATATCATTCATCCAAAACAAGAATAGACAAGTAATCAACACATAATCAACATCTAGGTTTCATTAGATCTAAGCAAACACAAAAGAGATCTAGCCTAGCATAGTAGAATTGAGACAAGAACAAGAGATAAACAACCAACACATAGACATATTGATTGAATTGAAAGTACACTTATCTCAATTACAATGCAAGGTCTCAAGGGTTTGGAACCCTTGAAAAACCTGTAAAAGAGGCACCAAAATCGTCTTTAGGGTTTCACCAAAACTTCTCTTTTAATAAAAAAAAACTAGAAAACTATATATAGGAAAAGTAGGCTGACGGCGTCAAGAGTTGCATGTGACGCTGTCACCTCGCCGCCATATACTTCTTCGGACGGCCTTGATCCACTCATGACGGCCTATGTGACGCCGTCATCACCCACGGTATTTTATTCTTGCCACTTTGACGCCGTCATAAAGCCTTCTGACGCCGTCACCACCTACGGTGTTTAATTCTTCATGTCTGACGCCGTCAAGATGGTAGTCTTGACGCCGTCACCTTGTATCTTCAGCATGGAAATTTGGTACTTAGCCGTTTTCTTCACTTTTATGCTCCAAAAACGTCCAAAATGGCTTCTTTTCCAGAATTCACTCTCCAAACACCTAAAATCACAAAAGGAATGATTTAGGGCAATATTTGATCAAATAAATTCGGATTCGGGCTTAAATGACCCCCTAAAAACGGATCATTTTTCGCCTCATCATATACCCTTACACTTGAGATTTGCTTGTCCTCAAGCAAATGCGCTTTTATTCTACTCGAAAGACAAGTTAGGGGTCATTTAACACTAATATAAAAGTAGTTACAACAAATAATCGTTCCACTAAAGACCAATAGACAAGCACGGAGGTCATATACAAGCACCTCACAAATAGTGTTTAGATACTCACATCTCTCGGGTGTAATAAAGTAATATAACATTATGGAAATGGAAGATATCTCTCACTACCTGTCATAGCAAAATAGATTACCATAGGCTTGGGAAAGGATCAAACCTCCACCACATGGCGTAAGCACCTAGGATAAACTATCAAAGAGGTCTTTTAAAGGGTTATAACGTTAGGTGTAGGGATATGAATTACATGGTTTTGTTGGATAAAGGAAGTTTTACTGGTGGCGAGTTAACAATCTTGGTTAATTACATGTATAAGATGGCGTTGCTAAGCCAAGACTAGACTCGACTTAAGCTATCAAATGAAAAATAAGCAAAAACATAAAATAAACATAGAATGAAAACGGGATGGTAGTCCGTATGTTTTTTTTTCTTTTTCTTTTTCTATTTTTTTTTTCTTTTCTTTTTTTTTTCGATTTTTTTTTTCGATTTTATTTTATTTATTTATTATTTTTTTTTGTTTGCATACACTCTTACCCTACCATCCAAAATAATACATCATAGGGGTTTGAGCATTCCCCTTACACTTGAATCTTTACATACTTTACATTAAACTATTCTAATGACTCGAATTAAGAAAATCAAAACACTTGGAGCACTTTTAAGATTAACGTACATATGGGGGTAATAATATTATGTTCTTCCCCATTACTCCATAAAATAAGTACTTACCCATGAGTCCCAATCGTCCCAAAACAATATGTACAAGGATATGACTCGACTTAGCAACCATGTAATCAATTAGAAAGTTAACTTAGGGTTTAACAAATAACAATAATGCACTAAAAAATGAGCGCATACACGGAAGGCTAAGGCGATTTGGGTGTACATTTAAGTGGGGTGTAACAAATTCTTCCTTTAAGTAAGATGCTTAAAGTTAGAAACGAAAAGATAGGCTCGGAGGGGTGTACTAGGGGTTTTGTGTACTAAAAATGAGTACAACGCAAAGGGTGTGGGAAAAATTAGTTGACTTAACTAGCCAAGTAATATGACTTAAATGGTCAAGTAATTATGATACGGGTTTAACACAAGGGTGATCCTAATGCCTCTTATCATGTAGTAAATCCTACCACACGAATGTAGTCTCACTAGCGGTCTCGGGATGCATCACTAACGCAAGTTCTAGAATCTAAATGCTACCGGTACACTCATAAGCACTAATAGTAAATGCTTTTCCTATCAAATCTAAAGGCGAACCTCACATATTTGGGTGGAAAATTTTTCTGAATATACGGTTATGTGCTAGTCATACAATCTCCTATCCATGAGACGCTTGCTATGGTTAAAGTTTCACTCCTAAATGTTGTAAAAAAATTTTAAATTTGGCGCTAAAATTACACTAACAAGTATTTCTCATAGTTTTATTACACATCTACTATCAAACAAAACAAACTCAAGCGAAAGTGCATATGTAAGGTATCATCTTTTTACCCTCCCCTTACACTTAGGATGAACATTGTCCCCAATGTTCAAGTAAAGAATGTAAAAGTTAAGAGGTAAAGAGAATGAAATCAAATACTCCCCTGATTCACTCGGTATGGATTATAGGTTGCCAGGTTAAATCTTCCTCCAAGAGAATGAACAATCAAAGCTTCCCTTCCAGAATATAAATCATCTTATTGTCATACATAACCTGTAAATCCTGACAACAATAGACAAGGCAACCTCGCGTAAAATCGGCGGCATCCTATATAAGTTACTAAATCCTAGAAAACAAAGTAAGATATAATGCTTGTTGAATGAAGTTTGCAGATTTCCTGGAGATTATAAAACTTAATAATTCACAAAAACTATAAGACTCCGTTAGAAAAACAAAACCGGTAAAATTTCCAGATTTTAACCCCTGACGCCGTCAAGAGCAATACTCTGACGCCGTCAGAATGGACCTGCAGAAATTCTTATGTTAAGTTTCCGGAAAATTTCTGGAAAAACTTTGTCCTACTTCCTGGAAAATCCTGCAAAACTTCATTATGACTCAATACAAGCATTTGACTCTAACAAGTACAAATATACATGTTCATTAAATATTGTGGAGAATCATGATCGGGTTGTTTCTTAAAAACATATTTGGGGTTTCCCCTTACACTTATCTTTTGCAAAAATACCTTTAGGTTGAAGTTATGACTAGGCCAAACAACATAATAAAGTATTTCCACATTTTAGTTGAGAAACATGATCAACCAACAATAAAAATAAAACATGCATACGGAAGCAAATAACAAACAAACAATTAAAATCACACAAAACATGGGTTGCCTCCCAAGAAGCGCTTGTTTTTGTTCGAGTCACGAGCCTGACTCTACCCTTATTTCACGGATAAAGGTGAGGTTTTCCCTACACTTAGGATTAAGTGCGGGTGAAAGTAGCGATACACACCCTTAGGGTGAAAGTATGCCACGTGAGAGAAGAGTGGTGGATGAATTATATGCTCAAACGGGTGTGCTCCTTTCATCATAACCTTACCTAGTTCACTTTGGTCAATGAGTGAGTTGAAGTTTTCTCCTAAGAAGGGATCATTTTCTATCAACTTCGAGAGATTCCTAGTTGGGGATCTATTTTGACCTAATAAACCCGGTTTAAACCCATAATGTTTCTTACGATCAATCATGAATGGGTGATGTAAGTATGTAAGGTCATGGTCCACTCCTATGTTGGCTTCTTCTCTACAAGGCTTGGGGTCTACTACCTTCAACGTAAAACTACCCGGACTACATGGTTTGATGGGTGGATCGGGACCTATTTCAATTCCTAAATCTTCATCCAAGGATAGAAGATTAGGTAATGGTTTTGGTTGAGGCTCCGGTTCATCAAAACTAGGAACTTCCCTAGAACTAGGAGTAAGGTTATCACTACAAGTGTTCAAACCTATATCCTCTGGTGGTGCTTGGTCCAAGGGTTCTACCTCAATTGGGGTTCCTATAGTCTCTTCTACTTCTTCCGGGTAAGTCACGGGTGGTGTATGTGCCTCAAATGATGGTAGGACTTGTGGGGTACTTTGTGGGCTTGGATTATCCACCTCATCCTCCATTGTACCTAGATTACCTATATGTTTATTTTGTACTATGATATTAGGTGCCATCCAACTAGGTATCTCAACATGAGTATATTCATCCCCCAACAAACTTCCTGTTTGCTCCATCAAACTTGTTTTTGATTGATTTGTGATGTTGTTTGTTGGGTTGTCTACTCTATAATAATATTGGGCACAGTTTTCTATGGTATCCCACGCTTCTTCATCATTTAATTCCCTAGGGCCCCCATCGGCAAAATCATCGATGCGCATTTGGTCACATTGGCTGACACGATAGTAAAAGGTTTCGGTTAGGGATGATAAAGAGAAACTATGATGAGGGAATTTTCGAAGTAAAATTTTAAAACGAGTCCATGCATCATATATGGGTTCATCTCGATATTGTTTAAAATTCGAGATGTCAACAGGGTAGAATGGCCTTTGTGATTGGTGGTATGGTGGATTTGCGTACTCCATAATGGTGAACGGAAGAGTCAATGGAAATTACGAACAAACACACAAAGAAAAAGATAGACTAAAGAAAACCTAGAAAATAAAAAATAAAATCTTACTAGAAAGGAATCAAGCAAGTAGACCTAATAAAAGGAAATCCTAACCTAGACAATAACTATTCCCCAGGCTGCGGCGCCAAAAACTTGATGCGTGGGAATCGCACCTTGCTTTACCTCTCGAGGGATCTCGAGAAACTTACAACCCCCACCAGGCAGTGTACCTGATCGTTGTAGTATAGTATAGTGACAAGTACCGGAGGATTGATCGTTCAGCTTAGGAATAGTGTCGCTAGGATTAGAAAACCTAATTAATAGTTCTAAAGGTGAGAGATGATTATTTTTGTATTTTTATATTTTTATAAAAGCAAGTAAAATCTCGGGTTTTGAAGGAGTGGGCGGAATTAGTTGCTAATCAACTAACCCAAAACTAAGATGCAATCAAAATAAAATAATAAAAATGAAAATAAACTAAATTATACTAAGGTTGTGAGCAGTGGTTGGAGAAATTGTGTTTACTTAGACTTCATTACTCCCTAGATATCTTTTACATGTTAATTACTTGTTACACTTGTATGGATGACGGATTGTATTCCTTAATACCATTCGTGGGGTGGCATACATAACTCCCCAACTCTATGAGCTCTTATCTACTCCTACACCATGACCCAGCACAACTATAGGGATTGTAAACAGTGGCTCATGCATTAAATACAACCAATAAAGACCTAGTACGCCTCGGTTCATGTTTCTTAAGACGTTCAAGCATGTTACCATTTGGAGACCTGCCAGTTTTCTTAAGCCTAACATATAATATCATTCATCCAAAACAAGAATAGACAAGTAATCAACACATAATCAACATCTAGGTTTCATTAGATCTAAGCAAACACAAAAGAGATCTAGCCTAGCATAGTAGAATTGAGACAAGAACAAGAGATAAACAACCAACACATAGACATATTGATTGAATTGAAAGTACACTTATCTCAATTATAATGCAAGGTCTCAAGGGTTTGGAACCCTTGAAAAACCTGTAAAAGAGGCACCAAAATCGTCTTTAGGGTTTCACCAAAACTTCTCTTTTAATAAAAAAAACTAGAAAACTATATATAGGAAAAGTAGGCTGACGGCGTCAAGAGTTGCATGTGACGCCGTCACCTCGCCGCCATATAATTCATCGGACGGCCTTGATCCACTCATGACGGCCTATGTGACGCCGTCATCACCCACGGTATTTTATTCTTGCCACTTTGACGCCGTCATGAAGCCTTCTGACGCCGTCACCACCTACGGTGTTTAATTCTTCATGTCTGACGCCGTCAAGATGGTAGTCTTGACGCCGTCACCTTGTATCTTCAGCATGGAAATTTGGTACTTAGCCGTTTTCTTCACTTTTATGCTCCAAAAACGTCCAAAATGGCTTCTTTTCCAGAATTCACTCTCCAAACACCTAAAATCACAAAAGGAACGATTTAGGGCAATATTTGATCAAATAAATTCGGATTCGGGCTTAAATGACCCCCTAAAAACGGATCATTTTTCGCCTCATCAATATAACCCTATCTTCCCTTTGGGGAAATCGGCAATACACGCATTGACGTCTGGGGCCTCTGGATGCACATCCAGAGGAATGAAGTAATCAGATGAGAACTGACGCACGTCATCCTCATCCATCACAGAGCGAAACTCCTCTAATTGAGCAACCATTTTTATAGTATCACAAGCTTTACTACGATGCGCACACGGAATTACCTAATACAACAGTTGATTTCTTTTAAAAAATGCTTTGAAGAAATGAGAAATTGTGACTGTGTGTTTTTACTGTGTATTTTTGGTAAAAGGGAGGCGGTGACTCTTATATAGGTCATCAAAAAACCCTAGATGAAGCCCACGTGAATCCCACTCATAAAACGTGTGGCTGGAATACGAAACGGTACATGCCCTTTTTCCCGTTTTCCAAGGAACACGTGGACACATCCCCCGTTTTCCAAGGCACCTTTTTGAAATATCTTGGATTAGATACATATTTCTTCATATTGGGCGGCAAAATTATAAATGTGTCCCGCCACGCTTACCGTTGTTCTCACTAGTCTAGCATCCGCGGCTACGAGCCGCGCACACTAGACTGGGGGGACATGATGACGTATAGTCTATATTTGGGCCACGAGCCCAAATGATAAACATCACTAAGGCCCAAAACCACCATGAGTGGGCTATTATAACTTGGGCCATATTGATAATGGGATTGGGCTCACATAGACCCAAGCCCAACCAAACTACCCGGGCATAGATAAGGATCTCCTAATTACGGAATAGATATCCTTAGCCCGGATAAGCACCACGTGTGCGAAGAGTAAGGAGCAAGAAACCTACGAGGATTCTGCACCTATATAAGGAATGACATAATTCGCTTTAAAGGTACGATTCACATACCCTAAACCCTTTACGAGAATCCTAAAACCGATTACTTACTCTCACGCCGGAGGATAATCGTGGGAGACAATCCCATGATAAGCCTAACGGTGTTTGTTTATTTTCTTAGTGCGCAGGTTTCAAGCATTAAGAGCGAATTGGTACGAGAGCTAGAGCCCAAACTAGGAACGCCCAACTTTTGTATCAATATTAACTATTTAATAATACACTAAATAATAAGAAAATGTAAAATAAGTCTAGAAAAATAAAATTAAAACTTAGAAAAATCTAAAATATTATAAAACTTATTTTAAAACTGAAAATATATTTTTAAGACTTTTTATCTAATTATTATTAATTAAAAACTAATTATTAATTATTTTAAACTAATTTAAATTCTAATAATACTAAATGAACAGTGAAAAATCTAAAACTTTTTCTAAAATTATCTTATAACTACAGGAACCTATGAAAATTAAATAAACTATAAGTGCTTAAGGAAAATAAGCTAATAAGTAATAAGTTTCTTAAATAGAAGCTATCACTTCTCTTAAATTGGGCTTTTTCTGAATTTTCTTTTACACAACTACTTAAATACTTAAATTAAGCAACTTTAATAAAGGAACTTTTGTTGTAGCTTATTAATAAGCTGTTTAGGCACCAAAGTTCTTAACAGTGTGCAAGTTTAGCTTATTAGGATTTTTAAATGAACAAAAGCTACTCAATAAGCTAAACAAAGGTATAACAGACTAACATAAGCTATTAACAGACTTAGTTGGACTAGAAATAAGCAAGATAGGACAATTTAGCACACCAAATAAGCTGTGAATTAAAAATAAGCAATACCAATTAACCACAGACCAAAACAGTCGAAATCAAGAACCTTTGGACCTCTGTGGGGTCCACAGAGGTGAAAGGAAGTCCAAAATGGAACTTGACCTTCCAAGTTGACCTAGTCAACTTCAAAATAAGCCAATAAGCTGGGCTTATGGCTTATTATTGAAGTCTAGGTGGGGCTTGGTGTGGTGGCTTAAACTCTGAGTACTCAGCTTATAAGTGAAAATGGGACAAAGTTTATGGGGCATGCAGCCCTATCTAATAAGCTAAAAAGCCTGAAATAAGCCCTAAGCCAACAAGCTTGACTGATAAGCTTTTCAAAAAGCTAAAAATCTTGAGGTGGGGTCCACTATGTCAGTAACAAAGAGCCAAAGAAAATGGGTCAATACCTGTGGTGCAGGGGAGCTTTTCAGAAAATGGCTAAGAAAAAGCTATCAATTAAGCAGTTAAACTTGATTAATAAAAATAACTAAAAATAGTCTAATTAAGATGAGTAGTAAAATATTATAATTTTAAAATCACAAGTCTTAACTCCTAATAATAAGACATATAGAAAATTAACTAATTAAATCAAAAACTGACTAAGTGATATTTTGACTTTTTACTTAAAACTATATAATTGACTTTAACCAAATTCTAATGATCACTAATGACTGATTAAGCTATAACAAGTTATAATTAAACTAATTTAAGCTATATTAACAACTTATGAACTGGTTTGATGATTATGGAGTTGTAAATTCTAACAGTGATTAAGTTAATGAGATGAGAGGCTAATTTTGACTTATATACAAGTAAACACTGAACCTTATGGTTTGTTTGACCTAGAAGAACTCAGGGTAACATGTATAAACCAAAATTAACAACATAGGCTCAGTTTAACACCCTTAACTCAGCAATTCCAAACACACCTTAATGAGGTTGATTTTGTGAGTTTCACAGTAAAAGACTTAAATAGACCACAACACTGATTTCAAATGATAATTTATGATGTGATAAGACCAATAGAGCTTCCAATGAGCTTCCAAGCTGAATACCATGAACCTTACAATGAGATTAAACCTTACAATGAGATTAAACCTTACAATGAGCTTCCAAGCTGAATACCATGAACCAGGACCAAATCCCACACCTATTAGCTTCAAAAAGCTTCTAAACCAAAAGGCAATCCATAATTAACCTTGCTCCATGCTTGATTCTTTATTTCCATTGATTTTTGATTTTTTCTTTGATTTTCTTGATTCTTTTTAGTATTTTTGTTTTTTAAAGACTAAGCTGTTTTTAGAGTTTCTAAAGCTTGACAAGCTTTGTCAGGGCTTATGTGAGCTAAGAGAACCAACAAACAACAACAATGAACAAAATTAAAGCAAATTGTCAATTATACTCTAAAATTGCCAAAACTGATTTTGCTAAAGGAAACTTGAAATTATGATTAATAAAAGATAAGATTACACTGGAATTGATGATTACAACTGATTTAAGCTAAGAATTACAACTACAAATTAAATTACACTAATGTCGATTTTATCTAAAATAATAATCTTCTCCCTGGCTTCTTTCTTCTTTATAGGAGACTTTTACGGTTTGTGGGACCCACTGGACCATTTCCCAGCAAAAATAACAACCATTGGATCACTGCAACTTATCTCAGCCATTTAAAATTCTTTTTGGCGCCAAAATATCCACAGGTTGCTTGTGAGGGTTTTACGGGTAATTAAGAGGTTTTGGGATGTTATGGAGGTGGAGGGGACAAGTGGGAAGAGTGGGTGATGAGGTGGTGGACAGGTGGTGGTGGTATTGGGATACCAGTGAGGTGGATGGAAGGGTGAGGGAGAAGGGTGGTTTTGGCGGGGGTTGACTGTTTGACCCTGGTATTTGATACCAGGGTGTGGGCTTTTTGGTGTTGGGCCAGGGAATAATGGGGTGGGCTTGGTTTGTGTTTATTTTGGATTTGGTTTATATTAATAAAAAGGGTCCGTTTGGTTGTAGTAATAAACAAGGACCAATTTTGCAATTATCTAAAAGTTGGGGGGTTTGGACTTAGAAAGTATCCAAGGTTATCACAAGGGTGTATTCTGCCAAGTTTCCATAGTATGAGGACCATAGTTTCCTTTTTTCCATTTTTGAACACCTAGGGACTATTTCTGCCAACTCTGCAACTCCAGGGACCAAACATGTAATTTCACCAAAATTTCCAACCAAGGACCACTTTTGCCATAGAAGATTAGTACAAGGACCAAAATAGATTTTCTCAAAGTTTTTTATATCCCAGGGACCATTTTTGTTAATTTTGCAAAGTTGAGGGACTAAACTTGAAATTTTGTGAAACTTTACACCAAAGGACTAATAATGTTTATTTGTGATTCAAAAGGACATTTGGTGACTTTTTCATGTTTTAGAGTAACCAGGGACTAGTTTTGACAAGTTTTAAAAGTTGAGGGACTGAAACTGCCAATTATGCAAACTTTGTTCATATTTCATCTGTTTTTGATCATTTTGCATCTGAAACATATAAAACACATTTCTGAGATATTTTCAGTATTATGATGCATATTTGAGTATTTTTGGATGTTTTGGCAGCTCAGATTAGGTAAAAATGATGAGTATTTAGACACTCATCAATCCCCCACACTAAAATATTGCTAGTCCCTAGTAATCTTTTGAGAAAATTTAATGGATTTTTGTCTCTTTACCAAAAGCCATTACTTCTGGAGTAGCCAAATGTTTCAGTTCAAGTAAGAACTTTGGTACACTGATAACCAAATGATTTTGAGCAAATCATAAGCTGTCAACGGATTTGATTTGTCTTTACCAAAAGTCGTTTGCTTCTAGACTAGTCAACTCTTGATGCATTAATCATCTTGGTGAGCTGATTACCAATTATGGTTTTCCACTGCCTTTACCACAAGCCATAACCTTGCGGGCTAGTCAACTCTTTACTTTTTAGGATATGGTGAGTTGAATACCATACAATTTTTGGCAAATTGTAAGCCATCAACGGATTTGAGATATCTTTACCAAGAGCCGTTTGCTCTCGGATTAGCCAATCCTTATGTGGGTTAGACATGGTGGACTGATAACCATTTATTGCATTTCTAAGTGTGAAAAAACTTTAAATTTTGATCAAATGAGGGTGCTTGATGGAACATGTGTTTAAATTCGTGAGAATTCCCCCATGAAAGAAACTCTAAAGTCCCTTGACAAATGCGTGCTTGTTGAAGAGCTTGAGCTTCGCTTCTGCCATCTTCTTCTTCAAATCCAAAAGCTCCATAACATCGGACTTTTGAAGCTTCTTCAAGAACTCCAAGCATTTGAACATCTGCACCGAGGGACGCACCAGTTCCATTTCAGAGATCATCTTGTTCCTTTGAACGACAATATCAAGCAACTCTTGATATGCCACAAATAGCTCTTTGGCATACTTGATATCACGCTCTGTCTCCCTAGCAAAAAACACCGTCATCTGGTATGGTAACTCGGTTGAGTTAGCAGCAGCAGCGAGTTCCTCAAGAAGGACAAATTGAGACATTCTTTTGCTAAATTTGATTCAAAATAGTTTTACTGTGTTTGTTTACTGGATGGATGAGGAAGTTACTTGGGGTATAGGCTTTAAATAGGCGTGGTAAGTACATGTGAAACTGTGTTTTAGGCGTGTTTGGGTAATAAATGAAAAACGTTTGGGTTACCAAGTTTTTGGCATCCCAAAATTGCCAATTTTTTTGCTTCCATTAGATTTGATAACATGTTATGCAACCATTGAACCTAGTTAAGATTACATAACCGATACATAAACATTAATAAAGTAAACATTGTTATAAATGATCTACTAAAAGACCATAGCAGAATCACAACAATTTATTGACCTAAACATAAAAGCATAACCATTATTTAGCATTATCCTTGGGATTCTTGTCAGCATCATCCTTTGGTTTCTTGTCAGAAGCAACCTTTGGTTTTTTGTCAGCCATCAGTCTTCGCCTCTTGATTGATCTTCCTTGGTCTTCAAACTTGTCCTCTGCGATCACTCCATCTTGCCCAACTCCATTTTTTTCAAGCACTTGAACTGGCTCATCTCCTTGTTTAGCAACCTCTTTGTCCTTAATCACATCTCCTTCAACAACTGGCATACATCCCTCATTTCCAACTACTAGAGCACACTGATCATCTGGTATCACAACCACATCACGAACTCTTTGTTCACCATCAACACCATCAACATCCAAATTTGCAAACCTTTCTTCACCAACGACCACAAGTGGAACCAAACTGAAACTAATTGGTTCAGCAAAAATAACATACACCTCTGTTCCTTCTCCAGCTGCAACTACGTCATCAAGTTCATCCAATGCTTGATCTATTTCAGCAAACATGTCACTAATCTCTTGAGGCTCTTCAATCGCAGGCATCTCTTCAGGTTCAGGAACATCAACTAAATGGTATGGATCATCAGTCCAGTCAACATCTTTTCCTTGATCAACCTCTTCATCACTAATCCATGTGTGAAGATCTCCTTCCTTTCCACTAATAGTACAGCCATCACTTGTGTCATCATAATAAGCATCATCAAATTCGACCACATCTGTGGCCTCCAGGGAATCCTCACTTGAATCCTACACCATAAACTCTTGGTCAATCTCTACCAATAACCTCCTGAATTCAAACTCGTCACTCAGCCTCTTTGAATGATTTGCAATCATTTTTCCAGCACAAAATGTTGGTGGGAAGCCATTGTCAGAATCATAATCATAAACAGGTCCAACCTTATCAGGTTGCCTTGTCTTATGCCATTCTAACAATAGTAATTTCCCACTGTTTCCAATCTCACCATCAACACCCTTTCCAGCAGCCTCATTCATATCATCATCAACTATTTCTTCTATCACCACACCCTTGCCCTTAGTCATCATTCGATCCATCATCTCACACTCAACAATTGAAACACCGGTTTCAATATACAACTCCAATTGTGTAAATATAGGAACATACTCCACAAGTGTCTTCACATCTTCGTCAGACTTTAGTGGTAGCAAACCATCATCCAGTGACTCCCCAAGTATCCTAAAGTGAGTAAACATAAGGGTACTATCCGAGTAACCTAAATCCTCTAACATTTCGCCTAATAATTCCATGGAGAAAACGTTAGAGTGAATTCCGTCAAATCAATCTGTATCTCCAAAGAGATATCTTCTTCCTGGTTTTGAGGTAAATTCACCATTGTGATGGATTTGCAAAGAAAACACCTTTTCATTCAAATCTGTGGAACACATAAAACATCAATTACTTCCGACAACAATAACAAGTTTAAATGGAAAACATTAAAATGGAACAGAGTATTCTTACTATAAAGGATTCCTAAATGAGGTATCGGGGTACTGCGTGCATGATTTTGCCAAAGCTTAACCATTCTCAAGATCTTTACCTGTGAAATTAATGTTCTCCTTGGAAGAAATTGAGACCCGTATATAAAGTATTGCTCTAAAGGACTAAATTTGTAAAACAAAACACTGGTAACTGAAGTTATTGGCGGGAAAGGGGTAAAATGACGATACTACCCTCATGGACGTGACACTTAACGGGAAAACTAACGGAAAAGGCCTCTCGGTGGCGATTTTGCGAAAATTTGGAACATTGGTGTCTTTTTTGCGCTACTTTTTGTCTCGGTCCCATTTTTGCAATTTCGTGGAACGTGAAGGACCATTTTTGCAATTTACCCTATAATTTAACTTTTTTTTCGATTTTTTTTTAATTCCAACTTTTTTTTGAATTTTTTTTCGTCAAGTAATTTTTTTTTTCAAAAGTGTTTTTTATATAAAAACTTTTTATAATTTTATATAAAAATGTTTTTTTATATAAAACATTTTTATATAAAAATGATTTTATATAAAAAAATTTATAAAAAAGTTTTTTATATAAAAAAGTTTTTATAAAACTTTTTATATAAAACATTTTAATATAAAAATGTTTTTTTTATAAAAAAAGCATTTTTATATAAAAAAGAAGTTTTATATAAAAACGTATAAAATCATTTTTTATATGTTTTTTATATAAAAAAAATTTACAATGTGACGAAAAACGTATATTTGTTCTAAAATTTTTTATACGTCTTTATAAAAAATATATATGTTCTAAAAACGTACGAAAAACGTAAATTTTTTTATACCTTTTGATATATGTTCTAAACATATAAAATTTGAGTAAATTGCAAAAATATGTTCTAAACGAAATTTTATGTTTAGAAAAGTATGTTCTAAACGATATTTTTATATATGTTCTAAACGAAAAACAAAAACGTATATATGTTCTCAAATTTTACGTTTAGAACATATATAAAAGCGTAATAAAAATTTACGTTTTTCTTACGTTTTTAGGACATATATATTTTATATAAAAACGTATAAAAAATTATAGAACATATATACGTTTTTCGTCACATGTGAATTTTTTATATAAAAAACATATAAAAAATGTTTTTATACGTTTTTATAAAAAAAACTTTTTTTTATATAAAAATGCTTTTATATATAAAAAAAATTATATAAAAATGTTTTATATAAAAAAAATTTATAAAACTTTTTTTTTATATAAAAAACTTTTTTATAAAAATTTTTATATAAAAACGGTTTATATAAAAATATTTTTATATAATTTTTTTATACAATGTTTTTATATAAAAAACATTTTACATGACGAAAAAAATCAAAAAAAAAAAAAAAAAAAAAAAAAAAACGACGAAAAAAGTTTTAAGAAAAAATCGGAAAAAAAGTTAAATTATAAACGACCAGTAGTGTAAAGAATGGGCGCTGCAACGATCGTTAGCCAAAAGGGATAACGTGTAACTACTAACGGAACTTACTTAACGCCGATTAAAATGAAGGACCAAAAGTGCACGTAACACTAGAAAATGCGTACCATCTTTACAGTTAATGAATCACAAGGACAAAATGTGTAATTTGGCCATACCATAAGGACGATTTTTGCAATTTACTCTAATAAAAAGCTAAGATAAATATTATAATTTGTTTATGAACACTCTTTTATAGACATAGACTAGGGCTGAGCATCGGGCCGGATCCCGACCCGACCCGACTAATCCCGATCACGAAAGTCACTTAAATCGTAAACCTAATACCGACTCGTAAGTAGTCGGTTTTTTGGCCCGACCCGTCCCGAAAGTTGTCGGTTTTTGCTTGTATTTTTTCCGTCCCGAATCCCGAAAATGCTAAAAAATCCATCCCGACTCCCGACTCGTGAAGCTATTTTTCGGTTCGGGACTATCAGCTTATGTCGGGTTCGGGCGGTTGTCGAGACTCGGGCGGTACCCCTAACAAGAGTAAATTACAAAGACGTTTCCTTGTGGTTTTCCTCAACTTGCACCATAGTTTCATCCACTTTAAAGATTGTATGGATATTGGATAGTGAATAAATTAGAAAGTGTGGCACGTTTCACGAACGGTTTTATATCTATGTAGATGGAATGATGGATAGTCTTTAAAATATAAACAATGTATATGCACGATGGAATCAGAAAGTCATTGTCGAGTGACAAACTATAATAATCGTTTAAAAATTGCACTGAAATTTTTATAGAGGGACAAAAAAAAAGTTTAACTAATAAAGTAATAAATTTACATTACAACGGACCTATATAGATGCCGGATATGGCACGTGCCACACATAATTTTGAGTCACGCAATGTAGTACGGATGTTGACCGACAGATTTAAGTCAACGGGACCTTGAGTGATCAAAAAAGTGAAAAACATGGAATAAGGACCTTGCGTGATGAACACATGCAAATTTGTACTTAGCGCGATGGATTTGTACAAGTTCAAGGACGAACGGTGTATTTTACTCAAGTTAATATTATGTTATGCATTTATTAGTTTTGTACTCCCAAAGTTGGTTGGTTGGTGGAGGTCATCAATAAAGATAGTCTTATATTCATTGTCTTCTTTGTTTAAAAAAAATAATAAAAATAAACATTATTAACAATGGAATTCACAAATGAGTTTTTGATGCTCCTTGTATGTTTGATGCTCTGGGGCATCGCCCAGCTCGGGCCGGGCCCGCAGACAAGTAAGCTATAACAAAACACCCCGTTAATCTGTAAATTTCAAAGACAGTAGCTTTAAGAATTAATTGTTTGACTAAAGAAATGAAATATTTGAAGAAATTTGGTTGGCTTGAGAAGTTAATACTTAATAGCTTATTTAGGAAGACCAGTTGTTTTTAGGGATTCCTTCTTAAGCTGTAAAAAAAAGCTAGACTTATAGGTCAAGTTAATTTGTGAGAATGTTGCATTGAGTTACTGCTTATATTTTAGACAAAAATTCAGCTTGTTTGTTTAGTTCAAATTGCTTTCAGTACACTCAAATAATAGCTATTAGTTTAATTGACCGTTTGCTGTTTACTGAGAGAAGCTATTACTTTAACTTCGCTTGCATTGCTTCAAACACTGATATGTCAAGGGCCGTGTTACCCATTGCACCCAACTGTCATTTAAGGTTTTACACGTACTACATGTAGTGATGTAACCGTTGAACGTTTAGTGATGTAACGACTTTGTGGATAAGAGCTCAAGAGTCCGAGAGTCTCGGCTCACTCCAGTTGGTGCCCCACTAGGCCAGGAGAGTTGCCCGGAGCTATTCGTTGTTGGGTGGACAATGGCTGGTGCCAAAAGGCACCCGGGGTCAGGGTGTTCCCGCCAATCTACACCTTTTTGTGGACAAACAATTGTAAATATTTTCATGGTAGAATATGCTAGGCTCTTGAAAACATGACTCACCTGCGTGGGTCTCAAATAATTTGTGCGTGTAGACAACTCAACCAACCTTCTCCCACAACAAATGCAACTCAAACATACATGCTATGCAGCACATGAAGAAGAGTAATGGCACCATTGTCTTCTTGTGCTTAGAAAATGATGTTTTAAACATGTTAAGCTAGTCGTTGTTTTATCATTCTATAAGCTTAAAGGTTGCGTCGTTTACCTTTTTTATTTTGATGGTGTGCGCTGTTTAAGTTCTCTGGCATGCTATAGACTTGTTGCATCTTTGAAGTAGGGACTTTATAAAATATTTTTAGGATCTTAAACTTCGTGCTGTTTTCTAAGCTGAAAGTTGTTGATCATTTAAAAGAACTCTATTACAACTTTACAAGTTTCTAATCCATGATTGTTCTGCAGGAGGATAACACTAATGCTTTCCAAAGAAACAAGGCTTATGACGGCCAATCTAGTTCTGATGACCATCATCCCAAGGTACCTCCTTTATTCCATCTTTGAGTCTTCGTAATAAAGGTGTTACTTTTTACCCGTTTGAAGGAAAACAAGCCAGTTTGAGTTAGACTTCCTTTAAGTTTTAGAGGTGTCCAAACTCCAAAGTCACCTAAAAGTGAATTTAAGTCGCAAATGATCATTTTAATCGCTCTGCTTCAAAAATTAGATAATTGATGTGATGAAATAACGATATAGTTTTAGCCGTTTATTCTTACTTTAAAACAATAAAGATAAGTTGTTGTTTGTGGGTTGGGTCTGGAAGGCGCATCTCTCTTTAGCTGTTTCTATACATGTTTGATGTTAATAATTTGTTACTGTAATATTTTGTGTTGGCAGGACGAGACAGAAGCTGAAAACTCCCTAGAAACTCCGGTTCAGATGGATCCTGTCGAAGCACAAGCAGGTGATACAGATAACAAGGACCAGTATGTTCCTCGACGAACCCATCAAAACCAAAGAGGTGGTGGCCGCAATGGCAGTGGTCGAGGTAGTGGCAGAGGTTATGGAAATGGGCGTGGTGGTAGAAGTGGTGGCAGAGGTGGACCCTACCAGTATGGTCGTTACCAGTACAACAACCAACAAGGAAACTATTATCCAAGAAGCCACCATGGTGGTAGGGGAAGAGGCGGCAGGGGTAATGGTGGCGGTTATGCAGGTGGCTACAACAACTATGCTTCTGGTGGTGCTGAAGTTGCACAGTCTTGACCTGTTGGTGGTTTGTTTAGGTTTCGGTTACAGGGTTTTTTTTTTGGTTACTAATCTTGTTTTGAGTAAATTGTGAAAACATGATCTATGGTTTTACATGAAAACATGGAATGAATCCAAGACTCCCTTAGATTTTCCGGACTTTATTATTTCTGAATTCTTAGTAACTGATCAGTGAGGGTACCGAAGGGTTATTTTGGTAAATCTTGAGACTCGAGTTATATGGAACTTGTCTGTGAATTTTGCCGGTAATGTGGTGAATGTGGGTTGATTTGTTGTTGCAGTGAATAGAAGAACCAACTAACTGATTGGTAAAGACAACGATGTCTTAATGGTCTTGCTATCATTGAAACCGAATGTTAGAAGAGTTGATCCGAGTTGACTTTTTAGAATGAAAAAGCTCGTTAAATAAGTTGTTTGAAAAGTCTTTGGACATATTTTGCATAACTTATGACTTCATTTATGTGTTCACATGGAAAATCAGTAACATGATTACGGGATAGGTGACAAACATTTAGAACATGGAAAATCATTAACATGATTTCTCTGTTTGACGAAGATTTTGTTATCTGCTGTGATTGCAATGAACCGTGTTCACTCGAATCTAATCAACCTGGTTAAGTATAATGTGTTGCAGATTCATTAGGAAAAAGCATTGTGTAGGTCGAAAAGTGTTTTAACACGCTTTTAGGCTGTTAGCCATTTTCATCCAGCCCGTTGATTTTGTCACATGTTCCGTAATCTAATTGATCCAAAAAATAATTGAAACCAATAATCATACTGCAACATGTTTTGAGAAGAATCGGATGTCCGGTCCCAAAACATCATAGTAAATATTCTAACAATGGAGTAGAGACTGTTGTATAGAATTAGATGTTCTTGGCCCCCCAAGTGGAGTTAGATGTTGGCAATGGAGGAATAACTTGTGCTACCATTCTCATAAAATTTATAACCTGAACAATCTTTTGATCGTGTTTTGGGCAAAAAACGATAGTCAATATTCGATTTTTGTAAATGATGGTACAGTTACATTTTCTCAATCCCATTACCTTGATATGTTCGTTATGGTTTTTGCGCTCATCATTTGTGTTAGCTGTACATGATTACGATTTTCACTAGTTAAATGTTGTAAACATTTAGGAAACTTGAACACGGGGATTCGTTGATGGAGACGTTATGATTCTTAAACCAATGTGTGCAAAAGCGGTCTGAATCTTTTTGTTTTCATGTCATGTAACACGACTAAAATGCTAAACAAAGAAGATATAACAAAGTACCTGCATTAAACACCAGGATATAACTTGTTCCTTGTACGGTTGTACCTCTCGAGGATCAATGTTTTCGAAAGCATCTGATTATTTGCTTCAAAACACTCATATAGAAGTGATTCTCCTCTCCATTGATCATGATAAATTTGTGTCATCTTTTTGGTCTTATAAGCATGAGTAATGCCTTTTAGATGTTTGAAACAAAAGAATATATGCTCTTGAGCAATTTCATATCTTTAGGTAGGGGCAGATGTGATTTTAATTATAATATTTAACTGCTGTCGAGTCATGCATTATATTCTAAGCTCTCTCACCCGCACACTTACACTTGCCGGAGGTCTTCCTAGATGCGGTCTCCCCACCTTCGGGTTTATCCTGGGGTAGGCTGTAGGGGTAGGATCTGTTTATATTCTACCTCCCCCATACCCCGTCTCCATGAACCAAACTAGTGCGCAGCGATGCTTATAACTATATAAGCCATTGGCTCATAACTCGTACTTTCAGATTGTCATATAAAAAAACACTTCAATAGATCGATATTAAGTCATAAACATAATACTAGCATTGCTAGCAGTTAACTTTTTACAACTAGCTTGCTCTTATTTTCACTAAGATACAAAGATAAACGGCTTGGTTCAACTCTATAATCAAACCACTTGACATTCCTAGCTTGTGTGTTTAACTAATTACCACAAACAATGTTATACCGCTACGATAAAAACATGCATACATACTCTAAATTAACATGCCTTAAACTCGTACATCACAACTCAAACCAGATAAAATTTATAGAATGTGGTACATACTACATAGACATACTTCACCCTTGTCCACGTTTATCATATGACTCGCAATGAAAATGTTTCCTAGTCGATAACAATAACATGTTGCCTTTAGTATTATTCGTCGTTGCAAGAAGGTGATGTACACAAACCACAAAAGAGATCGCAAGTAACTTTATGCTTTATAATACTTTTCACTAGTTTAAAACCAACGGATCAAATTCATCGATGACTAGAACAGGAACAAGAATCCTATACCCTGTTAACATCTAAAAGAAAGTTTTCCCACTTCTGAAAACAAGCTATAAATGTATACATGTGTGTGTATATATAGGCATAGAGCTTTTTAGTAAGAACTCAAACTTTATATCATACACAAGAAAGAAGCAGAAGAAAGATGGGAGCCCAAGTTTCATCACCGCAGCAAAGATCATTTCAAGGACAAGTAAACTCGATCCATTCAACAAACAACTGGAACTCACAGTTTCAGAGATTAAGCGGATCAAACAAACTGGTAAGTGGTAACAAGACGTTTATCTCATTATCACGATTTCAGATTGCAGTAAACAGTTTTTAGCATTCGGCTAGACATGCTTATAATTATAGATTGTTTAGGAGTTTGATCATCATTTTGATAATCAAGACGAATTCATGTAGTAAACTACATGTGTGTGCTTGTTTTATTTGAAGTAAGTATTGAGAGTTTGTCGAATGCACAAGTTTAATCAACAAAGTAGATAGATTGGAAAGTGAGTCGAGAATAGCTCAAACTCAATTCAGTAGTTCTTGGGTTACAAAAGATTGGATCACATCATATATTCACCTTAAAAACAAGCATCTAGATATCGATTGACTTTCCTGACTTAACTAATACTTTGGAACTTATAGATGGTGATAGATTTCTCGGCAGACTGGTGTGGACCTTGTAAATTTATCGAACCAGCTGTTCATGACTTGGCCATTGAGTTTTCAGATGTGGAGTTCATCAAGATTGATGTCGATGAGTTACCCGTAAGTTCTTCTTTTGTCAACCATATAATTATTAGAGATCGGTTCATGTTATTCCATAATATTTCTGAAAAAAAACTGTTACAGGATGTTGCTAAGGATTTTGAAGTACAGACGATGCCAACGTTTGTATTGGTCAAAAAAGGGAAAGAACGTGAAAGGATTGTCGGTGTCAAGAAAGATGAACTTCATAGGATGATTGAGAAACACAGGTTCTAAAACCGATATATGTATTAATATTTATAGCCCGATTGAAGCTTACATTACACAAGCCGATTGCAGCTTGAATAAAGTTTGTGTAGCAAGTACGTTTGCTATGTCGTGAGAAATTATATTCTATAAATCTTTGATTTCCAGATTAAAAATTACCACTCGAAAAGAAGTTACTATTGGAAAGAGAAAAAACCTATAGTTGCGAAAATTAAAGAGTCTAAATACTTAAAAGAGCAAGAATTATATGCTTCTACTTTTTGTTCTGCAATATCTAGCAGCGCGCCTACACTAAAATTCAATCTAAATCAAGGTAAGTTGCAATATAAAACCAGGCTGATTGCTCAGTACAACCACCAACCCTGAAAAGGAAGACGACTCCATTTTGCTACAGTTACATAAACTCAAAATACGTCTACAACGTCTTTGGTTCTCATACTAACCAAAACATTCTCATTCCAAAATCTGAAAGGTCTTGAACCCGAGTCCCAATGCGACTCATCCAGATTTTTAGTTGGTCCTAGCTCAATGAATTGAGTCGTCCTCTACAAGAGTTTTGCCATCTCACTTATGGAGTCTTTCCGGATTATCTTTACAACATCACCATATGTTTCTTTATCCACCTATTAACTAAGTCGTTCAATTTGTCCGGAAAGACAAGATGATACAACTCTCTGAGATGACAACAACTCAATCATTGGTATTTGACAAACTAAATAATTTGAGTGATAAGCATCAAGAGTAGGGTCTACGACCTTTCAACCTTTCATTATATTGTCTCTTGGTACTAATATGAGACACAAGCACGTAGATGAAGCAATCATAGCATATGTCGACTGTCAAAACAGAATATGGGCCTTCCTTTCCAGAAATGTTTACTGAAAAATTACTTAATGATAATTTCGTGAAGAAGCTACATGGTGTTTGAACGATTCATGTATGAGTTTACAATGACCCTAAATACCAGGCAAAAAATAGATCAATAATTACTCAAATTAACAACAAACTAAAATTTTGTTGCTCTGCTATGCATTTAACCATGATACAACAGCAGCAAAAAGTAGCGAAAACTGTAATGGAATCTAAACCCTGATATTTGGATATCACATGAATAAAAAATCACGATTTACTAGACAATATACTAGTAACAACTAGGTAAACAAATAGTGTATGATAGATTACAACACAAAAAGTGTTCAATCCCCAAAGTACAAATAAAAAACAAACATAGCCTCTCTGCTTCACGATATACAAATTTTCGAACGTGAAAATAAACATTATTAAGTAGTAGTTAGCTAATAATCAAATAAAAATTAGGCAACAAGACTTCAAATTATTTCTACTATGCACAATTTGCTCATATTCTGATAAAATACCGAGAAACTTACCCATGTATATGTACACATTTTATAGAGCTTAGCTTCCATTTGTCAACGGTTAGAAGGTACTCACAGTTTCTTGAAAAACGAGAAATTAGTCATCAACTCTGCTTCCACCTCCCAAGACCCGTTTAAGATCCGATTTTTGATCACCCGTTAGCCTTGATGGAAATTTGATATCAATCTTGATCCTTAAGTTTCCCTTTCTACCCGGTTCTTTAGAAATCGGCATTCCTTCATTCTGAATCACTTCCTCGTGGCCTGGTTTAATTATGTCGGTTAATGGGATTATGAGAAGTCTGCCATCTAAAGTTGTCACCTTTATTGTTTTTCCTGTGAGAGCTTCCAAAAGGGTGATTCTTTTTGTGAATACTAAATCGTTACCATCTCGTTTGAAGGTATCGTGTGGCTTCTCATCCACCACGAAGATAAGATCTCCAGGGGCTGCACCCGGTTCTTGGTTTCCTTTCTCGGGGAATGTGATTTTCGTTCCTTTTTTCCACCCGGGTTTGATGTGTATTGGCAATATCTCTTCAAGAGTCCCTGGTTTGCTGCAATTGCAACCAAAATTATAAAGGGGTGTTTAGACTCGCCAATTCTAACCCGTTTATCAAGCTCAAATAAACTGTTTGATATACACATGCTTATTATAAAAACTCATTTCAAATCGTTTCCATCCAAACACTCCAAAATCCTTATATGTGTTACAAAAACCCAATAAGCACTAAGTTATCCCAAACACTCTCTAATCTATAAAACAAATCCAAGTCAAACTCAATAATGCCATACAACAATTCCCATTTTAGTCATTTTGCTTCGTATATCATTTTGTAACAAAAAAAACGACTTCCAAATATCATAATTTATGCTTTGAATGCAATATTTATATAAAAATTTAGACTAATAAAAATAGTTGTTACAAACAATACCCAAAGTAGCTTAGTGGTAAAGGACTAAGGAGACCCTAAAGTCTTGAAAGACACTAGAATGGGTAAAAGTCCGGAAACAACCACAAGAATACCTGTTAGGTCGCATACGTCAGTGCCAAAAACAATCCGCTTCCCTAAGTAACCTGAACAAGGATCCTTACCCGTCTACCCGTTTTAGTAAAAGTTGTTACAAAATGAAACCATTTCATTTCAATATATACAATTTAGACCATAATTCAATCAAAACCTTCACCAACAAAACCCAATTCCCAAAACAAACCAACCCATCAATCATACATCTTATCTTAAGTCGTAGGGTAGGGGTAAGACTGTCTACATATACATCAGGATTCGGTATTGTTGTAAAAAAAGGTAAAGATTACTAGCTACACATTTTTGGAAGCAGTCCCCTACCCTCCATACCCTCAGGTAAAGTCATGAATGTCTACATCCTACATAACCCATACCTTGTACTATTACTTACAAAATGACACAATTTCACCTTAATCCCAAAACCAACACAAAAATCATTAATTGACAACATTAAGGGGGTGTTTGTTTGATCTTATTTGATTTCGGCTTATATTTCGTAAGCCCCAATTTTCCGGCTTATTTCGAGACTTGCAGGCTTATATAAGTTTATTATATATAATAAACTTTTACAAGTCTCAAAATAAGCCATAGAAAATTGGGGCTTACGAAATATAAGGCGAAACCAAATAAGCTCATAAGCCCACATATAAGCTTAAACAAACACCCCCTTATATAATCCCATAAGTCACAAAATAAGCCAGAAAATTAAGGCATATGAAATATAAGCCGAAATCAAATAAGCCCATACCCAGAATCATCCAAAACAATCCTGGAAATCTGCATTTTCCTCTTACTCCCTTTATAAAGCTCCTCCAAACTACAACTCAGCTTATTCTCAACAGTCTCAGCCTTCCTCCCACTCACACCCCCACCCCCCACTTTCCTCCCTCCCCCTCCACCATTAGTAGACCCCACCTTCCTCCCTCCCCCTCCCCCTCCACCTCCATCACTAAAAAAAAACTCATTAAAAATCTCATCAGCATCTCTAGGATCAAATCTAAACCCCCTCCCCGTCCCATGTTGCTGTTTAATACTACTAACATCAGAAACATCATCAAACTGACCAGATTTAAGCCCATCATCACCGTACAAGTCGTAGATCTGTCGTTTCTTGGGATCAGACAAAACGTAGTACGCTTCCGAGATTTGTTTGAACTTGGAGTCGTCCGAGGATGTGGTCTTGTCCGGGTGCCATTTCATGGCGAGTTTTTTGTAGGATTTTTTGAGCTCTTCGTCTGTGAATGATTTGGGGACTTTTAGGATGTTGTAGTAATCTACACCCATTTTTTTTTTTGAGAATGTGTTTTTGGGTTTGGGTTTGGGTTTGGGTTTGGATGGATGAAATGTTTTTTTTTTTTTATGGGTTTGGTTGGTTGACGGAAGTGTGTTTTTTAACGGCGTGTCGGCCGGTTTTGTTGTTGTATTTAACTGGTTTTTTTGAGAATGTGTGTGGGTGAGGGTGGGTTTTGTTAGAGTCACTTGTGTAGTTGTGTGCACTTATACAAGTGTGTGATTTTTTATTTTTTTTATTTTTTAACTGAATTTCGTTAACCATTGGATAAAAAGTTTATTTATTTTTGTTTATATGTACGGTATATAAAGTAAAAAATGAAAAGTTGAAACTAAAAAAAAATGTTAAAAATATATATTTTAAAAGTAAACAATTACTATATCCGTCTCATAATTATTGTCCACTGTTGACTTTTGAAGTCTTTATTTTGCAACTTTGACTCTAAATATTTTTATTTGCATTATATAATACTTGATAAAAATTATACTAATAAAAATATATTTAAAACTCAAACCATTTATATATTTTGCATCAAGTAATATATATCACAAAGAAAAATATTTATGGTCAAAGTTGAATGCTAAAGACTAAAAAAATCAAATGTGGACAATAATTATGGGACGGAGTGAGTAATAAAGATTGAAAACTAGGTTGAACCGAGACGTTCAAACCTGATGAGTTGACGCGGGATGCTTCAAACCCGGCTGGTTGACCCGGTTTAAATTGAAGTTTTTCAACAAGTTGAACCACCGAGGTTGAACCGTGTTTCAAAACATTATGTTTAATCCCTAAATCATCAAAGTTTACTATTTTTCATTTATAAACGATAAACTTTTTTTATCACTAAAACTATTTACCGCTATAAAATTTCGTTGCTGTGCACGAATGTTCGTCTAGTTTATTAAAACGAGAATGACAAAAAGATTATCTAACTTGTTTATTTTTGTTGTTTTACGTGGCTTTTTTCATTTCGCTACTTAAACATAAATTTTTAAATTTCAACCCTTATGTGTATTCATGTACAATAATCATTTTATCGTTTGATGCTAACAAGGTGGTTAAAAAACATAAGAGTAAAATAGTTACAAAATACACACAACAGTCGAAGTTTAAAAGATTTGTGTTTTACTACGTATAAAAATAATTTAAAAAAAAAACTTACACAGACCAAAATTGACAAGTTAGATATATATTTTTGTTACTTATTATACATTTAATAAACGAACATTAATAATACTTTATATTCGTTTTGTTAAATGAACGTCATGAACAAAAATATTTTCCGGTCATTTATGTTTATAAACATCCGATTATACATTATGTTAATGTTGGTTTATGTCCATTTATTTGTTTATGTATGTAAATCATATATTTTTATTATGTATTTAAAATTAGTTACTTAAACAAAACAATACTTATAAACCTATTGTGTTGTTTTTATAAATTTTATGTTTAATTTTGTATGTTCATTTTTGTTCGTTAATGTCGTAATGAACAAACATGGACAATTTTATTTTCACTTCTTTATTAAATTCATTATTAGACAATGTAGAGATGTGCATCAAATCAACCACCATTATCAAACCAAAACCACTAAACGCATTCACAAATACACATATTTTTGCCTTACTCCACTCAGCCGTCTCCACCACCAAGCCAACTCCAAAATAGCACAATCACGCTTGGTGGTAGTGATGTCTTAATGCTCCACGCATCTTATTACACCTAGTCTAAAAGCTGTCACCAAATTATTTTCAGTCATTGGATGTCGGTTAATATTTTTACAAGTCATTTTTAATGTATAAAAGACTATCATTTTAATGATGTCGCTGTAAGTATGTTTTTGAGAGTGTATGTATGTGTTTCAGTGAGATTAGTTTCTAGTATTATTAGTGCGGGTGAAATATGATTATGTGATATTGTTGGTGTCGTATTGACGTGGATTACATTATAAACTGAGAAAAATATATTGAGCCAAATAAACTTAATAAACACGTCTTAGATAGTGATTAACTTTTTTGGGCATGTCTTTGTTATTTACACCTATTCGTTTTCATCTATTTACCTAGTCCGTATGTTTATTGAAGTTTAAAAGTTAATAAACTTACGTTCCTAAAACTTATTAGTCGTAAATTCAATTTCATAAGTTTATTGCCTTTTAGAATTCTAACAAAACAAGACAGATTAGCTAAAAAAAAGAATTAAACTTGTTTATGCGTTTAAGTTTTAGTTTCGGTTTGATATTATGGAATTTATTTGGATAATTGGCATGTAATATAGTTGACATGGTATCTCAATTTGTCTAAAACTAGTGACGTGATTTGACGTATGTTGTTTCCACATGATCGACCCCCATATAGTCAATTTGTCTAGATATTAAACTAGATTATGAAAACTACATTTCTTAAAATAAAAAGAAAATGACAAAATACCGATTTTTACTAATATACTTCATTAAATACTTAATTTTTTATATATAAAAAAAAAAATCCATAATACTTACAAAATCCGCAACTTTTGCGAGAATTTGCAAATTTTATGAAACTCGATTTGACCTCGCAAATTCAAAACTTGTGAGTTTTTAAAAATTGCTTCCTTTTCCGTCGTTTTTATGCTTATCTCAAAGCACGAAATTGTAGATATGCGTTTAGTGGCTATTTGAATCACCTAAAAAGGAGTTTGCGTAAGAAAATTCTGGCTAAAATACTACAACAACTTTTTTTCGTGTAGTTGCTATCGTATTTTGGCAATAACTTCCTCATACGAACTTCTTTTTGCATGATTCGAAAGCCGCTTGACGAGAAAAGAGAGATCTACAACTTTCATATAATGTCATTTTTCGTCCATGTGGTTTGCCGTTTCAATCAATATTAGTCCCTGCCGTTAAATTTCTTCGGATTTGGTCCCCGTGGTTTACAAACCAAACGGGTTTAGTCCCTTTACCGTCAGTTGACCGTTAAATATATGCAAAAAGACATAAACACCCTTAGTTATATATATATATGTTAACCACAGGGACCAATCATGATTAAAAAAAATTTTAATAAAAAAATTCTAAAAAATTTTTCTTAAAAAATTCTCAAAAAAAAAAATTAATAAAAATTTTTCTAAAAAATTCGAAAAACAATCTAAAAAAAAATTTTTTGACGAAAATTTTTATTCCAAAAAAAAATTTTGAAAAAAAAAATTCTGATAAATTTTTTCTTAAAAAATTCGAAAAAATTTCTAAAAAAAAAATTGACGAAAATCTTTTTTCCCAAAAAAAAAATTTGAAAAAAAAAATTCTAATAAAATTTTTTCTTAAAAAATTCAAAAAAAAAATTTCTTAAAAATTTGGATAAAAAATTTCTAAAAAAATTTTAATAAAAAAAATTTTAATAAATTTTTTTCTTAAATTTTATTTTTAAAAACATTCTAATTTTTTTTAAATTACACTAGAAAAATGAAAATAATATTTGGAAAAATCTAAAATAACTTAAAACTAATTTTAAAATTAAATTTGTATTTTTCTGACTTTTTAAATATTTATTATTAATTAAAAACTGATTACTACCTCCGTCCCATTATAAGTGTCCCCTTTGACTTTTTTTAGTCTTTCTTATTCAACTTTGACCATTAATATTTTTATTGATATTATATAATACTTGATGAAAAATATATGAATGGATTAGGTTTTAAATGCCTTTTCTATTGGTATAATTTTCATCAAGTATTATATAACACAAATAAAAATGTTAATGGTCAAAGTTGAACAAGAAAGACTCAAAAAAGTCAAAGTGGACACTCATAATGGGACGGAGGGAGTATTAATTAATAAAAACTAAATTAAATTATGAAAAGTATTAAATGAAAAGAGGAAAATTTGAAAAAATTACTAAAAATATTACAAGATACCAGGAACCTAAGAAAAATATAAAAATGAAAATTGCTTTTACAAAAAGCTGAGAATAAGCTAAATAGCTTAAATAGAAGATATCACTTCTATTATTTTGGTCTTTTTTGGATTTTTCTTTTTCAAATCTGTTTATATACTATTTATAAGCAACTTTAATAAAGGAAGTTTGGCTGAGTATCAAGAATAAGCAAATGGTGAGCTTATGAACAAGACAGAATAAGTCAATGGCTTATTAGGATTTGGAATTGCTTGAATAAGCTACACTATTGAGGCACAACCTAAAATTAACCAACAACTAACAATAATATGAAGAAATAAGCACAAAAGATTCAAATTAGCACTCACAATAAGCCAGGAAGAGCAAATAAGCACTTGGCTTATTGACAGACCAAAATAGGCTAAATTGGCCTACCTGCAGCCCTTTGTGGGGGCCTACAAGGGGGTCAGGAGTCCAAACTTAAGGTTGAACCCTCAAGTTGGATTGGGGCCCTTCACAACAAGCCAATAAGCAGGCCAATCAGGCCACTAATAAGCTCACAATGAGCTTTTGAAATAAGCCAAGTAGACTAGAGGTCTAAGTATGTAGGGCAAAAATGGGCAACTTGCAGGCCTGTGTGGGTTCCACACAATGGACCAGGGATCCAATTTTAAGCCCGAACTTTGAAAATAAGCTATAGGGCTTTCAAATAAGCCAAGAGTCAAGACCTAACTTCCACAAATAAGCCAGATAAGCACTTATGAAAATGAGACAAAACCTGAGGTCTCATACTGATGACTCAGTATACCTGAGTGAAATAAACAATCTTTAAAGACAAAATTAGCTATGCTACTCAATACTGAGATCCAATTTTATTCAAAATCTAAAAAGTACTACTGAAGAGCTTTTCAAAAAGCTAAAAAGCAAGACCTATCATTTTGATTTGCACCCTGTAGGGGGGTTTGAACTTTGACCAAAAACACAAAGGTGCCCTGGTGCAAAGTGAGACTTGACCCTGCAGGCCTTTTCACAAGCTTGAATAAGCACTTAGAAAAAATCCCAAAAATAAGCCAACTATGGATTTTCAAAGATTAAGTGGAGGACTTTAATATCTTAAAAGCTCAAGATCTGAAAGTTACTACAAATTTTTTGAAAATTCTTTGAACTTTTGGTTTCTGCAATCACTAACAAATTTGACTTTTTGATTTTTGCTTAAAAAATTTTCAAATTTTTAATAAAAAAAATTCTAAAAAAAAATTTCTTAAAAAATTCGAAAAACATTATAAAAATTTTTTTATTAATTTTTTTTAGAATTTTTAATAAAAATTTTAATAAAAATTTTTTTTATTAAAAATAATAAATTAAAATTTTTTTTCGAATTTTTTTTCGAATTTTTTTTCGAATTTTGTAATATTTTTCGAATTTTTCAATAA
The DNA here is from genome assembly GCA_030686995.1 of Artemisia argyi. NCBI lineage: Eukaryota > Viridiplantae > Streptophyta > Magnoliopsida > Asterales > Asteraceae > Artemisia > Artemisia argyi. The sequence continues at coordinate 181,597,542 of CM060683.1, forward strand.
TTTTTTCAATTTTTTTTAATTAAAAATTTAATTAATTTTTTTTTTGAATTTTTTTTAGATTTTTTTTCCAATTTTTTTTCAAATTTTTTTCGTCAAATCACAAAAATAAATATTTTCGAATTTTTTTTAGTCAAATGACAAAAATACCCTTCAGAGAGACCAAACCCGTATGGGTTTTTAAACCACGAGGACCAAATCCCAAGAAATTTAACGGCAGGGACTAATATTGATTGAAACGGCAAACCACAGGGACGAAAAATGACATTAACTCTAATAATAATCGATCAATTTTCAAAAATTCGCAAAGTATGACTTTGCAAAGTTAACTTAAAAATCGCAAAGTTTGACCTCGTAAAGTCAAACTTTGCAATTTTTTTCATAAAGTTCGCAAACTCTCTTAAAATTTGCGGATTTTGTGGATATTTCGGATATTTTCAATAAAAATTGAGTATTTGCTAAAGTATGTTGATAACAATAAGTATTTTATCATTTTCCTTAAAATAAATTTGTTCATTATATCAAAAGTTTAGTAACTGATTTTTAAATATAGAAACCTTTGCCGACTATAGAATAACGATGAAGCTTGCATACATACTCTTTGTTTTCACAAAGTAACAATGATGACGTATAGCCTATATTTGGGCCGCAAGCCCAAATGATAGACATCACTTACACTTAAGCCCATCACGAATGGGCTACCATGACAAATGGTATGGGCTGTGGTATCAACGCTTGGGCTCACGAAGCCCAAAGGCCCAATCTAACCCACCGGGTAACGATAAGGATTATCTATTCAAGGAATAGATATCCTTACCTTGGATAAGCACCACGCGTGCGAAGAGTGAGGAGCAAGAAACACGGTTTCTTAGCCCCTATATATAGAATCACACGATTCTCATTAAAGGTACGATATACAACCCTAACTCTTCAACCAAAACCTAAATTCGATTACTTACTCTCACGCCGGAGTCTAATCGGGGGAGACAATCCCTCGATAAGCCTAACGGTGTTGTTTATTTTCTTAGTACGCAGGTAACAAAGTGCTAAGGAACGAATTGATATAAGAGCAAAGCCCAACAACCAGGTACGCCCAACTTTTGTATCAACAAGTGGCGCCATCCGTGGGACCCTACAACGAACTAGAATGACGAAACACAAGAATTCGAGCCAGCGGACTCCGCAGTCGGAAAAACGTGACCACGGAAAGAAGAATCGACAAGATTCGACCTCTAAACAGGTTGCTGGGACAACCAGCGCACCTGATCACCAAGGGGCGGGAACAACCCAGCCTATTCCAACAATGGAACTACCTATAATCTCTTCAGTGGTCCCAAGCGTTGAGGAACTCCAACGCACCCTCTTCACCACTCCTCATCAGGCTACACCCGCAGTGAACAACACTGCGCCGCCAGGCGCGCCTGAACGAAACCGGGCGTCCCATACCGAGGCAGAGATCCTGGCAACGACTGAGGACATACCCGATCTAACTTTGGGTAATTTTGTATCCCAAAATTATGAAACCCTAACCGTCCTCATGCAGGAAGAAGCGGCAAGAAGAACAGGCGTGGATCTCCAAACCCGACTTAACTTTGGTCCAGAACGTGAACCATCACCATCACGTCACCCACGAGGAGGACGTACAGAACGTACCAATGTCCATGACAGGTTGGGTACGGTGTCTGACTCACAAAATTCTGGAAACAGCGGTAGGCGCACCAATGTTCATTCTAGACTTAGAAGTCGGGGAATACATGATCGATTAGGCCCTCAGCATTCGCCGAGCCAAGGATCGTCCAATCCCAGAAGTAGGCGGATCCAAGACAGATTGGGTTGAAGAAGATCCCCAAGCAGAGATCCCTCAGGCTCCTCTTCTGAAAGGAGCAGGCGCAAACGCCGAAGGAGAGATTATCCTTCCTCCAGCGATTCCTCGGACAACGAGGATAAAGAAACAGGGCACTGGAAATCAAAAGGAAGACGTCGCGAGGAAGAGAACGAGGATATGTCTCTCCCATGGCGACGCCATAAAATTGATGCGTTCACACGTCGCATAAGTGATTACTCAGACGACAGGCGCAGGCGCATGCCCGCTAATGTGAAGACATACGATGGAACAGGTGACCCAGACGACCACCTAAAAATTTTCGAGTCAGCTGCAACTATCGAAAATTGGCCACAGCCTGTGTGGTGTCACATGTTTAATTCCACATTGGTAGGGAACGCGCGCACATGGTTTAGCAAACTCCCACGTAGGAGTATAGGCGGCTTTGAGGAATTACGAAAAGCATTCCGCCACAACTTCACCCAGCGAAAGAAGTGCGCTAAAAATCCTGTAGAATTGGCAAGGGTGAGGCAACGGCAAGGGGAATCAACCAGCGCCTTTATGGAGCGCTTCAAGGATAAGTGCATACAAGTCAAAGCATGTCCCGAAATACTAAAAATTTCAGGGTTCATGAATGGAATTAATAATCCAGAACTCATCCGAAAGCTCAATGATAGAGTTCCACAGTCTTTCGATGAACTCACAAAACGCACCAGATCCTTTATACAAGGAGAAGCAGCTGCTGCGGATAGCAAAAAAGGATATTCAAACTATAGGCAACAAGAACAGCCGCGGAGACAATCCAACGATCAAAACAATAACCGAGGCAGGAACTACCGCAGTGGAAGAGACAACGACAAATATACTCCCCTCACTAAAACTCCAAGGGAGATATTTGCAACAGAAGGTGCGAACTTCCCAAGACCACCACCAATTAAAATGGCAGAAGAAAAACGCCAAGGTAGTGGATACTGCGAGTACCACGGCCAAAAGGGCCATACAACTAACGAGTGCGTCCAACTTAAACAACTAATCGAAAAATTAGTGAGAGAAGGAAGGATGGACCACCTCGTAAAAAACATCAAGGAAGGAAAAGAGAGACAGAGAAATGGGGGCAAGAAAGAACCCCCAAAGGAAAAGGCTGATACTATATACATGATACAATCATGGCAGCGCAAAATAAAGCAAAAAGTCAGCCAAAAATTCTCTCCAGAAAAAGAGATATCCTTCCCTACAATAGCTGCGGACAACGCAGTCATGGAACCTCTGACCATTGAAATACATACAGGGGGACACGACACCCACCGCATGTATATTGATGGAGGAGCATCCGCAGACATTATGTATGATCACTGCTTCAAAAGGCTGCGACCTGAAATCCAAAGTCAGTTGACACCAGCTACAATGTCACTAACAGGATTCACAGGAGAAAAGATTTGGCCCATGGGGCAGTTACGCTTATTGGTGGTCGTAGGAGATGAACAACACTCAACCGCGACATGGATAAATTTTATGGTAATAAAGTCTCCTTCACCATACAATGGTATAATTGGAAGACCGGGAATATCATCCATGCGCGCAGTACCATCCACAGCACACGGAATGCTCAAATTCCCAGTTAAAGGAGGAGTGGTCACTCTCTACAACACAACGGTACCACCAAGAGAATGCATCGCAGTAACAACTGAAGCGGAGACTATTCCAGAACAGCGCACGAAAAAATCGCCAAATTTAAAAGTCGCTATTCACCCAGATTATCCGGAACAACAAGTTTCGATTGGAGGATCTTTATCTGACAAAGGTAAAGCAGCCGTATGCGCACTCTTGCAAAAGAATCTAGACATCTTTGCATGGGAACCAAAGCATATGACGGGAGTACCTCGCTCTATCACAGAGCACAAGTTACAAATCCGACAAGGATACCCTCCAATACGACAAAAGAAGCGCGGCCAGGCACCAGATCGTGCAAAGGCTATTTTGGAAGAAGTACACAAGTTAGTAGACGCGGGCATCATGCGCGAAGTGTACTACCACGACTGGCTTTCAAACCCAGTTATGGTAAAGAAGAGCGATGGTAGTTGGAGGATGTGCGTGGACTTCACGGACCTCAACAAAGCATGCCCGCAGGACTGCTATCCACTGCCAGAGATAGACTGGAAGGTCGAGTCCTTATGTGGGTACCCCTTCAAGTGCTTCCTAGACGTATATAAAGGGTACCATCAGATCCAAATGGCAGTGGAGGATGAAGAAAAAACAGCTTTCCACACCAGTCAAGGGGTATACTGTTACACAAAAATGCCTTTTGGCTTAAAGAACGCAGGCGCGACATACCAACGGCTGGTGGACACAGCTTTCGAAAAACAAGTAGGCCGCAACTTGGAAGTCTACGTTGACGACCTTGTTATAAAAAGCCATACAGAGGACGAATTGGTGCGCGACATCGAGGAAACATTCCGAACGTTGGGGCGGATAAACATGAAATTGAATCCAAAAAAGTGCACCTTTGGCGCAACTGAAGGCATGTTCCTCGGATATTTGATAGAACCCGATGGAATCAAACCATGCCCAGAGAAGACAAAGGCTGTTATTGATCTCCCCTCCCCGCGCACACTCAAAGAAGTCCAGTCACTAAATGGAAAGTTAGCAGGGCTGAATCGCTTCTTATCTAAGTCAGCGGACAAATCCCTTCCCCTCTTTAAAACACTCACGAAGTGCACAAAAAAGGGAGACTTTCGCTGGACTAGCGAAGCAGAAGAAGCTTTTCAACAACTTAAAACACCATCTGGCATCTCTCCCCAAACTCGTCGCACCGCGACCAGGGGAAGAATTAATCATGTACTTATCAGCAACCCACGGAGCAGTTAGCGCAGTACTATTGACAGACAGAGACTCCGTCCAGACACCCATATATTTTGTAAGCAAGGCCTTGAAGAAAACAGAGATTAACTACAGTGCTATGGAAAAGCTGGTCTTGGCTCTAGTGTTCGCATCTAAAAGACTGCGCAGATACTTTCAAGCGCATCCAATAGCTGTAATCACTGATCAGCCAATTAAACAAGTTATCTCCAAACCGGATGCATCAGGACGCTTACAAAAATGGAGTGTACTGCTAAGTGAGTACAACATCTCGTACAGGCCGCGCACTGCAATCAAAGGACAAGTCTTAGCCGATTTTATCGTGGAGAAGCCAGATAGCGACAGCCCAACATCTGCAGCTAAAACGGACCTACAAGAACCTTGGACACTGTTCACCGATGGATCCTCATGCGCAGATGGATCAGGCGCAGGCCTTATTCTTACAAATCCAGAAGGTATGAAATTCACCTATGCGCTACGCTTTGAATTCACAGCCACAAACAATGAGGCAGAATATGAAGCCCTACTAGCCGGACTACGCATAGCAATCCAACTGGGTGTACGCAACCTAGAAGCAAACGTAGATTCACGCCTAGTGGCTAACCACGTGCTAGGTGAATACGAAGCCAAGGATGACCACATGATCCAATACCTGGATAAGACAAAATCTTTGATCAAAAACTTTGATAGGTTCACAATAAAACAAGTACCTAGAGGAGATAACAGGAAGGGGGACGCACTCAGCAAGATTGCATCCACAAGCTTCGCACACCTTTCAAAACAGGTATTGGTGGAAACCCTAAAGAACAAGTCAATCTTGGATATGGAGATATCAACAGTGATAGAAGAACAAAATCCTACGTGGATGACACCTATCATCGAATTTATCAGCAAGGGAATCCTACCCCAAGATAATAAAGACGCTCGAAGAATACGGCGCACAGCGCAACGATTCGAATTACGCGACAACGTACTCTATCGGCGATCTTTCTTACAACCATGGCTCAGATGTGTTGGACCCCTCCAAGCAGACTACGTACTCCGCGAAATTCACGCTGGGTCATGTAGTATGCACTCAGGGCCACGATCCGTGGTGGCAAGCGCTCTAAGGTCAGGATACTATTGGCCAACAATGCACCGCGACGCACGCGATCTAATAAGAAAGTGCAGCAACTGCCAAGTACATAGGCCTATTCCGCGCCGACCACAGCACGAGCTAACACCGATCACCTCACCATGGCCATTTTACAAATGGGGTATTGACATCGCAGGACCTTTCCCCGTCGCAGCTGGAGGAATAAAGTTCCTCATCGTAGCCATAGACTACTTTACAAAGTGGATCGAAGCAAAAGCAGTGGTGAACATTACAGGAAACCAAGTCAAGCGCTTTGTTTGGGACAATATTGTCTGCCGCTTCGGCCTACCAGGCGAGATCGTATCAGACAACGGAAAACAATTCTGTGATAACCCATTCAAAGATTGGTGCGCACAATTAAACATCACACAACACTTTGCTTCAGTAAAACACCCACAAACCAATGGCCTAGTTGAGCGCGCTAATCGCAGTCTAGGCGAAGGCATAAAAGCGCGCCTTGACAGACATAAAGGAAGATGGGTAGATGAGCTCTCGCATGTCTTGTGGGCGCATCGCACGACAATCAAAACCAGTACTGGCGACACGCCATTCTCCTTAGTCTATGGAACAGAAGCCGTCATACCAGCCGAGATAGGAATGCCAACTATACGCACGGCAGAGGTCAACGTCACAACAAATGACGAGGAACGGCGCATAGACTTAGATATACTGGAAGAAAGACGCGAACGCGCAGCTATACGTGAAGCAAAGGCTAAGGCAAAAATGAAGAAGTATTATGATGCAAAAGTCAAAAACACTTCATTCAGACCAGGAGACTTTGTTTACCGCGCCAATGACGCGAGCCACGTAGAAGACACAGGCAAGCTCGGACCCAAATGGGAAGGACCTTACGAGGTCACAGACGCGCTCGGCAACGGCGCATACAGGTTGCGCGATATGGAAGGTCACGACCTAGCGCGCACTTGGAACATCTGTAATCTCAAAAGATGTTACTTTTAGGCTACGGCCCTTACACAAACACACTCATACCCTACGAGGTGCCCAATAAGTGTTTGTCTTTCTTTTCTTTCTTAGGAATTATGTTTTCCATTTTTTCAATAAACTTGCAAGTATTAATATAATGTTATGGTTTCTAGCTAACTCCATAGCGCACTTTTACTTTATTGCATATATGTCAATATTGTCTATCTTATATTTTTGCCTACATGGCGTGCATGCACCACTTAAAGACCCACGAAGGCATAAAGGATGAGTTAACCTACTAATTTACTCGTTGAATAAGAGGGTTGCAAACCCATCAACATTGGATCACGTATCCTTGCTAAGCGCCTTACTCTTGAGACGTCAAAGTAAGTTTCACATGCGCACCCCACGACGGATGCGCATATACCAAGTACACCGTACGAGCTTAGCAATATAACGAGCCAAGACACTTGGTCAAAAGTAAAACTTAGCAAACAATGCAAGTATACTTAAGTCACGCACTTAAAAGACTTAGTCAAAAATAAAACTTAGCAAACAATGCAAGTATACTTAAGTCACGCACTTAAAAGACTTAGTCAAAAATAAAACTTAGCAAACAATGCAAGTATACTTAAGTCACGCACTTAAAAGACTTAGTCAAAAATAATCAAACTTAGCAAACAATGCAAGTGTATTTAAGTTACGAGCTTATAACAAAATGTATCTTATTCCATATTTATTAAATTACAAGGAAAAATACATAAGTTCACAAACAACCTATATGCTATGGCGATGATCATGGCTCTCTTCTGGAGCGGCGGAACTCCCCGCCTCCTTCAGCTTACTCAAGGTTATAGCATCCTGGAGCGACACAGTTGGAACACTCACGGCAACGCCATCAGATCGAGGAAGGTGCGCAGCACCGATGCCGCACATCACAGCCTTGCCCTTAATACCCTTCTTTATGGCAACCCTTTGCTCGTGACGCTCTAGCACCTCCTTCAAAGGGACTTCCTTCTCCAGTGCAAAAGGCTTGAGGATATCACGGGGCCGCGCAAAAACTGGGACTTGAAGCTGCGAGACATCAGGTTTGAGATAATAATCTACCTCCTCTTCAGCATTCTCCCCAAGATGACGCTGCAACGTCAGACCCGCCATGAGCACATCTATGGGGTCATCTTGGTCGCGCTCCAACCTCCCTATATGCGGCAACTCAAGAACCTTCAGCCCCGCCATCGCCTGCACCAGCTCATCGTACGCCGTTGAGCTATAACCAGGAATCTCCGCCAAGTATTTCTCCAACAACTTGGCCTCACGGAGCTCCTCCAGGACCTGCGAACGGCCACGCGCCATCGCGCAGTGAACAACCTTCCCAAAGGCTTCCACCACCTCCGCAGACTCCAAAGTACTCAGAGCTGCCAGACGAAGCCCATGGCTGATCAACCACCTGCATTCACAAAGTGATAATAAAGTAAGATACGCAATAAAGCGAACAAGCAAATTTAAAAGAAAAGGGCGTAAGAATACCTGCGCTCGGCTATCACAGACATAAGATGAGGATACAACTCCTCGTCATACTCGATGCTGAGGGCGCGCAGCTTCTCCTCATACATCACTAACGTCTTCTCCATGCGCTCCTTGAACTCTTGCAGGCTAGCATAATGCTCTGCCCTTTTTTCCTCAAGATACGCCCTCGACCACGACGCTTTTGCCTTCACCTGCTCAAGCTTCGACCTCGCATACAGCAGGTCCGCCAAAATGCTCATCTTATCTTGGGCGATTTTCTCAGCATACGCCCTCGACTCTCCAAGCTCCACTTGTGTATCCGCCAATTGTGCGCGGAGGGCCACCAACTCCTCCTCCTTCTGGGCTAGAGCACGGCTCTCCCCATCATACTTTCCCTTCAGCTGAGCAACAAGCTCAGCTTGGCGGGCAGTGGTCGCAGCCAGCTCATCCATCAGCCGCTGCGCCTCACCACCATCAACAGCCTCGGTATTCCCCTCCTTGTTTTCGTTCTGCGGAGAGGAAACCTCATCGTCCTTCGCGTCGTCATCCCTACGGAACAAAGACAGTCAACAAAAAATTACAACAAGTCATTGCAAAAAAAAAAAAAAAAAAAAAAAAAAAAAAAAAAAAAAAAAAGAGAGAAGGAATGCACACTTACAGAAACGGAGAAGCATCAGCCTTCAACCGTGCGCCGGAGGTCGAAGTTTCTTCTGCGTTCGACTCTGCGTCTTTGATGACGTGTCGACGCCTCTTGCTTGTGCCACTGGTTCCAGCACCTCCCTTGCGCTTTAAGTTCTGCGCAACTTCTTCCCTCAACACCTCCTCAGGCTTCAGGATCCGAATGCTGTCAGATGACCCTGAGCGCGCCTCCTCGCGCGCCACTTCCACTTCAGGCACCGCCTCCACAGTGGGCGCCACCACTACCTCTGGCGCCACACTCTGGACGGGCGTTACCACAAGTGGTGGCGTGTCCTCGGGGACTGTCGCGGGCAGAACAGTCAAACGCCCCGCGGTCGCTTCCAGCAAAGGCAGCTCCCCCTCTTTCAGAGGACGCACCCCTATGGTCACCTGCTTTGGCTTGTCAAGCTTCACCACTGCGAACAAGTCCATCTCTGCACATACAAAAATGGAGCAAGAAAACAACGAAAGATTAGTTGGTAAATGCGCGAAGGTACAGAATGAAAAACTTACAAACAATTACAAAGGATGAACACCCACCCCGGCCATCCTCACTCAGGAAAGTGGGAACCTCATCTGCTGCGCCAAAATACGCGCGACTCAATCCTACATGTACCAAAAACTCCTCCGAATAGGGGTTAATGGCCAATCGATTGGCATCTAACGTCTGCGCGTCAGCAATCCTATAGGAACCGGGTGCGGGACGCCCATCCCTTGGTAAAGATGCCTGAGTATAAAACTCAAAATTGGAGGGAAAGACCACGTCGTCTACCCAAAAGAAATATTCCCTCCAATTCTTAAGGGAGTCAACCTTTTCCGTGTAACATTGAAACGCACGCGGGCGCTTCGCAAAGGACACCCAACCATTCGACCACGTTGAGTGGTAAAAGGAGCGGAATAAATCTACAGTTGGTTCTATCGCAAGTAAACGACAGTTCACTTCAAAATTCGACACCTTCGCCGCACCTATACAGTGCAGCTGATAGATGTGAAGGCGATAATGATTGAGCAAATCACTCAGAAAAATGGAAATGGGTACGCGGTAATTCGCATACTCAAAAAATTTCGTGTATAAACCTATCTTCCCTTCGGGGAAGTCAGCTATACACGCATCGACATCTGAAGCCTCGGGATGTACATCCAAAGGCACAAAATAGTCGGAAGAAAACTGCGTGACGTCCTCAACAGACAACGCAGAGCGAAACTCCTCTAATTGAGCGACCATGTTCATCTTAAAACTAAGTGGACGCACACAAAGATTACCTACGGAAGTTCAAAGGTTTTCTAGCAAAAACGCTCTCAAAATGAATAAGATGAATAGTGGTTGTGTGTGTATTTTACTGTGTGGTGAAAATAAAGGGGGGCGGCACTCTTATATAGGGTGGTAAAAACCCTAATTCACGCCCACGTGGATCCCACTCACAGTAAACGTGTGGCTAGAAGATCAAAAGGTACAACACTTTTTCCCGAATCCCAAGTGATACGTGGACACCACCCCCGATTACCGAGGTAACTATTTTGAACCTGTTAGGTGCATTGCACCTACAAAAAGGCGGTAACAATTTGTTCATTCTCCCGCCACGCTTACCGCTGCTTACATTAAGTCTAGTACCCGCGGCTACGTGCCGCGCATACTAGACTGGGGGGACATGATGACGTATAGCCTATATTTGGGCCGCAAGCCCAAATGATAGACATCACTTACACTTAAGCCCATCACGAATGGGCTACCATGACAAATGGTATGGGCTGTGGTATCAACGCTTGGGCTCACGAAGCCCAAAGGCCCAATCTAACCCACCGGGTAACGATAAGGATTATCTATTCAAGGAATAGATATCCTTACCTTGGATAAGCACCACGCGTGCGAAGAGTGAGGAGCAAGAAACACGGTTTCTTAGCCCCTATATATAGAATCACACGATTCTCATTAAAGGTACGATATACAACCCTAACTCTTCAACCAAAACCTAAATTCGATTACTTACTCTCACGCCGGAGTCTAATCGGGGGAGACAATCCCTCGATAAGCCTAACGGTGTTGTTTATTTTCTTAGTACGCAGGTAACAAAGTGCTAAGGAACGAATTGATATAAGAGCAAAGCCCAACAACCAGGTACGCCCAACTTTTGTATCAACAAACAACTTTGAATTAACATTGTTTTAATAATATTAGAAGAATATGCACATCAAAATCAACAATATCTAGTACAGTTACAAGTTATCATTTAATATTTGATTCAGAATTTAAGTGCCCAAAACGTAATTTGTACTCTTTAAATAGGAGAGAAAATTTATGAAATGCTTTTAATTACATATAATTGGGTGTTTTACGTTTTGATAACTTGCCATTTTGGCTAATTTGTAGCTTATGGGTTTAGATCTCAATAGTTGTGCAAATAAGTTATATTGGCGCTTTCGAATAGTTTTATAGTTCAACTAACCAACCGTATCATACCTAACATATATTATTTTGAACCATAATATTTTTTTTTTTTGAAAAGGGCATATAATAAAACATCAAAAGAACATCAGCCAAGCTAAACAAACCTTAGCCATGGCCACCACAAACACACTTACAACATGCTCCCAATGAGATAATAGGGAGGACCTCCAACACACCAAACACAAAAGGCCAAACAACACTACTAAAAAAAAATAAAAAGCCAAAGAATTCTTGACAAGATCAGTAGACCCGACACTCCTACTAGACAAAAGACACTAGCAGCAGCACATACACCAACACTCCTCCACTTCTAAATCCTCACAACACACAAGCTGAACCACTAGAATAGAACATCAGCAACAACACTTACGCCCCCAATTCTGAATCCTTTAAGCATTCCAGTGGATTAAAAACCCATGACTGCCACAGAACTGTACCTCTCTTAGCTCTTCTAGAAATCCACTCATAACACTTTAGTTGAATCTCCTGGAAAATCTTATTAGCGCTGTGGACTTTCGCTTTAAACACTCGCTCATTACGAAAGTGCCATAACATATAACCAGTGCTCCAAATAGTAGCTTGCCACATCAATTTATTTTGATTTGAAAAATGAGGACCACCCACATGTGTCAAGATATCTTTTGCTGTAAATGCATTTACAACATCTAACTTCCACCAATTAAAGACTTTGCTCCACACACTAGAGGCCATATTACAAAAAACAAACGCATGATCAATAGATTCAACTCTATCATCACAATGAGGACAAAGGAGAGAATCCATATCAAGGCCTCTTTTATCTAACTCAACCCGAACTGGAAGCCTCCCCAATAACACTCGCCACACGAACACATTTACCTTCTTTGGCACTAACTTGTTCCATCTAGTTTCTTGTACCAATCCGTCAAGAGACAAACACTTATCATCAATAGTGTTTGATAACTCTTTAACAGAAAAGATCCCTTTGTGACTGAGGCTCCATCTCCATGAATCCCTATGATTACGAGTCAAAGAAATTTGAGAAAGAAAATTTTGTAACTCCTCCAACTCACTGGTCGCCCTACCCCTAGGATCCCTTAACCACTCCCACTTCCATTTCCAAACACCCTCATCCCACTCCCCTCTATTACAAACTAAAACCTCCCTGTTACTTTCTAGATGATACAACCTATTAAAAACATCTCTCAACCGCCTTTGACCAACCCATCTATCACTCCAAAATGATGTAAGTTCCCCGCTACCAACCTCCCTTATGAAAGACGTAGAGAACTCCACCCCCGTTTTATCAATCTCACAACCTACTTTAATAATATCAGCCCAAACACCACTTCTAGACTCCACAAAAACATTCCCCACCCCAAGCCCCCCATCCCGACCATGTATACTCCTAATCACTTTACTCCATAAGGCATCCTTCTCCAACAAAAACCTCCACCACCACTTTCCAATCAACGCCCAATTTTTTGCCTTTAAAGACCCAATATTTAGCCCCCCCCCCAATCCATAAGATGTTAACGCCCAATCCCATTTAACCCAAGAAATCTTTTTATTATCCCCCACCCCTCCCCAAAAAAAATCTTTTCTAATTCTCTCAAGATTATTTATCACACAAGAAGGCACGCGAAACATTGAGAAATAATACAATGGCAAACTCCCGAGCACCGACTTAACCAAGGTCAAGCGACCGCCAAAAGACATCGATCTCGCTTTCCACTCGGACAATCGCTTCTTGAATTTTTCAACAAGCATTCTCCATGCATTTTCCTTTCTCATGGATACCCCGATCGGTAGCCCCAAATATGTGAACGGGAATTCACCAACCCCACACCTCATCCATCTAGCCATACTCTCGACTTCTGAATGATCTACCCCAACACCATAGAGTTTACTCTTGCTCAAGTTCACTTTTAATCCTGCCATCTTCTCAAAACATTTTAAAATGCACATCAAATTTTGGGCATTACCTTTATCCCATTCACCGAGAAAAATGGTGTCATCGGCATATTGCAAATGTGAAACAAGGACTTGATCGACACCAACCTTAATTCCTTTAAAAACACCACAACTCACCGCTTCACTAACAATGGCATTAAGACCCTCCGCCGCCAAAATAAATAAAAATGGAGACAACGGATCCCCTTGTCGGATACCTCTTTCTAAAACAAACTCAGCGGTAGGTGACCCGTTAACCAAAATAGACATTGACGCCGACTGTAAGCATGCCATAATCCACCTACGCCACTTGCATCCAAATCCCATAGTTTCCATAATATCACCTAAGAAGCTCCAACTAACACTATCGTATGCCTTCTCGAAGTCCACCTTAAATAATAGTCCCTTCTTTTTCTTTTTACGCAAAAAATCAACCGTCTCGTTAGCGATAAGAACCCCATCAAGGATATACCTCCCGCTAATAAAAGCGTTTTGTACATCCCCAACTAGTTTATTTACCACCTTTTTTAACCTTTCCGCTAACATTTTCGCAATAATCTTATAGTAGCATCCAATTAAGCTAATGGGGCGAAAGTCCCCAAGCCCAATGGGATCAGTTACCTTAGGAATGAGAGTCACAAAAGAAGCGTTACAGCCTTTTGAGATCTCCATATGCTCCCAGAACCATCTCACTGCCCTCAATACTTCATTTTTTATAATGTTCCAGAACCTCCTTATAAAACTGAAGTTAAACCCGTCCGGCCCGGGGGACTTATCCCCCCCACATCCACGGATCGCTTCCCACACTTCATGTTCTGTAAACGGGAGCTCAAGGGAATTCGCCTCTTCCTCTGATAATTTGTTAATCCGATTACACTTTATCTTCGGCCGACTTCTTTGATTATCAGAAAAGATATTCTTGTAAAATCTAAATATTTCGCCTTTGATTAAAACTGGATCTTCGCACCACACACCATTAACCAGCAACCCCCTAATATTATTTCTATTATATCTCCTTCGAATCATCGAATGAAAGAACTTAGAATTTTCATCCCCTTCCACGTCCCACTTTATTCGAGCCTTTTGTCTAAGCATGTTGACCTTATCTCTCTCTTTCTCGATCCACCCCTTCCTCGCATCCATCCAAGCCACTAATTCAACATCATTTAGACTTCTATTTTCAGCTTGTATTTCCCAATCCATTGCTTGAATCCTATACTTTTCAATTTGATAATCCATTTTACCAAATCTCTCCATACTCCAAGTCTTCAAAGCAAATTTCACATTCTTCAATTTATCTCTAAATATACAATCAGGTCTCGACCCTTTAACCGATTTTCCCCACGCATCCGCCACCACCATCTCAATATCTGGTTGCTCTAACCATGTATTGAATACTCTAAACGGCTTCGGCCCAAAATCAACATCACAATCCTTTAGAACTATGGGACAGTGGTCTGATAATTTGCGATCCAACGCCACAGCCGCTAAGTTCTCCCATTTATTCCTAAACTCTTCTGTCACAAGGAACCTATCCAATTTGCTGAATTTCTTTCCATCGTCACTGACCCGTGTAAACTTCCTACCCCCCATCGGAACCTCAAAAAGTTGTGTACGATTAATGAATGCATTAAAAGAATCAGACTCTCTCTCATGAAATTGAGTATTCATTCTATCCTCCTCTTCTCTAACCTCATTAAAATCCCCACATATACACCAAGCTCCGCCATTGTTTCCCACCATAGTCTCCAACTTGTTCCACAAAGAGTATTTTTGAGATCCGACATGAGGCCCATAAACACTCAAAATGTAAATATCATCACTAATCCCTTTCCATTTCCCCTTTATCCCAACAAACCTGTCATCCCCAATAGCTTGACAACAAGAAAAGACATTAATGTCCCAAACTAGTAAGAAACCAGAAGAACGACCATCTGATTCCTTTTGGACAAACCCAAAATTATTATTACACCACAGCTCCTCCACCCATTTATCATCTATTATACCACTTTTTGTTTCTTGTAATGCCAGAACACACGGATTCTCCTTCCTACAAATACCCTAAACCCACCCTTTTTTACCTTCTGCACCTAAAATCAATTACAAGTAGTCCCTGCATCCTTCTCCCCTGTAACCGTATCGTTTCCCTCTTTTTCCCAAACCACACCAATCTGCTCACCAATCTCTTTTACTCTCTTGTCACTTGTAGAGCATACTTTAAACGAATCAGAAACTCCGCGCCCTTGACTGCCACTCTTACTATCCCCACTTGCTGACCAATTAACACCAGCCTTGTATGCATCTGATGATTGTCGACAACCTGGCCATTTCTCGTCTTCCTTAACCCTTGAGAATCTACGTTTATTTCTTGTCGCCTCATTAGTTAAATGTTGGTTTCTGTTGGTCGTGGATAGCTTTCTTTCTTCCTTTTTATCGCCAACTAATTGAGAAGTTTTCCCACCTCCTGCATATGACCCTCCTACTGACATTTTTCTCTTTTTACATACTTGATTACCACTACTTAGTCTTTGTGTTTCTCTAGTTTCATCCTCCGTCATTTGCAACTTTATCTGTCCATCTTCAGTGCCTGATTGAAAATGAAAATTATCTGCACCATCATTGTTGGTACCAGTGTCTTTGAGATTTTTATTGTAATCGTTGACCTGATGTTTAATTGTGTTGTCATTCTTATTTGGTCTGTTGCCACAATCCAAATATTCTCTTAGACCATTAAGAAGGGTTGGGTTAACATATTGGGCTTCAAGAGATACACACTCATCATTATTAAAGCCTTCTTTGGTCCAGCCCACATATCTCCACTTCTTGACCGTTAGTTTCTAAGTTGCAAACATGTGTGCTTTCAACATAATATATATTTATTTTGAACCATAATATATATTGCAAGTGTTATGTGTGCTCTTGAAAAATAAGGGTGATGTTACTTCTAACACTTTAATATTAATTTATACTACTTATAATGCATATATATTTACTTTTTAATTTTAAAATACTTAAAATTTGAATACTAAACAAGTTTAAATGAAAAGTTTACTTGTTGTAATTAATTCAGTTTAAATAATAAGTAAGTTTTTAAAATACCATTAATTAAAAATCTTAACAATATTCACCACTAAATTAATACTTTAAATATTGTTTATTCCTTTTTTCATTTTTCATTTTTATTTATAATTCATAAATATTTTTTTTCTCACAATGACTACAAATTAATCTCGTAAGTGTTGCATCAAGGATCACATCAAAACACAAGTTCACAAGTTGTAATTAATTCAGTTTAAATAATAAGTAAGTTTTTAAAATACCATTAATTAAAAGTCTTAACAATATTCACCACTAAATTAATACTTTAAATATTGTTTATTCCTTTTTTCATTTTTCATTTATAATTCATAAATATTTTTTTTCTCACAATGACTACAAATTAATCTCGTAAGTGTTGCATCAAGGATCACATCAAAACACAAGTTCACAAGTATAATTATTTGCCGTTATATACTGTCACTTTGCGCGACTATTCGTCTGGCATGAACAAAACCATAATTGAATTTAGATGTTGTGCATATATTGTTTTTACAAGTTAAATTTTTAATCAGGATAGTGGCAAGACAAAGAGGCGTAAGCGACTTAGGTTTTTTTGGTTTCAGGTTATTCAATGCAAGTGAATTTTAACTAATGTGTATGTAGCATAGGGGCGTTCATTTACGACACGACAAGATAAACGACACAAACCCGACGCGAAGTTAAACAGGTTTGGGTCAAAAACAGGTCAACCCGTCTAACCCATTTAATAAACGGGTCGTTTTTGGTTGAGTAAGTATTAAACAGGTCAATCTGTGAACCCGTTTAAGTATGTAAATCTCTAAAAAATAAAATATATAACTTTATTTTTGTTAGATTTGGATAAAAATGTATTTTATTATGTACTTAATATGAGTGTGTTAAGATTGTAACTCAAAATTATTGAAATTGTTTTATAGTTATTTGTATATTATATTTATCTTTTTTAAATTGCCTTTTGGATTTAAACAAGTTGAATCGTCAAACTATAAACCTTATTCACTACTTGACATATTTACTTAAACAGCTTAAATGGACCACAAACGGGTTACGCGTGTTAACCAGGTATGAGTTTGGGTTAAGTTTCTTGACACGGTTAATAAACAGACCGTGTTTAGGTTGAGGTTATACTAACCCATCAACCTGCAAATCCGAACAAGTTAATCCGAACACGACTCGACTGACACCACTAATGCAACCTAACGGAGCATTCCATCGATCATTTCAACTCTTTTTGTAAAAATGGTAAAGAACACAAGATCACACTCTATTACACCCAACCAGCCACCCCTTGGTGTATTTATTCTTATTAACTATTCAAGAAGATAAGTCCTCAAATGAGTGCTTACCAGTACAATACACAAGACAATATGTGATCTCTTCTAGGAAGACACCACACAAGATCCTCACATACAGATTCACTCCAACACTCAGAATCACAAGATCAACAAACTGATCTTATGGATTAATAGAACAAGACTGAAAGAAGATATCAAAGTGATATCTAAAAGACTATGAACAACTGTGTGTATTCTGTGTGAAAATTAAGAGATTGAATAATGACTACTCCAAACCCTAATCGGATGAGATGTATAAATAGCTCCAACTTTTACTGTTTAGTCAATAGACTTCAACACAACTTCAATATGAGCTAATACTTGCCTTCAAGTAAAACAACTTTGAATATTAGCATAAGTAGTCCTCCAACTTATAAGTCAGCTTGTATACTCTTTAACACCCCTCCTCAAGCTGAACACCTTTAACACCTACACTTTTACCTTCAGCTTTTAATCTAACTCCAGAGTTCAATTCACCTGCAAACATATCTAACAAACCAAGTTTTTTGCAAAGAACCTTATGTTGAATTTGACCAAGACATTTGGTAAAAATGTCAGCCACCTGATTGTTAGTAAGAATTTTAATAGTTTTAATAACACCAGCTAATACTTTTTCCCTGACCAAATGAACATCAAGTTCAAAATGTTTTGCCCTTTCATGAAACACAGGATTAGCAGCAATTTGAATTGCTGCACTGTTATCACAGAAAACATCAACAGGAAACAAATTTTTTAGCCCAAGACTATGTAACATATTACCCAACCATATAACCTCACAAGTAGTAGAAGCCAGACTTCTATACTCAGCTTCAGCAGAACTCCTAGATAAAGTAGCCTGTTTCTTACTTTTCCAAGAAATAAGTGAATCACCTAGAAAAACACAGAAACCAGTAACATACTTTCTAGTGACAGGGCACTTAGCCCAATCAGCATCAGCATAAGCTCTTAATTTTAAATCAGAAACTTTATTAAACTGTAAACCAGTTCCAGGAGAACCTTTCAAATATTTCAAAACTCTTAAAGCTGCTTTAAGATGAGACTGTAAAGGTTTATGCATATGTTAACTTAAACAATGTACATCATAACTAATATCAGGTCTGGTATTAGTTAAATAAATCAACTTTCCTACCAACTTTTGATAATTAGTTATGTTGTTTAAAACTTTATCACTTTCCTTTTCATAACAGTTTAAAACTGTATTTTCAGGAAGAGGAGAATCAACAGGTTTAGCAGCTAATAAACCATATTCACATAACAACTCCAGACAATATTTTCTTTGTGTCATACAAATACCATCATTATTCCTTAAAACTTCAATACCAAGAAAATAATTCAACTCACCCAAGTCCTTAATCATAAACTTGGACCTCAAAAACTGTTTAAACTTTTTAATCTCAACCTCATTGTTACCAGTGATCACAATATCATCAACATAAACAAGAAGGGCAACAAACACAGAACCCTTTTGTTTAACATATAATGAATAATCAAATTTACTTTGAATAAATCCATGTTCAAGCAAGGCAGTAGTAAGTTTTGCATTCCACTGCCTTGGAGCTTGCTTAAGCCCATAAAGAGATTTATTAAGTTTGCACACTTTAGTACCATCACCACCATTAAACCCTTTAGGAAGAATCATATAAACATCTTCTTCCAAATCACCATATAAGAATGCATTATTGACATCAAGTTGATATAAAGGCCAGTTCATGTTAACAGCAATACTGACAAGACACCTAACAGTGACCATTTTAACCACAGGACTAAAGGTTTCATCATAATCAAAGCCTTCTCTTTGATTAAAACCTTTAGCAACAAGCCTAGCCTTATATCTGTCAATCTCACCAGTAGACTTATATTTTATTTTCCATATCCACTTATAACCTATAGCATGTCTACCAAGAGGTAAAACACATTCAGTCCAAGTGTTATTTCTATTTAAAGCTTCAACTTCATCATTCATAGCTTCTAACCAATTAGGATTTTTGACAGCTTCATCATAACTAGTAGGCTCATTAGACTTATTCAAAGTAGAAACAAAACATTTATTAGACACATTCAATCTACCATAGCTCACATATTTTTCAATACCATACTTAACTTTAGCACTCAAAACATAATCATTGAATCTAACAGGTAATCTAGACTCTCTATCAGATTTTCTTAATACAGGTGTCTGCACATTATCATTGACATTACCATTCTGAGATGACTCATTTTTACTTTGAAACATATTGCCCTCAGACCAGTTTTGGTCACCAAAATGGGTTGCAGATCCCCAATCTTCCTGATGTAGTTGTGTAGTATCTGTATGAATACTAGCTACATCACTAGAAGATGGTTCACTACCATCCTCAACTGGTGAATCTCTCCCTTCATCATTGGGACTTTGAGACCACTGATTATCAAAAAAATTCAAGTGTTCTATTTCATTTGCTTTTTGAGCATCTATAGATTCACAGGTTTTCATTTTTAAAGGAAAAATATTTTCATAAAACTTCACATCTCTTGCAAAGAAAATATTTATTGTGTCTAAACTTAAAAGTTTATAAGCCTTTTTAACAGTAGAATATCTAAGAAGAATACATTTTTCAGACCTAAAAGACATTTTATCATGATTATTTAAAATAGTTGCAAAACAAAGACAACCAAAAGACCTCAAATGGGAAAGATTAGGTTTTCTATTATGAATCAACTCAAATGGACACTTTCCTTTTAACACAGATGATGACAGCCTGTTTATAAGATACACAGTAGTAAGAACACAATCAGACCAGAACTTAAGAGGAATCCCCCTTGAAACATAAAACTCCTTGCTACATTAAGCAAGTGTCTATGTTTTCTCTCAGCAATACCATTTTGCTGAGGGATATGAGCACAAGAAGTTTGGTGTATTATACCAAGTTCAGAAAACATATTACTCATTTTATTGTTCACAAACTCAGTACCATTGTCAGACCTGACAGTTTTTATTTTAACATTAAATTGATTATGTATCATGTTAATAAAAGAAGCAAATACACCAAAAACTTCATCCTTGGTTTTAACCAAGTAAACCCAAACTGCTCTAGAAAAATCATCTACAACAGTTAGGAAATACTTATAACCCTCTCTACTTGTTACTCTGTATGGACCCCATAAGTCAAGATGAACAAGTTCACCTATAGTCTTAGACTTATGATCAGACAAGGGAAAAGGTTCCCTTATTTGTTTAGCCCTATGACAGATCTCACAAACATGTATAGAAGTATTTTTGGTAAAACCAAGATCATTTTGAAGCACAGACAAAACTTGATCAGCAGGATGACCAAGTCTATTGTGCCAAACAACTTTAGAAACATTATAAGACATAACAAAATTACTTTTACTCACAGTATTCACAGAATGCATGTCAAACAGATAAAGACCATCACACTGGCTACCAGTCCCCAAGACAGTCTCCCTTTTCAAGTCCTGAATATAACATTTATCCTCATCAAAACCCACAAACATCTTACTATCTCTTATTAACTTGTTAACAGACAAAAGACTTACACAATAACCAGGCACAACTAAAACATCATATAATACAACATTACTAGTAAGTTTTAAATTGCCAACATGACTTATAGTAGCCAAAGTACCATTAGGATGTCCAACAGTAATATTAAGGCTAGAAATATCAGCAACATTAAAATACCATCAGTAGACACAGTAAGATGCTGATTAGCACCAGAATCAATAATCCAACCCAAAGTAATAGAATTAACAATCAAACTAGAGTTGGCACAAAAAAATCTAGAAATATTCATATTAAACCAAACATTATGATTATAGAAAGAAGCTCTACCAGACATATTAGCATGAATGCTTCCAGTAGAGTTATCATTGATCAAAGACAGGAGTTTCTTTAGTTGTTCAGAAGTAAAACCAGAAGAAGGACTAACAGATGATGACTTATCATCTTTAGAATCAACATTAGCATTATAGTTTTGCCTAGTTCCATTATTTTGTCTTCCAGAGTTATTATTTTTAACAAAACCAGGTGGAAAACCAATAAGCTCATAACATCTATCAATAGTATGTCCAATTTTACCACAATTTTTGCAATTCAGATTAGGATTAGGACCTCTATGAATATTGTTATTACCAGAATTAGAACTAGAACTTCTAGTGTTATTATTATTGTTAAACACTCTCCTATTGTTGTTAAAAGATTTAGCAGCAAAAGAAGTAGCATTAGTTTTAGACTCAGAACCACTAGAAGTCTCAGGAATCCCTCTATGACATTCCTCTCTAGAAACAGTAGCATAAGCATCTTTGACCTCAGGGAGTGGATCCCTAGTCAATAAAGCAGTCCTTACAGGCTGATAGCAATCATCAAGGCCCATAAGAAACTGCATCAACTTCATCAATTGATGATGCAAACTTAACTCCTTACTAGCATCACAAGAACATTTGACTTCACAAGTACATTTAGGAATTTTAGTTAAAGCATCAAATTCTCTCCATAAAGAATTAAGTCTATGATAATAATCTGCAACAGAAGTACCACCTTGTTTCACATTATTAATTTTTTGAAGCAAATTATATATCACAGACCCATCCACTTTATCATAAGTTTCCTTTAATTCATTCCAGACAGAAGCAACATTTTCAGAGTAAACTAATCCCATATAAACATCTTGAGAAATTGAATTCATAATCCAGGTTAAAACTATGGCATTACATCTATCCCATTGAGCAGATAAGACTTCACTAGCAACAAAGGATTCCTTAACACAAGAACCATCAACAAAACTGTATTTATTCCTAGCTTGTAAAGCTAATTTCATAGCACCATACCATATTCTATAATTTTCAGTTCCAAGAAGTTTAAAAGGAATTAAAGCAGTACCACTATTATCATTAGTCTGAATATGCAATGGATTACCAGCATCAAGACTACTAATTAAAATAGAACTACTACCAGGATCACTAGCAGACATGATGAAATAACAAACAAGAAGCAAACAATAGAAACAGACAAAACAAATAATAACAGAAAAATAGATAACAAAACCAACTAACTAAACAAAAAAGATAACACACACACAAGATTCAACAAAGAACCAGCCAATTGGACTGGGATTGGCCAGAGCAGGTTTCCACACCATTCAAGATGGAGGGTCAAGGAGTTAACCAATCCGTTTGCACCCAATTAACTAGACTCTTGTTGTCTTAAAGGAGAAAAAAAGCTACTTACAGTGCTATAACCACAGCGGAAGAAAGACTACAAAAACACTAGATTCACTTAGTCTAATGTTTTTGCAATCGAATATAGGCCCAAGAATCACCAACAGTCACCACAGATCACGATCCCCAAAAAACCAATTAGGGTTTCACAAACCCTAACCAAGAATATCAAGAACACTACAAGATCTAGTCTAAATCGACTAAATCAACCACGACCGTAAAGAAAACGACCTCAATTAACCAATAGAACCACCAATTCAAGAAACCCCCAAAAATAATTGAAACCCTAGAAACCCTAGAATTACGAATCACCACCAAATCAGAACCTAAGTCTCTGATACCATGTAAAAATGGTAAAGAACACAAGATCACACTCTATTACACCTAACCAGCCACCCCTTGGTGTATTTATTCTTATTAACTATTCAAGAAGATAAGTCCTCAAATGAGTGTTTACCAGTACAATACACAAGACAATATGTGATCTCTTCTAGGAAGACACCACACAAGATCCTCACATACAGATTCACTCCAACACTCAGAATCACAAGATCAACAAACTGATCTTATGGATTAATAGAACAAGACTGAAAGAAGATATCAAAGTGATATCTAAAAGACTATGAACAACTGTGTGTATTCTGTGTGAAAATTAAGAGATTGAATAATGACTACTCCAAACCCTAATCGGATGAGATGTATAAATAGCTCCAGCTTTTACTCTGTAGTCCCTAGACTTCAACACAACTTCAATATGAGCTAATACTTGCCTTCAGCTAAAACAACTTTGAATATTAGCATAAGTAGTCCTCCAACTTATAAGTCAGCTTGTATACTCTTTAACTATTTTTCATGCCACCATCCATGCATGTATCTGAGGAGGTTTGAACTTAATACATGTTATAATAACATTAAGATATCGGGTCACTAGGCTAACTTTTTTTTATGATATTAGAGCATCCACAATGGTGAAGCTTTGTATAGGTCCATAAGTATTAATTTATAAACCTTTTGATGTTATAAACCTATGTTCACTATGCATAAACCTTTTACAACTCTTAAAATGATTCATAATAATACATGCATTAAATTATGAATAGGTTCAAGAATATGGACCTCTTCATGCCACATGTACATGAAACAAATGATCACTATGGTTAAAATGAAAGATAAAGCTTTATATTGGTTTTAGACCTTTTGATTAAACTACCATAGTGGATGCCCTTAGATGGTCTTACAAGATTAGTTTTACATTAAGTTTCAAACAAGACAAAATTGATAGTTCGTATTAGGAAAATGGGGTCAACAAGGAAGGAGAAAACATTGCACTCGTCTTTTCATTAATATGTAGCACATGCAAATTGTATGAATAAAAGGAAACAATACTTATCGTAGTGATTAAATTAAACAACGTCTATAAGCGACATGTAACGTAATAGTATGAACATGGCTAGTTAGAAATGACCAAAACAACAGAAAAGACAAGCCAAGAACAACACAATAAAGGTTTGATTACTAGATAAATTTTGTCGCATATCGATCCATACATGATACATCACACTCAAGATTCACTTGTTCGTGGATAATCGTAAGTACTATAGGTTAGTAGACGAGGGAGCAGCTCATCGTGGTTGTTAGTTGGCACAATCGATCGCCTTAATACAACGTGACATGTTAGCTCCTAACATGATCAAACGATTGGTTAGGACTAGTCGATAACGATTGAAAGGCATGTTAAGAAACTAATGAGTATATATAATTCGGCATTATTATTTTATATAACATATCCATACGTACAATCACGTTCGTTAGGACCAAAGTATTGTCCTTTGTACATTTCAAGTATCATGACGTTATTAAATAAGCAATGTGAAAATATAAAACTGAAAATTGAATAGTACTTAAATATTTCCATAGACATCTATTAGTTGACGAGCAATAGCGGTCTTGGTCAATTTAGTATCTTATTAACTTAGAGTGACGTTTCTCTATATCATAAATACTCGTAATAAATAATAGGGCTGATTACCTGTATCATAGTTGTCATCATTTTCTTTTATATAAATTGAACAAATTTTTTTGCTATTATGTGTACTAAACTTGATTTTTTAAGTTTTTTTGTGTACTTTATGACCATTTTGCTCCTCTTATGTTAATAAAATGAGAGGCAAAATGATCATAAAGTACACAAAAATGCTAAAAAATCAAGTTTAGTCCATAGAGTAGCAAGAAAATTGTTCAACACATATAAAAAAAATAAATGACAACTATAATACATTTTAGTGTTATTAGTCCCAAATAATACTACTGGAAAGTTGTAAACATCATATGCATTATGCAATAATGAATCAAATATATAGAGACTTCAAAATTTTTGACCAACCTCTTGCTTTTAGAAAAAAGTTCCGAAACAAGTCACAACACGTTAGACAACACAACAATTTTTGCTTAAAATACTACTATTTAGTTAAAAACTTGTAAGCAATATGAAGCAATCCGTCATCGATAAATACCATGCGAGTCATTGAAATGTGCACGGAACTATAACTTAATAAGTATCGAATTAAAAGAATAATATTAAAATAAATAAATAAAAATAAAAAAGAAGACAAATAAAAACTATTGAATATCTACAACCTAATAATAAGTTGTTTGGAGTAGCTTATTTGAAAGAGATTAGACGGTTTCATATAACTAAAAATAGTTTATACAAAAATAAGCATGTAAATAAGCTTTACTTGATTTATTATACTCCGTAGTAGTGGTTTAAGAATATATGTCCAAATTATTTTGTTGAGGTTTATAAAGTTGTGAACCATAATGAGCAATTATTTCAATTTTAGGTGGAATGAAAATGAATGAGATTTTGAAAATTTCTAAACTATTATATATATATATATATATATATATATATATATATATATATATATATATTATATAGGTATGGGTTAAAATAAAAAGAGCCTTATAATAAAAAGTGTAGGAAGGATTGTGAGGGCGACATGTGTCACCCCTATGCCATATCATATGACACATCATATGACACATGTCACCACCCCCCATCCCCACCCCCCCCCCCCCCCCCCCCCCCCCCCCCCCGCAAAAAAAAAATTTTTTTTCCCGCCAAAAAAATTTTTTTTTTCCCGCCAAAAATTTTTAGTGCATCACAGTTATAAAGTTACTGCATCACAATTATAAAAGTTACTGCATCACAGTTTTAAATTTTAGTGCATTAAGGTTATAAGTTACTGCAACATAGCTGATGCATTAAACTATTAACTATGATGCAGTAACTTATAATAAAGATGCACCAAAACTTAAAAAAGAATCGTATTTTAATTGTGATGCAGTTACATACATATATGATGCATAAAACTTATGATAATTCAGTTTCTTTATAACCATGATGCAGTAACTTTATAACCATGATGCAGTAACATTAAAACCATGAATGCAGTAACCGTGATGCAGTAAAATCATAATTGTGATGCAGTAAACGTGATGCAGTAACTTTATAACCGTGATGCAGTAACTTTATAACTGTGATGCACTAAAAAATTTTGGCGGGAAAAAAAAAAAAAAAATTTTTTTTGGCAGGAAAAAAAAAATTTTCGGCGGGGGGGGGGGGGGGGGGGGGGGTGGGGGTGACACGTGTCATATGATGTGGCAAGGGGGTGACACATGTCACTCCCACAATCCTTCCTACACTTTTTATTATAAGGCCCTTTTTATAATAACCCCACCCTATATATATATATATATATATATATATATATATATATATATATATATATATATATATATATATATATATATATATATATAATATATATATTAGTTTTTCTTTTTGGGAAAATGTTGATTGTGGTTTATGATATGAAAAACATTATGAAAATAAGTTTATTCACAATAGAAATATGTTTTATATATGAAAATATTTAAAACTTGATATTGTATTAATTGTATAAATCTTTTAAAAAATCATTATAGTAGATGCCTTGATATAAACAAATGATCATAGAAAATAAACTAAATTAAAACACACAAATACAATAATATAAATCATAAACTGTGTTGACTCGATTTTTATTGTTTGACGATGCACTTGATTTCTCAAAACAGTTCCGGCAAGTTACATTTCAGGCGTTGTTAGTTACAAAGTTTCGATCCGTTTTATGCTTTCTACTCGGTTACTGTATTAAACTTACTACGTAACAAATACATATAATGTAGTGATTTAAACTTTTGGGTTTGCCGTAGTTGAAGTGAACTCACAATTGATCAGATTCTAAAACTCGTTAGATAAACATTTTGAAATGATCAATATGATAATTATCAATTTTTTCAGAATAGTGTGAACATTAATCATTCCTTGTTACATTTTAAAAGAAATCAAAATTAAACCATCTAGTGTGTCTAATGGTAAAAAGCTTATAAATATCAGTAACAAGATATGAAAAGGTTTTAAGTTTACTTTTCACTTTGTGCAAGCTAGCTCTTTCGCCAACTCCTAATAAAGGGAAAAACTCCACCCAGTTTGAGCGTGTGTAATGCACACAAATCTCATGAATTAATCGGCCACTTCATAAATTATAGTTATAAAAGAATATAGTTAAATTGCAAAAATCGTCCCTATGGTATGTTTAAATTGCAAGCGCCGTCCCTGCTTTTTCGAAAGTGCATGAGCCGTCTTTGTGGGAAACTATTGGTGCGGATATTCTCTGCTTCAAAGTGAAATGATTAAAATGACTCAAAGTGAAATGACAATGTCTCATTGAAGCAAGGCATTTTAGTCATTTTATTTAGGCACAGACGATATTTGCACCAATTGTTTTTCACAGGAACGATGCATGCATTTTTTGTAAAGAGAATTGATTTGCACATGACCGTCTAGTGATTTTCGGTGGCCCTAGCAAATAACAACAAAAAGACCATATTACACTAATGAACTAAAGAGAATTTGTTATAAACTTTAATTATGAATCATATATGTTTAATATTCTACATATTTATATGCAAAACTAATAAAAATGTGATTTTTTTTAAGTGGAAACTTGTACGATAGCATTAAACAGTTGTACTTTAAGTATTATCTGCTTTAACTGCTTGTATATCGAAGTGTCTCAATAAATTCGTAAAATATGCCAATCACTTCCTTTTCGTAAAGGCAATAACAGTATTCGCAATTTGACCATTCTATAAGGTGAAATTCGGCAATTTACTCAAAAGAATATATAAGTGAATAAATAAATAATAAATGAAAAGAAATAAGTTTTTCCTTTTTTAGAAAATAAAAAATAAAAATAAAAAGAGAAAGAAGGTGTGGGTGAGGGAAGGAAAGGTGACAGACATGTTAGGTGAGAATTAGGTGGGTGAGAGAACGGTCATGTTTGGCAACACCTTTTTTGAAGCGTTTAAGAGCGGTAAGCGACAAGCGACAAGCGTTCCAGTCTTAATGCTTGTTTGGCAACACTGCTGCTAGCGTTTACTAACACCTCAAAAGCTTGCAATTTTAATGCTTCTTAAAGAAGCTTTCCAATATACCGCTAGCGTTTTACTTTAATATTACCAATTTACCCTTAAAAAATAACATTCATTCATAAGTATATGCCCTTTTTCGTAATTTTACATTTTATAATTACAATTACAGCTTCGTTACCAAACACGTTTTTTAAACAAGCAACTAATGCTTACTGCTACTGCTTACAGCTACAGCTTACTGCTTATTGCTACTGCTTACTGCTACCTGTCGCCAAACATAGCCAACGTGCAAAGGAGTAATAATCACTTCCCCGATTTCAGAATCTCCATTTTGGCCCCCTTTACGACGTCGTTTCATTCGTGCCTTCTTTATTTTTTCCCATTACCTTTTGGGCCACATATAAATAAATGGTCCAACTTACGTACTATTTTGGCCCAATTTTTAACTCACATATATCGCTTTTTTCATTTATTATATCAAGTGGTCAAAAGGAAATTAATTTTTATTTTTATTATTATTCATTTTCATTTTTATTTTCATTTTTCATACACTTTGTCGGAGGTCTTCATGGAAGCAATCTCCTTACCCTCGGGTTCACCCAAAGATAAGAGTATGATCTGTCTACATTCTACCTCCACATACCCCGCTCAAGCAGGATCAAGTATCGTTGTTGTTCTTGTTGTAGTTATCGCTAGTATACTTATAGTTTTGTTTGTTTTTTTTGTTTGTTTTTTTTTGGGTAAAAGGTCAAAAGACCCGGTAAATATTACTTATAGTTTTGTACTCACTTACCGGGTCCTTTTGGGAACCGGTCTTTCTACCATCGGATAAGATATGACTGTCTGCATCATAATTCTCAAACTATGCTATAACGCGATTGATTATCGTTGTATAGTAGACTTGTATCTTTTAAAACAACGCGATTGATTATTGTTGTATAGTAGACTTGTATCTTTTAAAAGGAAAACAACTACGATAATACAGATAGACGACATTTATATAAATATAACCCCTTAGTTGTGAAGGAACAGCATTCAAATGTGTTGCTAAGCCAAAGACATGCTTGGTAGTAATAATATTTATTGACATGACACTTTTCGATCCGGTGATAAGCTAAATGTTTGATTTTCGACAAGCTATTTCTCTATGTGAATAAATATAAAAGATACAAGGTCACATCTTATAACTAAATATTATGTAATTACCATATAAAAGTACTACTCCTTACATTAATTACTTGCTTTATCATAAAGCAATGATAAATTTATACTATCTACTAAACTTTCATGTTGTTGTGATGTTGTCAATCTAGTCTTTTGATAATGAGAGTACAAAAGGTTTTCACTTTTACCCTGAAGCTCCATGTTTGATGTTTCAGCATTTAAAGGAATTTTGAACCTCACTTGTAATTTGGGCCCACAATTTCAATTCATTTAGCGGGCCTGTCTTTAAGTGGGCCATATAGATAAACATCATAAAATGATAAAATAGACTTGACTTGTTACAAGTCTTCGACAAAAGATATCTATGTCAACATTATATAATGAAAACCACATATGTTAAAGTTTCTAGATTTTTCAAGTGTTCTTATCAATATCTGAAATGATACCCGATTGAACATAAAACATATAGCTCAATTCATATTGCAAAAGTTGAAAAGTCTTATAGAATGTTAGAATTTTTTATTTTATTTATTTATTTTGTTTAAAAGAATACCGATAGATGACAATAAAATCTTTTGTACAAAAAGTTTGTGGCCAAACGCCCAGACAAAGTTGTTTCGATTATTTTGGAAACGTTATCGTCGTTTGAACCTGCAAAATCATGTTTAGGTGACCAGGTCATATCGGTTCCGTTATAAAAATAACGTACAAACATAATTGAAATTTTTTGTTAACGTCAAAGCAGGTGCAGACTACGGGGGTTTTCAAATATGTCTGGAACAACGAGAATTATCGTAGTGTAATATTTTGTCAATAATACTAGTTTTTCTGAAATATATACTTTGTCCTAAACTTTTGTGTTAAAAATCCGTTAAAATTTTAACCAAAAGACATCGTACTTTTTAATCTTAAATACTCCCTCTGTCCCACATTAAATGTCCATGTTTGACTTTTTAAGTCTTTTTTTTTTTTTTTTATCAACTTTGACTTTAAATATTTTTGCTTGTGTTATACAGTATTTGATAAAACTTATACGCAATGAAAATACATTTAAAACTTAATCCATTCATATATTTTGTATCAAGTATTATATTACACAAACACAAATACTTAATGTCAAAGTTGAAAAAGAAAAACTTTTAAAAAGTCAACCATGACATTTAATATGAGACGGAGGGAGTATATCAATACAATTTTCAGATACATTAGAGTGATCTTAAATATGTCAATACAATTTAGAACAACGCGATTGATTATCGTTGTATAGTAGACTTGTATCTTTTAAAAGGAAAACAACTACGATAATATAGATAGACGACATTTATATAAATATAACCCCTTAGTTGTGAAGGAACAGCATTCAAATGTGTTGCTAAGCCAAAGACATGCTTGGTAGTAATAATATTTATTGACATGACACTTTTCGATACGGTGATAAGCTAAATGTTTGATTTTCGACAAGCTATTTCTCTATGTGAATAAATATAAAAGATACAAGTAAGGTCATATCATTAGAACTTAAGATTATGTAATTACCATAAAAGTACTACTCCTTACATTAATTACTTGCTTTATCATAAAGCAATGATAAATTTATATCTACTAAACTCTCATGTTGTTGT
The DNA here is from genome assembly GCA_030686995.1 of Artemisia argyi. Lineage (NCBI taxonomy): Eukaryota > Viridiplantae > Streptophyta > Magnoliopsida > Asterales > Asteraceae > Artemisia > Artemisia argyi. Next base: position 181,628,731 of record CM060683.1, read on the forward strand.
CAATCTAGTCTTTTGATAATTAGAGTACAAAAGGTTTTCACTTTTACCCTCAAGCTCCATGTTTGATGTTTCATCATTTAAAGGATTTTTGTCACTGTAATTTGGCCCACAATTTCAATTAATTTGGCGGGCCTGTCTTTAAGTGGGCCATATAGATAAACATCATAAAATAGACTTGACTTTGTTAGAGCACTGTGTACCTTGGTGCCATGGTTTGGTGCCGTGGGCTTTTTTTGTTGCTACGTCAGCAAAAAGCTTCATGACATCAGAAATTTCACGGCATCACATTTCAGGGGTATCCGTTAGCACCAGAATTTCTGGTGCCGTCGGACTTTTTTTTTTTTTTTTTTTTTTTTTGCATAAAATAAAACATACACAATATTAACTAAAATAAACTTCATCAATTAAAAAAAAAAAAAAAAAAAAGTTGCATGAAAAATAAAAGAAGTATAACTTATACTAATTGCAAAGACTTAGCCCAAAGCCCAAACAATACACAAATGTGCAAAGACTTGGCCCAAACAAAAATATACCCTTTCTTCAATCTTCTTCTTCTTCTTCCTGTGGACCTGCAAAAAAAGAAAAAAAAAAAAAAAACATCACAAGCACACCAGCCCAAAAAAACATCACAAACACACGGTCAAATCCAAGAAAAAAGAAAAAAATAAAAAAAATCACCCACGGCACTGAGCCATGGTGGCGGCGCAAGGACTCACGGCGCAGATGATGGTACGGTGCGCCATAGAAAAAGTTGGGTTGGTGATGACGGCGCCACCGACGGCACCATCGTACCCTGTGCTCTTACAAGTCTTCGACAAAAGATATCTATCAAAACTTAAATCAAATAATCAATGTCAACATTATATAATGAAAACCACATACAGTATGTTAAAGTTGTTTGTTATTCAATATCTGAGATGATACCCTATTGAACATAAAACATAGCGCAATTCACATCACAAAAGTTGAAAAGTCTTATATAAGAATGTTAGATTATTGTCCTTGTTTAAAGGTATACCGATAGATGACAATAAAAGCCTTTGTAAAAAAAATTTGAGGCCAAACGCCCAAAAAAAGTTGTTTCGATTCTTTTGGAAATGTCATCGTCATTCGAACCAACAAAATCATAATTAGGTGACCAAGACATATCACTCTGCCAGGTTCTTCCTTGTTGACCGGCATTGTAGTGCCTGGCAGTTTCAAAGAATGGGTGAAGTCTTGGGATCTGCTCTACTCGAGTGAGAGATTTCCCATGTAGAGTAGTCTCCGTATCAGTCGGTTCCGTTATATAATAGCATGCGCACGTAATAAATTTTTGTTAACGTTAAAGTAGCGGACTAGGGGGTTCTCAAATATGTCTGCAAACAACGAGAATTATCATAGTGTAACACTAGTTATAATACTCGTGCACGCACGGGGTTTTTCCAAAAAAATTTAATTATATAGTATTATCGTTTAAAAACAGAAAATCTTACGTATATTTTAAAAAGTTAGAGCATCAACATGTGCGAAAGTAAGAAAAATTGTTAGCAGAAATTGTAAATATAACCGTGGCATCGACCTTGTATTGGATTCTTGAGCGTGTCTCCTTATAATGTTATTGGGTCAAAGGTTCTTCGATCATATTGGTTTACACATAAATCAAAATTATTTTAAAATTTTTGTTTACTATATAGACATATAAGAATTTAACCGTGAAAATTATGGTATAAGTACAACTAATAAGTATGCATGAGTTTTTCATTATGTATTAATATCAATTAATATTTTGTAAAAATTTTATTGGATGAAAGATTTAACTTTGTTTAGCTGACATAGATGTTAATGTTGAGGTTGATGTTGTTGTTTAACTTTAACTATTGATATCATGTTCTACAAAATGTGCAAGTTTAGTAGCACATAATGAGCGTTGATGAAGTAAAAATATACTCCGTAAAGTTTTTTAAGAATGTTTTTCCGGATATCCGTATATAAACTTTAAATAATAATTACATGAGTCGTTATAAGTACAATCGCGTATATTTATTATTTATTTTCATATTATAGTAACTCGTACTTATCATTTGATATTTATATTATCGTTAATAATAATTTAACTGTATTTAATATTCAAACCCGTGTACGTATAGATTAAACTTTTAAACAGGATAACATGAGTTCTTATTTATATTTAACGTACATAGTAAAAAGATATTTTATTAGATGAAGGTTTAAAACTAATATTTATTTTAAAAGTATTTAACGTATATTAAAACTAATTCGTACATTTATAAAAAAATTTAAGTTTAATGAATATAAGTCTCAAAGCAATACTAATATTCATGTAATTGTAAACAAAGTTCATATTATAAACTATCTATAATACTATAAGATTCAGTCCCTAAATTTAATGTGGAGTTATGATGATAGAGTTTTTAGAGTTAGAAAGAAGATGGAGTCCTTTAGTATTCATCCGGAGTAAATACCTGCTAATCAATGCCTTACCTGCATATGAATGCAGGCATATCAACAGTCCTATGTAAAACAAATAGATATTCAATTGCACAGCCTACAATTATAGCTCAATAATTGTTTAACCTTTTCAACTCCATTGAAGGTTATATACTCCCCTATAAATAGCACAATCCAAACAGGTTCGCAACATACTCTTCCACCGCCACAACCATCGGAACCGCTGCCAACATCAACTGTTTTCGCCGCCGACACCACTGAATCTTAATTTAAGATGTGGTGTTTCGAGCTTGGGTGGTTTCGTTGTTGTTTTAGCAGTTCCAATAGTGATCCAACAACCAACAACAAACAATATACCATACAACAAAAACAAGGTTGTTACCTTTTTTCTCACAAATATCACAGCAACAACAACAACAACAACAACAACAAATGAAACAATAAAAAAATGATATTCATCTCCTCAAATCTTTCGCACACCAAACCGAGAATCACAAAATCAAATGAAGAAAAGGAATGAGAAGTCAACACCATCTCTGTTTCATACGCAAGAAACAAAAAGAAATGAAAAAAAGGAAATGATAGTCATCTCCTCTAATCTCTGTTTCATACGCAAGAAAAAAAAAATCAAATGAAAATCACAAGCAATTTGGAACATTTCAAGCAACACAAACCATCTCTTTCGTATTTCCCATCATCCTCAATATCATTCCAACTCTAAACAAAACAAGAAACGAAAAAAATACAAGATCTCAGAATCGGTTCAACTTTGTTTCTAATCTTTTAAAGATTTTTTCAGTTGAACCCATATCATCACCGATCTAAAAGAAAACAAAACATGCAACATTAACCTTACCCGAGACCTTATACAAGGATCTTGAAGCCTAGAACGACAATAGTAGATTCATGTTTTATAGTGATATGAGTCTGTGTTGTGGAAAACTAGAAGGGGGGGTTGAATAGTTTTGCGTCTTTTTCGTTTAATAAAAGTTCACTTTCAAAGAATTAATGGTAATTGTAAAAACCTTTGAAACTAAAGTATAGATACAAATTAATTTACCTATATCACATAGATACTACTTATTTAAAGTGTTGAATAGAAATTATAATTCCATATATCTCACTTAATTATAAGTAAGTATTTATATATGTATATGTGTTTTAATAATTGTATATACTTGTATTTTACTAATGTATAGTTAAGGTTTTAAATGGAACCTAGTTTGATCTTTATGTGAAATCAATATATGCACAACACACAATAATAATGTACGAGAAGCAAGTAAGTAAACAAGTAAAGAATGAGAGATGGAAGGATCAAACCAAGAGACAAAAGATTTATAGTGGTTCGGCTACAAGGACACCTTCCTTGCCCTACTCCACTCCCCGAGCACCGAACTCGAGAGTTTTCTTCACTAAGTCAATAACCTCCCTTATGGCGGAGAAAACCGTACACACCAAAAGCTTACACCAATTAACGACACAAAGCAAAATGTCGAGTTCTAATCGTAGCTAGAACCAATCTCACACCAAATATCACACCACAACTTCTTCACAACTTTTACTTCTTCTATACTTCTCCACACCATAAGATCTTCACGCCTTCACAAAATACTTCACAACTTCAATGTCTTGCAACTTCACAGCTTCAAAGCACCACTGTCTTCACAACTTCAAACCAATAATGTCTTTGCACCTTCAAGCCACTAGTGTCTTCACAACTTCAATCTACTAATGTCTTCTAGTCTTCTCCACTTGGAAGCTTCAATTACTTCACTACTAGTCACTATTGCTACTATCTCCTATCTCAACTATTATCCTACACTACTTATTCACTTCAAGTTCCACTTCACACTTACAACAATTCTAGATTCTACAACTAAATCTAGCTTACTAATACATACACCTTATTCACCAAAATATGAAAGATCAACAAGATGAAACAAGCAAACAACTTAGATAGCAAGATGATACTAAGTTGTAATACTTCTAATAGAAGTATTCTTCTCTTTGCACTTGAGTGTTAAGGCTTGAATCACTTTGAAACAAAGATCAAAGTATGTAAGATCAAAAGATTTTTTAGAGAATGGAAAAGGATATTTTGATCAAAAAGTTTATAGTGTAAAAAGGTGAGAAAAATATGTGAAATGATCCAATATTTATAGGGCCAGAAAATACTGTTCTGGAGCGTGCCGGTCCCCTTAATTAGTGGGCGGTCCCCTTAATGATTAAGGGGGCCGCCTAGTAAAATTAAGGGGGCCGCCCTCCTGAACGTTGGATTTTCTTGTCCTTTTGAGAGGGAAATTTTTCTGGATTAGATTTGCCATTTTTGGTTGAAAATTTGAATTCACAAATTTGTAATGAATTAAACATATTCTTTTAATTCCAAAAATATTTTACAAAAGATATAAAATGTTTTGTGACATTTTATAAATATCTAGTGATTAACAAAAGTGTTCCTTTGATCTTGTAATACATTAGACACTTTGTTTATTCATACCTTAAGTGATTAAATGGTAAAGATGAGTATTTACTACTAAATACTTGTTTATGTCATAATCTTTGGTTTGATGAGTTTCGTTTTGTGATTATCAAAACATAGAGATATCGAAAGATATGAATAACGTTTTTAGTTATTTATTTATATCAACAATCTCCCCCTTTTTGATGATTACAAAACCTAAACTCGTTAAATCCACAAATTAATTTTTAGACAAGTATTTAGTGAGTTTATATTCACTTCTCCCCCTTTTTGTAAAATCAAAAAGGTTTAAGCCAATAGAAGGAAATCTCCCCCTTGATGTATGCTCCCCCTCGTTTGAGGGCACCAAGGGTTCGAGAATTGGAATTCTTGCAAGAAAAATATTAGAAGCACAAGCATGGCGCAAGCAAACACATATATCATAATACCAACAAATAATAAGCATGGCAAAAGATAATTAGGAACACATATTAAGTCATTCATTGATAGAAAATGATTATGTCAACCCATAATCATTGTTACAAAAAGCCATAAATATAGAATACTAAATTAAGTAGAGCATCCTATTGTGCCAATCAAGGAGTGTCACCAAACTTTCTTGAATCCCAAAATGGTTGAAGAGAGTTATTTGAAAATGAGAAACATAAGCATATAAAATGCTTGGTGGTTTAGTGGAGATAAACTTTTGGTTGCATGGATGTTGGTGAGTTTGGAGATGTGGAACTTGTAGGTGGTGGATTAGAAGTAGGATTTGTTGATTGAGGGATTTAATGTTGTTCAAGTGATAGTGTTTGTTGAGATCTTGTAAGAAGATACTCAATCCAAGTGAAGTGCTCATTCAAAGCAATGGCTTGTTGTTGAAGGAAGATGCAACAAGGGCAATTGTTAACATGCTTCTCAATTTGGTTGATGTTGTGTGGTGATGATGGTGAGCTTGATTGGGGTGGATCCAAACTGCGTTGAGCAAGATGTAATGCTAAAAGAGCACTAAGCTCATGAGCCTCTTTTAGCTCCTCAACGAACTTCAAGTGTTCGGAGGAAGGTGTTGGTGGTGGAACATGATAGTTGTCTTGGGTGAGGATTTGAACATGCAACATTGGAATGGCATGTGAAGTTGTAGGATGTGGTGGTGGTACTCTTGGTGGTGGAGACATGGTTGAGCTTGGGTAGTCATGAAAACATGAAAAGGGTGGAAGAGTTTCTTCATGAGTGAGTGGTGTTTTTGTTGAATGAGCAACATGTGAAGTATTAATTAAGATGTTGGGATTGTTGTTTTGGGATTGGGCATGCTCATCATAAGAAGAAGCATTAATGAGGGTATGAGTGGAAGATAGGTTGTGAGATGACTCATTAGAGTGGGTTTGAGGTTTAGTTGTTGGTTGATTTGGAACAACATCACTTGAGTTATGACAAGAATCAAGTTTCCTCCTCCAAATGGGTTTGACGGAGATCCTTGCGGTTCTTGAAATCTTTGGTTTTTGGTTGTTGGGAGATGACATGTTTGGGTGTGATGGCATTAATGATGGGAAGAGGGTATTTATAGTGTATGAGAAATGTGGTTTAGGAAGGAAAATTTGAGGGATAGTATGGGACAAAATATGTTTGTGAGTTTTGGGAAGTATAGGTTAAAATGGGTCAAAAAGTGATAAAGAAAATAGTATCCCCGACCATCAGATGGCCGGTCCCCTTAATTTGGGGCCGGTCCCCTTAATCATTAAGGGGGCCGCCTTATATAATTAAGGGGGCCGCCCATCTGGTGATTCCCAGAATGCCAGAAATGGGTTTTTGGCAGAAAATTTTCAAAAAGGTCGTGTTTTTGGATTTGGATTCAAGTAAGTTCAACTCTTTGAGGCAATATAGGGCATACTATTCATGAATGTAGAGAGTGATATAGAAATAATTAAATTAGGCAATTAATTTCTAATAATCATGCTATCTATTAATTTATCAATTAAGATATGCAACTAAGGAGGCAATAAGGCAAATAAGTTAAATGTGTAACTATATAAAGATGATAACATTTAGTCTAGAGCAAACATATAGATGATTGTTAACAAGTAACAAATATATGGATATGATTATATGGACTTCAAGACTTGTTACAAACAAGATCCATATGGGCAAGCCATGAATCTCATGAAATGATTTGATTAAATTGTGAATGTCATTTTCAATAGAAGTGTATGACACATGTGAGAAAATCAAATGTGTTTTAAGCAAAACGTTTTTAGTTTTATTCAACAATGTTTTGAAGTAAATTCAAGTGTGCATTACAATAAAACAAATTGAATTTTGTTTCATAACATGTAATAAAAAAGAATTTCAATCTTGTTTTTGATTAAAATAAGGTTATGAAAAAAATTAGTTAAGCAAATTGTTTCAAGAAAGATAATATAGATATTTAAAAGATTTTCATACAAAAAGAGAGAAGTTTTAAACATGATGTTTTGATCATGATAACAAGAAATTGCAAGTGAAGGATTTGAAATGGAAGCTTATCATGCTCAAGAGAATCAATTAAGCCCATTGTCACACATAATCATCTCTAATGACACCTAAAGAAATGAAAGAGAGATGGTAGATATTTATGATCTAAATGCAATGAGATAGAAAGGAGCAAAGTAAATTATTCATGGATACAAGTTAGACATGTGTGTGTGTGTGTGTGTGTGTGTATATATATATATATATATATATATATATATAACGAACATCATAATATCAAGTTACTAACAAGTCTCAATTATAATACATCTATTTATGCAACTAGTAAGATCATATAGCTTAAGTGGAAAGCATTCTACTATAGATCATAGAGGATTAAGAAAAATGATAATAGACTAAACAACAAGAAGGTTAATAATGCTAATATCATATATGCATATATTAGTATTAATGATCTAAAAGCATGGCAACTTATAAGTTAAATCATATTCACATACTAATTAAAGCATTCTAAAATATAATGTAATATTGGCAAGTTTTTGAAAAGAAAACTTATCTCAGGTCCAGCTTTTCTTTAAGAGTGGGCATGAGGGAAATGGAAGAAATCTTAAAAGTTTGTCCAAAACATGTCGAAGTAGCCAAGTAACATTCCAATGCAATAGAAATCAAGGGAGCTAGATCCGAGATGCTTAATCGATCACACCAATCATCACAAGTCGTGAAGGCTAATAAAAATTGTGCTTTAGAGGCTTCATCTTGAAATAGTAACGGACACACCATGATACCAATACTCCAAGAGTGAAGAACAGAATGCCGAGACCAGAAGATTCCCGCAACGACATCATAGGCGAAACATTTGCAGAATGTGAAACAACATGATAGAAACCAATAGCCGTCAAAGGTAATAGAGCGAGATGAGTAAATCAACACGTAATAGACTCTTCGTTCGTTAATTACCTAAACATGATAAAAAGGCTTGGTACCCAGATTCTCATGGGTCCTAGTTGGTTAGATGAGAACATCCATTACATTTGAATGCACATGGTGAGGATGTCGTCGATAAGTACAAGAATTCATCAATAGTTTGTTTTAATTAACAAACAATGACTTTCTTGACTAGAGTAATAAATAATGAGTGTTAATAGTATTAGTTCTAAATTTATTCACTAGGTTTAACAAATTTTATTTGTTTTGATACATTTGTTGAAGGATCATTTACGATAAATCCTAAGCCGGTTTTATCATAAAATGACTTTTGAATGTTGAGAAGATATTTTAAAGATTTAGAACTATTTTCGAATTTTGCCAATGTTTTTGCTTTTTCATTTTCCATTTTAATTTCATGTTTGTAGTCTTGACATTTTTTACATTCAAGATCAATTTCAATATTACTTTCAAGTCTAGACATTTTATCTTCTAAAATTATTTCTTTTTCAAAGTTGTTTTCAGCGGATGTTGAAGATTCGTTTTTAAAAATAATTTTTGAGTCAATGTTGCAAAAATGTTTGAAGTTGTTTTCCATTTTTGAAAATTCTAATATAAATTGATCATAGCAAAAATGTTTGGTTTTGGATTGTACCTTATTTGTAGTTGTACATTCTTCACATGCTATATGGTGATCAATTCCATTGTCCATGTCGCTCCATGTTTTGTTTGTAGTTTCGCTTGGATCTAGAAGCATGTAGTCCTTGCCATCAATACTTGTGTTCACATTTGTTTGAATATTCTCATAAGCCGTATTATCATCGTCTTCTTTGCACTTGTTGCACCATGATTTATTCACGCTCTTTCTTCAGATTTGGCTCATGTATTCTTCGTTATAGATACCTTCAATGATCACATTTGAACTAGTAGTACATGTGTTTGTTTCAACTAAATATTTATTTACTAAATTTTCTAGATTAACTATTTCTTGTGCAATATCAAGTTTATCATCTTTGATTTTACATTTCTCTTGGTGAAACTTTAAAAGACATTTCCAAATATCATTTGCCGTTTTACAACGAAATAATCTTTCATATTTAACTCTTGGTAGAGTTTTGAAAATAAGTAATTTGGATTTAGTGTTTTTATCAATTTTGGTTTGAAGATTTTTATATTGATTTTCAAAATCTATTTTGGTTGGTTTAAGATCACCAATTAAAATGATATGCCAAAGATCAAGATCTATTGATTTCACATAATTTTCAAATTTGTTTTTCCATTCAAGAAAATGATCATTTTCAAATAATGGTGGTTGTTGTGTAAATTCCCCTTCTAAATATTTTTCAAATTCCATAGATCGTTACAAGTTTTAAAATACAATCTATTTTAAAAATCTTGCTAGACGTGGCTCCTGATACCAATTGTGGAAAACTAGAAGGGGGGTTGAATAGTTTTGCGTCTTTTTCGTTTAATAAAAGTTCACTTTCAAAGAATTAATGGTAATTGTAAAAACCTTTGAAGCTAAAGTATAGATACAAATTAATTTACCTATATCACATAGATACTATTTATTTAAAGTGTTGAATAGAAATTATAATTTTATATATCTCACTTAATTATAAGTAAGTATTTATATATGTATATGTGTTTTAATAATTGTATATACTTGTATTTTACTAATGTATAGTTAAGGTTTTAAATGGAACCTAGTTTGATCTTTATGTGAAATCAAAATATAAACAACACACAATAATAATGTACGAGAAGCAAGTAAGTAAACAAGTAAAGAATGAGAGATGGAAGGATCAAACTGAGAGACAAAGGATTTATAGTGGTTCGGCTACAAGGACACCTTCCTTGCCCTACTCTACTCCCCGAGCACCGAACTCGAGAGTTTTCTTCACTAAGTCAATAACCTCCCTTATGGCGGAGAAAACCGTACACACCAAAAGCTTACACCAATTAACGACACAAAGCAAAATGTCGAGTTCTAATCATAGCTAGAACCAATCTCACACCAAATATCACACCACAACTTCTTCACAACTTTTACTTCTTCTATACTTCTTCACACCACAAGATCTTCACGCCTTCACAAAATACTTCACAATTTCAATGTCTTGCAACTTCACAGCTTCAAAGCACCAATGTCTTCACAACTTCAAACCAATAATGTCTTTGCACCTTCAAGCCACTAGTGTCTTCACAACTTCAATCTACTAATGTCTTCTAGTCTTCTCCACTTGGAAGCTTCAATTACTTCACTACTAGTCACTATTGCTACTATCTCCTATCTCCACTACTATCCAACACTACTTATTCACTTCAAGTTCCACTTCACACTTACAACAATTCTAGATTCTACAACTAAATCTAGCTTACTAATACATACACCTTATTCACCAAAATATGAAAGATCAACAAGATGAAACAAGCAAACAACTTAGATAGCAAGATGATACTAAGTTGTAATACTTCTAATAGAAGTATTCTTCTCTTTGCACTTGAGTGTTAAGGCTTGAATCACTTTGAAACAAAGATCAAAGTATGTAAGATCAAAGGATTTTTTAGAGAATGGAAAAGGATGTTTTGATCAGAAAGTTTATAGTGTAAAAAGGTGAGAAAAATATGTGAAATGATCCCATATTTATAGGGTCAGAAAATACTGTTCTGGAGCATGCCGGTCCCCTTAATTAGTGGGCGGTCCCCTTAATGATTAAGGGGGCCGCCTAGTAAAATTAAGGGGGCCGCCCTCCTGAACGTTGGATTTTCTTGTCCTTTTGTGAGGGAAATTTTTCTGGATTAGATTTGCCATTTTTGGTTGAAAATTTGAATTCACAAATTTATAATGAATTAAACATATTCTTTTAATTCCAAAAATGTTTTACAAAAGATATAAAATGTTTAAATATCTAGTGATTAACAAAAGTGTTCATTTGATCTTGTAATACATTAGACACTTTGTTTATTCATACCTTAAGTGATTAAATGGTAAAGATGAGTATTTACTACTAAATACTTGTTTATGTCATAATCTTTGGTTTGATGAGTTTTCGTTTTGTGATTATCAAAACATAGAGATATCGAAAGATATGAATAACGTTTTTAGTCATTTATTTATATCAACATGTGTGTTTGATTCGGTTGAGAGTTAGATAAAAAGAAGAGTGTGTATTTGTGTTCAGTTAGATCTAAGTAAAAGGGAAGATTTGTGTTATATGGTTTAGATAAGAAAAAAGTTTGTGATGGTGGCTGCAAAGAAATGAGAAGGGATGTTACAAAATTATGGTTGTGATGTGTTAAAGTGTGTTTTATAGCGTGTACTATGTTGTAACCAAAATGAGGGTTGTGATTTGTTAGGGTTGTTCAAAAATTAATATTATTATTAAGCTTAAACCTTTAATTGTTCTCATTTCGACTACTACGTATATATTACTTTGGCGCACGGGCTCGATTACTAAATATATATTACTAAATCGATGGCCCGTATTTTATTTGTTACTTTGGCACACGGGTACAAATACTAAATATCTAAATATATAACTAAATATATTACTATGATGTAACCCAGATGGCTAAATATATTACTAAATCGATGGCCCGTACAAATACTAAATATATACTATTCCAATCGTATATACTCTGATAAAATCTTTATAGTACTATTGTTGAAGTAATATACACGAATCTAAAAACCGAAACTTATTGATAAACGAAGTCCGTCCATCACCAAAAAGTGAGAGTTTCAAATATTACAAAAAATAATGCCGAAAATTACGTTGTAAACACATAGATAACTGAATAAATGAATAATGTAACACTATTCGACTTATAAGATTAAACACTATTGGTTTTGATGGTTATAAAACCTGAATATCATGTTTAGTTTTTAAGAATTTATGGTTTTTTATTTGGAGGTTATCACATAAATGTTGTTAGGATTTTTAACTTTTACATATATTTTTTTGTTAACATAAATGTTTGATCCAATGATGCTAGCAAATATCTTCTTTTTAGATGAGTTTGTCAAACTGTCAACAAAGAAAGTGGTTGAATGTTGAGAGAAAAACATAAAGGTCTTTGACTTTAAATTGTGAAAGAAGAGTAGGATGGCTTGGCTACTGTGCAAGTGATGAGGCGAAAAATGAACCACTTTTAGGGGGTCATTTAAGCCCGGAATTGAATTTATTTGATCAAATATTGCCCTAAATCGTTCCTTTTGTGATTTTAGGTACTTTGGGAGAGAAATCTGGAAAAGGAAGCAATTCGGACATTTTTGGAGCATAAAAGTGAAGAAAACCTCAAAGTCTTAATTTTCCTTGCTGGGAACAGTAGGTGACGGCGTCAAGAGTAATTTCCATGACGACCCAGTACAGAATTGAAGGCGTCACGAAGTAGAGCGTCAAGAGTAAAGTAGGTGACGGCCTGGAAAATGCTATAACGTGACGGCGTCAAAAGTAGATCAAGGCAGTCCGAGAAGTATTTTGGCGGCGAGATGACGGCGTCACCAATTTTGTCTTGACGCCGTCAGCCTCAATTTCCTTTATATAGTTTTCTAATTTTCATTCATAAATAGAGAGAAGTTTTGGTGAAACCCTAAGGCCGAACTTAGTACGAATTTTACAGGTTTTTTAAGGGTTCTCAGCCCTTGAACCCTTTCATGTGTAATTAAGATAAGTATTCTTTTAATTCAATCAATATGTCTATGTGTTGGTTGTCTATATCTTGTTCTTGTCTTAATTCCATCATGCTAGGCTAGATCTATCTTGTGTTTGCTTGGATCTAATGAAACCTAGATGTTAATTATGTGTTGATTACTTGTTTATGGTTGTATTGGATGAATGATTTCGATGTTAGGCTTAAGAAAACTGGCAGATCTCCAAATGGTAACATGCTTGAACGTCTTAGGAAACATGAACTGACGTGCACTAGGTTTTATTGGTTGTATTTAATGCATGAGTAAATTCTAATGATCCCATGTTAGGAGCTTCTTAGCCGGCTCGACATAGGAGTGAAGTAGGCACTCATAGGATTGGGGAATTAAGTGCGCCACCCCATGAATGGTATTAAGGAATACAATCCGTCATCCACGCAACTATAACAAGTAATTAACGTGTAAAAGATATCTAGGGAGTAGTGAAATCTAAGTAAACACAACTTCTCTACTTATTGCTCACAACCTTAGTTAATTTAGTTTGTTTTCATTTTTAGTATTTTATTTTGATTGCATCTTTAGTATTGGGTTAGTTGACTAGCAACTAATTCCGCCCAAATCCTTCAAACCCGAGATATTTACTTGCTTTCTAAAAAATATAAAAATACAAAAATAATCATCCCTTATCTTTAGAACTAGTATTTAGCTTTTCTAATCCTATCGACATTATTCCTAGCTGAACGATCAATCCCCCGGTACTTGTCACTATACTATACTACAACGATCAGGTACACTGCCTGGTGGGGGTTGTAAGCTTCTCAAGATCCCTTTGTAACACCCCCAAAATACCGCAGCGGAAGACTGTGTCATAGGGGTGCTACTTCATAATACAAAGTACAAGTTATAGAAAACATACTCTAAATGAGATGTTTTGAAAAGTTACCATTCGATTAATGAATTCAAAGTTACAAACATGAGATTCCAAAGTATGATACATAAATGTATACAAAATGTTTTGAATGATAAATGATAAAAGCGTAAGTCTTCAGAATATGCAGCTTGACTCTAAGTTCCACGCACTAGGTATCGCCTTACTAACCTGAGATAAACATGCTAAAGTGTCAACACAATGGTTGGTGAGTTCATAGAGTTTGTCTTAAAATAGTTGAAAAGCCTTAAAGAATGTTCACACAGCAAAGGCATTGAGAATCCACTCAGTTACAAGTCCCGCCATAAGAGACTTGTAACCTGTGTGTTCACAACCCACTGCTACAATATAGTATGATTAAGACATGTATAATTCATCAAAACAATTAAGCAATTAGTCGTGAGTCTACTCTTCATCTCCGAAGACCTCACGTTTATGATGTATCCAACATTCGCAAATGTTAGGATGTATCAATAGCCTCAATGGTCATCCAACAACTTAATGTGGAGCCACCGGAAGTCTCAATGGTCATCCAGCAACTTAATCTGGAGCCACTGGAAGTCTCACAATCAAGTATAATGCAATCATGTATATATGACATCAAGTATAATGCGATCAAGTATAAGACAATCAAGTATAAAACAATCAAGTATAAAACAATCAAGTATAAATGTTTTGAGTATTTGTACAAGTAAGCAAGTAGTTGTGCATGTATCCCCCCCAAATAGTTAAAACAAGTATGAAAAAGTAGGGGCTATGACTCACCTTAAGCTTATGTAATGAGAAATGAAAGTGGTAGTCGAATCACGAAAGTCTCTAAGAGCAGCCTATAATAGAACGTTGCGACTTAGGTTTGGAGTAACGTCTAAGAATACGAAGAATTGCCTATATATGTCTTGCATAATGTTCATGATGTAGTACTTAGTATATAGTGTAAGTCGTTGAATATAAGTGGTTTATGAAACATGTATAGGTTGTATATCTCTTACTACCGTTCGGGCCGACATAATTCAGAAGTCATGGAGTAAACGTTCGAGGAGCCAGGACACTTTAATTCGTAAATCCACAACTCATCTCGACGGCTTACTTAATGAACTCCTCACATGAGGCTCCCTACTATTGTAGTATTTGATAACATATATATAAGTTTTGATCTTTAAAAGTTATATGGTCTTTAGCCGTGGCTTTGCCGTTACCTTGGTCATTGTTACCATGGTCTTGAGACTCAACCTTGGCTTTAGCCATGGTTGTGGTCTCGGCTTTAGGTCATTAGACCTCTTGGTCTCATCTATAAATATAATCATTATATAGTAACTTTGGTCTAAAAATGGGCTGTTAAGAATTTGAAGAAAATTATCACTTGAAAAGCGTTTTCAGGGCTCGAGCTTCTTTGTTCCTGAACGAAAACGTCGTTCCGGACAACTTTTGTGTTTTAACTTTTTGATGAATCGGACCAGAAGTGGGACTTTCAAAATCAAAATTTGATCAGAATGCTATTTAGGCAGTTTTGCCGTTTTGGTTTCGCTAACTTCAAATGGTCATAACTTTTGACTCGTGTACTCGTTTTGGGTGATTCAAATTGCTATGTTTTCCTTGTTAAGTCCTCTTTAACAGTAAGTAAGTGTCAAATATCAAAGTTATACTATTTTGGTCGTGGTTCTCCATAAAAATCACTAGTTTGCTTGTTTACTTGTCATAAGTTAACATATGTATACCAATACTTGTTTTATCCATTTTTAAACATCATGAACACAATACAAAGACCATATATAGCATGAAAGAAACATAATAAGCATGAAAATGATATTGAGCAAGGAAGTGTATAAGGGTTTCTTACAACTTTTGGCTTTCACTTAAGAAAGGAAGTCAAGTATAGAACTAGGACACTAAACCTAATCTTGTAAACCCTTCTCCATAACTCTTGTAACCCTTGCTAGCCTTGATCTAACCCTTATGAAAACCATTTAACTTCAGCCCTAGTAACCTTGTGTAGCTCCTAATTCAACCATGGAATCACCAAACAAACTTAAGAACTAGGTAGAGAATACTAAGACCTTGAACTTTGTAGTGTAACTTGTATATTGAAGTAAAAGGATCATGGTGCTAGGTATTTATGTTGTGGAGTTTTTGGTGATGAAGAAAGGAAGGGATTAGCTTGCTTTTTATACTATGAATGAGGAGGTTAGGAAGGTGGCTAGGAAGGTGCTTAAACTTGGAGACAAAGTTGTAAATAAGTATTGATCTAATGGCTAAAGTCAAGATTTAACCACACATGGTGACTCCCCCCCCCTCCTAAGTCGGTTTGGAATGGGTAAGGGTGACTAGATGAGTAGTCATGGTCTTTGGATGATAATATCCTAAGTATGTAGCTAGTTTTGACTCCGTAAATTGCTAACCGTAAGTTTTTAGGCCACGAAACGTAAAACCGGGTATCCTAAAAATATGAAACTTATAAATATGGTAGAGCTTATCAATATACTCCATAATAAAATATAAAATGAGTGGTAGGTTCTATCGGGTGCTAAAACCCTGCTAAAAACTGGAAACACGGGTCTAAAACGCGTAAAACGCTGAACTGAAAAACGTAAAATTCCAAAACTTTTGGAATTGTCATAAAATGAGAGAAAATCATATTTCTATTGTTTATAATGTTTTATGGACATATCGGGATGCTAGAATGACGTTTAAACCTAAAAGTAAATCTCGGACACGGCTTTGTGATTTTTGCAAAAATGATCCGACGAGCGTCAAACTCTCGGATTATCGTTAAAATAGTTTAACTTACGAGAATATGAAATAAAAATTTCTGAGATGAATAGTAAAAAGTGAATAGTAAAATGTGAATAGTAAAATTTTCGGGAATAAAAGTTAATCTGAAAATGCGAATTGTTATAGTCTCTACCCCTTAAGGAGAACTTCGTCCCGAAGTTCAGTGGATGTTAACTACTTATGGTGTGTCTAAGAGAATTCGAGATCTCTAATATAGTGGTGTTTACTCTGATTCGTCTAAGATTCTGGTTAAGGAGTTGTATCGGCTACAATTAAGCCCACTTATTTATAACACATTACTTACATAAAGAAGCGTCCAAATTTATGTAAGTAAGGTCTCATAAACATATGGTTCGGTGATTTACAATTTCTTTATTTAAATGAAAAGGCGTCCCAATCCATTTAAATAAGGAGATTCTAAAACATCCTACTTAAGAATTTTCGACACAAAATCCGCCTTCTGAGGCCAATAGTAAGATAATCAAGTCATCAAATCCCTAAAGCTAAACAATAATATTATTTAACTCAAATCTTGTGTCTCATCAAACAAGTACTGTCACAAGATCAGTTAACTAATTAGTTATTACTGAGCTTCATGTTTTTAATGACTCGACGAATCTCTGGGGCTCCTTATAATACTAAAGTCACATCATCTAACAGCGTGGAACTAAACCAACAACTACCAAAAAGCGTATATGTATGTAGCGTGTGTAAGGCAAATAAAGAGGAGAGTCTTAATGTATATAGCAGTTATAGTCTAGGCACTAAATGCAACCTAGTTCTCTATAACCAAGGCTCTGATACCAATCTGTAACACCCCCAAAATACCGCAGCGGAAGACTGTGTCATAGGGGTGCTACTTCATAATACAAAGTACAAGTTATAGAAAACAAACTCTAAATGAGACGTTTTGAAAAGTTACCATTCGATTAATGAATTCAAAGTTACAAACATGAGATTCCAAAGTATGATACATAAATGTATACAAAATGTTTTGAATGATAAATGATAAAAGCGTAAGTCTTCAGAATATGCAGCTTGACTCTAAGTTCCACGCACTAGGTATCGCCTTACTAACCTGAGATAAACATGCTAAAGTGTCAACACAATGGTTGGTGAGTTCATAGAGTTTGTCTTAAAATAGTTGAAAAGCCTTAAAGAATGTTCACACAGCAAAGGCATTGAGAATCCACTCAGTTACAAGTCCCGCCATAAGAGACTTGTAACCTGTGTGTTCACAACCCACTGCTACAATATAGTATGATTAAGACATGTATAATTCATCAAAACAATTAAGCAATTAGTCGTGAGTCTACTCTTCATCTCCGAAGACCTCACGTTTATGATGTATCCAACATTCGCAAATGTTAGGATGTATCAATAGCCTCAATGGTCATCCAACAACTTAATGTGGAGCCACCGGAAGTCTCAATGGTCATCCAGCAACTTAATCTGGAGCCACTGGAAGTCTCACAATCAAGTATAATGCAATCATGTATATATGACATCAAGTATAATGCGATCAAGTATAAGACAATCAAGTATAAAACAATCAAGTATAAAACAATCAAGTATAAATGTTTTGAGTATTTGTACAAGTAAGCAAGTAGTTGTGCATGTATCCCCCCCAAATAGTTAAAACAAGTATGAAAAAGTAGGGGCTATGACTCACCTTAAGCTTATGTAATGAGAAATGAAAGTGGTAGTCGAATCACGAAAGTCTCTAAGAGCAGCCTATAATAGAACGTTGCGACTTAGGTTTGGAGTAACGTCTAAGAATACGAAGAATTGCCTATATATGTCTTGCATAATGTTCATGATGTAGTACTTAGTATATAGTGTAAGTCGTTGAATATAAGTGGTTTATGAAACATGTATAGGTTGTATATCTCTTACTACCGTTCGGGCCGACATAATTCAGAAGTCATGGAGTAAACGTTCGAGGAGCCAGGACACTTTAATTCGTAAATCCACAACTCATCTCGACGGCTTACTTAATGAACTCCTCACATGAGGCTCCCTACTATTGTAGTATTTGATAACATATATATAAGTTTTGATCTTTAAAAGTTATATGGTCTTTAGCCGTGGCTTTGCCGTTACCTTGGTCATTGTTACCATGGTCTTGAGACTCAACCTTGGCTTTAGCCATGGTTGTGGTCTCGGCTTTAGGTCATTAGACCTCTTGGTCTCATCTATAAATATAATCATTATATAGTAACTTTGGTCTAAAAATGGGCTGTTAAGAATTTGAAGAAAATTATCACTTGAAAAGCGTTTTCAGGGCTCGAGCTTCTTTGTTCCTGAACGAAAACGTCGTTCCGGACAACTTTTGTGTTTTAACTTTTTGATGAATCGGACCAGAAGTGGGACTTTCAAAATCAAAATTTGATCAGAATGCTATTTAGGCAGTTTTGCCGTTTTGGTTTCGCTAACTTCAAATGGTCATAACTTTTGACTCGTGTACTCGTTTTGGGTGATTCAAATTGCTATGTTTTCCTTGTTAAGTCCTCTTTAACAGTAAGTAAGTGTCAAATATCAAAGTTATACTATTTTGGTCGTGGTTCTCCATAAAAATCACTAGTTTGCTTGTTTACTTGTCATAAGTTAACATATGTATACCAATACTTGTTTTATCCATTTTTAAACATCATGAACACAATACAAAGACCATATATAGCATGAAAGAAACATAATAAGCATGAAAATGATATTGAGCAAGGAAGTGTATAAGGGTTTCTTACAACTTTTGGCTTTCACTTAAGAAAGGAAGTCAAGTATAGAACTAGGACACTAAACCTAATCTTGTAAACCCTTCACCATAAATCTTGTAACCCTTGCTAGCCTTGATCTAAACCTTATGAAAACCATTTAACTTCAGCCCTAGTAACCTTGTGTAGCTCCTAATTCAACCATGGAATCACCAAACAAACTTAAGAACTAGGTAGAGAATACTAAGACCTTGAACTTTGTAGTGTAACTTGTATATTGAAGTAAAAGGATCATGGTGCTAGGTATTTATGTTGTGGAGTTTTTGGTGATGAAGAAAGGAAGGGATTAGCTTGCTATTTATACTATGAATGAGGAGGTTAGGAAGGTGGCTAGGAAGGTGCTTAAACTTGGAGACAAAGTTGTAAATAAGTATTGATCTAATGGCTAAAGTCAAGATTTAACCACACATGGTGACTCCCCCCCCCTCCTAAGTCGGTTTGGAATGGGTAAGGGTGACTAGATGAGTAGTCATGGTCTTTGGATGATAATATCCTAAGTATGTAGCTAGTTTTGACTCCGTAAATTGCTAACCGTAAGTTTTTAGGCCACGAAACGTAAAATCGGGTATCCTAAAAATATGAAACTTATAAATATGGTAGAGCTTATCAATATACTCCATAATAAAATATAAAATGAGTGGTAGGTTCTATCGGGTGCTAAAACCCTGCTAAAAACTGGAAACACGGGTCTAAAACGCGTAATTCGCGTAAAACGCTGAACTGAAAAACGTAAAATTCCAAAACTTTTGGAATTGTCATAAAATGAGAGAAAATCATATTTCTATTGTTTATAATGTTTTATGGACATATCGGGATGCTAGAATGACGTTTAAACCTAAAAGTAAATCTCGGACATGGCTTTGTGATTTTTGCAGAAATGATCCGACGAGCGTCAAACTCTCGGATTATCGTTAAAATAGTTTAGCTTACGAGAATATGAAATAAAAATTTCTGAGATGAATAGTAAAAAGTGAATAGTAAAAAGTGAATAGTAAAATGTGAATAGTAAAATTTTCGGGAATAAAAGTTAACCTGAAAATGCGAATTGTTACACCCTTGAGAGGTAAAGCCTAGTGCGATTCCCACGTATCAATTTTTGGCGCCGCAGCCCGGGGAATAGTTATTGTCTAGGTTAGAATCTCTTTTTATTAGGTCTACTTGCTAGATTCCTTTCTAGTAAGATTTTATTTTTATTTTTAGGTTTTATTTAGCCTATCTTCTTTCTTTGTGTTTTTGTTCGTAACTCTTCACCACCCGACATCATGGACGATGGGAACATCTTTGAACCCGTCATCCCACCACAACAAAACCCACCACTAGAACCTCTTAGGCCCCGAACCTTAGGAGAGTATTCCCGACCTAGCCACCAAGGCTACCGAAACACCATTGAGCTCACCAGAGCTAATGTGACCCTCTTGCGATCCGACACCATCCGGTTGGTGCAAATCGGATGTGTATTTCATGGACTTCGTTCCGAAGATCCAAACCAACATCTTAAGGACTTCCTTAAAAGCGGTCTGTAAATTATAATATCAAATAAAAAAGTTGAGTTTTAAACAAAAGCAAAAGTTCAAACTTTTAACGAAAAACAAACCGGTGCATTTAATGTGAAGTATATACAACATCGAGATGGAAGTGCAAGGCTTGCCAGAATTGATCATATAATATTTAGTAATTAGTATAGAATTAAAAGTCGGTTATGGAATGAAATGAAGTTGAAAAGGTTGCAAGAATAATTGAGGATTTAACCTAATGCAATATATGTAGATATATGTATTATATTAATGCATTTTCATATACAAGTAATTTATGTGTGTTTTTTATTGATGTAGCTCACATGTGCGAATTGATTCAAAAAAATACGCACGAGCATGTTTGTAAAACAACATTTAAATGGTTAAATGATACTTTTTAGCATGATTAGTTTACGTAAGCATGTAATTTGAATAATAAATATAAAAGAAAAAATACATAATTTTTGCTCGAACCCATTTGTAAATTAAAAAAAATTAAGTTTAAGACATGATAGTGGAGTCCAAAGGTTTTAAGAATTATTAATAGTGTGTTAATTAATATTCATTTGGTTAGCTAAATGGTTAAATGATACTTTTTAGCGTGATTAGTTTATGTAAGTAGTCGCTTTCGAATGCTCTTTGAGAAATATTAGAATGAATTTATCGTGCGCAATTGAATTATTATTGAAAAGAACAATGCCCGCGCATCGCAAAGTGTTTTCTTTTTCTATATGTAGAATCATTAGTGAGAAACCAATATTTACGCCCATTAAATGAGTCTGCCATAATAGCAAAATACGACATATTAAAAATATCACATTGAGTAATGAATAGAAAGGAAAAAATATATAATTTTGACTTAAAGCCGTTTGTAAATTATAATATCAAATAAAAAAGTTGAGTTTTAAACATAAGCAAAAGTTCAAACTTTTATCGAAAAACAAAACCGGTGCATTTAATGTGAAGTATATACAACATCGAGATGGAAGTGTAAGGCTTGCCGGAATTGATCACATGATATTTAGTAATTAGTATAGAATTAAAAGTCGGTTATGGATTGAGATGAAGTTGAAAAGGTTGCAAGAATAATTGATGATTTAACCTAATGTAATATATATATATATATATATATATATATATATATATATATATATATATATATATATATATATATATATATATATATATATATATATATACGTTATCTAATAAACGGGAAAACTGTACAAGCCCACTAAAGCACATTTTGCATTAAATTCACTGACGTGTCTGAGCTCTGATTGGCTCTGGATTTAGTGCGTACAAGGCAGCCATTGCATATCATTTCCGTCAAACCCAAAAGAATCCCCATATGGTAACTAATTAACCAATTCATAACGCCATTCAAAGAAATCAATTCTTGGAATCAGTTTCTTGGTAAGTAATTGACTCATTCAAATCAGTATTGTAACCATATTACAAAAAGATAATCAATCAAAACATCATATCACGGCAAACCTATTTTTGATTTGGGATCGATTGTAAGTTTTCTTAAAGTTTTTAATTAGATCGATTGTATGTTTTTTTTTTATGGATTTGATTTTGTGAAATTGATTTTGCATTTTTATTGAATTATTGAATTCAATTGTTATAGTGATAATTGTTTTATACAATTTTTTAATTGATTTTTTTGGATTTAATTTAGGCCTAATTACATCTATGTATGACTCTTGATTGTGATGTTGTTTTTAAAAAATAATTGTATTCATAGCGACTTATTTAAGTAAACAGTTGTTTTTGATGAAACTGATTGTGCGATATTTGCCAGCAATGGTGCATCACAATATTGAAAACCTTCTCAAAATAAGTTTGCCCTAATTTTAGAATTTTGCCTATATAATGGCTAAGAAGTTTGCCATTGATTCACACATTCCTCTTCCTAATAAAAAATTCACATATAAAAAAATGGCTCAAATCGTTAATGGTTTCATCAATGATATCTCGGCTGTTAGAGATAACATCAAACTCCGTGTTCGAGTTCTGAGAAGTTGGATGCAGCCTCTGTTTTCCAAACCAAATGTCAATAATTTGGAGCTGATAGTTATGGATGAAGAGGCAAGTCATACTCTTTTGTTTCACACATTTAAATTTATTTAATGAATGTGAATCTCATATAATATGCACTGATGTATGTGTTTTAAACAGGGTACGAGAGTTCAAGTTCAAATCCGACAGAAATTGGTTGACCAATTCAAACAAAAACTTGAAGAGGGAAACGCTGTCATGCTTCATGGTTACTCTCTTGGGGAGATTCAGCCAAAGTTTAGGATTATTAAGAAAGGGCTACGCCTATCCTTTTTATCAAACACAGTTGTTGAAAAGTGTCTTGACTTTTCTGGCTCTATGTATGGTTTCGACTTCCGTCATTTTAACACAATAACTAATGTTACAGTTGAAGATGACAAACAGTTGAAGATGACGGACAGTTTGGTATATAAAAATTATTGTTGTTTATTTATTTGTAAACCAAACAATGTGAAATACTTATGACACGTCAAGATCTCTCTGAAATACAAACATTAGTATACTTGGATGCATGTATTTTTTACTGCTTTCTTTTTCTTTTACGATGCAGATGGAAATTGTTGTTCATTTGTGGTTCAACGTATAACGACATTTGGTTCATTGTTTTTTTAGATAGTGACGGAGATGTTGGACCAGGTGATACTAGTTCACATGAGGCCAGTAACCGTGGCCGAGTGTCACAGCAAGGTGAGTATGTCTGTTGTTATTTGTGTAGTTACGCTGGTGTGCTGTTATTGTTATATGTATACTACTTTCAGTTGTCATTTTTTGGATGTGTGTTGATGAGTATTTTTTTCATTTTACTAAACATTACCGCCATTGGAGTGTGTAATGGAGAAGATGAAGAATGTGGAAGTCCTAAATGAAGGTTCATATATATTTCTAATTTTTTTGGCAAAAAAACAATTTGAATAGAACCGAACACTCTTTTAAAACTGTCATTTTTCAGTAACTAATACTTTCAGCTACCAACAATTGACAACAATACACAATTGGTAAACTGACATTCTTAAAAAACGTAAATGGCATTCTCTGCCTGTCATTTTTATGTCTTTTGGTAAAATAAAATCGATTAAATATTGTAACATTTTCATTGATGGCTGACAGAATGTAACAACACAAGTTATTTGAATTGAAATAGGCACTGTGTTTTCGAATGGAGTTACAAGCAGAGGGAAGACGCATATGGTGCCGATTATCATCGCCGTCATTTCCACCGTACATTTTTTCCCGGTATTTGTTTAGTTGATTCCTCTTTACAATTTAAAGCTTATATTGGTTTCAACTTATTGTTTGAAGGTTTTTGTATTTTAGATTGTGTAACTTTGCATACTAAAGACTTACACTGTCAATATTGGATCATATTAGACGTTACCTAATATTGTGACACTGCAATCGTTATTGTTACAGGAAGGGTTGAACAACCTTTAGCAGCTTCTGTACATTTAAACGGGAATGGTAGGCGACACCGTGCAACGAGTCAAGGTCTTTATCTTTCGTATACTAATGTATACTCCATGTACATAATACCTTATAACGATATGACTATAAAGTGCCTGCAGGAATGCCAATGTCTTCTTTCAATCACCTATCAAACCAGGAGATTTGTTTCTGGTACGTGCCTGTTTTATCCGCAAATGTGGCACTATATGCAGTTACATAAACTAACCAACATTTTTTCTCATTTGATTTTAGGCATTCGTTGGAGTCGATCTAAAATCCCATCAGGTATTACTTAGCTTTTTAAAATTTATTTTCACTTTTACTCACTTTCTTATATTTATACAAATCTTTCATTTGGCATAACATGGGCCATATTACATATTGAAACTTGCCTGCAAATATAGTACAAAAAATAATCTCATTATGTCTGTTCTCCAATCATGAGTTTGTTTAGCAATCAATCCCAAACAGCCCCATATGGGCCGAAGACTGCAGCTTTTTTGAATTGTAATTTATTTACGTTTCGTTTTTGATTATTTCTGGTACCATACCTGCCATTGCAACGAAAATATATTGTGTGCGAAGAGGATGAAGAAACATACATGACACAATTAGGTTTACACAAATTTTGGTTTTGATTTCATGCATTGGCAAAAAATAGTCACAATGCTCGGAATACACATGGAGGCCAAGTTTAACTCTTTTAATTGATGATGACTTTGTTCAAAATGTGAAACATTATAACAATGAAAGATGAATTAGTAGGTTAGTCATCAAAATCTAATATTTTGGACCTTTTTTTATATTTATGCAGGTGGGTTACATTTTTGGACAAAACCCAAGAGCAACAAGTTATATGGTTGGATATAGGAACAACTATCTATGACAAGTGCACCACACAACATCCTCGATTGCGTCCAAACACCCCTTAATCGTAATGGCATAAACTTAATCGTAATGGCATAATCGCTTATGCCATTACGATTAAGGGGTTTAAGGGTGGTTGTGCTAAGCTGTCTTCTGTAAATGAATCTGTTGGAAATACGTATTAGTCAACGGAACATGTATATGGGAATTCGTCATTCTTAGGTCTGAAAATACCTGCTTTGGAGATGGATTTTTTTTCATCATATAGTACGTATTTTGCTAATTAAGATGAGCCAAATAACTTAGATCTTAAACATTTAATTTAGCTTCATTTTGAGCCATAGAAAGAGTATCGATACTGTGCTACTTACTGTTTAATATGGTTCATTTAATACTCTATGTCCATGTTCATGGGTGGAAATTTAGATACAATTCATGTTTTATTAATTCCTTTAATAGTCAATTTGCATTCTTTCAAGTTCTCCCATATAAGTCAATATTTTAAAAAAATACATTGGTTTTATTGTGTTATCTTGCGTATATAGAGCAAATAAGCACTCAAGAATAAGAAGGTACCATATTATAGAGCAAATAAGCACTCAAGAATAAGCAGGTACCATAATCTTTTAAGCAGATAAGCAATTCGAGATAAGATATTCCAAATACATTCCAATTCATGTAATGGATAAGCTTGACATGAACCACTTTTTGCAAAAAATATAGGATTTCATATGAAAAATCAGTTTGCCAAATGTTATTACAGAAGTTATATTTCTTTACCAAAAAATATAGGATAAGCCTGCTCGCGGGTTTAATGATACTACTGCGAAGTGTGACTAGGATCACTCACAAGGCACAAGGCGTGACATGCCTGGCTGCCAAGTGGCATATATGTGCAACAATCAATGTCTTGAGACACCCGAAGGTGATAAAGTAACAAACAACAATGGACAATATTGTGATTTCTTTGATTTTAAAAGTTACTGCTGAATACATTCTTTTATATGTTACAATAACAATGTGAAATTTTTTAGCCCAAAAGGGTGCATTGGATCTGCTTATTTGTTGTGTGGTCTTTTATTTCATCTAATGTGTGGTCTTTTATTTGTTGTGTGTTTTAGGATCCTAAGCCATCAGCTGCACACATACGGCTAAAGGACCTTTTCAGCCCAAAAGGGTGCGTTGGATCTGCTTATTTCGAGCCAAAAAGGGTGCGTTGGATCTGCTTATTTTGAGCCCAAAAGAGTGAGTTTGGATCTGCCTATTTTCAGCCCCGATCGGGTGCATTTGGTTACTGATTTTTCTGCACAAAAAGGTGCGTTTTGTTGCTGATTTTCCTGCACAAAAAGGGTCCATTTTGCTGCTGTTTTTTATGCACAAAAGGATGCATTTGGTTGCTGATTTTTATGCACAAAAAGGTACATTTGGTTGCTGATTTTTCTGCACAAAAGGTGTGTTTTGTATGCTTATTTTTCTACACAAAGAAGGGTGTTTGGTAGTACAAATTGTTTCGTTTGGAACTTACCTGTTTGGTTCGGTTCATTTAGTGAGCCGAGAGAATATATATGATATACTTATTTAATTCATGTTACCTGCAATTTCAACTGATAATTTCTTCTCTTATAAACAGATTTTTAGGTTAGTCTGTTTTGTTATAGGGCCTGTAAAATGGGTGGGTTGAGTAACGGGTCAAAATTTCACAACGGTAATTGCCACTTTTATGTCCAAAGTTTACTATTTTTTATACACGATTCAGTGTGTCAAGCATAATTACCATTATTTTTTTTGTCTCAAATAGTGTTTTATACTTGCTAAAATGATTTATGAGGTTTTATGTACTAAAAATGTACATTGGTATCTACTTTTGACCCATTTAGCACATATTTAGTTGGTTTTATCGGTTGCTCATTTAAATACTACTCTTGTGCCTGTAGAACTGATATAATTTGTCTCGGTATTGATAATGAAATGCTCCTATATAAAAATTACACCGAAATGTATTTCAGTAAACTATAATGGTGGCAACTTCTACCATTTTTGGTATAAGTATTTAGTTTCCAACGGGTCAACATAGGAAAGCTTAAAAGCTTAGCAATATATTCAACAAATTATATGTGGAAAACCGGACCACAGTGTGTACACATATTGGTAATCAATTTAACATTACATTTGCAATCTATATATTCATCAGCTCTCAGTGTCAACAACTTAATGCATTTTCTCTTATATTTAAGTAATTCTTTTGTCGTATCAACAAATTCTTTTTAGTTTTTTCCTTTCCTTTTTTTCTTTTTTTTAGGTGTTCACGGGGATGAACATTGGTTACTCAAGTGTTTGAAGTTGACTGCATATCTTTGCGCTTCAAGACTATCGAAGTTGGAGAACACGATACATACACGTTTATTATTTTAATAGTTACATAAAAAATTGTTTATCGTATCATTGACTTATTACTTATTATTCCTTTCTAAAAATAATGGAATCTGTTTACTTTCGTTGTTCTTTATTACTTTATTCACACACTCAACTTTTTAAGGAATCATTTCTTTAAAAACCCGTGAATTTCACGGGTCTACAAGCTATTAGTAATACTTTTGAGTTTTGAGCGATCAATTGGTCAATCACCATTCTTCATTCATTCTTTTGGTTTTTATTAAAAGGTAATACTTCAACTTCACTGTTACAATTTAGAAACCATATAATTGCTTACTAATTAAGTAGTTATAAGCTGTTAACTTCTCATGTGGTTGGGATAAAACTTTATTAGTTTACTGAGTAGTGGTTTCCTAAGCTAGGTTTAATATCAAAGTAAGAGAAAAGGGGCATCTTTTGCTAAAGTCCTCAATGTAGTTTATAAAGAGATGATCATCAAGAACTTTTGCTTCAAAAAATACTTGAAGAATTGCAATTTTCATACATAAAAGTTCTATATAAAAAATGCCTAAACGATATTTTAGCAACGAAAAGTTTTAGTATGTTTGAATGAGATTTTTTTGTATATTTATTAGGTGTTGACCGAAAGGAACTTTTCTTCAAGTTTTATAATCGTCACTACATCCATTTTGCTTCTCAAGACAAACATATTGTAGATCAAGAGGCAATCAACGTTTATTACACATATAACTTTATTGTTCCGTTAAAAGAAAATTTCACATCGTTTACGTTCTTTATTCTTTCTTACTTTATTTACGTACTTATGTTTTCTTATTCAAAAACCCTCTAAAATCCTGTGAATTTCACGGGACTATAAGCTAGTGTCTACATATATATATATATATATATATATATATATATATATATATATATATATAAAAGCTAGTGTCTATATATATATATATAGCTAGTGTCTATATATATATATATATATATATATATATATATATATATATATATATATATATATATAAAAGCTAGTGTCTATATAGTAAAGATCATTTGAGGACCAAACTTTTTTTACATACCAAGGGACTAATCTCCACCCTTCATCTTCCCTCCATCTTTATTTGATCTAATGGATGAGATTAATCCCAACAATTTAAAAAACCCACTTTCATCCTTTTTTTCAATTATTAATATCTTTCAAACCGTTAATCGTTAAGTGAAAAAAAATATACCGTTACGACGAGCATTTAATTATCTTTCTATAGATAGGCTAATTGATATATTTTCGACAAAAATTTTTTTTTTCGTTTTTTTCACGTTTTTTTTTTCGTGGCCGAAAAAATCATATATGATATTACATATAATATCATATATGATATTACATATCATATATGATATGTCATATCATATATGATATTATATGTAAAATCATATATGATATTGCATATCATATATGATATGTAATATCATATATGATTTTACATATAATATCATATATGATATTATATGTAATATCATATATGATATTACATATCATATATGATTTTTTTTTTCGGCCAGGAAAAAAAAACGTGAAAAAAACGTTTTTTTTTTTTTTTGTTTTTTTTTTCAAAAGTATATCAAAGTGCCCGTCTATAGAAAGATAATTAAATGCCCGTCGCGATAGTGTAATTATTTTCGCTTAACGATTAACGGTTTAAGAGATATTTAAATTATAAAAAATGGGTGAAATAATAAAATCCTTTTAATCTCAACCATTGATTTCCTTTTTAGATGGATGGTGGGGATGAGTCCCTTGGTATGTGAGGAATGTTTGGGTTGTTGAATAACTCGACTCATATATATATATATATATATATATATATATATATATATATATATATATATATATATATATATATATATATATATATATATATATATATATATATATATATATATATGTATTATGCTAATGCATTTTCATATACAAGTAATTTATATGTATTTTCTATTGATGTAGGTCACATGTGCGAATTGATTCAAGAAAATGTGCACGAGCATGTATGTAAAGCAACATTTAACTGGTTAAATGATACTTTTTAGCATGATTAGTTTACGTAAGCATGCAACTTGAATAATGAATATAAAAGAAAAAATACATATTTTTTGCTCGAACCCATTTATAAATTAAAAAAATTAAGTTTAAGACATGATAGTGGAGTCCAAATGTTTTAGGAATTATTAATAGTGTGTTAATTAATATTTATTTGGTTAGCTAAATGGTTAAATGATACTTTTTAGCGTGATTAATTTATGTAAGTAGTTGCTTTCGAATGCTCTTTGAGATATATTAGAATGAACTTATCGTGTGCAATTGAATTATTATTTAAAAGAAGAAGGCCCGCGCATCGCTAAGTGTTTTCTTTTTCTATATGTAGAATCATTAGTGAGAAACCAATATTTACGCCCATTAAATGAGTTTGCCATAATAGCAAAATACGACATATTAAAAATATCACATTGAGTATTGAATAGAAAGAAAAAAATACATAATTTTGACTTAAAGCCGTTTGTAAATTATAATATCAAATAAAAAAGTTGAGTTTTAAACATAAGCAAAAGTTCAAACTTTTATCGCAAAACAAAACCGGTGCATTTAATGTGAAGTATATACAATATTGAGATAGAAGTGCAAGGCTTGCCGGAATTGATCACATGATATTTAGTAATAAGTACAGAATTAAAAGTCGGTTATGGATTGAGATGAAGTTGAAAAGGTTGCAAGAATAATTGATAATTTAACCTAATGCAATAAACATAGATATATGTATTATGTTAATGCATTTTCATATACAAGTAATTTATGTGTGTTTTCTATTAATGTAGCTCACATGTGCGAATTGATTCAAGAAAATGTGCATGAGCATGTATGTAAAGCAATATTTAAATGGTTAAATGATACTTTTTAGCGTGATTAGTTTATGTAAGCATGCAACTTGAATGATGAATATAAAAGAAAAATTACATAATTTTTGCTCGAACCCATCTGTAAATTAAAAAAATTTAGTTTAAGACATGATAGTAGAGTCCAAAGGTTTTATGAATTATTAATAGTATGTTAATTAATATTTATTTGGTTAGCTAAATGGTTAAATGATACTCTTTAGCGTGATTAGTTTATGTAAGTAGTTGCTTTCGAATGCTCTTTGAGAAATATTAGAGTGAATTTATCGCGTGACATTGAATTATTATTGTAAAGAACAATGCCCGCGCATCGCAAAGTGTTTTCTTTTTCTATATGTAGAATCATTAGTGAGAAACCACTATTTACGCCCAATAAATGAGTTTGTCATAATAGCAAAATACGACATATTAAAAATATCACATTGAGTAATGAATAGAAAGGAAAAAATACATAATTTTGACTTAAAGCCGTTTGTAAATTATAATATCAAATAAAAAAGTTGAGTTTTAAACATAAACAAAAGTTCAAACTTTTATCGAAAAACAAAACCGGTGCATTTAATGTGAAGTATATACAACATCGAGATGGAAGTGCAAGGCTTGCCGAAATTGATCACATGATATTTAGTAATTAGTATAGAATTAAAAGTCGGTTATGAATTGAGATGAAGTTGAAAAGGTTGCAAGAATAATTGATGATTTAACCTAATGCAATATATAAATATATATGTATTATGTTAATGCATTTTCATGTACAAGTAATTTATGTGTGTTTTCTATTGATGTAGCTCACATGTGCGAATTGATTCAAGAAAATGTGCACGAGCATGTATGTAAAGCAACATTTAAATGGTTAAATGATACTTTTTAGCGTGATTAGTTTATGTAAACATGCAACTTGAATAATGAATATAAAAGAAAAAGTACATAATTTTTGCTCGAACCCATTTGTAAATTTAGAAAAAAAAAAAAAATTAAGACATGATAGTGGAGTCCAAAGGTTTTAGAAATTATTAATAGTGTGTTAATTAATATTCATTTGGTTAGCTAAATGGTTAAATGATACTTTTTAGCGTGATTAGTTTATGTATGTAGTTGCTTTCGAATGCTCTTTGAGAAATATTAGAATGAATTTATCGTGTGCAATTGAATTATTATTGAAAAGAACAATGCCCGCGCATCGCAAAGTGTTTTCTTTTTCTATATGTATAATAATTAGTGAGAAACCAATATTTACGCCATTAAATGAGTTTGCCATAATAGCAAAATACGACATATTAAAAGTATCACATTGAGTAATGAATAGAAAGGAAAAAAATACATAATTTTGATTTAAAGCCGTTTGTAAATTATAATATCAAATAAAAAAGTTGAGTTTTAAACATAAGCAAAAGTTCAAACTTTTATCGAAAAACAAAACCGGTGCATTTAATGTGAAGTATATACAACATCGAGATGGAAGTGCAATGCTTGCTGTTGTGTGGGAATCGCAACAGGCTTTACCTCTCGAGGGATCTCGAGAAGCTTACAACGCCCACCAGGCAGTGTACCTGATCGTTGTAGTATAGTATAGTGACAAGTACCCGGGGATTGATCGTTCAGCTAGGAATAGTGTCGTTAGGATTGAAATTAATCTAACTAGGTCTAAAGGTGAAGGATGATTCTTTTTATGTTTTTATGTTTTATGAAAAGCAAGTAAAAATCTCGTGTATTGGGAGAATGGGCGGAATTAGTTGCTAATCAACTAACCCAAAAACTACTAATTAATCTAATAAACAAGAAAATAAACTAAGGTTCTACAAAATAAGTGAAACATGTCTACGCATGATATGTTACTCCTTGCTAGCTATCCAGTCCTACCTATTGAATTGTAACCTTTTTTTAATTAATGGGTTGTATTCCTTAATACCATTCATGGGGTATCGCACATAACTCCCCAATTCTATGAGCTCTTATCTCCTCCTATACCATGCCCAGCACAACCATAGGGATTGTAAACAGTGGCTCATGCATTAAATACAACCAATAAAGACCTTAGTGCAATAGGTTCATGTTTCCTAAGACGTTCAAGCATGTTACCATTTGGAGATCTGCCAGTTTTCTTAAGCCTAACATATAAATCATTCAATCAAAACAAGAATCAATAGGAAACAAGGATTATAAACTAAACCAACTAGATCTATTGAAGTTGTCACGCCTTAATTGATGGAGATAGACACAACATCAACAAGAAATCATTGAGATCTAATCAATTATATACAAGTTTCACATAATCATAAGTAGACACAAGGTGAATTAGCAAATCATCATCAAAGAAGAGCAAACAACAATGATAATGGAAAACATAATTAAGTTAGAATTATCAAACCAATACATGATGTTTGTGGAGTGATTGAAACCCTCTAAGTTGCTAGAAAAACACCCACCTAAACCCAGGAATCGACCTTAGGGTTTAGGGCTTACAAAAAGTGAAGTTATGATGTTATATTTATAGGCATGTTTTCTGTCGGCCCTTCTTGACGGCGTCAGCCCGTTACTCTTGATGCCGTCAAGACTATTTTTTCACCAAATTGTAGATCTCTTTGTCCTCTTCGCGTGGGCTTTTGAATCACCTAAATCCGAGTTCGTATGCAAAAGTTATGACCAAAACAATATCAGCTACTCCGCGCGCAAGTTTTGACAAGTTAACATGTGACGGCCTTGGGTGACGCCTTCACATTCTCTCTGGGCTGTCACCACTTTTACTCTTGACTCCGTCACCAAAATGCTCTTGACGCCGTCAGGTACTGTTCTCAGCATGGAAAATTAAGTCTTTGGCGTTTTCTTCACTTTTATGCTCCAAAAACGTCCGAATTGCTTCCTTTTCCAGATTTCTCTCCCAAAATACCAAAAATCACAAAAGGAACGATTTAGGGCAATATTTGATCAAATAAATTCGAATTCGGGCTTAAATGACCCCCTAAAAACGGATCATTTTTCGCCTCATCACTTGCCAGAATTGATCACATGATATTTAGTAATTAGTATAGAATTAAAAGTCGGTTATGGATTGTGATGAAGGTTGCAGGAATAATTGATGATTTAACCTAATGCAATATATATAGATATATATGTATTATGTTAATGCATTTTCATATACAAGTAATTTATATGTGTTTTCTATTGATGTAGTTCACATGTGCGAATTGATTCAAGAAAATGTGCACGAGCATGTATGTAAAGCAACATTTAAATGGTTAAATGATACTTTTTAGCGTGATTAGTTTATGTAAACATGCAACTTGAATAATGAATATAAAAGAAAAAGTACATAATTTTTGCTCGAACACATTTGTAAATTAAAAAAATTAAGTTTAAGACATGATAGTGGAGTCCAAAGATTTTAGGAATTATTAATAGTGTGTTAATTAATATTCATTTGATTAGCTAAATGGTTAAATGATACTTTTTAACGTGATTAGTTTATGTAAGTAGTTGCTTTCGAATGGTCTTTGAGAAATATTAGAATGAATTTATCGTGTGCAATTGAATTATTATTGAAAAGAACAATGCCCGCGCATCGCAAAGTGTTTTCTTTTTCTATATGTAGAATCATTAGTGAGAAACCAATATTTACGCCCATTAAATGAGTTTGCCATAATAGCAAAATACGACATATTAAAAATATCACATTGAGTAATGAATAGAAAGGAAAAAATACATAATTTTGACTTAAAGCCGTTTGTAAATTATAATATCAAATAAAAAAGTTGAGTTTTAAACATAAGCAAAAGTTCAAACTTTTATCGAAAAACAAAACCGGTGCATTTAATGTGAAGTATATACAACATCGAGATGGAAGTGCAAGGCTTGCCGGAATTGATCACATGATATTTAGTAATTAGTATAGAATTAAAAGTCGGTTATGGATTGAGTTGAAGTTGAAAAGGTTGAAAGAATAATTAATGATTTAACCTAATGCAATATATATATATATATATGGGGAAAACATAGCTACAACACAATGTAGCCAATTGGCTACATTTTCTTTGAAAAAAAAAGTGGGGACAGGGGGAAAATATGTGTCAGGGTCTAACCGCAGGGACTGAACTGTACATTATTAAAAGTTTTTTCAAAGGAATTGTAGCCAACTAGCTACAATTAATTGTAGCTAACATTTTCTCTATATATATATATATATATATATATATATATATATATATATATATATATATATATATATATATATATATATATATATATATATATATATATATATATGTGTGTGTGTGTGTGTGTATCATGTTAATGCACTTTCATATACAAATAATTTATGTGTGTTTTCTATTGATGTATCTCACATGTGCGAATTGAATCAAGAAAATGTGCACGAACATGTATGTAAAGCAACATTTAAATGGTTAAATGATACTTTTTAGCGTGAGTAGTTTATGTAAGCATGCAACTTAAATAATGAATATAAAAGAAAAAGCACATAATTTTTGCTCGAACCCATTTGTAAATTAAAAAAATTAAGTTTAAGACATAATAGTGAAGTCCAAAGGTTTTAGGAATTATTAATAGTGTGTTAATTAATATTTATTTGGTCAGCTATTTAGAATTGAGTTTATTGATAAAATTTATTAATATTAGTTAGACTTCAATGTTAATTTCTAATGAAATTAGTTGTACAATAAAATGAGTTGAAGCTAAAAAGCTTTTTAACGATTTTTATACAGTTTATGTGGCATTATTATATATACATTATTACACAAACCTGAACTTATACATTAAACTATGACCAATTAGATAGACCCCGTGTGCTCATAATATCATGCAAAAACCTTCTAATGGACAAGTATTGTAGGGTAAGTAATAGACCAAAAGAAACAAAGCCATTTTTTTATCATGCAAATAAGTAATAGGCCAAAAGAAACAAAGCCATCACAACTTAATAACCAAAAGTCCATTTATAATATTCAACACCAAAAAAACAAAACAACATCAAACATTTTTAAATGTTTATACAAGAAAGTCAAAACGTTTCATATAACATACTAAACAATAATTAAGCATACACTCACTAATACACAGAAAGAATACGCGATTAACAATTAGATTCGAAGCCTGTGCGTAGCACGAGTTCTGCATGCCTCGTATATTCAAATATGCATGCATCATTCTCAAATAAATTGATGGTGCAATATTTAAGAACAAGGTGCAGTAAAGTTTTCTAAAAAGCCTTTAAAGTTTAAAGAAGTTTTAATGGAATAATAAATTTAGTAATTTACATTAATTAAATAATCATGTCATGAGTTGATTAATTAAAACATAAATTCACTATTCATATACAAATAAAAATAAAATTACATAAATCACATGATTAACAATAACAAAATAGAATAAACAATAAAATTTGGAAAAAGAATGATTAACAAAACCACCAATACAAATCTAAATAGTGATGAATTTATATGTACAGACCATATCACATACACACATGCAAAAATGAACATACATATATAATTCATCAAGAATTCTAAAACTAGATTTTAACTAATAAAATCAATAAGAGATATAAATTCTTTTATAAATAGCAAGTTCAACGCCTAAGTTCAATCAATCAACAAAGAACGCATAAAAATCTTTCACTAAACAAAATTTGATCCATGAATAATGAGGGTTTTCGAGTGAACTTACTATGTTTTGAAATCCAAAAATGTAAAGTATTTATGTCCAAAAATGAAAGGAGATATGAGAATTTTATATGTAGATTTTTGAAGAGAAAGAGACATTTTTTTTTGTTGTGATAAATGTGTGTGCGAATTTTTGAGAAGATATCTCTGGTGCAAGATTTTTATTTTTATTTATTTATTTATTTTTTTTTTGAGGCATGAAGTCAATCTATGTTTCATATTAGTACATTAATTACTAGTACTAAACATTAGAATTAGTGTTTTGTTGGAAAACATTTATGTCTTTCCGAGTCAACTAGACTATAAATAGAACTATCTCTTGTTTTATATTAGTGATGACCTAACACACTTTTTTCATAAAAATAAAAAAGATTTTGCTAACAAGTGCGGGCTAAAAACCTCATTTATAACAAAGATATATTTTTCTAATGGCACTTTAGATGTCTCAATCAAGCAATAGAAAACCACAATGAATTTACTAATAACCTAACAATTATACAACTAACTAGATTGGCGACGTGCCGCCGCGTTGCGGGCGAGCCTGTTTTTTAGCTGAGTTTATGCTGTATAAATAAGTAGTGATAATGTTAAATGTTTTAGTTGCATTTAAAATGTGTTGGGAAAATTTACCAAATCTGTGCTTGTAACATTTGGACCTAATCTGTGTTTTAGTAGCATTTAAGTCCATTATGTTGTGAACATCTTGTTTCTTTCATAGATAACATTTTGTGATTTCCTAAAAAAATAATATGTTTCCCGACATCAAGATAATGATGTCTATTAATTGACGAAACATGTAAAGTAAGTTCATACAGCACAAAATAAGCCAAAAAGTCTTGTTTTCCACTAATTGTCGTGTCAATCTTCCATTGCTTGTGATATCACCATGACCATCATCGCCATGTCCATCTTCATCGATTAGTTTTGATACTTTTGCACCTAGACCTACTTTAATAGTACTTCTGCAAATTGAAAATAAAGTTCATAAGCAACAACTTGACTGAAGGTGACTAATAGCCAAATGCTTGTTCACTATAATAATCAAGTCTTTTGCAAGCTAATACACACTGTTAATCACTTAATATAGTTCGACCTTTAAATAGTTAGGTTCAGAGGAACAATATGTTTATCTGAAAGATTAAAACTCGTTACTGTGACCCGTGAAATACCCAAGTATTAAAGTTTAACAATCATTCATAACTTGCAAGTACCGGTACTTTGGGATTTTCTAGATATCATATTTTAAAAAAAAAAAAAAAGTTTGCTTTTTAAAAGTTAGAAAATCGCAAATATCTTTATTAGAATATGAGATATAATTTTGTGATTTTTGTGGCAAGCAAGTAATCATAATTTTTTGATAGCAGAACCCGCAGCAGTAACAGCTTGCCTATACTTATTATATAGAACATCACTAATAGCAAAAACACACCCTTCACACTCGTAACCGTACTCCATGGTTTAGTGAGAACATACCCATCCGGATCAACTCGTAACTGGTTATCCAAAAACTGAGTCGCAAGCTCATGCCCAATAGCAAAAAACAATTCGTTCACCTAAAGACGACGGCCAAACAGCACCTGTCACTTTCAGCCTGCATGCAACAAAAAGCAGAGAAGAATAACCAAATAGGGTTTCAAAGATATAGACGAACCATAATATTTACAATACAAAGAAAACTAATAGTGAACTAACCTCAACGGTAGACTGTCTGAGGCTTGCGTTTCCAAGTAGATTACTACAACCTGCAGTAACAACAATCACGAATACATCAGTATCACGTAAACCGTGAATTGGATACTATTTAAAAAGAAATAAGGCATGTAATATTCACGGCTCAACAATTTCGTAGTCAATGAATCTATAAATGAACCTACCTTGAACAGACGATGAATGTGAATAGTGAAGCTCGGTATCCAATTATTTGCATCTTCTCTGTGAAGGTTCGTGATGAGGCGAAAAATGGTCCGTTTTTAGGGGGTCATTTAAGCCCGAATCCGAATTTATTTGATCAAATATTGCCCTAAATCGTTCCTTTTGTGATTTTAGGTACTTGGAGAGTGAATTCTGGAAAAGAAGCCATTTTGGACGTTTTTGGAGCATAAAAGTGAAGAAAACGGCAAAGTCTCAATTTTCCATGCTGGGCCATTTTGGACGTTTTTGGAGCATAAGAGTAAACTCATGACGGCGTCAAACCTCAAGAATTAAAATCCGTAGTTGATGACGGCGTCACACACAGGGCGTCAAGAGTAATTTGTGTGACAGCCTAGACCTTGACGGTGTCAGAAGTAGATCAAGGCCGTCCGAGGAAGTATTTGGCGGCGAGATGACGGCGTCACACCTTTGTTCTTGACGCCGTCACCCCTATTTTCCTATATATAGTTTTCTAGTTTTTCACATTAAGAGAGAGAAGTTTTAGGAGAAACCCTAAAGACGATTTTGGTGCAACTTTAACAGGTTTTTCAAGGGTTTCAAACCCTTGATACCTTGCATTGTAATTGAGATAAGTGTTCTTCTAATTCAATCAATATGTCTATGTGTTGGTTGTCTATATCTTGTTCTTGTCTCAATTCCATTATGCTAGGCTAGATCTCTTTTGTGTTTGCTTAGATCTAATGAAACCTAGATATTGATTATGTGTTGATTACTTGTTTATTCTTGTTTTGGATGAATGATTTTATATGTTAGGCTTAAGAAAACTGGCAGATCTCCAAATGGTAACATGCTTGAACGTCTTAAGAAACATGAACCGAGGCATACTAGGTCTTTATTGGTTGTATTTAATGCATGAGCCACTGTTTACAATCCCTATAGTTGTGCTGGGCATGGTGTAGGAGGAGATAAGAGCTCATAGAATTGGGGAGTTATGTATGCCACCCCATGAATAGTATTAAGGAATACAATCCGTCATCCATGCAATTATAACAAGTAATTAACGTGTAAAAGATGTCTAGGGAGTAGTGAAGTCTAAGTAAACACATTTTCTCCAATTACTGTTCACAACCTTGGTATAATTAGTTTATTTTCATTTTTAGTATTTTATTTTGATTGCATCTTAGTTTTGGGTTAGTTGAATAGCAACTAATTCCGCCCACTCTTCTAAAACCCGAGATTTTACTTGCTTTCCATAAAATATAAAAATACAAAAATAATCATCCCTCACCTTTAGAACTAGTAATTAGGCTTTCTAATCCTAGCGACACTATTCCTAAGCTGAACGATCAATCCCCCAGTACTTGTCACTATACTATACTACAACGATCAGGTACACTGCCTGGTGGGGGTTGTAAGCTTCTCGAGATCCCTCGAGAGGTAAAGCTTGTTGCGATTCCCACGCATCAGTTCGCGTATACCTGTAAAAGTAATAAGAAGTCATTCAACTTGGTGGTGTATGTGTTTTATGGCAATAGAGATGAGTGATGTTATTTGTTATTGAAAGTTTTATCGACAGAGTTGAATGAAAAGCATGTAAAAAGCTTATGAATTTCAAAAAGATGAAAAGTTGACAAAATTGATCCAAATATCACTTTCTAGTATTTCTTTACATATGTTAACGTACACGGGGAAGTTAGCACTGGGTGTAAGCTTGAAAATTGTTCTATAAACGATGACATGTGATTTGTGTCTATAAAATCTATAAGTTGAGTGGGACTATGAAGAACGTCTTTGAGTATGTTCATGTAATTTTTTGGTTTAACATTTCAATATAAGTTTGAATAAGCCACGTAAGCGCTAATAGTGAATAGGTAACAATTTTACCTCTTCAGGTGCGTGTACGCCTACCATAGAGTGGAATCGTGTTGCTGGTTAGAGCACGCGTCGAATTTGTTTGTGGTGCACCAATAGCAGGTGTCACAGGTGCACTCATGGATTTGGTGGACGTATGAAATGCAGGGAGTGGAGAAGGCATTCCTGCTGCAGCAATACCATTGACACTTATTACAAACGACAATAGAAAGAAGTTGATTATAGCATAACCATACTGCGTACGCGATGGATATCATTCAAAAACTTATATTCCATAAAATTACAAACATACATTGATCTCAACAACTGTTCAATCTTCTTCACAGCAACTGCATGGCCCGTGGCCTGTAACAGTCCATGATCTCAGCTTAGACTTCCTTCCATATTCACTAACTGCATCGTAGTGTCACTCGTCTTCTGCAAATTTATGACATTTAAAGCCATGTAAGAAACAATACATTGTAATTATTTAAACTACCAAAATATCAAATAAACAAAAGGCAACTGTTATGTTTCATGTTGTCGTTCATTGAGCGGGATTTTTTTTAACACTCTCCGTCTAAACATTATGCATTCATACTACATTTTAGCCGAACATTATTTACTAACATAAAGATTCATTTACTGACATAAAGCACTTTTTTTTAAAATATTTGAATAAAATTTCTTTTCATTCACGGCATTTAGTTACATCCGTAAGTATCTGCAGACACTTTTGATTGGTGTTTCAATAATAATGAGTGATAAAGTATAAGACAATACTATTTCAGTGATATACAAATAATAGATTAATAGATATATGATAGGTCTTAAAATGATTTGGAATGTGGTAAATTTGCAGTCATTTAACTAGTTCGATGTGCTATAAGCAAACAATTTTTTATAATATGGTTAATATGTTATTTTTGACAGAAAGTGTGGACAGGAATTGCGCTAAGAGTTTGGTGAACTTACATGCGTGTGCTAGTAAAAGTAGGTTAAAGGCGGTATGCAGGAAGTATGGGGATCCTGTGCGTGGTGTAGTCGCTCTTTTCCTGTCGGTTCGCAACTGCTTGTTTCGTTTGCATCATCATCTCCATAAAACCAACTTCTAGTATCCGGGGGTGTCTAACTGTAAGTGGATAGTGACGGTCAGGAAGTCAGATATTTTAATTCGAGGAGCTTTGCCTCCGTCTAACAACGTATTGCCAATCATAAGATTTCTGCAACAAATTTCCTGCAATATAAATAATGTAATGTGTCAATACTAATTTCCAAAGATGTTAAGGAGCTGTTAGAATAGCCTTTTTGTTGGCTAAACAATGTACTGAAATTTTTAAAAGCCACTTACAGCAGTCTATAAGCATATGAACTCCACTTTATGGCTTAACAAAATCAATAAACCTAAACTAATATGCTCATACGCAGTAAAAAGTAAGGCAACTGCAACCAGTAGGTACATCAATAGGTTCTGTCGGTTGATCCCCGAGATAGAATCCAATGTGAGCGTGCCACAGCCTGCAGCTATATACATATTTATAAAAATTAAGTGTAAGGTCGATATAAATATGCCCTTCCGAAGCTGTTAGAAGAAATAGCATAACAGTCACCTTGGGCTAACGGAGAAATGCATTTGCAAGGTTAAGGAATTTGTTGGACGGAAACATTTTCGGCAATCATATCGTCTTGGCACGCATCTTGAGTACTACATATAGTCCAGAAAACACACACATAAGAACCCACATTGACTTAACAGTTTATGTAGAAATAATGGTTGAGAAAATACCTGACGGCTTACCAGAACATGCATCATGCAACCTTTCGCATTGGTTTAACCTTATCCTAACTGTTAATACATCTAAATTATGATAATTAGCTACTTTTCAATTGGAATTATCGTTAACACAGTTAATTGGAATTTACTCGACGCAAATATTTGCAGCAATCATGTCGCTTTGGCATACATCTTCAGCACCACCTGCAGTCCACAAAACGCACACATAACTACCCACACTGAGTAAAAGTCACGTAGAAATAATGGTCAAGAAAATAGTTGACAGCTTACCAGAACATCTATCCTGCAACCTTTCACATTGCTTGAACCTTTCCGTAACTGCTATCGCATGCAAACAATCCTGGTCGACAACTTTTCTTTTGTAAGTATTGGTGGTAAGACAGTTAATCGTGGTGAGTATACCAATGAAGGTATATGCAGGTTTAACACTTGAAGCGGCAACCACCTCAGAAGGAGCACGTGGGTTACATGGGCGTTTACTTGAACCCGCGTTTTGTTTTCATAATCGAAGAGGCACAAACATATGTTTTTGTCATGGGCGTCAACATTTTGTTCGAAGCCATAGCTTCTGAGTTGCCGTGAGTGGCATCTGACTTGCCCATAGCGTCTGCTCGGCTTCTTTCCCATGCTACATTTTAAATTTAAACAAAACGTCAAAAACCAAATAATCAAATATCGACATGATACAACAGATGTTTAAGTATTCAAATAAACTTACGAAAGCAACTGTTTTGTTATCCGGGTGTGCTTTCTTGAACTCTCTCCTAAAATTACCCCTGGGACACTACAATTTATTAAAATTAATTACATTAAACTAAAACACACTATAACCCCGTATAAAATTTATGCTTACATAAACAGAAAGAAGGCGGTAGGTGGCCTTTTCATCTTGTGTGTATCTCTATCCTCTGTAGCTTTCTTCGCAGACGCTTCTTTCGCTTTCACCGAATTCTTTCTACACAATAACCATAATCCAATAAATTTCATAAAC
Source organism: Artemisia argyi (assembly GCA_030686995.1). Lineage (NCBI taxonomy): Eukaryota > Viridiplantae > Streptophyta > Magnoliopsida > Asterales > Asteraceae > Artemisia > Artemisia argyi. Next base: position 181,671,555 of record CM060683.1, read on the forward strand.
AGAACATTAAAAAAATGAAATAAAATTAGTAATTTAATTCCTTTTCTTGAAAGGGTGCTTCTGAAACTCATAATCGAGTTTGAAATAGAACCCTTACAATGAAACTATACTACCAATAAAACGATCAGCAAACTTACATGCGTACAATCTTAAACATGACGGATCTCTAGTCCCAAACGATTAAGAAGTTGAGACTTGCAAATCATATAAATATCTAGTTGGTTACTAAAACCGACTGAACACTAACAACAAACTGAATTACAAAGTTAAGAATCAAGGAAACAAACAAATTTGCATACCTTTTTTATTCTTCTTGCAACACAACAATATCCCTTTTTCGCGAGTCACCCAGCTCCACCAATCTGCCACCATCATTTGCCAAATTAAACCCTAACCCTAAACTATCAAATTACCTATCAAGGTTCAACCTTGCACAAAACCAATGATGGATTTTCTTTATAACAAAAAATTAAACCCAAATTTAATACCCATAAAAAATCAACATAAAATCAAACATAAAGCATTAAAAAAATCACCTGACGAGCATCGCAAATCTTAACCCAGTTGTAGCACTTCACCGTTCGATTTTCTTAACCCATAAAGACACATCACACTTTATATGATCGGAAATCAAGTATTCCATAAAGACACATACCTGCTTCGATTTTCTTAACCCAATTGTAGCACTTCACCATCTTGTGTGTATGTGTGGTTGAGAAAGCGGATGAAGCTTCTGGATATCCTTTGCATACGTGTTTGTGTGAGTGGCTATAGTTTGAAAGTCACATTCAGCAATTAAAATGCATTGTCAACTAAAAATCATGACTTTCATCTAATAAAAATGAAAAAGCAAGTAACTAAATTAAAATTTGATATCCAGTAACCAAAAATCCTGAAAACAACATTTTCTACGCACTTTCAAAATGCAAGCCACACTATCAAAGAACCTCTATAATGATCAAACCAAAACCAATGACTTTTTCGTAGCTGAAATATAAATTAAAACAATGCAACCAATAAATTTTCATAGAATACCTGTACAGCCTTCCTAGTTCCCTTTGGTATGTTCTTTAGCTTAAAACCCATATTCATTGTTGCCGAAAATTGATTGACATCATGTTTTCCGACCTGATAAGCCACGTATCTTATGAATAACCTATAGGCTGAATTAATCAACCTGATAAGCCAATGAAAGTAACTTATGAGGTTTTCAAAAATCTTAAAATCAAATACTTTTTTGATACCCTAACCCCAAATTGAACCATACCAATTAAACCATAAGCAAATGAATATAATGGCAAATTTCAAAATACCTAATTCATAAAACCACAAACATAGTGAAACCCTAATCTTGATTTACAATTAAAATCAAAACTTTAACCAAATTAGAAAACCACACGCACATAACAAAAAAAAATTAAGACTAAAAATAAGAAAAATCAAAAAATTAAAAAAAAAAAACAAAACAAAACCTTCGTATCTACTCTATGAAATCCATTTTGTTTTTGCCATGTGGGTCCACGGCAACACATCACCACGGCCGTCAATTATCGGTCCATAACCATGACCACCACTGCAACTGTGAGATGGGATTTTGATGACGTATAGCCTATATTTGGGCCGCAAGCCCAAATGATAGACATTACTTACACCTAAGCCCACCACAAATGGGCTACCATGACAATGGTATGGGCCGTAGTATCAACGCTTGGGCTCACGAAGCCCAAAGGCCCAATCTAACCCACCGGGTACCCGATAAGGATTATCTATTCAAGGAATAGATATCCTTACCTCGGATAAGCACCATGCGTGCGAAGAGTAAGGAGCAAGAAACACGGTTTCTTAGCCCCTATATATAGAATCATACGATTCTCATTCAAGGTACGATTCACACAATCCCTAACTCTTCAACCAAAACCTAATTCGATTACTTACTCTCACGCCGGAGTCTAATCGGGGGAGACAATCCCTCGATAAGCCTAACGGTGTTGTTCTATTTTTCTTAGTACGCAGGTAATAAAGTGCTAAGGAGCGAATTGATATAAGAGCACAACCCAATAACCAGGTACGCCCAACTTTTGTATCAACAAGTGGCGCCATCCGTGGGACCCTACAACGAACTAGAATGACGAAACACAAGAATTCGAGCCAGCGGACTCCGCAGTCAGAAAAACGTGACCATCAAAAGAAGAATCGACAAGATTCGACCTCTAAACAGGTTGCTGGGACAACCAGCGCACCTGATCACCAAGGGGCAGGAACAACCCAGCCTCCTCCAGCAATGGAACTACCTATAATCTCTTCAGTGGTCCCAAGAGTTGAGGAACTCCAACGCACCCTCTTCACCACTCCTCATCAGGCTACACCGGTAGTGAACAACACTGTGCCGCCAGGCGCGCCCGAACGAAACTGGGCGCCCCATACTGAGGCAGAGATCCTTGCAACGACTGAGGACATACCCGATCTAACTTTGGGTAACTTTGTATCCCAAAATTATGAAACCCTAACCGCCCTCATGCAGGAAGAGGCGGCAAGAAGAGCAGGTGCGGATCTGCAAACCCGACTTAATTTTGGTCCAGAACGTGAACCATCACCACCACGTCACCCACGAGGAAGACGTACAGAACGTACCAATGTCCATGACAGGTTGGGTACGGTATCTGACTCACAAAATTCTGGAGACAGCGGTAGGCGCACCAATGTCCACTCCAGACTTGGCAGTCGGGGAATACATGATCGATTAGGGCCTCAGCATTCGCCAAGCCAAGGATCGTCTAAGCCCGGAAGTAGGCGGATCCAAGACAGATTGGGGAGAAGAAGATCCCCAAGTAGAGATCCCTCAGGCTCCTCTTCTGAAAGGAGCAGGCGCAAACGCCGAAGGAGAGATTATCCCTCTTCCAGCGATTCCTCGGACAACGAGGATAAAGAAACAGGGCACTGGAAATCAAAAGGGAGACGTCGTGAGGAAGAGAACGAAGATATGTCTCTCCCATGGCGACGCCAAAAAATTGATGCGTTCACACGACGCATAAGTGATTACTCAGACGACAAGCGCAGGCGCATGCCCGCTAATGTGAAGATATATGATGGAACAGGTGACCCAGACGACCACCTAAAAATTTTCGAGTCAGCCGCAACTATCGAAAATTGGCCACAGCCTGTGTGGTGTCACATGTTTAATTCCACATTGGTAGGGAACGCGCGCACATGGTTTAGCAAACTCCCACGTAGGAGTATAGGTGGCTTTGAGGAATTACGGAAAGCATTCCGCCACAACTTCACCCAGCGAAAGAAGTGCGCTAAAAATCCCGTGGAATTGGCAAGGGTGAAGCAACGTCAAGGGGAATCAACCAGCGCCTTTATGGAACGTTTCAAGGATGAGTGCATACAAGTCAAGGCATGTCCCGAAATCCTAAAAATTTCAGGGTTCATGAATGGAATTAATAATCCAGAACTCATCCGGAAGCTTAATGACAGAGTTCCTGTTGATCCCAGTTGAGCTAATACGATCTTATATAGAAGTTAACTTAAACAAATACTTAAGCTTAAACGCGGAATATAAAAGCTTAACTTAAGAAGATTAAGAATTCTCTTTCAACACTTCAATATTATTAATACGAGCACTCAATAATGCTAGGGTTTTACAACCTTGAAGTGAATAATAATACGTACATAATCTAACCCTAGGATCCTCCTTTTATAGGCCAAGGAGTCCTACTAGGTTTACAATACCTTTCTCTACAAGATAAGAATAATCTAAATAGATAAACTATACAAAGAATCTATTCCATAATTATCCTATCGTATACAATGTTAACCCATTCAGCAGTAGTTTCACCAAGCAGCAGATTGTCTTCAGCAGCAGAGTCATTAACACCAGCAGCAGTTTCATTGTAGCAGCAGTATTACTCAGCAGCAGAGTTACATAGCAGCAGTGTCACTTGGTCAAACCCAACAATCCTCCCCTAAACTTAATATTTATTTCTAAATATTCAAGTTTCTTCAAAGCTCAAAATATTACTAGGAGGATGCTTCCAAATACTTCATCCCTTGAGAATTCATCTGATCAAATATCTTCTTATACTTTGTCAACAAATTGAATGCTTGATCATCAGAATCATAATCTTTCTGCAGCTTAAGTGTTCTATCACTATTAACCATCTGATTAACAATATTCCAGTATCTTACCACTGGATAATCCTTTTCAGCTAGCATATACAAGGTAATTGGTCCAAGAGTTAACATATGAACTCGAGAATCTTGAAAAAGTCTCCATCTTCTTACCTTGTAATCAGCTATCTCTGTCCATTCAGAGTCATCCATTGAAGGTTCAAACATAAGTTTAAGAGCTCTCCACAAAACATTATCAGAAGAAGTTAAGACATGATCAATTTGATCTATCTCATACTTTTTACCATCAAAGTTCTTAGCTCCAAACTTTGCCTTATATAACTTCCACAAGTCTTCAACATCCTCTCTATCAAAGTAATGTAACATTTGTTGAAATCTGAGAAATCTGTGAGACTTACCATCAGATCTCTGGACATCATGAAATGTTCCAATATTAGTATCATACCCTGTAGTTACTTTGACAATTGGATATTTGACTCCTAATGGTTTAGCATCCACAACTTCAGGATCTTCCATTTTGCCAACCACAGTATACACCTTCAATCTTTCTTTAAGATGCTCAGCAGGAATGTGATCAAGATCATGTTGAAACATATCTCCTTCTGGCATTGAACTGCTTCCTTCTCCAATCTTTCTCTTCTTCTTGGCAATTGATTTTTGAACAACACCTTTTCTTTTATCACTTTGCACAGAAGAAGTAATCTTTGCTGCATCACTTTCAATCTTTTCAACAACATTATCTTCTTGAATCTGTTCTGCTTCAGCTATCTTCTCAGGCACCAACTTCTTGTTCATTTGAGCAATTTGCTCCAAGTCCTCAGCACATCCCATATTATAAAAAGTATCTGTTCTCTTCTTTGTTTGTTGATACAAATCAAAAACTTCTTTGTCAGAATAAGCTTTCAACTGCACCAATGTCCATCCACCCATATTCTTTAGATACCTTTCATATTCTTTCCTTTGCTGTTTAACAGTTGGACCTTTGAATACTTTAACCTTTCTTCTAGCAGCAGCATTCTCTTTTCTCTTCTTAGAAGCAAATTCACTATACCAAGATTGCACATTAAAATTTGGAACTTCATTTTCTTCAATCTTGATAAGCTTGTTTAGTTCAATATCAGCAGCAATTCTGATCTTTTCATCATCCCATTCATCATACATTCTTAAACCTTCAGCCTCTTTCTCAGCCAGCTGTTGATCTTCCAAATTAAACACCTCTTGTGCTTTTATAGCAGCAGTTTCATCATGTTCAACTTGCAATGGCTTAGGCCAAGAATCAAAAGGTACATCAGTAAAATCAACCCCTTTATATATCCACCTCTGAACATCAACTTGCTTGCCTTTACCCTTATCAGAAGAAGATGATGTGAATGTCTTCTTTTGAGTAGCAGCAGGTTCTCTTATTGTTATTCCTTTTTGAGGTTTTCTTGTTGCTGATGTTATGTTTGTTGTTGTGATAGGTTGTGATAATGATGGAGTTGGTAATTGTGGTGTATGGGAGTCAGTAGTAGTCTTCTTACTTAGCAAGACCATTGCCTCTGCAGCAGCAGAGTCTTGAACTTCAGCAGTATTCACTATTCCACTAGCAGCAGAACCATCAACATTCTTAGCAGCAGAAACATGAACAGCAGTAGAGTCAGCAATAGCAGCATTTTTAACATGTTTTACCACAGAATCTTCCAAAGTCTTCAACACATTACCCATCAACCCTGTTGCCTTCACTAGTTGCTCAGACTCCAAAGTTTTAAGAGTATCTACCACCTTTTCTTGTGCAGCAACCACCTTTTCCATAACAACTTCATTCCCAGACTTATCAGCAACCACAAAGTCTTCATCATTCTGAGGACTATCCACATCCATATCTTCAATCACTGGAACCTCCCCTGAATCCATGACAATCTCTTTCCTCCCCTGTTTGGAAGCATCCTCTTCCAAATGAGTAGATGGTTCAGAAGAACTTACAACCTGATTAGTCCCCACTTTCTTCAATCTTTTCAATGAGGTTGAAGATCTTGATTTCTTGAAGCTCTTAATCTGTTTTCGCATTTTGATGATGACCTTGGCTTGACCAGCAACAACATCAGATAGATTAAGAACCTTATCTTCCAAAGACTCACATTTCAACCCCAAAGCAGTACAAGTAGCCGTCAATTCTTTTATAAGTTGCATAGTAGTCTCATCACTTCGACCTGTATTACCTGGTCCGAGAGGTGAATCACTGACATTGTCATCATGTACAAGTGGATCCGTCAATTCATGAGTCACTGGCCTGTCCTCATCACTTCGACCTGTGTGACCTGGTCCGAGAGGTGAATCTTGGGACAAAAACTCAGTATCAAACCTAGTTTGATCATCTGAGCCCCCTATGTTTTCCATTTGGCTAGGGTTACCATCCTGAGAAGCAAACTCATAAGAGTCCTTTTCTCTAGATGTTGCCTTGGTTTGGGTCTTAATGATGTTATCACTATCCTGCTCTGCTGCTAAGCTAGAAGCAGTAGTGACAGCCCTTGCCAACATGTCCTCTCCATCACCTAGGACAGTCTCATCTGGTACAGCCATACTAACACTATCCTGAGGTAGATTAGTGTTCTTTTTGGTTTTCCTACGGGAATATTGTTTTGTAGGTTGTGTAACAGATGTAGTAATATTGGGTGTGTGATGGGAATCAGTGGGATTTCCTGATCCTTCACCCTGGTTGTTGTGCAGAATTTGTTCCATAAAAGATGTAAGATTTGTATGTGCACCAGAAAAACCTTTGCCATGCTTAATCAAAAAGGTAAAAGTCCTTGAAGCCAATTTTGGAGCATCATATTCAGCAATATGGGTTCTTGTTTTAGAAATTTGTTTTTCAATAAAGATTTGAAGAAATCTTGGATATAGCAAATAAGAACCATCTTCAACACCTTTAAACAACCCAGCCAATATCATTTTTGAAAAATTAAATGGTTGACCTTTGCACAGACATATCATTGCAGAAGCAATGGTAGTACTGAACTCATGCCACCCAGATGTTTTAGGACTCAAACAATGAAGGAATAGATGTATCAAAAACTTGTATTGAGGACAGAGGAGAGCTTTTTGAAATTTTAAATTTGTATGTTTCCCCTCATATCCCAATTCTTTTAAACCAGCAAAAATAGCATCATTGTCAAGGCAAGTGGTCTCTGTCTCATCATCTAAGAGAAGAAATTCCCTTATTGATGATTCAGTTACACGAACCTTTTGCCCATCTACAAAAGCACTGACATGTTTTTCCCCATTCATAGTTTTGATTTTGGCAGTGATGAGTGTGTAAATACTCATCATTTTTACCGTATTTTAACTGCTAGAACGCGCAAAAACATTCAAGAATATACCAAAATAATGAAAAAATCCCAAAGATCGCGTTTTATATGTTTTAAATGCAAAATGATCGAAAACAAACGAAAAACGAACAAAGTTTGCATAATTGGCAGTTTCCGTCCCCCAACTTTCAGAATTTATCAAAACTAGTCCCTGAGCATTTATTTTTAAAGAAAAATCAACAAATGTCTTTTGGAAATCATAAACTACCAAAAAAATGATCTTTGGGTAAAATTTTTGGAAAAGTACAACTTTAGTCCCTACAGTTTGGAATTTGGCAAAAATGACCCCCCGGGAATTATACTATGAAGAAAAGTGATGAATAAGACCTTGGGAATTCAGAAGTGACAAGAATGGCCCTTGAGTGAAGTTTGAATGGTTGGCAGTTTTGGTCCCTAAAAAATCAGATTTTACACTTATACACCTTGGGCTTTGTTCACTTATATTACTACAACCAAATGAACCTTTTTGTTTTGTTTCAACCCAACACACCTTTAACATAAACCAACCCAACCTTAAACCTACACTTGGCCCAATATTTCCCAAACCCAACAACTACCCACGTATCAATAAACCCTACCCACCCATATCACGTTTTAATAAAAACGTTTCAAACACCAGGTCAAACTAACACTCCCTTTTCTTCAACCTCCCCTTCTTTACCCAACGTAACAAACCTTCACCTCCTCCCCTTTTCCAGTTAAATGCCAAAACATCACCATCCTCCCCCCTCCCCAATACCTCGAAAAACTCCACCCCGTTTACATGATACCAAACAACTTCACGGGTTACCTTCACCAATACCAATCCCACTTCTCATGCCATGTCACCAATCCATGGATACGCAAATTCATCCTACGGCTGTAATGATGAGAATGGGATCCAAGAAAAAGCTCGACGGCTGAGATTGAAGCCAAGAAGCACAACACTGAAAAAGAAGAAAAAGATGGGCGAACCATAATTTTTATTTTGGAGTATAAGTAGAGGCAGTGTAAGCCTTTCAAAGGCAGTAGTTGATAGTGATAAGTAGGTTTTAGTTTTTAGTTTAAGTCTTTAATAGTTCTTTCAGTTAAAAAAGTCTCTCTAATTTCCTTGTACTTGATTTTAGATTAATGCAATTGAAGTTCTTTTAAAAAAGCTCTTTTTAGCTTATTGATCACTGCTAGAATTTTTTGGTTATGCTTTAAATTTGCTTGTTATCACTTTATTTTCGTAGTTATATAAGATTTTATCAGTTAGTGTATGCTTTAGATAATTTTAGGGGTGTTTTGGATTGAAGTTTAGTTTCGTAAAAAAAATCATGTTTGACCCATTTCTGACCCAGATCCATGCCTGCTGAGACCCACCCTTTTTGATCAAGTTTGTGTTAAATCAAGTTTGTGGTAGCTTCTCATTTGTAGTGTGCTAAAAGTTTGTAGTATAGATTTTAAGTAGCCCATCTAATATTCAAGTTTAAAGCATATTTTTTGCCTACACCCACTTTCCCCCACTGGCCTCCATAAGCAGTTTAAGCTTGCCCAAATCCCCATTAGGACTGTTTGGTTTGAGCAGTCCAGGAACTTGTGCCAACCGCGCTTATTCACTGGTGTAACCTGTTCAGTTAGGAGTAGTTTTGTAGTTTTTAGGCTCATGTTGTGGTCTCGTGTATGTGGCAGCCTACAACCTCTCCAGACCTGCTCTCACACCAGCCCCAAACAGTCCCTTAGCAGCTCAATATTAAGGCCCCAACAGCCACCATTTCGACCCTATTTGACCCATTGAGTTGTCGCTTTTGCATCAGTTAGATATAGCTTTACCTTCCTTAGTAGCTTGTTTTTTTTATTACTTTGTTTTAAGCTTTTAGGCCCTAGAAATTTGCATGGTTAATATTTGGAAGCTTTCGAAACCACTCATATTTTTACTTGATTTTTATTGATTTTTCTTGACTACTTTTTAGGCCTCCACAGTTAGCTAGTTAGCCATTCTCTTCCAAGATTGCAACCCTTAGTTTAGGTAGTAATTATGTTTTTAGAGCTCATATGTGTTTTAGAACTGCTTATCTTTGGTCTCAGAGCTTATTTATTTGCTTATTTGTGGGCTGCTAATCCCCCATATCCAACTGCTAGCTGCTACTTTTTTTATATAAATGCTCAAATCTGCTCATGTCTTTGAGTGTTAGGTTCCTCATTTTAAGTCCTTACGCTCCTAAAATTGGTATGCTAGTTATTGGGTAGGTAGGCTAGTTGACCCCCATTTTTGTGAATTTTTACTTAAGTTTATTAATAGCTTATTAGAGGCTCGATTATGGCCCATCAGTGGTGTTTGGTTGTAGTAACTGTTGAGATTAGTTCATGTCCCTTGTGCTTATTTGCTTAATCACTGATTACTTTAGCTTAGGTCTTCTTATTTTAGCTTACTCCTTGCCCCATAAGTTGCATAGTTCTACACTTTTGGCCTGTCCCAAGTTTGCGCACATCAGCCCCCTTGGCCTGTTTTTAACCGCTGCTGCTGCTACTCTTTTGTTGTTGATCTTCTTCTTGATTGTTGTTTTTAATTGTTACTTTTGAATGTGAATCTTGTTGTAATTATAATTGTTAGGTCGAAATTATTTGAAACTTTGCTACTGATTCGAATTTGGCCTTTGCAGAAACAAAAAGAAAAATAATAAAAATAAGTTTTCCAAAAAGCCAGAGGTGGGATTCGAACCCCTGACCTCCTGGACCTCAGACCCAACGCATACCACTCCCACCATCTGCGCTCAGTGGTTATTTGAGTAATTGCTTCTCTTTTTAATTTATAACATGTCCATTTCTGTTTGCTCATTAAAATTTTCAGCTTTTTACTTGCTTATTTTTTGCTTATTTCCAGCTTTTTTTTCCCTCCTCATATTTTTTCCCTAGGACCATATTTAGTTGTAATATTTGTTAAAAAAGTTGTAGATTTTTTTTGAGTAGTTTAAATATTTATTATGATTTAATTAGTGTTAAATAGATTTAAATTCGTAATAAATAGAATTTTAGTTAAAAAATTAATTTTCTTCTTTCGAAAATTTTCTTTTGTCTTATTGTACGTTGGAAAATCATTTTTACACCCGTAGGGCTAGTGTAACTTTAATTTCACGTTTAATTTTGCGCACTCGCGTTTTATTTAAAATAACTTTCGCGTTTTTAATTTTAGATTACATTTTTGGTTTCCCGCATTCCCTATTATGTTTCCCGTAGTATTTTAGGTAGATTTTAAGTTTTAACTTTCATTCCTTGTTTGAATTCATGATTTAGTTTCGTTTATTTAATTTTTCGTACGTGATTTTAATTTATCGTAATTCAACAAAACCAAATAATCAAACCATTCCTTACAAGCATTTTAATCTCCGAATCTCACACGATATTGCCCATTCACACCTCGTTGGGACACGACCCGGGTAATCACTTACCCGGTATCACATATATATATTGTATTCACGAGTTTTCGCAAGTCTTCCTTTTCCTAAAGGTTGATTCGTGAATTCCACTCACGTCTACCTTGTATATTAATTTGATACGCGCAAAAACGCAATATCAGGCAGTAAACCAAAACTGTTTGATGTAGGAAACATATATAGTAGGGTTCACAGTGAGTGCATACCTAAGAGAAGTAGCATTCAAAAACTTTACCATGTCTGTGAAACCTTCTGGAACTAACTCTTCATTCAAAACGACCACACTGTTGTGTTGCTCAACCCAGGTACGTGATAGCTCCATGAATTAGGTTTTAGTGAATTTGGGGATTTGTGATTATTGGAATGATTAGGTGTAAGGGTTTGTGATAACTTCAATTGAGAACATATGAAAACCAATTATGAAGATCAATTAGGTTTTAAACTGATGGATGAAAGTTACACATAACACCCTCTTACTTACAACCATAGCAGCAGAACCGTATCATTCACAACTAGCAGCAGAGTGATAGAACTAGCAGCAGAGTGAACTGGAGCCAGCAGCAGAGTTGACTATAGACCTTGGTCAACAATACATAACAATTAATGCACATATCACTCCGTAATCCCTATAAAACCGGCAAGATCTTTTCCCCAAATTATGCAATCAAACCCTAATCTCTTTCAAAAACGCCTCACGCACAATCAATACTATCCATCTTTACAATCAAATCATCACACAATGAAATCAACACCCGAAATAATCAATATCTCATCCGATTCATCATCAGAGGATGAATCCCCAATGGAACCCTTTGTTCCACCCTTTTCGTCCTCCACAATTTGGTTGTAGAACCAAAGAACAAGCACGCAAGAGGAAGCATGATCTTCCTGTGTTTAAAGATCTTCTCAACCTAAATCAGACTCCAAGCACCTCAAGAGGTAAACAACCTATGTCCCCTGAGGCTCCAGCATCATCAGAATCATCAGAAGACCAAGCTTGGATGCCCGTGCAGCCACCTCCTCCAGTGCATCATTATCAATCTCCCTTCATCTTCACATCCTCAGATGAAGAGGAGGAAGAACCACCAACCAATCCACCTGCCACTCCTGAGAGACCACAAGCTTCAAGGCCAAGGCCACAATCTTCAAGATCAAGGCCACAACCATCACCTGGTCTTTCTCTTGGACCATCAAGACAAAACCCTCATCTCCCAAAGGACAGAGAGGTTGTGCTTGGGCTTCCATGCCCTAGGAAGTGATGAAGGTTTAGGTGTTAGGTTATGATTTCAGCTTTTGTATTTTGTCATTTGATGTTGAATCTTTGTACTTTCTGGAATAAATGAATGACTTGAACTTTCTTGTTTCAATTCTTGCAAATCAACATTCATATGCTTGCAAAATGTTAGACCAAACACCACAAAGCAAACAACCAACAAATGTACTAGCAGTAGAGTTAGAAAATCAATGAGCAGCATAGTACATTATATCTCTAACATATACATATTAACAAGCAGCAGAATAACAAACAGCACATGCATTACAAACTTTAACAAAAACAAAGAGATAAGTTTTTTCAAAGATTAATCATACCAATGTTTGCAATTAAAAATTGAAACCTCCCCACATCAAACTGTTTAGTGAGAAGATCAGCAACATTGTTATCAGTATGAATTTTAACAATTTGAATCAACTTCTTTTCATAGCAATCCCTTATAAAATGATGCCTTATCTCAATATGTTTTGTTTTAGAATGAAACACTGGATTTTTAATTATGCAAAGTGTGCTGTTGTTATCAATATGGATTTTAGTATTCATGAAATTGTACCCATAATCCAATAATTGATTCTGCATCCATAACACCTGTCCACAACAACTTGAAGCAGCCACATACTCAGCTTCTGTTGTTGAATTAGCCACCACTGTTTGCTTCTTGCATTGCCATGACACCAACCTGCTTCCAAGGAACTGACAACCCCCTGTTGTAGACTTTCTATCCAAAGAAGCTCCAGCATAATCACTATCTGAGTAGGATACCAAATCAAAAGGTGAATCCTTAGGATACCAAAGGCCCAATTTTGGTTGATGCCTTAGATATCTAAAAATTCTTTTCACTGCATTGAGATGTGATTCTTTGGGACACACTTGAAATCTTGCACAGGCACATACTGCAAACATGATATCAGGCCTTGATGCTGTAAGATACATCAATGATCCAATCATAGACCTGTACAAGTGTATATCCACTTCCTTTCCATGTTCATCCTTCAGCAATGGTTTATCTTTTTCCATGGTAGTCTTGGCAGGCTTAGCATCTTCAAAGCCAAACTTCTTCAAAATATCATTGACATACTTATCTTGACTGATAAAGATGCCATTTTCTTTCTGTGTAACTTGCAGACCTAAGAAGAAGGTGAGTTCTCCCATTGAACTCATAGCAAACTTGTCCTTCATAAGCTTCTCAAAACTAACACACATAGCTTTGTTTGTAGACCCAAAGATGATGTCATCAACATAAATTTGAACCAGCAAAATATCATCCTTTTGTCTTTTGAGAAACAAAGTTTTATCAATCTTGCCCCTGCTGAACCCAGATTCTAGCAAGTAGGTTGACAAGGTATCATACCAAGCTCTAGGAGCTTGATGTAGACCATACATTGCTTTATTAACCTTGTAGACTTTGTCAGGATGATCAGGGTCTTCAAAGCCTGGTGGTTGAGACACATAAACTTCCTCAGTAATGGTCCCATTCAGAAAAGCACTCTTCACATCCATTTGATACACTACAAAGTCTTTGTATGAAGCATAAGCCAAGAATATTCTAATAGCCTCTATTCTTGCCACTGGTGCAAATACTTCATCATAATCAAGGCCTTCTTGTTGTGTGTATCCCTGTGCTACTAACCTTGCCTTATTTCTTATGACAATTCCTCTCTCATCTCTTTTGCATCTGAAAACCCATTTTGTGCCAATCACTCTTTTACCATTTGGCAGTTCAACCAAAGTCCACACTTCTTGCAGCTTGAATTGTAAAAGCTCATCTTGCATTGCTTCTACCCAACTTGCTTCTTGTAAGGCTTTGTAAGTGGTTTTGGGTTCAATTTGAGAAAGAAAACATGCAAACAGGCAATTTTGAAGATCTTTATGACTATTTCTTTGATGCAGAGATCTGGCAAAGAAACTTTGATGTTGAAGATCTTTCAAGGCTTTAGTCATCTGCCTAGTTTGAATGGATGAATGTGGATCACTTAAGATTTGATCTTTTGGATGATCCTTGTGTATTCTTGTGGTAGTTGTAGGACTAACAGGAATATTAAGTTCCAAGTTAGTATAATCAGCAGCAGCTCCAAATAACTTACCATCAAGTGCATCATTGTCTGTGTCATAATAGATATTTTCAAGATCAGGCATATTTGGATCATCAGGATAGATAGTATCATCAATAGATCTACCCTGAGTGTCCAAATTAGGAGACAAGGAAGTAGCAGTAGAGTTAGTGGGCTTAGAAGCAGAATGTGGTGAAGTAGTAGTTGTATCTTTTGGCCTAGCAGAAGAGTCATCTGAGTCAGCAGTAGAGTCTTCTGGCTCAGCAGTAGAGTCTTCTGGCTGTTTAGGAGAGACATCAACAACTACCTTGGGAACTTCAGGAGTTACTTTTTCTGCTTCATTAGGTATGACAATACCTTCTTCAGTTTCCTTAGGTTTTTCATGAGAAACAACATCATCTTGAGAGCTTTGTTCCTTTTGAAAAGGTACAAAGGTTGGACCAATCTTCAATTTCTCAATCACAACAAACTCTTCCTGTGGTTTATCAACACTGGCAATGACAGGAACATAGTTCATTGTTTTGGCAAGAATATCAACATCAAATAACCATTCTGGTCCCTTCCCTGCAGAATTATATGTGTTTTCACTAAACTTGATATGCAGATTCTCCTCCACATGTTTGGTTCTTTTATTATATACCCTGAAGGCTTTACTATTTACAGAGTAACCAACCAAATTTCCTTCATCAGCTTTTTCATCAAATTTGCCTAGCTGATCTTTTGTGTTTAAGATAGTAATAGGACATCCAAATGGTTTGAGAAAATCAATCATTGGTTTCTTTCCATGAAATAGCTCATATGGAGTTTTGTTATGAGGCTTGACTACCTTACTTCTGTTTTGCACAAAACATGCAGTGTTCACAGCTTCAGCCCAAAAAGGTACAGGTAGTTTTGAATCAGATAGCATAGTTCTTGCAGCCTCAATAAGTGTCCTGTTTCTTCTTTCTGCAACACCATTTTGTTGTGGAGTTCTTGCTACACTGTACTGTCTAAGTATTCCTTTTCCCACACAAAATTGATTCATCTCACTGTTCTTGAACTCAGTACCATTGTCACATCTGATAATCTTTACCTTGTGATTGTGCAGGTTTTCAATTCTTGTAATGAAAGCTTTGAGTATTCCTGGGGTTTCATCTTTGGTTGCAAGAAAGAATACCCAAGTAAACCTGCTAAAGTCATCAGTGACAACCAAACAATATGACCTCTTGTTCAGACTTTTTACAAATACAGGCCCAAATAAATCCATGTGTAGCAAGTGTAGTGGCACAGTATTTGTGTTTACAGTCTTGGACTTGAAAGAAACTCTGTGTTGTTTACCCTTTTGACATGCAACACAAGTTTCACAATTCTCAAAAATCTTTGTAGGCATGCCTCTCACAAGATTTCCTTTCACCAACTTGTTCATAGTCTTGTAGTTCAGATGTCCCAGTCTTCTATGCCATAATTTGGACTCATCAATAGTGGCCTTTGCAATTAGACAAGTCAAAGCCCTCTTAGGAATAATATTCTTAATATGGTCACTGTATATATTTTCCTTTCTAGGGACCTTCAATAACACAGATTTGTCATCTGGTAATTGAAAATCAGGAGAAAGAATCATACACTCAGTGTCTGTAAAAAGAACAAAATTCTTTTTGTCACACATTTGTGAGACACTAAAAAGGTTAAACTTAAGTCCTTTCACAAGGAGCACCCTCTCAAAGTCCAAATTTCCAGTTCTTAATGTTCCTATTCCAACAATCTTTCCACCTTTTGGATCATTCCCAAAAGCTACATAACCACCATCAAAAGCCTCAAGATCTTCAAGTTGAGACTCATCACCAGTCATGTGTCCAGAACATCCACTGTCAACAATAACCATATCCTTAAGCTCATCCAGTAGATTGACCTGCACATGAAAAATAGAGAAATCAGTTTCTCTTGATGACCCAAGCCATTACTGACTTGGATCTGCCCTGTGCATCAGTATAATCAAATTTCTTTAAATCACTTGATGCACTACTATTCTTGGAAACAGTATTTGAAACATTAGATTTTGGTTTCCAAGTCCAGCAAGCTGAGGCCTTAACAGCATAGAAGTGATTACCAACAACTGTATTTGGAAGATGTTTTGGCTCAGAAGTAGAAAGTTTTGTACTAGCAGCAGGTTGCTTGCTAGCAGCAGAGTGCATACTGGCAGCAGAATGCTTACTAGCAATAGAGCCATTAGAAGAACTAGTTGTTGATTTGAAAACACCATTTGGTTTGGCAGCATAAATTGATCTAGTAGCACCAGATCTCAACAAAACAGCTCTAGGAACCATGTTTCTATTAGGGTGAGGGTGAGTTTGTTTTGTAACATATTTGTGATTCACCCTTGTGTATTGATTCCAAACAGGTTTTTGGTTTTGAGGACATCTACCAATCAAGTGATCAAAGCTACCACACTTATAACAAGCCTTCTTTTGTAATTCAAACTGGTTACCTAATCTTTGTGAAACTAGGTTGTTGAAGTTTCTTTGGTTACCTCTAGGCTTATTATCAAAACATCTCAATTGTTCTCTAGGCACCTCATTGTACTCAACCATTCTCCTAGCAAGTTTATTTCCTAACACAGACTTGACAAACTTAATCTGTTCTACCTTAGGTTTAACCTGAGTAGGAATCTCTTCCTTTTTAACTGGTAGTTTTGGTTGAACCTGTTCTTCTTCACTTTCACTATCAGAATACCATTCTTCAATAGTTGGAGCCTCAGGAAACTTTCTAGTCTCAACCTTAGGTTTTTCTATAGTACTTGTGCTACTGTCACCTACAGGTTTTCCAATTTCTAGCTCACTAATGAAGGATAGCTCTTTGCCTGGTGGAGCATAAGCACTTTTGGCTGGAGGAGCCACTTCATTATATCCAATTCCACTGCCTTTTCTCATCAAGGTGCTATCTATAGACTTATTAACCATATCAGAAGCAAATTGTTGTTTTTGTACTCTTACTACATGTTTTTCTTTTTCAGCAAGAGCAGCTTCTTTTTCTTTTTCAGCTTCTTCTAACTTATTTTTAAGAACTTCTACTTCACTATTTTTCTTAAAAATTTCTATATCTCTGAGATTAAGTTGTTCTACATATTCTTTTTCACACTCTTTGAGATATTCTAACCTTCTCTCAACATTTTGAATACCTACTTTATAACCTAAGTTATCAAGTTTTAGATGTTCAACTTCTCTATTTAAACTCTCATTCCTAGCCTTAAGTACTTCTATTGTGTCAGAACAAGATTTAAAAGAACATCCAGATGATTCAGAGTCATTAGATACCTCAGAGTCAGAGCCTGATGATGAACCATATGCCATAAGTGCAAAGTTATGCACTTTGGGTTGAACAGCAGCAACCAAAGAAAAATTTGGTTCTTCTTCAGCCATATCACTCCAGTCATATTCTCCCAGCCCATCACAAGCTACCATTGCAGACTTTGATTCTTCAGTCTTCTTTGGAACTTCAGCATTCTTCTTTGGAGATCTACACTCTCTAGCAAAGTGTCCCTTCCTGTTGCAATTGTAGCATTCAATCTTAGACTTGTCAAACCCTGGACTCTCCTTAGCCTTGTATTTGACTTCTCTTCCAGTCTTTTTCCAGAACTTTCTTGCTCTTAAAGTCAACATTGCCATTTGAGATCAATTTCTTCAAGATCATCTGGATCAATATGATCCAAATCTTGATTTATGACATGTGATCTTATGGTTGTAGTAAGCTCAGCCAAGAATGCACATAAAGCAACATCACTTGTAGAAATCTTGTCATTTGAGCTAGCAGCAGATCCAGATCCATCAGCAGTAGATACTCCATAAGCAGTAGAGTGAGTATCTTGTGTCTCTTTGGATTTTGAAGACACAAAAGCAAGATTTTGTGTACTAGAAGATGAAGTAGAAGAAGTAGCCAATTCAGATTCATACACCCTTAAATTGTTGTAGAGGCTCTCCAACTTCATTGTTTCAAAGTCAGGCTTATTTCTCCACACCACTGTATGCATGCTCCATTCAGGTGCAAGACTTCTTAGAAACTTGAGATTCACATCTTCCTGTGGAACAACATACCCAACAAGCTTTAGATGACTAACTAGTTGATTTAGCCTGTTGTATGTGCCAATTATCTTTTCTCCAGGTTCAGAAGTAAAGTTTTCAAACTGATGCTTCAACATATTCTTTCTGGACTTCTTAGTAGCATCATTCCCTCCAAACCTGAATTCTACTGCATCCATTAATGCTTTTCCTATTTCACAATCATCAAAGTCCATTTGAAATTCATTAGGTATTCCCATTAAGAGAATACTATGAGCTTTGATTTCCAGCTTCCTTGCTGCATTAGCTTCAGCAGACTTAATTGGAATCTCCTTGCCATCAGCACTCTTCTCAGGTTCAGAATCACCATTAATAATCACATTCCACATGTTGAAGTCGATCATGCGAATGTATTGTCTGATCCTCCTCTTCCATAGCTCATACTCAGAAGGATTGAGCATAGGTACCCTTGAAGCAGTCACCATGTGAGTTTCATCACCCATCTTAAGCAAACGATTTTGGAACAGCAAACTTTAAAGAAACAAAATCTTCTTGATTATAACTTCTAGATCACAAGCTCTGATACCACTTGTTGATCCCAGTTGAGCTAATACGATCTTATATAGAAGTTAACTTAAACAAATACTTAAGCTTAAACGCGGAATATAAAAGCTTAACTTAAGAAGATTAAGAATTCTCTTTCAACACTTCAATATTATTAATACGAGCACTCAATAATGCTAGGGTTTTACAACCTTGAAGTGAATAATAATACGTACATAATCTAACCCTAGGATCCTCCTTTTATAGGCCAAGGAGTCCTACTAGGTTTACAATACCTTTCTCTACAAGATAAGAATAATCTAAATAGATAAACTATACAAAGAATCTATTCCATAATTATCCTATCGTATACAATGTTAACCCATTCAGCAGTAGTTTCACCAAGCAGCAGATTGTCTTCAGCAGCAGAGTCATTAACACCAGCAGCAGTTTCATTGTAGCAGCAGTATTACTCAGCAGCAGAGTTACATAGCAGCAGTGTCACTTGGTCAAACCCAACAGTTCCGCAGTCTTTTGACGAGCTAACAAAGCGCACCCGATCCTTTATACAAGGAGAAGCAGCTGCTGCGGACAGTAAGAAAGGATATCCAAATTATAGGCAACAAGAACAGCCGCGGAAACAATCCAATGATCAAAACAACAACCGCAGCAGGAATTACCGCAGTGGAAGAGACAACGACAAGTATACTCCTCTCACTAAAACTCCGAGGGAGATATTCGCAACAGAAGGCGCGAACTTCCCAAGACCACCACCAATGCGCACGGCAGAAGAAAAGCGCCTAGGTAGTGGATACTCTGAGTACCACGGCCAAAAGGGTCATACAACCAACGAGTGCGTCCAACTGAAACAACTAATCGAAAAATTAGTTAGAGAAGGAAGGATGGACCACCTCGTCAAAAACATCAAGGAAGGAAAAGAGAGACAGAGAAATGGAGGCAAGAAAGAACCCCCAAAGGAAAAGGCTGATACTATATACATGATACAATCATGGCAGCGCAAGATAAAGCAAAAAGTCAGCCAAAAATTCTCTCCAGAAAAAGAGATATCCTTCCCTACAATAGCTGCGGACAACGCAGTAGTGGAACCTCTGACCATTGAAATACATGCAGGGGGACACGACATCCACCGCATGTATATTGATGGAGGAGCATCCGCGGACATCATGTATGATCACTGCTTCAAAAGGCTGCGACCTGAAATCCAAAGTCAGTTGATACCAGCTACAATGTCACTAACAAGATTTACAGGAGAGAAGATTTGGCCCATGGGGCAGTTACGCTTATTGGTGGTCGTAGGAGATGAGCAACACTCAACCGCGGCATGGATAAACTTTATGGTAATCAAGTCTCCTTCACCATACAATGGTATAATTGGAAGACCAGGAATATCATCCATGCACGCCGTACCATCCACAGCACACGGAATGCTTAAATTCCCAGTTGAAGGAGGAGTGGTCACTCTCTATAACACAACGGTACCACCAAGAGAATGCATCGCAGTGACAACTGAAGCAGAGACTATTCCAAAACAGCGCACGGAAAAATCGCCAAATTTAAAGGTCGCTATTCACCCAGATTATCCGGAACAACAAGTTTCAATTGGAGGATCTTTATCTGACAAAAGTAAAGCAGCCGTATGCGCACTCTTGCAAAAGAACCTAGACATCTTTGCATGGGAACCAAAGCATATGATGGGAGTGCCTCACTCTATCACAGAGCACAAGCTACAAATCCGACAAGGATACCCTCCAATACGACAAAAGAAGCGCGGCCAGGCCCTAGATCGTGCAAGGGCTATTTTGGAGGAAGTACATAAGTTAGTAGATGCGGGCATCATGCGCGAAGTGTACTACCATGACTGGCTTTCTAACCCAGTTATGGTAAAAAAAGAGCGATGGTAGTTGGAGGATGTGCGTGGACTTCACGGACCTCAACAAAGCATGCCCGCAGGACTGCTATCCACTACCAGAGATAGACTGGAAGGTCGAATCCTTATGTGGATACCCCTTCAAGTGCTTCCTAGACGCATATAAAGGGTACCACCAGATCCAAATGGCAGTGGAAGATGAAGAAAAAACAGCTTTCCACACCAGTCAAGGGGTATACTGCTACACAAAAATGCCTTTTGGCTTAAAGAACGCAGGCGCGACATACCAACGACTGGTAGACACAGCTTTCGAAAAACAAGTAGGCCGCAACTTGGAAGTTTACGTGGACGACCTTGTTATAAAAAGCCATACAGAGGACGAATTGGTGCGCGACATCGAGGAAACATTCCGAACGTTGGGGCGGATAAACATGAAACTGAATCCCAAAAAGTGCACCTTTGGCGCAACTGAAGGCATGTTCCTTGGATACTTAATAGAACCCGATGGAATCAAACCATGCCCAGAGAAGACGAAGGCTGTTATTGATCTCCCCTCCCCGCGCACACTCAAAGAAGTCCAGTCACTGAATGGAAAGCTGGCAGGGCTGAACCGCTTCTTATCTAAGTCAGCAGACAAATCCCTTCCCCTCTTTAAAACACTCACGAAGTGCACAAAAAAGGGAGACTTTCGCTGGACCAACGAAGCGGAGGAAGCTTTCCAACAACTCAAACACCATCTGGCATCTCTTCCCAAACTAGTCGCACCGCGACCAGGGGAAGAACTAATCATGTACTTATCAGCAACCCATGGAGCAGTTAGCGCAGTACTATTGACAGACAGAGACTCCGTCCAGACACCCATATACTTTGTAAGCAAAGCCTTAAAGAAAACAGAGGTTAACTACAGTGCCATGGAAAAGCTGGTCTTGGCTTTAGTGTTCGCCGCAAAAAGACTGCGTAGATACTTTCAAGCGCATCCAATCGCGGTAATCACTGATAAGCCAATTAAACAGGTTATCTCTAAACCAGACGCATCAGGACGCTTACAAAAATGGAGTGTAATGCTAAGTGAGTACAACATCTCATACAGGCCGCGCACTGCTATCAAAGGACAAGTATTAGCTGATTTCATCGTGGAGAAGCCAGAGGGCGATAGCCCAACATCTGCAGCAAAAACAGATCTACAAGAACCATGGACACTGTTCACCGATGGATCCTCATGCGCAGATGGATCAGGCGCAGGACTTATTCTTACAAATCCAGAAGGTATGGAATTCACCTATGCGCTACGCTTCGAGTTCACCGCCACAAACAATGAGGCAGAATATGAAGCCCTACTAGCCAGACTACGCATCGCAATCCAAATGGGTGTACGCAACCTAGAAGCAAATGTAGATGCTCGGCTAGTCGCTAACCACGTGTTAGGAGAATATGAAGCCAAGGACGACCACATGATCCAATACCTGGACAAGACAAAATCTTTGATCAAAAACTTTGATAGGTTCACAATAAAGCAAGTACCTAGAGGAGATAACAGAAAGGCGGACGCACTCAGCAAGATTGCATCCACAAGCTTCGCACACCTTTCAAAACAGGTATTGGTGGAAACCCTAAAGAACAAGTCAATCCTGGATATGGAGATATCAACGGTGATAGAGGAACAAGATCCTACGTGGATGACACCTATCATCGATTTCATTAGCAAGGGAATCCTACCCCAAGATAATAAAGACGCTCGAAGAATACGGCGCACAGCGCAACGATTCGAATTGCGCGACAACGTACTCTATCGGCGATCTTTCTTACAACCATGGCTCAGATGTGTTGGGCCCCTCCAAGCAGACTACGTACTCCGCGAAATTCACGCTGGGTCATGTAGTATGCACTCAGGGCCACGATCCGTGGTGGCAAGCGCTTTAAGGTCAGGTTACTATTGGCCAACAATGCACCGCGACGCACGCGACCTAATAAGAAAGTGCGGCAACTGCCAAGTACATAGACCTATTCCGCGCCGACCACAGCACGAGCTAACACCAATCACCTCACCATGGCCATTTTACAAATGGGGTATTGACATCGCAGGACCTTTCCCCGTCGCAGCGGGAGGAATAAAATTCCTCATCGTAGCCATAGACTATTTTACAAAGTGGATCGAAGCAAAAGCTGTGGTGAACATTACGGGAAACCAAATCAAACGCTTTGTCTGGGACAATATTGTCTGTCGCTTCGGCCTACCAGGTGAGATCGTATCAGACAACGGAAAACAATTCTGTGATAACCCATTCAAAGATTGGTGCACCAAATTGAACATAACACAACACTTTGCTTCAGTCAAACACCCACAAACCAATGGCCTAGTTGAGCGCGCCAATCACAGTCTAGGCGAAGGAATAAAAGCGCGCCTGGACAGACACAAAGGAAGATGGGTAGATGAGCTCTCGCATGTCTTATGGGCGCATCGCACGACAATCAAAACCAGTACTGGCGACACGCCATTTTCCTTAGTCTATGGAACAGAAGCCGTCATACCAGCTGAGATAGGAATGCCCACAATACGCACAGCAGAGGTCAACGTCACAACAAATGACGAGGAACGGCGCATAGACTTAGATATACTGGAAGAAAGACGCGAGCGTGCAGCTATACGAGAAGCAAAGGCTAAGGCAAAAATGAAGAAGTATTATGATGCAAAAGTCAAAAACACTTCATTCAGACCAGGGGACTTTGTTTACCGCGCCAATGACGCAAGCCATGCGGAAGACACAGGCAAGCTCGGACCCAAATGGGAAGGACCCTACGAGGTCACGGACGCGCTCGGCAACGGCGCATACAGGTTGCGCGACATGGAAGGTCATGACCTGGCGCGCACTTGGAACATCTGTAACCTCAAGAAATGTTACTTTTAGGCTACGGCCCTTATACAAACACACAAACACCCTACGAGGTGCCCAATAAGTGTTTGTCTTTCTTTTATTTTTTAGGAATTTTATTTTCTATTTTTTCAATAAACTTGCAAGTATTAATAAAATGTTATGGTTTCTAGCTAACTCCATAGCGCACTTTTACTTTATTGCATATATGTCAATATTGTCTATCTTATATTTTTGCCTACATGGCGTGCATGCACCACTTAAAGACCCACGAAGGCATAAAGGATAAGTTAACCTACTAATTGACTTGTTGAATAAGAGGGTTGCAAACCTATCAACATTGGATCACGAATCCTTGCTAAGCGCCTTACTCTCGAGACGTCGAGGTAAGATTCGCATGCGCATCCCACGACGGACGCGCATATACCAAGTACACCGTACAAGCTTAGCAACATAACGAGCCAAGACACTTGGTCAGATAATAAAAAGTATATTTAAGTCACGCACTTAAAAGACTTAGTAAAAAATCAAACTTAGCAAACAATGCAAGTATACTCAAGTCACGCACTTAAAAGACTTAGTAAAATAAATCAAACTTAGCAAACAATGCAAGCATATTTAAGTTACGAACTTATAACAAAATGTATCTTATTCCATATTTATTAAAATTACAAGGAAAAATACATACATTTACAAACAACCTATATACTATGGCGGTGATCATGGCTCTCTTCTGGTGCGGCTGAACTACCCGCCTCCTTCAGCTTACTCAAGGTTATAGCATCCTTGAGTGAAACGGTTGGAACACTCACAGCCACGCCATCAGATCGAGGAAGGTGCGCAGCACCAATGCCGCACATCACAGCCTTGCCCTTAATACCCTTCTTTATGGCAACCCTTTGCTCGTGACGTTCCAGCACCTCCTTCAAAGGAACTTCCTTCTCCAAAGCAAAAGGCTTCAGGATATCACGGGGCCGCGCAAAAACTGGAACTTGAAGCTGCGAGACATCAGGCTTTAGATAATAATCTAACTCCTCCTCTGCATTCTCCCCAAGATGACGCTGCAACGTCAGACCCGCCATGAGCACATCAATGGGGTCATCTTGGTCGCGCTCCAACTTCCCTATATGGGGCAGCTCAAGAACCTTCAACCCCGCCATCGCCTGCACCAGCTCATCGTACGCTGTTGCGCTATAACCAGGAATCTCCGCCAAGTCCTTCTCCAACAACTTGGCCTCACGGAGCTCCTCCATGGCCTGCGAACGGCCACGCGCCATCGCGCAGTGGACAACCTTCCCAAAGGCCTCCACCACCTCCGCAGACTCTAAAGTACTTAGAGCTGCCAGACGAAGCCCATGGCTGATCAACCACCTACATCCACAAAGTGATAACAAGATAAGATAAACAATAGGGTGAGAAAGCAATTTTAAAAGACAAGGGTGTAAGAATACCTGCGCTCAGCTATCACAGACATAAGATGAGGGTACAGCTCCTCGTCGTACTCAATGCTGAGGGCGCGCAGTTTCTCCTCATACACCACGAGCGTCTTCTCCATGCGCTCCTTGAATTCTTGAAGCCTAGCATAATGCTCTGATCTTTTCTCCTCAAGGAACGACACAGACCACGATGTCTTGGCCTTTATCTGCTCAAGCTTCGCCCTCGCATATAGCAGATCAGCCAAGATGCTCATCTTGTCCTGGGCGATTTTCTCAGCATACGCCCTTGACTCCCCAAGCTCCACTTGCGCGCCCGCCAGTTGCGCGCGAAGTTTTTCCAGCTCCTCCTCCTTCTGGGCTAGAGCACGACTCTCCCCAGCACGCTTTCCCCTCAGCTGCGCCACCAGCTCAGCCTGACGGGCAGTAGTCGCAGCCAACTCATCAATCAATTGCTGCGCCTCACCACCATCAGCAGCCAAAGTATCCCCCTCCTTGTTTTCGTTCTGTGGAGAGGAAACTTCATCATCCTTTGCGCCATCATCCCTACGCAACAAAGCCAATAATTACAACAAGTAATAATAGTATAAAAGGAAAAAGAGAGAGGACCACTAATTTACACTTACAAAAACGGGGAAGTGTCATCCACCTTCAACCGAGCGCCAGAGGTCGAAGTCTCCTCTGCGTTCGACTCCGCGTCTCCAATGACGTGGCGGCGCCTCTTCCTATTACCACTCCCACCAGCCTCAGCCTTGCGCTTCGAACTCTGCGCAACCTCCTCTCTCAGCACCTCCTCAGGCTTCAGGATCCGAATGCTATCAAATGACCCTGAGCGCGCCTCTTCGTGCGCCACCTCCACTGCAGGCACCGCCTTCTCAGTAGGCTCCGCCACTACCTCGGGAGCTACAGTCTGCACAGGCGTCACTACGAGTGGGGGTGTATCCTCAGGGGCGGCCGAGGGCAGAGCAGTCAAATGCCCCGCGGTCGCGTCAAGTAGGGGCGGCTCCCCTTCCCTCAACGGACGAACCCCTATAGTGACCTGCTTTGGCTTATCAAGCTTCACCACCGCGAACAAGTCCATCTCTGCACATATAACAATTAAGCAAGAAAACAACGAAAGATTAGTTGGCAAATGCGCGAAGAAAAAGAATGAAAAACTTACAAACAAATTACAAAGGATGAACACCCACCCCGGCCATCCTCACTTAGGAAAGTGGGAACCTCATCTGCTGCGCCAAAATACGCGCGACTCAATCCTACATGAACCAAAAACTCCTCCGGATAAGGGTTAATGGCCAATCGATTGGCATCTAACGTCTGCGCGTCAGCAATCCTATATGAACCGGGTGCGGGACGCCCATCCCTTGGTAAGGACGCCTGAGTATAAAACTCAAAATTGGAGGGAAAGACCACGTCGTCTACCCAAAAGAAATATTCCCTCCAATTCTTGAGTGCGTCAACTTTTTCCGTATAACACTGAAACGCCCCCGGGCGCTTCGCAAAGGATACCCAACCGTTTGACCACGTTGAGTGGTAAAAGGAGCGGAACAAGTCCACGGTTGGTTCTATCGCCAGTAAACGGCAGTTTATCTCAAAATTCGACACCTTCGCCGCACCTATACAGTGCAGCTGAGAGATGTGAAGGCGATAGTGATTGAGCAAATCGCTCAGAAACACAGATATAGGTACGCGGTAGTTAGCGTACTCAAAAAATTTCGTGTATAAACCTATCTTCCCTTCGGGGAAGTCGGCTATACACGCATCAACATCTGGCGCCTCTGGATGTACATCCAAAGGCACGAAATAGTCGGAAGAAAAATGCATTACGTCCTCGACAGACATCGCAGAGCGAAACTCATCTAACTGAGCGACAATTTTCATCTTAAACCTAAGCAGACGCACACAAAAATTACCTACGAAGGTTAAAAGGTTTTCTTGCAAAAAACGCTCTAGAAATGAAGAAGAAGGTGAATAGTAGTTGTGTGTGTTTTTACTGTGTGTGTAAAAAAGGGGGGCGGTGACCCTTATATAGGGGTAGTAAAAACCCTAATCCCTATCCACGTGGAACCCACTCACAGTGAATGTGTGGCTAGAAGGTGAAAAGGTACATGCACTTTTTCCCGAATCCCAAGGGATACGTGGACACCACCTCCGATTTCCGAGGCAACTATTTTGAACCTATTAGGTGCATTGCACCTCCAAAAAGGCGGTAACAATTTGTTCAATCTCCCGCCACGCTTACCGCTGCTTATATTAAGTCTAGTACCCGCGGCTACGCGCCGCGCATACTAGACTGGGGGGACATGATGACGTATAGCCTATATTTGGGCCGCAAGCCCAAATGATAGACATTACTTACACCTAAGCCCACCACGAATGGGCTACCATGACAATGGTATGGGCCGTAGTATCAACGCTTGGGCTCACGAAGCCCAAAGGCCCAATCTAACCCACCGGGTACCCGATAAGGATTATCTATTCAAGGAATAGATATCCTTACCTCGGATAAGCACCATGCGTGCGAAGAGTAAGGAGCAAGAAACACGGTTTCTTAGCCCCTATATATAGAATCATACGATTCTCATTCAAGGTACGATTCACACAATCCCTAACTCTTCAACCAAAACCTAATTCGATTACTTACTCTCACGCCGGAGTCTAATCGGGGGAGACAATCCCTCGATAAGCCTAACGGTGTTGTTCTATTTTTCTTAGTACGCAGGTAATAAAGTGCTAAGGAACGAATTGATATAAGAGCACAGCCCAATAACCAGGTACGCCCAACTTTTGTATCAACATATTTTAAGCTGGAAAATAGATGGTTATGGTGTGGAGGGTTCTGGAATTTCTAGAAAGCGGTACGATGAAATGAATAATTAAACCAATAGAAGATGAATAAATGGACACGGATCAGATATTGGATAAGAATCAACTGGCCAAAATAAGCCCAAAAAATTGGCGGGAAACCCAGACGTAAAAATGGCGTCGTAACGCACGGGAAATATATATATATATATATATATATATATATATATATATATATATATATATATATATATATATATATATATATATATATATATATATATATATATATATATATATATATATATATATATATAATTATACATATTAGATCTACGGTTAAACAAACATGTTATCCATCAAAACATCCTAATATTATAAATATACCACTACAAAATCTAGGACATTTGCTTACTAAAACTTTTGCCTACTAAAATCTATAAAAGTAACCAAATTAAACTTTTACCCACTAAAGTAACAACATAAAAACTTTTACGCACTAAAACTTATAAAAGTAACCACATAAAAACTTTTACCCACTAAACAACAAATACCAATAACTAAAAAACGGATTTAACAAATACCAATAAGCTGATATATGTTGTTCTGTTAATAAGCTGCAATAAGCCGTTATCAAATCAGGTATATGTTGTTATGAGATAAGCTGATATATGATGTTCTGTTAACACCGTTTGTTTGCTTATTAATAAGTTGACTAATTATTAGTTTGTGAAATTCTGTTGCTAATAAGCTGATATTGTTAGTTCGACTTAAACTGTTGCTAGTAGGATATTGTTAGCTTGGAGTGATAGGATTGTATAGTTAGCTCGACAAATTTGAAGGTTGTTTGGAGCTGATAGGATTGATATTTTTTCTAGTTGAAATGCATAAGCTAAAGCCTAGCTACTTTGGACACAGTGTTTGTATCCAAATGTCGGTTTTCATGAGCTTACATCTAGCCAAATTCTGATGTAATACAATTACTTAATTAACCAACTGATTTTTTGGTTGCTCACTGTTTAAGTCTTAACAAATTGAACTAGTATGTTAAGTATATGTGGTTCAGGACATTAAGTCTTATCAAGTTAATCCAAAAACTTATCTAATTGCAATTGCATTTCAAATTGCAACTCACTATTTATGCATTTTAGCTAAAACTTAATGTCCTAAACCACATAAATTGAATTACCTAAACTGAATTTGAATGTAACTGTTTTAGCTAAGACTTAATGTCCGAAAACTTATCAAATTACAATTGCATTTCAAATTGCAATTCACTGTTTATGCATTTTTGCTAAGACTTAATGTCCTAAACCACATAAACTGAATTACCTAAACAATGCTTAAACAGTGAATTATGCATTTTAGCTAAGACTTCAATAGTGAACTGGTTGAATGTAACTACTCTTGAGAAATTTGTGAATTAGGCTGGTAATTTAGGTAGACTAACTTAACGGACTGTTTTATTAAGCATTGTTTCAATGTGTAAATTAATTCTACCCATGCATTATCGTACGCAATGTGGACACATGCACACATATGTACATGCTTGTACATACAAAGTATGTAATATATTAATTTGATTTGGTTGTTTATATTCTGCTATGTAATGATGTTATGCCTTTATTTTCCATACTCGCGAAAAGTCATAATATAATTTGATTTTACCCAACATTTCAGTGTTTGTTAAGTTGGTATGATGTTGTACTCTTTTATAAATTGGAAATGAAACTGGTAAGCTCTTATGACTTTTTACTGTATGTCATACTGTATGAAGTCCTCGTAATGCTCCATATCTATAAGCTCTTTGGTTCACAGAATTACTTCCTTGCTGTGATCAAGACTTGTCTTAAGTGGTAAGCTTAGTGATAACTAACAGCAACGCTATGTATTTTGAGAGATGGCATCAATGCTAGTGCATTGGGAAAAAAAGAATCTGATGTTAATTTCTTTTTTCTAATTTTAGGAAGAGAATGTACAGCCTATTGGCAAAGAGGGCAAGGAGCTAACTAGCTTTCTTGGAACAGTTGCGAAAATGTCTCAGCATCTCGAAATAAGTATCAAAGATTGGAGGAAAATATCACAAGATAAAAAAGATGATGTATGGAGCATTGTTAAGGTAAATTTGATATAATATATGTACAAAGATATTATTTAATTTATAAATATTCATGATTTATACATCACTAAAATGTTGGCTAAATATTAAATTGTAGGGGAAATTTGAATTTGCTCCCGTTGAAACAGAAGAAATCAAATTGTGGGTCATGGCAGACATAAACCGAAAATGGAAGACATGGAAATATGAGCTAAAAAAATGTTCATTTGATTCAAGCTTAACCATTGATCAGATTGTAGCCGCCCAAACTGATTCTAGAGTCGATAAAGAGGACTTCAGGAAGCTAGTGACTCATTGGTTTTGTGAAGAAACTCAGGTAATCCAATTCTTTGTGTCTGTATTATCCGGTTATTTGAGTATGATTCATTAACTTAATCATTTAACTTAATTGGCAGGCTATCAGTGAGAAGAAGAAGGTGATCCGAAAATGGAAGACATGGAAATATGAGCTAAAAAATGTTCATTTGATTCAAGCTTAACCATTGATCAGATTGTAGCCGCCCAAACTGATTCTAGAGTCGATAAAAAGGACTTCAGGAAGCTAGTGACTCATTGGTTTTGTGAAGAAACTCAGGTAATCCAATTCTTTGTGTTTGTATTATCCGGTTATTTGAGTATGATTCATTAACTTAATCATGTAACTTAATTGGCAGGCTATCAATGAGAAGAAGAAGGTGATCCGTTCTAAGTCAAATGAGACCCACGTGTTGAGGACCAAATCATTCGCTAGGCTAGCTGATGAAGAAAAGGTGATTCTATTTTTTCTTGTTTTTATATTATGCAGAAATTACAACTTTTTTTAACAGTTACTAGCAAAACAATGTATTTGAGATATCCAGATGAAATTAGGCATAATTTGTGCTTTCAAGTACATTAGATGGGGCTCTGAGTGGTGACTGGTGAGTGATTCAATTAGTTTTTGGATACTGATCGGTGGGTTACGGAGCTCTAAGTTGTGACTGGTGAGTGAGAGGGAGGGAGGATGAGATGTGACATTATATGTAGCTAGTTATCAAGCATAAAAAGTCCTGAAATAACAGTGCCTGGGATCTTGGTACGTCTTTCTTCTTTAATTCGTATGTTAAGTATATGGCCATGCTGATACTTGATTGGTAAACAGGAACAAAAATTGGTAAAAGAACGAGTACGGCTGAAAAGTGGCACGACTTCCATTATCAAATCGTCATCTCATTGTGGTCAGGTATGACTCATATCGGATAAACCGTCATCTCATTAGAGAATTAAGTGATCTAATAACTATTCCAGATTCTTTTGTTGGAATACTCATTTACACAATCTCGGTTTTATTATTTTTCATGCTCTACTCTCCCAAACCCAAACACCATGCTTTCTTTGGTACCTTGACACCTCTGTTTATTACTCCTAAACTGAACCATTTAACACCCTTACATGAGGGCAAATTGGTCCTTTCACCTCGTACTTCAAGGTATTCGCTGGAAATCATGTAAAAGTCAATGAGTGAATTGGGCTTCGGTAATGAAATCCTATAGGTTGATAACTGGTCTATTTTTCTTGTCGTATGTTCAAGGTATTAGCTGGAAATCCTAAAGTTTGTCTGGAAATCCTTATGGTTAAATTCAACAAATCACTTTTAATCCCATACCAGCATGTTTGCTGATCTATACACTAATACACAATTTTTTTTTTGTAAATGCAGGTTGCAGAGACATAGATGGTCATTTCCAGTTCGAGTTACAGAGTCCAATTTTCCAGTTGTAAATGCAGGTTACATAGACCAATTTTTCTTGTAAATGTTAGGCTTTGGGCGAAGTTCTTTTCCAGTTACCATATTTCATACATTTTAGATTTGAGATTGTTTTAAGGATTGAGATTGTTTGAGATTGATGTGTTTGAAATGCAATATGCACATTTGAGAAATGCATTTTTTGTTTGTGCAATAAATTTTTGTTTTGTTGAGAAATGCAATATGCACATATGAGAATGCAAATATGTATTTCTGCCAGAAATGCAATACGTATCTGTAATTGCAAAGTCAGCTTTTGCTGACTGATAATAGAATTTAAAGTCAAAATTGAATAAGAAATACTCTAAAAAGTCAAAGTGGACACTTAATATGGGACAGAGGTAGTACTAAATGTCATGTGATCAATTCGGGTAACCCTTGCACTTCATCTCCTTTCATGATTGTATAGTTATTATGAGGCTGCATTGAATTTCGAGCATTAGCTATCTTGTACTTTATGCAATAACAGAATAAAGTCACCAATAAAAAACTAAAATTCGAAGTACTCTTAAGTGTAAATGTGAAGATTTTTTTTTCTTTGAGCCTCTTGAATCAACTAAATCGAACGTCGAACGAAGAAGTTATTAGCAAAATAATATAGTAACTTCGTTAATTAAATGTCGAGCTTGCATTTTTATCTTCACTTTAGCTCCAAAAGTAGGGAAGTTTTCATCATTTAATACATAATCAATTCTTGCAACTCTTGCAAGGAACATGATCCGTCTACAATTTTTTAAGTTAAAAAATGTCAAATTTTATTGCTATAGTTTTTAGTTAGAGATTTACAGCAAGAATCTATCTTTGGAACTCTTAGAAGGAACATGATCCATCTAAAATTTTTTAACTTAATGTCAAATTTTGTAGCTACAGTTTTTAATTAATGATTGTAAGATAAAAAAATGCAAATTTTATTGCTAAAGTCTTTAGTTAGAGATTTACAGCAAAAATAATGGATTCTTTCAACTCTTGCAAGGAACATGATCCGTCTACAATTTTTTAAGTTAAAAAATGCCAAATTTTATTGCTATAGTTTTTAGTTAGAGATTTACAGCAAGAGTCTATCTTTGGAACTCTTAGAAGGAACATGATCCATCTACAAATTTTTAACTTACTAAGTGTCAAATTTTGTTGCTACAGTTTTTAATTAATGATTTTAACTTAAAAAATGCAAATTTTATTGCTAAAGTCTTTAGTTAGAGATTTACAGCAAAAATAATGGATTCTTGCAACTCTTGGAAGGAAAATGATCCATCTACAATCTTTTAGTTAACTTACTAAATGTCAAATTTTGTTGCTACAGTTTTTTTTAATTAAATATTTCAGTCATTAATACTTAAAATTAAAATTTATGTCATGATCGAAACTCAATATTTTTTGAAGTAAATAGATGTACAAAACGGATCTATACATAATGTTAGAATTAAAGTATCATGACAATCATATAAATTAACTAAATCATGTAGTCACATATTGCGGAAGCGTATAATCAATTATAACACATAATAGATTAACATAAATTAAATAGGAACGTACTTTCAGGTTCTAGCAAGAACAAGAACCTAACTTTAATGAACATGTGAAGAACCCTAATTAAGGTTTATATGGATTAATGATTAATCGCTTACCGTTTTGTTAATCGATCCAAGATACAATCAATTGGTTGATTGTACCACGTTCTTGTACACACGTACGATTAACGAATTAAAGTAAATGCTAGTTTAAATAATACACAAAACAATTTTGTTTTTAAGAAAAACAAAATAATTCGACTAAATAAAACAAACCACCAAACTCTTTTTATGTGTTTTGTTTAGGGTCGTGTTAACCCCACGGGGGTCTACTACCATAGCTGCAAACCCTCCCCTAGTGGGGCCCACATGCAGGTTTGTCCTTTTAAGGTTTTTTTTTTTTTTTTTTTTTTTTTTATGTCCAAATTTATTTTTATTTATCCAAGTTATCCAAGGTGTTTTTTTTTTTTTTTTTTTTTTTTTTTTTTTTTTTTTTTTTTTTTTTTGTGAACTGCAAACACTACACAACTGCAGTATTGAGACAAACACAGGCTCGGATTTTTCCCGTTATCGTCATCGCCAAGTCCTTTTTTTTTTGTCACAAACACAACTGCAAACACAAACACAGCTGCAAACACAAACACAACTGCAGTATTGAGACAAACACAAACAATGAATAAAGGCGCTGGAAATGGAGTTAGAAATGGCAAGGAATCCTGAGGATCACGCTTGTCAGTCAAGTGCCCGGCTCCATGATCTTTTAACCGAAATGAATAATCTTCATATGTCGTAGATATTGTTGTTTTTAAATAATATGTTAACGTTGACGTTTAATTTTATAATAATAGTTGTTGTTTTTAAATAATTTAAGTTTAGGTGTAAACACTGATCTTGTAGTAGTTTATAAATGCAAATGAGTCAACGCCATATTTTTTTTATAACGTCATATTTTTTTATAACGTCATATAGGCAATTATTAATTAACTATACACGACACAAAAACATTACAAACATTAGTTTATAAATGCAAATAAGTCAACGTCATCTTTTTTTATAACGTCATATTTTTTTATAACGTCATATAGGCAATTATTAATTAAGTATAGACAAAAATGAGTCAACGTCATCTTTTTTTATAACGTCATATAGACAACTATTAATTAAGTATAGACAACATTACTAACATTACAAAAAAATATACAAAACAAAAACATTACAAACTTAAAAAAAAAAAAAAAAAAAAAAAAAAAAAAAAAAAAAAAAAAAAAACTACAAGACAAAAGTACAACAAAAAACAAAAAAAAAGTACACCCTCCTACTAGGGGAGGGTTTGTCTAAAAAATAGTCTAATGTATGGTCAACAATGGCCTTTGTTTACGTCGATCACAGTAACCAAAGTACAAGAGAACCATAAAATAAGCTATACCTGTACATGCGTGATATGACATGCACACGTATATATGTTACAGTGACCTTTGTCGACAAGTCAAAGAGAAAGCAAGCAATTATTGTTTTACTAGTTAATACAGAATAGTTTATTAAAGTGTACAAGAGTTATGCAAAATAAACCCTTGACCTTGCTTTTATAGGATAATAAAACTTAGGGAACAAGTTATGGTTTAGGTTCTAGATCTTTCTTATTCTCTATTTTTTATCCTTGGTCCTTATCTTTGTACGTTAGTCAATTTTCGCCAATTACTAACATTCTTTATTTGTTTTGTGTAATTAATAATTAAATATAACTTTTTACATTAAATTGTAAAACTTTAATTCTCATACGTAAAGTGTACAATCCCGTGGCCTCGAGTTCGATTATAGACATATACGTATTAATATTTATCCATAACTCTAACAGCTCCCACTTGAATATCTATTAATAGTATAATGACATTAGTTAGCGTCTAGCAACACGCCAACGCCCTTAGTTCAACTCGAGGGAGGTCTTCTGGAAAAACCTTTAATGATTTATCATTATTTTTATCCTTTTGTTTCTAATACCACGTTAATAAAGATATGGATCTCAGTCATTCTTTAATTAACAATTCTGTTTCTCATTGTTTATGATTGAACAAGATTATCAAAACATCTGAACGTATTCCAGATAGACTTTGGGCGTGCGCACACAAACATCTTGTCAACCCTACGAGGGGCCCAACAGTATTAAACTTCAAAACGAATTTGAAGGAACAAATTCTTTCTTGACTACAAGACTAACCTATGGACTTTGCAACACTTCTGAAAACAACCCTTATAACTACCATTTACGGTTAGCGGTAGATTGCTTCACAGAAATGCACTACATCCATGACACTTATCTGGTATCTCAAGTCTGAGGATAACTAAATTCATGATTTACTTACTGACAAGATCCATAAAGTAAACTCATGTAGTTGAGATAAGTCCTATATTCAATTCATTGAATATCATGTGAAATTGGTATGTCAACGCATCAATATACTTTCAAGTATATTCTAACCAATACTCAGATTTGTCTTAGTTTAATGATATTCTCATATCATTAATTAACAACGGACAATTTAGAATAACATAAGTTATTCACGGATTTAAACATGCAAATATAGGACACAATTTATTATTAATGAAAACAAACGTACTAAGTACTTTAATTCATTATAAATAATAATTGCTTAATGTCCTTTATCCAAATACTAAATAGATCAATGCATGATAATTCTAGTTAATGAATTTTATCTCAAGTAATGACTTGTTGACAACTATGCCTCAAGTAATGACAATCATATTTGTTGACAATGCATTATTCAACTAACTTTGATCTATCATAATTTTGAGAATACTTATTTTAATAATTTAATTAACAAAATTCTTGTATGTGTGTATCCAACTATCTTGATATATTCACACAATATTTCATAAATGATGTGATATCCTCAACCATCAATTTATGACAATCAAACTTGTGGAAAACTAGAAGGGGGGGGGGGTTGAATAGTTTTACGTCTTTTTAATTTTATTATGAAAACTTAGTTTAGTTTTAAAACCTTGTTTGCTTTTAAAACTTTGATTCAATCTTATGTGAACTCAAATCTTGAACAATATGAACAAGTATATCTAAGTATGAACAATAATAATAATGTAAGCTAAGTATGTGAAATCAACACATGCATAATATAAACAATTATAGCTATATACGAGAGATAAGTACGTAATCGTTTATTTTATAATCCTTAGTTATATTTTGTATAAAAACTATACTTGATCGAAATGATCAATTATATGTATGTAACCTTTTTAGTTTGATTGTAAAAACTTTGTTTTGTGAATGAAACTTTCGTTTGATCTTTAAGTAAAATCAATACTAGCACTATATGAGCAACTATATATATACGTCTACGTCTACAAATGCAATAACGATATAAGCAAGATAATAAGTAAGATATGGAAAGATCTAACCGCGAGACAAAGGATTTATAGTGGTTCGGCTACAAGGACACCTTCCTTGCCCTACTCCACTCCTCGAGTCACCTACTCGAGAGTTTTCTTCACTATGTCAACAAGCTCCTTATGGCGGAGAAACCTTACACACCAATATACACACCACTTACACACCAAAGCTTCGTCACAACGAAATCACACCTTCTTCACAACTACTTCACACCAATCTACTACACACCTATCTTCACAACTACTTCACACCAATCTGCTACACACCTATCTTCACAACTACTTCACACCAACTATCTTTACTACAATCTAGTTCACACCTATCTTCTGCACACCAATTATCTTCACTACAATCTACTAGCCAATCACACAATCTATATTCCTAACACAACTATCTACAATCAAATATTCACAACACACTACACAAAGATATATGTAAATATTCTTGATGATGCACCAACAACTTGGATGTGGAGGTCACAACAAGTTGTAATACTTCTTGTCTTGGAGGATAGAAGTATTCTTCTCTTGCACTTGAGAGGATGATGTAAGAATCACTTTGAAACAAAGGATTATGTATTTATGATCAAAGGATTTAGAGAATAGAAATGGGGATCTAGAACAGAAAGTTTAGGAGTGCAAAAGGTAAGGAAAAAATCCAGGTTTAAGGTGGTATTTATAGGCAAAAGAATCTGACAGAGGAGCGTGGCCGGTCCCCTTAAATCATGGCCGGCCCCCTTAAAATTAAGGGGACCGCCCTTTATAATTAAGGGGGCCGCCCAGCTGAAACGGCCAGATTCTTTGTCTTTTAGTGGGGAAAGTTTATTTGGTGAAAAACTAACTGTTTTTGGTTAAAAATTTGAATTCATATATTTAGTATGAATAAAACATTTTTCTTTATTACCAAAAGTGTTTTTCAAAAATATATAATATGTTTATATAATTAAATAAACTTTGCATTAGTTAATTAAATACCCCTTTGATCATAAATTGCACTAAACACTTTGTTTATTCATACCTTAAGTGATTTGGATGTAAAGAGAAATATTAATCACTAAATACTTGTTTATGTCACAAGTTTTAGTTCTATGAGTTTATATTTTGTGATAATCAAAACATAGAGATATTGATAACATGTTAATAATGTTTTTAGGCATTAATTTATGTCAACAATCTCCCCCTTTTTGATTATTACAAAACCTTAAACTCAATATATCTAAAACTTGTTTTTAGACAAGTATTATAGAGTTTACATTTCTCTTCTCCCCCTTTTTGTAAAATCAAAAAGGTTAAGCCGAGTAAGCTTCGCGAGGGAAGTTTAAACTGGTAGAATGCTCCCCCTTGATGTATGCTCCCCCTCATTTGAGAGCACCAAGGGAACGAGCTATGGAGATCTTTGCTACAAAAATATTTTAAGAGAGCAAGATACACATATATGCAAGGCAACAATTATGCAACTAAACAAAGATTCATTCAAGCATTATAGAAATGAAAAGCATTACAACACTCAATATGCTTGAAGCATATTGATAAAAATAACACAAAGGAAAAGACATAGTCCTATATTGCCTAAGAGAGCACTTGGACTTGCTTGCAACCAAAGGTTGGTTGATTCGTATTTGAAAGTGAACATCATAAGCATATGGTATGCTTAGATGGTTGATGATGGAGTGTTTGGAATGAGGATGGTTGAGTTAGGGTAAGATTGTTGGATTAATGGAGGTATATGTTCGGGTCATGAATGTTGGATAGTTTGGTGGTGGAGAGTTTGTAGCGGAAGAGGTTGATTGAGGTTTTGGATGTTGTTCAAGTGAGGGTATTGGATGTGATCTAGTGAGAAGATATTCAATCCAAGTGAAGTGTTCATTGAATGCAATCGTTTTTAGGAGAAAGATGCAACAAGGTTAATTGTTGACATGCTTCTCAAGTTGATTTATGTTGTGTGGTGATGAGGGTGATCTAGATGAAGGTGGATCCAAATTGCGTTGAGCAAGATGTAAGACTAAAAGAGCACTAAGCTCATGGGCTTCTTTTAGCGCCTCAACGAACTTCAAGTGTTCGGAGGAAGGTGATGGTGGTGGAGCATGATAATTGTCTTGGGTGAGGGTTTGAACATGCAACATAGGAATGGCATGTGAAGTTGTAGGATGTGGTGGTGATACTCTTGGTGGTGGAGACATGTTTGAGCTTGGGTAATCATGAAAACATGATATGGGTGGAAGACATTCTTCATGAGTGGATGGTGTTTTTGTTGAATGAGCAACATGTAAAGTGTTGGTAATGAGGTTGGGATTATTGTTTTGGGATTGTGCATGCTCATCATAAGAAGGAACATTAGTCGAAGCACGAATGGATGATTTGTTGTTAAATGGATCATTTGTGTGAGAGTGAGGTTTAGGTGTTGGTTGATTATGAACAACATCGCTTGAGTTGTGAAAAGATTATGAGGTTTGAGTGTAATGGAGAAGGATATGGGTGAGTAAAGGTTTTTGATATGTAATGTTCGTGAGAAGGAGAGTGAGGTGTTAGGTAAGTAATGTTTGAAAACATAGGTGGAATTTGGTGTTGAATGTTTGACAACGTCATTTGGTTTGACGGATTTTTAAAGGAAGTTAGGCTTTCTTCTCCAAACAAGTTTCTTGGTGGTTTTGGTTTAATGGGAGAGGAAATGATGAGATGAGTGGAGATTGAGAGGAATGAGAGTGTTTATAATGTAGGATTGGTGGGATCAAGGATGGATAAACTTTGATGGAAGGTTTAGGATAGAATAGGTTTGTGAATTTTGGGAAGTGTAGGATGAAATGAGCTAAAAAATAGAAAAGGGAAACAACACATTCGACCATCAGATGGCCGGTCCCCTTAATTGGAGGCCGGTCCCCTTAATAATTAAGGGGGCCGCCTTATGATTTAAGGGGGCCGCCCATCTGGTGATTCCCAGATTGCCAGAAAAGGGTTTTTGGTAGTGCATTGCAGAAAGGTTGTGTTTTTTGTTTCAAACAAGTCCAACTCTTTGAGGCAATTAAACATAGACTAATTATGTAGGCAATTATGTAGCTAAAGCATGTTAACCAAAGAGATTAAGTAATCAAGCAATTTCATCTAGCATGCAAACATACTCATCTAGCAAGCAAAATATAAGTGCTAGGAAACAATAAGCAACATCAAGTATTTCATAACTACATAACTAGGAGGATTAATCCTAATGTGTATTATGATAGCATGGGTTTCTAGACTTGTTACAAACGAAGTCTTAATAGATAAACCATGGCCCTCTTGATTTGATTTAGTTCACTTATAAGTGTCATTTATATAAATATAGATGACAAATATGAGATCACCATGCATGATTTAAAGAGACGTTTTTAGCATTATTCAACAATGTTTGAAAGTAGGTTTTCATGTAGATATGAGAGTTAATTGAATAAAATAGATTCGGTTTTACTTCAAAATGTGTTAATGAAAGGTAAATAAAATTTTCTCAATCTTTGGTTTTGATCAAAACAAAATTGTGGATATTTATTGTGAAAACATCTTATTTAAAAGTGAGATAGTTATTTGAAAAACTATTTTCCAAAATGTGAGGTTTTTGCATATTTTTAAAGATATTAGATTTTTGACAACAAATATCATTAATCATATATTTTAAAAGATGTTTGTTATAGATCTCATGCTCAAGAGGATTGGTTAAGCCTACTATTATCTCATGCTATCGTTTCTACATATCCTATGATCCTAAAGGAAGTGATGACGAAAATTAATATATAGGATGCGAGAGTGTTGAATGGGGTATAACCTAACATCTATAGTTCCTTTGATTTCGCACGCTTATCTGACTTAATGCCATAGTCTACAAGAGCTTGTTTCATCCATAGTTTTCTTACGCGAGGAATCTAATCCTACTTCTATATTAACGATTTATCCACTTAACTCATTTCACTTCATCACCATGAGTTTCCTAATAGTGGATATAGAAGATTTCCATTTTCTATTTTGTTCGGCAATGAACAATTTTATCTTATTCCTAGGAAAGTCAACCAATGATGTTTCTAGGTTATAAGAATATAAGCAATTATGTACTAAGCATTAATCTAACTAATCATTTATCTAAGCATGCAAATTATAGTGATGAACTTAAAAGAAACGTGTACCTTTTAGTCTTCAATGGAATATCTTCAAGCACTTCAAGTGACCATGTTGACTTATAGAAGTCATTAGTAGAT
Organism: Artemisia argyi; assembly: GCA_030686995.1. Taxonomy (NCBI): domain Eukaryota; kingdom Viridiplantae; phylum Streptophyta; class Magnoliopsida; order Asterales; family Asteraceae; genus Artemisia; species Artemisia argyi. The sequence continues at coordinate 181,712,354 of CM060683.1, forward strand.
GATATTCCAACTTCTTCCAAGATTGACAACTTAGCCACTTGGTCCCCATTGTCTCATTGGTCCAAAGTTGTTTGGTCCAAACATATTTAACATTTGGCTAGGATGCATGTATGGTGGTAATATTTCCCAAGGATTGTAACTTGGTAGATAATTCCACATTTGATTTCTAGTGTTATTGTAATTTTGTCTATTTTGATTTCTTTTAGGTTGAGGTGTTTTAGATCTTGGATGATGATTGTTAGGTTTTCTTGGTGGTGGAGTTTTAGATCTTAATTTAGGTTTAGAAAATCCGGTTTTGACTTTTAATGATGGTTTATAAAAACTTTTTACTTCCACATCACTTGCAATTGGTATTTTTCTATCTTCTCTAAGTATATACTTAGGTTTTGACTCTAATGGTTTTTGTTTACTAGATTCACATTCAAACTTTATATTTTTATTTTCACTAGTTGAAACATTAGTTGAGGTTAATCTTAGACCGGTTTTGTCTCCCGAAGTTTATTGAACACTTATTATTTTCTTAAGTGGGTTACTACTATTTTTAAACTTGTCAAGTTTGAAAATTTCATCTTTAAGTTTTTCGTTTTCATTTTTAACCTCTATGCATGTTTTACATTCTATAAGAACTTCTTTTCCTTTTTCCAAATGTTGTAGTCTAATTTTTAATTCGAGTACTTCATTTTCTAATAGATTGTTAATATGTTTTAGTGACTTATTTTTAGCTATAACTTTTTGACCTAATTTGCGTAACCTATTATATTCACTATCTAGGTCTTTTTCGTCTAATGATAAATTTTCGTCACTAAAGTATTTGGTTTCGGAACGTACCTCGCTTGATGTCTTAGCCATAAGACATTTCTCCTCATTTGTGATTTCTTTCTCATCGTCATCGCTATCATTCCAAGCTCCTCCAACAAACGCCTTTTGATTTTGATTTCTTGACATCATTGGGCATTTTCCGATGAGATGATTTGGATCACCACATTTGAAGCACTTCCTATCACTTTTGCCATTTTTGTCATCTTTATTTCTTTGGTTTGCTTTCCTTTCATCATACGGTTGTCTAACCAATCTTCCTCGCCATTTGAGGAATTTCTTGAAGTCTCTTACGGCCGTCGCATATTCTTCGTCATCACTTTCGGAGGTTGAGCTATCCTCGTTACTAGATTCCTTCCAAGCTTTCAACGCAATTGACTTGCTTTGCTCTCTTTTTCCATTGACCATCTCGGAGTCTTTCTTTATTATTGCTTCGTAGACTTTCAGGTTGTCGATCAACTCATCAAGTTGAAGAGTTGACAAGTTCTTCGATTCTTCAATCGCCGTAACTTTAGCTCGCCATTTTGGATGAAGAGCCCTAAGAAATTTCCAAACAAAATTCTTACTAGAAAAATTCTCATCAAGTGCTTTTAAACTTGTGATAATAGTGTTAAATCTAGCAAAAGCATTATCTATTGATTCCTCCTCCGGAATCGTAAATTGTTCATATTGTTGAACAAGAAGATCTATTTTGTTATCTTTAACTTGACTATTACCTTGGTGAGTGATTAGTAAAGAATCCCAAATCTCTTTTGCGGTTTTACACATAAAAATTCTTTCATATTCTTTGCGTGGTAACGCATTATAAATAACCATTTTAGCCTCATTATTTTTTGATAGTTTCTTTTTCAAATCATCATTTTGTTTTTCAAAAGATACAATTTCATCCTTTTTAGTTTCAAAATTATATTGAATAGGAGGAAAATCACCAAAGGTAATAACATGCCAAAGATCTAGATCCTTTGATTTCACATAAGTTTCGAATCGATTTTTCCAATATAAAAATCCATCACTTTCAAATAGTGGTGGTCTTTGCATAGATTGCCCTTCTAAATATTTTTCAGATTCCATAGATCGTTACAAGTTTTAAAATACAATATATTTTAAAAATCTTGCTAGACGTGGCTCTGGTACCAATTGTGGAAAACTAGAAGGGGGGTTGAATAGTTTTACGTCTTTTTAATTTTATTATGAAAACTTAGTTTAGTTTTAAAACCTTGTTTGCTTTTAAAACTTTAATTCAATCTTATGTGAACTCAAATCTTGAACAATATGAACAAGTATATCTAAGTATGAACAATAATAATAATGTAAGCTAAGTATGTGAAATCAACACATGCATAATATAAACAATTATAGCTATATACGAGAGATAAGTACGTAATCGTTTATTTTATAATCCTTAGTTATATTTTGTATAAAAACTATACTTGATCGAAATGATCAATTATATGTATGTAACCTTTTTAGTTTGATTGTAAAAACTTTGTTTTGTGAATGAAACTTTCGTTTGATCTTTAAGTAAAATCAATACTAGCACTATATGAGCAACTATATATATACGTCTACGTCTACAAATGCAATAACGATATAAGCAAGATAATAAGTAAGATATGGAAAGATCTAACCGCGAGACAAAGGATTTATAGTGGTTCGGCTACAAGGACACCTTCCTTGCCCTACTCCACTCCTCGAGTCACCTACTCGAGAGTTTTCTTCACTATGTCAACAAGCTCCTTATGGCGGAGAAACCTTACACACCAATATACACACCACTTACACACCAAAGCTTCGTCACAACGAAATCACACCTTCTTCACAACTACTTCACACCAATCTACTACACACCTATCTTCACAACTACTTCACACCAATCTGCTACACACCTATCTTCACAACTACTTCACACCAACTATCTTTACTACAATCTAGTTCACACCTATCTTCTGCACACCAATTATCTTCACTACAATCTACTAGCCAATCACACAATCTATATTCCTAACACAACTATCTACAATCAAATATTCACAACACACTACACAAAGATATATGTAAATATTCTTGATGATGCACCAACAACTTGGATGTGGAGGTCACAACAAGTTGTAATACTTCTTGTCTTGGAGGATAGAAGTATTCTTCTCTTGCACTTGAGAGGATGATGTAAGAATCACTTTGAAACAAAGGATTATGTATTTATGATCAAAGGATTTAGAGAATAGAAATGGGGATCTAGAACAGAAAGTTTAGGAGTGCAAAAGGTAAGGAAAAAATCCAGGTTTAAGGTGGTATTTATAGGCAAAAGAATCTGACAGAGGAGCGTGGCCGGTCCCCTTAAATCATGGCCGGCCCCCTTAAAATTAAGGGGACCGCCCTTTATAATTAAGGGGGCCGCCCAGCTGAAACGGCCAGATTCTTTGTCTTTTAGTGGGGAAAATTTATTTGGTGAAAAACTAACTGTTTTTGGTTAAAAATTTGAATTCATATATTTAGTATGAATAAAACATTTTTCTTTATTACCAAAAGTGTTTTTCAAAAATATATAATATGTTTATATAATTAAATAAACTTTGCATTAGTTAATTAAATACCCCTTTGATCATAAATTGCACTAAACACTTTGTTTATTCATACCTTAAGTGATTTGGATGTAAAGAGAAATATTAATCACTAAATACTTGTTTATGTCACAAGTTTTAGTTCTATGAGTTTATATTTTGTGATAATCAAAACATAGAGATATTGATAACATGTTAATAATGTTTTTAGGCATTAATTTATGTCAACAAAACTTTCAAACGTTTTAAAGTTTAAAGTATTCTAATTCTTTAATGTATAATGCAACTATGCTCTTAGTTGAGCACAACTAGTTCTCATGGCCATTAACAAGGATAAAATCTGTTGATATAAATAAACGACTAAAAACGTTATTCATATATTTCGATATCTCTATGTTTTGATGATCACAAAACGAAAACACATTAAATCAAAGATAATGACGTAAACAAGTATTTAGTAGTTAATAATCACTTTCACCATCTAATCACTTAAGGTATGAATAAACATAGTGATTAAAGCATTATAAGATCAAAGGAAAGTTTAATTAAGTATTACAAAGTTTACTTAATTATATAAACATATTATATATTTTTGAAAAACACTTTTGGTAATAAAGAAAAATGTTTTATTCATACTAAATATATGAATTCAAATTTTTAACCAAAATCAGTTAGTTTTTCACCAAATAAACTTTCCCCACTAAAAGACAAAGAATCTGGCCGTTTTAGCTGGGCGGCCCCCTTAATTACAAAGGGCGGTCCCCTTAATTTTAAGGGGGCCGACCATGATTTAAGGGGACCGGCCACGCTCCTCTGTTAGATTCTGTTGCCTATAAATACCACCTTAAACCTGGATTTTTTCTTCACCTTTTTGCACTAAAACTTTCTGATCTAAACATCCCTCTACATCTTCTAAAAATCCTTTGATCTTATATACTTTGATTTTTGTTTCAAAGTGATTCAAGCCTCAACACTCAAGTGCAAAAAGAAGAATACATCTACTAGGAGTATTACAACTTAGTATCATCTTGCTATCTAAGTTGTTTGTTTAGTTCATCTTGTATATCATTTATTTCTTTATGAACATTGTGTATACATTGGTTAGATAGATTTAGATATTGGATCTAGATCTATTGAAGGTGTGAAGTAGTATTAGTAGTGAAGAAGTAGAGGTAGATAGGATTTGTGTTAAAAGATATAAGTCGTAATAGCATATTGAAGTGGAGATAGTTATGAAGACAAAGAAGTTGAAGCTTTGAAGTTGAAAAGACCTTGAAGCCTAGAAGTTGTGAAGTAGTATATATATTGGAGTAGTGGATAGGACTTAGTAGTGAAGTTGTGAAGAAACAAGTGGCGCGAAGAAAAAGAGTTAGGAAGTATTAAGTTGTGAAGAAGCTAAGAGCAAAGTAGAAAGTTGTGAAGATATTTGAAGTGTAGAAGATTGGTGTGTAGAAGTTAGGTGTGAAGAAGATTGGTGTGAAGAAGTTGTGTTGAAGTTGTGATTGTGGTGTGATATCGTTGTGGTGTGCTAATTGGTGTGTAAGGTTTTCTCCGCCATAAAGGAGGTTTTTGATCTAGTGAAGAAAACTCTCGAGTAGGTGACTCGGGGAGTGGAGTAGGGCAAGGAAGGTGTCCTTGTAGCCGAACCACTATAAATCCTTTGTCTCTCGGTTTGATCTTTCCATCTCTCACTCTTTGATTTATAACTTACTTGCATATCGTTCATAGTTACAATTGCTTGTGTGTTGTGCATATATTGATTTCACATAAAGATCAAACTAGGTTCCATTCAAAACATAAATTAAACATTAGTAAATTAAAGTATATACAATCATTAAAACACATATACATATATAAATACAAACTTATATTTAAGTGAGATATATGAAATTATAATTTCTATTTAACACTTTAAATAAGAAGTATTTATGTGACATATATGAATTAACTTGTATCTATACTTTAGCTTAAAAGGGTTTTTACAAACTACCATTAATTACTTGAAAGCAAAATCTTATTGAAACGAAAAAGACGCAAAACTATTCAACCCCCCCCCCCTTCTAGTTTTCTACAATTGGTATCAAGAGCCACGTCTAGCAAGATTTTTAAAATAGATTGTATTTTAAAACTTGCAACGATCAATGGAATTTGAAAAATATGTAGAAGGGAAATTTGCACAACAACCACCGTTATTTGAAAATGATCATTTTCTTGAATGGAAAAACAAATTTGAAAACTATGTGAAATCAATAGATCTTGATCTTTGGCATATCATTTCAATTGGTGATCTTAAACCAACCAAAATAGAGTTTGAAAATCAACATAATAATCTTCAAAATAATATTGATAAAAATACTAAAGCCAAATTACTTATTTTCAAAACTCTACCAAAAGTTAAATATGAAAGATTATTTTGTTGTAAAACGGCAAATGATATTTGGAAATGTCTTTTAAAGACTCACCAAGAGAAATGTAAAACCAAAGATGAAAAACTTGATATTGCACAAGAAATAGTTAATCTAGAAAATTTAGTAAATAAATATTTAGTTGAAATAAATACATGTGCTACTAGTTCAAATGTGATCATTGAAGGTATCTACAACGAAGAATACATGAGCCAAATCCAAAGAAAGAGTGTGAATAAATCATGGTGCAACAAGTGCAAAGAAGACGATGATAATACGGCTTATGAGAATATTCAAACAAATGAGAACACAAGTATTGATGGCAAGAACTACATGTTCCTAGATCCAAGTGAAACTACAAACAAAACATGGAGCGACATGGAAAATGAAATTGATCACCGTATAGCATGTGAGGAATGTACAACTACAAAGAAGGTACAATTCAAAACTGAACATTTTTGTTATGATCAATTTATATTATAATTTTTAAAAATGGAAAACAACTTCAAACATTTTTGCAACATTGACTCAAAAATTATTTTTAAGAACGAATTTTCAACATCCGCTGAAAACAAATTTGAAAAAGAAATCATTTTAGAAGATAAAATGTCTAGACTTAAAAGTAATATTGAAATCGATCTTGTATGTAAAAAATGTCGAGACTACAAACATGAAATTAAAATGGAGAATGAAAAAGCAAAAACATTGGCAAAATTCGAAAATAGCTCTAAATCTTTAAAATCTCTTCTCGACATTCAAAAGCCATTTTATGATAAAACCGGGTTAGGATTTATCGTAAATGATCCTTCAACAAATGCATTAAAACAAATAAAATTTGTTAAATCTAGTGAGTAAATTTAGAACTAATACTATTAACATTCATTACTTATTATTCTAGTCAAGAAAGTCATTGTTTGTTAATTAAAACAAACTATTGATGAATTCTTGCACTTATCGGTGACATCCACTTCATGTGCATTCAAATGCAATGGATGTTCTCATCTAACCAACTAGGACCCATGAGAATCTGGGTACCAAGCTGTTTATCATGTTTAGGTAATTAACGAATGAAGAGTCCTTTACGTGTTGATTTACTCATCTCGCTCTATTACCTTTGACGGATATTGGCCTCTATCACACTGTTTCACTTTCTGCAAATGCTTCGCCTATGTTGCGGATTTATTCTTGTCTTGGCATTTTGTTCTTCACTCTTGGAGTATTGGTATCATGGTGTGTCCGTTACTATTTCAAGATGAAGCCTTCTAAGATTTCTTCTTTCATCGTCATGCCCATTCTTTTTGAAAAGCTGGACCTGAAATAAGTTTTCTTTTCAAAAACTTGTCAACATTACATTATACTTTAGAATGTTTTAATTGGTGTGTGAATACGAATTAACTGATAAGTTGCCATGCTTTTAGATTACTAACACTAATATATGCATACATGATATTAGCATTATTAACCTTCTTGTTGTTTAGTCTATTATTATTTTTCTTAAATCTCCTATGATCTATAGTAGATCATTTAAGCTATATGATCTTACTAGTTGTATTAATAGATGCATTATAATTGATATTTGTTTGCAACTTGATATTATGATGTTCCTTGTATACATATACATACATACATACATACATATATATATATATATATATATATATATATATATATATACATACATATGTCTATCTTGTATCCATGAACTATTTACCTTGCTCTTTCCTGTCCCATTGCAATTAGATCATAAGTATCTATCATTTCACTTTAACATCTTTAGGTGTCATTAAAGATGATTATATGTGACAATGGGCTTAATTGATTCTCATAAAAATGACAAGCTTCCATTTCAAATCCTTCACTTGCAACTTCTTGATTATTATGATCAAAACACCATATTTAAAACTCCTCTCTTTTTGAATGAAATATTTCTTTACTTAACTAAGATTTCTTTCATAACCATTATTTTAATCAAAAACAAGAATAATTTTTTTTGTTATTGTAATGCACACTTGAAGTTACTTCAAAACATTGTTGAATAAAACTAAAAACGTTTTGCTTAAAACACATTTGACCTTCTCACATGTGTCATACACCTCTATTGGAAATGACATTCACAATTTAATCAAATCATTTCATGAGAATCATGACTTGCCCATATGGATCTTGTTTGTAACAAGTCTTGAAGTCCATATAATCATATCCACCTATGTGTTACTTGTTAACAATCATCAACATGCTTGCTCTAGGCTTAGTGTTATCATTTTTATATAGTTGCTTATTTAGCTTATTTACTTTATTGCCTCCTTAATTGCATTGATAAATAAATAGATTGCATGATTATTAGAAATTTATTGCTTATTTCTATTATTTCTATATCACTCTCTATATTCATGAATAGTATGCCCTATATTGCCTCAAAGAGTTAAACTTACTTGAATCCAAATCCAAAAACACAACCTTTTTGAAAATTTTCTGCCAAAAATCAATTTCTGGCATTCTGGGAAACACCAGATGGGCGGCCCCCTTAATTATATAAGGCGGCCCCCTTAATGATAAAGGGGACCGGCCCCTAATTAAGGGGACCGGCCATCTGATGGTCGGGGATACTGTTTTCTCTATCACTTTTTGACCCATTTCAGCCTATACTTCCCAAAATTCACAAACATATTTTGTCCCATGTTATCCCTCAAAATTTACCTTCCTAAACCACATTTCTCATACACTATAAATACCCTCTTCTCATCATTAATGCCATCACACCCAATCATGTCATCTCCCAACAACCAAAAACCTAAGATTTCAAGAACCGCAAGGATCTCCGTCAAACCCGTTTGGAGGAGGAAACTTGATTCTTGTCATAACTCAAGTGATGTTGTTCCAAGTCAACCAACTACTAAACCTCAAAACCACAACAATGATTCATCTCACAACCTATCACCCACTCATTCCCTCATTCATGCCTCTTCTTATGATGAGCATGCTCAATCCCAAAACAAAAATCCCAATCTCTTAATCAATACTTCACATGTTGCTCATTCAACAAAAACATCACCCACTCATGAAGAACCTCTCCCACACATTTCATGTTTTCATGACTATCCAAGCTCAACTATGTCTCCACCACCAAGAGTACCACCACCACATCCTACAACTTCACATGCCACTCCCATGTTGCATGTTCAAACTTTCACCCAAGACAACTATCAAGCTCCACCACCATCACCTTCCTCCGAACACTTGAAGTTCGTTGAGGAGCTAAAAGAGGCACATGAGCTTAGTGCTCTTTTAACATTACATCTTGCTCAACACAATTTGGATCCACCACAATCAAGCTCACCATCATTACCACATAACAAAAAGCAACTTGAGAAACATGTCAACAATTGCCCTTGTTGCATCTTCCTCCAACAACAAACTATTGCATTGAATGAACACTTTACTTGGATTGAGTATCTTCTTACTAGATCTCAACAAACACCATCACTTGAACAACATCAAAACCCTCAATCAACAAACCCATCTTCAATTTCACCACCTACAAGCTCCACATCTCCAAACCCAACAACATCCATGCAACCAAATGTTTACCTCCACTAAAACATCAAGCATTTTACATGCTTATGTTTCTCATTTTCAAATAAATCTCCTCAACCATTTTGGGATTCAAGAAAGTTTGGTGACACTTCTTGTTGGCACATTAGGACATTCTACTTAGCTTAGAATTTCATCTTTGTAGCCTATGTAACAATGATTATGGGTTGACGTAATCATTTTCCTTTAATGAACGATTTAATATATGTTTCTAATTCTCTTTTGCCATGCTCATTATTAGTTAGTACTATGCTATATGTGTTTGCTTGTGCCATGCTTGTGCTTCTAATATTTTTCTTGCAAGAACTCCATTCCTCGAACCCTTGGTGCTCTCAAACGAGGGGGAGCATACATCAAGGGGGAGTTTTTATCTTATTGGCTTAAACCTTTTTGATTCTACAAAAAGGGGGAGAAGTGAATGTAAACTCACTTAATACTTGTCTAAAAATTAATTTTTAGATTTAATGAGTTTAGGTTTTGTAATCATCAAAAAGGGGGAGATTGTTGATATAAATAAACGACTAAAAACGTTATTCATATCTTTCGATATCTCTATGTTTTGATGATCACAAAACGAAAACACATTAAATCAAAGATAATGACGTAAACAAGTATTTAGTAGTTAATAATCACTTACGGTATGAATAAACATAGTGATTAAAGCATTATAAGATCAAAAGAAAGTTTAATTAAGTATTACAAAGTTTACTTAATTATATAAACATATTATATATTTTTGAAAAACACTTTTGGTAATAAAGAAAAATGTTTTATTCATACTAAATATATGAATTCAAATTTTGAACCAAAATCAGTTAGTTTTTCACCAAATAAACTTTCCCCACTAAAAGACAAAGAATCTGGCCATTTCAGCTGGGCGGCCCCCTTAATTACAAAGGGCGGTCCCCTTAATTTTAAGGGGGCCGGCCATGATTTAAGGGGACCGGCCACGCTCCTCTGTCAGATTCTGTTGCCTATAAATACCACCTTAAACCTGGATTTTTTCCTCACCTTTTTGCACTAAAACTTTCTGATCTAAACATCCCTCTACATCTTCTAAAAATCCTTTGATCTTATATACTTTGATTTTTGTTTCAAAGTGATTCAAGCCTCAACACTCAAGTGCAAAGAGAAGAATACTTCTACTAGGAGTATTACAACTTAGTATCATCTTTCTATCTAAGTTGTTTGTTTAGTTCATCTTGTATATCATTTATTTCTTTGTGAACATTGTGTATACATTGGTTAGATAGATTTAGATATTGGATCTAGATCTATTGAAGGTGTGAAGTAGTATTAGTAGTGAAGAAGTAGAGGTAGATAGGACTTGTGTTAGAAGATATAAGTCGTAATAGCATATTGAAGTGGAGATAGTTGTGAAGACAAAGAAGTTGAAGCTTTGAAGTTGAAAAGACCTTGAAGCCTAGAAGTTGTGAAGTAGTATATATCTTGGAGTAGTGGATAGGACTTAGTAGTGAAGGTGTGAAGAAACAAGTGGCGTGAAGAAAAAGAGTTAGGAAGTATTAAGTTGTGAAGAAGCTAGGAGCAAAGTAGAAAGTTGTGAAGATATTTGAAGTGTAGAAGATTGGTGTGTAGAAGTTAGGTGTGAAGAAGATTGGTGTGAAGAAGTTGTGTTGAAGTTGTGATTGTGGTGTGATATCGTTGTGGTGTGCTAATTGGTGTAACACCCCCAATTCATGGATGCAGCGGAATTCAAACTGGGTGTTACTCGACGGCACAATAGTCACAATAATAGAAAACGAACTCCAATTGAGTTGTTTTAAAAGATTTATCATTCAAATTGTATAAATATCAGAGATTACAAAAATGAGGTCCCAAATGGTTCCATTTTTACAATTTACATTAAATAAGTTTTTGAATGATAATAAAATTTATAGCCCTCTTGAGTATCCGTGCCATCCTTGATCATCATGAACCTGAAATACATGCTTGAGAGGTCAACACAAAGGTTGAGTGATATTCATAGAGTTTGTTTAATGTTTGAACACAATATGTTGGTAGTGTGAGCTATAGACTCACACCAATGTTTGGAAAACAAAACAGTTATTATCATTACTAAGCTTATGACACCAAAACGTTAACGTGTACCAATATCGATCGGCAGATTTATCCCGGTAGGTACTTTGCTAACATACCTAAATCTCAAATATTAGTGCATTTGTTTGAACTTAGTCAATACAAATGGGATTCGTCAATCCCTATAGGCCTATTCACAATATTTGCGCTAACTATTGCTAGTGATTAAATGGTTCATAATAAGGGATCTCGGTTTAGCAAGGCTGGTACTTAGTGATAATAAAACAATCAGGCAAGCATACAATTTAAAAACATTGTGCTCGGTTAAAATAGCATGTATTCCCCCCAAGGGTTTGTAAAACAATTAAGTAATGGAAAGTCGGGCTATGAACTCACCTTAAGTAAGATAGCAAGAAATGAAGGTAACGGTTGGATCGTGAAGGTTTCTACGAGCAACCTATAATAGAATGTTGCGACTTAGGATTTGAGTAAAGAATATGAAGTAGTGCCTATATATATATCTTGCATTTAGTCCATGATGTGGTATGATGAATATTGTAAGTCTTTGAAAGAAAAGATTCATGAAACATGTATGTTTTATATATCGTTTACTACCGTTCGGGCCGACATAATTCAGAAGTCATGTTAGTAAGCGTTCGAGGAGCCAGGACACTTTAATTCGTAAATCCACAACTCATCTCGACGGCTTACATAATGAACTCCTCACATGAGGCTCCCTACTATTGTAGTAGTTGATAAAATATATAGATATAAGTTTCGATCCGAAAAGTTACATGTCCGATATTTGAATAAACTTAGGAAAGTTTATTATTACATGAAGATTGTTATTAGGGTAAGTTTCATAAGTCTTGTATGACCATTTTTCTTTGTATTATCTCATGGTTCTTTTTAAGTGAAGTAGATCCAAATTATTTGTTCAAGTTATCGCCAATTCCTTGTTTCATGTTTTCGCCTAATTAAGTTTACATAGTCATTTCGTCATGGCCTTGCCATGACCTTTGGTCCTTGGTCCATGGTCATGAGACTCAACCTTGGCTCTAGCCATGGTTGTGGTCTTGATTATAGGTCTTAAGACCTCTTGTTCCTTTTAAAACATAACCAATATATAGTGACTTATATATATATGTAAATAGCTGTTAAGAAACTGAGAAATATCTCATTCGTTATTGACTTTCTGGAGACGTGCACCTGAGTTTTTGAAGAAAACGTGATTCCGGACAACTTTCGTGCTTTAACTTTTTCATGAAACGGACCAGAAATGCCTCTTTTTGCGTGTTTTAAGTTTCTGTAACAGAAAGTTTTGGCAGCTTTGCCGCAAAGTTTTGGTAACTTCAAATGGTCATAACTTTTGACTCGTATACTCGTTTTAGGTGGTTCAAATTGCTACGGTTTCCTTGTTAGGTCCTATACTACAATATGTAATAATCCAATGTCATATTTTTACCATTTTGATCAGGTCTTTCCAAGAAAGTCACTAGTTTACTTGTTTTAATAACTTGTCTTAACAATCAATAACAATAACTTGTTTTACTCACTTTTATATATCATGGACATAACTACAAGACATAATATAGCAAGAATAATATGTAAATAACATGAACATGATTATTTAACAAGAAGCATGTTAGGGTTTGGCTTACAACTTTTGGCTTTCAAATAAAGAAAGGAAGTAACTAGTAAGGATAGAACTTTGATAGACTTGCTTCAACCCACTTCACTTCATGCACTCTTTCTACTCTTGTAATCTTGAAAGAGATATGATGAAGGTTGAGGTGACTTTAGTAGATTCAAACTCAAGAGAAATCACCAAGTATATGAGGTTATGGAAGTGTTTTGATAACCTAAGATCAAACTAGGGTTTCTATCTTTGAACTTGCTCTTGATACTTGCTTGAAACTAGATGAAATTAACTAAGTGTGAGGAGTTTGGTGTGTGATGATGGACGAAATAGGAGGGGGAAGGGGGTATTTATATTGATGAGGCGAAAAATGATCCGTTTTTAGGGGGTCATTTAAGCCCGAATCCGACTTTATTTGATCAAATATTGCCCTAAATCGTTCCTTTTGTGATTTTAGGTGTTTGGAGAGTGAATTCTGGAAAAGAAGCCATTTTGGACGTTTTTGGAGCATAAAAGTGAAGAAAACGGCAAAGTACCAAAAATCCATGCTGAAGATACAAGGTGACAGCGTCAAGACCACCATCTTGACGGCGTCAGACATGAAGATTAAATTACCGTAGGTGGTGACGGCGTCAGAAGGCTTTATGACGGCGTCAAAGTGGCAAGAATTAAATACCGTGGGTGGTGACGGCGTCACATAGGCCGTCATAAGTGGATCAAGGCCATCCGAGGAAGTATATGGCGGCGAGGTGACGGCGTCAGAAGTAACTCTTGACGCCGTCAGCCTACTTTTCCTATATATAGTTTTCTAGTTTTTTCATTAAAAAGAGAGAAGTTTTGGTGAAACCCTAAAGACGATTTTGGTGCCTCTTTTACAGGTTTTTCAAGGGTTCCAAACCCTTGAGACCTTGCATTGTAATTGAGATAAGTATATTTTCAATTCAATCAATATGTCTATGTGTTGGTTGTTTATCTCTTGTTCTTGTCTCAATTCTACTATGCTAGGCTAGATTTCCTTTGTGTTTGCTTAGATCTAATGAAACCTAGATGTTGATTATGTGTTGATTACTTGTCTATTTTTGTTTTGGATGAATGATATTATATGTTAGGCTTAAGAAAACTGGCAGATCTCCAAATGGTAACATGCTTGAACGTCTTAAGAAACATGAACCGAGGCGTACTAGGTCTTTATTGGTTGTATTTAATGCATGAGCCACTGTTTACAATCCCTATAATTGTGCTGGGTCATGGTGTAGGAGGAGATAAAAGCTCATAGAGTTGGGGAGTTATGTATGCCACCCCACGAATGGTATTAAGGAATACAATCCGTCATCCATACAAGTGTAACAAGTAATTAACATGTAAAAGATATCTAGGGAGTAATGAAGTCTAAGTAAACACAATTTCTCCAACCACTGCTCACAACCTTAGTATAATTTAGTTTAATTTCATTTTTAGTATTTTATTTTAATTATATAATAGCTTTGGGTTAGTTGAATAGCAACTAATTCCGCCCACTCTTCCAAAACCCGAGATTTTATTTGCTTTCGTTAAAATATAAAAATACAAAAATAATCATCTTTCACCTCTAGAACTATTAATTAGGTTTTCTAATCCTAGCGACACTATTCCTAAGCTGAACGATCAATCCCCCGGTACTTGTCACTATACTATACTACAACGATCAGGTACACTGCCTGGTGGGGGTTGTAAGCTTCTCGAGATCCCTCGAGAGGTAAAGCAAGGTGCGATTCCCACGCGTCATATATGCTCATGAGGAGGTTACTTACTAGGACTAGTCAAAGGCTTGTTTAGGAAGCTTGTATACATGTCATTCATCCAAGATTACTTAGCTTAGGATCAAGCCACACCAAGGGATGGCTCCCCCCCTATTGGCGGTTCACACATGCTAGGGGGTGAGGTGTGCTTGGCTTGGTATTATCCTAAGTATTAGGATGAAACTTGACTCCGGGAAATGCCAACCGTAAATGATTAGGCCTCAAAACGTAAAACCGGGTGTCGTAAAATTATGAAACTTGAAAGTATTGATAAACATGTCCATATGTTCCATAATAAAATATAAAATGAGTGGTAGGTTCCATTTGGGTGGTAAAACACTGCTAAAACTGGAAACATGGGTCTAAAACGCGTAATACGTAAAACGTACGAATATTGCGTAAAATTGAGAAAAGTAAAACGTTACTTTTCTAATAGGATAAAAATGATTTAAAATGACTTATAATGTCTAGACTGTGCTTAGTCTAGTGTCGGTTGGTATCAAATGTCTTTTAGACATCAAACCGTAGCCTAAAAATCAAGGAATGATTTTTGGTCAAAGGAGGAGGGAAAAATATGTTGACTTATTCTAATAAGTTGAAAACTCAAATCTTTTTAGAAACGCGGTGCAGGTATAGGCTAAGGTTACAGCTGAGTAAAAACGCTTAAAACTGAAAATTTCAGGTTTTCACGGCCGAGGTTTATTTTTGGTCATGTTTTTCTCAGTCACGATTAATTCTCAAATAAATCATGAGTGTGTCAAACATTTTTCTGATGCGGGGTCACTTAACGCGGTCGAGTTTCGTTGTGCGTAGAATTTCTGAATGACGTTTTACCCTAAAACGTGTAATTCCTTAATAACTTTCACAAAAATGATATAACGAGTGTCAAACATTTAATTTGCCATGGAAATGATTTATCACTCGAGAATATGAAAAAAAAATCAACTTTCGGGAAAAATGAATAGTAAAAATGAATAGTAAAAGTGAATAGTAAATTTTCCGGGAATAGTAATTAACCTGAAATTGCGAATTGTTACAATTGGTGTGTAAGGTTTTCTCCGCCATAAAGGAGGTTTTCGATCTAGTGAAGAAAACTCTCGAGTAGGTGACTCGGGGAGTGGAGTAGGGCAAGGAAGGTGTCCTTGTAGCCGAACCACTATAAATCCTTTGTCTCTTGGTTTGATCTTTCCATCTCTCACTCTTTGATTTATAACTTACTTGCATATCGTTCATAGTTACAATTGCTTGTGTGTTGTGCATATATTGATTTCACATAAAGATCAAACTAGGTTCCATTCAAAACATAAAGTAAACATTAGTAAATTAAAGTATATACAATCATTAAAACACATATACATATATAAATACAAACTTATATTTAAGTGAGATATATGAAATTATAATTTCTATTTAACACTTTAAATAAGAAGTATTTATGTGACATATATGAATTAACTTGTATCTATACTTTAGCTTAAAAGGGTTTTTACAAACTACCATTAATTACTTGAAAGCAAAATTTTATTGAAACGAAAAAGACGCAAAACTCTTCAACCCCCCCCCCCCCCTTCTAGTTTTCTACAAAATCCTACCATGACTAGTATTGAGTGTCATCTCAATTAAACCAGCATCATTGTATACAAACAAAAATATGCTATTTAAAATCCCGTAAACTTAATATCCATTGTGTAATTTTAGGAGCAATTCCAGGTTGAGAATCATTATTAATATTCTATTAGAATATCTATTACACAAGTTATTTAATAACTTTGGATATCAAATATTGTCGAATCATTTAGCATTTAAGCATGATACAACAATAACATGATACACATGAAAAATCCTTTAGTCATACTTAGATTTATTCATGTTCCATCTTTATATATATATATATATATATATATATATATATATATATATATATATATATATATATATATATATATATATATATATATATATAGGCTCCGGTTCCATTGAGAAGGTTTTTATTTTGAGAAGATTGAGAAATCTTTGTTTGATCAAATTGATTCATGTTTTTTATATGATTCAAAGGTAAACATCATTTTATGGTGAATCGAATCTATAAATCACAAATTTGATTCACAAATCATTGCTAAAATCGAGTTATGATGATGATTCATTAAATTTGTACAGATGATTCAGTATTCTACATATATCGCAAAATCGAGAGATTTTTAACATTGATTCAAAATTTTTTTTACACATTTTGAATTTTAATCACATTAAATTGAGTTTTAAGCTTGAAAAACATGAATCAAAGTTACAAATCTATCGTTTTTGAAAACCTTCTCAATCTTCTCAAAATAAAAACCTTCTCAATCGATCCAGATTCTATATATATATATATATATATATATATATATATATATATATATATATATATATATATATATATACACACATTTAATCTTTCAAAATGATATATCATATTACATTAGATTTATTTACTGCACATGTTTATAAAATAATAAACTTTTGTTCCAAGATTGTATGTTTTATTTTCTAAATCTTTTAAAGTAAAGTTTCATTCCAAACTAAGACTTAACATTTTACTTTTATGGAATGTTACTTCTTATATGTTATACAACATATATTAAATTAAACATAATACTCCTACTAGCTTTTAGGAATACTTAGAAATTACCTTATTTTAATTATAAATCAAAGCATTGATTTAATAATTAAACATAAGAGTAATCTCCTAGATGCTTGCATTTATCCATTCATGGATTGTTGCACTTTGTATACTTTCAAAGATTTATTTGAATTCATAAACTCCTTTTGATTACTTATCGTCCTCGCTTAAGTAATTATTCAAGAAAGAGTTTTTGATATTCATTGTCAAATTTCATATTCATATAAATATGACAATTACCATCTTTGTATCTTTAATGTGCTTAAGAAAGAGTATTCAATCATAGTTAATTGCTTAAGTATGATTAATAATCTTGTCATAAGACATGCATTAAAATATGTATACAATTTTGTCCATATGATTTCTACACAAAGATTTAAACCACTAGGGTTATATTATCTTTGAATAAACTTATCATCATTCTCTAACTATTAAGAATTAAGATAAACCAAATTTAAAATTTGAATATCTTATGAACAACATCTATAAAATTCATAGTATGAGCAATTTACCCAATTCATTATTTGGTAATACTTCATCATATAATTCCCAGCATATTAATCAAATATCTGAGATATCCAAGTGGATTTATGAATGATAATTCCATCATCATGAGGTTTATCATTTACATGTCAAGCCTCATCATGATTTTTACTAGTATGTATTTAGAAGATTATGTATTTTGTAATTTTATCTTTTCAAGATAAAAACTCCCACTTGCCTTTAGTAATATATAGACCATCTATAATACTTAGCAATTAGAGCAACAATCCAATTTTCTCTTTTAGGATATTACAAATACACATTGACAGTTCCTGACATTCTTTTGTTAATAACCTTCACATAAGTAGCTTAACAAATTCAGAACTCCAATTTAAGACTTAATGTGATTCATCACATTTAATAATGTCTTATTAATCTTCTTGGAGTCTAATTGAGTATAATCCATACTCAATTTCTAACCTTGATAACTTTTGGAAGAAAAGAAGTTATAGTTATCTTTAATCAAACAATACCAATAGAGTTTGATTTTCCTAACTGAACACACCATAAACTTATGGTATTTCATTAGAACTTATATTGTCAGACAATCTATCAATATGAAAGATAAACTTATATCTTTTGGCTTGTCTATTTACCAACTAAAACAACTTAATGGTGAAATAGAATTTTCAAGCCTCTTGCATGCATTATAACCCAAATACTTATTAACCAAGTCACTTCATGTTCATGTCTTAGAAAGAAGACATAAACTGTTATAATCCCACTATACGTTTGTAACACCCCCAAAATTTGATACAGCGGAAGACTCAACGAGCTTTCGGGGTGCTACGGGGATTGGTATCCATTCAAAGTCATGAAAGAACGAGATAAAGTAAACATAAGAAAAACACAACCAAAACGGGTTTTAAAGTTTACATTTATCCCAATAATTATCCAAAGTAAGGCCCAAAAGTAATAAACATAGGTCCACAATAGTTATTAGAGTTTTAGAAAGATAGATCCATAACCGGTGCCATTGCCAAGCCTCCAATCCCAAGCATCCATAGAGCATTACTTAATTACCTGAGAAAACGTGCTAAAAGTCAGCTTTCGCTGGTGAGATCATAGGTTTAAATTCATAATTCGATATGGTGGACATGTACGCAAAACGCTTGCTAGCTAGACTAGGCCTCAATCATCCAACCAGAATATCCAACCAAAATAATCCAACCAAAATAATCCAACCAAATTAACTGTTGGGATTCTTGATTTGATGTGACAAAATAAATAAAAGAATGAAAACAAGAGGGACTTAATGTGACAAAGGATGAAACTTCAAATGCAAGAAAAAGATTACTATGGATCTTTTTATTATTTAGAATATATCCTTTGTAAACCTAATCCTCTATTATATAAAGAGGATACAGGTCGTATGTTTTTAATAGGTCTTCCACAATGTAAAAATATAGAAAGATGTGTGTGTGTGTTCTAGGGCATATGTCTTGTAGATGCCTAGAACTTGTTTGTGTTCGATACCTCTAAGGTCTGAGAGTTCTTAGATCCTTGTTACAATTGGTAACACATATTATTCTGATCAAATAATAATTAGAGGTGATGTTGGTAAAAACCTTGTGTCAATAACTTTGATTTGTTTAATTCCGCTGCGTATACATGTTTATTGTCATTGTTATTGTTTAACCCTAGTGCTCAAAATAGTCCAAGGAGTCTAATAAACTTCACAATTGGCATCAGAGATAGGTTAGCTCGTGATCTAGGGATTCATAAGGTTTTTCTGTCGAAGAAAATTGCTGTGAGAGGGTACGAATTGATTTTTAAGGTTTTCTGAAAACTGATTTAGTTATGGCGACAAAGAAGAAAAATCTTAATCGTTATTGGTTGAGGTTTATTATTGGTGCTTCAATGTAAATATTACCAAACTGATTGGTCTTCAAGAAGGTAACCTCTTACTGAGTAAATTAATTGTGCCGTGCATTAAGTTATATTCATTGCAATTGGGTTTGTTGCTGTATTCGATGTTGTATTTAAAGATCAACTTTCAATGATTGGCTGATGCAACAAATATATCTCGTACCATTAATGTGTTCATGGTTGGTGATTAATAATTGCCCAATTCAATTAATGATAATAATGTTGAAAACAATACCGAGCTTCAAGGGTGATTGATTAATTAATCACCTCGTATCGAATTTATTTATTGATTGAAGATCGGTGAAAGTAAAGTGGGACTGATTTATTCTTTAAAGATTGCATGAGCATTAGCTATAGAAGTTAATAATATTATAAAGGTCAGTGTGAGATGCAATTTTATTATATCATTCGGTTGGTGAGATCATGGGTCAATACAGATACTGATATTATTGGATGATCTTTATCATGGGTCGGTGACCTCATAAAATTGATTGATTATTAATTGGTCACTGGTATTTATTGTCATGCTTGTCGCTAACTGTTCGAGGGATTTGACTGGTTGTGTTCACAATATGGGCTACGCAAGAATGGAATAAAGAAGTGAATACTGCTACAAAGTTTAATCTGCTGCTACGCTTATTGTACACTCTACTGCTACACTATTAACTCTGCTGCTCGAAAGTTTTACACTACTGCTGAGTTTATAACACTGCTGCTCGGGTTTATAATTCTGCTGCTCGGAAGTTTTAACTCTACTGCTCAAGTGTTACTCTGCTGCTAGCAAACTGCTGCTCGATATAAATCGTTCCTACTGCTGCGTTTTGATAATTTGTGAGCAGTGAGGGGAAGTATGTATGTTTGAAGGTTTTTGGTTTATTTGTTCGTAAAAGATTTATGGCTTGTTCTTATTGGATTAATTGATTACGAAGAAGGTTGATTATTACATATATGATGTTGTAGTTGAGTTTCACAAGTTTGTGTTTTATTATACCTTTTAGCTGGAGGTAACTTGTTTGTGCATTCAAGATGTGACGAAGAATTGACAAAACACTTGAAGGAGTTACGTTATTGTGCTCAGTGGTTATTGTCAAGAGATTGCGATCTCCCTATACGTTAAGTATACGTTCAAAGTCAGTATTAGTACAAGACATAAGGCACAAGTTTGGGAAATTCTACTTCTTCATCAAGTTTGTTATATTTGGTTTTCTTCACATGTGATCATTACATAGAGCCTACAGATTTGAAGAATCATGAAGATGATTAACACATTGATTTCAGGGGAAGCTTATTCTTATGATGTGTTAATTCATTTGATGTTCATGCACCACTCAAGGGGAAGTGTTTGATGTTTGCTACTATTAATCACTATTTCTACTGCTAGTTGGAGTTTTCTATTGTTTTGGGTTCATTATTTGTTTTGTGCTTCATGGAGGGCAATTTGAAATATTGGAAGGCTTGGATTGGAAGTTTGTGATATTGGTTAGTGGTGGTAAAGATCATATTTCATATGTTCCCTATTTGTTGATAACAAAAAGGGGAAGAGATGTTGGAGTGGCATGACATGGCTTAAGGGGAAGACAAGACTTGTTTCATTCAGGGAGATGTCTACATCTCAACTTCTCTACTTCGTCTAGGGAAGTTCGTACACGACTTTGTTTGTTTTGTCATCATCAAATAGGGGAAGATTGTTGGGATTCTTGATTTGATGTGACAAAATAAATAAAAGAATGAAAACAAGAGGGACTTAATGTGACAAAGGATGAAACTTCAAATGCAAGAAAAAGATTACTACGGATCTTTTTATTATTTAGAATATATCCTTTGTAAACCTAATCCTCTATTATATAAAGAGGATACAGGTCGTATGTTTTTAATAGGTCTTCCACAATGTAAAAATATAGAAAGATGTGTGTGTGTGTTCTAGGGCATATGTCTTGTAGATGCCTAGAACTTGTTTGTGTTCGATACCTCTAAGGTCTAAGAGTTCTTAGATCCTTGTTACAATTGGTAACACGTATTATTCTGATCAAATAATAATTAGAGATGATGTTGGTAAAAACCTTGTGTCAATAACTTTGATTTGTTTAATTCCACCGCGTATACATGTTTATTGTCATTGTTATTGTTTAACCCTAGTGCTCAAAACAGTCCAAGGAGTCTAATAAACTCCACATTAACTCAACCCTATAGGTGCACGCTATAGCTCAAATCAATCCAATCAATAGCTTACCTAGCTCAAGTCTAGGCCTCGCTCTATAATCAATCCAATAGCTTACCTAGTTCGGGACTAGGCCTCGCTCAACAACCAAATCAATAGCTTACCTAGTTCGGGACTAGGCCTCACTTAATCCTACCTAGTTCTATAAGCATAGCAAGTTTTAAAATAAATAAAGCGATAATAGTCCACATAAAACATTTGCACGTTTCTCACCCCAAGTATTGAAAACAAAGTTCAAGAGTAAAAGTGGGGCTATGACTCACCTCAAGTCCAGAAAATCCTCAAAAGAAATCGATAGAAGAAAGACGCATGCAACTCAAGCAACTCACGTAACGGCAACCACAGACTCGGCACTTCCTAACAATATCAAACTCGTTCAGAAATCATTTCCTCAAAAATCAAATATTCCCATTCCCGAACGTATTCTGTTTTACTTTCCAAAATATCCATTTCTCGAATTATCTTCATATTAATTTGAAATTCGACGTTTGGTATCCATATGGGTGAAGGGTCGACTCAACTTAAACCAAAAAGCCACAACAAACGAAATAATAAACCATCTATAGGTCTAATATTAGCCCAATATATTATTTAAATAAATCATCGAAGTCTATCAAATCCGTCGATTTGGTAATCTCCCATATTTATTTACATAATGTATCGTCCTAAGATTATACCCAACCTAAAGCACATAGCACAAAGAATTCTATTTGGTATATATCGTAGTCCAATAAATTCCCTATATATATCGTCGAATCGGCCAAATTCCACGAGATACATAGTAATTTATTACCCTAAAACATACACCACATCCTATGGGCGTCGTGGGATACAATGCCTATTAATATACTCATTTTATATAATCAAATAACTCGATCTAATCCGTCGATTAAATAAGTCACTTGCTATAGAGAATGTTTATATTAATCGTCATATATCCGTGACAACACAAAAGTCACAATATAAAGCCCACTTGGACTTTAAATAACCACAACTCGTATAACTCGATAAGTTTTCTATATTTATAAAAATCGTCATGTTTATATTTATTACTCACCCGACTTATTAGTTCTCGACATTATTTCGAGTTATTTTTCTATAACAATATTCCGACATTTATTACACTATTTGCATAGTATAAGAATTATCGTTATATTATTATACGTTTACTCATGATCGTTTTATTATTAATATATATATATATATATATATATATATATATATATATATATATATATATATATATATATATATATATATATATATATATATATATATATATATCACGTTTATATACATATATAAACGATTATATTATCAATAATATTATTACGAGTATTATTTTTAATGTTTGACTTTTAAATATTTATCGTGTCATAGAATTTGGTCACATGTCCGAGTCATGACTCTCGGCTCATAGTCCAAGTCCGACATAAGAATCAAGTCAAAATAAATAAATCAACTCCGTCCAAATCAATCCCATATCCACGTGCTACAACAAGAGGGTCCGACTACGGCACCCAACTAACCTATCTCCGTCATCTAATGACCGTCTCACAATCGGTCCCCAAATTCCATACTCGACAACGCATCTCCAACATAACTCGTAATTCCAAATATACCACAACAAGTCCAAATAAGTAATCCATGGTCAAAAATAACAACCACGACAACAATAATAATCCGACAAGTAAAAATAACAACCGAATACATAACCACTTACGGGTTGATTTACCAAGTCAACCCGGGTCAATATTACACTCGAAACAAGGACGTGGGTCCCACCCGAGACCATTAGGTCTCGGCTTGCTCTAGTTCGAGCCAAAACCGACCCAAACAACCCCTTTGGGGTGTCGGCCAAAAATCCGAACGACCACAAGGGTCAACCAAACATCACAATTGAGCACCAAGAGTCCAAAGTTCATCAAATGGCCAAAATAATACAACAAAAACCCAAGCCGAGAGCAATAGCTCTCGGTTAAGCCTCGACCCATCGAGAAAAATCATGAACCCGAATACCAAACACTTTTCTTAACCCATTTCATCAAAAACCCATTTAAATCTTGCGTTTATATCCATGAAAACCTGAAAAGAAAACAAATTCATGACCCTAGGTCACAACTTTAACCAAAATACGAGTCAAAACTCGTCCTACCTTCGATTCCAAATCGAAAGAATCTTCAAAACCAAGAAAAATGATGACGAATTTGTGGTGAAATCGAGATGAAAAAGTAAGATATAGGGTGCGTGTTTATGTAGATCGGGTAGAGAATGATGTGGGGAGTCGATTGGTGGTGTTGGTGTTGATGGGGGAGCGGCGGTGACGGCGGTGGTGGCCGGAAAAGGTGGCGGCTAGGGTTTGGGGGGATGAAGGTGAAGTGTAGAGAGAGAGAGTGTGAAATTGGTGAGGGTGTTGTGTTTGTGTTGTGTGGTCAAAACCACATGGACGATTTTTGTATTACTCCTCAAAAAAAAAGAAAACAAAATTTTTTTATTAATAATAATAGTTTTATTATTAGGGTGGGTGAGGTAACCCGGTTTAATATACACGGACCAAAACCCGAAACTTTAACTAACCAATCAACTTTCTCAAACCGAACTCGTTCCAAAAATAATCAAAACCTCGCGATACGTTCCAAAAAAATAATATCCAAACCAATATTAAAATAACTAAAATTGTTAGGTTAACCTAGTGCCGGAGTCAAAGTAGTGCCAAAATAACGATCTCAAAAATAAATCATCACGAAAGAACCACCAAACCATAAATAAATAATTAAATTCTCATAATTAACGTACGATCAAATTCACATTCCAACGTTCATAAAAAATCTCGTCACAATAAATTTTTCAAAAATTCCAAAATTATAATTTTTAATGTAACGCGGGTTTCAAAAACGGCTCCCTATTTTGCCAGTTGTCACATCCTCCCAGCCTCAGAAGAAACCCGTCCCGGGTTTCTCTCGGAACAGCCCATCTACGAAGTAAAAACTTCGGATATCTCTTGCGAAACTCATCCTCACGTTCCCACGTGAATTCCGGTCCATGCCGCGAATTCCAACGAACTTTGATGAGCGGGATGTGACTTCTCTTAAGTCGTTTAATCTCTCTATCCAGTATCTCAATCGGTTCTTCCACAAAATTTAAACTTTCATCCACACGAATATCCTTAATTGGTATAACCGGCGTTTCATCCGAAAGACACTTCTTCAAATTGCTAACATGAAACACATCATGAACTTTACTCAATTCCGGTGGTAATTCCAACCGATAAGCTACGGGCCCAATTCTTTCCAAAATAAGAAATGGTCCAATGTAGCGAGGATTTAGTTTCCCACGCTTCCCAAAACATATCACACCCTTCCAAGGCGAGACTTTCAGCATCACTTTGTCTCCAACCTGGAATTCTAGGGGTTTACGCCTCTGATCGGCGTAACTTTTCTGCCTATCTCTAGCTGCTTGCAATCGATCTCGAATTTGCGTTACTTTCTCAGTAGTTTCCAAAATAAGCTCAGGGCCTGTGATTTGGCTATCTCCAACTTCTGCCCAACCAATAGGTGAATGACATTTACGACAATACAAAGCTTCAAACGGTGCAGCCTTAAGACTTGTGTGGTAGCTATTGTTGTTGGAGAACTCCGCAAGGGGTAGATATTTCTCCCAGCCTTTACCAAAGTCTATTATGCATGCACGAAGCATATCCTCCAAATTCTGAATAGTTCTCTCACTTTGACCATCGGTTTGGGGGTGATATGCAGTACTCATATCAAGTCTCGCCCCCAAAGCGGTTTGAAGTGATCGCCACAATGCTGACGTGAAGCGGCTGTCGTGATCAGAAATAATCGATATCGGAACTCCATGACGAGAAACAATCTCCTTCACATACAACCTCGCAAGTTTGTCAACACTATCATCTTCACTAATCGCCAGGAAATGAGCAGACTTAGTCAAACGATCTACAATTACCCATATAGCGTCGCAACTGCTAGCTGTCTTTGGTAATTTGGTAATAAGTCCATCGTGATATGCTCCCACTTCCAAACTGGGAGTTCTGGCTGCGTCAATAATCCTGACGGTCTTTGATGTTCGGCTTTAACCTTAGAGCAAGTCAGACACTTACTAACATACAACGCTATATCTGCCTTCATATTTTGCCACCAATATAACTTTTTCAGATCCTGGTACATCTTATCAGACCCAGGATGAATAGAGTATCTTTACTTATGCGACTCATGCATAATCAACTCTCGAATTCCTCCATACAATGGTACCCAACTTCGCTCTCCAAAACATAATACTCCATCAGAACGCTTAACAAATCCCTTCTCATTTTCTGCCATCCCAAATATGTTCTCAGCAGGCCGATTCTCTGCTTTCAACACTTCCGTTTGAGCTTCCAATATTTGAGACGGTAATGGCGATACGATAGTCATTCCTAATGACCTAACTCGTAATGGTGGCATTCTCTCCTTTCGACTAAGAGCATCAGCAACGACGTTTGCTTTACCAGGATGGTAGCGGATTTAGCAATCATAATCGCTTAGCAACTCGATCCAACGTCGCTGTCTCATGTTAAGCTCTTTTTGGTTCAAAATGTGTTGCAGACTTTTTTGGTCAGTAAACACTACACACTTGGTTCCATACAAGTAATGTATCCATATCCTCAAAGCAAAAACCACAGCACCTAACTCCAAATCATGGGTAGTGTAGTTTTTCTCGTGCTTCTTGAGCTATCGGGAAGCATAAGCTATCACTTTCTCTCGTTGCATTAACACAGCTCCCAAACCTTTATGAGAAGCGTCACAATAGACGACAATGTCCTCGTTACCTTCAGGTAACGCTAAGATAGGAGCACTACACAACATTTCCTTAAGTAACTGAAATGCTTCCTCTTCCTTATCTCCCCATTCATACTTAACACTCTTTTGAGTCAATTTGGTCAACGGTTTTGCTATCTTCGAAAATCCCTCAATGAATCTTTGGTAATAACCGGCTAAACCCAAAAATTGATGAACTTCTGTTGGGGTCGTAGGTGCAGCCCAATCTTTAATCGCTTCAATCTTAGCAGGATCTACATGAACTCCTTGTCTATCAATCACATGACCCAGAAATTGTACCGTCGGAATCCAAAATTCACATTTTGAAAACTTGGCATACAGTTTCTCCTTCCTGAGCAATTCTAAGATAAGTCTTAGATGCTCCTCATGCTCCTTCTCACTCTTCGAATAAATTAGAATGTCATCGATGAACACAATCTCAAACTTATCTAAGTAAGGCTTACACACCCGATTCATGAGATCCATGAATACCGCGGTGCGTTGGTCAACCCAAACGGCATCACCTGAAACTCGTAATGCCCGTAACGGGTTCTGAAAGCCGTTTTCGGAATATCTTCCTCGCGAACTCGAAGCTGATGATATCCCGATCTCAAATCGATCTTTGAATTCACACTCGATCCTTGAAGCTGATCGAACAAATCGTCGATCCTCGGTAACGGGTATCTATTCTTCACTGTTAACTTGTTCAACTCTCGATAATCAATACACATGCGAAACAATCCATCCTTCTTCTTCACAAATAAGACCGGGGCTCCCCAAGGCGAAGAACTTGGTCTTATGAATCCCTTTTCGGCTAACTCCGCTAATTGTTTCGACAACTCTTCCAATTCAGTAGGTGCAAGACGATAAGGCACTCGTGCTACAGGTGCAGCACCAGGTATCAACTCAATCTGAAATTCCACTTGTCTAGTAGGCGGGATTCCCGGAAAATCATCGGGAAACACATCCGAAAAATTACGAACTATAGGTACATCTCCAATGCACCTTTCCTTCTTCTCCTTCTCTCCTTTCTCAGAAATTTGAGCTAAGAAAAGGTAACATCCTTTTTCCATTAGCTTCGGCAACTTAGTGCAAGATATGACCGCTAATCTAGATGGGCCTCTCAAATCCTTTCTATCTCCTGGTATGTTCAGAATCTCCTTGCCGTATGGCACACTTACGATCTTCTCATCGCAAATTATATGAGTGCGATACTTCGACAACCAATCCATACCAATAATAACATCAAAACTTCCTAACGTGACGGGTAGAAGATCTATATTGAAAGGACGATTCAGGAAGTTTAACGTGCAACCGCGAATGATAGTCCTAATCCTCTCTATGTTCCTGTTAGCTAACTCTACATCATAACCAATTCCTAAGGCCATCGGGGGTTTCTCTAGTAAGGGTGCAAACTTAGTGGACACAAAACTCTTATCGGCACCAATATCAAATAGTATGGAAGCATAACGATTATTGAGAAGGAACGTACCAGTAACGACGTTCGGATCTTCTCCTCTCTCGTTCCCAAGTGCATACACTCTCCCATGAGCAACTCCAGCTTCCACACGTTGGTCCCCATTATCTTGTCGTCCACGGTTTCCTCCAGCTCCACGGTTTCCATTATTGTACCCATTACCACCCGATCTTTGATTCCCTCGGTTCCACGATTCCCTACACTCATTCCTATAATGTCCCTTCTTTCCACATCCATAGCAAGTAACATTTGCCTTGCTCATAGTTTCAGGAGTAGCTTGAACCATAGAAAGTGGCCGAGCTCTACAATCCTTAGCTATGTGTCCTATCTTAGAGCAATTCTTGCACATCACAGTACATCGACCAGAATGATGCTTGTAACATCGGTTACACTTGGGTGCATCTCCATTGTAGTTCTTCTTGTCTCCATCTCCCATAGCATAAGCTCTAGTAGTTGTTTGTCACTTTTTTCGACGATCATTACCCTTAGAGTGATCATCCCTCTTCCTCTTTCCATTCTTGTCTTTCATAGCTTCTTCCAATGCCAACGAGTCCATCAATTGTTGAGCAATAGTGATAGCCTCATGAATGTTTGTAGGCTTAGCAGAAATCACATCGTTCCTTGTAGCTACCGGCAACCTATCGGTATACCTCTCAATCCTTTGAGTCTCAGTCCTAACCATATCGGGACAAAGTAAGGCTAACTCTCGATAACGGCAATTGTAAGTTGCCATATCGGTACCTTTCACCTTATGGTTCCAGAACTCAATCTCCAGCTTCTTAATCTCATTCCTTGGGCAGTAAGTCTGAATCAGCAAAGACTTAAATTGCTCCCAAGTCATAGCATAAGCCACATCACTCCCAATAGAGTTACGGTAATTGTTCCACCAAGTTAAAGCTTCATCCTTGAAAGTAAAAGAAGCAAACTTTACCTTCGTATTCTCCGCACAACCACTGACATTAAACACTGACTCAGTCTTCTCTATCCACCTGACCAAGTAGACCACTCCTTCAGTTCCACCAAACTTAATGGGTCCACAGATCTTAAACTCCTTGTAGTTACATCCATTAGCACGAACAGGTGGAAATGTTCCAGCAGAATTGTTGGAATGATTTGACTCAGCTAGTAGCTCAGCAACTCGTTGCTACACAAGTTGATTGATCATTGCTTGATCCACAGTAGGTGCATTAAGTGGAACATGATCATTGTCTCCCTGAACATCAACATTTTGATTCCTGTTGTTGCGGTTAGTAGTGTCCAGGTTATCAGGAGTAGGGGTCTCAACATTTCGAGTAGTACGGCGTCCTCGACGACCAGGGGTAGTCGTTGCAGGACCAGTTCTGGTAGCTCTAACAGGGTTTCGTCGCGGGGCCATTGATCTGAAACATCATACAAGTTCGTGAGTCTCCGATAGAACTTATCATATGCTCAACAAGAATTAAATCAACGAAGCCAAGTCATGGAAAGAATATCAACAATACACCGTAAAACATCAATAAGGCGAATAGGAACTCAATTTCCACAATATCCAAAAACCACATAATACCATATAATAATAACCATCAACCATACAATAAGGATCCAACATCGTTCCAACTACCCAAAAACACAAAAGATAATAATTGTTCCAAACGAGACGAATAATCAACGAAAAATACACCAAAATAGGATAACTAGCTTTTCTAACCGAACACTCTCGGTTAAGAAAGCAACAAGATAACATAGCTCAAACATCTAGCCATGCTGCTGGCGGAGGCTCCTCAACTCCTACCTCAAGCCATCAAGATCTCTCCATAATGATCCTAACTCCACACTATGGGTGTCGCTGTCTCTCTTGAGGTCAGCCACCTCCTTCTCCAGCTCGGCATTCCTTTGCCATAACTTGCGGTCGGCCTCTCGAGCTGTAATAAATCCTCGCTGTAAACTCTCAATCTGCTCATGAACCTCCATCAAAACTCTCCTCATCTCAGTCGTCCTGCCCACAACCACTGTCATATCAACTCTCAAATCTGCTATAAACTCTCTAATAACTCTCTCAAGTCGATCAGATAATCGCGAGATCCTGTCGCCCTGTGCAGTAATCTGAGCCCACATCCTACCAGTCTCACCTAACTCTGCATGCTCAGCAGAAACCTCAGAAGGTGCATCCGACTCAACGGGACTACCAGGTGGCAACTCAAACAAAAATGGATGATTAGGTGAAACAGGCTCAATCGGATGTATAGGTGAATCAGGCTCCTCAGCCTGAGCTGGCGGCACTAACAGATCATCATCATCAGGCATCTCTTCCTCCTGAGGGTCGTCCTCCTCCTCAGGGTCATCATCATCACCCTGCTCAGCCTCCTGAGGGTCATCAGCCTCATCCTCACCCTCGTACTCCTCCTCCTCCTCAACAGAAGAGTACATCATCAATCGTCGTCTCCTAACAGGTGAACCATGTGGTGAAGGGGTAGGTGATCTAGGACGACGACGCAATGATGCAGGTGGCGCCTCTGATAGAAGAGAGTGAGCATCTATCGGTAAAGGTGGTGAAGTAGGGCGTACCGACATACGTATCGTAGCTCGGTGGGCAAAATGTGGAGCCACACGAGCCAAAGCCTGATGAAGAGTAAGCTGCCTCGATGTACCAGGGAGCCCTAGAGAAGATGTGGGTCCCTGCGTTGATGCAGCAAGTGGTGTTGAAGTAGAAGCTGTCGGTGACACAGTAGCTGAATTCATGGCAACCTGGTAAGGGTCATCAGGAGCCATGGTAAACTGTGCTGGGAATACCGGTGCAGTAAGAATATCCTCAACAACATCAGGTGTACGGGAGGCCATAGTCTGTGACAACGGCGTAGGGTAGGTGTAAGTGTTTCAAAACAACTAAACCGCGAACTCAAAATACCATATCAAAATCGCCATATAATTCCAAATCATATATATCAAGAAATATTTAAAATACCACATTACTAAAACCATTCGTAAAATAATTAAGCCATATAATTCCTCAAAACGCACATAATTCCTCAAAACGCCAT
Organism: Artemisia argyi; assembly: GCA_030686995.1. Lineage (NCBI taxonomy): Eukaryota > Viridiplantae > Streptophyta > Magnoliopsida > Asterales > Asteraceae > Artemisia > Artemisia argyi. Next base: position 181,743,778 of record CM060683.1, read on the forward strand.
CATATCACTAAATCAATAAACCTCAAATCATCTCAAGAATCCCAAAATTATCAATCATCTCAATGATCTCATAATACCTCAATAATAAACAATGATGCTTCGGCTTGGCGGGCTGGCGGGCAATGGTCGAGGATCGTTTTCTATAAAAATCGGTTATAGTTTATGTGTTTATTTACCTAGTTCTCTATAACCTTGGCTCTGATACCAATCTGTAACACCCCCAAAATTTGATACAGCGGAAGACTTAACGAGCTTTCGGGGTACTACGGGGATTGGTATCCATTCAAAGTCATGAAAGAATGAGATAAAGTAAACATAAGAAAAACACAACCAAAACGGGTTTTAAAGTTTACCTTTATCCCAATAATTATACAAAGTAAGGCCCAAAAGTAATAAACATAGGTCCACAATAGTTATCAGAGTTTTAGAAAGATAGATCCATAACCGGTGCCATTGCCAAGCCTCCAATCCCAAGCATCCATAGAGCATTACTTAATTACCTGAGAAAACGTACTAAAAGTCAGCTTTCGCTGGTGAGATCATAGGTTTAAATTCATAATTCGATATAGTGGACATGTACGCAAAACGCTTGCTAGCTAGACTAGGCCTCAATCATCCAACCAGAATATCCAACTAAAATAATCCAACCAAATTAACTCAACCCTATAGGTGCACGCTATAGCTCAAATCAATCCAATCAATAGCTTACCTAGGCCTCGCTCTATAATCAATCCAATAGCTTACCTAGTTCGGGACTAGGCCTCGCTTAACAACCAAATCAATAGCTTACCTAGTTCGGGACTAGGCCTCACTTAATCCTACCTAGTTCTATAAGCATAGCAAGTTTTAAAATAAATAAAGCGATAATAGTCCACATAAAACATTTGCACGTTTCTCACCCCAAGTATTGAAAACAAAGTTCAAGAGTAAAAGTGGGGCTATGACTCACCTCAAGTCCAGAAAATCCTCAAAAGAAATCGATAGAAGAAAGACGTATGCAACTCAAGCAACTCACGTAACGGCAACTACAGACTCGGCACATCCTAACAATATCAAACTCGTTCAGAAATCATTTCCTCAAAAATCAAATATTCCTATTCCCGAACGTATTCTGCTTTACTTTCCAAAATATCCATTTCTCGAATTATCTTCATATTAATTTGAAATTCGACGTTTGGTATCCATATGGGTGAAGGGTCGACTCAACTCAAACCAAAAAGCCACAACAAACGAAATAATAAACCATCTATAGGTCTAATATTAGCCCAATATATTATTTAAATAAATCATCAAAGTCTATCAAATCCGTCGATTTGGTAATCTCCCATATTTATTTACGTAATGTATCGTCCTAAGATTATACCCAACCTAAAGCACATAGCACAAAGAATTCTATTTGGTATATATCGTAGTCCAATAAATTCCCTATATATATCGTCGAATCGGCCAAATTCCACGAGATACATAGTAATTTATTACCCTAAAACATACACCACATCCTATGGGCGTCGTGGGATACAATGCTCATTAATATACTCATTTTATATAATCAAATAACTCGATCTAATCCGTCGATTAAATAAGTCACTTGCTATAGAGAATGTTTATATTAATCGTCATATATCCGTGACAACACAAAAGTCACAATATAAAGCCCACTTGGACTTTAAATAACCACAACTTGTATAACTCGATAAGTTTTCTATATTTATAAAAATCGTCACGTTTATATTTATTACTCACCCGACTTATTAGTTCTCGACATTATTTCGAGTTATTTTTCTATAACAATATTCCGACATTTATTACACTATTTGCGTAGTATAAGAGCATCTACAATGGAAAAAACCTTAAAGACTTTTTGCATTTAATGCATTTAATGCAAAATGCATTTAATGACTAAAGCTTTGAGCAAAGACTTGAGGTTCACCAAGTCTTTGAAGAAAAGCTTTTCAAAAAGCTTTTGAAGCAATGCAAAAAACCTCATAAAATAACTTTTTGAAATAGTAAAAAGCTTTTAAAAGCTTTACCCATTGTGGATGCTCTAAGAATTATCGTTATATTATTATACGTTTACTCGTGATCATTTTATTATTAATATACGCATTTATATATATATATATATATATATATATATATATATATATATATATATATATATATATATATATATATATATATACATATATATATATATATATATATATATATATATATATATATATATATATATATATATATATACATATATATATATATTGATGCGTGGGAATCGCAACAGGCTTTACCTCTCGAGGGATCTCGAGAAGCTTACAACCCCCACCAGGCAGTGTACCTGATCGTTGTAGTATAGTATAGTGACAAGTACCGGGGGATTGATCGTTCAGCTTAGGAATAGTGTCGCTAGGATTAGAAAGCCTAATTACTAGTTCTAAAGATGAGGGATGATTATTTTTGTGTTTTTATATTTTATGGAAAGCAAGTAAAAATCTCGGGTTTTGGAAGAGTGGGCGGAATTAGTTGCTATTCAACTTACCCAAAACTAAGATGCAATCAAAATAAAATACAAAAAATGAAAATAAACTAATTATACTAAAGTTGTGAGCAATAATTGGAGAAAATGTGTTTACTTAGATTTCAATACTCCCTAGATATCTTTTACACGTTAATTACTTGTTATAATTGTATGGATGACGGATCGTATTCCTTAATACCATTCATGGGGTGGCATACATAACTCCCCAATTCTATGAGCTCTTATCTCCTCCTACACCATGCCCAACACAACTATAGGGATTGTAAACAGTGGCTCATGCATTAAATACAACCAATAAAGACCTAGTACGCCTCGGTTCATGTTTCTTAAGACGTTCAAGCATGTTACCATTTGGAGATCTGCCAGTTTTCTTAAGCCTAACATATAAATCATTCATCCAAGACAAGAATAAACAAGTAATCAACACATAATCAATATCTAGGTTTCATTAGATCTAAGCAAACACAAAAGAGATCTAGCCTAGCATAATGGAATTGAGACAAGAACAAGATATAGACAACCAACACATAGACATATTGATTGAATTAGAAGAACACTCATCTCAGTTACAATGCAAGGTATCAAGGGTTTGGAACCCTTGAAAAACCTGTAAAAGTTGCACCAAAATCGTCTTTAGGGTTTCTCAAAAACTTCTCTTTTAAATGTGAAAAACTAGAAAACTATATATAGAAAAATGGGGATGACGGCGTCAAGAACAAAGGTGTGACGCCGTCATCTCGCCGCCAAATACTTCCTCGAATTAAGAAAATCAAAACACTTGGAGCACTTTTAAGATTAACGTACATATGGGGGTAATAATATTATGTTCTTCCCCATTACTCCATAAAATAAGTACTTACCCATGAGTCCCAATCGTCCCAAAACAATATGTACAAGGATATGACTCGACTTAGCAACCATGTAATCAATTAGAAAGTTAACTTAGGGTTTAACAAATAACAATAATGCGCTAAAAATGAGCGCATACACGGAAGGCTAAGGCGATTTGGTTGTACATTTAAATGGGGTGTAACAAATTCTTTCTTTAAGTAAAATGCTTAAAGTTAGAAACGAAAAGATAGGCTCGGAGGGGTGTACTAGGGGTTTCGTGTACTAAAAATGAGTACAACGCTAAGGGTGTGGGAAAAATTAGTTGACTTAACTAGCCAAGTAATATGACTTAAATGATCAAGTAATTATAATACGGGTTTAACACAAGGGTGATCCTAATGCCTCTTATCATGTAGTAAATCCTACCACACGAATGTAGTCTCACTAGCGGTCTCGGGATGCATCACTAACGCAAGTTCTAGAATCTAAATGCTACCGGTACACTCATAAGCACTAATAATGAATGCTTTTCCTATCAAATCTAAAGGCGAACCTCACATATTTGGGTGGAAAATTTTTCTGAATATACGGTTATGTGTTAGTCATACAATCTCCTATCCATGAGAAGCTTGCTATGGCTAAAGTTTCACTCCTAAATGTTGTAAAAAATTTTAAATTTGGCGCTAAAATTGCACTAACAAGTATTTCTCATAGTTTTATTACACATCTACTATCAAACAAAACAAACTTAAGCGAAAGTGCATATGTAAGGTATCATCTTTTTACCCTCCCCTTACACTTAAGATGAACATTGTCCCCAATGTTCAAGTAAAGAATGTAAAAATGAAAAAGTAAAGAGAATGAAATCAAATACTCCCCTGATTCGCTCGGTATGGATTATAGGTGGCCAGGTTAGATCTTCCTCCAAGAAAACGAACAATCAAAGCTTCCCTTCCAGAATATAAATCATCTCCTTGTCATACATAACCTATAAATCCTGACAAAAATAGACAAGACAACCTCGCGTAAAATCGGCGGCATCCTATATAAGTTACTAAATCGTAGAAAATAAGATAAGATATAATGCTTGTGGAATGAAGTTTGCAGATCTCCTGGAGTTTATAAAACTTAATAATTCACAAAAACCATAAGACTCCGTTAGAAAAACAAAACCGGTAAAATTTCCAGATTTTTACTCCTGACGCCGTCAAGAGTAAAACTTTGACGCCGTCAGAATGGACCTGCAGAAATTCTTATGTTAAGTTTCCGGAAAATTTCTGGAAAAACTTGGTCTTACTTCCTGGAAAATCCTGCAAAACTTCATTATGACTCAATACAAGTATTTGACTCTAACAAATACGAATATACATGTTTATTTAATATTGTGGAGAATCATGATCGGTTTGTTTCTTGAAAACATATTTGGGGTTTCCCCTTACACTTATCTTTTGCAAAAATACTTTTAGGTTGGAGTTAAGACTAGGCCAAACAAAATAGTAAAGTATTTCCACATTTTAATTGAGAAACATGATCAACCAACAATAAAAAATAAAGCATGCATACGGAAGCAAATAACAATCAAACAAATAAAATCACACAAAACATGGGTTGCCTCCCAAGAAGCGCTTTTCTTTATTTACGAGTCTTGTAGCTAGACTCAAGGTCATGGGTTACTACGTGATTTCATTATTGGTTCCACTCTCCGATTGTAGATATTCCTTGTAGAAACCAATCACCTTTTTCTCAACCGCCCCCATAATCATTTGGGCAAATTCTTCATCGACTTTATACTTTGGTCCAAGGGCCAAGCAATCTTTTTAGTAAAGACTCCTTTTTTCCCATACATAGTCCATGCCCTTTTTCTTATCCTTCTCATCAATATCCTCAAAAGCACCAACGTTCTCCTTATCAAAACGAGATATAAAGCGAAATTCTTTCATCCTATTAGGCATCCTATAAGTGATACTATCGGTGTTACTTGCAAACCGGATCGTGCCTTTTACCTCATCATATTCTAACTTAGACTCCTCAACAAATGGTTTGCCAAACACAACATTGGATAATTGACAATCAATAACATTAGCAAGATCCTCCACAATCATAAAGTTGGTGACAAAAGTGAAATTACCAATAAAGACACGTAAACCTTTAACTCTCCCGACAAAGTTACAAACTCCACCGGGGTACTTGGGATCCCTTCTTGGTTCAAGTCTTGTTTTCACTATATCATTATAAACCGTTGAGGACATAATGTTGATTGGAGATTTGAAGTCAATGTAAGCATTGCTAATGTGCCTATATCCAATCATACATGGTATCTTAGCATTTTTAGGATCGCCTCTCTTGATCTTAGGTTCAATTATGGTGAAAGGAGATCGCGGGTTATCAATAAGATTATTATAATATGCAATCTCCTCCTTAGTGTGGTATAGATTAAATTAGTCGTTAAGCTTCAGATCCATTTCCTCCTCTTCTAGTCCCTCAACAACATTCACAAAGTCATTAGGCCCTAGGTCCTTATTTGAATACAAGGCGGTTGCTAGGTCACTAAATGTATGTTCGAGTTCAATCTTAATCAACCTATTAAGCTCTCTAAGCTCCCTAATCTCACTCTCAATTCGTTCACGTAACACAGCCACTTCTCTAGGGGAAAGGGGTGGATTCGCGTTTTCCATAATGGTCAACGGAATAGTCAATGAGTTTAATTTACTAACAAAGGCACAAAGAAATGAGATAGACTAAAGAAAACCCAAAAATAAAAAATCTTACTAGAAAGGAATCTAGCAAGTAGACCTAATAAAAAGAAATTCTAACCTAGACAATAACTATTCCCCGGGCTGCGGCGCCAAAAACTTGATGCGTGGGAATCGCAACAGGCTTTACCTCTCGAGGGATCTCGAGAAGCTTACAACCCCCACCAGGCAGTGTACCTGATCGTTGTAGTATAGTATAGTGACAAGTACCGGGGGATTGATCGTTCAGCTTAGGAATAGTGTCGCTAGGATTAGAAAGCCTAATTACTAGTTCTAAAGATGAGGGATGATTATTTTTGTGTTTTTATATTTTATGGAAAGCAAGTAAAAATCTCGGGTTTTGGAAGAGTGGGCAGAATTAGTTGCTATTCAACTAACCCAAAACTAAGATGCAATCAAAATAAAATACAAAAAATGAAAATAAACTAATTATACTAAAGTTGTGAGCAGTAATTGGAGAAAATGTGTTTACTTAGATTTCACTACTCCCTAGATATCTTTTACACGTTAATTACTTGTTATAATTGTATGGATGACGGATCGTATTCCTTAATACCATTCATGGGGTGGCATACATAACTCCCCAATTCTATGAGCTCTTATCTCCTCCTACACCATGCCCAGCACAACTATAGGGATTGTAAACAGTGGCTCATGCATTAAATACAACCAATAAAGACCTAGTACGCCTCGGTTCATGTTTCTTAAGACGTTCAAGCATGTTACCATTTGGAGATCTGCCAGTTTTCTTAAGCCTAACATATAAATCATTCATCCAAGACAAGAATAAACAAGTAATCAACACATAATCAATATCTAGGTTTCATTAGATCTAAGCAAACACAAAAGAGATCTAGCCTAGCATAATGGAATTGAGACAAGAACAAGATATAGACAACCAACACATAGACATATTGATTGAATTAGAAGAACACTTATCTCAATTACAATGCAAGGTATCAAGGGTTTGGAACCCTTGAAAAACCTGTAAAAGTTGCACCAAAATCGTCTTTAGGGTTTCTCCAAAATTTTTCTTTTAAATGTGAAAAACTAGAAAACTATATATAGAAAAATGGGGATGACGGCGTCAAGAACAAAGGTGTGACGCCGTCATTTCGCCGCCAAATACTTCCTCGGACGGCCTTGATCTACTTCTGACGCCGTCAAGGCCTAGGCCGTCACACAAATTACTCTTGACGCCCTGTGTGTGACGCCGTCATCAACTACGGATTTTAATTCTTGGGGTTTGACGCCGTCATGGAATTACTCTTGACGCCGTCACCTTCTGTTCCCAGCATGGAAAATTGAGACTTTGCCGTTTTCTTCACTTTTATGCTCCAAAAACGTCCAAAATGGCTTCTTTTCCAGAATTCACTCTCCAAGTACCTAAAATCACAAAAGGAACGATTTAGGGCAATATTTGATCAAATAAATTCGGATTCGGGCTTAAATGACCCCCTAAAAACGGATCATTTTTCGCCTCATCATATATATATATATATATATATATATATATATATATATATATATATATATATATATATATATATATATATATATATATATATGTGTGTGTGTGTGTGTGTGTGTGTGTGTGTATATATATATATATATACATTTATCACGTCTATATACATATATAAACGATTATATTATCAATAATATTATTACGAGTATTATTTTTAATGTTTGACTTTTAAATATTTATCGAGTCATAGAATTTGGTCACATGTCCGAGTCATGACTCTCGGCTCATAGTCCAAGTCCAACATAAGAATCAAGTCAAAATAAATAAATCAACTCTGTCCAAGTCAATCCCATATCCACGTGCTACAACAAGAAGGTCCGACTACGGCACCCAACTAACCTATCTCCGTCATCTAATGACCGTCTCACAATCGGTCCCCAAATTCCACACCCGACAACACATCTCCAACATAACTCGTAATTCCAAATATACCACAACAAGTCTAAATAAGTAATCCATGGTCAAAAATAACAACCACGACAACAATAATAATCCGACAAGTAAAAATAACAACCGAATACATAACCACTTACGGGTTGATTTACCAAGTCAACCCGGGTCAATATTACACTCGAAACAAGGACATGGGTCCCACCCGAGACCATTAGGTCTCGGCTTGCTCTAGTTCGAGCCAAAACCGACCCAAACAACCCCTTTAGGGTGTCGGCCAAAAATCCGAACGACCACAAGGGTCAACCAAACATCACAATCAAGCACCAAGAGTCCAAAGTTCATCAAATGGCCAAAATAATACAACAAAAACCCAAGCCGAGAGCAATAGCTCTCGGTTTAGCCTCGACCCATCGAGAAAAATCATGAACCCGGATACCAAACACTTTTCTTAACCCATTTCATCAAAAACCCATTTAAATCTTGCGTTTATATCCATGAAAACCCGAAAAGAAAACAAATTCATGACCCTAGGTCACAACTTTAACCAAAATACGAGTCAAAACTCGTCCTACCTTCGATTCCCAAGACCAAATCGAAAGAATCTTCAAAACCAAGAAAAATGATGACGAATTTGTGGTGAAATCGAGATGAGAAAGTAAGATATAGGGTGCGTGTTTATGTAGATCGGGTAGAGAATGATGTGGGGAGTCGATTGGTGGTGTTGGTGTTGATGGGGGAGCGGCGGTGACGGCGGTGGTGGCCGGAAAAGGTGGCGGCTAGGGTTTGGGGGGATGAAGGTGAAGTGTAGAAAGAGAGAGTGTGAAATTGGTGAGGGTGTTGTGTTTGTGTTGTGTGGTCAAAACCACATGGACGATTTTTGTATTACTCCTCAAAAAAAAAGAAAACAAATTTTTTTTATTAATAATAATAGTTTTATTATTAGGGTGGGTGAGGTAACCCAATGTAACATACACGGACCAAAACCCGAAACTTTAAATAACCAATCAACTTTCTCAAACCGAACTCGTTCCAAAAATAATCAAAACCTCGCGATACGTTCCAAAATAATAATATCCAAACCAATATTAAAATAATTAAAATGTTAGGTTAACCTAGTGCCGGAGTCAAACTAGTGCCAAAATAACGATCTCAAAAATAAATCATCACGAAAGAACCACCAAACCATAAATAAATAATCAAATTCTCATAATTAACGTACGATTAAATTCACAGTCCAACGTTCATAAAACATCTCGTCACAATAAATTTTTCAAAAATTTCAAAATTATAATTTTTAATGTAATGCGGGTTTCAAAAACGGCTCCCTATTTTGCCAGTTGTCACAACGTTATTCATCATTGATCAACTCAATGACTTCTTGTATATGTCTTAATTAAAAGACATAACAAGTTAACGTCTTACTTTATTATAAGTCTTGTAATAATTAAAATACTTCATATTTATAACTATACAATAAAGTATAAACATGTATAATTAAAGTAATTATGAACACCATCATTTGGTTTCACTACTTCATTTATTTATGTCATTCTAAGAATACATAATTATTGAAGTAGTATTATAATACTTCATGCATTTATGTCATTTCAATAATACATAAATATTATAGTTGAAGTTGTCTTGTTATCATATTGACACATGTTCTAATAGATGTCTAATTTAGAAACAGTAAATTATCCATGTAGGTCTCACGCATACATAGAAATTCACCTTGTTGTTGGAATTTAGTCTGCGTCTCACGTTTACTAAATTTCAACACCAAGTGTTTCTTAGACTAGATGTATTAATCATATTAGAACTATAGTCTCTTACTTTGCAGTTAAGAGAATCATTTAAATCATATTCTTATGTGTTGTACCTTGCACATAATGAAGATTTCTCCCACTTGTGCATGAAACAACACCATGTATCATATTAACAACACGCATGCGCTTGTTAATGTGAACAATATGATTTGTGTCGTTAGCATAATTAGTAGATAGTTACTCAATTAATCAAGGAAATGCACATGATTATCCTTGAAAATATTAGTGTCTCTATTTGGAAAGTAATTATCTTGATATATTCAAAAGATAATGTAACACCCCCTAATTTGTAACATGGCAGCGGAAAAGTAATTAGGGTGTTACGGTGAGGATCGAAGTCATAATGATAGAAAACGGCTCGAAAGAGACGTTTTAAAACATAAATTCATTTATAAAAATTCAAATACAAGAGGTCACTATCAGAGTATTATAATAAAAGTCTTGATGTTTTAAACTGAATCAAACATCTTTTATTTTACACCATTATTGAAATAAAGTAGATAAGTTTTGAAGTTTTGCCGCCCGTTCCATGCTTGCTTCCCTTGCTAAATACCTGAGATACATGTTTAAAAGTCAACAAAAATGTTGAGTGATATCATAGAGTTTGAATTTAGCAATCATTTTGATACACAAGTAAGATTGTATTGGAAATACAATGAGTTTGAAAATTGATATTGCAGTATATATATTGCTCTAAGTCTCATGACACGCAAAACGTTAACAAATACCGTAAAAACGGAGGTGTTTATCAAATCAATGATAATTTTTCCCTCGTGTAATAGGGGATTTGCCAATTCCTATTTTTACTCAAATATAATTATCACGACTAATACGACTAACCACATGCATAATGGCATTCCGTCAAGTATTAATGGGATAGGCTGTCAAACCTTAAATAGATCTATTCATTATATTCGCGTTCACATAATAGTGATTAATGGTTCATGATCAAGGGTCTTTTGGCAATAGCTAACTTAGGCATATATCAAGTCAGGAAGCATATAGAAAATTACTTGTGATCTGTTTATAACATGTATCCCCCTCACGGAGTTTGAAAATAAGTAAATGTGAGGCTATAACTCACCTTGATTGATACTGAAATGAAGAAAATAAAGTCGGACGAATTTATGATAACGGCTTCAAAACACAACCTGATAAATAGATTTATCTGAGAATTTGACCAAATACTATTTGGTAAATATGAACGAATAACGAATAATAATTACTCGTTATGACGAATAGGTGATGTGCAATGTAATTCTTGTGATATGCATGATATGACAAAATATGATATTTAAATTATCCATCGAAGTTTTACCTTTTTAATCGTAAGTAAAAATATTAACTTTTGAAATATCGTTATATATATTATTAACGTTACGTTAAATAATATATATAAGTAAAAATAAAAGTTTAAATGTAATACGAAATAAATTTACGAAAATAGAAAATAAATAAGAATGATAAATAGATTATGTTTAGTCTTTGTCTCTTTTTCCAATTTTACCATTTTTACTCTAACGATATTTGCGTTACATCGTTAGTCCTTTTTATAAATATGTTCAACTATAGTCCTCTAATTGTCCAATAATCAATACTAGGCTTAGAATATTAACTTTCATCAATTTTTACCCTTAAGTTTCTGTTTTACAGATTTAGTCCTTACTTTTCAATATTTACACTTTTAGTCCTTCTAGGTGTCGTCGCGTTACATTTTTAGTCCAAAATTACAAAAATGATTATAAAAATTTTCTAAAATTTTCCGTGGCTTATTAAGTCAATAATAAGCTGATTTCAACTGCTTATTAAATAAAAAGCTTATTTTTTAGCTTATGGGCTTTTAACGAACCAATTCAAGGCCCGCTAAGATTTTTAGAGACGAGGGCATGGAAAATGTCTTGGGCATGGCCTTGGACTATTTTTATGATTCTAAAAACATTTCATATGGGCCCAGTGGGCTTATGGATCGTGATTTCTTATTCGGCTTGGAATGAGCCCAAGCGAATTATATAAAGTTTTTAACTAAATTTGGTTTTGAAAAATCTGGTTCTTGTCGATTCAAAATGGATCAATTTATGTGTCAAAACGTGAGTATTTTTACAAGTTATATAAATGAAAGTAGTAGTTTTCTTGGTGGTCTATTGAGTCGTGTAGTAATATAGTATTCTTGTTGCGTGAAATTTAAAGTTATACGAGTGTTCTGTAGCATGTTTGAATCGGTTATATATTTGAAAAACTTGAAATTATTTCTAAGTGTTTTACTAAATTTTCATACGATGGACATGGTTCAAAATAGATTCGTGTAATGCATGTAACGTTGAAACTAACGTGAATTTTGTGTGCTACGTGACTCCTAGGCCTTCCAAGATAGAGGCTAGTCACGTTTAGTGTTATATATGACAATATATACGTAAATATAATATGCAAAGTGATATACGATCGTACAACTATATAAACAAGGTTCATGACTATATTAAACGTGTGAACTTGATGGAACGAGTAAGAAATAACTTACAACACCCTTGAGGTGGTAGAGAATCGAGAATGGAGGTATGGAACACAAGGAATATCTCGTTCAAAGTATAACCCAAACGTTATACGTATAAATCAAACCGATAACCCTTTTCTTGCGTCCAAACTAAATAGAAAACGATTTCTGGCTTGTAGAAGTAGTTTTTAGGAAGAAATAAATATTTGAGAACGTATGAGAATGGTGAGAAACGGGTGCATGCATGTATGCTATATATGGTCTCAAAATATAACACATATATGTGAAATATTTCAAGGAAACCTTACATACTATTGCATGTCAGTAAAACCTAGGCTAGGGTGATTTATATATTGTTAAAATATAGAATGAGAGTGCACGAAATGTGGGAATTGTCTTGGTGAATCATGCTCATGTCGACCAACCATATTTATATGTATACGATTTGCTAAATCGTATACCAATTGAATATAACTGATCCTCTTTGACATTTGAACATAAAATCATCTTAGAAATGTTATTAGGAACACGTAGGAACAAACAGGAATCAAAACGGTTAAGTTTTGAATAAATTATAAATCGATTGGGTTGAATATAGGTCGATCACTTTGCCATTTAAAAACGTATCTAACGTCGTCCAATGAACTTGGGATTTGACACACTAATATTTGGCTAGGTGGTAAACGAGATGGTGTAAAAATATTGGTATGTCGTGTATAAGAATCGAGAATAAACGAGGCGTTTTGTGGCTTGATTACTATTCGATCGGATGAATTATTAAGAATTTGGAAGTTGGGCTTTTGGTTTTGGGCTTATGAATAGTAAACGAGAGATGGGCTGAAAAATAATTAAGGGCCTGGTTGGATTATAATTGTAATTAGGAAATTAATTAGGATTAGTAATTATAATTAGGATTTAAATGAAATGTTTAGTTTTCGGGTAATGTGTCGAGGATTAACTTCGTCATTTCGTGTATTATATTATTTTGTGATAACGACAAAATAATATAATAAGAAAAATTTTAAATTTTTCAGAGAAAATGGGAATTTAGAAATGATAACGAAAGATTATATATTATTAACGATATAATTACAAGAAATTTTTACAAGGTTCTACAGATAATATGAGTTACAATTAAGACAATAAGTCTTATAACTCCCACTGAATTAGAGAACATTACAATAATCCCTTATTCAGCCATAAGAACACAATGCTCCCACTGAATTTGACAACATTGTAAATGTTTCATTATCAGTGAAAGGAAATAGTGTACTATTTACTTTCCTACATCTTTTGAGAAAACTCATTCCAACAATTATATATATAGGTTCTAAAAGAATGTATTCTACTACGTAAATGTGATTCATCACATTCCAAACTATTAACTTGACAAAACTGAGCATGCAATTTATTCCTGAATAGATTTACCATTTCAACAATTGTATGTAGTATCTTTAAATGGACAAATTATAACAACTAGATAAAATAATCTAATTTGTCTTTTACCATTTTGTAGTAATAAGTCTAGATTCTGTTTAAATAACTCATAAAATGCAAATACTCTTACTATTAAAGTTTGCTATGAGTTATGTATTTAGAATTTAGACAATACTAATATTCCTATTATACCTTTCTCATTCATGAAAAGGAATATGATTAAATCTAACACTTCTCTTAATGGAAAGAAGACTATGTTTACGGTTCATCGTTGCATTAATACATTAAAAGAATTTGCAAAATTCAATTTTTAGTATTATCGATAATCAATATTTTCAAAAAAACATAATACCCATGGATATATTCATATAACCATCATAGTTTCTTGAAAATCTAGGATATAACTTTTCATAATTTCACTACGTCAGTTGATCTGCCATATAATGAAAGTACAAAAGATGGTAATCTATCGAACAATAATTGGCAAACAATTTTCCAATTCCTAGATCATTATGGGATTTACATCAAATTGATTCATCAATTTGCAATGTAAGCATGTTTCATCCCATCTCATGCCTTAAGTTCTAGGTCTCACGCATCAACTTAATTAAGTCGTCTAACTTAGAAACTGTAAATTCTCCATGTGTGGTCTCACGCACACTCGAAATTTTACCTTGTCATTAATCTTTGGCCTAGGTCTCACACATACCAAAGAATTAATTCCAAGTGTTTCTTATAGTTAGATGGCATGTGACTTAAGTTTAAGGGTATTTTGTTTTGATGTGTAAATCAAAAGATGTATAAAGATGCATGCACTCATCTTTATGACATATGTTTTCAAAACAATTTTTATTTACCGGTTCGCTAAGAGTAAATAAAAAACTTTGTACTTGAGGTACCGGGTTCACCGATTAAAGAAGAACCTCCAATTATCGCCCACTATATCTTACTTTTACAAGAGTCATAAAGACTCAAGTTACTTCAGATAATTACCACCAAAGTGGCGCGTGAAATTGAGGTAAATCACCCTTAAGATGATATTGTACATAAAATAGTGATATAGATGGTCTAGATCGGCACACAAGTTGTTGTAGAGAACCAGTAGGAGCGAGATCTTTAAAAACCCCTCTCTACAAGGACTTGGATGGCAATTTTCGTCCCACCTTACACTATTTATACAAAAACATCAATCAAGTAAAAGTTTATGAACTCAATCTTAAAAAACATATTAACAACTTTTACAATAAAGATCTCGTCGCGAGGATGCATTTAACGCATTACGGCATGTAAGGCCAACCCCTAAGTATGACACATAAGATCTCATATTGTAAAGTTCTTAATAATCATGTTTCACCATTATTAGTCCAATTAATTTTTTTCTTAAAATTACCCTTTTTATTGCTTACAATTCTGTCAAACATTAAACAATAAAACACAAGTAATCACAAAAGAAAACAATTAAACAACTAATAATCAAACAATTATAAAGGTGAAACAAATAGCCACATGCAAACTTGATTTAGATAAACCCTAAAATCAATTCTAGGTTTTAACAATGTGTATAATTAACTAAAGCTTTCACTTTGCACAAGTGAGCCACATACATCGGATAACCGACTGCTTAAGCTAGAGTTAATTAATACACCACATAGCACGTAAATTGATTTTAATTATAATTGGGATATTCCCCAATTTTAGATATATCTAATAATTACATGTGAAATCAATTACTAACAATTAAACTATAATCCAATCCATGACTAACATGCATGTTTCGTCATGGATTCGTGCATAACAATTAGCACATAATTAAAGAAAAAATTAAACCACAAACCCTAATTAGGGTTCATGGAAATCGATCCCCTCCCAATTAAGGGTTAGGGTTTCTATTTTTTTAATTAAACCCTAGATCCAAGAAACACCAACATGTCTATCTCAACCAATTAACAATTAGGTCACAAGATACGTTCAATTAACACATAAATCTTGTTTACAACATAGGGTTACTAATCCAATTAATATTAAAATCCACAAACCCTAATTTGGATAAAGGAGTGATCGACCCCCCCAAAAATTAGGGTTTTAAAATTTACAAGCCCTAGATCTCAAAACAATCTTAACATTTATCTAAAACATTAAAGATCCAATTTTTATGTGTTTTATGTAATCAATTACATGTTATAGCAAACTCATGATACCACTGTTAGAATTAAAGTATCATGACAATCATATAAATTAACTAAATCGTGTAGTCACATATTGCGGAAGCGTATGATCAATTATAACACATAATAGATTAACATAAATTAAAAAGGAGCGTACCTTTAGGTTCTAGCAAGAACAATAACCTAACTTTAATAATCTTGAACATGTGAAGAACCCTAATTAAGGTTTATATGGATTAATGATTAACCCCTTACCGTTTTGTTAATCGATCCAAGATATAATCAATAGTGTGCTTGTACCACGTTTTATGTTCTTGTACACACGTACTATTAACGAATTAAAATAAATGCTAATTTAAATAATACACAAAACAATTTTGTTTTTAAGAAAAACAAAATAATTCGACTAAATAAAACAAACCACCAAACTCTTTATGTGTTTTGTTTATGTCGATCACAGTAACCAAAGTACAAGAGAACCATAAATAAGCTATACATGTATATGCGTGATATGACATCACATGTATATATGTTACAGTGACCTTAATAGTGTGGAGACGGAGACGGTACGGTTTTCAGGCAGACGCCGTTAATAATCCCCACTGCGCTAGCGTGAACCCGGTTAAGACAACATAGTCTGGGTATGTGGTGGATGAGGGCCTCCCTTGGGGTAGGTGCGACTCTTCTCCAAAAAATGAAAAGTCACCGTTCAAAAAAAAATACGGAATAGTTATTAACGTGTACAAGAGTTATGCAAAATAAACCCTTGACCTTGCTTTTATAGGATAACAAAACTTAGGGAACAAGTTATAGTTTGGGTTCTAGATCTTTCTTGTTCTCTATTTTTTATCCTTGGTCCTTATCTTTGTATGTTAGTCAATTTTCGCCTATTACTAACGTTCTTTATTTGTTTTGTGTAATTAATAATTAAATATAACTTTTTATATTAATTATTAAACTTTAATTCTCTTGCGTAAATTGTGCAATCCCGTGATCTCGAGTTTGATTATAGACATATACGTATTAATATTTATCCATAACTCTAACACATACATTAGACCAGTGTCTAGTTTGTTGGAATGTTTTCATTTGTAACATAAAAGTCATGTACTCATGTTCCACTTTATATTCATAAGATCTTCTCACTTGAACGCTCTTATTGGTCTTAATTAAAAACATAACATGATTTCTGCACCCAAAAGAATATATAACATGGTTTGTATATATATAGTTAGTTACTACTAGCCATTTTACAATGTCAAGTTTATTCATACTCAAATTACAATACTTAACATATAACAGAAGCAATATATATATCTATATATATAAAGATGAAAATGTCACTTCAAAAGTAATACAGTAATACTAACATTACATGCGTAAGTTAACTAATCAAGGAGTAGCTTTTTTAGATGCCGGCGGGATCAATGGAATTGCTGGAATTGCTGGTAATCCTGGTAGTCCTGGTAGTCCTGGTAGTCCTGGTAATCCTGGTAATCCTAAGTCTTTTTGGCTACATAGTTCGGGTTTGAATGTGAAGAATCCAGCTGAGAAAACGTGTGTTCCCGCGGTTTTTGATTTGTAATTGATTTGTGATGAGGTGGCAGTTGCGGCTACTGAACAATAGGGTGAGCCGCTGCTGAGTAGTTTAACTGAGCATGCTTTGATCTTGTCGAGGTTTTTGCTGATGGAAAGTGGTAGTTTGGCTTCAAATTCTCCGTTTTCGTTGGTTTTTACTTCTTGGCGGAAACGTTGTTTGTCATGGTGGCTGCCACATTCCACCGCCACGGTCGCGGCTGCACAGATATTTGATACCTATTAGTAAAGGGGATTTATGCAGTGTTACATTAAAGTAAATGGATTATTACAAATTTTGGTTATTTGTTTTAAACCAAACTTACACAACCACAAGTCCCAAAACTTTTCAGTAACTAAATATATAGCTTATGGTTTTAATAGTTCATTTGCGCAAAGTAAAATAATTTCACTATTGGAGATACGTATATCTAAAAATTCGAAAAGATCTCGAGCTTATTTAGCTAATTATAAGCTAATAAACGAACCCATCTTGCACATGTGTGCATAATGGACTTTTGTACCATCAACAATATGCATGTTCTGTTTTATGGTATCTTTATGAAAACGATTTGTATGAGTAAACACATTTCTAGAATATTTCTAAACGCATATGTGTTCATTCATGACCGTAAGGCATATATTTCACATACTCGTGGATTAGTGTCACTTGTCTCGTGGTCCATTTCATGCACATGTTACACTTCACATTTTTATTGAACACAATTTATAAGTTTATCTAGAAGAACTTATACATATCTTTTTATTTGACAAAAAATTGTACATCAATTTCATTTTCACAAAAATATACTCCCTCCGTCTCAAAATTATTATTAGGAGACAAAAATCACACACTTTAATAAAAGTGAAACCGTTACAATTTTCAACCACTCAAATATAATATTCTCCAACTAAATTATCCTTTTATTAATTAAAATAGAAAATGAACTATTATTTTGGGACATAAAAAAAAAAATATGAATATTATTTTGAGACAGAAGTAGTAGATTTTTTGTTTTTTTTTTTTGGATCCTAAACTACTCTTACATGTTATTAATCCAATAAAGTAAAAAAATACAACAAGATCAAGTGCAAGAACCTGGGATGAAGTGGGAGGGTTTAGATACTTCTTGATGGAAGCAAGTATCACAATAGACGGTTCCGACAAGGACGGCTGGTGCTCGCAGTTGTTTCCAATGCCCGTGTGCATCGGAAACACCATTCAAGGAGAAATATAGGAACAACACCATGAGTGAAACCCATGAAGACATTTTGAAAGTTGTGTTTGATTCTATCTTGTTGTGAAGAGGTAGTTGATTATATAGGCGATGTGTATTCACGAGGGTTTTGTACTTATTCATTATGTCGATCCTGCAAAAACAAGTATAACTCCAAACCAAACTATTAACAAAGTATTAACAATAGAAACAAAATTAATGGAACGTCGACCTTGTTTACAATTAACAAGTTTAGCAATTCATAGCGTGTAATATCTTACTTTTGTTCAACATTTTTAGACCGAATACATAGAGGGGTGGCAATTATCGACACGACACGATAAACGACACGAATCCGACACGAAGTTAAACAGGTTTGAGTTGAAGATAAACAAGTTTGGGTCAAAAACAAGTTAACCCGTCTAACCCGTTTAATAAATGGGTCGTGTTTAGGTTGAGTAAATATTAAACAGGTCAATCCATGAACCCGTTTAAGCATATAAAACTCTAAAAATAAAATACATAACATGCCTTTTTATGTTGGATGTGGATTAAGTGTATTGTGTTATATACTTAATAAGATTGAATTACGATTATGTCTCATATATCATAGAAATTACTGCTTATAACTGAGAAAATTGTCGTATATTTATTTGTTTGTTATTTTTATCTTATTTTAAATCAATGTATCATTTTTGCATTTAAACTTGTTAAATCAAAAAATCATCAACCTTATTCACTACCTGGCCTATTTATTTAAACAGGTTAAATGGGTCAAAAATGAGTTACATGTGTTATGCAGGTGTGGGTTAGGGTTGAGTTTTTTTACACGATTAATAAATGGGTCGTGTTTGGGTAGAGGTTATACTAACGCGCCAACACGCGAACCCGAATAGGTTAACAGGAATAAGACTCGATTGTCACCCCTAGATACAGTGGTTCACATCTTCACCTCACGTCAACGTCACACCACCCTTATTTCCCACCCAGATACGTGCCGGTAGGGGGCTGGCCGGTGCTTAGCCACCCCAACTAGCCCATAAAAACCCCAAGTCTATTCAAGTAAAATTAGCCAATGGCCCATTATTTAAGGGAATATTTTAAACTGCCCCTCATATGTTATTGCGACATACCAAAGTAATAAAGTGCTGGCCACTGCTGGTGCTACTATCTACTTCTATTTATTATACGATTGGTTGTCCATTTTTTTTTTCCGTGTATATATCTATTTAATATTGATGGTAATTCACTACTAAACGTTCTATATGTACTCTTGATTTTATCTGTATTCATATTTTAGTTGGGCAAATTTTGTTTAAACATACATAATAATTTTAGAACAACGTATGTTTACTTCAAATTGAAGTTAAAAGCATTAGTGTGAATTTCTTATATTTCATCAAATTTTTGTTTGGTATAGAATATGATGGTGAACATATATAGTTTGATATATGCATTCAAATTTATTTTTAAAACAAGTTAGTTTATAACTCAATTGATCGACATGTATTGACATTATAACTATAGGATCGATGTGACTTTGTTACTGTGTTTCATCTCATGATTTATCCGTTTATTTTTGTGGTTATACAAAAAAAAATTCGAGGCCCCCTCAACTTCAAATCATGGCTCCGCCCTGTTCCCACCACTTTTACCTTGTAATAATCACTCATCCTTTGTCTTTCAAAAAAAAATAAATAAATAAATAAAAAATAAAAATAAAAAATCACTCACCCATTACCGTTTACCTTAAATGCACACATACACACAAAACACTCACAAACGTTCAAAGTTATCGATAGTCACCACACGTGGAAACTAACGGCCCGTAACAATGGACTACGCTTGGTGAAGGTGGACTATGTGTAGACTATCCTCATTAGGTCAGCCATATGAACAATGTGCATTAAACTTGATTAGAGAGAGCTATATTGTTATACTTTTATCGCACCATAATAAGTATCAATTTTGTATGTCACACATAGTTTTACAAGAGTACAAACTAAAATATATAGTATGATAGATATTTATTATGAGATGAAAGAAGTAATATATAGTGATTAGTTTCGTTTAATAGACAGGTTTTGATGAATGTGTGAAGTAAATATGCATATAGGACGTCGACGTACTCATTCTGATTTCCAAACTTTTTTTTTTACTGCTTGTACATATTAGAGGCATCAATCCAAAAAGATAATTTTGTTTTCTTAAACATGGTTCATAGTCGTAAGTCGTAACTATCACTTAAATCATTCTTGGATAACAAACTCATCTACCCAATCACAATCTTCACATGTGGCTATGCAACAAGATATACATGAAATAACATGTCAAATTGTCAATGCCATACAGTAATAATTAATAAAGTTGCCTGTTTCCCTGATATGGCCGAAACATCAAAAAGGACAAAAGAATTTGACTATGGAGAGAGTTCGTAAGCTAAAGCTTCACGTAAATGGTTCAGGCAACAAGTATAATATAATACATGAAAGTAAATATTATGATTACCCGTTATAGACCCTGATGCTTTATTTTGTGACATATAATTTAAAAATTCGTTATAGTATGTTATAACATTTGCTATATATATGGGCATCTGGTGAATAAAATCAAATAGCGTTTATGTTATTTTGTTACTTGCTTAGATGGGTATGTAAACTGTTATAAGGCATGTTCCAACATATGGTGAATTCGTGATATTGTTTAAGGCTACCCGCAATAAAGTCGGTCGACTTTCGGTCCTTGAAGGTTGACAAGGGTCGTCCTTGCTGTGGGGTAAAGGTCACTGAGGGTCGGCTTATGCTTTTTTGGAGACCAAGGTCGAGAGGTCAACCAAGTTCTTTGATTGTTTGTGTGTGTTTTAATTAGTTAAATGTATTTTTGTGAGCTATGTTTTTTGTAATGTAGGTTGTCTTACTGTGCCTAAAAGGTCGGTTGTAAGAAACAAAGAAAATAGTTGGTATCCCAATCTTTAGTTCCATTTATTTGAGCATGCATTAGCTTGTGTGATTTTCATGGTACCTGCATATGATAACTAAATTAAGAAAAAAAGAAGACCAAGTTAATTACAAAGATCTAAAAGATACTTATCTATAACAATCACCTAAATATGTAAGAAACAAAGAAAATAGTTGGTATCCCAATCTTTGGTTCCATTTATCTGAGCATGCATGATCTTGTGTGATTTTCATGGTACCTGCATTTAATAACTAAATTAAGAAAAAAAGAAGACCAAGTTAATTACAAAGATCTAAAAGATGTATGAATTATCTCCAAAATGTTGCAAAATAGAATTTACATACCGCTACCAACAATCAAATATCTAAAAGATGTGTGAATCATCTTCAAATGTACATACTAAATGTGATTTTGGCCGGTTTATATAGGCATGAATTAGGTTAAATCATTAATTATTCTTGCAACCTTTCGCAACCTTTGCACTTCATCTAACTGACTTTTAATTCTATACTCCTTTCGTTACATATTAAGTGTTCACTTTGACTTTTTTGAGTCTTTCTTATTCAACTTTGACCGTAAATATGTTTATTTGTGCTAATATAATACTTGATGAAAATTATACCAATGAAAATACGTTTAAACCCCCAATCCGTTCATATATGTTGCATTAAGTATTATACAACACAAATAATAGAAATAAAGTCAAAATTGAATAAGAAAGACTCTAAAAAGTCAAAGTGAACACTTAATATGGGACGGAGGTAGTACTAAATGTCATGTGATCAATTCGGGTAACTTTTGCACTTCATCTCCTTTCATGATTGTATAGTTATTATGAGGCTGCATTGAATTCCGAGCATTAGCTATCATGTACTTTATGCAATCTTGATTCTTACACCATAAATTATAGGACTGAATCTTATAGTGTTATAGATTATTGTCCTCAATCGCAACATTTTACTATTTTCAAAATCAGCAAAAGTTATGTGTTATGACAACTTCTGCAAATATAAATAAAACCATCAAAAAGTACATATAGATACATGCCACTATAAGGCTGCATGCAGAAGGGGGCAATGATCGATACATACGATCGATCTTAGTCGATCGCTGCTTGTGTGGGAATTCGGTCGAGCAACGAAAATGAACCAACTAGGTCGTGATCACGATCGACATTTTACAAACTATTCTTTTTGAAAATTAGCCGTTGGCTTGAATAAAAAAAAATTCTTTTAAATACCTTATTTCACAAACCTCATTTCAAACCTCATTCAATCACACCATGAATTCTTTCGAGATCTTTTTTGCCAATTCGTCTTCGGATGACAAAAATGAAGTTAATACCGAGTTTTTGATGTTTGCGGATGATTGTTGGGAGGCTTATCAAGCGTCACAACCTAAAGAACCACGAAACCAAATTACCAGGGATTGTTTGGGTGCTCATAACCATTTAGTGACTGCTTACTTTTGCGCTAACCCAACATACGGCGAAGAACAATTCCATGATCGTTTCCGAATGAGCCGAAGACTATTCACACGAATTGTTCGAGAGGTAACCGATCATTCACCTTATTTCCAACAAACTCCTAGTTGTGCGGGCTTACTTGGTATTTCTCCATTGATGAAAGTTACTTCTTCAATTCGTGAATTGGCATACGGAGTGAATCCTGATATGCTAGACGAGTATGTGCAAATGGGTGGGTCAACAATTCGTGAGTGTCTCTATAAATTTTGTGAGGTCATCATGGAGTTATATGGTACAGAGTATTTGCGAAAGCCGACGGTTACTGACGTTGACAGACTCTATGAGCATCACTATCGAGTTCATGGTTTTCCTGGCTTGATAGGCAGCATTGATTGTACAGATTGGCCGTGGGAGAATTGCCCACATGCTTTAAAAGCACAATTTTGTAGGGGTGATCACGGGAAAACTCCTTTCATTTTATTGGAAGCGATCGCCTCCCAAGATTTATGGATTTGGCATGCGTTCTTTGGTGTCGCCGGGATGAATAATGATGTAAATGTTTTACGTGCATCGCCTATTTTCAATGATCTCAAAACGGGGAGAGCACCGGATGTGGAATTCTTTGCTAACGGCGTGCCTTATAAACGGGGATATTATCTTGCTGATGGGATATATCCGGAATACTCTGTTATTGTGAAGTCCGTTAAAAATCCAGGGATGCATGATGAAAAGCGTCAATTTTATAAGAGGATGCACGAAGCAGCAAGAAAAGATATGGAACGTGCTTTTGGTGTACTAAAGAAGAAGTTCCTAATGATTAAACATCCGGCTAAGGGATTTAACAAAGAGCGTCTTGGACATATTATGTACACATGCATCATATTACATAATATGATAATTCAAGACGAAGGGCAGGGGATATCTCCCGAATTCTTTCCAGCGGAGTAGCACTGTTCTTATGACCCTTTAAGAACGCATAAGGAATCGCTGGTAATTACCAGGGAGATATGCAACAAAACAACTCATCTTAACCTCAAAGCCGATTTGGTGGAAGACATTTGGCATCATCATAATCCAAACTAATTTGGTCGTTTTAATGTAATTTGAATAAGTGTTGTAATGTTTTTTTATTTTATTTTAATTAATATGTAACGTTTTAATTATTAATGAAATTTGAGTTTGTGTTAAAAAAAAATGAACTAGGTTGCCCTTACTGGGGCACTGAATCGTCTGCAGGTCGCTGGAGAGAGAAAGCTGACGTGGCAGGGAAAAGTAAGGGGATTGAATCCCCTTACTGCAAGTAGCCTAATAAGATGTTAAAAGGTGATATATAATCAAACAATCATTTTTTACCATATCATTCTTGGTTGTACAACTAAAAGATCAGGTGGTTCAACAACCTAAAGCTTTGACGTTTGAACACAAAACCTGATGTTTAAGGGATTTCCATATTATTCTATTTGAGGATTAAACAAACAAAATGACAAGTGTTACATTGCTATTTAATTCATAGAAACCAATTTGATTGACATGAACCTTGTGTATTCAGAATATAAAAAAATATCCAAGTTTTTGTAAAAAAAAGTTGGCCAAATTCAAGAAGGCTTGCATATTACATGAGCATGTTATGCCATAATAATGACATAAGAGTAAACGAATTAGACCATTATCTTGCAACTTTCGACCATATCAAGTGAAATCTCAAGAACTTTCTTAGACAAGCGAAATCTTTCTATTTAAAATTTCAGAACTTTCTTAGACAAATGAAATCTCAAGAAGCTTGCATTCAAAAGTAAGCATATGACGTGCTAAACTCTATCACAAGTAAGGTAAGAAATAAAAAAGAGTTTGCCAGTAACCATCATAACATCCCAAGGTATACCCGATGCTTTTTAAACAAACAGGATACTCTTAACATATTAGTTTGCTTGACATTAATAAAATATGGGAAATCTTAAGTTCAAATGGATTAGAGCGGGTGGAAAATAGAGCTTCAATGGTAGACATAAAAAAACCCTCTGAGTCTATACATGTACAATGAATGATGCTTTAAATAGAAACAGCTCAGATGGCAAGTGTAACACCCCCAATTCATGGTTGCAGCGGAATTCAAACTGGGTGTTACTCGACGGCACAATAGTCACAATGATAGAAAACGAACTCCAATTGAGTCGTTTTAAAAGATTTATCATTCAAATTATATAAATATCAGAGATTACAAAATGAGGTCCCAATTGGTTCCATGTTTACAATGTATAATAAATGAGTTTTGAATGATAATAAAATTTATAGCCCTCTTGAGTATCCGTGTCCTTCCGTGCCATCCTTGATCGTCATGAACCTGAAATACATGTTTGAGAGGTCAACACAAAGGTTGAGTGATATTCATAGAGTTTGTTAAATTGTTTGAACACAATATGTTGGTAGTGTGAGTTATAGGCTCACACCAATGTTTGGAAAACAAAACAGGTAGGCTACGTTATTATACGCCCGGAACATGTATTATACACTAAGCTTATGACACCATAACGTTAACGTGTACCAATATCGATCGGCAGATTTATCCCGGTAGGTACTTTGCTAACATACCTAAATCTCAAATATTAATGCATTTGTTTGAACTTAGTCAATACAAATGGGATTCGTCAATCCCAATAGGCCTATTCACAATATTTGCGCTCACTATTGCTAGTGATTAAATGGTTCATAATAAGGGATCTCGGTTTAGCAAGGTTGGTACTTAGTGATAATAAAACAATCAGGCAAGCATACAATTTAAAAACATTGTGCTCGGTTAAAAATAGCATGTATTCCCCCCAAGGGTTTGTAAAACAATTAAGTAATGGAAAGTGGGGCTATGAACTCACCTTAAGTAAGATAGCAAGTAATGAATGTGATGGTCGAATCGCGAAGGTTTCTATGAGCAACCTATAATAGAATGTTGCGACTTAGGATCGGAGTAAAGAATATAACGGAGTGCCTATATATATCTTGCATTTAGTCCATGATGTGGTATGATGTATATTGTAAGTCTTTGAAAGTAATGATTCATGAAACATGTATGTTTTGTATATCGTTTACTACCGTTCGGGCCGACATAATTCAGAAGTCATGTTAGTAAGCGTTCGAGGAGCCAGGACACTTTAACTCGTAAATCCACAACTCAACTCGATGGCTTACATAATGAACTCCTCACATGAGGCTCCCTACTATTGTAGTAGTTGATGAAATATATAGATATAAGTTTTGATCCGAAAGATTACATGTCCGATATTTGAATAAACTTAGGAAAGTTTATTTGTACATGAAGATTGTTATTAGGGGTAGTTTCATAAGTCTTGAATGACCATTTTCTCTTGGTAATATCTCATGGTTTCCTTTTTAAGTGAAGTAGATCCAAATTGCTTGTTCATGTTATCGCCTAATTCATTGTTTCATGTTTACGCCTATGTAAGTTGTTATGGTCATTTCTTCATGGCTTGATGAGGGTGCAAATACTCATCATTTTTGTCTTATATGAACTGCCAAAACATACAAAAACACTCAGTAATGCATCAAAATACTAAAAATATTTCAAAATTGTGTTTTATATGTCTTAGATGCAAAATGAGCAAAAACAAATGAAAAACGCACAAAGTTTGCAAAATTGGCAGTTTCAATCCCTCAACTTTCATAAAATTACAAATCTAGTCCCTGGATATTCAAAATATGGAAAATCATCACCAAAGGTCATTTTGAAATCATAAGTTGTCATATTTAGTCCTTTGGTGAAAAATTGGAAAGTTTTGGAAATTTACACTTTTGGTCCCTGGAGTTTCTGATTTTGGCAGATTCAGTCCCTGGTGGGATAATTTTGAGAGAAAAATCATTTTTGGTCCTTGTAAATTCAAATTGTTCAATATGGATCCTCGGATAAAAGTTTTTACAAAATGACAAGTTTAACCCCTAAACTTTTAGAAAATGTCAATTTTAGTCCTCGGGGTTCAAATTTTGGAAAATTGTAAATTTGATCCTTATGATTTTCAAACTTTTCAATAGTGGTCCTTATAATAAAGTTTGGAAAAAATCATAACAGGTCCCTAATCTTTTCATTAATTACAATATTGGTCCTTGTGATTATACACTTTGCCATTTGGATCCTTTGATATTACTTCCACCCAAAAGCACCCCTACCTGATCCATCAACACACCTGGCCCATCACATCCAGCCCAACCCCATTCCCTTTTGTTAATATAACCCGGTCAACGAGTCAACCCAGGTCAAACAACCATCCCTAACCTCCCATTTTCCCTCCTAATCCACCATTAACCCACACCTTAAAACCTGTGATCTTGTCCACCTTCCCCCTCCTCCTTTTCCACCAAACACTCAACCTACACCCTCACTTTTCCCCCTCCTCATAAATGCTCACCAAACCTCCCAACTGCCAATCCCCCGTTTCCCGCCTAAAAGAAGTTTCAAAGGTTGTGATCAAAAGAAGCCATCCTACGGTCCAAACTAAAGTGGGAAAGTCAATACATCACCCCAGGTTCTATAAAAGTGAAGATTGGAAGAGAGAAGAAGAGAGTAGTTGTAGTATAGTTTACTTAGTTTACTTTCATGTCGACCTAAGTAATTTTCCAAGCTTTATTGTAATTTTATCCTTTCAAAGATTGTATTCAGAAATATTAATGTAATATCCACTGTTTTTAATATCTATTCCAATTTCCAGATTTCAATTCATATTTAGCACTTTTTAAGTTAATCTGACACCTTAGCTTAAATCTTGTTGAATGTAGTATTTCTTGTCCCTTTAAGCATATTTCAGTTTCATTTAAGCTTTCAAAAGTTTTCAAAGTTTTTAAAAAGGGTTTAATGCAATTTACTTGAAAATCACAAAAATACCAATTAATATGTAAGAAAAAAAAACAAAAACAAAAACAAGTGTTATGAAGGATGATGTATTGAAGCAGGTTGTATCTTGGAATATAATGGGTTTAGAAGTTCTTGGGGAACTGTAGGAGTGGTATATGGTACTTTGGTCACTTGTTTCATCAGTCAAACACCATCTGTAAGCTTTTTTTTTTTTACATTATTGCATCTGTGATGTAACTGATCTCTTTGGCTTAATGATTTGTGATTTCATGCTTCTTAGGTATAGATGAGTAATATTATTGCTAGATATTTAATGCTTGTTCATTAGTTTTAAGTGTGCTCTAAATTTCATTTTTCCACTACCAAAATAGCATATTTAAGATTGGTGTGTATTAGGCTGTTATTCTTGGTAGTTATATGTTTAAATGATCATATACCATCATAAGATGACTTTTGGAATCTGTTTTGTGGATTAAAGTATGGTAATCTGTTGAAACCTTCAAAACTGTCACAGAAGGGGGTGTTTGGAACAGGCTATTACACTGAGTTGTTGCTGTCATTAAGAGAAAAAACTTGATAGTCTTTTGTGCTAAAGTTCATCACAGTCCAATTTGAACATCACTTTGGCCATTTTCTCATCAAAAGTCAATTTGACCTTGTAACTCACCCAACAGTCAACTGTTGTGGGATTAAGGATCCATAGCCCCTCATATCTTTGCATAAGCTAGTATTATGATTTAATTTAGCCTTCTTTTAGCTTTTCATAACATTCTCTGCCTATTAGAGGCATTCAAAGTTCATATTAGTCAAAGTTTTAAGTTTTCAAGAAAGTCAAAATCACTTTGTGCAGAAAATTTCAAAAGTTCAAGGAATATTATAGAATTTTGTGGATGCTTTCATGGCTTGAATTTTGTTTCAATTTGTTGTCTAACACCTCATCTTCAAGATCCCATCATCCTCTTATTTTTAGGATTTTTCTTGTGGGCCCCACAAGGCACCAAAGTGACTTGCAGGGCTGCACCACTGCTCTGTCTCAGCAGCATCACCACCACCACCACCACTTGGTGGTGGTTTTCTGACCACCCAGTGGGTCCCACAACCCCCCACCTTGCACCATTCAACCCTCCCCCTACCAGGCTTGGGATTTTGACCAATGGTTTGACCTCAATCACCCTGGGTCCCACCTAGTTTGAGCCCTCATTTCTGTCCCATTTTTAGTTGAAATACAAGTTTCCAAGTGCTTAATTGTGCTTATTCTTAGCTTATAGCTTATTGTGTGGTCCTTTTTGGTTTTTTCCAGCTTATTAATGTTTAAATAACTTAATTGTACCAGATTTCACCCTTGTGGGTCCCACCAAAGCTGATTTAGCTTATTTTTCCACCTTGGTCAACTTTGGTCAACTGTTGGACATTTTGGCTTATTCCAGCTTAATTTTAAGTTCTAAAAAGTTTGTTTTCACAAAAAGTTTTTATTTTTAAGTATTAAATAAGTTTGTAAAAGAAAAACCAAGAAAAATCAATTTAAAATTAAGTGATAGTTTCTATTTAATGTAATTTAATTTTAATTTTCATTTTTAAATTTTTGTTAAGTACTTAGCTATTTTATATTTTTATTAAATTCCTAATATATTAAAGTAGTTATAATAATTTTTTCAGATTTTTATTTTGTCCTTTAGTATTAATTAGAATTAATTTTAGTTTTATTAATTATTAATTAATAATTAGTTTAAAATAGCATTATTAGTTTTTATTAAGTAAAATCAAGTTTTTATATTTTTTATAGCTTTTATATGTTGTAAAATAATTTTAGAAATTTTCTTAGAATTTTTACTGTTCATTTAGTAATTTTCTTAATTTAAAATAGTTTAATTAGATAATTAGTAATTAATTAGTAATTATTTAATAGAAAATCCACAAAAAGACAAAAACACTTATTTTTATTTTTAAAACTTATTTTTAGTTATTTTATAAGTTTAGGAATTTTATTTTCACCTTTTTAGTATTTAATTAATATTGTATTATATTTAAGTTGTTTAAATATTAATAATAAGTAATAAATAGTTTTTAATTAATATTAAATAATTAAATAGTGTAAAAAGTAATTTTAATTTTCTAAAAAGTTTCTTTTATTATTAGGATTGTGAAAATGTGATTTTCACTTTTGTAAGTATTTTATTTTGCTAAAACTCGCGTTTTATTTCGTACGTTTACGTTTTATTTAAACGTAACGTACGCGTTTTAAGTTTTAAACGTTTCTGGGTTTTCAAACTTTCTCGTCTTATTCACATAGCTTGTTTAAGCTATTTCACTGTAGATTCCATAGTTCAATCACACTTAAACCCCTTTTCCTGTCCAAAGTCACCCGATCAAATAACCGTTTGTTTACAATTCACACCTCGTCGGGACATACGACCCGGGGAAACCTTATACTTCCGCGGAGCATTGATCTAGGCCTTTGACCTTGTTGACCATTCCGTGGTCAATTTAGGTTGACGGTTTGGCATCAATCAACTTTTGGCGCCGCTGCCGGGGAGGTTGTGCGCGTTTATCTAAACGGTTTTTCTGATTAGTGTCTTTGGAATTCGTTCCATTGTACATTTATCCATCCCTTGTTCATGTTTTCCTATTTTCAAAACAAAACCGTTCCCGAAAACTTTTTAAATCAAGTTTTCAACGAACACAAAAAAAAACACAAAAATATTTTCTTTCTCATTTGTACAAAATGTTTTCCAAAAACACCAAAAATATCCTTCTTAACCCTCCTACCTTTTTGATTCTCATTTCCTCACCCTCTATACACATTTGATTCTTTCTATGTCTTATCCACACTTTCTGGTTTGCCAGTGGTGTGGTAGTTCTCATAATGGTGGTAATTGCCCCGGTTGTGGCATGGTAGAGTCAGGAAACGGGTCTGTCTATAACCAAGATCCCTATTCTTACCATGACACGACTGATTTATTCCATCAGCTGCCACACCATGATACTCAGCAGTTTTACTGTTGTGAGTACTGTGGTGGTTCACACTACAGTTCTGATTGTCAATCGGGAAACACACTTGTCTATGAGCAGTTTCCTGATAGCAATTATGACTCAAGCACATACGACTCACAGCCACATCAGTTTTACTGTTGTGAGTATTGTGGAGGTCCACACACTAGCTCTGATTGTCAAACAGGGAATCCATTTCCTTGTAACAATTACGACTATTCATTTTCAGACCCACCTCCACAGTACCAAATAACCCAAGCAACTCCTCTTGTTACTGAGCAAGACATTTTACTAGAGGTTCTTGATATTTTAAAAGAACTTAAGGAGGAGTTAGCCACTTCATCGTTTCAAAACTCTCGTGAGAAATCTATGGCAGAATTACTTGCTGAAGAACGAGAGGCCAGAAACGAAAAGAGCATGGAAGAATTGCTTGCTGAGCAAAGAGCGGCTAAAACACGTGCCATATTTCGCAATGCTGCTCTTCTTGATGATGATGATGAGGATTCTATTCAAATGAAAGAATATTACAAAGCTTCATCCAGTTCATCAGTTGAGATTCCTTCCGTGAAAGCACAGGGAGATAAGAGTATGCAAGAATTGCTAGCAGAAGAACACATGAAAAACATAGAATCTATGTGTGCTAGTCTTTTGAATCTCCCTCAGTCTGCTATTATCACACCCGAGGTTCACACTCACTCTCCGATCATGGGGGATGAGCATCTTAGCACTGTTCCTAATAAGGAATCGGACGAATTAATAAAGTCTAGTGTTGAGATCCTTGTCCCAATCCCAGGAGAGTCACAGGGAACTTTGGATCATGTATGTGATATTCCTTCCCCTATTGAGTGTCCTAAAGATCAATTTGAGACTTTCTCAGATTTTAGCGATGATTGTACATCTCATGGAGACATCGAGTATGTTGAGGCATCAGTTCCACAAACTGATGTTGATCATCTTCTTGAGGAGTTCGCTGATGAACTTGCTCACATCAATCCACTTTCATTGGAAAGTGATGATGGTCTCCTTGATTTCCAAGCCGATCTGGGAGAAATTGAAAGTCTCCTATATCATGATCCGTCACTCACTTCTTATCCCGACAGTCCACAAGAGAATGATAATCTCTTTGTTCCCGAAACATTTAATACGACTCTCACCAATCCTCTATTTGAATTCGATTCTGAATTCACTATGATTTCTAATAATCCAATATTTGACGAGGATTGTGATGAGTCCACAATGGAACATGAGTCCACAGATTCACATCTTGTGAATGATTCTCTTCATGAGGAGTTCTCCGGTGAACTCGCTCATCAGTTTGATATCCCGGGGGGAGATGCTCTCAATTATGAGAATTTGCAAATTCCCACCCACCCTCCCGGGTTGTTTACGAGCTTACCCTTTGAAATCCAAACTCAGGCTATTGAGCCTCCTCTTGAGGAAGAAGATCAAATCATGCTTTTTATCATGATTTTCTTCCTTTTCTTCACCTACAGGGTGACTTCTTCTCTTCTTCACTCCTTCGGGAGTGAGGACACTATCTTTGATCCCGGCATTTTCATGTACCATTATTTTGAGCCGGGATTATATCTCATCGGTGTGGAACTTTCACGTGCTTCATATGTTTGTCCAAACATTTTGAATGAAAGTCCGATTGAGATTGTTTCTTCCACATCATGCTTCCCCAAGGACAATTGAATTCGGGGTCGAGTCAAGCTAGCGACTCGGTAAACAAAAACAATAGCATGCTTATAGGGTTTTCACCCTAAGTGTGGGGGAGTCCCCCATGCCATGGTTACTTGTGACGTGAAAAAACAAAATGGTGTTTTCCACGCTTAGCTTGTAATGTTGCCCTTTTACGTTCAAAATGTCGGCATAATAGCCGGGATTTTGAATATTGAGGACAATATTCATGCTAAGTGTGGGGGGGTATTCGCTATTCTAGCGAATTTTATCACATATTACTATATAATACCCCCGTTTTTGCCAAAATTTCAAAATTTTCAAAAATTTTTCACTGGTGCTTCAAAAATTTTTTGTGGTAATCAGTCCGCCTTGTCTAACCGACAAAAGGGATTGGCTAGTCCAGGAGCAAACGGCTCTTGGTAAAGACATATCAAATCCGTTGACGGCTGGCAATTTGCCCAAAATTGTATGGTTCATCAACTCCCCGAAAACAAATGAGTTGGCTAGCCCGCAAGATTATGGCTTGTGGTAAAGGCCGTGGAAAATCCATAATTGGTAATCAGCTCACCAAGATGTTGACTATTCCATCAAGAGCTGGCTAGTCCAGGAGCAAACGGCTCCTGGTAAAGACTACTCAAATCCGTTGACAGCTGGTGGTTTGCTCAAAATCACACGGTTATCAAGTGTGCCACAGTTCTTACACCTGGCTACTCCAGAAGTGATGGCTTTTGGTAAAGAGTTTTTCAAATCCATCAAGTTTTCAAAACAAGTATTGCTAGGGACTAGCAATAGTTTAGTGTGGGGGATTGATGAGGGTGCAAATACTCATCATTTTTGTCTTATATGAACTGCCAAAACATACAAAAACACTCAGTAATGCATCAAAATACTAAAAATATTTCAAAATTGTGTTTTATATGTCTTAGATGCAAAATGAGCAAAAACAAATGAAAAACGCACAAAGTTTGCAAAATTGGCAGTTTCAATCCCTCAACTTTCATAAAATTACAAATCTAGTCCCTGGATATTCAAAATATGGAAAATCATCACCAAAGGTCATTTTGAAATCATAAGTTGTCATATTTAGTCCTTTGGTGAAAAATTGGAAAGTTTTGGAAATTTACACTTTTGGTCCCTGGAGTTTCTGATTTTGGCAGATTCAGTCCCTGGTGGGATAATTTTGAGAGAAAAATCATTTTTGGTCCTTGTAAATTCAAATTGTTCAATATGGATCCTCGGATAAAAGTTTTTACAAAATGACAAGTTTAACCCCTAAACTTTTGGAAAATGTCAATTTTAGTCCTCGGGGTTCAAATTTTGGAAAATTGTAAATTTGATCCTTATGATTTTCAAACTTTTCAATAGTGGTCCTTATAATAAAGTTTGGAAAAAATCATAACAGGTCCCTAATCTTTTCATTAATTACAATATTGGTCCTTGTGATTATACACTTTGCCATTTGGATCCTTTGATATTACTTCCACCCAAAAGCACCCCTACCTGATCCATCAACACACCTGGCCCATCACATCCAGCCCAACCCCATTCCCTTTTGTTAATATAACCCGGTCAACGAGTCAACCCAGGTCAAACAACCATCCCTAACCTCCCATTTTCCCTCCTAATCCACCATTAACCCACACCTTAAAACCTGTGATCTTGTCCACCTTCCCCCTCCTCCTTTTCCACCAAACACTCAACCTACACCCTCACTTTTCCCCCTCCTCATAAATGCTCACCAAACCTCCCAACTGCCAATCCCCCGTTTCCCGCCTAAAAGAAGTTTCAAAGGTTGTGATCAAAAGAAGCCATCCTACGGTCCAAACTAAAGTGGGAAAGTCAATACATCACCCCAGGTTCTATAAAAGTGAAGATTGGAAGAGAGAAGAAGAGAGTAGCTGTAGTATAGTTTACTTAGTTTACTTTCATGTCGACCTAAGTAATTTTCCAAGCTTTATTGTAATTTTATCCTTTCAAAGATTGTATTCAGAAATATTAATGTAATATCCACTGTTTTTAATATCTATTCCAATTTCCAGATTTCAATTCATATTTAGCACTTTTTAAGTTAATCTGACACCTTAGCTTAAATCTTGTTGAATGTAGTATTTCTTGTCCCTTTAAGCATATTTCAGTTTCATTTAAGCTTTCAAAAGTTTTCAAAGTTTTTAAAAAGGGTTTAATGCAATTTACTTGAAAATCACAAAAATACCAATTAATATGTAAGAAAAAAAAACAAAAACAAAAACAAGTGTTATGAAGGATGATGTATTGAAGCAGGTTGTATCTTGGAATATAATGGGTTTAGAAGTTCTTGGGGAACTGTAGGAGTGGTATATGGTACTTTGGTCACTTGTTTCATCAGTCAAACACCATCTGTAAGCTTTTTTTTTTTTACATTATTGCATCTGTGATGTAACTGATCTCTTTGGCTTAATGATTTGTGATTTCATGCTTCTTAGGTATAGATGAGTAATATTATTGCTAGATATTTAATGCTTGTTCATTAGTTTTAAGTGTGCTCTAAATTTCATTTTTCCACTACCAAAATAGCATATTTAAGATTGGTGTGTATTAGGCTGTTATTCTTGGTAGTTATATGTTTAAATGATCATATACCATCATAAGATGACTTTTGGAATCTGTTTTGTGGATTAAAGTATGGTAATCTGTTGAAACCTTCAAAACTGTCACAGAAGGGGGTGTTTGGAACAGGCTATTACACTGAGTTGTTGCTGTCATTAAGAGAAAAAACTTGATAGTCTTTTGTGCTAAAGTTCATCACAGTCCAATTTGAACATCACTTTGGCCATTTTCTCATCAAAAGTCAATTTGACCTTGTAACTCACCCAACAGTCAACTGTTGTGGGATTAAGGATCCATAGCCCCTCATATCTTTGCATAAGCTAGTATTATGATTTAATTTAGCCTTTTTTTAGCTTTTCATAACATTCTCTGCCTATTAGAGGCATTCAAAGTTCATATTAGTCAAAGTTTTAAGTTTTCAAGAAAGTCAAAATCACTTTGTGCAGAAAATTTCAAAAGTTCAAGGAATATTATAGAATTTTGTGGATGCTTTCATGGCTTGAATTTTGTTTCAATTTGTTGTCTAACACCTCATCTTCAAGATCCCATCATCCTCTTATTTTTAGGATTTTTCTTGTGGGCCCCACAAGGCACCAAAGTGACTTGCAGGGCTGCACCACTGCTCTGTCTCAGCAGCATCACCACCACCACCACCACTTGGTGGTGGTTTTCTGACCACCCAGTGGGTCCCACAACCCCCCACCTTGCACCATTCAACCCTCCCCCTACCAGGCTTGGGATTTTGACCAATGGTTTGACCTCAATCACCCTGGGTCCCACCTAGTTTGAGCCCTCATTTCTGTCCCATTTTTAGTTGAAATACAAGTTTCCAAGTGCTTAATTGTGCTTATTCTTAGCTTATAGCTTATTGTGTGGTCCTTTTTGGTTTTTTCCAGCTTATTAATGTTTAAATAACTTAATTGTACCAGATTTCACCCTTGTGGGTCCCACCAAAGCTGATTTAGCTTATTTTTCCACCTTGGTCAACTTTGGTCAACTGTTGGACATTTTGGCTTATTCCAGCTTAATTTTAAGTTCTAAAAAGTTTGTTTTCACAAAAAGTTTTTATTTTTAAGTATTAAATAAGTTTGTAAAAGAAAAACCAAGAAAAATCAATTTAAAATTAAGTGATAGTTTCTATTTAATGTAATTTAATTTTAATTTTCATTTTTAAATTTTTGTTAAGTACTTAGCTATTTTATATTTTTATTAAATTCCTAATATATTAAAGTAGTTATAATAATTTTTTCAGATTTTTATTTTGTCCTTTAGTATTAATTAGAATTAATTTTAGTTTTATTAATTATTAATTAATAATTAGTTTAAAATAGCATTATTAGTTTTTATTAAGTAAAATCAAGTTTTTATATTTTTTATAGCTTTTATATGTTGTAAAATAATTTTAGAAATTTTCTTAGAATTTTTACTGTTCATTTAGTAATTTTCTTAATTTAAAATAGTTTAATTAGATAATTAGTAATTAATTAGTAATTATTTAATAGAAAATCCACAAAAAGACAAAAACACTTATTTTTATTTTTAAAACTTATTTTTAGTTATTTTATAAGTTTAGGAATTTTATTTTCACCTTTTTAGTATTTAATTAATATTGTATTATATTTAAGTTGTTTAAATATTAATAATAAGTAATAAATAGTTTTTAATTAATATTAAATAATTAAATAGTGTAAAAAGTAATTTTAATTTTCTAAAAAGTTTCTTTTATTATTAGGATTGTGAAAATGTGATTTTCACTTTTGTAAGTATTTTATTTTGCTAAAACTCGCGTTTTATTTCGTACGTTTACGTTTTATTTAAACGTAACGTACGCGTTTTAAGTTTTAAACGTTTCTGGGTTTTCAAACTTTCTCGTCTTATTCACATAGCTTGTTTAAGCTATTTCACTGTAGATTCCATAGTTCAATCACACTTAAACCCCTTTTCCTGTCCAAAGTCACCCGATCAAATAACCGTTTGTTTACAATTCACACCTCGTCGGGACATACGACCCGGGGAAACCTTATACTTCCGCGGAGCATTGATCTAGGCCTTTGACCTTGTTGACCATTCCGTGGTCAATTTAGGTTGACGGTTTGGCATCAATCACTAGCCATGACCTTTGGTCCTTGTTCCAAGGTCATGAGACACAACCTTGGCTCTAGCCATGGTTGTGGTCTTGATTATAGGTCATAAGACCTCTTGTTCCTTTCAAAGTATAACCATAATCTAGTGACTTTCGCCTAAAAATGGGCTGTTTAGAATTTGAAGAATTTTATCACTCGGAAAGCGTTTTTTTAGGTCTCGAGCTTCTTTGTCCCTGAACGAAAACGTCGTTCCGGACAACTTTCGTGTTTGAACTTTTTGATGAATCGGACCAGAAGTATGACTTTCAAAACCCAAATTTGATCAGAATGGTATTTGGCAGTTTGCCGCAAAGTTTTGGTAACTTCAAATGGGCGTAACTTTTGACTCGTATACTCTTTTTAGGTGGTTCAAATTGCTACGGTTTCCTTGTTAAGTCCTCTACTACAATATGTAATAATCCAATATCATATTTTTACCATTTTGATCAGGTTATACCAACAAAGTCACTAGTTTACTTGTTTTATGAACTCGTCTTATCAATCATGTACAATAACTTGTTTTACTCACTTTTATACATCATGGACATTAATACAAGACATAATATAGCACAAATAATATGTAAATAACATGAACATGATTATTTAACAAGAATCAAGTTAGGGTTTGGCTCACAACTTTTGGCTTTCAAAGATGAAAGGAAGTTAACATGTAAGGATAGGACATTGATAGACTTGCTTCAACCCACTTCACTTCATGCAATCTTTCTACCCTTGTAATCTTGAAAGATGGATGATGAAGGTTGAGGTGACTTGAGTGGATTCAAACTCAAGAGAAATCACCAAGTATATTAGGGATTGGAAGAGTTTTGGTGAATGATATTCTAACTAGGGTTTCTACCTTGAACTTGCACTTGATCCTTGCTAGAACTTGAAGGAAATGAGCAAAGGATGGAAGGGTTTTGGGGGTTGGAGGTGCACGGCACAAAGAAGGGATGGGAGGGATTATTTATAGTCCAAATGAGGAGGTTAGGAAGCTTACTAGGGAAGTGTTACAACTTGGTGACCAAGTTGTAATTAAGTGTTGATTTAGGGGTAAATTCATGAGATGAAGCCACATGGGTGTGACTCCCCCCTCCTAGGGCGGTTTGGTCAAGCTTGGGGAGCAAGTGTGGACTTTTCTTGGTATTATCCAAGATACTTGGTTAGTTTTGACTCCGGGAAATGCTAATCGTAAATGATTAAGCCTCAAAACGTAAAACCGGGTGTCGTAAAATTACGAAACTTGGAGGAATGATTAAACTTGTCAAAATACTCCATAATAAAATATAAAATGAGTGGTAGGTTCCATCGGGTGCTAAAACCCTGCTAAAAACTGGAAACACGGGTCTAAAACGCGTAATACGTAAAACGTACGAATATTGCGTAAAATTGAGAAAAGTAAAATGTTACTTTTCTAATGTGATAAAAATGATTTAAAATGACTTATAATGTCTAGACTGGGCTCAGTCTAGTGTCGGTTGGTATTAAATGTCTTTTAGATATCAAACCGTAAGCCTAAAAATCACGAAATGACTTATAACATCAAGGGATGATTTTTGGTCAATGGAGGAGGGAAAAATATGTTGACTTTTTCTAATAAGTTGAAAACTCAAATCGTCTTAGAAACGCGTTTTGTGGTCTAACGGTTAATCGCCCATACGGTTAAGCGTGCTTATGCGAGAGTAGTACTGGCTTGGGTGACCTGCCGGGAAGTCTTTGGTCATGTTTTTCTCAGTCACGATTAATTCTCAAATAAATCATGAGCGTGTCAAACATTTTTCCGATGTGGGGTCACCTGACGGGATCGAATTTCGTTGTGCGTAGAATTTCTGAATGACGTTTTACCCTAAAACGTGTAATTCCTTAATAACTTTCACGAAAATGATCTGACGAATGTCAAACATTTAATTTGCCATGGAAATGATTTATCACTCGAGAATATCAAATAAAAATCAACTTTCGGGAAAATTTCGAAAAGAAATGAATAGTAAAAATGAATAGTAAAAGTGAATAGTGAATTTTTCGGGAATAGTAATTGTCCTGAAATTGCGAATTGTTACAGCAAGTAAAATGATCACTCTGAGATATCATTTTTCATTCAAATCTCGTATAACTATACATGGGACTTCCAGTTAGTTACACTCTGAGTCTTCACTTCTAAGCATTTACCTAACACTCAAAAAAAATCATGCAGATCTCATGGTGCACCACTCATTATTCCCTGAACATAACCAGTAACATGAATAAGTAAAAATTAAACACCAAATAACTGATTAAAAGCTACACGGGTATCTTAGGTATATATAACTAAACAAATAATAATTGGTTTATCACTAAACAACTAAAATGGGCCTTTTTATGTCATCTTAATGGTATTTTACTTTCATATCTGCTACATTGTTGTTCTTTGGTATGTTATACACGGGTCAAATGAGTACAAAGTTACCCAAAGTTGTTCTTTGGTGGTTGATTACTTTGTTAGAAACAATTGGGCTAAGTATGGTTTGAAAAAGATAATGATGAATGCTAAAGGTTTCTTCTTTTTTAAATTTGATAATCAAGCTGGTTTAGAATCTGTTCTGGAAGATGGTCCTTGGATGATTCGTAACTCTCCAATCATCCTTAAGAAATGTCTATTGGTACTAGCGTATGTAAGGAAGAGCTGACTCGCATTCCGATATGGGTTAAACTGCATGATGTGCCTATCCAAGTTTTTGAAAATGAGGGCATTAACTTGATTGCTTCATTTCTTGGCAAACCTATTATGTTGGATTCTTACACAAGCTATATGTGTAAGGATTCTTGGGGTAGAAGCAGTTTTGCTCGGTGTTTGATTGAAGTGGGTTCAGAAGCTGAGCTCGTGGATGTTATCACTATTGGTGTCCCCTCTCTTACAGGGGATGGGTTTTCTAATGAATCTATCCGAGTTGAATATGAATGGAGGCCTCCTAGGTGCACTTCATGTAAGATTTTTGGGCATACCCATGAGAATTGTCCTAAAAAAGAGATTACTCCTCCGGTTGTTACTACTCATAATGTGGTTCCTCCTGCTGCTATGAATGCTAATGATGGTTTCGAAAAGGTGAGTCGTAAGAAGAAAAAAAGTAAAGGCCAATCTGGTTTAGGGAGTCAGTTTGGTACATCTGTTAAGCAGACTGTCAGGTATGATCCTAAGAAGGCTCCTAGTGAACCCAAGAAGGGAGCTACTAATAATGTGCCTACTTCGTTATCTAAGTTGAAGTCTAAAGGTCCCTCCTCTAAGGGAGGTGAAGTGTCTACATCCAATCCTTATGATGCTCTAGCTACTGAAGAAGATGGTGATGATGATTGTGTGGATAACATGTATGATGAATCAGCTAATTTATTCCCTAACTTTGCAAAAGGTGGAAGTTCATCTTTCACGAATGCTGCTGGTTAGTTTGATTAGTTTCTGTTTCTTGTTCTAGGTTCTTTTTGATCCTAGAGTTGTCAAGAGCTTTTGGCTTGTCATAAGCTCTAGGTTAGTTTGTTTATCAAGCTGTTTTAGCTTGAGGTTAATGTGGTACTTCAGCCACATTCCATTTGTACTTAAACGTTTTGGTTTTAATATATTTACCAGGGTGCAGGATTACTCCCCTTTACCCAAAAGTTACCCAAAGTAATATATGAAAGTTAAAAGCTTTATTCACAAAGTGATATCTACTTGTGTAATAAAGGGTATAATTAAATTGATAATACAAAATTTAGAGGGGTCTTCTGGAATTCTAACTATAATTGCAGCAATTTCAACCCATTTACCTATAAATGGGTCAAATGGGTTAAGTTTCAATGTATACCTATAAATGATATAGGTATAACTCTACTGGACCTACCCCTTTTGGTTTGTTAGATAGCTTGCCTGACCGGGTAACTTGCCAATGCCACCTCTAATCGAGAGTCGGTGAAATGGTGATTAAGACATAGATTTTGACACATCTTTACTTGTCCCTCCAACAAACCCGGAAGACACAGATTTTGACACATATTCATTTGTCCCATGTCCCTCTAACAAACGCGGAAGCATGTCTGCTTAGAAAAATTATAGGATGAATAAATTAAGTTAATTAGGTAAAAACATAAACAGATTAAGATAATATTTAGGCATTAACGATGCAACAATGTGATAGGCTTGTTGTCGTCACAGAATTTCCTTGCAAAAACACGCGTGTTTCTTTGATCCATGCCTAGTTAACAAATATCGTCCTATTCCAATGCAATGAATAGAAATGTTAATTGACTCATCAACGCTACAACATATAACTACCATCAAAATAGATTAACCAAGTATACCATGAAATTATATATGCACAACGCATGCGCGTAGAATATCTTGTCTTAATGATTCTTCCGCCACTTGGTCTTTGTTTTGATGGACGGGTCCCTATGTTCATCCGCCCATATTCAAGTTCTAAAACACTGGAAACAAAATTACTAACCACTCAAAACAGTTCTTAAATTTATTTGTTTTCCCTGTTATAGTATCCAAACTGACCCATTGTTCAGACAAATGGGTTACAATCGCCTCAGATGTATAGCAGTTATTGCTTCCAAGTGCTAGACCCAAGTTTTTACCCAGCCAATCCTTATACCCATTAGCATCGACACCTTCCTGTTTGAGCTAAAATGTTGAAGGTAGACTAATTGGACAAAAACAGGATTTAAATGATGGGTAGAATTGTTCGAGTAATTTCATTATTTGATCTTATGTACTGAATTCAGTTGGACATTACTAAGTGGCAATATGGGCTGGTTGGGTAATGGGAAATAGGTTTGGGTCAGAACAGGTTTGCGCGCTGATAAAAAACTGTCAAGTCGGGCTTAGTATGTTTACAAAAACTACAACCTCTTAATGTTTGACTTTATGGGTAACACTTCCAACCTAAGTTGAAGACCAATATGCATACCATAGCAAATCATATCTACATCAAAAAGTTATTATTAATAAAGAGGATCGTTTAGTGTCAAGTATTCGTAGATGATTGCCTGGTCAATATGAAATAATCATAATCTTACGATCCACATATGTAAGCATGTATCTCACCATATAGAACTAAATTTTTACTGTAACTCTCATTTTCATTACAAATAGTCATAGATGGTATAGGGAAATTTCTATTTACGCCATGTCATGTTTAGTGAATAATATTTTCTGTTTCGTCATGTTTTCATGTAAACCATACTCAACCTAAAACTTAGGAAATGACACCAATAATCAGTCCTGTTTCACCCCCTAATGTTTTATTAATCTTCTAGGAGTCTAATTGAGTATAATCCATACTCAATTTCTAACCTTGATAACTTTTGGAAGAAAAGAAGTTATAGCTATCTTTAATCAAACAATACCAATAGAGTTTGATTTTCCTAACTGAACACACCATAAACTTATGGTATTTCATTAGAACTTATATTGTCAGACAATCTATCAATATGAAAGATAAACTTATATCTTTTGGCTTGTCTATTTACCAACTAAAACAACTTAATGGTGAAATAGAATTTTCAAGCCTCTTGCATGCATTATAACCCAAGTACTTATTAACCAAGTCACTTCATGTTCATGTCTTAGAAAGAAGACATAAACTGTTATAATCCCACTATACGTTATTCATCATTGATCAACTCAATGACTTCTTGTATATGTCTTAATTAAAAGACATAACAAGTTAACGTCTTACTTTATTATAAGTCTTGTAATAATTAAAAGACTTCATGTTTATAACTATACAATAAAGTATAAACATGTATAATTAAAGTAATCATGAACACCATCATTTGGTTTCAATAATATTTTCAAGTTAACTCATTACTTCATTTATTTATGTCATTCTAAGAATACATAATTATTGAAGTAGTATTATAATACTTCATGCATTTATGTCATTCCAATAATACATAAATATCATAGTTGAAGTTGTCTTGTTATCATATTGATACATGTTCTAATAGATGTCTAATTTAGAAACAGTTAATTATCCATGTAGGTCTCACGCATACATAGAAATTCACCTGTTGTTGGAATTTAGTCTGCGTCTCACGTTTACTAAATTTCAACACCAAGTGTTTCTTAGACTAGATGTATTAATCATATTAGAACTATAGTCTCTTACTTTGCAGTTAAGAGAATCCTTTAAATCATATTCTTATGTGTTGTACCTTGCACATAATGAAGATTTCTCCCACTTGTGCATGAAACAACACCATGTATCATATTAACAACACGCATGCGCTTGTTAATGTGAACAATATGATTTGTGTCGTTAGCATAACTAGTAGATAGTTACTCAGTTAATCAAGGAAATGCACATGACTATCCTTGAAAATATTAGTGTCTATATTTGGAAAGTAATTATCTTGATACATTCAAAAGATAATGTAACACCCCCTAATTTGTAACATGGCAGCGGAAAAGTAATTAGGGTGTTACGGTGAGGATCGAAGTCATAATGATAGAAAACGGCTCGAAAGAGACGTTTTAAAACATAAATTCATTTATAAAAATTCAAATACAAGAGGTCACTATCAGAGTATTATAATAAAAGTCTTGATGTTTTAAACTGAATCAAACATCTTTTATTTTACACCATTATTGAAATAAAGTAGATAAGTTTTGAAGTTTTGCCGCCCGTTCCATGCTTGCTTCCCTTGCTAAATACCTGAGATACATGTTTAAAAGTCAACAAAAATGTTGAGTGATATCATAGAGTTTGAATTTAGTAATCATTTTGATACACAAGTAAGATTGTATTGGAAATCTATCAGTTTGAAAATTGATATTGCA
The DNA here is from genome assembly GCA_030686995.1 of Artemisia argyi. NCBI lineage: Eukaryota > Viridiplantae > Streptophyta > Magnoliopsida > Asterales > Asteraceae > Artemisia > Artemisia argyi. The sequence goes on from CM060683.1 coordinate 181,787,981, forward strand.
GTATATATATTGCTCTAAGTCTCATGACACGCAAAACGTTAACAAATACCGTAAAAACGGAGGTGTTTATCAAATCAATGATAATTTTGCCCTCGTGTAATAGGTGATTTGCCAATTCCTATTTTTACTCAAATATAATTATCACGACTAATACGACTAACCACATGCATAATGGCATTCCGTCAAGTATTAATGGGATAGGCTGTCAAACCTTAAATAGATCTATTCATTATATTCGCGTTCACATAACAGTGATTAATGGTTCATGATCAATGGTCTTTTGGCAATAGCTAACTTAGGCATATATCAAGTCAGGAAGCATACAGAAAATTACTTGTGATCTGTTTATAACATGTATCCCCCTCACGGAGTTTGAAAATAAGTAAATGTGAGGCTATGACTCACCTTGATTGATACTGAAATGAAGAAAATAAAGTCGGACGAATTTATGATAACGGCTTCAAAACACAACCTGATAAATAGATTTATCTGAGAATTTGACCAAATACTATTTGGTAAATATGAACGAATAACGAATAATAATTACTCGTTATGACGAATAGGTGATGTGCAGTGTAATTCTTGTGATATGCATGATATGACAAAATATGATATTTAAATTATCCATCGAAGTTTTACCTTTTTAATCGTAAGTAAAAATATTAACTTTTGAAATATCGTTATATATATTATTAACGTTACGTTAAATAATATATATATAAGTAAAAATAAAAGTTTAAATGTAATACGAAATAAATTTACGAAAATAGAAAATAAATAAGAATAATAAATAGATTATGTTTAGTCTTTGTCTCTTTTTCCAATTTTACCATTTTTACTCTAACGATATTTGCGTTACACCGTTAGTCCTTTTTATAAATATGTTCAACTATAGTCCTCTAATTGTCCAATAATCAATACTAGGCTTATAATATTAACTTTCATCAATTTTTACCCTTAAGTTTCTGTTTTTACAGGTTTAGTCCTTACTTTTCAATATTTACACTTTTAGTCCTTTTAGGTGTCGTCGCGTTACATTTTTAGTCCAAAATTACAAAAATGATTATAAAAAATTTCTAAAAATTTCCGTGGCTTATTAAGTCAATAATAAGCTGATTTCAACTGCTTATTAAATAAAAAGCTTATTTTTTTAGCTTATGGGCTTTTAACGAACCAATTCAAGGCCCGTTAATATTTTTAGAGGCGAAGGCATGGAAAATGTTTTAGGCTTGGCCTTGGACTATTTTTATGATTCTAAAAATATTTCATATGGGCCAAGTGGGATTATGGATCGTGATTTCTTATTCAGCTTGGAATGAGCCCAAGCAAATTATATAAAGTTCTTAACTAAATTTGGTTTTGAAAAATCTGGTTCTTGTCGATTCAAAATGGATCGATTTATGTGTCAAAACGTGAGTATTTTTACAAGTTGTATAAATGAAAGTAGTAGTTTTCTAGGTGGTCTATTGAGTCGTGTAGTAATATAGTATTCTTGTTACGTGAAATTTAAAGTTATACAAGTGTTCTGTAGCATGTTTGAATCGGTTATATATTTGAAAAACTTGAAATTATTTCTAAGTGTTTTACTAAATTTTCATACGATGGACATGGTTCAAAATAGATTCGTGTAATGCATGTAACTTTGAAACTAACGTGAATTTTGTGTGCTACGTGACTCCTAGGCCTTCCAAGATAGAGGCTAGTCACGTTTAGTGTTATATATGACAATATATACGTAAATATAATATGCAAAGTGATATACGATCGTACAACTATATAAACAAGGTGCATGACTAAATTTAACGTGTGAACTTGATGGAATGAGTAAGAAATAACTTACAACACCCTTGAGGTGGTAGAGAATTGAGAATGGAGGTATGGAACACAAGGAATATCTCGTTCAAAGTATAACCCAAACGTTATACGTATAAATCAAACCGATAACCCTTTTCTTGCGTCCAAACTAAATAGCAAATGATTTCTGGCTTGTAGGAGTAGTTTTTAGGAAGAAATAAATATTTGAGAAAGTATGAGAATGGTGAGAAACGGGTGCATGCATGTATGCTATATATGGTCTCAAAATATAACACGTATATGTGAAATATTTCCAGGAAACCTTACGTACTATTGCATGTCAGTAAAACCTAGGCTAGGGTGATTTATATATTGTTAAAATATAGAATGAGAGTGCACGAAATGTGGGAATTGTCTTGGTGAATCATGCTCATGTCGACCAACCATATTTATATGTATACGATTTGCTAAATCGTATACCAATTGAATATAACTGATCCTCTTTGACATTTGAACATAAAATCATCTTAGAAATGTTATTTGGAACACGTAGGAACAAACGGGAATCAAAACGGTTAAGTTTTGAATAAATTATAAATCGATTGGGTTGAATATAGGTCGATCACTTTGCCATTTAAAAACGTATCTAACATCGTCCAATGAACTTGGGATTTGACACACTAATATTTGGTTAGGTGGTAAACGAGATGGTGTAAAAATATTGGTATGTCGTGTATAAGAATTGAGAATAAACGAGGCGTTTTGTGGCTTGATTACTATTCGATCGGATGAATTATTAAGAATTTGGAAGTTGGGCTTTTGGTTTTGGGCTTATGAATAGTAAACGAAAGATGGGTTGAAAAATAATTAAGGGCCCGGTTGGATTATAATTGTAATTAGGAAATTAATTAGGATTAGTAATTATAATTAGGATTTAAATGAAATGTTTAGGTTTCGAGTAACGTGTCGAGGATTAACTCCGTCATTTCGTGTATTATATTATTTTGTGATAACGACAAAATAATATAATGAGAAAAATTTTAAATTTTTTCGAGAAAATGGGAATTTAGAACTGATAACGAAAGATTATATATAATTAACGATATAATTACAAGAAAATTTTTACAAGGTTCTACAGATAATATGAGTTACAATGTCACAACTCGTAATTTCCGGTCATTTTCCAAACCTCGACAATTTACTATTCACAAGTTACTATTCATCGATCACTATTCATCGTTTTACTATTCATCGTTTTTGAGGTCAATTTGACATTCCGGGACACATTCAGAAATTTTACTATTCACTTGACACTATTCATTTCCGAGAGAAAACCACTATTCACGTGCATTACTCATGTCATCGTAAATTTAGTTTACGAGTGTTCAAATTCGCGTAACCGTATTGGTTCAGGAGCGAATTCATGCATTATTATCAGGGACATTTCATACGGACTAGAAATAGTCTGCATATCATCATTAGGGCACTTGCATACTATTCCACTCGTAGGATAACTAAAATTAATACTTTTGGTACAATTAACGATTTACGTATGTTTATTTTGAATAAACGCTAATACGCGAACTATAAATGTGTCTAACATGTCCGACACTCCCGACTATGATCCCAATATATTTTTATACTCATTTCTATAATATAAAAACTATAATATTAATTTACCCGGTATTTTGGAAATTTATTTATTACGTATCGTACGTCTAACTTTTTAACGACGGTTTTCACCAAAATTAAACGATAATTACCCAAACTCTCCGTACTTGTACCCGACATATTTTTACAATTTTTACGACTTTATTACGTCCCGAATAACTTCAATAAAATTTATTTCTAACAAACCCGGTACCCGATTAAACCTAAAACTAACTTAACTACATAATACTAACACTAATCTTTTAATTAAACCCAAGGACAAACCCCCCTTTTTCCCTCCTTTATGGCCGGCCAACCCCCCCCCCCCCCCCCCTTAAGTCCTAAAATATCTAAATTACACCAACCAAATTTAATGCTTACCAAACAATTGTCTCTTAGTATAAATTAAACTTTTTTCACTCATTTATCACAAAAATCATTTTTCTTGCACAAGTAAACTTTTTCTCTTCATTTCTCTTGAGGTGTATTCGAATTAGGGTGTTCAAGGAGCAAGGAGAACAAATTTTACAAGATCTTGGTATAAACTTGATCATATAGTCATCCTTGTTGGAGTTTTGAAATAAAAACTCAAGGATTAGTAGGTTTTTCATCATCTAAACTCTCTAAACCATCAAGTAAGTAAACAAACTCATTTTTATGATTTTTACAAGTTATTATTATGTTTATATATTTTTCTTACAAAGAACTCATGCGTATAATGGTTATACCACTCTATTTTTTTACATATGTAACTTTGAAGCCCTAGAAATGAACACATGAGTAACCCTTGTTAGACCTAGTGGATGGATGATGTTTAAGGACCCATGACACCCTAAGAAGGTGTATGGTAGGATTAGACTAGCTTTGTGGTGTTTGAAAGTGGTTTGATGGAGGATGGAACTAGTTTGGAGACTTGAAAATGGTTTTTGAAACAATAAGAATACCTACTGTCCCTATTTTAATTTCGTGGGAAAATCAGTAGATGGTGGCTAAGTTTTGACTAAAGATTTAGAAAATACATTTAAAAACGAAACTTTAGGCGAAAAAACGGATTAAAACGAGTTTATAACGAAGGAGATATGATTTTTGCAAATTTAACGACGAAAACTATTTCTTATAAAACTGCTTGCTGTTTGGCAGAATACGACGGGTAATTAGAGGCATTAAACGTAACCTAGAGGAGCCGAGTTATCAAAAATATATTAGTTTATACAAAGACAAATCCGTGGACATAAAGAACAAGGAAAACGAGCTTAAAACGACCAAGTTATAACCATTCTAACATCGTCAAACTATATATATATATATATATATATATATATATATATATATATATATATATATATATATATATATATATATATATATATATATATATATATATATATATATATATATGGACACAAATAAAAATAATAACTTACGTACTAAACGGTATATTTTCTAGAAAATATTACTAAGGACTATTTTCTTATCAAATGAATACGTATGACCCAAGAGAATACTTATACGACTTAACGACGTATTTCAAGGTTTTCAATACAAGGAATTTAACGCTAACATTTTCTTACGAAATAACACGACAAGTTATATACTCCTATATATATGGACATATTTTTCCTAAGTATGGAAACTATTTTACTATGACGATAACTAGTATTTCCAAATTACGAGTGGTATGAGTATCATGTGCATGTGCATTCATTTCATTACGGCTTGATCTTAATTAGATCACGATTATTCATTTAGGTTGCGGCTAGTGTACGCGCCTCATTGTCCCGACTACTTTTACATCATTGTACCATCCTTTTGAGGTGAGTTCTCATAGCCCCGTTTTAATTACTTATTTGATTTCCAATCCCACGGGGGAGAATACATTGCACAATTATTTTTGTACATGCCCAAGTATATCAAATTCCATACATTGCTTAAGTTGCCTTACTACCAAGTTAAGTCCCCTTATATATATCATGGACCGTTAATTATAGCTAAGCGAGAGTGAGTGGATAGATCTATCGAGGGTGACGCCTCCATTCGTGTTTGGGTTGCTCCAAACGGACGAATGCATTTCATGTCTTAACGAATTGAGTGTCTGGTAAACACTCTGGTGGGGCCATTACAAAGTCTAGCTTCGGGGTCATGAGCTTAAGAGCCAATGTAGCATTTTTGACATTTTTGTCGGTTTACTTATTTCTTGTGGCTTATGTACTTACGATTTATATTACAAACCTATGATTATTCACCAACATTCGTGTTGACCGTTTTTCGCAATGTATTTCTCAGGTTATTAAGGTAGCTCATGTTGCATACATTTGGACCTTCATGGAGTCGCGGAGTCGACGCGTCTCACCATATTTTCTGCACTTATGAAACGTTTGATCTTGTTGAACTTATTTTAACTATATTGGCAAACTCTTTTGGGACCTAAGATTTGTAAACTCTGAATGTTTTAATGATCAAACGTTGTATTTTCTAAACGACACTTTAGGTCGTTCAATATAACTGTAACTATGGTGCTATGACAATCACCCCCAGGTATTCCATTCCGCTGCCATTCAGGTATTTTGGGGGTGTGACATACAATTAAGACAATAAGTCTTATAACTCCCACTGAATTAGAGAACATTACAATAATCTCTTATTCAGCCATAAGAACACAATGCTCCCACTGAATTTGACAACATTGTAAATGTTTCATTATCAGTGAAAGGAAATAGTGTACTATTTACTTTCCTACATCTTTTGAGAAAATCCATTCCAACAATTATATATATAGGTTCTAAAAGAATGTATTCTACTACGTAAATGTGATTCATCACATTCCAAACTATTAACTTGACAAAACTGAGCATGCAATTTATTCCTGAATAGATTTACCATTTCAACAATTGTATGTAGTATCTTTAAATGGACAAATTATAACAACTAGATAAAATAATCTAATTTGTCTTTTACCATTTTGCAGTAATAAGTCTAGATTCTGTTTAAATAACTCATAAAATGCAAATACTCTTACTATTAAAGTTTGCTATGAGTTATGTATTTAGAATTTAGACAATACTAATATTCCTATTATACCTTTCTCATTCATGAAAAGGAATAGGATTAAGTCTCACACTTCTCTTAATGGAAAGAAGACTATGTTTACGGTTCATCGTTGCATTAATACATTAAAAGAATTTGCAAAATTCAATTTTTAGTATTATCGATAATCAATATTTTCAAAAAAAAAACAGAATACCCATGGATATATTCATATAACCATCATAGTTTCTTGAAAATCTAGGATCCAACTTTTCATAATTTTATTACGTCAGTTGATCTGCCATATAATGAAAGTACAAAAGATGGTAATCTGTCAAACAATAATTGGCAAACAATTTTCCAATTCCTAGATCATTATGGGATTTACATCAAATTGATTCATCAATTTGCAATGTAAGCATGTTTCATCCCTTCTCATGCCTTAAGTTCTAGGTCTCACGCATCAACTTAATTAAGTCGTCTAACTTAGAAACTGTAAATTCTCCATGTGTGGTCTCACGCACACTCGGAAATTTACCTTGTCATTAATCTTTGGCCTAGGTCTCACAGATACCAAATAATTAATTCCAAGTGTTCCTTATAGTTAGATGGCATGTGACTTAAGTTTAAGGGTACTTAGTTTTGATGTGTAAATCAAAAGATGTATAAAGATGCATGCACTCATCTTTATGACATATGTTTTCAAAACAATTTTTATTTACCGGTTCGCTAAGAGTAAATAAAAAACTTTGTACTTGAGGTACCAAGTTCACCGATTAAAGAAGAACCTCCAATTATCGCCCACTATATCTTACTTTTACAAGAGTCATAAAGACTCAAGTTACTTCAAATAATTACCACCAAAGTGGCGCGTGGAATTGAGGTAAATCACCCTTAAGATGATATTGTACATAAAATAGTGATATAGATGGTCTAGATCGGCACACAAGTTGTTGTAGAGAACCGGTAGGAGCGAGATCTTTAAAAACCCCTCTCTACAAGGACTTGGATGGCAATTTTCGTCCCACCTTACACTATTTATACAAAAACATCAATCAAGTAAAAGTTTATGAACTTAATCTTAAAAAACATATTAACAACTTTTACAATAAAGATCTCGTCGCGAGGATGCATTTAACGCATTACGGCATGTAAGGCCAACCCCTAAGTATGACACATAAGATCTCATATTGTAAATTCTTAATAATCATGTTTCACCATTATTAGTCCAATTAATTTTTTTCTTAAAATTACCCTTTTTATTGCTTACAATTCTGTCAAACATTAAACAATAAAACACAAGTAATCTCAAAAGAAAACAATTAAACAACTAATAATCAAACAATTATAAAGATGAAACAAATAACCACATGCAAACTTGATTTAGATAAACCCTAAAATCAATTCTAGGTTTTAACAATGTGTATAATTAACTAAAGCTTTCACTTTGCACAAGTGAGCCACATACATCGGATAACCGATTGCTTAAGCTAGAGTTAATTAATACACCACATACCACGTAAATTGATTTTAATCATAATTGGGATATTCCCCAATTTTAGATATATCTAATAATTACATGTGAAATCAATTACTAACAATTAAACTATAATCCAATCCATGACTAACATGCATATTTCGTCATGGATTCGTGCATAACAATTAGCACATAATTCACATAAACACGTTGCAAACCTAGGGTTTCTAATCCAATTAAAGAAAAAATTAAACCACAAACCCTAATTAGGGTTCATGGAAATCGATCCCCTCCCAATTAAGGGTTAGGGTTTCTATTTTTTTTAATTAAACCCTAGATCCATGAAACACCAACATGTCTATCTCAACCAATTAACAATTAGGTCACAAGATACGTTCAATTAACACATAAATCTTGTTTACAACCTAGGGTTACTAATCCAATTAATATTAAAATCCACAAACCCTAATTTGGATAAAGGAGTGATCGACCCCCCCAAAAATTAGGGTTTTAAATTTTACAAGCCCTAGATCTCAAAACAATCTTAACATTTATCTAAAACATTAAAGATCCAATTTTTATGTGTTTTATGTAATCAATTACATGTTATAGCAAGCTCGTGATACCACTGTTAGAATTAAAGTATCATGACAATCATATAAATTAACTATATCATGTAGTCACATATTGCAGAAGCGTAGGATCAATTATAACACATAATATATTAACATAAATTAAATAGGAGCGTACCTTTAGGTTCTAGCAAGAACAATAACCTAACTTTAATAATCTTGAACATGTGAAGAACCCTAATTAAGGTTTATATGGATTAATGATTAACCCCTTACCGTTTTGTTAATCGATCCAAGATACAATCAATAGTGTGATTGTACCACGTTCCTGTACACATGTGCTATTAACGAATTAAAGTAAATATTAGTTTAAATAATACACAAAATAATTTTGTTTTTAAGAAAAACAAAATAATTCGACTAAATAAAACAAACCACCAAACTCTTTATGTGTTTTGTTTATGTCGATCACAGTAACCAAAGTACAAGAGAACCATAAAATAAGCTATACATGTACATGCGTGATATGACATGCACATGTATATATGTTACTGTGACCTTAATCATGTGGAGAAGGTACGGTTTTCGGGCAGACGCCGTTAATAATCCCCACTGTGGCAGCGTGGACCCGGTTAAGACAACATAGTCTGGGTATGTGGTGGATGAGGGCCTCCCTTGGGGTAGGTGCGACTCTTCTCCAAAAAATGAAAAGTCACCGTTCAAAAAAAAAAAAAAAAAACGGAATAGTTATTAACGTGTACAAGAGTTATGCAAAATAAACCCTTGACCTTGCTTTTATAGGATAACAAAACTTAGGGAACAAGTTATAGTTTGGGTTCTAGATCTTTCGTGTTCTCTATTTTTTATCCTTGGTTCTTATCTTTGTACGTTAGTCAATTTTCGCCTATTACTAACGTTCTTTATTTGTTTTTTGTAATTAATAATTAAATATAACTTTTTATATTAATTATTAAACTTTAATTCTCTTACGTAAATTGTGTAATCCCGTGGTCTCGAGTTTGATTATAGACATTTATCCATAACTCTAACACATACATTAGACCAGTGTCTAGTTTGTTGGAATGTTTTCATTTGTAACATAAAAGTCATGTACTCATGTTCCACTTTATATTCATAAGATCTTCTCACTTGAACGCTCTTATTGGTCTTAATTAAAAACATAACATGATTTCTGCACCCAAAAGAATATATAAAATGGTTTGTATATATATAGTTAGTTACTACTAGCCATTTTACAATGTCAAGTTTATTCATACTCAAATTACAATACTTAACATATAACAGAAGCAATATATATATCTATATATATAAAGATGAAAATGTCACTTCAAAAGTAATACAGTAATACTAACATTACATGCGTAAGTTAACTAATCAAGGAGTAGCTTTTTTAGATGCCGGCGGGATCAATGGAATTGCTGGAATTGCTGGTAATCCTGGTAGTCCTGGTAGTCCTGGTAATCCTGGTAATCCTAAGTCTTTTTGGCTACATAGTTCGGGTTTGAATGTGAAGAATCCAGCTGAGAAAACGTGTGTTCCCGCGGTTTTTGATTTGTAATTGATTTGTGATGAGGTGGCAGTTGCGGCTACTGAACAATAGGGTGAGCCGCTGCTGAGTAGTTTAACTGAGCATGCTTTGATCTTGTCGAGGTTTTTGCTGATGGAAAGTGGTAGTTTGGCTTCAAATTCTCCGTTTTCGTTGGTTTTTACTTCTTGGCGGAAACGTTGTTTGTCATGGTGGCTGCCACATTCCACCGCCACGGTCGCGGCTGCACAGATATTTGATACCTATTAGTAAAGGGGATTTATGCAGTGTTACATTAAAGTAAATGGATTATTACAAATTTTGGTTATTTGTTTTAAACCAAACTTACACAACCACAAGTCCCAAAACTTTTCAGTAACTAAATATATAGCTTATGGTTTTAATAGTTCATTTGCGCAAAGTAAAATAATTTCACTATTGGAGATACGTATATCTAAAAATTCGAAAAGATCTCGAGCTTATTTAGCTAATTATAAGCTAATAAACGAACCCATCTTGCACATGTGTGCCCAATGGACTTTTGTACCATCAACAATATGCATGTTCTGTTTAATGGTATCTTTATGAAAACGATTTGTATGAGCAAACACATTTCTAGAATATTTCTAAACGCATATGTGTTCATTCATGACCGTAAGGCATATATTTCACATACTCGTGGATTAGTGTCACTTGTCTCGTGGTCCATTTCATGCACATGTTACACTTCACATTTTTATTGAACACAATTTATAAGTTTATCTAGAAGAACTTATACATATCTTTTTATTTGACAAAAAATTGTACATCAATTTCATTTTCACAAAAATATACTCCCTCCGCCTCAAAATTATTATTAGGAGACAAAAATCACGCACTTTAATAAAAGTGAAACCGTTACAATTTTCAACCACTCAAAAATAATATTCTCTAACTAAATTATCCTTTTATTAATTAAAATAGAAAATGAACTATTATTTTGGGACATAAAAAAAAATATGAAAATAATTTTGAGACAGAAGAAGGAGTAGATTTTTTGTTTTTTTTTTTTTGGATCCTAAACTACTCTTACATGTTATTAATCCAATAAAGTAAAAAAAAAATACAACAAGATCAAGTGCAAGAACCTGGGATGAAGTGGGAGGGTTTAGATACTTCTTGATGGAAGCAAGTATCACAATAGACGGTTCCGACAAGGACGGCTGGTGCTCGCAGTTGTTTCCAATGCCCGTGTGCATCGGAAACACCATTCAAGGAGAAATATAGGAACAACACCATGAGTGAAACCCATGAAGACATTTTGAAAGTTGTGTTTGATTCTATCTTGTTGTGAAGAGGTAGTTGATTATATAGGCGATGTGTATTCACGAGGGTTTTGTACTTATTCATTATGTCGATCCTGCAAAAACAAGTATAACTCCAAACCAAACTATTAACAATAGAAACAAAATTAATGGAACGTCGACCTTGTTTACAATTAACAAGTTTAGCAATTCATAGCGTGTAATATCTTACTTTTGTTCAACATTTTTAGACCGGATACATACATGGGTGGCAATTATCGACACGACACGATAAACGACATGAACCCGACACGAAGTTAAACATGTTTGGGTTGAGGATAAACAAGTTTGGGTCAAAAACAGGTCAACCCGTCTAACCCGTTTAATAAATGGGTCGTGTTTAGGTTGAGTAAATATTAAACAGGTCAATCCGTGAACCCGTTTAAATATATAAAACTCTAAAAATAAAATACATAACATGCCTTTTTATGTTGGATGTGGATTAAGTGTATTGTGTTATATACTTAATACGATTGAATTACGATTATGTCTCATATATTATAGAAATTAATGCTTATAACTGAGAAAATTGTCGTATATTTATTTGTTTGTTATTTTTATCTTATTTTAAATCATTGTATCATTTTTGCATTTAAACTTGTTAAATCAAAAAATCATCAACCTTATTCACTACCTGGCCTATTTATTTAAACGGGTTAAATGGGTCAAAAATGAGTTACATGTGTTATGCAGGTGTGGGTTAGGGTTGAATTTCTTGACACGATTAATAAATGGGTCGTGTTTGGGTAGAGGTTATACTAACGCGTCAACACGCGAACCTGAATTGGTTAACAGGAACACGACTCGATTGCCACCCCTAGATACAGTGGTTCACATCTTCACCTCACGTCAACGTCACACCACCCTTATTTCCCACCCAGATACGTGCCGGTAGGGGGCTGGCCGGTGCTTAGCCACCCCAACTAGCCCATAAAAACCCCAAGTCTATTCAAGTAAAATTAGCCAATGGCCCATTATTTAAGGGAATATTTTAAACTGCCCCTCATATATACCAAAGTAATAAAGTGCTGGCCACTGCTGGTGCTACTATCTACTTCTATTTGTTATACGATTGGTTGTCCATTTTTTTTTCCGTGTATATATCTATTTAATATTGATGGTAATTCACTACTAAACGTTCTATATGTACTCTTGATTTTATCTGTATTCATATTTTTAGTTGGGCAAATTTTGTTTAAACATACATAATAATTTTAGAACAACGTATTTTTACTTCAAATTGAAGTTAAAAGCATTAGTGTGAATTTCTTATATTTCATCAAATTTTTGTTTGGTATAGAATATGATGGTGAACATATATAGTTTGATATATGCATTCAAATTTATTTTTAAAACAAGTTAGTTTATAACTCAATTGATCGACATGTATTGACATTATAACTATAGGACAAGTTAGTTTATAACTCAATTGATCGACATGTATTGACATTATAACTATAGGATCTATGTGACTTTGTTACTGTGTTTCATCTCATGATTTATCCGTTTATTTTTGTGGTTATACAAAAAAAAATTTGATGCCCCCTCAACTTCAAATCATGGCTCCGCCCTGTTCCCACCACTTTTACCTTGTAATAATCACTCATCCTTTGTCTTTCAAAAAAAATAAATAAATAAATAAATAAATAAAATCACTCACCCATTACCGTTTACCTTAAATGCACACATACACACAAAACACTCACAAACGTTCAAAGTTATCGATAGTCACCACACTTGGAAACTAACGGCCCGTAACAATGGACTGCGCTTGGTGAAGGTGGACTGTGTGTAGACTATCCTCATTAGGCCAGCCATATGAACAATGTGCATTAAAGATGATTAGAGAGAGCTATATTGTTATACTTTTATCGCACCATAATAAGTATCAATTTTGTATGTCACACATAGTTTTACAAGAGTACAAACTAAAATATATAGTATGATAGACATTTATTATGAGATGAAAGAAGTAATATATAGTGATTACTTTCGTTTAATAGACAGGTTTTGATGAATGTGTGAACTAAATATGCATATAGGACGTCGACGTACTCATTCTGATTTCCAAACTTTTTTTTTACTGCTTGTACATATTAGAGGCATCGATCCAAAAAGATAATTTTGTTTTCTTACATATGTGGTGAAGTTTGCAACTAGAGTTAGTGATGATTTTATTTTGGTTGGAATTGTCGGATGATTTTATTTCGGTTGGATCAATCCATGGTTCATAGTCATAAGTCGTAACTATCACTTAAATCATTCTTGGATAACAAACTCATCTACCCAATCACAATCTTGACATGTAGCTATGCAACAAGATATACATGAAATAACATGTCAAATTGTCAATGCCATACAGTAATAATTAATAAAGTTGCCTGTTTCCCTGATATGGCCGAAACATCAAAAAGGACAAAAGAATTTGACTATGGAGAGAGTTTGTAAGCTAAAGCTTCACGTAAATGGTTCAGGCAACAAGTATAGTATATTTTCCACAAATACCCCAAAAGTACAAGGGTATCCACCCTAAATACCCCATAAAATCTTGTTTTCCCCAAATACCCCAATGGGAGGAGGTCGCCTCCAAAATTTGGGCGGATGGTGTAATAAAGTGACATGTGTCCCTATACATGCCCCCACATTGTACTTTCATGGTACAACTTTTAAAGTGTACTTCTTGGGCGACTGGGACCCACATTTCTTGGGCGACTTGATTATTTTGTCTTTTTCGGAAAAGTTATGGTCTTTTTTTATTATTTTATAGTACAATAAACTTGGGCGACTGGGTCCCACTTATCTTTATTCTTGGGCGACTTGGTAGGTATGGAGTACACTTTTACAATACTTTATTTACCAAATTACATGTATTTTATTTTTTAACTTTTTATACAACATTATTAAGTTTATACTTTTTATTTTTCTTATACACTTACTACCACACACACTTATACCACACACACTTTTAATACTTCATCATCTTATCCTCAAACATCATTTTAACACTTTTAATACTTCCCTACCTTTAATACCACACACAGATCTTCGACACCATCCGATCTAACATCATTTTACAAATACTTCGACACCATCATTTTACAAATACTTCGACACCATCCGATCTAACATCATTTTACATTAGTTCTTGGGCGACTTGATTAGTTCGAAGGGTAGGCACCATACGACACCATCACCACCTTCATTAGATCTAACATTATCGAAGGGTAGGCACCACCACCACCACCAGATCTAACATTATTTCGAAGCCCAATTTATACACCAGCAGATCTAACATTAGCAGATCTAAGTTTTAAAAAAACCATGTTTTATAGGGTAAGTTGTTTCGTGTTATAATTAACGTATGGTTGTACATTTTAGTTCACTTAGATTTGGACGATTTTGCATAATCTGTTTTATGTAGCCATAATTGTTGTTTAGTACGAAATTTTACATTTAGGTAGGGTAAGTAATAATTCAATTGACTTAGGGTTACGCTAATTTAGGATTTGGGTAAGCAATTATAAAAAAGTTGGATTTAGGTTTATTGATGCCTTTCTGACAGATTTAGGTTATTTGTGAGTATCTGTTAGTGTAAATTTGTATGTTTATTGTTGCTTTTGTGAGTTTTTATTAGTGTAAACTGGTGGATTTAGGTTTATTTGATGCTAGATCTCTTTTTAATATACCTAAGTATGATTAAATTTTTTTGGGGAGATGTTAGATGCCTACAGTTTTTAGAAAGAATTGTCAAGTTTTGTTGCTTTGCAAACCTTTGTGTTTGTCTTTGTGATGACGATCTAAGTAGTAGCTGGTTCCGGTGGTAACCGGCTTTTCTATGGGAACCATTTTTTGGTAACAAGGCCGGGGGAGCTTGAACCATAGATGGTCGGTTGACTTAACCCGGTAGAGTTGTGCTAAGATATCGGGCCTCGGACTATATACATCCTGCTTATACACGGCGGGAAATAGTTTGTACTCCCGATCAGGTTCAAACTACTCGGGCAACTGTTTTGGCTACTTACTTATGATTGTTATTGCGAAGATTTGAATACACTGGTAGTGCGCACATACTTGTAAATTCTTTTTAAAAACTTATAACTTAGTTGGTAAATAACATAAGGAATAGTTAATCGGCAAATGTTTGTGAAAGCAAAGTGATCGTTAGGAGTAAACTTTTCACCGACTTGGTAAATAACATAAGGAATATGTATATAACATAAGGAATAGTTAATCGGCAAATGCTAATTGGTAAACCTTTCTTAGTATTATAGTAATCTTTGTTCATTGTACAAGCTTATGTTTCAGTCTCATGGTCTAAACATCCACTTTGCTTCAAAAAGCACATTCATAGTCTAATAAAGGGGTGTTTGGTTAAATATGTCCAAGTGTATTAGAGGTTGTTGTTTATTGCTTATATGGTAAGTTAGTACGAAATTCTACATTTTATTGTTTATTTTACTTCAGTTAGATTTGCATAATCTATTTTATGTAGCCGTAATTGTTGTTTATTGCTTATTTTAGTTCACTTAGATTTTAGGATTGGTTCTTTAATGACAAAACAGGTCCACATTACGGAGTGTTTGGAACAGGTTAAGTAAACTATAAAAACAAGTGTTCTCTTAATGAGAGTATGAGTGTTAATCGATAGCCATATGAAGCTGATAATCTGATGCTCTTAATTGAAATAAACTGATTATTGTGATTACATGTTTCAGTAGAAATTTAAAATTTACGATGCTCATGTAATGTCATTGAATATACATAATTAATATGTATGTTATGGACATTTAAGTGAGCTATATCAAATAATGTGTATACAAATGTTTTGTAAGAACATGCTCAATTATCAGGGGGAGATGTATGTAACGTTGTAGACGGGTTACATTGGTTAGTTTGAACACCGTCTAGCACCCTTTGTGGGTGAGATCAATAGTCACATGTTTTCGCTCTTAAATAGCCAAAGCATGTGGTAAAGATCAAGCTCACAAAGGGTACTAGACGGTGCCAAAATAACAAAGGAATGGAACACATGTGCGACGTAACATATATCTGCCCTTATAATTCAAATGTGTTGATTGCGATAATGATACCGTGTATTGTTCATGGCATGCCATGGTCCTTCATTATCTCATTCTAGACGATTCGTGTTACTTACACTCTATTGTAGACTTACACTCTATTGTAGACGATTCCTGTTACTTACTTATGATTGTTATTGCGAAGATTTGAATACACTGGTAGTGCGCAAATACTTGTAAATTCTTTTTAAAAACTTATAACTTAGTTGCTAAATAACATAAGGAATAGTTAATCGGCAAATGTTTGTGAAAGCAAGGTGATCGTTAGGAGTAAACTTTTCACCGACTTGGTAAATAACATAAGGAATAGGTAAATAACATAAGGAATAGTTAATTGGCAAATGCTAATTGGTAAACCTTTCTTAGTATTATAGTAATCTTAGTCTCATGGTCTAAACATCCAATTTGCTTCAAAAAGCACATTCATAGTCTAATAAAGGGGTGTTAGAGGTTGTTTCTGTGGGTATTGTGGGACCTTAGCTTTTTAGACAGCTTGTCACCTCAACTTATTGTGGACTGTTTGGTGTTTGGATTGCTTATTGCTTATTTGGTGCTTATTTCTTGTTGTTATTGTGCTCTATTGTATACTTAACATTTTTAAATAGTTAAGTATGTTATAAGTGTTGTGTTACGTGTAAGATGTTCCTGTTTCTTACAGTCTAAGATGATTTTATTTTTTTTTCTTAAAAGGACTATGAAGCGAAAGTCATTGTTAGGAGTAAACTGAAATACTTTTCCTTAATTAGAGAAAATTTGAATGAAAAACGGCGGAACTTATTTAGGTCTACATGTTTTGGACGATGGTTGGATATTTTCTTTTTTGACCATGAATCACATATGGTAGATTATATACTACAAAAACAAGGTTATGTAGATGATGCACACTTTGACATGCCCCTCATATATCATGTCGACGGTCGTAGTCTACATTTTGGTCGTCCCGAGTTTTGTTTAATCACAGGGTTTCGTTTTGGTAAGTTTGTTAGGCCTCAGTTATATAGTCCAGGGGATATAAAATTTAAGACTAGGGTATTTTGTAACACCCCCTAATTTGAAATGCGGCAGCGGAATAAAAATTAGGGTGCTACGGTGAGGATCGAAGTCATAATGATAGAAAACGACTCGAAGAGACGTTTTAAAAACATAATTTCATTTATAAATATTTGAAATACAATAGGTCCTTATCAGAGTATTATAAAAACTTGATGTTTTGAACTAAATCAAACATCATTTATTTTACATCACATTTGATAATAATTAAACATAATTTGAAGATTTTTGCCGCCCGTTCCATGCTTGCTTCCCCTGTCAAATACCTGAGACACATGCTTAAAAGTCAACAAAATTGTTGAGTGAAATCATAGAGTTTGAATTTAATAATCATTTTGATACACAAGCAAGATTGTATTAGAAAATACAATCAGTTTTGAAAACATTGATATTGCAGTTCATATATTGCACTAAGTCTCATGACACGCAAACGTTAACAAATACCTTTACGGCGGGTGTATATCAAATCAATGATACATTTTTGCCCTCGTGTAATAGGTGATTTGCCAGTTCCTATTTTTACTCAAATATAATTATCACGACTAATGCGGCTAACCACATGCATATGGCATTCCGTCAAGCATTAGTGGGACAGGCTGTCAAACCTTAAATAGATCTATTCATTATATTCGCGTTCACCGCAGTGATTAATGGTTCATGAATAAGGGTCTTTTGGCAATAGCTAACTTAGGCATATATCAGTCAGGAAAGCATACAGAAAATACTTGTGAATCTATTTATAGCATGTATCCCCCTCACGGAGTTTTGAAAATAATTAAATGTGAGGCTATAACTCACCTGGATTGATACTGAAAATGAAGAAAATAAAGTCGGATGAATTTTATGAAAACGGCTTCGAAACACAACCTGATAAATAAATTTATCTAAGAAATTGACCAAAAACTATTCGGTGATTATAAAGAAAATAACGAATATTAGATATTCGTTATGACGATTAAGTGATGTGCAGTGAAAATATTGTGATATGCATGATATGACAAAATATGATTTTAAAAAATTATCCATCGAAGTTTTAAATATAACTAAAATCTTTACCTTTTTAAAATATCGTTATATATTATTAACGTTAAGTTAATAATATATATATATATATATATATATATATATATATATATATATATATATATATATATGTAAACAATATTTAAACATGATATGAAATAATAAATAAATACAAAAAAAATATAAAAAAAATAAGAATGATAAATAAATTTAGTCTTTGTCTCCTTTTCCAATTTTTTTACCATTTTTACACTTAACGATACTTGCGTTACACCGTTAGTCCTTTATATATATATTTCAACTATAGTCCTCTACTTTGTCCAAAAGTCCATATAAACCTTCTAATATTTATTTTTATCACATTTTATCCTTAGATTTCTGTATTTACAGGTTTAGTCCTTGATTTTCAATATTTACACATTTAGTCCTTCTAGGTGTCGTCGCGTTACATTTTTAGTCCAATTTTACAAAAATGATTATGGAACTTTTATAAAATTTTTCCGAAGCTTATTTATTAAGTTACAAGCTTATTTTAACTGCTTATTCATTTAAAAGCTTATTTTTATGGCTTATGGGCCTAGTTCGAACAAACTTAAGGCCCGTTAAGATTTTTGGAGGCGAGGGCATGGAAAAAGTTTTGGGCTTGGCTTTGGACCATTTTTAGGATTCTAAAAATATATTTTATAGGCCCAGTGGGCTTACGGATTTTAAACTCTTAGTGGGCCTTAGTTAAGCCCACTCGAACACTTATAGTTTTTATAAGAAAAATTAAGTTATAAAAATTTCGGTTGGGTCTCTATAAAATGGTTCGATTAGAGTGTCTAATCATGATTATTTTTACGAGTTGTAAACATGAAAACTTTAGTTTGCTAGGTGGTCTATGACGTCGTGAAATAATATGGTACCATTGTTAAGCTAAATTTTAAGTTATACGTGTGTTTAGTAGCTTGGTTGAGTCGGTATATAAACTTGAAAACTAACAAATATTACTAAGTGTTTACTCAATATTTATATCGATGGATAGAGATTTAAAATGGATGCATGACATGATTAATACGTTACAACTAATATGAATGGTGTGTGCTTCGTGATTCCTAAGCCATCCAAGATAGAGGCAAACCACGTTTCATGTACTAACAATAATTATATACATGAATTTAACGTGCAAAGTGTAAACTTGTAAAATAAATATACGAATTGCATGAAAACATGGGTACGTATAAAATGAATTAAAAACAAACTCAAAAGACTTACAAATACTTCTTAGATGAACTAGGGTCGAGTTAGGAAAGAAAGAACACAAGAGTTTACTTCAAACAATATAACCCGATCGTTATATTATTTCCTTTGAATCCGAATTATTTCCCTTGCTTCCAATAATTTACCACGACCTTTAAGTCTTTCAAACACAGTTCGAAGGACACATATACTAAGTGAAAGAGTGTGTGAAAACTATATGAAGAGTATGCATGCATGTACGTACTATATATACTAATATATATCTATCTAGTAGTAAATTTCAATGCAAACACTTCCTACTATTTGAATGTCAGGATAAGCTAGTTCCTAGTGTTATTATATTGATTTTAGGGAGGCTTGTGTGAGCATATTATAAGGAGATATGTTGGATGATTCATACATATGTCGACCAAACATTTATTCATACATACGATTCATAAAATCGTATACTACTTGATAATACTTGATCATCCTTAACATTTGAGCATGAAATCATCTTAGAAATAATATTAGGAACATTTAGAAACAAACTAGATTCAAAACGGTTAAGTTTTGAATATATTACAATTCGATTTGGGTTTGCACGAGTCGATTACTTTGCCTTTTAAAAACGTATCAAAACTCAACGTATGGACGTGAAAATTGATACACTAATAGTTGGCTAGTAGGTTAATGAGATGAGAGAATAAAATTCGTACGTCGTGTGTAAAAATTAAAAATAAACGAGGCGTTTTGGGGGCTCTTGAACTAGTCGGTCGAATTAAAAACTAACTAAATTGGATTTTGGGCTAAATGGTGTGGGCTTAGGAATAGTAGAATAGGTGTGGGCCGAAAATAATTAAGGGTCCGGTTTGAGTTAATTAGGTAATTAGGAATTTTAATTATAATTAATAAATATAATTAGTATTAGGATTTAGGTTTAGGATTAAATAAAAAGTTTAAGTTTCGTGTAACGTGTCGAGGATTAATTCCGTCATTTCGTGAATTATATTATTTTGTGAAAATCGCCAAAATAATATAATAAGAAAAATTTTAAATTTTTCCGAGAAAATGGGAATTAGAAACGGTAACGAAAGATTATTTATTTATTAACGATTTGATTACAAGAAATTTTTTACAGGGTTCTACAGTACCCACTTGTCATTCTGAATTTCGTCCCGAAATTCGATTTTTAAGAAATCTAACAAGTGTGTTCTATGAAAATAAGTGCGGATATTTCTCACGGAATCTATCTTCTCTTTCCCATGTATAAGTCGGTCCTCGCTTAGAGTCCCATCTTACTTTTACAATGGGGATACGATTCTGTTTGAGTTGTTTAACTTCTCTATCCATTATTTCCACAGGCTCTTCTGTGAACACTAGTTTGTCGTCCAATCTAATCTCTTTTAGTGGAATGACGAGAGTTTCGTCTGACAAACATTTCTTGAGTTGGGACACGTGAAACGTAGGGTGTACCCTACTAAGTTCATCCGGAAGTTCTAACTTATAAGCAACTGAACCAATTCTCTCCAGAATTTTGAAAGGTCCAATATACCTCGGATTTAACTTTCCACGTTTTCCAAAATGAATCATTCCTTTCCATGGCGAAACCTTCAACATGACTTTGTCTCCTACTTGAAATTCCATAGGCTTTCTCCTGACATCAGCATAACTTTTCTGTCTGTCACGAGCAGCTTGCAAGCGTTGCTTGATTTGGAATATCTTCTCAGTAGTATCATGTATTAGCTCTGGTCCGGTAAGTTGCATATCACCAACTTCTGTCCAACAGATTGGTGATCTGCACTTTCTTCCGTACAGTGCCTCAAAAGGTGCAGCCTTTATGCTGGCATGGTAGCTATTATTGTATGAAAATTCAACTAATGGCAAGTGTCTATCCCAACCTTTTCCGAAATCAATCACACATGCTCGAAGCATGTCTTCCAAGGTTTGGATTGTTCTCTCACTTTGTCCATCAGTTTGCGGATGATAAGCGGTGCTCATATCTAACTTAGTACCAAGAGATTTCTGTAGCGATTCCCAAAATCTCGATGTGAATCGGCTATCTCTATCAGAAATAATAGATATTGGTACCCCATGTCTGATCACAATTTCCTTAAAATACAACTGAGCGAGTGTTTCCATCTCGTCAGTTTCCTTGATTGGTAGGAAGTGTGCAGACTTGGTTAATCGATCGATGATAACCCAGATTGTGTCTAATCCAGTCGAAGTCTTTGGTAATTTGGTAATAAAATCCATTGTGATTCTTTCCCATTTCCAGACTGGAATTTCTGGTTGCACGAGTAATCCTGATGGTTTCTGAGTCTCTGCTTTTACTCTTGAGCAGGTCAAACATTTACCAACATACTCGGCGATATCAGCTTTCATATTTGGCCACCAATAATTCTTCTTGATATCTTGGTACATTTTATTGGAACCGGGATGAATAGAATATTTGGATTTATGAGATTCATGCATGATAAGGTCTCGAATACCTCCGAACAGAGGAATCCAATATCTTTCCTTAAAACATAGCATTCCATCATCTCTTCTCACAAATTCTTTTTCATTATTTGGCATTCTGTCAACCTGATCTTCCAGGTTTGACCTCCTGTCAATTCTCTCATATTGCCGGTTTTCTTCTTGTAGAGCTTCCATTTGAGCTTTGATGATTTGGGCAGGAAGTGGCGAATGAATTGTCATTCCTAGAGATCGAACTCTAAGAGGTTTAATTCTATCTTTTCTACTCAACGCATCAGCTACTACATTCGCTTTACCAGGATGGTAACGAATTTCACAGTCGTAGTCATTGAGTAATTCTAACCATCTTCTTTGCCTCATGTTTAGCTCCTTCTGATCTAAGATATGCTGTAGACTCTTGTGATCGGTGAAAACCGTACACTTTGTACCATATAGGTAATGTCTCCATATCTTAAGAGCAAAAACTACTGCTCCTAATTCTAGATCATGAGTGGTGTAGTTTTCTTCATTCTTCTTCAGCTGTCGTGAAGCATAGGCTATAACTTTGTCTCTTTGCATTAGTACCGCACCCAAACCATGATGAGATGCGTCACAATACACTACAAAGTCCTCATTGCCTTCTGGTAATGCCAATATTGGTGCTTCACAAAGCTTTTGTTTCAGCAGTTGAAATGCTGACTCTTGCTTCTCTTCCCAGTTATACTTCTTGTTCTTCTGGGTCAGTTCCGTCAATGGTTTTGCAATCTTTGAAAAACCTTCTATAAATCTCCGGTAATAACCAGCGAGACCTAAGAATTGACGAATCTCGGTTGGGGAGGTAGGTGACGTCCAACCTTTAACTGCTTCTATCTTCGCGGGATCTACGTGGATACCTTTGCTGTTGATGATATGGCCTAAAAATTGAACGGTAGTAATCCAAAATTCACATTTGGAAAACTTGGCGTACAACTTTTCCTTCTTGAGTAACTCCAAAATCGTCCTTAAGTGTTCGGCATGCTCCTCTTCATTGCGCGAATAGATTAAAATATCATCAATGAACACAATAACGAATTTATCCAAGTATGGTTTACATACTCGGTTCATTAAATCCATGAATACAGCTGGTGCATTGGTAAGACCAAATGGCATCACCTGAAATTCATAATGTCCGTATCGTGTTCGAAAAGCTGTTTTGGGAATGTCTTCTTCCCTAACTCTTAATTGATGATATCCTGATCTAAGATCGATTTTTGAGTACACACTTGATCCTTGTAATTGGTCAAATAGATCGTCGATCCTTGGCAATGGATATCGATTTTTTCACCGTGAGTTTGTTCAACTCCCTGTAATCGATACACATCCGGAACGTTCCATCTTTCTTTTTGACAAATAGGATTGGTGCTCCCCAAGGGGATGAACTCGGTTGGATGAAACCTTTATCTGATAGTTCTTTTAACTGTTCAGATAATTCTTTCATTTCGGAGGGGGCTAATCGATATGGTGCTTTTGCAACAGGTGCTGCTCCAGGCACTAAATCGATTCGGAATTCTACTTGACGGGTTGGTGGGATTCCAGGTAAGTCTTCGGGAAATACATCAGAAAATTCTCTTACAACTGGCACTTCATCAAGTTGTTTCTTCTTTTCTTTTGTTTCTCCTCCCGTTACTTGGATTTGAAATACATGGCATCCTTTGCTTATGTATTTCATCGTCTTGGCGTATGAAATGAAATTGAAAGAAGTTTTAGGTTTATCACCTTGGATGATTAAGGTTTCACCGTCGAATGGAATCTGGATGATTTTCTCATCACAAATTATTCTGGCACGGTGTTTAGATAACCAATCCATACCAATGATGACATCAAAACTTCCCAATTGAATGGGCATAAGGTTGATAGGGAAAGATTTATTTAGAAAAGTTAAGGTGCAATTTTCGATTAGGGTATTGGTACTTAAAATATTTCCATCTGCTAATTCTATTTCATAGATAGTATCTAATTCTACAGGAGTAATATTTAGATTTGCGGCAAACGATGTAGACACAAAACTTTTATCCGCTCCTGAATCAAATAATATCTTAGCATATTGTTGATTTAATAGGAACGTACCAGTAACAACATCTGAATTCTGCGTTGTGTTCCCATCGCCAAGTACATAAGCTCTTCCTCTGGCAACATTATTGGTAAATTTCGGACATTGAGGTCTGTAGTGTCCAACTTCTCCACAACCATGGCACTTTACTGCTATTGGTTGTGTATTGGCCCCAGTCGCTCGACAGTCCCTTGTCATATGACCAATTCTTTTACAGTTGCCGCAAACAGCTCTACATGCTCCAAAATGATGCATGTTGCACTTGTTACATGGGGGTAGTGTTCCAGAATAACCTTTATTTTCTGCAGGCACTGCTGCATAAGCTCGGGTAGCTTCTTGTCGACGATTTTGTTGTTGATGATGATTACTACGATTCTGCTGCTGATCTCTGTTGCGATTCCTGCCTTGATTGTTGTTGTTGCTGTAGCTACGGTTACCACTGTAACTGTTGTTATAGCTGTGGCTGTTGCTATTGTTACCCCCTCGGTTGTCAGCACCTCTCTTATGCTCATTAATCACAGAGGTAGAACCTCTTTTGATTACCCGGGTTAACAATCTCTGAGCAAGCTCCATAGCTTCTTCTACTGACTTTGGATTCGATGAAGTAACATCTCCTTCAATGGATGGTGGCAGTCCCTCTACGTATTTCTCCAATGCTTGTTCAACATCGGGTACTATAGTTGGACACAGCACCGACAACTCCAGAAACTTTCTGTCGTATGTCTTCAAGTCATTGTACTTTACAACTAGCTGATGAAATTCATCTTCTAGTTTTCGAATCTCTGTTCTTGGACAATACTTCTTCAACATCTTATTTTTCAGCTCATTCCACGAAAGTCTGAAAGCTTCATCTGGACCCATAGCATTCGCAGTAGTGTTCCACCACGATAATGCCTCTCCTTGAAGAGTTCCTGTAGCAAAGGTAACTTTGCTATTCTCAGGACAACCACTCCTCTTGAAGACTGTCTCAGTGTGCTCAAACCAATGTGCCATTTCGGCCACTCCTTCAATTTCTTTGAAGTTTGTTGGCTTGCAAGTCATGAAATCCTTATAAGTACAATTACGTGGCGTAACTGTATTAGTTTCATGATTTGCACCATTGGTATTATTCAAACGATCCGCTTCACGAGCTGCGGATATTCCCTCAGCAATCATTCTTTGAACCTCAGTGGGGGTCAAGATCACTTCTGGGTTAGAGTTTTCGCTACTTGCATGCTCCATTTTTCTATTAATAATACAAAAATATAGCATTTAGAATTTTAAACAACCACTTGTTTTAAAGATTCTTGTGAAGTAGGGAAAATAAATTTTGAGTCTTAATAATAACTGGACAACATATGTAGTTTTTATCTTGATACAACAATCATAATCATTCCGATATATTAGATGCAATTTATAATACACATGAACAACCATAAGCATAAGTTAACATTTGTAAATAGTAATATCAAAACCAACAGCGTAACATTAATAACTTTAAATCAGTTGAGTTGTTATAACAAAACGATACAAGCTTATTAATGCCACATGCGGCAGGCTTGAATGCCTTATTACTAGTACAAATACCAACTGTCTCTAATGATTAGGTATGTTCACATGTTCTCCCATCTCAAAGATCTGAAATCGGAGCTCTTGCATATCGGTATGATGTTGCATCTTCATATCCCCTACAATGTTTTCCAATGTATCTGCTCTTCGGCGTGCAAGCTGGGCTTCCCAAGTACGGTCCTGTCTCTCTCTCCGCAATGATATCGCAAAGGAACGTGTCTCCGAGATATCCGAACGTATCTGAGCTAACCCTTGCTGCAGCTCTATCCTATCGGCTATAAGGTTATGTAAGGTGTTGTGGGTAGTATCTGAATGGTCGAAAGATGAATAATCAATCATCTGTAGAAGTGAATCTATCTGATCTTCGTGATGCTCCAATCGCGTCACTACTACAGAAGGTGTAAAGGTAGAAGGAATTTCCATCCTAGCACTCTCGCCAGTTTCATTGATATGAGCTGGGGGAGTAAAACCAGGCGGATAGGATAATGATGGTGAAAGGGGAGAAATGGAATCAGAAATACGAAGGCGGCTGGAGGTAGGTATATCTATTTCAGGGATAGGTTCTCTTTGGTGAAAATTATACGGATAGGTTTGGCTGAAAAGGTTGAGTAGGTGATCGGGTGCATAGGAATTATGACGTGGTAATGGTGTCGATAAAACAAAAGTATTGGGATTCTCAGGTGTTGTAGCAATTTCGTCTTGCTCGTAGGGTTCTGTTTCTTGGGAAACAGCGTCAGGTACAGAAGTAGAACGATAAACAGGCGAAGTAACGGACGCGACGGAAATATCAGAGTCGGATTCAAACATACTCATATTGACACAATACTGTAACAATTCATAAATAGCGCAGAATAAGAATTTATTATCATACAATTTTAACATATCGCAATTAAAATATCATAGCTTAATGATTAACTTACGGAGTGCTGTAGCAAGCAGGTACGGCGGGCAAAAATTTATATGATAAAACTTTAATTTATTTGAAAGTATGGTTATAGTTCAATATTTGAAAACATTTGGTTCTCTATAACGATGGCTCTGATACCAATCTGTAACACCCCCTAATTTGAAATGCGGCAGCGGAATAAAAATTAGGGTGCTACGGTGAGGATCGAAGTCATAATGATAGAAAACGACTCGAAGAGACGTTTTAAAAACATAATTTCATTTATAAATATTTGAAATACAATAGGTCCTTATCAGAGTATTATAAAAACTTGATGTTTTGAACTAAATCAAACATCATTTATTTTACATCACATTTGATAATAATTAAACATAATTTGAAGATTTTTGCCGCCCGTTCCATGCTTGCTTCCCCTGTCAAATACCTGAGACACATGCTTAAAAGTCAACAAAATTGTTGAGTGAAATCATAGAGTTTGAATTTAATAATCATTTTGATACACAAGCAAGATTGTATTAGAAAATACAATCAGTTTTGAAAACATTGATATTGCAGTTCATATATTGCACTAAGTCTCATGACACGCAAACGTTAACAAATACCTTTACGGCGGGTGTATATCAAATCAATGATACATTTTTGCCCTCGTGTAATAGGTGATTTGCCAGTTCCTATTTTTACTCAAATATAATTATCACGACTAATGCGGCTAACCACATGCATATGGCATTCCGTCAAGCATTAGTGGGACAGGCTGTCAAACCTTAAATAGATCTATTCATTATATTCGCGTTCACCGCAGTGATTAATGGTTCATGAATAAGGGTCTTTTGGCAATAGCTAACTTAGGCATATATCAGTCAGGAAAGCATACAGAAAATACTTGTGAATCTATTTATAGCATGTATCCCCCTCACGGAGTTTTGAAAATAATTAAATGTGAGGCTATAACTCACCTGGATTGATACTGAAAATGAAGAAAATAAAGTCGGATGAATTTTATGAAAACGGCTTCGAAACACAACCTGATAAATAAATTTATCTAAGTAATTGACCAAAAACTATTCGGTGATTATAAAGAAAATAACGAATATTAGATATTCGTTATGACGATTAAGTGATGTGCAGTGAAAATATTGTGATATGCATGATATGACAAAATATGATTTTAAAAAATTATCCATCGAAGTTTTAAATATAACTAAAATCTTTACCTTTTTAAAATATCGTTATATATTATTAACGTTAAGTTAATAATATATATATATATATATATATATATATATATATATATATATATATATATATATATATATATATATATATATATATATATATATATATATATATATATAAATGTAAACAATATTTAAACATGATATGAAATAATAAATAAATACAAAAAAAATATAAAAAAAAATAAGAATGATAAATAAATTTAGTCTTTGTCTCCTTTTCCAATTTTTTTACCATTTTTACACTTAACGATACTTGCGTTACACCGTTAGTCCTTTATATATATATTTCAACTATAGTCCTCTACTTTGTCCAAAAGTCCATATAAACCTTCTAATATTTATTTTTATCACATTTTATCCTTAGATTTCTGTATTTACAGGTTGAGTCCTTGATTTTCAATATTTACACATTTAGTCCTTCTAGGTGTCGTCGCGTTACATTTTTAGTCCAATTTTACAAAAATGATTATGGAACTTTTATAAAATTTTCCGAAGCTTATTTATTAAGTTACAAGCTTATTTTAACTGCTTATTCATTTAAAAGCTTATTTTTATGGCTTATGGGCCTAGTTCGAACAAACTTAAGGCCCGTTAAGATTTTTGGAGGCGAGGGCATGGAAAAAGTTTTGGGCTTGGCTTTGGACCATTTTTAGGATTCTAAAAATATATTTTATAGGCCCAGTGGGCTTACGGATTTTAAACTCTTAGTGGGCCTTAGTTAAGCCCACTCGAACACTTATAGTTTTTATAAGAAAAATTAAGTTATAAAAATTTCGGTTGGGTCTCTATAAAATGGTTCGATTAGAGTGTCTAATCATGATTATTTTTACGAGTTGTAAACATGAAAACTTTAGTTTGCTAGGTGGTCTATGACGTCGTGAAATAATATGGTACCATTGTTAAGCTAAATTTTAAGTTATACGTGTGTTTAGTAGCTTGGTTGAGTCGGTATATAAACTTGAAAACTAACAAATATTACTAAGTGTTTACTCAATATTTATATCGATGGATAGAGATTTAAAATGGATGCATGACATGATTAATACGTTACAACTAATATGAATGGTGTGTGCTTCGTGATTCCTAAGCCATCCAAGATAGAGGCAAACCACGTTTCGTGTACTAACAATAATTATATACGTGAATTTAACGTGCAAAGTGTAAACTTGTAAAATAAATATACGAATTGCATGAAAACATGGGTACGTATAAAATGAATTAAAAACAAACTCAAAAGACTTACAAATACTTCTTAGATGAACTAGGGTCGAGTTAGGAAAGAAAGAACACAAGAGTTTACTTCAAACAATATAACCCGATCGTTATATTATTTCCTTTGAATCCGAATTATTTCCCTTGCTTCCAATAATTTACCACGACCTTTAAGTCTTTCAAACACAGTTCGAAGGACACATATACTAAGTGAAAGAGTGTGTGAAAACTATATGAAGAGTATGCATGCATGTACGTACTATATATACTAATATATATCTATCTAGTAGTAAATTTCAATGCAAACACTTCCTACTATTTGAATGTCAGGATAAGCTAGTTCCTAGTGTTATTATATTGATTTTAGGGAGGCTTGTGTGAGCATATTATAAGGAGATATGTTGGATGATTCATACATATGTCGACCAAACATTTATTCATACATACGATTCATAAAATCGTATACTACTTGATAATACTTGATCATCCTTAACATTTGAGCATGAAATCATCTTAGAAATAATATTAGGAACATTTAGAAACAAACTAGATTCAAAACGGTTAAGTTTTGAATATATTACAATTCGATTTGGGTTTGCACGAGTCGATTACTTTGCCTTTTAAAAACGTATCAAAACTCAACGTATGGACGTGAAAATTGATACACTAATAGTTGGCTAGTAGGTTAATGAGATGAGAGAATAAAATTCGTACGTCGTGTGTAAAAATTAAAAATAAACGAGGCGTTTTGGGGGCTCTTGAACTAGTCGGTCGAATTAAAAACTAACTAAATTGGATTTTGGGCTAAATGGTGTGGGCTTAGGAATAGTAGAATAGGTGTGGGCCGAAAATAATTAAGGGTCCGGTTTGAGTTAATTAGGTAATTAGGAATTTTAATTATAATTAATAAATATAATTAGTATTAGGATTTAGGTTTAGGATTAAATAAAAAGTTTAAGTTTCGTGTAACGTGTCGAGGATTAATTCCGTCATTTCGTGAATTATATTATTTTGTGAAAATCGCCAAAATAATATAATAAGAAAAATTTTAAATTTTTCCGAGAAAATGGGAATTAGAAACGGTAACGAAAGATTATTTATTTATTAACGATTTGATTACAAGAAATTTTTTACAGGGTTCTACATATTTCCCAAAAAAAATGGGGAAAGACTTTCAAACTTAGATCTTATTGGTGTTATTGAGGACGAAGAGTTATTCGGTACTTTATCTGATGAAGACGCAGTCCGTGTGTGTCTACTGTTAGCGTTAGAGGTCGTTTTTATGGGTCGGTTGTTGGATGAACAAGTGGATGATAAACTCCTACGTTTGGTTGAAGACCTTGAAACATGGAATTTGTTTCCATGGGGGGAGCACATTTGGAGGCAATTGTACAACCAGCTACTGAATGTCGTATCCAAACATAGGTGGACACACCTTAAAGGCCTAGAAGCATCTCGTAAGTATGTTCCAACGTATACACTATCTGGATTTGTTTGGGCTTTCAAGGTTATCGTTTTATTTATTTCTTATGATCGTATGAGTTTTCATTTTTTTTATTATATGTGATAGACTAACATAGTATTTAATTTCATAGATATGGATTCTTGAGTCGTTTGAAAGAAGCAATAATTGGTGGAAGAAAGACCCAGATGTCATACCAAGGGGTGTAGCCTGGTCAAAGAAAGAAGTTTTTACAAAATCGGATTATGGATTACTATTTGGCGAGGTAAACTTTTATATATGTTGGTCTTTGAAATCTGTTATGTTCCATTAATCTTGCTTTCTTTGATTTTCTCGGGCTGATGATATTTGTAGGACTCGAAGATACATTTTGAATTGAAAGCCACATTATTGGAGCAGCAGTCCGATTGGTATATCCAATCTCAGGAGTTTATGATGGGGTACATACCAAAGACTCGTAAACGTAGAGCACCGGATGAATACGATGTGTTTTTACAGAAGTTGGAAGCCTCCCGGAAACGTAGGAGGACAGAAATACAGTATTTACCACTTGTTCCTAGGATTGACGCCAGTAGTCTTATTACAGAAATCGGCCTTAAGGATCGTGTGATTCAGGAGTTGAATTCTCGTGTTTTTAAGCTTGAGTCTATTATTCAGGTGATTTGCGCTATAAAGTAATATAATGCATCTTACAAATGAATTTCTAATTATATGTTTTTAAATATACTTTGTAGGTTCTTGCATGTGAACGAACTTGCGGATATCGGGTATTATTTTGTTTTCCGATAGCTTAATTTTCCTTTATTTTTAAACAATTACTTTTTTTATTTATTCTGGTAACCATATACAGGAGACATTGGACTTTAGCCGATCATTTTCTCATCTGAGCTCTGAATTCCGAGAACAACTGAAGCGTGAATTCTTTGGAACGATTGACAATCTGATTTCTAATAGTTGTTTAGCCCAGATAGAAGTCGACTCTGATGATGATATTGTACAGGTAATGTGCTTGTCCCAGTAATATGACAACATACGTTTTTTTCCCTTTATCAGCACATACATTTTTTTTCTCAGGAGTATCTTTTAAAAGAGGAATTAATGTTGAGGAATCAAGAGGAAGAAAGGTGGAAGGTTGAAGAATTAAAAGCTAAGGAAAATTTGTTTATGAACGCGTTGCTACAGGAGATTGAACGCAGGGTGGAAAGAGAAAAGTTGTTGAAAGAAGCTAAGGAGAGAAAAAAAAGTATTTTTGAATTTCATAAATCAGAACACTGGAAAAGGGCAAAGGCAGACCAAGCTAAACCCGAAAAGAGAACTCAGAAAGATGGTTCAGAGTCATTGTATTACTGGTCCCCAAATTTCTTAGAAGCTGAAAAAAAACGAACACCTCCTATTGGTTGTCGGGATCCAGATATGACTCGCTTTTTAAAAGATGTTAAACCTTGGGTGGAGGTATGAACTTATTTTAAATTTTTTTTTTTGAATCATCATACAAGTAACATGTACTGTTATTTTTCCTAATGTAGCGACCATGTGTTTGTAGAATCTTGGTCGTTTGAACAAAGCTATCGACAAAGTAAATATTTATAATGAGTACGACGAATTCATTGGAAAGCCGGGTCCCCTACGTTGTATCTTTCCATGGTCTAAGGAACCAGTACGTGTGGATCGTAGGTTTTGGGAAACCTTAGTTTGTTTAGATCCGTGGAAAAAAGGATGGCTGATGGATGAGGTAAATGTTAAATAAATTACTGTTATTTTATGTACATCAATAGTTTATCATTTCTTCTTGTGTCATGAACTATATTTTGCGGTTATGTTGACAGCATATTGACCTATGGGTCGAGTACATGCTGCACTTCAGACCTGATGACGCAGATTGGGCTATGGTTACTGGTTACTTTGTTCAACTACTTTTGCAAGATTCAATTCCAATATGGTATGCTAACGGAGATAAGTACCAAATTTCATGGGCCGAGGTTGAGCAGGTTTTTTTGCCTATCAACGAAAAAGAAAAACATTGGTTTCTAGCACGGTTCGAAATCAGGACAGGGATTGTAACGTTTTATGACAGTGCTCATCAGCAAGAAAAAAAAAAGGGTTCTAACGATGAACAAGAGCATCGTCCTTGGTATGTGAATATGCGTGCATGTTTAAAGGTAATTAATAATTTTTCTAAAAATACTTGTTCTTAAAGATCAACCTCTATATGGCCTAAAAATTAATTTGATAAAAATACATTGTTATTAGTATACATGTGCTGAAAATACTCTTTGAAACTATAATTTAAGTACAAAAACCATAAATTACATAGGCTTTTAAGTACATATGACCTTCTTGTCAACAAAGTCAACCCCTAAATGTCTAAATCTAGTCTTAAAATATTTCTCACAAGTACAATTAAGTACAAAGCAACAATAACTTAGGTTTATGTGGTTAGGTTTGTAGTAAATTTTTTTGCAATATATATACTCTTCCTCTCCCCATTGTTCTACAACCACACCAGCCAAAAAATTTCTTTCACCAGCTCAAATTTCCATCATGTCTGATAACATTCCGGTTGAAGTTCAGATGAACATTGTTAGAAGGCTTCCTGTCAAACAATTACTTCAATGTCGAACTGTCTCCAAGAGTTGGAAGGCTCATATAGACACTTTGCACTTCACAGCTAGTTACGGTGTAAAGGTTCCAAATGTTCCATCTCTTGTGTTGTGCTATCGGCAAAGGTATAAAGGGTACATGTGTTTTTTAGATCAAAATTTATCTCGCACAAATGTGCCTACAAACCTGTCTTATTCTGATATGATACCTGTTGGTTACTCCCATGGAGTATTGGGTTTTTCTCATGGTCCAATTGTATCTGACTTCTTGGCTGTTGTGTGGAACCCATCGATCAGAAGGTCGGTTACAGCATATGTGCCTTATGCCACTCAATCCCAAGAATTTGAAAAGCGACTATTGGCTTTTGGGGTAAGGCCTGACAACCTTGACCCAATTTTTCTAAAGATATCATATCCTTTCAATCCTGAAGAACATGAATGGTCTGTCTTGCTTTTCTCATTTTCTTCTAGAGAATGGAACACTTTAGAAACTCAATTTTTGCCTCGTCAGTCAATTAGACTAAAAAAGGCAAGTCAATGTGTCGTTGGTGGCCATATCTTCTGGTGTGGATATGAGAAATTTTATTCTAATGATGGTAGCATATACAAAAACTACATGATGGTGTCGTTCGACTTGGTTACCCACCGTTTCCAAGAGTTATACATACCAGATGAGTTGTTAGTGAATCTTCCCAAACCATTCTTTCTGTCTAACTTAAGAGACAACATTGTTCTTTCTGGAAACATAATTTATGATGACTTCTACGTTTTTGTGATTTGGCTGATAACGATTGCTGGTGGAAGCATTGCATCTTTTCAGTGTCTACTTAACATACCCACTCCTTGTAAATTTAAATTAATCGGTTTCAATGCTAACAATGACCCCATACTTGAGGTTCAGAACCCGGAAGGATTTGCTACGACTCTTGGAATTCACAACATAGCTTCTGGTACCTTTGTCAGTCTGGGAATTGAAGGAGATGGTGGTTCCTTTTACATCGCCCCCTATTGTGAATCAGCTATTCTCCAAACTCATGTTGATCGAACGGATTATGGTCTACGTAATCTGTTACTGTATGGTCATGTTTAGTATCTTTTTTAATAGGCATCTTGTCATGTTTAGTATCTTTTGTAATAGGGTCGTACGGTCATGTCGCTAGTCTTTAGCCTTTATGTCAGTTATGTTTAGTATCTTTTGTAATAGGGTCTTATGAAGTCAATCTTTTGTCTACCATTGTAGTTGGGTAGTTATGTAATGTCTCTTATCTTCTGTACTAGGATTATGTATGAAATGAAGTTATTGTTATCCTATTATTTTATGTAGCTTATACTTGTATATATGGCTTATTATAATTTTTTTTTTAATTTTTAAATACTGAAATCAGGAGGGGATATGTTTTCACGATTAATTCTTTGTGAAAGCCTTCTCAAGACTCTTGGAGTAGTGTCTGGAGGTGATGTATAAGGGGACCTGTTAAATTTGCCTGGGTTCCTCTTTCGTTTCAATCGGTTGAAGATAGATCTTACATCATTAACTAGTACAACGTTGATGTCAGACGACAACATATTTTGTGCCTGAAATAATTTACAATATAATCAACAAATGAATAAAGTATTTGCTGTAAAGAATCTAGCGAGTGTGAAGACTATACAATCGTTTTCAATGGTACTCATTTAACACATAAATTACCTGACTGGTATGCTTGTCCACATGAACATCAATGTAAATAACTTCGTCTGCATTGGCACCACCATTTCCCCCGTCCCCTTGTGGTTCTCCTGGTTCCTCACCCACATTCCCAGCCCCCTCCTTTTCAATGTCGTCCTCCTTATCCGTTGCTTCTCTCATTTCAACCCCCTCCCTTTCAACATCCTCAGTTTTGTTTTTATCAACATCCATATCCATCAAATCCTAGAGAATAAATAAAATAATCACAGCCGCTTAAAAATGAAGTAATATTCTAAATAAATACCTACTGTAACTAAGCATTGAATGTATTTTAGTTAATTAAATAATATAAATACATACATAATGTCCTGTTTCAACTATGTCCTCAGCCGGTTGTTGTTGTGTACTAGCGGTTGTAGGTTCCAATTCTGACCCATCCTTTGTATCCTAAAAAAATTACAAAATGAAAAACAAAATAGTCTCAATACGAGTAAAACAATATAATACAATAGTAAATAAATTTGGTAATATTGTAAATATATACTTACTTCATGAGGTGTTAGTTCAAATTCGGAGAAGGCAGCATTCAAATTCGGTAAGGAAAAAAAATCACACCTACTGTTAGTGTCAACTTGCATAAACTCGGTACAACGATCAGTAGACGATTGTAACGTGGCTTTCATAAGTTGTGTCATTGGTCCTTGAAACGCTTCTGTATCCGTATAAAACAACTTATGATCATCATCTTGAACAACACTGGGCTTATTTGATGTGTCGCCATCCACGTCTGGGAGAAGAGTCTGAAATACAAAGATAAGGAGACAATAAAACACAACCGTTATTCATACCAATTACGCAACTATAAAGAAAAGGAATTAAATATAATTTGTATTCATACCTTATTGTCACATACAACATCTTGGTTCTTTTCATCACGGACTTCCAAACCAGTTGTGTCGGCATGCACATCTTCGGACTTTTCATCACAGACTTCCAAAGTTGGTGTGTCGGCATGCACATCTTGGGAGTTGTCATCACAGACTACCGATTTTTGTTCAAATCTCACTCCTAACACATCCTCAAGCACCCCGATCCTTTTTTTAACAAAATCTAGCTGAACTAATAGGTTTGAGACATCAACGTATCCAACACGTTCTTCAATGCCTCCTACTGTAGACTTAATAGACTTAAGCTCACTTTCAATTTGATCTCTATCCAACCTTTGTGACAATTCATCCTGAACATGATGTTCATTAGGACCCACTTCATCCTTGTCGACTGTTACACCCTCAACATAATGTTCATTCGGTCCCACTTCATCCTTGCCGGAAACAGTTTCAATCTCTATATGATGTTCATTCGGACCCACTTCGTCCTTGCCGGAAACAGTTTCAACATAACCATCAGAAATATCAGTTTCTGGGCATGTTTGCCCAATCTCATGATGAATACAATCCTCTTGAAACACTCCTGATCCACCACCATCTACAGTAGCATCTACACTCCCACCAACGCCTGCACCACTTTCATTTCCTTCTCCACCATGGTCATCAATGTTTACATCAGCTTGTGTACCAACCTCTGTTGCAGCATCATCATCAGCATTACTAGAATCGTTGGGCATGTTAACGTAACCTTCATCAGCTTCACCATCAGCATCAGGTTGTACAACTGTCACTGGCTCAACAGACATGTTTGTTGCATGAACAAGTGTAACTTGCAGCTTTAGACCTCGGATATATTCCATGCTACGAATGTACCATGGAAGGAATGCCTCATCGTTTCTTGGAATCCATTGCTTTATTGGTTTAAAAGCCTACATGATAAAATAAGGTATGAATAATAATTAAAGGCAATATAAAGAAATATACATAACAAATGATCGGGTTTATACAGGGTTTGTTTACCGGATCAAATAGC
Source organism: Artemisia argyi (assembly GCA_030686995.1). Taxonomy (NCBI): domain Eukaryota; kingdom Viridiplantae; phylum Streptophyta; class Magnoliopsida; order Asterales; family Asteraceae; genus Artemisia; species Artemisia argyi. Next base: position 181,824,858 of record CM060683.1, read on the forward strand.
ATCTGGTAGTGTTTTTTTTCAAAGGTTTTAAATCTTGACCATGCTAGACCACGTGGGATTTTTTTAGAATCTTTGCTCCACCATTGCATGCTATTAGGGAATGTTTCCAAAATCCATATCTGAAAAAAGGATCAACGCCACAAAAAGGAAAATTAAAACACAGAAACTCAAGCATGGTTAACTTAATAAAATATAAAAATATAAGCCATGAAAACATCAAATTTATTTGTATGCTGATGTAATATACTTAATTAAACACAGAAACTCAAGCATGGTTAACTTAATAAAATATAAAAATATAAAACTGCGAGTTACTTAATAAAATCTAAAAAGGAAAATTAAAAAGATAAATAAAATTAAATAGAAACTATCACTTATAATTAAATTGGATTTTTGTTACCGCTTTTCATTTACCAACAACTTTTGTGAAAATAACTTTTTTATAACTCAATGATAAGCTGTGCACAAGCTTAAAGGTTAAACAGTTGGGTGCATAACTGAGTTGGTGGTGCAGGGGAGGTGCATCCCCCTGCAAGTCAGTTTGGGGAGCTGTGGGATGCACAAAAAAAAATTACAAAAATACAGTAATCATGGGATTTTGAAGTTTAGCTGGGGGTCTACAAGTCCTGAAAATTTCAGGGCCTGAAACCTAACACAAAATTCTCTAAAATTCTTGCAATAAATGATTTTTCTTCACAAATGCAAATTTGACTTTTGAAAGAACTAAGCTAAGTTGACTATTGTGAACTTTGAACTGATCCTATGGATTGAAATTGATGTTACAAGCTGCAAAGAAACTAAATTAAGCTCAGCTAAGTACAAATGAACCAAATTGAATGATCATGCACATCCAAATTCATTCAGTTAAGCTGAAACATACATAAAGACTGATTTTGACTTTTTCGCAAAGTGGCACATGTTTTTATGGTTTCACTAGGATATTAGATCATAATGTGTGCTACATCAAACAAGAACAACCACACATACAACCATTAACATAGATTAACCAATAAACCCAAACACTCCTTAACTTTACTGATTTGGTGATTTTCACATGCAATACCAGATTTGGACCATGAAATGTAAACATGAGCATAGATAATGATATATCAAACTGAAATGGGCACATAAACATCAACCAATAAAAAAAATACCTAAGATTCGAAATTACACTACCATGGGAGTTTTCATGAAGAAAATGGACTCAAAGGAATCCACAGAACAAGCTCTATCAGGCATCATTTAACCAACTTAAGACATCCTATGAGAATTCATTACTCCATCATTGGAATACTTTATGACTTCATGACTACACAGTCTAATGAAACCCAATAATTCAGAGACTTATGCCTTTTCTTCTTGAAACTCAAAAAACAGACAAACTGTCATTATGCCAAACACTGTCAAAGCTTTGGACCAGTATAAAAAACATCATACCATTATCTAGCTTTTATGAACCAATTTTTATGAAATCTATAAAGCTAGGATCAATTAGTTTCATCTTTCACAACTCACGATTTCTAACTGCTTATGGATTTCAAAAAATTGGTTCATATTATTTGCTGAGATACTAGATTTCCACTCCAATCACCGAGTGAGTTCTCACTGTCTTCTCTGATATTCATGGTTCCTTATATAACAGATAGCCCACCTAAATGATACGGAGTAATAATTTAGCTATGGAAAATATTTTGATAATCCATCTAAACACACTTTAGTGTGCATGAAAATACATGATATATGCCATATGTACGTTTCAATGATTATTCAATTATTAACCAAGTAAAATCGCATAATTTGATTATTTACTACTTGATTAAATCTCTAGTTGGTGGTTTGAGGACAGTAGCATTAGACTTGTTCAACCTTTGTTGTCAAGATATATAGTCAATTATCCAAAATTATATGTTATTATCTAGAACAAGAACAATTAGATATTTTAATCAAGAATTTACCACAAAGACGGAAACCAAATTGTAGTCAGGTATGGAATCGTACACAACAGTTAATCTTAAACTAAATATGTTGTAAATTTGCCACCTACAAACAAGCACTAAACACTTCTAAAAGGGTGTTTGGAACAGGAATTCAGATATACAACTTATAATATAAACACTTCAAAGAAATAGTGTTAGATTTGCTTATGCTTTTTAAAATATTTTCATTAGCATAAATGAAAATATAGAAGCTGCCCACTTGGATATTTTATAAAATTATTGGGTTAGATATGATTATGTGAGGGTAAATAAGCATGTTCCAACCTGCTAAAGCAAGGTTACTTATTTTGTTCATAATAAGGGAAGCAATTTATTCTATTCAGCAAACGCTTAAACACCCTCTACAAACCTAACATTTCTAACCATAGATCGAGCTTTGTGGGATACAAATTTTAAACTGTTACTAGTTACTACAGTTCGATCACCTTTCATATTAATCCTAAAATGGTCAAAACACCACACACTTTTATAAAGAAAAACTCATCCATTTGTAAGTGTTAAATAAGCATGTTTGCTTCGTACACAACAATTTAAATATAAATGACTAGATATGTTAAGCATTTCTCACCTTGAGTGCCCAAACAAAGCCATACAAATTGTAAGTTTGCTCTTTCTTTGGGGATTTTTTTACGGCCTTCTTTGTTTGAGGCTTATCAGCCTTTTTGGCTTCGGCAGCGATATGCTTCTGTACAACATTCACCGTTCTTTTGTACAAGTGTGCCCACATATACTCCCCCCACGGATACGAATTCCAAATAGAAAAGTCCTCAACCATTGCCAATAAATGGTCCGGGATGTAATACCTTAATTCACGCCCAATGAATACACTAGTCGCAATGACCAACAAACACACCCTAACTGCATCCTCATCCGATAATGCATCCCATTCTTCACCAGGTTTCAACAATGCAAATAGCTGCTCACCCTTTATTTTCTTATTCCTACGGGTTTGGTTTTGAGGAAACAATCTATCATAGAATGGACTATGTGGTAAACCATGAACATTAATAAAATGTTCACTAGGGACATGCCCAAAAACAAACCCAGTTATCATACAAAATTGTTCACGGCCAAATTCAAGCACGTTATCACCTATTTTAAAACTAAGTGAAGGGCAATCCTCACTTTCATCAACACTAACCTGATTTTGATAAAAATAATTTAGCAAATGGGTATCAGCAGAAAAGGGGGGGATGTCTAACCATGGCCCAAATACAGTGGCCCGAAACAAGATTGCCCTATTAGTATTCAACAACCCTCTAATTGTTGTAATGTAATCTAATCTTGATCTAACCGTTACCTTTGCGTCAGCCATTACAATATGGTATCAAGTAGGGTTTGAGTTGCAGATATGGCGAGGGGTTTTAATTGTGGGTGAGATGGTTTCTTATAAAATGTGGGCGAGATGGGTTGCATTCCTCAAAGATGAAAGGGAGCGATCAAAGGGATGATCGTATGATCAAAGGGATGATCGTATGATTCTTACCGGTTGATGATTTTAGTGTTTATATGTGTGTTTTTAAAAAGTGTATTTAAATGTGTATTTTTAAAAGGTGTATTTAAATGTGGATTTTAGTGTATTTAAAAGTGTAATATTATTTAAAAGTGTATTTTTAAAAAGTTAAATCAAGTATAAAAGTGTTTTTAAAAGTTTATTTTTTTCAAAGTGTACTATTATTTAATAAAAAAAGATCCATACCTACCAAGTCGCCCAAGAATAAAGATAAGTGGGACCCAGTCGCCCAAGTTTATTGTACTATAAAATAATAAAAAAAGACCATAACTTTTCGGAAAAAGACAAAATAATCAAGTCGCCCAAGAAATGTGGGTCCCAGTCGCCCAAGAAGAACACTTTAAAAGTTGTACCATGAAAGTACAATGTGGGGGCATGTATAGGGACACATGTCACTTTATTACACCATCCGCCCAAATTTTGGAGGCGACCTCCTCCCGTTGGGGTATTTGGGGAAAACAAGATTTTATGGGGTATTTAGGGTGGATACCCTTGTACTTTTGGGGTATTTGTGGAAAATTCCCAAGTAAATATTATGATTACCGTTATATGACCCTGATGCTTTATTTTGTGACATATAATTTAAAAATTCCTTATAGTATGTTATAACATTTGCTATATATATGGGCATCTGGTGAATAAAATCAAATAGCGTTTATGTTATTTTGTTACTTGCTTAGATGGGTATGTAAACTGTTATAAGGCATGTTCCAACATATGGTGAATTCGTGATATTGTTTAAGGCTACCCGCAATAAAGTCGGTCGACTTTCGGTCCTTGAAGGTTGACGAGGGTCATCCTTGCTGTGGGGTAAAGGTCACTGAGGGTCGGCTTATGCTTTTTTGGAGACCAAGGTCGACCAAGTTCTTTGATTGTTTGTGTGTGTGTTTTAATTAATTAAATGTATTTTTGTGGGCTATGTTTTTTGTAATGTATGTTGTCTTACTGTGCCTAAAAGGTCGGTTGTAAGAAACAAAGAAAATAGTTGGTATCCCAATCTTTGGTTCCATTTATCCGAGCATGCATGATCTTGTGTGATTTTCATGGTACCTGCATATGATAACTAAATTAAGAAAAAAAGAAGACCAAATTAATTACAAAGACCTAAAAGATGCTTATCTATAACAATCACCTAAATATGTAAGAAACAAAGAAAATAGTTGGTATCCCAATTTTTGGTTCCATTTATCTGAGCATGCATGATCTTGTGTGATTTTCATGGTACCTGCGTATAATAACTAAATTAAGAAAAAAAGAAGACCAAGTTAATTACAAAGATCTAAAAGATGTGTGAATTATCTCCAAAATGTTGCAAAAGATAATTTACATAGCTACCAACAATCAAATATCTAAAAGATGTGTGAATCATCTTCAAATGTACATACTAAATGTGATTTTGGCCAGTTTATATAGGCATGAATTAGGTTAAATCATTAATTATTCATGGAACCTTTCGCAACCCTTGCACTTCATCTAACCGACTTGTGGAAAACTAGAAGGGGGGTTGAATAGTTTACCGCTTTTTACTATCATATTTAACTTGAATATCTTTTATGTTTGCTTAAAGATATAAACACAGCGTCATATGTTTGATTCTTTGAAAAGTTTTTATGTAAATATCAATTCTAACTTTACTAGTTTCATACATTGAAAAGCTTTGCTTGTGATGATCCTAACTTTGCTTGTTTAGTTATTTGAAAAGCTTTACTTTTGTTTGAAGATACAAACACATCTTTACTTGTTTAGTTCTTTGAAAAGCTTTATATGTAACTAGCAATTCTAACTAAAGAACAACATATAATAAGCAAATATAAAGAAAGAAATGATTAAACCATAACACGATTGTTTATCGTGGTTCGGCTACAAGAACTCTTTTTCCTTGCCTTACATCCACGCCCCGACTTTCCAACTCGAGAGTTATAAGGACTAATCAACAAGATCCTTTCACCGGCGGAGAAAACCTTTACAACGTCGCTTACACTTTTACCGACACTAAGCTAGATGTCGAGTTCTTTTACACGGGTACAACCACTCCCATCGTCGCTTACACTTTTACCGACACTAAGCTAGATGTCGAGTTCTTTACCAAGGGTACAACCACTCCCGTTAGTTCTTTTACAAGGGTACAACAACTCCCTACACACAACGTATTTTGAGGCCTAAAACACTAACCACTTACTTCTATATACATGACACACATAAAGTATAAACTACCAAAGCTTATACATGACCAAGTTATCAAGACTTGCAACTTTAGAGTTGAAGCTTGTAACTTCTTGAATGATCTTGTGAAGTCCCTTGCTACATAAGAGAATCACACAAATCAAAAGGTTACTGAGTTAGTTGAGAGAGAATATGAAAATATGTCCTAAAGGGGTGACACAAAACTAACAAATGGTTTGGTATTTATAGCAAACCATTCTGCAGGTCTGGCGGATACGGCGGACCCCTCAGAAGGGTTCCGCCCGTATATCCCCAGGGTACCGCCAGGGCTGTAGTTGGTTTTGCAATAAATCTTGCAAACCAAACAAAGTCACATCTCATTACTCTTGCAAACCAAACAATGTCACATCACATAATATCAAGTCAAACACTAAACTTGCAAGCAACATCTAAGTAAGTCAAACACATTACTTACCATAAATGTATATTGACAAAGTTTGCCCTAAATGTGATGTGACCTTACTATATTAAGAAATAAATGTGATGTGACAAGACACTTTCTAGTTTAAGAAATAAAAACAATGTTTTGTTTAAAAGGAAATTCAAACCTTGGTTAAACAATACTTAAACACTTAAAGTGATGATTTACTTATAGCTAAACTTCATACTTTGTCATTAACAAAACTTAGCAAAGATCGTAAAATATAAATAACGTTTTTAGGTGATATTTGTATTAACAATCTCCCCCTTTTTGTTGATGACAAAACATAAACTTTATTTATAAGTAAGTCACTAGTTTTAGTGTTAAGTCTTATAAAGTTAGTATAAAAACTTTTTTTTTTTTTTTTTTTTTTTTTTTTTTTTTTTTTTTTTTTTTTTTTAAGATGAGGTGATAAGCACAAGTTTATATAAATTCTCCCCCTTTTTGTCAAAACAAAAAGAAGAGTAGCGAAGCGGAAGTAAGACTTGCTCCCCCTTGGACGATACTCCCCCTAAATGGAGTGCCAAGAGAGGAGACATGATTTTGAACCTACAAGAAAAAGATTAGTTGTTGCACAAGATAAGTTATGAAAGTATTTCATGTTTAAACACAACTAAGAGTTGTGAAGTGAAATAGTACAACGCTCATCCTCCCCCTTGAATATTACTCCCCTAAATGGAGTATCAAGGAAGGAAAACATGGAAAATGGTCCTACAAAAAGAAAGGTTAGTTTAAACAACATAAGATATATATATGGTACCATGGCATGGTATATTTTACTTATTATACCTAAATGGTCAACAAACAATGAAAACCTTGTAGTGTAATGAAATTTATTTCATGTAAAATTTTGACTCTTAAAAAGTCAAAGACAAGAAATTTGGATTACACCATCCTACTTCTAAAAATAAAGAAAAACTACAAATAAGCTAAGACCATAAAAAGCTACAAGGAAATCATCATTTTTCTTTGTGAGAAACATTTTCCAAAAACAAGGCTAAGGTTGTTTAAGGATGAAAATGTGGGTTGTGGTTGTAGCGGGCTTTATTTTGAAGGTTGAAAGGATGACACGTTTTGGTTTGTTGGTTAAAATGGGAAGCATTTTCCAAAAGAAACGGTTTTGTTTCATTTTGGAGACTCTAGGGTTGAGGTGTGTGAGACGAGGATTGTAGAAGATCTAAAATGTGGTTTAGCATAAACCTCATTTCTTCAGATAGCTCACGAATTTCCCTTCGACAGCCTTCCCAAATGTGAGCGGTTCTTTCACAATGATTGCAATCATGACGGGGAAAGTTTGGTGGAAGGGTGGTTTGATATGTTGGTGATAGATGGTTTGAACTTGAAGGAGCAAAGGTGGAAGGTTGAGTATTGTTTTTGCTTCCTTCATTTGTTGATTGAAGTGTTGTTTGTAAAACCATGATATGGTTGATTTGAGAGTCAACCGTACGTTTGAAGGCATGAAGGTGGTTTAAATGAGTGTCAATCTCATTATGAAGGTTTGGAGGTTTTTCCCGTATGGATGCTTTTATTTTCTTATAAGAAGAAAGTAGAGATTCAAAATGTTGGGAAGGTTCTTGTGGTGATGGTTGCTGTTGTGGTGGTGGTTGTTGGTTTTGAACAAAATGGCGAAAGCTTGGTTCGTCGGATGGATTGCCATGAAGGTCTTTGTAAATTGGGTGGAACACAAATGATTGTGAGTGGGTATGACCTTGATCATTTGGAAAAATGGATGGTCTAGCATAACGGTAAGCCAACCGTTCTACTAATGATGGTTGATGGGGTTCATCATCTAGTTGCTCACTAGGTTGTTGTTGGGTTTTCATTTGAGCAATGGTGTCAAAGAGTGACAAGGATGGTTGACTTGATGATTTGGGTGATAGGTCTTCTAAGTTTTCCAAATAGGGTAGTGGTGATGTTGGAGGTGTATGGAAAAGTTCCATTGGTGTAGGTGTTGGTGATTGAGTTGAGGTAGTGAGATTAAGGAAATCTTGGATAGGTGAAGAAATGTTAAGCGAAGCATCACTTGAAGAAGATGAGCTTGACTTGACGGTTTTGTTAAAGCAACAAGGTTTAGCACTAATCCTAGTGATTTTTGAAAGGGATTTTGATGACTCGGATGATGTGTTGGATTTGGTCATTTTCAAAGGTGTGGTTTTGATGTTTTGAGAGAAGAAGTTTTGACGGTGATGGTGTGATTTGAATTGTTGCAAAACTTTCAAATTTATAGGATAAAGAAAATGTTGAATAGGGTGTTTGGATTTAATGTTCTACCATACAAAGATTGAGGTTTCAAATGATTTACAAAATTTTCATGAATATGTCAAATCAATGCATGTCATTCAAATAGAATAAGGTGGAGTGAAAGACCAACAAATGCACTCAATGCTTTTTGATCATGGGATGTGATTTGGTTGAAAATGTTTCAATGGTTTTGAAGGATACTTTAAAAGGGTTCCTTGGGTTGGTTATGTTTGAATTTGAATTTTTGGAGGGAAGTGGCTTTCTAATTGTTTTAGTGAGTGAAAGTTGTTCTAATATGGTTATTGGAGTTAATGGAAGATGTTTCTCACTTAGGATAATGGTTTGACACTTTACAAGTATTGGACCTAAACAAAATAAAAAATAAAAATCTGCAGGCTGTTGGCGGCACCGTCAGAATACACAGGCGGAACCCATATGAGGGTGCCGCCTGGTCCGTTGGGCCATTTCTGGAATTCCCAGAAATTGCACTGGCGGAACCCAATTTTGGGTACCGCCAGATCCGCCAGTGCTTCAGAAAGTGGCAGTCCGCGTTTTTGACCCGCGAGACGATTTTCAAAATTTTCGAAAACTCTTAAAATAAAAAATATAGTGCATATCTGGTTAGGAAAAGTAAAAATTGAACATGTAAACACTCAAATCATATGACTTTGACCGGGGGCTAGCGATTTTCACTAAACTTAGTGAAATTAATCATAAGCATAAAAATTGACAAACATCTCAAATATTGTCATTGTGCATAATAGTTCATACAGATGTAATCCAACAATCGTAATAAACCATGAAAGTGAAAAAACAAATAATTCACGTAGTTTTAACACAAAGACGATTCTAAAGTATTCATAAGCCAAACACTCCTTAATCTTCTCACAACCGGTCTATCTTCTTGTTGAGCTTGTTTAGGTACCTTCCAAAGCACTTGAACATTCCTTTATTTGCTTGAACTCTTCGGAAGCATTTTCAATGATGGGGAGAGCTTGAAGGTATTCTAAAGGGGGTAACTTATAGTTAGGAAGTTTATCATCCTCGCTCATGCCGGATGATGATGATGATGGTGTAGGTGATCGAGTACGTTTGCCCTTATTTTTGAAAACTCGTTTATCACTTAAAGGAACGAAGATGTGAGGAACGAGAGAGTAGTCAAGGCGTATTCCATTTTCGTTAGGAGAAATGGGCGAGATTGCTCTAAAGAGGCTGGTAAGAAGCATTCCATAGGGAAGAGCGGTTGTTCCGACTAAGGATATGTCGGCCATTATTTTGGCTAGGTAGTAGGCTAAGTTGAAGGGTTGACCGGTGGAAATGCTATAAAGCATGTAGCATAGGCATGTGTTGATGTGATCTCTATTTCCTATGGTACTTATGACGTTAGCCCTAAGAATTTCTTCCCACTTCTTAAATTGTGGTTTAAGCTCATTGAGCTCCATACCAAAATGATCCTTATCTACGATATTCCCCGAACGATTCACCTTAGTGGTAGAGATTCTAACAAAGAGGTGTTCCTTAATGGTTTCCTTACTAGCAAGAGGTGTATCGTATGGATAAAAACGATCAATAGAATCAAGACTTGAAATGGGCCACTTATCCGTGTAGAGGCAAGTTCCCTCATTTGGTACACCAAGAATTATAGCCAAGTCTTTTAAATCTATGTCATGTGGTATTTGATTGGTTGTGAAGTTTAATGATATCCTACCACCAGCACATGTGGAAAGGTTTACGGTTGCATAAAATTCCAAGATGAACCTAGGACAAATTGGCTCATCTATATCAAGGAGACAATCAAAGTTAATTGCGGCAAAGTTTTGGCGAATAGATGTTCCTTCTAGAAAGGATGGATCAATGGTTCTACCTTCATGAACATAGCGTTTTTCTAATGCCTTAAAGGTTTCTACTTGAATCGGGTTGAGACCTTCGGTCATATGGTGTTTGGGCATGTACTTAAGGGTTTCCTTGTGATCGGATTTGTTTGCGGGAGGCATGTTGATTCCTAGAAAACATAAAGTTATATGTTAATGACTTTTAACAATGTGGATGTTCTAATGTGTTCCTATATGCAAAACAATGTGAAGACTTGGTTATCTTGACTCATTTTGATTCCCAAATTGTTTTGTTAAGCAAAGTTTGTCTTAAAAACAAAAGATAATCAACACTTTTCTAATTGAATGTGTCTTCGATTGAATGTACCCGAAAATACATATTAGTTATGTATCCCCTTTAGCATTCAAGAGATAGTATGCAAGTGATGTTTAAATGATGTTTTTCATTTGTTTTAACAATGTGGTGATGAATCATGTACAAGTCTTGGATGTGATTTTTGAAAGACAATGCACTTGGTGTGTTTGGCAAATCAAAAAGATACAATTCTTAACTAATGAAATACATAATTGACTAGCCACCAAGTTTTTCATGAATCAAGAAGTTTTATGCAAAAACCCTAAGATTCTAGTTAATGATTGTAAGCAAGAATGTTATAATTGAATCAAAAATGCAATTGTGATTAGAATACTTACAAAGTTAGTTGGATTTGAAGAGATTGGATAACAAGCCCTAAAAATCGTGAGGATATGTGTTTTTGAGAGGGTGATGGCTGTTTGAAAGTGGATGATTAAGTTAAGAGGATGTTTGGCTTTAAAATTAAAAATAAAACAATCTGAGATTTTGGCGGACCAGGCGGAACCAAAAAATGGGTTTCGCCTGTATGGTCTGAGGGTGCCGTGGGATCTGCAGGGAAAAACTCAAAAGGAATTGTCTTGATTTTTGTGGTTTTATCCTAATGTTCAAAACTAAGGTTTTAAGTCTTATGAGTTTTTGACTAAGCCTAGGAATTATGAATGCTTCTCATTTAAGAGATTTTGTGAACGCGTTGATGGAATATTTAACATGGAACACTTTCTTAGTTAAGATGTTCCTCAATGAACAATCTTATCAAGGCGATGATGAGAGATCACAATGTGTCTATTAAGAACATAATGGAATGAATTGTCGCCTAAGTCGATGCTTCCTTTGTTGAAGAGATAACAATGTTTATGAGATGAATTCCGTTGTCGATATGAGTTAGCTTACACAAGTGGAGCTTGTTGATGTGCTTCTCCATCCAAAACTAATTTGAGAACCTTACGTGTTTTGGAGACTCATTGGGTAAGTAAGTATAAAAGTGCAAGTACCACTTGTGCTTTTCTTATCAACTTATTACCGTCATAATTCCATATAGCATGTACTATGGTTTCTATTCCCGTTCTTTTGTGATACCATAATCCTAGTTGTGTAGTACCTTATGATGTATCCAAACAAGGCTCAACTAAATAGTTGTTCGAGGATCTTCTTTAATACGAGCACATAGACAAAAGCTAAACATAATGTTGGATCTAATTGTTATGATAACAAGTAGTCTTCCGAACATTTCTCTACGTTTAGTTTTACCTACGGATTTGCTAATCTCATTCTTGGTAAGTCATCAATAACTTAACTATTGAAAACGAGAGAGTAACTAGGAATGTCTTTAAGTTAAAATCCCTTGCTTTTGGAGCTTGCTTTTATATATCAAAAAGTCTTTCAAATATTGACACTATAGTCACTTGATTACTTTTGAAAAATCTATTTTGCTTCACTAGTTGTTTTACTCTAAATTCCAAAAACTGTTTTTGTTGAATTTGCTTAGACACAACTATGATCTATAAATCAAGTTTTATAACATATGTCAATATTACTTGATTTAATGTTTGACTCAAGATGAGAAGATGTTATTTTGTACCTTTATCGTTATACTTGTCTTGCCATCATTTGACTTTCGACTAAGTTATCATCTACCAAATATAATATCTTAGAAGGAGGAGATCACTCGTTAAATGTTATATTCGACGACTCCTCGACTCTTTGGGTTTTCTTACTTAAGACACTATGAACTCTATTTATTTAGAAAAAGTCCAAGAGGTACAACATCATGAGACTATGTGTCACATTTAATGTGTAGGTCCTAGATGTTGAAAACTCATTTTCATTCACACATCCTAATATATGTTAATGTGATTTATTTCACCTTGTGTGTTTTATGTGAGATTATCATAAAGGAGTGATTGAAGAAAAACACAATTAAAGACTCAAAGTATGGTGTTTGAGAAAATTGTTTAACAAAGGTTTGTTTTGCAAGCATCACAAAAGTGTTAAGACATTTTAACACTTAGGAAATTCTTAGTTAGCTCACTTGTAAGCAAGAGTTGAGTGATACTTACTAAAGAGTTTTTCGTGTTTATCTCTTGATGGTTAAAGAACCAAAACACCTTATATCTCTTACTAGTACTAAAGACTAAATTCCTTGTTGCATAGAATCTAATCTTAGTTATTTACAAATAGCAGGTAAACACTCTAGAGTGTTACAAATAACTCTTATTCGAACACATAATGCTAGAAACAAGAGACAATCAAAGTCAAGTTGAAGTAATGCGTACCTTTTAAATTGCATAGAGATGCTATCAAGCAGATAAGCATTACACGTAAAATCTTGGTTTGACGACACGCTTTGAAACTCAATAGCTCATGTATCCAAGAAGGTTAGATAAACATATAAAAGCATAGAGAATAATAATCCTAATCCTTTTATCATGAGTTTCTACTAGAGATTGAATTATTTCTAAATCTCTCTTCTAGGTTTGACAAATTTTACTTGCTTTGTTTTATTAGTTAATGGTGCTTTTGAGTTAAGTCCTAATCCGGTTTTATCTTTAAATAACCTTTGATTCCTCAACAATCTTTCAAGAGATTTTGAGCTTTCATCAAATTTAACTAATAATTTTTCCTTTCTCATTTGCATTTTAATCTCATGTTTGTAATCTAGACATAATTTACATTCTAGATCAATTTCAGCATTACTCTCAATTCTAGACATTTAATTTTCTAATAAGATTTCCTTTTCAAAGATATTCTTAAAAGATTTTGAAGACTCATTCTTGAAGATAGTTTTTAGGTCCATGATGAAGAAACGTTTAGACTCATTTTCTAGTTTAGAAAACTCTAAGATAAATTAATCAAAGCAAAAGTGTTTGGTTACAAAGTGTACCTTGCTTGATGTTTAACTAGTTAAGAATCATAAACCGGATGATTGACTTCATCTTCACCCGTGTAATTCCATGAATCGCAAGCAAGTCTACTACGAGCTTGACACGAGTAATAACCTTTACTAACACCTTGCTTGTTGTATCAGTAAATTGACAATTAACTATCGGATCATTGTCTTCGTCAACATCCATTTCAATCCAAGATACGCAAGCAGGTTCATCAAAACACACGTACTCATCTTCACTTGTACCTTCATTTAAAACATTTAAACTAGTAGAACATGTATTAAATTCTACTAAGTGTCAATCAATTAGTTTTTCTAAAACTTCTAATTCATATGTAAGATCAAATTGATCATCTTTGACTTGACATATTCCTTGATGAAAGTTTATTATATTTTTCCAAATATCATTAGCCGTTTGACAAAACTACATTCTTTCATATTTGGTACTAAAGCTTTATAAATCATTGTTTTAGCTTTAGTATTTTTATCAAGTTTAAGATAGTTATCTTGGTTTTCAAAAACTTATTTTTCTTTGGTTTGAACTCACCAAAAGAAATAATATGCCAAAGATCCTGATCAATTGATTTCACATAGTTTTCAAAATTACTTTTCCATTCAAGTAAGTTTTCTTTTTCAAATAGCGGTGGGTTTTGGATAGGTTGCCCTTCTTTGAGATTTTCAAAATCCATGGATCGATCCAAGTTTTAAAATACATTCTATTTTAAAGATCTTGAGTAACGTAGCTCCTGATGCCAATTGTGAAAAACTAGAAGGGGGGTTGAATAGTTTACCGCTTTTTACTATCATATTTAACTTGAATATCTTTTATGTTTGCTTAAAGATATAAACACAACGTAATATGTTTGATTCTTTGAAAAGTTTTTATGTAAATATCAATTCTAACTTTACTAGTTTCATACATTGAAAAGCTTTGCTTGTGATGATCCTAACTTTGCTTGTTTAGCTATTTGAAAAGCTTTACTTTTGTTTGAAGATACAAACACATCTTTACTTGTTTAGTTCTTTGAAAAGCTTTATATGTAACTAGCAATTCTAACTAAAGAACAACATGTAAGAAGCAAAGATAAAGAAAGAAACGATCAAACCATAACACGATTGTTTATCGTGGTTCGGCTACAAGGACTCTTTTTCCTTGCCCTACATCCACGCCCCGAGTTTCCAACTCGAGAGTTATAAGCACTAATCAACAAGCTCCTTTCACCGGCGGAGAAAACCTTTACAACGTCGCTTACACTTTTACCGACACTAAGCTAGATGTCGAGTTCTTTTACACGGGTACAACCACTCCCATCGTCGCTTACACTTTTACCGACACTAAGCTAGATGTCGAGTTCTTTACCAAGGGTACAACCACTCCCGTTAGTTCTTTTACAAGGGTACAACAACTCCCTACACACAACGTATTTTGAGGCTTAAAATACTAACCACTTACTTCTATATACATGACACACATGAAGTATAAACTACCAAAGCTTATACATGACCAAGTTACCAAGACTTGCAACTTTAGAGTTGAAGCTTGTAACTTCTTGAATGATCTTGTGAAGTCCCTTGCTACATAAGAGAATCACACAAATCAAAAGGTTACTGAGTTAGTTGAGAGAGAATATGAAAATATGTCCTAAAGGGGTGACACAAAACTAACAAATGGTTTGGTATTTATAGCAAACCATTCTGCAGGTCTGGCGGATACGGCGGACCCCTCAGAAGGGTTCCGCCCGTGTATCCCCAGGGTACCGCCAGGGCTGCAGTTGGTTTTGCAATAAATCTTGCAAACCAAACAAAGTCACATCTCATTACTCTTGCAAACCAAACAATGTCACATCACATAATATCAAGTCAAACATTAAACTTGCATGCAACATCTAAGTAAGTCAAACATATTTCTTACCATAAATGTATATTGACAAAGCTTGCCCTAAATGTGATGTGACCTTACTATATTAAGAAATAAATGTGATGTGACAAGACACTTTCTAGTTTAAGAAATAAAAACAGTGTTTTGTTTAAAAGAAAATTCAAACCTTGGTTAAACAAGACTTAAACACTTAAAGTGATGATTTACTTATAGCTAAACTTCATACTTTGTCATTAACAAAACTTAGCAAAGATCGTAAAATATAAATAGCGTTTTTAGGTGATATTTGTATTAATACGACTTTTAATTCTATACTCCTTTCGTCACATATTAAGTGTTCACTTTGACTTTTTTGAGTCTTTCTTATTCAACTTTGACCGTAAATATGTTTATTTGTGCTATATAATAATTGATGAAAATTATACCAATGAAAATACGTTTAAAACCTCAATCCGTTCATATATTTTGCATTAAGTATTATACAACACAAATAATAGAATTTAAAGTCAAAATTGAATAAGAAAGACTCTAAAAAGTCAAAGTGGACACTTAATATGGGACGGAGGTAGTACTAAATGTCATGTGATCAATTCGGGTAACCCTTGCACTTCATCTCCTTTCATGATTGTATAGTTATTATGAGGCTGCATTGAATTCCGAGCATTAGCTATCTTGTATTTTATGCAATCTTGATTCTTACACAATAAATTATAGGACTGAATCTTATAGTGTTATAGATTATTGTACTAAAGCTCAACATTTTACTATTTTCAAAATCAGCAAAAGTTATATGTTATGACAACTTCTACAAATATAAATAAAACCATCAAAAAGTACATATAGATACATGCCACTATAATAAGATGTTAAAAGGTGATATATAATCAAACAATCATTTTTTACCATATCATTCTTAGTTGTACAACTAAAAGATCAGGTGGTTCAACAACCTAAAGCTTTGACGTTTGAACACAAAACCTGATGTTTAAGGGATTTCCATATTATTCTATTTGAGGATTAAACAAACAAAATGACAAGTGTTACATTGCTATTTAATTAATAGAAACCAATTTGATTGACATGAACCTTGTGTATTCAGAATACAAAAAAATATCCAAGTTTTTGTAAAAAAAAGTTGGCCAAATTCAAGAAGGCTTGCATATTAAATGAGCATGTTATGCCGTAATAATGACATAAGAGTAAACGAATTAGACCATTATCTTGCAACTTTCGACCATATCAAGTGAAATCTCAAGAACTTTCTTAGACAAGCGAAATCTTTCTATTTAAAATTTCAGAACTTTCTTAGACAAGTGAAATCTCAAGAAGCTTGCATTCAAAAGTAAGCATATGACGTGCTAAACTCTAGCACAAGTAAGGTAAGAAATAAAAAAGAGTTTGCTAGTAACCATCATAACATCCCAAGGTATACCCGATGCTTTTTAAACAAACATGATACTCTTAACATATTAGCTTGCTTGACATTAATATAATATGGGAAATCTTAAGTTCAAATGGATTAGAGCGGTTGGAAAATAGAGCTTCAATGGTAGACATAAAAAAACCCTCTGAGTCTATACATGTACAATGAATGATGCTTTAAATAGAAACAACTCAGATGGCAAGTAAAATGATCACTCTGAGATATCATTTTTCATTCAAATCTCGTATAACTATACATGGGACTTCCAGTTAGTTACACTCTGAGTCTTCACTTCTAAGCATTTACCTAACACTCAAAAAAAATCATGCAGATCTCATGGTGCACCACTCATTATTCCCTAAACATAACCAGTAACATTAATAAGTAAAACTTAAACACCAAATAACTGAGTAAAAGCTACACTGGTATCTTAGGTATATATAACTAAACAAATAATAATTGGTTTATCACTAAACAACTAAAATGGGCCTTTTTATTCATTGACAAATAATAACCGTTATATTTGTCATCTTAATGGTATTTTACTTTCATATCTGCTACATTGTTGTTCTTTGGTATGTTATACACGGGTCAAATGAGTACAAAGTTACCCAAAGTAATATATGAAAGTTAAAAGCTTTATTCACAAAGTGATATCTACTTGTGTAATAAAGGGTATAATTAAATTGATAATACAAAATTTAGAGGGGTCTTTTGGAATTCTAACTATAATTGTAGCAATTTCAACCCATTTACCTATAAATGGGTCAAATGGGTTAAATTTCAATGTATACCTATAAATGATATAGGTATAACTCTACTGGACCTACCCCTTTTGGTTTGTTAGATAGCTTGCCTGACCGGGTAACTTGCCAATGCCACCTCTAATCGAGATTCGGTGAAATGGTGATTAAGACGTAAATTTTGACACATCTTTACTTGTCCCTCCAACAAACCCAGAAGACACAGATTTTGACACATATTCATTTGTCCCATGTCCCTCTAACAAACCCGGAAGCATGTCTGCATAGAAAAATTATAGGATGAATAAATTAAGTTAATTAGGTAAAAACCTAAACAGATTAAGATAATATTTAGGCATTAACGATGCAACAATGTGATAGGCTTATTGTCATCACAGAATTTCCTTGCAAAAACACGCGTGTTTCTTTGATCCATGCCTAGTTAACAAATATCGTCCTATTCCAATGCAATTAATAGAAATGTTAATTGACTCATCAACGTTACAACATATAACTACCATCAAAATAGATTAACCAAGTATACCATGAAATTATATACGCACAACGCATGCGTGTAGAATATCTTGTCTTAGTGATTCTTCCGCCACTTGGTCTTTGTTTTGATGGACGGGTCCCTATGTTCATCCGCCCATATTCAAGTTCTAAAACACTGGAAACAAAATTACTAATCACTCAAAACAGTTCTTAAATTTATTTGTTTTCCCTGTTATAGTATCCAAACTGACCCATTGTTCAGACAAATGGGTTACAATCGCCTCAGATGTATAGCAGTTATTGCTTCCAAGTGCTAGACCCAAGTTTTTACCCAGCCAATCCTTATACCCATTAGCATCGACACCTTCCTGTTTGAGCTAAAATGTTGAAGGTAGTCTAATTGGACAAAAACATGATTGAAATGATAGGTAGAATTGTTCGAGTAATTTCATTATTTGACCTTATGTACTTAATTCAGTTGGACATTACTAAGTGGCAATATGGGCTGGTTGGGTAATGGGAAATAGGTTTGGGTCAGAACAAGTTTGCGTGCTGATCAAAAACTGTCAAGTCGGGCTTAGTATGTTTACAAAAACTACAACCTCTTAATGTTTGACTTTACGGGTAACACTTCCAACCTAAGTTGAAGACCAATATGCATACCACCGACAAATCATATCTACATCAAAAAGTTATTATTAATAAAGAGGATCGTTTAGTGTCAAGTATTCATAGATGATTGCCTGGTCAATATGAAATAACCATAATCTTACGATTCACATATGTAAGCATGTATCTCACCATATAGAACACAATTTTTACTGTAACTCTCATTTTCATTACAAATAGTCATAGATGGTACAGGGAAATTTCTATTTACGCCATGTCATGTTTAGTGAATAATATTTTCTGTTTCGTCATGTTTTCATGTAAACCATACTCAACCTAAAACTTAGGCAATGACACCAATAATCAGTCCTGTTTCACCCCCTTATGTATTCCTTTTCATCCTTGTATCATGATACCAATGGATGAGAAACCTCTCAACAGTTCAGATAAGTACATAGATAGAAAGCTTAATTGCATTTAAGTTACAAATAAAGGTATTCATAACTGTCAGCATATAGCTAGTATATGCTAAAAATAATAATTTATTAAGAGTACCTTGATCAAGCCAGCCAAACAATGAACATCTATCCCACAGGGGAAAAGCCCTCTGTTAAGTAGCTTCCTAACATCCTCCGCTTGACTATTCTCTTCATTTATTAAAAATACTCCTTCTGCCTTAAACCAACCAACCAAGAAACAGATAAACCTGAATTAATGGTCGTGTCAAATCAATATAGTAAGTATATCTCCAAGGAAATCCGAAGGAAATACGGATAACCCGAGGTCGTATAGTCCGTGTGAAGGTGTGAATGGAAAATCGATTTCCGGATCGTAAAACGCGTAGTGAAAGGGGTAAAAGTGATAATAATGAGAATTACAGTAGTGATAATGAAAACAAAGCACAATTAATCACTTAAGCAAGTAAAACAAGTAATTTAGGCAAACGTAAGCTAAAAACGCAAATTAGAATTAAGAAACGTAAAAATAAACGTAACGTAAAAACTAAAAACTAAAAACGTAAAATTAAATCAAATCTAATCCTAGGGGTGAAATTTAAATTTTACTAAGCTAAGAATGATGAAAGAAAATTTTAGAAAAAGAAAATTTTTTTGGGCTTTTTATTTAATTTTTATGAATTAAAACTAATTTTAAGTAATTAAAAATGCAAATAAATGTAAAAGTAAACAAGAAAAATGCAAATTTAACTTGGAAAAGTTTGGAATAACTAAAAACTAATTTTAAAATTAAAAATCTATTTTTTTTTTTTGGCTTTTTATGTATTTATTACTAATTAATTTCTATTTTTAAACTATTTAAAATAATTAAAAATGAGAATAAATGAGAAAAATACTTGAAAAATGCAAATTTTACTTTCTAAAATTAAGAAATAACTAAAAACTATTTTTAAAACAGAAAACTAATTTTTTTTGGATTTTGATACAAGTTTTATGAATTAAAAGTAATTAAAATTAATTTAAAAAGGCTTAAAAACTATTTTTAATTATTAAAAATACCAAATAAAGTTGGAAAAATCTGAAAAAATGCAGAAAAGTCTAAATTAATATATTAAGCTAGGGCTGCAATCAAGTCAAGCTTTTATCAAGCAACTCGAGCTCGAGCTCGAGCTTAGCTCGATCGAGTCAAGCTTTTATCAAGCTCAAGCCCAAGCTCAAGCCCTAAAATTAGCTCGAAATATTTAACAAGCCAAGCTCAAGCTTTGGATAGCTTGGCTCGAGCTCGTATCAAGCTTTTATCAAGCTTTAATATAGATATTTTCATATAAGTAATTAGGGGCAAATTTGGTTATTAAGCTAATTATAATTTATAAGGGCTTAGTTCGTAAATATTGGATAATGTATTCTAGAAACCTTTAACCCTACCAAACGTCCAAACGATTTGTATTCTAATGATCTAATCTAAGTGTCTCATCAATCTCCTCCACTCATTCAACCACCAAGTCCAAAGTTTCTCTTTTTTTTCTCCAGAAGTATTCGTAAGTTCAGTTATCAATTTATCATTATCAAGATTTTTAATTTAATAATCTTAAGTGTTGCATCATCATTCTATATTATATACATGTATCTGTGTTTTTTATCTTGCCATTGTTAAGTGTTAGCATCATCAATCTATTTACGCAAGTACTCTATATGTAAATATTTACGCAAGTATTACTTAATATTGTGTTGCTACTGTTGCTTACTTAAAATACATATACTTATTGTTGAGTTTTGCTATTGAATAAAATATTTTTGTATTCATTCAAGCTTTTCAAGCCAAGCTCAAGCTTTGCTCGAACCTACTCAAGCCAAGCTCAAGCCTGGATGATGAAAGCTTGACAAGCTATCAAGCCAAGCTCAAGCCTCGTGTTTTTCTTTCAAGCCAAGCTCAAGCCTTGTTGAGCTTGAGCTCGGCTCGACTCGATTACAGCCCTATATTAAGCCTAGGAAAAATAAAATGGACAGGTCACTACCCTTAATAAGCTAAATGGACACAATAAGCAGTTTATAATAAGCACTCTAGTAAGCAAACAGTACCAAAATAGAAAACAGAGTTCATAGAAGGTTTAGGCAACTAAAATAAGCTTGATACAACTCACAAAAGTCAAATAAGCACATAACACAAGCCAAAAAGCACTAATTCAGTTGTAACTTTTTTCACAGAAACAAGCAGTTTTGGTCCTACTGTATGGCTGAATTTTAAGCACTTAATAAGCAGATATCTGGAATTTTAAGGAGGCAAAAGTGAGATTACCCATCTGAGAACCTAAAAACACAAAAAAGCCCTAAAATTTAACACCCAATTGAAGTCCAATTAGTCCCTAATTCAGCAAGTGAAAATATGTTTAAGAACAAGTCTGCACAGATTGTTGACTTTTATGATTGCACCTAAGGTTTGACTTTAGCCAATTTCAACAGCTTAAATCTACTCCTAAGTATTGTATTAGCTTGTTTAATCACTTAAATCACAACCTTAAACACAAATAGCATGAATTCATACTTATGCAGATGAACAGTAACATGTAACAAAAGCAACAATGAGATTTCAAGCTATCTTTGACTTTTTATATTTGGAGTGCCAATATTATGACCTGAATATCTATATTACAACTAAAGAAAGCTATTGAAGCAAATAACAATGCAAGGAAACAACATGAACAGTCAAATCCCTAATTTACCAAACACCCCTTTAGCCTAAGTTAACACTACAAGTATCAATTATAGAACCACACCTACTGATTTTTAGCTCAAAACAGATTTAGGTCATGCAAATGAACCTATTAGAACCATAAAACACAGCAAACATCAACAAGAACAATAAGAAGCAGTCTAAAGCTAAAACTAGGCAGTTAAAACACAAAATTATACTAGAACATGGAGAAGCATCAAATAAACACATACAAATCTACCAATAACTGAAATGATCAACAACAAACAGTAACCTATACTAAACAATCAGATTACAAACTACTTACAATTAAAATGCAATAAAGTCACTAAAAATGAAATGAAACTTACAAAGTATCCCCTCAGCTCAAATAGAGGGGATCTCCTTAAGCTAGCCTATCTCAAGATAGGCCAAAGACTTACTTTTCCTCTTTGAACTATCAAAATACCCCAGAACTCATGATCTCCTTGGTACAGTTGACCAACGTTGACTTTTTTGTGTTTTTGAGAAAAATGATTTTTAAAAGTTCTAAAACACTAACTCATCTATAAAAGCTTATAAAAACTTGATCAGAACTAATATTAAGTAAGTTGAAACAATATTTTTTTATATTTAGAATTTTCTACATATATATATATATATATATATATATATATATATATATATATATATATATATATATATATATATATATATATATATATATATATTTGTGTTTTTAACTTTTTTATGAAAAACTGAAAACTAAACTACCTTAAACTAAGATTTATATAGAAAACTTGAAAATAACTGAATAAAACAAGAAAAAAGCTTATAAAGAGCTTATAAGAAAGCAACAGAGGTATTATGCTAAATAAATGAAAACATTATGAAAACTTAAATAAGCAATAAAAACTGAAATTTAAAAGATATAAAAGCTTAAGAACAGTACTTAGATTAATATTAAAGAGTAAATTACATAACTTGAAGACTTAAAAACAGAGAATTTGAAGAAATACCATAAAACTGCTAAAACCTAAACCCTAGACTACTCACGGGTTCTGTGACTATAATGTTCATTATATAGGTCCTTTGAGGAGGATGCTAGGGTTTGGAACCCTCTAGGTCTTCAAAGCTCAGCCATTCGATTACCCCTTGGTGCCCAAGTTCTTCATTTCCACCGTTGGATTATTTTAGAGCACATAGACAGCTGGGAAAGAGGCCACGTGTCCTAAGTCTTGTCTTGGAGCTTGTCTTGTCAAGATGTGATGGGTAAATGAGTTGGGTGCAGGGTAAAAGTGGTGGGGAAGGAGGGGTAACAGTGATACGCGCGTATTTTCTTTTTTTAACTGGTTGGGATAAATGGGATAATGGGTTTAATAAAGGGGTGTAGGCTTTAGTTGTTTGTCTTGGGCCTGGTGGGTTTAGTAGATGGAATTTTGGGTTTAAGTATTTAGTGGGTTATAGGGATAGATGGATCCGGTTGTTATTGTTTTAGGTTTAAGGGATAATAGGTGTAGTAGTATTATTAACCATAGGGACTAAAAGTGTCATTTCTGAAAATGCAAGGACCAATGCTGCCATTTATCAAAACTATAATCCAAGGGCTCATTGTGACATATCATTGATTCATGGAGGGCCTTTAGTGTCACATTTCCAAAATTATCTTTCAAGGGCTTCTTTTGTCAATCATTGGAAGCTGAGGGACCAATCATGTAATTTCTTCAAAATAAGCTCCAAGGGTCTTTTCTTGCAACTTTATGAATCTTTAAGGATGACTTTTGACTTTTTGACCTTTATTCCTTCCCCGGCTTTGGCTTTTAATACTCTTTCCATTCTCGTGCTCGTTTTTGTCGGTTTTCTTTGATTTTTTTCCATTTTTGATACATCCGTACCTGCACGACCACATACACAAAAACACAAGATATTTGGCATTTATGGTTAGTTTTTGGTCAATTTGGTCGGGTTTTGGTCAATAAAAAGGTATATGATTAAGCAAATACCAATTAACATATTGTCAACAGAATGAACAATTCACAGTTATGCAAGAAAGAAGTTAGGCAACGCTAATAAAAAAAATGAAAGATATATGAACATAATGTGTTACCCAGCTAATAAAAAATATCATAAGATTTTGGTGAATTAGCTTACCATATATCTTTAAAATTTCCATTACCCATCATAATGTAACGGAATCTTCAAAACCACCGTACTTTATTCAACATCAGTATCAAAACTAATCAGACTTGACCTAGATGATATCTGTTGAATAGATCGATGTTATGATATAACTGAATCATAACTCATAAGGTTAAATAATTTAGAAACTCTTTATATTAACTTTGAAAAGTAGCAAGAACGTTCAAAAGAGATTTTAAAATCATTTATTCCCTAAAACGCCCCGTTATTCCAATTTATTCCTAATATTAACTCTACACTGCTATTTTTGTATTTTTATATTTTTCACGCTTATTCATGTGACGGTATGCCGACTTTCATTATTTTGAAATAACGTTTAGGGTCATAGAGTAAGAACACGACTCATGGAGAAGTGACCATTCGGATAAAATTCATCGTCCCTGATTTTTCACAAGCCCTCAAACTAAGCGTAAAAACGAGATCACAACTTATTTACAAGTTAGATGCTAAAGCTACTCATGGAAGTTACTTGTGTAATTACCTATGGCTCCCATTTTCCTATTTTATGGTATCTATTTATTTTATTTTTGTGAGAGAAATGAATTTCTTCATAAACATCTCGTTTCGATAACTTTTTAGTCTGATAAAGAATACTAAGTTTGGACACTAAATATTTTTCGATTCTACTCTTGAGAACCGTTTCAAACAAAAATGAGGTCCACATCGAGGTCTCTGATTTAACACGATTTTGAGGAGTGTCCCTTTTATTGCGCGACTGAAACATACCATGACTGATACCCGAGACGGAAGCTTTTATTGGGACCCTCCCCCCCCCCCCCCCCCCCGGAGTCGAGGCTTGGCATTATAACACATTATCACTACATTAAACGTATTAGCCCTCCGTCTTTTACAACAATTACAACATCGGCTGTGAACCGGCAGGATGTAATAGTCTTATTATGACTTTGGAATTTCCTCTGCCTTTTTGAAGTCTAAAACATCGGCTGCGAACCGGCAAGATGTAGAAAACTTTTATGGCTTTGGATTATTATTATACATTATTACATTCATTTATTAATAGTGTTGCCCAACCCCAAGTCCTACGTCTTTTATAACAATCCCAACATCGGTTGCGAGCCGGTAAGATGAAATAGTCTATTACACCGTAACACTGGCAGTACCTTGATGTGTACCCAACTTTCATAAGCAAGGATTCTTTTGATTTGAACAAAAACTAAGTTTCGCCAAAACCTTCGTACCTTTAATTATTATAACAATTATATATATGGGTGAGACAATTTTGTGGGAGCAAAAAGCCACAAGTATCTTCGATGAGCTCTAAAGAGAACTAACTACTCCACGCTTAGCATCTAACTTCTAAATAAGCTCTATCATTTTGCGTTCTTCGCAAATTTAAAATCTCAAATAATGAGATCCGCGAATGCTTAGCCGATAATCATACTTTAAGATTAAAAAGGTTAGGGGGACAAGCTAGGGCTCAACACCCCCGTATCAAGTCAAAATTTTTATTCTTACTCTCGCCAGCAGGAAAGTCAACATGGTGTCAAATTACTTATTATATTTTTGCATAATAATTTTTTCATTTTTCTCATTTTTTTTGTACTTTTTCATATAATTTTTATCATTTTACAAGCTATATGAATAAGACGGGAAGCTAAGAAAAACCAGAAATGAGTAAAACCTAAAAACGTGTACGTTACGTTTAAATAAAACGTAGACGTACAAAATAAAAAGTGAAAACGTAAATCTGAAAACACCCAGGGGGTGAAAATGACTTTTTTACAAACTTAAAAGTAAAAGAAAATTTTTAGAAAAAGAAAATAAATTTTAATCCTAATTAATTATTTAATATTAATTAAAAACTATTTAATACTTATTATTAATACTTAAATAACTAAAATACAATATAATATTATTTAAATACTAAAAAGGTGAAAATAAAATTTCTAAAATTATAAAATAACTAAAAATAAGTTTTAAAATTAAAAATAACTATTTTTGTCTTTTTGTGATTTTTCTATTGATTAATTACTAATTAATTACTAATTACTAATTAAACTATTTTAAATTAAGAAAATTACTAAATGAACAGTAAAAATTCTAATAAAATTTCTAAAATTACTTTATAACATATTAAAGCTATAAAAAATATAAAAACAAGGTTTTACTTAATAAAAACTAATTATGCTATTTTAAACTTAATATTAATTAATAATTAACTAAACTATTATTAATTCTAAAAATTACTAGATGACAAAAGAAAAATCTATAAAAATTCCTAAAATTATTTTAGATTACCTAGATCCTAGGAAAAATATAAAAAAGTGGTCCTATTTAATAAAATCTATTACTTCTATTTTATATATTAATATTAATTATATATTAATTAATCTAATATTAATTATAGAAACTAGCAAACAAAGATAGAAAAATCTGAAAAAATTCTCAAAAGTACTTTATATTACTAGAAACTAAGGAAAAATATGAAAACACAAATGAACTTGTAAAAAAATTAAAAGGAAAATTCAAGTAAATAGCTTCTATTAAATAGAAGCTATCACTTCTTTTAAGGATTGTTTTCTGGCTTTTCTAGCTTGCAATCTTCTAGAAACTGAAAATGGATAGCTTGTAGTGCAATGGGATCAGCTAGGAGCTTAGAACAATCCCTTGGAAGAGCTTAAGCTTCCACAGTTGACTTTGGTCAACTGTGGGAGCTTTTAAGCTTAAGAGTAAGCTACAAGCTGAAAACTTGATGGATTCTAGTGCAAGTGAGTTGAGTGGACTGATGTGAAGCAATATAAACTACCAAGAATCACTTGAAGGCAAAAATGGGTCAAAGTTTAGCAAAGTGACCCATTTGCATAGCAGTCCACAGTCCACCTTTGAAGCTAGAAAAAGAGGGGGGCAAGGGCACCCTGGCCAAGATAAAGACTAGAACTAGGAAGACAGGTATGGTGGGAGTTAATATCACCTAAGAACAACCTGTGGGAACCACAGGTGAGCTCTGTGGGACTCACAGAACCAAGACAGATGGTGATCTGTTTGATGATGCAGGGGAGAACACTCCCCCTGCAGCCTTGTTCTAGGGGGCAAAAGACACCCAAGAAAAAATTAAAAAAATATAAAAAAAAAATATATTAGGATAGACTAGCTGAAGGACAATGATCATGCAAAAGCTTGGACAAATCCAACCAACACAGTCACAATTAAAGATCAACACAGATCACCCAATTTAACTAGTAGAGCTTTTTGACTTTTGAAAAATAAAGAACTAGTTTGACTAAATTGGATTTTTCTTGGCTCTAACTAGTTATAATGGATGTAGTGAACATGAATATGATGAAATAAGGTTACAATAACATGTAACAAACCCTAATGAAGAATTTGAAATCATAACAGTCCAACAGTGGACTGTTATGGCAAATCACAATGATTTTTGACTTTTGATGAAATGTAACTGAGATTTACTCTACAAATGACCTACATACACCTAATATGACCTAATTGACTAAAATGTATCTCCTAAAACTGGCACTAACACAGTGAACTCATCACATCCAAACACCCCTTAAACCTATGACTGATTTGGCATTAATGAAGCAAATGAGTGATTTCAACCATAAAACTGATAAGTTACTGATTTGAGACCATATAAAACACAATTAAACTACAGCAAACAGTGATTACTATCAGAAACTAACAATAAAGTTTAAATGAGAAATTAGCTCTAAAAACATGAAAATTTGAAACTCACAATGGGATTGGTGGTCCAAACCAGGAACAAGGAGTTGTTAGCTCAACCTAATACCTCCCAAGAGGTTCTAAACCAACTCTTCAAACTTCTTCTCTTCCTTTTTCTACTTCATCTCACAGAACCATTAGAAATTTTTTAGGCAACTTTGAACTTTTCTATTTAACATAATAAAACTTGACTTTTAAACTACAACTACTTAAGAGGCCTTATATATGAGCTGAAATGAGCTCACTTGTAAATTAACAACACCTATTTCCAATGATCAATGCACAATGAAGCTTTTAGTAAAAAAAATGGTGCATAAACTGAGATTGCAGAAAAACTTGAAATTAAGCTTTAATTAAGATAACATTACATTTCAGAGAATTAAATAGACTTTCTTGATCCAAAGATTACAATTAAAATGGAAATTAAATTACATACGACTTAACCTAATTAAGACTAAGACTAATACTATTCTACTGCTACTCTTTTGCTTCATTTTTTTCATTTATACAAGTCCTGGAGTCTCTCTCATCCTTTCCCACTTCTGTTGATGGCTATTGGATTAGCCAAATTCATCTTGGCTGTTCATGTTGTTTTGGCGGGAAAAGGTCAAAGGCAGCTTTTTAGATAACTTGGAGGGATTTGTGATCATTTAATGAGTTTTGGAGGTAGTGGTGAGGTGGAGGGGGCAGGGTATGGGCATGGTAGCAGAGGTTGAGGAGGGGGGTGAAGTGTTGGGTGAGTTACCAGGCAAGTGGAGGGAGGAGGTGGATGGTCAAAGGTGTGTTTGACCGGGTTTAAAATAAAAACGGGGGTGTTAGCTATTTTAGTGGGTGGGCTGTTTGGTGAATGGGCTTAGGGTAGTTTGGTTGGGCTTGGGGGGCTGAGGTTGTTTAGTGGATCAGATTTGGTTTTGGGTTGGTTATTTGGTTTGTTTGTTTATTTAGTTAGTTAAAAAACCACAAGGACTGAATTTGTAATTTACAGAAAGTTGAGGGCTGCAAAATGAAATTTCCCAAAGCAACCACAAGGATCAATTATGCCAAGTGTAAATAATTCAAGGTCCCATTTGATAATTTTTCCAAAGATGAAATTCTCGGGGACTAGTTTTGCAAAATTCCAAACTGCAAGGACCATTCTCGTAAAATTTCCAAAAGTTTATTCCAAGGACCATTTGTGATATCTTGTGACTTTCCAAGGTCATAAATTGACTTTTTATCCAAAAATCCTTTCCCAGGGACCAAAACTGACAAAATTATGAAGTGCAGGGATCAAACTTGTAAATTTGGATTTTTAGGGACCAAACATGTAATTTTCTCAAACTTTTCACCCAAAGTCTAAATTTGATAATTTTTGACTTTTAAAAACTTTGGGTTGACTTTTCTTTCATTTAAAACGTCAGGGACTAGTTTTGTCAATATTTAAAACTTGAGGGACTGAAACTGCCAATTGTGCGAACGTTGTTCGTTTTTCATTTGTTTTTAAACGTTTTGCATCTAAAACATATAAAACACACTTTTGAGATAATTTCAGTATTTTGATGCGTATTTGGGTGTTTTTGGATGTTTTGGCAGTTCATATAAGACAAAAATGATGAGTATTTACACACTCATCACTTACTCTCGCCAGCAGGAAAGTCAACATGGTGTCAAATTACTTATTATATTTTTGCATAATAATTTTTTCATTTTTCTCATTTTTTTTGTACTTTTTCATATAATTTTTATCATTTTTTTCTTTAAATTTTTTCAATTTTTTCAGATTTTTGAGGAAAAATGGGGTTGCGTAAGTAAACGGCTAAATGAAAGTGCAAGGTCAATCGAATTGAAGATTCACCCCCCCCCCCCCCAAGACTAAAGGTAAACATTGTCCCCAATGTTTCAAAGGTAAGGGTAATCCTACGAAAATCTAAAGCCGTTTATTAATTATGCCAAATAGATAAACGTTAGTCGATAAGATTAGGATATATAATATATGGATCTCCCGTAGAAGCAACAATGAATGAGACTCGAGTGGAGAAAATGACAAACCACGAGCACGAGAGTCTTCATAAATCGGGGCAAATCCTGGACATACACAAACAATCACGAAAACACGAGAAATGGAAGAGGTCGCCCCTCCTCACGTAACTTATTAGAAATTAGAAAATAAAGATAGATAGGATAAGCATACGGTGCCTCCCACGAAGCGCTTTGTTTTTGTTTACCGAGTCACGTAGCTTGACTCGATCGCCAAATTCAGTCGTCCTTGGGGAGAGTTTGGAGATCCAGGACAACCATGGGCGGTTTGTCCCCTCCGAAGTAATGCTTAAGTCTATGACCGTTCACCTAAAAATTGTCACCATTCGGTTGAGCCAACTCAACAGTGCAATAAGGGAATACTTGGGTAATGGTGAATGGTCCAGACCAACGGGACTTAAGCTAGCTCGAGAAAATCTTCAATCTAGAGTTAAAAAGAAGGACTTGATCACCGATGTTGAAAACGCGGTCTTTAATCTTAGCATCATGAATCCTTTTCATTTTCTCTTTATAGATCAAAGAATTCTCGTAGGCTTGATCACGTAATTCGACCAATTCATTTAATTGCACTTTATGATGATCGCCCGCGGTCTTAAGGTCAAAATTGGCATGTTTCAAGGCCCAGTAGGCCTTGTATTCTAGCTCTATGGGCAAATGGCAAGCCTTTACATACACCAACTTATATGGAGTGCACCCGATGGGAGTCTTGTAAGCAGTGCGGAAGGCCCATAAAGCATAATCAAGTTTATCGGCCCATGAGGCACGATTTTCACCTACGGTTCGTTCTAAAATCCTCTTAAGACCACAATTGGACACCTTAACTTGACCGCTCGTCTGCGGATGATACGCGGTACTAAGACGATGAGTAATTCCATATTTAAGCATAACTTTATCAAATTTATCATTACAAAAATGACTACCACGATCACTAATGATAGCACGAGGTGTACCGAACTGGGCAAACAAACTCTTAAGAAATTTCATAACAACTCGGGCGTCATTAGTGGGATAAGCTTTGGCTTCAACCCATTTAGACAAGTAATCGATGGCCACAAGTATATAATTATTCCCTCGCGAAGACGGGAATGGACCCATAAAATCGATACGCCAGACGTCAAAGATCTCACAAACTTGAATAGAATTTTGAGGCATTTCATCTCGTTGTGAAATTTTTCCTTGACACTAGCAAGAATCACACGACTTCACCAAGTCTTGTGCATCCCGGTATATCGTCGGCCAATAGAAGCCGGAGTCAAAAACTTTCTTGGCGGTGTAATTGGCACCATGGGGGTCCACTGTGGCATGCCATAAGTATGTCATTGGCTTCCTTGCCATGAACACACCGCCGTATAATTTGGTCGGCACAGACTCTAAACAAATAGGGGTCGTCCCAATGATAATGCTTAACGTCCTTGAAAAAAAATTTCTTCTGTTGGGACGACATCTCTTTTCAAATAAAGTTCCCAGCATGGTAATTCGCAAAGTCGGCGAACCATGGGGTACTAGGGTCACGAGATAAACTCCCAAGTGTCTCGAGAGGAAATGTCTCGGTGATTTCCTTTTTCTCGAGATCACTTTGGTGGGGATTTTCAAGTCTAGACAAATGGTCGGCGGCTAGGTTCTCCGCTCATTTCTTGTCACGAATTTTAACATTGAATTCTTGAAGAAGGAGAACCCACCGCATCAATCTTGGCTTAGTATCTTACTTTGCCATAAGGTATTTTAGGGCCGAATGATCCGTATACACTATGCACTTTTTTAACAAGAGATAAGGTCTAAACTTTTCAAAGGCATAAATGATGGCTAACATCTCGTTCTCAGTAGTCGTATAATGGGATTGAGCGTCGGTCATGGTCTTACTTGCATAGTGTATCGGCTGAATATACTTAGTATTTCATTGCCCCAAGACCGCCCCAATAGCATAATCGCTAGCATCGCACATAAGCTCAAATGGCAAGTCCCAATCGGGGGCAACTAAGATCGGAGCCTCCGTTAACTTCTTCTTTAAGATATTAAAAGATTCAACACATTCGTTTGAGAAGAAGAATGGGGCATCTTTTTCTAGTAAACGGGTCAGAGGTTGGGCTATCTTGGAAAAGTTCTGTATAAATCGTCTATAGAAGCCGGCATGACCGAGGAAATTTGGCAATCACGTCTACTTTCGCTCAATCAACCTCAATCCCGGCTTTGGAAATCTTATGGCCGAGGATCATGCCCTCTTTAACCATGAAGTTACATTTCTCCCAATTTAGAAATAAGTTAGTATATTCACATCGTTTAAGCACCTTTTCTAAATGGGAGAGACATGTTGTAAAGGAAAGAAGTCATCCATGAATACTTCCATAGACTTTCCGATCATTTCTTGGAAAATAGCCATCATGCACCGTTGGAACGTGCCTGGAGCATTGCACAAGCCGAAGGGCATGCGTCTATAGGCAAACGTCCCATAAGGGCAAGTGAAAGTGGTCTTTTCTTGATTGTGTGGCTCAATAGGTATTTGAAAGTATCCAGAAAAACCATCAAGAAAGCAATAAAACTCATTCCCTGCTAATCGTTCGAGCATTTGATCCATGAAAGGTAATGGGAAATGGTCTTTGCGAGTCGCTTCATTGAGTTTCCTATAATCAATACACACTCTCCCTCCTGTGATGAGACGTGTGGGGATTAACTCATTGTCATCATTAGTAACGACGGTCACACCGTCTTTCTTAGGCACACAATGGACCGGGGTAACCCATGAGCTATCAGAAATGGGGTAAATCATCCCAGCATCGAGCAATTTGATAACTTCATTGTTGATCACTTAGTGGATCTGTGGGTTAACCCGTCGTTGTTGTTGGACGGACGGCTTAGAATCATTTTCAAGAAAAATTTTATGCGTGTAAAAACGAGGGTCTATGCCCTTTATGTCAGAAATACGCCAAGCGATGGCTCTCTTGTGCTTCTTAAGCACATCAACGAGACGGTTCTTCTCCTCATCTTGAAGGCGTTTAGAAATAATAACGGGGAGTTTGTCGGTCCTTTACAAGAAAGCGTACTCAAGATGAGGAGGTAAATCCTTGAGCTCGGGCTCTGGAGGATTTTCGTTAGACGGCTCAATTTATTTAACTTCTTCAACGTAAAGGTCCTTCAGAGGTAGAGGTGAAAATGGATCTTCATTTAAAAGTTTTTCAAGCAAAAGAATATCTCCCTCAATATCGATATCAGATTGATCAATTTCCAGTGAAACTGATTCAGCAGAAAGACAAGTCTCGATCTCTTCCAAGATAAAATCACTTCCCTCGAACGGAGTGAGGGAAGGGGAAGGATCGGAAAGGATAGGTTGAGAAGAAGAAGGAGTGGGATTGCCACTCGAAACATAATGAGAAAAACCAAGAAGCTCTTGAGAATACTCCTCCGAAACTTTATCAATAACATCGATTCGGTTAACGGGCATGCAGTCATCGGTGGAGGAGTATCTCGACATTTGGTCCAAGTTAAACGTGATGGCTTCAGTACCATTTTGCAAAGTGATTTCCTCGTCATAAACATCAATCAAAGCACGACCGGTCCTTAGGAAACCTCTCCCAAGAATGAGAGGAACCCTTGGATCGGCGTCAAAATAAACAATTACAAAATCTGCGGGGAAATGGAACTTCCCCACATTGACGATGACATCCTCGGCTATTCCCTTAGGACGGGAAGTAGATCGGTCGGCAAGTGCGAGGGTCATGCACGTAGGAGTCAAATCGGGAAGAGACAATTTCTTCCAAACAGATAATGGCATGAGGTTAATGCTAGCACCAAGATCGGCCAAGGCGAAGCATTGAACCATCCCCGGAAAATTACAAGGAATAAGAAACTTGCCGAGATCTCCAAGCTTTTCGGGAAGCTTCTTAAGGAGAAACACCGAACAATTTTCGTTCAAAGGTGTTTTAGCCATTTCAAACAATTTTTCTTTATTATTTAGCAAACCTTTAATCATAGATGCAAATTTTGGCATTAAAAGAATAGCATCCGCTAGACTTAAATCGAATCGAAGATCTTGAAAATTTTGAAAGAACTTTTCCATTTGGTGGCTCGTTTTCTCGCGGAGATTTTGATCATTAAGTCGAGAAGGATAAGGAAGTTTAGTCGTGACGGGAACTTCTTGATCAAAAACAACCTTTTCTTTTCCTTTGGGTGATTGGGCGACCGGAGGTTGGATGTCTTCGGTCCTTCCGTTATTAGTAGGAAGTTCCGTATCCTTTGTTGCATCGGTTTCACGGTCGACTACCTTGGGGGGAGGAAAAGAAGAAGAGGTAGCCGGAGCCGTTGGTCCCTTATATGATACACCACTTCTAGTCGTGATCGCCTTAACATCTCCCCTCGGGTTTGCGATCGTGTTGCTTGGAAGAGAAGTAGTACCCGAACCCGAAGGTCGATCATTTAAATGCTTATTGCATTCGGCCATTTGATTAAGCATCATTTTATTCATTTCATCTTGTTTTTGCATAAATTGCTTAAGCATTTCCTTCGAGGACGTTTGGTTTTGATTAACAACTTGATTTTGATTATTGAAATTTTGTCCTCGGTTGTTAAAACCTTGATTTTGATTTTGAAAATTTCCATGATATTGATTTTCTTGATTAACATTTTGAGAATTCCCTTGATTCGGGCCTTGGTTAAAATTCCCCTGATTTTGAAAACCCCGATTTTGATTATAACCTTGATTTTGATTTGGCAAACCATGGTTAGCTCGATTGACTTGATTATTACGATTTTGCACATTTTGGTTCTGATTTTGGTTATTAAAACCGGGTGGCCCAAGATAATTGTTGGAACGGTAGCTGAGGAGATTACGATCTCCTTGGGGTTGGTAACCGTTACCACCCGTGTTTGCAGCATACACATTCTCGTGAGCATAGGCACCGGTTGCCGGACACTCATAATACGGATGTGGATCACCACACGTTTCACAACTTTGATTTAAAAGATTGACGGTTTGAGAAGGTTTTTCTTTATCTTTAACAAGTAAACCAATTTGTTTAGTAAGAGTAGTAAGAGCATTCAAAACCTCATCATTAGATTTACTAGCACTTGAAACTTAGGTTTTGCATCTAGAACTCCTCACTTTCGCTTTATTTTCAATGATAGTGAAAGCTTCTTGAGTGTTTCTAGACAAAAAATTTCCACCCGCAGCAGAATTGAGTGAGTCTTGATCAGCGTGGTTCAAACCATTGTAAAAAGTATCGATTTGGTGCAATTCAGAAAAACCGTGGTTCAGACATTTTTCTAGCAAATCTTTGAATCTATCCCAAGCCTCGCTGAACGATTCATCAAAGGCTTGTTGGAATCGAAAAATTTGAGTTCGGAGATTAGAAGTTTTAGAAGGAGGATAGAAATGATTGATGAACTTGTTTGCGAGATCATTCAAAGTGTGAATCAAGTTCGGTGGTTCCTTTTCCAGCCACGTCCGGGCAGCCCCTTTTAGGGAAAAAGGAAACAATTTCAACTTAATCACATCATACGACACTTGGTTGATCATAATCGTTTTGGCGATGTCGGTGAAGTTCCGAATGTGAACATAAGGATCCTCGTGATCAAAACCATGAAAAGAGATACCCGTGATAAGATTGAGTAACCCGTGATTGATTTTAAATTGATTAGCTTGAATATCGGGAATCACGATGGCCATCCTAACACCATTGAAGGGTGATTGGAGTTGTTCCTCCATCGGACGTAAATCGTAAGCCGGTTGTGGTCCAAACAGAGGATCCTCGTTTTGTTGAGCACCACCCATCGGCGGGGGTCCCATATCTTGACCGTTATTATTCATTTCTTCAACGATTGAGAAACGAACTCGGTTCGTGTGACGTAAAAACCTTTCGGGATTCGAAAACGGCGAAAGAAGATCATTAGACGAAGAACGGGTGTTCATACACCAAAAAGAAATCCAAAATGAATAAGAAAATCAAAAATCAAAAATCAAGTTGGAAAGGAAAATCTTTTTGGTTTTTTAATTTTAAGAAAACACGAAAATCACAATATTTTTGTTTTTTCTTTTGTTTTATATATCACACTATATTAATAACTGATTCGTCAACCGAAATCGTTTCCTCTAGAACTACGCGCAGCGAGGCGGGAGAGAAGAATGGATCTCTCTTCGGTCTGCAATTTAATGTCAAGACCTCCGTATTCCCCGTTTATTTGGTTGTAGTAATAAAGTAATCCGAAAACGAAAGATTTCACGATTTCATTTTGCGTTCGAGCTTATTTAGTTTACAACACTCTCAAAAGGGAAAGTGAGGATTTTATTTTGTTTTTGGTATTTTGTAAACACTTTAGGAAAAGTTTTTCGTATTTTTGATTTTTCCTTTTAATATAAGAAAATATTTACAAGGAAGGTTTTCAAAATACGATTTTAAAAAGGAAAACCAAAATTCACTTCAACCTTCCCCGGCAGCGGCGCCAAAAGTTGGTCGTGTCAAATCAATATAGTAAGTATATCTCCAAGGAAATCTGAAGGAAATGCGTATAACCTAAGGTCGTATAGTGATGCGTGGTATTGCGACCTTACAACAGGTTTTACCTCTCAAGGGATCTTAAGAGGCTTGCAATCCCTACCAGGCAGTATACCTGATCGATGTAGTATAGTGTAGTGGCAAGTACCGGGGGATTGATCGTTCTCTAGAGGAATAGTGTCGTTAGGATTGAAAAGCTACTCTAATAGGTCTAAGGGTGAGGGATGATTCTTTTTATATTTTTATATTTCATGGAAAGCAAGTAAAAATCTCGGGTTTTGGAAGAGTGGGCGGAATTAGTTGCTAGTCAACTAACCCAAAACTACAAATGCAAATAAAATAAAATAACTGAAAATAAAAGGGTTGTGAAACTATGGGGAGAAATGTGTGTTTACTTAGATTTCATTACTCCCTAACCATCTTTTACCGGTTGATTAGTGTGTTACAATTGCGTGGATGACGGGTTGTATTCCTTAATACCATTCGTGGGGGTGTGTACGAACTTCCCCAACTCTATAAGCTCCTACTTCACTCCTATGTCGAGCCGGCTAAGAAGCTCCTAACATGGGATCACTAGAATTCGCTCATGCATTAAATACAACCATATAACCTTAGTACACCTTGGTTCATGATTCTTAAGACGTTCAAGCATGTTACCGTATAGGAGGTTAGCCAGTTTTCTTAAGCCTAACATCGATAAACAATCATACAATACAACCAATAACACACCATCAACCAATAATCAATAGTTAGGTTTCACTACATCTAAGCAAACACAAGAGAAATCTATCCTAGCATGTTAATTGAAAGACAAGCAAAAGATATAATTAACCAACACATAGACATATTGATTAAATTGAAGGAAGACTTATCTTTAATTAAGCATGAAGGATTCAATGGTGGAAAACCCTTGAAAACACTGTAAAATACGACCTAGGGTTTTTCCCTAAAGTTCCTCCCAAAGTTGCACACTAATGAATGAAAACTACAATTTGTTTATATAGATTTTACATTCTGACGTCGTCAGCTTGCCGTGTCTAGGGTTCTCGGATCGCCTAGATCTACTTCTGACGCCGTCACTTGTAAATTTGGTCTGGGCCGTCTCTTGTTAGCTTTACACCTGACGGCCTACTCCTTTTAACACCTGACGCCGTCAGGTGCAAACACCTGACACCGTCAGGTGTAAACACCTTGATTCTTTCATAGGGCGTCTGGTTAAGTCTGATTCCACTCCTTTGTCTTGATCTCTGACAGCGTCACTTTTGATACCTGACTCCGTCAGGTATGATTTTCAACTTGCTTTTGAGACTTTGTCGTTTTCTTCACTTTATGCTCAAAAAACGTCCAAAATGATGTGTTTTCCAGAATTCTTCTCAAAAGTACCTAAAATGACAAAAGGAACAATTTAAGGCAATATTTGATCATAAAATAACGAATTTGGGCTTAAATGACCCCCTAAAAGCGGTACACTTTTCACCTCATCATATAGTCCGTGTGAAGGCGTGAATGGAAAATCGATTTCCGGATCGTAAAACGCGTAGTGAAAGGGGTAAAAGTGATAATAATGAGAATTACACTAGTGATAATGAAAACAAAGCACAAATAATCACGTAAGCAAGTAAAACACGTAATTTAGGAAAACGTAAGCTAAAAACGCAAATTAGAATTAAGAAACGTAAAAATAAATGTAACGTAAAAACTAAAAACGTAAAATTAAAGTAAATCTAATCCAATGGGTGAAATTTAAATTTTCCTAAGCTAAGAATGATAAAAGAAAATTTTTAGAAAAAGAAAATATTCTTTTGGGCTTTTTATTTAATTTTTATGAATTAAAATTAATTTTAAGTAATTAAAAATGCAAATAAATGTAAAAGTAAACAAGAAAAATACAAATTTAACTATCAAAGAGGGCTTTCCAAAGGGTTGTAACATGAGGTGTAGGGATATGATAAACACGGTTTGGTTGGAATAAAAGGTATTTTACTGGTGGCAAGTTAATTATCATGATCAAATACATATACAATGCGGCGTTGCTAAGCCAAGACTAGACTCAACTTAAGCTAAAAACAAAATAACAAAAACATAAAAGGAAACGGGATGGTAGTCCGTATGTTCTTTTCTACTTTTCTTTTTCTCATTTTTTTTGCACGAATTAGGGCTTAAATGATCCCCTAAAAGCGGTACACTTTTCACCTCGTCAAATACCCTTACACTTAAGATTTGCTTGTCCTCAAGCAAATGTGCTTTTATTCCAATTAAAATATGAGCTAGGTGTCATTTAACACGAATATAAAAGTAATTACAACAAATAGTAACTCAACCCTAGTCATAACAAGCACGGAAATCATACACTAGCACCTCACAAGTAGTGTTCAGATACTCACATCTCTCAGGTGTCATAAAAATATATCTCACAAATGAAAATGAATAATATCTCTCACTACCTGTCATAGCACATAGATTACCATAGGCATGAGCCACTGTTTACAATCCCTATAGTTGTGCTGGGCATGGTGTAGGAGGAGATAAGAGCTCATAGAATTGGGGAGTTATGTGTGACACCCCATGAATGGTATTAAGGAATACGATCCGTCATCCATGCAATTATAACAAGTAATTAACGTGTAAAAGATATCTAGGGAGTAATGAAATCTAGGTAAACACATTTTCTCCAATTACTGCTCACAACCTTAGTATAAATTAGTTTATTTTCATTTATAGTATTTTATTTTGATTGCATCTTAGTTTTGGGTTAGTTGAATAGCAACTAATTCCGCCCACTCTTCCAAAACCCGAGATTTTTACTTGCTTTCTAAAAAATATATAAACACAAAAATAATCATCCCTCGTCTTTAGAACTAGTATTTAGGCTTTCTAATCCTAGCGACACTATTCCTAAGCTGAACGATCAATCCCCCGGTACTTGTCACTATACTATACTACAACGATCAGGTACACTGCCTGGTGAGGGTTGTAAGCTTCTCGAGATCCCTCAAGAGGTAAAGCCTGTTGCGATTCCCACGCATCAAGTTTTTGGCGCCGCAGCCCGGGGAATAGTTATTGTCTAGGTTAGAATTTCTTTTTATTAGGTCTACTTGCTAGATTCCTTTCTAGTAAGATTTTATTTTTATTTTTAGGTCTTCTTTAGTCTATCTTATTTCTTCGTGCCTTTGTTCGTAACTCTTTACCATCCGACATCATGGAAGGTGGTAACATCTTTGAACCCGTCATCCCACCACAACAAAACCCACCATTAGAACCCCTTAGGCCCCGAACCTTAGGAGAGTATTCCCGACCTAGCCACCAAGGCTACCGAAACACCATTGAGCTCACCGGAGCCAATGTGACCCCCTTGCGATCCGACACCATCCGGTTGGTGCAAAGCTGATGTGCATTCCATGGACTTCGTTCCGAAGATCCAAACCAACATCTTAAGGACTTTCTCAAAATCGTAGACTCCATAGACCTAGATGTTAAAACTAGAGAGACAACCCGATTACGCCTATTCCAATTCTCTCTACGGGATCAAGCTAGTCAATGGCTTGAGCGTTTACCCGCGGGATCCATTACCACATGGGATAACCTCACCAATCGCTTCCTTACTCAATTCTTCCCACCGGGGAAGACGACGATGCTTAGAAATGACATTTTGATGTTTGAACAGCAGCAGGGTGAAAATTTCTACGAAGCTTGGGCCCGTTTTAAAAGTCTCCTCCACAAGGTCCCTCACCATGGTATAAACCTTTGGTTATTAGTCCAGATTTTCTACGACCATGTTGACTATCACACTAAACGCACAATCGATAGGGCCGCGGGAGGTAAATTGCGTAATAAGAACGCCGAGTAGTCTTGGGCAATTATCGAGGAGCTCGCCACTGACAATCAGGAAATGTGGGAGTTTAATCATACAGTGGAAGCAGCTATCAACGCAGTCTCAACATCTAGAGGAACCACCGAAATCCCCGATGAACTTCTATGTAAACTCGAGGCAAAAGTCGACTATTTTGAGGAAAGGCAAAGGAGGGCTTTAAGTCCTAGGCAAGCCACTGTCAATTCTGTCTCAAAACCAACTTCGGCACCATTATCTGAGTCACCTTCTAGAGAACATGTCGAGACTTTTCAGAGGCGTACCCCACCTTGTTCCCCTCCCAAGGAACTTAGCTCGGAGTTTGAGGCTAGGATGAGAGAATATATGGCAACTCACTCTGATCGGCTTGCTAGATTCGAAGAAGCAGTTTATAAGCAAAAAGAGGAGATGTAGGAGAAAATGAATGAGATGTTGAGTCTATTGGAGGAGTATGCCAATCAGAGAACCCCCGAACGAATACTACTAAGGAAAGAAAGCGCCACTCCCACCACCCAATTTGTTAACTCCATCACCATTGTCCATAAAGATAACGAGAAGGTAGAAACTCCTGCTAAACAGACCTTAGAAAAACCACCAGAATCCCAAACTTTGAGTTACTACCTGAAACATGATATAAACAAAAACACCATAACAAATTGGATTAAGGGTGATGGGTGTAACCAATCCTCCGGACAAGTTCCTGAGAAGGAGGAAGAATAGGAAGATGAGCATGATACGCTTCCTGGAGGATCAGTATTCGAGAGGTTATTGGTACAGAAAGTGGCTACTAAGCAGGTAGTATGTGGGAACTTTGAAATACCAACGAGCATCGGGGACTTAAAACATCTTAGTGCTTTCGCCGACCAAGGATCGGAAGTAAATCTTATGCCCCTAACTATTTACATCCAACTAACGTCAAAAATGCCAGCACCTACTCGTGTTAGGTTATCTCTTGTTGGACACTCGTACGTATACCCCCTAGGAATCACAGAAGATGTATTAGTTAATGTTGCAGGATTCATGTACCCCATTGATTTTATGATCATTGATGATAAAGGGGATAGATGCATGCCAATAATCCTTGGGGCACCATTCCTCACCACCGCTAGGGCTGTCATTAAGTATGAAGGTAGGAAGATTGAGCTTAAATCTGGAAAAAGAAATATTAGCTTCCCCATGACCCCGCGAAGTGGGCATGAGAATTTGAGTTGGAGAATGATCAAAAACAACATTGGCACAACACCCATTCGTGTTCAGAATAAGATTCTTGCATGGGAGGCAAGAATCAAAAACTATAAGAAAGCTAAGGATGAAAGAAGAAAAAGCAATAAGGTTCCGATTGAACTCGAACATACTCGACACGAAAAAAATCATACACCATTTGAGGAAGGGAACTTGGTGCTCTTGAGACACTTGGAAACAACAATACCACCCGATAAACCAAGTCCTTGGTGGTATGGGCCATTCACAATCGAAGGATTGAGCCAAGATGGGGTAGCTAAATTGAGAAGCAAATTAGGTGGAATGGTGATTGCGAGTATCGATAGATTGAGGCATTACCACCATAATAGTAATGATCGCAACTACATGGGGTATATCATTTCAAATGATGAAATCACGTAGTAACCCATGACATTGAGTCTAGCTACAAGACTCGTAAATAAAGAAAAACGCTTCTTGGGAGGCAACCCATGTTTTGTGTGATTTTATTTGTTTGATTGTTATTTGCTTCCGTATGCATGCTTAATTTTTATTGTTGGTAGATCATGTTTCTAAACTAAAATGTGGAAATACTTCACTTTGTTGTTTTGGCCTAGTCTTAACTCCACCTAGAAGTATTTTTGCAAAAGATAAGTGTAAGGGGAAACCCTAAATGTGTTTTTAAGAAACAAACCGATCATGATTCTCCACGATATTAAATGAGCATGTATATTCGTATTTGTTAGAGTCAAATGCTTGTATTGAGTCATAATGAAGTTTTGCAGGATTTTCCAGGAAGTAGGACCAAGTTTTTCTAGAAATTTTTCGGAAACTTAACATAAGAATTTCTGCAGGTCCATTCTGACGGCGTCAGAGGTTTACTCTTGACGGCGTCAGGAGTTAAAATCTGGAAATTTTACCGGTTTTGTTTTTCTAACGGAGTCTTATGGTTTTTGTGAATTATTAAGTTTTATAATCTCCAGGAGATCTGCAAACTTCATTCCACAAGCATTATATCTTATCTTATTTTCTAGGATTTAGAAACTTATATAGGTTGTATTTAATGCATGAGCCACTGTTTACAATCCCTATAGTTGTGATGGGCATGGTGTAGGAGGAGATAAGAGCTCATAGAATTGGGGAGTTATGTGTGCCACCCCATGAATGGTATTAAGGAATACGATCCGTCATCCATGCAATTATAACAAGTAATTAACGTGTAAAAGATATCTAGGGAGTAATGAAATCTAAGTAAACACATTTTCTCCAATTACTGCTCACAACCTTAGTATAAATTAGTTTATTTTCATTTATAGTATTTTATTTTGATTGCATCTTAGTTTTGGGTTAGTTGAATAGCAACTAATTCCGCCCACTCTTCCAAAACCCGAGATTTTTACTTGCTTTCTAAAAAATATATAAACACAAAAATAATCATCCCTCATCTTTAGAACTAGTATTTAGGCTTTCTAATCCTAGCGACACTATTCCTAAGCTGAACGATCAATCCCCCGGTACTTGTCACTATACTATACTACAACGATCAGGTACACTGCCTGGTGAGGGTTGTAAGCTTCTCGAGATCCCTCGAGAGGTAAAGCCTATTGCGATTCCCACGCATCACGTTGCTAAGCCAAGACTAGACTCAACTTAAGCTAAAAACAAACTAACAAAAACATAAAAGGAAACGGGATGGTAGTCCGTATGTTTTTTTTCTACTTTTCTTTTTCTCATTTTTTTTGTATTTTTCTTGATTTTTTTTTTTTTTTTTTTTTTTTTTTTTTTTTTTTTTTTTTACATACACTCTTGCCCTACCATCCAAAATAATATATCATAGGGGCCTCGGTTCTCCCCTTACACTTGAACTTTTACATAACTTTAAAATTAACTATTCTAATGACTCGAATTAAGATAATCAAAATACTTGGAGTACTTTTAAAATATTTAGCACATATGGGGGTAATAATGATGTTCTTCCCCATTACTCCATTATACTAGTACTTTACCCATGAGTCCCAATCATCCCAAAACAATATGTACAAGATATGACTCGACTTAGCAATCATGTAAGTGATTAGACAAGTAACAAAGGTGTTGACATAAATAATGTATGTAAACGTTATTTATATTTTTCGATATCTCTATATTTTGACGATCACAAAATGTAAAATCATCAAACGTAAGATTACTACGTAAACAAGTATTAAGCTAGTTTATATCACTATATCCAACTTAATCACTTAAGGTATGGATAAACAAGTGTTTAATACATCTCATGATCAAAGAGGTATTTAATTAACAAATACAAAGTTTATTTAATTATATAAACAAATTATATATTTTTTAAAAGCACTTTTGGTAATAAAGAAAAATGTTTTAATCATTACTAAATATATGATTTCAAATTTTTAACCAAAATCAGTTAGTTTTTCACCAAATAAACTTTCCTCACTTAAAAAACAAAAATTCTGGCCGTTACAGATGGGCGGCCCCCTTAATTATAAGGGGCGGTCCCCTTAATTTTAAGGGGGCCGGCCTTGATTTAAGGGGACTGGCCACGCTCCTCTGTCAGAATTTGTTGCCTATAAATACCACTTTAATTCTGGAATTTTGCCTCATCTTTTGCACGAAATTTTCAGATCTCAAACTCTCTAAACATTCTCTAAAACCCTTTGATCATTTTTATATTAATCTTTGTTTCAAGTGATTCAATCCCTTCTCATCCATCCTCATCAAAAGTGCAAAAGAAAAATACTCCTTCTACAAGTAAGTTCAAGAAGTATTGAAGAGTAGTTGTGCATAGTGTGTGTATATATTATTTGTGAAGTTGTGTTGTGTTTGTAATAAGTAGTTTAGAAGAAATTGAAGTTGTGTAGGAAGTAGAAGTTGATTAGTAGTAAAGTAGTGTAGCTGTGAAAAAGATAGGTGTGAAGTAGATTGAAGTGAAGAAGATAGTTGTGAAGAAGCAAGGTGTGTAGAAAATATGTCTGAAGTAAATAGGTGTGAAGAAGTTGCGTAGAAGTTGTGATCAAGTTATGACGTAGTTGTGTTGTGAAAATTGGTGTATAAGGTTTTCTCCGCCATAAGGGAGTTTGTTGACATAGTGAAGAAAACTCTCGAGTAGGTGACTCGGGGAGTGGAGTAGGAACAAGGAAGGTGACTGATTCGTGTGAAAAACACAATATAATCAATTATAGTATAGTAATAAGCTCAAGAAATCCGCAAAGAAATACGGATAACCCGAGGTCGTATTCCGTGTGAAGGGTGAATGGAATTCCGAATTTCCGATTCGGAAAACGCGTCGTGAAAAGTGGTAAAAAGAGATGTGAATGAGATTATACTAAAGAAATAGTAAATGAAGCACAAATAATCAATTAAGCACGTAATTCAACTAATCAAACCAAAAACGTAACGTAGAAACGAAAACCGTAAATTAAAACGTAAAATAAACGTCAACGCGCAAAATAAAACGCGACTTTTAAGCTACGCGACTCCTACGGACTTGAAAATAATTTCTAAAAATAAAAAAT
The DNA here is from genome assembly GCA_030686995.1 of Artemisia argyi. NCBI lineage: Eukaryota > Viridiplantae > Streptophyta > Magnoliopsida > Asterales > Asteraceae > Artemisia > Artemisia argyi. The sequence continues at coordinate 181,869,593 of CM060683.1, forward strand.
GATAAAAGAAAATTTTGAGAAAAAGAAAAATATTTTTTTTTGACTTTTTATGTATTTTTTATGAATTAAAAACTATTTTTTACTAATTAAAAATTAAAAGAAAATGAAAATAAAGTGAGAAAAATAAAAATTAAATTTTGAAAATTATAAAATAACTAAAAAGAAATTTTAAAACTAAAAACTAATTTTTTTTTGACTTTTTATGTAATTTCTAGAAATTAAAAACAATTAAATCTAATTAAAAATTCAAAAGAAATTCAAATTAAATGAGAAAAATACAAAATAAATTTCTAAAAATCTAAAATAACTAAAAATAATTTTCTAATATTTTTTTGGATTTTTCTGGACTTTTTCTGATTTTTTTGGAATTTTTGGTAATTAAAAAGTAATTAAAAATGATTAAAATTGAAAATTAAATACGAAAAATAGCAAATGAACTTGGAAAAATCTGAAAATTTCAGGGAAATTCTAAAATTATATTTAAAAGCTAGGAAAAATAAAAAAATGGAAAAATAAGCAGTGGAGCTGCTGATTAGCTCAAAACTGCTTAATAAGAAATGCTTATTTGATAAGTACTTTGACCAAACTGACCCAAAACTTTTACCAATTGTATTTAGGACTAAAAGAAGCTGTATGAAACAGTTAGAAGACCAAAATAATACTCAGAAGCACAAGTAAATGAGCAAACAGTTGATCAAATAAGCTAAGATGAAATAAGCAAACAAGCTAAACAGTTAAGCACAATGCTAAAGATCAATTGAAACAGCAACTAGGGGTATAGATAAACTCAGAGAAACAATAATTCCAAACTAATGAAGGCTACAATTAATTTGCAGCCCTATTAAGAATTCAGTTGACTAGTTCCAAACACACCACTATATGAGATGATTAAGCACTACAAATAAGCTGATGAGTGAGAAAATCTTGTTGATATGGAAGCACAAGCTGGTAAACAACCAAGAAAAACACTCCAAAAGGATTTTCGAACTATATTAAGTCCTACAATTGCCTGAGATCTAGCAGCTATAGAACCAAATGGCTGCAGTTTTGACTTTTTCTTATGCACCTAAGGTTTGACCAAAATGATTTTTGAGTGATCAAAGTTATCTCTAGGTATTGTTTGATGATGTTAAGTCTTAACAATCTCATACACAATCACATGACAACACAGAATGGGGAGTAGCAGCATCTCATTTGGAGTTTTTGAATGCAGAAATTAAGTGACAAGCAAATTTGACTTAACGCTAAATAACCACTAAATTAAATATCCTAACTAATCTAACATACCCTAGATAAATCTGTTAATGCAGTAAGTACAGCAACCGAACTTTAAAACCAAGCAGAACCAATCATCCCTATATTAGATGTTTCAGACTACTCTTTCTTGATTTGAGCTTAGTCTAACTAACTCACAGTCCTTAATTCAACAAAACTAACAAGATCCCAATTCAATGTTCGCAATCCAAACACACCTAATAGTTCTGTCACAATTCTTATACCACAGATCTCAGATTAAAAGCTTAAACAGAAAACACACTTAGATCTAATTAACAGATGACAGATGAGATAATGACCAAACAAATAACTAAACAATTAATTCAAATGCAATATCAAGACACTACAATTAAACCACTAATTAAATAAAACAGAATCAAATACTGAACAAATCCATACTACTGTCTATGCTACTATGCAATATTAAGACGAAAATTAAACTAGGAACTTACAAATCCCTTCAGCCAAACAGAAGGGTCTCCCTCACAGCCTGTCTTTAGACAGGCCAATAAGCATCCAATTGGCTGCCTCAATTCCCAAATAAGCTGTAGCTTATTGCAATAAGCTTTCACAGTTTGACCTCTTTTGCTATTGCTTATACGTTGTGAAATTTCTTTTGAATTTGATGAAACAGTAAGCTTATAACAACAATAATAAACTATTTGAAGCTGAATTCAGATGTGTCAAAACTAATTTGAAATAAATTTTTTTTTTTTTTTTTTTTTTTTTATTTATTATTATTTTTTTTTTATAAGAGATGAACAGAAATAAATGGTACTAATAAGCAAATTAACACTAAAATAAAAGCAATAAAATGGAATTGAAATAAGGAGACAATTAACTGAAAGTAATTTTATTAAAATAAAAATGCTGAGTACAATAAGCTGGAAAGAAAATAAAAAAAATACAATGCTTAATTTCAAAAACCTACACACTAACACTGATTTGAGGGGGGGTTTTTATAGCCACTGAGGTGAGGTGAGGGCTTGTGTCCAGGCTGGCTATCCGCGTCACTTGTGCTTTCTCTGAGCTCTTATCAGCCGTGTGATTGCTTCTAGATACTTCCATCAATTTGGACCGTCTGATTTGATTGATATGATGTGATTGAGACTAATCCTCCGTGTATACTCCAATTGGTCCACGTGCCCTTCTCTGACCCCCTGACATACCTCTGACCCTTCTAGAAGTTGTAATCATTAGGTAATTATTGGGATATGAGGGTAATTGGGGGTAATTTTGGGGTGTGTTGTGTTAGGGTTCTTCGAACAGTGAAAAACTGGGTGCGTTATTATTTTGGGGGCGGGTAAAAAGGAATTTGGGGGTTTTTAGTTATTTTATTTAAGGTTGACTGGGTTCGTTTGACCGGGTAAGGGATAGCAGGCCGGGTAGAGTTAATTAGGGGATTGGGCTTTAGTTTTCTTTGGGCCAAGTGGGGTTTAATGGATCAGGTTGTGGGATTTATGGTTTAGTAGTAATTTATCACAAGGGCCAAAGTTGTACAAACTCAAAGCTTAGGGACTGAACTTGATAATTTTCCAAAGTTATTTTCCAAGGATAATTCTTGACTTTTCTGAATTCTTGGAGGATTAATATTGACTTTTTCTTCAACTTATCTTGAGGGACCATTTGTGTAATTTTCTGAAAGTGAGGGACTAAAATTGCCATTTCTTCAAACTTTTCCCGGGACCAAATATGTAACAAGATGAATCTCTGAGGACTTCAAATCACATAATGAGCTTTTCTTTGTCGTTTTGCTTCCCCGGCTCCGGCTTTTGACCTTTTTCCAATCTCGTGCTCGTTTTTGTCGGTTTTGCTGTGTTTTTGTTCATTTTTTCTCATATCCGTACCTGCACATACACAAATACAAAAACATGCATTCTCTTGGCATTTTTGGTTAGTTTTTGGTGTTTTGGTCTGAAATAAGGTCTAAAAAGGATGAGTGAATAAGCACTCATCAAAATCCCCCAGACTAAGGTATTGTCGTGCCCTCACGCAATGTCATCACCTCACGCTTAAGAGATAAATAATTTCAAAACCTCTCTTTACTGACGTTGTAAAGTAGCAATGATGTTCAAAAGAGATAGTAAAATCATTTATTCTCAAAAACGCTCCGTTTTCCGATTTTCATGAATAACAACTACAACTACTCTTTTTGTACTCTTTTTTTTTTTTTTTTATATAAGTGACGGTTTGATTTGACTTTCATTATCAATTCTTATCTGTTGATAACTTTCAGGGTCAACGAGTAGAAACACTTCTCACAGAGAAGAGACCGTACGGATAAAAATCGTCATCCTTGATTTTTCACAAGCTCCCAAACTAAGCGTAAAATCGAAATCATTGTTTATCAGAAGTTAGATGCTAACACTGCCCACAAAAGTTACTTGTGTATTACCTCTTGTCCCCAGGTCCTAAGTTTTGTATCTAAAGATTTTAATTTGTGAGAGATGAATTGCTTCATATTTTCTCGTTTCGATATTTGTTAGTCCGATAAGAGCACAAAATTTGAACGCTAAGTAGTTTCCAAACTTTCCCGCGAAAATCCCTGCATACAGAAATCGGGTCCACATGAAGGTCTCTGATTTAACACGATTTGTGGAGGTCCCCCTTTTTATTTACGACCGAGACATACCATGTTTGATACCCGAAACGGAAGCTTTTTATTAGGGAAACCCCCGGAGTCGAAATTTGGCATTTTTGCATAATCATAAGCACTTTAATAATACTTTGGTCCTTAGTCTTTTATTATTTTACATTCAACGGTTTATGAGCCGCCAAGATGTAAGAGCTTTATTATGACTTTGGATTTCTATCCGCTGCTTTTTTATAGCTTTGGATTCCTCTGCCTTTTTATTTTGGCTTTGGACTATTATTATTGATATTCATAATCATATGCCAAACCCCGAGTCCTACGGCCTTTACTAAGATCACAACATCGGCTGCGAACCGGCAAGATGCAATAGTCTATTTCACCGTAACACTGGCAGTACCTCAATGTGTACCAAACCCCCATATGCAGAGATTTTGTTGGGAACGAGAAAAAACTAAGTATTGCCCAAACCGTATACCCTTAATTAATCCTAGACATCTATATTATATTGGTGACGTTGCTGATGGGAACAAGGAGGCCACAAGTACCTCTCGTGGGTTTTTTAAATCCCAGTAATGCGATCCGTGTATAGCACGAAACTTCTAAATAAACTCTATCATTCCTCGATCTCCGCAAATTTAAAATCCCAAATAATGAGATCCGCGGATGCTTAGCCATAATCTTTTGATTATTTTGGTTAAGGGAAACAAGCTAGGGCTCAACACGCCCGGTCAAGTCGGAACATTTATTTCTACTCTCGCCGGTAGGAAAGTCAAAACAAGGTGTCAAAACTTATTATTCATATCATATATATATTTTTTTTCATTTTTTTTTTTTTTTTTTTTTTTGTGCATAATAAAGCGGTGACAAAAATTTAAAATTTTTGGTGGAAAACGGAGTTGCGTAAGTTAACAGCTCAGACGATGGTACAGGTCAAATCGAATCGAAGATTCACCCCCCCCCCCCCCCAGACTAAAGTGAAACATTGTCCTCAATGTTTTAAGGGTAAAGGTAATCCTACGTAAAATCTAAGGCCATTTATTAAGTATGCCAAGAGATAAACGTTAGTCGATAAGATTATGGATATGGTGAATTTCCGAAAGAGCATCGAAGGATGAGACTCGAGTGGAGAGAATGACAAACCACGAGCACGAGAGTCCTCAAACTTCGGGGAAATTCCTGAACATTCATAAACAACAACCACGAAAACACGAGTTTGGAAAGGGTCGCCCCTCTCACGTCACGTTATTAGAAAATAGAAAATAGAGAAAATGAAAATGGATAAGCATGGGGTGCCTCCCACGAAGCGCTTGTTTTTGTTCACCGAGTCACATGAGCTTGACTCGATCCCCGAATTTAATCGTCCTTGGGGAGAGCAAATGGAAAATAATCTCTATCGGGCTTTCATTCAAAATATTTTGAAAAACATAAGACTTAATTGAAAGTTCCATCCCGAAGAGATAACCACTGGTATTTTAATTTTGAAAACGTTTAGAAACGATACCCGCATCAAATACAACATCCTCACTTCCCACGGAGTGAAGGATAAGAGAAATCACACCAAACGTTATAAACGGCAAGAACGTTATGATAACAATCTTGAAAAACTCCTCATCTTCAAAAGAAAACTTCATAATTGTGGAATTATGAATCTTATCATTCAAACTCATTTTAAAATCTTTTCCGGATGGGAGGGTTGGGAAAAACTTTTCTTTAAAATTCTCATTCTTAAGAACTCCACCCGGATCATGATCAACTTCAAGATCAAAACTGAAACTTTCATATTCCGGATTAGAAAACTTTTCAATTTTACATTCAATTTTATCAAAGCAAAATGACTCATATTCCGGAAGAGAGATAAAAGCATGAGAAGTGGTACTGCCACGACTCGTCTCCTCCGAGTGATTGAAATGAAAAGCTTCAAACGTCGGATCATAAAAATCAGGACGATAAGTGGGATTGCCACTTATTTTCTCAGTCGTATCAAAGAAGAAACTCTCAAAGTCGGGTACAAATTCCTCGAGCTCGGGCTCAAGAGGATTATCAATTATAAGCTCAATCTTCGTCTTAACTTTATCCGGAGGGATTGACGGTTCATCATTCAACAAATTGTTAAGAAAAATAGTATCTCCCTCCGAATCAAAGTAAGAATCATCAATCTCAGAAAACGGAATCGTATCAATAGCAAGAAATTCATCGACCTCTTCCCAAAAAGAATCATGTTCCTTAGTCCTAGGAAATGATGGGGAAGAGTCGGAGACGAACGTTTTCACAAAATCATCAAAGGAATAATCACAAACATCAATGCTTTTGACGGAAAACTTCTTTGATTTCGGAGCATCGGCTTTAAAAATCATAATATCGTCATCATGTCGTAAAGTTAGAGTATCCTCAAAATGATCAACTAGGGCTTTTGCGGTTCGTAAAAACGGTCGCCCTAGTATAAGAGGAACTCTCGGATCGGGTTCAAAATTAACAACGACAAAGTCGGCCGGAAAAGTACACGAGTTCACTTGAACAAAAACATCTTCCGCTATTCCAACCGGATGAGTAATCGAACGATTAGCAAGCTCTAACGTCATTCGGGTCGGTTTAAGTTCCCCCATCCCAAGTTGTTTATAGATTGACAAAGGCATAAGGTTAATGCTTGCACCTGAATCGGCCAGGGCTTTGCAAACCTCTTGATCTTTCAACGAACAAGGAATGAGAAACTTTCCCGAATCTCCAAGCTTCTCGGGAAGCTTCTTGAGAAAAATAGCGGAGCATTGAACATTTATCGGTGTTTCGGCTAATTCGAGCAATTTCTCTTTGTTACTTATTAGATTCTTAAACGTTGATGCAAATTTCGGCATGTAAACAAGAGCATCCATGAAACTGATATCAAAGTGCAATTTTTGAAAAATATCGAGAAACTTTTCCATTTGTTTTTTAGATTTTGCACGGAGCTCTTCATCATTAAATCTTGACGGATATGGCAATTTTGACTTGTATTTCACATTATTTTCAGAAACAACTTTTTCCTTTTCTTTAGACGTTTGAACAACCGGAGGTTGGACGTTTTCAGCACCTCCGTTGTTAGTAGGAGGTACCGGGTCCTTTGTCACCTCGGTCTCACGGTCCACTACCTTTGGTGGAAGAGAAGAAGAGGTAGTCGGAACCGTGGGTTCATATAAAGCACCACTGCGAGTCGTAATCGCCTTAAGCTCGCCCCTCGGGTTTGGAATCGTATTACTTGGAAGAGTACCAGATGTCGACGCTCGATTCATTTGCATAAAACTGCTCATCATTTGCTTAAGCTCATTTGTTTGTCGAGTTATAGATGTGTCGATCTCTTTCTTAAATTCAACCCTCAAGTTATTGATTTGATTTTGCATTGCTCGAAGGTTAACTTCGTTTGTTTTGATGTAATTAGCAAGCTCAGGAGAAGGTTGCGGTGGTTGAAAAACTTGTAGGGGTGGAGGTGCTTGAAAATTTTGAGTTTGATTGAAATTGGTTCCACGGTTTTGATTGTAACCTTGGTTTTGATTACCTTGGTTATTTTGAGGATAACGGTTTTGATGATTTTGCACGGGTGGAAACCCAGGTGGAGTTGTTTGGTTAGCACGAAAATCTTGGTTTTGATTGTAGTTTACGGCTGCAACGTTAGCATTATAAACTTGGCCATCGGTGGCTTGACATTCATAATACGGATGTGGTCCACCACAAATCACACATTTTTCATTAACGGCTTTAACGGGCTCGGGTTTTTGGTTCTGCGACTTAAACTCTTTCATCATACAACGGATAGCGTCGGTAAGTTCGGCCAATTCCGATGATTGGACTGACGAAGGTGAAGGAGGAGTAAAAGAAGTCACTTTCGAAACATTCGGTTTGTTACGAGAAGTCGGAACCTTTGATTTGTTCTCGATAATCGTCAAAATATCCCTAGGTGTACGATTCAAGATATTGCCACCGGCGGCTGCGTTTAAAGAATCTTGATCGTTTTGCGTCAAAGCGTTATAAAACGTGTCGATTTGGTGTAACTCGGAGAAACCATGGTGAGGACATTTTCGAAGAAGATCCTTAAAGCGTTCCCAAGCCTCACCAAAGTTCTCATCAAAACGTTGTTGAAAATTAGTTATATCATTCTTAAGGTTAGTCGTTTTGGACGGCGGAAAGAAATGATTAACAAATTTCGAGACGAGTTCTTCCCATGTGTGAATTGATCGAGGGGGTTCTTTTTCGAGCCAAATCCGGGCTGAACCCTCGAGTGAAAATGGGAACAACATCAATTTGATAGCATCGTGAGGGACATCCTTAAATTTCAAAGTCGAAGTTAGCTTATTAAACCATCGGATGTGTGCGTGAGGATCGTCCCTCTCAAAACCGTGAAATTGTTTTGACGTGACAAGTTGAATCAATCCAGTTTTAAGCTCAAAATTATCGGAAAGGATTGGTGGTAAAACAATTGCATCCCCGTATCCCTCGGTGGGACACTGGAGCAATTCTTGCATAGTACGTTGATCGTAAACCGGTTGTGGTCCCATCGGCGGGATCACATTGTTTTGGATACCACCCATCGGCGGGGGTCCCAAGTGTTGTTCGTTCGGGTTCATTTCCTCCGTATTAGGAAATAGAACTCGGTGTGTGTGACGAAACAAACTTTCCGGATTTGAAAGTGGTGAAACAAGTCGTTTAGACGTAGATCGTGTGTTCATACACCACAAAAATCAAATTTTTGAAAAATAAAAGGAAAATCAAATTTGAAAAGGAAAATCTTTTTGTATTTTTGTTTTTATAAAGCAAAATTCAAAAACTTATACTTTTGTTTTTCTTTTTCTAACGTTACGTTAATTGTAAAACGTTTCCCTTAATCTACTCGCGACGGAACGGGAGAGAAGAATGGATCTCTCTTCAGCTTGCAATTTAATGTCAAAGCTTCCGTATTTTCCGCTTATTCGGTCGTAGAATCAAAGTAATCCGTCTAGCAACTAATTTCACGCGTAGTTATATTGGGAGACTTATTTGGTTTACAACGCCCTTTCTTTCGATCGGAACGAGGCTGTAACCAAAATCAGTTAGTTTTTCACCAAATAAACTTTCCTCACTTAAAAAACAAAAATTCTGGCCGTTACAGATGGGCGGCCCCCTTAATTATAAGGGGCGGTCCCCTTAATTTTAAGGGGGCCGGCCTTGATTTAAGGGGACTGGCCACGCTCCTCTGTCAGAATTTGTTGCCTATAAATACCACTTTAATTCTGGAATTTTGCCTCATCTTTTGCACGAAATTTTCAGATCTCAAACTCTCTAAACATTCTCTAAAACCCTTTGATCATTTTTATATTAATCTTTGTTTCAAGTGATTCAATCCCTTCTCATCCATCCTCATCAAAAGTGCAAAAGAAAAATACTCCTTCTACAAGTAAGTTCAAGAAGTATTGAAGAGTAGTTGTGCATAGTGTGTGTATATATTATTTGTGAAGTTGTGTTGTGTTTGTAATAAGTAGTTTAGAAGAAATTGAAGTTGTGTAGGAAGTAGAAGTTGATTAGTAGTAAAGTAGTGTAGCTGTGAAAAAGATAGGTGTGAAGTAGATTGAAGTGAAGAAGATAGTTGTGAAGAAGCAAGGTGTGTAGAAAATATGTCTGAAGTAAATAGGTGTGAAGAAGTTGCGTAGAAGTTGTGATCAAGTTATGACGTAGTTGTGTTGTGAAAATTGGTGTATAAGGTTTTCTCCGCCATAAGGGAGTTTGTTGACATAGTGAAGAAAACTCTCGAGTAGGTGACTCGGGGAGTGGAGTAGGAACAAGGAAGGTGACTGATTCGTGTGAAAAACACAATATAATCAATTATAGTATAGTAATAAGCTCAAGAAATCCGCAAAGAAATACGGATAACCCGAGGTCGTATTCCGTGTGAAGGGTGAATGGAATTCCGAATTTCCGATTCGGAAAACGCGTCGTGAAAAGTGGTAAAAAGAGATGTGAATGAGATTATACTAAAGAAATAGTAAATGAAGCACAAATAATCAATTAAGCACGTAATTCAACTAATCAAACCAAAAACGTAACGTAGAAACGAAAACCGTAAATTAAAACGTAAAATAAACGTCAACGCGCAAAATAAAACGCGACTTTTAAGCTACGCGACTCCTACGGACTTTAAAATAATTTCTAAAAATAAAAAATGATAAAAGAAAATTTTGAGAAAAAGAAAAATATTTTTTTTTGACTTTTTATGTATTTTTTATGAATTAAAAACTATTTTTTACTAATTAAAAATTAAAAGAAAATGAAAATAAAGTGAGAAAAATAAAAATTAAATTTTGAAAATTATAAAATAACTAAAAAGAAATTTTAAAACTAAAAACTAATTTTTTTTTGACTTTTTATGTAATTTCTAGAAATTAAAAACAATTAAATCTAATTAAAAATTCAAAAGAAATTCAAATTAAATGAGAAAAATACAAAATAAATTTCTAAAAATCTAAAATAACTAAAAATAATTTTCTAATATTTTTTTGGATTTTTCTGGACTTTTTCTGATTTTTTTGGAATTTTTGGTAATTAAAAAGTAATTAAAAATGATTAAAATTGAAAATTAAATACGAAAAATAGCAAATGAACTTGGAAAAATCTGAAAATTTCAGGGAAATTCTAAAATTATATTTAAAAGCTAGGAAAAATAAAAAAATGGAAAAATAAGCAGTGGAGCTGCTGATTAGCTCAAAACTGCTTAATAAGAAATGCTTATTTGATAAGTACTTTGACCAAACTGACCCAAAACTTTTACCAATTGTATTTAGGACTAAAAGAAGCTGTATGAAACAGTTAGAAGACCAAAATAATACTCAGAAGCACAAGTAAATGAGCAAACAGTTGATCAAATAAGCTAAGATGAAATAAGCAAACAAGCTAAACAGTTAAGCACAATGCTAAAGATCAATTGAAACAGCAACTAGGGGTATAGATAAACTCAGAGAAACAATAATTCCAAACTAATGAAGGCTACAATTAATTTGCAGCCCTATTAAGAATTCAGTTGACTAGTTCCAAACACACCACTATATGAGATGATTAAGCACTACAAATAAGCTGATGAGTGAGAAAATCTTGTTGATATGGAAGCACAAGCTGGTAAACAACCAAGAAAAACACTCCAAAAGGATTTTCGAACTATATTAAGTCCTACAATTGCCTGAGATCTAGCAGCTATAGAACCAAATGGCTGCAGTTTTGACTTTTTCTTATGCACCTAAGGTTTGACCAAAATGATTTTTGAGTGATCAAAGTTATCTCTAGGTATTGTTTGATGATGTTAAGTCTTAACAATCTCATACACAATCACATGACAACACAGAATGGGGAGTAGCAGCATCTCATTTGGAGTTTTTGAATGCAGAAATTAAGTGACAAGCAAATTTGACTTAACGCTAAATAACCACTAAATTAAATATCCTAACTAATCTAACATACCCTAGATAAATCTGTTAATGCAGTAAGTACAGCAACCGAACTTTAAAACCAAGCAGAACCAATCATCCCTATATTAGATGTTTCAGACTACTCTTTCTTGATTTGAGCCTAGTCTAACTAACTCACAGTCCTTAATTCAACAAAACTAACAAGATCCCAATTCAATGTTCGCAATCCAAACACACCTAATAGTTCTGTCACAATTCTTATACCACAGATCTCAGATTAAAAGCTTAAACAGAAAACACACTTAGATCTAATTAACAGATGACAGATGAGATAATGACCAAACAAATAACTAAACAATTAATTCAAATGCAATATCAAGACACTACAATTAAACCACTAATTAAATAAAACAGAATCAAATACTGAACAAATCCATACTACTGTCTATGCTACTATGCAATATTAAGACGAAAATTAAACTAGGAACTTACAAATCCCTTCAGCCAAACAGAAGGGTCTCCCTCACAGCCTGTCTTTAGACAGGCCAATAAGCATCCAATTGGCTGCCTCAATTCCCAAATAAGCTGTAGCTTATTGCAATAAGCTTTCACAGTTTGACCTCTTTTGCTATTGCTTATACGTTGTGAAATTTCTTTTGAATTTGATGAAACAGTAAGCTTATAACAACAATAATAAACTATTTGAAGCTGAATTCAGATGTGTCAAAACTAATTTGAAATAATTTTTTTTTTTTTTTTTTTATTTATTATTATTTTTTTTTTATAAGAGATGAACAGAAATAAATGGTACTAATAAGCAAATTAACACTAAAATAAAAGCAATAAAATGGAATTGAAATAAGGAGACAATTAACTGAAAGTAATTTTATTAAAATAAAAATGCTGAGTACAATAAGCTGGAAAGAAAATAAAAAAAATACAATGCTTAATTTCAAAAACCTACACACTAACACTGATTTGAGGGGGGGTTTTTATAGCCACTGAGGTGAGGTGAGGGCTTGTGTCCAGGCTGGCTATCCGCGTCACTTGTGCTTTCTCTGAGCTCTTATCAGCCGTGTGATTGCTTCTAGATACTTCCATCAATTTGGACCGTCTGATTTGATTGATATGATGTGATTGAGACTAATCCTCCGTGTATACTCCAATTGGTCCACGTGCCCTTCTCTGACCCCCTGACATACCTCTGACCCTTCTAGAAGTTGTAATCATTAGGTAATTATTGGGATATGAGGGTAATTGGGGGTAATTTTGGGGTGTGTTGTGTTAGGGTTCTTCGAACAGTGAAAAACTGGGTGCGTTATTATTTTGGGGGCGGGTAAAAAGGAATTTGGGGGTTTTTAGTTATTTTATTTAAGGTTGACTGGGTTCGTTTGACCGGGTAAGGGATAGCAGGCCGGGTAGAGTTAATTAGGGGATTGGGCTTTAGTTTTCTTTGGGCCAAGTGGGGTTTAATGGATCAGGTTGTGGGATTTATGGTTTAGTAGTAATTTATCACAAGGGCCAAAGTTGTACAAACTCAAAGCTTAGGGACTGAACTTGATAATTTTCCAAAGTTATTTTCCAAGGATAATTCTTGACTTTTCTGAATTCTTGGAGGATTAATATTGACTTTTTCTTCAACTTATCTTGAGGGACCATTTGTGTAATTTTCTGAAAGTGAGGGACTAAAATTGCCATTTCTTCAAACTTTTCCCGGGACCAAATATGTAACAAGATGAATCTCTGAGGACTTCAAATCACATAATGAGCTTTTCTTTGTCGTTTTGCTTCCCCGGCTCCGGCTTTTGACCTTTTTCCAATCTCGTGCTCGTTTTTGTCGGTTTTGCTGTGTTTTTGTTCATTTTTTCTCATATCCGTACCTGCACATACACAAATACAAAAACATGCATTCTCTTGGCATTTTTGGTTAGTTTTTGGTGTTTTGGTCTGAAATAAGGTCTAAAAAGGATGAGTGAATAAGCACTCATCAAAATCCCCCAGACTAAGGTATTGTCGTGCCCTCACGCAATGTCATCACCTCACGCTTAAGAGATAAATAATTTCAAAACCTCTCTTTACTGACGTTGTAAAGTAGCAATGATGTTCAAAAGAGATAGTAAAATCATTTATTCTCAAAAACGCTCCGTTTTCCGATTTTCATGAATAACAACTACAACTACTCTTTTTGTACTCTTTTTTTTTTTTTTTTATATAAGTGACGGTTTGATTTGACTTTCATTATCAATTCTTATCTGTTGATAACTTTCAGGGTCAACGAGTAGAAACACTTCTCACAGAGAAGAGACCGTACGGATAAAAATCGTCATCCTTGATTTTTCACAAGCTCCCAAACTAAGCGTAAAATCGAAATCATTGTTTATCAGAAGTTAGATGCTAACACTGCCCACAAAAGTTACTTGTGTATTACCTCTTGTCCCCAGGTCCTAAGTTTTGTATCTAAAGATTTTAATTTGTGAGAGATGAATTGCTTCATATTTTCTCGTTTCGATATTTGTTAGTCCGATAAGAGCACAAAATTTGAACGCTAAGTAGTTTCCAAACTTTCCCGCGAAAATCCCTGCATACAGAAATCGGGTCCACATGAAGGTCTCTGATTTAACACGATTTGTGGAGGTCCCCCTTTTTATTTACGACCGAGACATACCATGTTTGATACCCGAAACGGAAGCTTTTTATTAGGGAAACCCCCGGAGTCGAAATTTGGCATTTTTGCATAATCATAAGCACTTTAATAATACTTTGGTCCTTAGTCTTTTATTATTTTACATTCAACGGTTTATGAGCCGCCAAGATGTAAGAGCTTTATTATGACTTTGGATTTCTATCCGCTGCTTTTTTATAGCTTTGGATTCCTCTGCCTTTTTATTTTGGCTTTGGACTATTATTATTGATATTCATAATCATATGCCAAACCCCGAGTCCTACGGCCTTTACTAAGATCACAACATCGGCTGCGAACCGGCAAGATGCAATAGTCTATTTCACCGTAACACTGGCAGTACCTCAATGTGTACCAAACCCCCATATGCAGAGATTTTGTTGGGAACGAGAAAAAACTAAGTATTGCCCAAACCGTATACCCTTAATTAATCCTAGACATCTATATTATATTGGTGACGTTGCTGATGGGAACAAGGAGGCCACAAGTACCTCTCGTGGGTTTTTTAAATCCCAGTAATGCGATCCGTGTATAGCACGAAACTTCTAAATAAACTCTATCATTCCTCGATCTCCGCAAATTTAAAATCCCAAATAATGAGATCCGCGGATGCTTAGCCATAATCTTTTGATTATTTTGGTTAAGGGAAACAAGCTAGGGCTCAACACGCCCGGTCAAGTCGGAACATTTATTTCTACTCTCGCCGGTAGGAAAGTCAAAACAAGGTGTCAAAACTTATTATTCATATCATATATATATTTTTTTTCATTTTTTTTTTTTTTTTTTTTTTTTTTTTTTGTTCATAATAAAGCGGTGACAAAAATTTAAAATTTTTGGTGGAAAACGGAGTTGCGTAAGTTAACAGCTCAGACGATGGTACAGGTCAAATCGAATCGAAGATTCACCCCCCCCCCCCAGACTAAAGTGAAACATTGTCCTCAATGTTTTAAGGGTAAAGGTAATCCTACGTAAAATCTAAGGCCATTTATTAAGTATGCCAAGAGATAAACGTTAGTCGATAAGATTATGGATATGGTGAATTTCCGAAAGAGCATCGAAGGATGAGACTCGAGTGGAGAGAACGACAAACCACGAGCACGAGAGTCCTCAAACTTCGGGGAAATTCCTGAACATTCATAAACAACAACCACGAAAACACGAGTTTGGAAAGGGTCGCCCCCCTCACGTCACGTTATTAGAAAATAGAAAATAGAGAAAATGAAAATGGATAAGCATGGGGTGCCTCCCACGAAGCGCTTGTTTTTGTTCACCGAGTCACATGAGCTTGACTCGATCCCCGAATTTAATCGTCCTTGGGGAGAGCAAATGGAAAATAATCTCTATCGGGCTTTCATTCAAAATATTTTGAAAAACATAAGACTTAATTGAAAGTTCCATCCCGAAGAGATAACCACTGGTATTTTAATTTTGAAAACGTTTAGAAACGATACCCGGATCAAATACAACATCCTCACTTCCCACGGAGTGAAGGATAAGAGAAATCACACCAAACGTTATAAACGGCAAGAACGTTATGATAACAATCTTGAAAAACTCCTCATCTTCAAAAGAAAACTTCATAATTGTGGAATTATGAATCTTATCATTCAAACTCATTTTAAAATCTTTTCCGGGTGGGAGGGTTGGGAAAAACTTTTCTTTAAAATTCTCATTCTTAAGAACTCCACCCGGATCATGATCAACTTCAAGATCAAAACTGAAACTTTCATATTCCGGATTAGAAAACTTTTCAATTTTACATTCAATTTTATCAAAGCAAAATGACTCATATTCCGGAAGAGAGATAAAAGCATGAGAAGTGGTACTGCCACGACTCGTCTACTCCGAGTGATTGAAATGAAAAGCTTCAAACGTCGGATCATAAAAATCAGGACGATAAGTGGGATTGCCACTTATTTTCTCAGTCGTATCAAAGAAGAAACTCTCAAAGTCGGGTACAAATTCCTCGAGCTCGGGCTCAAGAGGATTATCAATTATAAGCTCAATCTTCGTCTTAACTTTATCCGGAGGGATTGACGGTTCATCATTCAACAAATTGTTAAGAAAAATAGTATCTCCCTCCGAATCAAAGTAAGAATCATCAATCTCAGAAAACGGAATCGTATCAATAGCAAGAAATTCATCGACCTCTTCCCAAAAAGAATCATGTTCCTTAGTCCTAGGAAATGATGGGGAAGAGTCGGAGACGAACGTTTTCACAAAATCATCAAAGGAATAATCACAAACATCAATGCTTTTGACGGAAAACTTCTTTGATTTCGGAGCATCGGCTTTAAAAATCATAATATCGTCATCATGTCGTAAAGTTAGAGTATCCTCAAAATGATCAACTAGGGCTTTTGCGGTTCGTAAAAACGGTCGCCCTAGTATAAGAGGAACTCTCGGATCGGGTTCAAAATTAACAACGACAAAGTCGGCCGGAAAAGTACACGAGTTCACTTGAACAAAAACATCTTCCGCTATTCCAACCGGATGAGTAATCGAACGATTAGCAAGCTCTAACGTCATTCGGGTCGGTTTAAGTTCCCCCATCCCAAGTTGTTTATAGATTGACAAAGGCATAAGGTTAATGCTTGCACCTGAATCGGCCAGGGCTTTGCAAACCTCTTGATCTTTCAACGAACAAGGAATGAGAAACTTTCCCGAATCTCCAAGCTTCTCGGGAAGCTTCTTGAGAAAAATAGCGGAGCATTGAACATTTATCGGTGTTTCGGCTAATTCGAGCAATTTCTCTTTGTTACTTATTAGATTCTTAAACGTTGATGCAAATTTCGGCATGTAAACAAGAGCATCCATGAAACTGATATCAAAGTGCAATTTTTGAAAAATATCGAGAAACTTTTCCATTTGTTTTTTAGATTTTGCACGGAGCTCTTCATCATTAAATCTTGACGGATATGGCAATTTTGACTTGTATTTCACATTATTTTCAGAAACAACTTTTTCCTTTTCTTTAGACGTTTGAACAACCGGAGGTTGGACGTTTTCAGCACCTCCGTTGTTAGTAGGAGGTACCGGGTCCTTTGTCACCTCGGTCTCACGGTCCACTACCTTTGGTGGAAGAGAAGAAGAGGTAGTCGGAACCGTGGGTTCATATAAAGCACCACTGCGAGTCGTAATCGCCTTAAGCTCGCCCCTCGGGTTTGGAATCGTATTACTTGGAAGAGTACCAGATGTCGACGCTCGATTCATTTGCATAAAACTGCTCATCATTTGCTTAAGCTCATTTGTTTGTCGAGTTATAGATGTGTCGATCTCTTTCTTAAATTCAACCCTCAAGTTATTGATTTGATTTTGCATTGCTCGAAGGTTAACTTCGTTTGTTTTGATGTAATTAGCAAGCTCAGGAGAAGGTTGCGGTGGTTGAAAAACTTGTAGGGGTGGAGGTGCTTGAAAATTTTGAGTTTGATTGAAATTGGTTCCACGGTTTTGATTGTAACCTTGGTTTTGATTACCTTGGTTATTTTGAGGATAACGGTTTTGATGATTTTGCACGGGTGGAAACCCAGGTGGAGTTGTTTGGTTAGCACGAAAATCTTGGTTTTGATTGTAGTTTACGGCTGCAACGTTAGCATTATAAACTTGGCCATCGGTGGCTTGACATTCATAATACGGATGTGGTCCACCACAAATCACACATTTTTCATTAACGGCTTTAACGGGCTCGGGTTTTTGGTTCTGCGACTTAAACTCTTTCATCATACAACGGATAGCGTCGGTAAGTTCGGCCAATTCCGATGATTGGACTGACGAAGGTGAAGGAGGAGTAAAAGAAGTCACTTTCGAAACATTCGGTTTGTTACGAGAAGTCGGAACCTTTGATTTGTTCTCGATAATCGTCAAAATATCCCTAGGTGTACGATTCAAGATATTGCCACCGGCGGCTGCGTTTAAAGAATCTTGATCGTTTTGCGTCAAAGCGTTATAAAACGTGTCGATTTGGTGTAACTCGGAGAAACCATGGTGAGGACATTTTCGAAGAAGATCCTTAAAGCGTTCCCAAGCCTCACCAAAGTTCTCATCAAAACGTTGTTGAAAATTAGTTATATCATTCTTAAGGTTAGTCGTTTTGGACGGCGGAAAGAAATGATTAACAAATTTCGAGACGAGTTCTTCCCATGTGTGAATTGATCGAGGGGGTTCTTTTTCGAGCCAAATCCGGGCTGAACCCTCGAGTGAAAATGGGAACAACATCAATTTGATAGCATCGTGAGGGACATCCTTAAATTTCAAAGTCGAAGTTAGCTTATTAAACCATCGGATGTGTGCGTGAGGATCGTCCCTCTCAAAACCGTGAAATTGTTTTGACGTGACAAGTTGAATCAATCCAGTTTTAAGCTCAAAATTATCGGAAAGGATTGGTGGTAAAACAATTGCATCCCCGTATCCCTCGGTGGGACACTGGAGCAATTCTTGCATAGTACGTTGATCGTAAACCGGTTGTGGTCCCATCGGCGGGATCACATTGTTTTGGATACCACCCATCGGCGGGGGTCCCAAGTGTTGTTCGTTCGGGTTCATTTCCTCCGTATTAGGAAATAGAACTCGGTGTGTGTGACGAAACAAACTTTCCGGATTTGAAAGTGGTGAAACAAGTCGTTTAGACGTAGATCGTGTGTTCATACACCACAAAAATCAAATTTTTGAAAAATAAAAGGAAAATCAAATTTGAAAAGGAAAATCTTTTTGTATTTTTGTTTTTATAAAGCAAAATTCAAAAACTTATACTTTTGTTTTTCTTTTTCTAACGTTACGTTAATTGTAAAACGTTTCCCTTAATCTACTCGCGACGGAACGGGAGAGAAGAATGGATCTCTCTTCAGCTTGCAATTTAATGTCAAAGCTTCCGTATTTT
The DNA here is from genome assembly GCA_030686995.1 of Artemisia argyi. Lineage (NCBI taxonomy): Eukaryota > Viridiplantae > Streptophyta > Magnoliopsida > Asterales > Asteraceae > Artemisia > Artemisia argyi. Next base: position 181,888,414 of record CM060683.1, read on the forward strand.
CCGCTTATTCGGTCGTAGAATCAAAGTAATCCGTCTAGCAACTAATTTCACGCGTAGTTATATTGGGAGACTTATTTGGTTTACAACGCCCTTTCTTTCGATCGGAACGAGGCTGTAACCAAAATCAGTTAGTTTTTCACCAAATAAACTTTCCTCACTTAAAAAACAAAAATTCTGGCCGTTACAGATGGGCGGCCCCCTTAATTATAAGGGGCGGTCCCCTTAATTTTAAGGGGGCCGGCCTTGATTTAAGGGGACTGGCCACGCTCCTCTGTCAGAATTTGTTGCCTATAAATACCACTTTAATTCTGGAATTTTGCCTCATCTTTTGCACGAAATTTTCAGATCTCAAACTCTCTAAACATTCTCTAAAACCCTTTGATCATTTTTATATTAATCTTTGTTTCAAGTGATTCAATCCCTTCTCATCCATCCTCATCAAAAGTGCAAAAGAAAAATACTCCTTCTACAAGTAAGTTCAAGAAGTATTGAAGAGTAGTTGTGCATAGTGTGTGTATATATTATTTGTGAAGTTGTGTTGTGTTTGTAATAAGTAGTTTAGAAGAAATTGAAGTTGTGTAGGAAGTAGAAGTTGATTAGTAGTAAAGTAGTGTAGCTGTGAAAAAGATAGGTGTGAAGTAGATTGAAGTGAAGAAGATAGTTGTGAAGAAGCAAGGTGTGTAGAAAATATGTCTGAAGTAAATAGGTGTGAAGAAGTTGCGTAGAAGTTGTGATCAAGTTATGACGTAGTTGTGTTGTGAAAATTGGTGTATAAGGTTTTCTCCGCCATAAGGGAGTTTGTTGACATAGTGAAGAAAACTCTCGAGTAGGTGACTCGGGGAGTGGAGTAGGAACAAGGAAGGTGACTGATTCGTGTGAAAAACACAATATAATCAATTATAGTATAGTAATAAGCTCAAGAAATCCGCAAAGAAATACGGATAACCCGAGGTCGTATTCCGTGTGAAGGGTGAATGGAATTCCGAATTTCCGATTCGGAAAACGCGTCGTGAAAAGTGGTAAAAAGAGATGTGAATGAGATTATACTAAAGAAATAGTAAATGAAGCACAAATAATCAATTAAGCACGTAATTCAACTAATCAAACCAAAAACGTAACGTAGAAACGAAAACCGTAAATTAAAACGTAAAATAAACGTCAACGCGCAAAATAAAACGCGACTTTTAAGCTACGCGACTCCTACGGACTTGAAAATAATTTCTAAAAATAAAAAATGATAAAAGAAAATTTTGAGAAAAAGAAAAATATTTTTTTTTGACTTTTTATGTATTTTTTATGAATTAAAAACTATTTTTTACTAATTAAAAATTAAAAGAAAATGAAAATAAAGTGAGAAAAATAAAAATTAAATTTTGAAAATTATAAAATAACTAAAAAGAAATTTTAAAACTAAAAACTAATTTTTTTTTGACTTTTTATGTAATTTCTAGAAATTAAAAACAATTAAATCTAATTAAAAATTCAAAAGAAATTCAAATTAAATGAGAAAAATACAAAATAAATTTCTAAAAATCTAAAATAACTAAAAATAATTTTCTAATATTTTTTTGGATTTTTCTGGACTTTTTCTGATTTTTTGGAATTTTTGGTAATTAAAAAGTAATTAAAAATGATTAAAATTGAAAATTAAATACGAAAAATAGCAAATGAACTTGGAAAAATCTGAAAATTTCAGGGAAATTCTAAAATTATATTTAAAAGCTAGGAAAAATAAAAAAATGGAAAAATAAGCAGTGGAGCTGCTGATTAGCTCAAAACTGCTTAATAAGAAATGCTTATTTGATAAGTACTTTGACCAAACTGACCCAAAACTTTTACCAATTGTATTTAGGACTAAAAGAAGCTGTATGAAACAGTTAGAAGACCAAAATAATACTCAGAAGCACAAGTAAATGAGCAAACAGTTGATCAAATAAGCTAAGATGAAATAAGCAAACAAGCTAAACAGTTAAGCACAATGCTAAAGATCAATTGAAACAGCAACTAGGGGTATAGATAAACTCAGAGAAACAATAATTCCAAACTAATGAAGGCTACAATTAATTTGCAGCCCTATTAAGAATTCAGTTGACTAGTTCCAAACACACCACTATATGAGATGATTAAGCACTACAAATAAGCTGATGAGTGAGAAAATCTTGTTGATATGGAAGCACAAGCTGGTAAACAACCAAGAAAAACACTCCAAAAGGATTTTCGAACTATATTAAGTCCTACAATTGCCTGAGATCTAGCAGCTATAGAACCAAATGGCTGCAGTTTTGACTTTTTCTTATGCACCTAAGGTTTGACCAAAATGATTTTTGAGTGATCAAAGTTATCTCTAGGTATTGTTTGATGATGTTAAGTCTTAACAATCTCATACACAATCACATGACAACACAGAATGGGGAGTAGCAGCATCTCATTTGGAGTTTTTGAATGCAGAAATTAAGTGACAAGCAAATTTGACTTAACGCTAAATAACCACTAAATTAAATATCCTAACTAATCTAACATACCCTAGATAAATCTGTTAATGCAGTAAGTACAGCAACCGAACTTTAAAACCAAGCAGAACCAATCATCCCTATATTAGATGTTTCAGACTACTCTTTCTTGATTTGAGCCTAGTCTAACTAACTCACAGTCCTTAATTCAACAAAACTAACAAGATCCCAATTCAATGTTCGCAATCCAAACACACCTAATAGTTCTGTCACAATTCTTATACCACAGATCTCAGATTAAAAGCTTAAACAGAAAACACACTTAGATCTAATTAACAGATGACAGATGAGATAATGACCAAACAAATAACTAAACAATTAATTCAAATGCAATATCAAGACACTACAATTAAACCACTAATTAAATAAAACAGAATCAAATACTGAACAAATCCATACTACTGTCTATGCTACTATGCAATATTAAGACGAAAATTAAACTAGGAACTTACAAATCCCTTCAGCCAAACAGAAGGGTCTCCCTCACAGCCTGTCTTTAGACAGGCCAATAAGCATCCAATTGGCTGCCTCAATTCCCAAATAAGCTGTAGCTTATTGCAATAAGCTTTCACAGTTTGACCTCTTTTGCTATTGCTTATACGTTGTGAAATTTCTTTTGAATTTGATGAAACAGTAAGCTTATAACAACAATAATAAACTATTTGAAGCTGAATTCAGATGTGTCAAAACTAATTTGAAATAATTTTTTTTTTTTTTTTTTTTTTATTTATTATTTTTTTTTTTTATAAGAGATGAACAGAAATAAATGGTACTAATAAGCAAATTAACACTAAAATAAAAGCAATAAAATGGAATTGAAATAAGGAGACAATTAACTGAAAGTAATTTTATTAAAATAAAAATGCTGAGTACAATAAGCTGGAAAGAAAATAAAAAAAATACAATGCTTAATTTCAAAAACCTACACACTAACACTGATTTGAGGGGGGTTTTTATAGCCACTGAGGTGAGGTGAGGGCTTGTGTCCAGGCTGGCTATCCGCGTCACTTGTGCTTTCTCTGAGCTCTTATCAGCCGTGTGATTGCTTCTAGATACTTCCATCAATTTGGACCGTCTGATTTGATTGATATGATGTGATTGAGACTAATCCTCCGTGTATACTCCAATTGGTCCACGTGCCCTTCTCTGACCCCCTGACATACCTCTGACCCTTCTAGAAGTTGTAATCATTAGGTAATTATTGGGATATGAGGGTAATTGGGGGTAATTTTGGGGTGTGTTGTGTTAGGGTTCTTCGAACAGTGAAAAACTGGGTGCGTTATTATTTTGGGGGCGGGTAAAAAGGAATTTGGGGGTTTTTAGTTATTTTATTTAAGGTTGACTGGGTTCGTTTGACCGGGTAAGGGATAGCAGGCCGGGTAGAGTTAATTAGGGGATTGGGCTTTAGTTTTCTTTGGGCCAAGTGGGGTTTAATGGATCAGGTTGTGGGATTTATGGTTTAGTAGTAATTTATCACAAGGGCCAAAGTTGTACAAACTCAAAGCTTAGGGACTGAACTTGATAATTTTCCAAAGTTATTTTCCAAGGATAATTCTTGACTTTTCTGAATTCTTGGAGGATTAATATTGACTTTTTCTTCAACTTATCTTGAGGGACCATTTGTGTAATTTTCTGAAAGTGAGGGACTAAAATTGCCATTTCTTCAAACTTTTCCCGGGACCAAATATGTAACAAGATGAATCTCTGAGGACTTCAAATCACATAATGAGCTTTTCTTTGTCGTTTTGCTTCCCCGGCTCCGGCTTTTGACCTTTTTCCAATCTCGTGCTCGTTTTTGTCGGTTTTGCTGTGTTTTTGTTCATTTTTTCTCATATCCGTACCTGCACATACACAAATACAAAAACATGCATTCTCTTGGCATTTTTGGTTAGTTTTTGGTGTTTTGGTCTGAAATAAGGTCTAAAAAGGATGAGTGAATAAGCACTCATCAGTGACCTTGTAGCCGAACCACTATAAATTATTGTGTTGTGGTTTGATCTCTCCAACTCTTTTCATTACTTACTTATTTACCTATATTATATTAGCTTAGTTAGTTAGTTACTATATAATTGTTCATATAATGCAAGTATTGAGATCACATAAGCTAGAATCAAAGTTTTTATAACAAACTTGTTTTTATAAATTTTAAAAAGGACGTAAAACTATTCAACCCCCCCCCTTCTAGTTTTCCACAATTGGTATTAGGAGCCACGTCTTGCAAGATCTTTAAAATATATTGTATTTTAAAACTTGTAACGATCTATGGAATCTGAAAAATATTTAGAAGGGCAATCTATGCAAAGACCACCACTATTTGAAAGTGATGGATTTTTATATTGGAAAAATCGATTCGAAACTTATGTGAAATCAAAAGATCTAGATCTTTAGCATATTATTATCAATGGTGATTTTTTACCTATTCAAAATAACCCCGAAACAAAGAAAGATGAAATCGTACCTTTTGAAAAACAAAATGATCATTTAAAAAGAAAACTTGCTAAAAATAATGAAGCAAAAATGGTTATTTATAATGCGTTACCACCTAAAGAGTACGAAAGGATCTTTATGTGTGAAACCGCAAAAGAAATTTAGAACTCTTTATTAATAACTCACCAAGGTAATAATCAAGTCAAAGATAATAAAATAGATCTACTTGTTCAACAATATGAGCAATTCACGATTCCGGAAGAGGAATCAATCGATAATGCTTTCGCTAGATGTAACACTATCATCACAAGTTTAAAAGCACTTGATGAGAATTTTTCTAGTAAGAATTTTGTTAGGAAGTTTCTTAGAGCTCTTCACCCAAAATGGCGAGCTAAAGTGACGGCTATTGAAGAATAAAAGAATTTGTCAACGTTGCAACTTGATGATTTAATTGAAAATTTGAAAGTCTACGAAGCAATTATAAAGAAGGACTCCGAAATAGTTAAAGGAAAACGAGAGCAACGCAAGTCAATCGCCTTGAAAGCTAGAAAGGAATCCAACAACGAAGATAGCTCATCTTCCGAAAGTGATGACGAAGAATATGCCATGGCCGTAAGTGACTTCAAGAAATTCTTCAAAAGGCGAGGAAGATTTGTTAGACAACCACACGATGACAGAAGAGCATCTCAAAAGAATAAAGATGATAAGTATAGCAAGAATGAGAGAAAGTGCTTCAAGTGTGGTGATCCGAATCACCTCATTGGAAAATGTCCAATGACGACGAGAGATCAAAATCAAAGAGCATTTGTTGGAGGAGCATGGAGTGATAGCGATGAAGATGAGAATGAAACGACAATGGAAGAAAAGTGTCTCGTGGCTAAGACATCAAGTGAGGTACGTTCCAAAACCGAATACTTTAGTGATGAAAATTTATCATTAGATGAAAAAGATTTAGATATTGAATATAATAGATTATGCAAACTAGGACAACAAGTAATGGTTAAAAAAAAATCACTAAGATACATAAACAACAATTAGAAAATGAAGTACTAGAACTAAAAATTAAAATACATCAACTTGAAAAAGGTAAAGAAATTTTTTAAGAATGTAAATCTTGTCAAGAGCTTAAAAGTGAAAACAACAAACTTAGGGAAGAAATTTATAAACTTGATAAATTTGAAAATAGTAGTAACTCACTTAGTAAAATTATAAGTATTCAAAGAGTATCCGGAGATAAAACCGGTTTAGGATTTAACTCAACCGAAACTTCAACAAGTGAAAATAAAAATGTTAAATTTGAAAGTGAACTCAAGGAACTAAAACCTCCAAAATCTAATCCTAAGTATATACTCATAAATGATAAGAAAATAGCTCTTGCTAGTGATGAAGATATAAAACCGTTTTATAAACCATCTTAAAAAACCGATGTAGGATCGTCTAAACCAAAAACAAGATCTAAAACTCTACCACCTAGGAAACCAAATAATTTTTACTCTAAACCTAAAACACCTCAACCAAGAGCAAACCAAAATAGACGAAACTTTTGATTCTACACGGATCTTTTGGCTCCCGGTCAATGATAGTTCAACATTATCTTAAATCAACATGGATCGAGGTTATTGGCTTTCACACTCTAATAGTCTAACGTATAAGCAGCTAAAGCGAAATATAGATACACAATACAAGTGTTTGATAAATTGGTACACCATGGTGCTGGAGCCGGTGCTGAAGATGGATATTATAAAAAGATATTATTTTATAAGCTACATGAAGTAACTTTTGATTTTAAAAGATTATGAAAGATTATTTTTTTTTATAATCATTTACTCCATCCATCTCAAATTAATTGTCCATATTTCTTTTTTAGGATGTCTCAAAAAAATTGTCCAACTTTCATTTTTTAGTAAAAGTTAGAGAATTTGGATTGTTAATATTCCATTTAAGTGGTTGAAAAATAAAGTGGCCATACTTTTATTAAACCTTGTGATTTTTGTCCTCTGACAATTATTTTGAGACGAACGGAATATAAGTTATGTCTGCCAAACGAATATTATTTTTTAAGTAACTTATTTCTTTTAATAAAACGATTGTGTATGCAAATCATTACGTAAATGATGGAGTATAATCTTTGAATCTGATTCACTTTTGTGTTTTTTTCACTTCTTTTCTATCGAGTAAACTATCTTGTTATTATTAAAAGAAATATACAGACCTTGTATCTTTGCTCTGTAAATCAAAAATGTTTTTTCTTAAACTTAAAAATCTTATAAATGAGTAATGTTCAATTTTCAAAATACTAACTTTAAAATTTAAAATTTCTATCTTTGGTTTAAAAGTTCAAATAACGTCGACTTAATGAAATAGTTGATTTGTTAAAAAAAAATGAAATAGTTTATTTAACAAGGGAAAAATATTTTAAAATGTAATATACTTGCCACTGTTTCATCTTCTGGGTAGCGAATTATTTTTTTTTCATTTTTAGAGTAATATTCTTTCAAATTCATCATTTTTAGGGTATTTTGCGAAATTTTTAGACATTTTTGCCCCTCGCAGCTAATACAAATTTTTTTCCCGAAAGGCAAAAATGTCACATATTATCATCTTTACTTATAAAGCATAAATACAAATAAATGTGTAACTAAATAACCGAATAACACAAAATATAGTAACAAGTACCCACCGTCCAATTACGCAGTTATCATTCTAGTAAATATAAATAACAAAAAAAAGTTAGTAAAAAGAAAGAGAGAAAGAAGGTGCGGGTGAGGGAAGGAAAGGTGACAGACATGTTAGGTGAGAATTAGGTGGGTGAGAGAACGTGCAAAGGAGTAATAATCACTTCCCCGATTTCAGAATCTCCCTTTTATGACGTCGTTTCATCCGGATCTTCTTTATTACCTTTTGGGCCACATTTAATAAAATGTTCCAACTTACTATTTTGGCCCAATTTAACTCCCATAATTCGCTTTTTCCATTTAATATCTCAAGTGGTCAAAAGGAACTTTTTTTTTTTTTTTTTTTTTTTTTTTTTTTTTTTTTTTTTATCGCTAGTATACTTGTAGTTTTGTACTCACTGACCAAAAACCGAGCAGAAACGGTTTGACTGAAACCCGAACTGATCATATTTGGTTTGGTTTCTGTTTTATATATTTATGATTTTTGGTGTTAGTTCAGATTGGTTCGATGCAGTTCAAGCCAAAACTGAGAAAAACACAATAATACAAATAGACCGCATTTATCTAAATATAACCCCTTAGTTCTGAAGCAACAACATGCAAATATGTTGCCTATCTGTCCTTGTGTTTGTGTTTTTTCTTGTGATTTATGCTTTTTGTTTGTTTCTCTAGTTTTTATGACAGTTTTTGTTTATAGTTTGTTTGCTTGTTCCTCGTCGTATGTTTTATTTGTTTTCCTTTACTTGTTTTTGCATTTTCACGTTTTTTTTTCTTGAACTTAGGGATGAGCACGGTACCGGTACCGTACCGAATTAGTGGTACCGATTTTTTCCCGAGCATAAATTAGGGTACCGGTACCGGGAAATCGGGATTTTCCCGTTTTTTTCGGGAATTTCCCGATTTGGTACCGGTCCCGTACCGAATTAGTGGTCCCGATTTTTTTTCCTCCTTATTTCGTAGTACCGGTACCGTACCGTATATCGGGATCGGTACCGTTTTGGTACGGTTCCGGTTCGGTTCCTGGATTTGGTTCGAAATGCTCATCCCTACTTGAACTTTTCTCAACTGCACAATTACACACGTCGGAATTTCCCTGGAAGCAGTCTCTCTACATCGGGTGGTGGTGGGGGTAAGATCGTCTATATTTCACCTCCCCTTACCCTGCTGTGACGGGTTAGGATTGTTGTTGTTGTTGATATGATGTGACACTTTCAATTTGATGATAAGCTAAATGTTTGATTTTCGAAAAGCTATTTGTTTATGTGAATAAATATAAAAGATACAAGTAAGGTCATATCATTAGAGCTAAAGGTTCTGTAATTACCATAAAAGTACCACTCCTTACATTAATTACTTGCTTTATGATAAAGCAATGATAAATTTATATCTACTAAACTTTCATGTTGTTGTCAATCTAGTCTTTTGATAATGAGAGTACAAAAGGTTTTCACTTTTACCCCCAAGACTCCATATTTGATGTTTCATCATTTAAAGGATTTCTGTCACTGTAATTTGGCCCACAATTTCAATTCATTTAGCGGGCTTGTCTTTAAGTGGGCCCATATAGATAAACATCATAAAATAGACTTGACTTGTTAGTAGGGGTGTTCACGGTTCGGTTAATTAACCGAATAAACCGAAAACCGAACCGAACCGAAATAAAATCGAACCGAACATATAACCGAACCGAACTTGTTAAAACCGAACCGAACCGAATTAAAAATTCAGTTTTCGGTTTGGATATGGGTTAAGCTATCTGAACCGAAAACCGAATTTATATAAATATATATATTTTTTATATATTTATATTATTTTAAATATAAAAAATATCCATTAAAATTTTATATTAATATAAAAAAACACTTTTTTATGCTTGAAATATTTTTTTTGCCAAAAATATATATAATTAAATGCAAAAAAAAATATAAATAGTGTAATTTAAGTAAAAAATTCGGTTTTCGGTTTTGACCCATAACCGAACCGAACTTCGGTTCGGTTCTCGGTTTTGTTCGGTTATAGATATTTTCGGTTCGGTTCGGTTTTCGGTTATGACCAAATTTTTTTTTTTAACCGAACAACCCGAACCGAATAAACCGATTAACCGATAACCGAACCGATGAACACCCCTACTTGTTACAAGTCTTCGACAAAAGATATCTATCAAACTTAAATCAAATAATCAATGTCAACATTATATAATGAAACCCACATATGTTAAAGTTGTTTATTTTTTCTCGTTTTGTTCTTATCAATATACAGTATGAAATTATATCCGATTGAACATAAAACATAGCGCAATTCATATTACAAAAGTTGAAAAGTCTTATATGTTAGATTGTTGTCTTTGTTTAAAGAAATACCGATAGATGACGATAAAAACCTTTGTGCAAAAATTCAGTGCCCAAATGCCTAAACATCGTTTGAACCTGCAAAATCATAATTAGGTGACAAGGTCATATCGGTTCTGTTATATAATCGCGTGCACACGAAATTGTAAATTTTTATTAATGTTAAAGCTGGTGCGGACTAAGAGAGTTCTCAAATATGTCTCTGAACAACGAGAATTATCGTAGTGTAATATTTTGTCAAACAATGCAGGTTTTGTGAGATATACTTTGTCCTAAGCTTTTGTGTTACAAATCTGTTAAAATTTTAAATAAAATTACATCTCGTAACTTTTAATCTTAAATATGTCAATACAGTTTTCATATATATTATAGAATTTATAGTGCTAGATGCAGTTGCAGTTACTGAAAAGTATTCTTGCGTCACATAAGCTTTTAGCCTATAACATTTCAAAAACACAAAACAAAAAATCACCCTCCATAATAACATTTCTGTAATACACACCGATAGCGCTTGTTTCCCAATGACGGGGACCTATAATGCTCAACCCCGACGCAGCCGTGGCAACCACGACGTCGTCATAGGTACCCATGTGAGCCTGCAACGTGACTATAATATGACTCCATCCACCGTGTCCTTTTACATTGCATTCTCGAGTTTTTTTAGATGTATATATATAAATGATAGGTAAAGAAGAGTAAAGATAAGGAAAATAAATGAAAGAAAGTTGTTTTTTTTTATGTCATTTTCTCGAATTGAAAAAAATGAAAGAAAATTAAATAATGTTGTGTTCTCGATTTGGGAAGAAAAAGAAAAGAAAAGAGACATAATTGCATTTGTGTATTTTTAAAATGTTCATTTTATTACAACTAGACGAGTACCCGTGCACAGCAACGGGATTTTATAATGACAGATAGTTTATTGATAAAAAAAAGGTTTATAAGTTATAAATGAAAAATAATAAAAGTTTGAATATTTAGGAATTAAACATAATGTTTTGGAACCCGGTTTGACCCGGGTGGTTCAACCGGTTGAACTGTTCCGGTCGAAAAATTGGTCGATTTAAACCGGGTCAACTTGCTAGGTTGGGTCGAAAATGGGTCAAATTAAACCGGTTCAACCCGTCGGGTTTGAAGCGTCTCGGGTCAATCCGGTTTGTGATTTGTATTAATTGTTCTAATTGGTTATAAATGAAAAATAATAAAAGTTTGAAGATTTGGAAATTAAACATAATGTTTTGAAACCCGGTTCGACCCGGGTGGTTCAACCGGTTGAACCGTTCCGGTCGAAAATTTGGTCGATTTAAACCGGGTCAACTTGCTAGGTCGGGTCGAAAACGGGTCAAATTAAACCGGTTCAACCCGTCGGGTTTGAAGCGTCTCGGGTCAACTCGATTTGTAATTTGTATTAATTGTTTTAATTGGTTGTACAATGTGTATAAACCATTTTACTTTTAAGTAATGAGGTGTTTTAATAAGAGTATTAATTACATTTCATAATTTCCTTTAATAAGATTTTTCAACATTTCACATTCCTTTAACTTTTCATTTTTTCACTTTGACAATTTTTCTATTATATTTAGTATAGATAGTTGAATATGAGTAAATCCGTTCATATTTGAGTGGAAATTTTTGAAGAAAAAAGTTACGATTTTTTTTGTCATTTTTTCTCTCTTCATGAAAAATTAAAGAAAACAATAAATTCTTAAAGCTATCATTTTTTCCCCTTCTTTTTTGTTATTTTTTCTCTCTTCATGAAAAATTAAAGAACACAATAAATTCTTAAAGCTATCATTTTTTTCCTTTGGTTCCTGAAAAGAACTCGAAAACGAAGCTTTAGTCTGTACGCAACTTTGAAGGAGATGTACATATAAGTTGTCATGATTCAAATTATTTTAAAATTGAAAGGAGTCAATGTGAATGGACCACTCATTTCAAGCAATAATGCATCAATGTATTATGTATATCAAATCAAAATAAAAACAATTTTGCTAATTATCAATGTGAAATGAAATATATACTCGTTTTCTCACTACAGCTAACAATGTTTTTAGTTTTATAAAATCTTTTGAATGATAGGATAAAGTATTTTAATAGATTTGCACCTTTTCAAAATCAGGGTAAGTGAATATTAATTGATGGTAGTAATACTTCTTTAAGTCGTAGGACCCTTTTTGAATAACATGTGAACTTTGAACGTACATGTAAACTTACGGGTGACAGTGGGGCTTGGCATGTGTTCGGCATGCCTCATGCCGTATATGAGCACCGCCGCCACAATTGCGGCATGGAGTCGGCAAGAGAGTGCTCGGCAATTTATGCCGATGAATCATGAAGAAAGTGGAAGAAAAAAAAGCCGTTCAACGGCTATAAAAAAGATTTTTGGATCGTTTTTTTTATTTTTACTTATTTATTTATTTATTTATTATTATTTTTTTTGCATGTAGCGATGAAGAAGATTAGATTTAGAAGATGAACTGTAATTTTTATTTTAATTTTTTTACTTTTTCATTTTACACTTGTTTTTGCTGACCTTTTCATTTTACACCCAGTGCAACAATCGTGTAGTATAGACTGGATATTAGAATCTTTATGCAGCCCTTTCTTTAAACTCAATTTTTTGTTTAATATAATTATGAATATAAAAAATAAAAAATAAAATTTAATTAGTTATGAAATCATGGTTGCCACTAAAAAAGTATGATAAGGCATGAGAGAGACATACAATGAGGTGAAAGAATATTACTGGTGGGTGGTGAAGCATGAGATCATGACTGCCAACCTCTAATCTCATCATGGTTATTTATGTGTCTTCCAATTACATTGGTATATGTCCTTTTTTTTTTTTTTTTTTTTTCATACTTATTATTATCATTATCAGTAGGTTATTGAATCGTTATATCAAAATTACGTATAGTTTTAATTCCGACTCGTAGCTATAAATGTTACTTTAAGTGTTCATTGTATGTAGCTAAGTATTTAGAAAAAGGAAGCAAATGACACGAGATTTTTCTCCCAAATTAAACTGTTTTTCATTATTGATTTATTTGAAAAGTATTGTAGGCTTTTTAAAACCTAGCTTTCCTTTCCTGGTCAATGATAGTTCAACATATCTTAAAGAGATAATTACTGACATACCCCTGCACGGAGGGGTATGTCACAAAATAACCCTTGTACCCGCCGTTTTCAAAAATACCCCACCATTCCCCTTACAACCCTACGCGACATCCGGGGACTACACGTGTCAAGTAGCTAGCTCGGGGCAAAAAAAAATATATATATATATATATATATGCATGTCGCGTACACGTGTACGCGACACCCCCCTTCCGTACGCGACATCATCAATTATTTTGCATGGGGAAGGAGCGTGTGCATGGGAAATTGATATTTTGCATGGGAAATTGATATTTTGACCGGAATAGTGGCATGGATGGGACGGAACTAGTAAGTATTGTGCATAAAATGGCATGTCGTGTAGAAATGAACACATACCATAAAAAAAAAAAAAAAAAAAAAAAAAAAAAAAAAAAAAAAAAACTTCCGGTGTTGTTTTGTTGTTTTGGTGTTGTTTTGTTGTTGCCGGTGTTGTTTTGTTGTTGGTGCAGTGGTGGTTCAGTTGTGGTTCAGTGGTGGTGCAGTATTGTTGGTGGTGTGGAGTTGTGGTTTAACATTTGTTGCTGGTGCAGTGGTGTTGTTTTGGTAGTGGTCTGTGGTGGTGGTGTGGTTGTTGCTGGTGGTCTTCTTGTGTTAGTGGCTGTTGTCGTTGAGTAGTTTGTCATAATGGCGGAATATCCGGTAATTCTGAAATATAATTTTTTTTTGTCATTATAATTATTGTTTATTTGTTACGTATATGTTTGTTAATTCAGGACATATATATTTGTTATGTATATGTTTGTTAATTTAGGACATATATATTTGTTACGTATATTTTTGTTGGTTATTCAGAACATATACATGTTTGTTAATTTAGGACATATATTTTTGTTAATTTAGGACATACAGGACATATATATTTGTTATGTAGTTTGTCATAATGTATATGTTTGTTAATTTAGGACATATATATATGTTTGTTAATTCAATATAATTTTTTTTGACATATATATTTGTTATGTTTTTTTGGTTATTTTATGATTATCCTGCGCAAGTTACATGTAGGAGTAGGATGTCTTTAATTCAGGACATTAGAAAACTGATATTGAAAACCCCTAAGGAAAAAATGTTTAGAGAAACATGTTTTGGTTGGATGTTAGACATTCCGAATATGCAAGAGAGCGGGGTGTTAGTACACTATTTTTTATGCCACCAAGTTGCTTGCCAAGAGGGAGACACAAACACAATTCCACTAAGATATCGTGTACGTACTCTTGATCGTTTAGGTGAGGTTGAAATTCAGTTTGGTAGGGAGGAATTTTGTCTTGTCACGGGTTTAAGATTCGGGGTTGATTTTAGGGAGTCATATATGGAAGGTCCTAACTTATTTAGGAGACGTGTGTTCCCTTCTACTATTGATTCCAGATCTATATACGTTAGAGACTTGTTAGATATGATAAACAAAAACGTGTTTAAAAAGTTGAGCGACAAAGATGGGGTTCGACTTTGTTTGTTAGCTGTTTTGAAGTTGGTGTTAGAAGGTACTGAGCATGGGAATATAGTAGACGGATTTTTGTTTAGGCTAGTTGAGGATTTAAATATGTGGAATGTCTATCCGTGGGGGTCGTTTGTATGGCCAACATTGTACACTCATCTCCGGGATGCAGTATTTAAGCGTCGGGATAAGCACTTTTCCGCCGACAGGGACCCTACTAAACCTCCTAAGTACACGCTGAATGGATTTCTATGGTCTTTTAAGGTATGCCATTAATCTATTTATACAGTTCATGTATACATATAATTGTGGTTATTTTAACGAATTAACTTTTTTTTTAATTTTTTTTATTTTAGATTTGGATATTGGAGATGTTCCCCAGGGGTGCTAGCCCTTATTTTTTCCGTCATCATCAAGTGTTGCATCCCCGGTCCGTTGCATGGAGTTATAATAAAGGGGTCGTTAGAGAAAGTATTGACAAGTTTTTGGACGACCAATTGAGGGTGAGTTTGAGATATTCAATTTTTTTCAACTATTATGAATTTAATATTGTTTTATTTTTTTAATGTCATGTGTATTTCCTATGTTTTATTAAAGGTAAGAACACCGTTGCCTAGGCTTACACCGGATGAGTACGAGGAATTATCCGAGTGGTGGCGTGATAGTAACGCGTATTTCCAAGGGCATCCGGTCGCACCCCCGGTTATACAGCCACAAGCAAACATGGATTATGAAATACCTCCGGCTGTGGCACAAAAGTTTGATTATTATGATGAGAAGATTAAAGAATATCAGCTAAAGCTAGACGAGATTCAAAAAATGGTAAATAGTTTGACATCAATTTCTTTTGAGTTATTGTATAAATATTATTGAAAGGTTGTTAATTGTTTCATTAACATTTTTAATGCAGCAAGACCAACTCCGCGGTAAACAAGGAGTACATAGAGGAGCAAGTTTTGTTACAGATGAAAATATTGGTTTTAGTGACTATAGTGTGGGTCAAAACACACAGGTTTTTTTTTTTTTTTTTTTTTTTTTTTTTTTTTAGTAATTTTTAATGACGAAATGGTTATATACTAACATTACGTTATGATTTAATATATAGGGGTTCCCCCAATCCCACCGTCCATTTAGTGGTCCACCAGATGAGTCTTTCTTTGAAGACCTTCCTACACCGCCCGTTGTGTCTAGGTTTACATCCCCTTTTCCATCAACCGGACATGCTGCTACCCGTACACCAATGGGTTTCGCCGCGTTTGCCACTCCCATTGATCACCAGGCCGGTCCATCTTCCCGCCCTAATGATGCTGCTGACATCCAGGTAACATATTATTTTACGATTATTATTTTTATAATTCGTCATTATTTGTAATTGATTACTGATTGTTATATTTTTTTTTCTTTTTTTTTTTTTTTTGTTAATCTTTTTTTAGCATCCGATCGACCGACCAAGGAGGGATTGTCGTCCAGGTAAATTTCAGCAATTTCCGTATACCCAACAGGGACCCACTACAATCCTCCCTAAGAAACGTGGAGCTAAGGCTAAACTAAAAAAGAGTACGGCGACCATTCCGCAATTTAACCTAGAAGAATTACCGGTAGATGATGTTGATGAGGATATTCAGGTTGTTGGTACAGCTTCTAGCTCACCTTTGGTATTTTATAATGTTGATCCTACAAAGGTACTACTAAAAATGTTTTTTATTTATTAACATTTCTTTATATAATTAATGAACTTGTAACCATATTGTATATAATTTATTTATTTATTTATTTATTTTTTTGTTTAGGTACGGCGCGATAAGTATGAAAGTTTGGAGGCATTCCTTTTGGAGCCATACGGGATATACCTTGATTGTCATCCAAAAGGTTGGGTTCTGGATACTACGTTCTGGCAATACCTACTTCCGGATTTATACCTGCTGGGTAACGATCCGGGTCCATTGGACAAACATGGTTGGTTGTCTGACGATGTAAGTGTATTCTTTTAAATTGTTTGAAGTTTAGATTATTTAAGTTTCAAGAACATTAAATGGTTAGGTTTAAACTTTTGAATCAGCATATGAATTGTTGGATGGAGTTATTAATGAGAAACTGGGACAACAACCAACAATGGACAGTGGCTAGATCATGGACGACATCTCTTTCCCCGAGCGTTAATGGTTATGTGTCCATGCTTTCGATAAATCCGACGCTTAGGGGAACATTGGATGGTCGCACACGTCCGTACCCGTCTTGGGATGTAGTACGTTATGTAAGTAAAGATCTTTGAATGTATATTTGTTTTGTATAAATTAATCTTTACAAGACTTTGTAATTGTGTATGCATAAATAAACTTTATATGTAGGTGTTGATGCCGATGAACCCGACAGGGAATCACTGGGTCACAGCAATTATAGATTTGTATGATTCCAAGTTATTGGTTCTCGACTCTATGCCCAACATGGAACGTGCTGAAGAAATAAGAAAATTTGTATTGGATTGGACCAAAGCTGTGAACACGTGTTTAGAACAGCTGGGACATTTTAGCAGGACAGGACATGGGCATTACAGTTTCGAGTACCATTACAACAACGTGGAATATCCTATCCCACGACAAGGAAATTTTAGCGATTGTGGGGTAATTACATGTTGGCTAATACATCAGTTTGTTACGTATCGTTGGCCACCGAAATTTGATATGACTAATGTCGATGCATTTTTCTCCAATGCTAGATGTAACCTTGGTAAGGTGTTTTATTTAAGTAGGTGTGAGGATACTAGTTTATGTGGATATGATTAGTTAAGATGTTGTTAGTTGTACTCTTGAACAGTTTGTAATGGTATATGTTGATGTATAAAGTTTTTTTTTTTGTTAACTTTCATTTAATTTATTTTTTAACCATACATAAACACGATACAATAACCTTACATAGACACGAAACAATTAAATCATACAACGCTGTGTTTCATACACAGTAGATTGACAATATTAAGCATAAACAAAGGGTATGAAAAGGTGCATATTCATCCACTAAAAATGGTATTCTTGTCGATAACCTCAACCAAGTTCCTTTTTGTTATGTTAAGAGCAGGCGGTGATGATTTCGAGGTAAAGACCGAAACATTACGAAGTACCAAAACAGTTCCGACTTTGAGGTGTTTTTTATAAGGCAGCTCTTCTACAAGGACTTTGTGGTGAATTGTACCAGCCATAGTCCCGGTTGGATCTTTTAGTGTACAGTTTAGGTCACCCAGCATGTTAGGAGTACAAGACTTGATAACAGCTACAACAAGTTCAAGTTTTCCTTTTACACAATGCTTCTTTATATCCCCAAAACAGCCAGTTACGATGACACCTTGAGAATTAAACACCTTATGAATCGCGCTCAACCATGGACCACTAGTAAAATGTTCATCCTCAGTGACGTTCTCATTTACTTTAGCTATATAATCCTGTGTTGGCACAAAACAATATTCGGGGCCACCCTCTCTGACGTCTGCATTTTTTCGAAGAATGGCACGTTGAAGAATACCAGCCGGACCAGGTATTATCCAATCATCCTCGCTCATAGATGTTGACGAACCCGCAACGTTATGTGTTGGGGCGTAATTTTTTTGTTTTGGTGGAACGAATTGGGAATTTGTGAATCCGGTTTTCTTTTGTTGAGACATTGTGTGAATTTTATCTTTCTTTCAGTGAGTAGAATTGTGAGCAAATAAACGTTACTACACACCAGTATTTATACAAGAAATTTAAAGGAGATGTCACATCATTGTCATATTTCGCGTAATAAATTACACGTACCCGTACGTGTCATGCAATTGTCTTATCAATGTCATATCACTGTCATATTTCGCGTAATAAGTTAGGCGTACCCGTACGTGTCATGCAATTGTCAGATCAATGTCATTAAATTGTCATATTTCGCGTAAAAAGTTATCCGTACCCGTACGTGTCATGCAATTGTCAGATCAATGTCATATCATTGTCATATTTCGCGTAAAAAGTTATCCGTACCCGTACGTGTCAAATCAACTGTCTAGTCCGTGTCATATCTTGTTTAAAAAAGGTAGCATTCTTGCAGCATTTTCCGTATATATATAGTTTTTACAAACACCTTGATCCATATCAAACCAACAAAATGAGTTCAGTTTTGCAAAAATTCAAATGTGTTTTACATTTTGATAATACCGAACGAGGTGTGATTATGTATAGTAATATGACTTACTCATGGTTAGATGAAACTGTACGTTCTAAGTTCAAGTTGGATCCGAGTGTTCCGCTTAATTTCAAATTCTCGCACCCCGCATTTGATGTTCGCATGGATATCACTGACGATAATGAGGTAAATTTCTTTGCTGAAATCGGTGTCATGAATCAAGAAATGCCGCATCTTTATGTTGCTAAAGTGAAAGCATTTGAAGAAATACCATCTTTTATGCCAAACCAAGAAACCCCGACATTTTTTAACTTTTTTGAAACAAACACTAACCAAGAAATGGGGTATTCTGGTTATGAAGGCAACTATTTTTTAAATGAGGGGCCATCAAAAAATTTAGAATCAAATGATAATGAGATTTTTGAATCCGGTTATAAAGATGAGCCAAATTTCACAAAACCAAATTCATCATTTGCTTTTGGGTTAGATGACGAAGTTAATGATGATGCATATGATGAAGATGATGTTTATGCTGGGAAAAACGAGAACGAAAAACCAGTCCATACAAAATGGAAAAACATTTTTTCACTCATGCCTGACGTTCCAGAAACACCACTTTACCAGTCCAAACAAGTAATTTCAAACGATGACCCTATTGATACAAACATTTTCAAGGGAAAGTTTTTTGACACAAGAGATTTATTAGACATAACAATTAGGATGAAATCTTTAGAAGAAGGTTTTCAGTTTTTAGTAGAAAGGGCAGAACCTATACGATATTATGTTAAGTGCTATCATTTTAACTCATGCAAATGGAGAATTAACTCTAGACGCGTGGGAGATACACCGGTGTTTGAAGTTACAAGTTTGAATGATAATCACACGTGTGATAAAACAATAACATATCCTAACCATCGAAATGCAAATAAAAAAGTTATTGGTCACATTTTTAGTGAAAAGTTGAAAGATGCTAGACGAGATTTAAAACCAAACGATATGCAAAGAGATATGTTATCGCACTTTAAAGCTAGTATATCTTACCAACAAGCATGGAGAGGAAAGGAGTATGGGTTACAAATGATTAGGGGTTCACCTACGGAATCATTTGAAATGTTGCCGTATTATTGTCACAACCTAGTAAAAAAAAACCCAGGCACTATCACACGTATCAAGACAAATGAAGAAGGCGTTTTCGAGATGTTATTCGTTGCCATTGGTGTTTCTGTAAGTGATATTAATTTTCATGATTGGTTTCATAATTTTCATGAATGATGTTTAATGTGTATTCAATTTTGTTATTCAGATTCGAACTTTCTTACATTGTCTTCGCCCACTACTTATAGTTGACGGGGCACATCTGAAGGGTGTCTACAAAGGTACAAATTTGTTAGCAGTCGGCATGGATGGAAACAACCAAATTGTGCCTATTGCTTACGGTATATGCAGAGGGGAAACTGGTGAATGTTGGTCATGGTGGTTTTCATGCCTTAAAGAATGCATAGCCGATAGACAGGGTTTGGTTATCATATCTGATAGGCATCCTTCTATCAGATTAGCTGTACAAAATGAATACCCATTGGCGTTTCATGGTATATGCTGTCGTCATCTAATGATGAATCTTTCTTTAAAAAGGGACTCAACAAAGGCGCTATTTTGGAGGATATGCAAAGCGTATACACCTGACGAATTTGATAGCAAGATGCAAATACTCCTGTCCATTCAGCCCGAGGCGTTCCACAAGCTAATAGAGGCGGGTGTTCACAGATGGTCGAGAGCATACTGCCCACTAACTCGCTACAATTACTGTACTTCTAACAGTGTCGAGTCTGTTAATGCTTGTACCATAAAATCGAGGAAGCTGCCTATAACAATGCTGACAGAGCAATATCGAAAAATGGTGCAAGCCTGGTATTTTAAACGGCGACAAGTGGCTGGTATGTATTGTCCCGGTTCGTATAATTATATTTTTAGTAATTATCTTTAACATAAAGTCACTTCTTAGAGCCTATTTGTTTATGCAGCAAATATGAAGCATGAAATAACTGATTGGGCATCCCATAAACTGGAAAAGAGAATAATGAAAAGCGCAACCTGGAAGGTATACGGGGTTAACCAATATCGGTTCCAGGTTTTTGATGGGAGATACAATCGGGAAGTGAACTTAGGGTCTAGGACATGTGATTGCCGCAAATGGCAGCATTCTGGTATACCTTGCGGTCATGTTATTGCTGTGAGTAGATTTTTGGGTCAAAACACTTGTGTCCAGTACGTTCAGGATTGGTTCAAAAAAGCTAAATACCAAGCCACATATGCAGAGGCGGTGAATTTTGTTGGAGAGTTTCATGAATGGGAGTATCCATCAAATATACAACCAATCAAACTTCTACGAATGGACAACCCACAACCCGGCAGGCCAAAAAATACCAACCGTATACGATCCCAGGGTGAGGAACCAAGGTTAAGACATTGTGGTAGGTGCGGTGAAGCTGGACACAATCGTGGCCAATGCAGGCAACCATTCGTCCCTGAGGAAATGTTAACCAAAAGAAAACAGTATCCCAGAAAGAAAAAACCCGTTAACGATCAACAACAAACACCTCCTTTATTCGACTCACAACCAACTCAAACAGATCATCACACCATTCCTACTTATGATACATTCCCAACACAACCATTTAATCAAAATTTTTACACAACAGGACAATATGACCAAGGGCAAGCAAGTCATGAACAACATGGTCATGATAACCTGGCACACGGCTATGACCAATATAACTCCCAACAATATCCCTCTCAACCATACCCGTCACAACATTTAAATGATCATAACACTCAACAGTCTAATAATAGTTGGTTTAATTTCTTTGGTTAATAACTAGTTTGCACTTGTTACTTTTGTATTCCAATGTAATTGTAGTAATTTTGTAACATTTGTTACAAAGCTTGTAATAAATTTCTTTTTTAATTATAGCATTTATTTCCAGAATAAGGATGTACAAAATGATATTAAATTGATTAAGCTTAAAACACTTCTGACACAGATATGACTACTCACCTTTATGGTAACTCCACCACTGACAAATAAATGACTACATATCTTTGCTGGTATCTAAATATATGTATATATATATATATATATATATATATATATACTTGTGGTATGTGGTTTCAAGTTATCAAAACCAATTGTGTCTTCTTTCATTCACCAAATGTCAACTTCTATTAACCATACATTCGAATTCACTATCAACTACAACGGAAAATTTATACTTAACCCACTAACATATGAAGGTGGTTCACACATGAATATTGTTGTCCCACAGTTTGGTTTTCAAGATATGGTTACATATCTGAAGAGAAAATTACCATCCACGGTCCAAAATCTATATTACGCGTTGCCACAAAACGACACATTAAATGGTATGAAAGCAATTAAGGGCGATTATGATATCGATGTTATGTATGACTTCGCAAAAGTTGCAGGAAAGATCCAAATTTTTGTTTCCGAAAATCGCGAAGATCTAACAACAATATTGATTCCAGATGATGGTTGTTTGGAAGAATCATTTGCATGTCTCATTTCAGAAGAAACAAAATTTAAACGTGAAGAGCGTGTCCGATATCTACATGAAATGGTAGAGAAAAAAAACAAACGTGAAGAGCGTGTCCGGTTTAACATTGAACGACAGAAAAAAAAAACCTACGTCGCCGTATTCACAAACCATTTTCAATTTTATTGTTCACAATAATGGTCATCTGGTTTGCAATGAAGGGAATGTAGAGTATGTAAATGGTTGGAAGATGAACATCAACATTCCAAGAATGAAGGTAGATGAGCTGAAACAATACTTGTCTAACATTCTCGATACGAAGATTCATGCTCTTTATTATGAAGTTCCGCACACTGGGTATTCAATCACCGTCAAGCTAAGAAACAACTATGATATGCATGTGATGTTTGATATTTCAGCATCACAAGGCGGCCAGTTGGAAGTTTACGTTGACCATTGCGGTGTCAATTTTATTATTGAAAAATATGTATGCCCAAATGCTACTTTAGCAAAAATGATGGATCATGTGATAACAGACTACCCAAATGAAAACGAAGACGGAAGAAAAACCATACAACAATCGGATTACACTTTAGATCAAATGGTTGAATGGGCAGAACAAGAACACTTTGAGAATGAGGAAGCTAAAGCAGATGAACGTCATAAAGCCCTATGGAAGAATCGTTTCAATTATTAAGAATATCAATCAATAAGTGTGTTGTATGCCTTAAGAATGTCATCTATATATGATCTGTTTTATCAGTGATTCAATAAACATTGCCATAAGTATCAAAATTAAAAAATTTATTCAAATAAGAGTACAAACGTTCATTAACAAAATACAAACCACTTAACATAAAACTAGATAAGCTCAATCGTCTTATTTGTTGGGTTGAACAACATACAATTGTGCCACCCCAGCAGTAGCATCACAAGCACATTCAACAAAAAACATTACCTCATCATCCTCAGTAATGTCAATACGATAATTAAACGAAGCCAACTTATAGGACAAATTAATCGGAATATTTGGATCTAAATTGAATTTCTTCAACACCAACCCAACTAACCCTGAGTACGTCAAATCATTATACATAATGACACCTCGATGCTGATCATCATAATGTAACACACATTTAAACTTCATAATGTTCGAATCCATGGATACTGTAAAGAGAATAACAATTATGTGTATATACCAAATCATAGCTACATTATAAAGCAATTGAGGTCAGACAATTTTTTAAAGGTTATGACACATTGAAATGACAAGTCACTGACAATGTCGTGTACGCTTAAAAGTTTACACGAAATATGACACATTGAAATGACAAGTCACTGACAATGTCGTGTACGCTTAAAAGTTTACACGAAATATGACACATTGAAATGACAAGTCACTGACAATGTCGTGTACGCTTAAAAGTTTACACGAAATATGACACATTGAAATGACAAGTCACTGACAATGTCGTGTACGCTTAAAAGTTTACACGAAATATGACACTTTGAAATGATAAGTCACTGACAATGTCGTGTACGAAATATGAGTAAGCTTTTCCATTTGCTTCTAAAGTCTTTTTCAGGTATTTTGTAGTGATACCACTATAAATTAATCACCAACATTCCACACATAAACCAAACAGGTTTCTCTAAAAATTAAAACGAAACAATGTCACACAACAATTCACCAGGTAACAAGGGGGATGATAAAAATCACGTGGTGCATCAGCAAAACTTGGTTGAGCAGCAAAATAACATTGTAGAGACGCATCAGCAAAACATGTCGGAGGAGCAGCGAAAAAGGTTTTTGGATAGCTTGGTGGAGGAACAAGTCTCAAAGCCTATAGAGCGGCATGAAATGTTGAATTTCGCAAGTAGGATTAGGGCTCTTAACATTTACTATGAACTATTGAAAGAAACAAAGGATGAGACGAAAAGGGATGCAAGCAGGGAAGAGAGCTCTGGTTCTAGCCGGTTGGGGTGAAAGTTTGATGATTATGGTGTTTGTAATATTTTAGTATGTTGTAACCTGGTTTTTATTTAATGTATCGTATGGTAGCTACTTTTTACTCCTTGATTGTAATAGTACCTTCTTTAATTCTACCAGTTCCGTTTTTTATGTAATGTGAAATTGTAGTCAATGCAAGTATAATAACCATAACATTTATATTACTTGAAACAACAACTACAACAATAACATACGATACGATAACTAAGAAACAGAAATTCAAACAACTAAAAAACAATACGATAAATAAACATAAAACTATGATTCAATTAAATGAATCATCCGACACATATCCCTCGTGACTAGAGTAGGAGGCACTTGAGTCGTCCTCACTCGATGGCACAGGTGGAAGACCCCGAGCCCAACGCCTTTCGGCTCTTCTGTTCCTCCGATCCCGTTTTTCTTTGAGGTACGCCTCACGCTCCATATTCTGACGGGCTTGCTCGGCTTCATGCTCCTGTAGCATTTCCATATCAAGCTCATACTGTTCGTCCTCAGTCAATTGACGAATCATGGGTTGGTTTATCTCTGGAAACATTACTTCTGGTGGAATGGCAGGTGCTGGGTTGTCATGCACTTGGAAACTCGGAAACAAATCTTGGGGTGGAGTGGGAGGTGGTGGGTTGTCATGTACTTGGAAGTACTGCCACAGTTCTTGTGGTGTAAACGCAGGTGGTAGATGCTGTGGTGGGTTGTCATTTACATGGTAAAACGGAAACAGATACGGTGGTGGAGTGCCAGGTGGTGTGTGAAACGAATCATTTGGTGATGCATGGTTTGACATTGTGTTTGAGGAAGAAAACTCAGTTAGTATGTAAATTGTGTGTGTTTTCACCATACAAGAATACCTATTTATAGACAAAAAAAAAGTGAAACATACCTACTAAACCCTAAAACTGAAAACCTAAACCCTAAACCCTAATAATAAAACGTAACATACTTTTCCCATTCCCCATGCAAAATAATTAACATGTCGCGTACGGAAGGGGGTGTCGCGTACACGTGTACGCGACATGCATATATATATATATATATATTTTTTGCCCCGAGCTAGCTACTTGACACGTGTAGTCCCCGGATGTCGCGTAGGGTTGTAAGGGGAATGGTGGGGTATTTTTGAAAACGGCGGGTACAAGGGTTATTTTGTGACATACCCCTCCGTGCAGGGGTATGTCAGTAATTATCTCTATCTTAAATCTACATGGATCGTGGTTATTGACTTTCACACTCTAATAGAGACTATGTACAATCAGCCAAAGCGAATACAGATACAAATACAATTGTTTGATAAATTGGTACTTCATATATAGTAGTATTAATCAAAAGATTGTGTGTGAATCAATTTTCTTACGTAAATGATTATAATCTTTGAATCTGATTCACTTTTATGTTTTGTCTTTTGTACTTCGTTGCTATCGAGTAAACTATCGTCTTATTATAAAAAGAAACATACATACATTGTTAACCCATCTATGCTTTGTAAATCAAAAATGTTTTTTCCTAAACTTAAAAAACTTATAAATGAGTAATGTACAATCTTTTAAATACAACTTTAAAACTCAAAATTTCAATCTTTGGTTCAAAAGTTCAACTAATGTGGACTTAATGAAATAGTTGATTTAACAGCCAAAAAATCCGTGTAGAATTAAGTTTTACCATATAATCAATCAACCAATCTTAGGAACTAATTTTTTTTTTATCAAAAAAAAAAAAAAAAAAAAAAATCTTTCAATCTTTTTTTAAAAAATTAAATATCTCGCAAACCGTAAATCATTACGTGAAAAAAAAATACCATCGCAACGAGAATTAAATTATCTTTCTATAAATATGCATTGTTATATACTTTTGACGAACATTTTTGTATCGAAGATTTTTTTTTCTTCAAAATTTCCACCCAGAAAAATCATATATGATTTGTAAAAATCATCTATAATTCATTAAAATCAAATCATATATGTTTTTTACTACAAATCATATATGATTCGAAAGAATCATATGTTATTTGTAAAAATCAAATCATATGTGATTTTCACGAATCATATTATGATTTTTCTAGGCGGAAATTTAAAATAAAAAAAAGATAAAAAAAAGTCGTCGAAAAAAATAATTCGTCAAAAGTATATAACAATGCATATCTATAGAAAGATGATTTAATTCTCGTCGCTATGTTTTTTTTTTTTTTTTTTTTTTTTTTTTTTTTTTTTTTGTAGTTTGAATATTTACCGTTTGCAAGATATGTTGTTTTAAAAAAATGTGAAAAATATAAATGGATAGCTATGATTGGTTGATAGGTTCTATGGCATGTATGGGTTATTCATGGATCTCAACTCTGATTTAACAACGTTATCACTGAAAATTTTAAATTATGCATGAGAATTTTTTTGAATTTAGTTTCTGAAAATATGATTTTTTTTTAAATTTAATCTTGACATTAATATTTTTAGTATTAATAAATATTTTTATACGTTATTTGATACGTAGTACATTTTAACAAAAATTCTTTAATTGAATTATCGCATGTTATAACATTCTACCAATTACTTTTTAATTATTTTATGTTATATATATAAACATTACGGGTTTCTTTAGCAAAATTAGTTGTATATTGTAAGTTGTAAGTTGTAGACTATAAAGCTGTTAACATGAGCTATAATTTGTATTTTTTTTTCAATAAAAGTGTTTGGTAAGTTAGCTGTTAAATGTAATTATAAGATGTAAAATGACATAAAGGGACATATTTATAATTGTAAACAAATGTTTGGATAGTATATCAGTAATTTAAAATTTTAACAGCTCTAAGATATTAAGATTCATGAATCAACTTTTCATTTAAGAGCTATTTATTTAAAATAAAATATTGAAATTAATGTATCCAAATGGAGCTACTTATTTTAGAGGAGATTAGTTTTGTAACAAAAAACAAGCCCTACATGAAATACTTAACACAATATCGCAACTATAGTACTTTGCCGCTATAAAACCATGTTGCGTACTCACCTAATACTGCTTCCGTCTCAAAATTATTGTAATGAGAAAAAAATCACAAAGTTTAATAAGAATATGACACTTTAATTTTTAACCACTAAAATGAATTATTACTATATTAGATTCTCTAGTTATCACTGAATAAGAAAAATGAAAAATTATTTTAAAATGTCTTAAAAAAAATATGGATAATAATTTTGACACGGGTGAAGTAACAATTAAATTTGTTTCATATTATATTAAACAACTAAACTAGTGTGAACTTATTAAACAACTCCTCCGACAATCCTAACGTATTAACACGTTAATCCACTTATAAACGTGTATCGTAACACTAAAGTCATCAAATTTATTTGTTTAAGTAAGATTATTACATCTAAATCTCAAAGATTATCAATATTTTGGATCACACATATAAGGATACTTTAAAAAATAGAATAAAAATAAATAAAGACTATATGTAATTTCTTTTTCTTTGCACAGACCTCAGTGAAGCACTTTTTATGGGTCTTTGTCTTCATTCTTCCCCCTTATTCACGTGATCCCTTTTTTCCTTTGTAAACATTTCACATTTCAAAATATCTTTTGTAACAATAAAATCTCAAGTGAACATGTGTCTTTTCTTATTAAAAAAGAACAAAATTAAATACCCCAAAATAATAGTAGTAGTTTAATTTTTTAAGATGTACATGTACCAAAATAATTGTCTATTAGAAAATTTAATATAAAAATATTCTATTTGAGTGGTTGAAAATTAAAGTGACATAATTTTTTTTAAACTATGTGATTTTTGTGAAAATAATTTTGAGACGTAATTTGTTACGCGAAAAATTAATCCAGGTTTTATCATATCATTTTTGTTTACCAAGGAAATACATTGTAAAGTTTACTTTATATGTGTAAGGCTATTTTTTAAGATAATGATTAAAGTTGTGTATCTTGAGATTGCACATTGCCATTATTGTAAAACATCTAATCATTTATTTTATTTTAATTTAAATGTACACTCACAAAATGTACAACTTTACTTTTCATGTTCAAACTAACATGAAATGATTCTTATCCCATTTTTTACTAACATTCCAATTAAACAAAAAATAATTACTGTATTGCCTAGAAATCAAATTTGATTTTGTACAAATCATGATAGTATTACCTATTTTAATACTAGTAGTTTATAGAAATATATTTCAAATTTTTTGTTGTGTTTAAAGCTACAAGGTGAGTCAAGCCGGAATTTGACTTTTGCGGAGCTCGAACTCATCTCAAGTATTTAGCCTTAGCTCAACCACAATTTCAAGTTCGCATTCAATATTCGAGCTTGACAAAAGTTCAACTCAAGTGAGTTAGACCTTAAGTCAAGCTCGTTTCCGGTTAAACCAGTCAGATCAACCCGAGATTTATTTATTTATTTTTTCTAACTAAATATTGCATAGTTGAGTCAACAACCGTACAAAAATAAATCAATTCACATACCTACATATGGCTCTTTCCCACACTACACCAAACCAAGGCCCTTTTCCTCGAGACACACATCTCTCATTAGTACTTTTATTTTTGAACATACTAGATTACTAGTCACTACTCTTTACTCCAAGAATCTAGCCTAGTAGTAAACACATTATGACTTCATCAACTTAAACCACAAAACACTTTTTTAGATCTCATTCACTTCACAAAAAAAACACAATGCCCCCACAACAACCACTATTATTTTATTTCCACCACCTCATACCACCACTCATTTTCCTCATCACCACCATATCCTCCACCCCATGTCCACCATTCACCACCACACCACCACCCTACCCTTTCTCCAACCACCCTTCTTTCCAAGTCAAATGCTCACCACCACCTTCACTTGCTACCATCTCTATGAACCACCATAGCTTCACTATACTACACTATGACACACTCACACTCACACTCTCACCTCACCCTACTAGTACTACTACTAGTACTAACACCACTTGCACCACCTTAGCTACCATCCCAACTCAACCTATCAACTTTACTAACACACCCTTTAAGCCAAGTGACTCATTTTGCTCTAGGCTCACTTATCTCCACCCATGTCACCAAACTAACCATTCTAAGTGTGACCAATGTCCTTTTTTATGTAAAGTTGCTAAAATGCCTAGTGAGCTTATACCTTCTTGTGGATCTATTATACACCCTTCACAACTTAATAAAGAAGGGTGTCAAGATGATATACTAGGCTTTCTTGATACTTTTTTGAAATTTGGTATTGAAGTTGAGTTTCAAGAGCAAGATTCTTATTTTTTGAAATGTAAAGAGTGTAAAAGTGTTAATGGGGTTTGTGGGTTTAATTCATCTGACCCTAAGAAGAGTTTTTTGTGTTCACAAGATTTGAGTGGAAAAAAAGATGTGAAAACTAGGCCTAGGTTGAGGGTAGTAATGATGTTTTTGTGTGTACTATTTTTATGTGTTTTGTTATTTATTTTGGTGAAAAAGTATGTTAATAGGAAAATTAAGACACCGGCGGAAGACGCGGCAGTGGTGTACTTGCATAGACACCGCTCTGCTAGTCTTCTTCCGCCGGTGTTTACTTTTGATGAGCTACAATTAGCTACAAATAATTTCGACCCTAGTCGAAAAATAGGAGATGGGGGGTTTGGGTCGGTTTACATTGGTCATTTTCAGGATAATAAAGTTTTCGCGATTAAGTATTTGCACAAACAGAATCCCACGTCGAATTCATTTTCGACAAAGTCATTTTGTAACGAAATACTGATTTTGTCGAGTTTGAATCATCCGAATTTGATAAAGTTACACGGGTATTGTAGTGATCCGAGAGGGTTACTATTGGTGTACGAGTACGTACCCAATGGGACCCTCTCGGATCATTTGCATTTACACGCCCAAAAGAAAAACAAGTGTATATTAACGTGGCAGCTTAGAGTTGACATCGCCTTACAGATTGCAACGGCTATAGAGTACCTGCATTTTAATGTTGTACCACCTATAGTCCATAGAGACATTACGTCGAATAATATATTCATTGATAAGGATATGATTGTTCGTGTTGGGGATTTTGGGTTATCTAGGTTGTTAGATCCGGGTTGTGTCTGGACCGGGCCACAAGGGACTCCGGGGTACTTAGACCCCGACTATTATAAGTCCTTTCGGCTAACAGAAAAAAGTGACATATATAGCTTTGGGGTCGTGTTGTTGGAGTTAGTAACGGGTATGAGGGCGGTTGATGGAAGGAGGGATAAAAGGGAGATCGCGTTAGTTGATATGGCAGTTGGGAGGATACAAATGGGGTTGCTGGAAGAAGTGATTGATCCGCGTTTAGCAGCTGTTGATAGTAGTAGTGTGGCTGCAATGGCTGAGCTTTCGTTTAGGTGTGTGGCTGCGGATAAGGATGATAGACCGGATGCTAGGGAAGTTGTGGCAGAGTTGAGGCGGATAAAGGGCCGGGTGAGGGGTGCAGTGGGTACAGTACGGGCATTGGCTTCGAGTAATGTAGTCGTTCCTGATGGTGTGTTGTGAAGGTCTGAGGAGCACACATCATTTTGTCAACAACAACATACCCAATCCCGCCGAGGTTGGGCGTAGAATGTAGACACATCCTACCCCTATCTCACGATACACCCGAAAGTAAGGAGACTGCTTTCAGGAAGACCTTCGGCAAGGGAAAGTGTGAGCACAACATTTTGTAAAATGTAATTTTTCTTTTTTGTAACTATTGCTGTAATGTTTTTTTTTTTTTTTTTTTTGGTTAGTATTTTACTTTGAGATGTTACAGATTTGAATGTACATATACTAGTACAAATTTTGTATCATGATGTGTATAGAATGTGATTCACTCGTGTGCTGGAGTTTAATTATTTAGGTACCATCCTGACAAATTTTGTTTTTTTGCTTTCTGAATTCTTTAGAAAATAATGTTCAATAAGTGGATTTTGTCTTTGATATCTTATAAATTAGTTGTTGTAACGTGGTCACTTGTGCTATATGTAATAAGAAATGATTGCAACACGATAAACGAATGTATGTTTAGGCTGGGAGGTGTGGGCTACGCGGTAGCCGTATGGCAAGCAACTTTGTTCACATAGTTGTATCGGCTTAACTGCTTGAGGCGACCCAATTTGGATAAAGCCAGTCAGTTTTAAACTTTGTTTGCGAAAATGGAACTGGATTATTAGTACCCAATATGAAGTCAACCAGATCTTTTATTTCAGCTCGACACTATGCAGCCTATGCCGCTATGGTGAAAGGTAAAAACAGCAAAAGGCGTTTGCTTACTGTGGTGATGAATCAAACATATGGGGTAATAATTGACTCAGTTTGATATTATTATTCTCCACATACTGAAAATGACATAAGATAGTAGTAGATCGCTTAGCGCCTGGACTCATCTTCATTGAGGTGATCTTACTAATGCAGCCATTCACGGAAGCCAATCAACTCGGTTGTAGTTACATACAAAAGAACGGAGGCATGTCTTCGGTTTGTGAACCAAGTCTTTCTTTTTTGGTTATGACTCGTGCGAGTTCCTTAACCGTCTTCCATCTCTTTCGACTTTCTTAAAATTTTGGTAAAAAGATAAAAACATGTTAAAAAAGAGGTCCTACCGGGAGTCGAACCCAGGTCGCTGGATTCAAAGTCCAGAGTGCTAACCACTACACCATAGAACCTTTGTTGACTTCTTTTCACTTTTATACTATTTAATACCAACATGTGAAAATGAACTGGTAAAGTTCATCATGATAATCAGGCAACTAAGCGATGTCACTTGCAAGTTACAAATGCTTAACACATTCATAAAAGTTGGTATTTGTTCAAGCAATAATCACTAGCTAGCTTGATTTGTCGAATGCTTCTCTCGGCTCTCATGACTAGACATTGTATGGGTTCTACCGCATCTGAATCATTAAGAACCAACAACGAAGTTATGCTTTGTTAAGTTTAGTCAGTTGACTTGTTTTATATCAGGTTGTTTATTGTTTTGAGCTTATATTTCTTGTAAGAAATGGGGAAACAAGTACAAAACTGAAACAATCCTTAGATCATATGATCAACTAAATTTAAAACCAGCATAAAATCAAGTTTATCGACAGTATACTCGGCTAAGCAAAATGTTTCTTTTTAAGAAAAACATGACTCACTCGAAAATAACATAAACTATAAGCCAATAACGCCACCACATCCAACATTGTCTACCTCATTGGCTCATTCACGTCGTTTTAGATATTAGAAACTCGATAGTCTGTGAGTTAGGAACTAGACTTGGTATCTCATTTAACTATATTGACTGACCCATGCTGATCTGAAACTATGTATTATATTTGAATATGAAGCAAAATATGGGGTTTTTGGAATAATCTTCTGTTTCGAGTCAAGGTGGGTCCATAACAGTCTCACTTGGTGTAAAATAAGCCAACATGCTCACAATAGAGTTACGAAAAATGACAGTAGAGGCTATAAAACTACAGCAAGTCTTACTTGGGTCACCTAACTTTTGAACTGGTGTCACTTGCGTAAAAGTCTTAATTGGGTGACCTAACTTTGAACTGGTGTCACTTGCATCAATCTGAGCAAATGTATGTCATAGTTTTTGCACTAAGAATATAAAGATTTTAATGTTTATAATAATCATTGCACAAGAGAGATGTAAGCGAACGTTTAAAGATTTTTCATTTCAGACTCATCTTCAGAAACTTGTAAAGAAATGAATTTGGTAGCTGTACACAATTTGAAAAGATTTTCATTATCATAAGGGATCATGATTCAACGCTAACATGTGATAATTCAGGTTATCGATACCGTTTAGCCTAATACAACATAAGATCTGCTCTGGCAACTCCTCTTGTTTGTTTCCCTGTTAAATATAAGTTGACCATTAATTTCAAACTTAGACGAATACGAAATGGTAAAGAAAGTATAAAATGAAAGCTAATCAAACCAAGATGTAGATAAACACGTAGGTGCTTGCCTGAATTGTGAGGCCGAAATCCAAGATGCAACTCTTTAGTCTATCTTGAAATGCTTCAAATCCTTTTCTGGAAATGTAGCTAAATTTGTGCATATCTAAATCAATCTCGAAGTAGTTATCCCCCTGAAACATTTACACTAGTGTTATACAATGGCAACAATCATTAAGGTATAGCGAGTATAATAATGCCTCTTAGAAAGTCAAATTAGAGGCGGATCCAAATGGTACTTGGAGTATGTGCGTACATACTTTGAAACGATCATACGCATAGATAACATAACACAAATGGTATGAGATACAAATATCATAGTAGTAGAGTGGCAAAATGGGTGGGTTGGACAGGTTAGAGCTATCGGTCAAACAAGTCAAGTCAATATATGGGTACTTTTGTACCAGCCAAAAAGGAATGGGTTGGCCCGAAACAAATTTTTCCACGAAATATTGGATTTGTACAGATAGTTAGCTCATATGCATGAGAAAATGGTATATGTTCACCATTGCTGAGAAACTTACTTGGTAGAATTCATGTTGTGGGCGTGAGAGCACGGGTTTCTCGTTATACGCGTTCATGATCTTCCTCTCTGGTGCATTTAGTTGAAGCTCGTCTACATTTACAACACGGCCCAATATCTTCAACCTTTCACGGAATGGTACTAGTGTATCTAGAGGGAAACCTTTGACTTTTTCTATTTCATCATCAAGGACCCTCTGTTTCAAAACAAATTAACTTGACATGAGTTGAAGAAATGTGATACTCCGTAAAATTATTTGCGCAATAAGATATTCTGCATCTTACCCTCATGTTGTCTTGAAATTGGGATGAGAGTTCTTTAGAGTAGCTATCAGAAAGCTTAAAGTATAAAACAAAACTCATTCCTTCACCGTCAATTTCACCTTGGAATAAGGTAGTAGGATACAACGGAATCTGTTGTACAAAACAAAAGAATGCCGTTGCAACAGGCAAAGCAGAATGAACGATAATTGTTAAGGCTATTTTGTATGCATTAAAAAGGGGAGGTGATCTTTAGACCAAAAACAGTTTGATTTGTACACAAAAATTTATCTAAACTTGACAAGTTAGTCCTACCCATTAGAAAAAGGGACGAAAAACTTGTATGATGCTTGAGTGTAAAAAAGACAATTAATGTGAATTACAGACCCATTTACCCATTTGGTCCGTTAGAGGAAGAAAATAACCCAAATCGACCCATTCAACAGCAAACGGGACGAAAGTTCCAACTTAAGATAAAAGCAAAAGGACCACTTCAACGAAATGTGATCAATAAATAACCACAATTATTGAAAATGTTAACTGTCATGGAGAACGAAAAGCTGAATGATACGAAGTACCTGAATATTTACAACAAGAATTGGTGGAAGTTCTGCAGAAGAAGGACCAACAGCAGGAAGTTTCACAAACCGAGCAATATGATCAATTTTCCGCTGAGATAAAAACACATCAACTCCAAATGGATAATATGCTGCATAATTAGGCGCATGCTCTTTCTTTTTATCCCTGTAAACCCGATGTGACACAAAATCAAGTCCAATAGTTTGAGACAAAGAATTTGAGAATTAGTGAGAAGAATATACCGAGTATAATTTAGTTACCTAAAATAAGTCTTCCCTCGTACTTTGAAAATACTTGGTTCAACATGTGACCAGGAATCAAGCACTTTTTTCTCTGCTGGGCAGAAAGGTACTTGTGAACCAGCTAACGGCCTTTCTAGACGGTTTTTTGAAGACCCTAAGAGGGTATCAGAAATAGTGTTAACTTATGACAATCGAATAATGACACGTGCCTAAAGACATACAATAAATTGAAAGGCGAAATACTCACAGATAATGGCACTAGGATTTCCATCTTTTAGTTTAAAGGAAAGTTTATGCGCAAATTTTTTCCTAGTATTTGGTGGACTATTAGAGCTTAACGATCTTCTTTTCTCAACAGGTGGAACTGTATTAGCAAGACACGGTAAGCAATTGCTAGGAATTATTCCACAGTCTAACAAACCACTTTCAGTTCCGGTATTATCATCAATGGTAGATGATATTTCGTCAAGGTAAACAGGTTTCACTTCGTTTGTAGGTCCATTGGATTTTGACTGGATGTCAATGTCTTCTGGATGCACTGAACTTCTGCGCACCTCAACGCTTGGCCTAGATGCACCATCAGAGCCGTTTAGTGACGATACATCTGCAGGTACATGAACTCATAAGATGAAGTCCGTTACTAGTAAAATGAAATTGTTTTGAAGAGATAAATTTGGATATACCATCGAGAGCGCTATGGAAATCTTCATCGCTGCAGTCAGATTCAGGAACTGCAGCAGTGTCATACCAGAACTCTTCTGCGCTACCTGCTGATACATAAGATGAAGAATCAGATGAGATAAGTATGAGGAAGCCTGATGCATTGCTTATATAGAAAATAAAAAAAAATTAAATACGGAGAATTACATAACATGTAGACTGTACAAGTCGTATCAGAAGTACAAATTACATGTTTAGAAAGAGGATACTACTTGCCTAGAAATATAAATCGTAACAAGAGATCTCACTGAATTGTGCATAATGGAATTATTATGATGTTAGTGTGACCAATAAGCAGAATACTTAACAGCATCCTGACTCAACAAACATTTCAAGAAGCATAGTTTCAAAAACGTCATAACAACTAAAAGTATAACCGAAACAGAACTTAAGAAGGGTGTTTAACGTATTTCAACTATCTTCACATTCAGAATTTACACAAGCACACACGTCTGAGTTTTCTCAGATAACTAATGCTTCCTGCTCACTTAAAATTAATAAGATATTTTTTACTGTCATCATCTTACCTGAACGGGTAACAATGAAGAACAGAACACATAACACAGCATATAGTATAAAATCTTACCTATTTAATACTGTCATCATCTTAGCATTCGACTTTATACAGCTCACCCTTCAACTACAACTATTATAAAGATTTATAGAAGTACACTCATGGTTCAAACTTAATACTAGCAAATAACACCAAGTAATAAAGTGTTGAAAATTAAGTGCATATCAGTTCTGCATTTGCAAGCTATTAGCGGGGTGTTTTAGGATTGCGTTTGCAAAGCTGCTTACTTTTAACAAGCAGGTCCTTTACCTGTTTTTTATAACTGGTCTGGCTACTTTTTAAAAAATTGCCTTTCATGTCACTGAAAACGTAATGCATGGTTGTAAAACTCGTTAGGTGAGTGATCGGCTACCTTGTAGAGAATAATCCGCCTAAGCCCGGAGTACTCAGATTGTAAAAGTTGAGAATTATATGTATGGCATGTTCATATGACCATAGAAATATTTTAGAAACATTAACCATTTAACCCAATTATTGAAATACCTCTGACCAACTTTTGGCCGAGTTGACCAAGTTTTGTTGGCAGATCGCCATTTTAGCGAGTAATCTACTTAGCCTTGTAATCCTTGTTTAATAACACTGACGTAAATAATCGCTATTTTCAAATGTTTTTCCGAACACTATTTTCTGATTATCTGCTTCCAAAGTCCAAATGCAGTAACTAGATAAACCAACTCAAAACATAACCCCAAACACCGTCTAGGCCTAAAACGAAATTTAAGAAACTAGCTCTTATAAATAAATACCTGACCTAATTCACTCACATTAACTCAAACTACTCATTATCCACCTTCAGGTAGTTTATATTTAACCATACACAACTATATACTTGAGCTTATTTGTTTTTGGCTGAGTGGGTGTTTGTTTAAGCTTATATGTGGGCTCATAAGCTTATTTTATTTCTGTTTATATTTAATAAGCCCCAATTTTCTGGCTTATTTTGAGTTTTGACATTCATGGCTTATGTAAGTTTATCATATCATAATAAACTTATATAAGCCCACAAGTCTCAAAAATAAGCCGAGAAATTAGGGCTTATGAAATATAAGCCGAGAAACAAATAAACTCATAAGCCGCCTATAAGCTTAAACAAACACCCCCTTATGTTTCATATGCTCAATATTTTCGGCTTATTTTTCAACTTGTGGGCTTATATAAGTTTGTTTTCACACAATAAAAGCCCGTATGTCCCAAAATAAGCACACACAAAAATGAGGCTAATAGGGTGTTTGTTTCGGCTTATTTGGTTTTGTGCTTATGTTTTATAAGCTTACTTTTTGTGGCTTATTTTGAAACTTTTCGGCTTATATAAGCTTATTATGACATAATAAACTTGCCGAAAAGTTTTAAAATAAGCCAAAAAAAAGTGAGTTTATGAAACATAAGCCCAAAACCAAATAAGTCATAAGCCGACTATATAAGCCGAAATAAACACCCACTAAGCACTAAAAAAAAAAAAAAAAAAAAAAAAAAACGTATGAAATATATAAGCCGAAAATAGATAAGCCCATAAACAAACATGAGTACATGAACTAGTAAAACATCAACATGCACATAATGAAACCCGTCAAGATTTACATGCATACGAAAATATTTGAGTTACCGGATGTGACAACAGTTGATTGATCAGAACATCTAGATTTGACGTTGTTCTTGCGTTTCCTGAACTTGTTCTTTTTCTTGTCGGATGACTTGATGCATTTGTCCGGTGATGACAGACAAGCTCCCATCTCCGGTTACTTATATAACGATCATAACATGTCTGAAATCCAAATGATGATTAGATGAATGTGTTTGTGTGTGAGATATTGTAGGTGTAAATTTTGTGGAAGGAGAAGAAAAAGAGGAAGAGTATTAAAGAGGGAAAAATATAATGCAAAGTCAAATTCAAGAATCTTGCTTACAACAACCCATCTTTCTCCCCCTTCCTTCTTCTATTTATATTCCAATAAACTTTACCCGAGCAATGTGGTGGCGGGTAATGTTTGATTATATTTTGCGTTATTTGGTTACATGTTTAGCTGTCTTCATGCTTTATAAGTAGATATATTAGAGATGTTTAAGCCAAATAATTTTAGTTTTAACAATCAACTACTTCCTAACAAACTTCTTAACCAACTTGCTTCCTAACCAACCTGCTTCTAACCAATTAATTTTGAAATAAGCAAGTAAAAGTCTGAATTTTAAGTCTTTTTAATTATATAATAGTCTCAAATACATTATATAGTAGTATAGATATAGATACTAATAGTTTTTTAGTTTTTAATTAATTCACACACGTCGAGTATTAATCATCTTATATTCAATTTGAACATGAGAGGTCATTTAAAATTAATGTGAGTAGGGGAATAAAATAAATTATCAATTGTGAGTCTTTTGTTTGATCAAAAAAATAGTTTTCATTCATAACAAACTAACATGACTTCTCATGTTCAAATAGAACATGAGATGATCTCAATCCATCAAGACACTTTGATATATGCATTAGATATATAAACTGCATATACATTAGAGTGTGCAAATAAAACTTTAGAGTGTGCAAATAATTTCCTTTTTTTAAAGAAAAAATATTGATCTTGCTACGTGTTTTAGAATATCACTTAAAGAAAAGAATCGAAAGAAAATAAAAAGAAAATAATTGTGTTATCGAGTATCACTTAAAAAAGTGATTTAGTTTGATTTGGTAAAAGTGCATTAATTCATTATGAATGCATTTAATACACATTTATTAAACATATAAGTTAATTAATTATGATTTTTATTAAATAAGCATAACATTTTCTTATTTAATCAACTAAAGAAATGCATTGAGTAAATTGATTAAACAAACCTTTATATATTATTTAAAAATAAAATAAAGTCTATATTTTAACATTTAAAAAACAGTCCTACAACACAAGATAAGCTACAATGAAAAAAAAAGATTTATGTTGTATTCTCGAATTAGAGTTAATGGATAAAAAAATGAAAAGGGAAATAATAAATGTATTCTCTAGTAACACTTATGGAAAAAAAAATTAAAAGGAAATGAAAGTTAGTGTATTTTTGTTGATTATTAGAGTAAAGTGTTTCTTTCAAATTTTATAGGAAAATGTTTATTTTACATTTTTTTGTCTTTAATAACAAAACTCAAAAAAACATTGTTAAATTTTTTAATTGAGCTTTGGTCGAGTATACAACGAAATCGTTTTGCTAAGATGTTTTCCTAAATATAGATTGTGTTTTTGAGTTTTGTATACTCAATACCTTAAGATGTTTTCCTAAATACTAGCAGGGTACCCGCGCGTTGCAGTGGCGGATACCCTGAAATAATTTTTTTCGATTACTAATGTATTTTAGTTTATTATGTTATTTTTGACAATAAATTTACGGATATAAAAAATTTCGTATAACCCGTGCCCGTTCGGGCTCGAACCTGTTGCCCGTGCTTGTTCAGGCTCGAGCCCGTTTGGTCCGCGCTCATTCGGGCTTAAACCCATTTGGTCTGTTGCCTGTTCGGGCTTGAATATTTGTATAATGTGCTTTATTATTTGTAGTAGTGAAATTTAATGCAGGAATTGTGTTTAATTTTGTTATACAATAAGCTTGATAATTTGTATTTTCTTATGTAAGGGGTGTTTTAATAACTGTATTAATTGTATTTATTGACTAGTTAAATAATTGACTACATTAAATAGCATTAATGTGGTGTTTTGTTGTACACTATGCTTCTTGTCTTGTACGTCTAAAAATTATATGCATTAAAGTGTTGTACATTATGTTTCTTATCTTGTAAGTAGTAGTCATTATAGTCATTAATAACATTGACCATTTTAATAGTATTAATGTTGTAAGTCTGAAAATTACATCATGCTTATTTTGTTGTACATCATGCTTATTTTGTTGTAAATCTAAAAATTGGTTGTAGCTATTGTACATTGTGCTTAAATTGTTGTAATTTTTTGTGAAGGGACGTTTTTAATAGCATTAATGTTGTTTGATAGAATTTTGGTCTTAAAATGACAGCACGCTATATTTTGTTGTATAATATGCTTACTTTGTTGTAATTCTGAAAATTGAGTGCATTAAAGTGTTGTAAACAATGCTTAATTTCTTGTAACTCATAAAATATTGAAGAGAGAGTCATTTATGCTTTATATGTAGTATAGATAAATTGGATAGAAAAGAAGACATACATGTCTTATGCTAAAAAAACTGTGTTAGAGTTTTATGCTAAATAATTACGTGTATTATATAGTGACTAATAGCTTGAAACGACACGTTTATAATATTATGTACTTCATAGTAATTCACATGGATGTTTTTTTGTTTTGAATATTTTACAAATCACAGTAACTTAATTAAATTAAAGTTTTATCACATTAGTGATCGATTTTTTTTGTTCGTATGTTGTAAGAAACTTAAATTTGCTAAAATGTTGAAGGCATCATGGTGGAACTTAGGATGGTGGCAGTGGGAGCGGCATGACCATACCGCCGGTGAACACCGCCGCCACCTAGGCAGTATGGCCAGCGGCATGGCTTCAGCGGTGATATATGATTCGGAGGTATGGAGCGGTTTGAAGCAAATAGATCTGTTGGAATATTAAAAATTTGACCGTTTGTCCCATTTTGTTACCGTTGGGGTGTGACTATAGATGATAACAAAATAGCAGCAGCTAAGTTATTAGCAACATTTGAATCATGGGTCTTTTTGTTAAGGATCGCTTGTGGGATTACAAATCTTGAAGATGATGTTCTTGAGGAGGATGATTTGAGGGTTTTGGGAGTTGGGGTTGAAAGTAAGATATTTGAGCCAAATAAACTAGAAGCCATTGATGGATTTAGTTGGAAATGAATGATTAAATGATGGAATTTGGAGTGTTTATATGTGAAGGAAGAAGGGGTGTCATGCAGCAACGAAAGCCATTGGTTTTCTGGGAGTTTGAGTGATGGATTGGGTTGTACATACGTTTATTTATGAAAATAAAAAAATAAAATTAGTTGGGAGGTATGAAAAAGTCATGGTTGCTGCTAAAAATTGGTTGGGAGGTATGAAAAAAGTATGAATGAGGTGGAATGATATTATTGGTGGATTTGGGAGGTATGGATGATTTCGAAAGCATGACTGCCACCCTTCTTAGAAGGGACCAAAGGGGCTGTGGCTTCTTCAAATTTTTTGACTCTATGTACATTTTATATCGTTTTTATATATGGTTATTTTTAATACGAAATTTCAAGATAGTGTATATCGGCCTTCATAAAATAAATATTTTTCAAGTTGGCCCTCACGAATAACATTCAAGAGACATGTTGTTGTTATCTTTTGATTTTAATAAATCAAAATGTTTAAAGAAAAATTCAATATTTTTGGAGTAATAATTTAATTCACAACTGTATCCATCTATTCAGTAGTTATAGCTAAAAACATATCAAAAGTTTGTTCACAATATGATACTATACATTATCATTATTTACTATATAATATAATCCAAAATTCTTCCATTTCATTATATTGATATGGTAGAGTAATTGTTTTTTGTTATCACAAAATAAATAAAAATGAGTTATTAAGTTATGACTAAATTATTACTGAAATTTAGGACTGAATAAATAATTGAGATGGGATCCACTGGTGGGAGCCACGTTTGATGATCATCATCTGGCCAGGCGTGAACGTGTGTTTGAATGTGTGTGTGGCTTGTGGGGCCACATTGATCACATTGTAGTATTTTTTTATGCATTAAATCAGCCAAAGTTTTCGCAAAAAAGAAAAACATAATCCAAAACATCAAAATTTTGAACTAGTAGCTTTGATATTTCATAATAAAAAATAATTTGTAGGCCTAACTAATGTACAAATGTGATTGGTGAAAATAAAAAATTGATTGGTAAATTATGATGAGAGAGAGAATTTGTGTATAATACTTGTCAAAATATAATTGTATTAGACCTGTTTGTAGGTCCGTTTAGTATGTCTATTTATCACTACTTTTTGCGAAAAGGTTCTGTGTTTGAGCTTATTCTTTTTGAACGACGGATTTTATTAAAGCTCTAGCAAAAAGCTAAAAATAAAATAATTACAAAGAAATAAGCAAAAGTTTTTATTAACCAAATTACCCAAATAAAATTTGCTTTGCATCTAAATCTACACCAAGTAAAGGAGCGAGCCACTATATCATCAAACATGAAGTATGTCGACCGGATGTTGGAACCAAACACCACTTTGTTACGATCGTTCCAAACAAATCACCACATGATATAGAACACCTATTCCAAAATCTACTTGATAGTAGATGAAATACGAGGATTCTTGAGCCAAGACCACCAATCCTCATATGAAAACAATAACTCTGACAAATTAAAATCCCACCAAGTAGCAATCTTTTGATAAATATCTCTGACAATGGAGCATGAAAAGAAAATGTGACTAGAAGATTTAACTGTCCTGTTACAAATCGGAAAAGAAATGGTGTCGAGCTCCATTCCTCTTCGAGATAGATTAAGGCGAGTCTAAGTTTATTACTAATGATCTCCTCCTAGGATTTAATACGAGTCATAAGGCCGCCAACTTTAATACCTAAATAAGTGAAGGGAGGTTTAAGAGTCAAACAACCAACATTCTGGGCTGCTAGATCAACTTTGCAATCATCCACTGCTAAACCCATTAGTTTGCTTTTGTACATGTTGATACGCAGACCTGAAGCACGGAAAAAAAAATCCAAAACATGCGTAATGGTACTAATGTTTCAGTCACACCATTGCCCCTAAAAAAACACGTCATATGCATAAAAAATAAGAAACAATTGCAGAGATGAATCTAGCAAAGCTCCTTTGAATAAACTGGCTTTTACCACATTAGTGAAGTCTTTCCATAACAAAAATAAATAAGAATGGAGATAACAAATCTACCTGTTTGAGGCCTTTGTAGAATTGGAACTCACTTGTAGGGCTTCCATTAACTAGAATCGAGTCCCAATTTAGACAACTTTAAATCCAATCACACCATCGATCACAAAAACCGAATTTCTTGAAGACATAATCCAAATAGTCCTGACGAATGGAATCAGAAGCTTATTCTTTTGCTTATATAGTTTCATTACGTGCTTCATAATATTTTTTTTAAAGAAACTTACGAGTGTGTAAGCTTACTATTTACATATTAAACTTAGATAATTCCACTAATTTTCAAACAAGCTAAAAAGTGAGCTTTTGAAGCATAAGTCAGATTATAAGTTTATTAAAACACTTTGTACTTATCTGAATAAGATACTTCACAAAAAGAAAATGATATTCCTTTCTATTTTTTTTTTCTTACATATCACTTACTTTCATGAAAAAACAAGCGAAAATATCAATGAATTAAGTTAATAGATTAGTGCATTAAACTTGTTATATGGTTGTACGGATAAAATGGTAAGCAACCACATCAAGTGAATAGAGACTTTCTTCATACCAAAATTATTATTATCAGACAAAAAACATACTTTATAAGAAAAGTAAAATCATTACAAATTTCAAGTAATCAAATAGGTACAAGTTAACCGCCCCCCCCCCCCCCCCCCCCCTTGTAGGGAGGGTTTATGGAAGAGATGTTGCCGCCGCCTGTACTGTCTGCAATAAAACTTGTACATTTTGAATAAAGTAGGCGGACCCCCAATGGTAGGGAGGGTCCGGTTAACACAACCCATCAAATATCATACTTACCAGCTAAACACTTTTTTAATTGGTTGACAAAATACAGGAGATTCTTTTATTATTTTTGAGCATTTTAAAATAAAAATGAGTATAATTTTGAGCCGGATAAAATATTAAAAGTTAAGTTATATTACCTATGAATAAATAGTTTCGATAAAATATTAAAAGTTAAGTTATATTACCTATGAATAAATAGTTTCGATAAAATATTAAAAGTTAAGTTATATTATCTATGAATAAATAGTTTCTTCACATTTAAATTAACTTATTTTGTGACAAAACAGTCAAACATATCAACTTTAATATGATTGAAAAGGAGTGAGTTGTGATTTTTCTCAGCTGTCGTTCACCAAAAAGAAGTTTATCCACGCCTTTTTTTTTTTTTCATTAATATCTTCTTTTTTTTTTTTTTGAGCAAATTCATTAATATCTTGAAACATACTCATTCAAATAAGGTCAAAAACGAAACCTTTGACATTTCAATGATTCTTGAATCAAGT
Organism: Artemisia argyi; assembly: GCA_030686995.1. Lineage (NCBI taxonomy): Eukaryota > Viridiplantae > Streptophyta > Magnoliopsida > Asterales > Asteraceae > Artemisia > Artemisia argyi. The sequence goes on from CM060683.1 coordinate 181,932,680, forward strand.
AAAATATTATGAAAAATTATTATCATTTGATGTGTGTGTATGTCATAATCATTTTTAGTTATTCTATTATTCCCATTTTAATGTATATTTTATCACCAAACATGCATGATTAATTTGAGTAAGAGATTCTATAAAAAGAATCTATGTATCATAAGATTCACCACAACTAGCTTTAAATAACTCTAAACAATAGATAACGGTTTTAGCACAAAGGCAAACACGACACGCTACATTTAAACAAGTTTTCAGGTGTACACTAGTTATCTATATTGCATGTTTAATCACGCAATAAAAAGTATGTTGCAGAAAAAATATAGTTCTGAGATAACGAGGAATCGATTAAGCATTCTATAAGTCACATTCTTTTTGGTGAGAATATGGAGTAGTGAAAAAGAAATCTAGTAAACTTACAACAAAAAGTATAAATCAATATCAAACAACACAAAGGTTTGGTGAGAATAATGCAAAACAAGAAACGTGTAGTTATTCCAAGTTTGTTTGATTATGACAAGAGTAGAAAATTAGTAGTTCTTTTTTTACAAGATAGAAACAGATAAACGGATGAGATTTTCTTAATTCAGATAATATGAGGTAGTGGCGGAACTAGAACATTTTTTAGGGGGGCCGAATTTATTTTGAGGGGCCAAATCGAAGATTTGTTTGTAACCTCAACAAAATTACCTCTTAAACATATAATATTTACACTAGGTGCCGTAAATTTTAAGGAGGCCGGGACCCTCCCCTGCCCCTTCATAGGACCGCCCCTGATATGAGGAGAGCGAATCTTTCTGACTCTGGTTCTAAAAAAGCTCACGGTAAATTATGACAATAGTAGTAACCACAACAATATTGCCCAAGAGTTAAGATCCATTAAGAACCCATACATGTCATAGAACCTATCAACCAATCATAGCCACACATTTATATTTTTCATTTTTTTTTTCAAAACAACATATCTTGCAAACGGTAAATCTTCAAGCTACAAAAAAAAAAAAAAATATCATCGCGACGAGAATTAAATGATCTTTCTATAGATATGCATTGTTATATACTTTCGACGAACTTTTTTTTCGCCCAGAAAGAATCATATATGATTCGTAAAAATCATATATGATTCGATTCTTCGAATCATATATGATTCTTGCGAATCATATATGATTTTTCTGGGCGAAAAAAAATTTCGTCGAAAGTATATAACAATGCATGTCTATAGAAAGATAATTTAATTCTCGTCGCAATGGTATTTTTTTTGTAGCTTGACGATTTACGGTTTGCGAAATATTTAAGTTTTAAAAAAAGGGTGAAAGTTTATTTTTTTATTTTGATAAAAAAAATGAGTGACTAATATTGCTTGATGGGTTCAATGGTAAAAGTTGAATATATAAAGAACTTTTGGCTATTGGCCAATCTCATTTTCCACAAGGTATGAAAGAGGTGATATATGGATAGCTTTACCTTTACCTAAAGGTAAAGAAGCGGCTTCCAGAAGACCTTGGTCTTTTTGCAAGAAGTGAGTATCGAACCCTTTACTTTAACTTATCCGAGTATTTATGACAATAGTAGTAAGTTAGTTGTTTTTTACAAGTTAAATAAAAACGGTAAAATCACATTCAATGTAAAAACTCACCTACCCATGTAAAAAACTTTTCAACCAACTTACATACGTGAAACAAAGCATTAATTTGCAATAAATTGAACCATAAATGGGTGCTTTACTGCTTATTCAAACCAGTACTTTCATGTGTTGTCATAGCCAATGTGTAGTTGTGTAGTCTAAAGCCACTCTACTGCTAAAATAGTGATCATTACATCAAGAGTTCAAGAGCCTTCAAAATTCAAATGCCATTAACTATTTGATCCAATTGAAACAATAGTTTGTAACAAGAAAAATATGCAAGTATGTATTTAATTTTTGATCAGTGTAACACCAATTCTACTGAAAATAAACCTTGATCATGGACCGATGGACCTAACTTCTACATTCGAATGTTGTCGCTGGACTTTTGTTAATCGTGGCGATAATGCGGTTACACATGGTATTGCTAGATGGGTATTAGAAGATATTGTAAGTTCTGTTGTGGATGGCCTTGTACATCACGAGTCAAGTATTTGTGCAATCGCTGATGCTACTAGATTTTAAGTTTTATATCATTCTCTTTATCAAAATTACAAATAAAAATAAACCTTGATCACCAAAACGAGTCACATAAATTTTGACCACACTAATGAAGCTAGAAGGATGATGTTGTTGTACATACATAGAGTATTATTTAATTTTGGACATGCTTCGTACCAAAAAGAGGTGTAATAGCTGGCCATGGTCCCTTTTCAATGTTGTTACCATGTATCACATAGTAAAAAACTATACTGCATAAGTAAAATGATACCACTGGAGCATTAGTCCAATGGATGAAGCTCTCGTGTTTGAGTCAATAGACCCGGGTTCGAGTTTTATCCTTAGCATTTGCTTCAGATAAGTTCCCGCATCCGCAAAACCTATGGACACACTGAAGAGACTTTGTGGAATAAGAGATCGGGGGTCGAGTCTAGGCTCGTCTCACTCCAGGTGGTGCTCCTCTGTAGAGGCTTTGTGGAATAAGAGATCGGGGGTCGAGTCTAGGCTCGTCTCACTCCAGGTGGTGCTCCTCTGGCTAAGAGAGTTGTCGGATCTATTCCTTGCGGGGTGGACAATGGCTGATGTCAAAAGACACCCGAGATCAGAGTGTTCCCGTCAATCTACATCTTTTATGAAATAAGTAAAATAATCAAAAGAACAAAATCAATGACGAAACAATATCCACAAATAATGAGCGACAAAAAAAGCGTGGATTTAAATGCCAACAATTATTCTAACATGTGATATTGTAGTACTTACATTATTTGGTACATCACAATAATTGTTCATATACAATTATACAGGGCCAGCTAAAACGCACCAATTATCATCCTATCGTTATCATTGTACCTGACTATGATTTTCATTATATGATCATTGAATATCGTCTCATTTGGTGCATATAAACAGACTAATTACACATATTCCAAAATGAAACACTAGAAAATGATAGTATGTGATTCTGTGCAATTTACGAAGTTACAATTATTTGGTTGACTGCGAAAAGCTTTGTAACATTCGATAAGATCAAACCCGAGACTGATAAGATGGTATCACATGATCTTGAGGGACAGATAGTACTTAATAATGTTTAACTATGACATTGTTTTCCTTGTTTGTTTTTATAATTTTTGAATTTTGAGTTATATCATTTTGTGTGAAAATTACTGGAGTATCATAATTGATTCCATATTTGTTCATGAATGTGAATTATTTTGACTAGTAGCTAAGTATGAAAAGAAAAAATAAAAACTATATATCATGAGAAAACCAAATTTGTACCCATGTTTCGCTTAGGTTTAATTAACTATTTTTAAACAAACTTTAATCATACACAAATTTATGCCTTTCAAAAAAAAAAAAAAAAAAAATACACAAATTTAAAATCAACTCAAAGTTCCAAACTTCCAATACATATTGATTATTGGGTACATCAGATTCTTATAAAACTCAAGAAACTTTAAGTAAATAGGCCCGGAATGTTGTGGGCAAGTACAAAAGGTTTTAAACAGAGCCTAACTCCTAACTAAAATGCAAAAACCAAGCCCAAATTAAGAACCCAAAAACGTCCACAGATTTATTGAAAACGGAGTTGATTTTTAAGGGAACTCATTTTGCACAATTTTGTATTATATTAGCCGAATACTTGCGCAAAGCAATGTTGTATAGCGAAAATTAGTTATATATGTGAACTTTTTGGTTTTTGTGTGACATTTAGACTTTGGCGCAGAGGTTTTTGGAGCTTTTTGTGACGATGAGGGGTGAGCAATGAACTTTTTAATTTTTTGTGTTCGTTTGACAACAGAGCGGTGAGCTTTGCTATTTTTTAAGAAAGGTCATTTTTCCAATGCTTCTTTATAAAGCTGTGAGCAGTGAGCAGTGAGCTGTGGTTACAGCTCACAGCTTACTGCTTCTGCTCACTGATATTGCTCACAACTACTTTTGCCAAACATAGCCTTAATGCAACAATTATGGGTTCAATTTGTACTTATTACGAGAAAAAAAAGTTTATGAGTTATTAAAAAAACGATAAAAGTTTGAGGATTTGAATATTAAATAATATTTAAAGTTTAAGGATTTGTAGATTTTATTACCATTTTTAAGACACACTTTTTAATACTTTAATTGCTTATTTTGTATAGGGAGTTTTTTAATATACCATTGTATTTTTAAAAATAAATTAACAAAATGAGTACTTTTAAAAATATTTAATTTATAATTGCATTTATATTTTCTTCATTAATAAAACATTAGAAAAAAAGAACAAGAGCATATGAGTAAACTAGAGGTTCATTGTTCATATAACTTCTTCGATTGTAATGTCTTTGGGTCGTAACAAATGAGAATTGTAAATCGGAGGTTCATTGTTCATATAACTTCTTCAATTATGAGTAAATCAATGTATCTTTTCTTGTACCTTTTTTTAAAATAACATTTGTAAGTATAAAGTTCGGATGTGGATGTGTAACTAACTAATGTATTCTTAACATTTCTAATAATTTTGATAGTTCACCTAATGATAGTCGTAAAAAAACTAATCAGTGTGCTACCTAAGCATTATCAAAACCACTTTTCTAAGCTCTTCGATCTTTAATCTACCGTATTATACTAACAGCATGACTACCATAGTCCTAAAGATTAACGTCTGTAGAAACTTAACTAAGCGTTTTTTTTTTTTTTTTTTTTTTTTTTTTTTTTTTTTTTATTTTTTTAGCTAAGAGACTGTGTGTGCTCAACATCTATATGAGCCACTTATTGGGGAAGATATTACAATTTATGCCTTGTATATATAAACCAACTAAGGAAAATAGTGAGTCTCACTTAGAAAAGAAATAATATTAAATGAGTTTATAGACCATTCTCTTAACTAACAAAAAAAAAAAAAAAAAAAAAAAAAAAAAAAAAAAAAAAAAAGGTAGACGATCAACATCTGATAACGATCGACAAACTACATTATCAACGAATTTTTCATACTTTCATAAGCCTAACAAAGTTTATAACAAATGACTATACTTGTAATATCTTTGGTTGGTATACTTACAACCGTGGGTGTCAAAATTTATGGTCGTAAGTGAAAAGAATCAAATATAACATAGAGTAAATTACATTGATGGTCTTTATGGTTTGCTCAAAGTTTCACCTACAGTCCTTGAAAGTTAAAAGTTGCACGGATAGTCTCTATCTTTGAAAAAAATAACACTTATGGTCCTTCCACTTAACTGGTGTTAGTGGCTTCCGTTATCTTTTACACGTTAGTCCCTTTTTGTTAAATATCATTGGATCGTTAGTCATTTATAATAACGACCGTTTATAATTTGAAGTTTTTCGAATTTTTCTTACGTTTTCATCCATTTTTATACGCTTTCATGCGTTTTAATTCGTTTTCGTCCGTTTTTATACGATTTCGTCCGTTTTTCTTACGTTTTCATCCGTTCTCATGCGTTTTTATACGTTTTCACACGTTTTTCTTAAGTTATTGTTTGTTTTCCTATGTTTTCATCCGTTTTTGTCCGCTTTTATACGTTTTCTCTTGTTTTTATACGTTTTCATTTATTTTTCTTACATTTTCATACGTTTTTATCAGTTTTCGTCCATTTTTATCCGTATTCAAGCCTCGTATGACTATGCTCAAAACTTTGATCAAGGATCGGAATGGAGAAACGAGGTTGATATTTTGCCTAGATCATTTTCTGTTCAATTTTTATAGGTTTTCATCCGGTTTTATTAGTTTTCATCTATTTTTATCCGTTTTTGTCCGTAAGCCACCACCACCACCAATAAAAAAAATCAAATTTTTTTTCTAAAAAAAAAAATAGTAAAAAAATTTGAAAAAATTGAAAAAAAAAAATTCTAACAAAAAAATAACTTTTTTTTGAAATTTCGAACAAAAAAAATTTGAAAAAAAAAAAAAAAAAAAATTTAGAAATTTTTGTTAGAAAAATTTTTGAACAAAAAATTTTTTTTGAAAAAATTGAAAAAAAAAAATCAAAAATAATTTTTTTTCTAGATTTTTTTTTTGATTTTTTAGGAAAAAAAAATTGATTTTTTTTTTTTTTTTTTTTTTTTTTTTTTTTTTTTATAATTGGCGGTGGTGGTGGCTTACGGATAAAAATAGACAAAAATGGATAAAACCGGATGAAAACCTATAAAAATGAATAAAAACGTATAAAAACGGATAAAAACGTATGAAAATGTAAGAAAAATAAAGGAAAACGTATAAAAACAAGCGAAAACGTATAAAAACGTAGGAAAACAAACAATAACGTAAGATAAACGTGCGAAAACGTATAAAAACGGATGAAAACGTAAGAAAAACGGACGAAATCGTATAAAAACGGACGAAAACAGATTAAAACGCATGAAAACGTACAAAACGTATGAAAACGTAAGAAAAATTCGAAAAACTTCAAATTATAAACAGCCGTTATTATAAAGGACTAACGATGCAATGATATTTAACAAAAAGGGACTAACGTGTAAAAGATAACGAAAGCCACTAACACCAGTTAAGTGGAGGGACCATGAGTGTTATTCTTTTCAAAAATAGGGACTATCCGTGCAACTTTTAACTTTCAGGGACTGTGGGTGAAACTTTGGGCAAACCACATGGACCATCTATGTAATTTACTCTATAACATATTATTTTAAATATTGATTTGTTTAGAATACTCATTTTGTTAATTAAATTTAAAAAATACAATGGTCAATTAAAAAACTCTTTGTATAGGCTTGTAAAGTAAAGTGTGCAAATAAAAAAATAGTGTGTGCAAATCATCTTCCCGACCTAATTATATATCGACCTTTCTTAAAATGGTTGTCTTTAGATTACAGATAAATGTTTAGAAACGATCACACAAATATCGGTTAGACAGTTACATCAAATCCAGAAAGAAAAACTCAACTTATTTCAAATAGTTCGAATACGAATGATTCTTTAATTACCCTATCGAACCATCATAAAATGGCCTAATAAAAATAATAAGGTAGCTATCGTTCTTATAAGAGATATAGAGTTAAACAACATTATGTATATATACGAGGGTGATCTCCTTGAAAATGGTCATAAGATACACCGTTTATGTCGTGTACATCTCAGTAAAAGACTTGTTATTTCCGGATATGTCATTCAAAACTTTACCTTATTAACCTAAAAAAATTGTCACCCAAGACCTTAAATTGGTTTGAGTTTATGTGACGGCGTATTTAAACCCTGTGAGTTAGTCGGCCAAAATGTAAGAAACTATATTTAACTAAGAAAAAAGTCTAGTTATACGTGAGTTGTTAATCAACTTAAATTGTGAGTTCAAATTTCGTTGTACGAGCATAAAACTTGTTTTAAGAAAAAAAGAAAGACGTAAGAGTTGGCAACACGAGTAATATAAAAAATGAGTGTTTAACAAGTGTTATGAGGGCACCGATTAAATCGTATTTTTTAAACACAAACTTTTACTTTTAGATTAAAAATTACATTTAATACACATTAATGAAACTTATAAATTATCATAATTAAATACGGTTTTAATTAAATAAACTCAAAATTTACTTTTATTGTGACATTAAACCTTGCTTTGAGGTAGGAGTGAGCGTCGGGCCGGAACCGACCCGTCCCGACTCGAAACCGAGACAGCCCGAAACCAAGTAACTGCAAAATCCAAACCGACTCCTGACCCGAGTATGGTCGGTCGGGATTCGAGACGATTCAGGACGTTGGGTTCGGTCGGGATTCGGGAACTTGGTTTTGTTTTCTCGGTTTTCGGCTAGTCCTGACCCGACCTTAAACAGACACACCCGAAACTGAATAACTGCAAAATCCAAATCGAATCTCGACCCAAGTATGACTGGTTTCTGGATTCAGGATGATTCGGGACATCGAGTTCGGTCGGGATTCGATAATCGGTCGATTATGCTCACCCCTACTTCGAGGGCATGCTCATATAAAAAAGCTAAAAAAAATAAAAATATATGACCATAAAGGTGACAAATATTCCAAATATTTGAAACGATTTCATTCCTATTCAAACATTCCCCATGCTCGCTCATCTCCAAAATTAAAGCGCGTGGTTTAAAAATCTCGTCACGCGTCTTTCCATTTTCCGTTAAAACGAAACCCTCACGTAATAAAAAGTAACGACGTAAAAAATCATTCCGTTTCAACTACATTCTCATCATCCTCCTTATAATATAATAATAAACTAATAAAGCATTACATAATAATTCAGTTTTTAACCACAATTTTACGGTGATAATAAGCGGTTAGGAAATTAAAAATGAGGTGTATGTCGTCAGGTGCAGGTCACGTGCAACAACAGGCGCCAGGTCATCGTACGGTCTTTTGTAACGATCGTGAATCTAATCTTCTCGCTAAATATCTCGTAAGCTTTTTTTTTAATATCATTTATTTTATGTATATAACTGTTTTGTGTAGTTTATGTGTTATAGAATTGATGTTTAAGTTACGAGCATGGTTTAATTTGTGTTTAAAGTGTTTGACGAGTTATTTTTATGCGAAAAACGTAACGTAATGTTCGATAGGATTCTACGTGTATAACGGATGTGATCGAGTTGCGGCAGTAGCTGTTGTGGACAATATGTAGTAATTCACTGATAGATAATGTAGAGAGATGACGATAGGATAGGATTTAGAGGTTTGTGGACAACATGTAGTAAATCACTTACGGAAAATGTAGTGCAATGGCGATAGGATAGGGTTTATAGGTTTAGGTGATTTAGCGGATGTGATTGAGTTAGTTTACGGTTGCAGTAGCTATTGTGTACAATATGAATGTAGTAATTTACTCATATATAACTTTTTTTGGAAGATAATTAGATATGTATAACTGTTTTGTATAAGTTATGTTATAGAATATGTGTAGTAGTAGTAGTATACGAAAAACGTAGCGTAATGAAGACAGGATATGATAGGATTTATACGTGATTTAGCTATATTCTGTACAATGTGTATGAATTTACTAACGAAAAACGTAGCGTCGTAGCCTAATAGTAGAATTTATGTGATTTAGCGGATGTAATTGAGTGACGCAGCAGCTTCATATGATATGTAGTGATTCACTCATGAAAAACGATAGGATATAGGATAGATAACGTGATTTAGCGGATGTGATTGAGTTAGTTCACGGACGCTGTAGTTACTGTGTATAATATGTAGTAGTAATTTACTCATGAAAAATGCAACCTAAGATATTAGGTTAGGATTTATATGTGATTTAGCGGATGTGATAGAGTTCATTCAAAGACACGGTAGCTTCCTATTGTTTTCATATGTGGTAATTTACTCTTATAAAATGTAGCGTAATGGTCACAAGATAAGCTTATGAAATGGTATCCAAACAAGACATTAGAATGCTCTTTATGCAAAACAGTGCCTGATTCTCATAACCACCTATTCTTCCAATGTGATTATTCTAAGAAAGTTTGGACTGAGATCAAAGTTAAAGCAAGAATTGTTAGCATTGATGATACATGGATGAACATTGTGAGCAGCTTGTCTTCCCACAAGAATCATCTAAATATATGGAGCATCATTATGAAGATAAGTTTTGCTGCAACAGTCTATTTTTTGTGGCAAGAAAGAAACAATAGACTTTTCAGGAATGAGGAAAGAGAGGTGCAGGGTCTTGTGAAAGTTATGCTGGAGGAAATAAGAGCTAAATTGATGACTTTGAAGACAAAGAAAACAACAAGAGTCCAAGAAGCTGCAAAAATATGGGACATCAAATTCTGCTAAAATGTTTGTTAAGGAGTGTTTGGGCTAATGAAGTTACATAAGATTGGATCAAATCAGATAATGATTAATGCAGATGGCTAGTATCTTGGGGCATCCTTTGCTTTTGGGATTACATCCAAACTACATAGGTATGCTACCATAAGGTAGTTTCCTGCAAAAGGAATGGAACAGTGATTTTATCAAATTATCAAATGGATTTAGCTGGAACAAGTCTTCTCATTCTGACTACAGCTGGAGTCCATGGGATACAAGTGAATTGGAATGTATCAAGTAGAGAAATTATACTCCTACTCTCTACAATATATGGTTAAACCATGTAGATTCAGATCTTCATTGCTGATCTAGAATCTATGTTCTTAAAGCTTACTACACATCGATGGCCTTGTATCTTGGACCTCAACAAACTGCTACTCTATTAAGCTTCAATGACAGATTCCAATAGGCCTTTGTTAGGTAATTGAGATCTGTTTTGACAAGTTTCTTAGACTAACAGTTTTTGAGAACCATAAAGTAGGTTTCCAATGTGTGAAGGGTAAGTGAGCTTTGGTGGGCAGTGTATGAAGATAGGAATAGTGAGGAGTGAAAGATGAACCTACTTGGTCCTATCTATACACTGCCAAGGAGGTAATGGTTGGTACTCACCGCAAGGTGTGTGTTCCCAATTGTGTGAAGCCATTGTAGTAGATGGAAATGTAACACAATTGGTATAGCCCTTGCTTGTGGAGAGGTTATGGGTGCCTAGTGATGCCAATCTCTTTTCTACCTGGTTATTGTGGTGGCAGGATGAATGATCAAGGTGGAGAGAGTATTGGAAATGTAGCTAGATGGTATTGTGCAAAAAAGGTGAATGATAAAGGAAAGCATTGTGCTTGTATAAAAGAATGAGAGGCCTGTGTGGAAATTCTCTGTATTGGTTAAGGTCTAGTATGATACTAGTGATCTGTTTTTGGGACTTGTCCAAAACAGATGTGTATGTTACAAGCATTGTACAATAATATGGAGATAATAATATATTTCACCTTTGCTCAAAAAAAAAAAAAAATGTAGCGTAATGACTTGAGGTTAGGATTTATATGTGATTTAGCGGATGTGATTGAGTTACTTCACGGTCACAGCTGCTATTGTGTATAATATGTAGTAATTTACTCATGTAAGATGTAATGTAATGACGTTAGGAGAGGATTTATACGTGATTTAGCGGATGTGATTGAGTTGCTGTAGTAGCTGTTGTGGAGAATGTGTAAAGATTTAGTTATGCTAAATGTAGTGTAATGATGTTAGGATAGGAATTTCTAAGTGTTTTAGGCAGCAGAAGTGACTGAGTTCGTTCACGGACACAATATGTTGTAATTCACTGACAAAAAACATACAGTGATGACGATAGGATAGGATATGATTTATACGTGATTTAGCGGATGTGATTGAGTTAGTTCACCGTCGCAGACCCACAGTAGCTACTGTGGACAATATGTAGTAATGCATTTACGAAAAAAAAAAAAAAAAAACCTAGAAGAATGATGTTAGGATTTATGTGATTTAGCGGATGTGAATGAGTTGGTGTAGTAGCTAGTTAATGTCATTAGGTGATACTTAAGAGAGTCAGTTGGTGTTGTAGTTAGTTAATGTTATTAGGTGATACTTAAGATAACGAGTTGGTGTTGTAACTAGTTAATGTTATTAGGTGATACTTAAGATAAAGCATGTGCATGAAGTTAATCAAATGTGCTATATATGTTGACTTGCGTAATTGTGTATCTAGGCTATGTTTGGCAAAACTAGCGCTAAGTGTTTGGTAAAAGAGTTGTACATGTGATAATAAGGTGTAAAATGACGTAAAAGCTAAATGCCGTGTTTACTATCATTTTGAATAGGAACGTTTAAACAAGCATTATACTGTAAGCCCCAAATGCTCTAAAAAGCTCATCACCAAACATAGCCACAATATTTGTTGATATTGTGATCCTGGGAATATTATTCTGTAGTTGTTATTTTGGTACTAATGATTTTTGATAGATTTGTAAGGAGAGATATGAATCGTAGGATGTAGTTTATTGTGTAATACTATAATGTTGGTAGAGAATTGGTGCTTGAGCAACCAACACGATATGTGCTCAATGTGCTGAGTAAATCGCACGTTAAATGAATGGACTAACAATGTACTATAGGACTGTGAAATGACAAAATCAAAAACAAGTAACTCAGGATTTACGGACCTAGTCATGTTCGGAGTCTACACTTAAGACAATGAATGCTCAATGCTATGACATGAAACTAATTCTGTCCAGTGTGGACTTGTATAATTGCATATATAATAGTTCTTGTTATTGTAGTTTTTGGAGCTGTTATTTTGCAATTATTAACTGTGACAAATTCTATGAAAGAGGTAGTAATCTTACGATGTATTGTTATACTAATTAGTGTTTGGTGGTGTTCTTCGGGGGGCATGCTTAAAAAAAATGTTATGTTCAGTGCTTTAGTTTTCTTGAGATGTCATGTAAATTGGTTTCTGGTACAGGGTTGTCTAAGATCGATAACTTTTAAGCTAGAGTTTGTTTAGAGAAAGTAACTTAGCTGTGCTGGAATTTAGTTGAAATCGGTTTAGGTGAAATTGAGGTGATTATGCTGTCTGTTATCTGAGCTATGCTGGATTGCTTGGCAGTCATTATGTGGCATCACGTTTGCACATTGAGAACGTATAGTAACTAGAAGTCTGAAAGGGGAACAGATAAGTTCCTTTTGGTGGAGTGTGTCATTGACGGTTGCCAAATTCAATAGGGCACACTCTAGTTCACTGACCTTAAGAGTGGCACACTCTCTTCACACAGAACATATAGTCGCATATGCACAAAATATACTGTCACTACCATTTTCATGGAAGTTCATTGTGTCTATCTGATGTACTTGGTATATCGGTAAGCTGCAACGTAATGTTTATTTTATTTTGGTGTGATCAGGGAAATTCGGTGTCAACAACAAAGTACAACCTTTTTTCTTTTTTGCCAAAGGGGCTGTATGAGCAGGTAAATTCTTTTAAACATCTACTTAAAAAGTTTGAAGTGGTCGTCACAACTGATTTTCCGATCTCATTGTATCTTATAAATTGACATAGTATCCTTGCTTATGACTGACAGTTCAGGCGGGTGGCTAACCTGTACTTTCTTACAATCTCATGCTTATCATTTACACCTGTCAGGTATGCTTTTTCAAGAAAAGAACCCCTCTATATTGACGTTACATTCTTGCTCATTGACTGTTGGTCTTGTTAGTCCTGTTACCTGCTTTTTTCTACTTTTTTACAATAATTAAAACTGCATTTTTAGTTTGGGTCAACCTGGTGCAGATTTTTGGTGTATATTATTGCTGTTGGATGTGATTAGGTAAATAGGATTTCTTTATCACTGTAACGTGTAACCTAACCCGTTGAACTTTCTTTAATAAACAACTGGTAGATGCACAATGATATGGAATGGGACCTTGACCACATGATTCGTGGAAGAGCGGATAGTGGACTGAAAACTTGTATCCGTGGTCATAGTAGCTCCATTTGCATTTTTTGTTTACATTTTTGTTAATCTGGATGATGATTCTGACACCAGCACTATACCAGCATAAGCCCACTTTTGTATTACCTTCTGCACTGAAATTGCAAGCCAATTCATGAACTAAATTCCGTTAAATTGTTTTCATGAATCGTTCCAAAGTTGAAATATCTATCTACAAAAGGACACTCTCATTCTCTGTTGACTGATATATTCATTGATTCCAGAGATGCATTAATAGTGTTGCTGACATTCTCCATCGTATACTTGTTTTTATTGTTGTATATATATACCTTTCTTTTCTGTGTGAAGATTACTTTCTTCTTCGGATAAATTCTAATGCATTGAAATTACGTGTGTTTGCTTCCACTGACACTGTCGTAATTATTGCCATGACATTGTTATTTTCTTGTGCAGTCCTGTTAGTCCAATTACAAATGTAGTACCCTTAAGTATCGTGCTTTTCGTTTCTCTTGTCAAGGAGGCATTTGAAGATTGGGTGAGCTTTATTTTCTCATAAATGCATCCTTTTCTCCATGAGTTGCTTTAACCCATTGTTCGTTTGCATTTTCAATTGTACGCTTAAATCTTTTTTGTTTTGTAATTATAACAGAAACGCCTTCAAAATGACATGACAATAAATAATTCTCCGGTTGATTTACTAATAGACCAAAGATGGGAATCTGTGCCTTGGAAGAGACTGCAGGTTGGGGATATTATTAGAGTAAGTACTCTGAAAATCTTTGCTTTGTTTTTATTATAACATCAAACCGTTGGCTGAGAAGCCAATCATTTCTGTTTTAAAATATTCATGCACCACTCAACATTATTATGTGTATGAATATGTTAAATGGAAAAACTGTCAGTGAAAAACAATAGTGTGGAATTTGTGATTGGCTAACATGTATGTAATCGTACTCCAGTTTAAAATTTCTAAATGGCACGACTACCATATTATAATTGAATTTCTATGCATATCTTAATGTTATTTTGGTTGTAGGTGAAGCAGGATGGGTTTTTTCCTGCAGATCTAGTATTCCTTGCAACTACAAATCCTGATGGTGTTTGCTATACCGAGGTCTGTATATTTTAGCCTCTTACTCTCTTTCTTTTTGTATTTATTTTCCATTTTTTACCATTTACTTTACTCATACTTCATTAAAAAAATAATTATGATTGAGAGGCTATTTAATTCATATCATTAAATGCCTTCTTTCGTTTTGCTTTGTGATTTACAGACTGCAAACCTAGATGGTGAAACAAATCTTAAAATCAGGAAAGCTTTGGAGAAGACGTGGGACTATATAACTCCTGAGAGAGCCTCAGAATTTAAAGGTTAAATCATAACGCCTGTGATGTTAAACATTTATATTGCTGATCCAACTGTCTGGATACACTCGTGCATCGATATAACAATTACCTTCTTTTTACTTCCAAATCGTTTTCCTTTAGTGTAAAAAAATATTTTACTTGACATAGCAAGATGGTGAATTAGTATTTACGAAATAGTAAATAAGGAAAAGTTTACTTTGTATCAAGTTCTCACCCGAACTTGTTAGTGAGATGAATTTGATTTTTACATTGATGATGACGATGTTCTGCCATTGGCAGGCGAAATACAGTGTGAGCAACCAAATAATTCACTCTATACCTTCACTGGTAATTTGCTAGTTCAGAACCAAACGTTACCCCTTGGTCCAAATCAAATTTTGTTGCGAGTAAGACACAATCATTCCCTTTGCTAATTGTTTCAGTTTTTCCTTCCCTTTCATTTCTTCAATCTTTCAGAAAGTAACAGATCACTTGTATCGTTGTACGTGTTTTTCAGGGATGCAGCCTTCGTAATACAGAGTATATAGTCGGGGCTGTGGTATTTACTGGACATGAGACTAAGGTTCTTAAAACCGCTCCATATCTGTTATTGTATCTTTGTTTGGTACGAAACCATGTTTATGCGTATTCAAATACAGGTAATGATGAACGCCATGAATGTCCCTTCCAAAAGGAGTACACTTGAGAAGAAACTTGACAAAGTAATAGCTACTCTTTTTGGTGTTCTTCTTTCCTTGTGTCTCGTTGGGGCTATAGGCAGGTATTGCATTGGCTACATGCTCATAAAACTCCTTTGTGAGCTTTCATTGTGCTGTTATAACAAGGTCGTATGTATTTTGCAGTTCCTTATTTGTGGATGTGAAGTATTACTATTTACAGCTTGGGGTTAATGTCGAATCTGAACAGTTTAATCCGGCAAACAGATTAGTGGTATAGTTTTGCTTGCTTATGTAAGGACTTTCTGCTGTCTCTTTTGTCTTTAAGTTTACTGATTCTGTTAGTTTGCTTTCAGGTGTTTGTTTTAAGCATCTTTACCCTCATAACTCTATATTCACCAATTATTCCGATTTCTCTTTATGTTTCTATTGAGGTAAGCTCCTGAACATCATAAATTTTTTTCAGGGTCTTTCATATTTTATTGACTTCATTAATGTTTTGTTTTTCCTCCGACAGATGATCAAGTTTATTCAGTCAACCCAGTTCATCAACAACGACTTGCGTATGTACCATAGGGAAACTAATACCCCTGCATTGGCGCGAACATCTAATCTGAATGAAGAACTTGGTCAAGTGGAATATATATTCTCTGATAAAACTGGAACTCTAACAAGAAACTTAATGGAGTTCTTTAAGTGTTCTGTTGCTGGAGAGACATATGGAACTGGTGTTACGGAGATAGAAGTGGAAGTAGCAAATGCAGAAGAGGTGCAGCAACCAACCAGAACACGTGATACGGGTTTTAATTTTGACGATGCTAGGCTTATGTCTGGTGCTTGGAGGAATGAACCGAATCCGGATATGTGCAAGGTAAAAATTATATTTCTTTAAAGATATCCTATATCTGAAAATACCAATGTCAACTTGTAAAGTCAATTTGCTTATGGTCTAGGTTTATTATACAACTATAATGTCTTGATGAACATTTGCTGCTTTTTCCTTGTAATATTTTTATTCTAGAATCTAGAATATGCTATACATTGCGGTATTTACGTTGTGGATGTGTAGAATTTTATCATACATGTTCGTGTTTCCATTTTAGGACCATTTTTCTTGCTTGTTTAGGAATTTTTCAGATGCCTTGCTATATGTCATACGGTGCTTCCAGAAGGTGAAGAGACCCCAAACAAACTTCGTTATCAAGCTGCATCACCTGATGAGGCTGCTTTAGTTACTGCTGCAAAGAATTTTGGCTTCTTTTTCTATAGGTATTTACTTGATCACAATTTGTTGACAGTATATGTGATTTTGGAGTACAATTATTGTTTCTTGTGTCATCATATAAGGCATGCATTTCAATCATCTCAGGCGTACGCCTACAATGGTATATGTTCGTGAATCGCATGCTGAGAAAATGGGGAAGGTTGAAGATGTTCCGTATGAAATCCTTAATGTCCTTGAGTTTAACAGGTATATATTATGGATTTATATTTTGACTTTCAACATCTTGATTCATTTTTTACTTTGATCATAAATCTATGTGTTTCTTATAGTACTAGAAAGCGGCAATCTGTTGTATGTCGTTACAAAGATGGAAGGCTTGTATTGTACTGCAAAGTAAGAACATAGTATCCTTTGCAACTTGAACTTCGATGTTCCAGATGTAAACTGACACTAATGCAGAATCTGCTGATCACAGGGGGCGGATTCTGTAATATATGAGAGATTGGGTGGTGGCAATGAGGATATAAAGAAAATTACCAGAGTGCATATGGAACAGTATGGAGAAGCTGGACTGCGAACTCTTTGTCTGGCGTATAAAGATTTAACTACAGATATGTATGAAAGTTGGAACGAGAAATTTATTCAGGCAAAATCTTCTCTACGAGACCGTGAGAAGAAACTGGATGAGGTAATTAGATTTCATAACTGATTGGTTATGCTTATAATTAAACAAAATGTGCAAATTTCGATCCATTTACTTACGGGTGGGTTGATTCGGTTTGTATATATTCTCCAACAGGTCAAACACAAAAAATTAAAAGGAGATCGGGTTAAATGGGTTGGAAGTCACCCAACTCCCTTATTAAATACAACTTCCTAAAATGGTTAATTTATAGATATTACTGTCAGAATGTTGATTATGTTATCATAATCAACACATTCAATTTTAAATAAAAAATGGACAAATAAAGATTTTGGTGTGCGGGTCAACCAACGTGGCCCAACCCCATTTTTAACCCGTTACGCAACCTGTAACTTGCCTTACTTGACCATCTTGCTACCTTTAATTTATCTAATGTCTGAAAACAGGTGGCAGAAATGATAGAAAGGGATCTGAATTTGATTGGATGCACTGCTATAGAAGACAAGCTTCAAGAAGGGGTACCAGCCTGTATAGAAACTCTTTCTAAAGCCGGATTAAAGATTTGGGTGCTTACAGGGGACAAACTGGAAACAGCAATAAATATAGCTTACGGTATGGGTTGTTTTAAATAGGTCATTATTTATATACGTTATGTGATTTCTAACATTTCATTTGTATGTATTTTATTGAATTGCCCCAGCTTGCAAGCTGATTAATAACGACATGAAACAGTTTATTATCAGTTCAGAAACTGATGAGATCAGAGACGTTGAAAGCAGAGTAAGTAGTCCCTCTCAACTAACCTCCATTTCATAATATATCAAAACAGGTTTGGGTTACAAATGTGCATCTTTTAGTGCGGGTCGAAATAAGAGATTAAAATAAATGTTTTTTGTCGAATTGTATTTTAATAAGTAGTTGATGTGTTAATTATGACTAAAAAATATATATATTGTTACACTAGTAATCGAAATGTTTTCAAAAACACATATAAGAAGTTACATGCATTAAACATTCATTTTCGGGGACTTTCAACTTTTTCCCATACCTCCTATTTGACCCTTTCCATGTTTAACTAAATCTACCGGTTTGTCCTGTTTGGGATGAGAATAAACCAAATCTACCCATTCATAAGTTAACGGGTTGAAGTTGCCACCTTAACTTCATATCATCAAACTTAAGTGAAACTTTTCATCCAGGGTGACCAAGTGGAGATTGCACAGTTTATAAAAGAGATGGTTAAAACTGACTTAGAAAAGTACCATCAAGAAGCAAAAACAATACTTAGTGACTCATCTGGCAAAAAGTTGGCTCTTCTTATAGATGGAAAGTGCTTGATGTATGCTCTAGACCCGAGTGTGAGGTCGACGTTGCTTAGTTTGAGCTTGAACTGTAGCTCGGTTGTCTGCTGCCGTGTTTCTCCCTTACAAAAGGCGCAGGTCACCCGACTGGTCAGAAAAGGAGCAAACAAGATAACGCTAAGTATTGGTGATGGTGCAAACGATGTTGGAATGATTCAAGCAGCAAATATTGGTGTTGGCATAAGTGGTCTTGAAGGGATGCAGGCGGTGATGGCTAGTGATTTTGCAATTGCTCAGTTCCGTTTTCTAACAGATCTACTCCTTGTGCATGGACGATGGTCTTATCTTAGATTAAGCAAGGTCTACCCTTACCTTCTGGCCATTTTTGTTAAACTATTTATTTGCTTCATGGTCCTTACTTCAACACATTTTTGTGTAGGTTGTTTCGTACTTCTTTTACAAGAATCTTACGTTCACGTTGACTCAATTTTGGTACACTTTCCAAACGGGTTATTCGGGTCAAAGATTTTATGACGATTGGTGTCAGTCTCTGTACAACGTAATTTTCACTGCCCTGCCTGTTGTCATCGTTGGCCTCCTTGACAAGGTACTTATATCTTTTCTTTTGTTGTTGATCTTAGAGGTAGGATGGACCATCTACTTTTGAACTTGTTAATACAAGGTTAATTGCTCAAAAGTAGCCTGAAATGTACTTTTGAAGTATAAAACCTCCTTAATCGTTGTAATCATGCTAGTCTCACTATTATATCTAAATAAAATTAAATTGTATTTGGACAAAAATTGTTTTGGTTCAATTCAACTCGACCTCTACCAAAAAAGTTACTCGTTCTTACTTGTTACTCTTGTGCCGAACACCTGTCTGTTTTGCCACCTGTAGTTGATCTATGCTTGACCAATGCTACCATGTGAAATGATAGTTACAAGTAGCTTGTATGTTATATTGTATTTGGTTTCAAAATGAAGAGGTAGGATCTGACTATTAACGTCAATCAGTAGCATGAATATAAATTAGATATGTATTTATATATTGCTATATATCTTATTTGTAACTTGGGGTATAATTTTTGCAGGATGTAAGTGTAGCGCTTTCAAAGAAATACCCACAATTATACAAAGAGGGACCAAATAATGCCTTCTTCAATTGGAAAGTTGTTGCTACTTTAGCTGTCTTCGCAGTCTACCAATCATTGGTCGTGTACTATTTTGCGGTCGTTTCTAGTACATCGGGAATAACCTCTTCAGGATTGATGTTGGGCCACTGGGATGTTAGCACATTGGCATTCACATGTCTTGTGATTACTGTCAATTTGCGTCTTCTTATGATGTGTAGCACAGTTACAAGGTGGCACAACATCAGCATTGGAGGCAGTGTGCTGTTTTGGTTCATATTCATATGCATCTATGCTCTTGTTTTTGTTAATAAGGTATGCGTATTTTCATATTTATGGACTTCCCTCACAAAAGATGGATTACAGCGCTATTTAAGGAAATATGTCACTTAGTTCTTCCTAGAATATTCACTCTAATCTGCATTTTTTGTTTTCAACTGCAGGGGACCTTTTTCACCATCTATGTTCTAATGAGCACAATCTATTTCTATCTGATGGTCATTCTTATTCCCGTTGTTGCTCTTTTAGGCGACTTCATATATCAAGGGTGAGCATTTCCTTTATGCACCTGAACTCCAGACAATCTTTATTTAAGATGTGGCTAAACGGGTGGGTTGGTTAAGTTTGTTAACAGGTCAAAACGGGTAATTTCTTTAGACGGATTGGGTTGACCTGTCAACACTTTTTCTCCAAGTTTTTTTGAGTTTAATAAATAATTGGGCCATTGGGGTATTAAATATTCTAAACACTATACTACGAAAAATAATGAATTTAAACGACTTAGTCTAGTGTATTAATTAAGTACGCGTTTTAATACAGTATGTTTTTGGAAACTTTTGACCAGTTCCTTGTATAACAAATTCAAATATTTGTGCCCGTTTGGGCCATCATAAATGAAAATTTAAGTTCAACTCGTCTTCATAAATACGGGTTGAAATGTTGAACTTGCAATATTATAAGTTCTCTGACAAATTAATATATACTTCTGTGTATCACTCCAGGTTCCAGAGATGGTTATTCCCATACGACCATCAAATAGTTCAGGAAATCCACAGGCATGAGTTAGATCCTGTTGGTGTAGGATTGCTAGATATAGGCAATGAACTGAGCCCAGATGATGAAAGAAGTTACGCGGTTGCTATGCTACCGAAAGAAAAGTCAAAGCACACAGGTTTTGCCTTTGACTCACCAGGGTACGAGTCATTCTTTGCTACACAACATGGAGTGGTTGCACCCCAAAAGCCTTGGGATGTGGCTCGTAGAGCAAGCATGAAACCAAAAGACAAGAAATCTCGAAAATAGTGAAATATTAGGATCTTATGCACATAAACGAAAACATGCAGAGAGAGTCAATCACATTTTTGGGAGTTATTGGTTACTATGTTTGAACCATGGTTTTCGTTTACAAATGTGTAATTGGTAGAACCATAGTGAAGTCATATAGAAAATTAAATCTTTTTGTGTCTATAGTAGTAGTCTCAGTTCATTAATTTCTTGATCATTAGAATGTCACATACTAATTCGCTATAGTAGTTTCGTGACATCGAAATTTTATATACAGTACTATACCGATATTTTTGCAAGAAGCAACACATAAAAGCTAGTAGTTGGAGAAAAACAGCCATCAACTACCAACTGTTATTTGCAAGGTGTCCTTATTACTATTTTTGATTTTCTAGGATCCAATGAATCTACTATTGTATATTAGATTCCTTGCCCTTGTATCATTTGGAAAACTTTGAGATGCATGACTAAGACTGGGTGATGTGGTCATAAAACCCGTCATCTCCACGTGAGCGTTACATCACCGTTCAACACACTATCAAACCCACCACCAAACATGTGCTATGGTCACCATCAAACCAAAAATATAGAAAGAGATTTACTACACCCACATAAAAACATTCACAAAATGAGTTGTCATGGTTTAATTGGTGTATTTTGCTATACTTTTTCTCTTCTTTTTTATTAAGGCAATCAAACCATCACAACTCATTTTATGAAGAGTAGTGATTTATGAAGAGTAGTGATTGGCATGCCTAAATCCTAATTTCATGTCTAACAATATGATTACAACACTTGGAGTAATCAAATGCTAGCATGAGGAGAGAGAAACATCATACT
Organism: Artemisia argyi; assembly: GCA_030686995.1. Taxonomy (NCBI): domain Eukaryota; kingdom Viridiplantae; phylum Streptophyta; class Magnoliopsida; order Asterales; family Asteraceae; genus Artemisia; species Artemisia argyi. The sequence continues at coordinate 181,954,490 of CM060683.1, forward strand.
CCACTTATCGTATGTTGAGTGAATTAGGCATAAAATTAGTCATGTCATTTAGGCATGTCAATCATTTTCCTTTTACGAATGTTTTTGTGTGGTTTTAGCAAATCTCATATAAAAATACCTCACTAAATAAAAACATATCCCATAATATACCACAAAAAAAAAAAAAACAAAAAGAACATGTGAAACTGTTCGGTGGTGCAGACCACCAAACCAGTGCAAAATTGCACCTTTGGCGCGCGACTGTGGACCTCTTCCGTGAGGATGGTGCGTGAAAAGTGAAGGTGGTGGTGGTAGTAGACGACTCACCATATTAACCATCTTAATAAGGGACACTTTGTTGACATATCCATGCTAATATATTAAATAGTACTTCGTATCTTAGTGTAAGATCCGAGTTTGCCCTCGAGATCTAGCCAAAATAAGAGGTAATGATTGACTTTATTTTCATCTTGATTATAGCATTTGTAACGGGTTTCAAGGAAAAGATTATATTACAAAAAATACTACTACGTAGAATTTTGGTGCAAATAAACATAAAAAATGTTGAGGTACTAGTTGTCTATCCATTTAAAGATTTGAATTTAGTGACTTGTCCCCATATATTTGTCAACGAAGGCTTTGGACTTGTGTTTCTTAGCTTTATACCAGTTTTGAATGAAAGGTTGCCATATGCAATTATGTTCATTTAAAAAGACCATAAGTATTTTACGACTTTTATGTGTAGATCTTTTAAGATCATCAATACTGATTACTTGGTATACATGAATAGAAGTTGGAATGAAATAACTTATTACAATGGAATGGAAATATTTTGTTTGTTTTAGTTTTGTAATGGAATAGTTTATTCATTATTTCATTTCATTACGTCTGTAACCACCAATTTTATTACATATCCATCTTATAGTTTATTTTATTTATTTATTTCATTACGACATGGAATCACATGTTACCATATTTCATTTATTTCATTCTTTTCCAACATCAATTGTATCATACCAAACAACAAGCTGAAATGCTATATTCCATTCCAACATGACAACTAAATAGGTCAATGAAAGAGTACTGACTCATTCAATTACTATGTTCATTTCATTACACCTTCGATTACATTCCTTTATCAGTCCATTATTATTATTGTTATATCGGTATCACATAAACTTTGTTTATCGTAATCAACTAACTTCTTTACTAAAATACACTTCACACGAATACACCAACAACTTAAACAAAAAGAATGAGAAAAGAAGCTCTAAGTTGTTTTTCTTCCATGGCTTCTCCGTTTAACATTATATTATCATCTCATCAAGCATCACCCTTTACCGATCCAACGACAATCATGGTGCAACGACGACGTTAACCATGACTTTTCATCTCCAAGCTAAAATAGACCTTATGCAAATGCTCTCTATTTATATTTATTATTCTACATTTTCAAATCCCGTTGATATTTTTGACTAAGTTAAGTAACACAAATGTCGCGTTTTACAAGTTCAGTTATGTGTATGTATCTTTTTGTAAGTTCAGTGAAATTTCATGTTTCACAATTTTAGTAACTCAAATGAACAAAATTAGAATTCATGTTTCACAATTTTAGTAACTCAAATGAACAAAATTAGAATTCAAATGAACAAAATTAGAATTCATTAACAAAATTAGAATTCAATTTTAGTAACTCAGTGAAATTTCATGTTTCACAATTTTAGTAACTCAAATGAACAAAATTAGAATTCATTAACCATACTTTTTTTTTTAAAAGGTTAGTAACATCTTTGTAGGGCTGAGCAAAGCAGACTAAAATGCAAACGTAACTGAAAAAACCGAGCGGAACTGGTCTGATTGAAATCGAACCGATCATATTAGGTTTGATTTTCGATCCTGTATATTTATGATTTTTGAATTTCGGTTCAGATAAGTTCGAGCCAAAACCAAGAAAAACACACATAAACCAACAAAACCGAACCGAATAAACCAACACAAAAGCAAACTGAACAAAGTCACTTCAATTCAATTCTCGATTCACATTTCCCACAAAATCAGTTTTCGATTCAGTTCAATTTTAATCAGTTCGGTTCGGTTCCGACCAAATCCTTTCCCCACTATATGACCTCATTAAAAAAAAAACAACAATGCCACGTGGCAGCAAGCTCCAAAACAAGAAAACAAACTTTGACTGACAAAACAAAACTCCTCTAAACCACTCTTTCCTCTCATCCCCCCCTTTCTCTCTCACACACTAAAAACACACACATCCCAAATCCAATACCCGATCCAACAACAAAACCCGATCCGATGCCGTCACATACAGACATAGACAGACAGATATCCCAGCTGATGGAATGCAAGGCGCTGAGTGAGAGCGAGGTGAAGGCGCTGTGTGAGCAGGCGAGGGCGATATTAGTGGAGGAGTATAATGTTCAGCCGGTGAAATGTCCGGTGACTGTTTGTGGGGATATTCATGGGCAGTTTTATGATTTGATTGAGCTGTTTAGGATTGGGGGGAGTTGTCCTGATACTAATTATCTCTTCATGGGGGATTATGTTGGTGAGTTTGTTGGTTTGATTGATTGAGCTTATTAAATTTATTGCTAATAAGAATATTATTCATATTGATAAAAAAATTAATTAGGTGTTGTTAGTATAGATTTTATTTGGGGTGTTAGTGTAGATTTTGGTGAGGTGAGTTATTGATTTTGTGTTAAAAAAATTGAATTCCGGGGGTTTTTGATGTTGTGTGAGGTGTTAATGGCTATGTTTGGCGCAAAGCTTTTTGGGGCAATGAGCGGTGAGCTTTGCTTTTTTTTAGTGTTCGTTTGGCATGAGAGCTGTGAGCTTTGCTTTTTTTTTTTTAGGAAAGCTCATTTTTCCAATGCTTCTTTATGAAGCTGTGAGCGGTGAGTAGTGAGCTGTGGCTACCGCTCACAGCTGACTGCTACTGCTCACAACTACTTTTGCCAAACATAGCCATTCGCAAAGCGACAATGTATACAACAATAACAACAACACCCAATCCCGCCGGGGTGGGGTATGGGACAAAGCGATGATGTATAGCGACGAATAATTATACTTACAAACTTGTGGTTTTTGTGTGAAATTTGTTTTTGAAATTTGTTTTTTAGAAAGACCAACCGTGTGTTAGACTTGCTTGACAACCGTGTGTTAGAATTAAAAAACAACTATTGCCATTTTTATTGTTACAACAAAGTAAATAGTAGTAAAGATATGCTTGATCTTTTCATTTATACAAGGGGTATAAATGTATAATAGGTAAACAACATTACTCAAAAGTTAAGCACTTTAAGTTTAAGGGATGACATCCATGCTTTATAAGTAGTAAAGATTTTGTAAAAAGTTTACTAATTTTTGATGAAAATTTAGGAATTTATGGATTAATGAGGTGTTGTTATTGAATTTGGGGATTTTTCGATGTTGTGATGATTGATGAGGTGTTCTTAGAATATATTGTGTTGGAATTATATTGGTCATTGATGAAAGTTTGGATCTTTTTGGGAAATATTGATGGAACTTTTTAGGTATAAACTGCACATAAGCTGTAAATGAGTGCTTTTTAGTAAATTTGGGATTTTGATATCGTGTGAGGTGCTATTAGTATAGATTTTGTCGAGATTCTATTTGTTTTGATAAAGTTTGCATCTTTTTGCAAATATTGATGGAATATATGAGATAGATAGATTGGATTGTAGCTTTAAATGATTTAGGGGTTTTACTGCAGTGATGATTATGAGGTGTTATAATGTTATTAGTGTAGATTTTGTTAGGATTGTGTTTGTTTCTTATGAGAGTTCGGATCTTTATGGAAATATAGATGGAATTTTGAAGGGTCGACTGGATTGTAGCTTTAATGAGCTTTGTAATTAACAAAGGAGGTTGTTAAAATTTTGGGATTTTGTTGTTATGATGATTAATGAGGTGAATAGGTGATGTTAGGATAGATTTTGTTAGAATTTGTGATATTGAGATAAAAGTTTGAATTTTTATGCAAATATTTTTTTTGGGTAACCATGGTTTCCGACCTTTTGGCCGACTAATCCACGGGGTTTGAATCCACCACCACACAAGCTCAAACCAGGTAAAGCCGTCCATTTTCAGCCTTTCAGGAGGTTGGCGTGGCCACTTCAAGGTTGTTTGCACCTAGCAGGAATTGAACTTGAGACCTCCCACATTTTAGAATGATAGTCACAAGTCACAACCCTTTTGCCACTAGGCCACAACAGAAGTGGAACTTAATATGAGTGTTGTGATGATGAAGGAGGTTGTTAATACGTTATATTTGAAGATTTAGCTGTTGTGATAATAAATGAGGTGTTGTTAATGTAGATTTTGTTGGATCTATGTTTGTAATTTATTTGGATTTGTAATTTGTGATGCAAATATGGACATTTATGCAAGTATTTATTTAGTGATTGTGCTAATTAATGAGGTGTAGTTAGTATAGATTTTGTTATAGTTATATTGATTTCTGATGTAAAGTGGGTCTTTATGGAAATACTGGAATTTTGAAGGTCTGAACTGAATTGGAACCCCAAGTAAGTGTTGTGATGACGCAATAGGTTGTTAACATGCTTAAAAGTTGCCATATCACCCTGTTTGTAATTGTAGATGCATGTTTGCGTCATAGGTGTTTGTATTTGTGTATACATGTTTGCGTCTTAGGCTTTTTCAGCTATTTTTTTCGTTTGTTGGTTTGTGATTTCTTGTGCCAATGTGCATATTAAGTTGGGTTATTTTGTTATTCTGTGAATTTGTGGTTTGTGATGTAAAGCTCAAAATTCACAAATAAAGCAAGTATAGATGGAATTTGGAAGGCCTGAGCTGAATTAAAGCTCAAAATAAGTTTTGCAGTGATAAAGAAGGATGTTAATATCTTGGAAGATTATCACCTGCTTGTAACTACTTTTATTCAGACTAGGATGTGATTGTTTCTGCATTAATTGCATTAAGAAATATTGACCATTTATCCTTTTTACACTTCGGAATTAGATGTAAGAATCATTTTTGTAGATTGTGGAGTGTTTTGTTTCAGTTTTTTTTGTTAATTGGTGTAATATCTTGTGCTATTAAACATACTAAGTTGGCTTCTTTATTTATGTCACGTTTGAACAATTAAATAGTTTGTTTTATATGAATTGATTATAATCATATTGGTACTGCAGATCGTGGGTATTATTCAGTGGAGACCGTCTCGCTGTTAGTGGCTCTTAAAGTTCGTTATAGAGACAGACTAACAATTCTTAGAGGAAATCATGAGAGCCGGCAGATTACCCAAGTGTAAGATCTCTGCTTTGTTAAGTAAAACTACATGTAATTTGGCCTTTATTCTCTTGAAGTTAAAAGTGCAAAAATTCTTCCATTTCCTAGGTTTGTCATCAAACTATGCTTTGTATATCTGTCTTTCTTATGCATAGATGATTTCTGTTTTAACTGCAAGCTTATTCTGATAGTCTACTATGGAATTATTATAAGTTCAAATATAATGTTCATTACTCATTATTATATCTAGTTACTTGCATGGTTGTGGAAGTTGTATCGACGTAAAAAAGAAAATGTAAAATTTTAGCCAAAAAAGCAAATGTAAATGAAAATGAGTCGAGTCAACACTTGAGAGTGCAAGATCCTTTAATCATGTTGATTGTACTTGTCTATAGCAAAGGTTTTAAGCTTTTGCCACCTAAAGAAACGTTAGCCTTTGCACTAGTTTTGTAGTTACAAGGGCTACCCTTTGAAGAACTAATTTCTATATTTGATCTTTGTCTTCCATTTATTATTTGCCGTATGCACGTATGAGATAAAACGAATCATACTGGTCAATACTCATATTCTCTTGGCTTCCGTCAATCCAAGTCCAACATTCACATAACCTAGTAAGATAAAAAGAGAATAGATATACATGTCAAATATGAAAGGATTGCAATAATTTTGTTAAACCCCTCTTCGATCTTTAATCTCTGAGGGAAGCCCCCCGCCGGGGTTGTTGGGGGGGGGGGGGTGGGGTGGTTGCGTGGGCAGGCGCCCATAACCTTAAAAGACCAACATTTTGGAACGGACATGGAGTATGTCTTGTATAGTTGTATTTTTAAAAGGTATAAACTCCTCATACACTCTTCTCACTCTTGATATTGGAAGTGAAATTCTTGAGGAGATACGCGGCTGTCTTGCTCACTGCTCCTTGAGATGCAATTTGCAACTTTACATGCATGGCGGAAAATTTTTAAGTTGCCAACAACTTAAGGCCTGTAAGATGTTTGCGAGACTAGTTCTTATTAAGCTTACTTTGGCATGATCAACATAATTTATGGTTTTCAACCCCTCCCTTACGTTATCTGCCTCTAAGTATGTTAGGTATGGCTGTGGGGGAACGTGAGTGCATGTTGCTTCCTGATGACAAGTCTTATCTTTTCCTTTTTAGCTTAGAGAAGTTCTATACTTCTATTGCCTTGTTAATCTTTTACCGCAATATCTGCCATTAATGTTTTAGATTTGTTCCTAGGCTAGGTTCATGCATGGAGTACGTATATGCATGAGTGATTGCGCTTTGAGTTTGTTTTATTTGTTAAATTAAGGGAAAATTACACGGATAGGTAATGAACTTTGAAAAATTTCTAATGTTAGGTAACGAACTCTCAAAAATACTAATATAACCAACGAAACTTGTTGAAACCTTTAATGTTATGCTATATGACCGTTTAAGCTTATTGGGCCACGTGTAACCACAAAAATCGTCTATTTGACTGTTAAGTACTAATATATCTCTCTCTTCACCCACCAGCCACCACTATCTCCATCCACCACCAGTCCCGCCACCTCCGGCAACCCTCAAAAACCCCAAAACCACCATCGTCACGCGCTCACACTCGCCCGCGACAACCACTGAAGGTCAACTTAAACCAAACATTAAACATCCAACTACAAGCACCCCCAAGCTAGCTAACCATCAGGCTCACTTTACCCATATTCATTCTTTGTTTGTCCCGCCACCATAGACGAGCCATATTCCCTTTTCGTTTGTCCACCCACCATGAACAAACCATATTAACCAACTCCTTGATGAGACTAATCAACAAGCATCAGTAGCGACTTATAACAACAATTCGGCATTCATCATCAAATCCCAATCTAATCCTAACTCTCGGCACTTAATCCACCACACTAAATATTTCTCCAAAACCATTCCTAAGCTATCCCAACTCTAATAATCTCGAGCACAGTGAACCCACAACTCGACCTAACTGAAACTCGACACCAACATCGAATACACACCCGAATCCACCAATCCACGAGACCACACCCTCGACCAAATATCCCATCCGAGTCTCGCTACCACCTAAATCCAAGCACACGCAATCCACACATGACTCGACTCTCATCCAAAAGCTCGACACAAAAAGTATAACGACTCGACAACACACAAATGATGCTAATCTTAATTATTAACCTCACTTTTTTATTAAATTTAAACATTATTAGATTAAAACTCGTCAAAAAATTCCTGAGAATGGCTCCCCACAGTCGAGAAAAGGAGGGAGATGGTGTTGATGGGTGGTGGGTCGCGACTGAAACGCGAATAAGGGGCGTGTTTGGAGACGATTTGTAGCGCGTGAGCTACACCAAAAGAACGGGGATGGAGCGGTGATGATGATGGTGTGGGCGGTGTAAATCCACGCGAGGTGGTGATGGTGTTATCGCCGGAATACGGCCGGAAAAAGAGAGAGATGAAGGTGGTGTGAGGTGAGGCTAAGAAAAGAGAGATTAATAAAAGGGAGTATTTATGTCATTTTTTTCTTTTTGTAAATGGTTACTGGTTTAGCAGGTGACCGGTTGCAAAAGTGACACATATTGCATAACATTAAAGGTTTCAACAAGTTTCGTTGGTTATATTAGTATTTTTAAGAGTTTGTTACCTAACATTAGAAAATTTTCAAAGTTCATTACCTATATGTGTAATTTTCCCTTAAATTAAACAGTCCAAACAAAATTACACGTGCACATAGGATAGCAGTATAGGAGGTACCCCATGACGAATTGCTCTCAAGGGAGTGATCTTCCGTCACATAGCTGTCGGGGCCCAATGATGGACTTACGTGGGCTGTGTCGTGGAGATATTTTCTCTAGCACGTATCTGCCCAATGCCCCAATACGTATTGTTGCTTCCCCAACCCCACTTTGTAAAGATAGATGCATGTGTGTACACGTTGGATGATAATGTGATGTTAGTAAATAATTGGATATTTGGATGCATTAAATGCAGTCATTTTTTTCAGCTGATTCATGACTTGGATAACATACATACCAAATTATCAAAGGGTGTTTCTCGTTGCTAAACAGTTTTATCTGGTTAGTGCCACGTGATTGGATGGCATGGTCTTTTTGAATCTTTATGCATTTAATGATGCATGGTTTCTGTTTATTCGACATTTTATTCTACTATACTTAATTTCACTTCTTGCACGCCAAGCGCAAAAAGTGTGTTCCCTGTAAGAGGATAACTTGAATATTGTTAAATGTGCGGCACGTATCATTGTATCTACACGTTAACTCCATTATCTGTATTCTTTGCCTTATATCCTCTGCTTTTTATTGATAACCCTTCTTTTTAACGCAGGTATGGTTTCTATGATGAATGTTTGAGAAAGTACGGCAATGCAAACGTTTGGAAGCATTTCACTGACCTTTTTGATTACCTTCCTCTTACAGCACTTATAGAGAGCCAGGTTAGAACCATGCATATATGTCAGTTTTTGCCATACATAATACTACTATATTTAAATGGTTTGTTGATACGTCATAGATATTTTGCTTGCACGGAGGACTATCGCCATCTTTGGACACTCTAGACAACATTCGATCCTTGGACCGCATTCAGGAGGTATGTGAACAGTTTTTTTTGCTACTTATATGCCCTACATAGTTCATCAGATATGTGATAGCTGTGACCATAGATGTAGGAGAATTGCTGAAACACGTACTGTATATTAGATTCTCATTTCCTGTAATTATTTCGTGCTGTTTGTGATTATTGGCCTTTATTTTCTTCCCTTCCCGCATGTCTTTTTATGTGTAACTATAAATCAAAAGTTGATTGATGGTTTTCGTAAAAAGCATTATTTTTTTTAATGTAAAGTACCAAAATTTAACATGTGCTACAAAGAGAAATGAGAAGTTAAAAATTTTGATTATTTCATTGGGAAGAGGGATATATGATGATATGTTCCCATTATAAGTAACACTATTATGAGGCCATATCTTATTTTGGGAATCTCTATACCCATGTACTATTTTGCAAAACGAGGTTTGAATGTCTTGTTATACGAGTTATTTATTTCCCAATTGTGTTTCGTGATTTGAACCTCTTTTGCCGGCTGTTTTAACAAAAAATTAAAGTAATTTGAACAATTTTCTCTAATAAAATAATATTATGTTTTAGTTGTCGATATTTGCTTTCAAAGCAAGACTAGTGGGAAAACCTGTATCTCTTACCAGTGGCCAAATATTTGCTTTCAAAACTGACATGCCATTATTTTACAGTTGGTACTAATTAGCAACATATTTGGTGGGTGATTTTGTAGGTCCCGCACGAAGGACCGATGTGCGACCTCTTATGGTCTGATCCAGATGACAGATGCGGGTGGGGAATTTCTCCTCGTGGAGCTGGCTATACATTTGGACAAGATATCGCGAGTCAGTTTAACCATACTAATGGACTCACTCTCATCTCAAGAGCTCATCAGCTTGTGATGGAGGGTTTTAACTGGGCCCAGGTTTGTGAGCTTCTTTTATTACTAAAAACCCTTATCAAGTCCCCTGGTAGTCTACATAGAGCTTCTATTATTTACAACATCATAGTTTACATATAGTGGATCTTTAAATTTAATATTAATGATCAGTAATTCACTATCTATATATTTATGGACTATGGTATTACTATAATATGCATGGGTGGGTAAAGGGTAAAAAATGTTTATTTTTATTAGTACACAATAAAATGGGCCGGGGTTGGTTTGGCCCACAACATTTTTTTGTCCATTAGTTTTTTACAAATCACTAAATCGGGGAAAATTTTCCAATAAAGATAATATAAATACCAAATTTACCAGTGTGGGTATCCATTACTTCGTCGCAAATTAAAAGGTAACAGAAGTTTAATTTAAAACAAAAAAGGGATTTTTTGTGTGTGTGCGTGTGTGCGTGTGCGCGTGCGCGCCCGTGTGTGCGTGTGTGTGTGTGTGCGCGCAATAAAACAATTTAGAAGGTTGTGTGCTTTAAAAATAGACTCTGGTTGGCCTTTAATCTGTTTGAACTAATAATCCCATTCAAGTAAGGTTGAAACCCAAATTGACCCTTTAATAGGTATTAGGGTGTTTCGGATTGCTTATTTGAAACTTCTTATCTGCTTAATAAATAAGCATGTAAAAACCTAAAGCTGCTTATTTGCTTAGAAAGTAAGCACACAAACTGAAATAAGCAAATAAGCAGCTTCATCTAAACACATGAAGCTGCTTATTTCCTTTAAAAGTAAGCACATGAGCACTTAAATAAGCAATACAAGCAACCCTCTATATGGTCTACCTCTACTTTTAATGCACCTCAATAAGTTTGTGACATTGTTACATAACGAACTACCAGGAAAAGAACGTGGTGACGGTATTTAGCGCTCCAAATTACTGTTACCGGTGTGGAAACATGGCTGCTATTCTTGAAGTCGGAGAGAACATGGAACAAAACTTTCTTCAATTCGATCCAGCCCCAAAGCAGATCGAGCCAGACACCACCCGCAAGACTCCTGATTATTTTTTATAAATATGATCCATCAATTTCTGCAATATGAAAAGGTTTGTAATTTTCATTGCTTGTTTTCTCTTGTAGATGAAGATAGGAGTTATATTATTCTGTTTGAATTATGGAGTTTGTTATGCCATTGACATTGGAGAACAAGTGATGGAAAAGGGTACTGAGGGTCTTTTTTCTTTTTTTCTTTATTTTTAATTTTATGTTTGTTATTTTGTATATCTTGTTATTGGAAGAAAAATGCAGGTTACAATAACATACTTTTTATAAGTTGAAAAGTGAAAAAAGGATAGGATTATTCCTTTGCTTTTTTGAATGGTTTTTGTGGTTTACATGAGATACTGAAAGGTGCATTTCTTTCTTTTTCCGAGTATTCGGTTTCCTGTTGACCAAGTTTAATTATGTTTGGATTAAACATGAGATCGAATTAACCTAGAGGCTGCAACCAAGTGGGTTATGTTACAGGATTGGGTTCAGTTGTGTGCTAAACATATTGCTGATTGGATGCTATTGATTCCCGGCCATGTAAAACCAATATGAGACTCATGTCGCAAAAACAGAATCTCATGCCCATTTAGCAGTGGAATAGAAAACATATTGGTGGTATCGATTTCTTTGTTTGCTCAACACTTGTTCATTATCCACTTGGTTTTCTTTCCCGTATATACCGAGAACATTGATAGCCGCATAACAAAGATACAGTGCTACCAATATTCAGACGAGAAAACACGACATTACATGACAATCTGTTCTTATGATGTGCAAGTCCTCACCCGTATCTAAGAGACTAGTATATCGTTACATAGACAATCGTTTTTCGTGATAATAAAGTTGTACTTCGTAATTTATGGCAAATAACCAACAAGTCAAAATCTAAGAGTACAAGTCAAAATCTAATAAAGTTTGGTGTAGGAATGGCAGTGGGGTGGGTCGGCCACCCCAAACCCGATTACAAAAATCATCTCCAAACCTACTCCAATCCCCATTGGGGATCTTATCGGGGGCCCCCGTTGAGGCGAGATGCTCCTCCAAACCCGCCCGTACTCCGTTGGATCTTATCGGGTTGTCTTCTTTGGGCGCGATGCTCTACTAAACTCGTGTCTTTTCCCATTTATTATTGTTTTTACACTATAAACAATATAATTTTATGCAATAACTTGAAAACTCGAGATGCCATTATTAATAAATGAAGCATTAGCCTTACTCCACTATGATAGTTTATAAAAAGGTTTATAAAAAGATGAAGAGGACCATAATATTGTTAATCATAGTGGACATCAATTTCATGCTTGCATGGCATGAAGATGTCCAATATCTTAAACTTCTTCACAATTTAATGCATTGAGTTATGTTGTATATTTATAAAGCTCTAACAAGTTTATCTATACTGGAAATAGGTTTATCTCTACTACTTATAAAGGAGAAATGGTCAATGTTGAGTTTTCAAGTCAATGTCAAATTGTTGAGTTTTTAATTGTTGAGTTTTCAACCTGCTATTGATGGAAATGAGTAATGTAATTAATACTCATATTAAAACACCCCATTAATTAGAAGTACAATGATTTATTCACATTGTACAACCAATTAAAAACATATCTACCAAATTAAATACAACCAATTAAAACACAAACCGGGTTGACCCGAGATGCTTCAAACCCGGCGGGTTGACTCGGTTTAATTTGACCCGTTTTCGACCCAACCTAGCAAGTTGACCCGGTTTAAATCGACCCATTTTTCAACCAGAACGGTTCAACCGGTTGAACCACCCGGGTCGAACCGGGTTTCAAAACATTATGTTTAATTCTCAAATCTTCAAACTTTTATTATTTTTCGTTTATAAACTATAAACTTTTTTTTATCAATAAACTATCCGTCGCTATAAAATCCCGTTGCTATGCATGGGTACTCGTCTAGTAAATCTAAAAGGTTTATGTGTTTGTGATGTGGCATAATTATAAACCTTTGTAAATGTTTATCATTGTGGATGCTAGAGAGAAACACTAATTAGAATTTTTATCTTTAAGTATCGTAATTTCTGGCTTCGAAGAAATATATGAGAATTATATGTAAAATTTAATTTCAATCAAGATATCGTATTTGGCGTTATTTTTTTTTGTATAACGCAATTGCGATTGACATTTTATTGCAATACAAGTGATTGACATGGCTAATATATGTGCCTAATATTATGCTTAAAAGAAATATCAAACTACATTACAATACTATAAGGAATCAGGTCATCGGGTTTGGGAGGGAGTCGAGTCACGTTGTTGGGTTGACTATAATTCCAACAACGTATAGCAAATGTATGGTTATATCAACCCCATTTAAATCAATCAAACATGTTAATCTAATGTCAAAAATATCATTTGCATTATTCGGTCTCTATACATTTTGATAATCATAAAATATAAAAACACGTTACGTACAACTATACTTGATAAGTTTTTAATTGAGAAATCTCGTTTCAACTACAACATCACTTCATGTATGAACAAACACAATATTAACATTAGTAAAGTGATCAAAGAATTTATTTTCTCAAAATCTCACATTTTTATGTGACAAAATATTTTTACAAAAGTATTTTTGTAAATTTAAAGAAACCTTTTATTAGAAAATAAATTTGAAGTTCAAATCCTCCAACAGCTAGTTTTCTCGCCTAAACCAGATAAAATTTTCACCACACCAGGACAAAAACATGAGCGTTTGTCGGGACGGTCTCGTAAACATGTGATGGTCCCTTATATATACAGGACCGTCCAAGGTTTAAAGGACCGTCCCCTGCTCCTCCTGGTGCCTATAAATACTGCATTATTCCTTCAAAAAAATTAACCCCTCTTGGCACAAAAACATTCTGTTCTTTCTTTGTTCTCCTTTGATCACTATAACGTGTTGATATGTGTTTATAAGTGATACGGTCATCCTCTTTATCAAAGTGCAAGAGAAGAACGCTCGTATTCGTCAAGAAACAAAGTGTAATAGATTAGTCATCACACACACGTAACTTGTGTTACGATTCTCTTCTTCCTCTAAACTCTCTCATTTGTTGATGTGTGCGAATATCGTTGTAGGTTTAGATTATATTATCAAGTTTTAAATTTATATTTAGCCGACTTATCCTATAATACACACTAACGAGCAATGTACCCGATCAATGTAGCTAGTTAGTAAGTAGAGTGTCGATCACTAAGAGTGGAACGTTAATACCTAGATATCTATCAGTATTTCAATCCTAAGTTAGTTCTAAAGCCCTAATCTAACGCAAGGGGGGGGGGGGGGGTTTCATCCTGAGAGACTGTCATGATTGTGTAAATTAAGTAAACAGTAAATAAAATAAGGAAGCGAATGGCACACACGCACACATATAGAAAACGAATACAGATAAGAGGCCTGGCCGATAGTAGGAAAACTTGTCACACGTTTAATTGCTTAGCTATATAAGATAAGTGCTAAAATCTATTCTCACTCAGTGGAATCTTAGTTGTAGGCGTGTAAACACTTAATGATTACTAAGTTTATGTATTATTTATCCCTTTTACAAATAAGCTATGCAAACGATTTTAATGAAGTAATTGCGCGATCCTATGTTGACAAGGCGCGATTGATGCGAGGATTGCGGCCTCACAAAAGGTTTTACCTCTCAAGGGATCTTGATAAGTATTGCAATCCTCCAGGCAGTGTACCTGATCGTTGTAGTGTAGTATAGGTATGTCCGAGAGATTGATCATTCTCTAGGGGAATAGTGTCGTTAGGTTGAAGTGTATGTTAATTTAAGCCTAAAGGTGAGGGATGATTCTTTTTATATTTTTATATTTTATGAAAGCAATTAAAATCTCTGTTTTGAAGGAGTGGGCGGAATTAGTTGCTAGCCAACTAACCGGAAACTAATAATTAAACTAAAAACAAAAAATAAAATAACAATAAAGGTAAAGTGGTGGACTAGTTATAGTGAGACAAGCGTGTTTACTTAGATATAATTACTCTCTAGCTATCTTTTATTAATTCGTTGAATGTCACAGTGCAATTGTTTTAATAGAAGCATTGTATTCCTTAATACCAGTCGTGGGGATGTGCACAGCCTTCCCCAACTCTATGAATATCAATTTCTTCTTATGACCGCACGTTAAGTACCCTATCATAGAATCACTAACATCTATTCATGCATTAAATTCAACGAATAAAACCATAGTGCACATCCAATTACATTTTTTAAGACATTCAAACTTGTTACCCAAAGGAGATTAGCCAGTTTTCTTAAACCTAACGCGAATCAATCAACTAAACAATAGACAACTTATCAACAATCAATAACTAGGTTTCATTAGATCTAAGCAAACACAAATAAACTTAAGCTAACATGCTAAAAGAAAGAAAAGATAAGCAATGAATCAAACAACACATAGACATATTGAGTGATTAAAGGAAAACTTATCTTCAATTGAACATGGAAGAAAAGAGGGTATGAAAACCATACAAAAGCTGTAAAATTCAGACTAGGGTTTATGTCTCCCAAGTTGCACACTAATGAATGAAAAATCGAAAAGTATATATAGATTTACAAGGCTTACAACGTCAGGTTATAATTTCTGACGCCATCAGATCGCCGCTTTTAGGGTTTCGTCTTGTGCAAGTCAACCTGCTGACGTCGTCACTCTTTGTCTTCTGACGCCGTCAGGTTCAATCCTGACGCCGTCTCTCTTAAAATCTTCTGAACCATCTCGTGTAATGTTAAAGCCAGACGACCTTCATCTAAAAACACCTGACGCCATCAGGTGTAAAACCTTAAAAAATTATCTGAAGTGTCATGTGATAAGTTTCCAGCTTCATCATCTTCAAGTGATGGTGTCACCAGTTAAGGCGTGACGCCGTCAGGTGTAATTCCTGACAGGTTTTCCACGACTTTGCCGTTTTCTTCACTTTTGAGCCCAAAAAGGTCCAAAATGCTCCATTTTTCAGAAATCATGTCCCAAGTACCTAAAATGAGAAAAGAAACGATTTGAGGCAATATTTAACCAAATAAATACGATTTAAGGCTTAAATGACCCCATAAAAGCGTACAAAAAAATTGATGGAACTAGTTAATATGTAGTGGTATAAAACTAGAAATGAGAAGTTTATTACATGTCTTTTAGAAATTATGTAGTGGGTGGTATATAGAAAATCTCATATAACATCTTATACCTTCTTTCTTAAAATCTTTTGAAATTTCTATATATAGAATTGAAGCAGTTACTACTAACTAAATAATATGTACAATCATCTAAGATAACAAAATATTCAGTCATCCACTTTTGAACTCTTTCATTTCATGTAAAAAAATACCCCCTAAATAAAAAGTACATTTCAATATACCTATTGTACAAATTAATCAAACACAAAAAGTTTCATACAATTAATATAACACACGGTATAAACGAAGAAAGTTGTCTTTTATTTGACATGATACAAACCAACCATACGTTTTATAATTTTACAATCACTTACTTTAACTACCTTATTTTAAGTATTACTCTATTTAGTTACAAACTTCGGTGTATTTTAATGATGAGGCAAAAAATGATCCGTTTTTAGGGGGTCATTTAAGCTCGAATCCGACTTTATTTGATCAAATATTGCCCTAAATCGTTCCTTTTGTGATTTTAGGTACTTGGAGAGTGAATTCTGGAAAAGAAGCCATTTCGGACGTTTTTGGAGCATAAAAGTGAAGAAAACGGCAAAGTCTCCAAATTCTATGCTGTGAACAGTGCATGAAGGCGTCAAGAAGTGCTCTTGACGGCGTCAGAGTCCCAAGAATAAAAATCCGTAGTTGGTGACGGCGTCACCAAGGCCGTCACCAGGCCGTCACGTGTAAATTTGTCAAAACTTGCGCGCGGAGTAGCTGATATTGTTTTGGTCATAACTTTTGCATACGAACTCGGATTTAGGTGATTCAAAAGCCCACGCGAAGAGGACGAAGAGATCTACAATTTGGTGAAAAAGTGGTCTTGACGGCGTCAAGAGTAAGGGCTGACGCCGTCACGAAGGGCCGACAGAAAACATGCCTATAAATATAACTTCATAATTTCACTTTTTGTAAGCCCTAAACCCTAAGGTCGATTCCTGGGTTTAGGTGGGTGTTTTTCCAGCAACTTATAGGGTTTCAATCACTCCATAAACATCATGTATTGGTTTGATGATTCTATCTTAATTATGTTTTTCATTATCATTGTTGTTTGCTCTTCTTTGATGATGATTTGCTAATTCACCTTGTGTCTACTTATGATTATGTGAAACTTGTATATAATTGATTAGATCTCATTGATTCCTTGTTGATGTTTGTGTATATCTTCATCAATTAGGGCGTGACACTTCGATAGATCTAGTTGGTTTAGTTTATAATCCTTGTTTCCTATTGATTCTTGTTTTGATTGAATGATTTATATGTTAGGCTTAAGAAAACTGGCAGATCTCCAAATGGTAACATGCTTGAATGTCTTAAGAAACATGAACCGAGGCGTACTAGGTCTTTATTGGTTGTATTTAATGCATGAGCCACTGTTTACAATCCCTATAGTTGTGCTGGGCATGGTGTAGGAGGAGATAAGAGCTCATAGAATTGGGGAGTTATGTATGCCACCCCATGAATGGTATTAAGGAATACAACCCGTCAATTAAAACAAGGTTACAATTCAATAGGTAGGATTGGATAGCTAGCAAGGAGTAACATATCATGGGTAGACATGCTTCACTTATCTTGTAGAACCTTAGTTTATTTTCTTGTTTATTAGTTTAATTAGTAGCATTTGGGTTAGTTGATTAGCAACTAATTCCGCCCACTTTCCCAATACCCAAGATTTTCACTTGCTTTTCATAAAATATAAAAACATAAAAAGAATCATCCTTCACCTTTAGACCTAGTTAGATTAATTTCAATCCTAACGACACTATTCCTAGCTGAACGATCAATCCCCCGGTACTTGTCACTATACTATACTACAACGATCAGGTACACTGCCTGGTGGGGGTTGTAAGCTTCTCGAGATCCCTCGAGAGGTAAAGCAAGGTGCGATTCCCACGCATCAAGTTTTTGGCGCCGTTGCCGGGGAATAGTTATTGTCTAGGTTAGGATTTCTTTTTATTAGGTCTACTTGCTAGATTCCTTTCTAGTAAGATTTTATTTTTATTTTTAGGTCTTCTTTAGTCTATCTTATTTCTTCGTGCTTTTGTTCGTAACTCTTTACCATCCGACATCATGGAAGGTGGTAACATCTTTGAACCCATCATCCCACCACAACAAAACCCACCATTAGAACCCTTAGGCCCCGAACCTTAGGAGAGTATTCCCGACCTAGCCACCAAGGCTACCGAAACACCATTGAGCTCACCGGAGCCAATGTGACCCCCTTGCGATCCGACACCATCCGGTTGGTGCAAAGCGGATGTGCATTCCATGGACTTCGTTCCGAAGATCCAAACCAACACCTTAAGGACTTCCTCAAAATCGTAGATTCCATAGACCTAGGTGTTGAAACTAGAGAGACTACCCGTTTACGCCTATTCCAATTCTCTCTACGGGATCAAGCTAGTCAATGGCTTGAGCGTTTACCCGCGGGATCCATCACCACATGGGATGATCTCACCACTCGTTTCCTTGCTCAATTTTTCCCACCGGGGAGAACTACTAAACTTAGGAATGACATCTTGATGTTCCAACAACGTCAAAATGAATCTCTTTATGAAGCATGGACTCGTTTCAAGGACTTACTCCAAAAAGTCCCTCATCATGGCATAGATTTGTGGCTCCAAGTCCAAATTTTTTATGACCATATCGATATCCCCACGAGGCGAACCATTGACCAATCGGCCGGTGGTAAGCTACGTGATCTTAGTGCGGAACAATCATGGGAACTCATAGAAGATCTTGCTCTCTATGACAACGAAAGTTGGAATGATCCCCGTGATTTGAACAAAACGGTCAAGGCAATATCTTTGCCTTCGAATAATTCAAGCACTCCCGACCGTAGGATCATGGAACTTGAGGACCAAGTCAAGTTTCTCATGAAATCTTACGAAGCTCCGAAGCATTCAAGCCAAGTGAACAAAATCACTTCTTCATGCGAATTATGTAGTGGTCCCCATGACACTCGTGATTGTGTGGAACTCCCCGGAACAGCTTTTGCGGACTACGCATCCACGCGTACCGACGAAGCGGGAGATAAGTGGTACACTTTCAAGCCCGAGCCAAACACATACGGTGATTCATATAACCCCTCATGGAAAAATCACCCAAACCTTAGGTGGAAACAAAATCAACCAAATTCATCCAACCCACCTAATCGTTACCAATCAAACGGTCCACCATCCAACCGTATCTTCAACAACAATCCTTCTAACAACTATGGTAGTACCAACAATCTTGAAGGATTGATGTCGAAATTTATGGCATCTCAAGAAGCTCGCATAGCTAGGTTTGAAACCGAATTCAACCAACAACAAACGGAGATGACCAACAAAATCGACAACTTGTTGAAAGCCCTCAACAACCAAACATTAGCCACACCTAGGAAGGACACTAGGGACACCAATAGTGGAATCCAAGCTAAGGACCCCTCATCATCCAAACATGTCCACTTTGTCAATGTTGTCACTATTAAGCCGCTAGATAGGGAAATAGAGGAGAGTGACAAAGATGAAGTTAGAGTAGAAGCCAATAGTGAGGATGAGAGTAGGGAAGTTGAGGTTAATAAGGATGAGGAATTAGAGGAGGTAGAACCTATAAAGGAATATTTTGATAAGTTGCCAACCAAGGAAGAACGGGAATACCATAAGTATTTATTCGATAGTCCCGAAACAACATATATCTTTGGCGATCCCCTGATCAAAATGGGAGACCCCTCTAACATTAACATCCCATGCAATATCGGGCACATGCATGTATGGAAAGCTTACATAGACCTTAGATCCCCCGTGAACATCATGTCTAGGACTTATTACAATTGGGTGATGAAGAAGCAACTCAATTTTAGGATAATGCCCGGTAAAAGTTGGATAAGTAATTTTGCGGGAAGAGTGAAGGGATTGCATGTCATTATAGGGAATCTCACCTATGAGATTGATTTTATGATAGTTGAAGACATTCGTCCGGTGATAGATGCTTGCCTAAGTCAAGTAGTATTCGGGAAGCCATTTGTTGAAGCCACTAGGATGAGTTATGATCCGACGTTAGGGATAGTTAGATTCAAGGAAGAGAATGATGAGGTTGCTTATCAAATGCCCTACAAGATTGAGCAATACCGCCTTCTCTCTAATTTCGAAAAGGAACGTAAGCAAGCGGCTTATTATAGGAATGAGGAGGATAGACGTAGAGGAGTAGAGTATGTTAGAAATAGGATGCTTGGTTTCTACAAAGAGTGCTTACAACTAGGTCCAGAATACAAAACTGGTTTAGAAGATGACCTAGAGAATGGAACCAATGATGAAATCACGTAGTAACCCACGACTTTGAGTCTAGCTACAAGACTCGTAAATAAAGAAAAGCGCTTCTTGGGAGGCAACCCATGTTTTGTGTGATTTTATTTGTTTGATTGTTATTTGCTTCCGTATGCATGTTTTATTTTTATTGTTGGTTGATCATGTTTCTCAATTAAAATGTGGAAATACTTTATTATGTTGTTTAGCCTAGTCTTAACTTCAACCTAAAGGTATTTTTGCAAAAGATAAGTGTAAGGGGAAACCCCAAATATGTTTTTTAAGAAACAAACCGATCATGATTCTCCACAATATTTAATGAACATGTGTATTCGTATTGTTAGAGTCAAATGCTTGTATTGAGTCATGATGTAGTTTTGCAGGATTTTCCAGGAAGTAGGACAAAGTTTTTCCAGAAATTTTCCGGAAACTTAACATAAAGATTTCTGCAGGTTCATTCTGACGGCGTCAGGCAATTGCTCTTGACGGCGTCAGGAGTCAAAAATCTGGAAATTTTACCAGTTTTGTTTTTCTAACGGAGTCTTATAAGTTTTTGTGAATTATTAAGTTTTATAATCTCCAGGAAATCTGCAAACTTCATTCCACAAGCATTATATCTTATTTTGTTTTCTAGGATTTAGTAACTTATATAGGATGCCGCCGATTTTACACGAGGTTGCCTTGTCTACTTTTGTCAGGATTTACAGGTTATTTGAGACAAGAAGATGATTTATATTCTGGAAGGGAAGCTTTGATTGTTCGTTTTCTTGGAGGAAGATTTAACCTGGCCAACCTAAAATCCATACCGAGCGAATCAGGGGAGTATTTGAATTCATTCTCTTTACTTTTAACTTTTACATTCTTTACTTGAACATTGGGGACAATGTTCATCTTAAGTGTAAGGGGAGGGTAAAAAGATGATACCTTACATATGCACTTTCGCTTGAGTTTGTTTTGTTTGATAGTAGATGAGTAATAAAACTATGAGAAATACTTGTTAGTGCAATTTTAGCGCCAAATTTAAAATTTTTTACAACATTTAGGAGTGAAACTTTAGCCATAGCAAGCGTCTCATGGATAGGAGGTTGTATGACTAGCACATAACCGTATATTCAGAAAAATTTTCCACCAAAAAATGTGAGGTTCGCCTTTAGATTTGATAGGAAAAGCATTTATTATTGGTGCTTATGAGTGTACCGGTAGCATTTAGATTCTAGAACTTGCGTTAGTGATGCATCCCGAGACCGCTAGTGAGACTACATTCGTGTGGTAGGATTTACTACATGATAAGAGGCATTAGGATCACCCTTGTGTTAAACCCGTATCATAATTACTTGACCATTTAAGTCATATTACTTGGCTAGTTAAGTCAACTAATTTTTCCCACACCCTTAGCGTTGTACTCATTTTTAGTACACGAAACCCCTAGTACACCCCTCCGAGCCTATCTTTTCGTTTCAAACTTTAAGCATTTTACTTAAAGGAAGAATTTGTTACACCCCACTTAAATGTACACCCAAATCGCCTTAGCCTTCCATGTATGCGCTCATTTTTAGTGCATTATTGTTATTTGTTAAACCCTAAGTTAACTTTCTAATTGATTACATGGTTGCTAAGTCGAGTCATATCCTTGTACATATTGTTTTGGGACGATTGAGACTCGTGGGTAAGTACTTATTTTATGGAGTAATGGGGAAGAACATCACTTATTACCCCCATACGTGCGTTAATCTTAAAAGTGCTCCAAGTGTTTTAATTTTCTTAATTCGAGTCATTAGATTAGTTAATTGTAAAGTATGCAAAGATTCAAGTGTAAGGGGAATTCTCATCCCCTATGATGTATTATTTCGAATGGTAGGGTAAGAGTGTATGCAAAAAAAAAAAAAAAAAAAAAAAAAAAAAAAAAAAAATCGAAAAATCAAGAAAAAGAAAAAAAAATAGAAAAAGGAAAAAGAGAAAAAAACATACGGACTACCATCCCATTTCATTCTATGTTTATGTTTTTGTTATTTTTCATTTATTAGCTTAAGTCGAGTCTAGTCTTGGCTTAGCAACGCCATCTTGTACATGTAATTAACCAAGATTGTTAACTCGCCACCAGTAAAACTTCCTTTATCCAACAAAACCGTGTAATTCATATCCCTATACCTAACGTTACAACCCTTTAAAAGACCTCTTTGATAGTTTATCCTAGGTGCTTACGCCATGTGGTGGAGGTTTGATCCTTTCCCAAGCCTATGGTAATCTATTTTGTTATGACAGGTAGTGAGAGATATCTTCCATTTCCATAATGTTATATTACTTTATTACACCCGAGAGATGTGAGTATCTAAACACTATTTGTGAGGTGCTTGTGTATGACCTCCGTGCTTGTCTATTGGTCTTTAGTGGAACGATTATTTGTTGTAATTACTTTTATATTAGTGTTAAATGACCCCTAACTTGTCTTTTGAGTAGAATAAAAGCTCATTTGCTTGAGGACAAGCAAATCTCAAGTGTAAGGGTATATGATGAGGCAAAAAATGATCCGTTTTTAGGGGGTCATTTAAGCTCGAATCCGACTTTATTTGATCAAATATTGCCCTAAATCGTTCCTTTTGTGATTTTAGGTACTTGGAGAGTGAATTCTGGAAAAGAAGCCATTTCGGACGTTTTTGGAGCATAAAAGTGAAGAAAACGGCAAAGTCTCCAAATTCTATGCTGTGAACAGTGCATGAAGGCGTCAAGAAGTGCTCTTGACGGCGTCAGAGTCCCAAGAATAAAAATCCGTAGTTGGTGACGGTGTCACCAAGGCCGTCACCAGGCCGTCACGTGTAAATTTGTCAAAACTTGCGCGCGGAGTAGCTGATATTGTTTTGGTCATAACTTTTGCATACGAACTCGGATTTAGGTGATTCAAAAGCCCACGCGAAGAGGACGAAGAGATCTACAATTTGGTGAAAAAGTGGTCTTGACGGCGACAAGAGTAAGGGCTGACGCCGTCACGAAGGGCCGACAGAAAACATGCCTATAAATATAACTTCATAATTTCACTTTTTGTAAGCCCTAAACCCTAAGGTCGATTCCTGGGTTTAGGTGGGTGTTTTTCCAGCAACTTATAGGGTTTCAATCACTCCATAAACATCATGTATTGGTTTGATGATTCTATCTTAATTATGTTTTTCATTATCATTGTTGTTTGCTCTTCTTTGATGATGATTTGCTAATTCACCTTGTGTCTACTTATGATTATGTGAAACTTGTATATAATTGATTAGATCTCATTGATTCCTTGTTGATGTTTGTGTATATCTTCATCAATTAGGGCGTGACACTTCGATAGATCTAGTTGGTTTAGTTTATAATCCTTGTTTCCTATTGATTCTTGTTTTGATTGAATGATTTATATGTTAGGCTTAAGAAAACTGGCAGATCTCCAAATGGTAACATGCTTGAATGTCTTAAGAAACATGAACCGAGGCGTACTAGGTCTTTATTGGTTGTATTTAATGCATGAGCCACTGTTTACAATCCCTATAGTTGTGCTGGGCATGGTGTAGGAGGAGATAAGAGCTCATAGAATTGGGGAGTTATGTATGCCACCCCATGAATGGTATTAAGGAATACAACCCGTCAATTAAAACAAGGTTACAATTCAATAGGTAGGATTGGATAGCTAGCAAGGAGTAACATATCATGGGTAGACATGCTTCACTTATCTTGTAGAACCTTAGTTTATTTTCTTGTTTATTAGTTTAATTAGTAGCATTTGGGTTAGTTGATTAGCAACTAATTCCGCCCACTTTCCCAATACCCAAGATTTTCACTTGCTTTTCATAAAATATAAAAACATAAAAAGAATCATCCTTCACCTTTAGACCTAGTTAGATTAATTTCAATCCTAACGACACTATTCCTAGCTGAACGATCAATCCCCCGGTACTTGTCACTATACTATACTACAACGATCAGGTACACTGCCTGGTGGGGGTTGTAAGCTTCTCGAGATCCCTCGAGAGGTAAAGCAAGGTGCGATTCCCACGCATCATTTAACTTTTATTTTTATCGTCGTATATGCAATCTTTCTCATCTTCATATTTTCTTTTCATCAAACGTCCCTTGCTACATTTATCATCATAATAAATAATAGACGAGCATCTCTTAACTCAATAATATTTTCGTCATTTGTTGCAGAAAACATATAATTAGAAAACATTAGTGGCCAAAAGTTTTAATTATAGGGCACTTGTCACTGCAACGCGCGAAAACCCTACTATGTAAATACATAATTGTATCAAACGTGTTAACATGTGATTTTTGACACTAATGTTATGTATTCAACAACCAAACACAATATAAAATTTTGTTTCAATGAGTATTTTCAATAATCTTATTGAATTTAATATTATATTAAAATGACCCGTTCATTGCACGATGCTAGGTTACTAGTAATTAGTAAGGATAATTCCAAATACAATATAAAATATTATCTCAGCAAGTATTGCATATATATACTAATCTCCGTGGACGGTGGAGAATAAAAAAGTAATAAAAGTTTGGCCCATTCTTTTAGCCCAGTGCTGGCCCATAAGTTCTGTTTACTGTTAGTCTGTTTATGAGGGTTGGTTCTCCAAATGTGATACATATTATTGGAGCAAGTATACTAACATTCAAATACACCACGCGATGTTCAGTTCGTATTTGCTATACATATGCAAAGAATAAGTAACCGCAAATAAAACACAATGTAACAGACCTTGGTTAACAAACTGGTACAGTCACACATGATTTGACAACAAAAACTGCTAACAACTTACACAACCAGCTACATGGCCACTACAACAACATTTAAACTTCAGACAACCTAAACAACCATTACAACACCGCTAAAAAGACACAACAACAGCTAAACAAGGACACTTTATTCATTGAAGCACGACTAACGTCTATGCTTGGACATTACACCACCTAACAGCTAAAAAACAAAAGCCCTTCATGCCTTACCCACACGATCATGGTCCACCAAATCAAGCAACAAAAGACCTACGCTGACAAACCACAACACAATTGGAAACAACCAAACCTCTCCGCAATGCGGCGGGGGCCTCCTCCTTGTTTTCAATAATCTCATTAAATTTAATATTATATTTAAATGACTCGTTCATCACACGATGCCATGTCACTAATATGTATTAAACCAAACATAATATAAAACATTGTTTCGATGAGTATTTTCAATAATCTCAATCAATTTAATACTTTATTAAGATAACCCGTTTATCGCACGAGCATAGTTCAGTAGTAAATATTAAACTTTAGGGTTTGGGGTTATTTCTGTGTGGAGGGTATGGGAAATTAGGCTTAGATGTGAGGGGGGAAACTTGAGGAATAAATATGTTTCCATCCTTTGATGGGCATTCAAAATGGCAACGACAAGTAAGTAGATTTTTGCATTCTCCCCAAGTTCTCCATCCATATCTTGAACGACATTGATATAAACATGCGTCTTTGGTACATATGGGTAAAAAGTGAGTGTGAGTGCATATTCCTGGTTGGGATGCCACCAATTTCATGCCTAAAAAATTAAAGTACACACATAAGTTAGCTAGTATTAATTGACTTGAATTCATTACTTTGGCATTGTATCCAAAAATTTAAGGAAGATATTGATTTCTGTGAAATTAATATTTACAAAATAATGAATGAGGAGTAAGAAAACAAATATTACATACGACAACAAGAAACAAGAGAAATGTGGTGTAAATAATCGATCTTGTCATATTGGTATTCTTTTTGTTTATGAATGATAAATGAGTGTGTGATGAACATATTTATATGAGAAATGAAATTAAAGTTGATATACCTATATTTATTGTTGCATTTATTGCTGGATTTATTACGACATATAAACATGTTAGGCTATCCACTATGATAGTTTATTAAAAGGGTTTATAAAAAGATGAAGAGGGCCATAATATTGTTAACGACATCAATTTCATGCTTACATGGCATGAAGAGGTCCAATATCTTAAACCTCTTCACAATTTAATGCATTGAGTTATGTTGTATGTTTATAAAGCTTTAACAAGTTTATCTATAGTGGAAATAGGTTTATAAATCTAAAAGGTTTTTATGTGTTTGTGATGTTGCATAATTATAAACCTGTATAAATGTTTATCATTGTGGATGCTCTAAGCTTTCAACAACTTAGCATAAGAAAAGATAAACTACTCAACTCACAAATCAACTTTTTTTAGAATATTATGACACGAAACAAGCTTTTATGATCAAAATTTTCAATCTTACAAATATTGAACATTGGGTAAATAAAAATGTAATATTATATGTTTAATTGTATATAGATATATTTGTATGTATATTATTTTTTGGGGCGGGGCAGGGCGGGGATGTTGAGCCCCATCCCCCACCATAAACCCAATAAAAATCCCTGTTAATGCCCCAACCCCCCCCCCCCCCCCCCGTAACCCGATAAGCATGTTCCGCCCTGCCCCAAAAAGTCCGGTTTTCGGATTTCCCCATTGGGTTCGGGTTTTTCGCCATACCTTATAAGTTTAGACTGGGTGTAAGGAGATCCCAATATCGCATTCATCATCGTCATTTTAACGACGCCTCAGATTTCTCTCTCTATAACAACTTCACCATTTAGCGTTGGAGGTCCGTAGCCTCGTGTCATCCCACCAGCCAAAAACAGCGACGACACACGGTTACTGGGGTGGCGCCATTTTGGCCAGCCCATGCCATACATTATTTTATTTTATTTTATTTTTAATATGAACGTTGCCTAACGGCTCTTTTGCCAAAATACCCCCATTTTTTAAAAATTTTACCCTTTAAAAATCCTATAAATACCTTCTTATTGTACCATTTTCACACACTCTTCCAGTTTAATTTATACTTAAATAATACTCAACTTTCTTTCAATTATGGATCCAAACAATCCCAACGACACCTACACCTACGACCATTATGATGTTTGCAGAAACTAGAAGGGGAGGGGGAGGGTTGAATAGTTTCACTGTTAATTATTACGCTTTAAAAACATTTTACACTTTTAGGTCCGTTTGTGTTCTTTTTATTAAATTGTTAGATTTGCTAGTTATGTGATATCTAACTAACCAGAAATGAATGCATAAATAAAGTAAAGTAAATAGTAAAGGAAAGAACACAACTAAAGAGACGCCAAGATTTATAGTGGTTCGGCACGAAGCTCACTCTTCCTCCTACTCCACTCCCCGAGTACCACACTCGAGAGTTTTCAATCACTATGTCAACATACTCCTTCAGGCGGAGCAATCTGTACTCAAGCTTGCACCAAGTTTACCGACACTAAGCGGAATGTCGAGTTCTAATCCTAGCTAGAACCTATCTACGCCAAGGCCCACGTGGCCACACGAACAAGCACACTTATCCCACTTAGATCGACACACGATCCAAGTTTTCATACGAACGAGCACTCCCGTTCACTTGAATCTTCACCCGATTCAAGTCTTCACACTAGAACTCCCGTGAGTCCTAGTCTTCACAATACAACACACGATCTATTACAAGACCTATTCTAGATACAACACTTCTTGGACTTACACCTTTGTCCAAGCTTTCCCTAACACAACTAGTCATGACTCACACACAAGTCGGATATACAATATTACAATATTTACAAATGATAGAGGTGGAGGAAGAAGAGAATCATAACATGTAGGACTGAAAGTATTGATTTTTATGTGGTTCGGGAGGTCTAGGTTGATGATTATAAATGAAATCCATGTTTAGTTTTAGAGAGAGAAAGAGTAGAGAGAGATTTAAGAAAAAGGTTATTATTATTAAGAATGAAAGTTACACAATTTCTCACACAAGCACACACCTCAAATGAGCTTTGAGGTGTTTATATAGTAACTTACATAATGCCCTAAAAGGCTTTCCATGGGCTTGGTCTAATGGGCTTGGTTTACATTTTTTAATAAAGGCTTACATGATATACTTAATAAGTACCTGATGAGGCGAAAAGTGAACCGCTTTTAAGGGGTCATTTAAGCCCGAATTCGAGATTATTTGATCAAATATTGCCCTAAATTGTTCCTTTTGTCATTTTAGGTACTTTTGGAGAGAAATCTGGAAAAGAAAGCATTTTGGACGTTTTTGGAGCATAAAAGTGAAGAAAACGACAAATTCTCAATTTTCCTTGTTGGAACAGTACCTGACGGCGTCAAGATTCTCTACATGACGGCGTCAAGAGTTACAAAAGAGGTGGATGTGGAAAATACACGTGACGATCCAGAGAGTTATTGTGCATAGGAGATGACGGCGTCACCCAAGGCCGTCATGATCCAAGTATTAGTGACGGCCCAGAAGAAAATCCTACATGACGGCATCACAAGTAGATCTAGGCAATACGATTTCATTATGGCGGCGAGTTGACGGCGTCACAACTTAACACATGATGCCATCACCCTGTAAAATCTATATATAGTTTTCCAAATTTCATTCATTGGTGTGCAACTTTGAGGGAAAAACCCTAGGCCGAATTTTACAGCTTTTTCAAGGGTTCTAACCCCTTGAATCTTTCATGTTCAATTAAAGATAAGTATTCTTCCAAATCATTCAATATGTCTATGTGTTGTTTGATTATATGTTGCGCTTGTATTCTATTTAACATGCTAGGCTAGATTTCTATTGTGTTTGCTTAGATGTAGTGAAACCTAGATGTTGATTATGGGTTGATTGTTTGTTTATAGTTGTTACGAATGATTGTATTCGATGTTAGGCTTAAGAAAACTGGCAGACTTCCATTGGTAACTTGCATGAACGTCTTAAGAAACATGATCGAAGGTGTACTATGATTTTTGGTTGTATTTAATGCATAGGAGAATTCTAATGACCCATGTTAGGAGCTTCTAACGGCTCGACATAGGAGTGAAGTAGGATCCTATAGAGTTAGGGAATTGTACACGGCTCTACGACTAGTATTAAGGAGTATGACTCGTCATCCATGCAATTGTAACAAGCTATCAACCTGTAAAAGATATCTAGGGAGTAATGAAATCTAAGTAAACACAACTTTCCTCATCATTGTTTACAACACATTAGTATAATAGTTTTGTTTTCATTTCTTTTATTTTATTTTGATTGCATCTTTAGATAAATTGGGTTAGTTAGCTAGCAACTAATTTCGTCCACTCTTCCAAAACCCGAGATTTTTAATTGCTTTCATAAAATATAAAAATACAAAAAGAATCATCCCTCACCTCTAGACCTAGTTAGTAGGCTTTCTAATACTAGCGACACTATTCCTGAGTTGAACGATCAATCCCCCGGTACTTGTCACTATACTATACTACAACGATCAGGTACACTGCCTGGTGGGGGTTGTAAGCTTCTCGAGATCCCTTGAGAGGTAAAACCTGTTGCGAGGTGCGATCCCCACGTATCAGTACCAAGTCCATAGCCCAATATTCTTAACTATTACAATACTTGTCGACTCAATAATGATCGTCACTTTTAATGCTAACAATCTCCCCCTAAAGGACGATCATTGAGATCTCCCTTTGAATACATAAATGATGAACACTTCTAATGCTAACAATCTCCCCTAAGGGTGATCATTAATATCTCTCTTTTGTGACCTTGATCTTTGAAGCTTGTTTTCTTTGAACTTTGAGTCTTGTTGTGTAATAGTTTTGCTAGTTCCTTTGTTCCAATCATGCTTTGTGATCTTTATTATAATCTCTTGATCTTTCATGCTTTTGATCATCATCTTCAAATATGGGTGTCTTTTAGTCTTTTCCAACATGCTCATACTTTGTTTGACTTTGAATCCTTGTGAAGTTCTCTTTTCTTTGACTTTAATCTTTGTTTCTTTAGTTTGTAGATTCTTTGACTTTGACTTAGAAACGTTATGAACTTTGCTTTGCTTTGATCTTTGAAGAGAGCTTTGCAGGGTATGAGCATGTGGATTTTTGAGTGATGGTAACGGTCTTTCTCTAAGGAACATTCATGAGTACCTGCATAAAACAGTTAGCAATAAAGTATCCGGTACTTACAGGTTTGGAATTAGAGTTCGTTAACAGCATAGGGTGAAGACTCCTTCTAACCCTCACCAAGGTCGTTCCCAATTCGGATACCCCCGAGAGGGCTTACAAGATCTATTATGTAGATCAACGAATGGGTGAGTCGCTGGAGATCACCCCACGACTGTAGACCGTTTTGGAACCACCGCGAACACTAAGCGTAACCCACAAGAGATTACCGAAGTGACCTACTGTCAGGGCTGTTTGATGTTGACCCTGGCAGGAGTTTCCATTCAATCATTGAGAAACACTTGTGTGAATTCTCTCATAAATGTTCTGCCAGATTGCTAAGATCTACGTAGGACTCTTAAGTTTACATCTAGCGTCCTTAATGTTGAACAACCAGTGTAGAAGTATCATGTGTTCCTATGAGATCTTTTGATGAATCTCGAGGCTCTAGACTCAATAAGTGCATATTTAGTCGTCGGAGACCGGAGTGGCGTCTCCTGTTTCAATATCAACATGGCTCGTAATGAGCGGTCGATAGATTATGCAGGGTTCCCCGTGAGAATGAAACAAGCTCTTTTGAGAGAACTTAAGTGGCTTAGAAGGTTAAGTGCAGTGCGTCACTGGGTCCATGACATCTTTGTCTTCAATACTGGTGTCACCTTGGTAACAACCAGTAGCATATGAATTGAACCCGGTGTCTGCCCTAAGGTTGAACATATGGAGGGCTATTTCTTTTCACCCTTTCATTTGCTTTTCTTTTTAATTCTTCAACCCCTTCTTTATCCTTTCTCATTTAATCCTTTTTTCAATCATACCCAAGGACTTCTAATTCTAATCTAATGGATTTGTCCTTGGATAGATCCCTCCGGCTCTGGCGGATCATAGGACGTTTTTTCCTAACCTTAGTCACCTTATATTTTCATGACTATCATATTGTTTGTTGATCATATGCCATAAAACCTTTTTGTGAAAATCTCTCAAACTGTTTATGACAATGAAACATATTTGTTGACACTTTGAGAGTTTTGGTTTCTTATGAAGGACTCCCCCTTCACATGTGCTCATGTATTTTTTAAGAAATTTGCACATGCGGGCGGAGTTTGCACTTTTTGAATTGATCCACTTTCAGTGAACATGACCGATTCGAGACACGCTTACATCACTAGTTAAACTAGCTTGAAATTATTACCCGTCCTGGTCAAGTCCAAAGAAAGTCTCTCGATACGGTACATTCTACACAGACAAGTCCTATTCGAGACACGCTTACATCACTAGTTAGACAAGCTTGAAATTATTACCCGTCCAAGACAAGTCTTTTCGATTACTGATATTTTAAGCTTCGTCAATTCATTATTACTTTCTAAGTCGAGCTCTTTTGAGATTCAAGACTATCACGTTTTAATCACATTTCTCCCCCTCAAAAATAGCATATTCATGGTATTTTTGATACCGATTGATTAAAACCTTTGTTTTTGGATAGCTTATGGGGATGAACGGATGTTTGTTATTCCCGAATTAGTTTCTTTTAAGCATGAACTTTTTGGAACATCTTTTTATTACTCCCCCTCAAAAGTAGAACATTTTGAGTAAATTTAAGCTTTTAAGAATTTGAGGGAGTAATATCTTGAGCAAAATTTTGAAAAGTTTTGAAAACCTTTTGAAATATTTTGAATAAATTATGCTTAAGATTAAGAAGATATTGATAAGCATTTTGTGAGAAGTCTTCTTTTTCTTTTAGGATTGTCGCAACAAAATTTACAACAGGGTCCTTTCTTTGAAAATTGCGGGTTATGCACTGTTATGCACAAAATTTTCACACTTGTTATGTTTGTGTGTGGACTCAACTAATACTTCGATTCTGGACGACTTCGAGTGTTCTTCTCTTGCACTTTGATGTAGAGGATTATGAAATCACTTATAAACATATACCGACATGTTATAGTGATCAAAGAAATAAGAAAGAAAGAACATAAAGGTTTTGTGCAAAGAGGCTTGGTTTACAGAATGGAACAGTTCTGTATTTATAGGCGTTAGGAAAGGAGATGGCGGTCCCTTAAATATGTGACGGTCCTTTATCACTAAGGGACCGCCAAAACATTTAAGGGACCGTCCCGACAGACGCTCCTCTTTTTGTCCTGATGTGGTGAAAGTTTATCTGGTGAAAACTTTACTGTTTTGGGCGGGAAAAAGAGCTGTTATACAATTTGAATTTTGAATTCATTTTTTTAATAAAACATTTCTTTTTAATTTGCAAAAGTACTTTTGTAAAAATATGTTGTCACATATAAAAATGTAAGGTTTTGTAAAAATAAATTCTTTGATAACTCTACTAATATCGTATAGAGTTTGTTCATACCTGAAGTGACGTTTTAGTAGATACATAGAAGAAACGAGTTTTCTCGATTAAAAACTTATTAACCGTAACTTTACGTAACATGTTTTTATATTTTGTGATGATCAAAACGTATGAAGATCGAATAATGCAAATAACGTTTTTGACATTATTTGTATTAACAATGTTTATTTTCAAGATGACCGGGAGGGATATCTTCATGGTTATGCGGCGTATGCAATTTGTAGCTTTGTGTGATCAAGAAGCCGGGGGATCGGGATTGGGTCCTAAGAGGACGAGGACATACATACCACGTGAACGAGAAGAGGTGGAACAACGTTTAATCAACGACTATTTTGGCGACAATGATACTCCTCCTAAATATCCTGAAGAGAATTTTAGGCGAATGTATCATATGAGTTCTAGACTTTTTAATAAAATACTCAACGATATTTTAAGTTATGATGTTCAACCTCTTCCCAAGTACTTTTATTTTTTTAGACTACGTTACGATGTTGTTGGTCGTTTAAGTATTAGTCCTATTTTGAAGTGCACATCTGCCATACGCCAACTGGCGTATGGCACTAATCCAAGGCCGAACATTCCATAGACTTGGACCGAAAGATGTGATTTACATGTTAGAAAAACAAAGAACTTCGAGATAGAAAAGTGCACGACGATCTTCGACAAGACCTTGTGGAGTATGTATTGAACCATAATTATTAGTTTGTAATTTTTATTTCTTTGTTTACGTATTATGTTTTTTTTATTTTTATGTAACTTTTTTTCTAATTAATGTAATGTAATGTTTTTTGTTTTTTTTTTGTTTTGTTTTGTTTTTTGTTTTGTTTTTGTTTTTTTTTTGTTTTTTTTTTTTTTTTTTTTTTTAATTCAATGAAGTTTATTTTAGTTAATATTGTGTATGTTTTATGGGATAATGCCAAAAATGCCCAATTGATTTGCTTTTTTGCCCTTCGCTCAGAAAGTTCCGAAACTACCCATTGGGCAACCGGGCAACTTTTTTTTAACAAACAAGGGGATGCCTAGTATCCGAAATTTTGGGCAACGCCTCCATTTTTTGGGAAACTTGGGACACTTGGCGTCCTATGGTTTGAAACACAAGAGTTGCTCGATTACCAAGTGGGTAGTTTCGGAACTTTCTGAGCGAAGAGCAAAAAAGTAAATCAATTGGGCAACTTGTGCATTTTTGGCATTATCCCATGTTTTATTTTATGTAAATGAAATAAAAATTGTCAATTGGCACCATATTTTCTGGTGTCAAGGGTAACAGCAAGAATGTAGTGCCATAGGATTTATAGTGCCTTAGAGGGTTTTGCTGATGTAGCAGCACTTTTTGGCTATGGCACCACCTATATGGCATGAGGGTACCCACCGCTCTTAGTATAATTGCATAACCAACATTACCACCTAAATATAACTCACTTAAACACAAATATACCTCACCAAAATCAAAATCACACACACAAACACAGAACCACGACTCGGGTCATCTGAGCGACCGGGTTCTCCCCCAAAAGTACCTAAGACGCGTCCTAGATAGTGATCGTAATTAGGGTTGTTATCGGGTCGGGTTGTCGAGTTTGTCGGGTCGGGTGGAGCCGGGTTTTGAACTTTTGAAAAGTGACCCGCAACTCGACCAGATAAGAAATCAGGTTGTCGGGTTCGGGTGTTTATCGGGTCGGGTTAAGTCGGGTCAGCTGATTTGGGTTGTCGGGTTATAAGTAAATCAACTCTACGTAAATGAATCAATAGTCTTGAACTAGGCACGGATGTGAAACAATTGGCTCCACTCATTTAGGCCCCTCAAATTGTTGAGCTAAGCCATACTAGACTGTATATAACTATATATTAAAAAGGGAGATGATTGGCACACTTCTAAATTTTATTGGGACACTTCATTGTACAAGTAGTTAAAACATGTTATATTTAATGTACAACTGTCTGTTGCACACAGTGGAGTGTCCAAATAAATTTTAAGAGTGTGCGAATTATTTCCCTATTAAAAAATATATATAAGTGTTACTCGTGTAGTCGTGTGTGGCTACAGATTGAAATAATGTAAATACTAAGGGTGCGCTTGGTTCAAAATAAGGAATGGGAAAGGGAAAGACAAAGGAAATGCTAAGTAAAGAGAAAGGGTAAGTATAGCATTCCCCCCCAATTTATTAGGTAATGACCCATTATCCACTATTGGGTAATGGGTCATTGCATTATACTTTACCAAACAACTTTTTTCATTATCTTTCTCATTGCCCACCCCCCTAAACCCCTACCAAGCATGCCCTAAATAGTATCAATGCAAAAATATGATAGAAAGACCAGGTCCAAAGACCATGAGTTATTCATGAGTTTATGGTATTTTCTAGTAAGGGGTGCTCAATATATTTGGCCAAATTTAAGATAGTTTCTTTAGATATGTGTGTGTTCAAAAGTTACATGGATTCACTCACATACAATTGACTATGACGATCTTGTTTCTATTATGGCATGGTGATGACATCAAATATATACATTATTTTGCCGTTATTTGTCCTATTTAATTGACTTGTTTTATTATATTATGTATGAGAATTGGTGCTTAATCGTTTACTTTAGTAATTCTCAGGTAAAAACAAGCAATTGGTGAAACTTGACGATTTTGGACGAAATATTGAGAAAAATGATCAAGATGGAAAAAGTCTGCTGAATAGATGAAATTAAAGACCATTGTCGGACTTTGAAGCATGCGCCGCCTCTGATATTATCATGCGCCGCATATGAAGCTTTGGTCAATGAAGAAGAACCAACTTGTTCTACTCCAGATACGCCGCATCTCATTATCAACATGCGCCGTATCACTATCAAGACTTCACCAAATACAATACAAGACGTTGAAAGACATGCGCCGCATAGAGATTCAAGATACGCCGCATCTGAAGACGGTGTACGAATATTCCAGAATATATTAATCTTGGACCACGCGAAGTTAAGTAGATGTGCCGCATCTACTTAGTCAATGCTCCGCATCTACCCCTCTGACAGAAACTATAAATACCCCAAGACCTAGACGAATTTTGTGTGCAACCAAACCCTAAAGAGACGAATTCAGACGATAAGACAACACAAGACACACCCTAAACGAAGAACTTAGAGGAGTAAGAAGGTCCTGCATGTATTTAATTCATTAAGTTGTTTTGTTTTATTGTATTAGTAACTATAATCCATCAGGATTGATGGGCTTGTGGCCGCCTACTCCCCTTAAAATTCTTTCCCATCAATTATCAATTTATATGATATTTTTTTGGTGACTTGTATATGTGCTTTTATAACATTTGTGTCTAACTGTGTTTTGCTTGGGCTGCCATACCCCCTCGACGCTTACTTATCTAGCGTCCAGAAGTAAGATAGGCATAAGTGATCATTAAGAGTTTACTCGCATATATTTAGGATCCAACGAGAGAGAAGAGTTTACGATACTCATCATAAAACTAGCAATAAAACAAGTGACAAACTACTTAACAAAAGGACAGGACTTCTATATGTATCTATTATCTATCTGTGTATGTGTTGGTCTTTCGCTGTTTCGTTCTCATTAGTTTTATTAGTTTAATTAGTTAACCAAATCTGTGCTAGTCTCTCAGGCTAAAAACCCCCATTTGCGTTAGAGATTAGATTGTAAAAATAACTTAGTATATTTAAAATACTGATTAGATTAATTAGATATTACGTTCCACTCTTAGTGACCGACACTCTTACCACTATAGACATATTAATCGGGTACATTGCTCGTTAGTGTGTGTGTGTTATAGGATAAGTCGGCTAAATATAAATGTAAAACTTGAATAGGCAAAATCACTCTATACTACACGTGACACAACACGCATCACATGGTGAAACAAATAAGAACTCACTGTTTCAAATACAATAGGAAAATAAATGTAGCATGTAGGTGACACTCACTTTGCACAATAGTTTTAGACACATGAATGAAGTGTTATTTTATATCATCTATATAATGTAAATGCAAAAACTAATTTGGCTTACAAGGTTTTATATAAAAAAGAAATAAATAGCATTTTTCGGGTCTTATCGGGTTGACCCAATAACCCGATAAGAAAAATAATTAAACCCTAACCCGACCCGATAACAATATCGGGTTCGGGTCAAAACCACCCGACAAGATTTCTTGACCCGATTTAACCTGACCCGATAAGCCTTATCTGGTTCGTGTTCGTGTTCGGGTCGGGTCAACCCGACCCTACTGACACCCCTAACCGTAATAGCGAAGATGCGTACAAATTTTTATTATTACGAATGGTGTTAGAATATTTTCTACCGGATGACTCAAGAGCAGGAAAAGGTATTCGTTTCGTTAAAGACACAAAATTTAAAGAGAAATGATATATAAATAACTAACTCGGATGCTTAAACATGCTTAGGGTCCGTTTGGTATACGGGTATAAGTGGGTTTAGAATCAAAGAAAAATCAAATCAAGTGTTTGGTACATATTTTTTTTAATAGCACATGAAATATAACGATAGATTTGATAGAAGAATAAATTGGTGACTTTTGATGAAAACAACCAATGAGAATATAGAGTTTTATCTTATTATTTTTTTCTTTCTTTTTCATGTGGGGTCACTTTTTATATTTGTCTATCTCTCTCTTTTCTTTTAATAATATAATAATTTAAATATTAATTCAAAATATTAGAAATTAATATTTTATATATAGTTAAATATTTTTTTGTCTCTATCATTTTTCTCTCTCCTTATTTTCTTTCATTCTATACCAAATTCAAATCCCATTTTAAACCCCTGAGTATACCAAATGGACCCTTAATCTATCAAAAGATTGGCACGTGTAATAGTCAACTTAATTCTCTTCATTTCATCCTTTGAAACTGACGTATGTTTTAATCAGTGTTTTGAAACCCGGGTCGACCCGGTCGGGTTAACTGGTTTGATCGGTTCCGGTAAAAAAACGTGTTAAAAAAACCCGGGTTTTTAAAACCGGGTTAACCGATTATACCCGCCGGTTTTTGTGTGACCCGGTCAACCCGGTTCTCGAAACCCAGCTCGGTTTCCTTTTTTCAATCTTTTTAAATAAAAACCCAGGTTTACCCAGTGGTTGAACCGGTTGACCAGGCGGTCGAACCGGTTGACCCGGTCGAAAAAATAATAAAATAATAAATTAAAAACCTGGTTGACCCGGCGGTCAAACCGGTCGAACCGATTGACCCGGTGCCCGTTGACTCAACCGGATCGATTTCGAACCCGGTTTTCAAAATATCGGTTTTAATCATACTGTTAGTCATAATCATTTTTCAAACCTAAATAGAAGCAATGGAAACATGGAAGATCCAACTGAGTTATGAAATCTTTGAAGAATAATATCGATTCAACTAAGGAACATTGAACTACAAGCGCAAGACAGATGCTTCATAAAATAAGATTTGGTTTTACTATGAAACATCTAACAAGACGCACATATTGAATTCTTGATATTACAAATGACCTCCAAAACCTTTTCTTTTCGAAAGACTGGGGGTGGGGGAATACATCTGATAGAAAAGATTTTTGAAACGAAACCAAAGCTTACACCAAAACAAACATCACAAACACAACACAAACCCAAAATACAAGAAAACAAACCACCTAATCTATAAGAGCACGCGGTAAGGTGGTGGTGTGTTAAGTCTTAACACACTGCCACCTCAGCGCCACGTAAGCTTTTCCCTTTTAACCTTAACTCTTGACTTTCCACCCCGGTAAGGTAACTCACCTATAACTTACCTTAACTCACCTCCACCCTAAATATTTTCAATTTCAATCCCAAATTTTAACAAACACTTCATTTATTTAAAACATAAATATTACATTACATAAAACATCTTAATTAAACTACGTTAATTAAACATAAAAACATCTTAATTAAACTACAATTATTAAACATAAAACATCTTAACTAAAACTACGATTAATTAATTAAAACATCAAACAACGAAACGAAAATTAAAAGCCCTAAACAACGATACGACAATGATAATAAAACTACGATTCAGTAAAACGAATCATCCGAGACCCAGCCCTCGTCACTCGAAGCACTCGAATCGTCGTCACTTGTTGACACACGGGGCAATCCATGTTGGATTCGCCATGCACAACGAGCGTTTCTCCGAGCCTGTTTTTCTCGTAAGTACTCCTCACGAGCTCGTGTTTCTTCCTCTTCTTCTGCTTGAACCCTTAACAATTCTTGCATATCCTGTGCAAACAGTTCTTCATCGGACAATGGACGTGGTTGGTTTTGTTGTGGATAGGGTGCCGGTGGATTGTTTAGAGGTGGAAACAGAACTTCCGGTGGCGTGTTTGGTGGTGGGTTGTCATACTGGAAAACCTGAAACAAATCTGGTAGTGTATTGTTGGATTGATGATTGTAGTTTGGGAATACGGGGAAAAGTTCTTCTGGGGGGGGGGGGGGTGTTGTATACTGACGAGTTATCTGATGAATTGTTGTTAGACATTTGAGAGAATTTGTATGATTTGTGTGTGGGAATGGCTATTTATAGGACCGTTTGTATGATTTGAAATTTAAACGTTAACCGCCTTGTTGTTTGAATTTAAATTTTGAATTTATCCCGCCTTGTTGTTTGAATTTAAGTTGTGATTTGATTTTAAATCGTAGGGGTGGAATTTGTAATTTTTCATTTTCGTATACAAAAAGTAAACAAATAATACAAGGGCCAAAAGTGTAAATTTTTTTCCCATTTTTCACACTTTAACGTGCGTTAACCGCTTGCCTAAGCGAGTTAACACACCTCTTGACTTTCAGTGGTGGTAAGGTAACACAGTGTGTTAAGTTGGTGAGTTAAGGCTTAACACACCCAAGTGTGTTACCTTACCACTAGCTCAGGGCAATTAGAGCATCTAGGGCCGTAAACAAATTGAACGTTCAGTGAATATTTCATGAGCCTTTCGGTAAAAAGTTCGTTTATGTTCGTTTAAATGAACGAACATGAATAATTTTACGTTCGTTTAGTTAAATGAACGAACATGATCAAAGGTCGCGTCCGTTTATTTATGTTTGTGAACATTCGATTATGTGTTTATTAACGTTCGTTTTATGTTTTTATATTTGTTATACTGTATGTTCGTATATCATACTTTTTAATTGTATACTTTTAAAACTGGTTTGTTTAAACAAAATAAAACTTATAAAGCAAAATAGCATATGCATAATTTAATAAAGAGTATATGTTTGTTTTTCTACATTCATTTATGTTCGATCGTTTAAGGTTCGTTTAGTGTCTTAATGAACGAATATGAAGAACTCATTTTTTTAATAAACGAACATGAACAGAAAAATCGTTCGTGTTCGTCCAGTTCATTTACATCCCAGGAGCATCGGCTTATAAGATCCCATTTTCCTAGTTAAAATCTATTTGCGATCCAGATAAAAGAGATTAGTTGGATATGTGAGAATATGTCTTCCTCCCTATTTGACAACTTGTTTTTCATCCCAGCACAACTTGTTTTTCATCCGAGCATGAACAGCTTTGTTCCTCATCTTAAAATGGCCTATAAGTTGACCAATCAAATATCGTAAAAATTCTTTTATTTAAGGGAAAAAAGAACCTACTGACATGCTGTTAACCGGGTCTTCCATCTCACTTGGTCACATTAGCATATTTGTCACACACGACTAGAGATTATGCTTACTTTTTTCAAAAATATACTCTTTAAAATATAAATTTTGTTTGACTGACCTAACTTATAAGTACATTTTTTTTCTTCGTAATATCATAAAATCAAATGATACTTGATGGTATTAAAATAAGCTTTTATTTAACTACTT
Source organism: Artemisia argyi (assembly GCA_030686995.1). Lineage (NCBI taxonomy): Eukaryota > Viridiplantae > Streptophyta > Magnoliopsida > Asterales > Asteraceae > Artemisia > Artemisia argyi. Next base: position 181,994,940 of record CM060683.1, read on the forward strand.
TTTGAGTTTTATCTCTAATTCTGGTATCAATTACTGTCGTCAAACATACTAATCGTTTAGAATAACATGAAAGATTAATTATGGTTTATAAACAATACAAGCACACCTGTTTTTTTATACCATCAAGACATGCCGTAGTGGAACAAATAAGATGCGTCTTCTATTCTAGCTGACCACATAAGACGTGTTCCATGCTATTATTACACTTGGTGAGTGAGACGCGTCATACATGGAAGAAAAGCAAGAAGTCGGTTGTTTTTTAGACCGATTCGTGTGTGAGGTTTTTGTTGGGGTTTTTATTAAATGGTTGTTGTATACGTTTCTGGAAGTGTTTTTATTATATGTTTTTTGTGGCGTATATTCATGTTTAAGTGAGTTATGTTTTTTTAATAACTACGGTCGCTTTATTACAATAAATTGATCATAAAGAAGATTGTTGAAAAAAAAAAAAAAAAAAAAAAAAAAAAAAAAAAACCTGAATTGACGCTGATGTTAGACAGCTGTTTACACTTAGCATAGCACACTTTATATGTCACTTTCCAGTTTAATCAAACACTCCCAGATATACCATTAAGACATGCCGTAGTGGAACAAATAAGACGCATCTTCCATTCTAGTTGGCCAAATAAGACGTGTTCCATGCTATTACACGTGGTGAGTGAGACGCGTCGTACATGGAAGAAAAGCAAGAAGTCGGTCGCTTTTTAGATCGAGTCGTGTGCGAGGTTTTTGGTGGTGTTTTTATTAAATGGTTGTTGTATACCTGTGTGAGAGTCTTTTTATTACATATTTTTTGTGGCATATATTTGTGTTTAAGTAAGGTATGTTTTTTTTATAGTAATCACGATCGCTTATTACAATAAGTTGATCATAAAAAAATGTTGAAAGAGAAAACTGAATTGACGCTGATATTACGACGGTGAGCGCGGCTTACACTTAGCTTAACACACTTTATATGTCACTTTCCACTTAACCAAACACATTTCCAAAAACAGCAAAAACAAAAAGACTCATTTCACTTTCAACAAAAAGAAAATACAAAACCTTAAAAAAAATTCATTTCAATTCAGTCAAATAAAAGTAAAACCAGTCAAACCAAAAACAACAAAACCACATCTCATCCCTGTCATCTCACAACAACCATCTTTTCATATCCCAACAAAACAATGGCAGATCTCAAACCCTAACCCTAACCCTAACCCTAACCCAATCCTTCACGGCACACCATGAAAACACAAACACAGACACCCTTTACGCTCCTCATCACCACCATCACCTTCATTTCCCTCGCCGTGACGTCATTCGCCGTGGAAGATGACGTCAGGTGTCTCCAAGGTCTCAAAAGCTCATTTCAAGACCCAAGTAACAAACTTTCTTCATGGGTTTTCACTAATGATTCGTTGTGTAAGCTTGCTGGTGTTTCTTGCTGGAATGAGAAAGAGAACAGGTTGATTTCTTTACAGTTGCCGGAATATTCCCTCGCCGGAATGTTGCCGGATTCTTTGCAGTATTGTAGGTCTTTGCAGACTTTGGATCTTTCTAAGAATAGTATATCTGGGAGTGTTCCTCGTGAGATCTGTACTTGGTTGCCGTATTTAGTAACTTTGGACTTGTCTGGGAATAAATTTTCCGGTGAGATTCCGGTGGAGTTGCAGAACTGTAAGTTTTTGAATAATTTGGTTTTGAGTGATAATGGATTTGTGGGGATGATTCCTTATGAGTTGGGGTTGTTAGATAGGTTGAAAAAACTGGATTTGTCGGATAATGAGTTGTCCGGTTTGGTACCGGATGATTTAGCAAAGTTCGGGGTGGATTCGTTTAGTGGGAATGAGGGGTTGTGTGGTTCGACGGTTAAGTCGAAATGTAGTAAGATGAATAGTAAGAATTTGGCCGTGATTATTGCTGCGGGGGTTCTAGGTGCTGCAGGGTCGTTGTTGTTGGGGTTTGGGGTGTGGTGGTGGTTTTTTGTGAGAGCGGATGGGAAGAAGAATAGTGATGATGGTGAGGGAGGTAGTGGTGATCGGAGTAATTGGATAGAGCGGTTGAGAGGTTATAGACTTGTTCAGGTTTCGTTGTTTCAGAAACCGTTAGTTAAGATTAAGTTGAATGATATATTGGTTGCTACAAATAATTTTAGTCAGGGTAACGTTGAGATAAGTACTAGGACGGGAGTGTGTTATCGGGCTATGCTGCAGGATGGGTCTGTTTTAGCGGTTAAGAGGTTGAGTGCGTGTAAGATTAATGAGAAACAGTTTCGATCTGAGATGAATAGGTTAGGGCAGCTCAGGCATCCAAATTTGGTACCGTTGTTGGGATTTTGCGTTGTTGAAGATGAGAAGCTACTGGTGTATAAGCATATGCCAAACGGGAGTTTGAACACGTTGTTGTATGGTAATGGTAATAATGTGGATTTGAATTGGCCGGTTAGGCTCAGGATTGGTATAGGTGCGGCGAGTGGGTTAGCTTGGTTGCATCATGTTTGTGAGCCGCCTTACCTTCATCAAAATATTAGTTCGAATGTGGTTCTCGTGGATGACGATTTGGAGGCTAGGATCATTGATTTTGGGCTAGCTAGGCTCGTGGGTACTCGTGATTCCAACAATAGCTCGTTTGAAAACGGTGATTTGGGTGAGTTTGGTTACGTGGCTCCCGAGTATTCGAGTACCATGGTTGCTTCGATGAAAGGTGATGTATATGGTTTTGGGGTCGTTCTTTTGGAACTAGTAACGGGTCAAAAGCCACTTGAAGTAAATAACGGCGAGGAGGGAGGGTATAAAGGTCATTTGGTGGAGTGGGTTAATCGGCTTATGGGTTCAGGAAGAAGTAAGGATGTCATTGACAAGTCTATAAGAGGAAAAGGGCATGATGACGAGATTTTGCAGTTTTTAAGGGTTGCTTGTAGTTGTGTGGTTCCACGGCCTAAAGAAAGGCCTACGATGTACAATGTTTACCAATCTCTAAAAAGCATGGCGGAGGCACATGGATTTTCAGAACATTTCGAAGATATTGCGGTGAAATATGCTAAACAAGATCATCATCACAGAGACTAGCTTTCCAAGAGATGGTATATTCTACTTTCTTAACTTCAAGATTCATGTTACTGTATTTGTTATGTATTTTTTTTACTGCTAATGTGTTTGATAACCTTCGCGTGTCACTGTATCTTATTGTTTGTAGCATGATCTAATTCCAGAAAACTATCAGACCGAAAGCTGATATTGGTATCGATTTCATTCTATTGTTTTTTGAATCTGTCTAGTTTGAAGTGCAATATGAGTTATTTTTTCCACATGGTGTATCTATGAAAACTAAGTAGAAGTTACGATACTAGTTATTTCAGTTATTTCTCCACACTTTAAATACCATGTAACTTGTAAATGCATACATAGTCATAATACGATTTGAATCTGTATCCGATCAAAGTGTAAACTGTATATGTATGTGTCAGCTCAAGATGGCAACATGGGTAGGTTGGGTAACATGTCAAATGTTTGGATTGAAAACCATTCCTTCATTTATATGAATACATAAAGGCTTAAATAACAATTACAAAAACTAAATTGTTGATTAAAACGATTTAGGAGGTTGCATGCTTTTAAGCAGGTTGACTCATAAACCATTTGGTTTATTTCCCTTTTAGTTGAAGCTTTTGATTTGTGACATGTTTGAGATAAAATACAAGCAAAATCGATCCATTCATACGTAAATACGTTGAATCTGGCACATAGGCCATTTACTATGCTTCTGATCACATTTGGTTGGAAATCCCGAAGCACCTGGTTAGAGAATTTTGCTAGATGTATTGACTCATTTTAGCTTTTATTTCTGAGTTACTTAGACCATAAGTTCATTTGTTTTGGTTAAGATAAGATACATAACTTTAGGGAAACGATACTCCCCATGTGACATGTGTGTATATTTGAAGTAAAGATAAACAGGAAACGTGTTGGGATACAAATGGGAAAATCAAACATGATAAAAGAGATAGGACATTATTTAAGAATCTTGTCTAAAGTCTTTCCCTTCATTATGAATCACATATTTGAGTAAAATAGAATCTAAATTAGGTTTTTAAGTACTTCATTTAGCCTTTGCTTCATTTTCAAAAGAACTATACCCCGAAATGTTAAAAGGTTTTCGTGTTTACACTAGGTAATGCGTGATACGAAGCATGTACTAGTCGTATGACTTTTAAGATATTCTGATAAATTTTCATAAGTATAGTTCATCTGAACAAAGTGGTGATATGCAACTTTTGGTTATATACTTTAATCTTATTTGTAAGGTGACAACTCAACCACCCCATATAGTTCATGTTTGGAATCAGGTACGATACCCTTTTTCTCTCGTGTATATTTCAACAATCAAGAAAGTCATCTTCCTTTATTACCAATCTCATATTATATATCTCCTTTTTTGTGCTTTTGATTTTCTTTTTGGGCGGATCATTGGCTTGAGAATACAGAATAACGTGTTGGGTTTAGATATAGATGACCAACCACCACTAAGTTGGCCTATAGTTGTCGACACTTTGATGTCTTCATGAGAGGTCTTGTTCAAATCCCACTAGGTTCAGAGATTTCAGACCCACTCACAAATACTAGCAACACAAATTTAAAGTGCAGAAAAGTAAATCGATACAAGTATTTTACTCGATTTATAGCTATGTCCACGACCGAATTAGATGTTACACATAAATCACAGATATTGGTAAAAGATTTGCAAATACACAAGTACTTATAGGACCAAAATATGGCAACTTGATCACATAGTAAATTGCTCACACAGGCCGTGATTCCAGGACTAGAAATTTATTTAAGTTGGACGCATTATCTAATTCAATTGGGCGCTTGGACATCCTCATACTTGTGGTCCTAGGCCGACGATTAAGCCTTAGAGACAATAAGCCTTCACAAGGTCCATGGATTTCCTTCATAAACCATGTCGCCTACGTGTTCTATGTTTGTGTTTGGTTTCTGAACATTATGGTGTTAGATGTAAATCTTAGGGTGGTGGCAGTGGTGCCGGTTTCACCAACGGTTTGGCTAAACCGGCGGTGAACACCATTGCCACCTCGCCGGTTTGGCTCGGAGGTTAGTTTCGCAGGCAAACTTCACCGGGGCGGGGAGGAGAAAAGTATACGTTATTTTCGAACGTTGGAAGGTTTAAAAAGGTTGGTAGTTTGGGAGGTTTAAAAAGGTATGGTTGCCACTAAAAATGGTTGGGAGGTTTGAAAAAGTTGTAAGTAAGGTGGAGTGATATTATTGGTTGGTTGGGAGGTTAAGTATGTTTTCGGAGGCACCACTGCCACCACCCTTATTAATTGACTATCCTAGAATACCTTTTTGTGTCACCAGAAAGAGACCATCTGTATACAAGAGCTTTGTTTTTCTTCTGAAAAGTTATTCTTTTTCTCTTTCACACGAGCTTTTCAGCAAAAAGTTAGCTTTTCTTACCCCAATCATTTACATCTTTTTACCATCAACTCTCGTACAAATGATATACCCCACAGAATAATTCCTATCCCTTTTAGATTTTCTTATATTATACGAAACTCATAACACATTATATAAATATCCATGTGGGTATTGATCTATAATATTCAAAATCACTTCAATACATGACATCTGGTTCTAGCCAAAAGAATATATCTTCATGTGAGAAGTGTATGCAAATATTGAAAAACATCCTCAAATTCTCGTCATTTCCTCCACGACCAACCGACGGTAGATCAAGTAGTTCTCATTCGCCGCCCCATAGGCACCATCAGACGATAAAACCACCTAAAAGCATGACCCCAAAATTGCAAAATAGGTGCAAAATGGATGGTTTAGATGGAGGAAAGAGCTCATGTTTCATCAAGATTCACGGCCCCGATGAACGTGGCATTGAAAGTATACAAACGAGTACAATTGAGGCTTCAGTCACAAATCTTATGGTTTCAGATTATATCAAGAACTTTCATGAGAGGAACAAACACGAAGCTGTTTCGTTGGTGCTGCCTCCACCACCGCGGGTGCCACCACGTTTTCGATAAGACAGGTTTTTCCAAGTGATTATCACCGTATATCTTGAAATGAATTATTGTATATTGTCATATAATCGTTGGTTTGCATGTATAGAAAGTGAAATGATTTAAAAATATGATTGTGAATTTGTATTTGAGGCCTATTGTATGGTGGTTGTAATAAGTGACGGCGATTAACATGTGCAAGTGATGCAACCGTACAAAGGCCTCCATTTGTAAAGCGGCTCTGGTTTGGTATATGTCTATTACAGTACTATTTATACATATCTAACTATATTTATACATGTCTAACTTAAATTTTTACAACCCTTTTTAAATATTATGTGAGTGGGCATCCGATTTAGTATATATCAATTAGTATTTATACCTATTTTATGTTTTGAATATTTCATAATAGTTAAGATATATATGATTTAAAGGGTCTCATTCGTAGTTTCGCCCCGGATCACTCAAATCAATGGGACGACCCTGGTTGTAATTATCTTACTTTTGGGATATAATAATTTGGGCTTTTTAGTATCTTTGAGCCCATTAATATAGTCATAAGGGTGTTAATCGTTTCGGTCGATTCAATTTAGTTAGTTCGGTTAATTTTCATTCGACTAAAACTAAAAACCTAACCGAATTGAATTTGAATACGGTTTGATTTTCAGCTTGACTCGAATAATCCAAATGACACAATTTATTTATTTTTTTTCATTTAATATATATAGTTTTTTTAGCAATGAAATATTTTCAAACTTAAAAAAATATTATATTTATAGTTGGAAAAAGTTTTAATGGTTTTTATTTATGTATATAAATACATAAAAGGTATATACATTTATTTAAATTCGATTTTCGGTTCGATCCAGTTTACATCTTGACAAAAATATATTCAAACCGAAAACTAAATATTTAATTCGGTTCGGTTTGGACAAATTCGATTTGGTTAGAAATCTAGTTCGATTTTATTTGGTTCGGTTTTGATTTTTGGTTACTGTGGCCTGTGGGTATTACCCCGATTTGTGAACACCCCTAACAACGTATAGGTTCATCAAGAATACCATTTTTTGTGAGAATACTGAATGATATTTTTGTATTCTTTAAAGATGACTTTCACAAATTGAATGTTATCTTCACATAATGCTAAAACCGTTTTCACTTTTCAATCGGCTTGTACCCATGTTAGCTCTCTGCTGCTGAGATATTATTGGACGACTTTTCTTGCATACTCATACACAAATCTTCTCGTCACAATCGTCATAATAAGTACCTTAAGACACAATAATTTTGTGTTTGTTACAGAAAACTTTCCAAAACTCGGTCCATATTCACGCTATAATTAATCATGTACCTTAAAGCAACTACATTACCTTTTGAGTAACTTTCACGAACCCTCCTCTAATAATACAACTCTCCTCGGAAAAATTGTTAGTATGTAGCTGATTTTAATAATTCTAGTGGTATTTTGAGGTGTTAAAAGCTGTTTTAAGTGAATCATGTTACAAAGGTTTAAAGTAAGAGATGAATATTTTTTGAACAAAGAGTACCACTGTTAATTCATTTTATTTGTACTCGTATATTTTGGATTCCAAAGAAAAAGTATAAGCCCTATGAAAAGATACTAGTACTAGTATACATTAATTACACTACTTGAAACATGGCTTTCACCTAGAGCGTAATCCCTAGGAAATTTGTTGGTAAAAGGCTGTAGCGACGTTTTTTTTTTATGGAAAAAACAATATCGCTATAGCCTTTTACCGACAAATTTCCTAGGGATTACGCTCTAGGTGAAATCCATGTTTCTAATAGTGAATTACAGTAATATAGTAGTATCTTTTCATAGGGCAGCTTATACTTTTTCTTTGGAATCCAAAAGTTTTTGTAATTTCGTAGGAAATTCGTCACAATAGATCCAAAACAAGTGACTGAAACTTCCTAGGAAATTTGTCACAATTTAGAGACGGACTACGGATTTCCTATGGATTTTGAGTTTCATTTCATGGTGATTTCCTACAAATTTCTTTGGTATTTCTCACAGATTTCCTAGGACTTATTTCAGTTTTTTTGAAAGCTTTTATTTAATTATGGAAATATTGCATAAAATAAAATACGAAACAAATTATCCAACAAGATATAAAAAGCACGAACAATTTTCATATCATAAAACTATCTAGCAATCCAGCATATTCAAAGTTCGCTAGCATCCATAAGCTTATAAAACAATATCCATAAAAGCTCGGAGTTGGAGACTATTTGTGCAGTTTCTATCATGTTAGCAAAAGAGTCAAATTCCGGGTGGTATTTAAATATGTGCAAATTACCTGAAAATGTATTTAACTTAACACTTTTTATTATTGTATGTAGCATTCTTTTTTTTACCCTAATCTGTCAATGAACTTGCAAAATCCGTTCATTGCGTGTAGCGGTGACCTGTTTGACCTGCTGGGGCAGGTTAAGCTAACGATCGTTAGGTTTATCATTGCAATGTTAGGCCTTTAGACTAACGATCGTTTATCATGGCTACATACAATGACAAAAAGTAACAAGTTAGATGACTTTTATTATTTTTAAAATTTATGTACGTTTTTTACACGTTTTTGCATACATTTTTATACACGTTTTTATACACATTTTTATACACGTTTATACACACGTATTAATACACGTTTTTATGCTTGTTTTATACGGATTTTTATACAAACATTTGTATACACGTTTTTATGCACATTTTTATACACACGTTTTTTATACACATGTTTTTATACACGGTTTTACACACGTTTTTAAAATGTTTTAATACATACATTTTTTTACATACGTTTTTATATACGTCTTTTTACACATATTTTTATGCACATTTTTATACACACGATTTTATACACGGGTTTTTATACACGTTTTTATACATATATATTTATGCACGTTTTTTTATACACATTTTTATATACACATTTTTACACACATTTTTATACATGCTTTAATGCAGATTTTTATACGGACTTTTTTACACACGTTTTTATACACGTGTGTATAAACGTGTAAAAAAGTTAAATTAAAAAAGTTAAAAAAAAAAAAGTTAAATTAAAAGTGTGTAAAAAACTTATATAAAATGTGGAAAAATCATATGGAAAACTCGGTCACCCCGAGTGTCATCTAGCTTAAGATAGCTCGTAGACTTACACTTAGTTAGCTTAAGATAGCTCCTAGACTTACACTTAGTTATTTAGCGTAATATCTTATGGAGTTGGGTCGGGTCTTTACCCACTGTCAGCTCACTCCAGAGCCCATATGGGGTGTTTACTTGTAACTATAAATACCCTTTCCCACACAAGGGAAAGGGTTGGATGTTCATTTTGCTTTGAAGTTAATATATTTCGCTTTCTCTCTCTAGAATATCCCAACCTTACTTTATTTATCAAGGAAATTCGACTTGAGCTTAATATTCACCTTGTGTTGAGATAACCAATATCCTACAAAAATGTATATAAAAACATGTAAAAAAAGATAAATTAAAAACATGCGTAAAAACGTATATAAAAACATGCGTAAAAAACGTGTAAAAAAGTTGAATTAAAAGTGTGCATATAAACGTGTGTAAAAACGTGCAAAAAAAGTGTAAAAAAATTAAATTAGAAGTGTAAAAAAAGTTAAATTAAAAGTGTGTATAAAAATGTGTGTATAAAAATATACATAAAAACGTGTGTATAAAAACGTATATAAAAATGTGTGTATAAAAAAAGTTCATGCCATGCACCTGAACCATATGGTAAAAGTGTTCCTATCAATTGTTATTTCACATTAATTAATATAAAAAAAGTTTATGCCATGCAGATATCTAATGAGAGGTGATTTGCACACTTAAAAAATGATTGAGACACTCCAAATTAATATGTATGGACATTTATACCCTCACAGTTACCCTTACACTTCTACTCATATGAGGTTATAAATGTCCAAACACAATTAATTGAAGTGTCCCAATCATTTAATGGAGTGCGCAAATCATCTCCGATATCTAATGTAGCTGTTAAAATGTTAGGAGCTGTTATGTTTTAAATTGGATTCTATTGAATGTTTCGTAAACCCATTTAAACCCCAAATGGCCTATTAACCCATCACAAACTATTAGAATGTGTAATCACCTACAAAAGCGCTAGATGACCTATTATAGCGCAGCATTACCAACTCTACTTTAACAGAAATTTACGACCGAATAGAACATACCTCTTATAAAGATGCCACACTCGACTGAAGAGAATAGGAGTTGCCGGTACTTGGCGTGCTCGGTGTACCTGTCAAGGCCCGATCAAGATCCATTGGGACACCAAATCCGAAAAATTAATCGTCTCTTGAGTTAACTACATAAATGGTCCCTGTGGTTTGCCGGGTTTTACGGGTTCAGTCCATTTTTCAATTTCGTTACGGGTCCAGTCACTGTGGTTTGGACATGTTACGGATCTAGTCCATTTTGCCCAAATATGTTAGTTTTTGATGTTAAGTCGAATAAAATGACGAAAATACCCCCACTTTCATCTTTTTTTTCATTTATATTTACTTTTAATTCCAATATTGTTGTTTATACAAAAAAAAAAAAAAAAAAAAAAAAAAAAAAAAAAAAAAAAAAATCTTTCTACCAAATCTTAATCAAAAATTAAAATAAATGTTTTCGAAAACCTAATCTATACGCACCAAAATCTATGGAGCAGCGGTGATGATGATGGTGGAGCAGTGGTTGTAGCAGCAACGGGCGGTGGTTCGTGTAGTAGGTGGACTAGCAGTGGGTGATGTTGGGTGTAGGTGGTGGAGTGGTCGTGACGATGCACCGGTCGGGGTGGTTTTCGAAAAACCACATCGCCACCACAAGAAAACCGTAACCACCACTAGATTTGACCAGATCCGTGGTTAATAGTGGTTTTCAATGGTTGTTGCGATGTGATGGTGGTCGGAGGTTCGACTGTAGTGATGATGGTAGCGGTGTTCTACTGTAGTGATGGCGTTAGGCGGAGGCTCGCTGTGGTGGTTGCAATGGCGTCCGACGGTGTTAGCCGGCAGTGGTGGCCGGATTTTGTAGAGAGAGGAGAAAGGTGTGGGGGTGTGTTTATGTTGTGAGAAAATAATAGAAATGTGAAGGGGTGTTTGGTTAATGGTATGAGTTGAAACAAAAAATGTAATCATATATATGTACATGAAATGACAAAGATACCCCTCATTTAACAGTCAAACTAACAGATTTGGGCAAAATGGACTGGATCCGTAACATGTCAAAACCACAGTGACTGGACCCGTAACGAAATTTAAAAATGGACTGAGCCCGTAAAACCCGGTAAACCACAGGGACCATTTATGTAGTTAACTCTCGTCTCTTTTTACAAGGTCCACCGCAAGACTGCTCCCAAATCTCCCTGTCACAAACTGAAGGATGAGATGTGCGGTCTGCCCCGTACTTCTCCTCCATCAAATCTGAATAGTTTTCCTATAAAACAGAATTCTAGTTAAAATACACTAGCAGGGTACCGCGCGTTGCGGCGGCAGGTACCCTGAAATAAAATTATGCCCGTTCGGGCTTGAACTCTTTTGCTCGTGCCTGTTCGGGCTCAAGCCCGTTTGGCCCGCACCCGTTCGGGCTCAAGCCTATTTGGACCGTTGTCCGTTCGGGCTTGAATATTTGTATAATGTGCTTTATTATTTGTATTAGTGAAATTTAATGTAGGAATTGTGTTCAATTTGGTTGTACAATATGCTTGATAATTTGTATTTCTTATGTAAGAGGTGTTTTAATAACTGTATTATTTGTATTTATTGACCAGTTAATTAATGGACAAATGAAATAGCATTAATGTGGTGTTTTGTTGTATACTATGCTTCTTGTTTTGTACGTCTAAAAATTATATGCATTAAAGTGTTGTACATTATGTTTCTTTTCTTGTAATTAGTAGTAGTTATTATAATCATTAATAACATTGACCACTTTGATAGCATTAATATTGTAAGTCTGAAAATTACACCATGCTTATTTTGTTGTACACTATACGTATTTTGTTGTATGTCTAAAAATTTTGTGCATTAAAGTGTTGTAAAACATGTTTAATTTCTTTTAAATCTTAAAATTTTGGATAGAGAGTCATATTTGCTTTATATATATTAAACAATTAGTACTAAGAGCACTAGGTGTAGTCAATAAGATTTGCCTCCTCATTAGGGTTCCACTTGTGCTATATCACCCAACACCTCAACTTCAACTCTTCACAACAAACCCCCCCTCACCAAACAACAAACCTCAACTTCTTCATTAAGGCCCCACCTCTTACACATTTATTTTTTTATACAACTAATATTCAAAGAAAAAAAATGAAATGTCAGAAACTCAGCTCTTCGTCGGCACGGGGAGGAAGGCAACAAGGAAGAACGACAAGCATCATTTGGTGTAGTGAAGAGGAACGGCTCGCCGTTGACTCTTTCACGTCGGACAGCGAGGGTTCCTTTCTTCAACTACACCTAGTGCTCTAAGAGGAGATAACTTGTTTTACAGTCACATTCTTTACCCCAGGGGTAGGGGGTAATATATATACTATGAAACTGAGCCTCTCAACGTTAATAAACTTCTAAAGAACTTACTGGACCACCTCTTTCCTTTTCCTACGAAGTTAATAATTTGAGTTAGACTAAAAAATTACATAATTTAAAAGAAATGAAAATATAAATACTAAGATATATCTTTACCATTCTTAGACATGTTGATCAATTAGAATTGAGCTAACAGTATGTTTTGAAACGTGGTCATCAACAAAGGTAATTTTCCAGACCAACTTTTGACTTTCTTTTCCATGCAGCAATATTCGACACCGTAGTTTGTTTAGCCAGACCCAAATTCATTTATCTTTGCGACGCTGTGACCAAAATTATGACCCCGATATAGATAAATATACATAATATTTACTGTGTTCATTTTTATTATTTATAACAATTTTTTTTTTTTAAAATATAAATCACTAAGAAATCCTTGTGTGATAGCTGTAACTCACCTAGACATTTCCTAGTGACTTTATTTTAAAATACTATTTGAAAAACTTAATAAAAGTGCTTTTGAACACACTTACTAACATACAAACATCTATAGAAAGATTTACTAATATGAACATACTTAGAGAATGTGGTAAGGTAACCACAAGTTAAATTTTAACGCACTGCCACGTCAGCGCCACATCAGCTTTTCCCTTTTAACCTTAACTCTTGACTTTTCACCCCGGTAACGTAACTCACCTTAACTCACCTCCACCCCAAATATTTTCAATTTCAACCCCAATTTTTAACAAACACTTCATTTATTTAAAACACAACATTAATTAAAACACAACACTACATTACATTACGAAATTAAAAAAAATAATAAATAACGATACTAAAAAAAAAAAAAAACGAAATCAATAAAACACTACATCACATAATTATTCATAATTGACGCGGAGGCAACCCAAGTTTCATGGCGATTCGATCCTTTTCCGCATTAACGAATGCCACCCAATGTGGATCTTTACCGGTGGTGTCGAGCATCAAAAATTCTAGCTCTTTCATCCTTTGTTATGCGGCTTGATTTTCGGCTGTCGCCTGATACGCCCTACTCGCCTCTTCACGTTTCGACCTTAACTCTTCGCGCAACATCTCCGCAAAAGCTAACGAAGAAATGGACCCATCGGTGCTAGCCGTGGCTCCGGTGCTTGTCGTGGCCTCGGATTTTTGTTTCTTGGAAGCCCTTTTTTTGCCAATGGGCCGTGGTTCTTCGTCATGACCAAACAAAGACTCGTTTGTTTGGCTTGGGACGTCGCCGGTTAAATCAACCGCTTCCGGCGCGTCCCATTTTCAATGTTTGCGCAACACCGTTCAAGCGTCTTCATTGGCGAACGACGGGTTTTCTTGACGATAGAGTTGGTGAGCACGTGTTAGGACATCCACTTCACTTTCCCCACTCTTTATCTCGCGTTGCGCCTTTTTATAAAAAGCGTTGAACTTAGTGCAATCACGGTTTAACGTTTTCCACTTAGATTGTAGCATATCTTTGTTGCAGTCTTTTGGACTTAATCTATTGAACTCGGCTCTTATACGTTGCCATAACGTATCCTTGGTTTGTGAAATCCCCAACCTCGAATCCTCTGAACATGCAACCCAACACTCGGCAAGCAACTTTTCCTCACTTGGCGTCCAACGTTCCACCTTCGATTTTCCAGTAGCTGCATCCTCGGCTTGGTCAGGTTCTTTGGATTGTTTTGCCTTACGTTTTCCACGAATTTTTGGTTTTTGAGGAGAGGTCGGTGTTTCCGGAACTTCATATGTTTTCGTTTGGGAATGTTGTGAGGTTTGGGAGAATTGAAGATTTTGGAAATTGTAATTTGTTGACTTTCGGTCCAATATTGGGAATCTTGTGGGTTACCCCACATCGGTGGTGCCGAACCCTGGTTTGGATTTGAGGAAGAACCCGCGTATGGGTGATTCTAACCACCACCAAGAAGATTCGTAAACGAGTTGTCATTGTTGTTGCCACCCGACATTCTTTTTTTTTTTTGCTAATAGAAGAGTATTATAGATGAAAATAGTCGTGAAAGTGTGAAAAAATATTGTGGGGGTGAAGGGGTATTTATAGTTGTAATAAAATGGGTTTGAAAAAAGTTTTTTTATTTTTTAATTTTTTAATTTTTTTTACACTTATAACCGTTACAAACGGTAATATATTAGGGGGTGGAAATGAAAGGTTTTTTTTTTTTTTTTTTTTTTTTTTTTTTTTTTTTTTTTTTTGCTTTGCCCCTTGTTAACGCACAATAAGGGCTTAACGTGGCTCCTTAACTCACCCCTTGCCTTCCTATGCCAGTAAGCTAACACACCGCGTTAACTTGGTGAGTTAACAGTTAACGTGGGCATGCAAGTTACCTTACCGCATGGTGTTATAGAAATTTTTATGTATAATCCATAGGGAATTAATGGGAAGTAGTTATGTGTTTCCTACGGGTTTCTGATGTAATTTTTAAGGATAGGAAATAGCTAGGAAAACTATAGGAATTTATATTAATTTCCTAGGATTTGCTATGTCATTTATTCAAAAGAAATCTCTAGGAATTTCCGACTGATTTGTGACAAAAAGTGTTTTTTTTTTTTTTTTTTTTTTTTTTTTTTTTTTTTTTAGGAAATCACTAGGAACATTGTCACTAATAATTGTGGTCATAATCTGTAACACCCCAACCCGAAAAGGATCAAAATGCTACATTGCTTTCATCATCATGATCAACAACAACAACCACCTCATGATTCTTCCAACCGGTTTGAATCCATATTTCCTACTTATGAGGAAATTGAAGCTTCCTTATGGACCAAATCTCCAAACTCTCATGAAGAACTCAACACTCGCTTGGAAAGCCTCTATGCTTTCAAGCACATGATTAATTCTCATCTCACCCAAGCCATGGATTTCCAAACCGCAATGTACTCATCTATTGTAGGAAACCGACACACCTCTCAACCATCCACCTTTGCTCCCGCAACAACAAATGTTTCAACCACCACCAATGATTCACCAACTCCAAACCAAGTTCCTCAACCACCACCTCCTCGCCATGGTTGCACCATGTGCGAAAGAACCACTCACCTAAGTGAGGGGTGCAACATCTTGGTACATCAACTCCAAGATGAAATGAGGTTTATCCTTAACCATATCTTGGAGCGTCTTAATACCATCTCTCACTTGCCTCAAGCATAAAGCGTTCTTAGGATCTAATAATGGTAGAATCTCACTTAGGATCCTTTTTATTTGTAGGTGTAGCTTTCATTTCACTTTGTTTGTTTGTACTTTAAATAGTAGACTTTTTTCAAGTATTTAGGTTTGACTATTTATAGTCAAAATTTAAATTTTAATTGAAATGAAATGGATCTACTTATCTCTATTGTGTTGGTCATTCTCTTTTGATTGTTTCTTACTAAATTGTAGTTGTCATGTGATGCATACTTACTCTCTTATACTTGGTATTATCATTCTTATCTCTACAACAAACTAACATTTTCTTGTAGGACCAAAATCCATGTATCCTCTCTTGGCACTCCATTTAGGGGGAGTATTGTCTAAGGTGGAGCATTTGGCTTGACACATTTCCGCTTCGCTACTCTTCTTTTTGTTTTGACAAAAAGGGGGAGATAGGATATATTTTACCAAATCAACTTTTAATACATCATCTAAAATGACAAACTCAAAAGTTAAAATAATCATATGAAATGTAAATTTTCAAAAGGCTCAAAATCTATAATTATCCATTTGCGTAAAACTAAAATCTATGTTTTGTCTTCAACAAAAAAGGGGAGATTGTTAATACAAATATCGCCTAAAAACGTTATTTATATTTTATGATCTTTCTTAGTTTTGTTAACTACAAAAGATAAAGTTTATTTTTGGCAAATCATAAATATAGTTTAAAAGTCTTTTACTTAACTTCACTCAAACTACATTTACATGTTTTCACAAAGTAATTTCTAAGTAAGTATACATTTGTTTAAGTACATGTATTGAAAATGTCTAATATGTATATTTAGCAAGTTTACTAATTAGTTTGTCATATTAGGATATAAGCAAGCAAACTCTTTTTAGTAAAACATTCATTTGTTAAACATTTCAAACAAACATGTTTTGATTCTATACATAAACTATTTTTACAAATATACTTTCTTTTTTAGAAATATCTAAAATTAGAAATAATATATTAGTTGCATCATTGCTTGCATCACACATGTCCCTTCAAGGAAACATATGTGTAAGTGTGTAAGAAACATGTTCTATTATGTATTGATTCACACTCAAGATCTCAAAGTTGAATTTGGGAAGATCTTGAGAATATTGTGTTAGATTGTGAAATATTTTATGCAGGATTCTGTCAGACTTGCTGGCAGAACCGTCGGGCATAACGGACGGAACCAAAGGAAAGGTTTCGCCGTTTCCGTGGGTTGGTCTGTTTGAAGGCCTATAAATAGCAACTCACTTCTTGAGTTTTGGTTATCACTCTCTATCATATTTCATTGCATATGCTTTATTTCTAACTCAGTAAACTTTCATATTTGTGAATATCTCTTTGTAGCAAGAAGATCACGATCTTACAAGCTTCAACACAACGTTGCAAGACTTGTCTAGCATAGTATTAGTGTAAACTAGTAAAGTTTATACTTCATTGTATTGTATCCATTTGTAGTGATCGGTTAGTATTTTAGTCCTCAAAATACTTAGAGTATCGGGAGTTGTTGTACCCTTGTAAAAGAACTAACGGGAGTGGTTGTACCCTTGTGAAAGAACTCAACATCTAGCTTAGTGTCGAAAATAGTGTGTAAGCGACGTGTAAGGTTTTCTCCGCCGGATAAAGGAGCTTGTTGACTAGTGCAAGATAACTCTCGAGTTGGATACTCGGGGCAGTAGGGCAAGGAAAAATAGTCCTTGTAGCCGAACCACGATAAACAATCGTGTTATGGTTTGATCGTTTCTTACTTTATACTTGCATATAATTTATTGTTTGATACGTCTTAATTAGTAATTACACGTAAAAGTATTAGAAGAAAATCAAGTTTAAAACCGGTAAACTATTCAACCCCCTTCTAGTTTTCCATTATATATATATATATATATATATATATATATATATATATATATATATATATATATATATATATATATATATATATATATATATATATATATATATATATATATATATATATATATATATATATATATATATATATCTCAAATATGAACTGAGTACATAGGATGCATTCATACGCTCCTCTGCAAAACAACATTATACATAACCATACACCTATACTCTGACAAGTATACTTACGTATCAAAAATGGCCAAGTGCGCAGTAAACAAATGGGAACGTCGTGGATAAAACACACCTCCACAAACAACATCATGCCGTTGGTGCCTCAATGACATGGCCATGGTACCTCCATGGCTAGTTCGTACCTTGGGCAATGGATTATGTCAAAATGTCAAATGATATAAATAAACATAGGAAAACAATCAAGGGTTGTCCATCAAGATTGTAACACCCTAGGCAAATCCCATATCGGCTGAGGCTTGGAGTGATGCTGGGTATATAAGAATAACATTCGTCTTATTAGACACAACACGTTTTATGGTCTACTGCGAGTGGGGTTCTTAGGAACTGGAAGTTAAGCGTGCTCATGTGAGAGTAGCACGGGTATGGGTGACCTGTCGGGAAGTCTCACATGAGGGCCACAAAGCAAAGCCGTGAGCCTGCGGGTAAAGTGGACAATATTGTGGTCTGAGTAGGTGAGATGTTACAAGTGGTATCAGAACCACTCTAAAGCCGTTCGGGATGGTTGGGGCAAACCTCATCGAGGACGATGAGTCCCTAAGGGGGGGGGGGTGATTGTAACACCCTAGGCAAATCCCACATCGGCTGAGGCTTGGAGTGATGCTGGGTATATAAGAATAACGTTCGTCTTATCAGACACAACGCGTTTTGTGGTCTACTGCGAGTGGGGTTCTTAGGAACTGGCAGTTAAGCGTACTCATGTGAAAGTAGCACCGGTATAGTGACCTGCCGGGAAGTCTCACATGAGGGCCACAAAGCAAAGTCGTGAGCCTGCAGGAAAAGTGGACAATATTGTGGTCTGAGTAGGCGGGATGTTACAAAGATAATGTATACATAGAATGAAATGAGTAAGCACCAAATGACATAATCAAAACGAATATCTAAACAGATATGGAATCATAACAGAATGGCATAAATCAGAATATCAAAAATCAGAAATCAAGTCATGAGAATATCCTTACTGAGAAAAGACGGAATATCTGTACCTTAACGCAAATGGAAGGAAAACAAACGAATGAATGAACCCAAGAAAACAACGTTACACCTTATTTAACGAATCTACATGAATTTAGGATCATTTAATACTTATACATTCATTATATAGGTCATAATTATTTTTAATACTTAATAGTTATAATTATTCACTTTAACATGTTTTAGGGTTTCATACGTAAATCTGGTTTGTATTCTTATGATTTTAAAAACATAGTATTAAATAAGATCATGAGGTTCTCCAATTTTTATCTGTGATTCTCACATGAGTTAAGCATCTCCAGAAATTTTTGCAGATTTTATTTCCAAGTGCAAGTACCATTTCAAAAATCGTTTTCCCAGACTTGTCCAGAAAGTGCACTGCAGGTATACCCTGAAAATTTGCATTTATTTAACCCATTTAATCCTTCCAGAAAGATTCACAAAAATTTTAGGAAGTCATATACATCTCAAACATTCTCCTTGTCAAATTAGACCTCTTAATTCCTTATGGTTTGAAGATTAAAACTCAAAAACACCAACTGATTTTCAGACTCAATTTCTCAGATTTGACAACTCATCTTCTAAAAATCAAAAGACTACCTTCCCTACCTCCAATGAGTATGACACTTATATATTCAGAAATTAGACTGAAAGAACTTGTGTTTAGACTCAAGAATCACACAAAAATACGTTGGCATCACCAGTTTAGACCCCGTTCAATCCGACCCAAATTCTGGACAGCCCGCTCAAATTAAATCATAACAAACCCCTAAACTTTATAACCCTAACACTTTAACTCTTTAGATCTGATTAACACACACATCTTTATAGGTTTAATTCACATAAGACATACATGTTTAACAGACCTCATGATTGACACACACATGATACACACACACAAATATAATGAGCCGCATATATTACATAAAATCACACAAATCAACCCCTAATCCATTGTTAATAAATGTGTACGCCCCTTATTAATTACTTAGGGTTTATTTCCAGATTTTATGTCATGTTTTAATGAGCATTTATTGATCATATTAGGGCTTAACCAGATCTGATTCGAATAGAGGAAAACCAAACAAAAGTCGACATATATGCTTCACATATTCATGATTTTATGTGGCCTATGTATTGTTATACTTGTTACAGATTTAACGAGACATATATTAGCATGATAACATGATTCGTAAGGTTAGCATAGCATGTTTTAAGTTCTGATTATATACATTTATATGTGTGTCGAATGGATTGAAAATCAAAAGAGGATGATGATACCTTTTTGGCAGATTTAACAAGGCAAAGAACAAGAACAAAACCCACGAATCACACAACACAAATAAACCCAAGAGTACAACGATCAACCAAGCTTCACCTTCAACCTTCTTCTTGATCCTTGAGAGCTAAATGAAAGAGATTTCACTAGTACATAACAAACCTTTGCCGACGAAATTTTTTGGACTGACCCGACGCATTTTCGTCGGTAGGAGTAGGATGCAGACGAAACTTCGTCGGCCTATGATAGTCGGCAATGCCTCGTCGGGACTTACTGTACCGACGATATTTCCCGACGCTAAAGTGGGGCCCACAGCCATTTTCAGTCAACTGAAAACTTGTTTCAACAAATAATATGCCGACGTCTAGTCGTCGGTATTTTAATTACAATTAACAAAAAACGTTAATTACTCGGTCAATAAGTCAACAAAGTCAAACGGTCAATGTTTATGCTACCGACGACATGGCCTTGGTACACAAAAAGTCAACAAAGTCAAACGTTAATTACTCGGTCAATAAGTCAACAAGTCAAACGGTCAATGTTTATGATACCGACGACATGGCGTCGGTACACAAAAAGTCATACTAAAAAGTCAAAAGAGTCAAACGTGAAAGTCAAATTTGGGCTATAAGATACCGACGACATGTCGTCAGTATTTTTTGTTTATGCAGGCTGCACAGCAGCCTGTAATGTAGCCGTTTTCCAGATTTTTTCCGAAAATTTTTCCGGAAAAAATCTACACAATCCAAACCTCTATACCAACATGCCAATATGCCAAAACAACTTGTAACGGCTAAAACTCTTATATATAATCGCTAAACACCCCCAAATACATTAAAACGTTTCAAATTCTACAAAATGGGCGTTATCAAGCTGCCAATAGCACAAAAGCTGCTATATCCGCAATGTTTAAGTTGCCAAAATGCCAAAGTTTACAATAATAACATATGGATGAGTCAATAGCATACGGATGGACAAAGTCAAGGTGTTAAGTGTTAAAGTGTACACCATACGGATGAGGATCAAGCATAAGGATGGAGAAAATGTTAACGTTTACAAAATAACCCATTCAAATATACCTCATTGTCCCTCGTCAACATCACAATCACTGTATTCATCACCACTACCCAAGTCAGCCTCGTCACTCCCCGAGCCATTCTGACTGCCACTCCCACTCACACTCCTCGATCCTGCCGCGCCCACGCCAGTCCCACTCCCCGATCCTGCCTCGGTTTGAGACGCCATCTGGCTCATCAACTGGGACCACAGATCGGGGTTTGTCTTCATTACTTTTATAACTGCCTTGAGTTGGCGCTTAGTTTCCTTAGATTCTTCTTCAACTTCCTTGATATTTTTTTCTTTTTCGGCAAACATCTTGTCAATTTCGGGTGTGGTGTACGAATCGGAAGCTGCCGGCTATATACCCCCGTTGCTTGCCCTTTAAAACCTTTGCAAGTATCTCTTCCTCTGTGTAGGCTCTCCCAATAGGCGTGTTAGCTCCCAGATCCCGCAATGCGCACATCTCTTCCTATGTAGTTGAAAAAAATGATAAAATTAATATAAAATAAAAAAACAAATAATATAAATTAAAATAACAAAAACAAATAATATAAATTAAAATAAAATAAATAAAAATAAAACGGTACTTACGTATTGAACACGAGCCTCGTCCTTCAACCATACACCTTTCTTGCAACGCTGGTCGTAAAAGCTCTGTATGAGGGAGGGGTACTGACGGTTCTCACTCCTCTCAAACTGTATATATATATTTACACAAGCATATAAGGTGAAACGAATTAAAAACGACTAATCAAACAGCATATATAATGAGCTATATGTAAAATAATCATAATGTGTCTTACGTATTGGTGGCGAGATGCGGCCAACGACCGAGATCCGTGGCGGCTAGTGTTCTTGTTCTTCTGCCTGTTTTCCTTGTTGATTTTGGACCTGTTGGCATGCTTTTCACTGAGGTAGAGCTCAATATGCTTATCCCACACAGACGGCTCCATGTTAGGAGGAGGCTTCCTAACACATAATAACAAACGCAGAAAATTAACATATATCAATTGCTAACATATTAAAAAAAATGACAAATATTAAAAAATTAACAAACCAAAAAATTTACCTTTGTATCTCATCCACCTTATCAGCCCCACCTGGTATAGTCCAGTAATCTTGCTTGACGTCGTACTTGTTGTCCATGTAGCGACCTGCGAGATACTTGTTGATGCCGTCTTTGATGGTCTTCCACCGGGGTGTACGCTGGTGGGACTTCAGATCAAACATTGTCTGCAATCAAACATAACTAAAATAAATTTAAAAAAAAATTATTTTTGTTAACTTTTTGATATTTGTTAATTTTTTTAATATGTTAGCTAATATATACATTTGTTAACTAATATATATACATCTAAATAAATAAAAAATGTTGTTAACTAATTTTTTTTATTTAAATAAATATACACATTAAAATATATAAACACGATAACAAAACAATATAAAAGGAAAATGGAATAACTGACCGAGAGTTGAGGTATGACATGCGCCTTCTTTTCCTCTTCAATTTTGTGCTAGGATTCGTAGCACAACGGGAACTCCCTAATCAGCTAACCACAGTAGTTACTGAACCACTTAGCGTTGTTGCCAACATGAGTGAATGTCCCCTGATCATTGTAGTCAAACTCAATAGCCTGCGGGCCAAAACCACGCACGGCATTCTTCAGGGATACGTTCTTGGTGGCTTGACGCAAACCGTCTTACCACCACCATCCCTCCCTTCACCCCTGCTCCCGCCCCTACCCCTTCGGGGGACAGTTCCTACAAATTGAAGTGAGTGAAAACACGTCATAATTAAAATAACAAGTAACCTAATACAAATGATCAAGTTTAAGTTTCTTTTAAAAATTCTTACCACGATGACTGCTCTCAATCGGACGAAAAGGGGGTGGTGGGTCACCGGCACCGTCACCACCGTGTCCGCGTGCGACTGCTGCCATCTGTAAAAGCACAAGTTGAATAACATATAGAAATTCATGAACAAATTAACATAAGCATGCACACATTCAGATACATATTCAAATAAATATACACAATTAAACAATCCATAACAATTTCATTCAAATAAGTGTTGTTTTACAAGATACAATTTAAGATCAATCTGCTAAATCGACATCACTATCATAAACACCATTAGTAGCAACTTCAACTTCATCATCAGAATTGTTTGCGAATTCATTGTCAGAATCAGCTAAATCATAAGGATCGTCGTCTTCATCATCAACAAAATCATCGTCGTCATCAACAGGAATGATTGGCGGTGGCGGTGGTGCCTCAACTAACGTTGAATGACCGTCGATATTCAAGCTTTGAAAGTGCAAATCATTCAAATTAGCAGACAAAGTGAGATCAGATGAGTTGTTGCCATGTATCACATCATTATCGTCTTCTACCACGATGAATGACCAGGTTGTGTTGTGATTAACATCTTGAACGATCTTCCAATTGAGTGGTCGTCTGGCAGGATCTTTAAGGTAGAAGACTTGTTTTGGTTGTGTTGCGAGAATGTAAGGTTGATCTTCAAACGCTGTGCTACATGCCCAAATTTGTGTCATGTTGTTTCTAGTGTTATAACGTTCGACTCTATGGTTTTTGTTGGATACGTCAAACCACTTAACTCGAAACAACACAACTTTGAACTGGGTATAAGCAAACTCCAGAATTTCTTCTAGCTGACTATAATACATTTCTCCTTCCTTCTCACCAGGTGAACAAATTCCACTGTTCTGAGTTGTACGTTTTATATCGCGACTATGTACAACAAACTTCACACCATTGACTACACAAGAGTTGACTGAGATTGGGGTCGGTGATGGTCCACAAGCCAAAGCGAATAAGTCGGGAGTACAACTTCGGTCATTAGCAATGTAAAGCTTACGGATCTATGAAAAAAGATAAGAATAGATAGATATGAGTAATAGTCGTTATTTATACACTTGTTGGGCGAGGACAGTCCTGAGATGCAGTGGGACGATTAAATTTCGTCCCAATTTCACCCCGAAAATAACGAGAACAAAAAGTTAATGCTTCGTCTGCAACATAACCCTCCGCTATTGAACCTTCCGGCTTAGCTTTATTTCGTACATAGTTTTTTAGCTTCTTCATGTATCTTTCAAATGTATACATCCACCGGAATGAAACAGGCCCGCCTTCAAGAGCCTCTTCAGGTAAATGCATAACCAAGTGTATCATAATGTCCAAAAAAGCAGGAGGATATATTTGCTCGAGACTGCACAAAATATTGATCAACTGGTCTTTAGCTTTTACCATGTCATTAACCATCAAAGTTCGGGCGCAAATTTGCTTAAAGAATGAACAAAGCTCGATTAATGGTGCATAAGTCTGTGCGTCCAAGTATTGCTGAAGTCCATAAGGAAGTAACCGTTGCATCATTATATGACAGTCCTGCGACTTCAAGCCAGTTATATTGTTATCATCTTTGGTCACTTTCGACTTGAACTTGGATCCGAACCCATCTGGCAGTTTAACTGTTTTGATGTATTGACAGAACAGTTTTCTTTTATCGGGTGTCAGGGAGTACTTAGCATGAGGCTTCGAGCACTTCCCGTTTTGTTTGTTTCCGAGCCACAACTCCCGTCGAATGCCCAAAGCTTGCAAGTCTTGTCTTGCTTTGGCGGTGTCTTTAGATTTGTCATTCATTAACAAAGTGTTCAAGATACTCTCCAACACATTTTTTTCAATATGCATGACATCTAAATTGTGTTGTAGAGAAAGAGAAGACCAATATTCAAGCTTGTAGAAAATAGACCATTTAGTCCAGTTCAGCTCGGTTGTAGTATTACGTTTTATCTTCCCACCCCCATAATCTGGATGTTTCCCCAGCAAATGATGAGGCGAAAAATGAACCACTTTTAGGGGGTCATTTAAGCCCGGAATTGAATTTATTTGATCAAATATTACCCTAAATCATTCCTTGTGTGATTTTAGGTACTTTGGGAGTGAAATCTGGAAAAGGAAGCAATTCGGACGTTTTTGGAGCATAAAAGTGAAGAAAACGCCAAAGACTTAATTTTCCATGCTGAGAACAGTACCTGACGGCGTCAAGAGGAAAATCATGACGGTGTCAAGAGTAAAAGTGGTGACGACCCAGTGCAAACCTGACGGCGTCACAAGAAGGGCGTCAAGAGTTAATTTTGTGACGGCCTGCATAAGGAGAATACATGACGGCGTCAGACCCAGATCTAGGCAGTCCGAGGAACTATTTGGCGGCGAGATGACGGCGTCAGACATTTGTTCTTGATGCCGTCACCTTCTAAACTCTATATATAGTTTTCTAATTTTTCATTCAAAAAAGAGGAACTTGTGTGGAGAAACTAGGGCCGAACTTTGTAAACCCTAGCTCATATTTTACAGTACTTTCAAGGGTTTTCACCCCTTGAATCCTTCCATGTTCTATTAAGATAAGTCTTCTCTTAATTCAATCAATATGTCTATGTGTTGGTTGATTATATCTTATGCTTGTCTTAATTTTATCATGCTAGGCTAGATCTATCTTGTGTTTGCTTGGATCTAATGAAACCTAGATGTTGATTATGTGTTGATTACTTGTTTATGGTTGTATTGGATGAATGATTTCAATGTTAGGCTTAAGAAAACTGGCAGATCTCCATTGTGTAACATGCTTGAACGTCTTAGGAAACATGAACCGATGTGTACTAGGTTTTATTGGTTGTATTTAATGCATGAGTAAATTCTAATGATCCCATGTTAGGAGCTTCTTAACCGGCTCGACATAGGAGTGAAGTAGGCACTCATAGGATTGGGGAAGTAAGTACGCCACCCCATGAATGGTATTAAGGACTACAATCCGTCATCCACGCAACTATAACAAGTGATTAACGTGTAAAAGATATCTAGGGAGTAGTGAAATCTAAGTAAACACATTTCTCCCACATATTGCTCACAACTTTAGTATAATTAGTTCTATTTTCATTTCTAGTATTTTATTTTGATTGCATCTTAGTATTGGGTTAGTTGACTAGCAACTAATTCCGCCCAACTCCTTAAAACCCGAGATTTTTACTTGCTTTCTAAAAAATATAAAAATACAAAAAGAATCATCCCTCATCTCTAGATCTAGTCTTTAGGTTTTCTAATCCTAGCGACACTATTCCTAGCTGAACGATCAATCCCCCGGTACTTGTCATTATAATATACTACATCGATCAGGTACACTGCCTGGTGGGGGTTGTAAGCTTCTCGAGATCCCTTGAGAGGTAAAGCCTGGTGCAAACCCCACGCTACCAGCAAACGTGTGGGCAATATTGCAAGTTGAGTCAAGATATCAGCCGGAGTATATTTTTTAGGAGGATCTCTAAAATCAGTTGCACCATTGAATGTAGTAAAGTCCCTCCTCCATTTATGGTTTTTTTTTTTAAATCTTCTATGGCCAACATAAGCTGGTTTGCTTATCACACGTGTATTCGGAGTGTCTACTTTGCATGTAGGGCATGCGTAGTAACCTTGCCCACTCTAACCAGACAAACTACTACGAGCAGGAAAATCATTGATGGTCCATAAAAGCATCGCTCTCATGTTGAATTCTTTGCCTATAACAGCGTCCATAGTCGGGACACCTGGTTTTTTCCATAATTTCTGAAAGTCATCAATCAAAGGCTTTAAGTATACATCAATGTCCTTCCCCGGTGATTTAGGGCCAGGAATCAACCACGTCAGCATCAAAGTAGTCTCTTTCATGCATAACCACGGAGGCAAGTTGTATGTTGTTAAGATAACAGGCCACATGCTATATGATTGACTAAGGTTGCCGAACGGATTGAAACCATCAGCCGCCAACCCTAATCGGACGTTTCTTGGTTCGTTAGCAAATTCCGAATATTTACCGCTGTCAAACTTCTGCCATGCTTTACCATTAACCGGGTGTTGCATTTTACCGTTTTCCGTAGACTTTCCAGTGGCATGCCAAGTCATATGTTTTGCGGTGTGAATAGACTTGTACAAACGTTGTAGTCTAGGAATGATAGGAAAGTAATGCAACACCTTGTTAGGAACTTTCTTCCCCGTTGTGTTGCTGTCTTTCCATCTAAAAGTTTTACAGACCGCACAATACTCCAAATCTTCAGCATCAGTCCCCCGATATAAAAAGCAACCATTTTCACAAGCATGTATCGACTCATACCCTAACCCGATCTTTTTAAATGTCTTTTTTATAGCATAGTATGACGGTGGGAGATTATAACCTAACCTGGGAGGAAATACCTCCTGGAGAAATTTTAACGTATTTTTAAATGAAGTATCACTCCATTTACCGCTAACCTTGAGATGCGTAAACTTTGACATAAAATCCAAGGTGGTCATAAAGTCACAACCCGGGTAAAGAGGCTGGTTGGAACTGGCAAGTAACTCTTCAAACTCGTTACGTACAGGAGGTGTCGTTGCCTGAGTCTGCTCGTTACTTGTGTCGCCAATATTTGGAGGAGTTGTCTCATTTTGTTCATTATTCGGAGGAATATCAAAAATATCTTTAAGGCACGCACCCATGTCACTCACCTCACATTGTGTTGTGTTATTTTCTAATGGCAAAGGATCGGGTTCACCGTGAAGGCGCCATTGTGTATACGTTGGGTCCCACCCATAGTCACCTATGTGGTTTTTGAGATCTTTAAGATCTACCCAACGAACATTACGACAAAGACGACATGGACATTTTATTTTTCCGTAACTATTAAGTAACAGCTTGCAATGATCGAGGAATGCGGCAAGACCATCAAAAAATTGTTTTGAACAACGACTCTCTAAAGTCTAACTCTTATCAAGTATCATAACTGCATTTTTATGATGGAATCAGTTAATATATGCACTTAATTAAACACATTCAAAAGATTCGACACAAACACATATAACCGTGGAATTATTACGAGTTGTTTTGTTCACCTAGTGCAACTATGGAAGGCAATCCTAACCCACTCTTTGAATGATTTGTCTCATATATGAATGCGTATAACTGATTTACTATTTGAGAAAATTTCGGCAGCATTTCCCCTCAACTCCCCAAATATGTGCAATTAAGACATATTCGTAGGAGTAAAGGAGAAACACTGTCGAAATCATCTCAAATAGTAAATCAGTTACACGCATCCATATCCTAAACGAGACAAAACATTCAAAAAGCAGTCCCAAACAGGGGACTTTCCGAAATTAATTTCTAATAAATTAATTTCGGACGGGTTTTCTATAGGATGATTAACTTCGGACGGGGACTTTCCGAAATTATCACTAAAATCCTAAAATCATTTACAATAGTCTAACACAATCAAGTACCATATAATACTAACATTTTCGCACTGTCAATATTCGTAGCTAACATATATAATGATTCATATATGAAAATACTTAGACAATTCATCAAAAACACATATATAAATGGTTTTAATTAAATGGTTACTTGTTTTCCGGCTTGTATATCACAAGACTCAATTTTCTGGTTTATTTGGAGACTTGTGAGCTTATATAAGTTTATTATATCATAATATACTTATATAAGCCCACAACTCTACAAATAAGCCGGAAAATTGAAGCTTATGAAATATAAGCCGAAATCAAATAAGCAATCCCAAACACCCCTTCCTAAATATACGGATATGTAAAAAGGACAAACGTACCCTTTCGGGCTATATATATTCCTAACCGCATCTACTAAGTTACTAACATTATATTCCTTTCGGGGCTATATATATATTCCTAACTGCATCTACTAAATTAATCACTAAGATCCTAAAATCATTTACAATATTCCTAAATATACAAAGTTACTCAACAAGCTATATATATTACTAACCGCATCTACTAAGTTACTAACATTATATTCCTAACAAGTAACTTAATACTTAATTAATCAACAAGTAACTCAACAAGAAACTATCTCGGCTAACAAAAACTCAACAAGCATAAAAATAAAAAACAATACAAATATGTAAAAAGGAACAACATACTGTCTCGGCTCTCGGGCTGTGGTCACTCGGGCTGCAAGGTTGTGGTCTCTCGGGCTGCAGTCAAGTGGAGTGGTCGTCGGCCTTGGGCTATATAAAAAGAGACCACATTACTTGTGCTTAATACAAGAGCTAAAAATATTGACGGCGACATGTTGTCAGGATTGATTCGCCTCAAACAGTCAGATAATTATCGGTCAACCACTTGTGAATGGTCAAGTATAATAGTCAAACAGCTGAGGCAAATGCTTCCGTGAAATACAGTGTTTTCCCGGGTCGTAATGTCCCAACGAGGTTGTGATGATATTAAAAACGAATCTGTGATCAGTAAATGTGAACAGGAAAGGTATAAGTGTGTGTGTGTGTGATTACACTAAGGTTTTATAACTTAAATAAACTATTAGAACTATTACGTAAAACCTAGATGTCTAAAACGTTTAAACGTATACCAAATTAAAATCAGACGCGACTGCGTACTGAGAAAAATGTGAGTTTTAAGAAAAATAAACTACAAGGGCAAAAAATGAAAATCCTACAAACTTAAACTTAAAATAAAATTAACTAAAAAGAAAACTATATTTTTGATTATTTTATTATTTATTATTAATTATTTAATTAAAAACTTATTTAACTATTTAATTAAAACTAACTTAATTAAAACTAAAAATGATAAACACTACAAATTAAACTAAAAATTTATAAAAATAAATTCTAAACTTAAATTAGAACTTGAAGAAAGTATAAAAAATAAAAATAAATGTTTTTGTCTTTTTATGAGCTTTTTATTAATTAAAAACTATTTATATTATTTATACTAATTAAACTATTTTAAATTACAAATAATACTAAAATGACTTAGAAAATTATGAAAAAATTTATAAAACTATTTTATGACTTATAAAAGCTATAAAAAAAATATAAAAACTAGGTGTTGCTTAATAAAAATTAATTATGCTATTTAAAACTTATTTATTGATTAATTATTAATTAAACTATTATTAAATCTAATAAATACTAAATTACAAGATAAAAATCTGAGAAAATTATTAAAAATACTTTAACCTAAAAGGAAATTAATAAAAATATAAAAACACAATTTACTTAATAAAAATATAAAAATGAAAATGAAAAATTAATTGTATTAAATAGAAACTATCACTTATTTTTATATTGTTTTTCTTGAATTTTTCTTTTACAAAACTAATTTATATATAAAAACAACTAACTTTAATAAAAACAAATATTTTATACCTTAATAATAAGCACTGTGGGGGCTTATTACCTCCACAGTTGACCACAGTTGACTTTAGAAGCAAATAAGCCAAAACTGACTTGTGTGGGACCCACTATGGTTAATTCAGGTTCCAGTAAGTTTATTGAACAAGTTTAAGCCAGAATAAGCACAAGGGGACCACTGAATAAGCCAATAAGCCACAATAAGCACTTGCTTATTGTGGACTGAGGTAGAAAATGGGACAAAGATCAAGGCTTAATCCAGGTGGGGTCCACAGGGTTAGAAGTCAAACAAAAGGTCAATGAGGGATCCCTGGTAGGAGGGGGTTTCAATGGTACAAGATTTGAGGAGTGGGGCCCACTGTGGTGGTCACAAAACCACCACAAAGTTGTGGTAGTGGCCTGATATCTGGTGCACAGGGGATGAGTAATCCCTGCAGCCCACTTTGGTGGTGTGTGGAGCCCACAACAAAAATCACAAAAATAAGAGGTTACTGAGACCTTGAAGTTGAGGTGGTAGAGTATTACTAAAATGATTTTCAGATCAAATAAGCAACCACACAATTCTACAAAAATCCTGGAAGTTTTGATAAAATCTGAGAAACAGAAATTGACTTTTTAACCTAAACTACTTAGTTTGACTATTGTGAGTTTCTAATCACTACTACTGATTTAATAAGCTATAATAAGCTATGATAGACCTAAAATAAGCTAAAGCTTAAAGATATAAGCTAATGGGGTGAGTTTATGGGTTAACTGCCCATACAGTTAACAGACAAGCAATCTTAGAGTGGATTTTGACTTTTAGAACTAAACTTAACTAATTTTATGACTTGCCTTAACTGACTTGGACCTAAGATGACTTGTGCACACAGAAAATACTAACAAACAAACCTGGAACACAGGGTAACAGGTTTATCCAAACACCCCTATATCTATGTCTGTTTCATGTTTTACACCACAAAACACTAATTTAATCCAACTACTGGTTTCTAACTGATAATTAGTCTATTATAAACTCAATTAAACATAAAACTTCAATACCACATGCAATAAAAACAGAGATGTCAAGTTTGTATTTAACACAGTGATATATTGATTTTTAGCTCCAAATTAATCTAATGAACACAACACTAATTTAAATTAATATTATCACTTAACAACACTAATTAAACATGAAAACATAAAGATTGAAACAACTAAATTACTAGAACAGTGAAATGGTAAAATAGATTCAAAAACTTACAAATGGCTTTTACTGAGACACAATGAACCATGAACTGAGAATCAACTTAACAGCTTCCCAAAAAGCTACTAAACCAAATCCATCCAGAATTCAATTTGCTCCTTTGCACAAATCAGCTTGTAACTTGATTTTTTATTTTTCAACTATTAAATTCTATTTTTTTAAGTATTTTTCTTTTATGAACTGAACAAACAACTGAGGTATTCCAAAACTTATTTAAGCTTTGTCAGAGCTTATATGAGCTTATGAAATGACTTAGCTACAACTAATAACAACACTTGAACTATTTTAGATTTTTGAGTGAAAATAAGTACCAACTGATATAGAAACTGAAACTTGAAATTGATGCTTAGAAAAGTTTTACAATACTCTGAATTAACTACTTGTAACACTAGAAAGCTTGAAAATACAATGGAAATTAAAAATTAACTAATTCGACACTACACTAAAACTAAGCTAATCTAATAATCTTCACCCAATGCTTCTTTTCTTCTTTATAGAGTTTTTCTGAGTTTGAGGGACCCACTGGGTCATTTCCCACCAATCCCCAGCCCTTGATATTGTCTGAGTAATCCACACCGTTTAAATCGTTTCTTGGCGCCAAAGTCTCATTTGGCCACTGTAGATAACGTGGAGAGTGATTTAAGGGTTTAATTGGGTTTGGAGGGTTGTATGAGGTGGAGGGGAGTGGGTAGACACTTGGGGGTTGAGGTGGAAGGCCAGGTGGAGGGTGGTTTTGGTAGCAGCGGTGGTGGTGGTTTTGGAGGGAAAGGGATGGGAGTGGTATTGGTGGTTTGACCGGGTGTTGAGGGCTTTGACCCCGTTTTATTTAATTAGGGTGGTGGACTGGGCTAGGATTTGGGCCAAGGAAGGGATAGTGGGGGTGGGCTTGGTATGTGTTTGGGTTTAGTTTAGTTTTGGGTTTTATTAATAAGCATAAGGTCCGGTTTGGTTTTATTTCACACAAGGACTATTTTTGTAATTAGTGCAAAGTTGAGGGCTGTTTTTGGCAAGTTTCCAAATATACTACAAGGGCTAATCTTTCCATATGTGATAAATCAAAGGACTTTAAATGAAATATTTCCATTTAAAACCACCCGGGGACCTTTTCTGTCAATTCCCAAACTTCAGGGACCTAACTTGTAATTCCTTCAAAACTTTCAACCAAGGATCAAATTTGACAATTTGTGATTATCCAAGTACCAAAATTGACTTTTTATCCAAAATATTCCACCAGGGACTAATTCTGCTATTATTTGAAAGTCCAGGGACCAAAACTGACAAACTGCCAAACTTGAGGGACCAATTATGTAATTTCACCAAACTTCACACCAAGGACCATTCCTGCAAAAGATTATTAGTATAAGGACCAATATTGATTTTTCTCAAAGTTTTTACATCCCAGGGACCATTTATGTCAATTTCCAAAGTTGAGGGACTAAACTTGTAATTTTATGAAACTTTGCACCAAAGGACTAAATATGTAACTTTATGATTAAAAAGGACATTTGATGACTTTTTCAAGTTTTTAGAATAACCAGGGACTAGTTTTGCCAATTTATGAAACTTGAGGGACTGAAACTGCCAATTATGCAAACTTTGTACGTTTTTCATCTGTTTTTGCATATTTTGCATTTGAAACATATAAAACACACTTTTAAGATATTCTAAGTATTTTGATGCATATTTGAGTGTTTTTGGATGTTTTGGCAGCTCAAATTGTTATAAAATGATGAGTATTTAGATACTTATCAAGGATACCAAAAGTTTATAAAAAAAATAAAAAAAGGGACCACATTACTTCGCTGTCTCGGCTCTCAACTCTCGCTCTCGGCTCGATCTCGCTAGGTCTCAGCTGTATAAAAATAAAATAAAAAATAATAATAATAACAGAAACAAAATCAAAAGATTATTAAACAACATCAAAACTTTAACAGAAAAATAACAAAATAACAAAAAAAAAAAAAAAACAAAAACAAAAAAAACCCTTCGGAAGAATTAAATTGGAGAAGAAGCAGATGATGAATTAAATTGGAGAAGAAGAAGAAGATGAATTAAACATGAGAGGGGAGGAGGATAGAATTAAACATGAGAGGGGAGGAGGAAATGCGCGTGCACAGTGGTGCGAGTGGGGTGGTGACTGTGATGGTGTGGTGGTGCAGGTAGTAGCAAATGTGGTGGTGTAGTGATGGTGTGGTGGTGTTGGCGGATTAGTGGAGAAGAAGAAGAAGATGAATTAAACATGAGAGGGGAGGAGGATAGAATTAAACATGAGAGGGGAGGAGGAAATGCGCGTGCACAGTGGTGCGAGTGGGGTGGTGACTGTGATGGTGTGGTGGTGCAGGTAGTAGCAAATGTGGTGGTGTAGTGATGGTGTGGTGGTGTTGGCGGATTAGTGGTGGTGGTGTTGGTGGATTAGTGGTGGTGGTGGATTAATGGTCGCCGGCGGCTGGAGTTGTAGATCGATTTTTTTTGTGTTAAGTATAAAAAGTAGTGATGATACCAGATCTGCTTTTTAGGGTTCTTTTAATAATATTTTTCATAATACCGACGACATGTCGTCGGTATAATAAAAACCTTTTTGTCATTTTGCAGTTTGGCGGGGGCACTTGAAAAATTTCGGGGGATTTTTCCAAATAAGTGTCGACGCCCATTCGTCGGTATTTTTAATATAATTAAAATTTATTATATTTTATAAAATTAAAAAAACATTAATTAGTATAAATTATTTTATTTAAGATATAATTAAAATTGAATAATTTTATTTAAAATTGAATAATTTTATTTAAAATTAAAAAAAATTATTTATAATAAATACTTTTAGTTAATTTATAATTAAAATTAAATATTTTATATTTAAAATTAAATACTTTGGTTTATAATTTAATTAAACACATTCAAAAAAATTTTGGATTAATAAAAATAAATTACTATTATTTAAAATAAATTACTTTTATTTAAAATTAAATACTATGGTTATACACGATATATTAAACGAACGATCCGAGATGCTATGGTTATACAAGAGATGTTAAATGAATGATCCGAGATGCTATGGTTATACACGAGTTGTTAAACGAACGATCTGAGATGCTATGGTTATACACGAGATGTTAAACGAACGATCCGAGATGCTATGGTTATACAAGAGATGTTAAACGAATGATCCGAGATGCTATGGTTATACACGATATATTAAACGAACGATCTGAGATGCTATGGTTATACACGAGATGTTAAACGAACGATCCGAGATGCTATGGTTATACAAGAAATGTTAAATGAACGATCCGAGATGCTATGGTTATACAAGAGATGTTAAACGAATGATCCGAGATGCTATGGTTATACACGAGATGTTAAATGAACGATCCGAGATGCTATGGTTATACAAGAGATGTTAAACGAATGATCCGAGATGCTATGGTTATACACGATATGTTAAACGAACGATCTGAGATGCTATAGTTATACACGAGATGCTAAACGAACGATTCGAGATGCTATGGTTATACAAGAGATGTTAAAAGAACGATCCGAGATGCTATTGTTATACACGAGATGTTAAACGAACGATCTGAGATGCTATGGTTATACACGAGATGTTAAACGAATGAGTCGATATGATATGGTTATACACGAGATGTTAGACGAACGATCCGAGATGCTATGGTTGGTTATACACGAGATGTTAAACGAACGATCTGAGATGCTATGGTTATACACGAGATGTTAAACGAACGATCCGAGATGCTATGGTTATACAAGAGATGTTAAACGAACGATCCGAGATGCTATGGTTATACACAAGATGTTAAATGAACGATCTGAGATACTATGGTTATACACGAGATGTTAAACGAACGATCCGAGATGCTATGGCTGGTTATACACGAGATGTTAAACGAACGATATGAGATGCTATGGTTATACACGAGATGTTAAACAAACGATCTGAGATGCTATGGTTATACACGAGATGTTAAACGAACGAGTCGAGATGATATGGTTATACATGAGATGTTAAACGAACGATCCG
This sequence comes from Artemisia argyi, assembly GCA_030686995.1. Taxonomy (NCBI): domain Eukaryota; kingdom Viridiplantae; phylum Streptophyta; class Magnoliopsida; order Asterales; family Asteraceae; genus Artemisia; species Artemisia argyi. The sequence goes on from CM060683.1 coordinate 182,030,615, forward strand.
AGATGCTATGGCTGGTTATACCTGAGATGTTAAATGAATGATCCGAGATGCTATGGTTATACAAGAGATGTTAAACGAACGAGTCGAGATGATATGGTTATACATGAGATGTTAAACGAATGATCCGAGATGCTATGGCTGGTTATACACGAGATATTAAACGAACGATCCGAGATGCTACGGCTGGTTATACAGGAGATGTTAAACGAACGAGTCGAGATGCAATGGTTATACACGAGATGTTAAACGAACGAGTCGAGATGATATGGTTATACACGAACGAGTTGAGATGTTAAATGATCAGGGGGTTCAGTGACCGGAGTTCATTTAGTAGGGTTCAGGCTCATTGACCAGGTTCAGAAAGTAGGGTTCTTGAGATCTAACTAATCTCAAGATGCTATAGCTGGTTATACACTAGATGTTAAACGAACGATCCGAGATGCTATGGCTGGTTATACAGGAGATGTTAAACGAACGAGTCGAGATGCAATGGTTATACATGAGATGTTAAATGAACGAGTTGAGATGCAATGGTTATACACGAGATGTTAAACGAACAAGTCGAGATGATATGGTTATACACGAACCGGAGTTGAGATGCTATTGTTGTTGCTGTTTGTTGTGTTATTGTTGTTGTTGTTTAATAAAATGTTGTTGTTGTTGTGAAAACTGATGTCGAATGTTTTTATTTTTTTTAAATTCAGACATAAATCGACTAGCTTCCTGTTAATGCAATAACTAACATAACATTTAAAACACGAAATACATTAAACATTAAACTTAAAACATGAAATACAAAAGTACGATTAATAGAAACTACAATACAGTAATTAAAATAAAACTACGAATTAAGAAAATGAATCATCTGAGACCCAACCATCCTCCTCACTCGAAGAAGACTCTGATGGTACAGGGCCAAGCCCCATGGCCCATCAGCGTGGTAGTTCTCTGATTATCCGCGCCATATGAGCAGCTTCCCGAGCCCTACGAGCAGCTGCCACACGTTCTTCGTCTTCTTCAACCTCTCGTCGGAATTGCAAATCTTTCTCGAAGAGTTCTTCATCAGTCAAGCCAAATGTATTGGGTTGGTTTTCCACTGGTGGATTGTTTACCGGTTCATTCTCAGCTGGACTGTTTTGTTGTTGATTTCCATTTTCTGCAGTTGGAGTGTTCACAATCACCGGTTCTTTTGGAGGACTTGGGAATTGTTGCGAGAAATCCTTGTGAGGAGGACTTGGGAATTGTTGCGAGAAATCTTTGCGAGACATCGAGAATGGGACTTGGGAGTTTTAATTTTGTGAGTTTATGTGTGTTTTACCGAGTTAATGATTCTTTGTATATATAAAGTAAAAAATTTGGCGGGACAATGGAAAATAAGGTAGGAATATAAGGCAGGAAAACAAATACCGACGTCATGTCGTCGGTAATAAATAGGCGGGAAAAAACCCCGCCCAAAATATTCACTTTTATTCGCAAGCCAAATAACAAAAAAAGTGTTCAATATTTTACCGACGTCATTTCGTCGACATTTATACAAACCAAGTTTACTTAAACGATATTAAGCGCTAATTAAAAATCTAATCGCAATAAATATTTATTTAAGGACCGTACCGACGACAGGGCGTCGGGAAAAGATTGGCGGGTCAAATTCCCGCCCAAGTTTTCGCAATTATTGGGAAAGTCAAATTTGACCAATAAAATACCGACGTCATGTCGTCGGTATTTGAAAATTCATGAAATTCAACGTGAGTTCGGCTCGGTCAAGCGTATTTTTTGTCGTTTAGTGAAATATACCGACGAATTTGTGTCGTCGGTATTTTTTTCGTCGCCAGTTCTACTTATTCTAGTAGTGATTATGGCTGCTAGGGTTTCGGTATGGAGAGGGAGTATAAGGTGCCGTATATTTGATAATGAAAAGAGAATGAGGCGTGTGTTTATATTAAGTAAACCGTGTAATATTTAGGATATAAGGGAAGGGTAGAGATCTAGTGAGAAGAAAACTTAAAATGAGAAGGATGAGAACTAACAATAACCACACATTTAAGATGCAGCGACTTGAATTAGATGCATCTCTATTTATTTAGATGCATCTTAATTAGTTTCGAAAGTGATCTTAAAGTGAAAACGACACAAAGTAGTACTAGTAACAAATTTGACCCGCAGGGGACGAAAAATACATAGAATTCGCCTAACTTGATGAAATGCATCTAAAATATGCATATGCATCTAATTTTTTTCTAGAATATATATTAGGGTGCATCTAAAAGATTATGGATGCATCTAATTCAAGTCGATGCATCTCTAATTTGTGGTTATACTTATTTCTTATTTTAAGATTCTTCTCATTTGATCCTAAGCCTAAGGGAACCACAAAGATCTTTTATTTTAACCAAATATTTGGTCTTATCCTTATGTAAACAAAACGTGTGAAGAGGAGGGGAAGTAACAAATATTTTGGCTCCAAAAGTGAACAAGAAAACGTGTGGATTGTGAAAGAATTAAATGTGTACGAATTTTTATTTAAGCTTAGGATATAGGTTTATTTTTAAATGTATAACATATAGTTTTTAAATGTCAAAACTTATTGTCAAACTTATGTTATAATTCAAATTAGATGTAAAAATGTGAAACCAGAATTTAGGGTTTTACATAATCCGTGGGAAATTTGTAGGAACTCCGTAGGTAATTTCCTTCAAAAAATGTCCCTAGGAAAAATTCATGGGCGTTGCCTTGTTTTCTTGTAGTGTTAGTCTTTTGACATGCATTCACTACATATGCCTAGCAATTTTTTTTTGGTAAAAGGATTCAATACCCCTGTTAGGGTAAAAGGATTCAATACCCCTGTTAAATTTTATTACGCCAAAAAATAAATAAGCATAATGGATGTAGATGAGTCCCACATCTCACCCCAAAACTTGATTAGCTAGGTACATACATATAGTTTGGATTGGATTCAAGGCTAGGTTCATTATTAGCTTGTGTACGCATAATTCCATTTTTTTTTGGGGGTAAACATGGGTTTCCGACTCGACACTGTGAGCCGACTAATCCCACGGCGACTACCTTTTTTGGATAGCCCGGAGTCGGCGCAGGTGAACGTCCGTGGCCACAAGGGGATTAATTTTCTCCCCATTGGATTCGAACCCTTGACATCCTCTTTGGAAGGTTGGTATTCTTACCGCTGGGTCACCCCTTGTGGTTAAATAATTCCATTTCCTTATGAGCAAAATCGTTATTTAGTATGTACCGATAGATTCGAGCCACAAAAACATAGTGTTATAACCAGAAATGCTTTAAACCATTACTATTTTGTTGTGTCTATTAACCAATTTGTATAATCAAAAAATAATGTTATATAAAACAAATTTTTCCTAATTAATCATGTTCAATTTTAAATTAAACATTGACAATGCAGCATTTTTAGCCGTCATGGGTTACAATGATTTTGGTAGAAATCTAGCTGAAGGAGGTTCTCCATTGCAATTCCACGTGAAGGCGACCACCACTCGTTGTGTCTTCAAGGTGGTACATCTCTTTTGTCCGTGTTTTCTTCACGATATCCTCAAGGCTAATATTGCATGTCCCCTTTTAGTCTAAGAAAACAAACATTATATAATTTATATATGTCCAGTTTAAAGAAATGAACTTTGAGTATTACATATGATAGTGAAAGTATAGTATCAATCCTACCACATGAAGAAATTTGCTGATCTGTGAACTACTATGCAATTCCAAATTTAAAATTTCATTCGTTGGTGGCTTGTCGAAACTAAACATAATCTCTTCATTCCATACCGGATCAAAACTCTTCTTTGCAAGCTGCAAAGAGCGAATCCGAAAATAGAGAAACATATATCAAGAGTGTGACAGCCACAATCTACATAACCACCATTGCTAAATGCTTGATATATTTATGAAAGCACATACCGTGGTTTGTCTTCTGTCATTTTGGATTGTCAAATAAATGAATGGATGTGTTACTTGAATGCCTTCGGCTTCAAGGATTGTAACGACAAGCCAGCCTCCAACCTTGAGAGGCATATTCATTTCATTTGCCTCTTCTGAATTAGTCAGGACTTCTTCACAGGTGAGTGGTTTGTACATCAATTCAATCATGAGCTGGCCATATGATTTGTTGTTTTCTAAATGACTAGAATCAGCATGTTTTAAAAGATCAAGAGTTAGAGTCTTCTGATGTTCTGGAATAAGATCTTTCAATGGCACAACATTCATCCACATTTTATAAGGATGGTCCTACATAACAAAACATAGATAAATAAAAAATACAGGTTCAAATTTCCTAACCAACATAAATACTTGCTAAAATCTGCACATTTTACCTCTATTTCTATAAAAGTCAACCACAATTTCGGTTCCTAAAAACATACCTGTCCTTCCCAAACTGAAATTTCGAGAGCTTGAACATCAAGATCTTTCACAACTAGACGGAATTCTTCATTCCATTCAGGATTCAAGCTTCTTATCGTATTCGTTTTTTTGGATGGAAGGCTGTCTTTGGTTAGTCCCACTTTCACAAAACATTCACGTTCAAAGAACAAAAGTGTTCTTTTAAGGTTCATTATCCTTACAACTTTCACATTCAAGGTTCCAACATGATGATTGAGTTCCTGCAGGAGAATTAAATTCAGCAAGGTATGCATTAGTATATGGACTTGATTGTTAATAGTCTTTTCCCCGTAGGCATGTATTCATAAGATTTATGAAGCAACATGAATAAATTTATATATGTTTGAAAAATAGAGTAAGTAATGGAATTGACGTCAACTTTCAGCAAGATAAATCGGTTTGAGGATAAACTCTTCTTTCTTACTAACACCTGTTTTTCATCTTGAAACAAGGCTAAACAGTAGCACCCAACAGGCCAACAAATGCTAATCATAAACTCAGTGGTCTGACATTCTCCTAACTGATTATGGCTGCTTGATCATGGAAATTCTAAGATAGTGATTAATTAGTTGGCCCTGCCTGGCCGATTGTATGTTCTTTGTGTTTTATTAGGGTTTCTCCACCTATGTCGTCTATATATATGTTATCAATGATACAATATACCCGTCAGGGTTTTCAATGTTCAACAATAGTAATAGCACTACAATACATAGCATTGCAATATCAACTATATTACTGCCGTAAATAAAACACTCCATATTGTTTTTGTAATCATCGAATATATGTATCTCTAATCGAAAAAGTAATTAGCTTATAGAATTGGAATTTGCTTCTTAATATATATAATATATCAAATAAGTTTCTATCATAAACCCTTAATTTAGGCACACAAAAAAAGAACTTACATGAACAAGAAGTGCAGCTTCAAGTGCCTTCACGACCTCGGTCATTAATGGACGCTCCATCCTATCTCTCTTCAAACACTGATACGCTATCTTTGTAAACATCTTCAAAGAATCAGAGCTTATTTCATCCTTTATTTTAGCATATATAATTTCATTTAAGGTGTTGCATTCATAAGAATGTTGCGCCAATTCTACTAATGGCGGATACTTATCGTCGTTGCACAACCTGCCACATAATACTTCAAACAACACGACACCAAATGAATAGACATCTGATTCTTTTGTTAACAACCCCGCCTCTACATATAGTGGATCTACATAACCCAATGTGCCTGCAGGGTTGGAAACAAGAAATGTGATTTGTTGATTAGCAGGACCAAGTTTTGAAAGACCAAAATCAGAGATCTTGGCATTCCAATTTTCATCCACTAGGATATTGGAACTTTTAATATCCCGATGCAACACTCGTTGTTGGGCACCGATTGCATTATGAAGGTACATCAGTCCACGAGCCGCCCCAATGCATATATTAAGGCGTCTAACCCAAGTTAACTTTCTTTTGTGGAGGTACAAGTCAAGACTTCTTTTAGATGCATATTCATAGACACTACAAGGATCAGGAGAACAGGCGTCGAGGGTTTTCCCGTCGACATTATGTCGACGGCATAAGGCACAAAACGACAAAAAAAACGCTTGACCGAGCCCAACTGCGTTGAATTTTTGATAATCGTATTTTCCCGTCGACATGTCGACGGGAACATTTTAACATATTTTTAATCCTCAATAATTCACCAAAAAGTTGGGCGCGAAATTTCCCGCTAAATATTCCCGTCGACATGTCGACGGGAATAAATTAATAATGTTTTATCCCGCAATTAACGTGTGATTAAGCATAATAATTATTATGTATTAAGAGTCCCGTCGACATGTTGACGGGAGTATATTACTAATTATAAACATTTTTAATAAATGGGTAAAATATTGGGCGGGATATTTTCCCGCTTTCTTGTTCCCGTCGACATGTCGACGGGAATATATCTTCAAAAATCAGGATATATATCCTCACAAATACATTCCCGTCTCATTTTTTTACCAATATATACATTCTCACAAAATTATTTCCGTCTCATTTTACACATCTCACAAATAATTCAATCGTCAATTCTTACAAGACACACATGACTTGGCGTGGTTGCACAGTTGAAGAGGAGTACTCAAAAATCTTGTCACACGAGCTCCTTTTTAATGAAGTTATGTTAACTTTTGGTCATGCAGTTTATGAGGAATATGGTGATTTTAAGGATGCTGAACCGTGGATGAGAGACAAGATTATCGAATGGTGTAGGAAAAAGTCGTACTACAAAGAGTACATGGACGAGCTAGATGCTGCTGAAGCTCAAGCTGCTGCTGAAGCTCAAGCTGCTGCTGAAGCTGAAAGTATGTTGGAAACCAAACTTGATAATATGTTAAATAGGGTCACAAATCTTGAAGCTACGTTTGCACATGTCAAGGAAATGAGAGCAAGGAAGGGAAAAGATGGTGCGACTTCGAGTAAAGCGGGAAGTAGCCGCAAAAAAAAATAAACGGGTTGTTTCGTTTGGTTGTGGAGTTGTTTAGTTTTAGTTGTTTTGTTTGGTTGTGGAGTTGTTTAGTTTGAGTTGTTTCCTTTGGTTGTCGAGTTGTCTAGTTTAGTTGTCGAGTGGTTTAGTTTTAGTCTGTATGAAAATGCATGTGGTTGAGAACTCTTGCTTGTTTTAAATAAACAGTTTGCCTTTATGTTTGGTAATTATTGCTCCTTTAGTTCTATTATTTGTGCGTACGAATTTAAAATGTAAAGGAAGTTCAACATCACTTACCACAACAACAACATTTTATTAAACAACATCAATAACATCAACAACAACAGCAAACAACATCAACAACAACAACAACGATAACAGCAATAACAACAACGATAACAGTACTACATATGAAATTTATCCATGTCACCTACAAGGTCACGGAGTATTGCATCCGACTGACATGCGTGGTCGTGGTTGGGATACGTTGCCATGTCAAGTTTTGCCTCCAGCACCCTTAATTGTGTCTCTAACACCTGTTTTTGTGCCTCCAACACCTGTTTTTGTGCCTCCAGCAAGTTTATTCTAAGATTTTTTTCATGACAGTTTGAGCACCTTTTTGGAGCAGATCCAGAACCGCTTGATGTTGAAGCTCCCAGAGAACCGATCATCATTTTGGCGAGTCGTTCCTCCTTCCATAAAAAAAAATTACATCCATGGTCGTCTGTCCCAGGCTGTTAAAGAGTAAAAACTATTATTTTTAACAACTAACCAAATTATTTAAAGAAAAAATATGTAATTGTTCACCTGCGAGAAAGGACACGCATAGTATAGTTTACCACGGGAGTAAGGTTTACACGATTCTCGCAGAACCACGTCTCCTCGTTCACAAGGAGAAGGAAAAGCTTCAAATTCTGCCATCTTCTTCACCATGATAATAGTGTATGTTTGTGGTTGTGAGGTTGAGTGGTTGAATCGTGACCGGTGTGGCCCGATCTACAAGTTGAGGTGATAAAAGGTGGTGGCCAGAAAAAGATTCCGGCGGCCGGAAAATGCTGGTGTCGCCAGAAAACAGAAACTGCTAGAGAGAGATAGAGAGAGAGAGATATAGTGAGATGAGTATGTGTGTGTGTGTGTTTATATTGTGAGGATAAGGTGTTAGGTAGAGAGAGAGAGAGATATAGTGAGATGAGACATATCATGTATAACCATAGCATCTCGACTCGTTCGTTTAACATCTCATGTATAACCATAGCATCTCGACTCGTTCGTTTAACATCTCGTGTACAACCATAGCATCTCGACTCGTTCGTTTAACATCTCGTGTACAACCATAGCATCTCGACTCGTTCGTTTAACATCTCGTGTACAACCATTGCATCTCGACTCGTTCGTTTAACATCTCGTGTACAACCATAGCATCTCGACTCGTTCGTTTAACATCTCCTGTACAACCATAGCATCTCGACTCGTTCGTTTAACATCTCCTGTACAACCATAGCATCTCGACTCGTTCGTTTAACATCTCGTGTACAACCATAGCATCTCGACTCGTTCGTTTAACATCTCGTGTAGAACCATTAATATTGCATCTCGACTCGTTCGTTTAACATCTCATGTATAACCATTGCATCTTATTAATAAGCTGAAAAGAAAAATTAAAAAGATAAATCCTATTAAATAGAAGCTATCACTATTTTTAAAGTTGGTTTTTTGTTGGTTTTTCTTATTGACAGGTGTTTATAAGATAAATCCTATTGCATCTCGACTCGTTCGTTTAACATCTCATGTACAACCATAGCATCTCGACTCGTTCGTTTAACATCTCGTGTACAACCATTGCATCTCGACTCGTTCGTTTAACATCTCGTGTACAACCATAGCATCTCGACTCGTTTGTTTAACATCTCCTGTACAACCATAGCATCTCGACTCGTTCGTTTAACATCTCGTGTACAACCATTGCATCTCGACTCGTTCGTTTAACATCTCGTGTACAACCATAGCATCTCGACTCGTTCGTTTAACATCTCCTGTACAACCATAGCATCTCGACTCGTTCGTTTAACATCTCGTGTACAACCATAGCATCTCGACTCGTTCGTTTAACATCTCGTGTAGAACCATTAATATTGCATCTCGATTCGTTCGTTTTAACATCGCATGTATAACCATTGCATCTCGACTCGTTCGTTTTACATATCATGTATAACCATTGCATCTCGACTCGTTTGTTTTACATCTCATGTATAACCATTGCATCTCGACTCGTTTATTAATTTTATAATGGTTGGGATTTAGTATTTTGTGATATTTTAATTATTTTATTTTATATTTTAATAAATGATTTTTTTTTAATTATAATATAAGTAATTAATTTTAAATTTATATATTTTTTTAATTTTATAAAAGTATTTATAATAAATATTTTTTTTCAATTATATAATTAATTTAGTTTATTAATTTTATAAAACTTATTTATAATATTTTATAAAAGTATTTATAATAAATAAATTTTTTTAATTATATTAAAGTAATTTTATAAAAGTATTTATAATAAAGTAATTTTTTAAAAGTATTTATTATAAATATTTTTTTGAATAAAAGCTATTTTCCCGTCGACATGTCGACGGGAATAAAACCGCCAAAAATTTCGTGAAAATTTAATACGTCCCGCCAAACGTAAACGACAAAATAGTGTAATATTACCGTCGACATGTCGACGGTATTTGTAATAATATAAAAAATTTCGTTTATATTCCCGTCGACATGTCGACGGGAAAAGAAAAAGCAATACCAAAACCAGATCTGGTCAATTATTTCTCACAAAACGCAATACCAAAAAAATTAAACCATCGCACCACCTCAATTATTTTCTCCGGCGATTATACCACCACCACACCACCTCCACCACTCCTCCGGCTATTATACGACCACACCACACCACCTCAACCACTCCTCCACCCCAACAACATACCACATTATACCAACACCACCATCACAGCTCCACCCCAACAACACCACCACACGAGCACCACTGTGCACCTCCTCCTCCTCCTATTCCCATGTTTAATTCTTTCCTCAACCCCTCATTTGTTTAATTCTTTCCTTCTTCTTTCTTCTCCTTTTTTCCCACTGAGCACCACAGTCCACAGGTAATTTTTTTTAATAAAATTATTGTTATTAAAATTGTTATTAAAAATTGTTAATAAAATTGTTATTTAGTTTTGTTAATAAAATTGTTGTTACTTTTTGTTATAATTTTTTTTAATACAGTAGCAGAGCCGAGGGTGAGAGCCGAGAGTCAGAGCCGAGGGTGAGAGCCGAGACAACCAAGACAGCAGGTAATGTAACTCGTTTTATTTTTTTATTAACTTTTGGTATCCCGAAGACATGTCGACGACAACAGCCGAGACCAAGTTTTTAAACTTTTGATATAAAACATTGCTCTCTTTTATTATAGCCCGAGCCCAAGACCACATTCGAGAGCCCGAGACCACAACCGGAGGTCACAGCCCGTGCTCGAGACCACAGTCGAGAGCCCAAGACAGTATGTTGTTTTTTTTCGTATCCGTATTATTTTTTACATATTAGTATAGTATATTAGGTATGTTAGACTTTGGTTAGTTGTTGTAGATATTGCGTTTGGTTGCGTTTGGTTAAATGTTAGTTGGCGTTTGGTTAGTATATATGGTATACTAGTTGTAGATATTGCGTTTAATTAGGATCCCTTTGCACACTAAGATTCATTTTAAAAATGTGAAGTTAGTATTGGTTAAATGTTAGTTGGCGTTTGGTTAGTATATATGGTATACTAGTTTTAATATATTGGTTAATTGTAAGGTTTTGAAAAATATTAGTTTTAATATATTGGTTAATTGTATACTAGTTTTAATATATTAGTTTGCGGATTGATTATGTTTCTGCTTATATAACGGGCTTATGGTTTGTTTGGTTTTCGGCTTATGTTTCACAAGCTTAATTTTTATGGCTTATTTTGAAACTTTTTAACTTAAATAGTTTCAAAATAAGTAAAAAAAAAAAAAAAAATAAGCTTATGAAACATAAGCCGAAAACCAAATAAGCCATAAGCCCGTAGATATATTGTTTGGTTTTCGGCTTATGTTTCATAATAGTTTCAAAAATAAGTCACAAAAACAAGTTTCAAAATAACAAAATAGTTTTATGAAACATAAACCGAAAACCAAACAATTGTTTATAGTCTAATTGTTTAACTTAAAATATATGATATTTTTAGACTTTTGTGAATGTTTTAGGATTTTAGTGATTAATTTCGGAAAGTCCCCGTCCGAAGTTAATCATCCTATAGAAAACCCGTCCGAAATTAATTTATTAGAAATTAATTTCGGAAAGTCCCCTGTTTGGGACTGCTTTTTGAATGTTTTGTCTCATTTAGGATATGGATGCGTATAATTGATTTACTATTTGAGATGATTTCGACAGTGTTTCTCCTTTACTCCTACGAATATGTCTTTAATGTACATATTTGGGGAGTTGAGGGGAAATGCTGCCGAAATTTTCTCAGATAGTAAATCAGTTATACGCATTCATATATGAGATGAATCATTCAAAGAGTGGGTTAGGATTGCCTTCCATAGTTGCACTAGGTGAACAAAACAACTTTCCTTTATTTTGAATGTGTAATAACTAAGAGTTGAACAAAACAATATGCAGTTATGATACTTGATAAGAGTTGGACCCGTTTAGACACTCGTGTTTCCAAAGAGTTTTTTGATGGTCTTGCTGCATTCGTTGAACATTGCAAGCCGTTATTGAATAGTTACGGCAACATAAAATGTCCATGTCGTCTTTGTTGTAATGTTCCATGGGTATCTCTCGACGTACTTAAAAGCCACATAAGCGAAAATGGGTGGGACCCAACTTATACACAATGGCGTGAACACGGTGAACCGGATCCTCTTCCTATACAAGATAACACAACACGATGTGAGATGAGTGACATGCGTGCGTGCATTAATGATATTTTTGATATTCCTCCAAATAATGAACAAAATGAGCCAACTCTTCCAAATATTGGCGAGACAAGTAACGAGCCAGCTCAAGCAACGACACCTCCTGTACGTACCGAGTATGAAGAGTTACTTGCCAGTTCCACCCAGCCTCTTTACCCGGGTTGTGACTTTATGACAACCTTGGATTTTATGTCAAAGTTTACGCATCTCAAGGTCAGCGGTAAATAGAGTGATACTTCATTTAACAATACGCTAAAATTTCTCCAGGAAGTATTTCCTCCTAGGTTAGGTTACAATCTCCCACCATCATACTCTGCTATAAAAAAAACATTTAAAAAGGTTGGGTTAGGGTATGAGTCGATACATGCTTGTGAAAATGATTGCTTTTTATACCGGGGGACTGGTGCCGAAGATTTGGAGTATTGTCCGGTCTGTAAAACGAGTAGATGGAAAGACAAGAACACAACGGGGAAGAAAGTTCCTAACAAGGTGTTGCGTTACTTTCCTATCATTCCTAGGCTACAACGTTTGTACAAATCTATTCACACCGCAAAACATATGACTTGGCATGCTACTGGAAAGTCTACGGTAAACGGTATGATGCAACACCCGGTTGATGGTGAAGCATGGCAGAAGTTTGACAGCGGTAAATATTCGGAATTTGCTAACGAACCGAGAAACGTTCGATTAGGGTTGGCTGCTGATGGTTTCAATCCATTCGGCAACCTTAGTCAGACTTACAGCATGTGGCCTGTTATCTTAACAACATACAACTTGCCTCCGTGGTTATGCATGAAAGAGACTACTTTGATGCTGACGTTGTTGATTCCTGGACCTAAATCACCCGCGAAGGACATTGATGTTTACTTAAAGCCTTTAATTGATGACCTTAAGGAATTATGGAAAATACCAGGTATCCCGACTATGGACGCTGTTACAGGCAAAGTATTCAACATGAGAGCGATGCTTTTATGGACCATCAATGATTTTCCTGCTCGTAGTAGTTTGTCAGGTTGGAGTGGGCAAGGTTACTACGCATGCCCTACATGCAATGTAGGCACTCCGGCTACGCGTGTGATAAGCAAAATAGGTTATGTTGGCCATAGAAGATTCTTAAAAAAAACCATAAATGGAGGAGGGATACTACTACATTCAATGGTGCACCTGATTTTACAGATCCTCCTAAAAAAGAATGTCCGGCTGATATCTTGACTCAACTTGCAATATTGCCTACACGTTTGCCGGGGAAACATCCAGATTATGGGGGTGGGAAGATAAAACGTAATACTACAATCGACCTGAACTGGACTAAACGGTCTATTTTCTACGAGCTTGAATATTGGTCTTCTCTTACTCTAAAACACAATTTAGATGTCATGCATATTGAAAAAAATGTGTTGGAGAGTATCTTGAGCACTTTGTTAATGAATGACAAATCTAAAGACACCGCTAAGGCAAGACAAGACTTGCAAGCTTTGGGCATTCGACAGGAGTTGTGGCTCGGAAACAAACAAAACGGGAAGTGCTCGAAGCCTCAAGCTAAGTACTCCCTCACACCCGATAAAAGAAAACTGTTCTGTCAATACATCAAAACAATTAAACTGCCAGATGGGTTCGGATCCAAGTTCAAGTCGAAAGTGAACAAAGATGATAACAATATAACGGGCATGAAGTCTCATGACTGTCATATAATGATGCAACGGTTACTTCCTTATGGACTTCAGCAATACCTGGACACACCGACTTATACACCATTAATCGAGCTTTGTTCATTCTTTAAGCAAATTTGTGCCCGAACTTTGATGGTGAATGACATGGTGAAAGCTAAAGAACATTTGATCAAAATTTTGTGCAGTCTCGAGCAAATATATCCTCCTGCTTTTTTTGACATTATGATTCACTTGGTTATGCATTTACCTGAAGAGGCTCTTCAAGGCGGGCCTGTTTCATTTCGGTGGATGTATCCATTTGAAAGATACATGAAGAAGCTAAAAAACTATGTACGAAATAAAGCTAAGCCGGAAGGTTCAATAGCGGAGGGTTATGTTGCAGACGAAGCATTAACTTTTTGTTCTCGTTATTTTCGGGGCGAAATTGGGACGAAATTTAATCGTCCCACTGCATCTCAGGGCTGTCCTCGCCCAACAAGTGATTTCCAGGTGTTCCGATCACTATGTAAAACGTCTGGTAAAGTGACAATTATTCGGTTAGGTCTCCAAGAAATGAAGAAAGTGATATGGTATGTACTTCACAACAGTCCTGAGATCGACGTGTACATGAACGAGTTCGAGATGTACGCGTTTTTATTTTGAAATTTCCTTTTCCCAAGTTATCTTTTCGATTAATTCTAATATCATGTCCATTTTCAGTGAACATCCTGATAGCGACATGCAACAAGAATTTCCTAGATGGTTTCAGACGAAGGTAAACTTATTATATGTAATTCCTTGTATAAATAACGACTATATATATTACTCATCTCCATCTATTCTTATCTTTGTTCATAGATCGGTAAACTTTACACAGACACTGACCCAAGGTGTACTCCCGACTTATTCGCTTTGGCTTGTGGACCATTATTGACCGTAACCTCAGTTCACTCTTGCGTAGTCAACGGTGTGAAGTTTGTTGTACACAGCCGCGATGTAAAACGTACAACTCAGAACAGCGGAATTTGTTCTCCTGGCGAGAAGGAAGGAGAAATGTATTATGGTCATCTAGAAGAAATTCTGGAGTTCGCGTATACCCAGTTCAAAGTTGTGCTGTTTCGAGTTAAGTGGTTCGACTTGGTCAAAAGAGGTAGAGTCGAACGTTATAACACTAGAAACAACATGACACAAATTTGGGCATGTAGCACAGCGTTTGAAGATCAACCTTACATTCTCGCAACACAAGCAAAACAAGTCTTCTACCTTGAAGATCCTGCCAGACGACCACTCCATTGGAAGGTCGTCCAAGAAGTGAATCACAACACGACCTGGGATGTCATTGTGGCAGAAGACGATGATGATGTGATACATGGCAACAACTCATCGAATCTCCAACTGTCTGCTAATTTGAATGATTTGGCATTTGAAACCTTAAATATCGATGGTCAATCAACGTTAGTTGAGGCACCACCACCAATCATTCATGTTGATGACGACGATGAATTTATTGATGATGAGGACGACGATCCTTATGATTTAGCAGACTCTGACGCAAACAATTCTGATGATGAAGTTGAAGATGCGACTCATGCTGTTTATGATAGTGATGTAGATGTAGCAGATTGATCTTAAATTGTAACTTGTAAAACGACACTTAGCTTATTTAAATGAAATTGTTATGGATTGTTTAAATGTGTATATTTATTTTAAATGTGTATGTATTTGAATGTGTGCATGCTTATGTTAATTTGTTCCCGAATTTCTATATGTTAATTCAACTTGAACTTTTTACAGATGGCAGCAGTAGCGCGAGGTCACGGTGGTGACGGTGCCGATGACCCACCACCCCCTCCTCGTTCGATTACTAGCGGTCACCATAGTGGTAAGAAAATTAAACTTGATAATTTGAATTTTGTTACTTGTTATTTTTTAACGTTTTCACTCACTTCAATTGTAGGTTCCTCACAAAAACCTCGACGAGGAGGTAGAGCGAGACAAGCTGGCGGCAGGGGTGGAGGTCGGGCTGGCGGCAGGGCACAGGTCTGTGAAGCCAACAAAAACAAAGACCTCAGGAAAGCTGTGACTGCCTCGGGCCCGCAATCGATCGAGTTCGAGTGGCGTGATCAGAAGACATTTAAGCATGTTGGGCCCCACCACGCATGGTTCAGTAACTATGTTGGCGAGCTGGTTAGGTCCTTGCCGTTGCACTACCCCTCCTGGCACGACCTTGACGAAGCGACTCGACAGGGCTTCATGAACCGACTCGGGGTCAGTTATTTTATTTTCCTTTTAATTATATCTTTGAATGTGTACATTTATTTAAATTTGTTTAATTGTGTATATTTGTTTAAATTTGTTTGCAGGAATTCTTCGACTTGCAGAGCCACATGCTCTCACCCAATTGGACTACCATTTCGAAGGGCATCAATGCATACATTGCTAAGGTCTACTCCGACAACAAGGGCACGATGAAGAGGGTTTACTTCGACGGGGAGGGTGGGCCTGAAAAAGTGGATGAGATACGAAGAAACCCTCCTCCGAACGTCGAGCCATCTGTGTGGGAGGAGCATATCAAGTTTTACATGAAGGGGAAGAACCTGAAGCGTGCTGCTGTGAACAAGGAGAACCGAAAGAAGTTGAAGGTGTACAGCCGCCACGGTTCCAAGTCATTGGCCGCTATTCGCCACGACTATGTAAGACACAATTTTATTTTTATAAAAGTATTTTATTTTTATAAAATTATTTAATTACAACAACGATAAAAGTAATTAATTTTAATTTTATAAAACTATTTAAGTTTAATTAGAATAAATATGGTGTTTGATTTGCCATTTTTAATTTGTTTCATCTTATATATATATGCATGTGTATATACAGTTTCTGAACAGCAAGGACAAAGAATACCCGTCCCTCATCCAGTCGTTTTACGACACACACTGCGACAATGATGGTATGTGGTTGCAGGATGAGGCTCGTGTTCAATATGTAAGTATCTTTTTTTTTTTTTTTTAATTTATTATTTATTTCCCCAAACACGCACTTTAATGATTCATTGAAACATAATCTTGTAATTAACCCGATATATATATATATATATATATATATATATATATATATATATATATATATATATATACACACTTACATATATATATATAAATTTTCTCAATTTTTTTCTCAATTAAATAGGAAGAGATGGTCCGGCTGCGAGATCTGGGAGCGAATACGCCGGAAGGGGTGGCGTATACGGAGGAGCAGATACTTGCGATGGTTTTGAAGGGCAAGCAGCGGGGCCACATCGCCGGACGGGGTAGGGTCGTACCCGGGCTCTCCAGGCCACCGTTACCATACACCCCGCCTCCACCTCCAGGTATGTACAGTTTGATAATATATTAATTATAGATTACTCGATCATGACTCAAATTAAGTATTGCAATAGATGTTTTTTAATTTTGATTATTTCATTTTCAGAATATGCTGAGATGGAGAAAAAGCTTGCTGAGGCCGAGAAGAAGATTGCTGAGGCCGAGGAGAAGAGCCGTAAAGAAGCTGAAGAGCGTAAGGTCTTGAAGGCGCAGATTGATCTGGTCACAGGTTTTATGTCCTCCAACCCGCGATGGAATGAGTATGTTAGTCAGGCGGGTTCTTAGCACGTGGATGGCTCAGGCAGTGGCGTTGGAGGTAGTGGCTCAGCTGGAGGGAGCGGGAGTCGCAGAGGCGATGAGGATGGTTCTGGCGATGATGAGGGTCGTACTGATGATCACGAGTGATTTTGGATGTAGAGGTACAAACTTGGGCATTTTGTGTTGTACTTATGCTTGAAACAATATTTTGGCGACCCATATGTTAGTATTGTATAGTTTAACCTTTTGGCGACTTGAACGTCGCGGATATTAAAACATTTGTGGATATGGCAGCTAGGTTTAGATATTACCACACCCCGTTTTGTAAACTTTATATGTTTTTATGCATTTTGAGGGTGTTTAGCGATATTTTGCAAGTGTTATAGCCGATTGCGAGTTATACGTTTAGGACATGTTGATATTGAGTGGTTATAGGTGCTATTACAGTTACAGGTTTTGGTAGATTTTTTCCGAAAAATCCGGAAAAAATCTGGAATATTGCAATATTTGCAGCCTGCTGTTAGCAGGATATTAATAATGATGCCGTCGACATGTCGACGGCATCATTAAAACATAGTAATTGGGTATTTATAATACCGTCGACATGTCGACGGTATCATTAAAACAAAAATAATGTTTTTAATTTTATGCCGTTGACATGTCGACGGCATAAATATAATAACACTATTATTGTTTTAATAATACCGTCGACATGTCGACGGTATTATATAAAACATAATTATTATTAACTAATTAAAAGATTAATTAGTTATATGTTCCCGTCGACATGTCGACGGGAAGGGGT
Source organism: Artemisia argyi (assembly GCA_030686995.1). Classification (NCBI taxonomy): domain Eukaryota; kingdom Viridiplantae; phylum Streptophyta; class Magnoliopsida; order Asterales; family Asteraceae; genus Artemisia; species Artemisia argyi. Next base: position 182,048,557 of record CM060683.1, read on the forward strand.
TTGACGGACAACACATCCTTTGACTGGAAAACGATGTGGGACCCACCGTGTCGACGACGATTTTCGACGGGAACACGGTTCCCGTCGAAGGATAGCCGTCGACACGGTGCCGTCGACATGTCGACGGGACTGTATTATTCCGTCGACATGTCGACGGGTAGGGGTTAAAAAAGTCGCCGGGGAAAGCCTGTTTTGTACTAGTGAGATGAGGATCTTTTCGCCAGAATCATCACAATACCCTAAGAGAGAGATGATATTTTCATGCTTGTAAGATGAAAGCATTATGATTTCCTTCCAAAACTCTGGATCCCCTTGCCCATATCTACGATTTAAACGCTATAAGGCAACCACACTCTTACCCATGGAATGGACGATTTCTCCCTTGTACACTTCCCCAAAGCCTCCTCACCCAATACATTTTTCATTGGAAAAGTCGTCGGTTGCTAATTTTATAGCTTTTAGTGATATTTTGAGGTGTTCAAAGTGTTTCATATGTGCCATTTTTTAGAAAGTTTAAGAAAAACAAGATACTAGAAAACTAAGGATTTCAAAGTTTAAGAGTTGATTTCAAAGTTTAAGAGTTGGAGAGGTTAAAGAAGCTAATCTTTTATCTATTCTGATTAGCAATCTGGTAACACACATGGAGGGCTACCTTCTATATATATCCTTGATTTTGAAACTAGCCTATCATATGCTTGCTTGACCTCGAGGATCCCAGAATGTGCACTTAAAAAAGAGTTAAAAATAAATAAAAATAAAGTCTAGAACTTTTCCTATTTTTTTTTTAGTATATAGGGGTTACCTAGAAACATACTTTTAAAAAATGCCCGTTAAATATTTTTAATTTATGGGATATGGTATACGGAGGCCACCCAAGTTTTAAACTTTTAACATATAGGCCACTCATTTATTGAAATGAACTTATAGGCCGCCCAACTATATGTTTGTTTTCGTTTACACCACCTCAAGTCAAATTTATACCCGAAAACTATAAAATATAAACAAGGAACCAAACGCTAACTTATCCAAGCAATATGAATGATCTGTTTAATGTGAAATATCGATTATACTCTTAATTTAAGTATAAATTTATATTATTAAAAGTACTTTTGAAGGATAAAACTGAAATTTCGCGACTGGTTTTTTATTCGTATTAGTTTAATATGTTAGTGTTATGTTCAAGCTTGCCATTTGATTATTATCATGATTAAATTTGACCGAAATTGATGTAAACGAAAATAAATACATAGTTTGATGACCTATAAGTTACTTTCAATAAATGAGTGGCCTATATGAAAAAAAGTTAAAACTTGGGTAGCCTCCTTATATATTATCCCAATTTATTAGTGTTATTTTGTTATCACCAACTGCATTTTGTACACTTGTTATAATTTGGTGGTATATTAGCAGGGCCGTCTCATGAATTTATGAAAATTTTAAGGCCCTGGACGAAATTAAATAATGAGTCATTTCGATAAGAAATGTCATATATAAAGTGTTACCGACTTACCGTTTATAAGATATAATGTAATTAGTTATCTAAATGTTCTAACATATTATTCATTTAAGATATTTTATTTTCTAAATACTTTTTTTCTTCGTGAAAAATATGTGTACACATGCATATAATTATCAATGGGTCAAATTTTGGGGCCCTTAAATATTTTGAGGCCCTGAGCGGTCGCTCACCTTGCACACCCTCAAAGCCGGCCCTGTATATTAGTGTCGTTGTGTGTTTTTATGTATGGAAAATACTAGATCCAACTAAAGTTTACAAAATTTCAGCAACTCGCTGACGTGACAGAGTGCTGATTGGTTGGTTTTCTGTGGGCCACAGAAAACTAACCAATCAGCACTCTGCCACGTTAGCGAGTGGCTGAAATTTTGTAAACTTTATGTGGGTGTAGCACCTCTTTATGTATTGATTCGAGAAAGGAAACTTCGTGGAAGAAAAGAAAATAAGGGAAAGTAGTGTGTTGGTGTGTGGGATATGACAAAAGAGGACTTTTGATGAGACGACTTTGAACGGGTTTGGTTGAAAATAAGAATAGACTATTGAGTATTGGCATTTACTTATTTGGAGCACTGAATTGTGGACATAAATTAAATAAAAAGATCAGAGATGGTGGATTTAATAAAACTTATGGACACACTGGTTAAGGAATATGTATTAAACTCTAAAATGAATATTCATTTTCTATTAACAAAAAAGAGTTTGTCTAATAAAACACAGAGGAAAATTCAAATGTATACTCTTATTTTAGTGCATACCAATGGACAAATCCTCACCGCCCATCTAATTTGATCTGTGGGGATTAACCTAAGATTAAATGGGAAAACATAAGTCCATGTTTTTTTCTCTTATTTCTTTGTCTTTTTATCTTTTTTATTATTCATCTTTTTTTCTTTCTTTCTTTCCTTTTATTTTTCTTTCTTTCCTTTTTTTTTTGTCTTTTTTTTCACGCTTCATTGGTTTTTTTGTTTCTTTTTTTTTTTGTGTCTTTTTTTTCCACGTTTCTTTTTTTTTTCTTTTTTCTTTTATCTTTTTACTTTTTTTTCTTTTTTTTTTCTAATTCACGTTTTTTTTTCCTAATAAACATTTTTTTTCGCTTTCATTCATTTTCGTCTGTTTTCATACGTTTTCGTTCGTTTTCATACGTTTTTATTTGTTTTCGCCCGTGTGAAAAACTAGAAGGGGGGTTGAATAGTTTTACGTCTTTTTAATTTTATTTTGAAAACTTAGTTTAGTTTTAAAACCTTGTTTGCTTTTAAAACTTTGATTCAATCTTATGTGAACTCAAATCTTGAACAATATGAACAAGTATATCTAATGTATAAACAATAATAATAATGTATGCTAAGTATGTGAAATCAACACATGCATAATATAAACAATTGTAGCTATATACGAGAGATAAGTACGTAATCGTTTATTTTATAATCCTTAGTTATATTTTGTATGAAAACTATATTTGATCGAAATGATCAATTATATATATGTAACCTTTTTAGTTTGATTGTAAAAACTTTGTTTTGTGAATAAAACTTTCGTTTGATCTTTAAGTAAAATCAATACTAGCACTATATGAGCAACTATATATATACGTCTACGTCTACAAAAGTAATAACGATATAAGCAAGATAATAAGTAAGATATGGAAAGATCTAACGCGAGACAAAGGATTTATAGTGGTTCGGCTACAAGGACACCTTCTTTGCCCTACTCCACTCCTCGAGTCACCTACTCGAGAGTTTTCTTCACTATATCAACAAACTCCCTTATTGCGGAGAAAACCTTACACACCAATTACACACCAAAGCTTCGTCACAACGAAATCACACCTTCTTCACAACTACTTCACACCAATCTACTACACACCTATCTTCACAACTACTTCACACCAATCTACTACACACCTATCTTCACAACTACTTCACACCAACTATCTTTACTACAATCTAGTTCACACCTATCTTCTACACACCAATTATCTTCACTACAATCTACTAGCCAATCACACTATCTATATTCCTAACACAACTATCTACAATCAAATATTCACAACACACTACACAAAGATATATGTAAATATTCTTGATGATGCACCAACAACTTGGATGTGGAGGTCACAACAAGTTGTAATACTTCTTGTCTTGGAGGATAGAAGTATTCTTCTCTTGCACTTGAGAGGATGATGTAAGAATCACTTTGAAACAAAGGATTATGTATTTATGATCAAAGGATTTTAGAAGGATGTTTAGAGAGAATTGGATCTGAAAATATTTGTGCAAAGAGGTTAGAAAAATTCCAGGTTTGAGGTGGTATTTATAGGGAAAAATTTCTGACAAAATCTGACAGGGAGCGTGGCCGGTCCCCTTAATTGTGTGCCGGTCCCCTTAATTATTAAGGGGACCGCCTAGTATAATTAAGGGGGCCGCCTAAAAAAAATATATTTTTTCTTCAGATTTTTTTGTCTTTTTGTTGGGGAGGTTTTTCCTGAAGAATGTGGCCGTTTTTTGGGTAGAAATTTAAATTCAAAATGTTTATTTTGAATAAAACATTTCTTATAAATACAAAAATGTTTTGTATAAGTTTAGAAATGTTTGTCCCATTTTAATAAAATGTAAGGTTTGTAAAAATAAAAATTCCTTTGATCATAAAATGCATTAGACACTTTGTTTATTCATACCTTAAGTGATATGGATGCTAAAGCAAATATTTACGACTAAATACTTGTTTACGTCATAATTTGTAGTTCAATGAGTTTACGTTTTGTGATTATCAAAACATAGAGATATCGATATATGTTAATAATGTTTTTAGACATTATTTATATCAACAGCCCGTTTTCTTATTTTTCGCCCGTTTTCCTACGTTTGGTCCGTTTTCATACGTTTTGTGCATTTTCAAACGTTTTCGTCTGCTTTCTTACGTTTACGCTCGTTTTCCTACATATTCGTCCATTTTCTTATGTTTTCGTTCGTTTTCATACATTTTTCGTCCATTTTACAAACGTTTTTGTCCTTTTCATACATGTTTTTACACTTTCATACGTTTTCTTCCGTTTTCATACATTTTCATTTGTTTTCTTATGTTTTCGTCCATTTTTTCATTCGTTTTCGTCTGTTTTTAAATGTTTTTGGCATTTTTCAGACGTTTTTATATGTTTCTAAATATCACAAGTTATATTCTGAATATCACAAGTGATATTCTATGATATTCAGAATATCACAAGTGATATTTTGAATATCACAAGTGATTTTCTATGATATGCGGAATATCACAAGTGATAATATGAGTACCACAAATGATATTCTGGATATTATAACTAATATTCTGTGATATTCAAAGTATCACAAGTGATATTCTGAATATCATAATTTTCTGAATTTGACAAGTGATTTTCAACAAATTTTTTGTAACATGAAAATCACAAGTGATATTCAGAAAATCACAAGTGATAGATTTTCAGAAAATCACAAGTGATATTTAGAATATCACTTTAATATTCAGAAAAACACAAGTGATATTCTGAATATCAATTGCGATATTCAATGGACTAATACGTATGAAAATAGATGAAAACATAAGAAAATTAAAAGTGCTATTCAAAATATCACAAGTGATATTCTGTGATATTCTAAATATCACAAGTGATATTCTGTGTTATTCTGAATATCACAAGTGATATTCTGAATATCACAAGTGATATTCTGAATATCACAAGTGATTTTCTATGATATGCAAAATATCACAAGTGATACTATGAGTACCACAAATGATATTCTAGATATTATAACTAATATTATGTGATATTCAAAGTATCACAAGTGATATTCTGAATATCATAAGTGATTTTTTGAATTTGACAAGTGATTTTCAACAAATGTTTTGTAATATGAAAATCACAAGTGATATTCAGAAAATCACAAGTGATATTTAGAATATCACATTAATATTCAGAAAAACACAAGTGATATTCTGAATTAATTGATATTCAAAAACGTATAAAAATGGACGAAAACGTAAAAAAATGGAACAATACGTATAAAAACGGATGAAAATATAAGAAAATCACAAGTGCTATTCAGAATATCACAAATGATATTTAGAAAATCACAAGTGATATTCTAGATATCACTTAATATCACTTGTGATATTCAGAAATCACTTGTGATATTCAGAAACGTAAGAAAATGGACGAAAATTTAAGAAAATGGACGAATACGTATGAAAGCGTAAAAACACGTATGAAAACAGACAAAAACATATGGAAAATAGATGAAAACGAAAGATTACGGACGAAAACGTTTCTGAATATCACAATTGATATTCAGAATATTACTTGTGTTTTCTGAATATCAATGGTGATATTCTAAATATCAATTGTGATTTTCTGAATATCTATCACTTGTGATTTTCATGTTACTTATGATATCCAGAATATCATTGTGGTACTCATAGTATCACTTGTGATATTCTGCATATCACAAAAAATCACTTGTGATATTCAGAATATCACAGAATATCACTTGTGATATTCAGAGTACAACTTGTGATATTTAGAATCTCACAGAATATTACTTGTGATATTCATAATATAATTTGTGATAGTCAGAATATCACTTGTGATATTTAGAAACATATGAAAACGTATGAAAATTTCCAAAAACATTTAAAAATGGACAAAACGAATGAAAAAATGGACGAAAAGGTAAGAAAATGAACGAAAATGTATGAAAACGGAAGAAAACGTTTGAAAGTGTAAAAACATATATGAAAAGGACAAAAACGTTTGAGAAATGTACGAAAACGTATGAAACGAACGAAAACATAAGAAAATAGATGAATATGTATGAAAACGGACGAAAACGTATGAAAGCGTAAAAACACGTCTGAGAATGGACGAAGAAGTATGAAAAATGGACGAAAACGAAAGAAAACGGACGTGAATGTATTAAAACGAACGAAAACGTATGAAAATGGACGAAAACGTATGAAAACGAACGAAAATGTAAGAAAACATATGAAAACGTATGAAAACAGACGTTAACGAGCGAAAACGTAAGAAAGCGGAAGAAAACGTATGAAAAGGGGCAAAACGTATGAAAAAGGACGAAAACGGGCGAAAACGTAAGAAAACGGGTGAAAATATATGAAAACGGGCGAAAACAGACAAAAACGTATGAAAACAGACGAAAATATATGAAAACAGACGAAATTGTATGAAAGCGAAAAAAAACGTTTATTAGGAAAAAAAAATAATAAAAAAAGAAAAAAGAAACGTGAGAAAAAAAGACTCCAAAAAAAGAAACAAAATAACAAGAAAAGAAACAAATAAAACTATGAAGCGTGAAAAAAAGACACAAAAAGAAAGAAAGAAAAAAGAAAGGAAAGAAAGAAAGAAAAAAATGAATAATAAAAAGATAAAAAGACAAAGAAAAAGGGAAAATAAAACATGGACTTATGTTTTCCCATTTAATCTTAGGTTAATCCCCACCATTAGATCAAAATAGATGGATGGTGGGGAATTGTCCTTTGGTATGCACCAAAATTATAGTATGCAAAATAAAGTGCCTCATAAAACACACTGGTTAAGGAATATGTATTAAACTTGGTCTTTTTCTTTTTTTATTTATCATGCATTTTATACAGATTAATTAAACATATAAATTACTAGAAGTAAATCTGTTCTTTATTCAATACATGTACTCAAAGGTATTTTTATTTTTTATTTTAATAAATATTTTAAAGTAGTGATATTTACACGTAAGCATTTACTTGACACACATAGATTATTGTTATACTCACGTCTATCTGTTACCTTTTCTATTTTTTATTGATCCAAAGACTTGACATTTCCATGATACCGCTAATTACTACTGGCACCTATGTTATTCCTTCACCCTCAATCCCATCTACGATGACATAATTTATATTAAATCCAAAAATATTTTTTATATATAGTTCAATAATTTCCGTTTATTGTTGGATACATAAGTCAGGTGTGTGACACTAGCATCGACACTATGTATTGTGAAGTTGATGATGATGAGATAAACTTGTTAATTTCTTATCTAAAAAATGTGGACGGGGTTTGGAATCTTATGAGATCTTGAGAACACTACCATAGGACCATGAATTATGCTACCAGCATATAACACAAACGGTGTTTCAATATCAATGTGGACTTTTTCATGAGATGGAAGGGGGTTAGTGTTAAATCCAAAATTAAACAAAAAACCAAAACTAAAAAAGTTTAATAAAAAGACAAAAAAACCAAACGGAAAACCGAAATCAAACGATTTGCAATTGCCAATATTCAGAGTTTTTACTTTAAGGTTTCGTTTAAATAAAAACCGTCCCATGCTCAACCCTTTACCATTACCATTACAAGACAAACTTGTCCTTTTGGTTTATAAATTAAGAGTGAACATGGATGGTTTGGTGATTTGTGTTGACTAACTTCAATAATCATATAACCAAAAAGAAGTTGCATTCCTAGTTCATGTAACCTGAAAGCTAACCACACAAATAGTCCCTGACCTAAACGTATTAGTTTGATATCATTCTTAATCCTTGTGCAATTTTCTCCTTCTATTCTCTGCCCACTAGCACCACTTTAATGACCATGAACCACAAAACATCATTCTAACTGAACACATAACTCTAAAACATCATTCAGATTTGAAAAAAAGAAATTTTTACACCATATTTCTTAATAAGTGGTCACACGAGATAAGCCTTTTGAAAGAAGATTTATCTTGTGTTGTAGTTTGGGTGAAGTTCCGTGATGTTCCTTTTGTTGTGTATACTTTAGATGGATTGAGCTTGCTTGCTTCTAAGATTGGTGCTCCTATGATGCTAGACTCGTATACGAATTACATGTGTTTGAATTTATAGGAGAGGAATAGCAATACAAGAGCCTTGATTGAAATTAATGTGTCTAATGAGTTTCGTGATACTCTAGTTTTAGCTGTTCCAAAGCATAATGGAAGTGGATATACGAAAGAGTCCATTCATATTGAATACGTGTAGGAACTCCCTCACTGTGGTACTTGCTTGTTATATGGTCATTCTCTTGATGATTGTCCCAAAGCTGCTCCTAAACGTATGGTGAATGGGATAGATAAAGGCAAGGATGAGAGTTCGGTGTATCAAAGAAGGTTTCAAATTCTACTAAGGGGTTTACGGTTGTGAAGCGAAAATGAGCTAATACAAAGAAGTTTAATGGTGTTCCAATGAACAAGTTTGAGTATAGGCTAATTGTACCAAAGTGTAATACCTCAAATTCTAAAACATACAAAATGACCAAAATGCTCTTAAGTTTTAAAAATTTGTAATAAACTTAAATAAATGCCAAGAAAAAATCCTAGAAATTTGAAACTTTGTAACATATGATCATAATAAATTATGTATGACTAAAATTTTTCACTTTGGTAAAATAATAATAATTTCTGTATAATATATATATATATATATATATATATATATATATATATATATATATATATATATATATATATATATATATATATATATATATATATATATACTTATTTAAAATGGAAACAAATCCTAAAACAAATAGGAAACTTGTATAATCTTTTATTTGGAACTTATCACAATAATATTCAGCCCAAGATAAGTATTTTTGTAACCATATAAATCCATATACACGTTTTATATTTGATAAAACCCTTTTGTCGACTTTTGTTAAATCCGAAACCTCCACAAATCCCACTCAAGTCGACTCAAAGTTTTCACAGCTCCTAAGTATTTTTCCTGGTCTTTTATAAGTTCAAATAAGGTTAGAAAAATAGTGTCAAGGTTTGTGGGTGATCGAATTGAGCTTGGGAGATTTGTTTGTATCGATTAAACCTAGTCGAGAAGAAGAAATTCAATCTGCTTATCCACACGTTCTAAAATATTTCTGGTATTTTTGTATCACTCTATATATCATATATGATCTGTAGAAAATGTTTGAATCAAATCATGCAAGCTAAATTGATCATACGAATTTATATAAGTTAAAAACCCTAAATCGACTAAAAATTTGTAGTTAGTTCATGCGATTTTTGTGAGTTTAGTATATAATTTATTCTGGTCCTTTACATGTCATATAAGATTAGTAAAATAAGTTTTATAATTTTTGAGACCTGGATATTCAGTTTGAAATTAATTTGATAATCAGTTTAATAAAAGAAAAGAAAATAAAAGAAAAGTAATCGATTAGGGTTAGGGTTTTGGTATTGGATTTTAGTGTAATTAATGTGTTTTGAGAATAAATTAGTTATTGTAATGATTGGGAGAGTTTAGGGTTAGGGTTTTGTGGAATTTTATTTAAATCGAATTGAATTTTAAACTATAAGGGTGTGTTTTGTAATTTCATAAACTTAAGGGTTGTTTTGGAAATAATAATAAGATCAGGTCTGATCATATAAAATTAGTATGAGGGTTAAATATGTAGGTTTAGTAACTAAAAGGATTTAATTGTAATTTCTATAATTAAAAGGTATAAATTGTATTTATTTCAAATTAAGGGTTAAACTTGTAATTTATGAAAGTTAAGGGTTGTTTAGTATAATCTAATATTAAAGGGTTGTTAGGTGTAAATTTGGATAATTAAAGGCTTAATGTGTAAATATGAATATTATAAGGATAAACTTGTAATTTATTTAATTAAAAGGTTTAATTTGTAACATTAATAAATTAAAGGGTTGGAATTGTAAATATGGAAAACTTATGGGTTATTTGTATAAAATGTGGAAAATGTAATATTTACACTTTAGACCTTAACTTTGGAATAATTACATATTAAACCCTAAACTTTTGAAAGATGACATGTTTTACTTTAAACTATAATTAATTGTCATAATGAAACCCTAATTCCATAATATTGATTTATTTAAGGACTTAATTTAATGATGTGAAATCTTTTTAATTAAGGAAATTTACTAATTCTCGAAACCTACTAAATATGAAAAGTTACTAAAAATGGAAAGTTGATTAAAAGGAGTCCTCTGATTTAAGATAAAGTTATTAATAATACAATTATTCTAATTCAGGTAGATATATTGAAGAAGTGAACTGTTCCCATTTTGTGAATCTTTCCTTTGATCTTATTGCTTTGCTAAGGTACGGATATTCTGAACTTACTTTTAAGGTTTCCTTCGTGATTACAACCTATGTTATGAACTTTCTGTTTTTGAAACCTCTGATCTAAACATTTGTTATGAACATTCTGTTTTTGAACCTTTGATATGAAAACTTTGTTTTTGAACTTTCTGATATAAAAATTATGTTCTAAACCTTTAAATATGAATCTTTTGATTACATGAGCTTCACTAGGCATGGGGGTTCCATGTTCGTGTTAGGGATGCACCTCTGACATGACTCTAGGGCAGTAGAGTGATGTTCTGCCACGTCCCTGGGTTGGCTGAATATATTTGTTTGTTGGGAAGGGGCGAATAGATGCATCCTAGATTAGTTTCTATTATCTGTTATTCGTAAATGTGGTTGTGTGTGCAATACACGTCCTTCACAAAATTCTGGGAGCTAGCTACTCCATTATGTTGCCTTACATGTGTTTATGATATGATCTGTTTATGAGCTTATGGTATTATTTTGGTTATGAATCTGTTTATACATGTGACTGTATGAATTCCTTAACTTAACCATACATTCCATTTCTGTACTATATTTATTACCTAAAATACGTTTTCCAAATTATAACACTTGTACTTTAGCATTTATGTTTCATTTCATTTTGTTATATATCTTTTCACTGGGCTTTTTAAGCTCAGCCGCATTTCTCTCACCGCGGCAGGTATTCAAGATAGCTTTGGGATAGCTTTCTGGGATTGAGAGTAGAGCTGAGTTGAAGATTTTGACCATAGTCATTTAGAGTAAGTTATTTATTTAAGATTTCCGCTTTTGATCTGTTCTGTTTGTTCTAATGTAACACTATATTATTGTAACATCTTTACCCTTGTTGGGTTGGGGTATTACAATTTATCATATCAGAGCCAGGTTTGATCGGCGGATTCATAATCTGTAGAGCTTAGGCTATGACCTGTGAGTATTAGGCCTTTAGGTTTTGCACCATAGGAGTTATGGAACAATCTTTGAGGATTTGCTTTAAGAATTCCTTATATGAAATGTAAGTTATGATCGGTGAGGATTGGGTAGATTAGGATATTGGTTTAAGTAGCAATGCTTCCGCATCACTCTGATTCGTGCCTCTGCCTTTAGTTAATCCCGATAAGATCATTATTATCGAGGTTAGAAAGTTATGCACAATTTAAACTTTAGTAACCAGGTAAGCTCAGAATGTCTTGAGAACTACATGATTAAGCCTCACACCATTTAAGTTTTATTTTCTGATTCTGATTCCCATCTCTGATAATTAGTTTCATCATTTGGAAGATTATTACAACCATAAGTGTTTGACATATTTTGAGAATTTTTCTGCTCAGTTTTTCCTTTGACACTATTTGATTTTACATAAATCTTTTCTATCTTTATGAAAAATTCGGAAGGTTATGATTGACAATAATCCGGGTATGGGTTGATTTCCCTAAGTTCTTTCCGTTAATAATGATTAGGATATCACATGATAATGAGGAAGATTGATAAAGGTGTGATTGAATCTTTAGATTATTAAGTTCTCCTTTGGAAGTTTTGTATTATGATAATTCTGCGTATGTCGTTAAGTTTATGATTATAAGAAATTTGTTGAATGTTGGAAGTATTAGTGCTATATTATGATAGATCTGTTTGATTTCTGTTGTTTTTTTTGATACGTTTAGTTTTTCGTTCAACTTCATTAATGATGATTGATTCTGTTAAATCCAAGGAAGAAGAGAAGAATTATTAGGTTGCTATTAGGTTGTCTATTCATGACTTGAGATAAAGTACGATCGCCATAAAAGTATATTTATATAATGCAGATATTATGACGCCTGACCAACATGATAATATTTCCATCATATAACGTACTCTCATTGTGAGCATATGATATCTTGGGAAGTGTTTGAGGAGCATTAGATCTCTGCTAGTTGAATTATCCGTGATAAGTGAGACTTTAGGATTTATTCTATCCGTTTGTGCTCCATTTTCATCGTTAGATATCTGGATACATTCGAGTTCTCGTCGTATGTTTGTTGATCGATATTCATCCGTTAAGAAATTTCAGAACTCATTATAAATTTTTCTATCGTCTGAATTTCCACATTCAATTTGTTTTCTGCTAGTACTTTTGAGAAGTACGTTAGTTATCTGCTACATGTTTGTGGTCGTTGAACTAAATTATGATTTGCTCTTATAAGATATGAAGTTATGAGAATCTGATAAGGAAGATCTGTCTGTCTATTAGAATCTATTAGAAATGTTATTCTGAATTAATTTATGTAACTGAAAGATTCTGTGTTCGTTCTATCCTCATGAATTCTGCAATTCGATTAGTTTCCATCTGTTCTGTTCATTCAATTTTTGAGGATGGAAATTTCTTTTTAGAGGGGAAGAAGTTGTAATACCTCAAATTCTAAAACATACAAAATTACCAAAATGCATTTAAGTTTTAAAAATTTGTAATACACTTAAATAAATGCCTAGAAAAAACCCTAGAAATTTGAAACTTTGTAACATATGATCAAAGTAAATTATGTATGACTAAAATTTGTCACTTTGGTAAAATAATAATAATTTCTGCATAATATATATATGTGGGTCGATTTTATTATATATATATATATATATATATATATATATATATATATATATATATATATATATATATATATATATATATATATATATATATATATATACTTATTTAAAATAGAAACAAATCATAAAATAAATAGGATACTTGTATAATCTTTTATTTGGAACTTATCACAATAATATTCAGCCCAAGATAAGTATTTTGTAACCATATAAATCCATATACACGTTTTATATTTGATAAAACCCTTTTGTCGACTTTTATTAAATCAGAAACCTCCACAAATCCCACTCAAGTCGACTCAAAAGTTTTCAAAGCTCCTAAGTATTTTTCCTGGTCTTTTATAAGTTCAAATATGGTTAGAAAAATAGTTTCAAGGTTTGTGGGTGATCGAATTGAGCTTGGGAAATTTGTTTGTATCGATTAAACCTAGTCGAGAAGAAGAAATTCAATATGCTTATCCACATGTTCTAAAATCTTTCTGGTATTTTAGTGTCACTCTATATATCATATATGATATGTATAAAAGGTTTGAATCGAATCATGCAAGCTAAGTTGATCATACGAATTTATATAAGTTAAAAACCATAAATCGACTAAAAATTTGTAGTTAGTTCATGCGATTTTTGTGAGCTTAGTATATAATTTATTCTGGTCCTTTACATGTTATATAACATTAGTAAAATAATTTTTATAATTTTTGAGACCCAGATATTCAGTTTGAAATTAATTTGATAATCAATTTAATAAAAGAAAAGAAAATAAAAGAAAAGAAATTGATTAGGGTTAGGGTTAGGGTTTTGGTATTGTATTTTAGTGTAATTAATGTGTTTTGAGGATAAATTAATTATTGTAATGATTGGGAGAATTTAGGGTTAGGGTTTTGTGGAATTTTTTTTAAATCGAATTGAATTTTAAACTATAAGGGTGTGTTTTGTAATTTTATAAACTTAAGGGTTGTTTTGGAAATCATAATAAGACCAGGTCTGATCATATAAAATTAGTATGAGGGTTAAATATGTAGGTTTAGTAACTAAAAGGATTTAATTGTAATTTCTATAATTAAAAGGTATAAATTGTATTTATTTTATATTAAGGGTTAAACTTGTAATTTATGAAAGTTAAGGGCTGTTTAGTATAATATGATTGATGAGTGTCTAAATACTCATCATTTTATACCAATTTGAACTGTCAAAACATCAAAAAACACTCAAATATGCATCAAAATACTTACAATATCTTATAAGTGTGTTTTATATGTTTCAAATGCAAAATGATCAAAAACAGATGAAAAAAGTACAAAGTTTGCATAATTGGCAGTTTCAGTCCCTCAAGTTTTAAAAGTTGTCAAAACTAGTCCCTGGTTATTCTAAAAACATGAAAAAGTCATCAAAGGTCCTTTTTAATCATAAAGTTACATATTTAGTCCTTTGGTGCAAAGTTTCATAAAATTACAAGTTTAGTCCCTATACTTTGGAAATTGACATAAATGGTCCCTGGGATGTTAAAAACTTTGAGAAAATCAATTTTGGTCCTTGTGCTATTAATCTTTTGCAGGAATGGTCCTTGGTGTGAAGTTTGGTGAAATTACATAATTAGTCCCTGAAGTTTGGTGAATTGTCAACTTTGGTCCCTGATGTTTAAAATGGAAAAAATTATCAATTATAGTCCTTGGTTTATCACACACGGCAAGAATAGTCCCTTGAATATATTTTGTAAACTTGCCATTTCAGACCTTTAACTTTCACGAAATTACAATTTTGGTCCTTGTGATTTGTTACTAAAAAACCAAACGGATCCTTAGTTATATAAAACCAAACCAAACCAATCCACAAACCAAATAAAAAGCCCAACCTACAAATCCAGCCCACACCCCTTAAATAAATAAACCCGGGTCAACGCCCAGGTCAAACACCACCCTCCACTATTCACCCTTCCCTCCAATACCACCCCTTACCACTGTAGCACCAATACCACCTCCACCTCACCTGTTTTCACCACAACTTGGCCTCCAAGATATCTCCCACCTGTCTCTCCACCTCACACAACCTCCCAAACCCATTAATTCCCCTAAAACCCTCACACGCAAGCCACAGCTGCCCAAGGACTTTTTGGCGCGAAAAGGTGAATTAACCGGTGTGGATTCAATTAGCCATTTCAAGGGCTCAGATGTGGTGGGAAATATCACAGTGGGTCCCACAAACCCTGAAAGTCTCTATAAAGAAGAAAAGAGGCAGTGGTGAAGGATTATTAGAGTAGCTTAGTGTAAAGTAGTGTCGAGTTAGTTAATTTTCATTTTCCATTGTACTTTAAAGCTTTCTAGTGTTACAATTAGTTAATTTAGTGTATTTCTACTCTTTTTAAATAGCTAATTTCAATTTTCAGTTTGATTCTCAGTTGGTACTTATTTTTACTCAAAAATCTCAAAAAGCTTGATTGTTGTTTCTGTTTGTTGTTATTGGATTCATAAGCTTATATAAGCTCTGACAAAGCTCAGATAAGTTTTAGAAAACTTTAATTGTCTGTTTAATTCATAAAAGAAAAAAAAATCATATTAAATGGTTGAAAAATAAAAAATTGGTTCGCAAGAAAGAAGAAGCAATGGAGCAGGTTTATTTCTAGATGTAATAGGGTTTAGTGTCTCATGGGAGACCTTAGGTGGTGATTTGATTACTTGTTTCACCTGTTTCAACTGTAAACCATTTGTAAGTCATAAATTTGTTTTGTGCATTCTCTTGTTCTTATTGTTATTTGTGGAAATCTTGTGTTCATTAAGCTTTAATTAGTGTAGTTAATCTGTTGTAAAACTTGGAATCAGTATATTTAGTCTTAAAATCTAAGTGAGTAGTATAATCAGGATTTAAGGGGGTGTTTGGAACTATCTGTTTTGCTAAGCATTTGCTGATTTTATTGACTAAAGTTGTGTTGAACACCTTTCTCTGTGGTAAAATAACATAGAACAACCATTGCATAAGTAATAGTTACCACACAAAGTCAAAATCACCTCCAATATTGCTAATCAGTTAACTGTTTGGTCATTAGGATCCATACTCACTCAAATCTCTTCATAAGTAGTTAAAGTAACTTTGATTAGTCTTAATTTAACCTATTATAACTAAATCAGTCCATAAATTAGCTTTAAATCTCATAAAAGTCAACTTAACTAGTTCATCTTAAAATGTCAAAATTACATTTAGGCAGAAAACTCAGATTTTCAAGGAATTATTGTAATTTTTGTACTAGGTTTTAGAACTTAAGATTTTCAGGAATTGTAGTTTACCACCTAGTCTTTAGGAATCAAAAATTAATAAAATTTTTGATCCTTCCTGTGGGCCCCACCTTTGCCCAAACTATGTTGCAGGGCAGCAACTTGCCCTGTGCATCAGCAGACCACCACAACACCACCATCTTTGGTGGTGGTTTCTGGCCACCTCATTGGGTCCCACAGTCCAAACTTAGGTTCTTTGAACCCCCCTCCTACCAGGCTCTTAGTATTGACCCTTAGTTTGACCTAGTACCCAGTGGACCCCACCTAAATTCAGCCTTGATCTTTGTCCCATTTTCTGTCTCAGTCCACAATAAACAAGGGCTTATTGTGGCTTATTGGCTTATTCAGTGTACCACATGTGCTTTTTATAGCTTATACATGTTTACTTAACTTAGCTGAACTAGATTTTACTCTTGTGGACCCCACATAAGTCAATTTTAGCTCATTTCTTTGTTTGGTCAAACAAAGTCAACTGTGAAGCTATTAAGCTCCCACAGTGCTTAATTTTAAGATCTAAAATAGTTGTTTTTGTAAAAGTTAGTTATTTTTAGATATAAAATAGATTTGTAAAAGAAAAATCAATATAAAAATAAGTGATAGTTTCTATTTAATATAATTTAATTTTAATTTTCATTTTTAGATTTTTATTAAGTAAGTTGTATTTTTTTATTTTTATTAATTTCCTTTTATATTAAAGTATTTTTAATAATTTTCTCAGATTTTTATTTTGTCATTTAGTATTTTTTAGAATTAATATTAGTTTTATTAATAATTAATTAATAATTAAGTTTTAAATAGCATAATTAGATTTTATTAAGTAACACCTAGTTTTTATATTTTTCCTAGCTTTTATATGTTATAAAATAATTTTAGAAATTTTCTTGTAATTTTTACTGTTCATTTACTAGTTTTTATAATTTAAATAGTTTAATTGGTAATTAATTAATAAGTAGAATAATAATTAGTAAAGTAGTTTAAAAATAATTTTTATAAACTTTTTATAATTTCAGCCAAAAAGACCTTACCAATCATCGGGAAACTCCGTTTTACCAACTGGTGTTCCAGCAGTCATTTTTCGGCAAAAACGTATTTAACTCTTTCGCCTTTCACCACCAAGCCACGATTACATTATATTGAAAGTAAAATACAATTAATCTACTGTAAAAGTACCCAAACAATGGCTACAACCAAAAGAATATAATTACATAAATGCCGAAACAATGGCAAAAACCCCAAAACATGGAATTAAACAACACAAAACAACCATTCAATGCACAAGTGGTCTAGGTTTTCATCGGCTTTGCATATGAACATAATAATACCACAATATTATGAATGAAACAAGGTGTTGGCTAACTCCATGGAAAAACATGCATGTATTTGCCATGGAAAACAAAATAATTACAAGAATTAAATTGTTAGCCAACGAAAACGAAGAAATTAATTGACAAGAATTAAAACCCCGTTTGGTACTCGTATGAAATGGCCTTAGGTTCAAAACCCACTGATGTTAGGACCTTTTAATTATCTTTTTACCACAGAAAATTAAGCCATAGGGCCTGATTTGAAATCGTTTCAAAAATCGATAAAAAACATGCGTTTTAGGCCATTTTCACGTACCCGATCAAGAAACCAATTGATGTATGCAAAACAAATGGCCATAGGATTAAAAAGTCCAGATCTTAAGACCTCATATAGGTCAACATATTCAGAATATATAAGCCCTAGGGGCTGTTTTAAGATTCCACTTTTAAATCCATTAAAAAAACACGTTTTTAGCCATTTTTACGCATACAAGATGATCATATGACATCATATGATGGCTCGTGATACCACTATAGGTGATGTATGAATATAAAATATATAAATATCAAATAAACGCAGCGGAACAAACATCACCCACACGGATTGATGCGTGGGAATCGCACCTTGCTTTACCTCTCGAGGGATCTCGAGAAGCTTACAACCCCCACCAGGCAGTGTACCTGATCGTTGTAGTATAGTATAGTGACAAGTACCGGGGGATTGATCGTTCAGCTTAGGAATAGTGTCGCTAGGATTAGAAAACCTAATTAATAGTTCTAAAGGTGAGGGATGATTATTTTTGTATTTTTATATTTTATGAAAGCAAGTAAAATCTCGGGTTTTGAAGGAATGGGCGGAATTAGTTGCTAATCAACTAACCCAAAACTAAGATGCAATCAAAATAAAATAATAAAAATGAAAATAAACTAATTATACTAAAGTTGTGAGCAGTAATTGGAGAAATTGTGTTTACTTAGACTTCACTACTCCCTAGATATCTTTTACATGTTAATTCCTTGTTACACTTGTATGGATGACGGATTGTATTCCTTAATACCATTCGTGGGGTGGCATACATAACTCCCCAACTCTATGAGCTCTTATCTCCTCCTACACCATGACCCAACACAACTATAGGGATTGTAAACAGTGGCTCATGCATTAAATACAACCAATAAAGACCTAGTACGCCTCGGTTCATGTTTCTTAAGACGTTCAAGCATGTTACCATTTGGAGATCTGCTAGTTTTCTTAAGCCTAACATATAATATCATTCATCCAAAACAAGAATAGACAAGTAATCAACACATAATCAACATCTAGGTTTCATTAGATCTAAGCAAACACAAAAGAGATCTAGCCTAGCATAATAGAATTGAGACAAGAACAAGATATAAACAACCAACACATAGACATATTGATTGAATTGAAAGTACACTTATCTCAATTACAATGCAAGGTCTCAAGGGTTTGGAACCCTTGAAAAACCTGTAAAAGAGGCACCAAAATCGTCTTTAGGGTTTCACCAAAACTTCTCTCCTCTTTAATGAAAAAAACTAGAAAACTATATATAGGAAAAACAGGCTGATGGCGTCAAGAGTTACTTGTGACGCCGTCACCTCGCCGCCATATACTTCCTCGGACGGCCTTGATCCACTTATGACGGCCTATGTGACGCCGTCACCACCCACGGTATTTTATTCTTGCCACTTTGACGCCGTCATGAAGCCTTCTGACGCCGTCACCACCTACGGTGTTTAATTCCTCATGTCTGACGCCGTCAAGATGGTGGTCTTGACGCCGTCACCTTGTATCTTCAGCATGGAAATTTGGTATTTAGCCGTTTTCTTCACTTTTATGCTCCAAAAACGTCCAAAATGGCTTCTTTTCCAGAATTCACTCTCCAAACACCTAAAATCACAAAAGGAACGATTTAGGGCAATATTTGATCAAATAAAGTCGGATTCGGGCTTAAATGACCCCCTAAAAACGGATCATTTTTCGCCTCATCATATACCCTTACACTTGAGATTTGCTTGTCCTCAAGCAAATGAGCTTTTATTCTACTCAAAAGACAAGTTAGGGGTCATTTAACACTAATATAAAAGTAATTACAACAAATAATCGTTCCACTAAAGACCAATAGACAAGCACGGAGGTCATACACAAGCACCTCACAAATAGTGTTTAGATACTCACATCTCTCGGGTGTAATAAAGTGATATAACATTATGGAAATGGAAGATATCTCTCACTACCTGTCATAGCAAAATAGATTACCATAGGCTTGGGAAAGGATCAAACCTCCACCACATGGCGTAAGCACCTAGGATAAACTATCAAAGAGGTCTTTTAAAGGGTTATAACGTTAGGTGTAGGGATATGAATTACACGGTTTTGTTGGATAAAGGAAGTTTTACTGGTGGCGAGTTAACAATCTCGGTTAATTACATGTACAAGATGGCGTTGCTAAGCCAAGACTAGACTCGACTTAAGCTAATAAATGAAAAATAACAAAAACATAAAATGAACATAGAATGAAAACGGGATGGTAGTCCGTATGGTTTTTCTCTTTTTCTTTTCTATTTTTTTTTCTCTTTCTAAATTTTTTCGATTTTTTTTTTTTTTTTTTTTTTTTTTTTTTTTTTTTTTTTTTTTTTTGCATACACTCTTACCCTACCATCCAAAATAATACATCATAGGGGTTTGAGCAATCCCCTTACACTTGAATCTTTACATACTTTATATCTAACTATTCTAATGACTCGAATTAAGAAAATCAAAACACTTGGAGCACTTTTAAGATTAATGTACATATGGGGGTAATAATATGATGTTCTTCCCCATTACTCCATAACATAAGTACTTACCCATGAGTCCCAATCCTCCCAAAACAATATGTACAAGGATATGACTCGACTTAGCAACCATGTAATCAATTAGAAAGTTAACTTAGGGTTTAACAAATAACAATAATGCACTAAAAATGAGCGCATACACGGAAGGCTAAGGCGATTTGGTTGTACATTTAAGTGGGGTGTAACAAATTCTTCCTTTAAGTAAGATGCTTAAAGTTAGAAACGAAAAGATAGGCTCGGAGGGGTGTACTAGGGGTTTCGTGTACTAAAAATGAGTACAACGCTAAGGGTGTGGGAAAAATTAGTTGACTTAACTAGTCAAGTAATATGACTTAAATGGTCAAGTAATTATAATACGGGTTTAACACAAGGGTGATCCTAATGCCTCTTATCATGTAGTAAATCCTACCACACGAATGTAGTCTCACTAGCGGTCTCGGGATGCATCACTAATGCAAGTTCTAGAATCTAAATGCTACCGGTACACTCATAAGCACTAATAGTAAATGCTTTTCCTATCAAAACTAAAGGCGAACCTCACATTTTTGGGTGGAAAATTTTTCTGAATATACGGTTATGTGCTAGTCATACAACCTCCTATCCATGAGACGCTTGCTATGGCTAAAGTTTCACTATTAAATGTTGTAAAAAAATTTAAATTTGGCGCTAAAATTACACTAACAAGTATTTCTCATAGTTTTATTACTCATCTACTATCAAACAAAATAAACTCAAGCGAAAGTGCATATGTAAGGTATCATCTTTTTACCCTCCCCTTACACTTAAGATGAACATTGTCCCCAATGTTCAAGTAAAGAATGTAAAAGTTAAAAAGTAAAGAGAATGAAATAAAATACTCCCCTGATTCGCTCGGTGTGGATTATAGGTTGGCCAGGTTAAATCTTCCTCCAAGAAAACGAACAATCAAAGCTTCCCTTCCAGAATATAAATCATCTTCTTGTCACAAATAACCTGTAAATCTTGACAACAATAGACAAGGCAACCTCGCGTAAAATCGGCGGCATCCTATATAAGTTACTAAATCGTAGAAAACAAAGTAAGATATAATGCTTGTGGAATGAAGTTTGCAGATTTCCTGGAGATTATAAAACTTAATAATTCACAAAAACCATAAGACTCCGTTAGAAAAACAAAACCGGTAAAATTTCCAGATTTTAACTCCTGACGCCGTCAAGAGCAATACCCTGACGCCGTCAGAATGGACCTGCAGAAATTCTTATGTTAAGTTTCCGGAAAATTTCTGGAAAAACTTTGTCCTACTTCCTGGAAAATCCTGCAAAACTTCATTATGACTCAATACAAGCATTTGACTCTAACAAATACGAATATACATGTTCATTAAATATTGTGGAGAATCATGATCGGTTTGTTTCTTAAAAACATATTTGGGGTTTCCCCTTACACTTATCTTTTGCAAAAATACTTTTAGGTTGGAGTTAAGACTAGGCTAAACAACATAGTAAAGTATTTTCACATTTTAGCAGAGAAACATGATCAACCAATAATAAAAACAAAGCATGCATACGGAAGCAAATAACAATCAAACAAATAAAATCACACAAAACATGGGTTGCCTCCCAAGAAGCGCTTTTCTTTATTTACGAGTCTTGTAGCTAGACTCAAAGTCATTGGTTACTACGTGATCTCATCATTTGAAATGATGTACCCCATATAATTGCGATCATTACTGTTATGGTGATAGTGCCTCAATCTATCAATACTCGCAATCACCTTTCCACCTAATTTGCTCCTCAAGTTAGCTACCCCATCTTGGCTCAATCCATCGATTGTGAATGGCCCATACCACCAAGGACTTGGTTTATCGGGTGGTATTGTTGTTTCTAAGTGTCTCAAGAGTACTAAGTTCCCTTCCTCAAACGGTGTATGATTGCTTTCGTGTTGAGTATGTTTGAGTTCAATCTTAACCTTATTGCTTTTTCTTCTTTCATCCTTAGCTTTCTTATAGCTTTTGATTCTTGCCTCCCATGCAAGAATTTTATTCTGAACACGAATGGGTGTCGTGCCAATGTTGTTTTTAATCATTCTCCAACTCAAATTCTCATGCCCACTTCGCGGAGTCATGTGGAAGCTAATCTTTCTCTTCCCAGATTTAAGCTCAATCTTCCTATCTTCATACTTAATGACAGCCCTAGCGGTGGTAAGGAATGGTGCCCCAAGGATTATTGGCATGCATCCATCCCCTTTATCATCAATGATCATAAAATCAACGGGGTACATGAATCCTGCAACATTGACTAATACATCTTCTGCTATTCCTAGGGGGTATACGTACGAGTGCCCAACAAGAGACAGCCTAACACGAGTGGGTATTGGCATTTTTGACGTCAGTTGGATGTAGATAGTCAGGGGCATAAGATTTACTTCCGATCCTTGGTCGGCGAAAGCACTAAGATGTTTCAAGTCCCCGATGCTCGTTGGTATTTCAAAATTCCCACATGCTACCTGCTTGGTGGCCACTTTCTGTACCTGTAACCTCTCGACCACTGATCCTCCAATAAGCGTATCATACTCATCTTCCTCTTCTTTCTCTTTCTCAGGAACCTGTTCGGAGGATTGGTTGCACCCATCACCCTTAATCCAACTTGTTATGGTGTTTTTGTTTATGTCGTGTTTCAGGTAGTAACTCAAAGGTTGGGACTCAGGCGGTTTTTCTAAGGTCTGTTTAGCAGGAGTTTCTACCTTCTCGTTATCTTTATGGACAATGGTGATGGAGTTAACAAATTGGGTGGTGGGAGTGGTGCTTTCTTTCCTTAGCAGTATTCGTTCGGGGGTTTTCTGATTGACATACTCCTCCAATAGACTCAACATCTCCTTCATTTTCTCCTGCATCTCCTCTTTTTGCTTATAAACTGCTTCTTCCAATCTAGCAAGCCGATCAGAGTGAGTTGCCATATATTCTCTCATCCTAGCCTCAAATTCCGAGCTAAGTTCCTTGGGAGGGGAGCAAGGTGGGGCATATCTCTGAAAAGTTTCGACATGTTCTCTAGAAGGTGATTCAGATAATGGTGCCGAAGTTGATCTTGAGACAGAATTGACAGTGGCTTGTCTAGGACTTAAGGGCCTCCTTTGCCTTTCCTCAAAATAGTCAACTTTTGCCTCAAGTTTGCACAAGAGTTCATCAGGGATTTCGGTGGTTCCTCCAGATGCCGAGACTACATTGATGGCCGCTTCTATCGTATGTTTGAATTCCCAAATCTCATTATTATCGACAGCGAGCTCTTCTATAATTGCCCAAGACTCCTCAGCATTCTTATCACGCAATTTGCCTCCCGCGGCCCTGTCAATGGTGCGCTTAGTGTGATAGTCAACATGGTCGTAGAAAATCTGAACTAATAACCAAAGGTTAATGCCATGATGAGGGATCTTGTGGAGGAGATCCTTAAAATGGGCCCAAGCCTCGTAGAAAGGTTCACCCCGCTGTTGCTTAAACATCAAAATGTCCCTTCTAAGCATTGCAGTTTTTTCTGGCGGAAAGAATTGGGTAAGGAAGCGGTTGGCGAGATTGTCCCATGTGGTGATGGATCCCACGGGTAAACGTTCAAGCCATTGACTAGCTTAATCTCGTAGAGAGAATGGGAATAGGCGTAATCGGGTTGTCTCTCTAGTCTCAACACCTAGGTCTATGGAATCTACGATTTTGAGGAAATCCTTAAGGTGTTGGTTTGGATCTTCGGAACGAAGTCCATGGAATGCACATCCGCTTTGCACCAACCGGATGGTGTCGGATCGCAAGGGGGTCACATTGTCTCCGGTGAGCTCAATGGTGTTTCGGTAGCCTTGGTGGCTAGGTCGGGAATACTCTCCTAAGGTTCGGGGCCTAAGGGGTTCTAATGGTGGGTTTTGTTGTGGTGGGGTGATGGGTTCAAAGATGTTACCACCTTCCATGATGTCGGATGGTAAAGAGTTACGAACAAAGGCACAAAGAAATAAGATAGACTAAAGAAGACCTAAAAAGTAAAAATAAAAAAAAATCTTACTAGAAAGGAATCTAGCAAGTAGACCTAATAAAAAGAAATCCTAACCTAGACAATAACTATTCCCCGGGCTGCGGCGCCAAAAACTTGATGCGTGGGAATCGCACCTTGCTTTACCTCTCGAGGGATCTCGAGAAGCTTACAACCCCCACCAGGCAGTGTACCTGATCGTTGTAGTATAGTATAGTGACAAGTACCGGGGGATTGATCGTTCAGCTTAGGAATAGTGTCGCTAGGATTAGAAAACCTAATTAATAGTTCTAAATGTGAGGGATGATTATTTTTGTATTTTTATATTTTATGAAAGCAAGTAAAATCTCGGGTTTTGAAGGAATGGGCGGAATTAGTTGCTAATCAACTAACCCAAAACTAAGATGCAATCAAAATAAAATAATAAAAATGAAAATAAACTAATTATACTAAAGTTGTGAGCAGTAATTGGAGAAATTGTGTTTACTTAGACTTCACTACTCCCTAGATATCTTTTACATGTTAATTACTTGTTACACTTGTATGGATGACGGATTGTATTCCTTAATACCATTCGTGGGGTGGCATACATAACTCCCCAACTCTATGAGCTCTTATCTCCTCCTACACCATGACCCAGCACAACTATAGGGATTGTAAACAGTGGCTCATGCATTAAATACAACCAATAAAGACCTAGTACGCCTCGGTTCATGTTTCTTAAGACGTTCAAGCATGTTACCATTTGGAGATCTGCTAGTTTTCTTAAGCCTAACATATAATATCATTCATCCAAAACAAGAATAGACAAGTAATCAACACATAATCAACATCTAGGTTTCATTAGATCTAAGCAAACACAAAAGAGATCTAGCCTAGCATAATAGAATTGAGACAAGAACAAGATATAAACAACCAACACATAGACATATTGATTGAATTGAAAGTACACTTATCTCAATTACAATGCAAGGTCTCAAGGGTTTGGAACCCTTGAAAAACCTGTAAAAGAGGCACCAAAATCATCTTTAGGGTTTCACCAAAACTTCTCTCCTCTTTAATGAAAAAAACTAGAAAACTATATATAGGAAAAACAGGCTGACGGCGTCAAGAGTTACTTGTGACGCCGTCACCTCGCCGCCATATACTTCCTCAGACGGCCTTGATCCACTTATGACGGCCTATGTGACGCCGTCACCACCCACGGTATTTTATTCTTGCCACTTTGACGCCGTCATGAAGCCTTCTGACGCCGTCACCACCTACGGTGTTTAATTCCTCATGTCTGACGCCGTCAAGATGGTGGTCTTGACGTCGTCACCTTGTATCTTCAGCATGGAAATTTGGTATTTAGCCGTTTTCTTCACTTTTATGCTCCAAAAACGTCCAAAATGGCTTCTTTTCCAGAATTCACTCTCCAAACACCTAAAATCATAAAAGGAACGATTTAGGGCAATATTTGATCAAATAAAGTCGGATTCGGGCTTAAATGACCCCTAAAAACGGATCATTTTTCGCCTCATCACGGATCCATAGAGCCATATGATCAATCAAATAAAAACAAATTAAACATATATGTTTTATACCTTTGTAGCGTGCACCGGGAATCACCAACAACGTCACCACCACGAATGTATTATGAAACCCAAGAGATCAATAAGGTTGATCTCCTCTATATGTGAAACACACTACACCTCCTTGGTAACCCCTTTGATGCTAGTCCTTAACCCCGTAACCTAACTAGTACCTTTGAATAAGCAAGATTCAAAAGATGAGATCAAGCAAAACAAAACCCTAGATGGTGGTTTGTTTTGTGCCGTGAGTTAGAGGGATAGAGGGGGAGAAAAGTATGGAAATTTGTTATCAAATAATGAGGAGATATCTCTTAATATATTTGCCAAATTTCAAAACCATAATCCCCTTTTGACCCTCCCCAAAACCGGCCACCCTATGGGCCCTTATGGGCCTCCCATAAGTTTTTCCAAGTCCAATAAACTAAGTCCATTACTTAATTATTAGAAGCCCGATAGAGTTTCCTAGTTACGTAAGGTTATTTATATATCGTAAATACAATAAACACGACATATAAAGTGGTACCTAAGTGTATATGTGTGTGACCCCATAGGCTCACATATGTCTAGCCATATAATTATTTATTATGACACAAGCATACTCCAACAGCTCCCACTTGCGACGTCATAATAATCAAGTAATTATACAAGCAAAGGTTAGCGTCTAGCAACACGCCAATGCCCCTAGAAATATGTGAGGGTTGTTTCTTAAACGTCTCAATTAAATGGTTTTAATTGCCATCTTTCCTTTTGTTACAGATACTATGTTGAACACTAGACATGGATCAAAGTCATTCCATTTGTTCAACTATTCTGTTTCTCGATCTAGATATTGAACAAGATTACCAAGTGAATTAAGATTCATCTTAATCTCATTTGGGTACGGCCATAAAAACATTTGTTCAATTCATCGAGGGGCCCAATAGTATCTAACTCCATGACATGTGGAGGAACAAATCCTATTTTGACTGCACGTGTCATTCATGTGTTTCAAATCACTCCTGAAAATGGTTTTTATAACTACCTTATTCAGGACAGCGTTTAACCATATCAAAGAATAAAATTCCGCACATGCAAGACCTACTTGCATCTCAAGTCTAAAGATAAGAGACATAACCATTTGCGAGATTCACTATTGACGCCGATCCATGCAGTGAAATCTCGAAGGTTGGGTCAGTCCAATGTTCATCATAATGAACAGCATATGAGTTTGGCAAATAAATCACCAACACGCTCACATTTGCCTTAATTCGATGATACTCCCGTATCGTCAACTGACAATGGACAATTTTTGAATAATTAAATTATTCATGGATTAAACATGCAAAAATGGAATACAGTTGATATGTATGAAAACGACAATAACCATTACATCAATTCATTAAAGATATAAACTGTTCAACATTCCAATTATTTAAAATACTAAAAACAGATTTACATGAGACTATTAGCAGGTCGCAGCCCAATGTTCCTAGCATGCTCCACATGTTTAGTACAAGACATTGGTTTAGTAAAAGGATCAGCTAAATTGTCATCTGTGTGAACTTTAAGGAGACGAATATCACCACTTTCGATAACTTCTCGAATATAGTGAACTTTCCGACGAAAGTGTTTGGCACCCTTTAGAACACCTGGTTCATTAGCTATGATTATGGCACCAGAATTATTGCAGTACATATCCATAGGTCGTTCATTGCTGGGAAGAACACCAAGCCCAGAAATGAATTTCCGTATCCAAACAGCCTCCATTGCAGCTTCTGAAGCAGCTATATATTCAGCTTCTGTAGAGGACATCGCTAGTGTGCTTTGTTTGGCACTCTTCCAGTCAACAGCACCTCCATTTATGATGAAAACATATCCTGTTTGGGATTTGATGTCATCACGATATGTCTCCCAGCTTGCATCAGTATAACAAGTAACACTGAGCTCACGTTCGACATCACCACCATAAACAAGAAACATATCTTTAGTATTCCGCAGATACTTCAATATGTTCTTAACAGCAGTCCAGTGACATTCTCCTGGATTTTGTTGAAATCTACTCGTTAGGTTCTGAGAGAACGCTACATCAGGTCTAGTGCACCTAACCGCATACATGATGGATCCCACAGCCGAAGCATAAGGGATTCCCTTCATCCTCTTCACCTCGGCGGGTGTAGAGGGTCCTTGAGCCTTGCTCAATTCCGTATTAGGTTGCATTGGAAGACTTCCACGTTTGGAATCTTGCATTCTAAATCTCTTCAGGATTTTTTCAATGTATGCACTTTGACACAAGCCGATTAACCGCTTTGATCTATCTCGGTAGATCTTGACTCCAAGTATGTACGATGCTTCTCCTAAATCTTTCATATCAAAACACTTTCCAAGCCAGGATTTTACATCTTGTAGCATTGGAATGTTGTTTCCTATGAGTAATATGTCATCGACATATAAGATTAGGAATGCGACTACACTTCCACTAGTGTTTATGTATACACATGGCTCATCGGGATTTTGAGCGAAACCAATCTTCTTGATTTCCTCATCAAATCTCTTGTTCCAGCTTCTAGATGCTTGCTTCAATCCATAAATGGATCCTTTAAGCTTGCATACTCTGCTAGGATACTTTGGATTCACGAAGCCCTCGGGTTGCACCATATAAACGTCCTCGTTTAGGTGGCCGTTCAAGAAGGCAGTCTTGACATCCATTTGCCAAATCTCGTAGTCATAATACGCTGCTATGGCTATAAGAATCCTAATTGCTTTAATGTCTGCAACAGGCGAGAAGGTTTCTTCATAGTCAATTCCGTAGATTTGAGTGAAACCTTTTGCTACAAGACGAGCTTTATAGGTATGTGCATTTCCATCCACGTCGGTCTTTATCTTGTAGAGCCATTTACTCCCAACGGTTTTAGCATTGGGAGGTAGGTCTACCTCGACCCAAACATCATTGTCTTCCATGGATTTCATTTCCACATTCATAGCTTCGTTCCACTTCTCGCGTTCAGGACACGATATAGCTTCTCGATAGTTAGCGGGTTCACAATGATCCCCTAACTCATGTTCCTCAGCATCGATATAAAAACCATATCGTTCAGGTGCTTGAGGTATCCTTTCGGATCTACGAATGGGAGCAACATCTCGAAGAGGCTCAACATTTTCATGCTCAGTCTCATTTTGATGTTCACTAGTGTTACTAGAAGGTTGTGCATCTTCGCTTTGAAGTTCATCAAAGTCTACTTTGCTCCCACTTGCTTCTTGTGAGATGAGACTGTTCTAAAAAAACTCAGTATATCGAGCAACAAATATTTTGTTCTCGGTTGGGTAGTAGAAATAGTAACCCATCGTTTCCTTTGGGTATCCTACAAAGATACACTTGATAGCTCTAGGCTCAAGTTTGTTTGGCGTATCTCATTTAACGAGAGCCTCACAACCCCAGACTTTCAAGTAAGACAGATTAGGGACCTTCCCATGCCATATTTCGTATGGAGTCTTATCAACCTTCTTACTTGGAACCATATTGAGTATGCGTGCAGCAGACTCTAGAGCATAACCCCAAAAGGGCATTGGCAACGTTGTTAGACTCATCATAGATCGAACCATGTCTAGCAAGGTTCGATTTCTCCTTTCAGACACACCATTATGTTGTGGTGTATATGGAGGAGTGAATTGTGAGGCTATCCCACACCTTTTTAGATGATCTAAAAACTCTTGACTCATATATTCACCTCCTCGATCGGATCGAAGAGCCTTAATGGTCTTGCCAAGCTGATTTTCTACTTCACTTTGGAAGACTTTAAACGTTTCAAAGGCTTCATGTTTATGTTTAATCAGGTAAACATAACCATATCTACTGAAATCATCAGTAAAAGTGATGAAGTAGTTAGCTCCTTCTCTAGACATTGTTCTAAATGGGCCACATACATCAGTATGAATGAGTCCAAGTAGATCTTTAGCTCTTTCTTCAACATGGGAAAAAGGCTTTCGTGTCATCTTTCCAGATATTCAAGAAATGCATTTATCAAACGACACATTGTCGGTTGACTCTAAAAGCCCATCGTGTTGCAGCTTCGTAATGCGTTTCTTGTTTATATGGCAAAGACGACAATGCCATAAAAAAGTAGAATCCAAATTACGTTTAGATTTCTTATTGCTAACATTATATATAGAACTATTGTTTGAAATAGGATCACGCATATCAATTTCAAAAATGCCATCACGTGGAATAGCATTAAAATAAAACACATTATCCTTAGAAACAGAAATGCCAAAATCCGTAAAAGTATGAATGTAACCATCATCTTTCAAACGCGAAAGTGAAACAACACCTCTAGTGATAGTAGGTGCAAAATGGAAATTATTTAAAACAATAACTAGTCCATTTGGGAGGATAAGATCAAAGCTCCCAATTGCTTCCACAGCTGCACGATTGCCATTACCAACGTACAGATGTAAAGCTCCTTGCTTCACCTTTCGACTTCCCCTAAGCCCCTGCACATTGTTACAAATGTGAGTACCACAACCAGTATCATATACCCAGGATTTGTT
The DNA here is from genome assembly GCA_030686995.1 of Artemisia argyi. Classification (NCBI taxonomy): domain Eukaryota; kingdom Viridiplantae; phylum Streptophyta; class Magnoliopsida; order Asterales; family Asteraceae; genus Artemisia; species Artemisia argyi. The sequence continues at coordinate 182,079,301 of CM060683.1, forward strand.
AGGAAAAGTATAAAGTTCTATTGTGAAGATACCTGATGTGCTAGCAACGCTAGCTTTGTTCTTCTTTAGCCCTTCCAGGTAGGCGTGACAGTTGCGCCTCCAGTGCCCTACCACTCCACAGTGGTGGCAGGGGGTGTCCTTGGCCGGGTGCTCCTTCTTGGCAGGTGGGGGGATTTTGGGTTTGGGGGCATAAGCAAGCTTAGCCTTGCCTTTCCTTTGTCCCTTGCCAGGTGCCTGCGGTTTTCCCTTGTTCTTTTTCTGAATTCTGCCTTGGTTGATAGCTAGGACAAGTGGAGCCTTCTTGGGCATGCCTTTCTCTACAAGTTTCAACATGTTATGCAGTTCGGCAATGGTTTTCCCCATGCTGTGCATGTTGTAGTTCTGCACAAATTGGTCATAATCCTTCGATAGTGAGGTAAGTATCATGCTCACTCCAAGGATCTGAGGCATGGGGTATCCCAGTCGCTCCATCTGATCCAGATAGCTTTTCATTTTCATGACATAGCTACTGACCGATTGCCCTTCCTCCTGCTTGCAGGCATGAAAAGATTTGACCGTGTCAAACAATTCTTGCTCTGCTTGCTGCTCGAACATAACTTTCAGTTCTCGCAGCATGTCAAATGCTGAAAAGTTCTCTAAGTTCGTTTGCAACTCAGGGATCATGCTAGCCAGCATAAGACAAGCCACTTCCTGTTGTTCGTTCCTCCTACGAGTGTGGGCGTTACGAACAGCAAGGGTAGCAGTAGCAGGAGGTGCTTCAGGTAAAGCTTCCTCCAGATGGTAAAACTTTTGTTCAGCCTTGAGGACAATCCTCAAGTTGCGGTACCAGTCCAAAAAGTTGTTACCATTCAATTTCTCTTTCTCGAGAATTGATCTGATTGATGAGTTGTTCATGGTTGAAGATGGAGTTGTCATCTACAAAACAAACAAAGTTCAATTTTTAGTAATTTTTCAATAATTAATCCTTTTTAAAATTAACTACCCAAGTTTACAATATTAAAACAATTAATTTTACGAAAAGGCTAAGATCCTCATTGAGGTTCCACCATCACATCAGTTGATCTGCTAGCAATGGAGGATTCAATAGGTAGGTAACGTCGACCAATTGCATTACAAGTGCAACTCTTAGATCTTTATGGGTCCCATGGCACTAGTGAACAAGCAACTAGTGTCAAGCTGGCATGTTTAGTCCCATCTTTGCCTCGGGTCAAGGTCTCACCGCTTAACTCGATTAAGTCATCCAATTTTTAGAACGTGCGAGAATATATCTAGGTCCCACGCATAGAGAATAGTCACCTTGGGTTACAATTCAACCTAGGTCCCACGCATAGGCAAAAAGTAATTGCAAGTGTTCTCAAAATTGGACGGCGTGACTTAAATTTTGACGGGTAAAAGTTTTGATGTGGATCAAAGGTGTACGAAAAGAGCATGCATTCATCCTTCGTAGCACAAGTTAAAAACATTTCTTAACTTAAGTCTAATCATTGTTTTAATTTAAGTGTGTCAAGTTGTCCATTTTCATGACTAATATTAATCCTATGTGGATAATAAAGTTTGGACAATACATAATTGAAATAACATACATAACAAGTTAAGGAGTTATTATAAAACAATGATTTCAAGTTTCAAAAACTTAGTAAAACTAAATCAAAAGACTTAGTTTTGAAAATAGTTTGTGTTTCGTTTTAAGTTTTATAGAAAACTATTTGCAATTTTACATATGAAACAAGATATATAAAAAGCAAAATAAACACACAACCAAAATATGCAAAGCCTCAACCGATGAAAAAAAATCTATGCTTGGTCTCGTGAGCCATCACGAAAACCAAGAGTCAACTAGGGACAACCACACAACCACACGGAGGACTCCCACTTGCTCCAAGACAATCAAGAGCAAGTTGGAGGCCCATGATGCACATGAAAAACAGTTTCAGTCCTTCCAGAATTTCAGTGTTAGAGGTCCCAAAAGTCCAAGAAGGAGGCTTCCCCGGGCTTAGCTCAAAACTAGAAAGTTGTAGGCCCATGTCTTGGGTACCTGCAAAAAAAATTTCAGTCAAAAAGACCTTACCAATCATCGGGAAACTCCGTTTTACCAACTGGTGTTCCAGCAGTCATTTTTCGGCGAAAACGTCTTTAACTCTTTCGCCTTTCACCACCAAGCCACGATTACATTATATTGAAAGTAAAATACAATTAATCTACTTTTAATCTACTGTAAAAGTGCCCAAACAATGGCTACAACTAAAAGAATATAATTACATAAATGCCGAAACAATGGCAAAAACCCCAAAACATGGAATTAAACAACACAAAACAACCATTCAATGCACAAGTGGTCTAGGTTTTCATCGGCTTTGCATATGAACATAATAATACCACAATATTATGAATGAAACAAGGTGTTGGCTAACTCCATGGAAAAACATGCATGTATTTGCCATGGAAAACAAAATAATAACAAGAATTAAATTGTTAGCCAACGAAAACGAAGAAATTAATTGACAAGAATTAAAACCCCGTTTGGTACTCGTATGAAATGGCCTTAGGTTCAAAATCCACTGATGTTAGGACCTTTTAATTATCTTTTTACCACAGAAAATTAAGCCATAGGGCCTGATTTGAAATCGTTTCAAAAATCGATAAAAAAACATGCGTTTTAGGCCATTTTCACGTACCCGATCAAGAAACCAATTGATGTATGCAAAACAAATGGCCATAGGATTAAAAAGTCCAGATCTTAAGACCTCATATAGGTCAACATATTCAGAATATATAAGCCCTAGGGGCTGTTTTAAGATTCCACTTTTAAATCCATTAAAAAAACACGTTTTTAGCCATTTTTACGCATACAAGATGATCATATGACATCATATGATGGCTCGTGATACCACTATAGGTGATGTATGAATATAAAATATATAAATATCAAATAAACGCAGCGGAACAAACATCACCCACACGGATCCATAGAGCCATATGATCAATCAAATAAAAACAAATTAAACATATATGTTTTATACCTTTGTAGTGTGCACCGGGAATCACCAACAACGTCACCACCACGAATGTATTATGAAACCCAAGAGATCAATAAGGTTGATCTCCTCTATATGTGAAACACACTACACCTCCTTGGTAACCCCTTTGATGCTAGTCCTTAACCCCGTAACCTAACTAGTACCTTTGAATAAGCAAGATTCAAAAGATGAGATCAAGCAAAACAAAACCCTAGATGGTGGTTTGTTTTGTGCCGTGAGTTAGAGGGAGAGAGGGGGAGAAAAGTATGGAAATTTGTTATCAAATAATGAGGAGATATCTCCTAATATATTTGCCAAATTTCAAAACCATAATCCCCTTTTGACCCTCCCCAAAACCGGCCACCCTATGGGCCCTTATGGGCCTCCCATAAGTTTTTCCAAGTCCATTACTTAAACTAAGCACATACTAAGCCCAATAAGACACATTGGCCTAGATATACATGAGGCCAACTGAAAAACAGGTATACACATCAAAAGCCCGATAGAGTTTCCTAGTTACGTAAGGTTATTTATATATCGTAAATACAATAAACACGACATATAAAGTGGTACCTAAGTGTATATGTGTGTGTCCCCATAGGCTCACATATGTCTAGCCATATAATTATTTGTTATGACACGAGCATACTCCAACAGATATCACACCCGAGGTTCCCACTCACTTTCTGAGCATGGGGGACGAGCATCTTGACACTGTTCCTGCAAAGGAATCGGACGAATTCATAAAATCTAGTGTTGAGAACCTTGTCTCAATCCCAAGTGAGTCACAGGGAATTCTTGATCACATGTGTGATATCCCTCCTCCTCTTGTCTTCCCAATTGACCATATTGAGATGTTCTCTGATTCTGATGAGGACTATTCTTTATCTTGTGGAGACATAAGTTATGTGGAGGAATTACCTTTTGAGTTTGTCACCTCAGAAGAAGAGAATGATGAAGAAATAATCCAAGACGAATCTCTTCGTCTTACATTATTAAATGCTAATCTTCTAATTTCTAGAATCGAGGCTTTTAATGAAAGGTCTGTTTCATCTCCTATCCCCATTGAGGATAGTGAGCTTTTGATCAATGATTCTATTCCGGAATTGCAAACGTTCCATTTTGATCATACGGGAGAGAAGATTAGTGGTATTACCACTTCTCATTCTTATAATTCTCTTCCCGTATATGAATCATTTACTTTTGAGGAGTTCCCCAGTGAACTCACTTAAATCAATCCCGAATATGAATCCTTCACCTTTGAGGAGTTCTCCTGTGAACTCACTCATATCATATCTCCTCCGGAGTATGATAACTTTTATTTTGATCTAGACATACCCATAATATGTCTTGATCAAACGAGCTTAAAAGAGGAGATTAATGAAATAATGAATTCTCCTATTGAAGATGAGGAGTTAGTCATGATATTTATCATGGTTTTCTTTCTTTTCTTCATATATCCTGTGGCTTCTCCTGTTCTTCACTCTTTCGGGAGTGAGGACATTATCTTTGACCCCGGCATTCTCATTTATAAATTTTGAGCAGGTTACTTCCCCATGAACGAATGAATTCGGGGTCAAGTCAAGCTAGCGACTCGGTAAATAAAAACAGTAGCATGCATTAAGGTTTTTCACCCTAAGTGTGGGGGAGATACTAACCCACATGATTGTATATATATAAATATCCTAAAAAAAAAAAAAAAAAAAAAAAAAAAAAGTGTGTACATAAACTTAAATAAAGGCTAAGAGTATTTTCCTTCTTACGTTCTAAGTGTTGGTTTAACACTCGGTACTTTGAATATTGAGGACAATATTCAGTTCTAAGTGGGGGGGGGGGGGGGGGGGAATTCGTTATTCTAACGAATTTAAACACATGTTCCATCAAGCACCCCCATTTTAGCCCAAATTTTAAAATTTTTTCTCACTTAGAACGCAAATAAATGGTTATCAGTCCACCATGTCTAACACACATAAGGATTGGCTAATCCAGGAGCAAACGGCTCTTGGTAAAGATATCTCAAATCCGTTCATGGCTTACAATTTGCCCAAAATTGTATGTTGCTCAACTCACCATATCCTTAAAAGTTAAGAGTTGGCTAGCCCGCAAGGTTATGGCTTGTGGTAAAGGCAGTGGAAAATCCATAATTGGTAATCAGCTAACCAAGATGATTAATACATCAAGAGTTGGCTAGTCCAGAAGCAAATGGCTTTTGGTAAAGACAAATCAAATCCGTTGACAGCTTATGATTTGCTCAAAATCATTTGGTTATCAGTGTACCAAAGTTCTTACTTGAGCTGAAACATTTGGCTACTCCAGAAGTAATGGCTTTTGGTAAAGAGATAAAATCCATTAAGTTTTCTCAAAATATTGCTAGAGACTAGCAATAGTTTAGTGTGGGGGATTGATGAGTGTCTAAATACTCATCATTTTATACCAATCTGAACTGCCAAAACATCAAAAAACACTCAAATATGCATCAAAATACTTAAAATATCTTAGAAGTGTGTTTTATATGTTTCAAATGCAAAATGATCAAAAACAGATTAAAAAAGTACAAAGTTTGCATAATTGGCAGTTTCAGTCCCTCAAGTTTTAAAAGTTGTCAAAACTAGTCCCTGGTTATTCTAAAAACATGAAAAAGTCATCAAAGGTCCTTTTTAATCATAAAGTTACATATTTAGTCCTTTGGTGCAAAGTTTCATAAAATTACAAGTTTAGTCCCTATACTTTGGAAATTGACATAAATGGTCCCTGGGATGTTAAAAACTTTGAGAAAATCAATTTTGGTCCTTGTGCTATTAATATTTTTCAGGAATGGTCCTTGGTGTGAAGTTTGGTGAAATTACATAATTAGTCCCTGAAGTTTGGTGAATTGTCAACTTTGGTCCCTGATGTTTAAAATTGAAAAAATTATCAATTATAGTCCTTGGTTTATCACACATGGCAAGAATAGTCCCTTGAATATATTTTGGAAACTTGCCATTTCAGACCTTTAACTTTCATGAAATTACAATTTTGGTCCTTGTGATTTGTTACTAAAAACCAAACGGATCCTTAGTTATATAAAACCAATCCAAACCAATCCACAAACCAAATAAAAAGCCCACCCAAAGCCCAACCTACAAATCTAGCCCACACCCCTTAAATAAATAAAACTGGGTCAACGCCCAGGTCAAACACCACCCTCCACTATTCACCCTTCCCTCCAATACCACCCCTCACCACTGTAGCACCAATACCACCTCCACCTCACCTGTTTTCATCACAACTTGGCCTCCAAGATATCTCCCACATGTCTCTCCACCTTACACAACCTCCCAAACCCATTAATTCCCCTAAAACCCTCACACGCAAGCCACAGCTGCCCAAGGACTTTTTGGCGCGAAAAGGTGAATTAAACGGTGTGGATTCAATTAGCCATTTCAAGGGCTCAGATGTGGTGGGAAATGTCATAGTGGGTCCCACAAACCCTGAAAGTCTCTATAAAGAAGAAAAGAGGCAGTGGTGAAGGATTATTAGAGTAGCTTAGTGTAAAGTAGTGTCGAGTTAGTTAATTTTCATTTTCCATTGTACTTTAAAGCTTTCTAGTGTTACAATTAGTTAATTTAGTGTATTTCTACTCTTTTTAAATAGCTAATTTCAATTTTTAGTTTGATTCTCAGTTGGTACTTATTTTTACTCAAAAATCTCAAAAAGCTTGATTGTTGTTTCTGTTTGTTGTTATTGGATTCATAAGCTTTTATAAGCTCTGACAAAGCTCAGATAAGTTTTAGAAAACTTTAATTGTCTGTTTAATTCATAAAAGAAAAAAAATAAAAAATCATATTAAATGGTTAAAAAATAAAAAATTGGTTCGCAAGAAAGAAGAAGCAATGGAGCAGGTTTATTTCTGGATGTAATAGGGTTTAGTGTCTCATGGGAGACCTTAGGTGGTGATTTGATTACTTGTTTCACCTGTTTCAGCTGTGAACCATTTGTAAGTCATAAATTTGTTTTGTGCATTCTCTTGTTCTTATTGTTATTTATTGAAATCTTGTGTTCATTAAGCTTTAATTAGTGTAGTTAATCTGTTGTAAAACTTGGAATCAGTATATTTAGTCTTAAAATCTAAGTGAGTAGTATAATCAGGATTTAAGGGGGTGTTTGGAACTATCTGTTTTGCTAAGCATTTGCTGATTTTATTGACTAAAGTTGTGTTGAACACCTTTCTCTGTGGTAAAATAGCATAGAACAACCATTGCATAAGTAATAGTTACCACACAAAGTCAAAATCACCTCCAATATTGCTAATCAGTTAACTGTTTGGTCATTAGGATCCATACTCACTCAAATCTCTTCATAAGTAGTTAAAGTAACTTTGATTAGTCTTAATATAACCTATTATAACTAAATCAGTCCATAAATTAGCTTTAAATCTCATAAAAGTCAACTTAACTAGTTCATCTAAAAAAGTCAAAATTACATTTAGGCAGAAAACTCAGATTTTCAAGGAATTATTGTAATTTTTGTACTAGGTTTTAGAACTTAAGATTTTCAAGAATTGTAGTTTACCACCTAGTCTTTAGGAATCAAAAATTAATAAAATTTTGTGATCCTTCCTGTGGGCCCCACCTTTGCCCAAACTAAGTTGCAGGGCTGCAACTTGCCCTGTGCATCAGCAGACCACCACAACACCACCATCTTTGGTGGTGGTTTCTGGCCACCTCATTGGGTCCCACAGTCCAAACTTAGGTTCTTTGAACCCCCTCCTACCAGGCTCTTAGTATTGACCCTTAGTTTGACCTAGTACCCAGTGGACCCCACCTGAATTCAGCCTTGATCTTTGTCCCATTTTCTGTCTCAGTCCACAATAAGCAAGGGCTTATTGTGGCTTATTGGCTTATTCAGTGTACCACATGTGCTTTTTATAGCTAATACATGTTTACTTAACTTAGCTGAACTAGATTTTACTCTTGTGGACCACACATAAGTCAATTTTAGCTCATTTCTTTGTTTGGTCAAACAAAGTCAACTGTGAAGCTATTAAGCTCCCACAATGCTTAATTTTAGGATCTAAAATAGTTGTTTTTGTAAAAGTTAGTTATTTTTAGATATAAAATAGAGTTGTAAAAGAAAAATCAAGAAAAATCAATATAAAAATAAGTGATAGTTTCTATTTAATATAATTTAATTTTAATTTTCATTTTTAGATTTTTATTAAGTAAGTTGTATTTTTTTTATTTTTATTAATTTCCTTTTATATTAAAGTATTTTTAATAATTTTCTCAGATTTTTATTTTGTCATTTAGTATTTTTTAGAATTAATATTAGTTTTATTAATAATTAATTAATAATTAAGTTTTAAATAGCATAATTAGATTTTATTAAGTAACACCTAGTTTTTATATTTTTCCTAGCTTTTATATGTTATAAAATAATTTTAGAAATTTTCTTGTAATTTTTACTGTTCATTTACTAATTTTTATAATTTAAATAGTTTAATTGGTAATTAATTAATAAGTAGAATAATAATTAGTAAAGTAGTTTAAAAATAATTTTTATAAACTTTTTATAATTTTTTTGGATTCCTATGATGGTTAATTAGATTTATAAAAATCTTCTTAATTATCTAAGTCTTTTTAGTATTTATAATAATTTAAATCATATAATTAGTTAAGTAATAATTAAATAGTAATTAATTAATAATAGTCAGATAAATAGTGTGAAAAATATAATTTTATTTTTAAAATAAGTTTTATAATATTTTAGACTTTTAGAAATTTTAATTTTATATTTCTAGACTTATTTCACCTTTTCTTATTTATTAGTGAATTATTTGATAATTAATAATAGTTATTAAATAATAATAATTAATTAAATAGTTATTAATTATAAGATAAATATTTTAATTTTATTTAATTTGCATTTAAGCCCCTAAGGCATGCAAACTCCTACTTTAGTTAAAATCGTTTTCGTTTTGTACGTTTACGTAGAATTAAATTAAACGTACGCGTTTTTAGATTTTAAACGTTTCTAGGTTATTTAGGTTTACGTAATCATCCTTATAGTTTATTTAAGTTATTTCATTTTATAAAACCTTAGTGTAATCACTCACTCACACTTATACCCTTTCCTGTTCATAATCACTCGATCTCAGATTCGTTTTAATACCATTCACGCCTCGTTGGGACATAACGACCCGGGGAAACACTATATTCCGCGGAAGCATTGGTTCTAAATAGTTTGACTATTACGGTTGACCATTCACAAGTGGTTGATTTTAGTCTAACCGTTTGGAGCCAATCAATGATATTAAAGGGTTGTTAGGTGTAAATTTGGATAATTAAAGGCTTAATGTGTAAATATGAGTATTATAAGGATAAACTTGTAATTTATTTAATTAAAAGGTTTAATTTGTAACATTAATAAAATTAAAGGGTTGGAATTGTAAATATGGAAAACTTATGGGTTATTTGTATAAAATGTGGAAAATGTAAACTTTTGATTAATTAAATATTAAACCCTAAACTTTTGAACGATGACATGTTTTACTTTAAACCATAATTAATTGTCATATTGAAACCTTAATTCCATAATAATGATTTATTTAAGGACTTTATTTAATGATGTGAAATCTTTTTAATTACGGAAACTTACTAATTCTGAAAACCAACTAAATATGAAAAGTTACTAAAAATGGAAAGTTGATTAAAAGGAGTCATCTGATTTAAAATAAAGTTATTAATAATAAAATTATTCTAATTCAGGTAGATATATTGAAGAAGTGAACTCTTCCCATTTTGTGAATCTTTCCTTTGATCTTATTGCTTTGCTAAGTTACGGATATTCTGACCTTACTTTTAAGGTTCCCTTCGTGATTACAATCTATGTTATGAACTTTCTGTTTTTGAAACCTCTGATCTAAACCTTTGTTATGAACTTTCTGTTTTTGAACCTTTGATATGAAAACTTTGTTTTTGAACTTTTTGATATGAAAATTATGTACTGATCCTTTAAATATGAACCTTTTGATTACATGAGCTTCACTAGGCATGGGGGTTCCATGTCCGTGTCAGGGATGCACATCTGACATGACTCTAGGGCAGTAGAGTGAACTTCTGCCACGTCCCTGGGTTGGCTGCATATGTTTATTTGTTGGGAAGGGGCGTATGGATGCATCCTAGATTAGTTTATGTTATCTGTTATCTGTTCTCTGGTGAATGTGGCTGTGTATGCAATACACGTCCTTCACAAAATTCTGGGAGCTAGCTACTCCATTATGCTGCCTTATATGTGTTTATGATATGATCTGTTTCTGAGCTTATGGTATTATTTTGGTTCTGAATCTTTTTATACAGGTGATTGTATGGATTCCTTAACTTAACCATACATTCCATTTCCGTACTATATTTATTACCCAAAATACGTTTTCCAAATTATAACACTTGTACTTCAGCGTTTATGTTTCGTTTCATTTTGTTATATATCTGTTCACTGGGTTTTTAAGCTCAGCCACATTTCTTTCACCACGGCAGGAATTCAAGATAGCTTTGGGATAGCTTTCTGGGATTGAGAGTAGAGCTGAGTTGAAGATTTTGACCATAGTCGTTTAGAGTAAGTTATTTATTTAAGATTTCCGTTTTTGATCTGTTCTGTTTGTTCTGATGTAACACCATATTACTGTAACATCTTTACCCTTGTTGGGTTGGGGTGTTACACAAAGAATACCAAGGCTTCCAATTTAAAAGGTAATACAAAGAAGGCTTCTACGTCTAGACAACCAAAAATGGATGCTAAAGTGATAAGTATTTCTATTGCATTTGGTGTTCTAGGTGAATTGGATGAGGCTTCTAATGTTAATGTAGAACCTGGTGGTAATGTCCCACACCTTTGGTTGGTACGGCATCTGGTAGTCCGAGTACTATACCTTTTGTTGCAAGGTTTAATGAACTGGAAAGTCAGATGCTTGATGATAAGCTTGTGCTAGTATGTGATGATGGGAAGCCGCTATAACCTTGTAAATTAACGCTTCCTAGTTATAAAAAGGTTGTCGATCTGGATAATACGTATAATGATGATGAAGTGCTCGAGGTCTACTATGCAACTGCTACTTTTATGGCATCTACAAGTTGGTTAATGAAATCTCTAAAAGTGGTGGTGGAGTATAGGAAGAGTTTATACGAGCAATGGAAGGAGGAGACGTATAATGAAAACCCGTATGATGATGATGATGATTTTGATGATTGTGGTTAGACTGAAGCCGGAATTTGCTAACGCTTTAGACATTAGTCTCCGTGGTCAAAATAGACAGGTTTTTTATTAGGTCCTATAAGCTGGCATGTCATTCTTATGAGATTAGGTGTTAAGCACAGTAGAAGCGTTTGTTTTGCCTTTTTGGGCCGAGATATGCGACTTAACCACATACATTGTACTTATTTATTATTTTTTTTTTTGTGTAATACAATTTACCAGGGGTATTGAATCCCTTTACTAAAAAAAAAGTATAATTCAATACAATCAACATTCGACCATCTTCTTTTTCTTGGCTCTATCATAAGGGTCACATGGGTTGTAATTGGTTAAATTGGCTCACGTCTCCTATGCTGCTCGTGAATTATGGTGTGTGTTGATGCGTTTTGTGTTTCGCTACTGGGAGTTTCGGGCATCTCCAAACGTTTTAGTTCATTTTACTTTTATTCCTTTTCTTATTGTATCTTTCCCCGGGGCTTGTTTGGGGCTGCATAAAAACCACTCCAGAGTGGAAACCGGTGGCTCGACCTCCGTGGTGAGTATTTTTCTCTTGTCTTGGTTCTCTGTAATCGGCAAGCGTTTTTTTCATCATTTTTGTACTCCTCGCAGTTAAAGCATCGGGAGAAATTTAAAATGTGCTATTTGGTTTATTTCTAAATTTGTAATGTATTCATTGGCTTCTATCACCTTGCTAGTAGCTTTTTAGTTTTTATAATATAATTCTGCTGTACACACACACACTAAGAAGAACCACAATGTCATTTTTTTTTTTTCATTAAAAAAAAAAGTCTGTGAAAAGCCATTACCTTCAAAGGATTAAATTTGGCGGAGAAGCTCGGACTCCGTGCACATTTTTAAGTGTCGAATACTTCCCCGATGACCCAGATCTTCTAAACAATCTATAAATTCATAGATAGATGAATGAAAGGTCTCGGAGCTAGACTTGGGCAATACTCAACTTGGTATGGACTAGCCATTGTTTTCACATGTCAAGTGGAATTACTCTAATTCTTTCTCAATTTAAATAATGAAGGCTACTAATTAATTATTCGACCTTTTATGTTCCAAAACTGACTTATCTTTTCTTTTAATCATACGACTATCGGTTATTAGATTAACACAGCCGCATGCCATTGCCATCTACAACTTCAAGGACATGTTAAAGCTTTCTATTTAATTTATTCTCTTTGCCTTTCAATCATATTGTAAAGTGAAAATAAATAAATAAAACATTGAAGCTTCAAACATTTTATTCTTTTTTTGGAGCATCTTCAATGCACAAGTTTTTATGATGTTATTACCATTCTACGTACTGTATCAAGCTTTCAAAAATATTTTTTTTTTAACCTTTGGTTAAGATTGCTGTTTAGTTATACCTTTGTCATCTTTATGTTTTGACAAAAGTTTTCACTCTATCAATTTTGTTTTATTATAATTATTTATTGTAGCTAATTATAAATGACTTTTTAACAAATATTATAAAATATGTAATGAAAAGAATGATTTGTTAAAAACTACAAGCCTTTAAAAACCGAGCATAGCTTTCGTAAAAGCTTTTAGAAGCTAACCTTAAAATGTTACACTAATATGCTGGCCCAAGTTGGCTTTAAATGCAACAAAAATTTCACTTTTTTATCTTTTGGTTGATGAAAACTACTATTAATATATTGTAACAACTAGCAACATGCACGATTTTTTAATTGCTTGGCTCAATAATTTCGTTACGTAAAATCATTCATTCGGAAGAAGCAACTTGTGGTCATCCTCATGCCATCTTTATATATTTATTTTTATATTTTTGGTTTTATTGACGATAATTTTATTGGCAATTTCATTAATAGACTAGAAACTAAGCAAGTGACCAAATGAGGAAATAGAAATTACAACTAATTAAACCGGCAAGTGTGTATTGATTACTCCTATATATTCTTTTGACAAGCAAAAACAAAAAGATTCTCATCGATCAAATATTATCTAAGTTTGTGACTTGGTCAACTAATTTATAAAACTAATTTGTTCTTGATGAACCAGTATTTAGCGGGTTATGCTATTTCAATCAAGGAAGGCGTGGGCACGCCTTAATGTGAGGGTAATGCTCGATAGTTTAGACCTGCTAAGAATAGCGCACCGTTAGTCTCACCGTGGAGGGGACCCCCACGATCAGCCTCGGGTGTAAGGATAAGTATTTGTTTGGACGGGAATAAGTTTAAGCATAAAAGACTAGAGTGAGTAAGAGTGTGTGTCTTAGACCTGAGCCTTGGTAGCAAATGCCAAGAGTATTTATAGGCTAAGAAACCTTGGCGTTACTTGTTCCTCACGGGTTGACCTTGTACCTTGCTTACATCACAATGTCAGCGTATCTATGTCTGGGATAGCAACGTGAGACTTTTGTCTTTGTCTTATGTTTTAGTTGATGTCACCTGTGGGGTTCACTCAGCTGCGTGCTCCCCAAGTTGTGGTTGTTTTCGGTAAGATTCGTCTGTACTCATCTTCCTATAGAGGATTCCTTGCTCTTTTAAGTTAGTCACGGGTTTGGTGACCTGTGTTCCACTTATCTTTTAGGACCGGAAGTCAGTAGCTTCCTTCCGCTCGTTATCCCCGCTCGATGGATATACGTTTAGTCCTTTCAAGTGGGTCTTTGGATGACTTGCATGTTTCCCTAGGAGGTCCGGGGAAGCTCTTACTTGTCTTGGCCGGTGGTTATGGCCGATGCGTCCAGTTGTGTGTTTGTCGCGGGGTGATATCAATCATGCATGTGATCAAGTCCCCCAGTCTAGAGTGATGTGTGGTCAATACTAACATTATTCTAGACTTATGGCGATGGTGCTTCATGATGTTCCGCGATCTAAGCGGTGCTTCCGCATGTACTTATTGTTGTAGATGATATCAACCATGCACGTGATCAAGTCCCCTTAGCCTAGAGTAGCGTGACGGCGGCTAAGGGTTGCTCTAGGCTGTGCCAACTTTTGCCCATAATTCTCGTACTTTGAGTCCATTATTATGCGCCGTTTCCCTAGAGCAGTGTGCGTGATGATGTCCTTTATAGTACTTTTATTGATTTAATTTGTGATCGTGCAATCTTGGCTGTTTATTTTCTGATGTTATGTGAGTGTTCATCTGCTTTAATCTCGACCCTTTATTTGTTGACAACGTTTTCACGTGTTGTTTGATCTTATCCGTCGATTGCTAGTGCTTCCATGTGTTACCCATCATGTCGTTTGGGAATGCCCAATATAAAGCCTTTTTACCCCTCTTCTTATTTCATTTTCACCACGCTGCCTTTAGTGAGAGAAACCTTTTTACTTCTGTCTGGGGTTTAGGGTTTTTTCCATCCTCTTCGTTACCGGATCTTCCGTGTGTTTCTTACAAGGTTTGTTGCTTTCTTCGGTTTTTGTTTAAAACATATCTTTACCCATAGACACCATCCATTCTATATTGACCCAAGAAGATTTGGATGGATTTTGTGCCGCATTTAGGGTAGATGATAGTTTTGGTCCTGAGCTTCCTTGGCCGAATGACAGTATTCGTGATTTTCCTCCAGGGAAGATTGGTATATAAACTAGGTTTCTGGAATTTGCTAATTTTCGTTTTCCTTTATCTCGTTTCTTGTTAAGTGTTCTTGAGTATTTCAGCATCCATCTTTCCCAACTGTCCGTTCTTGGTGCTGCCCGTGTTAGTCATTTTGAGTATATGTGTCGTTCTTTTGGTGGGGTTCCGACTGTTCCATTATTCTGGTGATTTTATTATTCCGGGAAGGGTTCTGGTGGTTGGCTAACTTTTGAGAAAAGGAGGGATAAGAGAAATCATACAGTCCCGTCCTGTTACGAGGAGCCCTTTGATTCTCTTAAAGTCTGGAGAGAATGATTTTTCTAGGTTAATTCTTCCGTTGCTCCTATTTCCATGCGTTGGTTTGGTGGTGGGAAGTTGATCAGGGATCCTCTTCCTTCGGAGGACTCTTTTGATGGTGTTTTGGAGACTCTGCTCCATACTAATCGCACCAGAATTCGTAGGATGCCGGAGTATTTTCTCTGCGCTGTTGGCTTGAGCCGCTTGTGGGAGTATCCCAACAAGCAGCCCATTTTTTACGATGTTGATGGGCGGGGTAGGTTCTTTGGGGTTGTACCTTATTATTTTTGTTTTTCGTACCTCTTTCCGCTTCTAACTCTTAGTACTTTTATTTGCAGAGATGAGGCTTGACCATTTTGTGAAGCAGCAGGATCCGTTTGCTGTTTTATTTGGAGAGCGGAATCTTGGCGAGGGTGAAATTCCTTTATTGGATGAGACCGCTGATCGAGTTGTTAACCCTCCTCGCAAAAAATATCTTTGATCGGGGATGCCATTGTTCAGGGTTCTGGAGCGACTCTGGTTCTGGCTCCGGTTGTTCCAGAGGCCGGTGCGAGTTCGGGGTCTGCTCCGGTTATTTCTCAGAAGAGGAGCATTGTAGATACTCCAACTTCGGATCCTTCTAGTAAGAGACCAAGATCCTCGGATTCTACTCGCCCTTCTGCCTCAACCTCCATGCCTATCGTGACTTCATCTCCTGCAATTTCATCTGTTGTGATTCCTTCAGTTTCTTCCAGCAATGTTGTGAAGGGGAAGACTGGCATTTCTACTGGTACCCGGAAGCGTGTTGCTTCCGGGAAGGTTATTTTGAATAGGCCCGGTTATAAAAGTAAAGCCTTTGATTTGAAGAAAAGGGTTCTGGATCCTGCCCCTGTTTCGACTGCTCCTCCGACATCTTCTTCTCCGGCTGGGTGAGTGTTTATTGATGTTGATGACTCTCCGCCAGTTTTGCCTAGTTCTTCTTTGGCTAAAACTGTTACTGGCTTATCTGTTTCTTCTTCCGCTGCTTCGTAGGGGTCCGACACTACCATCCAGCCCCTTCGTCGTTTAGGGAAGGAACCGGCGGCTTCAGGGCTGGCCAAAGATCCCTCTTCTCCGCGTGATGGATTTTTCAAGGTTACAAAAGTTCAAAGCTCACTAGCTAAAGAGTTGTATCAGCCTTAGTGGAATGTTACCAATGAATTCATGTTTGATGACGGGGAGTTATGTGAAGGTATTGTGGACCATGATGCTACTCCTGGGTTCTTCTCTCATCTTCGCAGTTTGCCTAATGATGAGCTTTGCAGCCAAGCAAACGTATCTGTTGCTTGTAGCGTGGCCTATCTTTCTAAAAGCCGTCTACGGTTGGAGTATTACCTTGAGAAGAACTATAAATTGGGAAAGAGGTTAGAGCGCCGGGCCGCTTCAATTGAAGCTCGGGACAGGAAGATTACCAGGTTGAAATCCCAAGTTAGTGAGTTGCCTTCTGGGGATGCCACTATTTTGCGCAAGCGGGTTGAGGAGTTGGAGGAGAAGAACAAACTGCTTGCGTCTGAGTTGGCCAAAAAAGACATGGCTCTTACAACTGAGAAGAATCGGGTTGCAGTTCTTCAAAATAAGAATTCTCAGTTTGATGGGGTTGTTTCTTCTCTCCATAGCTCGGTGGACGCCCGGGTCAATGAAGTTCTTCAACAGCTAGCCGCCAAGTCTATCCAAAATAATGAGCGGCTGGCTGCCTAAGACGGGCGTGTTATTGAGCTTGGTCATGAGGTGAAGGACCAGATGTGCCCTCTTTTGAAGGACGCCGTGGAAGCTAAACGTTGGGTTGTATCTAAAGGCTTCCATTTGCTTCTGGAGAATTTTCAAGACAGAGAGTCGCTGAATACTTGTTTGGGGGATTGCATTTCCGCTGCTATAGCGGAAGGTATGAGGCAAGGGCTTGAGGCTGGGGTGGAACATAGGGCGCGGAAGACGACACTGGGTTCTATCCCCGCCTATAACCCTGATGCAAAGAAGGTGTACACATATGCCCTTGGAGCTTTAAATGATATCACCTATCCTTTTCTTGATTTGATAGAGTCTTGCGCAGAGTCCGATGTTGATTACCTGAAGGCGCTGCTTGTTCAAGAAAAGGAGTTGGTATCTGAAGATAAGGATGAGGCGAGACCCGCTCCTTAGCTGCCATCCGAAAGCAATGTCACTGCCGCCGTCGTGACTAACAACGTTGTGGTTTAGTGAGCGCCCCTTATGCCAGGGGTGATGCTGATACATCATTTAACCCCATCGGGGCAGTACATGTTTCTTCCGTTGAGGCGGCTAGTGGGTCTGCAGCTGGAACTATATCGACCGTTGCTCTTCGTACCTTGGACAATCCCCCTGTTACTTCTGCTGCTGATGATGGTTTGGTCCTTCATGTTGAACGTTGACTGTGATGCTTCCGGTCCTTTTATCATTCTAGTTATTTCCTTTGTACTGTGGCGCTGTTGTCGCCTTTTTGTAACCCTTCGGGGGTTTGACTATGAATGTATTTGATGTTTTTTAATTATTGCGCGTCTTATATCTTTGTGAATTTATCATTCATTTGGATTAATTGGTAGGTTATCCATCCTTGTGTATCCGGCCATGGATTCCGGATCTGCTAGAGTGAATTTGTAGGTTACTCAACCTTTCACTTGAGGTTTACAAAGTCTCTTTTAGTGAATAAGTTAATTGGTAGGTTACTTGTCCTTTTGGTAAACGCGTGGTTTGCACGGAGTTAATTAGTAGGTTACTCATCCTTATGCATGTTGTATATAGCAAGTAAATGGATTTTTTGGAAAATTGCGGAGTTGATCAGACATCCGCTTTAATATTTCAATAGAAAAAAGTAAAAAACAAGTTACATGAAATAGAAATGGCCCCGGCCCTGCTCCACTTACGAGTACCTAAGAGCGGCATTTGAAAAGGGGGTCCGGGGGTTAGAAATACTTAGCTGTTTTAAACATAACACTTCTTAAGGTCGGCAATGTTCCAAGTTTTGGGCAAAATTATCCCTTGGTGTGCCCCTCCCACTTGGGCCCCAGCTTGTCGGTATCTTTCATGCGGCTTGCTTCGTTGCTGCGGTATACCAAATCGCCCGGCCTGAACACGTTCTTCTTTACCTTGGCATTGTAGTATTTCTCAATTTGCCTCTTATTCTTTTCCTCTGCGATAGCAGCCAAATGGTCCAAGCTGAAGAGGAGTCTTTCATCATTTTTTGCAACATCCACCATTGAGCATCTTAAGGACGGCATCCTAATTTCAACTGGGATTACCGCTTATGTACCATAAATGAGAGAGAAAGGTGTGTGGCCGTGACTTGTTTTGATCATGGTTCTGTGAGCCCAAAGTACATGGGGAAGCTCTTCCACCTAATCTTTGTTATCCTCTCCCAATCGTGCCTTCATCCCTTCTCCCAGGCTCTGGTTTTCTCTTTCCACTAAACCATTTGTTTGTGGGTGCTTGACGGAAGCAAAGTGTTGCTGTATGTTGTGTTTTTCACACCACCCCTTAAAGGGGTCTTCACATAACTGTTTTCCATTATCCTAGATGAGCTCTCCCGGAATACCAAACCTACAGACAATGTTATTCCATACGAACTTCTTCACTTGATTGCATGTGATTGACACTACTAGAGCGGCTTCAACCCATTCTGAGAAATACTCCATGGCTACTATCAAGAATTTCACCCTTCCTGCGGCTTCTGGGAATGGTCCACAAATGTCTATCCCTCATTTGTGGAATGGCCATGGAGCGGTGATGTACTTTAATCCCGTACGTGGCAGCCTCGGGACGGGTCTGTGCACTTGGCAATCTACACATTTTCTGATTAACTTGCGCGCGTCCTCATGCATGGTAAGCCAGTAGTATCCTATTTGCATGGCTTTTGCTACCACGCATCGAGGGCTGGTGTGTAAGCTACATGCTCCCTTATGGATTTCCCTCATCATGTAATTGGCCTGAAGCGGGCCCACACAGTGGAGGTACGAAACCAAGTAGGCCTTTCTGTAGAGGACCGCACCTATCGTGGTGTATCTGCTAGCCTTATCCCTTAGCCTTCTGGATTTTCCTTTGTCTTGAGGTAGGATTCCTTGCTCCAGGTACTCTATTATGGGGGTCATCAAGCTCTTCCCTTCTTCTTCTACCACGGCCATGACTTCCATATTCTCTATTGATTTACATGGTTGCACTTCTACGAGTACTTGCTTGGTTAGGTGGGCGAAACTCACGGAGGCCATTTTGCTGAGAGCGTCTACCTGCCTGTTTTGCCCTCTTGGCACCTAAGTGATGGAGAAGGCTTTGAATTGGCTTGACACCTCTTTGGCTTTTGCCAAGTATTGCTTCATGCTCTCCTCTTTTGCTTGATACTGGTCATTTATCTAGTTCGCCACTATCTTAGAGTCTACAAACACCTCAATATCCTCCACTTCCATACTTCTGGCGATCGTTAGCCCTGCCAGTAGTGCCTCATACTCTGCCTCGTTGTTGGACGCTGAGAATTCAAACCTCAGGGCATAGGTGTATTTTTTTCCGATCGGGTCTGTGAGTATGAAACCAGCCCCAGATCCGTCCACGTTAGAGGACCCGTCTGTATAGAGTTTCTATGCCTGCTTTTCTTGCTTCATTGTTTCTTCTTTGGCCGGTGCCGGACTTGGCATTTCTGCCAAGAAATCAGCCAGGATTTATCCCCGGATTGATGTTCTTGGGCGGTATGTGATGTCATGTTCTTCGAGTTCTATTGCCCACTTCATCAAGCTCCCAGCGTTTTCCGGTCATGACAGGATCTGGCGGATTGGTTGGTCCGTGATGACGGCGATCGGGTGAGCTTGAAAGTATCTTTTCAATCTTTTTGCCGCATGTACAAGGGCTAGGACCAATTTTTCTAGTTGAAGATAATTGATTTCTGGGCCTTAGAGGGCCCGCCCTATGAAATACAACGGTGCTGCTTACCATCGCGCTCTGCTATTAGGACGGTGCTAATTGCTTCTTCTGCGACGGACATATACATCACCAACGTCTCTCCCCGAACGGGGGCCATTAGAGTGGGCAGGTTAGCTATCTGTACCTTCATGTCCGCCAGGGCTTGCTCCGCCTCCGGCGTCCACTTGAAATCATTTTTCTTTAAGCATTTCTTTAATGTTCTGAAGAATGGGAGTGATCTCTCCACTGCTTTTGATAAGAATCTATTCAGACTTGCTAGCTTGCCATTGAGAGATTGTACCTCCTTTAGGGTGCGTGGTGAGGGCATGTCCATAACTGCTTTTTCATTTTCCTCACAAACTTGTATCCCGTCTTTTCTTATGTTGTGTCCTAGTAACATTCCTTTAGCCGCTCTGAAGGTGCACTTCTTCGGGTTGAGTTTCATGTTTATCTTTTTTAGGTTGTGGAATGTTTCTTCGATGTCCCGGATTATCTCTTCTTTGTTATGACTTTTTATCACCAAGTCATCTACATATACTTCCAGGTTGCGGCCCATTTGTTTTTCAAATGCCTTGTCCACCAGCCGCTGATAAGTTGCTCCCACCTTCTTGAGCCCAAACTGCATCTTGGTGTAGCAAAACACTCCTTGGCTGGTGTGGAAAGCTGTTTTTTCTTCATCCTCTTCCGCCATCTGGATTTGGTGATACCCCTTGTAAGCATCTAAAAAGCACTTAAGGGGGTAGCCAAACAAATGCTTAAGGGGGTAACCACACAAGGACTCTACCTTCCAGTCAATTTCAGGAAGTGGGTAGCAATCTTTTTGACAAGCCTTGTTGATATCTGTAAAGTCCATACACATCCTCCAAGACCCGTCACTCTTTTTGACCAGCACTGGGTTGGACAACCAGCTATGGTATGTGACTTCCCTCATGATTCCAGCTTCTACCAGCTTTCTAACTTCCTCGTTGATCACTTTGTTTCTTTCCGGGGTTGCCCACTCTTCTTTTGCCTTACGGGCTCTACTCATTCCTTGGTCCCTAGTTTATGCTCTGCCAAGCTTCTGGGTACCCCAGTCATGTCCGCCGGTTTCCAGGCAAATATGTCTAGGTTGGCTTTAAGGATTCTGCAAACCGCTTTTCTTCCATTCTCGGTGAGACCTCCCCCAATTACTATTGTCTGCTCTGGGTATTTAGAATGTATGGCTACTTTCATTCCTTCCGGAAGGATGGGTGGAGCTTCTGGCTGTGCTACCAACTGCACTTCGAGGGGCTTTACCGTTTCACTTATCACAGTTGCTACCCCCGCATAGGTAGGGAATTTTATTAGGCCGTGGGCCGTTGATACCACGGCCCTGAGGGCCCGAATTCCCAGCCTCCCCAGTATCCCATTGTATTGGGAGGGTGACCGTACAACTATGAAGTTCATCCATGCAGTCGCTTGGTAGGGGGTTGGCCCAGGCTAACTTCCAGCTATATTTATCCTAGTGGCCAAGATATTTCCCCCGAGAAACCAACAAGTGGTGTTGTTGCCGGTGTGAGCCCTTTCCTTACTTCCGGCCTTAGTCTTAGGAAACAGTGTTCGTAGAGTACTTCGGAGGAGCTTCCCCCGTCCACATACATCCGGTGAACATCATGTCCTCCTATCTCGACGCATACAACCATTGGACAGTCTTCCATGTCTATAGCCGCTAATGATGGAAAGGTTATATTCAGTCGAGGCGGCTAATGCTCATCTTCCTGCGGTCACGTGTTCCTCATCCACTGCTGTATCATGAATATAGCTGTCCCTTTTTCCTTGGCTGGAGGTTCCTACTTCTTTGGCGCTTTACTGGCTCCCCCTTTTTGGTTACCCTGCTTGATTTCCTTAATGAGGTGGGAGAGATGTCCCGACCTTATCGCTTCCTCGATTTGCTTGCTTAGGTGTATGCAATCATTTGTGTCGTGACCTTTTTCCCCGTGGAACTCACAATATAGTTTTCTATTCCTCGACTCAGGCGGCCCTACCATGGGGGCGGAGGAATGAAATTACCCTTAGCTGGCTCCGTGGCTAGGATTTCCTTTAGGGTTTTTATCAGCGGGGCGAAACGGTAGTATTTTCGACCTTGCCGCCTCGACCGGCGGTCATGGTCTCCCCGTCTCTCATGGTTGGAGTCGAAATGTGATGGCCGATGCGGCTCCGAGGGCTTCCAACCCGTCCCCTTTTTCCTGGACTGAGTTTGGATCGCCTTTTCCCCCCAGATGAAAGCTTTTGTCATGCTCATCATCTCATCCACCGTCTTGGGGATTTTATCATTTAGCCTTTTTATGAGCCCCGAATTAGTAATCCCATGCATGAATCCTGAGATTCGCATGCATTCGGGGGCTCCTTTCATCAACAAGCTTTCCTTGGTGAAGCGTTCCATGAATGCCTCAGTTGACTCTTCTTCTTTCTGCTTCAGGTGGTGGAGTTCCATCTGATCCTTTGTGCACCTTTTCTGTGGCAAATAGTAAGCCAAAAACTTTTTTCTTAAGCTTCCAAAGCTGTCTATGCTTTCTGGTTCCAAATCATCAAACCATAACCAGGCGGATCCTATCAAGATGGAGTTAAACATATGGCACCACGTTGGCATGGACCATCGTTCGACTCTAGCGGCGGTCAAGAAGTTCTTGAGGTGGTCTTCCGGATCTCCTGTCCCATCATAGGTTTTTAAATTTGCGGGCATCCGAATTCCCTTAGGGAAGATGAACTCGCTGATACATCTGGTAAAAGGGGTGGAAGACTCTTCGATGTACGGCTGCAGGAGATCGCTTTCTCACTTTCCTTCATTTTTTCCATTTCTCTTCCAGTTTCGTCCTCCCGAGCTTTCATCGCTGCCGGAGGTATCGGACTTGCCCTGCTCTCTATTACTCTAATACCTTTTTTCTCCTTTTTCTTGAGAGCTGGAGGAGACCACATAGTCACTGATCGGCTTTCGCGCCTCCTTCCTTCTTTCTTCTAGCCTCTTCGCTCCTAGTCTTGAGAAGACGCTTCTCGACCGAGAGCGGATCCTAGACATACTTCGCCTTTCACTGCGGCTCTTTGAGTCTGGGCCTAGCCTAGAGAAGACGCTTTTGGATGGCGAAAGTGACCGGCTTTCAGATCTCTTTCTTTCAGCTCTCTTTTTCTTTTTTCACTTGGATTCCTGTTGATTTTTCCACTGTGACGTCGTTTCAGTGTCTTGTTCGGTACTATCACCGTAACTCAACCTACTTTTAACATCTTTCAGCTTTTATTTTTGGGCTCTTTCCGCCATGAAGGGGATTAGTTGCTCATAATGCTTTTGGCAGAATTCACGAACCACTTTAGGCGGGGTGAAGCCAGGATGAAAATCACGCTGAGATGTTCCCCCAGGCCCAGCGGTGTTTCTTACCGAGCCATCAGCGTTTTGGTGGGTATTTTCCACAGCATGACTTTCGTTCACAGGACGTAGTTGTGTCATGGTCCCACGGATGGCGCCACTTGATGAACCAGTATTTAGCGGGTTATGCTAATTCAATCAAGGAAGGCGTGGTCACGCCTTAATGTGAGGGTAATGATCGATAGTTTAGACCTGCTAAGAGTAGCGCACCGTTAGTCTCACCGTGGAGAGGACCCCCAAGGTCAGCCTCGGGTGTAATGATAAGTATTTGTTTAGATGGGAATAAGTTTAAGCATAAAAGACTAGAGTGAGTAAGAGTGTGTGTCTTAGACCTGAGCCTTGGTGGCAAATGCCAAGGGTATTTATAGGCTAAGAAACCTTGGCGTTACTTGTTCCTCACGGGTTGACCTTGTACCTTGCTTACATCACAATGTTAGCGTATCTCTGGGATAGCGACGTGAGACTTTTGTCTTTGTCTTTTGTTTTGGTTGATATCACCTGTGGGGTGTGGGGTTCACTCTGTTGCGTGCTCCCCAAGTTGTGGTTGTTTTGGGTAAGATTCGTCTGTACTCATCTTCCTATAGAGGATTCCTTGATCTTTTAAGTCAGTCACGGGTTTGGTAACCTGTGATCCACTTATCTTTTAGGACCGGAAGTCAGTAGCTTCCTTCCGCTCGTTATCCCGACTCGATGGGTAGATGTTTAGTCCTTTCAAGTGGGTCTTTGGATGACTTGCATGTTTCCCGAGGAGGTCCGGGGAAGCTCTTACTTGTCTTGGCAGGTTGTTATGGCCGATGCGTCCAGTTGTGTGTTTGTCGCGGGGTGATATCAATCATGCATGTGATCATTTCTTTTACTTAAATGAAGACTGAAATTAATTTAAAAAACTTAAAACTAATGTATCTCATTTATTGGATATTAAAATTTGTTCTTTTACTTAAAATCCTTATATGTTACAATAATTTAAAGTTACAGTTTGATTTTTTTGCATTGTATGAATAAATGTTACATAATACACCTAACCAAGATAGTATAATGATAAGTTGCTATCCTCAGACACTCGTCTAGTATTTCTAAAGTTGTTTATCATGCAGAATTCCTTATACTTCTTTTTACGGCAAAACATCAAGTAAAACTATCTAGCAAGATACTAGAAAGCATCATAAGTACATTACAAGGTCAGAGAGATCGCTAAAACCGGGTTTGTCAACCACAACTTTTAATCTAATATTAATTTCTTGCACCTATTGCCGATCCAACAAAATGATAAGCTTTGAAAATCCTTAAATATATCACTGGAGTTGGAATCTTTGAAACAAAAAACCTTAACATTTATGCTCCTCCAAATTTGCCAAAGCGAGGTGAAAATGACCATTTCAAAGCATTGAAGATGGAAAGGCAAGAACATCCCCTTTTCCTCAGTATACATAGTAACAAAATTGCATACACTTTTGTAATCAAAGTAGAACGAACTTTGAAGAAGAATTTGATACAACGAGTGCTGGAACTTGCAAAACTCTATCCCACATTGCTACCACAATGAAACTATTATCTCTTTATAAGGCCATTCAACAAATGATTAACAATTAGATGAAATCCATAATAGTGGACTTAATGGTTGGTTTACGCTTATTTTGGTTTAATCGAGTTTATAATACATATAAATTAATATATATTAAATGGTCAAATGTTAGTATGATCATTTTACATATCATGCATTTTGTAAATATAAAAGACTAGTGTCTCTAGTTAACACCATCATGCATTTTGTAAATATAAAAGACTAGTGTCTCTAGGTAACACGGCCGTTTGGTAGAGTTCGTGTAGAAAAAAATCTTGCTCTGAAAAGGCGAGGAGATCTCCGTATGGCTTTGGTATGTATTCTAACCCGCTACACTAGCTCAGGTACCCCGTGCTTTTTCCCTTCCGATTACGTTTTGGTCAAACTTCTAAAGGGAAATTGTTTAATCAGCTAGGTAATATCTCCCAGGTGCAATCTGTTTGTGACGTAAAAAAATGGTCGGGCAAAAAGTGAAAGACCATTACTAGCAAATCTCACCTGCCATCCATTCGCACAAGAGACAGTAGGCTAATACATAAGCTACATTTAAACATAGACATCAAGCATCCTTTCCGTAAGACATTTTTTTTTTGGCTGAATGTTTGTTTCGGTTGTTTCAACACTTTGATTCGTAACCTCAATGTCATCCATCTATTTCATTTTTGCTTTTAGTTCATCGTTCATCTTATTCATCGGGTCTTGAACTTTAACAATTTGTTCGTTGTTGGGGTTCTGTTACGTGACTGTTTAGATTAAAATTATATTATTTTTTTATCTGTGACAGAGATAAATGTATCTCTTCTAACTCGTGAGGAAAACAATTCAAACTTCCATAAATCATAGAGATAAAAGATTATGATACTATTGACGACGACAATGACCAAAGTGATGCCGATTTAATGAAAATTAAAGTATCTTCATCAACAAGGCAGCATATTTCAGGCCAGATCAAAAGAGGTATGCATCTAATAACTTGTCTCAAAGTTGCTTTTGTATTGTTTAAATGTTTCGTCAAATTTATGTATCATTTATTGCATCATCCGCATTAGATTATTGGATTGGTAAGTTAGGTTATGTTGCTTCAGGTCTGTTTGTGTTCTAAGAAGTAGAAACATTTTAATAGTTTAAGGTTTAATTTGTGCTTAAATGTGCCAAATATGGCTATTTAAACTGAATTTTAATAAGTTTATATATGTCACATGAAGCATGGTACCTCCTCTATCTCAAGGGTCTAAGTAACAAAGGATGTCGTTATGCGAGAATGGTTTTCTACTCATTGTTTATTAAGTCAGAGTATGAGAACGGAGAACGTGGCAACAGATCGAACGGGTCAACTGTTATTAATTTTTATCTGTACCGGACATCAACAATTCTCCTCCAACTCTAGTGTTTGAGAAAAAAAGAATCCAAAGTTTCATAAATCATTTAGGTAAATGATTAGGATGTTGCTGGTGCTGCCGAGGACCACGTCAATTATGATTTGATGAGAGCTAGAATATCTTCATCAAAATGAAAGTGAGTTTCAAAACAAGTTAAAAAAGGCAACAATGATGACACCGGTGCTAAATTTATTTTGATAGTGAGAAGAAAAGGACAACGATCATTATTTTATAGTTGTTCATGATGAAGAAAAAGCTAATATCACTCATAAAAAGGATTTACTCAAAGAAAAAAGGGAAACAGAAGATGATGTGGACCGCATTCTCTTTTGTCCATTTTATCATCGATATTGCCTTTTACATAATCTGCATCTGAACTGCTATACAAAAATGAACTAGCTCCATTTGTTCTCAAAAATGAAATACATTTACCATTACCATCATCACTATCAACTCTTTTAATTTGATCTAAAACATGTTCCCTCTTTTAGCAAAATATTTTCATTAGATCACAATCACTATGCTCATTGTCGTCGTCATCATCATCATCATTATTATCATCATTTATCTCAATGATCTCTTGAACCTTGGGTTATTAGGAGGTCTATTGCTTTCTGTCATAGATAAGAATTCATAAAGACAATATTTCACCGTTCGTCCCTAAACTTGTCAAGATTCTCGCGTTTTGTCCCTAAACTATTTTTTTTGTCATTTTCGTCCCTGAACTTGTCAATATTGGCGCGGTTGGTCCTTTTGACAAACGGACGTTTGGTAGTATCGTTATCTGACGTGTCTACCATGGGTAGTTTCGTCATTTCACACATAAACACTTCCAACAGTAATTCTCGTATTTGGTCCCTAAAAGTATGCTATAAAGAAAGTTCCAAGCACTTTTTCCTAAAGCTTTTGTTTTCTAAGATACTGCCTGCAAAAAACTTTCCCGCCCAATCACATCAACGTCAAAATCACAAAAGACTCAAAAATCATCCCTAACAATGTCCGCACCAACATGGAAGAGTTGGAGATGCAATGTGAGAATGACTATGGTAATGAGTTTAAATCCAGTTGATTTGAGCTTATTTTGCTCTTAGCTTGTGTTTATATATGTTTAGGTACTAAGTAATTGACTTTATATTGCAGAATTTCAGTGTAATTTATTCACCATACGTATACATCATGGAGGGGCCTTTATGCGTTTCCCTAATAGGGAATACGTGGGTGGTGCTGAAGACATATTTGATAGGGTGGATGTTGGTGTATTCTCTGTGTTTGATCTAGACCAGATGGTGCTACAGTTGGGCTACACAGGTCAGAATGAGCCTCTGTTTTACCACTATCTTAGTCATATGAGTACTTTAGACCACGGCCTGTTTCCCCTGTCATCTGATGATGATGTAAGATGTTTGGGTTATCTAGTAGCTGGTTTCAAGTTGATAGAAGTGTACATAGAGCACGGTTGTTCTAGGGTTACTGGGAAAACAAGGGTAATAATAGAGGAACTTGTGTCTAGTCCACTTAGTGCCTCCAAGGTAACTAAACCTCGTCAAATGTTGGCCCTGACATGGCCTGATAACACTGATAATGTTGCACTTCCAGCCAACTCAACTCAAGGTACCCATTTTACACAATTGAATTTAAGTGAATGTGGTGAAAACCAAAACAATGACCTTCCCCACATTGATTCACAGTTTGGAAGTTTAAATTTAAGTTTCACCCCAGTTGTACCTGCTAGTAAGGAGGTTGTTTCAAAAAAACTTGCTGATATAGTTAGGATGATGGAGTTTGATGAGAATGAGTTAGATATGCCTCCTTCATTTAGTTATTTGGATGCCATGAATGTCGACACCACTAGTGGATTAAGTCTTGATGAACGTTTTGGTGTTGCTGACCTGGACTTAAATGTAGGCTTGCCTGTTTTTAGCCTAGATGATCCCCAAACACATACAGCTGCTGGTCAACAGGATAATAGGCAAAAGGCACAAGAGGGTAAGGTTGAGCAGGGTAATGATGCAGGGGTAGAAGAGGATGATCAGGATGACATTCATAATGTCAATGATAGTGATTATAGAGGAGGGTCAAGTGACAATGCAGGTTCAGGCGATGAAGGAGAAGCTGCAGTTATGAATGATGAAGGACACACTGGAGTTGAGCCTCTTGTGTAAGTAAACGATTTTCATCTAGCAAGGGATAATCCTTCTGTCAGTATTGGCAACAACAGTGGTGATCAAGTAAATAAGTATACACTAACTGGGAATAAAGCTTATGATAGCATTGGCAACAACAGTTTAGTTGGAGAGGTTGTAGGTGGAGTAGAAGCTGTTAGTGTTGAAGGTTTTGAGAGTCAATCAGGTTCTGATGGTGAACCAGATTCTGCTGTTAGGAAACTGTTAAGGGAAATAAGAAGAGCAATTGGAGCTGACATGTCAGAGAATCCTATTATGAAGTATTATTTTTTCACTGGACAAGAGTTTGCAACCCCAGAAGAGGTGAAGGAAAGAGTATACATGCATGCAGTTGAGAGCAGGAGAAATTTGAAGTTGGTCAAGAATAATGGTATTAGGATAAGAGCTATATGTGATAACCAGATTCCTGTCTTTACAGATTCACTCTTAGGTGGATCAACAGGCCCAACTGTAGATACAGGTGTTGGGCCTAGTGGATCAAGTGGCCCATTAGGTAGAGGGAGTAAAAGAAAAAGAAACGATGTAGGAACTTCTGATGATGTTGATGATCAATGCCCCTGGGTCTTGTATGTAGGCAAAGACAAACTTAGGCAAAACTGGATAGTAAAGACACACAAAGACAAACACACTTGCCTTCAATCAAGGGAAATCAAACACTGCACTTATAAATATTTGGCAAACAAGATCTATGACCTAGTTAAGGTTAATCTAGAGATCCCAGGAAAGGCAGTTCAAGACCAGCTCCAGCGTGAATTACATCTTCAGGTTTCTATGACAAAAGCATTCAGGGCCAAAGCTAAAGCAGAAAAAGATGTTGCAGGTGATCACAACCTGCAGTATATGATGCTTAGGGACTATATTGGTGAATTGTTGTCTACAAACCCTAATACGACTGTCAAGCTTGCAATTGATAGAGATTCTGCTAATCCTAGTGAGCCTAGAAGGGTGTTTAAAAGAATATATGTTTGTTTGGGACCATTGAAGGAAGGCTACAAGGCTTGCAAAAGAGAATTGTTAGGGCTGGATGGTTGTTTCATGAAAGGTCCTTATTCAGGCCAAGTGTTGGTCGTTGTTGGACTTGATCCTAACAATGGGATTTGTCCATTGGCTTATGCCTTTGTGGAAGCTGAAAGTAAGAGTTCATGGTCTTGGTTCTTAATGTGCTTGGGTGATGACATAGATCTAGGCCCTAGATCTAACTTCACATTCATGAGTGATAGACAAAAGGTTAGTAACATGCTCCTCTAGAATTCTTTAATACCCAACACAATATAAGTTATTATTTTGCTAACTTAGTTGGTTTATGCAGGGACTCATTCCAGCCTTAAAATCTGTCTTCCCAAATGCAGAACACAGATTTTGCTTGAGGCACATTCATGAAAATATGAGGCAGCAGTTTAGTGGATTGGAATATAAGGAAGCTTTGTGGAGATGTGCATTTGTTACAACCGTGGCTGGTTTTTAAAAGTGTATGGAACATTTGAAGGCTATGAAGAAGGAAGCACGTGAATGGTTGAGCAAGATACCAGCTGAACATTAGGCAAGCTCTCATTTTTCTGGTAATTGCTTGTTTGTTTTTTAAAAGGAAAAAATGGTTCAATAGTAGACATGTATATCATTTAAGTGTTTCATATTTTCGTGTTATAGGTAGAGCAGTTACAAATTTATTGATCAACAACATTTGTGAGGTGTTTAATGGTAAAATAGCTCCAGCAAGGGACAAGCCAGTCATTACACTTTTAGAGTACATAAGAGAATACTGCATGAAGAGAATAGTAGCTGTACAAGGTGTAATTGACAAAACTGATGGGCCTCTAACCCCAACTGCAGCTAAAATATTGGAAAATATTAAGAGTGAGGCTGATACGTTGCGGGTGATATGGAATAGAGGAGTTAAGTATCAGGTAACAGGGGCATGGGGTGATCAGTGTGTTGTGAATGTACAGGATAAGGCATGTACATGCAGGAAATGGGAATTGACAGTGATACCTTGTAAGCATGCTGTTGCAGCCTGTTGGAATATGGGACTCAATGGCATTCAAGTTGGACCTCCTGAGTCTTTGGTACATAGCTATTATTGGTTGTCCACATGGAAGGAAGTATACTCTCACTTAGTGGAACCAATTAGAGGCAGCAACTACTGGGAGAAGACCACCCATGCTACAGAGCTCTTGCCACCAAAGCATCATGTCCAGGTTGGAAGACCAAAGAAGAAGAGAAGAAGGTCTAAGTATGAGGATGCACCCTGTGTAGATTCTGGAAAACTGACCAAAAGAGGGAGAGTTATTACTTGCAGACTTTGCGGTAACGTTGGACACAACAAGACTACATGCAAAGGACAAGGTCAACCTCCTAGAAAAGGTAGTTATTAGATTTTCATAGTTATGTTTTTTGATTGTTTTAAATTTGGTACTTTTTTTTAACTTGTTTTCTTATGTAGGTTTCAACAAAGCTGGAGCTCGGCAAGCTAAGGGTAATGGGTCTGCTCAAGCTGGTCCTAGTTCAGCTGTCTAAGGTGGAGATTTAGCTGCTGAAGCTGGTCCGAGGTCGTCTGTGCAAGGAGTATCTGGTGCCTCTCAAGCTGGTCCTAGTTTAAGTGTCCAAGGAGTATATGCCCGTATTCCAACTCAATCCAGCCAAGTCAATGACAGTGAATGGGTTATCCTTTAACCATCTTTTAAATTCAGGACAAATTTGTGTTTTAGTACTATGGTTGCTATGAAACGTCTGTAATGAAAGTCTATATAAGTGGCAAACATCAAAGTCCACATCTGTGGCACTGATCAAAGTCCTTCTATAGGTAGACATTCAAGTCCACATATGTGGCAATTTTCTAAGTCCTTTTATAGGCAAACTTATATAAGTCAACTTGTGTGGCTAATTTATTCGTAGTGTTGCATTTCTATAAATTAGCCGACTTATTTTAGATGGTTTGTGACCTGTTTGACTTATACATTTTGTCAACCAAAACTACTTATGTGCATGATGGGTAACAAAATGGGTAAGAATCACCATTTTTTAAAAAAATGGTGTTTCACTAAGTAAAGTGAAATACAGCAAACAAGTGAACATGTGGTTGTATACCAACTGAATCCACCAAAGGAAAAAACAGTGATTAGCAAACGATTTTTTTGTACTTGTTTGTTACCGTTTGAAAGTAACAAATTTTTTATTTTTTTATAATGGCTTGCAAACTTACGAATTTGACTTCCTATAAATACCACCATCAAACACAATTTGTCACACACAAATTCAAACACACTGCAAACAACAATTCAAAACATAAATGGCTTGCAAACTTCCTCACACCGTCGAAGAATTGCAAACATACATCAAGAAACAGACCGAGAAACGTGACACGGATCGCCAGAATGCTATCATCGAAGTGATCAAACAGTTTGACCTTGCCAAAAAAGTTAAAAACCGACTTAGAGAACAATACACAGCGTGCGAAGATATCTCAGCAGAGAGGAAAGCCGTCATCGACCAGTTCCTGTACGATGAATATTGCAAGGACGGTGCCATTGCTGACTCGCTGTCGGGTTGTGTTTCTCAAATACAGTCGCAAATCTCTAACAAGATCCGTTGGAGTTATGTGGAAAATGTGGCAGCATGTGATGCTGGTGCATCTACTTCATCTGTTGCACCGAGAGTTGTTGACCAACAACCTCATAAGGCTGTAGTTTGACTTAGGGAACTCAATAAACCATAAGGCTCTACTTTGACTTAATAAAGTCAACTAAGTGACCCATTATTGAATATTCACTTGTAAACCTCACTTTTTACTTTCAAAACTGAACATGGGTAAAATTAACTTATTACAATTTATATTTGACCAATTGCATATGCAGTATAGTGTCGTGTTGGGAATAATAAACGAATTTGACTATTAAAGTCAACATATTTTTTTGGTCATCAATGTGAATAATACCAGTATTAGATATACACATGAAAATAACCAGAAACTGAAGGTCATACGGGTGCATAAATTGAAAGTCAAACGTACATCATGAAAATAACCATAAACTTTATTTGCAAAAAAATATAAATAAATAAATAAAACATGCAATTTAGAAAAAGGAAACTCACAAAATCAACAATAAAATTATTATTAAGCAAACTTTTTCCACTACACGATTAAATTAATCGGACTCATATGACTTATACAACTCATCATACGAGAATGTTTCTAAACATTCTTCTTCCTCTTCTTCATTACATATAACATATTTGTTATTCTTTTTATCCCTTTCTTCTAATCTCCTAACAGCATTGATCTCCTTCCAATGCTCATCGGCCCTCTTTTTTGCAGCAAGCCTGCGTCTTTCAACTTCAGCAGGGCTTGGAGGAGCAGCCTTCTCCTTTTCTTCATCCACCTCCTTCTTATCCTTATCCTTCGAGCCTTTTTCCAACGAAGGCACCTCTGGCTCTTTTAGATCTTCCCTTGGTCGTTTCATCACTTCCTTGTTTTCTTCTTCTGTGTTGTCGGTTGCAACAACATCTTTGGCTCTCTTGGTTCCTGACATTTTACTTACACTTTAAGTTGTTTGATGTTTGCTAGTATTAGATTGGTATGCTGCATAATGTGGCAGTAACCAATATATAGACACATAATGGGGAAAACGAAGAGTCTGTATTAAATTTTACAGCCTTTTTTTGGACTCTTCGGTTCCCAATTATTTGTTGGAAATATGAACACATTTATATTTCCATTTTATTTGGGAATGTATCTATGTATTGTATGTAATGGGTTGGGTTGGGTGGTCTTCACACGGCTTTATTGGCTCACCAGTATTAAGTTTTTTATATCGAACAATAGTAAAAATTTAATACTGTTAGTGCAAAATTTGACTTTATTAAGTCAAACTACAGCCTTTTGGTTTGTTGACTTCCCTAACTCAAACTACAGCCTTATGGGTTGGTTTTATTTTATTTTGTTTTTTGAAAAAAAAAGCATAATCCTTTAAAACAAGTAGCATCTTAACCTTCTGAAATGACAAAATACTAGGGGTAAACCTTTAAAATTAGTAGCATAATCCTTTAAAAGCATAATCCTTTAAAACAAGTAGCATCCTCACTTCAATGGAATGAACCTTGAAGAGTGGGTAGCTCCAATACCGGGTCTACCGTGCTTAACAGGCTTGTATGAGATACAAAACTCAAACAAGGTAGTGTCTAATCATCTCAGGGTTGATTTAAATCTGGATGAAAGTCTTACCACTCTACACACCAACAACGCTACCGATCATTTCTGCGACAATGATCATGTTCCTCAAGTGGGTCTTCACCAAGTTAGGCTTCTCACCAGCGAGTGATTAACGTTTAGCTTCCTCTTCAAACCCGTCTGAAACCTTCTGCGAGTACGAGCAGTGAACATCTTGACCAACTCATCGGTAGACATGTCAAGCAAAGCATTGAGATCAACTCCACGGAAACTGAACTTCTTGAATGTCCTCTTCTTCGCGACTGCAACATCTGGTTCTTGGCCCTCTCAGGCTTGCTGTTGTGGTTTCTTAACTTCCCTAACTCAATCATATTATGTTACAAGGAATTTTGTACTACCATTACTAACATTTTACTACTGTTATATATAAGGAACTTAGTACTGGTGAGCCGATAAAGCCGTGTGAAGGCCACCCAACCCAACCCATTAAATACCCACAAAACCGATCAACCACACATATTTCCATCTCATTTAATCCCTCTCATATAATACCCACCCAACCGATGAAACACACACACAAACACACATAATCAATCTTGTAACCTAAATTTCTCTTAAACCTACATATCCTATAACGTTACTTCACACAAAGTGAAGGCCACAAACAAAAAAGGTATTGTTATTTCTGTTTTGCTATGTAATTGGGTGTATTTAATTAAAAAGGGTCAATATAGGGTCGTTTTGTGTTAACATTTAACTGTTTATGAAGCTATATTTTTTTGTTTTTTGATGCTCTCTTTTTCCTTATTTGCAGAAAGCAAATCTAAAAGGTCTGAGTATATCATTGGTCCTGTTAATGATGATTATGCCAAGTTTTTAAATCTTCAAGCTCAAAAAGGTTCAACCACCATTCCTACAACCTTTGAGTATATCATTGGTCCTGTTGATCCTGATTATGCCCAGTATTTAAAGCTTCAAGGTCCAAAAGGTTCAAATACCATTCCAACAAGCTCTCATTATATCATTGGTACTGCTGATTCTGTTTATAGCAAGCATTTAAAGCTTGAAGCTAACAAAGATTCAACCTCCACTCCTGCAAATAAGCCTTGAAGCTAGTCAATGAAAAGGAAACTTATAGCAGTTAATTATGGCAGTTCATGATAATAATGTGTTTTGATGGTATAACCAGTATCTCTTTTGTAATAAAGAACAGTTTTATGTTCCTTTATTATTGGTAATGAATATGCAGTTGTTCACTCTCATGTACTATTTTAGTTAATGTTGAGGCAACATGATCAAGATCTCCTAATGTTTTAATGATGACAAATAAACCTTCGGAACACATAAAATAACAAACGGTAGCAAAATTCTTCGGAGCCAAATAGCTGCTCCTGGCGCGCTGCCCGTGCTCTGACGCGCGGGTGACGCGCCAGGACACTGAGTGGTTCCGGGCGAATTTTATAAGTTGGCTTTCCCCTTACCAGACAAATGTAGATCTTTCATTGCAGGTATGAATATGATAAGTGCTTCATTAGGAACACTCGAAACGGGTTTTAGACTTAAAGGGATTTAAAATCATGACCTTTCATTTTTGACAAAACGCCAACTCATGTTTTCTAACTCCCGCCTCTAGCCAAGGCTTTTATAAACTTAGGGAGTTTATATATTTCATGTAACATCATGTGAAAGCATCCATATGCTCATATCTCGTGCTTACGTCTTCTCTAATCACGTAACGGGTTTACTCCCTTATTGGTCAAACGAGGCCAAAGGTCACTTTGCGTAAACGCATCCTTTCCCACTTGGGTTATGCTTTACATATGGGCAAAGCACTTGGCTTGTTTGTGCCAAGGTGTTAGTTGAGAACGTCAAGTCGTGGAAAGTCACGAGATAAGAAATTATGGATTCTCGACGTAGTGTTACTTGGGTATATAAGTAACTTATGAATTTCTCAACTTATAATCTTATTTGTCTAAACCTTTTTCTTAATGACAATAAGATTATCTTCTAAACTCTTCTTAATTACCTTCCCAAACCAAAACCACTAAACACCCAAAATATTTCTCAAAACCAAAACCACCAAACCACCCACAATATCTCACAAAACTAAAACCACCAATCCTCCCACAAGATCTCTCAAAACCACTCCCAAAATCCTCTTACAATATTCCTTACACATCTTACACACATCACTTTCCCAAACACCTTTTTCATTCAAATTTACACACACTACTCACAACAAAAAACACACTAGGTTCCCCATCACATCCATCTTACATATTCCCTTACACTTTCTTCAAAAGTGTACCCTTTGTCACCTACACCTTGATCCTAGCCATCCAATTCAAATTAAACTCATCTCAACCATCCATTCCCTTACAACATCACATCTCTTACACATCTCTTATATTCCTTACACATCTTCAATCTCAACCATTCAATTCAAATTAAACACATCTCAACCATCCATCCAATCTCCCCTCTATTTCAACACATGTGTTTAATCTCAACCATCCATTTCAAACCTAAACCATCTCAACCATTGATCCACACTTCCCCTCCAAGCAAAAAGGCTCATTTGATATCCACCATCTATTTCAAATCAAAACCAACTCAACCATTCAATCTCTTACAACACATCTCAACCATCAATTTCAAACCAAACCAATTTCAACCCTTCATCCACCCTTTCTCCCCAAGCAAAGGAATATACCTTTGGAATATTCCTTTCTTAACCCAACCATGGTTCACCTCTTCCAACCATGGTTAGTTCTCAACACTCCTCTTAACCCAACCTTGGTTACTCTAACTCAACCATGGTTATCTCTTAACCCTTAATCAACATCCACCCTTTCACCCCAAGGATGGAATATTCCCTTGGATATTCTCTTTTCACCCAACCATGGTTATCTTTCTTACTCAACCATGGATAACTTTTAACCCTATCCAACATCCACCCTTTCTCACCAAGGAAAGCATATTCCTTTGGTATATTCTCTTCTTAACTCAACCATGCTTTCTCTTCTAACCTAACCATGGTTTGCTCTAACCTAACTTCTCTCATACACTTCCTTTTCAAGCAAAGGAATATCCCATGACATATTATTTCTCTCTTTTCTATGCCATGAGAGGAATACCCAAACTATCCGTACCCAATTATCTTTTCTACTCTTATCTCTTTGATAATTGGTTTTACTTAAACACTTCACAAAACACTTTTTACAAATTGGCTATTTGAGTTGGTAAACCTTAGAATGATTAATGTTAAGGTTTAAATGTGTGAAATACAATTGGGGGTTTAACAAGGTTAGGTATTTAAAAGACCAACACCCAAAATTGGGAAAAATGCTACAGCAATCCTGACGCGCTGCCCGTGCGTCGACGCGCCGGCAACGCGCCAGTCTCGGTAAATTTTTCCCCAATTGGGTCTTGGCCTATAAATACCTCACCTTGGCTCTTGTATTCCTCACCCCTTGAAAAACATTCTTTCTCTCTAATTTCTTTCACTAATCTCTTTCTCTCTACCCTCTAAGTCTACATCTTGTGTTCTTAATCTATCACTTATTATCTTTGAAAAAACATATCTCTTGCAGGGGAAGAATCACAAGAACCTAATCCACTCTTGTGATTGTGTCGAGGGTCTTCTTATCTTTACCCTTTCTATTAAAATCGAGTCTCTAGGTTAGGTTAGGGGTTGATTCAATAATCAAACATTTATTCTTTCAATTTGGTTGTAAGGGAAGTCTTGTG
The DNA here is from genome assembly GCA_030686995.1 of Artemisia argyi. Lineage (NCBI taxonomy): Eukaryota > Viridiplantae > Streptophyta > Magnoliopsida > Asterales > Asteraceae > Artemisia > Artemisia argyi. Next base: position 182,116,720 of record CM060683.1, read on the forward strand.
TCTTGGTGACCATGCCTAGATCATTGGGGATCTAGTTGGGGTTTGATACTTCCGGTGGGAAGTCTTGGTAGTGGTCTTGGTGACCCTTAGGTGAAGTCGAATCACGAGATTCTTTTGGGTGGTTTCCGAGGGCGGAATACCGTGGGAGTAACTCCTTCTTTATGAGCATCAATATTAGGGAATATTGGTGGAGTGAATTGTAACGGTTTATAGTCCACCGAAAGGATTATACTAGTGTAATAGTATCAGTGTCGTGGATTCACAACTGGACGTACGGATGGTATAAACCCCCCATCCGGAACCAGTATATATCGTGGTGTCTTTTACTCGCTTTATATACTTTGGATTGTGATTGTGATAGTGGTTGTTCTTGTCTAGACCACTTGGTGTTCTTCTTGGCTTAAAGTTTTTAAACATCTAAAAAGCCGAAGAAACCGTATTCACCCCCCCCCTCTACGGTTCTACAATTGGTATCAAAGCCGGATACTCAAGTTTTCAAGCGTTAAAACCTTCCCGTGAAGGCGTTTTAAAGTGAAAACTTCTTTTTCAAAAATTTGAAACCCTACAATTAATTTTTGAAAAAGTTGAGTATTAGATCCATGGCTCAAGAGAATCTTATGTCATTGAGGGGTAACACAAGTGGTTATGGATACTCCAACAAGAAAGATCCGAAGACATTTTGTGATATCACATGGAGCGATAGTGATGAAGGTGATCATGAAGAAAGGAACGAATCACGTCTCATGGCATTCGGATCTCAAGAGGTACATCTAAAACCTTCTTACTCAATTAAAGATTTAAATATTCATGATTTACAAAATGATAATTTTAAACTCTATGAAATGAATAATAATAGGATTAAAGAGATAAAAGCTTTACTTAGAGAAAAACGTATTTTGCAACAAGAAACAAATAAACTTGCTAATAGAGCAAAGGAACTTGAACTTAAAGTTGAGACAATAAAAGTTGCAAAAACCAAAGAGGTGGTTGAATCTTGCTTAAGTTGTGAAAAGATTACACATGAGGTTGACTCTTTGGAAAACAACTTGTCTAACCTTCAAGATGAAGCTCTAAGTTTTTCAAAATTCAAAAAGAGTAGTGTCACTTTAGATAATATGTTAAGTCAACAAATATTGTCCAAAGATAATGAAGGTCTTGGAATTTCAAAAATTCATGAAACTACTCCAACGGGTCAAAGCAAACCAATCATGCTTGTAAAAGAAATTAAACATGTAAAGTCAAAATCCGTAATTCTTCAAGGTCATTCTTTAAACACTCGTGATACTCAAGCACCTATTACAAAACATGAAACCACGAAACAATTTTACAAACCGGTTTCAAGTAATGGACTTGGGAACACTAAAACTAGAGTCGACCAAAGACCACTTCTACCAACACCCAATTTGAGACCTTCAATTTCATACAACCAAAGATGTCCATTTCAAAACAAACCCAAGCGACCTTCATTTCAAAATAGAAAAAGTTCATTCAACAACCGGAGGTCTTCACATTATCAACCATATAACTCATCTCAAAGGAGAGACAACTCCTACCCAAACCAAAGATATTTTAGACCAAACATTTATCAAAATTTTAGACCAAGTTTTCAACACCAAAGTAATTTTCAAAATAATCATTGGTCTATGTTCTCAAGGTATGGTCTAGAAACACTTAGTGTCTTACTTCAAGACCCAAGGATGTTCAACTTGGGAATGTTTTATACTAACCACAATGGACCCAACAAACATTGGGGACCAAGTTTTTTTTGAGTTATATGTTTGTTAGGTATAGGCTTGGACCGATCTATTAGATCGTTAAAAGTGGTTGTTCCAAGCACATGACGTAGTAGAAGATTGTTTACTTCATAAGGAGCATGATGGTGTACATAAGTAAACTTTGAGGAAGGTCGCCGGTAGTCTAAACATCAATGGTGAATCTTTATCTCATGGTCATGAAACAAAAATCATCCATTAAAGTCGAGCTAAGTTTTCCCTTATGCTTATGAATCTTTATGTGCCTTAAATGTTAAGTTGTTAAAAATGCTATGTGTTTAGGAAATATAGTTATGTGCTTAAAACTTGCATAACTTGAACACATCATAATCTAAGTCTTAGATCTTTAAGAACATCTAAAAACAATCAACAACTAAACCCAAAAGAAGAAATTAAGTTTTAAAACTTGCTTTAGTATTTTGATCATAATTTCTTCATCCGAACTTCGATTTAGTTGATTCAAAAGGTCACGGAAAGAGAAAAAAAAGGAGATCTACATGATGGGAGTAAGTTGGAGTCTGTCCCTGGCGCGTTGACATGCGAGTGACGCGCCAGCCGCGGTAAAGTTTTGCAAAATTTTTGGAAAAATTTCATTTTGAGTCCATGAGTCTTAAAACTTGCTTTACACACTCCATTGGAACCCTATTAAGTCTTTCTAAACATAAAACAAGCTGAGAAATAATTAGAAATAGAAAAAAATCTTTCAAATTGAGGTGAGATGTCTAGTTGGTCATTTGTAAGGTCTTTTTGTGTGTTCTTAGAACCTTTGTGCTTATATGACTAGGACTTATGTGAAGGCATGGAAGGAAATACAAATAAATGTTTTCCGAGAAGAAAGATTTCTATCAATGCATTATTCAAACGATGATTGATGCTATCTTAAATTCTACATGTCCATACTATGTGCTATGAACAAGGAAGTTTGACGCAAAAGATCCTACTACACTTGTTAGGTTTTGAAGTCATTTGTGTCAAATTATCAAGACTGGATAAAATTTTGGATCACAACTCATACTTCTGTTGAAGAGTTTATATCTATTTCTACTTGTTCAATTTATGTGAAAATTGCATGCTATGTGCTTTTAGGGTAGAAATGAAAAGATAAACATCTATGCAAACATACAAACTATTCACATAGTTGAAGAGAATTCCCGTGGATTGAATTCGGTATGGTATTGCATTACAAACTAAAATACCCAATGAATAGACTTGATAAACTAAGTATTTCATCTGAAGTCTGAGAAACTTATGTTGTTAATACAAGTGACAAATAAGGATCATCAAAGTCGACATACTACACAACAAACTATAAATCGAAGATATCATGCATTGTACATTGAATTTCTATACATGTTTTGATGATTTATAGGATCTAGTTTGTGTATCTAATAATAAAATATACACTTGATTTCTATGCACAAACAACTACACTCTTGGGATGTTTTGCATGAAAATACTTGCACCGGGTACATGCATGATAAGATGTAGGATCTATATTGAGTAAAAATAGAATCATTTAAAATTCCAAAAGGATGATAAAGGATCTATACACAATCGAGTATAATGGGAACTATTATGCATGCATAATTCTAAGAACTTACTTGGGTTACTTGATCATCCAATTTCAACCAAAACCACCAACAAAGAATTGAGATTTTTGGAAAAGCAAGTTGTTTCAAATCAAGAGTAATATCAAACCAACAATAACACCATCAAACATCTAAAAGGAAATGTCACAAGCTTTATCTCACCAACTATTAAGAACATCATCCTAGCCTTCATATTGATAGTTGCATGACTTACTTGAGTGCTTTTTGTGATAGATGATTATATAACTACTAGTGATTGTTTGTATGTGATTATGTAACATTTGCTACTTATGATGGTATGCTTAGTAATATGTTATACTCACTTGTCGTAATGATTAATTGATGATAGGGTTGATACTATGCGGTTGCATGCTTACTTGTTAGTGTTATTAAGCAATGATATGAAAAGTATAAATGCATGAAAAACATGTTTTAAATACTTCTTGCTTATGTGCTTACCTACAAAGATATTTTCTACATGCTATATGCTTAGTAGTTTTATGATAAATGTGCTTATATGAGAAATATGTTTTGATGCTATTTGCTTACATATCTACTTGCCATGATTAATTGCTCTTTGAGTTTGATGTTATGTGATTATGTGCTTACATGCTGTAATGATTAAATGGTAATATAAAACATATGTTTGCATGTGGAACATGTTTTAATGCTATTCGCTTATATGCCTACTTGTCATGATAATCACTTGTTTGGGTTCAATTTGTTTGCATAATTAATCAGTGTATGATCAAGATAGTATATCATAAATTGGAAATACTTGGACATAATGCTTACTTGTAGTAAAGTCCAATTAATGATAAGGTGGATGATATGTGGTTATTTGCTCTCTTGTCTTTGTGATTAAACGTGTGTGCATGAGTAATATGTTTTAAATGCCTAATTGCCGTGATGCTAGTTGATTTTATGCATATTGCTAACATGCTAATTCTTTACATATTTGTTAAAGATAATGCTTGCTTGATATTTACCAAACTCTCAAAAATTTTGCTAAATTATGTGCTAAGAAATTATGTGAAAGACATGGTGTTAACCTTGAGAGGTTGTATTAATCTAAGGGGAAGGTAATTCAAAATGTCATTCACTCACTTAGGTATCTCCTTATGCCTTGACTTGTTACTAGGTAGTAACTTGTACTTAGATCTTACTTTGCACCCTTGAGAGTGTTTATATGTGAAACTATGTGCTCAAACTTGAATACGTGCTATGCTCACTTGTGTAAGTGATATGTTTATGCTTGCTTGATTAATCCGCTCTATGAACAACTATGCGGTAATGTTATGAATGTGTTTATCAACATTTGGAATATAAAGATTTGAATATGTATTATATGCATAGGTTATGATGTATTGTGCATAAATAGATGTGATGTTATACTTAAACTAACCCACGTTGCAAGTTTCCAAATGGTAACCTAACCCATTTTGGACTTCCACATGTGAGGATTTCTTGTTTGTTGCATGTTGTGATTTCTATGAGTAGCTAGGCCACCGCAAAGGTGAGGCTCTTGACCCATGGATCCCCGCCTTGCAACAAGGGGGAGCAATGATCTAGGGGGAGCTATGTTCAAGGGGGAGCACGTTCGGGTGCTATTGGAACAAGCTACTTTCCCATTCAATGGAAGTCCCACCTTTTTTATTCGACAAAAGGGGGAGAAAGAAAGCAAGAGCGTGAAGACCATTCAAGAAATGTTAAAAGCTTCACCAAATTACAAGGCAAAGGTCAAGACGCAAGCTACACCAAAGGCGCGCTTTGTCTTCGCTACATTTTGTAATTTTATTTGCTTTCGGATTTTATTTGTCATCATCAAAAAGGGGGAGATTGTTGAGGCAACATGATCAAGATCTCCTAATGTTTTAATGATGACAAATAAACCTTCGGAACACATAAAATAACAAACGGAAGCAAAATTCTCCGGAGCCAAATAGCTGCTCCTGGCGCGCTGCCCGCGCGCTGACGCGCGGGTGACGCGCCAGGACACTGAGTGGTTCCGGGCGAATTTTATAAGTCGGCTTTCCACTTACCCGACAAATGTGGATCTTTCATTGCAGGTATGAATATGATAAGTGCTTCATTAGGAACACTCGAAACGGGTTTTAGACTTAGAGGGATTTAAAATCATGACCTTTCATTTTTGACAAAACGCCAACTCATGTTTTCTAACTCCCGCCTCTAGACAAGGCTTTTATAAACTTAGGGAGTTTATATATTTCATGTAACATCATGTGAAAGCATCCATATGCTCATATCCCGTGCTTACGTCTTCTCTAATCACGTAACAGGCTTGTTTGTGCCAAGGTGTTAGTTGAGAACGTCAAGTCGTGGAAAGTCACGCGATATGAAATTATGGATTCTCGACGTAGTGTTACTTGGGTATATAAGTAACTTATGAATTTCTCAACTTATAATCTTATTTGTCTAAACCTTTTTCTTAATGACAATAAGATTATCTTCTAAACTCTTCTTAATTACCTTCCCAAACCAAAACCACTAAACACCCACAATAATTCTCAAAACCAAAACCACCAAACCACCCACAATATATCACAAAACCAAAACCACCAATCCTCCCACAATATCTCTCAAAACCACTCCCAACATCCTCTTACAATATTCCTTATACATCTTACACACATCACTTTCCCAAACACCTTTTTCATTCAAATTTACACACACTACTCACAACAAAAAACACACTAGGTTCCCCATCACATCCATCTTACATATTCCCTTACACTTTCTTCAAAAGTGTACCCTTTGTCCCCTACACCTTGATCCTAGCCATCCAATTCAAATTAAACTCATCTCAACCATCCATTCCCTTACAATATCACATCTCTTACACATCTCTTATATTCCTTACACATCTTCAATCTCAACCATTCAATTCAAATTAAACACATCTCAACCATCCATCCAATCTCCCCTCTATTTCAACACATGTGTTTAATCTCAACCATCCATTTCAAACCTAAACCATCTCAACCATTGATCCACACTTCCCCTCCAAGCAAAAAGGCTCCTTTGATCTCTACCATCTATTTCAAATCAAAACCATCTCAACCATTCAATCTCTTACAACACATCTCAACCATCTATTTCAAACCAAACCAATTTCAACCCTTCATCCACCCTTTCTCCCCAAGCAAAGGAATATACCTTTGGAATATTCCTTTCTTAACCCAACCATGGTTCACCTCTTCCAACCATGGTTAGTTCTCAACACTCCTCTTAACCCAACCTTGGTTACTCTAACTCAACCATGGTTATCTCTTAACCCTTAATCAACATCCACCCTTTCACCCCAAGGATGGAATATTCCCTTGGAAATTCTCTTTTCACCCAACCATGGTTATCTTTCTTACTCAACCATGGTTAACTTTTAACCCTATCCAACATCCACCCTTTCTCACCAAGGAAAGCATATTCCTTTGGTATATTCTCTTCTTAACTCAACCATGCTTTCTCTTCTAACCTAACCATGGTTTGCTCTAACCTAACTTCTCTCATACACTTCCTTTTCAAGCAAAGGAATATCCCATGGCATATTCTTTCTCTCTTTTTTATGCCATGAGAGGAATACCCAAACTACCCCTACCCAATTATCTTTTCTACTCTTATCTCTTTGATAATTGGTTTTACTTAAACACTTCACAAAACACTTTTTACAAATTGGCTATTTGAGTTGGTAAACCTTAGAATGATTAATGTTAAGGTTTAAATGTGTGAAATACAATTGGGGGTTTAACAAGGTTAGGTATTTAAAAGACCAACACCCAAAATTGGGAAAAATGCTACAGCAATCCTGACGCGCTGCCCGTGCGTCGACACGCCGGCAACGCGCCAGTCTCGGTAAATTTTTCCCCAATTGGGTCTTGGCCTATAAATACCCCACCTTGGCTCTTGTATTCCTCACCCCTTGAAAAACATTCTTTCTCTCTAATTTCTTTCACTAATCTCTTTCTCTCTACCCTCTAAGTCTACATCTTGTGTTCTTAATCTATCACTTATTATCTTTGAAAGAACATATCTCTTGCAAGGGAAGAATCACAAGAACCTAATCCATTCTTGTGATTGTGTCGAGGGTCTTCTTATCTTTACCCTTTATATTAAAATCGAGTCTCTAGGTTATGTTAGGGCCTGATTCAATAATCAAACCTTTATTCTTTCAATTTGGTTGTAAGGGAAGTCTTGTGTCTTGGTGACCAAGCCTAGATCATTGGGGATCTAGTTGGGGTTTGATACTTCCGGTGGGAAGTCTTGGTAGTGGTCTTGGTGACCCTTAGGTGAAGTCGAATCACGAGATTCTTTTGGGTGGTTTCCGAGGGCGGAATACCGTGGGAGTAACTCCTTCTTTGTGAGCATCAATATTAGGGAATATTGGTGGAGTGAATTGTAACGGTTTATAGTCCACCGAAAGGATTATACTAGTGTAATAGTATCGGTGTCGTGGATTCGCAACTGGACGTATGGATGGTATAAACCCCCCATCCGGAACCAGTATATATCGTGGTGTCTTTTACTCGCTTTATATACTTTGGATTGTGATTGTGATAGTGGTTGTTCTTGTCTAGACCACTTGGTGTTCTTCTTGGCTTAAAGTTTTTAAACATCTAAAAAGCCGAAGAAACCGTATTCACCCCCCCCCCCTCTACGGTTCTACAGTTAATATTTTCAAAAAAAGGTTTATGGCACCATATGCAAATATTTACCATTAAATGAAAGACAACACTTTTTATTTAACAAATAAATACAACTCATAGGTACATTCCCAAACAAAATGGAAATATAAATGTGTTCATTTTTCCAATAAATAATGGGGAACTGTTTACACTATTTGACTACAAATGTACATTCTAATCTACTGTTTGACTTAATGTAAGTCAACACTTTATATTCAATCTAAATACACTTCAAAGTTACATTTCCAAACAACAATTTGACCAAAATTGGTACGAATCACAGAGGTTTACAAGTGAATAATCAAAATGGTTCAGTTAGTTGACTTATTAAGTCAAACTACAGCCTTATGGTTTGTTGACTTCCCTAAGTCAAACTACAGCCTTATAGTTTGTTAACTTCCCTAAGTCAATCATATTATGCATTGAACAAGCAAACAAAATACTTCACAATAACAAGCCACATTCACTTGATCATAAACCATTACGATTTAGCCATTATTCAAATAAGAAATTTCATTGACCATTAACAACCATATAACCATTACAAATGACTGCTTCACCACCCAACTACCATCATCTACTCGAAAATACTAAAACCATTCACCCACCACCATCAAAAACTAACAACTACAACTACACAAAGAGACTTGATGGTGTATTGGTTAACACATGTCAAGCAGTTAAATAAACATACAATGCAAACAAAACCCAACTGATGATGATATACTTCTTGTACTTGGACCGTTGTTCTTCAAGCTCTTCAACAACACCTCGTAGAGCATTAATCCTCCTCAAGAAACCAGGGATAATGTCTACTGACCTTGGGCACATCGGAGGATCCAACCAATCTAGAAAAAGACAGTTTGAGCCCTGAAACAACACAGTGTGTAACTAAGCAACACATTTTTTTTAAATAAACAACACAATGACCAAACTTACAATTGTCGGAAAGCCAAAGAAACGGCGACCTGGATTCCTGTTTGTCCAAGAAGTCTTGACAACAGCGGGTTTACCACATGTGCAGACCACCACCGTTGCTCTGTTTTTCTTTTGGGAAGATGTGTGTTTTACATACTTATGATATGCACAATGGTCGGGTATTTACATGGTTCAGTTCTGGCCAACGGTCGAATTTTTACACAACTCGCATCGTTTTTGTTAATGACGAAACATGCAAAGCGTTTGCTACAATATACAAACGGCATTGTGGACGAACGGTGAGAATATGAAATAGGTGAAAAGATGAAAAAACCCAACCTTGCCGCATCAGATAACGGACGGACGTAACGTCCGTCTGCCAAAACGCGCTCCCAGGGACCAACCGAGCCGTCGTTTGACAAGTTCAGGGACGAAAATGACAAAAAAAAATTAGTTTAGGGACGAACCACGAGAATCGCGACAAGTTTAGGGACGAACGGTGAAATATTGTCTTTCATAAAACTTAAGGTGGACTATTTTGGCAGAGCAACTTATTATGTTTTCAAGCACGAATGATTCATCCGCTTTTTTAGATTTCTTTTGCAAATTTGAGCCTCCTCGAATGAGGCATTTTTTAATATCTATGATTTTGCCAATATACATATGTGGCATTGTACTTACAGATATACGGTTCATGACTACTTATATTTTGTAAATACGCTTGCGCTTGAGAATTTTCTTATCGTTTAAGATGTAACCAATAACTCTCTTCGATGTAACTTTTCGATTGTCTTTAAAGGTTTTGAGAACTACGGTCCATGAGTGCTTATATTTTGTGTTTATATTCTTCAAATGTCCAAGATGTAGCATATAACCTCAGTATCATCTTTTGCGATTTTATATATTCTGTTTATATTCTTCAATTTTTTGAAGGAAAATGATGTGAGGATACGAATTCACAATTTATTTGATTCTATACATATTACACATACCTATATGTATATATCATACTACAAATATTGCATTTAGCATCATCTCTTCTAAATTTTTTTCAGAGAAAATAATTAAAAAATGGGACCACTGACCAGCCGAGGCTTGAGCCACTGCGAAGCGAACCTGGTCTTAATTTAGAAAATATTTAATCTTCCAACTCATAAAATACTATTGTATACAAATGCTCCACCGCAACACTCGGTTAAAATCATCGTTTATTACATTTTTTACACCATCAACTTTCATTACAAATGACATAACCTATCGAATAATTTCTACCATTATCCCATTTCTTGTCATATATGAAATTCACAACACATTTTATAAATATCCATGTGGTTATGTATTACTTTATATTACTCAAAATCACTTCAAACATGACATCTGATTCTAGCCAAAATATTCCTGCTGCTTATTTCTCAACAATTAGTAAATGATTATGACTAGCCATAGCTACGTGATCAGTTGAAGACCTTTTTTAATCACCGATCACCTTATGACTGTGATGAGCCATTGGTTCCCAAAATCCTTCTGAAAATACCATCTGTTCTTCATTCAGATAATAAAAAACCGTTTAATGAAAATTCAGGAATAGGAATCTAGTGTGAGGTTATCCATTGCAACTCCACATGAAGCTGACCATTTGTAGAATCGATAAGGTTGTAGAGTTTGTCGATATGGCCATCGGTCACAACATCAGTAAGGTTTATATCTACATACCCCAGAGATTCCTAGTGAAACAAATGATACATTCATGTTAGAAACCGTAATTAAATCTTGTAGTGAAGGTTAAGGATAAGTTGTACCTCTGGAAAAACTTGACCCGTCCAAGAAGTACTAATGACTTCCATAAGCAATATTTGGTTAATAGGTGGCTTTTCTAAGCTGAACACAAATACGGATCCCCATTCTGGAGACTGGTTATTCTTCTCAGACTGAAAAAGTAGTCCCAAACAAAAAATAGAAGTTAAGAAACGCAGCTATAGAAACAAATGATATAACCACTAAAATTCATACCAATTCTAAAACAAACCTCCGTTTTTCTTTCTTCACCACGGAAAAGCACACGAACTAAGAGTTTCGTGTGATTTTTTACTTTAAAATTTCCACCTTTGTGGATTATAACCTTGAGTGCACCTTCAACATAAAGACCGGCAGGGATTTGGTGAAGTGGGAATGGTTTGTACACCAATTTGATCAAGACTGTCCCAGGCAACTCCTTCACATATCTGCCGTTGAACAAAAGGAGATCAACAACTATAGTCATTGACTCTTCAGGTGTAATATCTTTCAATCGAACAATATTCTTCCCTAGACATTCATGATGACGCTCCTCCGTCTACAAAATAAATATATGCTATCATTACCTTGGATTCTAAAAATCAATACCCTTGTTGTTCGAGAATAACCATCATGGTCCGTTATGGTCTTATGAAAGTATACTATCATGTCCCTAAATTGTACCTTTTCCCCGTTGTGAACGAAGATTTCAAGAGATTCTTCATCAACATGTTTAACAGCTAGATTGAATTCTTCATTCCATTTAGGATTCAAGTTATTACGTTTTACAGTCGTTTTCTTGAATGATGGCCAACCTTCAGTTACTCTCAATATGACGTAAGGGTCACAAGCACCCGAACTACTTTTAGTCATAAGATCCATTGCTCTAAGAACTTTCACATTCAGGATTCCCTGCTTCATTGTTCTGCATGTTAATTTGATATGTTTATACTTCATTCCAAATTTATTTATGTATACTAAAGAAAATAATAGAGACGAATAATTACTTTATAGGATCCAATTCTGGTTCCTCAAATATATCAGGTGATATATCTCTCTCTTCAACCTATAGTAAAAACGAATGTTAGCAAGGGGATCTAACAAAGTGTTGCACAGAAAGGCCAAACCAATAAACCATGGAGCACCGAGAACAGAGAATACTTTTTAACACTGGCGTAGCTAGGAATTCTTTTCAAGGGGGGTCAAAAAATTTTAAAAGACACAGGAAAGTTAGAAAGGAACACAAAAGATTATGTAAAAAGTTGCAACATATTTGATCATTTAGTGCTTTAGTTGCACACGACACTCATTCGCATTATTAAAATCATTTAAAAATGAATCTAAACCAAAAGTCTTAGCTATAGGACTTAATATGGAGTGATGGATGGATCAGTTGTGGGATTAAGTACATGGACTAATAGAGAGATATCAAGTTGTGGGATTAAGTAAATTGGGCTTTGCACTACAACACGTTTTCATAACCAATCAAGGCGAAGTGACATAACATATCCATAAATTTATTTTCAGATCAGAATTACCAGTATTAGTCTTGAAGAATATAAAGCATACAACTTTAGAATAACCTCACTGCATACATTTTTGAGATCTAGAGAACCCTAAATGCATGTTCTTTAAACTATTGTTATAAACGGTGAGAATATTGGTACTCTACAAAACTAAACACATCTTAGATATGTATATATATTTTTTAAAATCATAGACTTACAACACATCCGTTATAGATCCTAATATTCCTTTAATACAATATTTTCTCATCGTCGTACAAATTCAAATTCCCTCACATTATGCATTGAAATCGAGACACAACGCAATTAAAAGCATGTGCGTCCATACACCCACAGTTTTACACCCTTATTATTTTGTTGCTGTTAATCAGAGCTGACTAAAACAATTCAATACCAGCGTATGCGTTTCATAATAAAAACAAAACAAAAGGAAAAAAGAAAAGAGAAATCTGCAAAATTGGGAAATTCAGATTTGGAGTTTTAAACGCGGGAAATTCAGTCCAAGTAGTGGGACAGGCCTATGAATATTTGGAAGGAGTTGCGCAATAATTTTTTCATCATACGTACTATAGTTGCTCCATCAAGAAATTCTGGCTAAACAAAAGTTGCACCATAAAGAAAGAAGGTAGAAAAAATATATATATTTTTTTTAATCAGAAAACACGTATAAGATAACACTTTTATACAATAAATTATACTTCAGACCTAAAATCGGGTGGAGTCCATTTCACACCAATCACCATTTGGATAGGCGGTTTGTCACCACATGCATAATGCATTTAAAGTTTGCCCACAACTTTATAGGGAGAAAAAAATCATAATCGGTTTTAGTTAGGAGTTTAGATTGTCATGGGGATCCTATAACTCTAGGGAAGGAAGCAAGCAATTGACCAGCAACAAGGTTAAATTTCAATGTAAGATTATTAATTCAGCCAAAAGAAATGAAACTTGCCTGGCTTTTAAGTGCAATTTCAAGTGATTTCACAATCTCGGTCATTAAAGGACGTTCCTCGCGGTCTCTTTTCACACAGTTGTAAGCAGTTGTTGCAAACACCTTAAGAGAATCAGGATATATTTCATCCTTTATATTAGCATAAATAATATCATTTATTGTCTTTTCTTCATAGGACTGCCGCGCCAATCCTACAAATGACCGATGCTTGTCTTTTTTGTCCATACACAACCTCCCACACAATATTTCAAATAACACGACGCCGAAGGAGTAAACATCCGACTCCTTTGTTAAAAACCCCGTCTCTGCATATAGCGGATCACAATAACCAAGCGTGCCAACAGCGTGGGAGACAAGAAATGTGATCTGTTGATTAGCTGGACCAAATTTGGAAAGGCCAAAATCTGAGATCTTGGCATCCCAGTTTTCATCTAATAAGATATTGGAACTTTTAATATCGCGGTGTAACACTCTTTGTTGTGTTCCAGTTGCATCATGAAGGCATGCCAGTCCGCGAGCCGCCCCTATGCATATCTCTAGGCGTCGAACCCATGTTAGTTCACTGCTCTTGAGATACTGGTCCAGACTTTTCTTAGGTAGATACTCATACATGAGGATCTTCTCGCCACAATCGTCACAATACCCTAAGAGAGAGACAATATTTTTATGTTTGTAAAGAGAAAGCATCATGATCTCCTTCCAAAACTCGGGATCCCCTTCCCAAATTCACGATCTAAACGCTTCAAAGCGACTAGCATCTTCACTTCAGAATGGAAGATTTCTCCCTTGTACACTTTCCCGAATCCTCCTCTACCGATGCAGTTTTCGTCCGCGAAGTTGTTTGTTGCTGAATTTATATCTTCTAGTGGTATTTTTAGGTGTTCAAATGGTTTCATGTGAGACATTGTTTTGATGGTGAAACAAAAGTAGGAAAATACTAGTAATAACTAATAAGAGCACCAAAGACTTGCAATGGCCAGTGGGAGACTTTATTGGTCAATGGCAAGTAGGAGACTTTATTGGTCAATGGCCAGTGGGAGACTTTATCTCCCTCACACATACACGACATCATAAATGACACGAACCCGACACGAAGTTAAACAAGTTTGGGTTGATGATAAACAAGTTTGGGTAAAAAATAGGACAACCCGTCTAACCCGTTTAATAAACATGTCGTGTTTGGGTTGAGTAAGTATTAAAGAGGTCAACACGTGAACCCGTTTAAGTATAAAAGACTTTAAAAATAAATATATAACTTGGATTTTATGTTAGATTTGGATTAAATGTATTTTTTTATGTATTTAATATAAGTGAACTACGATTATAACTCACATATTATTGAAATTGTGGTATAGTTATTTGTATATTATTTAAAGTAGTTAAATCGATTAACCACCAACCTTATTTACCGCTTGACCTATTTACTTAAATAGGTTAAATGAGTCACAAACGGGTTGCACATGTTATGCAGGTTTGGGTTAGGGTTGAATTTCTTAACACGATTAATAAAGGGGTCATGTTTGGGTTGAGGTTATAATGATCCGCCAACACGCGAACCCGAATATGTCAACCCGAACACGACTCGATTACCACCCCTACACAATACACTAGCCACCGGGGCCACAAATCAAAACCAATTAGAAATTGTATTCCGTTATTTTAAACGAAATTAGCCCAACTGGCCTTGGTATTAGACAAAAACTTCTATTTTTCATAGCTGTTACACGACAAAATGTCATTAAATATAAACTTTTAATATTACTTTTTAAAAATTGTGAGGAAAAAGATCAAAATTTTGAAATTTAATGACACTGTTTATAAATAAAATACTCCGTATATTACAAAAGACAAAAACTCATTACAACAAATGGTTTAATTTTGCACACTGATTAGAGCATAGCTCCATGTTTTCAAGTGTGGCAAAATTATAAGTACACGCATGAAAGTAGCATGTCAAAATTGGGCGTCACAAATTGCTTTACCCAATTGAGCGTGGAGAATGTAGTAAATAGCGACACTTAAGAGGGTGGGGAATAGGATCAAGTAGTCCACGCTTAGCATGGTGGAAAACTTTCAAATGGTGCACACCCTAAAAAGCGTGGCAAAATTTGAAACTACACGCTTTTAAATGTCACAAAGTCACAAAATAGTGGAAAAGTTTCAAAGGAGCACACACTAAAAAGCGTGGCAAAATTTGGAAAGTACACACTTTTAAATGTCACTGTCTTGATAATTTTACATTAATATATATATATATATATATATATATATATATATATATATATATATATATATATATATATATATATATATATATATGCACAAATTCAAAAAAATACAATTCTGCATATTCTGCTTCATGAACACATACAAAATGTAGCATATCATACTACACAAATTCTGCTTCATGAACACATACAAATTCTGCACAAATTCACAAATTCAAATCTGTAGCATATCATACTACACATACAAAAGATTTCATAATATAAAATATTTCAAATCTGTAGCAAGCTTCGTCAATCTTACGTCTTCAAAAAATCTGCTAGCTTCGTCAATCTTACGTCTTCAAGTCTCCATTGCAAGCTTTGATCTTTATTCTTCAAAAACCTCCTAAATGATGGAAAAGAAAAAAATTATTGAGGTACAATGAATCATCTAGTCATTTTGTTTGAGGTACAACTCCATTAATTATGTGATAGGGATACGCCAAGTTCTATATGAACCAACTAATTTGGCTAGAGTTTGGTTTTGCTAGCTAGCAATAAATCCTTGATGCGTGGGAATTGCACCAAGTTTTACTTCTCAAGGGATCTCGAGAAGCTTACAACCCCCACCAGGCAGTGTACTTGATCGATGTAGTATAGTATAATGACAAGTACCGGGGGATTGATTGTTCAGCTAGGAATAGTATCGCTAGGCTTAGAAAACCTAAAAACTAGGTCTAGAGATGAGGGATGATTCTTTTTGTGTTTTTTATATTTTTATAAAAGCAAGTAAAAATCTCGGTTTTGAAGGAGTTGGGCAGAATTAGTTGCTAGTCAACTAACCCAATAACTAAGATGCAATCAAAATAAAATACTAAAAAATAAACTAAATTAACCTAGAGTTGTGAGCAATATGTGGGAGAATTGTGTTTACTTAGATTTCACTACTCCCTAGACATCTTTTACATGTTAATTACTTGTTATAATTGCGTGGATGACGGATTGTATTCCTTAATACCATTCATGGGGTGGCGTACTTACTTCCCCAATCCTATAAGCGCCTACTTCACTCCTATGTCGAGCCGGCTAAGAAGCTCCTAACATGGGATCACTAGAATTTGCTTATGCATTAAATACAACCAATAAAACCTAGTACACATCGGTTCATGTTTCCTAAGACGTTCAAGCATGTTACACAATGGATGTCTGCCAGTTTTCTTAAGCCTAACATTGAAATCATTCATCCAATACAACCATAAACAAGTAATCAACACATAATTAACATCTAGGTTTTATTATATCTAAGCAAACACAAGATAAATCTAGCCTAGCATGTTGAAATCAAGACAAGCACAAGATATAGACAACCAACACATAGACATATTGATTGAATTAAGAGAAGACTTATCTCAATTGAACATGAAAGGATTCAAGGGGTGAAAACCCTTGAATATACTGTAAAAAACGGCCTAGGGTTTACAAGGTTCGACCCTAGTTTTCTCCACACAAGTTCCTCTTTTCAATGAATGAAAAATAGAAGACTATATATAGATTTTGATAGGTGACGGCGTCAAGAACAAAAGTCTGACGTCGTCATCTCGCCGCCAAATAGTGCCTCGGACTGCCTAGATCTGGGTCTGACGCCGTCATGTGTACTTCATCTCCAGGCCGTCACCAAAATTACTCTTGACGCCCTTCTTGTGACGCCGTCAGGTTTGTACTGGGCCGTCACCACTTTTACTCTTGACGCCGTCAAGATTCTCTTCTTGATGCCGTCAGGTACTGTTCTCAGCATGGAAAATTAAGTCTTTGGCGTTTTCTTCACTTTTATGCTCCAAAAACGTCCGAATTGCTTCCTTTTCCAGAAGTCACTCCCAAAGTACCTAAAATCACAAAAGGAACGATTTAGGACAATATTTGATCAAATAAATTCAATTCCGAGCTTAAATGACCCCCTAAAAGTGGTTCATTTTTCTCCTCATCATATACCCTTACACTTGAGATTTGCTTGTCCTCAACCAAATGCGCTTTTATTCTAGTCAAAATACAAGTTAGGGGTCATTTAATACTAATATAAAAGTAATTACAACAAATAATCATTCCACTAAAGACCAAAGACAAGCACGGAGGTCATACACTAGCACCTCACAAATAGTGTTTAGATACTCACATCTCTCGGGTGTAATAAAGTAATGTCACAAAGTGGAAATGGGAAACATCTCTCACTACCTGTCATAGCAAAATAGATTACCATAGGCTTGGGAAAGGATCAAACCTCCACCACATGGCGTAAGCACCTAGGATAAACTATCAAAGATGTCTTTTTAAAGGGTTGTAACGTTTGGTGTAGGGATATGGAATACACGGTTTTGTTGGATATAGGCAGTCTTTACTGGTGGCGAGTTAACAATCTTTGTTAATTACATGTACAATATAGCGTTGCTAAGCCAAGACTAGACTCGACTTAAGCTAATAAATGAAAAATAACAAAAACATAAAATGAACATAGAGTGAAACGGGATGGTAGTCCGTATGTTTTTTTATTTATTTATTTTTTTTTTTTCTTTTCTTTTTCTATTTTTTTCGATTTTTTTTTTCTTTTTATTATTATTATTATTATTTTTTTTTCATACACTTTTACCCTACCATCGAAAATAATACATCATAGGGAATGAAAATTCCCCTTACACTTGAATTTTTACATATTTTACAATAAACTAATCTAATGACTCGAATTAAGAAAATCAAAACACTAGGAGTACTTTTAAGATTAATATACATATGAGGATAATAAATGATGTTCTTCCCCCTTACTCCATAACATAAGTACTTTACCCATGAGTCCCAATCGTCCCAAAACAATATGTACAAGGATATGACTCGACTTAGCAACCATGTAATCAATTAGATAGTTAACTTAGGGTTTAAACATATAACAATAATGCACTAAAGATGAGTGCATACACGGAAGGCTAAGGCGATTTGGGTGTACATTTAAGTGGGGTGTAACAAATTCTTCCTTTAAGTAAGATGCTTAAAGTTAGAAACGAAAAGATAGGCTCGGAGGGGTGTACTAGGGGTTTCGTGTACTAAAAATGAGTACAACGCTAAGGGTGTGGGAAAATTAATTGACTTAACTAGCCAAGTAATATGACTTAAATGGTCAAGAAATTATGATACGGGTTTAACACAAGGGTGATCCTAATGCCTCTTATCATGTAGTAAATCCTACTACACGAATGTAGTCTCACTAGCGGTCTCGGGATGCATTACTAACGCAAGTTCTAGAATCTAAAATGCTACCGGTACACACATAAGCACTAATAATGAGTGCTTCTCCTATCAAATCTAAAGGCGAACCTCACATATTTGGGTGGAAAATTTTTTAAGTGGTACGGTTTTGTGCTAGTCATACAACCTCCTATCCATGAGACGCTTGCTAAGGCTAAAGTTTCACTCCTAAATGTTGTAAAAAATTTTAAATTTGGCGCTAAAATTACACTAACAAGTATTTCTCCTAGTTTTATTACACATCTACCGTCAAACAAAACAAACTCGAGCGAAAGTGTATCTGTAAGGTATCATCATTTTACCCTCCCCTTACACTTAGGATGAACATTGTCCCCAATGTTCAAGTAAAGAATGTAAAAGTTAAATAAGTAAAACGAATGAAATCAAATACTCCCCTGATTCGCTCGGTATGGATAATAAGGTGGCCAGGTTAGATCTTCCTCCAAGAAAATGAACAATCAAAGCTTCCCTTCCCGAATATAAATCATCTTCTTGTCATACATAACCTGTATAACCTGAGAAAACAGACAAGGCAACCTCGCGTAAAATCGGCAGCAATCTATATTATTCTAATAAATCCTAGAAAACAAAATAAGATATAATGCTTGTGGAATAATGTTTGCAGATTTCCTGGCGATTATAAAACTAACGATTCAACAAAAACTTTAAAATTCCGTTAGAAAAACAAAACTGATAAAATTTCCAGATTTTTACACGTGACGCCGTCAAGAGTAAACTCTTGACGCCGTCAGACATGATCTGCAGAAATTCTTATGTTAAGTTTCCGGAAAATTTCTGGAAAAACTTTCGTCCTACTTCCTGGAAAATCCTGCAAAACATCATTATGACTCGATACAAGCATTTGACTCTAACAAATACGAATATACATGTTCACTTAATATTGTGGAGAATCACGATCAAGTTTGTTTCTTAAAAACATATTTAGGGTTTCCCCTTACACTTATCTTTTGCAAAATACCTTTGGATGAAGTTAAGACTAAGCCAAACAACAAAATAAAGTATTTTCACCATTTTAGTTTTGAAACATGATCTACCAACAATAAAAATGAAACATGCATACGGAAAAAAATAACAAACAAACAAAAATAAAAATCACACAAAACATGGGTTGCCTCCCAAGAAGCGCTTTTCTTTATTTACGAGTCTTGTAGCTAGACTCAAGGTCATTAGTTACTACGTGACCTCATCATCAAACGTTACATCCTCCTCACTAATCATTTCATTACCATTTTCTTGATAATGTTTTACACGTTGTATGTTGACAGTAAATTCTTTACCTTCATCTTCTAGTAATACAACAACTCCATTTTTAGATGAACTTTTTACCGTAAACGGTCCATACCATCTAGACTTGAGTTTCCCGGGAAATAACCTCAACCGAGAATTGTACAATAGGACTTTGTCCCCTTCTGTAAATTCCTTGGGTTTCTTAATTCTTTGGTCATGCCATCTTTTTGCCCTTTCTTTATACGTAATGGAGGACTCATAAGCTTCTA
Organism: Artemisia argyi; assembly: GCA_030686995.1. Lineage (NCBI taxonomy): Eukaryota > Viridiplantae > Streptophyta > Magnoliopsida > Asterales > Asteraceae > Artemisia > Artemisia argyi. The sequence continues at coordinate 182,136,965 of CM060683.1, forward strand.
ATCTAAGCTCATCAAGCTCATGTAATTGCAAGAACCTATTGGTTCCGGCAATTGTATAATCTAAATTACATGCCTTAAGCGCCCAATAAGCTTTATGTTCTAATTCCACCGGCAGGTGACACGCCTTACCATACACCATGCGAAACGGGGTCGTTCCAATAGGTGTTTTGTAGGCGGTTCGGAATGCCCATAAGGCCTCGTCGAGTTTAAATGACCAGTCTTTTCTACCCATTTTGAAACATAATCGATGGCAACTAAAATGTATTCATTCCCTCCCGAAGAAGGAAAGGGTCCCATGAAGTCAATTCCCCAGACATCGAAAACCTCACATACTTGTATAAAATTCTGAGGTGCTTCATCCCTATGTGATATGTTCCCAGCCCGTTGACAAGCATCGCATGCTTGTATCATTTCCTTGACATCAGGGAAAATTATGGGCCAATAGAATCCCGCGTCGAAAATCTTTCGGGCGGTAGTGCTTATTCCATGATGCCCTCCAGAGGGACCAGAGTGACATTCCCTCATAATCTTTACTGCCTCATTTTCCGAAACACAACGTCTGATTATTTGGTCAGGACACCTCCGGAATAGAAATGGTTCATCCCAGAAGTAGTATTTTAACTGAGAGAAGAACCTTTTCCTCCCGTATCTAGTCAGGTGTTCTGGGACGATTCTGCTTGCTAGATAGTTATCAAAATCGGCGTACCAAGGCTCCGAATCAGTCATTGACATGAGTTATTCATCAGGAAATGAATCCCGAATCTCACTTCTATCATGCTCATTCAAGGGATTTTCAAGACGAGATAGATGATCTGTGATGCGTGGGAATCGCACCTTGCTTTACCTCTCGAGGGATCTCGAGAAGCTTACAACCCCCACCAGGCAGTGTACCTGATCGTTGTAGTATAGTATAGTGACAAGTACCGGGGGATTGATCGTTCAGCTTAGGAATAGTGTCGCTAGGATTAGAAAACCTAATTAATAGTCCTAAAGGTGAGGGATGATTATTTTTGTATTTTTATATTTTATAAAAGCAAGTAAAATCTCGGGTTTTGGAAGAGTGGGCGGAATTAGTTGCTAATCAACTAACCCAAAGCTATTATATAATTAAAATAAAATAATGAAAATGAAATTAAACTAAATTAAACTAAGGTTGTGAGCAGTAATTGGAGAAATTGTGTTTACTTAGACTTCACTACTCCCTAGATATCTTTTACATGTTAATTACTTGTTACACTTGTATGGATGACGGATTGTATTCCTTAATACCATTCGTGGGGTGGCATACGTAACTCCCCAACTCTATGAGCTCTTATCTCCTCCTACACCATGACCCAACACAACTATAGGGATTGTAAACAGTGGCTCATGCATTAAATACAACCATTAAAGACCTAGTACGCCTCGGTTCATGTTTCTTAAGACGTTTAAGCATGTTACCATTTGGAGATCTGCCAGTTTTCTTAAGCCTAACATATAATATCATTCATCCAAAACAAGAATAGAAAAGTAATCAACACATAATCAACATCTAGGTTTCATTAGATCTAAGCAAACACAAAAGAGATCTAGCCTAGCATAATAGAATTGAGACAAGAACAAGATATAAACAACCAACACATAGACATATTGATTGAATTGAAAGTACACTTATCTCAATTACAATGCAAGGTCTCAAGGGTTTGGAACCCTTGAAAAACCTGTAAAAGAGGCACCAAAATCGTCTTTAGGGTTTCACCAAAACTTCTCCTTCTTTAATGAAAAAAACTAGAAAACTATATATAGGAAAAACAGGCTGACGGCATCAAGAGTTACTTGTGACGCCGTCACCTCGCCGCCATATACTTCCTCGGACGGCCTTGATCCACTTATGACGGCCTATGTGACGCCGTCACCACCCACGGTATTTTATTCTTGCCACTTTGACGCCGTCATGAAGCCTTCTGACGCCGTCACCACCTACGGTGTTTAATTCCTCATGTCTGACGCCGTCAAGATGGTGGTCTTGACGCCGTCACCTTGTATCTTCAGCATGAAAATTTGGTACTTAGCCGTTTTCTTCACTTTTATGCTCCAAAAACGTCCAAAATGGCTTCTTTTCCAGAATTCACTCTCCAAACACCTAAAATCACAAAAGGAACGATTTAGGGCAATATTTGATCAAATAAAGTCGGATTCGGGCTTAAATGACCCCCTAAAAACGGATCATTTTTCGCCTCATCATATACCCTTACACTTGAGATTTGCTTGTCCTCAAGCAAATGAGCTTTTATTCTACTCAAAAGACAAGTTAGGGGTCATTTAACACTAATATAAAAGTAATTACAACAAATAATCGTTCCACTAAAGACCAATAGACAAGCACGGAGGTCATACACAAGCACCTCACAAATAGTGTTTAGATACTCACATCTCTCGGGTGTAATAAAGTAATATAACATTATGGAAATGGAAGATATCTCTCACTACCTGTCATACCAAAATAGATTACCATAGGCTTGGGAAAGGATCAAACCTCCACCACATGGCGTAAGCACCTAGGATAAACTATCAAAGAGGTCTTTTAAAGGGTTATAACGTTAGGTGTAGGGATATGAATTACACGGTTTTGTTGGATAAAGGAAGTTTTACTGGTGGCGAGTTAACAATCTCGGTTAATTACATGTACAAGATGGCGTTGCTAAGCCAAGACTAGACTCGACTTAAGCTAATAAATGAAAAATAACAAAAACATAAAATGAACATAGAATGAAACGGGATGGTAGTCCGTATGGTTTTTCTCTTTTTCTTTTCTATTTTTTTTTTTCTTTTTCTTGTTTTTTCGATTTTTTTTTTTTTTTTTTTTTTTTTTTTGCATACACTCTTACCCTACCATCCAAAATAATACATCATAGGGGTTTGAGCAATCCCCTTACACTTGAATCTTTACATACTTTACATTAAACTATTCTAATGACTCGAATTAAGAAAATCAAAACACTTGGAGCACTTTTAAGATTAACGTACATATGGGGGTAATAATATGATGTTCTTCCCCATTACTCCATAACATAAGTACTTACCCATGAGTCCCAATCGTCCCAAAACAATATGTACAAGGATATGACTCGACTTAGCAACCATGTAATCAATTAGAAAGTTAACTTAGGGTTTAACAAATAACAATAATGCACTAAAAATGAGCGCATACACGGAAGGCTAAGGCGATTTGGTTGTACATTTAAGTGGGGTGTAACAAATTCTTCCTTTAAGTAAGATGCTTAAAGTTAGAAACGAAAAGATAGGCTCGGAGGGGTGTACTAGGGGTTTCGTGTACAAAAAATGAGTACAACGCTAAGGGTGTGGGAAAAATTAGTTGACTTAACTAGTCAAGTAATATGACTTAAATGGTCAAGTAATTATAATACGGGTTTAACACAAGGGTGATCCTAATGCCTCTTATCATGTAGTAAATCCTACCACACGAATGTAGTCTCACTAGCGGTCTCGGGATGCATCACTAACGCTTGCTATGAATATACGGTTATGTGCTAGTCATACAACCTCCTATCCATGAGACGCTTGCTATGGCTAAAGTTTCACTCTTAAATGTTGTAAAAAATTTTAAATTTGGCGCTAAAATTACACTAACAAGTATTTCTCATAGTTTTATTACTCATCTACTATCAAACAAAACAAACTCAAGCGAAAGTGCATATGTAAGGTATCATCTTTTTACCCTCCCCTTACACTTAAGATGAACATTGTCCCCAATGTTCAAGTAAAGAATGTAAAAGTTAAAAAGTAAAGAGAATGAAATCAAATACTCCCCTGATTTGCTCGGTGTGGATTATAGGTTGGCCAGGTTAAATCTTCCTCCAAGAAAACGAACAATCAAAGCTTCCCTTGCAGAATATAAATCATCTTCTTGTCACAAATAACCTGTAAATCCTGACAACAATAGACAAGGCAACCTCGCGTAAAATCGGCGGCATCCTATATAAGTTACTAAATCCTAGAAAACAAAGTAAGATATAATGCTTGTGGAATGAAGTTTGCAGATTTCCTGGAGATTATAAAACTTAATAATTCACAAAAACCATAAGACTCCGTTAGAAAAACAAAACCGGTAAAATTTCCAGATTTTAACTCCTGACGCCGTCAAGAGCAATACCCTGACGCCGTCAGAATGGACCTGCAGAAATTCTTATGTTAAGTTTCCGGAAAATTTCTGGAAAAACTTTGTCCTACTTCCTGGAAAATCCTGCAAAACTTCATTATGACTCAATACAAGCATTTGACTCTAACAAATACGAATATACATGTTCATTAAATATTGTGGAGAATCATGATCAGTTTGTTTCTTAAAAACATATTTGGGGTTTCCCCTTACACTTATCTTTTGCAAAAATACCTTTAGGTTGAAGTTAAGACTAGGCCAAACAACATAATAAAGTATTTCCACATTTTTAATTGAGAAACATGATCAACCAACAATAAAAATAAAACATGCATACGGAAGCAAATAACAATCAAACAAATAAAAATCACACAAAAAATGGGTTGCCTCCAAAGAAGCGCTTTTCTTTATTTACGAGTCTTGTAGCTAGACTCAAAGTCATGGGTTACTACGTGACTTCATCATTGGTTCCACTCTCTAGGTCGTCTTTTAAACCAGTTTTGTATTCCGGACCTAGTTGCAAGCATTCTTTGTAGAAACCAAGCATCCTATTTCTAACATACTCTACTCCTCTACGTCTATCCTCCTCATTCCTATAATAAGCCGCTTGCTTATGTTCCTTTTCGAAATTAGAGAGAAGGCGGTATTGTTCGATCTTGTAGGGCATTTGATAAGCGACCTCATCATTATCTTTCTTGAACCTAACTATCCCTAAAGTCGGATCATAACTCATCCTAGTGGCTTCAACAAATGGCTTCCCGAATATAATTTGGCTAAGGCAAGCATCTATCACGGGACGAGTGTCTTCCACTATCATAAAATCAATCTCATAGGTGAGATTCCCTATAATCACATGCAATCCTTTCACTCTTCCTGCAAAATTACTTATCAGATTCTTACCGGGCATCATCCTAAAATTGAGTTGCTTCTTCATCACCCAATTGTAATAAGTCCTAGTCATGATGTTCACTGGTGATCTAAGGTCGATGTAAGCTTTCCATATATGCATGTGCCCGATATTGCATGGGATGTTAATGTTAGAGGGGTCTCCCATTTTGATCAGGGGGTCGCCAAAGATATATGTTTTCTCGGGACTATCGTATAAATCCTTTTGGTATTCCCGTTCCTCCTCGGTTGGCAACTTATCAAAGTATTTCTCTATAGGTTCTATCTCCTCCAATTCCTCATCCTTATTAACCTCAACTTCCCTACTCTCATCCTCACTATTGGCTTCTACTCTAACTTCATCCTTGTCACTCTCCTCTATCTCCCTATCTATCGGCTTAATGGTGACAACATTGACAAAGTGGACATGTTTGGATGATGAGGGGTCCTTAACTTGGATTTCACTATTGGTGTCCCTAGTGTCCTTCCTAGGTGTGGCTAATGTTTGGTTGTTGAGGGCTTTCAACAAGTTGTCGATCTTGTTGGTCATCTCTGTTTGTTGTTGGTTGAATTCGTTTTCGAACCTAGCTATGCGGGCTTCTTGAGATGCCATAAATTTTGACATCAATCCTTCAAGATTGTTGGTACTACCATAGTTGTTAGAAGGATTGTTGTTGAAGGTACGGTTGGATGGTGGACCGTTTGATTGGTAACGATTAGGCGGATTGGAAGAATTGGGTTGATTTTGTTTCCACCTAAGGTTTGGGTGATTTTTCCATGAGGGGTTGTATGAATCACCGTATGTGTTTGGCTCGGGCTTGAAAGTGTACCACTTATCTCCCGCTTCGTCGGTACGCGTGGATGCGTAGTCCGCAAAAGCTGTTCCGGGGAGTTCCACACAATCACGAGTGTCATGGGGACCACTACATAATTCGCATGAAGAAGTGATTTTGTTAACTTGGCTTGAATGCTTTGGAGCTTCGTAAGATTTCATGAGAAACTTGACTTGGTCCTCAAGTTCCATGATCCTACGGTCGGGAGTGCTTGAATTATTCGAAGGCAAAGATATTGCCTTGACCGTTTTGTTCAAATCACGGGGATCATTCCAACTTTCATTTTCATAGAGAGCAAGATCTTCTATGAGTTCCCATGATTGTTCCGCACTAAGATCACGTAGCTTACCACCGGCCGATTGGTCAATGGTTCATCTCGTGGAGATGTCGATATGGTCATAGAAGATTTGGACTTGGAGCCAAAGATCTATGCCATGATGAGGGACTTTTTGGAGTAAGTCCTTGAAACGAGTCCATGCTTCATAAAGAGATTCATTTTGACATTGTTGGAACATCAAGATGTCATTCCTAAGTTTAGTAGTTCTCCCCGGTGGGAAAAATTGAGCAAGGAAACGAGTGGTGAGATCATCCCATGTGGTGATGGATCCCGCGGGTAAACGCTCAAGCCATTGACTAGCTTGATCCCGTAGAGAGAATTGGAATAGGCGTAAACGGGTAGTCTCTCTAGTTTCAACACCTAAATCTATGGAATCTACGATTTTGAGGAAATCCTTAAGGTGTTGGTTTGGATCTTCGGAACGAAGTCCATGGAATGCACATCCACTTTGCACCAACCGGATGGTATCGGATCGCAAGGGGGTCACATTGTCTCCGGTGAGCTCAATGGTGTTTCGGTAGCCTTGGTGGCTAGGTCGGGAATACTCTCCTAAGGTTCGGGGCCTAAGAGGTTCTAATGGTGGGTTTTGTTGTGGTGGGATGATGGGTTCAAAGATGTTACCACCTTCCATGATGTCGGATGGTAAAGAGTTACGAACAAAGGCACGAAGAAATAAGATAGACTAAAGAAGTCCTAAAAATAAAAATAAAAATCTTACTAGAAAGGAATCTAGCAAGTAGACCTAATAAAAAGAAATCCTAACCTAGACAATAACTATTCCCCGGCAACGGCGCCAAAAACTTGATGCGTGGGAATCGCACCTTGCTTTACCTCTCGAGGGATCTCGAGAAGCTTACAACCCCCACCAGGCAATGTACCTGATCGTTGTAGTATAGTATAGTGACAAGTACCGGGGGATTGATCGTTCAGCTTAGGAATAGTGTCGCTAGGATTAGAAAACCTAATTAATAGTCCTAAAGGTGAGGGATGATTATTTTTGTATTTTTATATTTTATGAAAGCAAGTAAAATCTCGGGTTTTGGAAGAGTGGGCGGAATTAGTTGCTAATCAACTAACCCAAAGCTATTATATAATTAAAATAAAATAATGAAAATGAAATTAAACTAAATTAAACTAAGGTTGTGAGCAGTAATTGGAGAAATTGTGTTTACTTAGACTTCACTACTCCCTAGATATCTTTTACATGTTAATTACTTGTTACACTTGTATGGATGACGGATTGTATTCCTTAATACCATTCGTGGGGTGGCATACATAACTCCCCAACTCTATGAGCTCTTATCTCCTCCTACACCATGACCCAACACAACTATAGGGATTGTAAACAGTGGCTCATGCATTAAATACAACCAATAAAGACCTAGTACGCCTCGGTTCATGTTTCTTAAGACGTTCAAGCATGTTACCATTTGGAGATCTGCCAGTTTTCTTAAGCCTAACATATAATATCATTCATCCAAAACAAGAATAGACAAGTAATCAACACATAATCAACATCTAGGTTTCATTAGATCTAAGCAAACACAAAAGAGATCTAGCCTAGCATAATAGAATTGAGACAAGAACAAGATATAAACAACCAACACATAGACATATTGATTGAATTGAAAGTACACTTATCTCAATTACAATGCAAGGTCTCAAGGGTTTGGAACCCTTGAAAAACCTGTAAAAGAGGCACCAAAATCGTCTTTAGGGTTTCACCAAAACTTCTCCCTCTTTAATGAAAAAAACTAGAAAACTATATATAGGAAAAACAGGCTGACGGCGTCAAGAGTTACTTGTGACGCCGTCACCTCGCCGCCATATACTTCCTCGGACGGCCTTGATCCACTTATGACGGCCTATGTGACGCCGTCACCACCCACGGTATTTTATTCTTGCCACTTTGACGCCGTCATGAAGCCTTCTGACGCCGTCACCACCTACGGTGTTTAATTCCTCATGTCTGACGCCGTCAAGATGGTGGTCTTGACGCCGTCACCTTGTATCTTCCGCATGGAAATTTGGTACTTAGCCGTTTTCTTCACTTTTATGCTCCAAAAACGTCCAAAATGGCTTCTTTTCCAGAATTCACTCTCCAAACACCTAAAATCACAAAAGGAACGATTTAGGGCAATATTTGATCAAATAAAGTCGGATTCGGGCTTAAATGACCCCCTAAAAACGGATCATTTTTTGCCTCATCAATCTGTGGCCAGATTTTCTGCCCCTCTCTTATCACGAATCTTAACATCAAATTCTTGTAACAACAAGATCCACCGAATTAGTCGTGGCTTAGCATCTTGCTTGGCAAAAAGATATCAAAGAGCCGAGTGATCAGTGAACACGACTGTCTTAGAAAGGACAAGATATTGCCGGAATTTGTCGAATGCGAACACCACAGCTAACAATTCTTTTTCAGTGGTAGAGTAATTCTCTTGAGCGGGATTCATGGTTTTGCTAGCGTAGTAAATAGGCTGGAATAATTTGTCACGCCGTTGGCCCAATACAGCCCCGACAGCGAAATCGCTAGCGTCGCACATGATTTCAAATGGTAGCTCCCAGTTGGGTGTAATCATGATAGGAGCTTGTGTGAGCTCTTTTTTCAAGAGATCGAATGCATCCTTGCATTCCTGAGAGAAGTCAAAAGGAGCATCCTTCATTAGCAACTGAGTCATTGGCCGAGCTATTTTGGAGAAGTCTTTGATGAATCTCCGATAAAACCAGGCGTGCCCTAAGAAACTGCGTGTTGCTTTAACAGTCGTGGGATATGGTAACTTAGATATAGCTTCAACTTTAGCTTGGTCCACCTCTATCCCATTCCCTGAGATCTTATGTCCTAACACAATCCCTTCTTTCACCATGAAATGACATTATTCCCAGTTTAACACCAAGTTAGTCTCCTCGCAGCGTTTAAGCATTTTTTCTAAATTAGCAAGACAGCGGTCGAAGGAGTTCCCGAAGACTGAAAAGTCATCCATGAAAACTTCCATGCTGTCTTCCATAAGTTCGTGAAAGATTGTGGTCATGCATCGCTGAAAGTGGCGGGGGCATTACAAATCCCAAAAGGCATTCTTTTGTAGGCGAACGTTCCATAAGGGCAAGTAAACGTGGTCTTTTCATGGTCCTTAGGTGCTATGGGGATTTGAAAATATCCTGAGAACCCATCCAAGAAACAATAGTATTCGTGCCCAGACAATCTCTCTAACATTTGGTCAATGAATGGTAAGGGAAAGTGATCTTTCCTCGTGGCATCATTGAGCTTTCTATAATCGATGCATACCCGCCATCCAGTAACTGTTCTTTGGGGTACCATCTCACCCTTGTCATTTTTGACTACAGTCATTCCACCCTTCTTAGGTACAACCTGTACAGGACTAACCCATGGGCTGTCCGAGATTGGGTAGATCAATCCTGTATCCAAAAGTTTGATGACTTCTTTCTTTACAACTTCCTTAATGTTGGGGTTCACCCGCCTCTGGGGTTGCACGATAGGTTTATAATCTTCTTCCATGAGAATCTTATGCGTGCAAAAAGTTGAGTCAATCCCCTTAATGTCGGCTACACTCCATGCAAGCACTCCCTTATATTTCTTTAGGACCTCTAAGAGTTTACCTTTTTTTTCATGTTCGAGGGAAGAGTTTATGATTACCGGTAGTTGGTCCTCTCCCTGGAGGAAGGCGTACTCTAAATAGTTAGGAAGTTCCTTAAGTTCTAGCTCAGGGGGTTCGATAATAGAAGGTTTAAGCTTGTTTTCGGGTTTTCGAAGTTCGAGAGGTTCAGTGGTCTCCTGTCTAGGGTAGAAGGAGACTGCTCCAACATCCTCCACCTTTTCTACCTCCAACAAGGGGAGAAAACTCTTATCCCGTAACCAGCCTTCATCGATCTGTTCATCAATACAGTCATCAATGACATCCATGAGTTCGTCGACCTCTCCAAGGAAATAGAGCCGGTTAGCAGCTTCGAGAGAGAGGTCCATAGTGTCTTTAATATCGAAGGTTAAGCTATCGGCTCATACTCGTAAGGTTAATTTGCCATCATGAACTTCAATGACTGCACGAGCGGTAGCCAGGAATGGTCTCCCTAAGATGATGGGTACCAAGTCATCCTCCTCTATATCCAAGATTACGAAGTCAACCGGGAATTTGAATTTTCCAACTTTGACTAGCACGTTCTCGCATATCCCTAAGGGGTATTTGACTGATCTATCGGCTAGTTGGATGTTCATACGGGTAGGCTTTAATCCGGAGTATCCTAGTTTAAGGAACATGGAGTGAGGCATGAGGTTGATACTCGCCCCTAAATCGGCAAGAGCGTTCTTTATTGATAGAGATCCTATGGAACAAGGCAAGGTGAAGCTGCCTGGATCGTCTACCTTTTTTGGTAACCCTCGTTGTGTCACCACTGAACATTCTTCCCCCAGAGTCACAAGACCCTCGAGTTTCTTGCGGTTGGCGAGTAATTTTTTAAAGTATGTGCTATACTTTGGCATGTGATAGCAAGCATCAAGGAGGGGTATGGTGATTACTGAGTCTTTTAGATATGACAAGAATCTTTTATTATCGTTCTCAGTTTTCTGGTTTTTTAATCGGGATGGGAATGGGACTCTCACAGGTTGGTTAGGCGGGGTCGAGGTCTCCAAGGGAGGTTGTTCAGGAGCCTCGCTGCTCACATTACCCTCCTCTTCGCGAGGCTTATTGGGATCGGGGGTGATAGGGTATGAGCTAGGGTAAGGAGGGTCCTTGGTTGTTGTTCCAGCTCGAGTGGTAATCGCGAGCATGGGATCTTTTTGGCTTACTGACGGCATGTCTAAATTATCGAGAGTGGAGTTAAGCTTGTTGAACCATTCTCCGATGTCATTTTGTTGCTCATCGACAAGTTCATTGAGACCTTTTAATTGTAAGTCCTTTTCTTGAGTGAAGTGACCAAGGTCATCTTCAAAAGTGCTCCTAATTTCAAATTCAGGGCCTTCCTGTAATACTCCTAAAGTTATAACAAGCTTAGAATATGGAAGTATGGATCGAATTTACCAAGGTTACTAGTGAGAGAAAGTTAGAGAGAGAAAGAGGTTTGGAGCCTTGTAAAAATAAAAGAAAGATTGAATTGCAAATGAAGGTCCAACCCTCTCCCTTGGGTGGGAGATGGTATTTATAGTTACAAGCTCAACGCCCTATAAAACGGGCTGTGGACCGGGCTGACAGTGGGTAAAGACCCGACCCGACTCCACAAATACTACACTACGTACTAACTATATGATAATTACTACGAGCTACAATATGCTAAATAATACTTGGGGTGACCGAGTCTTCAGTGGAATAAACGTATTCCTAACAATCTCCCCCTAAGGGAGGTCACCCCAGAAAATAAGTGCTGAATCATAGCATTTAATCTTTGTAGATGTCTTTGTAGCTCGTAGCATATTGATTCTTCACTTTTCTGCACACTTTGTACTTCAAGCAAGCGAACTTGTGATTTGGATTCCTTTGACTTGTGTGATCTTTGAGCTTCTTTAAGATCATCAACCATAGTAAATCTCCAAGCTCATCCATAGCAGTATCGCCTTCATGTGATATAGTGACTTTAGGACCATCATGCTCACACCCTTCTGGATCAGGAGACATTGCATTAGATTTGTGGATCAGGAGACTTTTTCATCGGAGTTGCGGAAACGTTGTTGGTAGTCTCTCAACATTTGTTGTAGCAAGTCTCTCATCATCATTGATTGTGAGGAGGATGTGTGAGCATGAGGTATGGATTGACCTGATTCAGCTGGAACTGGGAGCCATCAACGCCATCTTTATATGTGTCCCTGAAATAAAACAGTTAGCAATAAAGATATAGAACGAATATGGCTTTGTCATTCGTTCTACGAGTACAGACTACCCTCCGGTTTTGTGAAAACCGACCTGTGATCAGGTAGAGTCTCTTTTAAAGAAGAATCTCCTTGACAGGAATTTTCAGCTTGTAGTAATGAATCTTCCAAAGAACCCACTTCGGAATCTTCATACTTAGCATGTTCTCATACCGGAACGTCTCAAAGCAGACAACACGATAGAGTGAATCGGTGAATAAATATTCACAGATTGATGAGAAATTGATTTATAGAAATCACTCGCGTGTCATATGATAAACATTTTTGCGACACGAGGAGAGTTTTAACTTTGAATCACATTTCCATCAAAAATACTTTTGTTTGAAAGGATATACACAATCAATGCACATGAAAAATTAGTATGTGAGCACATTGAAAGGTTTTAGCAAAAGTATCCGTCAATCCATATCCTGGAACAAGTTTGATTCAAATTTGAATCGTACCATTGTTGCTTTCCAGTTGTCACTTGATCATTGATCCAAGATGGATCTCACATGTCACCTACCAAGAGCTTGAAAGATGTTCGCTCTAGAAGGATTTCCATCTTCATTGTGAATATTTTCATATCACTCGGATGTTCTGGCAATACCACAAGGATAATGCGTAGGACACTAAATATTTCATCTTATTTTCCACATTGTGTGAAACAATAAGCATATTGGGAATTGTGTCCTAACGAGATTTATGGATGATCTCATGGCTCTAGACTCAATAGTGCGTTTTGATCCGCTTCTGGAGACTGGGGAGGTGTCTCCTGTTTTGGGTATCAACATGGCTCGCAATGAGCGGTCGATACATTGCACAGGGTTCCCCGTGAGATTGAAACAAGCTCTTTTAAGAGAACTTGAGTGGTTAGGAAGTTTAGTGCAGTGCGTCACTGGGTCCATGATGACTTGTCCTCAATACCGGAGTTATCTAAGTAACCGCCAGTAGCTCATGACGTTGAACCCGGTTTCTGCCCTAAGGTTGAATATAAGGAGGGCTATTTCTTTTCACCCTTTCTCATTTAATTTCTTTTTCATTCTTCAACCCCTTCAGTGCTTACCGAGACTTCATTACTAGAACCTTGTTGGGTATGTTCCAGTTCTAGCTCTATCTCAGTCCGCACTCTTCCCTTTCTCACTTTACTCCTTTTTCCATCATTCCTAAGGACTTCTAATCTATCTAGAGGATTTTCCCTGGGAAGATCCATCCAGTTCTGGTGGATCATGGGAACTCATACCTAACCTTAACCATCCTTATAACTCCATGCATTATGATAAATGGTCGGTCTTAGGTATTGCTTCCACAAACGCCTTTTGCTCCCCCTCAATATGTGCATCGATATTCGAAAGTGTTTAGCACATATATGGGAGCCTATTTATTGAGTCCAAACGATCACTTTTGATTATCAGATTTCATATTTAAATCACATTCTCTCCCCCGATCAAAAATTTCAAATCATTCGAGATTTTTTATCTCAATTGATTTAAATAAGTTAGAAAACATTTAGGAGAGAAGTGTGGTTAATTTTAACATTTTTTGATAAAAGGAACTTTTTCTTGCTCCCCCTCAAACTGTGAGGGAGGTTGTTATGTGTCAGATTTGAAGAGTTTGGAAAAAATATTCGAAGTTTTAACGAAAACTCTTTGAAAAATTTACTCATTCTGACGCATAACCATCACAAATCGTATTGTTGCTTTTGTTTTGTACAAAGTGTGGGGAGTTTTTTATGATACATAAAATTTTGAGAAATTACTCTCCCCCTCAATCAATGACGGATGTTAAAACATAAATATTTTCATAAAATATTAAAGTCATTGATTGAGTGAAAATTTTATCAAACATTGGAGTTCAATTTGAGTTTCAATCAAAATCTCATGGTACCACCAAGTTTTGCACAAATACTTCCCGGAAAAATCATAGAAGGGAGAGTATTTGCTAGAAAAGGAAGACTTCTCTTCCTTATCAAGAAATAATGCACTGAAGCGTACATCATTTCGATGAAACATGGACATAAAGTAATCCATGCCCAGGTGAACATCACCCGGTAAAAGGAATAACCGTCTTTTTGGCGACGTGTTTTCCTCATTTTGAAGCACGGGTTGCTATCTGAAGTAATAGCAAACCATTATAGAAAACTTTTGATGAGCGACATGTTTTAGAGAACATTATTAAAACATAAGGGAACTCTTGCTCAAGCATATGTATGACTCCGTGTCATTGTTGAATGACATTTCTAAAGACGTACATAATATTGATTACACAAGAGACATGTCGCGAGAAGAATCTTTTTGGAATTTTTGATGTTTTTCAAATTTTTATGGATTTTGTTGGTTTGTTTTTTTTTTTTTTTTTTTTTTTTTTGTTTTTTTTTTTTTTTGGATATATACAAGGATATGTGAAGCACCTCCTTTACTCCTCCTGTTCTTCCTGAAGACCCAAGAGAGCTTCCGGCATGAGACTCGTCATTCCCAGCCGAGGGAGAAGGAATTCAAATCGATCCCTTGGAAGCGCTTTGGTGAAGATATCAGCCAGCTGGAACTCAGTTATCACGAAGTATAGTTCCACAATTCCCTTCTCAACTTTCTCCCTGATGAAGTGGTGTCGAATATCAATGTGCTTCGTTCTGGAGTGCTGGATGTTGTTACAGCAAAGAGCAATTTCACTTTTGTTGTCACAGTACATTGGGACTTTGTTGTAGGAGAAGCCATAGTCCGAGAGTTGTGACCTCATCCATAGAATTTGAGCACAGCATGAGGACATGGCTATGTATTCCGCCTCAGTAGAGGAGATAGATGTACTCATTTACCTCTTTGAAGACCAACTGACCAACTTATCACCCAGAAATTGAGCAGCTCCTGACGTGCTTCGACGTGTATCTTTACACCCTGCATGATCGGCGTCGGAATATGCTGTGAGCACCATAGCAGTGTTCTTGGGATACCAGAGACCCAAGTGAACTGTTCCTTTAAGATACCGAAAGATCCTCTTGACAGCTTCTAAGTGCTTGTTGGTTGGTTTGGATTGGTACCGAGCACACATGCATACTGCAAAAAGAAGATCTGGTCGGCTGGCAGTGATATACATCAACGAGCCAATCATGCTTCGATACTTGGTTTGGTCAACAGGAGTCCCGACATTGTCTTCATCAAGTTTTGATCTTTCTATCATGGGAGTATCAACTGAGTCACATGATTCATATCCAAATTTCTTCAAGATTTCATTAGCATATTTGGATTGATTGATGAATATGCCATTTGGGTTTTGAGAAACTTGTAGACCCAAAAAGAATGACATTTGACCTATCATGGACATCTGAAATTGAGAGCTCATCTCTTGTGAAAAGCGATCACACTCCTGAGGAT
The DNA here is from genome assembly GCA_030686995.1 of Artemisia argyi. Lineage (NCBI taxonomy): Eukaryota > Viridiplantae > Streptophyta > Magnoliopsida > Asterales > Asteraceae > Artemisia > Artemisia argyi. The sequence goes on from CM060683.1 coordinate 182,152,401, forward strand.
CAGAGGAGGCAAATATGATGTCATCAACGTAGATTTGAACATGCAGGTAATTTTTGCCTGTTTTTCTGGTGAAGAGTGTAGGATCGACAACTCCCTTGGTGAATTGTTAGCCAGAAGAAACTTAGACAAAGTGTCATACCATGCTCTAGGAGCTTGTTTAAGTCCATAGAGTGCCTTCTTCAAGCGATAGACATGATTAGGACGTTCTGGATCCACAAATCCTTCGGGTTGACTAACATACACCTCTTCATTTAGATTGCCATTTAAGAATGCAGTCTTAACGTCCATTTGATATACTACCATATTCTGACTGGCAGCATTAGCAAGAAATATTCTTATGGCTTCAATTCTAGCAACCGGAGCGAAGGATTCTTCAAAGTCAATTCCTTCTTCTTGACGATATCCTTTTGCTACAAGTCTCGCCTTGTTCTTCAGGACATCTCCATGTTCATCAAGCTTGACCTTGAATATCCATTTTAGAGCAATGATCATAGCACATTCTGGAGGCGGTACTAGTTCCCACACCTCAAGTCGATCAAACTTATGAATCTCATCTACCATAGCAATAAACCATGAGTTCTTAGTCATTGCTTCTTTGAAGTCCTTGGGTTCGGCTTTAGAGAGGACGGAGTTGAAGAAGCACCATAAGGCATCCGTAGCAAGTTGCTTACGGGTTGATACAGGACGAGAAGGATTTCCAATGATGTTGTCGATCGGGTGATCATTTGTCCATTTCCTGAGATGCTCATGAGGTTGAGGGTAGTGAATTGAGGTTGTCGTATTGTTTTCTTCTGATGATGTAGTGTCATCGTAGGATTCCGGAGCAAAGACATTTACAAACGGCTCGTCTTCTGGAGGAGCAAAAGGATTTACTTCAAAAGAATTATTTACTGATGCTACTTGTTGTACCGATGAAGATTGAGCATTGGAAGTAGTAACTGAGTGACTTGTGGTGGGGGCTTCTGGGTCCAATGACATAGATGTGGATGGCCCTGCATCATAATGTGGTGCATTTGCATCACCAGCTGGTAGAGGAATGACAGGTGCTTCAGGAGCCGCCAAGTTGTGAGGCTCAAAGTATTCATCAAACATGAGGTCAAACAGTTTCTTCCAATCTTCACTTGTAGGAGGCACAAAAGAAGTAGCAGATGCAGGACTCTGTACAATCCTGGAGCTTATGGGTCCAGGAGATAGAAGATTTGATCCAGGTCCGGAACTTGATTATCCAGGAGCCTGTTGCTCAGTCAGCTCATCGAAGGTAACGTGGATGGTTTCCATTATGTCTCTGGTACGCTTGTTGTAGATTCGGTATCCCTTTCTTTCTGGAGCATACCCAACGAAAAAACCAATATCAGCCTTGGCCTTGAGTTTCCCAAGATCTTCATTGTCATTTGTTGGATAGTACAGAGCACCAAATACCCGTAAAAAATAAAGGTCTGGTTTTCTGTCATGAACCAGTTCATATGGTGTCTTTGTCACAACCCACAATTTCAGGTCATTTTTCCAAACTTCGACATTCTACTATTCACAAATTACTATTCATCGATCACTATTCATCGTTTTACTATTCATCATTTTTGAGGTCAATTTGACATTCCGAGACATATTCAGAAATTTTACTATTCACTTGACACTATTCATTCCCGAGAGGAAATCACTATTCACGTGCATTACTCATGTCATCGTAAATTTAGTTTACGAGTGTTCAAATTCGCGTAACCGTATTGGTTCAGGAGCGAATTCATGCATTATTATCAGGGACACTTCATACGGACTAGAAATAGTCTGCATGTCATCATTAGGGCACTTGCATACTATTCCACTCGTAGGATAATTAAATTAATACTTTTGGTACGATTAACGATTTACGTACGTTTATTTTAAATAAACGCTAATACGCGAACTATAAATGTGTCTAACATGTCCGACACTCCCGACTATGATCCTAATACATTTTTATACTCATTTCTATAATATAAAAACTATAATATTAATTTACCCGGTATTTTGGAAATTTAACTATTACGTATCGTACGTTTAACTTAATAACGCCGGTTTTCATCAAAATTAAACGATAAACACCCTAACTCTCCGTACTTGTACCCGACTTATTTTTACAATTTTTATAACTTTATTATGACCCGAATAACTTCAACAAAACTTATTTCTAACAAACCCGGTACCCGATTAAACCTTAAACCTAAACCTAACCTAACTACACTTTACTACTAATACTAATTTTCCAAATTAATCACAAAACATATCCCCCATTTCCCTCCTTTAGGACCGGCCAACCCCCCCCCCCCCCCTAAAGTCTTCAAACTTTAATACCTCACCAACACTCTTAAATGTACACCAAACTTTTGTCCCAAGTATATATTAAACTTTTCATCCACTTTATTACTAAAAATCATTTTTACTAAACACTAGCAAACTTTTTCTCTCTTTTCTCTTGAAGTTGGTTCGAATTAGGGAGATCAAGGAGCAAGGAGGATAATTTTTACAAGATCTTGTCATAAACTAGTTAATATAATCATCCTTGTTAGAGTTTTGAAATAAAAACTCAAGGATTAGTAGGCTTTTTATCATCTAAACTCTCTAAACCATCAAGTAAGTAAACAAACTCATTTTTATGATTTTTACAAGTTATTATTATGTTCATATAATTTTCTTACAAAATCTTATACATGCATCATCTTGTACCACTCCATTTTTGTATATATTAACTTTGAAGCCCTAGAAATGGAAACATATGAAACTCTTGTTAGACCTAGTGGATTGATGATGTTTAAGGACCCATGACACCCTAAGAAGGTGTATGGTAGGATTAGATTAGCCTTGTGGTGTTTGAAAGTGATTTGATGGAGGATGGAACTAGTTTAGAGACTTGAAAATGGTTTTTGAAACTTTTGATATACCTACTGTCCCTATTTTAAATTCGTGGGAAAATCAGTAAATGATGCTTTATTTTTGACCAAAGATTTAGAAAATACATTCAAAAACGAAACTTTAGGCGAAAGAACGGATTAAAACGAGTTTATAACGAAGGAGTTATGATTTTTGCAAATTTAACGACGAAAACTACTTTTCCAGAAAACTGCTTGCTGATTGGCAGAATACGACGGGTATTTTGAGGCATTTCTCATGGCATTGCATGGAGTCACTTTGTGTATCAAGGATGACGCGTCTCTTTTGGATTTCATGCACTTTGAACTATCGTTTGATTGTACTAAACTTGTTTCCTTAAACCTTTTCTAACTTTTGGGACCTATGTTTTATAACTCTAAATATTTTGGATGAATCAAACGATGTATTTTATAAACGACACTTTAGGTCGTTCAATATATCCTGGTTGTGTGCTATGATCCGTTACACCCTCAGGTATTCCATTCCGCTGCCATTCAGGTATTTTGGGGGTGTGACAGATTGGTACCAGAGCTAAGGTTATAGCGAACTAGGTTGCATCATTGACCCTAGACTATAACCACACCATCATAGCATATCATCATTTCATCATAAGTGCATATTTACTTATTTTTAGGTGATGCCATATTACGAGTTATTTATTTATTTCACCTTGATTATCACAGAGTCATGTCTTGGAATCCCGACACTGTCATACTTTACACTATATCCGATTCTGATGATGAGGGCTCTGTGTCCTCCACTGCTGTTTCACCACTTGTTTCTCCTACACCTGAGTTGCCACTCTTGGCATCTGATGATGACACCGAGCCTTTCGAGGAGGAGGATACGGCTCCTACTTCTCATGTCCATCCTACTATACCTACTGACATACCATCATCTCCTACTACTACTATCCATTCAGAGCCGAGACTTATGTTTCCTAGGGATAAGACTGTTCAGGGCCCTAGGAAGAGGGTTTGCCCAGCTACATCTACTTACAGGAGTCTCCCTAGTCCTACTGTGCCTACACCACCACCACCAGCCTTACCCACTACTACTCCTATGCCTACCTCACTCTTGCCGCTTCGGAAGCGTGCAAGGCTTACCACTCCAGATTCACCTACCACTGAGACTGATGACTTTTCACCACCACCCGTATACCACATAGGTGAGAGCTCGAGAGCGGCTGCAGCTAGGGATCCTACAGCCGTTACACTAGAGGATCAGTTGGATGCTCAGCAGGAGCAAGTAGATAGGTTGGGGTATAGAGTTGATGAGATCATTACCACTCGACTTGAGACTGTTGAGGAGCAGGTTGAGGATTTGATTCAGGGTAGGGTTAGTATTGATGTGTCTTACCATGGACTCGAGGCACGACAGTTGAGGCACCAGGAGGAGATTGAGCTACTTAGGGATGAGTTACCTGAGATTCGAGATAGAGCTCAGGCGACACAGGAGACCCAGTGGGAGCAGGTAGACCAGTTGACACTGCTTCGAGAGAGGGTAGTTGTATTGGAGCGTAGGGATGCTTCTTCTCAGTTATGACTTGAGCATCTTGAGGAGATCGTGGTTGCGATGGATCGTGAGATTCGCCGCTTGAGGGGAGAGCCTGGACCATCTAGAGCACCGGGAGGAGCCTAGACGTAGACTGGTATTATATTAGCTTGTATTATTTTCCTAGTCCCGGGATGTGGGACATAGTTCAAGAACTTGTAGCCTTTTGATTGTTGTACAAACAAAAATTATCAAGTGCGACTCTACTATGTGGAAATGTTGTGCTATATATTATATCGGTCCATGTAGGCCGAAATGTTCATGTATTATATTCATGTGTTGTGATTATATTTATGATGTTTCGTGGTTGCTCTTTATTATTGTCGCATTTATACAGATTGTGGTTGTATTCGTACATGTTGTGGTTGTATCGACACAGGTTGTGGATGTATATATACGTGACGTGGTTGTTGTGGTTGTATCGACACAGGTTGTGGATGTATATATACGTGACGTGGTTGTTGTGGTTGTATATATATACTTGTCGTGGTGATATCTAGACAGATTGTGGTTGTACTCGTACGTGTCGTGGTTGTATTTATATTTGTTGTGGTTGTATATTTATATACGTGTTGTGGGTGTATATCTTTGGTACGATGACTATTTCTATTATGATTTTTCTCATGGTGATTTCCATTGTGATTTATCAGAAGTATGGCACCAAGGAAGAGTAAGACTGCACCAGAAACGTCCGCTATGACTCAAGCCGCTATCCGCAAGTTGGTCAGGGATAGTATTGCAGAAGCTCTAGAGATTGAGAGAGCTGAGGTTGCTGCAAGGGCTGCTGAGGCTGCTTCTAATACAGAGGTCGTTGAACCACCCACTGCTAGGCGTGGATGTACATGGAAAGATTTCAAGATTAGTGATCCTGTCAAATTTAAGGGCACTGAAGGAGCGGTTGCTCTAATCCGCTGGTTTGAAAAGACTGAGAATGTATTTCTCATGTGTGAATGCCCGGACGTTAGCAAGGTAAAATTTGCTACAGGTATGCTTCTTGATGAAGCTATGTCTTGGTGGAATTCGCATGCTCAGCCGATTGGTATGGAAAATGCTCACAAGCTTACTTGGGAGGAATTCAAGAAATTAATGACAAAGAAGTTTTGCCCTCGTACTGAGGTGCAAAAGTTGGAAACGGAATTTTATGAGCTGGTAACTAAAGGCGATGATATCGAGACCTACATCAGGAAGTTTCAAGAGTTGGCTGTACTGTGTCCAACTATGGTTCCCGACGATGAGAAAAAGATGGAAAACTTCATTGGTGGATTGCCTGAAAGTATTCGAGGAGATGTGATTTCTTTTGATCCTCAATCAATGGAAGAGGCTATTCGTATAACTCAGAAACTTATGGTCCAAGTGGTCAAGGGGAAAGCTGCTGTCAACAACAATAACCGTTCAAACAACACCAACTACACCAACACTCGGAACAACAACAACTATAACAACAATCGAAACCACAACTATCCCAATAACCGAAACAACAATCCAAACAACAATAACAACAACAACAACAAGAGAAGGTTTGATTACAACCAAGGTGGATATGCTGTTCAGCCGCCACCTAAGAGGCAGGAAGTAGCAAAGGCTTATGCTGCAGGACCAAATGACAGAAAAGGTTACACTGGTAACCTACCTAAGTGCGAAAGGTGTCAGAAGCATCATAACCCAGGTCGTTGTCCAGATATTTGTGGCAATTGCAAGAAGGTTGGTCACCACATCAAAGATTGTAGACTTCCAATCGTGGGTGACAATCAGAAACCACCGGTAACGTGTTTTGGCTGTGGAAAACTTGGACACTTTAGGAATGAGTGCCCGAAGAAGAAGAATCAAGGAACAGGAAACCAAAATGGAATGGCTCGAGGAAGAGCTTATGTCATGGGAGGAGACGATATCAAAGAAGACCCGAATGTTGTTGCGGGTACGTTCCTCGTTAATAATCGTTATGCATCCATTTTATTTGATTCAGGAGCGGATAGAAGTTTTGTTTCTATTGCATTTGCACCTTTGCTTAACATAGAACCAACCCCATTAGACATTTCCTATATCGTTGAATTAGCCGATGGGTCTTTAGTTAACACCAACACCATTGTTCGTGGTTGCACCATAAATTTCCTGAACCATCCATTCAATATAGACCTTATGCCCGTAGAACTTGGAAGTTTCGATGTTGTGATCGGTATGGATTGATTATCTCGGCATCGAGCGAGAATTATTTGTGATGAGAAAGTTGTTCACCTTCCTTATAACGGTGAAACATTGGTTATTCGTGGAGAGCGAAGTGGAACTAGACTCAGTATTATATCGTGCATTAAAACCGAGAAGTACATAAAGAAGGGTTGTTATGCATTCTTGGCTCACATCACGGAGAAGAAGTCGGATGAGAAACGACTTGAAGATGTGCCAATTGTTAAGGAATTTCAAGAAGTTTTTCCGGAAGAATTGCCAGGACTTCCGCCTACACGCCAAGTTGAGTTTCAAATTGAATTAGTGCCAGGAGCCGCACCAATTGCACGAGCACCGTATAGACTTGCACCTTCGGAAATGCAAGAATTGTCGAATCAATTGCAAGAACTTTTGGACAAAGGATTCATTAGACCGAGTTCCTCGCCTTGGGGAGCGCCGGTTTTGTTTGTGAAAAAGAAGGACGGAACTTTCAGAATGTGCATCGACTATCGTGAGCTGAACAAGTTAACGGTTAAGAACCGTTATCCACTCCCCAGAATTGATGACTTGTTCGACCAGTTACAAGGTTCTAGTTTTTATTCCAAGATTGATTTAAGATCCGGTTACGATCAACTTAAAGTTCGGGAAGAGGATATCCCGAAGACGGCATTTAGAACACGCTACGGTCATTATGAATTTCAAGTGATGCCTTTTGGATTAACCAACGCACCTGCGGTATTTATGGATCTCATGAATAGGGTGTGCAAACCGTATCTTGATAAGTTTGTGATCGTATTCATTGACGATATCTTGATTTATTCCAAGAGTAAGGAAGATCACGAAGAACACCTCAGAACAATCCTGGAACTACTCAAGAAGGAGCAATTGTATGCCAAGTTTTCTAAGTGTGATTTTTGGATACGCAGAGTTCAATTTCTTGGTCATGTTATTGATAGCCAAGGATTACAAGTCGACCCGGCAAAGATCGAGGCAGTTAAGGATTGGGCTACGCCCAAGTCTCCTACGGAAATTCGTCAATTCCTAGGACTTGCCGGATATTACAGAAGGTTTATTGAAGGGTTTTCTAAGATAGCGAAGTCGTTGACAAAGCTGACACAAAAGAATGAAAAGTACGAGTGGGGAGAAAAACAAGAGTCCGCATTTCAATTATTGAAACAAAAGCTTTGTAGCGCACCGATTTTGTCACTACCTGAAGGTATTGAGAACTTTGTGGTATATTGCGATGCTTCGCATCAAGGACTTGGAGCTGTGCTAATGCAACACGAGAAGGTGATAGCTTATGCATCTAGACAGCTTAAGATACACGAGAAGAATTACACTACTCACGACTTGGAGTTGGGTGCGGTAGTTTTTGCACTCAAGATTTGGAGACACTACCTTTATGGTACTAAGTGTGTAATTTTTACCGACCACAAGAGCTTACAGCATATACTCGATCATAAGGAACTTAATATGAGACAACGTCGTTGGCTAGAGTTGTTGAGTGATTACGATTGTGAAATCCGATATCACCCAGGGAAAGCGAATGTTGTAGCAGATGCACTTAGCCGAAAAGAACGACTCAAACCTTTAAGAGTCAGGTCATTGGGAATGACTATCATTTCGCCATTACCATCGAAAATTTTAGAAGCTCAGATTGAGGCTCTCAAGGAAGAAAACCGACCGCATGAGAAACTTTATGGTATGCCAGAAAGCGATAATGGCTTTGTAAAAAGATCGGATGGAGTGTTATGCTTCAAGGACCGAAGTTGGATACCACTCTATGGTGGAGTGCGAGAATTGATTATGCATGAATCACACAAGTCGAAGTACTCTATTCATCCAGGTTCTGATAAGATGTATCAGGATCTCAAAAAGCTTTATTGGTGGCCGAACATGAAAGCAGAAATTGCTACGTACGTCAGCAAATGTCTTACTTGTGCTAAAGTGAAGGCCGAGTACCAGAAACCGTCAGGGTTACTTCAACAACCAGAAATTCCACAATGGAAGTGGGAACGTATTGCTATGGATTTTGTCACTAAACTTCCAAAGACGTCAGGAGGTTTCGATGCTATTTGGGTAATCATTGATCGACTTACCAAATCAGCTCATTTCATACCCATTAGAGAGACTTATTCAATGGAACAACTTGCTAGACTTTATGTCAAGGAAATAGTCTCAAGACACGGTGCACCAGTTTCCATCATTTCCGACAGAGATAGTCGTTTTACTTCAAACTTTTGGCGGTCATTACAAGATTCTTTTGGATCCAAATTAGACATGAGCACTGCTTACCATCCTCAGACCGATGGTCAGAGTGAGAGAACTATACAAACACTTGAGGACATGCTTAGAGCATGTGTGATTGACTTTGGAAATGGTTGGGCTAACCATTTGCCGTTAATCGAGTTTTCTTACAACAACAGTTACCATTCGAGCATTAAGGCTGCACCATTCGAGGCACTTTATGGTCGAAAGTGTCGATCTCCAGTTTGTTGGGCCGAAGTCGGTGAAGTACAATGTACTGGCCCGGAGATGGTACAAGAAACAACAGAAAAGATAATTCAAATTCGAGAGAGACTCGAAACTGCTAGAAGTCGACAGAAAAGCTACGCAGATGTTCAACGCAAACCATTGGAATTTCAGGTCGGAGACAAAGTTATGTTGAAAGTCTCGCCTTGGAAGGGCGTGATACGATTTGGAAAACGCGGGAAATTGAACCCGAGATACATTGGACCATTCAAGATACTGGAAAGGATCGGTCCGGTTGCTTACAAGCTTGAACTTCCATCAGAACTTAGCAACGTACATAACACGTTTCATGTTTCGAACCTCAAGAAATGTCTTTCGGACGAGTCTGCCATTATACCATTAGAAGAAATACAACTCGATGACAAGCTTAACTTTGTGGAAGAACCAGTTGAAATAATGGATCGCGAGATCAAACAATTGAAACAAAGTCGAATTCCGATCGTGAAGGTTCGTTGGAATTCTCGAAGAGGACCCGAGTTTACTTGGGAACGAGAAGACCAAATGCGACACAAGTATCCACAACTTTTCACCGAGCCTAGTACCGAGACCAACACTAACTGAATTCAGGGACTGAATTCCTTTTCGGATGGGCGACTGTCACAACCCACAATTTCAGGTCATTTTTCCAAACTTCGACATTCTACTATTCACAAATTACTATTCATCGATCACTATTCATCGTTTTACTATTCATCATTTTTTAGGTCAATTTGACATTCCGAGACATATTCAGAAATTTTACTATTCACTTGACACTATTCATTTCCGAGAGGAAATCACTATTCACGTGCATTACTCATGTCATCGTAAATTTAGTTTACGAGTGTTCAAATTCGCGTAACCGTATTGGTTCAGGAGCGAATTCATGCATTATTATTAGGGACACTTCATACGGACTAGAAATAGTCTGCATGTCATCATTAGGGCACTTGCATACTATTCCACTCGTAGGATAATTAAATTAATACTTTTGGTACGATTAACGATTTACGTACGTTTATTTTAAATAAACGCTAATACGCGAACTATAAATGTGTCTAACATGTCCGACACTCCCGACTATGATCCTAATACATTTTTATACTCATTTCTATAATATAAAAACTATAATATTAATTTACCCGGTATTTTGGAAATTTAACTATTACGTATCGTACGTTTAACTTAATAACGCCGGTTTTCATCAAAATTAAACGATAAACACCCTAACTCTCCGTACTTGTACCCGACTTATTTTTACAATTTTTATAACTTTATTATGACCCGAATAACTTCAACAAAACTTATTTCTAACAAACCCGGTACCCGATTAAACCTTAAACCTAAACCTAACCTAACTACACTTTACTACTAATACTAATTTTCCAAATTAATCACAAAACATATCCCCCATTTCCCTCCTTTAGGACCGGCCAACCCCCCCCCCCCCTAAAGTCTTCAAATTAATCACACTTTACTACTAATACTAATTTTCCAAATTAATCACAAAACATATCCCCCATTTCCCTCCTTTAGGACCGGCCAACCCCCCCCCCCCCCCCCTAAAGTCTTCAAACTTTAATACCTCACCAACACTCTTAAATGTACACCAAACTTTTGTCCCAAGTATATATTAAACTTTTCATCCACTTTATTACTAAAAATCATTTTTACTAAACACTAGCAAACTTTTTCTCTCTTTTCTCTTGAAGTTGGTTCGAATTAGGGAGATCAAGGAGCAAGGAGGATAATTTTTACAAGATCTTGTCATAAACTAGTTAATATAATCATCCTTGTTAGAGTTTTGAAATAAAAACTCAAGGATTAGTAGGCTTTTTATCATCTAAACTCTCTAAACCATCAAGTAAGTAAACAAACTCATTTTTATGATTTTTACAAGTTATTATTATGTTCATATAATTTTCTTACAAAATCTTATACATGCATCATCTTGTACCACTCCATTTTTGTATATATTAACTTTGAAGCCCTAGAAATGGAAACATATGAAACTCTTGTTAGACCTAGTGGATTGATGATGTTTAAGGACCCATGACACCCTAAGAAGGTGTATGGTAGGATTAGATTAGCCTTGTGGTGTTTGAAAGTGATTTGATGGAGGATGGAACTAGTTTAGAGACTTGAAAATGGTTTTTGAAACTTTTGATATACCTACTGTCCCTATTTTAAATTCGTGGGAAAATCAGTAAATGATGGTTTATTTTTGACCAAAGATTTAGAAAATACATTCAAAAACGAAACTTTAGGCAAAAGAACGGATTAAAACGAGTTTATAACGAAGGAGTTATGATTTTTGCAAATTTAACGACGAAAACTACTTTTCCAGAAAACTGCTTGCTGATTGGCAGAATACGACGGGTATTTTGAGGCATTTCTCATGGCATTGCATGGAGTCACTTTGTGTATCAAGGATGACGCGTCTCTTTTGGATTTCATGCACTTTGAACTATCGTTTGATTGTACTAAACTTGTTTCCTTAAACCTTTTCTAACTTTTGGGACCTATGTTTTATAACTCTGAATATTTTGGATGAATCAAACGATGTATTTTATAAACGACACTTTAGGTCGTTCAATATATCCTGGTTGTGTGCTATGATCCGTTACACCCTCAGGTATTCCATTCCGCTGCCATTCAGGTATTTTGGGGGTGTGACAGTCTTGCAGTGAAGAGGGTGTATCAGAGATCTATTCTGTGTGTAGCAAGCTGTTGCGATAGCCTCGGCCCAAAGAAACATGGGAGCTCTAGAAAAGATGAGCATAGTCCTAGCGGCTTCAACCAAGGTGCGGTTGCGCCTTTCAACAACTCCATTTTGTTGTGGAGTACGTGGAATGCTCTTCTGGTGACTGATGCCGATGCTTTCATAAAACTGATTAAGGTATCTGTTCACAAACTCTGTTCCGTTGTCAGTACGAATGAACCTAACAGTCTTGTTGAGTCGAACTTGCAGTTGCTTGATGAGTTTGATGATGATCTCCGGAGTTTCATCCTTTGATCGTAGAAACTTTACCCACGTGAAGCGAGAGAAGTCATCAACAATAACAAGCACATATTTCTTTCCATTGATACTTTGTACCCTCATTGGTCCACAAAGATCCATGTGAAGGGTGTGTAGAACTTCCATGATGGAATTGACGGTTTTGGGTTTGTGGGTGTGTTTCTTGCTCTTACCCATTTGACATGAAGAGCAGAGATGATCCTTTTCATATTTGAGTCTTGGTAAACCTCGAACCAGATCCTTACGGGTGAGTTCATTGATAGTACCGAAGTTCAAGTGGTTCAAACGACGATGCCACAACCAGGATTTGTTCTTGGATGCCCTTGAGAGTAAACAAATGGGAGAGGACCGCAACATGTCTTCAATTGAGATGGTATAAAGATTGGTGCCCCGACTGCCCTTGAGTAGTTCAACACCATCTAGTTCTCTAACGAAACATGTGTGTTTTCTGAATGCAACTTCAAGATCTGAATCACAAAATTGGCCAACAGAGAAAAGATTGTGTCCAAGTCCCTCCACATAGTAGACTCTGGATATCACACTGTCTCCAAAGACATAGTCACCATAACCCATTATAGAGCCAAAATGGTTGTTCCCGAATCTAACCGTACCAATAAATCTTTCCACAAAGTTCTTGAGCCGCGAGCGATCTCCGGTCATATATTTTGAGCAGCCGGAGTCCAAATACCAAAGGACGATTTGGACGACCTGCATTTGAAATCAGACAAAGGTGGATGACTGAAAAAGCTGGAGCCCCACAAGTAATTGGGGTCCGTTTGGTTAGCACACACAAACGTTGGGTTATCATAAGTCATGGATTTACCATTGGTATCTTTCCTAAGTGATGCACTAGACCTAGAAATGGTATTGCATGCTTCTAAAGGGAATGTTCTACCAGTGGGAATCCATTTCTTAATTGGCACTACTTTGGAGTTAGTGAGTCTAGTTAAAGGGCACTTTTCTCCTAGAGAGAAATTCCTACCAGTAGGCCTCCATTGATATCCAACCTTTGTAAACACCTTTCCTGTACATTTCCAAACCTGCCTAACACGACAATTATTCAAAATATTCTTAACCGAAGATTGCATAGAAGGCTTTAAGAGAGACATAACAGAAGCATCATGATTACCAACAGTTAAACATTCGTTACATGTTTTACAAATAGCATAAGAATTCGAATCAATTACATCATTGTTAAAACAAATGTTTGAATCAACACGATTCTTTTCATTCATCAAAAGTTTCTTATTGTTCCCAGATGATTCTTCTACTTTCTTCTTAAGTGCACTCTTAGCCGGCAAAGCCCTATCATTCTTTGTATTGCACCTAGGCTGTGGCCTGCTAGCTTTAAACACACCGTTTACTCCTGTAGAAGCAATGATGGGAACATTAGTAAGCTTGGTTGCTGTTTGTTTGTTAGTGATCATGACGTTGGATTGAGGTAAAGTTTGAGGGATATCAAATGTAACATGTTTGTTGCTATCATTAGACTGTGTTGCATATAACCTTTCCAGCTTGTTGTCATTCTTGGGGCATGTACTAATAGCATATTCTAACAATTCCTGAGCTCTATTAGTGAGGAAACATGCATCAACAGCTACTTCATCAAGTGTTTTGGTTATCCTATCTTCCTCAATGGTTTCTCTAAGTATGACAAGGCATTCCTTAAGATGTCTAAGATAGTTACTATGAACTAACTTATTGTTCCTAAGGGGTAGAGAAACTTTCAAAGCATCACACGTATATTTCGAGCAAACATGAACATTGTTAATCGCATGGTCACATGAACCAACGGGCATTTTCCCTTTCACCATACTCTTTAGATTCTCAATTTCGTTTAACAAAGAAGTGACCTTTTTATTGTTTTGATCACGTGTTATTTTAATAGACTCAAATAACTCTTTGTATCGTTGTTTAGCATTTGACATTTCATCACGAAGCCACACATTTTCATGTTGTAGATCGTCAATGATGCCTTGTTTTTGAAACTTTTGAGACTCTAGAGGCATTTGGTGACTAGTATCTTTACCCATGTTAGACTTTAATTATGCAATTTGGGCCCTCAACTTCCGAATCGTGTTTGAGTGAGCTTGAATTGTTTCATCCTTTTTGGCTAATTCAAAACATGTGTCAAAGTCAGGAGCATCTGAGGATGTCTTGGCATTTGACATTTTTGTGCTTTCTTCTAGATGTTGATATTTTAGTTGCAAATTAAGATTATCAACTTCTAGTTTCGAGAAATGCCTGACCATGTTATCATGGTCATCGTTTTGAATTTTTTGTTGTAGTTTGAAATTCTCCCCCTCAAGCTCAATCACACGATTCTGAAAGGTGTGCAAAGTGACCGACATTTCATGAAATTGTCGAGCAGATAAAGCTGAGTCGGTCATGGTGTAAAACACATCCTGTGCCATGCAGTTAGCAATCAAGTTCTCATTCATGATGAGAATGTTTTTTCTGTCAATTTCACTATATTTGAGATCAATTGCCAATTGTTTGCCCTCATTTTCCACATCATTAAAGGCCTTTTTCATTTCAGTGACATCATTATTAATCGTCTTTTTAAGGCCCTCAAAGTGTTCTTTGAGAAGTTTGAAAAATGGCATGACTTCAGTTAGGTAACATCGTTTCGTTTGCTCAAAACCCCTTTCCCCTTCAGTAATCCCAGTTTGTGTAATTCTCTTTTTACATGTAAGCTCAAAATCATTAAATAGTTGGCCTAGTACATACAAACCAATTAGAGTATTACACTGCGTGGGAAGAGTGAATGGTACAAGGTGCTTAGGTGTGTTTATAGGATATTGATGAGGCGAAAAATGGTCCACTTTTAGGGGGTCATTTAAGCCCGGAATTGAATTTATTTGATCAAATATTGCCCTAAATCGTTCCTTTTGTGATTTTAGGTACTTTGGGAGTGAAATCTGGAAAAGGAAGCAATTCGGACATTTTTGGAGCATAAAAGTGAAGAAAACGCCAAAGTCTTAATTTTCCTTGCTGGGAACAGTTGGTGACGGCGTCAAGAGGCCTATTCTGACGGCGTCAAGAGTAAAATTGCATGACGGGCCAGTAGAAACCTGAGGGCGTCACGAAGTAGGGCGTCAAGAGTTAAAGTCATGACGGCTTGGAAATGCATAACACATGACGGCGTCACAAGGAGATCAAGGTAGTCCAAGAATTATTTTGGCGGCGAGGTGACGGCGTCACACACTTTGTCTTGACGCTGTCAGACCCTATTTCCTATATATAGTTTTCTATTTTTTACACTAAAAAAGGAGAAGTTTTGGAGAAACCCTAAGTACGAACTTGGTGCGAATTTTACAGGTTTTTCAAGGGTTCTAACCCCTTGATACCTTTCAGGTGTAATTAAGATAAGTGTTCTTTTAATTCAATCAATATGTCTATGTGTTGGTTGTCTATATCTTGTTCTTGTCTTAATTCCATTATGTTAGGCTAGATTTATTTTGTGTTTGCTTGGATCTAATGAAACCTAGATGTTAATTATGTGATGATTACTTGTTTATAGTTGTTGTGGTTGAGTGATTTTGATGTTAGGCCTAAGAAAACTGGCAGATCTCCATGGTAACATGCTTGAACGTCTTAGGAAACATGAACCGATGTGCACTAGGTCTTTATTGGTTGTATTTATTGCATGAGCCATTGTTTACAATCCCTATGGTTGTGCTGGGCATGGCATAGGAGGAGATAAGAGCTCATAGATTGGGGAGTTAAGTGCGCCACCCCATTACCGGTATTAAGGAATACAATCCGTCATCCATGCAACTATAACAAGTAATTAACACGTAAAAGATGTCTAGGGAGTAGTGAAATCTAAGTAAACACATTTTCTCCACTTATTGCTCACAACCTTAGTTTAATTTAGTTTATTTTCATTTTTAGTATTTTATTTTGATTGCATCTTTAGTATTGGGTTAGTTGACTAGCAACTAATTCCGCCCAAATCCTTCAAACCCGAGATTTTTACTTGCTTTCTAAAAAATATAAAAAATACAAAAATAATCATCCGTCACCTTTAGATCTAGTATTTAGGTTTTCTAATCCTAGTGACACTATTCCTAGCTGAACGATCAATCCCCCGGTACTTGTCACTATACTATACTACAACGATCAGGTACACTGCCTGGTGGGGTTTGTAAGCTTCTCAAGATCCCTTGAGAGGTAAAGCCTGGTGCGATTCCCACGTATCAAGTTTTCGGCGCTGCTGCCGGGGATTTTCTATCTCTACATTTATTCCACAACTTTCGCAAAAGAGTGCGGCGCCACGTATCAAGTTTTTGGCGCCGCAGCCTGGGAAATAGTTATTGTCTAGGTTAGAATCTCTTTTTATTAGGTCTACTCGCTAGATTCCTTTCTAGTGAGATTTTATTTTTATTTTTAGGTTTTCTTTAGTCTATCTTTTTCTTTGTGCCTTTGTTAGTAAATTAAATTCATTGACTATTCCGTTGACCACTATGGAAAACGCGAATCCGCCCCTTTCCCCTAGAGAAGTGGCTGTGTTACGTGAACAAATTGAGAGTGAGATTAGGGAAGTTAGGGAGCTTAATAGTTTAATTAAGGTTGAGCTCGAACATGCATTTAGTGACCTAGCGACCGCCTTGTATTCAAATGAGGACCTAGGGCCTAATAATTTTGTGAATGTTATTGAGGAACTAGAAGAGGGGGAAATGGATCCGAAGCTTAATGATTACTTTAATCTATACCCCACTAAGGAGGAGATTGCATATTATAATAATCTTATTGATAACCCGAGAATGCTAAAATACCATGTATGATTGGGTACAGACACGTTGAGAATGCTTACATTGACTTTAAATCCCCAATCAACATTATGTCCTCAACTGTTTATAATGATATAGTGAAAACAAGACTTGGACCTAGAAAAGATCCTAAATACCCCAGTGGAGTTTGTAACTTTGTCGGGAGAGTTAAAGGTTTACACGTCTTTGTTGGTAATTTCACTTTTGTCACCGACTTTATGATTGTGGAAGATCTTGCTAATGTTATTGATTGTCGATTATCCAATGTTGTGTTTGGCAAACCGTTTGTTGAGAAGTCTAAGTTGGAATATGATGAAATAGAAGGAACGATCCGATTTGCAAGTAGCACCAATAGTATCACTTATAGGATGCCTAATAGAATGAAAGAATTTCGCTTTTTATCCCGGTTTGATAAGGATAACGTTGGTGCTTTTGAGGACATCAATGAAGAGGATAAGAAAAAGGGCATGAATTATGTATGGGAAAAAAGGAGTCTTTATTACAAAGATTGCTTGGCCCTAGGACCAAGGTATAAAATCAATAAAGAATTTGCCCAAATGATTATGGGGGCGGTTGAGAAAAAAGTGATTGGTTTTTACAAAGAATATTTACAATCGGAAAGTGGAACCAATGATGAGGTCACGTAGTAACCCATGACCTTGAGTCTAGCTACAAGACTCGTAAATAAAGAAAAGCGCTTCTTGGGAGGCAACCCATGCTTTGTGTGATTTTATTTTTGTTTGTTTGTTATTTGCTTCCGTATGCATGTTTCATTTTTATTGTTGGTAGATCATGTTTCTGAAATAAATAGTAAAAATACTTTACTTTGTTGTTTTGGCCTAGTCTTAACTCCACCTAAGAGTATTTTTGCAAAAGATAAGTGTAAGGGGAGACCCCAAATATGTTTTAAAGAAACAAACCGATCATGATTCTCCACAATATTAAATGAACATGTATATTCATATGTGTTAGAGTCAAATGCTTGTATTGAGTCATAATGAAGTTTTGCAGGATTTTCCAGGAAGTAGGACCAAGTTTTTCCAGAAATTTTCCGGAAACTTAACATAAGAATTTCTGCAGGTCACTTCTGACGGCGTCAAGAGTTTACTCTTCACGGCGTCACGTGTAAAAATCTGGAAATTTTACCGGTTTTGTTTTTCTAACGGAGTCTTATAGTTTTTGTGAATTATTAAGTTTTATAATCTCCAGGAAATCTGCAAACATTATTCCACAAGCATTATATCTTATTTTGTTTTATAGAATTTAGTAACTTATATAGGATGCCGCCGATTTTACTCGAGGTTGTCTTGTCTATTTTTTCAGGATTTACAGGTTATATATGACAAGAAGATGATTTATATTCTAGAAGGGAAGCTTTGATTGTTCATTTTTTTGGAGGAAGATTTAACCTGGCCACCTAATTATCCATACCGAGCGAATCAGGGGAGTATTTGATTTCATTCTTTTTACTTTTTCACTTTTTCACTTTTACATTCTTTACTTGAACATTGGAGACAATGTTCATCTTAAGTGTAAGGGGAGGGTAAAATGATGATACCTTACATGTACACCTTCGCTTGAGTTTGTTTTGTTTGATAGTAGATGTGTAATAAAACTATGAAAAATACTTGTTAGTGCAATTTTAGCGCCAAATTTAAAATTTTTTACAACATTTAGGAGTGAAACTTTAGCCATAGCAAGCGTCTCATGGATAGGAGATCGCATGACTAGCACATAACCGTATATTCAGAAAAATTTTTCACCCAAATATGTGAGGTTCGCCTTTAGATTTGATAGGAAAAGCATTTACTATTAGTGCTTATGAGTGTACCGGTAGCATTTAGATTCTAGAACTTGCGTTAGTGATGCATCCCGAGACCGCTAGTGAGATTACATTCGTGTAGTAGGATTTACTACATGATAAGAGGCATTAGGATCACCCTTGTGTTAAACCCGTAGCATAATTACTTGACCATTTAAGTCATATTACTTGGCTAGTTAAGTCAACTAATTTTTCCCACACCCTTAGCGTTGTACTCATTTTTAGTACACGAAACCCCTAGTACACCCCTCCGAGCCTATCCTTTCGTTTCTAACTTTAAACATTTTACTTAAAGGAAGAATTTGTTACACCCCACTTAAATGTACACCCAAATCGCCTTAGCTTTCCGTGTATGCACTCATCTTTAGTGCATTATTGTTATTTGTTAAACCCTAAGTTAACTATCTAATTGATTACATGGTTGCTAAGTCGAGTCATATCCTTGTACATATTGTTTTGGGATGATTGGGACTCATGGGTAAGTACTTATTTTATGGAGTAATGCGGAAGAACATCATATATTACCCCCAAATGTGCGTTAATCTTAAAAGTGCTCAAAGTGTTTTGATTTTCTTAATTCGAGTCATTAGAATAGTTAATTGTAAAGTATGTAAAGATTCAAGTGTAAGGGGAATGTTTATTCCCTATGATGTATTATTTTGGATGGTAGGGTAAGAGTGTATGCACAAAAAAAAAAAAAAAAAAAAAAAAAAAAAAAAAAAAAAAAAAAAAAAAAGATCGAAAAAATAAGAGAAAAAAAAAAAAAAAAAAAAAAAAAAAAAAAAAAAAAAAAAACATACGGACTACCGTCCCTTTTTATTCTATGTTCATTTTATATTTTCGTTATTTTTCCTTTATTAGCTTAAGTCGAGTCTAGTCTTGGCTTAGCAACGCCATCTTGTACATGTAATTAACCAAGATTGTTAACCCGCCACCAGTAAAAACTTCTTTTATCCAACAAAACCGTGTATTTCATATCCAACAAAACCAGTAAAAACTTCCTTTAAAAGACCTCTTTGATAGTTTATCCTAGGTGCTTACGCAATGTGGTGGAGGTTTGATCCTTTCCCAAGCCTACGGTAATCTATTTTGCTATGACAGGTAGTGAGAGATATCTTCCATTTTCATATTGTAATGTTTACTTTATTACACCCGAGAGATGTGAGTATCTAAACACTATTTGTGAGGTGCTAGCGTATGACCTCCGTGCTTGTCTATTGGTCTTTAGTGGAACGATTATTTGTTGTAATTACTTTTATATTAGTGTTAAATGACCCCTAATTTGTATTTTGAGTAGAATAAAAGTGCATTTGCTTGAGGACAAGCAAATCTCAAGTGTAAGGGTATATGATGAGGCGAAAAATGGTCCACTTTTAGGGGGTCATTTAAGCCCGTAATTGAATTTATTTGATCAAATATTACCCTAAATCGTTCCTTTTGTGATTTTAGGTACTTTGGGAGCGAAATCTGGAAAAGGAAGCAATTCGGACGTTTTTGGAGCATAAAAGTGAAGAAAACGCCAAAGTCCTAATTTTCCTTGCTGGGAACAGTTGGTGACGGCGTCAAGAGGCCTATTCTGACGGCGTCAAGAGTAAACTTGCATGACGGCCCAGTAGAAACCTGAGGGCGTCACGAAGTAGGGCGTCAAGAGTTAAAGTCATGACGGCCTGGAAATGCATAACACATGACGGCGTCACAAGGAGATCAAGGCAGTCCGAGAATTATTTTGGCGGCGAGGTGACGGCGTCACACACTTTGTCTTGACGCCGTCATACCCTATCCTATATATAGTTTTCTAATTTTTACACTAAAAAAGGAGAAGTTTTGGAGAAACCCTAAGTATGAACTTGGTGCGAATTTTACAGGTTTTTCAAGGGTTCTAACCCCTTGATACCTTTCATGTGTAATTAAGATAAGTGTTCTTTTAATTCAATCAATATGTCTATGTGTTGGTTGTCTATATCTTGTTCTTGTCTTAATTCCATCATGTTAGGCTAGATTTATTTTGTGTTTGCTTGGATCTAATGAAACCTAGATGTTAATTATGTGATGATTACTTGTTTATAGTTGTTGTGGTTGAGTGATTTTGATGTTAGGCCTAAGAAAACTGGCAGATCTCCAATGGTAACATGCTTGAACGTCTTAGGAAACATGAACCGATGTGCACTAGGTCTTTATTGGTTGTATTTAATGCATGAGCCACTGTTTACAATCCCTATGGTTGTGCTGGGCATGGCATAGGAGGAGATAAGAGTTCATAGTTTGGGGAGTTAAGTGCGCCACCCCATTACCGGTATTAAGGAATACAATCCGTCATCCATGCAACTATAACAAGTAATTAACACGTAAAAGATGTCTAGGGAGTAGTGAAATCTAAGTAAACACATTTTCTCCACTTATTGCTCACAACCTTAGTTTAATTTAGTTTATTTTCATTTTTAGTATTTTATTTTGATTGCATCTTTAGTATTGGGTTAGTTGACTAGCAACTAATTCCGCCCAAATCCTTCAAACCCGAGATTTTTACTTGCTTTCTAAAAAATATAAAAAATACAAAAATAATCATCCGTTACCTTTAGATCTAGTATTTAGGTTTTCTAATCCTAGCGACACTATTCCTAGCTGAACGATCAATCCCCCGGTACTTGTCACTATACTATACTACAACGATCAGGTACACTGCCTGGTGGGGGTTGTAAGCTTCTCAAGATCCCTTGAGAGGTAAAGCCTGGTGCGATTCCCACGTATCAGATATACAGTGGGGTCAGCAATCCTAAAAACTGTACGTGTGTTACCTACAAGTCTTTCAGCTCTCATTTTCTCGATGTCTATATTCCAAAAAACCTTATCTGGGAGAATTTTCTTTTGAGGAACAAAAATGGCCGAATGATTATCTACAGAATAGTCATAGTGAAACACAATATTCTTAGCAATGCAATGGGGATCCTTTAATCGTACAGCAAGTTTTTCCCTAGTTCTATCTTCAGTCTCCTGAGTTTCACTATCAGTTCTAACATCGGGAGGGGCATGATTAGGCTCAAGCATAGTGTTTGTATCATATAACCCAGGTTGAGCACCTATGCCAGTTCTGAGGTATTTTGCTTTAGGCTTAGAGGCATCCTGTTCACTGAATTCATCACTAAGTTTCCTATGGTTTTGCATCATTTGAGCAGATTGAATGGTTTGGCCTTGTGTGTACAACTTATCTTCCAATTTATTTTTTAACATTTTGAGTTTTGAGAAATCATTTAGAAGTTTAGTCTCTTTATCTTTGTGTTCTAGTTTGGTTGACTTCAACATCTTTTGAATCTCCTGTTTTTGTGAAACAGTTTGATCCAATTGTTTTTTTAAAGACACTAACTCTCTTTTCAAAGTTTCTTGTTTGGAATTATTTTCAGATATGTATGCACGCAATTGCCATTCCATTTTCTGTTCCCGTTCATTAAGCTCAAATTTAGCACGCTGTTCGTATATAGTCACCTGATCCTTAAAGATGTTACATCTAGTGGTCAAGGAATCATCAGGGTTGTATATAGTGTGCTAATGCAGTTCTTGTTCACTATGGTCAACAGACGGCGAATCACTTGGTACAACTGTCATATTGTTGTCAACCATATACCTTTCATATGGAATATTATTAGTATTTCCTATATCAACGGTATCTGGATTGTCAGTATCTTTGAGTTGTACAGAGTCACATGCCTCCTGTGGATTTGTAGTGTTATTCAGATTTAACAGTGTTGGTACCTCAGAAATAGCAGATGTGATGGAGGAGCCCGACTGTTGTGGAGTAGAAGCAGCAGTAGACAGATTGGCCATGAAGATTGTTTGAGCAGTAGGTTCATCATCAACATCAGAGTCGAATGCATCACAATCTTCCACTTGGAGTATGTTTGGATCATTGAGTGCCAGATCCTGAACAGGTTGATTATCAACATCTGCATCGAACGTATTCCCATCATCACCAGCCAGGAAGAGTAATGCTTCTTCATCCAAAGCAGTTCCATTCTCTTGTGCCTGCATTAGCAGCATCTTGTCCTTGAAGTACTCAGAGTTTTGTGGACGCTTAGGTTGAGTACAGTTTCTAGTAATGTGGCCCAATCCTCCACAGTTGTAGCACTTTGGTTGCCTAGCCTGGACCTGAAGCGCATTACCAACTCTGTACTGCCCATTCCCTCTGCCAGCATTTCTTTGATTCAAATTTTGTCTCCCTTGGACATTCTGAACAACAACTCTACCATCTTCTATAACTGCCTGATTATGTGGGTTTGAAGAAGATCGGAGTTGGTTGTTAGTTGATGGAAGCACAACCCTGAACTATTGCACAAGCAGAGAGACTTGGTTGGAGAGATTATCAATCATCATGTCGGTGTGAGAGTACCCAGAGTCCAGTTGGGTATTTGCAGTAGATGAAGGTGTAGATGATTGACCAATCTTCGCAGTAGACCTGGATGAGGGATGTTGTGGTTGAGATAGATCACTTGATGACTGGTTGAGCTGCTGAGCATTTGTGACGAATGCAAGAGAATCATTAGCAGCTGGAGGGTTAAGCTTTTCCCTCATCACCCGATCATAGGCAGCATGTTTCTCGTGTTGTTGTAGGTATGCATAGAGTTGCTCATGATTTGTGTCCCTGAGCCCTTTGTTGAGTTTAACAGCAGTAACAAACCTATCCCACTCTGGTGCCATGTTGTTCAAAAACTTGGAGTTAAGCTGAATGTTGGGCATTGTCATCTTGATGATTCTCATATCATTGACCAACTTGTGAAATCTGACATAGTAGTCAGTGATGCTTTCACCAGGGTTCATTTTGAAGTGCTCAAATTCATCATATAACTGAGATTCACAATCTTCTTTTGTTAGCTCAGACCCTGCGAGAAGCATTTTCACATTATCCCAGACAGCTTTGGCTTCTGTGTTGTAGTTGATGAGTTTGTAGACATCTTTAGGAAGTCCTTGAATGATGATGTTAGATGCTCTGATGTCGGCATCATAGCGTTTCTTTTCTTCATCAGTCAGCTCATTATAGGTGCGAGGTCTTTCAAGACCAAATACAGCTGGAACCTCATCAGTGGCTGCAGTCGTGTCTCTGGTGAAGCCCGGTTGAAACGGTCCTTCATCAATGGATTTCAAGATGTTTACCCCATTTTCCTTTCCTAAACAATAGAGACGGATCCTTTGTGCCCATGATTCATAGTCCATCCTGTCCAGCATTGGAGGACGTATATCTGACCCAGCTGCCTGAATGTCATCCGAGGAAGTGCTTGCCATGTTGTGAAATACCAAATATTTAAACAGAAGTGTATTTCATGTACCGTTGCAACAAGTCAAATTACAGCTGATCTACAGTGGACCAAGTCAAATCGTAGAATTAGTCTCACAACGTCAGGTTACTTTAGAAGTAACTAGTCAAGCCGTAAGATTAGTCCCACAACGTCAAGTTACTGTAGAAATAGTAGTAACAACTTAAGTCGCAATAGTGCACAAGTTTCACTACTGTAGAAAATATTTTGCTGATGAAAATGAACCAACTCGCTAATCACACAAGCTCAACTCGCTATCAAGTATTACCAACTCGCTAGAAAAGTCAAATCGCCAAAGTGAACAACTCGTTGGAGAAACTACACAACTCGCTAGAATGATGTCAACTCGCTAGAAATGGACAACTCGCTAGAAATGGACAACTCACTAATCAAATCCCAACTCGCTGCAAGTGACCAAGTTGCTACACAGATCGCAACCCGCTACCAAACACCAACTCGCTAAATACCACAACACGCTATAAAAGATCAAATCGCTGGATACGTCACAACTCGCTACAAGTAGTCAACTCGCTACACAAAGATCAACTCGCTGGTCAGTCAACTCGCCAAACTAATAGGACAAAGCTGTCACTGTCTAGCGATTTGGATTTGTACCCAAAAATGGCAAACCGCCAAATCTCTATTATCAACTCGCTAATAAAAACAACCAACTCTCTACCACGAATATGCCAACTCGCTAAGTAGAAACTAACCACGAATTCATCATATCTTCCACGAGAGTGATGATATAACCAAACCAAGAGCTACACAAGATGTCTATGACCTTTCTGACTAAGAAAGTACAAACAAAAACACAAGATAAACACTATACGAGATCAAAATGAGAGAAAAACCACTAAAAGTATTCGAACCACAAAGAACACATAAACTAAGCCACGATTTTTATGTATACCACAAATCCTAGGATAGAACCATGGCTCTTGATACCAATTGTAATGTACTTGAAGTTATAACAAGATTAGATTATATGTGTATGGATCGAATATGGAAGATTTCTAGTGAGAGAAAGTTAGAGAGAGAAAGGGAGTTGGAAGCCTTGTAAAAGAAAGGAAAAGTTGAATTGCAAATGAAGGTCCAACCCTCTCCCTTGGGTGGGAGACGGTATTTATAGTTACAAGCTCAACGCCCTATAAAACGGGCTGTGGACCGGGCTGACAGTGGGTAAAGACCCGACCCGACTCCACAAATACTACACTACGTACTAACTATATGATAATTACTACGAGCTACAATATGCTAAATAATACTTGGGGTGACCGAGTCTTCAGTGGAATAAACGTATTCCTAACACTTCCTCTCCTTCTTTCCTCTTCACCAAATTTCCCCAGAGGGTGTAATCGTCGTTTTGGTAAAAAGGCAAAAGGGAGGGATCAGCATAGATGTCACCTCCTGACAAGCACGCATGTTCAGTTGTGGGTTCTCCTCCGCACTCTTCTACCTCGTGCGGGACCCCACAGTAGTCGCAGATTAAGTAAGGATTTGAAAGTTTTTTAGGTAATTGCGACTCGGCTAGGTATTCCATCCTTTTGTGGATTTTTCTTAACCGATCTGAAGATGTTGAGGCAATTTCGGACATGCCGGCAGTCGACTCGGGTTCATCCCAAGTGTCATCCTGGTCTTGAGCATACTCCTCAATCCTATTCCATCCTTCCTCGGCACTGAGGTCGGCTAATCTCCATTTTCTTGAATTGTTGATTCCGTTCCGGTCGTTTAGAGAGACATTGTCGCAGAAGATTTGGACCAAAAGCCAGAGTTCGATGACATGATGGGGAACTCGCCTTATTAAATCCTTAAATCTAATCCACGATTCGTGGAAGGGTTCGTCCTTCCCTTTTCGGAAGCGGAGGATCCTATCCCTAAACGCTGAAGTTTTCTCGGCTAGAAAGAACTTCTCATAAAATTTGGATATGAGTTGCTCCCAGGTGAAAATAGATTCGGAAGGAAGTTTATCATACCACTCTTTGGCTTTTTCGTAGTGGGTGAAAGGGAAAAATCACAATCTGGACGTGTCTCTAGTAGCCCCATCCGTATGGAGGGTGTCTACTATTTTCAAGAAGTCCTTGATGTGTTGAATCGGGTCATCATCACCTAACACACGAAACTTGCAGACACTTTGGACAAGCCAAACATCGGCCGCATGCAAGACCTCATTGGTGTGTTCGTTTGGGAAGACAATGGCGTTTGAGAAACCACGAGGATTTGGGGATGAGTAATCCTTAAGGCATTTTGGAGTGGGAGTTGCGGGGGTACTCATTTCGTTATTGGATCGGGGGCTAGGGGTTGTAAGGTGATTTTCTGAATTTTCTTCAGAAAGGGGTGCATCAAAATCGATGGCTATGCTAGATGGTTCAGGTGTTGAGTGGGATCGTCTTAGCCTACGCATTTCTCTATCAGGTTCTGCATAGGGCAAAACAAGGTCTCTAGCGGAACTACGACTCCTAGTGATTCTAAGGTTAGAGAATTCACCGGTTGCCATGATGGCGGATGGTGAAAAGTTACGAACAAAAACACGAAGAAATAAGATAGGAATCTAGCAAGTAGACCTAATAAAAAGAGATTCTAACCTAGACAATAACTATTCCCCAGGCTGCGGCGCCAAAAACATTGATGCGTGGGAATTGCACCAGGTTTTACTTCTCAAGGGATCTCGAGAAGCTTACAACCCCCACCAGACAGTGTACCTGATCGATGTAGTATAGTATAATGACAAGTACCGGGGGATTGATCGTTCAGCTAGGAATAGTGTCGCTAGGCTTAGAAAACCTAAAAACTAGGTCTAGAGATAAGGGATGATTCTTTTTGTGTTTTTTATATTTTTATAAAAGCAAGTAAAAATCTCGGTTTTGAAGGAGTTGGGCGGAATTAGTTGCTAGTCAACTAACCCAATAACTAAGATGCAATCAAAATAAAATACTAAAAATGAAAATAAACTAAATTAACCTAGAGTTGTGAGCAATATGTAGGAGAATTGTGTTTACTTAGATTTCACTACTCCCTAGACATCTTTTACATGTTAATTACTTGTTATAGTTGCGTGGATGACGGATTGTATTCCTTAATACCATTCATGGGGTGGCGTACTTACTTCCCCAATCCTATAAGCGCCTACTTCACTCCTATGTCGAGCCGGCTAAGAAGCTCCTAACATGGGATCACTAGAATTTGCTTATGAATTAAATACAACCAATAAAACCTATTACACATCGGTTCATGTTTCCTAAGACGTTCAAGCATGTTACACAATGGAGGTCTGCCAGTTTTCTTAAGCCTAACATTGAAATCATTCATCCAATACAACCATAAACAAGTAATCAACACATAATTAACATCTAGGTTTCATTAGATCTAAGCAAACACAAGATAAATCTAGCCTAGCATGTTGAAATCAAGACAAGCACAAGATATAGATAACCAACACATAGACATATTGATTGAATTAAGAGAAGACTTATCTCAATTGAACATGAAAGGATTCAAGGGGTGAAAACCCTGGAATATACTGTAAAAAACAGCCTAGGGTTTACAAGGTTCGACCCTAGTTTTCTCCACACAAGTTCCTCTTTTCAATGAATGAAAAATAGAAAACTATATATAGATTTTGATAGGTGACGGCGTCAAGAACAAAAGTCTGACGCCGTCATCTCGCCGCCAAATAGTGCCTCGGACTGCCTAGATCTGGGTCTGATGCCGTCATGTGTACTTCATCTCCAGGCCGTCACCAAAATTACTCTTGACGCCTTTCTTGTGACGCCGTCAGGTTTGTACTGGGCCGTCACCACTTTTACTCTTGACGCCGTCAAGATTCTCTTCTTGACGCCGTCAGGTACTGTTCTCAGCATGGAAAATTAAGTCTTTGGCGTTTTCTTCACTTTTATGCTCCAAAAACGTCCGAATTGCTTCCTTTTCCAGAATTCACTCTCAAAGTACCTAAAATCACAAAAGGAACGATTTAGGGCAATATTTGATCAAATAAATTCAATTCCGAGCTTAAATGACCCCCTAAAAGTGGTTCATTTCTCGCCTCATCAATCCTGCGGTATGTCCTAGTCATGAGAGCCAGAGCTAAGATGCTAAAATATAGGTATGGACTTGCTAACATATACAACACCAAATGAGCCTCAGCTATTCTCTTATACAACAGTAACCGTCCATTTAACAATGTCATAAGAGAGCTTATTCCATGAAGTTGTAGGTTTATTCCATGAAGAGAGCCTCTTACTATAACACTATAGCTAGTTATGATTTATCTCACTGCTATAACACTAGTCTTAACACTATATCTAGTTCTTCTGATTTCCCTCTACCAACTAGATGGTACACAACTCGCATTGATATAAAATAGTTACATATTACAGCCAAATAAACCTTACAACTAGTTACAGATTACAGCCAAATAAACCTTGCGGTGCATTACTCGTATCCTAAATTAACTTTAAGTAGTCATTCAATGCACTCTTAAACATTAGATATAATTAATAACTACATTGATAAAACGAGGAAAATAAACGCCAAACACTTATTTAATTCCTGATAACCGAGGTGATAAAAAACTACCTTGACGCATCCTTAACATGCCCTTGCACATCCGACTTCCTGGAATCCATCTTTTTCCCTCCTAACGACTTCACACACTCTGCCAAATTTGCATGCTTCCCTAACCAATACAAAACCTTCATCCCATCCTTAAACGCAGCCGGATACTTATTCTCAGGCGCTAACCTATACCCAACCGCCACCATCAAATACCCCTACACCTTTATCCAATATCCTACTCTTTAATGGCCGGTATATATCAAACGTGGAGTTGTTCGTCTGGTATATCCCCCAACAAGTGAATAGCAGATGAAAGGGAGGGTCACCTATTTGCTTTTATGATATCTAATCAAGGTATAGTTGGGCATTGTATTACAGTGGTTCAAAGGACTTTCCATTTCGCCAATTTCCATCAAGTCCTGTGCTCATGAATTAAATGGAAAGAGAAATAAATTCATTGATAGTGTGATGGTTAAGGCGAGATTTTAACTTGCAGAAGTTATAAGTTCTAAGTATACTATTCGGCACAGCTAGACCTTAAATGCTAGAAAGGACATTGTTTTGTAGGATACACTGATGTTCTCTTTTATGCAGGAGGACTTAAATACTCCTTAATGCGTACTTATCCTCCCTACTTCTCCATAGAAACAACTTTACATTCTATAGAAAATACACCTGATAGATACCTACATACCTGGCACGACAAGGTTGGAGGCAATTTCAGTGAATCAGATTGCGAGTCTTTAAGTAGACCTTCAACAATTAAAGGCCCGACATGGTCACCACCTGGTTTTAATTGAAGAAGCAAATCAAGACAGCTTTCCTTGCAACTCCACTGAAAATGGTCTGAACCAAAATTGCATGTGTTCAGAATCTTAATTTACAGACTGAGCAGAAACATTTAAACATAATTCCATGTGTTCAAAGATAATCTACAGACACAGAGTGTGTTCACATTTACGATTTCAGTAGAAACATAGTATATACTTCAGATAAGTTCATACATTAGTTCCAACATGCACCTGTGAAAGACTTTTAAAAATGCTCTTAAATGGACCAACAAACAATGACTTGAAAATAAGTGTATTTAAACTACACGATACTAGACATTATAAGCAACTGAATAAAACACACATCCGTTTCTTAGAAAATAAGTGTATTTAAACTACATGATACTAGACATTATAAGCAACAATAACATATGCTAACCTTTCAAAATCAACTATCGGAACTAGTTGCATCAGGTGATTATTTTGTGTTATTATCATATCAACCTTTGCTAGTTATTAGGCCTTATATATACAATTACGTTAATACACTAGCAGTATGACTAAAAACACGCCTTGAGATGATTTAGTCATTTCTACTTCTGGAAAATAGTTTCAGTAATCAGATTTGGAGAACAAACCTACTTTTCAACATTATAAAAAATCCTTTTTTAGCCACAAAATCAACATTATCAGTGACTTGAAATGTAACTTTCAGGAAATATGTTAAAACGAAATGCTACTTATATTGCAGATAACGAAATGCTACTTATTACTGTCGTCGAGTCGCCTACGAGTCTATGACTATCTTTTGTGTCTGGGATAGCTTAATAAGCTTATCTATCAATTGTGTTTTGATATAAGAAAATATCTCTTATTTAAACTATTTATCAAAAAGCAGTCATAGTAATTGACTAATTTCTAAGCGCATATTACACACACATTGTTATAACTTGCATTCAACAACAGACTTCAATTTCACATTATTATAACTCGCTAAAATGAATCCACAAGCTTGATTCAAATAATCAATTTCTGAGCGCATATTACACACACATTATACTTAAATAAACGCGTATAAATTGTTTATATCTTAGCTGCTACAACTGATTAACAAGCTCAAACCCTAGCTTCTGCTGCAACAACTCAAACCCTAGCTTCCGATTAACAAGCTCTGCTGCAACAACTCAAACCCTAGCTTCCGATTAACAAGCTCTGCAACAACTCAAACCCTACTTCCGATTAACAAGCTCTGCAACAACTCAAACCCTAGCTTTCAACTAACAAGCTCTGCTGCAACACCTAGCTTCCGATTAACAAGCTCTGCAACTGATTAACGGAATTTAACAACTCGATTAACGGAATTCATCATATTTGGGGATTTTAAAAAAGTGATAAAGTGATTTGGGGATTTTTATAAAATCGGAATAGTGATTTGGAAAAGTGATGGAATAGTGGTTGTTGTTATTATTAGTTGATAGTTTTGCATTAGGCTCATTGGTATAGGCCTAGCCCATTCATACTAGCTCTAGAACACTCCATTGTAATCTATATATTGCTTGTATTGTTCTAATGAGAAGCAAGGCAACAATCACCTTCCAATATGGTATCAAGAGCAAAGATCCTCTTCTAATTTATCTCTAAAATCTCACATATCCTCTTTTCTTCGACCCTCCCAAATCTGCCGTGTCTTTACCCTTCCCAAAACCTTAATAAATTCCAGTCAACCAATAAGTAGTATTATATTCTATAATGCTTCATCCATCCCACTAATTTAACAAACCAATCAAAATCTACCATTCTCACCCTTAATTACACGAAGGTCTTCAATTAGATTAAAGTATTCAAAGGCATCTATTTAATTCTTTTGTTTTTCAATAGCTGCTAATATTGCTTATGGGAATTCTACTATGTCGCATATTGTACTCGAGAATTACAACAAGACACCTCAAAACAAAATTGGGCCCCCCTATGGCTCGTATAACAACAGAAACCATTACAACAACATAAGGCCTTTTTATTAGCCCCCTTGGCTACACACGCTGGCTCAACTCCAATCTAATTCTTCCATGTTACCAGCCCAACAGGCGCATTTAATCCATCAAGCAAGTCCACTGGCCCAACAGTCCACAGCGGGTATTTTGGGACCGGCTCCAAATATGATTCAGACTCACAAAAATACACTTCCGAGTGCGTTTAGCACTATGACTCTTCAGGACCCGACATGGAATATGGACACAGGTGCCTCTTCTCATTTAAATTCTAATGCAAGTAATTTAGGTACAATTTTTAATAAACGTTTATACCCATCTGTACATGTTGGTGACGGTAATTCCATTCCCGTCATTAACACCGGCCATAGCATTATTCCCTCTCTTCATCGCCCCCTTCACCTTCATAATGTACTTGTCACCCCTAATATCATCAAAAACCTCATTTCTGTCCGTCAGTTTACTAGGGATAATAATTGCACTATTGAATTCGACGCTTTTGGTTTTTCAATTAAGGATTTCTTTACTCGCCATATCCTCTTTCGATGTGACAGTTCGGGTGATCTTTATCCAGTTACCAAACCGTCAACTCTCCCTACTGCCTTTCTCTCCACTAGTTCCTCCACGTGGCATCAACGTCTCGGTCATCCCGGTGACGAAGTACTACGGTCTCTTGTTTCACGTCAATTTATTTCATGTAATAAAGAAAAGTCTCCACACGTTTGTCATGCTTGCCAACTTGGCAAACATGTGAAGCTTCCTTTCTATAGTTCGGATTCAATTGTTGAACATTGTTTTGATGTTATTCACTCTGATTTATGGACTTCTCCTATTTTCAGTTCTAGTGGTTTTAAATATTATGTTCTATTTCTCGATCATTTCTCTCACTACTTGTGGATTTATCCTCTTCGTTCCAAATCCGACATGTTCTCTAAATTTTTACACTTTCGTACTTATGTTAAAAATCAATTTAAATGTGAAATAAAGAGTTTCCAATGTGATCATGGTGGTGAGTTCGATAATAACCGACTCCATACACTTTTTGCTAATCATGGTATTCAATTTAGATTTTCTTTCCCAAAAACCTCTCAACAAAATGGCAAGGCGGAAAGAATGATACGCACAATAAATAACGTCATCCGTACCCTTCTTTTTCAAGCACACCTGCCACCTACCTTTTGGGTCGAGGCCCTCCATATGGCCACATATCTTCTCAACCTTCTACCCTCAACCGCTATAAACTATGAAATCCCCTACACAAGACTTTTTTACAAAGAACCCGACTACTCCCGATTACGCATATTCGGATGCCTTTGTTACCCGCACCTTCACTCTCCTCATAAACTCGCACCACGAGCAACCCCGTGCATCGTCTTGGGCTATCCCGCCTATCACCACGGTTTCCGTTGCCTTGACCTTGAAACAAACAAAATTATCCTATCCAAGCATGTCACTTTCAACGAAACACAATTCCCCTACCGCTCTATGACACCAACGACACCACCTTCATACTCATTTCTTGAACCCACAACATCCCCTCTTCTTAACCACATACTCACTAATCCCACATCTACACCTACCCACCAATCACCAAATGTACCGAACTCTCCCTTACACACTCATCACGCAAGCCAACCCAATCTCCAAGCCCAAAATACAACCCATACCTCCCTTTCCTCACCTCTTGTCTACTCGCCTACCAACTCAAGCCCACAAACCCAACCCTATACCACAACCCAACACCACCACCAAAGCCCAACAACATCAACATAGCCCACAACCGCAACCCAATAACGCGCCTCCCCCGCCTCAGCCCAACATTGAAACGGCATACCCCACTTCTATGGCCCATTTACAACAGCCCAATATCAAACCACCTCGTTCTCACCCCATGGTCACTAGGTCTCAATCCGGCATTGTAAAACCCATCAATCGTTTGTCCTTACATACGTCTTCCATTTCACCTATTCCTAAATCTCCATTTCTAGCCTTGAAAAACCCTCAGTGGAGTAATGCTATGCACGATGAGTATAATGCGTTAGTTAAAAATGGTACTTGGGTTCTTGTACCGAGACCCTCTGGTGTTAATTTGGTTCGCTCTATGTGGTTATTTAAGCACAAGTTTCATGCTGACGGGACTCTGAGCCGCTATAAGGCTCGTTTGGTTGCTAATGGGAGTAGTCAGCAAGTTGGTATTGATTGTGATGAGACCTTTAGTCCGGTTGTCAAGCTGGCTACCATTCACACTGTCCTTAGCCTTGTTGTGTCTCGCAAATGGCCAGTTCATCAGCTTGATGTTAAGAATGCTTTTCTTAACGGTGATTTATCAGAGGCTGTATACATGCATCAGCCTCCTGGATTTGTTGATTCTCGATACCCTCATCATGTTTGTCTTCTGCAGAGATCTTTATATGGACTGAAGCAATCCCCCCGTGCTTGGTTTCAGAGGTTTGCAGGATATGCCACACGGGTCAGGTTTTACCATAGTCGATGTGATTCTTCATTATTTATTTTACGACAGGGTTCTCAGGTTGCTTATTTACTTATCTATGTGGATGATATTATAATTACATCTTCTTCTCCTGCTCTACTTCCGCAGATCATTGCTTCTCTACATAGTGAGTTTGACATGACTGACCTCGTGGCACTTAACTATTTTCTTGGTATTTCTGCTACTCGACATTCTACAGGATTGTTTTTATCTCAGCGGAAGTATGCTATTCAGCTTCTTGAGCGTGCACACATGACTAATTGTAACCCTTCTCGAACACCAGTTGATACGGTTTAGGATCCTATCTTATATCGCAGTCTTGCAGGTGGTCTTCAGTATCTCACATTTACATGACCAGATCTATCTTATGCAGTGCAGCAGATTTGTCTTTATATGCATGATCCCCGCGAGCCGCATTTAGTTGCCCTTAAACGTATCTTACGATATGTTCAAGGGACTTTGGATTTTGGTCTTCACTTATATTCATCTTCCACCACATCTCTTGTTGGTTATACAGATGCTGATTGGGCGGGGTGCCCATCTACACGACAGTCCACTTCAGGTTACTGTGTTTTTCTGGGTGATAATTTACTGTCTTGGTCTTCCAAGCGTCAGCAGACCCTCTTCCGTTCTAGTGCTGAAGCTGAGTATCGGGGTGTTGCTAATGTTGTGGCTGAGACTGCATGGCTTCGTAATCTTCTCCATGAGCTACACTCTCCTCTGTCCACTGCCACCCTTGTCTACTGTGATAACGTTAGTGCTGTTTATCTATCTACCAACCCTGTTCAACACCAACGGACTAAACATATTGAGATAGACATACATTTTGTTCGTGACATGGTTACTGCCGGTCAGGTGCACGTTCTTCATGTACCATCTCATTATCAGTATGTCGATATCTTCACCAAAGGGCTGCCTTCGGCTCTGTTTGAGGAGTTTCGATCTAGTTTGAGCGTCCGGCCTCCTCCCGCTCCAACTACGGGGGAGTATTAGTTGATAGTTTTGCATTAGGCCCATTGGTATAGGCATAGCCCATTGATGAGGCGAAAAATGATCCACTTTTAGGGGGTCATTTAAGCCCGGAATTGAATTTATTTGATCAAATATTGCCCTAAATCGTTCCTTTTGTGATTTTAGGTACTTTGGGAGTGAAATCTGGAAAAGGAAGCAATTCGGACGTTTTTGGAGCATAAAAGTGTAGAAAACACCAAAGTCTTAATTTTCCTTGCTGGGAACAGTAGGTGACGGCGTCAAGAAGCCCATTCTGACGGCGTCAAGAGCAATTTGCATGACGGGCCAGTAGGAACGTGAGGGCGTCACGAAGTAGGGCGTCAAGAGTAAAAGTCATGACGGCCTGGAAGACCCTAACACATGACGACGTCAGATGAAGATTAAGGCAGTCCGAGAAGAATTTTGGCGGCGAGGTGACGGCGTCACATACTTTGTCTTGACGCCGTCAGACCCTATTTCCTATATATATTTTTCTAATTTTTACACTAAAGAGAGAGAAGTTTTGGAGAAACCCTAAGTACGAACTTGATGCGAATTTTACAGGTTTTTCAAGGGTTCTAAACCCTTGATACCTTTCATGTGTAATTGAGATAAGTGTTCTTTTAATTCAATCAATATGTCTATGTGTTGGTTGTCTATATCTTGTTCTTGTCTTAATTCCATCATGTTAGGCTAGATTTATCTTGTGTTTGCTTGGATCTAATGAAACCTAGATGTTAATTATGTGATGATTACTTGTTTATAGTTGTTTTGGTTGAATGAATTTGATGTTAGGCCTAAGAAAACTGGCAGATCTCCAATGGTAACATGCTTGAACGTCTTAGGAAACATGAACCGATGTGCACTAGGTCTTTATTGGTTGTATTTAATGCATGAGCCACTGTTTATAATCCCTATGGTTGTGCTGGGCATGGCATAAGAGGAGATAAGAGCTCATAGATTGGGGAGTTAAGTGCGCCACCCCATTAATGGTATTAAGGAATACGATCCGTCATCCATGCAACTATAACAAGTAATTAACACGTAAAAGATGTCTAGGGAGTAGTGAAATCTAAGTAAACACATTTTCTCCACTTATTGCTCACAACCTTAGTTTAATTTAGTTTATTTTCATTTTTAGTATTTTATTTTGATTGCATCTTTAGTATTGGGTTAGTTGACTAGCAACTAATTCCGCCCAAATCCTTCAAACCCGAGATTTTTAATTGCTTTCCAAAAAATATAAAAATACAAAAATAATCATCCGTCACCTTTAGAGCTAGTATTTAGGTTTTCTAATCCTAGCGACACTATTCCTAGCTGAACGATCAATCCCCCGGTACTTGTCACTATACTATACTACAACGATCAGGTACACTGCCTGGTGGGGGTTGTAAGCTTCTCAAGATCCCTTGAGAGGTAAAGCCTGGTGCGATTCCCACGTATCAAGTTTTTGGCGTCGTTGTCGGGGAATAGTTATTGTCTAGGTTAGAATCTCTTTTTATTAGGTCTACTCACTAGATTCCTTTCTAGTGAGATTTTATTTTT
Organism: Artemisia argyi; assembly: GCA_030686995.1. NCBI lineage: Eukaryota > Viridiplantae > Streptophyta > Magnoliopsida > Asterales > Asteraceae > Artemisia > Artemisia argyi. The sequence goes on from CM060683.1 coordinate 182,188,793, forward strand.
ATTTTTAGGTTTTCTTTAGTCTATCTTATTTCTTTGTGTCTTTGTTCGTAACTCTTCATCACCCAACATCATGGAAGATGGGAACATCTTTGAACCCGTCATCCCACCACAACAAAACCCGCCACTAGTTAACCAACCTCTTAGGCCCAGAACCCTAGGAGAGTATTCCCGACCTAGCCACCAAGGCTACCGAAACACCATTGAGCTCACCGAAGCCAATGTGACCCCCTTGCGATCCGACACCATCCGGTTGGTGTAAAGCGGATGTGCATTCCATGGACTTCGTTCCGAAGATCCAAATCAACATCTTAAGGACTTCCTCAAAATCGTAGATTCCATAGACCTAGATGTTGAAACTAGAGAGACAACCCGATTACGCCTATTCCAATTCTCTCTACGGGATCAAGCTAGTCAATGGCTTGAGCGTTTACCCGCGGGATCCATCACCACATGGGATGATCTCACCACTCGTTTCCTTGCTCAATTTTTCCCACCGGGGAGAACTACTAAGCTTAGAAATGACATCTTGATGTTCCAACAACGTCAAAATGAATCTCTTTATGAAGCATGGACTCGTTTCAAGGACTTACTCCAAAAAGTCCCTCATCATGGCATAGATCTTTGGCTCCAAGTCCAAATTTTTTATTACCATATCGATCTCTCCACGAGGCGAGCCATTGACCAATCGGCCGGTGGTAAGCTACCTGATCTAAGTGCGAAACAATCATGGGAACTCATAGAAGATCTTGCTCTCTATGACAACGAAAGTTGGAATGATCCCTGTGATTTGAACGAAACGGTCAAGGCAATATCCTTGCCTTCGAACAATTCTAGCAATCCCGACCGTAGGATCATGGAACTTGAGGACCAAGTCAAGTTTCTCATGAAATCTTATGAAGCTCCTAAACCTTCAAGCCAAGTGAACAAAATCACTTCTTCATGCAAATTATGTAGTGGTCCCCACGACACTCGTGATTGTGTGGAACTCCCCGGAACAGCTTTTGCGGACTACGCATCCACGCGTACCGACGAAGCGGGAGATAAGTGGTACACTTTCAAGCCCGAGCCAAACCCTTACGATGATTCATACAACCCCTCTTGGAAAAATCACCCAAACCTTAGGTGGAAACAAAATCAACCCAATTCTTCCAATCCGCCTAATCGTTACCAACCAAACGGTCTATCAACTAACCGTACTTTCAACAACAATCCTTCTAACAACTATGGTAGTACCAACAATCTTGAAGGGTTGATGTCTAAATTCATGGCATCTCAAGAAGCTCGCATATCTAAGTTTGAAGCTGATTTCAAACAAAAGCAAAGCGAGATGACCACTAAAATTGATGCATTGTTGAAAGTTCTCAATGACCGAGAAATGGGAGCACTCCCAAGCGACACAATCAAGAATCCGAAACTAAATTCCATATCTTCAGTTTCGTCACCCATTTCGTGTCCACAATACTACTCGGTTAAATCAACGAGCACGTGTTTCAAACAAAACCAAATTCTTCAAAAGGACCAATCAAATAAAACACCCGATATAGAACCGGTCAAAAGTATAGTTGAAACACCTCCTACGCAAGACCTTGACGATGAATTCAAAGAACTTCACCTTGAACGCCCCGTCATTGATGTCTTAGCGTGTGCTCCTTACTATAGTGCCCTCCTAGAAAAATATGAGAAGTTTAAACTAGGTAAAAATGGGACCGCCTTTGTTCAAAACAAGTTACCTAAAAAGCTTGATGATCCGGGTATATTTGTTTTGCCTTGTAAGATAGGAAGATCCGAAGCTTTCGACACACTAGCTGATTTAGGGTCAAGCCTCAACTTGATTCCCTTATCCTTATTCACCTCTCTTAAGCTGGGAAAGTTAGAGGAAACGGAGGTATTGATAGGGCTAGCGGATGGGAGTATTGCCCACCCGGTTGGAATGATTAAGGACGTAGTTGTTCACGTAGGAAAGTTAACTATATTACACTACATGCCCATTATTGGTAGGAAGAGGATTTTTAGCAACCGCTAGCGCCATGACAGATTGTAAGGAGTCTAAGATAGCGGTAGGTGAAGGCGATACTTGGTCGGTGTACGATGTAAAGAAGCATAGTTATGATTGTGATGATGAACCGACACCGCATTGGGTAGAGATGAATAGGAGGCCATCTAGATTTGGACCTTGGATAGAAAGGAACTTTATAGGGCCTCAATGCCCATTTTATCTAGAGAAATATTTCGTTGAAAAGACACACTCGGTAGAACAACTCATAGCTAGAGATGAAGAGCTAGATCCCTTTGAGGACCCCTTAGTCTTTAGGAAGATGATTGAGTTCTTAAGCGTAATGCCTATTAACATAGAGATGAATAAGTGGAAGAGAGAGGGAGACAAGTGTAAATGGAGGTGGGACAAGCCACCTAAAGAAGGTGACGGATCATGGCATATGAGGATGACTTTTTATGATCCGGATGGAGAAAAGTTTGAAAGGTCATACCATACTAAGGAAACCGATAGGAAGTTGAAACCTAAGTTTGACCCCAAGGATGTCCTCAATGAGGAACTCACCCGTATAACGTAGTAACCCATGACCTTGAGTCTAGCTACAAGACTCGTAAATAAAGAAAAGCGCTTCTTGGTAGGCAACCCATGTTTTGTGTGACTTTATTTTTGTTTGTTTGTTATTTGCTTCCGTATGCATGTTTCATTTTTATTGTTGGTAGATCATGTTTCTCAAATAAATAGTAGAAATACTTTACTTTGTTGTTTTGGCCTAGTCTTAACTCCACCTAAAAGTATTTTTGCAAAAGATAAGTGTAAGGGGAAACCCCAAATATGTTTTTAAGAAACAAATCAATCATGATTTTCCACAATATTAAATGAACATGTATATTCGTATTTGTTAGAGTCAAATGCTTGTATTGAGTCATAATGAAGTTTTGCAGGATTTTCCAGGAAGTAGGACCAAGTTTTTCCAGAAATTTTTCGGAAACTTAACATAAGAATTTCTGCAGGTCACTTCTGACGGCGTCACGAGTTTACTCTTGACGGCGTCACGTGTAAAAATCTGGAAATTTTACCGGTTTTGTTTTTCTAACGGAGTCTTATGGTTTTTGTGAATTATTAAGTTTTATAATCTCCAGGAAATCTGCAAACTTCATTCCACAAGCATTATATCTTATTTTGTTTTCTAGGATTTAGTAACTTATATAGGATGCCGCCGATTTTACGCGAGGTTGTCTTGTCTATTTTTTCAGGATTTACAGGTTATGTACGACAAGAAGATGATTTATATTCTGGAAGGGAAGCTTTGATTGTTCATTTTCTTGGAGGAAGATTTAACCTGGCCACTTAATTATCCATACCGAGCGAATCAGGGGAGTATTTGATTTCATTCTTTTTACTTTTTCACTTTTACATTCTTTACTTGAACATTGGGGACAATGTTCATCCTAAGTGTAAGGGGAGGGTAAAATGATGATACCTTACATGTACACTTTCGCTTGAGTTTGTTTGTTTGATAGTAGATGTGTAATAAAACTATGAGAAATACTTGTTAGTGTAATTTTAGCTAATTTTAGCGCCAAATTTAAAATTTTTTACAACATTTAGAAGTGAAACTTTAGCCATAGCAAGCGTCTCATGGATAGGAGATCGTATGACTAGCACATAACCGTATATTCAGAAAAATTTTCCACCCAAATATGTGAGGTTCGCCTTTAGATTTGATAGGAAAAGCATTTACTATTAGTGCTTATGAGTGTACCGGTAGCAATTTAGATTCTAGAACTTGCGTTAGTGATGCATCCCGAGACCGCTAGTGAGACTACATTCGTGTGGTACGATTTACTACATGATAAGAGGCATTAGGATCACCCTTGTGTTAAACCCGTATCATAATTACTTGACCATTTAAGTCATATTACTTGGCTAGTTAAGTCAACTAATTTTTCCCACACCTTTAGCGTTGTACTCATTTTTAGTACACGAAACCCCTAGTACACCCCTCCGAGCCTATCCTTTCGTTTCTAACTTTAAGCATTTTACTTAAAGGAAGAATTTGTTACACCCCACTTAAATGTACACCCAAATCGCCTTAGCCTTCCGTGTATGCACTCATCTTTAGTGCATTATTGTTATTTGTTAAACCCTAAGTTAACTATCTAATTGATTACATGGTTGCTAAGTCGAGTCATATCCTTGTACATATTGTTTTGGGACTCATGGGACTCATGGGTAAGTACTTATTTTATGGAGTAATGGGGAAGAACATCATATTATTACCCCCATATGTGCGTTAATCTTAAAAGTGCTCCAAGTGTTTTGATTTTCTTAATTCGAGTCATTAGAATAGTTGATTATAAAGTATGTAAAGATTCAAGTGTAAGGGGAATGTTCATTCCCTATGATGTATTATTTTGGATGGTAGGGTAAGAGTGTATGCAAAAAAAAAAAAAAAAAAAAAAAAAAAAAAAAAAAAAAAATCGTAGAATTAAAAAAAAAAAAAAAAAAAAAAAAAAAAAAAAAAAAAAAAAAAACATACAGACTACCATCCTTTTTTATTCTATGTTCATTTTATGTTTTTGTTATTTTTCCTTTATTAGCTTAAGTCGAGTCTAATCTTGGCTCAGCAATGCCATCTTGTACATGTAATTAACCAAGATTGTTAACTCGCCACCAGTAAAAACTTCTTTTATCCAACAAAACCGTGTATTTCATATCCCTACACCTAACATTACAACCCTTTAAAAAGACCTCTTTGATAGTTTATCCTAGGTGCTTACGCCATGTGGTGGAGGTTTGATCCTTTCCCAAGCCTATGGTAATCTATTTTGCTATGACAGGTAGTGAGAGATATCTTCCGTTTTCATATTGTAATTTTTACTTTATTACACCCGAGAGATGTGAGTATCTAAACACTATTTGTGAGGTGCTAGTGTATGACCTCCGTGCTTGTCTATTGGTCTTTAGTGGAACGATTATTTGTTGTAATTGCTTTTATATTAGTGTTAAATGACCCCTAACTTGTATTTTGAATAGAATAAAAGCGCATTTGCTTGAGGACAAGCAAATCTCAAGTGTAAGGGTATATGATGAGGCGAAAAATGATCCACTTTTAGGGGGTCATTTAAGCCCGGAATTGAATTTATTTGATCAAATATTGCCCTAAATCGTTCCTTTTGTGATTTTAGGTACTTTGGGAGTGAAATCAGGAAAAGGAAGCAATTCGGACGTTTTTGGAGCATAAACGTGAAGAAAACACCAAAGTCTTAATTTTCCTTGCTGGAAACAGTAGGTGACGGCGTCAAGAAGCCCATTCTGACGGCGTCAAGAGCAATTTGCATGACAGGCCAGTAGGAACGTGAGGGCGTCACGAAGTAGGGCGTCAAGAGTAAAAGTCATGACGGCCTGGAAGACCCTAACACATGACGGCATCAGATGAAGATTAAGGCAGTCCGAGAAGAATTTTGGCGGCGAGGTGACGGCGTCACATACTTTATCTTGACGCCGTCAGACCCTATTTCCTATATATATTTTTCTAATTTTTACACTAAAGAGAGAAGTTTTGGAGAAACCCTAAGTACGAACTTGGTGCGAATTTTACAAGTTTTTCAAGGGTTCTAAACCCTTGATACCTTTCATGTGTAAATGAGATAAGTGTTCTTTTAATTCAATCAATATGTCTATGTGTTGGTTGTCTATATCTTGTTCTTGTCTTAATTCCATCATGTTAGGCTAGATTCATCTTGTGTTTGCTTGGATCTAATGAAACCTAGATGTTAATTATGTGATGATTACTTGTTTATAGTTGTTTTGGTTGAATGAATTTGATGTTAGGCCTAAGAAAACTGGCAGATCTCCAATGGTAACATGCTTGAACGTCTTAGGAAACATGAACTGATGTGCACTAGGTCTTTATTGGTTGTATTTAATGCATGAGCCACTGTTTACAATCCCTATTGTTGTGCTGGGCATGGCATAGGAGGAGATAAGAGCTCATAGATTGGGGAGTTAAGTGCGCCACCCCATTACCGGTATTAAGGAATACAATCCGTCATCCATGCAACTATAACAAGTAATTAACACGTAAAAGATGTCTAAGGAGTAGTGAAATCTAAGTAAACACATTTTCTCCACTTATTGCTCACAACCTTAGTTTAATTTAGTTTATTTTCATTTTTAGTATTTTATTTTGATTGCATCTTTAGTATTGGGTTAGTTGACTAGCAACTAATTCCGCCCAAATCCTTCAAACCCGAGATTTTTACTTGCTTTCTAAAAAATATAAAAAATACAAAAATAATCATCCGTCACCTTTAGATCTAGTATTTAGGTTTTCTAATCCTAGCGACACTATTCCTAGCTGAACGATCAATCCCCCGGTACTTGTCACTATACTATACTACAACGATCAGGTACACTGCCTGGTGAGGGTTGTAAGCTTCTCAAGATCTCTTGAGAGGTAAAGCCTGGTGCGATTCCCACGTATCACCCATTCATACTAGCTCTAGAACACTCCATTGTAATCTATATATTGCTTGTATTGTTCTAATGAGAAGCAAGGCAACAATCACCTTCCAATAGTTATGAGATTTTTATAAAATCGGCATTTATATCTTCTAGTGGTATTTTTAGGTGTTCAAATGGTTTCATGTGAGACATTGTTTTTATGGTGAAACAAAAGTAGGAAAATACTAGTAATAACTAATAAGAGCACCAAAGACTTGCAATGGCCAGTGGGAGACTTTATTGGTCAATGGCCAGTGGGAGAATTTATCTCCCTCACACATACATGACACGATAAATAACACGTACCCGACACGAAGTTAAACAAGTTTGGGTTGCTGATAAACAGGTTTGGGTAAAAAATAGGTCAACCCGTCTAACCCGTTTAATAAACAGGTCGTATTTGGGTTGAGTAAATATTAAACTAAGAGGTCAACACGTGAACCCGTTTAAGTATAAAAGGCTTTAAAAATAAATATATAACTTAGATTTTATGTTAGATTTGGATTAAATGTATTTTTTTTATGTATTTAATATAAGTGAACTACGATTATAACTCACATATTATTAAAATTGTGCTATAGTTATTTGTATATTATTTAAAGTAGTTAAATCGATTAACCACCAAACTTATTCACCGCTTGACCTATTTACTTAAATAGGTTAAACGGGTCACATACGGGTTGCATATGTTATGCAGGTTTGGGTTAGGGTTGAATTTCTTGACACGATTAATAAAGGAATCATGTTTGGGTTGAGGTTATAATGACCCGCCAACACGCGAACCCGAATAGATCAACCCGAACACGATTCGATTGCCACCCCTACACAATACACTAGCCACCGGGGCCACAAATCAAAACCAATTAGAATTTGTATTCCGTTATTTTGAACGAAATTAGCCAGCTGGCCTTGGTATTAGACAAAAACTTCTATTTTTCATAGCTGTTACACGACAAAATGTCATTAAATATAAACTTTTAATATTACTTTTTAAAAATTGTGAGGAAAAGATCAAAACTATACGGTTGTTTCTAGATTTGGTAATTCATCCTTATAAATTTAAAACTTGCACTAACAAATAGCACATCAACGGTCGTATCAATTGATGCTTTTATTGAGAGTCCTTGTTGAGAGGGATAGCAAATTAGGGTTCCGAAAAAAAATATTGTTCACCGATCACAATACACGAGTATTGTTCATGAAGTCACTGTTCATCGGTACTGTTCATAAAAAAAAATTGTTCTTCGAGTAACTGTTCATGTCATCGGGCAGCAGCGATCGAGACGCTCTATCTAAGCTTTTGCGAACAGGTACCATGGCCCAATATCAGAGTGAGTTTTTCTATTTTTATTTCAACCGATCGGATAGACTTCCAACCGATCGGTTTCCTTTTTTTTTATTTTACCGTAGCATCCATCCGATCGGATAGACTTCCAACCGATCGATTTCCTATTTTTTTATTTTACCGTAGCGTCCATCCGATCGGTTTGGTATCTAACCGATTCGGATAGATTTTTCTGTTTTCTATTTTTCTATTTTCTTGTTCTTTTGTTTAAGTAATTGACTCGATTCTCTTGGTAGTTGCATGAACACTCGTTCTACTACTAAAAAGCTTAGTACACCTTTATCCGATCCCGAAAGTTTGTTTCGTAAGAAAAGATCTTCATCTATTCTTAATTGGTTTGATAATCTTTCCGAAGAACATCCGATTTTCAATCTTTTTGAACCAATACCCATGGCTGACGATCAACCCATGTGGGCCGCCAATAGAACCGTAGCACCTACTCCTGGAGCTGCTATTGTTGTCGCCAACCTTGGTGAAAACTTTACCGTTAAAGGTCACCATCTTTCTATGATCAAAGACCGTCAATTTGATGACCGTTCGCGGGCCGATCCGCATAAACACATTTCCGAATTCATTGAAATTTGTGGCATGTTTCGTTATGGAAATACTAATGTCGATGCTATCAAGCTCAAACTTTTTCCATCATCACTCGCAGGAGATGCCAAAGTATGGTATAACGAATTAACCCTAGGAACTATCAATACTTGGGAGGAGATGAGGCAAGCTTTTGTAAGCCGATTCTTTCCACCTGCCATGTATGATAGACTAATGGGAGAAATCCGTGCTTTTTCACAAAATCCTAATGAATCTCTTTTTGAAGCTTGGCTTCGCATGAAAGATTTGCTTCGAAGTTGTCATAGTCATAATTTAGGACGAGGAACAATAATCCAAATCTTTTATCATGGTCTTGATGAAGCATCTCAAGCAATCCTTGATGCCGGAGGAATTTTCCTTTACAAAACACCTAACGAGGCATATCAACTTCTTGAAGATCGAGTACTCCTTAAACTCGATTGGTCAAAAGATTTCAAAACCAAACCCCTACAGAAAACCGTTGCTTTTGCTGAAAGTTCAGATAATTCGAAACTCATGGACAAAATAGAAGCCTTGTCTTCTAAAATGGACTCGCAATACAAAGATATAAAAGGAGAAATGCGAGATGGCTGTAATAATTATGGAGGAAATCACACATCATCTGAGTGTGATGACCAACCTATGAATAGACCCAACGAAGGGGAAGCCAATTATGTCCAAGGAGGATATCGTGGAGGAGGTTTTCGTGGTAATTATTACGGAAGAAGTTCTGGAAATTGGCAAGACCGCCAACAAAGGGATAACAACCGTGATTTTCAACCTCGAGCAGACAATCCAAACCCAACAAATTTAGATAAAAAGGAAGAATCTGATTTCGAAAAAATGATGCGAGAATTCGTAACTGCTCAAAGAACAACAAATGAGTTTGTAAAAACCCAATTTTTTAATCTCAAAACCAAAGTTGAGCAAGGTCAGAAAAATCATCAAGCTTCTATCCAGGATCTTGAACAAAAATTTGGTAGACTTTCTGATCAATTTTCTTCTCGAATTCCTGGTACATTACCAAGTAACACCCAATCCAATCCAAAACCATCTGGATCAAACGATAAAAATTATCGTCCACCACAAAACATAAATGAGCATATCAATGCTGTATTCACTCGAAGTGGTCTCTCATATGATCCACCACCCATTCCTACCGATAAAACTCTTATTCAAGATGAGGAGGAGGAAGAAGCTGAAGAAGAAGCAGTTGAAGAAGAACCAACCCAAAAACCAACCAAAGAAAATACCGTTCCGCCAATAAAGCCTTATACACCGAAGATACCATATCCACAATCCCTAAGAAAAGAGAAAAGAGAGGAGCGAAATAAGAAGTTTTTAGAGATGATCAAAGAAGTTAGAATTAACGTACCCCTCGTTGATGTTCTAGCTGGAATGCCTAATTATGGGAAATTTTTGAAAGAACTTCTTAATAATCGAAACAAGTTGGAACAAATTTCCGCTACCGTTCTCAATGAAGAATGCTCTGCTATAATTCAAAACAAAATTCCACCAAAACTTGGAGATCCCAAAAGTTTTCTTATACCATGTACATTAGGAAACAACATCACATGTGATGCTTTAGCCGATTTAGGTGCAAGTATCAATTTGATGCCTTATTCGTTGTATTCTAAATTTTCCATCAATACATTGAAACCTACTAAGATGAGTATAAGATTAGCCAACCATACATACCAATATCCTGTTGGGGTTGCTGAAAATATGCTTGTTCAAGTTGGTAAATTTGTTTTTCCTGTGGATTTTGTCATCTTAGAAATGGAGGAAGATAGTCGAGTACCCTTAATCTTAGGAAGACCTTTCTTAAACACTGCTGACGCTATGATTAAAATCAAAGGCAAAGAACTCAATCTTGGAGTAGGAGAAGATAGAATCACGTTCTTAATCGATAAAGCAATGAAATATCCAAATTCCAGTGATGACACATGTTATAACATCGATGTAATTGATGAAGTCACTGAAGAAGAATTGGATGCATTACTTGACGATTCGAAACCATTCATGACTACTTCAGAAAAGATTAGTGAAACAGATTTTGATAAAGAATTTGAGGAATTCATGGAAATAAAATTAGAAGAAGAGGAAGAAGAGAAATTTGAAGATATCACTGAGAAAGATCAATTGAAAATCAAATCATCTCTAGAAGAACCACCCACTGATTTGGAACTCAAAACCCTTCCCAATAATCTAGAATATGTTTACTTAGAAGAAAATTCACTTCTTCCAGTAGTCATATCGTTGTTGCTCGAAACAAATCAAAAAGAAAGACTCGTTTCTGTTCTTAAGAAGCATGAACGCGCTTTTGAGTGGAAAACTTCTGATATTCCAGGAATTAGTCCAGATTTTTGCAAACACAAAATCAATTGTGAAGAAGGTACTAAACCCGTTATAGAAAGACAACGTCGACTCAACCCAAATATGAAAGAAGTTGTTAAAAAGGAAATCATCAAACTTCTTGACGCAGGAATTATTTATCCTATTGAGGATAGCCCATGGGTGAGTCCAGTTCATTGTGTTCCAAAGAAAGGAGGAATGACTGTAGTGACAAACGAAAGGAATGAATTAGTTCCTACTAGAACTATCACTGGATGGCGAGTATGTATTGATTACAGAAAACTTAACAAAGCCACCAGGAAAGATCATTTTCCTTTTGGATGCTCGAAAGATTAGCAGGAAACAAATACTTTTGCTTCCTCGATGGTTTTTCGGGATATTTCCAAATTCCTATCGATCCAGCCGATCAAGAGAAAACCACATTTACATGTCCTTTTGGAACCTACGCTTACCGGCGTATGCCTTTTGGTCTATGTAATGCACCTGCAACTTTTCAAAGGTGTATGATCGCAATATTTCAAGACATGCTTGAAACATCTATGGAAGTTTTCATGGATGACTTTTCAGTTTTTGGTGATTCTTTTGAAACTTGCCTTTCCAATCTCGATAAAATGCTTGAGAGATGTGAAGCTGCACATCTAGTTCTTAATTGGGAAAAATGTCATTTCATGGTAACTGAAGGAATTGTGTTAGGACACAAGATATCAAGTTCAGGGATGGAAGTAGACAAAGCTAAAATAGATGTTATCACCAAATTACCACCACCAACTAACGTTAAAGCCGTTAGAAGTTTTCTAGGACATGCCGGTTTTTACCGCCGATTTATCAAAGATTTTTCGAAAATATCACGTCCTATGACTAAACTTTTAGAAAAAGATTTTGTATTTGACTTCAATGCTGACTACATTAAAGCTTTCGAAACATTGAAAAGTCAATTGACTAGTGCCCCAATTATGGTTGCACCTAATTGGTCACTACCATTTGAAATCATGTGTGATGCAAGCGATTTCGCTGTTGGAGCTGTTTTAGGACAACGTGAAGGAAAAAATTTTCGTCCTATATACTTTGCTAGTAAAACACTCAACAATTCTCAACAAAACTATACGGTTACGGAGAAGGAATTATTAGTTGTAGTTTTTGCATTCGAAAAATTCAGATCTTATCTCGTGCTTTCAAAAACGATAGTTTTTACAGATCATTCCGCACTCAAATATCTGTTTACCAAACAAGATGCAAAACCGCGTCTTATCAGATGGATTTTATTACTGCAAGAATTTGATATCGAAATAAAAGATAAGAAAGGAGCAGAAAATCTTGCAGCAAATCATTTGTCACGTCTCGAGAATCCGAATTTGAAAGAATTAAAAGAAAATGAAATTAATGATTATTTTCTAGAAGAAACTCTCATGACGATAGATAAAGATGATGATGAGGAAATACCATGGTTTACAGATTACGCAAATTATCTTGCAGGAGATATTCTTAAAAAAGGGATGAGTCACTACCAACGTAGTAAGTTCTTTTCAGAACTAAAACACTATTATTGGGAGAAACCTTACCTTTTTAAAATGTGCAAGGATGGAATGATACGAAGATGTGTTTCGGGTGCTGAAACAAGAAAAATTCTTGATGAATGTCATCATGGCCCAACTGGGGGACATTATGGTCCTTCCACTACAGCTAGAAAAGTTTTTGATGCTGGATTTTATTGGCCTACAATTTTCAAAGAAGCATATACTCTCGTTCAAAACTGCGATGCGTGCCAAAAATCCGGTAACCTTTCTCGAAGAGACGAAATGCCTCAAAAGAGCATTCAAGTCTGTGAAATATTCGACATTTGGGGAATTGATTTTATGGGACCTTTCCCTAAATCACACAAGTACGAATATATCCTCGTTGCAATCGATTATGTTTCCAAATGGGTAGAAGCTGAAGCTCTTCCTACTAACGATGCACGAGTTGTTATCAACTTTCTCAAAAAGCTTTTTGCTCGCTATGGAATTCCTAAAGCTTTAATAAGTGATAGAGGATCCCATTTCTGTAATAAACAAATGGAGAAAGTAATGAAACGATATGGAGTTCATCATCGTTTTGCTACAGCTTATCATCCGCAAACTAGTGGTCAAGTCGAAAATACCAATAGAGCTATAAAAGAATACTTGAAAAAATGGTTAAAGACAATCCTTCCGTTTGGCAAGGAAATTAGATGACGCTCTATGGGCATTTCGTACGGCATATAAGACACCAATTGTTACAACACCATACAGACTTTTGTATGGGAAAACATGTCATCTATCGTTCAAACTTGAACACCGTGCTTACTGGGCGTTAAGAAGCTGTAATCCTGATCTAAAACTAGCTGGAGAAAAGAGATTTTTGCAATTGCATGAACTTGATGAGTTAAGACTTCAAGCTTATGAAAACTCCAAACTATATAAAGCAAGAACTAAAGCATATCATGATAGAAAGCTGAGAATTCGAAAAAAATTCAAAGCTGGAGATAAAGTTCTGCTCTTCAATATGAAATACAAGTTTAAAGCTCCAAAACTCAAGCCAAAATGGTTTGGACCATATGTAATGAAACATGGATTTCCATCAGGTTATGTTGAACTTTATGACAAACATGGTGGAAGTTTCATTGTAAATGGACACCGAATTAAACTCTATTATGATAAAGAGCAATTAAACGTGATTTCTAATGAAGAAATTTCATCCGAATTTGAATATGAAGCTATCACATTCATGTTCCACACAAGGGAATAGTCCATTGGGCACACAGTAATGGTTTTATCTATGATGCTCTTCCTAGAGCATGGGAAAATGTTACATTGGAAAACATAGATGAAACAGGAGAGGGAATTGTCATAGGAAATGTGTTGTATATCCCTAAAAGGAAACATAACACTAAAACTTCATAATCTATTCGAAGTTTGAGTCCGGCTGAGGACTCGTTAATACAACAAGCGCTTCTCGGGAGGCAACCCGTGTGTTTATTTTTATTTTTGATTTTGATTTATTTTTCAGTGTCTATACCCCAAAGTTTTACCACTTGGTCGAACTTAAGTGTGGGGGTGTGCCACTAATTTGAATAAAACTGCAATGCTTTTTGTTTGTTTGTTTTTGTTTCTAATAATGCAGGTGTTGATTGCAAGAAACAGAAGGTTGGATAGAAACACAACACCGGATATCATGGTTTATTTTCTCATTTTCCCTACTTTCATACTTTTAAGTTCGTTTATCACATTGAGGACAATGCTTAACTTAAGTGTGGGGGGGGGGGTGAGTAGGTAAAATAAGAAATTAAGTCTAATATCGATTTAATTTTTAAATTTTGTTTGTCCTTATAATCTAGTTGTTTTCACGCTTTTAGGAATAATTTAGTAGAATAACTGGATCTATCCACTGGTAAAATTAGTAATTTTGAAAAATTTGAGATGTGTCCCGATTAATATTGCAATCCATTTTTTTTTTTTTTTGATCGATAACATTTGCTAGCACATATTATAACCCTTTCCACTAAATTGTGAGGATTTTGGCCTGTTCATATATAGCATACATCTTTTATGCTTGAATCTTTTGTTATGAGTGTGCCGGTGATTTTATTTATTCTAGAACTTGTACTTGTAAATCATTACGAGACCGTTGTGAGATTACATTTTTGTAATATAAGTATACATACGTGATAAGAGGCAACCTTAGGATTTTAACCAAATAGCCTTCATTATTGATTTTTAGCTAGTCACATTGATTAGTTAATTACCAATTTTTAACCTTTTTGTTAGCGTTCATTTTTAACGCTAGATAGCCTTAGTAACACCCTTTGAGCCATCCTTTTCGTTTTTGTTACATCCAGAAAAATACAAAAAGATTTTACACTTTAAACCTTAGCCTAACCCTTGTCAAAGTCTAAATGGTGGGTTGCTAGTTGCTTGGTTGATGGATAGTTTCTCATGATTATTAGTTAGCCACACTTCACTAATCATGTGTGTGCCATTCCGACAAAGACGGAGACTGCAGCTTCTTATTTGTGGTGATGCTTATGCGAAGTGTGGGGGAGTTTATTTGCAAATATATATATATATATATATATATATATATATATATATATATATATATATATATATATATATATATATATATATATATATATATCACCTTTCATCCTCTACCAGTATCGTAATCAAATCCCACCATCCTTATCAAGTTTTTCATTAAATGGTTGATCTAAGTTTTGTCAAACGTCACAACCAGTTAGTATTTTTGGAAAAGTCTGAGGCAAATGAATCTTTTCATCAAATAGTGGACTTTCTAAACAATTCTTACATCAGGTTTGCTTTACTTGTGAATCCCACTATTTATGAATCTCAAATTTTACAATTTTGGCAAACAGCTAGAGTTAAAAATCTTAGGAATGGGATTCAAGAGTTAAGAGCCAAAGTGGATGGCAAAACACTGACACTTACTGCATCATCCATTAGAAGACATCTTCATTTGGATGATTCAGATGGTATTAGTCAATTGCCTGATACTGAAATTTTTGAAAATTTGACAAAAATGAGGTATAATGTGACTTCTAGTAAACTCACATTTCAGAAAAAGCATTTTACACCTCAATGGAGATTTTTGATCCATACCATCCTTCACTGTTTAAGCCAAAATAAAACCTCATGGGAGCAATTTAGTGGTAACATGGTTGCAGCTCTCATTTGCTTGGCAACAAACAGGAAATTCAACTTTTCACAATATATTTTTGAAGGATTGGTTAAAAATGTGGATAGTGAAACAAAGTTTTTGATGTACCCCAGGTTTATTCAAAGCATCATCAACAAATCCAAACATATGTTACTTCCCCCAAACACACCTCTTAAAACTCCAAAACTTACCCACAAGGTGTTTTCAAATATGAAAATTGGTTTTCAAGGAGAAGAAGTGCCACTTTTTGAGGGGATGTTACCACAACATACTGAAGAACCATCCACATCATCTGATCATCCATTACCAATACCATCACCAGTACCATCTGAAACACTACCATCACCAGTACCATCAGTCACACCACCAACACCAACTCATCAACCAACACCAACACCATCTGCAACATCACCATTATTATCACATCATAACTCACCACCTCACTCTCCTACACATCCAAGTTTAGATGCTCAGTCTATAAAGGAACTAAAGGAGCAAGTGCAACTCTTGCAAACTACTCTTGAAAGTCAAAACAAACACTTTACAGATATTAACACCAAGCTTGTTAAGAGAGTTAAGAAATTGGAGTTAAAGGTGAAGTTGTTGGAGGGTAAAAGATCTTCTAAGTTGGTTGTTTCTAGTTCTTCACATTCAGAAGAAGAAGGTATGGGTCTCTCTTCCAAAAAGGGGAGGATGGGTAGTTCTGAGAATGAAGAAGAGAATAAATTTCAATATGATGAAGGAACTAATGTGTTTGATGAAGAGCCTGCTAGTGCAGAAAAAGGGCCTGTTAGTACAAAATAGACTGCTGAAGCAGAGCAAGAGCCTGCTGGGATTCAGAAGCTATTTGCTATGGGTTTGAAAGGTTCTGCTCAAAAGACCTACAAAAGAAAAAGGGGATCACAGCCTCAGGGGAGGTTGTTTGTTTCTGATGAACAATCTGCTGCTCCAAGTCTAGAAACAACACCAAAAGACAAGGGCAAGAAAATTGTGTTTGAAGATGAAACAGAACCTAAAAAGTTGAAGAAGAAAGAACAAGTACATATAGTTGTAGATGATAAATTGTCCAAACAGCTTCATGAAGAAGAGGTTATGAATGCTGAAGAAGAAACAAGAATTTTACAAGAAAAATTTGATGCTCAGCTGCAGTATATCATTTCCATTGATCCAATTGTAAGGGGTGAAGCTTATACTATTATGTGTGATGAGTCTCTTAGCTCAGATGAAATGACAATCAAGCTCAATGATTTCATCACTAAGAAATACAATCAAGAGGCATTGGATGATGTCTATCAGCAGATCCAGAAGAATAAGAAGAAAGGATTCAAAATGCCTCATTCTGAGAAAGATCAGAAGCATTTCTTCAAGCTATACCTGAAAAGAGAAATGAATTGGAAGGATCATCAACTCAAAAAGAAATCATTTGATGAAATGAAGCTTCTATACTTAGAGGCTTACAGAAGAAACAAAACCAAATTCCAAATGGATTCACAAGAAAGACCCTCCAAAAGAAGAAAGGTTGATCAGAAGTATCAAGCAGCCCAGACAGAGAAAGCAGACTTGCCTCCTATTCCACAAGTTGTCTTTGCTGAACCATTACAGGCAAGACATCCAATCATAGATTGGGAAATCTACCATGGCAGATTTGGTAAAGCATGGAAGATAACAAGAGTGGGTGATATGATTGAAATATTCAAGAACTTTGAAAATCTGCTTAGAGCATGCACCAGAATGGATCTAGATGAATTGTGGATCTTAGTTCAAAAGAAGCTGAATACAAAGTATAAACCTGATGTTAAGGAGCAAGAGCTATGGGTAGAGTTCAGTAGATTATATGATCCAAATCCTACTGATACACATTGGAAATTCCCTTGCCATGACTTATCTGTTTCATGGGAATACTTCAGCATGAGCCATATTCATCATCTTTCCACTCAGAGTAGAATAGAACTTTTTATGCTAGGTGAGAAGGAGTACCCTTTAAGCTATGAAGTATTATCAGTCTTGATCTCCAAAGAACTATTGTTTGAAGAAAAAACTGATGCAGTCAAAAGATTGAAGGAAAGCATATTTGATCAGTATGAAAGCCTAAGGAAAAATAGATGATATGGTTTTTGGAAGAGTTCCCTCAGATCCTCAAGGTATGAATTTTATTCACAAAGAAACTTTATTATTTTAATAAAGGAATAACAAGTTTAGGGGAGGATTGTTGGGAATAAAATGTTCAAGACAAAGAGTCTGCCAGAAGAGCCTGCCAGATAATAAGTTAAGCCTGCCTCTATATTTTGTTGAAGTTGAAGATACACTAACAGTACCTTCTGGGTGAGAAGGTACTGCTAGTTGATGAAGGTCCTGCCAGTTTAATTGTCAAGTTATTAGATATTTTGTTTCTAGATATTTAGTTGTATTATTAGTCTTTGTACAAAGATATACGTTAAGTAGAAGTAGTACAGAGGTCCATACCTCTCAGTAGATAATATGGAGTGTTTTACATTGGTATGTGTAAATATTAGGATAGAATAGTTAATAATCTTTTTATATTTAAGCAACTTGACAACTTGTAATAAGGGTTCCTTATCCTATAAAAGGAAACCCTTAGTCACCTTATTAGAAAGCTTTACCAGACAATATCTTTTGCATGCACAACTTCATCTAGAACTAACAACATCAAATCCCTTTTCTTTCACGTACCAAAGATTCAAGGTTACATTTGTAATCCTGTTGATAGCTTAGATCACCCGTATTATCTCATAAATAATATTGAATTGTTTTGTGTTATTCATGTTGTGTTCATCACTCTAAATCATTCACGTTTACTTATTCACCACCTTTCTTCCTTTAGTGTGTTCTAGTAAATTCCGCGTACTAAATCACATTCATTCATAAATATCCCAAACACATTATTAAGACTAACATCCCAAGTGTTTGCATACAATCCTGCCACTATATATATATATATATATATATATATATATATATATATATATATATATATATATATATATATATATATATATATATATATATAATAAGTCATCGCAACTATAAGGTGACAATTATAGCAAATGTGCTATATGTCAATAAAGGAAATTTTGTGATATGTTGTTAGCCAATGTGCTAAGTATGAAGAATATTGTTATGGCGAATCGATGTATCGATATTTGAAGAAGAGGAAGATTGAAACTATAATCATTTACGGGTTCGTGGTTTGTTTGGTGACTAGCAACAATGGGACTTAGACTTGATTTTATTTTTCTTTTTAAAACCAATTTCATAAATATTCTCATGCCTTATCCCTACCCTTACCAAATTACTTTATCTTTCCGGATATAGTAATGGCTTTGTAAGAATATCAAGTGCAAGAATATTGTAGTGACCATCCGGTTTTTGAGTAATCAAAAACTCGCGCCAGTAATCTATTGTGTTTTTGTATGAGATGTTTTAACATAAGCCTGGTATAACCCGAAGCCTTACATTACAACCCGAATAAAAGACCTCTTTGATATGTAGACTTGGTGCTTACGCCATTTCGGTGTAGTTTTGTTTCTTGTACAAGCCTATGGTAATAAACAAATCATGACTGAGCAATGAGTGTGATTTCTCTTATATATACTTCACTACCTAAATAAATGAGTGATTGAGTGAATTATACTTCGTTCCTTTTTCGTGAGGTGTTTTAGAAATGTTAATCAAGCAAGAAAATCATTGGGTATTGTCAAACATCTCGATTTTTCACCACTTAAGCTTAAAAATGATTAATCTTATCTTGTACTTGTACTTGGTGGATTTGCATCACATTTTTCTAATCATACTTGGTTACCATGTGGATATTTAGTTTTCTTCTAGATTTGCTTGAGGACAAGCAAAGTTTAAGTGTGGGGGATTTGATAACGCTCAAAGTTAACATGTTTTTATAAGCGTTATTAGTGTTTTTGTGTATGTTATTTGGTTTTTTTTATATGCTTTTGCCAATAAATCGTATCAAAGTATGTTTTTGTAGCATATGTAGCCAAATGCAGGAAAAATGGAGAAAAGGTGAAGAAAATGAAGTATACGCGATTACACGAAGATTCCCAAGCTCAAAAGTCCAATCTGTGAAGCAATTCATATGAGAACCTAAGTTTTGTCATTTCCAAGTTCCAAGTTCAGAAGTTAATCAAGTTTGGATAGTGCATAAAGAGCTACACAAGGAAAAGCAAAGTCCAAAATAGCCAGGATCTACCATCCGATCGGTTAAACATCTTGGTCATAGGTTAAACATCTTGGTCATCCATTTGTGATTTTGCAAACCAAAATCCTCAATCAACTTAGCCCATTTCTGTTCAAATTCCAACGGTTCCATGTACATATTCCAAACAATCTTCTTAAAACGCTTCTTGAAATCTGTTTCTACATATATCTCTTTACAAATCTGTTTTTGATAAAGATAGTTTTAGAATCATGTTATCAGCATAAATAAGATGATTTACACATGTAAATCCCATGGGATTTACAAATGAATCTCATGGGATTCATGTGAATCCCATGGGATTCATCAGTCAATCCCATGGGATTCATCAGTCAATCCCATGGGATTCATCATGCAATCCCATGGGATTTATTAGGCAATCCCATGGGATTCATAGTTTCATACAGAATCCCATGGGATTCATAGTATCATATGTGATAACATTTTTTATAAGTTCGATAAGTTACCTTTGCTGGAATCTTTTGGTCAATATGCCACATGCAAAGTCTGTGCTTTGCTTTAGTGAAAACGGCTTCAATGGCTCTCTTCATTGCTCCATCTTGATCTGTTACCACCATTGTTGGTTCTTTTTTGAAAGCCGTCATAAATGCTTTTAGAAGCCACATGTATGACTCAGTGTCTTCATGTAATAGCATTCCCGGTCCAAGTGTGACACACTTTTTGTGATTATCGACACCGGTGAATGGTACAAACACCATATTGTACCTAAAAATAACATAATTGTTAATTACACACAATCTAAAAGGGTGAATCTCATGGGATATAATCTGTGAATCCCATAGGATTTCATGAGAATCCCATGGGATTTCATGATAATCCCATGGGATTTCATAAAGAATCCCATGGGATTCTCATTAAATCCCATGGGATTTCATAAAGAATCTTGTAAAACTTACTTGTTACATCTGAATGTTGCATCAAATGAGACTATGTCTCCAAACTCCTTATAATTGCATTTCGCAACTTCATCAGCCCAAAACAAAGCCACTAACTCACTCTCTTCTACCTTATACTGAAACGTAAAGTTTGGCACATATATCTTTCTGTTTTCTTGTGCGTCACTTTCCCCAATGAACATATTACCATCCCGCATTTCATTCTTAAAATCATCAACTGTCCCATGAACATACTCATACCCTCCCTTCATACTTGTTAACAAGTTATGAGCCCGTGTTGGACCAATCTTGTTCTTTGCAGCTTTAACAACGAACATTTTTTCTGCTTGTGTCATTCTTCTTTGCTTTTTTGTAAAATGTTTGTACTCTTTTGGTAGGAGCATATGGTTGTGTTTTGCAATAAACTTAACAATCTGGTATTTTTGAGAAACAACATCCAATTCTAACCTTATACGAGCTTTACAACCTGTTATATAAAAAAATATTTTAAAAACATGTTATTCAAAAACAAATCCCATGGGATTCAGAAAGAATCCCATGGGATTCAGAAAGAATCCCATGGGATTTACAAAGAATCCCATGGGATTCAGAAAGAATCCCATGGGATTGACAAAGAATCCCATGGGATTCAGAAAGAAACCCATGGGATTCAGAAAGAATCCCATGGGATTCAGAAAGAAACTCATAAATATATTGAGAGCTTTACTACCTGTTACATGCATCATTGTATTTCTTTTTTGTTTGTCACTGTCTTTAGCATCTAACGTGTCGATATTAATATGTCTTGGAGCTCCTTCTTTATTGCACATGATGTATTTGAGTTGCACCGCTCCAGATTTTGTTAATTTTTGTCCTGCTTTTTTAATTTGAAAACCTCCGGCTTCAGCGTAGTTACCATACATTTCTATAGCTTCATCTAGAGTGTTATAGAATTTTCCCTCTTCTGGCATAGGAATTCCTTCCACATGAGGCTCCCAATATTCCGATCCGCCCGGTGTCTCAGTGTATTCATATAAAGTTGGTCTTGGTGATTTCATAGAATCTGTATATAAAAAGCAGAATCTTAAGGGATTAAAAATTCTGCAAACAATGAATCCCATGGGATTTATAAAGAATCCCATGGGATTAATAAAGAATCCCATGGGATCTTAGAGAATCCATGGGATTCTTAGAGAATCCCATGGGATTCTTTATGAATCCCATGAGATTCTTTATGAATCCCATGGGATTCTTTTATAAGTTCCTTGTGATACATTTATAAATTTCTTGTAGAGAATCCCATGGGATTCACACTGAATCCCATGGGATTCAAACAGAATCCCATGAGATTCTTTATAAATTACTTGTGATACATTTATAAAATCACATTGATGAATCAAATGATCAATAATGAATCAAATGGGATTCATCAATGAATCCCATATGATTCAGTATGAATCCCATGGGATTTATACTTCTCTTAAATCATTAAACAAAAAAATTAGTTTCTGAAAGGATTTACCATGAACTTCTTTAACAGTAGCATCTTCATCTGGTAAATCACCTTCTGTAATCAAATCATCTTCTGACGTGTTTATTGAAGAATCCGGCGGGTTTGTTGATGATTCCGATCTGATTATTGATGATTTCGACGGCGGCGGTGGTGTTTTTGATGAATTCGTTATTCCGATGATTTCCGATTGGTTTGTTGATGAGTCCGATCTGATTATTGATGTTTCCGGCTGGGTTGATGATGATTCTGATCTGATTTCCGTTGACGGCGGTGGTGTTGTTGATCAATCCGTCGGATTCATGATTAATCCGGTGAGATTCATATTTTCCGGCGTGAGATCTGGCGTCAATCAAGCGTGAGATCTGGGTTTTTGTGATATGGATTGAGATCCGATTGTTGATGAGAGAGAAATCAAGCGTGATTGTGATATGGCAGTTTTTTTTTTTTTTTTTTTTTTTTTTTTTTTTAAGTTTTGTGATTTTACTATCTTGCCCTTCTTTGTATATTTTGGTTTAATCTAAGGCATTAGATGGAGGGGGATTGGATGGTTGAGATTTGATTATATGTACTTTACATGCTACTTGTTTTTTATAGATCTCAACTCTATTATTTAATCCTCATACTTTTATCATTTTTCGTCTATAACCTATAAATTTTTTCTCGCAATAACTACTAATTAAATCGGTAAATGTTGCATCAAGGGTCACACCAAAACCATAAGTTTGTAAGTATAATTATTTGCCGTCATAAACCGTTGCTTTGTGATGGTATTTTTCTATCATTACATAAACTTTAAAGAAGCAATCAATCAATATTTATTATGAGTCTTTGCTTCAGCCAAATTTTAAATAAGTTACAAATAGTTTTTTACATGAAGCACTACTATATGTACAATCTCGTATTTTAGATACGCGTATTGAAGTATCTAGTGCTTGCATTTTGATATTTATAATACCGTTTCACTATCGTCAGTCGTGCCTAAAAATGTTATTTCATCATACTTGTTGGAATAAAATAAATATATTTTTAGGCACGATCTTTTTTATGTTTGTTAAAGATAACGACTAAAAATAAACGATCTTACATTTACACTTTAAAAAACAAGATAATTGATACTTAACATGACGTTGCATTCGACATGTAAAAATTGTTATTGTAGACTTCTTATGGAATGTTATAAGCGTATGTGAAAAAAAATTAAATAGTAATATTACTAATTCATCTTACGTAGACTTTCAACCTCATTCTCGTCAACATAAAAACGGGGTATGCGAAACCAACGACTGCATTAAGGATGTGGTCCTTTGCGAGGCTCTCATGATGTCTAATGTTGTGGTTCCTCAACACATTATTTACCTCTGGGTAGTATTTAATCATATATGACTTATTTAACATTTATAAAAATTATAAACATATATTTAGCATTCGATATATTCCTGCCCATTTAAGTTTGACCAAAATAGATGAGTTGATAACTTATGTGTCGTAGTAATAAGAATTGTAAACACAAAAGCAATGTTTTGAACCCAGTTCGACCCGGCCGGTTGAACCGTTTTTGGCCATAAAAAGGGGCTAAAATGAATCGGTTTTGCGAGGCTTGAAAATCCAGTTTGACTCGCCGAGCTTCATGTGACCCGAGCAACTCAGTGCACCAAAGTCGGTTGTTTTTCATATTTTTCTTTTCTTTATATTTTAGAAAATGTATATGATAAGCTTGGATTGAACGTGATGATGGATTTTTTTTTTTTTTTTTTTTTTTTTTTTTTTTTTTTTTAGTTTAGTTTAGTTTAAAACTTGTGTCATCGTTGAATTGTATGTGTTTGGCATTGAATAATATACGTTTTATAAACCTATAATGTGAATAGTATTGAACCTTTTAGACTTTCGGTATGTTTGGTAATAAATTAAAGGTTTAGACTTTCGGTATGTTTGGTAATAAACGAGCTGGGTAGCCCGCGCGTTGCTGCGGAAGTATCGTGTAGGACATTCTGTTAGCCAATAAATGTATTCCGTGAAGCATTTGTATAGCCGATTTGTCATTCATGTTATATTGGTTATCGTGTTTGTCATGGGAAGTGCGTAGAGGTTTGTATACAGAGTTATGACTTCCGTTATTTCCTAACTTTGAATTTGCTGAACCATAACTACATAGTCTGCTTTCACATATGTGATAAAAATTGCCAACTGTAGAGGTGTAGAACTATATATAAGTTAAAGTGGTACACAGGCGAACTATATAAAGTGTAGAACTATATATAAGTGTAGAACTATATATCAGTTAAAAATTGCCAACTGTAGAAATGTTAACTATACGACTATATGAACTAATAAGATCATGGACAATGACAATAAGCATTATACATTACAAATCAATAAAGAAAAATGCTACATCACGAACGAAACTTTTATTGAGGCTCTTATTCTTGCGCATCATACTTGTTATCATTTCAACACCGAAGATGAGTAATGAAGTGGTACCTGGCAAAACAAAAAAACAATGAATAAAGCTCCATAAAAAAAAAAAAAAAAAAAAAAAAAAAACCATCAGTAACATAAAATAAAAACAATCATAATAGCACTATACTTTTAGCCTCAAGAGAATATATAAGAACCTGTGATTCATGTGATCCATTCTTACAAAAAAACAAAACTATAACAATACGTCAATTACCCATATAATTCAATAATTACTTACGTCATAACTGCTTGTGGATGCAACGGGTCATTTTCATCCATCTTCACCCAGTAACACGACATTACGAAGGACGATAAGAAGAGAAGTTACATCAATGACATAAAAAATAAAACTAAAAATAGCTAAAGGAAACGGGACAAATGGGTTGGATTAGCTGAAAAGTTAAAATCTTCAACACAAATAACCATAACTATTGGCAAGCTTATCGTCATTGAAAAGATTGTTACCCACAAATGACTAAAGCCACTGTTGAGTAACCTTTTTGTCTCGCCATGAGTGATTCTTAAAATCTTCAACACAAACATGAACCCATAAACAGTTTTAGAGGCCTACTTTTTATTCTAATTGCGAAAAATATAACTTACCATACTATCCCGCATTGCAGGCCTGAAACACATCCATTTCTGTCCCATTTCATCACTTAAGCACGCTATTTCAGTAGTCAAACGCATCTACTTCGGTCCCCATTTCAGTAGCCAGATGCACTCATCTCATGGCCCATTTCAGCTTCCAATCCAACACCAATTTTAGTCCCCAAATTGAACCATTTTAGCTCCCACTGCAGGCCCCAAACACACCCATTTCAGGCCCATTTTGTCAGCCAAAACGACCAATATCAGTCTCTAAACGCGCCCGTTTCAGTCCCTATTTAAGTACCCCAAATGCACCTGTTTTAGTTCCCATTTCAGCATGCCAATCCGACAGCCATTTCAGCTTCCAAATTGAACAATTTCAGCACACCGAACCCACCCATTTAAGCCGCTATTTCATCACCCAAAAATGCAAATTAGCTTCCACATGAGTTACTATAAGAATGGTTCGATCGGCAACACAACTCGCAAATTAATTGTTGTTCCTCCACTCAAAACAGTCGTGCAAAAACACAGGATGTCAACAAACATCGGGGCCATATTCTTGAGGTTAAATATATTTTAAATCAACTCATTTGTTAAAACATGAAGGTGCTCACCAAAAAACCTTATATTGCCAAACTTGAGAAGGGTTACTGGCTTCAGTGCTCCTTTCCTCTGCAAAAATAGACGAAGATCGCCCTGCAAATATCAGTATCGATTATGTGAAACGGAGAGTAAGACTATATAGGTGGTCAAACTGGGTAACTAAGCCTGTATTTAAGTTTTTAGAGAATCTAATGATGCTAAAGAACAGCACTTGGCCACAAAACTAATCCCATAGATACCAAGATCCGAACTAATTAAGTATAAAAGTTTTAAAATTATATATCAGAGGCAAACTATAAGTTTCAACTATTTATCAGCTAAATTATTAAGCACTTAGCAACCGCTAATTTACTTTTGAATCAGTACATTGTAGTGTTTTTTCACTCACTTTGAGATTTTAACGGTGGATGCTCATCAGTTACATTGTGTCGTAGGGCATCCATAATAAAAAATTTCAATAGTATAAACCCAAACACTACATCAGTTTACCATTTATGTTGCAACCCAAAAGTATACTCATTTTCCATATAGTGTTTTTTTACACAATAAAATTTTGTTTTGGATGATTCAGTTGTGTTTCTTTTTGGCTTGGATGAGCTCCCGGTTCTTTGCATCAACCAAATGGGTACATTAATTCTTTTAAATTGCAAGAAAATCATTAGGAGAAAAAGTGCTTGCGGGTCTGTTGTACCTAACCTGACACGGTTTAACCCATTCTTCGAAACTGACCACCTTGACCCGTCACCCAACCTTGCCATTTCACGCCCTTAATTCTAATTTTCTTCTTGAAAAGTAACCTCACTGATACTTGTTCTTTTCTTATTTTGTGTTTGGTAGTAACTCGAAACACAGGTACATTAAAGAGGGTAGTAGTGTCACCATATACTACGTCAATCTATATTTATTAATAACTAAATTAAACTGATAAAAGAAATTTCTGGAACAACAAACATACCATTATTAATTCTTTCTTATCAGCAATTGAAATGACCCTAGTTGACCCGGCCTGCTTCACCCCACCAACTTTCAAAGCGATATTGTTCTTCCCACCTCATGTACGCGACGTGGATAAACTGTCACTGCTTTGCCACATTAAAAAAGCCAATATTAGTATGACACCTAATATGATAAATTAGCAGTAGAAAGATTTTAGTATGACACCTAATGTTTCTCCTCCTCCACCAGACCAAAACGCTTCTTGTTCGGCTCCAACCCAACCCGACCCCTGTCCACCACCTCCCATACCAGTTGCACGTTCCTCACCTCCTCTTGAAAACGTCCCATCTCTGGCAGCTTCCAACTATCCACCTCCACCACGTGTAACTCCACCCTAAAAACAATGTCATCAAAGCATGCAACCAATAACTTTTGTCTCTCAATTTCGTTTTCCATTTCAGCAGCTCTTTGTCTATAAAAGTGGGAAATACACAATAAGACCATTTTACTTCGAAGTTTCATGGCTAAGGGCAGAATGAGCCAGAAAAGAAAAGTTCAAACCTATAAAGTTCTTGAAGAAGCTCTGCTTTATGCAGGGTTGTCTCCTCTAAGTACTTTTGACGTGGCCGTCTTATGAGCAACTTCTTCTGTCTGTGGGCTACAATTTCTTCTTTAAGCTTAGCCGTTTCACTAATCACATAAAGAAAAATTAGTGATATTCAATAAGTAATCCAAGATATCTGGGTTTAGAAAAATAAAGAGAGTGGCCTGATTTTAAACATAATTTAACTAAAGAGTGGCTAAAAGATCCATTTCAGACATAGTACGTACAGAGATTGAATTTCATCCTTGATTTCTTAAAGACGTTTATCTTCCTTCTCATAACCTGGTATCAAAAGAGTGGTATGAGAAGTGCAGTTGAATTTCTAGAGCATTTAAGTAAGTGGACACTGGCTTAAGAGCCATTACTGGCTAGAAAAAATTTAAAAAGAAATTTAAAAATATGAAGTATCAGGCACGCATTATATGCAGCAATTAAAGAGGATCGCACTTACTCTGAAAAGATTGATGGCTGTTGCTGCTACTGGGACACAGAGACACACGAAGGTTGCATAACGTTTCTTCAATATATGTAACAGTGTTCAAAAGAATTAGAAAGACCCAAAGTATGAATAGAAGTTGTCAAAAATCAATATTTATGTCAAAAATTAAACAACCTATTATTATTTATGTCAAATACCATTATTTAGTCAAAAAAATAGAAGTTGTCGTCTTCATAGAAAACACGCAAACATGATAAAACTTATAAGCTGCTATTATATTGACATAAATATACATGTAAACAGTTGGAAGTTTTTACACAAATAGGTGATCCACACCATTTATCTACCGCACGTAGCTGTTAGAAAGTAGCGTACGGCGTAAGGTTATCGCACATATCAGAAAAATATCAATTTTTTTTTTTTTTTTTTTTTTTTTTTTTTTAAATTGCTAGAAACGAAGACCATACCCGCCAAAAGTCTTTTTCCACAGAAAATTGGGACCGCTTTCATAAACATATGGCACTGATTCGAACCCGCTTTTGATCACATCCATAACAACAAAATTGTTTGAATCATCGAACGACCCTGTCCCGATCCGTGTGGAACCAAGCTGACCGAAATACTGCTCAGTACAACTCCTAAATTAATAGGCATGAAGACAATTCTGCAAGTGAGCGCAATTCAACTGCAAAAAAAAAAAAAAAAAAAAAAAAAAAAAAAAAAAAAAAAAAAAAAAAAAAACAGATGGAAGAAATAAGGACCAAGCTATCATGCATTTAAAGGTTACATAAGCAAAGATTGCTATAACCACTAAGAAGTCAAGATTGTATCCGTACATGTATTATCTAGGTAGTGAGACATCCCTGCGTCTACCCAATTCAGGCCCGTTTCATGACCGTAACCCACCCATTTCAGTCCCCAAACACACCTACTTCAGGGTCCATTTCAGCACTTAAACGCACCCATTTTAGCCCCGACTTCAGACCCCAGTCCCACACCCATTTCAGACCCCAAAGTGACCCATTTCAGGCCCAAAAACCACCCATTTCAACTCCCATTTCATCACCCAAAGAGACCCATTTCAAAAGGTTGCATCGGTGTCGCAATAGCTTCCGTTTATTGGTACATCAACATGTAAATTGAATATGTGCATCGTATTCTCTGTATAGTTATTAACTAATTGCAATGCAGAACATGGAGTTCGTGCAAAATTCTACTTGATACAGTAAAAAAAATAGAGATTATGTATGTGAAAAATAAAAGATCCTTACTTTTGGTTATGCGATGTAGGGAGGGCAATACGGATACATAATTGTTTTAAGGTTTGCCTTCCACCATATAGTCAAAGACCTACGAAACTGCAGAAAAGCATACTACAAACAAAACAAACACACATCAATAAGAAGTATATAAAAGAATAACATGAACTGAATATAAATTACATATAAACGTGAGTACGTTTTTCGCACAATCGACTACAATTGTTTATGACGTTTTTATTAAAACATA
Source organism: Artemisia argyi (assembly GCA_030686995.1). Classification (NCBI taxonomy): domain Eukaryota; kingdom Viridiplantae; phylum Streptophyta; class Magnoliopsida; order Asterales; family Asteraceae; genus Artemisia; species Artemisia argyi. Next base: position 182,218,036 of record CM060683.1, read on the forward strand.
TAATCGTTTTTGTTCAGGCCAATTAACATAGGCTCTTTTTCCAACAATGCTACATCGATTGATTATGGTTTTGCTTATTGAGGCGTCCTTTTCAATGCACAAATTCAACGTCAAAAGAGATTATTTTCATTTGGCGATTGATTCTTCGTTTATATATTTGACGTCAAAAGAGATTATTACTAATAAGCATCAAAATCAAGTAAATTTGACGCCAAATTATTTTCATTTGGCGATTGAATTAGGCATCAAAATCAAGTAAATTGACAATATTACTAATAAGCAATCAGCAGATAACTCGTTAGACGTCGGAAAGGGTAAATTGAAAATTTACCTGAATGATGCCTGGATAGTCTCGCGGGTTATTTCCTGCCGAACCTGCATTAAAATAACAGAACATCAAAATATTAAGTTTCGTTTCACATATTTAAAAATTAGTTACAAAACTATTTATATTCAAATGAAGAACCTCTTTATTGAAAAACGTGCTTCTTCTTTAAGCTAAAAACATATAAAGGGTTTACCACTTCGTATGTCGACCTACAAAATAACCAATCTGTCTCAATTTAACTCCTCTTAAGATAAGAATAGCAAATGGTAACAATATATATAACAGAACGCAATGACCTCACCTTTTTCTTTGGTTTACTTGCTCAAGTTTGAATTCTCAAGGTGCGGAATGGAGCATGAAATCACATTAAACGAATCATGTGCTCCTGTAAAACCACATAATAGCATCAGTTAAGTGTATCACGGACCTTATTATTATACTAACCAACAACTTCTAATTCGTTCATTCCTATTGAGATGAATATTGTGTGTTCATTTTCTGTAAAACATACCGTGAGTAGCCTGAATGGGCAGAGTTTAGGCTTCTCTCTCAGTTAGAATACGTAAAAAAACTTCGAGGCTTTCTTTTGCAGCAAACTAATCGAAACACATATCTCCATCTTTGAACCAACCAAAAACCCATCATTCGAATCATATGAAGCACCACAACAGCCGGATAGCTTTCTCCAACGCCTTTCGCCACATGTCAGCCGGCTCATCGTTCGCTTCGAAAGCTGCCACATTTCATGACCAATACATTGGCGTCGAAAAAACAACTTTAAACATAAATATACAAAAACTGAAAGTTAAAACTGCTTAGAGAAAACAAACTCACCACAATTCTTATTCACTAAAAACTTTTATTAAACACCTGGGCGGTATCTCACCTTCAATATCTTCACAAACTGAACGCCATCTTCAGAGCACAACGTATTTATCTGCCTTTTCTAGAATCAAAAAAGAACCCTTTGCCCTATTAATTCTCTATTTTCAAACGACCTGTTAACTCCTCTTTCACAGAAAGAAGTGCTGAAAAGCATAAAAAAAATTATATACAATCAACCATTTCATCAAACACGTGTTCATAGTAAAAGCTCAAAAAACAACTATTTTAACCACATATTGATAAATAAGAACTTGGTGGAAGCTTGGTCTGAAAAGGGGTTGCACATTAAGTTTAACAATTACGACCAATAAAGTACACCTCTTTCTGATTACAATTTTTTTTGTTCTAAATTTCTTATACAAAATAATCAGATGCAGGCAGTATTTCCTAGATAGGTTAAAAGGGATTGTCTATAAGCAAAATCAGGGAAAATAAGAAATCCCAGACACCCCTTAAATTAAGTTCAAAAGTACACAAATTAAAATATATGAAACATAAAAATAAGAGATCAGCTCTTACCAAGCATATCAATTTACAAAAAAACTCATAAAATGGTTAAGTAACAAAAACCCCAAAACATCAAACCCAATCATGCGTCTGATTATCTAATTTGACTTTAACTAAACAGAAACATAAAAAGTAAGTAATCAAGTACATACCTTTTTGATTCTCCCACCTAAGTATAATCGAAGGTGAATCGAGCATAAAGAAAAATAATCTTACGGCAAAGAAAACCCCCAAAATCGAAACCCTAATTATTGGGTTTTGATTATATGATTTGACCGTGTGTATGTGTTACTGTGTGATATATGATTTCACTGGATGAATTTTTTTGTTAGGATTTGCGCGTGTGTGTGTTTGTGTTTGTGAATCGTAGGTTTGGAGAAAAATTTGTGTTGAACTGAGATGCATCTGGAAAATTGATGCAATGAAAGTGAGATAATGGGAGGTCCGGGAAGAATCCAGAGAGATATAGAGAGAAATTTTTTTGCAGATGCCCAATGAAAGTGAGATAATGGACAATTTTATCTTTGTGTCTGTTAAAGTACCATCAATTGAAGCATATTTACTGTTTGAACAACTGTTTGAAACACTGTTTAGAACAACTTTGTGAAGCCTCCAAATACTCCAAATACCCATGTTTAGTATATAGTATAATTAAAGGTTTATAGGTGTTAAGTGAGCTGAAATATTGCAATATATTTTAATGTAAAAATGGGTAGACCCGACAGTCGAACCGATAACTCGGCCGGGTGAATTCGAGACCCAATTTTTAAACATTGCACAAAAGCATCTTACCGTGCCTCAAAACAAAATTAATTTTTATAAGTTGGCTAAAGTTGTGTTTAATTTGAAGGGGATATCTTGGCTACGATTATTGTAGTCAATTAGCTACAAAATGACTTAGGGACCTACAAAATAGGATTCATAGACTCACATTTTTAGCATAAAATTGTAGCCAATTAGTTACAACAAATTGTAGCTAATATATTCCTAATTTTAATCATGTTAACTTGCTATTCTAACATTTTATCAAAAATTAGTAATAAACACAAAACATTTGGGCTTCTTGTAGTTTCTTTGGTGGTTAATAGAACCTAGATGTTTGTTGTACCCGTTTAACATGTTCCACAACATTCCCTACCTACCACTAATTTATTTAACATGGACCACCTATATTAAAGATACCTGTGTAGCTTGGTCGAAATTCTCTTTGAGTCCAATATATATATATATATATATATATATATATATATATATATATATATATATATATATATATATATATATATATATATATATATATATATATATATAACGGTAACTATTACACAATATACACACCACATATTATGTCACATGTCCTAACCAGGACTTGAGCCCACAACCATTTGGCTGGAGAGCTTTTCACACAACAGGGGATATCATTGTGACACAAGCCCTTTGTTTGAAGATTCTCAAATACCAAGCAGAAGTACAGAAAAAATTGCAAAATGAGAAACGAAAGAAGATATAGCGCTGATGGCAGCATGGTGTCAAGTTAGTGTGATTCAACCCGTGGAAATTACCAAAGAAAAAGTTTGATGTGGTCAAGAGTTCGTCAAATGTATGTTCAGCTCCAATAGATATCAGGTCTCGGAATAAAAATCAAAGATTAAAGGTCGTTTTAAACGACTTAGTGAAAACGGATGCAAGTGGGTCATTTTTATTAAAACCGTTTATTTAAATGTTGTGCGATCGTTAAAATTGTCATTCTAAAAAAAACTTATAAAGTAAATAATTTATTTAATATATAATTTTATATGAAATTTTAAGTAATTAAATTAAATAAAAAAGAAAAAACAATTAAATATAATATAAAAGAAATAATATAATATATTAGGTTGGGTTGTTGATAAATGGTACCACATCCGTCTTATATTAAATATCCAGTTTTGACTTTGAAGTATTTCTTTTTCAACTTTGACCTTAAATATTTTTATTTATGTTACATAATATTTGATGAAAATTATAACAGTGAAATACACTTCCTAATCCATTCATATATTTTGCATCAAATATTATATAACACAAACAAAAATTTTTAACATCAAAGTTGAAAAAGAAAGACTTCAAATGTAAAACTGAATATTTAATATGAGACTCAAGGAGTAAAAAAGTTGAGATTGATTGTACGTATTAGTTGTATAAGTGGATGAATAAAACCAATAATATTTTAATGAGAAATTGAGTTGTGATAGATTATTAATAATATTGTCTTATAAACATATGATCCTACGATTTATCTGCTGATGCAGTTGTATCTAAAGGTAACGAGTTTTATAAGTATACTTCATCACAAAATTTTCAGATTAAAGGAGAATTAATACATAACTTGTGATAGTCAGATAGTGTTTGATTATGAATTTGAGACTCCGTAACTACACAAATGAAACATATATATCCTTACAGTTGACTTTTTCCGCAGCCAGAGTTTGGATTTAAAAACCGTCAGTTGTAGACGTCCTTGAAGATAGTCACATAACTTGTGATAGCCAGATAGTGTTTGATTATGAATTTGAGACTCCATAACTACACAAATGAAACAAATATATCCTTACAGTTGACTTTTTTCGCAGCCAGAGTTTGGATTTACAAACCGTCAGTTGTAGACGCCCATAGTTGTCAAAATCGCGCCTAAGGCGCGCCTTGGAGCAAGGCTCCAGCCTTTGGGCTTTTTTCAGATCGAGGCTCACGACATGCATGAATCCCACAAAAAGCGCGCGCCTTGGGGGCTTTTTGCGCCTTTGCGCCTTGGGGCTTTTTGCGCCTAGGAGATGTAACAATTTTTTTTTTTTTTTTTTTTTTTTATTTATTTTTTTTAATATTAAGATAAGATACATGGGCCTTTTAAGTCATAGGGTGAGTATTTGTATAATTTGTAAATTTGAATTAATTTTATGTTTATTTTATTGATGGGAATTTTCTTTAAGAAGTTACTTTGTTTCATTAAGTATTTTCTTTACGACATATTATCATGAAAATATGGCATTGTGTCTTGAAGATTAATATGTTGCTTGCTTGATATTTTGGGTTAAATTGTGAGCTTTATTAGATGTAAGCTACAAGTGTAGGACACAAGAATATTTAGTCTGATATGGATTTTAATTTCTATATATGTCATCGAGGCAAAGAGTTGATCCGTTTTAGAAGTGACAACTAATCCATTTTAATATTTATAATGGCAATATATGTCACGCATTAAGTATTTTAACGTTATTTTGTGTTATTTAAACTACATAAATGGTCATATATGTTATAAAAAACTTAATGTTTTTAGTGAGCCTCGCATTCATGAATCCCGCGCCTTGGAATGCGCCTCGACTCGAGGCTCTTTGCCCCCCTTTGCGCCTTAGTGCGCCTTGAGCCTTTCAGAACACTGTAGACGCCCTTGAAGATAGTCATGTACTTGAAACGGCTTCGACTTAACATAAACTGGCTCTAAGTTCAAATAATAATAATAATAATAATAATAATAATAATAATAAATAAATAAATAATAAATCGGCTCCTAAAATCACCTTGTAAGAAAAATTTAACTGAAAACTTGGGCATACGTTATGAGGCAATCTCATAGCTAGAAATCTTCAAAAAGAAATCCAACCACTGGGCATCTAAACACAATTGAGAATATTTTGATAATTAATAGACTTTGGGGGAAACACAACATTTAAACTCACGACTATCCCAGTTAGTGTCTTAGTGATCACAACCTAAACAATCTATGATCATACTGAACTTCCACCAAAGCTAGATAAAAGTGATGAACGTAACATACATAAAGAGTGAGCAATAGCCAATTAAGTCAACTAAAAATAATATATCTTGCAACACCATAATCATGCCTTACAATTGCTACCACACGACCGTTCCTTTACCTCAACGTAGCCAAAGCGACACAAACCCATGTCTAGACTGTTGTCCCAAGATTAAGTAGCCTTCAAAATAATTGATAAGTATAAAGTATCGTATGAACAAAGCTCAAAACCATTTTAGAAGGTAAAGAACAGTTTAAGAACTATAAATGCATAAATATGCAGGATCTCTCCAACTATAGGCAATCTTATTCCTCCACATATGCGTAAAGTATAAAATAGGTTCTAATCATTCCACACAACATCAAGAACCACAAAATCATATTCCTCAGCATAGAATCCAAAATATCTTGTTTATCATAAATAGCAATTACCATAAAAAACAAGAAAAATATACTACCAATTGCAGTCATCCATTTGTTTATGATAACATGAACTTGTATAATTAGAATATGTACATCCTTTTTGGTCGGATGAAACCTGAGTTAATTAAAAGGCATATTCATTTTATAAACGACCTCTCAGGCTCCGTTGATCAAACTCATGCTGGCCATTGCCGTGACCATTATTCTGCGACATATAAAATAAAATTAAGTTATAAAGAATGTATTGTTGAATATGATTATAAAAGCAGTATGACAAGTTTTAAGAAAGAACCCGACTCAAATAAACCCATTCATGAGCAAACTGGTTGAAATCCCACTATTGTAGACCTTAATGACATGTAAATTGTGTTAAATGCATATATAAGAAGGTTGATTCGATTGGACCTAAATGGAACTTATCTGTAGTTTGTGTTGCTTCATTGTAGAGAAAGCGCCTCTTCTTGGAACCATATCCATTGTATTGATAAAAATGCTGCGAATACACTATTTTGGTAGGTAATGTCATACGTCTCTAGAAATTATTAATCCATTTCCCTTGATTTCTTGCCTGTGTAAACCTTGCATTCCTCCAAACAAAAGACACAGACCAATTATGCAGCTTCCTTAGACAACCAAACCAGACAACCTGTTCGATGCTGGAATCACGGAATTTAATTGAGATAAAATCAAATGCTAGAAATATTTAAAATCAAATAAGTTGATGGGCGGATCTGCATTTTAAAACCGACTATACATAGAAAAAGAATAAGCGGTTGCAACAAATATTTCAATAATATTGTTTGGATGTGCTTCAAATTGCAATAACCTTTTACATAAAAAAACATTATAAAACCACCTAAAAGCACAATCAGAGTATCTTAGTATATGTGTAACTTTCTTACGAGAACCACTTTTATCTGCAAGAACTGCGAGAACCACCTTTTTTACTCCTAATAATACATAAGGTACATCATGTCAATGCATAATGGCAGTTTTGAAAATATATGTAACTTAATTTGAGAGAAAAAATTAAATTAAGGGCAAAATGGGAATATAATTCTTCCATAAAAAAAATTATATACCAAAATTTGTTCCAGGTTTTAATGGATTTTGTTAAACCTAAAAAAAACTACCGCCTCCTTCCCAAAAATTTCTCCTGCTAACTCCCCACAAACCGGATCTCTCTCCTTATTTCGAGATCGGCCCTTTCTTTTTCTTCACAAAGTCACCGGAATTAGTTTTTAAAAACTAATTTTTTAAGTAAAAGAAAGATATGGAGAGTTTTTGGCGTTAAGAAAGACGTCGATTCATTGTTACTGATCCATAATGATTGGAGAGATCTGTTCATACCAAGAATACACCTAGCCTTTCTACTATGAATATTTTAATTTGATGATTCAACCCTTTCTACTATGAATACTCTAATTTGATGATTCAACGTTCAATATGGTGGCTTTGAAAACCAGGTACAAAGTATCTTATACTTTCTCTTGATTGGTTTAAAAATAATGGAACTTTTGGATTATTGTTGGGTTTAAAAATTCATATGTTAATGGAACCAATCAATTATAAAGTTACGAATGGTGGAGATCAAGTAAAAATATGGCTTCTATAATCAGATTCGATTTACTTTTTTTTACTCTCGATCTTATTTTTTATTATTATTTTTACTTTGATCCGAGTATATTTTGGCTTCGGATCTATTTTTTTTTTCGATGGTAATCAATGACTTAATTTTTATTTTATTCGATGTGTTGATGCTATTTTATTTAATCGATCTAAAAATTTGTGAATTGAACATAATATGTTTTCGATGTGTTGTTGTTATTTTATTTTTTGACTTTCGATCTGAGTATATTTTATTTAATTGATCTAATTTATTCGGTGACGTATTGGATTAAAAATGATTACTTATAAACAGAATATGTTTTGATTGTAACGCGAGGAATCCGACAGATGTGTTTTGATGTATGTGTTTTAAAAAATTATTGCTTATAAACAGAATATGCTTTAAACATCTATGTTTTAAAAACAGAACATGTATGTTTCGGGAAGAGTGCATATGTGTTTTATGGTTCCAATGGTATAAACATGTATGTTCAAAACATATATGTTTTAATTAGTAGGATCTAACTAATGAAAACCATATATGTTTGAGAACATGATGTTTTTAAACATGTATGTTTTAAAAAGTGTTTGCTTATAAACGGAATGCTTAAAACATGTATGTTTTTTATTTAGTAATTGTAATTATTGTTTTTTTCAAAGACTTCGTGTTTGCCAAACAATCATTTTCCTAAAACATACATGCACTCAAACATGTATAATCTTTAATAATATTATTTTGCTAATTTTTGTACTTTTCTTTGTATCAGGTGTAATTACAAGAATGTTCACGGCTACAAGTGTGCATATATGTCCGACTTTCGAAAAAACGTTGATGGCTACTCGTGTGCATATGTTCATTTGTGTTGAATATTATTAGTGCTCACGTGTATATATCGATTAGATTCATGTATTTATGCTTTTAAAAATTTGTATTTCAATCGATATCGAAGTTTGTATATAACATTTATGTTCTTGGTTTGTTATAAATTTCATTATATTAAAAAACCTATATACACCTTGAAAGGGAAAAAAACATGTATGAACCTTGACTATTTGGGGAAAAACATGCATGCACCATGAGATTTAAAAAAAAATAATGATTAGGTATAAAAAGACACATGTATGCACCATAACTATTTGAAAACGTGTTAGCATAAAAAAAATAATAAATAAATAAATAAATAAAAATCGAATTTTAAGATTTATAAAAAAAGGGGAATTATAAAAAAACAAAAATAATATGAAAATGTCTTTTACTCTTTTACCCTTTTGAATTAAATAAAAAAAACAAAATACTGTGGAGCATTAAATGATGTACATTGTGTTTTATTAGTTGTAAAAAGGTGGTTCTTGCAGTTCTTGCAGATAATGTGGTTTTCGCAAGAAAGGGCCCCCTTAGTATATATGACTATATGAGTGTGGAGAGAGAAAGAGATATGTTTTACTACGTAGTACATACCTTTCCACTTTTGCAATGTTTCAAATAAGATGATTTATCACGTCTGCAAAAGAGCAAGTAGTAATAAGGCTGGTCACAGTGTTGACCTATATTCACTCAATTTTTCAGCTGTCACGTCAGCTTTCTTTCTCCAGCGACCAGACACGATCCAAGTGACACAGTGGTGACATATATATATATATATATATATATATATATATATATATATATATATATATATATATATATATACTAGTTTTCGAAGCCCGCCCGATGGGCGGGCATGACTTATAATTTTTCTTTTGGTGGTGTTACTTAGCGAAATTTCATTTTTTGCCTATATTTGAGTTTAAAAGGCATTTTATTGTCCGATGGACTAATGACCAAACGTGGTAATCCACAAGAACAAAGTATATAGCTTTGAATGCATTAAGAAAGAACCTTAAAAAGTATACAACATAACTTTTTTTTAAAAGAAAATAATAAAAAAAAAAAATGTAAAGATGGAATGTGTGTTCACTTAAACCATGTTGGCAATCCGCCCGATGGGCAGGTTGCTATCACATAATGCAGTGTGGTCCGGCTAGCTTGACAATGGGAAATAGCTTGAAAACCCTTATTCATTTATCAAATAAGCAATTCATGTGTAATAATTTTACTTCTGATAGTGTTACTTAACGGAAATTTGTTTTTTAAGTACAGTGTTTTTTTATTATTGTTTAAAATGTATTAGTTTATGTTTAGTTGTATTTTTTATGGTGTCTTGTAATTTTCTTTTGGTTTTTTAGTGTAAAAGTTTTGTTTGAATGATGATGCGCAAGAACAAAGTATCAAAGCATAGCATATTCGATGGGCGAGCAAGCCTTATATATATTGTCAAAAAACTTAAGTTATAAGAAAGGTGGACATGACTTATAATTATCTTTTGAAGGTATTAGTTATCGAAAAATAACATATAATGAAAATAACTAAAAATAAGTTAACGAACAATAAGACATAAACGTACCAAATTTTTTTATTGAATGCTTTAAGAACGAAAAGAAATAAACGGTTATTGAATATGAGAGAAAAAGGTTTCAAAGTGGTACGCAAGAACAAAATATCAAAGCATAGCCCGTTCGATGGGCGAGCAAGGCTTATGAATATCGTTAAAAAACTTAAGTTAATGAAAAATAAACTATAGGTATAACCAACACTCGAATAAGTCTTTCCAGGATGTGTATATCCGGCTATCTGAACGCGAACCATTCCTCATAGTACTTGTTGCGTCTGCATCCCTTTCTGGTTTAAGCTTTACTATGATGTTTCTACTCTATGCATCCAAACACATTTGTTATTACGGAGTAATAAATTAAAAAAAAAATTATAGGTCACAATATATATTTCAAGTAGATTGTAAATATTTATATTAGAACGTCGTGAATGGATTGTATGAGAAAAACCACTTAGAATTAGACACCTGGTAGAATATGACCAACTAAAATTTTGGTTTAGTTCATGAGCCAAATATTATTCACACATTATGAGTTGTAGATTAACGTAGTGCATATTGATATTTATTTTAGAGTGAATTATCAAGACCAACCTTGGTAAGATCTTCAAGCATAGATGTTGCTTGGGTACTCTCCCAGTTGATTTACAAATGCTCCTTGCATGCACATATAGTCATATAATATACTTGAATTATTTGATGAAACTTCCGGGGTTATCTAAATTGATATTTCAACAGATATATTTTGACTCACTTCACGAGTAACATGATATTGATTAAAAGGAAAAAGAAAAAGAAGTAAATTGTTTTGCAAAGAGCAGCCTTTGTTTTAGTGTCATCCCTGAAGTTTTTCTTGTTTCTCTCATGACAACATTCACATGTTGTAAAAACAGAATACAAACCTTTAAAAAACATGCGACCAAACAGGCCTTTTTTTGCTGCAAAATAAGCACACAACCCTCTTAAAACATGTGTCCAAACAACCCCATTTCTGCTATCCAAACAGCATATTGAAGTTGTAAAAAATAGCATAAAAAACTCTAAAAAACTGTGTCCAAACAGCCCTATTTCTGCTATCCAAACAACAGATTATGCTGTGATAGAAGTCCATGGGTGAAACAAAATAGTTCTTAATAATAGAAGTCCGTCTTGTATTTCAAGCTTGCTGAAGTCCATCTGTCCATGAACTTTAAAAAACTATGCATTATTTGTAATCGTTGTTAATCCTATTACTTTCATGTTAATATAAGAATATAAAATGTTGTTTTGAGTTTAATTAAAAAAACTTAGAAATAGCATACTTTGAATTATTTCACCGGGTAAAATTAAAGCTTAACTTCAAATAGTCAAACTAAAATACCAAGACTTCTAATATGTTATGTTTCCCTTTAAGTGATTTTTAGTGTTTGACCCGTGAAAACACATAAAACACAACCCAGATCCAATGGAAGCCGCTAATATTTGTAACTTGCCACTCAAATGGGTGAATTAAAAGAAGTGTAACTATGTATTATATTCATCTCTCAACTCAATCCACAAGAGATAAAATACGTCTCCAACATAAGTCACTATAATTGGTTATATATTGATGTTCCAAACACCCATATAAGTGCTCAACTAACAGTAAATCAATTATGTACAGCAAGATATTACAAAAATTTAAACATATAAATTAAATAACATAAGTTAAATCGAGTCACTAAAAAATTACTGGACAAAAAAAGTTCTAATGGGTCAAAACGTTCCTCTGTCAGAATTGTTTTTAGATATTATTCCTACAAATTGCACAATTTATTGTAAATCCTTTCCAAGTTTTATATTCATGGGTTTCCACGTTGGCGTCAGATGCTATTTTATATATACATACAAAACTAATGAAGACTTAGCTGCTCATATATTGCAATAAGTCTTTAGGCCCTAAATGTGGCAGTCCTAATGTCTCTAATGTATGTATTCGTGGCTTCCTGAACTGAAGACCCTCTACTAATATCTCATTTGATGAAGAGATTTCATCATTTCCATTCTTATTAGAGCCAAGGTTATCCAATATAGTTGACATTTTAATTCATCAAGCTCTCCATTATTCGAATTACACCATCTTTTCCCATGAAAGTCAAGGCATTATAAGTATTAATCTTTTGACGTTAGGAATTGGTAGGCAATGTATTCATTCTTTTTGACAACTGAGGTGTATAGCATATGAATTAAAGTAATATCAAGATATGATCTTTTTCAAATAGAGATGAATACTCTCAGGACATGTATATGTTTGAAGATGTGTAAATTGCAAACGCTAAAGACCAGGAATAATGTTAGTCCAGTTTTGCAATAAGAAAACTACAGACTAACAACATGTGAACTCTATTGTTCTTAACACTATAGTTCTATCATGTAGAAGAGTTTGAAGTATATACGTCAAATACAGAAGCCCGATAATAATCATAGCGGCATCTGAATTTCTTCTTTTCATAAGGGTAAAATACATGCTTCGCTTTATAATTTAGAAGTCCAGGATCATAGACTTTTGCTGACCTAAGATCTTTGCAAGAATTTAAAAGTTGTAAATTGAATTTCCTACCATCTGATATTATACTATACTGATGAAAAAGTTTGTGTTTAATACTTACTTCATGAAACATGATCAGCTAGTGTAGATGCCTTAATTTGGTTTCAGTTTAATTTGCTTTGTTTTTAAAAGCTAAGAGGATCCATAAAATTAGTGTGTCGGAAAGGCATTACGAAATACTTTCGTTCTCCTATGGAATTCAATTAAGATATGGTGGTTCAGGGTATGGCTGATTATCCTAAGGAGATCATTTAACCTAATGTTGTGGGCAGACAAGTTTACCTTAAACAAAAAGCCTCTTTGTTTCAATGCAGACATTCAAACCTGCTTGTGGGTTATATGGAATATAGGTACCAGGTTTGTTTTGATTTAAAACGTCCCACGAAAAGACATTTATGCAAGGAAGTAAATAATTTTTCACATAATTGTATCTCTTATAAAGATGTAATTTGTAAAAGTTTGTTGCCTAGTTGGATCGATTGGTTAAACGATCCATTGGTTTCTTGTATGATCCCTTGATTTATATTTAGTTGTATTCTAGCTCCTTGCTAGTTTTTTCTTTTTAATGAACATGTTGTTCCAAAAAAACCTATCATTTTCTTGTTATAAGCTTATAACCTATGTAAATTGAAAAAAGTACCTTGATAAAATTAGGAAAATATATGCCCGGTCCTCAGGAGGAATCCGAAGCAACAAAAGGAGCATCTGGATTTCTAATAGCTTCACTTTTGAAAATTTTAGCTTCAGGATTCCTGGTTGAATGATGAGTGGTAAGGGCATAGTCGCATATTACTTATTAAGACAATTAAAAAGTGTATAGAAATATGACATTACCTGTTAGAAGTTTTGTATTTTTTGACCAAGTTGAAGTCGTTTGCACTTAGGGCAGCAGCAGGTAATTTTGTGATTTCAGAGATATTATTTCCAAGATTGGGTACGATACAGCCAAGGGCTCTAGCTGCTCTAACTACCGCAATGCCAGTATTGACATCACATATAACCATTTTTCCATGGATATATGACTTCTTTCTAAGCACCGCATATAGCAACTCTTATAAAATAAAATTTGGCTAATTAGTCCCTACAGCGTGACATAGTTTGTGGGTTGTTTATTTGCGATTTACTTTACAAAAGCTTGGTAGTAGAAACCATACCTTGCATCAGCTTCAGAGCAGTTGTTTGTCACCTCTTTTCCATACACAATAGGCACTTTTACTTCACTGGAAGTCAAAGAATTAATAAATGAACCCTACAAAACACAATAAGTCGGATCCATTAAAGCTCCAAATTGTGAGAGCCATTACACGAAGAAAAGTTATTATGATACTCACTGCCACAGTGAGCATCCATGGAGCATCATTTTTATAAAAAACATTGTAGGACCAGAATTTCCAACACAGCTGACTGTTACAATACCTCTTTTAAAGGCATGTAGATTTCCATGCAGGACTAACCAAGTTTTGTTGTCACCTACAAAGATGGAAAAGTTAAAATCATAATATCTCATAGTTTAAGATGTTCTTTATTAGTAACATAGTGATAACTTACTATAAGAATCGGGCCAATTGTCAAATTATCAAGCTTCCTCCTCCCATCAAGTTCACTCACTTAACTCATGAGTGAGGTTTTGCCCCAGTTCTGCATATAGTATTTGTAATAAAAGGTTTTAAGATGTTCGATAATAAGAATTTAAAAGTATTATAATAAGATAACAGCGAGGGGCAACAAACCTAATGCATGAATAACAATGATCACTATATGCATGTCAATTAATTCATTTTATAAATCTGAAAGTTGCTAATTTATAGCCCAAAATATACAAAATATTGAACCTCTTGAACATCAGGTCTAAGAATCTTCCAGTCGAATCCTGCATCTTCCAATTTAATCTGACCGTTTAGGTCATAAGCCACTTTACCTGATATTCTTGAGCTACCTGTAAAGAGTGTCATTTGAGGATTTGCCTAACCATGGAATGAAACATGCAAATGAATAGAAACAGAATAATAGTAAACGAAATAAAGATAAATATACCTTCGCTTCGTAGTCATCACTCAGAAGGATGTTGGTTGATTTGAAGTCTCTATGTACAAAAGGAATTCCAATAGCAGAATTTGAATCCAATTAAGCAAGTCATCTTGCTGCACCAATTGTCACTTTAAGCCTCACAGGCCAATTCATTTTCTTTTCCCCGATTCCTGTAATAAATTTTATCAGATGACTATGATCCAAATATTTAAGTGGATACAAATAATAAATACTAACATAAACAAATAACCTTTTTAAGAGACAGTTAAAAAGACAACACGTTTAAATGATCTTGTAGATTTCCTTTGTGCATGTATTCATAAAACAGAAACCTGTTATTCACATATGCACAATACATTAATAAATTTTCATGTTGTGAATAAGTTGTTGCTGTGAATACAGTAATACACTAATCAACACGCTACATGAGCTTCTTGCTGTGAACGTTAAACAAATCTAACACAATATCACAGTGATTAAATTGACATGAACGGAACATACCCTAATGTTCAGCGTCACTATCAGAAGACATGATACAGACAGGGAGCTGTTTCCACTTAGATGAGTTCTGAAGGATATATCAAAAGTAGTATTAACAATCTTACTGTTAAAATATGTGTACATAACTACAAACTTTGGAATTAAAAGGATAGGTCGAGCAACAGGCTTAAAAGAGTTCATTTTAGCCTTAAAATCCACTTATGTTTATAAGTTAATGTGTTTGGATTAGCTTATGCTTGTAAAATGACCAAAACGCAAACGTAAATAAATACGTACTATTTTGGACCACCTTGAGAGCAACCACTGTTGTTCCATCATGGCCGTGGTTACCTGCAATCACAGCTATGTTCACCCTACGAAACAAGAACAACCCAAACCGACACAAAAGTGGCCGTTTTAAACCACTATTAGGATGTAGATAAATTACACGAAGAAGCAAAAGGGGCATCTACTGAAGCTTGTGCTGCAGAATTATGAATAGTTCGTTGAGCTTAGAGGAATATCCAACGCTGGCAAGGAGATGAAGAATCCAAGTGACTGCAAACGAATGTACCAACATCAATCGGGCGAGCATTTTGGAACTCATATAACATGAACAATTAAAAAAAAAGTAGCATAAGATAAATTAGCCATGCATAATAAACCTATCAAAAAACAACCTTGTTTAATTTATTATAGTACATACCGCAAACATTACCAAAGTTTTGCTTTACATGTAATGAGCCTTTTGCCGTGGGCTATAGCAATCTCAGTGTCTCATACATTTACTTTGCAGCCTTCTTCATCATTCTTCATCCTACAGTCAAATGAACGATGCATCGTGAAAATAACAAATGGCAAAAAAAATCAAATGCTAACCAAGCCAAAAAGGCCACGCTCCATATACCACGCATTGATGGAGCTTGTTACTTCATCTAACTTTCTGATATTCACAATTTTTCCTAAAAAAATTTAAGTAAACGAAACTTATCCTCCATAAAGTTGACTAAATATTTTGGGACCACTGGCCATCTTACTAACTTTTTTTTTCTCCTTCCTTGTCCTTCACTTTCACCATTGCACTTTTGCATGCCAATGATTTATTTAAAAAATAATTCATTCAAAGAAACTGAAGCGACAAATTCTATGGGTGTAGCTTTTTACACTTTAGGCAAAGAATAAGAAGTGTATAATCTACAAACGTGAGAACACTTACTGATTGCATAAAGAGCTAATAACTCACCATACTCTATGAAAGCTCCTTCTGAGACTTATATCCAGATTTGTGTCCATATTGCCATAACAAAATCATTGTTGCCCTTCCAAATTCGACCAAAGAATATATGATTAATCAGTACACCTAATCAAAAACAATGAATGCATGCTAAAACATCAGTATATGTGATTTGGTTCAATATATCCATTCTAGAATCTTTGCATGTGAATGGTACTAACTTTGTAATGTCATAAGACTCTTTAATATTATCTTATCATATATGATACATAATCAGTAACTAAAAAAAAACACAATTACAATAAAATAATTTAATAACATAGTACCTCTTGCATCTCCCCATAGTGCATGTAAATCAACCTGCAAAATATTATGAGTTCTAAAGACACGACCAGCCTGAAAAAAACTTAACAAAGAAGACGACCAACCTAGAAAAAGTCGAACATCTCTATTGAACCCAATATCTAGCAACAAAAACAACATATGCATCAATTGATTCTTCAAAATAAAACAGTTTGTCAAACATCATAAACGCAATATCCATAATTTATTACAATGAAACAAAACAGATTACCTTTGATAATTTACTATAATTTATGATAATTTATTGCGTTTGGATTCCAGTAGACTATTTTATTTAAACCAAGGGCACTGATGCATATTAGCCATGTAACACAATTGGTGAAAAAAGAAACCAGCTTGATGTGTGCCATAGCATTGTATTATCAAGAACAGGTTAGTTTCATCATCATAAACATCATAAACGCAATATAAAACCGTTAGTTTCATCATCAGGGTTTTTACTTTTGGTGTATTATCAGTAGTTGTATTCTTGATTAATCTTTCAATATCCCTAATACATGAACAAAAAAAGTCGAACATAATTAGATGAGCATTAGAAAATAAAGTCGCTTGATGAGGAGATAGTCATTAGGGTTTTGAGGGAAAAGATTCTCAAAGTATATTTAAGGAAAATATATGATGATAAGTTTCTTTTATATTGAATTATATATTGTGGAGTGATTAAGACATATATATTTTGTTTTTGAATTATCCATCACAACTTCTGCATTGCTCCATTGGTTGAAACACTTATTTGTGGACTAATAAACCTATGTTAGAATCATGTAAAGGCCTCATATTAACTTTTTTCAAAAACATATTCGGCCTAAATAATAGAAACGAATTTGTGATGACTGCCTACTAAACGTTGCCGAAATATTCGGCCTAAATAATAAAAACGAATTTGTGATGACTGCCTACTAAACGTTGCCAAAAATATAAAAATGTAATGACATGGCTGAGACATGGCTGATAATGAATTACTGGGCATTGACTGGGCAATGAGATGGCATATTCTTCAAATGCCTCCTGTTATATATATATATATATCTATATATTATATATAACAGGAGGCGTTACACGTAGATAATGCCACGTAAACGCCATGTCATTGCCCAGTAATTCATTACCAGCCATGTCATCACAATCTGTCTATGTAAGCAATTTATATAAATATATTTTTTTTTCAAAATTTTTATAAACAATTTCGGATGTATTAAATTTTTATAAACAATTTCGGATTACATAATTTTGTTGAAACTCGGATGTAATTTTTTTTCCCAAAAAATCATTGCATGGATTCAAACTCATGACCATATATATATTATGTGGTGTGTTAACCACTGAACCACCTCAGTTTTATGGTTAGACTCTTTTGCCAAAACTCTATATAGGATAGCAAGTCAAAATTTATAAACCACAACCAATTATGTAACAGAATCCCTACAATTATACGTAAAAAAAAACCTTGCAGTTCATTCGTTGTATATTTTTTCTCAGAAACCCTAATATCCTTTTTTTTTCTCACAATCATTCATCTAATTTTTTCTGCATGTTGTGTTTTTATTTTACAGCACCAATTCAATTGGTAATATTGTATATAGGTATACTTATCAAATTTGATATCAATGATCATAAGCTATAGGTTCAAAGATTTTACTAAAAGGTAATCTATGTTGCATTACTCCATCATGATTTTAGCCTTTTAATGATTTTTAATGTGTCAACTGAAGTTTTAATCATGTTAATGTCTTGACTCGAGACTAAAGGTATCCTCAACATCCAACACTATGAGATCAACTGTGTAAGACATGCTTCTGAAGCGACCTAGAAAAACCCTATACCAATATCATTCAATGTCATTAATCAAAGGTATGTTTTTCCAACTAGATTTCACTGGATCTCAATGTTCATGCTCGAGTTCAATTTTTGGTCACTTATTGTTTCTTTTGTAGGTAAATATTAAGCCAAGTTCGTATGATAATTATTTGTTTGTCATCTGTATCCCGCCTTTGTTTAAAAGCTTGATAATGTGGATGTGGTGGATACAAAGGTAAACATATTTTTTTTTTATTTGAACTGATTCCTTAGTATTTGTTCACAGGAGACACCTCTGATTTCATCGGTTCAACTATGGTTCGCACCCAGGTATCTTCGATCGTCGCCAATATATGCATCTTTTATTTCTTGAAACAAACTATCTATGGTTTCTAATTGTGTTGTAACTTGTAATATACATGAACCAACCAGGTTATAATGATCTAATTCAGGTTTTCGGTTCATCACCACTTTAGAACATTTATTAACTGTTATAGAAGGAGTTCATTTGGGTTCCAGGTTTTCTATATGTATCATCTAATATTGAGTAGTAATTTGATTCCTGATTGATAGCCATTTGTTTCTCCTTGCAGTTCGCCGCATGTAATCTTGACTATCACCAATGGACGTTACGTTGTATATTAATCAATCAATCAATCACAGTACATCGTTGATACTATTGTTTATTGAAAGGATTTAAAAGTTTTCTTAATGCAGTTTATGTAAACATTTTCTTTCATTTTTCTATAATAAGTTTTTTAAATCATCTTTTACACTTCATGTTTCCCTTATCCCTCATTTTTACCATTGTTCTGTTATGATATGTTAATGAAATAAGTATTACATACATATAACTCAGGCATGAGAATGTTGGCATCGTGACACAAGTAGGTAAGCAAAGATGAGAAATTTAATATTGGTAATGAAGTTGGGTTTGGTACTTTGTGGGCTGATGCATATCATGTGAAAGCTGTTAGCGATCTTGAACAACATTGCACTAAGCAGGTTAAAACTATTTGTTCCATCAATTAGGATGGCACATGTACATACGGTCGCTACTCTGATCACATTGTTTCAGATGAGCATTTCGTGCCCCGTTGGCCGGATAATTAGCCTGTTCATTATGGTGCACCTTTGCTATATGCGAAAATCACACGTTATAGTATTTTCAAATACTTTGGACTAGACAAGCAACGTAAGAAAAGCTATCGAAGTACTTAAATCTGACCATTTCATGAAGAGCAACGACTCAGAACAGATGATGGTAAGTTGGTGACCATTTTGAATTTCATAACGTGTTGGTGGTTTTTATGTGAGATGAACTTTGCAATGCGATTATGTTATTTGGCTACTATGAGAACTCTGGATGGCGTAATAGACACAGTGAACGCAAATCATGCGTTTCAACAGTTGGTTCGTCTACTCGAACCCCGGGGAAAGCTAATCATTGTTGGTGTATCAGCCAAGTCATTATAAGTGCCACCACTCTCTTTAGTTTCGGTTAATTAATTATTTTGTATGTCGAATTATATTTTATCTGACATACCACAATCTCTAATTGGGTTCCATAATTTTTAAGTTGCATTGTTGTGAGTATCCAAATTATTTCTGAAATCATGCTGTTACTTTTTTTTCTTGCATCTGCCGATTTACTTGAAAAGCATGCTAATGAAATAATATCTCTTGAAATTTGGGACAATGGGAGGCTGTATGAACACGCGACAGCAAAAGAAATACCACTTTTCATCCGTCTTTTTTCAGTATTTTGCTGGTAAGCAATACGGGTTACATAAATAGTACTTGGAGGAAAAAAAATACACATGATTGGTTCGAGTAATAGGTTGAAACAGGTCACTTTTTAGTACAGATTTGAAATGTGACTGATCAAGTTCTGTTCACGTGTGATATTTCCATTATTTGATTATTCTAATCATAAGGGAAGAGTTAGTTATAAATGTAAGAACATGTATATTATGATAATTATAAACGATCTCTTTATAAACCTATCTAGGAGGTTGTATGCATTCAGAATAGACTTCCAGCAACTATCAACCAGGCTATCCTATTTGACTCAGTTGACTTTTTCACTTTTTAGCCAACTTTTTCTTTGAGTTTACTCATATGACATTCTGATGCTTGGATACGGCACATAGTTTTTCTGATTTGTAGTTGCTTTTATTCAGAATAGACCAGAATGTTTGATATTGATGTTTCAGATATCAACTTTAACAAGGCGCTATTCGTACCAAACATGTCTCTTGTCACGAAATTTGGATCTAGCTCATCCTTTTCATCAACTGATTCTAAAGTTGATATATCGTGGCAGCTCACACTTCAAAGAGTATGGGAGAACATTATACTTGGGAAAAGAGGTATCATTTACACTTTACTCACACTGATCTTAATGATTTTTGGCCATAAGTGTGATTTTTGTAACTTAGCTATATGATACGTATTACAGGGAATACCAATAATGGTGGGCATTTAGTATCTATTTAGAGAAAAGATCATAATCAAACAAGTATTAAGAGCTGTGAAAGGTTGAAAAAGAGAAATCTTGCTTTAGTAGCCGCAACTAAGGCATTACAAGAGGCTATTGTAACTGAAGTTGTTTTAGGAAGTTTGAGGTAACCATAAAAAGTATTACCAGGCCTATAAATGCTTTTTTTTAAAGGCACCTATAAATGCTTTTGATTTTTATTTTATCTTTTCAATGCCTAAATGAATATTTTAATTATAGTACAAACGTGCAAAACCCAACTAAATACCATGAAACAAAGTGTTAAGGATATAAACCGTGATATAAACCGTGAAACAAAGCCTTAAGGATGTTGAGTTACCTGAAATTGAGGTCGTCAAGAACCTTTGGGATGTTTTGACAATGTCAGGGAAGAACCGACAACAAAATGCCATCTTGGCACTCCGGAAGGTAAAAGCTTGTGCGCATGCTGTCTACAAACTGTGATTCATATCAGAATTCATTTATGACAGAGGTTAGTTTATGGCCCAACTTATAAATAATTTAAGCATGATGATGATCTTTTTGTACTATCTTACTATCTCTCTTTTTCTATATCTGAAGTACAACACTCTGTTATTAGAGTATCCCGTTAGATTTTCTAAAAGACGTAAAAATCTGGGTTGGAGCAGATAACTATATCAGGCCACACTTAACAACGGTACTCACTATTCAATGATAGCCCGAGCTTTGAAATAAGCATTTAGTGTCTGCCATTGTTTAAACATTTTGGTATATATTTTTTTATCATCTAATTTTTGTTAAAATGATTCAGATTTCCTTTTTTTACAGTTGGTGTTTTTTATATTTTAACTATCTTATGAATGTAGGGAGGGCTTATATGCCTTTTGAATCCTGTTGAAGAGGCACCCGTTCCTCTTGAGTCATTGACAGAGGTGACTTAAACTTATACTCTTAGGGCTGTTCATGAAAGTGAAGCAGATGCTTAGAATGCTGAAAAATCTGGATTGCAATCAAATACCATGCAGTTAAAGAAGTCTCCCGAGATGTGGTTTAATTGACTTATTTTAATTTATAATAACTAATGAATGACGTGAAGTTTTATAAACATGTAGAGTGAGGATAACAATCAAGATAAAGGAAACGCCTGTGAACGTTGCAGCGCGCTTTTTCCACTATGAAGAATGTATTAACAGCGGTTCTAGATATGCCCACCCAAGGTATCATCGTTGTTGTTTAGGTGGCAGAGTTGTCTTACGTACGCGTGAGCGGTATCCACAATACATAATGCAATCTGTTTATTAAATATTGACAGCATATGATTTTTAAACAATATTCGAAATATGACAATTGCTCTTGGTTTGTTGATATGTGTTTCTAGGTGGACACGCATTTTATACGAAATCGAGATAATTTGTAAACACCCATCTGAAGTAGCTTTATGTACTAAAAGTAATATGGTAATGGAAGACTTTTACAATGCTCGGGTCATTAGTTAGCATGACATGCATTAAAGAAAATCAAAAATTCAAATAGGTGTAAATCTTAACCCCTTTAATTAGCCACATTTGTTATATATGTGTATACACTGTTTGCCTGTATTTTTGTTATTTTCATTACCTTTAACTATGTTTTTTTTCTAGAAATTTGGTTTGCTGATTTTTGGACCTAGAATTTACAAATAGCGGGCAATGCAACATGAAGTTTATGATACAACAACTCTTATCAGGAAAATATCACCTAATAGCTCATAATACTCATATATTTTGATTTTAGTAATACTAAGTCAACGGCATTTTGTTACTAATCATATATATTAACATGCTAGAAACAAGGTCTTTATTCACACAAAAATGAAACTACATTACTCATTTGGCTAGGAAAATTAGCATCATTAATGTTCTGTCATAAGAAAGTACAATCAATACTAAAATGTATGCTTCAGATTCACATGATTATGAATCTTAAATCGAACATAAAATAAGCCAATTTAGTCATTGCTTAACTTCATATAATTAGTAGGCGACTACCCGTTCAAATATTTAGTAGATACGCAAGTTAAGTAAACATCTTCTAGAGTTGATTGACACCTAATATATTGTGCAATATATAAAATAAACCGAAATTAACCGCCACCTTTTATATCATTTGTCTATCTGTTAGTTTGGTTCAATTGATTATTTCCATCTTTTTTCTGATGAGAATATATTGCTCTTTAGTTTTCGATCAGGTGCAATACTTATCCATGGGAGCTCACTTCTAAAGTAGAATGAGGTAAGTTTATCATTCAAAATTCACATGCCTGTATTACAATTTTTGCCACTTATTACAAAAATATTGCATGTATGTATGACTGACATTTGGTGCGTCAATAGGCCACGTCGAGCCAATACCAGCTCCTCTTGAAGATGTCATTATACATCTGATTTCTGAAAACATTCGACCAAACAGCAGCACCATAAGCTTTTTTGATGAGGTATATTTTTTGAAAATACAAATATAAATCCAATGGGGCTCACACTGATTACGGTAAGTTCGTCAAAATTAGACTCGGGATTTACTCAATTTTAGTGTAGGTCATGTGAAAATTATCTGGAATGTTGCAGTTTTATTGACTTTTGCTAATCAAGATGATGACAAAATTGCGCTTTAGGTCTGCAGAATTATGTGTCAGTATGTTGGTTCAAGTCAAGTCGGTTCAATGATTCAATCCCACATCTGAATCAATGATAGCAGTTGATCGAACTACATGGATACCTCAACATCTGAATCAATGATAGAAGAAAAACATGTTAATGATACATTGCCTCAACTAAAACAAGCAGGCATCACTTTTGAAAACATCGTACATGACCAGACTGCATAGTCAGAGCTGAAGCATACAAACAAAAAGGATTCAGAAGATGGAAAAAAGGATTTGGAAGAAGACACTACATTTGTAGTTAAAGATCAGATTACAATCATACAAAATGAAGATGAGACATTGAAAAAGGCCATTTTGAGTTAATAGGTAAGCCAAAAATAGAACTCTGCTATGACTTTCTTGATTGCCACAAAATCCAAAACTTATCTCACATAGCCGATGTTATTGAAATGTGATACAATAACTAAAAACTGATTATGAGGAGCTTAAAAAATGATCTTACCCAACTGATCAGATACGATGGATGAGTATGCTACATGTAGTCACTCTAAGGCCTAAGTTGTGCCTGAGTTTGCTTTTATAGTTCTATTAATGAGTTTAATAGCATAATTAAAAGACATTGATACAATTGACTAGCTCATTTATTAGCGGCAATATTATAAATTGTATTAAAATGAAATTGTAAGTTTGTATATGTATTATTTTATGGTGTGTTTTGAGCTTACTGCACATGAATGAATGAACTTACTATTTGTCACTTACAGGTCATTATATCATAAACCAAATAAACTTTGTCGAATTATATCTTATTATCCAACCATGTAATATTAGTTAATACAATGCTCATTTTGTGTCTTCGTTTACATGGCAATATTTGAGTAACTACTATAAGCACATAACACTTAGAGAATATTGTATGAAAAGTCTTTAAACTCAAGCATTGTTGTCTACAAACAAGGCAACAAATATGACCATAATTTACAAAAACTCTTTTAGTTGTTTTCATAATGATGTATAATTCTTCTTAGTAAAGTCATTCCATTGATCTTGCTCACACATTCTAACCTTCGTATCCTGTTAGTAGACCTTAAGCTTCATGGGTAAAATTATGTATTCAGCATTTCAAATAGAGATTAAATGTGGGTCATATAAGTTCAGGCCACTAAGGTATAGGGTAATGTCGAAATCCTAATCCAAATGATGTTTTCTATGGTTAGAATGTAAAGTTTTAACTTAATCATGGAGAATTGGAAAAGTTGACATAGAGTGGACTTAGCAATTTGAATATAAAATAGGTTGGATCATTTTCACCATCATCTTTGTGCCATATTTGTCACTCTATAAACATGCGTTGATCCGTTCCATTATATACCCCCTCCCCCAAGTCACAATTGCTCTTGAGATTCTCTTCATTAAATTACTCTTTTTAGTCTCATTGGCATCTTCATTAATAATTTGTTATCTTTAGTTTTGTTTACTGAAACACATTTTATTAAGCAGTTAGAGTTGGTTACCTGGATTTCAGATTAATCACACCTAATCAATTGTAAAAATTTATTAACAAAAAACTAATATTAACAAACCAATAATTACCAAATGAATATATAACACCAAAATGACATATAAAAAAAATACAATATTTCCATATACAAATTTTTAAAAAACAATATAAAACCTAAACAATAATTACAATTAATTAAATACCATCTAATATTATGCATCAAAAAATTACAAGTCATGCCCGCCCATCGGGCGGGCTTCGAAAACTAATATATATATATATATATATATATATTAGTTTTCGAAGCCCGCCCGATGGATGGGCATGACTTATGAGTATTATTAAAATTTTTAAGTTAACAAAAAATAAGATATAATTCTAACAAAAATTATATATGAAAGTTAAATAATGAATCATGAGTATTCAAGGACTAAATTAAGTAACGGTTAATGAATTACAAAAATTATAAAATATTTATAAAGTGAATAAATAATAAAAAAAAATGAATGGTAATCCGATAAGAGGAAATAAAACTTATATCCGCCACTACGGAGTATATGTAGAGAACAAAAAAAAAATGATAGTCAACAACGCTTATCTACTATTGAAGATTCCTTTTACCCAATTACATTATTTAATTGCTTTTGCAATTCATATTGCATCGTTGCCATCAAAAGGCTTATTAACAACCCATAAACAATCAGCTCTCCTTAAAACAACTTGTGCCATCCATAATAGTTGTTGAAAATGTTTTTGAAACAACCACTAAAATCAGGGTACATTATTGTGTCATATTAATGAAAAACTATGATATGCATGCTTTGTTACATCTAAAAACCACCAAACGCTTGTACCCAATATGCAATTAATCAACCTAACACACCAGCACATATTAATTTAAGAGGGTGTTTGCCTAAGCTTACACTTTGGGCCTAGGCTTATATTACATAAACAACTTATAGTTTATCGATAATACGATTATATTTTGCTTTTTATTATTTTTGAAATAGAACCGTTGATCATTTGAATCCAAGTTTAAAACTATTTTCTAATGATTGTATTATGAGTATAAATTTGCAGCCATCTAAATATTTAAAATTAATCACATATAAGTTACTAACTATTTCACAAAAGGGAAGTATTAGAGTATCACATAAATAGCTAATGAGTTCAGTTATTCTATGTAAAAAAAATCCATGTTCTGCTGCTATGTGAAGATAGGTTCAAACAAAGTAATCAACTTCAATGCTTTTAATCGATGTCTGGTTGAAGAGATTCTTGTTCTGATGCAAATATGGTAGGTTCCTAAAGCCTTAAGCTAATAAATATTGATCTAGGTGTCAAGTTTTCCAAATAAATATGGAGTATAATCAGGTGTCAAGCTTTAAAGGTTGTGCAAGTTGGGTAATTGGTCATAACGGCTTCGGTTTGAAGCCTGTTTTTTGTTTGTTCAAATGGGTTTGATCATGTAGTGAAGGGTTGACCGGCAAACGTTTTTGCCCTTTTCTTTTTATTCTATAAGCATTAATGACATTATCAAACTAATATAATTACAGTTAAGATCTAATTATTTGAACATAAGTATCAAAGTATATATATAAAGTACGAAGACAAACTAATTTTTGGAGTTTGGATGAGCCTCAACCCATTCGACCCGTTTTTATTTCCTAAATTAATTTTATACCAAGCAGAGATAAATAAATATCTTAAGTTGATCTAATCTCAAGTCATATTATATAGGTCGAAATTGCCACGCATACTTACAGTAATAGCCCCATCGAAATTGCTACCTCTATTGGTTCCTTATGCGCGTGTGATGAGTGTCTAAATACTCATCATTTTATACTAATCTGAGCTGCCAAAACATCCAAAAATATTCAAATATGCATCAAAATACTTAAAAATCTTAGAAGTGTGTTTTATATGTTTCAAATGCAAAATAATCAAAAACAGATGAAAAACGTACAAAGTTTGCATAATTGGCAGTTTCAGTCCCTCAAGTTTCAAAAATTGTCAAAACTAGTCCCTGGTTATTCTAAAAACATGAAAAAGTCACCAAAGGTCCTTTTTAATCACAAAGTTACATATTTAGTCCTTTGATGCAAAGTTTCACAAAATTACAAGTTTAGTCCCTATACTTTGGAAATTGACATAAATGGTCCCTGGGATGTAAAAAACTTTGAGAAAAATAAATTTTGGTCCTTGTGCTATTAATCTTTTGCAGGAATGGTCCTTAGTGTGAAGTTTGGTGAAATGACATATTTAGTCCCTGAAGTTTGGTGAATTGGTAACTTTGGTCCCTGATGTTTAAAATGGGAAAAATTATCAATAATAGTCCTTGGTTTATCACATATGGCAAGAATAATCCTTTGAATATATTTTAGAAACCTGCCATTTCAGACCCTCAACTTTAAATTAATTACAAATTAGGTCCTTGTGATAAACAATAAAACCAAATGGACCCTTTATATTATCAAAACCAAATCCAAACTAAACACTACCCAAGCCCTGATCCATTACCTTTCCCTGGCCCAACTCCAATCCAAGCCCACCCCTAAATAATAAAATGGGGTCAACTCCCCAGTCAAACCCACCCTTTCTTCCCCCCAAAACCACCCCACACTCAAAGACCACCATACCACCCTCCACCTCTCTGGTTTCACCACCAGCTCACCACCAACTTGCTACCACCTTATCCCTCCACCTCTCCACACTTCTCAATACCAATTAATGCCCCTGAATTCCCTCACACGCAACCACAGCTGCCCAAGGACTTTTTGGCGCGAAAAGGTGTTTTGAACGGTGGTGATTCAATTGACCAAACCAAGGGCTCAGATTTGATGGGATAGTCATAGAAGACTGCAAGGAACCATCCAAGCCTCTATTTAACAAGAAATATGCAGAGGAGTTCAATTATTAGTTTAGTCTTAGTGTAATTCAACCGTAGGTAGTAAAACTTTCTTGTTTAGTTGTAATTTTGATTTCAATCAGTTGTACTAAGATAATTTAATGTATTTCAATCTTTCTTGATCCTTTAATTATAATCTTGTTCAATCAAATTTAAATTTGGCAGTTTCAAAGTGAATTTGACAATTTCACTTGGAACTTGTTAATTTCTTGTTGTTCTTGTTCCATTAAGCTTATTTAATCTTATTTACAAGTTTTCAAAAAGGTTTCACAGCTTTGCAATCAGTTTACTCAATAATTACAAAATATAAGAAAAATAAAAATAAATATCTATAAAATAAAAAAATCAGTGTTTAGAAAGAATGAAGCTTGAAGATGGGTGAATTTTGGATTGCAAGGGTACTAGTGCCTTATGGGAGGCTATAGGATGTGTTTGTGGTTCATGGTTCTGTGTTTATCAGCTTGTCATCAATTGTAAGCTAATTCTTAATTTTTAGCTTAATTAGTTTTTATTGTTTCTGTAGTATACTTTTACTTTAAATAGTTTAATTGTCATTTACTTAATCTGTTTTAGTTAAAAAAAAATCAATAGTTGTAGTTTTAAATATAAAAGTTATAGTGTAATATTAATTTTAAGATAGTGTTTGGATTAGGCTGTTATACTATGTTGTTGTTGGTATAATAGGTTAAGCTTTGTTTGTTCATCATTATCAGGGTTAGGTTAGTTCATTTTGACCATTTGCTTGGTTCCTTTTATTGAAAAAGTCAAAATTGAAGAAAAATCTCACCAACAGCTCACTGTTGGTATTTTGAAGTACCAACTCCTTGATTTGAGCTTAGAATTAGGTTAAGTTGTTTGATTTAGGTTCACTTAGGGCTAATAAACACGAAGTAATCAATTGGACTCAGTAGAAATTCACCAAAGTCAAACTAGTTCAAGTTTCATCAAAAGTCAAATTGTCATTTTCAGGAAATTCCAAATCTAGTGGGATTTTTGTAGAATTGTGTATTAGGTTTTAGGGTCTGAAAATTCTTGGGATCATAGTCTCCCACCTCAACTTCAGTGTCCCATAGTTGTTATAATTTTGAGATTTTTGTGTGGACCCCACCAGACCTCCAAACTTACCTGCAGGGAAAGGAGTTCCCCTGCATCAGCAGCATCACATCCATCATCACCACTTTGGTGGTGATTTGTGGCCACCTCAGTGGGTCCCACACCATAAATTTGGGTTCTCCCAACCCCCCTCCTACCAGGCTTTAAAGTTTGACCCTTTGTTTGACCTTGGAACCTGTGGACCCCACTTGAAACTACCACACAAATCTGTCCCATTTTCAGTTGAGTAGCAAATTGCCTAGTGCTTATTAATTGCTTATTAGCTTATTCCAAAGGCTTATCTGATCAAATCTTGCTCATACTTGTTCAAACAACTTATTGGAACTAGATTCAACCATTGTGGGTCCCACTCAAGCTCAGTTGAGCTTATTTCTTTGTTTGGTCAAACAAAGTCAACTGTGAAGCTAATAAGCTCTCACAATGCTTATTATTAGCTTCTAAATAAGTTGTTTTTATTAAAGTTAGTTATTTTTAGGTATAAAATAGAATTCCAAAAGAAAAATCCAGAAAAGACAAATTTAAAATAAGTGATAGTTTCTATTTAATATAATTTAAATTTTAATTTTCATTTTTATATTTTTATTAAGTAGCCTATATTTTTATATTTTTATTAATTTCCTTTTATATTAAAGTATTTTTAGTAATTTTATTAGATTTTTATATTATCATTTAGTATTTATTAGAATTAAAATTAGTTTTATTAATAATTAATCAATAATTAAGTGTTAAATAGCATAATTAGTTTTTACAAAGCAACACCTATTTTTTATATTTTTCCTAGCTTTTATATGTTGTAAAATAATTTTAGAAATTTTCTTGTAATTTTTACTGTTCATTTACTAGTTTTTATAATTTAAATAGTTTAATTGGTAATTAATTAATATTTAATATAATAATTAGTAAATTAGTTTAAAAATACATAAAATAAACTTTTTATAATTTTTTAGGATTCCTGTGATGGTTAATTAGATTTATAAAAAATCTTCTTAATTATCTAAGTCTTTTTAGTATTTATAATAATTTAAATCATATAATTAGTTAAATAATAATTAAATAGTTAATAATTAATAATAATTAGATAAATAGTCTTAAAAATATGATTTTAGTTTTAAAATAAGTTTTATAATATTTTAGACTTTTAGAAATTTTAATTTTATTTTTCTAAGCTTATTTCACATTTTCTTAATTATTAGTGTATTATTAAATAATTATAAATAGTTATTAAAAAATAATAATTAATTAAATAATTAATAAATATAAAATAAATATTTTAATTTTATTTAATTTTCATTTAAGCCCCTAAGGCATGCAAACTCCTACTTT
Organism: Artemisia argyi; assembly: GCA_030686995.1. Classification (NCBI taxonomy): domain Eukaryota; kingdom Viridiplantae; phylum Streptophyta; class Magnoliopsida; order Asterales; family Asteraceae; genus Artemisia; species Artemisia argyi. Next base: position 182,248,442 of record CM060683.1, read on the forward strand.
AGTTAAAACCGTTTTTGTTTCGTACGTTTACGTAGAATTAAATTAAGCGTACGCGTTTTTAGGTTTTAAACGTTTTTAGATAATTAGGTTTCACGTAATCGTTAAAATAGTTTATTTAAGTTATTTTGTTTTATAAAACCCTTAGTGTAATCACTCACTCACACTTATACCCTTCCCTGTTCATATTCACTCGATCACAGATTCGTTTTTAATACCATCCACACCTCGTCGGGACATAACGACCCGGGGAAACACTGTATTCCACGGAAGCATTGGCCTAAGCTGTTTGACTATTATAGTTGACCATTCACAAGTGGTTGACCAATAATTATCTGACCATTTCAGGCCAATCAAAATTTGGCGCCGCTGCCGGGGAGGTTGTGCGCTTATTCTAAACGATTTTACGTATTAGTGAATCTGGATACACGCTCATTGTATATTTATCCATCCTTGTTCATATTATTATCATATAAAAACAAAATTGTTCCCGAAAACATTTTTAAAATTAGTTTTCAACGAACACAAAAACCCAAAAATATTTTCCTTCTTATTATTATCACAAAAATTTTCAAAAATACCAAAAATATTCACCTTTACCCTCCTACCTGTTTGATTCTTCATTTCTCACCCTCCAAAACCATTTGATTCTTTCTATGTCTCATTCTCACCTTCTTGTCTGTCAATGGTGTGGTAATCCTTATAATGGTGGTAATTGCCCAGTTGTGGCATGGTAGAGTCAGGAAACGGGTCTGTCTAAAACCAGAATCCCTATTCCTACCCTGACATGACTGATACATACCACCAGCTTCCACACCATGAGACCCAGCAGTTTTACTATTGTGAGTATTGTGGAGGCCCTCACTACAGCTCTGATTGTCAAACTAGGAATCAGTTTGTCTATGAACAGGTTCCTTGTAACAATCATGAATTTGGTTTTCACCAGCCCTCACAATACCCAACCCCTCATCCACTTCCTCAGAATGATTTAGCTAAAGCTGAATTGATTACTAAAATAATGAAGGCTCAAAGTCAAGTCAACAAGACCATTCAAGATAGAATAAACAGTCTTAAGGATCTGATTCTTAGGAAACAAAAACCTCTTGTTGACTCATGTTACTTTGAGGATGAAAGTGATGAGGATGAACCAGTTGAAAAAGAAAAATCAAATGACCCTTCAGATATCTTGATAATGGGGGACAAGGAAGTCAAAGTAAATCCTCTTTAGGAAATAAATGACTTTGTTCCAATCCCAAAGGTATCTGAGAAACCTTTTTATTCAACTTCAGTTGAAACTGTTTCAGTAGAAATACAGGGAGAAATGAATATAACTGAATCACTAGCAGTAGAAATAATGGAACTTGTAGAATCCAAAACTGCTAGTCCTTCTCAACTCCCTCAGTCTGCTGTTATCACACCCGAGGTTCCCACTCACTCTCTGAGCAAGGGAGACGAGCATCTTGACACTATTCCTGCAAAGGAATCGGACGAATTCATAAAGTCTAGTGTTGAGAACCTTGTCTCAATCCCATGTGAGTCACAGGGAATTCTTGATCATATGTGTGATATCCCTCCTCCTCTTGTCTTCCCAATTAATCACATTGAGATGTTCTCTGATTCTGATGAGGACTATTCTTTATCTTGTGGAGACATAAGTTATGTAGGGGAATTACCTTCTGAGTTTGTCACCTCAGAAGAAGAGGATGATGAAGAAATAATCCAAGACGAAGCTCTTCGTCTTACATTATTAAATGCTAATCTTCTAATTTCTAGAATCGAGGCTTTTAATGAAAGGCCTGTTTCATCTCCTATCCCCGTTGAGGATAGTGAGCTTTTGATCAATGATTCTATTCTGGAATTGCAAACGTTCCATTTTGATCATACGGGAGAGAAGATTAGTGGTATTACCACTTCTCATTCTTATAATTCTCTTCCCGTATATGAATCATTTACTTTTGAGGAGTTCCCCAGTGAACTCACTCAATTCAATTCCGAATATGATTCATTCACCTTTGAGGAGTTCTCCTGTGAACTCACTCATATCATATCTCCTACGGAGTATGATAACTTTTATTTTGATCTAGACATACCCATAATATGTCTTGATCAAACGAGCTTAAAAGAGGAGATTCATGAAACAATGAATTCTCCTATTGAAGATGAGGAGTTAGTCATGATATTTATCATGGTTTTCTTTCTTTTCTTCATATATCCTGTGGCTTCTCCTGTTCTTCACTCTTTCGGGAGTGAGGACATTATCTTTGACCACGGCATTCTCATTTATAAATTTTGAGCCGGTTACTTCCCCATGAACAAATGAATTCGGGGTCGAGTCAAGCTAGCAACTCGGTAAATAAAAACAGTAGCACGCATTAGGGTTTTCACCCTAAGTGTGGGGGAGTTACTAACCCACATGTTGTATATATGTAAATATCCTAAAAAAAAAAAAAAAAAAAAAAAAAAAAAAAAAATGTGTGTGTACATAAACTTAAATAAAGGCTAAGAGTATTTTCCTTCTTACGTTCTAAGTGTTGGTTTAACACCCGGTACTTTGAATATTGAGAACAATATTCAGTTCTAAGTGTGGGGGGGAATTCGTTATTCTAACGAATTTAAACACATGTTCCATCAAGTACCCCCATTTTAGCCCAAATTTTAAAAAATTTTCTCACTTAGAACGCAAATAAATGGTTATCAGTCCACCATGTTTAACACACATAAGGATTGGCTAATCCAGGAGCAAACGACTCTTGGTAAAGATATCTCAAATCCGTTTATGGCTTGCAATTTGCCAAAAATTGTATGGTACCTCAACTCGCCATATCCTAAAAAGCGAATGAGTTGGCTAGCCGGCAAGATTATGGCTTGTGGTAAAGGCAGTGGAAAAACCATAATTGGTAATTAGCTCACCAAGATGTTGACTATTCCATCAAGAGTTGGCTAGTCCAGAAGCAAACGGCTTTTGGTAAAGACAAATCAAATCCGTTAACAGCTGGTGGTTTGCTCAAAATCACATGGTTATCAGGTGGACCATAGTTCTTACTTGAATCGATACATCTGGCTACTCCAGAAGTGATGGCTTTTGGTAAAGAGTTTTTCAAATCCATTAAGTTTTTCTCAAAAGATTGCTAGGGACTAGCAATAGTTTAGTGTGGGGGATTGATGAGTGTCTAAATACTCATCATTTTATACTAATCTGAGCTGCCAAAACATCCAAAAACACTCAAATATGCATCAAAATACTTAAAAATCTTAGAAGTGTGTTTTATATGTTTCAAATGCAAAATAATCAAAAACATATGAAAAACTTACAAAGTTTGCATAATTAGCAGTTTCAGTCCCTCAAGTTTCAAAAATTGTCAAAACTAGTCCCTGGTTATTCTAAAAACATGAAAAAGTCACCAAAGGTCCTTTTTAATCACAAAGTTACATATTTAGTCCTTTGATGCAAAGTTTCACAAAATTACAAGTTTAGTCCCTATACTTTGGAAATTGACATAAATGGTCCCTGGGATGTAAAAAACTTTGAGAAAAATAAATTTTGGTCATTGTGCTATTAATCTTTTGTAGGAATGGTCCTTAGTGTGAAGTTTGGTGAAATGACATATTTAATCCCTGAAGTTTGGTGAATTGGTAACTTTGGTCCCTGATGTTTAAAATGGGAAAAATAATCAATTATAGTCCTTGGTTTATCACATATGGCAAGAATAATCCTCTGAATATATTTTAGAAACCTGCCATTTCAGACCCTCAACTTTAAATAAATTACAAATTAGGTCCTTGTGATAAACAATAAAACCAAACAGACCCTTTATATTATCAAAACCAAATCCAAACTAAACACTACCCAAGCCATGATTCATTACCTTTCCCTGGCCCAACTCCAATCCAAGCCCACCCCTAAATAATAAAACGGGGTCAACTCCCCAGTCAAACCCACCCTTTCTTCCCCCCAAAACCACCCCACACTCACAGACCACCATACCACCCTCCACCTTTCTGAAGAGTTCAACTTCTGCAGATAAATCAGATAAAAATCTCATCAGTATTTCTTTATATCAATTACCTATAGCTAGAAAAATGTTGCTTATTAATATGTACCTCTAAATATGGTTGTGGGAGGGGTCTTTCCCAAATAGCAAAACCTCCACTGGTTGAAGACTGTACATAGAGGAGAAAATTAACGGATTCGAATAATTGCTCCTTATCAACTTTTTCTCCTGTAACTTCCTCCGGCATTTGAGAAAGCACCAGAAGACACTGCAAGATGTGTATTTGTAGTAAGAACTTTTTTTTACTACAGCTATAAAATATAAACATAAATTGTGGTTATGGTATAACTTTTAGCGCTTCAGCAACTCAATTGTTCTTCATTTTCCTTTTCTTTTTAGAGATTAGGTTTGGTGCATGAGACTTATCGGGCACACAGAGTCTGGTGGTGTCCAGGTGGCTGCAAGAAAAGAGAAATGTTGTATGAGTACAAAATATATAAACATAAACTTAATTGTTTGTTCCCATGAAAGACGAACAAAAAACCATCCCTTAAGAGTTTGCTTTAATAGAGTTAAAATATGAATAAAAAGGGATGGAACATACAAACTCCAGTCAGATGGCAGATCGTTATTCATTTTTTGGATCATAGCATTAAGGTCCATCCTATGGCGAACATAACTATATTTTGATTGCAAATCCTCGTCGCTAGTGTTAGCCTCTAGCTGCTACCAGAGCACAAGAGCGTCCTGAATGTACATATATAGACTTTATGGAACCACAAGCTCTGTCAAACCGATAACAAACAATAAGTTAATCAATGAAGTTGCCAACTTGTTTTTTATAGTATTAAGATGAAAAATGGATAGCTAGAAGAATTAAAACGCACACGTCCTCATTCCTTCGCACCCTTGCTTTATTTAAAATGTGATGCATATGTTACAGGTAACAATTTCGGGAAACTTCACTCACTGTGGGGTGTTTTCTGGGCACATTTGGTTCTATTACAGCGGGATGCAGGAACAGTAGTTGTGTTTTCTTTAATGCCTGCTACAGCCAACAAATAAAGTTTAGAGAAATTAACAGTGAAGCAAGCTATTGTTCACTAATCTGGTAACTGTGATGAAGTAATAGACTACACGAACCTTGGCCTTTCTTAAAAAAAAAAAAAAAAAAAAAAAAGGTTAATGAGTAACTTTCACTGAAGTTGCGACAACAATAACAGGTGGAGGCAAAGACATTACAACATCTTTGTTAAATAATCTATCCATGTCGTTTCATTGGTCACGACACAAATATTGGTAACAGTTTACGTGGGAAGAACTAACCATTAGATGACAAAGAGCCACTCACAATTACACCAATAATTGCTCCCAAACGCCTCAAACTGTTTAGCAATCTCAATCGCAAGCTTCCTGGAGGAAAAAAAACACCAATAACAAAACCATACATATATAACAAAAGCAAGTATTCAAATTTGTCAAATAAATAGAAACACATGCATGTCAAGAACGAAGAGTCGCAAAAACAAAACAGGAGCCAAATCCATGTTGCTCGCCTTCATAATCCACAAGGGCAGTCCACGGCTTTACATATCGTTTTTGCTTGTTCAATGTTTACAACCTGCAATAGACAACATACGTACAAAATTAATTTACAATATTAACTTGCAGGTCAAAAGTTTCTATCTAGTTTGTGAAAATATTAACATTAAACTGTTCCACAACATCATTAAAACACTTAAATAATCCGATAACCATAAGCTGGTTGGCTCTATCCTTACCCTAAATATTACATATCAAAACACAATAAGATTAAATCTTTTTAAATTAAAAAAAATAGTATGAAACATGAACAAAAAATCGTATAGTTTTCTCGAACAAAACCATGTCACATATGCTGAGATTGAAAGAAGTGTTAACATTGTATACACCATTAGAGAGCTCTCACTTGTAAATTGTGCCAATAAATAATATATTGTTTAAAAACATGGTAACAAATTACCGAATAGAATACTTTAGCCTTGGGAAATAATTGAAACTCCAGGAAGCAAAAACATCTTTATCTTTTCGAATCCTTAACATGTAAAATATAGCGCTTCTGATGTAGAATTGAGACATAAAAATAAATTTACATCCAAAACCTGCACCAATCAGAGAATATACACAAAATCAACAAAGTTTATAACAATTTTATTCGTATAAATGAAGAATGGATGAAAACGTGATATTAGGGTTTTGATAAAAGGTATATTATGAATGATCTCGATATATGTTGTGTATTGGATTATTAATCCGGTATAAATTTTTGGTTGAACATTATAGGTTTGGCTTTGCAGGATATAACACAAAAAATTAAATTGATCTAGTGGTAAAATTAGTTATTAATGTATCATAACATCAAATGTTCGAATCTTCTACAATCCATTTTTACACTAATTAAATACGAATTTTAATTAATCAAAATTATAAAAAACGAATTTTAATAAAAATATTTAATCAAAATTATAAAAAACGAATTTTATAAAAATATTTAGTAACAATTCATGGAATAAAGTTGCTTACATGGACAAAATGTGATGACATGGTTGATGACATGGCTGATAATGAATTACTGGGCAATGACTGGGCAATGAGGTGGCATATTCATCAAACGCCTCCTGTTATATATAATGTGTGTGTATATATATATATATATATATATATATATATATATATATATTATTTATTTTTTTATTATTTATTTATTTATTTATTTATTTTAATAAATTCTTACTTTGATGATGACTAACTTTTGTAGAAATACGTATTTACTTTCCATGCATGTCTACTACACGTGGTAACTATATAAGTTTGTTGGTCATTTCATGCAAATGTCACACTCCTCACAATACATGTTGCAAGAAAACAATCTTGCTCAAACTACAACATGAACTAAATTCAGTACGTAACGTGACTTTATAAGTTTGTATCTAGTTCATTGTTGCAAGAAAACAATCTTGCTCAATCATATATGCGTACCAAACTATCAAACACACAAACAATCTTGTCTCCAACTTGCAAGCCCATGGTTATAGCTACTGGGACTTGGTTCAATGGTTACTTAGACCATTTTTCTTTTCTCAGACCATCTTTGTCTCCAACTTCCAAGCCAGACATATGATTTCTTTAGACAAAAAAAAAAAAAAAAAAAAAAAAGGTGTGTAATATCGATTGTATTTTCAACCGATGGTGTCTTTTGGTTATGCTCGACTGATTATTGCCCAACTCCCCACAGAGGTGACGACCGATTTGGATATCGGTCGTATGAGACACTCGACCGAGATTTTACAGCCCACTTTGCCCAGCCTAAGAGATTAGTATCTTTGAGAGTTTGGGGAATTATACTATCATGGTAAAGCAGGATTGTTGAAGATTCATTACAAATTGAATGTTACGGAATCCATGATAATACCCCTCTGAATGGGTATATCCTGCATATAACTCAAGTTTTTTTTTAAACTACACACCAAGTCAAAGTTTTGCAATTTTCTAGACTAGAGTGTTGTATGAAGTTATGAGGAAGTCGATAATCTCATGTCACGAAATTCAAAAAAACACAGTCTAATATCCTCGTAAACATGTATTGCTCAATGTAATCAACAATCAAGTAAGGATAATACTTAGTTGGATATAGTAATCAACTCCAAACTAAAAGCCGAATTTTGCATAAATTGATCCATTAGAACCCTCTAATAACTTGCTTCAAAACATCTTATCTTCCATTCTAAATAACCACTAACCATCCTTCTTTTATCCACAAAACTACATTTAAACTGGATCATTCAAAGACCGTTTGCATTCTTTCCTCTTTTTTTCTCGCTGAGTATGAAACACCTAATAAATCATTACATTTTTTGTTTGTTTTCTAGTATGCCCTCTCTAAGCTTGAGAGCTCGGCTTAAATAATAAATTATAAATAGTTTAATCACCTTCCAAAAATCACATATAATTTCCACTAAACTATTCAATTGAACAACACCGTCCAATCATAACACTAATTTCCTAGAAACAACATTATTTTCACTGAATATTATGATGCATTCACATAAATACTTAACAAACATTCAAAACTATATATAGGATAAAAAAGAATGAGGAGAGTTATATTAAATACCAAATTTTTTTTACATATCAAGGGACTCATCCCTACAATCCATCTAAAAAGAAATCAATGGTTGAGATTAAAAATATTTTAATATTTCACTCATTTTTTATAATTTAAATATCTCTTAAACCGTTAATCGTTAAGCGAAAATAATTACACCATCGCGACGAGCATTTAATTATCTTTCTATAGACGGGCACTTTGATATACTTTCGACAAAAAAAAAAATCGTTTTTTTCACGTTTTTTTTTCGTGGCCGAAAAAATCATATATGATATTACATATCATATGATATTACATATCATATATGATATGTAATATCATATATGATATATCATATGTGATTTTTTCGGCCACGAAAAAAAGGTGAAAAAAACAAAAAAAAAAAATTATGTCGAAAATATATCAAAGTGCCTATCTATAGAAATATAATTAAATGCTCGTCGTAACGGTATATTTTTTTTCGCTTAACGATTAACGATTTGAAAAATATTTATATTTGAAAAAAAGGATGAAAGTGGGTTTTTTAAATTGTTGGGATTAATATCATCCATTAGATCAAATAAAGATGCAAGGAAGATGGAGGGTGAAGATTAGTCCACTGGTATGTAAAAAAAATTTGGTTCTCAAGTGATCTTATATAAAAAAGAATAGTTACCTTCCCATGTGAAGCAATTGAATATTATTATCCTTCAAATACTCCAAATTCTATTTAGGATACGCTTCTCTATATCTGCAAAATTTATCATAAACCAATTAAAGGAAGACAAAAAAGAACTTACATGATAGATTTGAGGTTTAAGGTTTTGAGAAATTTGAAATCATTAGGTTGGGGAAAACCAGATCTTTAAATTCGTTCTTCAACAATTGTGAAATTGATCGGTGGATTAATTTTTATTTTCTTCATCTGTTTTTTATGCAAGGTAAAATTGCAGACTCTTTGGTCAATTGCTATTTGCTAAGCACTTTTGAGAATGTTTAAAAGGAATCTCAACAAATTAAAAGATGTTTGGATTGAAATATATATATATATATATATATATATATATATATATATATATATATATATATATATATATATATATATATATATATATATATATATATATATGGGGCTTTATTTTCAGAACCCTATTAAGTGCGGGAACTGCGAGAACTCTAATTTTGTATTAGAAAACATGCATGTTCATATAAAACATGTATGTTTTCTTACATACACCTTAATATACATGCATGCATAACATACATGTTCATATAAAAACCTGTTAAGTGCAACAAATAAATGCAAAATGGTTTTATTTTTAGAACCCTGTTAAGTGCAGGAACTGCGAGAACTCCAATTATGCATTAGAAAACATGCATGTTCATATAAAACATGTTTGTGTATTAAGGTGTATGTAAGAAAACATACATGTTTTATATGAATATGCATGTTTTTTAATACAAAATTAGAGTTCTCGCAGTTCCCGCACTTAACAGGGTTCTGTAAATAATGATACACTATATATATATATATATATATATATATATATATATATATATATATATATATATATATATATATATATATATATATATATATATATATATATATATAGTGTAACTTTCAAACGAGAACCATTTTATCCGCAAGAACTGAGAGAACCACCAAAAACATGCATGCACGCCTTCAATAATTGTATTTTTGCACATATGTTTTCAAAACAACACATATGTTTTAAAAAAAACATAGTTGTTCTAAAAAATTTGATAAGAAATTCGAAATACAAAAAATTTCTTTGAAGGTGTGCATGTATGTTCTTATAAGACGTGCAACGACAATATTGCGGCCGTGTGTAAGGTTTTTGTGAAAAAAGAGGATGAGTTCATAATGATATTGAAGAACATAGGTGGATGTTTACGATTATTGATGATTTGCATGTATTTTTATTTTATTTTAAAAGGCGTGCATGTATGTTTTTTGTGGTTCTCTCAGTTCTCGCAGATAAAATGGTTCTCGTAAGAAAGTCCCCCTATATATATATATATATATATATATATATATAAATGAAGGCCTATAGATGGAGTTGCTTACTGAAGCAACTCGAGGCAAGAAAAGGGTGCAATTAAGACAAAAGAGGCATACCCAACTTCAGAATTTACAGCCTAACTCAGAAGTCAGAATAAATGTTCCATAAGTATGAGAATAGCAGGGCAGTGTACGACATGTGCTCCGTTTCTAGAACAGATATCGCAACTGCAATAAGTCAGTTTGTTAATCACAGAGGTGAAAATTAAGAAAAAAATGTCAAACATATTGGATACAAATATATAGGGTGCGTTTAGTTGAGGGAAAACACCCTTATTTTCCACAAAATATTTTGTGGAAAACAAGGAAAACAGAGATCGCGTTCAAATTAGTGTTTTTCAATAAAATTCTCTACAAAACACAAAATTTCTATTTCCAACTTTAATACACAAAACTACAAAACACTTTTTTTTCACCTATTTTCCATTAAAATACCCAAAATCCATTTTCGTCAGTTGTTTTACGTTTTCGTCAATTTTTTTTACGTTTTTCATCAGATTTTTTACGTTTTTGTCCGATTTTTTACGTTTTCGTCCGATTTTTTACGTTTTTGTTCTTTTTTACGTTTTCGTTCGTTTTTTTAAGTTCTCGTCCGATTTTTTACGTTTTCGTCTTTTTTTTTACGTTTTGGTCAGATTTTTTACGTTTTCGTCATATTTTTTACGTTTTCGTCCGATTTTTTACGTTTTGTTCTTTTTTTACGTTTTCGTCAGATTTTTTACGTTTTCGTCAATTTTTTTACGTTTTCGCCAGATTTTTTACTTTTTCGTCAGATTTTTTACGTTATCGTCCGCTTTTTTACGCTTTCGTCATATTTTTACATTTTCGTCAGATTTTTTACTTTTTTGTTCGTTTTTTTACGTTTTTGTCAGATTTTTTACGTTTTCGGCTATTTTTTTTACGTTTCGTAATATTTTTTTACTTTTTCGTCAGATGTTTTACGCTATCGTCCATTTTTTTATGTTTTCGTTAGATTTTTAAGTTTTCGTTCATTTTTTTACGTTTTTGTCAGATTTTTTACATTTTCGACTATTTTTTAACGTTTTCGTCAGATTTTTTACTTTTTCGTCAGATGTTTTACGTTATCATCCATTTTTTTACGGTTTCGTCAAATTTTTAAGTTTTCGTCCAATTTTTTACGTTTTCGTCCGTTTTTTTACGTTTTGGTCAGATTTTTTACGTTTTGGTCATATTTTAAACGTTTTCGTCCAATTTTTTACGTTTTCATACATTTCCTTACGTTGTCGTCCATTTTCGTCTATTTTTTATGTTTTCTTGGGGGTTTTTTTACATATTCATCAGTTTTCGCTCGTTTGGTTATGTTTTCATACGTTTTTGTCCGTTCTTTTATGTTTTAGTCTATTTTTTACGTTTATTTACATTTACGTCTATTTTTTTACGTTTTCGTTAGACGAAACCAAAAAAAAACATAAATCAAAGATGAAAACGTAAATGAAAGATTAAAACGTAAAAATCAGACGAAGACGGATGTAAACGTAAAAAATCATAAGAAAACATAAAAAATCATAAGAAAACGTAAAAATCGAAAGAAATCATTAAAAAACGAAAATATTAAAAAATAGACAAATACATTAAAAAAAAGCTGATGAAAACGTAAAAAGACTGAAGAAAACGTAAAAAAAAACCTGACGAAACCGTAAAAAATATGACGAAAACGTAAAAAAATAGACGTTAACGTAAAAAAAACAGACGAAAACGTAAAAAATTGGATGAAAACGTAAAAAATCTTACCGAAAATGTAAAAAAAATGAAGAAAACGTAAAAAATCTGACGAAAATGTAAAACATCATACGAAAACGTAAAAAAACATATGAAAACGTAAAAAAAGATAAAAACGGACAAAAAAAGTAAAAAATCGGACGAAAACGTAAAAAAACAGACAAAAACGTTATTTGATGTTACATTTTACTTTTTAGTTCTTTATTTTCTCGTATTAGATTTTTTTAGTTATTTTATAATTTAGTTGGTTATTTTATAGTATTTGTTTTTGTGTTTTGAAGATGTTTTTATAATATTACTAAGGTGAATAGTGAATTGTGATATAAAACAACAACACTTAAACATGTTTTCTAGTTTTGCAAAATGGAAAACAAAAACATATGTTTCTCAGACTAAACGCATTTTCTAAATTTTCCATTGTTTTGTGGAAATCAAACTCCCCTCCCTTTTCCTACAAAACAAGAAATAGGAAATGAAAGAAAATGTTTTCCAACTAAACGCCACCATAAATTTCCAGCACACATATTAATCCAGGATTGGTACGAGAATAGGAGGGCAGTGTACGGCATGTGCTCCGTTTCTAGAACATATATCGCAACTGTGATAAGTCAGTTTGTAATCACAAAAGTGAAAATTAAGAAAAAAATGTCAAACATACTGGATACAAATATATAAATTTCCAGCACACATATTAATCCAGGATTGATCATTCATATTTGTGTCTATATCCCTTTGAATGCTAAAACTATATTTTTGTCTTGCCTATAATGGGACATATGATCAAATGAAGATCAATTCTCATCATTCATTCATTCTAAGTATCCTTTACACCATTCCAATGCTTACTATCATGAGTCACGACAAAAAAAGTATAAAGAATTGCCAGATCCTACCATTCCAGAGCATGTGTACTCGTCATACTGTGATGTCACTTCATTATAAGAATGCAATATATGTTGGAAAAATGAGTTTTGCAAAGTGGTTTTTGCAAAACTTTGGACATTATTTAATATATGTATATGTTACATATATTTGTGTTACTTGGGGGCGTTTTGTTCTCCTCCAAGAGAGCTTTGAAACGAGCTAAAGTATGTCCAAAATGGAGTTAAGATGAATGAGATATTGTGTCTCAAAGTGGGACACTTTAAACACAAAATTTGGAAACAAAAACACACCCCACATCGGCTAGTGAAGGAAGTGGAGACTAGTTTATAAGGATATCCTTGTACTAGCTTTCAAATTCCTTTAGGTGAGCTATGCTCCAACTCCTACGTGCGCACGCGCAGGGGGTGGTGCAGAAAATGGGATTTCTGGGCAAAAATGGGTTCGAAGCTTCTGAACTCATGCGAGCAAGTTTTATAAAATTTGTTTAAATAAATGGAAGATATTGAAATCTGTTTTAGAAGGAAACATATTTGCATATCTTGGTGTATATTTACAGTGATTCAATCTTGATGAACAAGATAGGTTTTCACTATAAATATAACCTATCCTTATTCGGTTTTAGACACAGAAAACGTACCTCCATAGCATCCGATTTCCAGCAGTTATCTTCAATCAGAAGCACACAAGTTTTCGTGATCTTTCAGGCAAGTTTGTCTAGTCCGGCTGTACAACAGCTTTGGACGTTGTACCCTGGGAAACAGACGACGAATCTGTTTTAATAGAATCGTGTCTAACACGAGCCTCGTCATTTACTGCTTATTATTTTCTTATCGTTCATAGTGTCTGTCTTCTGCTTCTACTCCATTCTGTATGTATTTTGTTTTCTGTTATTTACTTTCTGTTAATTTTATCCTTATAATCTGATTTATTAATAAAAGTGTACACCGTTTCCTACAATCTTAAAACAGATTCGGTTTAACCGAATTAAAACACTTTGTTTAAATCGGATTAATTTTTTAACAGATCTTATAAACTGTTTTCTGGTGAAACCTTGTTGAGTTTCTTTGGAAATCAGTTTTAATTAAACAGTTTTTAATTTACATATTTGGATTACAGATCTATAACGTTTTTAAGCAGTTGTTCTTATCAGTTTATTGAAACCAAGATTGAGTTTCTATTAACAGATTTATCGAAACCAAGATAGAGTTTCGTTCAGTCAGATCTGGTACAAGTAGATACTGTTGGGAATTTTAGAAGTTCCTACTGATGAAGTTCTACTGACAGGATTCTGCTGAAGTTATAGATGGTTTCTGCTGACATGGTGTTCCTACTGAAGACTTATTTCTACGAATATAATGAATCCGTATCTTTAGTATTTGTTTGTTAGGATATGCATGAGCTATTTTAGGGAGTGATATGCATTGATATTTTTATTTATTATTGTATTAGGGTTCCTTGTGTATAAAAGGAACATATAGGCTTTTATTTTAGAGATGCTTAAAAAAAAAAAAAAAAAAAAAAAAAAAAAAAAAAAAAAAACTCCAAGAAAAAACACCTTTAGTGTGTGAGATATAAATCCATAGAGGATCATTGTTCTATTAGTAAAACCTTGTTAATAACTTTGATTGTGTTTTCATTATTCTACTGTGCGTATTCAATCATTGTTATCATATCCTAGATTGGGCTTGATTTTGGTTCAACAATTGGTATCGGAGAGGGGGCTCTTGATATCTAGGGTTCATCAAGGTTTTCATATTGACAAAGATTGCAGAATTAGTAGGTCGACTAAAGCAGATTCAAACATGGGTACGAATTGATTTGAAGAAAGATACTTTATTTTGGAGTGACGACAGAATATTGCACATGGTATGATTCAATTTAATAAATTTATTCCTAATTGGCTCATTCAATTATTTAAAATCTCGTACCTATTTAATTCATCACGGGTCAGATCAGTAAAGAAATTGTTGTCGTCTATCTGTTTGGGCAATTATTTACAGCCTCGTACTGGATTAATGGAGTTTGTCATATTGTGCATAATTGGTTACTCCGTATTTGGTTCTAACGTGCTAAACTGTTGAGATATTAGTGGGATATTAGTGAATCGGTGCTAATATTATAGTTGGTTGACTATATACAAGATTCACATGATTTGAGATGTTCTCTTAAAAACAAGGTTTGTCGTATTGATAAGTGTTGATGTCGCTTTCTGAGGTATTGGTGGACTCAATATCAAAGTGACGTTTTCTGCTTTTCCTTATATCCGATTGGTGTACGTTTAAAGGTTATCACGTGAGGTTAATATGGTACAACTGATGATTGTCATTTAACGTATGGTGATGTTCTAATCATGGGTCGGTGATGGACTTTAGTGCACGAGTAATTTTGAATATTGGTTTGGTCATTAGTAGCAGCAGACACAATAATTAGAGAAGATATTATTATTGGAATATATTTGTGAGGAGCATTAATATTTAAAGATTTGGTCAAAGGTCAGTGGTGCTTTTGTTTAGTCATATTCTTTTCTTGTTGCTCTCACATTTATTCTGCTGCTGCGTGTTTGCTTGTGATTGCTACTGCTGCTGCCTTTAATTTCCAACTGCTGCGCACGTTTCTACTGATTTGGTTCCTCCTGATTCTGTACTTTGTTCCTACTGATTTCACTTGTTTCTGCTACTCGTAAAGAGACAATCATACAGACTTTAAACATTGTCTGTTTGCTTGTTTTCTTTCTCAAATGGAGCCAACCAGTGTTTCTCAAGCTCTTAATGATTCAAGTTGGCTTGAAGCAATGCAAGAAGAGATGCTACAATTTAAGAATCAGCAGGTTTGGATACTTGTACCACTACCTGAAGGGAAATTTGCAATTGGGACAAAATGGATCTTTAAGAACAAGAGAGATGCAAGGGGTATTGTGGTGAAAAACAAAGCAAGATTAGTGGCTCAGGGGTTCAGGCAAGAAGAAGGGATTGACTATGATGAGGTGTTTGCACCAGTTGCAAGAGTTGAGGTCATTAGAATCTTCTTGGCCTATGCATCTTATATGGGATTTATGGTCTATCAGATGGATGTTAAAGGTGCTTTTCTGTATGGTGAAATTGAAGAAGAGATTTATGTGACTCAACCCAAAGGTTTTGAAGACCCAGATCATCCCAATCATGTTTACAAGGTTGTAAAAGCTCTCTATGGACTACATCAGGCACCAAGAGCTTGGTATACTAGGCTCTCTGCATTTCTGCTGAAGCATGGTTACAGAAGAGGTGCCATTGACAAAACACTCTTTTTAAAGAAGGATTCCAGAGATATCATCCTTGTGCAAGTGTATGTGGATGACATCATATTTGGCTCCACTAAAGAAGCATGGTGTTGGGAGTTTGAGGAATTGATGAAGAGTGAGTTTTAGATGAGTGCTATGGGGGAGCTTACTTTCTTTTTGGGATTACAAGTTCAGCATAAACCTGATGGTATATTTATTAGTCAGGATAAATATGTGAAAGATATGTTGAAGAAGTTTGATATGGAAAATGTCAGAACTGCCACTACACCCTATGAAGCACCAAAGCCAAAGAATAATCTTGAACCAGATCCTGTTGTGAATGTTCATTTGTACAGATCTATGATTGGTTCATTGATGTATTTGACAGCTTCTAAGCCTGACATTACATTTGCTGTGAGTGCTTGTTCTAGACACCAGGTTACTCCACTTACTTCCCACTTGAATGCATGCAAAAAGATTTTCAAGTACATCAAAGGCCAACCCAATTTAGGTCTTTGGTACATAAGAGAGTCTCCTTTTAGGTTGGAAGCTTTTAGTGATAATGACTATGCTGGTGCCAATATGGATAGGAGATCCACAACTGGAGGTTGCCAATTTCTTGGAAGAAGATTGATTTCTTGGCAATGCAAGAAACAAACTATTGTTGCTACCTCTACTACTGAAGCAGAGTATGTTGCTGCTGCCAATTGTTGTAGACAGGTTCTATGGATTCAAAATCAATTGCTGGATTATGGGTTTAATTTCATGAATACCAAAATTTTCATTGATAATCAAAGTACCATATGCATTGTTAAAAATCCAGTTTTTCATAATAGAACCAAGCATATTGAAATAAGGCACCACTTTATAAGAGATGCCTATGAAAAACATTTGATCAAAGTGGTTAAGACTCCCACAGAGGATAATGTGGCAGATTTATTGACAAAAGCTTTTGATGGACCTAGGTTTCAACACTTCGTTGTCCACATTGGTATGCTTAACCCTTAACTACAAAGTTTGAGGGGAGGCATATGCCTCAGGGGAGGATTGTTGTTGTAGTTAAACTTTGTATATTATTGTTTATGTTTAGTTTTTGTTTTCTAACACTAACCAACTAATGTTCTTGTAAGTTTTTGTTTGGCTTGTTTGCTATTTTTGTATCTGTTTTGCAGAATGACCTTATGTGTAGTTGCTGATTTTTAGTTGATGTTGATTAAGATTGTTTCAATGGGCAAATGGTCATGTAAAGCTGTTTCTACTGAAGAGTAATACAAGTAATGCTAAATTGTTTCTACTGAAGTGAAGTAAAAGAGAAGCAAATTCAGAAAAACTTGTTCATTCATTCAAGAAACTAGTTACAGCTTACAATCAACTTCTAGTGAAAAACAAGATCATTCCTATACAAAATCTACTAATCTTAGTTTAGTCCCTATCATCTACTGTAAAGGATATGCATGACCAGTACGATGATGAAGCTGAAGATGAAAATGGAAAGGAAGGATTGATGAAAACGACGATGAAGATGCTCAAGAACCTAGTTTTATATCTTTAGGTCCCTGGAACCTTCTAATTCATCCTCCTTGTTCCCTTTCCCTTCACCTCTGCCTCCTTTCCCCTGCTTCTATGATAGGAAGCACCAGATCCTGGAGCAGGAAGACCAATAACCACTTCCCATGATTTTGGAAGTGGAGGGTTAGCCTTCCTTGTGCATGGTAGGGACCTCTCTGGTGTGGAAGGAGGGTTACATGACGGATCTTCATCTTCCTCCTCTGAAGATGTATAAATGAAAGGAGAAACACTTGGTATGTTTGAAGGATTAGGGGTGTTGACTTCGCTTGGTTCACCCCGCTTTAGAGCATTCCACCTCTTCTCTCTCTCTCTCGTTCAGCATCTGAATCATCCAAATCCGAGAGAAGGTCTCCAAAGATCTCTGATGATGAGGGACTTGGAAGATTTTTATCATGTTTCCCCTTTTTGGCCTGTTCTTTGGTCTGACCTCTAGGGATGGTTGGTAGATGTAATAGAGGTGGTGATGTCAATTATTCCGAAGAATCAGATGAGTCAGAGGAGATGGTGATTATAGTGGGATTGGATGACATGGTTAATTGAAGGTTTTGGTAGATAATTGGGATTTAATTGAGAAATTAGGGTTTGATTATGAATTGGGGGTAATTGATATCGGTAAAATGTGATTTGGGGATTATTTTATAGGCGAAATTGAGATTTGATGGTAATTAATGCAAGTCAAATGACACGGTAAAAATCAAGATATTTTGACTCTTGAGTGATTCTGCTGATTGACTTTTGATCAGCAGATTGACCATCAATTCTACTGAAGGGTTAATTTAAAAATTGGATGGAACCGCTTTACACGTCAGATTTGGTCAACAATTGGTTCAGATATTTTTGACCACGATTGGGGTAACTTCCATTTTTAACCTATTTTGCATATTTTCGCCCAAAACTAACTTATTCCCTCATCAATCGATTTAAACCCATAATTCATTTGCATAATTCATAATTATTTCTCACAAATCCTTCATATGGCAATACTTCAATTCAAGAAAGATCATAACAAGGTTGCTTTTCTGAGTAAGAC
The DNA here is from genome assembly GCA_030686995.1 of Artemisia argyi. Taxonomy (NCBI): domain Eukaryota; kingdom Viridiplantae; phylum Streptophyta; class Magnoliopsida; order Asterales; family Asteraceae; genus Artemisia; species Artemisia argyi. Next base: position 182,267,123 of record CM060683.1, read on the forward strand.
AAAAGACTCTGAATTGTACGACCCAATGATAGAGTTTTTGCAGCGGTCCAAGATTCATTATGCTCTAACACATTCTCCAAATGTGATTTATGAATCTTTGGTGACACAATTTTGGGCATCTGCTGGGAATAGGTCAGATACAGAGATTGTGGCAATTGTTGATGGAGATGAGTATGTGGTGACTGAAATTTTGATAAGGACAAAGCTTCGTTTGGATGATGAGAATGGTGTGTTTCACTCCAATACTGCAGAGATTCTTGCTGGATTGAGGGAAGTTGGTTACCAAAGCAATGACACTACTAAGTGGCTTAAGAATCAGTTACACACTGCTCCAATGTATCAGCAACAAGTCTGGTAGATGAGATCAATTCTATACCCAGTTGGGTTGTGGTATTGAATGTCTTTCCAAGGGTTTAACTATAATTCTTCTAAGTTTATCTTTGAAAATATGATTGAAAACATTGAGAAGAAAAAGCATAAGTTTTTAATGTACCATAGGTTTCTTCAAATGATAATAGGCATAACAACCCAAGATAGAGTCCATTATCCCATAGGTGTTCTTAGTTCTAAATTATTTGCCTCTATGAAGACTAATTATGATGGGGTACATCACCCTCTATTAACTGCTATGTTACCACAGGGCAATGATGATGCAGGTGAGGGTGATGCTACTGGTGATCTACCTTCTCAAAATGATGTTGATGATGGTATTCCATCATCTTCTGGTGTTGCTGCTGATGGTAATCCATCAGTAGTTAATGAGGAAGGACCTTCCAATACTGCTGAAGCATTAAATGTTTCTTCTGACCTGCCTCCACCTTCCCCTAGACCATTGTCACCTAGTCCTGTTCCATCACCTACTCAGATTGTTCCTGATGAGCTTGCTCCAGAGGTGGAAGAGACATTTCAGTCTTTTGGTACCCAAGTACCTACACCTTTTGAGTCTGAGAGTACTAGACTACTCACACCCAGTCCTGTAACAGAGCCAATTAATGAAGGCTCTCCTAATGTTGTACATATGTCTATTTCTCCTGATAGGTTCAATGATGCTCCCATTACCACTGAGCAATCTGTTGGTGGAGCTGAGGACCCTGTTACTCTCACCTCTGTATATGATTTGCTTTGCAGGTATGTTAAAAGGACTGATGATCTTCAACAAGAGCTTGCAGATACAAAATCTTCACTTGGTGGTGAGATTGAGCTGTTGAAAAGAAAGGTTCAGGAGTTAGAAGCACAACTTGATCAGCAGAAAAAAAAGAAGGTTGTGATTGATGCTGATGAAGTACACGAGGGAAATTTGGACTCCCTTGAGATCTAGGCTGAAGTTGCTCAACAGACTCATGCCTCTTCTCTCAAAGTTGCTGCATCATCAAAACCTCAGGGTTCTATTAAGTATCAAAGAAGGAATCCAAGATCTTATATTGGCAGAAGAGCAACAGTTTTTGCTGAAGTTCAAAATGTGATTGCTGACACAGGGGTGTCTCTTCATGAATCTGTTGCTGCTGATAGTGGAAATATTACACCTGGTGATGATCTGATTGAAGCTCATTCTTCAGATATTGCTATGAGTGATATTCCTGCTGAGAAGATCAATATTGATGCTGCACACCTTCATGCTAATATGGGTCATGTTGCTGCTGAAGAAGTTAATGTTGAGGTTCACACATCAGCAAATATATTCTTCTTTGCTGGAAAAGAATATAAAATGTCTCTTACACAAGCTACATCTGTTCTAGAACCTATTGGACAAGGAGAGATATCTGCTGATGCCCCTATTGATGAATCAACTGATGTTTCTGTAGGGTTTGTTGTTCAGGAATTACCTTCTATTGATATGCCAGGACCTTCTACTCTTGAAGGCTCTCCTGTTGATGATCAAGTACCTGAACAGACAGAGAATTTGGTAGATGAAACTGTTCCTGCTGATCTTGTCTCAGAAGAAGAAAGACTTGAGCAAGAAAGACTTTGGAAGGAATGGGAAGATAATAAGAAAAGTGCATATTTGGCAAAGGAATCACAAGCTAAATATGACTCTGAGTTTCAATCTGCTACAAAGAAGTATGTTTCTACTTTGCCTTTGGCTAGACAAAGAGAATTGGATGCTGCCATTCCTAACTTTGATGAAGCAGATTGGATGCATATTGGGGAACAAGTGATTGCTACTCCTGGTTTAGCTACAGATATTCTTGGAAAAGATGTCAAGAAAGATGATTGGGTTTCTGGAATAGTTGAGCTAATGAAACAAAGAAAGAAAGAAGAAGCTGAAAAAATTGCCAAAGCAAAAAGGGATAAACCAATGACTCAAGCACAGCAGAGGACTTTTATGAGAAATTATGTGAAGAGTCAAAGTAGTGCACTTTATAATAGTGCTTGGACTAGGCAACAAATACACCATAACCAACCTATTATTTGACAAATCATTAATTCGGACCCAAAATATTACTCCGATCCAAAATTAATTCAGTTGACCCATGTGTACAATTTAGTACGAGAATAATTTAAATCAGCTCCTTTTTCCATCAATTCACAATCTCAGCAAACGACAAGAATCATTGCCCCATCATTCAACTAATTAAAATATTTGACCCAAGTGATACACCTTGCAATTAGCGACACTAAAAACCAACAGCAGCAACCAATATTGATATGTAGGATACGACTAACCTCAATAAATAGCATTGACCCACAAATTCACCCATTGCAATTTAATAATGAGATCCATGACCAAGTACTTGAATTAATAAATTGAACCAACCAATCAGCAATCAATATCCCAATTGTAACTTAATTCAGTAGCAACATCAATCGTCGAATTAAATAAAAAAAATAATCACCGACGATTGAATATTCATAACACTGCTCTACCGTCCCACTTTCTTTGTTTATCATTAAATCAACCTTTTTGTGCTAAACTCAGTATAAACCATAATATTAAATAAGGAATTTTAACACTAGTTTATACTTTTTTGTTGCCTTTTGTCACCACCAAACAGAATCAATCGCAGCAGCAAAAAATAAAAAAATGATTACCTTTATTAATGCTGCTTTTTCACATCTGCTCTTTACCAGATTTGCTCCTTCTAACTGCTTTTTATTGATAATGAAAACCTTGAATAAACCCTAGATATCACGAGCCCCCTGTGCTCTGATGCCAAGTGTAGAGAATACATACCATCTTTTGTTCCACATTAGCAGAAACACAATTCTGCTGATAGACCATATGTGAGACCATATGTGAGACCCACTAGTTCTTATTTTCATAATGGTTATTGGCCTAGACATTTTGACACAATGTATGTTGGTGGAGGGTACTGGGATACTGCTGTGAAGCCCTCAGCAGGTTGTTCTTGGACTAAAAAGAGACCTAATTTTCAATACAGGCCCAAGAACAATAGTGGATCTTCTATATCTCCATGGCCTAACTCTTTTGATCCACAAGGCAGGCTCAAGTCAGCAATGACTTGAGTCTTCACTGTGTACTAACATTTTGTATATTTTTGTTGTTGTTGTAGGATCATCCTCTGAAGTGTAAAGAATTAGGCATTATAGATAGTGGTTGTTCCAGGAGCATGTCAGGTAACAAGGATAAGATGCATGATTTTGTATCCATAGAAGGAGGAGGCAATGTGACCTTTGGTGGAGAAGAATGTAGAATCACTGGGAAAGGCACCATTAAAACACTTATTTTGGATTTTGTGAATGTATATTATGTGAAGGAACTGCTAAATTTCAACTTGTTCTCAGTATCACAAATATGTGACACCAAGAATAAAGTCTTCTTCTCTGAGGATGAATGTCTTGTGCTCTCTAAAGACTTCAAACTTCCAGAAGATACAACTATTTTGCTAAGAGTTCCAAGAAACAACAATTTGTACACATTCAACTTGAATGATGTCCAACCAGAAGGTGACCTAACTTGTTCGGTGGCTAAAGCATCCCTAGATGAGTCTACAAGATGGCATAGAAGGATGGCTCATGTGAATTTCAAGACCATTAACAAGCTTTCTAAACTTGGTCTTGTTCAAGGACTTCCTTCAAAGGTCTTCACCAATGAACATAATTGTGTTGCATGTAACAAAGGAAAGCAACACAGAGCCTCATATAAAGCCATTACAGCTATGAGAACCATCTTAGATACTCTTCAGTTGCTGCACATGGATCTATTTGGTCCAACTCAAATCAGAAGTATTGATCACAAGTACTTCTGCTTGGTAATCACTGATGATTATAGTAGGTTTTGTTGGGTATTCTTTTTGAAAACTAAAGATAAAACATCTCCTATTTTAAAAGAGTTCATTACCCTTGTTGAAAACCAGCTCAATAAAAAGGTTAAAGGCAAGGTTTTCAAGATCGGCATCCTATCTAGGATCGTTTTCGTCTTTGCAAGATCGTGATCGTAAGATCGGATCGGGATCCTAAGATCCTATTGTAATGTCATTTTTTAATGATATTTGTAATGTTATTCAAATCTACAAAGTATTATATATTATAAATACGAAATTATATGAATGGTTTATGGAAATGTTTTCATAAATTATGAATATGGAATGTTTAAAAAGAATTACATGTTGTTTTTTAAATTATATAGAAACATAAACCATAAATTCGTTGTTTTTTAGTTTGCGGTTCGAGAAAAGTAAGATCGGATCGGAGTAGATCTTAAGATCCGACAGTTTAAGATCGGGATCCTATATGATCTTAAGGTTGCTAAGATCCTACGTAGGATCCGGATCGTTTTTGCTTTGTAGAATCGTAAAATCGTAAGATCCTAATATCAGGATCGGGATCCTGACAACTATGGTTAAAGGTATTAGGTGTGATATTGGGACAGAGTTCAAAAATGCTGTATGAATAGAACTTTGTCAGTCTAAAGGGATAAAAAGGGACTATAGCAATCCAAGAACCCCACAACAAAATGGGGTTGCTGAAAGGAAGAATAGAACCTTAACAGAGGCAGCAAGATCCATGCTTGCAGACTCTAAATTACCCACTATGTTCTGGACTGAAGCAGTAAGCACTGCTTGCTATGTTTTGAATAGGGTATCCATCACTAGACCCCATTTCATGACACCTTATGAACTTCTCACTGGGAAAGTTCCTGATATTCATTACCTCAAACCTTTTGGTTGTCAAGTAACCATTTTGAACACTAGTGATTCCCTGGGTAAATTTGATGGGAAAGCTAATGAGGGATATATTGTGGGTTATTTAGCTCACAGTAAGGCTTATAGGATTTATAACTTGAATGCTAAAAAGATTGTAGAGACTCTTGACCTGAGATTTCTAGAAGATAAGCCTAATGTTCAAGGACAAGGTCATGCTTGGTATTTTGACCTGGATTACTTAACTGATCACTTGGGCTATACTAGATATGTTTCTAACCAAGTTGCAGGTACAAAAGAGTCCCCCACTAACCATGCAGGAATCCTTGATGATAATGACTCAGAAAGTGAATCTGAGCAAGATGAACAAACCATTGTTGTACCTTCTTTTCCTCCTAACAATTTTGCAGGTGATAAGTCTGAAGAATCTACTGATGTGAATGAAGATGAGTCACAATATGCAGAGGACCTTGCTAGACTCAAGAAGCAAGAGCATGCAGCCACTCAAGAAGCTGAGAGGCTAGGTGAGAAGTTTGCAAGAGATACTGAGGCATTACTCAGACAATCAGCACAAGCAGTCAATGGAAACAAGGATTCTACTGATAGTTCTGCTGAAGGTTCTCCTGTTTCTTCTGACATCAACATATCTGCTGACAGTCCTACTGCACAATCGCCAATTTCCACTGATGTGTCCACAGACTTTGAAAAACCATATACAAGATTTCCAAGTCCTTCTGATCTTGGTCATCACCAACCCAAAGCTGGTATCTTCACATCTTCTTCCTATGACAGTGATTTTGAACCCACAGTGAATAATCTTGACACTACAATTGCTGTAAACCTCACTGCAACAAAAAGGATCAACAAAGATCATCCTCAATCAAAGATTCTTGGAGATCCAAAAGCACTTGTTAGAACTAGAAGAACTGTGAAAAGTACTCAGTATGGAGAAGTTGCTTTTATATCCTATGTCTCAAGTCAACAAAGGGACAATCATACAGACTTTAAACATTGTCTGTTTGCTTGTTTTCTTTCTCAAATGGAGCCAACCAGTGTTTCTCAAGCTCTTAATGATTCAAGTTGGCTTGAAGCAATGCAAGAAGAGATGCTACAATTTAAGAATCAGCAGGTTTAGATACTTGTAACACTACCTGAAGGGAAATTTGCAATTAGGACAAAATGGATCTTGAAGAACAAGAGAGATGCAAGGGGTATTGTGGTGAAAAACAAAGCAAGATTAGTGGCTCAGGGGTTCAGGCAAGAGGAAGGGATTGACTATGATGAGGTGTTTGCACCAGTTGCAAGAGTTGAGGCCATTAGAATCTTCTTGGTGTATGCATCTAATATGGGATTTGTGGTCTATCAGATGGATGTTAAAGGTGCTTTTCTGTATGGTGAAATTGAAGAAGAGGTTTATGTGACTCAACCCAAAGGTTTTGAAGACCCAGATAATCCCAATCATGTTTACAAGGTTGTAAAAGCTCTCTATGGACTACATCAGGCACCAAGAGCTTGGTATGCCAGGCTTTCTGCTAAAGCATGGTTACAGAAGAGGTGCCATTGACAAAACACTCTTTTTAAAGAAGGATTCCAGAGATATCATCCTTGTGCAAGTGTATGTGGATGACATCATATTTGGCTCCACTAAAGAAGCATGGTGCAGGGAGTTTGAGGAATTGATGAAGAGTGAGTTTCAGATGAGTGCTATGGGGGAGCTTACTTTCTTTTTGGGATTACAAGTTCAGCAGAAACCTGATGGTATATTTATTAGTCAGGATAAATATGCGAAAGATATGTTGAAGAAGTTTGATATGGAAAATGTCAGAACTGCCACTACACCCTATGAAGCACCAAAGCCAAAGATTAATCTTGAACCAGATCCTGTTGTGAATGTTCATTTGTACAGATCCATGATTGGTTCATTGATGTATTTGACAGCTTCTAGGCCTGACATTAAATTTGCTGTGAGTGCTTGTTCCAGACAACAGGTTACTCCACTTACTTCCCACTTGAATGTAGTCAAAAAGATTTTCAAGTACCTCAAAGGCCAACCCAATTTAGGTCTTTGGTACCCAAGAGAGTCTCCTTTTAGGTTGGAAGCTTTTAGTGATAGTAACTACGCTGGTGCCAATACGGATAGGAGATCCACAACTAGAGGTTGCCAATTTCTTGGAAGAAGATTGATTTCTTGGCAATGCAAGAAACAAACTATTGTTGCTACCTCTACTACTGAAGCAGAGTATGTTGCTGCTGCCAATTGTTGTGGATAGGTTCTATAGATTCAAAATCAATTGCTGGATTATGGGTTTAATTTCATGAATACCACAATTTTCATTGATAATCAAAGTACCATATGCATTGTTAAAAATCCCGTTTTTCATAATAGAACCAAGCATATTGAAATAAGGCACCACTTTATAAGAGATGCCTATGAAAAACATTTGATTAAAGTGGTTAAGACTCCCACAAAGGATAATGTGGCAGATTTATTGACTAAATCTTTTGATGGACCTAGGTTTCAGCACTTAGTTGTCCACATTGGTATGCTTAACCCTTAACTGCAAAGTTTGAGGGGAGGCATAAGCCTCAGGGGAGGATTGTTGTTGTAGTTAAACTTTGTATATTATTGTTTATGTTTTCTAACACTAACCAACTAATGTTCTTGTAAGTTTTTGTTTGGCTTGTTTGCTATTTTTGTGTCTGTTTTGTAGAATGTCCTTATGTGTAGTTGCTGATTTTAAGTTGATGTAGATTAAGATTGTTTCAATGGGCAAATGGTCATGTAAATCTGTTTCTACTAATGAGTAATACAAGTAATGCTAAATTGTTTCTACTGAAGTGAAGTAAAAGAGAAGCAAATTCAGAAAAACTTGTTCATTCATTCAAGAAACAAGTTACAGCTTACAATCAACTTCTAGTGAAAAACAAGATCATTCCTATACAAAATCTACTAATCTTAGTCTAGTCCCAATCATCTACTGCAAAGGATATGCATGACCAGTACGATGATGAAGCTGAAGGTGAAAATGGAAAGGAAGGATTAATGAAAATGACAATGAAGATGTTCAAGAACCTAGTTTTCTATCTTTAGGTCCCTGGTACCATCTAATTCATCCTCCTTTTTCCCTTTCCCTTCACCTCTGCCTCCTTTCCCTTTCCCCTGCTTCTATGATAGGAAGCACCAGATCCTGGAGCAGGAAGACCAATAACCACTTCCCGTGATTTTGGAAGTGGAGGGTTAGCCTTCCTTGTGCGTGGTAGGGACCTCTCTTGTGTGGAAGGAGGGTTACATGACGGATCTTCATCTTCCTCCTCCGAAGAGGTACAAATGAAAGGAGAAACACTTGGTATGTTTGAAGGATTAGGGGTGTTGACTTCGCTTGGTTCACCCCGCAATAGAGCATTCCACCTCTTCTCTCTCTCTCGTTCAGCATCTGAATCATCCAAATCCGAGAGAAGGTCTCCAAAGATCTCTGATGATGAGGGACTTGGAAGATTTTTATCATGTTTCCAATTTTTGGCCTGTTCTTTAGTCAGACATTTAGGGATGGTTGGTAGATGTAATGGAGGTGGTGATGTCAATGATTCCGAAGAATCAGATGAGTCAGAAGAGATGGTGATTATAGTGGGATTGGATGACATGGTTAATTGAAGGTTTTGGTAGATAATTGGGATTTAATAGAGAAATTAGGGTTTGATTATGAATTGGGGGTAATTGATATCGGTAAAATGTGGTTTGGGGATTATTTTATAGGCAAAATTGAGATTTGATGGTAATTAATGCGAGTCAGATGACACGGTAAAAATCAAGATATTTTGACTCTTGAGTGATTCTGCTGATTGACTTTTGATCAGCAGATTGACCATCCATTTTTAACCTATTTTGCATATTTTCGCCCAAAACTAACTTATTCCCTCATCAATCGATTTAAACCCATAATTCATTTGCATAATTCATAATTGTTTCTCACAAATCCTTCATATGGCAATTCTTCAATTCAAGAAAGATCATAACAAGGTTGCTTTTCTGAGTAAGACAAAAGACTCTTAATTGTACGACCTAATGATAGAGTTTTTGCAGCGGTCCAAGATTCATTATGCTCTAACACATTCTCCAAATGTGATTTATGAATCTTTGGTGACACAATTTTAGGCATCTGCTGGGAAAAGGTCAGATACAGAGATTGTGGAAATTGTTGATGGAGATGAGTATGTGGTGACTGAAAGTTTGATAAGGAGAAAGCTTCGTTTGGATGATGAGAATGGTGTGTTTCACTGCATTACTGCAGAGATTCTTGCTGGATTGAGGGAAGCTAGTTACCAAAGCACTGACACTACTAAGTGGCTTAAGAATCAGTTTTGTCCCAAATGGAGGTTTTTGGTACACACACTGCTCAAATGTATCAGCAACAAGTCTGGTGGATAGGATCAATTCTCTACCCAATTGGGTTGTGGTATTGTATGTCTTTCCAAGGGTTTAACTTATAATTTTTCTAAGTTTATCTTTGAAAATATGATTGAAAACATTGAAAAGAGAAAGCATAAATTTTTAATGTACCCTAGGTTTCTTCAAATGATAACAGGCATAACAACCCAAGATAGAGTCCATTATCTCATAGGTAGTCTTAGTTCTAAATTATTTGCCACTATGAAGACTAATTATGATGGGGTACATCACCCTCTGTTAGCTGCTATGTTACCACAGGGCAATGATGATGCAGGTGAAGGTGATGCTACTGGTGATCTACCTTCTCAAAATGTTGCTGATGATGGTATTCCATCATCTTCTGGTGTTGCTGCTGATGGTAATCCATCAGTAGTTAATGAGGAAGGACCTTCCAATACTGCTGAAGCATAAAATGTTTCTTCTGACCTGCCTCCACCTTCCCCTAGACCTTTGTCACCTAGTCCTGTTCCATCACCTACTTAGATTGCTCCTGATGAGCTTGCTCCAGAGGTGGAAGAGACATTTCAGTCTTTTGGTACCCAAGTACCTACACCTTTTGAGTCTGAGAGTACTAGACTACTCACACCCAGTCCTGTAAGAGAGCCAATTAATGAAGGCTCTCCTAATGTTGTACATATGTCTATTTCTCCTGATAGGTTCAATGATGCTCCCATTACCACTGAGCAATCTGTTGGTGGAGCTGAGGACCCTGTTACTCTCACCTCTGTATATGATTTTCTTTACAGGTATGTTAAAAGGACTGATGATCTTCAACAAGAGAGCTTGCAGATACCAAATCTTCACTTGGTGGTGAGATTGAGCTGTTGAAAAGAAAGGTTCAGGAGTTAGAAGCACAACTTGATCAGCAGAAGAAAAAGAAGGTTGCGATTGATGCTGATGATGTACATGAGGAGGGAAATTTGGACTCCCTTGAGATCTTGGCTAAAGTTGCTCAACAGACTCATGCCTCTTCTCTCAAAGTTGCTGCATCATCAAAACCTCAGGGTTCTATTAAGTATCAAAAAAGGAATCCAAGATCTTATATTGGCAGAAGAGCAACAGTTTTTGCTGAAGTTCAAAATGTGATTGCTGACACAGGGGTGTCTCTTCATGAATCTGTTGCTGCTGATAGTGGAAATATTACACCTGGTGATGATCTGATTGAAGCTCATTCTTCAGATATTGCTATGAGTGATATTCCTGCTGAGAAGATCAATATTGATGCTGCACACCTTCATGCTAATATGGGTCATGTTGCTGCTGAAGAAGTTAATGTTGAGGTTCACACATCAGCAAATATATTCTTCTTTGCTGGAAAAGAATATAAAATGTCTCTTACACAAGCTACATCTGTTCTAGAACCTATTGGACAAGGAGAGATATCTGCTGATGCCCCTATTGATGAATCAACTGATGTTTCTGTAGGGTTTGTTGTTCAGGAATTACCTTCTATTGATATGCCAGGACCTTCTACTCTTGAAGGCTCTCCTGTTGATGATCAAGTACCTGAACAGACAGAGAATTTGGTAGATGAAACTGTTCCTGCTGATCTTTACTCAGAAGAAGAAAGACTTGAGCAAGAAAGACTTTGGAAGGAATGGGAAGATAATAAGAAAAGTGCATATTTGGCAAAGGAATCACAAGCTAAATATGACTCTGAGTTTCAATCTGCTACAAAGAAATATGTTTCTACTTTGCCTTTGGCTAGACAAAGAGAATTGGATGCTGCCATTCCTAACTTTGACGAAGCAGATTGGATGCATATTGGGGAACAAGTGATTGCTACTCCTGGTTTAGCTACAGATATTCTTGGAAAAGATGTCAAGAAAGATGATTGGGTTTCTGGAATAGTTGAGCTAATGAAACAAATATAGAAAGAAGAAGCTGAAAAAATTGCTAAAGCAAAAAGGGATAAACCAATGACTCAAGCACATCAGAGGACTTTTATGAGAAATTATGTGAAGATTCAAAGCAGTGCACTTTATAATAGTGCTTGGACTAGGCAACAAGTTTGGTCTCTTTCAGATGAACAATTGGTTCATCAGTATAATAGAATCAAGTCAAGATGTGAAAAGGATGGACTGAGTGCTCCTAAGCTAGTTCCTACTATCCTTGCTGCTGATGCAAAACCACATTCTAAGAGAGTCAAACTTGATGAAGAAGTTTCTTCTAATGTGCCTGCTATATCTTTTTCTTTTTCTGCTGATGCTGGTTCTACTATGGCTACGGGTGTTCCTGATGTTGATCAAGTACCTTTACCTGATACTTCTGCTAGTGTGACAACTGCTGCTGCTTCATCTGTTGTTGATAAAGGAAAAGCCAAAGTTGTAGCAGAAGATCTTCCTTCTAAAAAGAGAACAAGAAGACAATTGGAGGAAGAAAGATTGGTTGAAGAGGCTGCAAAGCAGTTGCAAGATGATCAAGAGGCTGAAATGGCAAGATTTCATGAGTTAAAATTGAGAGAAGTAGAGCTTGCAGCTGCTAGGGCTAAACAGATCAGGATGGTAATGGATGCACAATTTGAATCTGCTGCTCTTGCTTCTACTCAGGATTCTATTGATGTTCACTTAGATGATTTGTCAGTGGAAACTCATGCTGCAGAAGATGTATCTGCTGAGGAGGTAGCTTCTGAGGAACCTTCTTCACCACATGATGCTATTTACATTCCTGGGAGAAGAGCCAAGAGAATGGCAAGAGTGAGGACTTCACATCCAGCACACAGAGTAGTAGATGTTAATGCTGCTGATGCTTCTTTCATCAAAGAAGGATCCCCTGATGATTGGCCAGAGGGTGTTAGAGATATTTTGGTTCATTGGGAATTGTGGAAAGTACAAAGTTGGAAATTTTATCCTATGCCTTATGTTCATGTCGTGGAGACTACATCTGGAATCAGGGTAATCATGTTTCTTGAGAAGAATTATCCTTTGACAGTGCCTCTCATGGATAAAATGCTTCAACAAAAGTTGGAGATTCCTCCTGATCCTGTTGGGAATGCTAGATTGTTTGCTGAATCTTTAGTTAATTTGTTCAAATTAAGGATCAGGAATCTCAGAGCTCTTTGATGGTATTTTGTTGTATATTTCTTTATTTATTATTAGTAAATAAAAAAAAAAAAAAAAAAAAACTAACAGATTTGTATAGTCTTGTGTATGTTGTATGCAGGTTATGGTGTTGGTTATTTTTACACCTTTTCTGGTTATCAACTTACCTGATTTTGACTATTCCATCAAAAAGTTGGCTAGTCCAAAGGGTACAGCTTTGGTAAAGATAAGTCAAATCTGTTGATAGCTGTAATAGTTATCTAAAAACTATTGGGTACTCAACTCACCCATGCTTAACAGCTGAGAGTTGAATGGTTGTCAATTGACCATGGATTTTTCCTTTATGGGTTCCAAATAATTGACTAGCCCATAAGTATATGGCTTGTGGTAAAGGCAGTGGAAAACCATATTTGGTATTCAATTTACCAAGGTGATTTACTCATCAAAATAATTGACTAGTCCTGAGCAAACGGCTACAGGTAAAGACAACTCAAATCCGTTTATAGCTGATGATTTGCTAAAAATCATATGGTCATCAGTGTACCATAGTTTTCGAACTTAAACATTTGGCTACTCCAGTAGTGATGGCTATTGGTAAAGAGACATCAAATCCATTATTTTCAATGATTCACCTCTCACAGGAGTTAACACACCTGGATGTGATAAGAATAGTATGAAACTACTCTGTTTTGATGTACATTTTGTCATTTGTTGCTGCAAAGAATGGTGTTTTCAAGTTTTTGTAGATCACAGAGATCCTGCTAATAAAGATTGTTTGCTGATGATGTTAGAATTCAATCCTCTTGGTTTGTAACTTTAAAGATCTATCAAGAATCTTGAACTTAACCATGTCAAATTCAAGATTAGGGGAGGATTGTTGGGAATTCTGGTAAATAAGAATTCTGCTAAAGGATACTGATGAAGGATACTGCTGAAGAGCTGGTTCCTGCTGAAGTAGTGTAACTGCTGAAGACTAGTTTCAGCATATTTAGTTTCTGCGGATATAGATATTCCGTGTATTTTGATATTTAGTTAGGATATGCATGAGTTTATTTAGGAAGTGATAATGCATATCTTTATTAGTTTATAGAAGATACGTTTCTTGTGAAACGGTTTAGGGTTCCTTGTCTATAAAAGGAACACATGATTATGTATTATATACGCTTTTTAGAATTTGAATTTCAGGATTATCAAAAGATCCATAGAGGATCAAGTGTTCTTAGTAATCAGTTGTTTTACTTGTGTTTATTTTCCGCTTTAGAATACAAGTTATAGAGATTTTCTTTTAATGTGTTTGTGATTACATAGACATAACTAACAATCCAAGAGTGCTCAAAAGATATATCAAGGTCTAAGGTTCAACAGATACCGATTTGCAACAGTTTGTTTAACTATTTGTGTTTGATTTTCAGGATGACAAACACTATCCCTCCTGTGACTACTATTGTGCATGTGTCTGGTGCGCCAGTTACCAACACAGTTGTTAATCATGCTGAGAAACCAGAGAAATTCAATGGGCAGAATTTTAAGAGGTGGCAACAGAAGATGTTCTTCTATCTCACTACTTTGAACCTTGCACAGTTCTTAAAAGAGAATCCACCTCAAGTGGAACCTCCTGCTGAAGGTCAATCCTCTAATCAACAGGCTATTCAAGCCTTGGAAGCATGGAAACATTCAGACTTTTTGTGTCACAACTATGTTCTGAATGGTTTGGTTGACTCTTTGTACAACGTGTACTGTAAAACCAAGACTGCCAAACAATTATGGGAGTCATTGGAACGCAAGTACAAAGCGGGTGACTCCACGCGAGGCAAATATGGTGAATGATGTGGACATGATTGCTATGGTTTCTGACGTCATTGCTATGATCTCTGAAGTTAACCTGGTAGGTTCAAACAATAGGGAATGGTGGGTTGATACTGGGCTACCCGTCATGTGTGTGCTGATAAGAGTATGTTTCACTCTTTCAGAGTGGTTGACGATGGAGACAAGTTGTACATGGGCAACTCTGTAACAGCTGATATCAAGGGCGAAGGAGATGTAATCCTGAAGATGACATCCGAGAAAGAGCTCAAGTTGACTAATGTCTTGTATGTTCCAGAGATTTGCAAGAATCTTGTGTCTGGGTGGCTGTTGAACAAGTTTGGTTTTCGTCTTGTTTTTGAGTCTGATAAGTTTGTTCTTTCTAAGAATCAAATGTATGTTGGTAGGGGATAAGCCATGAATGGTATGTTTAAACTCAATGTAATCGTTGTTAAGAATGATATCAATAAAATGAATTCTTCTGCTTACTTGATTGAGTCTTCTAATGTGTGGCATGGCCATCTTGGACATGTAAATTTTAATTCAATGCGCCGTTTGATTAAATCTAACTGCATACCTAATTTCCATATTGACTCAAAATATAAATGTGAAACTTGTGTTGAAGCCAAACTTACAAGAGCATCTTTCAAATCGGTTGAACGAAAAACTGAACCACTTGATATGATACACACTGACATATGTGATTTGAAATCAATACCCACAAAAGGTGGCAATAAGTACTTTATCACGTTTATTGATGATTGTACAAAGTATTGCTATGTTTACTTGTTAAAAAGTAAAGATGAAGCTATAGACAAGTTTGTTCTATACAAAAACGAAGTTGAGAATCAACTTAATAAGAAAATCAAGGTTGTACGAAGTGATAGAGGAGGTGAATATGTGTCTCCATTTGCTGATCTATGTGCTAAACATGGAATTAGACACGAATTCACTGCTCCTTATTCACCTCAGCAAAACGGTATTGCCGAAAGGAAGAACCGTACCTTGAAGGAAATAGTTAATGCCATGTTGATAAGTTCTGGTTTAAGCCAGGACATGTGGGGGGAAGCCATTCTAACGGCTACTTATATTTTAAATAAGATACCTCGTAAGGAAAAAGAAGAGACCCCTTATGAACTATGGATGGGAAGAAAACCATCATATCAATACTTACGAGTGTGGGGGTGTCTAGCAAAGGTAGCTATACCGACTCCCGAGGCCCAAAAGATTGGACCTAAATCTGTGGATTGTATATTCATTGGATATGCTAGGAATAGCAGTTCTTATCGTTTCATTGTACATGATTCGAAAAATCCGGATATACAAAAGGGTTCTGTAATGGAATCAAGGAATGCTTCCTTCTTTGAAGATATATTTCCTTGTTTAATGAAGGAAGCTGGAAGTTCATCTAGAATAGATGACGATATTGTCCAAGATAAGAGACAAAGAGATGATAATGATCTCCAAGATGAGATACAAGATCAAATCAAGGAAGAAGAGGTAGAACCTAGAAGAAGCAAAAGGGCAGTGGAAGTTTGGGATGGCGTGTGGCTGGTCGATTCTGCTTGTCATCTTCTTCATTACATGTTGATGCAGATTTGATCGTGTTTTGGAAGTTAGGGTTTCTGGAACTCTTTGTTTATGGCAGTGTTCAAGTTTGGCAAACATGGATCGTTGCTAGGGTTGTGTGGTTTATTCCTCATGATCATCTATGCAGGGCTGACCAATCATGATCTGGTGTCAATTTCATATCTAATGGATATGATTGGTTTAATTCATGTTGTTGATGGAAGTTAAGTTTTGGGGGCTCTTATTCAAAACCCCAATCTCACAATCACGGATCTGTTGCATTCTCATTCATTTGGATGTCTCGTGATTGTTTCTGATGTAAGTTAGGGTTTAGGATCCCTATGTTTTGGTGTGGTTCCTTGGTTCATTATGGTCGTGGGGTTGATGCTGAATTCGTTTCTAGTTACTATCTCACTTGTGCTCAAGATACCACGGATTGGTTGATGCTGGAAGTTTGGACTACTTTGATGACTTGAAGATTCAAGTATTTTACTTGCAATGCATGCCTTTCTAAAAAAAATTTACTTGCAATGCATTTATGTTTTTATTTTTAAGTCATTGTGGTCTGATGATTAGTTATAAGAGTGGTATGTCACTCTTATATTATAAGTTATAGGAATGCTTTGCATTCGTATAGGAGAGTCTGTAAGTGTCCTAAGGGACTGAGATGAGGGAAGTCACTCTCATCCTTTGTACTTCAATATTTTTTGGCATAATATATTTTACCGGGGTGAATTAACCCTTTTACCCAAAAAAAAAAAAAAAAAAAAAAAAAAAAAAAAAAAAAAAAAGGCAAGAACCGAGAAATCGTTTGGACCCGATTTTGTTTCTTTTATGGTAGAACATGAACCTACTTCTTATCGAGAAGCGGTAACTTCCTCAGAAGGGCCTCAATGGAAAGAAGCCATTAAAAGTGAAATAGATTCTATTTTACAAAATCATACATGGAGCTCGTGGATTTACCTCCTAGTTGTAAACCACTAGGCTATAAATAGATCTTCAAGAAGAAGATGAAAGCCGATGGCACCATTGACAAGTACAAAGCAAGGTTGGTAATCAAAGGATTTAGACAACGTGAAGGTCTAGATTACTTTGATACATATTCGCCTGTTACGCGAATAACATCGATCAGGATGATACTTGCTATTACCGCTTTAAGAAATTTGGAAATTCACCAAATGGATGTGAAAACGGCTTTTCTAAACGGGGATTTAGAAGAAGAGATCTACATGAACCAACCTGAGGGTTTCATAGCTCCTGGACAAGAGAACAAAGTTTGTAGGCTTGTTAAGTCATTATATGGCTTAAAGCAAGCTCCCAAACAATGGCAACAAAAATTTGACCACGCCATGCTAGAGAGTGGATTCAAAATTAATGAATGCGACAAATGTGTTTATGTAAAAGACACAAGTAGTGGATATGTAATCTTGTGTTTATATGTTGATGATATGCTTATCGTTGGCAGTAACGACAAGATGATCAAATCTACAAAAGACATGTTGAAATCAAAGTTTGACATGAAGGATATGGGTTTGGCTGATGTGATCCTTCGGATAAAGATCATACGAACTCAGAATGGACTTGTGTTGAGTCAAGCACATTACGTGGACAAAATTCTGAATACTCATAATGCGGGGGATTCCGGCCTAGCTAGAACTCCAATTGACACCAGCAAGCATCTATCTAAAAATAGAGGCGCAGGTGTTGCCCAATTAGAGTATTCAAGAATTATTGGCATGTTAATGTACTTAATGACAAGTACCCGACCTGACTTAGCATATGCTGTTAGCAGGCTAAGTAGGTATACTAGTAATCCAAGTTATGCACATTGGGGAGCTATGATTAGGGTACTTCGTTATTTGAGATACAGTCGCGATTATGGACTACATTATGAAAGATATCCAGCTGTTATAGAAGGATACAGTGATGCAAATTGGATATCTGACATAAAGGATTCTAGATCGACTAGTGGATATGTGTTTACACTAGGAGGGGCAGCTATATCTTGGAAGTCTTCCAAGCAAACTGTCATAGCTAAGTCCACGATGGAATCAGAATTTATCGCGTTAGATAAATGCAGACAAGAGGCGGAATGGCTACGTAAATTCGTAGAGGACATACCAAGGTGGCCTAAACCGGTAACGGCCATTAGTATACATTGTGATAGTCAATCGGCAATTGGCAGAGCTCATAGCATAATGTATAATGGAAAGTCCAGACATATCCATCGTCGACATAATTCGATACGACAACTACTTTCAACAGGAGTTATCTTAATTGACTATGTGAAGTCAAAGCATAACATCGTGGATCCGCTTACGAAAGGCTTAAGCAAAGAGTTAGTTAGTAAGTCGTCTAAAGGAATGGGGGCAAAAGCCCTTAAAGGAATGAGTTTCTATGAAGGAAAACCTAACCCAGTTGACTGGAGATCCCAAGATCTGGGTTTAATAGGACAACCTAATCATAGAAATATGGGGGAAGTCACGTCAATGTGGGGGAGTTACTAAATATTGTAACTTCCTAGTCCATTCCTATAACAAATGTGACTTGTTGAGAGGTTAAACATATGGCTTTTATGATTCAGGATGAAATCATAAAGCATAATGGTTCAAGTTGAAATCACAAAACATATGTTTTTAATAATTCAAGATGAAATCACCTATGTGGGAGAGAAGTGGGGTCGCTTCGAAGGGAATTGTGGGGGGCGCAATTCCTAAGAGCTCTTGCAGAACCAGGCTAGTATTCATGACCATAACGAATACGACTATGAGGACTTGACAAGGTCAGGGAGAGTATTGTGTGAGTGTGTATTGTCGTCTACATAAATAGATGTTGAGTTCAAGGACATCGCGTCTACTCAGATCTAGGAGACTAAGTGCATCTCACAAGGGAAGGTTCAATGGGTCACACCTACCTATCCTATGCAAGACTTAACCGCAGAAATTTCGCTGAAACTTTTGTGTGTTTTCGACCGATCTCCATTCATGTAGGGGATTGTTGGAAAAATGAGTTTTGCAAAGTGGTTTTTGCAAAACTTTGGACATTATTTAATATATGTATATGTTACATATATTTGTGTTACTTGGGGGTGTTTTGTTCTCCTCCAAGAGAGCTTTGAAATGAGCTAAAGTATGTCCAAAATGGAGTTAAGATGAATGAGATATCGTGTCTCAAAGTGGGACACTTGAAACACAAAATTAGGAAACAAAAACACATCCCACATCGGCTAGTGAAGGAAGGAAGTGGAGACTAGTTTATAAGGATATCCTTGTACTAGATTTCAAATTCCTTTAGGTGAGCTATGCTCCCACTCCTACGTGCGCGCGCGAGGGGGGGGGGGTTGCAGAAAATGGTATTTCTTGGCAAAAATGGGTTCGAAGCTTCTGAACCCATGCGAGCAAGTTTTATAAAATCTGTTTAAATAAATGGAAGATATTGAAATCGGTTTTAGAAGGAAACAAATTTGCATATCTTGGTGTATATTTACAGTGATTCAATCTTGATGAACAAGATAGGTTTTCACTATAAATATAACCTATCCTCCTTCGGTTTTAGAAACAGAAAACGTACCTCCATAGCATCCGATTTCCAGCAGTCATCTTCGATCAAAAGCACACAAGTTTTCGTGATCTTTCAGGCAAGTTTGTCTAGTCCGGCTGTACAACAGCTTTGGACGTTGTACACTGGGAAACAGACGGCGAATCTGTTTTAAGGGAATCGTGTCTAACACGAGCCTCGTCATTTACTACTTATTATTTTCTTATCGTTCATAGTGTCCGTCTTCTGCTTCTACTCCATTCTGTCTGTATTTTATTTTCTGTTATTTACTTTCTGTTAATTTTATTCTTATAATCTGATT
Source organism: Artemisia argyi (assembly GCA_030686995.1). Taxonomy (NCBI): domain Eukaryota; kingdom Viridiplantae; phylum Streptophyta; class Magnoliopsida; order Asterales; family Asteraceae; genus Artemisia; species Artemisia argyi. Next base: position 182,286,944 of record CM060683.1, read on the forward strand.
TATTAATAAAAGTGTACACCGTTTCCTACAATATAAACATGCTATACATAACCCCATGTAACAATAGAAACTCGCATTAAAAAAGCACACAACGAAGCCGCATCAAATTGGTAAATCCATTGTCTGTCAATGCAACATTATTCCCCAAATCCAACACTCATCATGAATTCTATAATAACTAGTAACACTCGTATCCAATTGAACACTATTTCAACTATATTTGTTAAAACACTTTCAGATTCGATACCTAAATCTAACTTCACTAAAAACTTCGCTTGATCACATGTACTGGTAGAAAAACTCACATAACGAAAGTACATAACTACACAACTCTAAAATAGTAGCCATCCACCTGCCTATCCAATATCGCATATAACCCAATAACAACTTGAAACACTCACTTATCAACTGTCTCTATTTTCAACTATTTGAACAATATTGGATAACCACACTCCATACCTAAATCCATTACGTAATTTGTCTATGACTAAATAAACATCACATCAGTCACTTAATTACTATCATAAGAAACACATAGGTACTAGCTAGTCTTATTGTTTTAGTGAAACTTATATAACAGATTTCAACATGCAGTACATATATACAACAGCAAAAACACTACACTGTAACACAACTAACACAACATATCTAAATCTATCGTAACATACTACATCATATACTACATACCTAAATCTATCTTCATACCTCTGCCACTAACACTACAAACTTAACAAAATGACTCACTATCGTAACCAAGCAACATTGTAATTATATAACCATCAGTCAGCTGCCTATGCAACATTTTCCCCCAGCTCGACATGCGACATAAATTCTAAAATACACTCAAACCACTCCCTCTCCACATATGACGCTGCAACTATATAACGAACTTCACATCAGTCACTCACTAGCTATCACAACATATGACGATGCAACGCGCGGGGGCAGTGGCGGACCCAGAAATATCTGATGTGGGGGGCAATTTTTTTATTATTATTTTTTTTTGACGATAGCAGCAAAATTTGGATGAAAAATTAGATTTAAAGTGATAAATCGAGTAGAATTGCTTAGAGATTGAGGATTTATAAAGTTTTAAAATGTTGAATGTTGTGTTTTAGTATGTTGGTGGGGAGCAATTTGAGCTGGGGTGCACTTTCATAAAAAGGTCAAAATTAAAAAAAAAAAATTACACTAACATCGCTACTTTTTTGGCTAGCCATGGAGGACGCCATCACCCCGTACCTAATACATAGGTCCGCCCCTGCGCGGGGGTACCTTGCTAGTTTTGAATAAGTCATGACAAAAGCGTTGAATATGTGAAAACTACTTAAGAGTAAGAGGTGTAGTCACCTAAAACGAAATCCAAAAAGGGTGTCACATCATGTCACCTTACCATTTTCCTCTTTCACGTCCTTATCTCTCACACATCCAAAAATACCCTCTATAGTCCCTCAAGCCAAAACCTCCCTTTTGGGACCCATTATACTCAATTAAAACACAAACTCAACACAAAAACCAATTAAAAAACACAAACGTTTTATTTGGCGCAAGCTAAGTAAGTCTCTTTGTCAATGGCGCGAGGGGCAAGGTGGCAAGTTGATTTGGCATGAAAGTGACGCTACTACACCCCATGATACGCTAGGATGAAGCAACCATGAAGAAAGGAAGCAAACTCTATTATTTGAACAATCAAAATTCTCGCAAGTTGAATCTTGAAATATAAAACTTAATTTTGAAGTATAAAACTTAATTAATTGTCTGCAATTATATTTTAATTTTGGAATGAACTATGAATCAAAATCCATTTTTTTTCTTTATTTTTTATCGTGGTTTCTGGCTTTTTTCTTTGAAAGACAATTGTTTTTCACACCCTATACCATTTATCTAACAAAATGCCTTGGCAACCTCTACTTTGGTGGGCAACTCACATACCACTAGAAAAAAGGCGTTGTGTATGGTTTCTACTTTCTGTCCGATTAATCTAAAGGGTGTTGGAAAATTTAGTGCACTTAAGGGATCAAATCATACTTGGGAATGGGTTTGGAGGTTCGGAGTGTACACCCATCAAGTCCCTGATTACCCTGACTCAATAGTGGTTGTGCAGGATTCTGCTACTAGTGTTGGTTCCTGCTGATAGTGGATCCTGCTGCTAGTATTAGGATTCTGCTGATAGTGGATCCTACTGCTAGTATTAGGATTCTGCTGCTAGTGGTTCCTGCTGCTAGTAGTATGACTCTACTGCAGAGTAGTGATTCTGCTGCTAGTGCTAAATAGATTCTGCTGATGAGAATGTAACTGATATGACCTATTCAAATGACAGTTATATCTACACTTATGACCACGTTTAATTGGTCATGTAACCACTATTTTGGCTATAATGGGGGCAATTATGTAGAGATTAATGGGCTGATTAATTCTCATAATTCCATTTAACTAGCTATGAGTATTCTCTTATTTAAGAGGAATTCAGATCATGCATGAAAAATATACAGAAAACACATAACACTTAAACACAAAGGGTTATTGATTTGTGTCTAATTCAATAACAAACATTTGGTCTTATCCCAAGTAAATATTCATGATACCCAGGCATTAGGGTTGAATAGTTTGCTTTGGAAAGTGATAACACGAATCCAAGTGATATCCGGTAACCTTAATTGGTACGTAGTTAAGTCATTGATTATCTTCACCCTGTTCTGGGCCAATAACCGCCAACAATCAAAGTAAACTATTTTGTGATAATCAATGGCTGCTGCTGTGAGGCATATGGCTGCTAACTTTTCCAAATTGGAAAAGTTTGAAGGTGTTGATTTCAGAAGATGGCAAAAGAAGATGCACTTCTTGCTGTCAAGCATGAATGTGATGTATGTTCTAAGCACTGCTATTCCTGAAGATCATGGGGATGATGCTACTTTGGAACAGATAAGGAATCGAAGCAAATGGGAGAATGATGATTACGTCAGCAGAGGTTTAATCCTCAATGGTATGTCTGATTCTCTCTTTGACATTTATCAGAATGTTGAATCTTCCAAAGAACTATGGGATTCCTTGGATGCCAAATATATGGCTGAAGATGCTTCAAGTAAGAAGTTTCTTGTAAGTAATTTCACAAATTACAAAATGACTGATTCAAGACCAGTTATGGAACAATACAATGAACTTCTTGGAATACTTGGAAGGTTTACACAACATAAAATGAACATGGATGAGGCTATTTCAGTCTCTTGTATCATTGACAAATTATCACCTTCTTGGAAAGATTTCAAGCATACCTTGAAACATAAGAAGGAAGAACTGACACTTGTTCTGTTGGGTAGTCATCTATGTATTGAGGAATCCCTCAGGGTGCAGGATAATGACAAGCCAAAGAGTAGCAATGCTACTGGTGCATCTGTTGTCAATATGGTGGAACATAACCACCAGGTACAATGACAATAAAGGCAAACGTAAATATTAGGATAGCACAAATGCTGATCCTAACAAGAAGGCAACACCTACTTGTTGGAAAGGTGGCAAATCTGGTCATATTAAAAGGGATTGCAAAGGTGTTAAGGTTGGTGGTAAAACCAATGGTTCAGGCACTAATGGTTCAGGGAGTGGTGGTTCCTCCAACTCACTGAAAGGTCAGAATATGTTTAATGAATCTCTTCAGGTTTAATATGTTACATATGTATCTGAACTAAAGTATGTGCAGGATGATGATGTTGCGTGGTGGGTTGACTCTGGAGCAACTATTCATGTGTGCAAAGATAGAAGATGGTTCAAGACTTACGAGTCACTGAATGATGGTTCTATTTTTCACATGGGAAATGAGTCAACAGCCTTGGTGCATGGTCGTGGTTGTATAGATCTTAGTTTTAGTTCTAGAAAGATTGTAACTTTGTTTAATGTTATTCATGTTCCTGATATAAGGAAAAATAATTATGGATATAAACAAGTTATTGAATCTGATAAATTCATATTGTCTAAACATGGTGTGTTTATTGGTTTTGGATATTTGTGTAATCAAATGTTTAGGCTTAATATTATCACTGACATTGTTAATTCAACCTTTATGTCAACCTCTAAACTGAATGACTCTACCCTCTGGCATGCTAGACTTGGCCATGTATATTTTAAAAGGATGCAAGATATGTCTAAGGATGGGTTAATCCCAGCATTTGACATGGACACTAGAAAGTGTAAAACTTGCATGTTGACCAAAATCACTAAGAAACCTTGTCAGGGTGTTAAACGTGAGACTGAGCTCTTGGAGCTTATACACAGTGACCTGTGTGACTTGCATGCCACTCCCTCGTTGGGGAACAAGAAGTACTTTGTGACATTTATTGATGATGCTTCTAGGTTTTGTTATGTCTATCTGTTACATACCAAGGATGAAGCATTAGATAAATTCAAGGTATTTAAAACTGAAGTTGAATTGCAACTTGGGTCCCTGATCAAAAGATTCAGGACTGATAAGGGAGGTGAGTACATGGATACTCTGCATTTTCAATATGTTGGTATAATCCATGAAACGACTGTTCCCTATACTCCTCAACAAAATGGTATCTCTGAAAGGAAAAATAGAGTATTGAAGGAGATGTTTAATTCCTTGTTGTCCTACTCAGGACTGAGTCAAGGGTTCTGGGGTGAAGCTATGTTAGCAGCTTGCTATTTATTAAATAGGGTTCCTAACAAAAGGAACAAGGTTACCCCTTATGAACTTTAGACTAAAAAGAAACCCAACCTGAACTATCTCAGGGTATGGGGTTGTAGGGCAGTTGTAGGCTCCCTGAACCAAAGCTGAAAACTTTAGGTGAAAGAGGCATTGAATGCATCTTTGCTGGATATGTTGAGCATTCCAAAGCATACAAGTTCTATGTTAATGAACCTAATGAATATGTTTCAATTAATTCAACAATTAAATCAAGGGATGCACTATTGATGAGGAAAGATTCTCATCAGTCCCTAGACTAAGTCAAAGGATTCCAAATGGAACTAAGCTTAAAAAGAGCAAAAGAGTCAGGACTCCAAAATCATTTGGACCTGAGTTTCAATTATACTTAATTGAAGGTACAAGGGATGAGGTATCTGACCAATACTCCTATTGCTTCATTGTTGAGGAAGATCCCAAAACATTTGAAGAAGCAATGAAGTCCCAGGATGTTGCTTACTAGAAAGAAGCAATAAATGATGAGATTGACTCAATCATGGGCAACAACACTTGGGTGTTGGTTGATCTACCACCAGGTTGCAAACTTCTTGGTTGCAAATGGATTTTCAAAATGAAAATGAAGGTAGATGGAACTATTGAAAAGTTCAAGGCTAGACTAGTCATTCAGGGCTTTAGACAAAAGTCAAGGATAGACTACTTTGATACTTATGCCCCTGTGGCACGTATCAGTACCATAAGATTGTTGATTGCTTTGGTATCAATTCACAATCTGATTATTCATCAGATGGATGTGAAGACAGCTTTCTTGAATGGTGAATTGGATGAGGAGGTTTATATGAACCAAACTTAGGGCTTCATCTTGCCCGGCAATGAAAACAAGGTGTGTAAACTGATTAAGTCTTTATATGGACTGAAACAGGCACCTAAGCAATGGCATCAAAAATTTGATGAAGTGGTTTTGTCCAATGGTTATGTTCTTAACCAAGCTGACAAATGTGTATATAGCAAATTTGATGAATCTGGTAAAGGAGTTATCATTTGTCTATATGTTGATGACATGCTGATCTTTGGCACTGACCAAAATCAGGTTGACCTGACAAAGGAATTTTTGTCATAAAGGTTCTCCATGAAGGACATGGGGGAGGCTGATGTTATCCTTGGTATAAGGATCAAATATGAAAGTAATGGTATATCAATTTCTCAGTCTCATTATATTGAGAAGGTACTGAAGAAATTTAATTACTTTGATTGTACTCTAGTGAGTACTCCCATGGATACCACTGAGAAGCTCATGCCTAATACTGGCAAAGTTGTATCTCAACTTGAGTATTCTAGGTTGATTGGCTACCTGATGTATGCCATGACTGGGTAAACTGAGCAGATATACTAGTAATCCTAGTGCTCAGCACTGGAAAGCAACATTTGAAGAGAACTATGGATTATAGTCTCTCATATACTGGTTATCCTTCAGTGTTGGAAGGATACACTGATGCAAGTTGGATCAGTAACACTGAAGACAATTCGTCTACCAGTGGCTGGGTATTCCTACTTGGTGGAGGTGCAATTTCTTGGACATCCAAGAAGCAAACTTGTATCACCAGTTCAACAATGTAATCTGAATTTGTGGCTTTAGCAACTGCTGGTAAAGAAGCTGAATGGTTGAGAAACTTGCTTCTTGAGATTCCATTGTGGCCTAAACCTATAGTACCTATTTCTATCCGTTGTGATAGTGCTGCTACTTTGGCAAAGGCTTATAGCCAGATGTACAATGGGAAGTCTAGACACTTAGGTGTCAGGCATAGCATGATTCGTGAGCTTATCATGAATGGGGTGGTATCTATAGAGTTTGTTAGATCTCAACAAAACTTAGCTGATCACTTGACGAAGGGGTTGGCTAGAGACTTGGTTATAAAGTCTGCTAAAGGGATGGGTTTAAAGTCCAACTTAGTCACTGAATGCTAAGACACCTAACTCCCTCCTGAGGAAACTTAGGAGTTGAGTTCAATGTGGAAAGCTGAATATTCAGTGTACTAGAGCACATGTATTACAATCATCCCAAAGGTTGTGCTCAGAACCTGCTGAAAAGGAGGAGGGAGTCTTTACTTCTCAATGGTTAATTTCTTTGAAAAAGTGCTAAGCAGGAGAATGAATAAAGAGGAACCACCTATGTGAATATTGAAGTTTTGTCGCTTCAGGAAGCTATGGACTTTTAGCTTTTACAACATTTATGAATTGTATATGGACACATGGCTTGTATAGTGTCAGGAGTGTTTAAGTGTTTGAAAATGTATGTGTATTTTATCTTCAGGTATTCAAATGGGTTGAAGGGTTCAATTCTTAGAACACCCTGATTCTCGAATATTTGAATGTGTAATATACTCAGATGGAAATTCAATCATCAGGATATATTCGTTTATGCATATGTTTTGTTAATGATTGATTTTCATGCAAAGGAAGTGAACTAAATTTGGGGAGGATTGTTGAAAAATTTAGTGCACTTGAGGGATCAAACCATACTTGGGAATGGGTTTGGAGGTGCGGAGTGTACACCCATCAAGTCCCTAATTACCCTGACTCAATAGTGGTTGTGCAGGATTCTGCTGCTAGTGTTGGTTCCTGCTGATAGTGGATCCTGCTGCTAGTATTAGGATTCTGCTGATAGTAGATCCTACTGCTAGTATTAGGATCCTGCTGCTAGTGGTTCCTGCTACTAGTAGTATGACTCTGCTGCTGAGCAGTGATTCTGTTGCTAGTGCTAAGTAGATTCTGCTGTTGAGAATGTAACTGATTTGACCTATTCAAATGACAGTTATATCTGCACTTATGACCACATTTAATTGGTCATGTAACCACTATTTTGGCTATAATGGGGGCAATTATGTGGAGATTAATGGGCCGATTAATTCTCATAATTCTATTTGACTAGCTATGAGTATTCTCCTATTTAAGAGGAATTCAGATCATGCATGAAAAATATACAGAAAACACATAACACTTAAACACAAAGGGTTATTGATTTGTGCCTAATTCAATAACAAACATTTGGTCTTATCCCATGTAGATATTCGTGATACCCATGCATTAGGGTCGAATAGTTTACTTTGGAAAGTGATAACACGATTCCAAGTGATATCCGGTAACCTTAATTGGTACGTAGTTAGGTCATTGATTATCTTCACCCTGTTCTGGGCCAATAACCGCCAACAAAGGGTTTGAACTCACCACCATACATAATCAAACCAGGTAAAGCTTTCTCTTTTTAAGAGGTCGTGTGGCCACTTCAGGATTGTTTGCATCTAGCAGGAACTAAATTTGATACCTCTGACATTTTAGTTGTGATAGTTACAACTATTTTGTCACTAAGGCCATCTCCAACCATGGTCTTCAAATAATGTTTTTCTTCATATTTGGATAACGGAGCATACAAAACCATCTCCAACCATGCTTCATATTTGAGGGGAAAAAATAAATAAAAAATAAAATTGAAGTATTGATTAAAATCCTTCATATTTGAAGGATTATTATTCATCCTCCAAACATATATATAACACTGTTTTATATACATGAATTAATGTGAAAAAATTAGTCATTAGGTAAAAATAAATCAATCTTGTACAGTATAAAGAAATTTTGAAGTTTAGGTTTGGAGTTTATGCCTTTATGGTTGGGGATGTCAATTTTTTGATGGATGAATTTAAGCAAAATATGTCACTTTTCCTTTAAATTTGAATAATTTTTGCCAAGGTTGGAGATGCCTGATACCCCATACTTTTTGGCAAAGAAAAATTTACAGTCTTTCTACGATCCAATTAATACTCAACCATAGTCATTGTTGGGGATTAAGAGCCCAGAACAGGGTGAAGATAATCAATAGCCTAACTACGTACCAATTAAGGTTACCGGATATCACTTGGAATCATGTTATCACTTTCCAAAGTAAACTATTCGACCCTAATGCCTGGGTATCACGAATATCTACTTGGGATAAGACCAAATGTTGTTAGTGATTTAGGCACAAATCAATAACCCTTCGTGTATAAGTGTTGTATGTTTTCTGTGTATCTCTCATGCATCAATTGAACTACCTATTTATAGGTAATATTACTCAACCCTAGTCAATGGAATTAAGAGTGATTAACGGCCCATTAATCCCACTTAATTTGCCTCCATAATTATAGGTATTAGTGGTTACACGACCAATTAAACGTGGTCATTAATACAGTTATGACTGCCTATTGAATAGGTCAAAGCAGTTACAACCAAGTTTGAAGTCAGTCCAGTGAGTTCGTTATACTCACTGATGAGCTAGTCCTTGAGGACATCAACTCCCTGATGAGATCCTTCAGCCTGAGCTGAACTCATCAACCTGATGAATACCATTCAGTCCAGAGTATCACTCCCTGAAAGAGTGAACTCACTGAACTTCATCATATGCTGAAAACACTTAACCACTATCTGAGTCAGGGTGTTCAGGGACCTGATGGGTGTACACTCCGTACCTCCTGACCCATTGCCAAGTTTGAACTGAACCCTCAAGTGCACTAAATTTTCCAACAATCCTCCCCAAATTTAGTTCACTTCCTTTGCATGAAAATTAAACATTAAACAAAATATATGCATAAACGAAAATATCCTGAGGATTGAATTTCCATCTTAGTACATTACACGTTCAAATATTCGAGAATCAGGGTGTTCTAAGAATTGAACCCTTCAACCCATTTGAATACCTGAAGATAAAATACACATACATTTTCAAACACTTAAACACTCCTGACACTATACAAGCCATGTGTCCATATCCAATTCATAAATGTTGTAGAAGCTAAAAGTCCATAGCTTCCTGAAGCGGCAAAACTTCAACATTCACATAGGTGGTTCCTCTTTATTCATGCTCCTGCTTAGCACTTTTTCAAAGAAATTAACCATTAAGAAGTAGAGACTTCATCCTCCTTTTCAGCAGGTTCCTGAGCACAACCTTGGGATGATTGTAAAACATGTGCTCCAGTACACTGAATGTTCAGCTTTCCACATTGAACTCAGCTCCCAAGTTTCCTCAGGAGGGAGTTGGGTGTCTTAGTATTCTGTGACTAAGTTGGACTTTAAACCCATCCCTTTAGCAGACTTTATAACCAAGTCTTTAGGAAGACCCTTCGTCAAGTGATCAGCTAAATTCTGTTGAGATCTAACAAACTCTATAGAAATCACCCCATTCATGATAAGCTCACGAATCATGCTATGCCTGACACCTAAGTGTCTAGACTTCCCATTGTACATCTGGCTATAAGCCTTTGCCAATGTAGCTGCACTATCACAACGGATAGAAATAGGTGCTATAGGTTTAGGCCACAATGGAATCTCAAGAAGCAAGTTTTTCAACCATTCAGCTTCTTTACCAGCAGCTGCTAAAGCCACAAATTCAGATTCCATTGTTGAACTGGTGATACAGGTTTGCTTCTTGGATGCCCAAGAAATTGCACCTCCACCAAGTAGGAATACCCAGCCACTGGTAGACGAATTATCTTCAGTGTTACTGATCCAACTTGCATCAATGTATCCTTCCAACACTGAAGGATAACCAATATATGAGATACTATAAGCCATAGTTCTCTTCAAATACTTCAGTACCCTCTGAATTGCTTGCCAGTGATGAGCACTAGGATTACTAGTATACCTGCTCAGTTTACCTACTGCAAAAGCAATATCAGGCCTTGTACAAGTCATGGCATACATCAAGCAGCCAATCACCCTAGAATACTCAAGTTGAGATACAGCTTTGCCAGTATTAGGCATAAGCTTCTCAGTGGTATCCATAGGAGTACTCACTGGAGTACAATCAAAGTAATTAAATTTCTTCAGTACCTTCTCAATATAATGAGACTGAGAAATTGATATACCATTACTTTCATGTTTGATCCTTATACCAAGGATAACATCAGCCTCCCCCATGTCTTTCATGGAGAACCTTGATGACAAAAATTCCTTTGTCAGGTCAACTTGATTTTGGTCAGTGCCAAAGATCAACATGTCATCAACATATAGGCAAATGATGACTCCTTTACCAGATTCATCAAATTTGCTATATACACATTTGTCAGCCTGGTTAAGAACATAACCATTAGACAAAACCACTTCATCAAACTTTTGATGCCATTGCTTAGGTGCCTGTTTCAGTCCATATAAAGACTTAATCAGTTTGCACACCTTGTTTTCATTTCCAGGCAAGATGAAGCCCTGAGGTTGGTTCATATAAACCTCCTCATCTAATTCACCATTCAAGAAAGCTGTCTTCACATCCATCTGATGAATAATCAGATTGTGAATTGATGCCAAAGCAATTAGCAGCCTGATGGTACTGATACGTGCCACAGGGGCATAAGTATCAAAGTAGTCTATCCCTGACTTTTGTTTAAAGCCCTGAATGACTAGCCTAGCCTTGAACTTTTCAATAGTTCCATCCACCTTCATTTTCCTTTTGAAAATCCATTTGCAACTAAGAGGTTTGCAACCTGGAGGTAGATCAACCAACACCCAAGTGTTGTTGCCCATGATGGAGTCAATCTCATCATTTATTGCCTCTTTCCAGAAAGCAACATCCTGGGACTTCATTGCTTCTTCAAATGTTTTGGGATCATCCTCAACAATGAAGCAATAGGAATATTGGTCAGAGACCTCATTCCTTGTACCTTCAATTAAGTATAATTGAAACTCAGGTCCAAATGACTTTGGAGTCCTGACCCTTTTGCTCTTCCTGACCTCAGGTTCAGGTTGTTGAACCACAACCTCATCAGGGGCCTGAGATGATAATTCATCAGGGACCTTTGATACACCAATGTCATCAGTTCCATTTGGAATCCTGTGAATTGGTCTAGGGACTGATGAGAATCTATTTTCATCAAATAGTGCATCCCTTGATTCAATTATTGAGTTAATTGAAATATATTCATTAGGTTCAATAACATAGAACCTGTATGCCTTGGAATGCTCAGCATATCCAACAAAGATGCATTCAATGCCTCTTTCACCTAGAGTTTTTAACTTTGGATCAGGGAGTCTTACAACTGCCCTACAACCCCAAACCCTGAGATAATTCAGGTTGGGTTTCTTCTTAGTCCAGAGTTCATAAGGGGTAAGCTTGTTCCTTTTATTTGGAACCCTATTTAATAAATAGCAAGCTGTTAACATAGCTTCACCCCAGAACCCTTGACTTAGTCCTGAATAGGACAACATGAAATTAACCATCTCCTTCAGTACCCTGTTTTTCCTTTCAGAGATACCATTTTGTTGAGGAGTATAAGGAGCAGTCGTTTCATGGATTATACCAACAGACTGAAAATACACAGTATCCATGTACTCACCTCCCCTATCAGTCCTGAACCTTTTGATCGGTGACCCAAGTTGCAACTCAACTTCAGTTTTAAATACTTTGAATTTATCTAATGCTTCATCCTTGGTATGTAATAGATAGACATAACAAAACCTAGAAGCATCATCAATAAATGTCACAAAGTACTTCTTGTTCCCCAAAGAGGGAATGGCATGCAAATCACACAGGTCACAGTGTATAAGCTCCAAGAGCTCAGTCTCACGTTTTACACCCTGAAAGGGTTTCTTAGTTATTTTGGTCAACATGCAAGTCTTACACTTTTCAGTGTCCATGTCAAAAGCTGGGATTAACCCATCCTTAGACATATCTTGCATCCTTTTATAGTGTGCATGGCTAAGTCTAGCATGCCACAGGGTGGAGTCGTTCAGTTTAGAGGTTGACAAAAAGGCCGAATTAACAATGTCAGTTACAACATTAAGCCTGAACATTTGATTACACAAATAGCCAAAACCAATAAACACACCATGTTTGGACAATATAAATTTATCAGATTCAATAACTTGTTTATATCCATGATTATTCAAAACACTACTTGAAACCAAGTTTTTCCTTATATCAGGAACATGAATTACATTAAACAAAGTTACAATCTTTCCAGAACTAAAACTAAGATCTACACAACCACGACCATGCACCAAGGCTGTTAACTCATTTCCCATGTGAAGAATAGAACCATCATTCAGTGACTCGTAAGTCTTGAACCATCTTCTATCTTTGCACACATGAACAGTTGCACCAGAGTCAACCCACCACGCAACATCATCATCCTGCACATAGTTAGATTCAGATACATATGTAACATAATAAACCTGAAGAGATTCATTAAACATATTCTGACCTTTCAGTGAGTTGGAAGGACCTCCACTCCCTGAACCACTAGTGCCTGAACCATTGGATCTACCTCCAATCTTAACACCTTTGCAATCCCTTTTAATGTGACCAGATTTGCCACATTTCCAACAAGTAGGTGTTGCCTTCTTGTTAGGATCAGCCCTTGTGTTATCCTGATGTTTACGTTTGCCTTTGTTGTCATTGTACCTGGTGGAATTGTTATGTTCCACCATATTGACAACAGATGCACCAGTAGCATTGTTACTCTTTGGCTTGTCATTATCCTGCGCCCTGAGGGATTCCTCAATACGCAGATGACTACCCAACTGAACCAGTGTCAGTTCTTCCTTCTTATGTTTCAAGGTATGCTTGAAATCTTTCCAAGAAGGAGGGAGTTTGTCAATGATACAAGAGACTGAAATAGCCTCATCCATGTTCATTTTGTGTTGTGTAAACCTTCCAAGTATTCCAAGAAGTTCATTGTATTGTTCCATGACTGGTCTTGAATCAGTCATTTTATAATTTGTGAAATTACTTACAAGAAACTTCTTACTTGAAGCATCCTCAGCCATATATTTGGCATCCAAGGAATCCCACAGTTCTTTAGAAGATTCAACATTCTGATAAATGTCAAAGAGAGAATCAGACATACCATTGAGAATTAAACCTCTGCATACATAATCATCATTCTCCCATTTGCTTCTTTTCCTTATCTGTTCCACAGTAGCATCATCCCCATGATCCTCAGGAATAGCAGTGCTAAGAACATACACCACATTCATGCTAGACAGCAAGAAGTGCATCTTCTTTTGCCATCTTCTAAAGTCAACACCTTCAAACTTATCCAATTTGGAAAAGTTAGCAGCCATATGCCTCATAGCAGCAGCCATTAATTATCACAAAATAGTTTACTTTGATTGTTGGGGGTTAAGAGCCCAGAACAGGGTGAAGATAATCAATAGCCTAACTACGTACCAATTAAGGTTACCGGATATCACTTGGAATCGTGTTATCACTTTCCAAAGTAAACTATTCGACCCTAATGCCTGGGTATCACGAATATCTACTTGGGATAAGACCAAATGTTGTTAGTGATTTAGGCACAAATCAATAACCCTTCGTGTATAAGTGTTGTATGTTTTCTGTGTATCTCTCATGCATCAATTGAATTACCTATTTATAGGTAATATTACTCAACCCTAGTCAATGGAATTAAGAGTGATTAACGGCCCATTAATCCCACTTAATTTGCCTCCATAATTATAGGTATTAGTGGTTACACGACCAATTAAACGTGGTCATTAATACAGTTATGACTGCCTATTGAATAGGTCAAAGCAGTTACAACCAAGTTTGAATTCAGTCCAGTGAGTTCGTTATACTCACTGATGAGCTAGTCCTTGAGGACATCAACTCCCTGATGAGATCCTTCAGCCTGAGCTGAACTCATCAACCTGATGAATACCATTCAGTCCAGAGTATCACTCCCTGAAAGAGTGAACTCACTGAACTTCATCATACGCTCAAAACACTTAACCACTATCTGAGTCAGGGTGTTCAGGGACCTGATGGGTGTACACTCCGTACCTCCTGACCCATTGCCAAGTTTGAACTGAACCCTCAAGTGCACTAAATTTTCCAACAGTCATACCCATGTTTTGATCAATTATTAAACTCTGAGACGACTATTTATTGGGCAACACATATGGTTTGACTTGGTATTGGGCTAACGACTACTCCACTAGGGTACCCATGTGGCCCTCCATTACTTATTTCTTCTTATAATAAAGTGGAGCCAGAATTTTTTGAAAGTAAACGTTATAGTGAAAAATTATCGCTCAAGATCTATGGTTTTTTTCAAACCATGATTCAACCTAACAATTAAGAATGAATTAAATCTAGTAAACATAGTTTTGACAGGTAAAATCATTTTATTATTGTATTTGAATGTTCAAGTGGTTTGTTTTTAAACTTTAATCAACATATCTATATGATTAGAGAGGGGCTGATTGCAAAAGTTATTAAGAAACTAGTTATTGGATCAATTAACTAATAAAAAGGTGGGCTGACTAGGGGTGACTCAACACCCATTAATCACACTAATAGCTATGCTCATGAATAAATTGATTAATGTTTATAATTTTTTACATACAGTTTATGCATTCATTAGTCCTATAAAGTAAGAGAGTTCACACTTGCACATATCAATTAGTTACACACATTTTCTTCATGCTTCTTTTGCGTGGGGAAATTGGTGTGACAAATTAATCGCAACACCTTTAAGTATGAATAAAGTTTATTTGTACACACTAATAAGTGCGATATAGAATTATAATTGTGATTAATTTTTTTTTTCTTTTTTTTTTTAATACTCCGAGCTTATAATCTAACAAACTTGTGCACCATGAAAACTAAGAAGTTACTCAAATTTTTTGCAGCCTTCCAAAAACGTGTAGCATGGAAAATTGTGTATAACTGACATTTTTCACGATGAACATATTTAGAGTTTCAAGTCTTTTATTCGACATGTGGACATCCATTCACTATTAAGGCTCAAATAAAAATAAAATGAGAAACGACTTAAGTTATGTCCATGAAGTTTGTCTAGCTTAATAACATATATAAGACCCAGACACTAATTCCTAGCCTTCAGCCATTCATCCTAAACTATTGTTTGGATTAAGGTTATCAAAATTATGATTGAAAGTTTTTTTTAGAACGACAATTTTAACTATCTCACAATATTTATACCACAAATCTATCTCACATGTCCTAAGCAGGACTTGAACCCATAACTATTTGGTTGGGGAGCTTCTCACACAACATATGGTAGCATTGGGACACTCACTCTTAACCTCTTTTTCGTCAAATAGATTAAATATTATACAGTCACATCTATATCTTATGGAAAATTACATTCTTTCACGTTGTAGGTTTACATTCACCTGGTCCAGTTCGTAGCAAACTTATCTTGTAGTTTTACATTCACCTGGTCCAGTTTGAAACTTCAAGTTCAATTCTTTTTTCTCATTTATTATTATTATTTTTTTCAGATATAAATAAATCTTATATTAGAATCTTTTATATAATAAAATAAAACCCCAAGTGGGGACTTTTCCATTTCAAAAAAACTAAACCATACCTTATTTAGTAAGTTTTTTTTTAAAAAATAAATTAGAAAAAATCTTAATAAATAATTATCACTAATTATTTCCTTATTTGTCAAAAAAATTAAGAAAAAACGTTTTTGTATTGAATAGGCAAATATAATCAAAAAAACACATGGGGCTCAATGCTATTTTTAAAAAATGGAAGTCCAATAATGTAAGTTTTGTAAATAACACTCCCTCTTCTCACCACACATTCATTCTTCCCCTATCCTATCTTCAAACACCTTCAAACCTTCAAAAAAATAGCAGGTTGTTTACTCGAACCGAATCTCAAATCTTCGTACATCCTTCAAACGTTAACAAAATAGCATCATGTTGTTTAATCGAACCCAGAATATGATTAAATTCACGGAAAAAATACAGGTTTGAATATATTCTTCTTTTAATATTGTTAATTGGTAATTGTAACTGATGGTTCACATCTTTTGGAATAACATAATATACTTGAAAACAATATTAAAAGATACTTAAAATTGTTAATTGTTCCTTACGAATATTTGAGGGAGAGAGCTCTATATGGCTATATAATTTGTAAACTTATTATTTGTGATTACATAGGAAGTTTTTTCAGTTAGTTAGGAAAGAAAGGCTTATTAGATTATAGTTGTATCAAAACACAATATATCATATAATGTTTTGATTAGTTTATTGCTGCAAAAGTGTTATATGTGGTGAAACATCTCTAAGTAAGCTGCAAGATTGCTTAAGAAGCTATACCTTAAGAGCTTCACAAAAGTAACTTAGTAAGCTTATAAGCATAAGCCGTTTGGCTACCCAAAAACACGACTGTGCTTAACAGATTTAACAAAAGGCAATAACCCAATATGCGTAATTTAGACACTTAACCAAACACCCTTTAGTTACATGTATTATGAAACCTGTTTGGCCAAAGGCAAGGATCCATTAGACCCAGAAACTGGAAATCTGGTGGTGGAATAACCAGGGAGTTTGTTTCTCTTGGGACATTTACGAACACCGTAGTTTCCTTGATTTATACTCAGTTGTTACTATGTTGTTTACTTTTCGTATACTCAAATTCGGGACCTTAATAATCCGTGTGCTTCCATAGGTGGGGACACTTAGGTACAAGGCACCAGAAGTTTTTATTGGATCCTGGCACTATACTACTGCTGTTGATGTTTCGTTGGATGATTGTATATTTGATGAGATGGTGAACCAACAACTCTTTCCTCGAGACTTTAATATTGATCAACTGTTCATGATTTTTAGGTGATATTGCCACCCCCTTTCAATAGACAACACGTCCAGATGAACCAATAAACAATAAAAAAAGTGAGATTAAAATCCAATTATGCAGTCGTCATCATCGAGGTCGTTGATACAACGTGTGGGCCCAATTATATCAGCCAGGATTCGTTACAACTCAAGGATGCTTAGCTCCACGTCATCATCTGCATATGTTGTTAAAGAGACCACACCATCTTCTTCTTTTACACAAGATGAGGAATATGTTTAGTTGTTTGATAATTGCGTTAAGGTAATTATATGTTATCATACTTTGTTTCTTTTTTAAAGTAAATAGTTTAGTTTTGATGCTATGTTTGATTTGGTAATTGTCGAAAATTAAAGGAACTAGGATCAGGTTTGAAGTTGAATATATTTGTGTTTGGCGTAGCAAGTTTGTTAAATATGTCGACATGTACATGTTGTTTAGCAACCCTATATGTTTAAATGACTGAAATGACCACTAAGGTGGCTTAGTGGTCAGGCACTCCTGATGTCCTCACAAGCTCCGACTCAAACGTCAGTAGGTACATCTTGGGGGCGGCTAGGGAAGGGTTCACGGGGATACCCCGGTTAGGATGCATACATCTAAGTTTAAGACTCGGGTAACTTGAACATGGAAAACTGTTTTATTTATGACAGTTGCATCTTTTTAATAGCTTCGGTTTGTTGAAAACTTTTTTACATATTGTTGGACTAAAGTGTAATTTCTTTTTAAAAAAAAAACCCAGACTTCTTAATGCAAAAGCAATTAAAATTGTATTACAATTGTAATTCTAATCTAATAGGGACTTCATCAAGCATTATATAAACTCAATTGATTGTCCAATTTTTTTAATCTATCAGAATTTTTGATCAAAGTAATCAACAGATCTTTCAACTAAAATCAACAAATCACCAGGTTTGTATCCCCATCTTTGGTAAAACATATAAAAGATTTATATCTATTTATGCTATTATTCATCACAATTTCTTTTTAATATTTGTTAAAACATATTTAAATTTATTCTTAATCTTTTTTATCTGCTGTTTATCAATGCTGTTTATCAATAAAAACATCTGATGTAATTTTGTTTGTAGGAATCCCAATGAAAATCACACCTCTTCAAGAAATTACTCCAGACAAAGGTAAAGCGAATATAAAAGTTAAGATTCTGTCACTTTGGAATCAATATTATAACAACAACCCATCAAAAGTAGCAGGCATTGATATGATACTAATGGATGAGCTGGTAATTTTATTTTATTTGGCAGTATGTAACTATTTATTTACTTAATATTATATATTTATAGGTTTATAATAATATCTGCTATATTTTAAATTATAGGGCACCAAGATTCATGCTACAATTTACAGTTCTTTAGTCTGTGATTTTGATACTCTTTTAAAAGAGAGTAATTATCACATAATATCGAACTTTAATGTTAAAAGGAATGTTGATTCTACCAAATTAACAAAACATGAGTTCAAAATTCACTTCTATAAAAAAACAAATGTGCGTAATTGTTCTGAATTCATTTGCAATGATGATGTCCTGGAATTTATATCGTTTAAAGACTTCTTGAATGCAAGGATAGACCAAAGTTATTCGTTTGGTAAGTTATTTGGTTAAAAGTACATGTAAACATATACAAATAGTCAATATTTAATATGCTAATATTGTGTTTTGTGTTATAATTCAGATGTTATTGGACGTTTGATTCAGAATAAAGACATCACTGTTTTGAATCCAAATAATGCACCTAAACACATACTTGAATTTCAACTCCAAGATGTAACGTAAGTATCTATTAGTATTATTAATATAGATTAATCTAATCTATTAACCGTATGCATATATTTTTTATCTATACAGTGGAACAACGATTCCATGTATCTTATGGAACGACCTTGCTAAAAAACTCCATCAATATATCAAGAATCATGGAAGCTCAAAAGAACCAATCATTGTTCTTATCATCATGGCACGACAAAGTATATGGAATCGTAAGTATCGTTTTTTGTAAAATTCTATAATCTTTGTTATATCACAAAGTGTTTAAAAATTGAATATACTATTTTATATACAGGTGTAACCCAAGTTTCTAATTGTTTCGCTGGGTCCAAGTTGCTTATTAACGAAGATAATCCGCATATAAAAGCTTTCAGAGACATGTAAGAATATAAGAAAACAAAATTTTCTATATATTTTGTATTTTTGTTGTTAATAATATTTATACTAAACTATTCTCCTTAATAGGTTTGATTCTACAAATCTTTCATCAACTGAAAAGTCTAAAGTTGAGTTATCGCCAAACACTGTCGTTAGAAATCCAGAAGATTACTATTCACAATTCCCGTTAAAGACAATTGATGAACTATATGATTTATCTGAGGTAGATTTATCTGTCTTAAACTTTATACACCACAAATTTGTACAATTTTTGCTAATCTATAACTGATTTTTGGACAGCCAACCGGTTGTGTTGTGATTGGAAAAGTATTGAAAATTGTGAACGATCAAGGTTGGTATTACATGCTTTGTAGCAATTGTAATAGCGTTGTGAAACCATCAGAAAGTGAACAAAGTGAGAGAAGCTACAACTGTGAGAATTGTAAAAAGAAGGCTGATCTTTATCCAAGGTATGAATAATAATATATTTTGTGCATGCACGGGAATTATGTGTATTACTTTTTTGTTTAGAAACTGTACATAATTTAAATGTATTAATTTTTCAGAATTAAAATTCATATTCGTGTGCAAGATGAAACTGGTTCAGCTACGTTTTGTTTGTTTCAACAAGACGTTGCAAAATTAATAGGCAAATCCGTGGGGTATCTCATATCGAAGATTGATAAGGTAATGATGTATATACTTTTTCTTTTACATTAGTTAATCCTTTATTTTGCTAATCTTTTATATCTTATAAGATAAAAGAAAAGTGTTATCCATGTCCTTTATTTTTTAATCCATTACATTTATTTTATTGACAGGATGAAGAAAATTCATCATACCCACCTGATTTGGAAAGTATAGTAAGCAGAAAGTTCGTGTTTAAATTGCAAGTTTCAGCATACAATGTGAACAACAACTATCATATATTTACAGTTAACAAGTTAACTAATGATGAAGTTGTTATGAAATTAATAGTTTCAAAACAAATAGGAGAAGAGGTATTTTATGATCATATCTCCTTATATTGGATTGAACATGACAATTTAATAACAATATATATATATTCTGAATGTTTGTTATTGATTCTAAGGAAAAGGAAACGGCAGAAGGAGGGACTAAAAGAAAGAACATTGAATCTGATAATTCTTCCATTGAAAAGAAACCCAAAATTGAGCATCAAGACACCAAACAAACAGAAGAGGCAGTATTTCAAACATCAGCAGCAGGAGGAACTGAAGAAGAGAATGTTGAAAATAATGAAACATCACCAACAAAAAACAGGTTTGAACATGTTCTTCTTTTAAGTGTCTTTTAATATTGTTTTGAAGTATATTATATTCTTCAAGACCAAAGAAATCTGATGATTGAACATTACAGAAAAGAAAAACATGGAATGCAAGCTTGGACAAGAAATTCATAGATATAGTTGTCAAACTTGGAGGATCTCAAGGTTTGCAAATAAAAACACATTAAAAAAATCTTTACTTTTAAGTATTAACTAACTTTATGGATTTTTGTTGTTTAAAAAATTTTGCAGCTGCAATTCCAAAGAAAATTATAGAACATATGAAAGATGATGATACAACGATTTGGGAAATACAAAAACATCTCCAGGTATGTTTTTAACAGTTTATAGTGTAATGTTTATATAATAACATGATAAATTCCTTAAAGAGAATCTATTATTAAACATGTTTAACTTGATATTTAAGACATTTAGACGTAAAACAAAGACTGTAGACAGTTTTGTGAAGACAAAGCAACAGCCATCTTTTGTTGATACTGAAAATTGGACACAACAAATGATATATTACTTCAAAGAAAGATGGGAGCATGAAGAAAAACACAAAGAATCAACAACGCATGACATCGCAGTAGAAAAAATAAAAGAAACGGACATCCAAAAAAACACTATCATAAACAAACAAGTGCCAAAAAAAAGGAAAAACACAAACAATGATATTGGAAACAAATATGAAGGAAGCAAAAAACAGGTATGTTAGAATTCTTTCTTATCAACTATCATACTTTTATGAAACTATAAATCATTACTTACATCGAAAAAAACAATTCAGAAATATACAACATGGACTTGGGAGATGTGCGAAAAGTTCATAGATATCGTGGTTAAACTTGGTGGATGTCAAGGTTAGTTAACGATATTAATTACTGATAGATCTTGATTTATTTGTCCAATCATATATGTGTAGCTTTTCTTATGGACATGCTTTACAGATGCAACTCCAAGCAAAATCCTAGAGTACATGAAAGATGATAATGTTACAATATCTGATGTACAGAATCATTTTAAGGTATGTCTTTAAAATCTCAAAATTATGAGAGAAACACACAAGCCCGTTAAATATATAACATTTTTTATATGTTAATTGCAGAAATTTAAAGGAAAATCAAAGATGGTCGACCAGTATGTAATAAAAAACCAACAACTGACAATTTCAGAAACTAAAAAATGGTCAAAAGAGTTGCTATATTACTTCCAGGTAAGTTGCGAAAACATACAAGGAAAAAAAGACCAAACACCTGCTGAATTCAAAGGGATTTCAAAAGGTACTTAATTGTTTTCATATAATTGTAATTATACCTTTCATATATAGTGTAGATCAAATAAATAACGCCTATATCCTAAACAGAATACATAGATATTGGTGACCCAATTCAAACATGCAAAAGTTGCAAAGCCAAGCTATGGAGAGGCGAAACAAAAACAAAAGGCATAAAAGAAGAAGATGCGTTCACAATGTGCTGCAAGAAGGGAGAAGTTCAGATACCCAAGATGGCGAACCCTCCTAAGGAATTGCTAGAACTCTATACAGGAAACGATCAGATTAGCAAACGGTTTTTTCATGACATTCGGAAATTCAACATGATGTATAGTTTCACATCGATGGGCGGAAAGGTAGACAAGAAAGTGAATAATGGACATGGCCCGTGGATTTACAGAATGCACGGTCAAAATTACCATTTAATGGGTAGCCTCGGCCCGAAAGAGAACGATATTCCAAAATTTTCACAGTTGTATATATTTGATAGGCAAAACGAAATAGAAAACAGATTCAAAGCGTTAAGGTGAGCAACACATCCATTTTTAATACGGTATTATTATACTCTCAACAGAATATAACATTTTTTTTTTTGACCAGCTCCTCAAGCGACAAACCAAAAAAAAAAATTGAAAAGCAGGACCTTCTTATAGCACAAAAAATCAAAAAAATCCTAGACCAAAACAACCCTTTGGTCCAAAAGTTCAGAATGGTCGGAGATAGGATTGAAGGTAACAACTGCTCTAATATTAAGCTAAGATTAATCGAGAAACGCGAAAGAAACGGAAGAGAGTACAACCTTCCAACAGCCGACGAGGTAGCGGCAATTATAATTGGAGATTTAGACGATTCCGGAAATAAACGAGATATCATTGTTGAAGGCATGACGGGTGAAAAGAAACGTATAAATGAACTACACCCCCAATATCTTTCGTTACAATATCCTCTGCTATTTCCATACGCCGAAGACGGGTATCGAGATAAGATATTCCTCAAAGGAAAGGTGATAGAAACGGAAAACGGGAGATGGAGGCTATCAATGAGGGAATGGTTTGCGTACAGAATGCAACAAAGGGATGACGAAATATCATTGATACTGATGTCTGGCAGGCTCTATCAGCAATTCGTCGTGGATGCGTACACGATGGTAGAGAATGAAAGACTGAATTTCCATCGGAAGAACCAAAAAAAGCTACGGATAGCGCCTATTGCTAACCTTAACCAGTCTTTAGCCGCTGGGAACTCGGATGCTTCAAAGACAGGTAATCGTATAGTTCTTCCTTCTACGTACACAGGCGGAACGAGATATAAAATGCAAAATTACCTAGACGCGATGGCTCTATGCAAAGCATTCGGATATCCGGATCTCTTCATCACCTTTACGTGCAACCCAAAATGGCCAGAAGTAAACAGATTCATGCAAAAGCATAATGCGAGTGCGGAAGACAGGCCATGTGTGTTATCAAGAGTATTCAAACAAAAACTTGATAAGCTTATAAAATGTTTGCGGGAAAAGCATATACTTGGAGTGGTTAGTGCAGGTAACCAAAGTTTAAATATCTGAAATATTAACATTTTAATTTGATACATGCAATTTTGAATTTACATCTCAAACTAATTACAACTCTGAAACCGCAGTCGTGTACACGGTCGAATTCCAGAAGAGAGGCCTCCCACACGCACATATATGTGTGTTCTTTGATAAAGTATCGAAAATACCGAATCCACAAGACATAGACCAATTGATATCCGCCGAGATACCGGATGAAGAAAAAGATCCAGAATTGTATAAGCTGGTGTCTGAGCAAATGATGCACGGCCCGTGCGGTCCTCATAACATGAGCTCACCTTGCATGAAGAAAAAGGTGTGCTCTAAAAAATTCCCTAAAGATTACACGGAAAAAACTTATATAAATGACGACGGGTATGCTATTTACAAGAGACCAGACAACAAACGAACGGTGGTGAAAAACGGAGTCCACCTGGATAACAGGTAACACAAATCATAAACTAGATTCAATCACACATTAACATAAAGATTAGCTTACAAGGTTTCGTTATTGTTATTCAACAGATATGTTGTTCCGTACAATCCTTTGCTGATGAAGAAATTCCAAGCTCACATTAACGTCGAGTGGTGCAATCAAGAAAAAGCGATAAAGTATTTGTTCAAATACATACACAAAGGGCAAGATAGAGTGACCGTAGCTTTCGAGAAGGAAAAGAACAATGACAACACAACAACACAAGCTTCTGAAAAGGAAATCAACGATTCCGCCAAAAGCAAAACCAAAGACGAAATTAAAGAATATTATGATTGCCGTTATATATCCGCATGTGAAGCAGCGTGGCGGCTATACAGGTTTCCTATACACTACCAGTACCCTCACGTTGAAAGATTATCGTTTCACCTACCTGATCAACAGCCGATTGTGTTTGAAGATGACGACAACGTAGAAGACGTCCTGTTAAAGCCAACAGTTAAACATTCTCAGTTCTTGCAATGGATGGAGCTGAACAAAACAAACACACTGGCACAAACATTAACATACGTGGAGTTCCCGAAAAAATTCGTTTGGAATAAACATACAAGACAATGGACAAGAAGGAAAAAGGGTTCTGCAGTTGGCCGCATAAACTATGTCCCTCGAGCAATAGGAGAAGCATTCTACCTTCGAATATTGCTAAACATAAAAAAAGGACCAAGAAGCTACGAGGAAATCAAAACACACAACAAAAAGGAGTACGCCACATTCAAAGAAACATGTTATGCTATGGGCTTACTCGATGACGACCGAGAGTACATTGAATCAATAAAAGAGACGCACAAATATGCTACCGGAGATTATTGCAGAAACCTGTTTGTTATGCTTATTACAGAAAATGCTTTATCAGATCCGGCCCATGTTTGGGAACAAACGTGCGACGAACTATCTGAGGATATTGAAAACCTAAGAAGAAGAGAGCTCAACATGCCAAGTAAGTATATTCATATTGAAAATTATGTATTTGGTAAACATAAATAATAACCAACTCTTAACAAACAGGTCTCGTGCTTGATCGCGACGAAATATTGAACATAGCATTGGTCAAAATAGACCAGCTGCTGATGTCAAGAGGGAAGAGCCTAAACGACATTCAACACATGCCTGTCCCGGATTACCGCAACAAACAAGATTGGTCAAACCCATTGATACAGGAAGAACTTAGTTTCAAGAAAAAAGATATGGAAGAATTACACGCATCTCTGTACTCAAAGATGACCGATGAACAAAGAGGGGTCTATATCACTATCATGGAAGCAATAAACTCAGGCCAAGGCGGCGTTTTTTTCCTATACGGTTATGGAGGAACAGGCAAAACCTTTGTGTGGAAGACATTGTCTTCGGCCATTAGATCCAAAGGAGAAATAGTACTGAACGTGGCATCCAGCGGAATTGCGGCCCTTTTACTTCCGAGAGGAAGAACGGCGCATTCAAGATTCAGAATACCAATCAATCTTACCGAACAATACTTCTGCAATATCACGCCCGACAGCCCTCTAGCAGATTTGCTGAGACGCACAAAGCTGATAATCTGGGATGAAGCTCCGATGACGCATAAACATGCATACGAGGCTCTAGATCGAACGTTACGAGATGTTATGACAACCTCTTCAGACAAACCTTTCGGAGGGAAAACAATTGTATTCGGTGGAGATTTTCGCCAAGTCTTGCCTGTTATCCAAAAAGGAACAAGGGAAGAGATCGTCGATGCCTCACTCAACCATTCATATATCTGGGAACATTGCAGGGTTTTGAGATTGACTACCAACATGCGTTTGAAGTCAGCTAATAACGAGCAAGATAAAAAAGAGATCAAAGAATTCGCCGACTGGATGTTAAAAATAGGAGAAGGAGAATTAGGGCCAGAGAACGATGGCGAAGCGGAGATTGAATTCCCAGACGACGTGTTAATAAAAACCGACGGAGACACTCTCGAAGCTATGATAGAAGCAATATACCCGACAATCCACGAAGATATTGCAAAAGACGGATACTTTGAAAATAAAGCGATACTGGTCCCCACAAACGAGGAGGTTGATGTGATAAACGAGCACATGCTGTCGAAAATAGCTGGAGATGAAAAAGTATATCTAAGCTCAGACACGGTTTGTGAAACAGAAATAACCGGTTCAATGAATGAATCAATATACGCTCCTGAGCTTTTAAACGCTTTCAAAATATCCGGGCTACCAAACCACTGCATAAAGCTGAAAAAAGGTGTCCCGGTAATGCTTTTAAGAAACATCGATCAGCAGAACGGATTATGTAACGGGACTAGACTACGCGTCACAAGTTTAGAGGACCATGTTATTGAAGCAAAAATAATCTCAGGCACACATATTGGGAAGTATACTTATATACCAAGATTGCAACTGATGCCGTCTGATAAACGAGTACCGTTCAAATTCAATAGAAGGCAATTCCCGCTCATGGTATGCTTTGCGATGACGATAAACAAAAGCCAAGGACAGTCTTTAGAGGAGGTAGGCTTATACCTACGCAAGCCCGTGTTTACACATGGCCAGTTATATGTAGCAATATCAAGAGTAACCACCAAAAATGGATTGAAGGTACTAATTTGCGATGAAGAAGGAAGACCAACAAACATGACGACTAACGTGGTTTACAAGGAAGTTTTACAAAGAGTTTACATCAACTAACTGTTAGAAAGGGGTGTTTGGCATTGTCATTTTAAAGTTATTTTATTACTGTTTTTATGACATATTTTAAGACGTGGTTTTAAGTCTGAACACGAGGTACTTTTAATATAATTGTTGATCTGATAATTTCTACTTATGCTGCACACAAGGTGCTGATAGCGGATGCGGTTATTTAAATTAGTATGCATATGTTTGTGTTGTGTTATGCTATTATTGTTAAAGGGTCATTAGTTTTTTATCAGATAATTATGCTGAGTTATGAAACAGGTCCACACAGGTTCTTTTTCATTGGGTCAAAATGCTGCAGACCACATGGCAATGTTCTTCACTACATAGTTAATATAGGAGGCCAACACATGCCCTTTTTGCTTGGGTCAAAATGCAGGAACAAAGTTATTCCATGTACTTTTTGCAACACTTTTTAACAGCTAAACTTAAGGAACTTTTGTGAAATTTTTTTTATTAAAAACTTTTACTAAGTTTACAGAATCTTTTAACTATCCTACAGATACAAGCATAGAAGCATAAAGTGACACAATGAGACTAACAGTCTATTAAAGAGTGTGCTCAAGATAAAGCAAAATGAAAACACAAGCTCATATAATCTCAATAACAATAAAACAAGTCCAAATTAACCGGAAAATAATGTGTTATGTTGTATAAGAACTATGGGGCTGTTTGTCATTTCATTTTGAAAGTTTTTGTCATATGGAATACTCAGAATTGGTTTGCAAAACATACATTGGCCCTCATTTTCGACTAACTGTAACATATGGCGTGTATATATTATGGCTTTACCATGAGCGAGTTGCACGCACCACTCAAGGCAAACTGGTTCTTTTTAGCAGGTGCACTGGCTCCTATTATCGTTTGGCTCTTACACAAAGCTTTTCCTAGGCAAAAGTGGATTACACTTGTCACAACACCAGTTCTTTTGGGGGCAACAATATACATGCCCCCTGCCACCACCGTAAACTATAACAGTTGGATCGTTATTGGGTTTTTGTCAGGGTTTGTGGCATATCGGTACCATCATAATTGGTGGGGCCGTCATAACTATGTGTTATCAGGTGCGTTGGATGCAGGGTTGGAATTTATGGGGGTGTTGTTGTATGTTAGTTTAGATATGGAGGGAGTTAGTTTAGATTGGTGGGGAAGTACTCCTGATGGTTGTCCATTAACATCTTGTCCTGCTGCTGCAGGTATTGTAATTGATGGATGCCCGGTTATTTAATTTGTAGATTGTTGTAAAAGAGTTTGTTGTCTACTTAGTTTGTCATCAAATGGATGTCACATGTATTTTATGCATCACTCATCCACGTATTGTATTTTATGCATCACTCATCCATGGATGTCACATGTATTTTAGAATTTGAGAATCTTTTATTGTACAAGTAGCTATATATATATACCAGGTCATATGTAATATAGTCAAAGTGTTTAAAAACCAATTATCTATACTATAAGCACATATATTGTATGAATCGACTAACAATGATAAGGAATTAGATCAGCAATATTGCCACAAACTAGCAATTTGCAGTATACGTCACATTTCAACTGATGTAGAATCATTGTAGCACCCTAAAAGCTAAACCCCTAACAATGGTTGCAATTCTCTCATAATCCTTCTCTGATTTATGTGTTTACTCTCTCGACAATTATGTGATTTCACAGTTCCTTGGTATCAACAGCGTATGCGCATAGTTGGTTATTTATGGCTCTTTGATGAATATAAACCTGTTTGTAAACCCTGTAGGCCTGTAAGATACCTATTTTATGATTAAGTTTGGACAACTAGACTAGCAAACTTAACTTCAACCCAGACAGTTTTTCTCATCCAGACTAATGCAACAGGTACCATGAAGAAGAGATGGTGCAGATGCTTCAAATTGGGCTTGCTTGTGTGACTAGAGTTCCTGATAATAGACCGTCAATGGAGGACATTGTTAAGATGATTGTTGATTTAGGACCTTCAGATTCTTCTGATTATCGACCATCTTCTGAAGATAACAGGTCTAATGTGGTGACTCCTTGATTGTTGTTGTTTCATATGTTCTTCAAAGTGATTTGAAGGAAGAGTTCAAGAAAACATTGCATTGCATTTACATTTGCATCATCTTATTAAGACTACAAACAGCATCAATATGCAAATACTTTGTTACTGTACTCGAATTTTGCTTTTGATTTCTAAATTTGGGGTTGGTTTATAATATACTAACATTAATGATTAGCCAGTTGCAATATTTACTATCCCTAAACTGATCAAAGACAAACAAAACCAAACAGCCCTAAGCAGACCTGGCTGAGCAACAAAATAAGCTACAATAATCAGCTCCGAAAAGCAAAGTGAGCACAGAAAATAGAAATTAGCACTAAAGGCTTCCTAAAGAACCAATAATCAAACAAAAAGCTACATAAGATAAGCAAATAAAGGCTGAACAATAAGGTTGAATGGGACAGATTCTGTGAGCAGGGGAGCAGGAATTAGCTTATCAGTGAAGGGCTTATTATGACTAAAGGGAAAGTTAACTAATAAAAAGATTAATTATGTAGCTCCATTGAGAAAAGACCCAAGGGCGCATGTGGTAAAGTTGTGTGATGTTGGTACTGTGTGAGCATTAGGTACCAGGTTCGAATCTTGGCACTTTTTTTTTTTTATTTTTTTTTATTTTTTTTATTTTAAAAAAAAAACTTAATTTATTTTTGGAATTTTCTTTTAGAACCTTCAACATAAGCAAAAATAAGAAACTTTTTGTGAAAACTTAATTTTTGAAAACTTGATTTAAGCTGAGAAATAAGCAGGAAGAAGCAACAGTTAAACTAAGCAAACAAGAATAAAAATGAAAACTAACAAAGGGACACAAGCTAGATAAAGCTTGTGCCAAATAAGCTTAAAATCACTGCTGATGTGGGGGCTCTTTGGGACAGTTATGAACTGATGGTGCAGGGCACTTCAGGTCCAGGGGTGGTTTTTCCAACTATTTCCCACCAATCAATTATAAACAAAACCTTGAAAAATCAATATTATGCAAAATAATCTAAAAGACTACATGAACTGAAAATCAACAAGGCTAGATGACTTAATTCTACTAAATTGAATAATGCAATATGTAAGTCCTAATTCAATTATAGGTTATGAAAACAGAAAAACTTACGCAAACTCCACCAAACTTGATAAAACTAACTGAATGCAATCTAAAGCTACTACTGCTAACACATGAGAGCTATTTCAATTAAAAATGATGACTAAATAAGCCTTGACCTCAAAAAGTCAAACTGAACCAAACATCCCTTAAACTATAGAAATCACTATAAAATAATGAAAAAAACAACCTTCCATTAATCAAACAAGTAACAAAAGACAATCACAAAATCAATCATAAAACAAAAGCCTAAAAAAACATCAAACCTAAGACACAAAAAAAAAATCTTTAGTAACTTTCAATACTGAAATATATTGCCTTAATCTTCAACTAGAACCATCTGGCGACCAGCCGCATCGACAACTCTGTCATAATGATCATCCTCAAAAACATCCTTAAATGGATGAACTTCAACGCCATTGTGATCAAACACAGTCAACCGGTACTTATAATTACCAAGGTAACAAAGAACCATCTTTTGACCTTCCACTATATTCTCATTAGAAACTAATAACTTCCAAGCCTCACCATGAAACCCGTACACCTTTCCGCTAATAACAAGACCGTCAACATGATAGCTGCCATGGCAAGTAACAACACTAACCGGACAACAAACCCGGCTATTCAGATGCTTGAAAAAATCCTTAGCAAAAATCTGAAACACAAACGTAAAAACAATTAAAAAAGCAGGAAAAACATACAAAAACATAACACTAAAGAATTACAGAAATTTACCTGGACAATCTTGCTATATGAGGACGCGACAGTTACGCACGAGTGAGCACGACCGCGAAAATTATCACCAAGGTCTGTAGTCATTCCTTCCAAATTATAACCCGTAACTCTCAAATACTTATTACATACAGATCTAAAGTGTATAATCCAACCATCAATAACACCTTTTGAAACTTTGTATGAATCCCAACTTTTCCCATAGATTAAACAATAACTAGAATTTAAACCCCTAACAGAAACTTTATAAACAACATCCTTAGTGACGAGAGTAATCTTCTTAACATCACCCCCACTAGCAAAGTACATAAACTCCATAGGAACAACCTACAAGAAATTAACCAAACCATCTCAAAAACACCAAACAAAAAAAAAAAAAAAAAAAAAAAAAAAAAAAAAGAAAAAAGCAAACAAATTAATTATAATACCAAACCCCCAGCATAAGCTTTATCAAACTTATATTCACAAACAAACTCCATGTAAGCCAATAAGAACAGCCGATCAATTTCAATATACAACTTAAAAACCCAGCATAAAACATTGTTTATATAGACAAAGAGTAAAGCAATCATATCCTAATACAATTACAAAACATAATAACAACAATCCTAATCATACACGAATTAATCAATTGAATTTATTAATTCAAATACCTGGGACAAAAAGATGCTTGAACAAATTTAATCATACCACCAAAATATGACCGATAATTCGAACATAAAGAAATCAGCCTTTCTATCAATAGAGAAGCAGAAGTAAGAAGGATTGTTTTGGGTTGTATTATAAAAATATCAGATAAGGATATGTTTGACTCAAACTCAAACACTTATTAATAAAATAACTAAAAAAAACGCTATTTACAACATCACAATATAATTCACATTTATATATACATACTTTGACATCAACAATTTTTAAATACAAGCAACTAAAAAAACAAAGGGAAAATCCAACAACAATGGCCGATCGATCAACCAAATTAGCAAAACCAAAAAAAAAGCAACACCCAAAAAAGTGCCCGGCGACAAAAATCCATAATCTTAAAGAATTAAAGCCAAACACAAAGACAAACTACAGAATAAAAGTTAAAGCAATTCGCGTATGGAAGACTTACTACATGGAAGCACCATCCAAAGCAAACGTAATCAATGCACAGATATGGGGCGAGCCGGTATTAAACTACAATATCAATATGATCTTAATGGACGAAGAGGTATGCCTTTAAACATCTTTACAAGTAAATTTATCGTAACTAATAAATGAATCGGGTCATTAGTGACGATTAAAAAGAGTAACTATTTATTAAACATATTTATTTGCTTTTATGCGCTGCCAATACATTGTGGTTTACTTTATCTCATTAAACCTATTGCACTCTTAATAGAAAACATGTGTAACTTTAATCGACCAGTTCATAAAAGAATGTGTTTGTAACGTTCAACGGCATGATACATCTTAAAAGTTTGATAGACACAACTAAAAGTTTATTTTCCAAAAAAATTATAGGGTTCAAAAATCCACGCGTGTGCAAATTACTATACAATATTCAAACGCGCCTCTGAGAAACCACTAAAAGAAGGAGCTACACTTATTATAAGCGACTTCAACTGTGTGCCCAACCAAGCGTCGATCAGGCTGGCGGAGCACGACGCAAAAATATATTTCAAGAAAGAAACTTGTGTTACAGTTATACACGACTTCGGAACAGAATGCGACGGTCTTGAATTCGTTTCGTTCGAATCAATTATCAGCAACCGAATCAGCAAGGCTAAAGCTTTTGGTAATTTATAATAAAAAGTTTATTTAATATTACAAAAACAACAAAAAACTAACATGAAATTAAATTTGCAGATGTAATTGGCCAGATAGTCTCGAACAAGAGACTCAAACAAGTCATTGTGGACCAGAAACCAACAAGTCTGATTGAATACGAGCTGCAAAATACAAGGTTCGTAATCACAAATTCTGAAATATAGTTACTTCATTTACTAACCGAGACATTTATTTATAACAGCGGCCAGAAGATACGATGTACTTTATGGGAAGATGATGCCGATGCTTTACAAGAATACATCGACAAAAAAATCGCAAGAAGCGACCCTATCGTCATGATTCTCCAGCTAGCAAAAATTAACACATGGGAAAGTAAAACTTCTTAATTTCATATACTTTTTACACCAAAAACAAAATTTTAATGCACTAATATAAACACCTAAACTTAACATAAATGCAGACAAACAACAAGTATCGAGCATCAACAAAGCATCAAAGATTTATATCAACAACAACAACAAGCAAATATTGATGTTCAAAGAAAGGTAAGAACATTAAAAATTAAACAAAAAAGCTATGAAACTATGATGACCTATTATTGTTTTATCGCAGATTGCTAGAAAACATATCGAAAGGAACATGCAAACAACCTCAGCTAAACCTAACAGCTACTTTCAATGCAAAAACAAAAGAAAAGGTATTCACAAAGACCGACAAGGTATGTTACACAAAACAACATTCTATTTGTAAAGGTAAATTCAAATCATATAATTAATTATTTCATTCTTCTATCTATTCAGATGACGAACATAAGAGACATGCCAAAAGACAAAAACCATAACAAAAAGGATATCATAATCATCGAAGATTCAGAAGACGAAAAGGTAATTAAAAAGACAACCGTCACATAATTCACACACTTTATTTGTAAATTTAATTTACTCTATAATTTTATAACAAACTACCAAAAAACTATTTCATTACACTCATTGTTTCAACAAAAGCATTTAGATATAACAAAACTATTTACATATAACACACAACAAAATTATTTGATGCATACATTTTGACACAGACTTATGACGACGAGAGCCCCATTTTAAAGAATATCAAAAACGCATCAAACAACGCATTAAAAGTTGGAGCTACAAAAAAAAGAAACGGTTCTAATGTTGTAGATGTTGAAGTTGGTAATGTTGAAGATTTGTGGACAAAGACCAAAAAAGTAAAAACAAGTGCTGATATACCCATAGTATGACGGAAGATGAATGGCTAAATGATTGGGAATCCGAAAATTGCGACATTATAAAATATTATGAAGATGATGATTGTTACTGCCCAGTGTGTCAAGGGACATGTCAATGCATTCCGGAAAAATGTTCTTGCTCAAGACGTTAATTTATAGTTTTCAATGTCAGTTGTTTTATGTTTACTTTATGTATAAACAAAATTGTGTTTAATTTTAACAAATGGATATATTTTAATTATAAACGTTATAATAGCAAAAATATAAATTTCTTTTTTACGTTAGAGAGATTTAATTTGAGAACTTTTTTAAAAAAATATATATATATATATTCAAAAAAAATACTCACCACCGCAAAATTTTAATAATTAAATTTAAAAAAAAAATACGTTTACGGGAACCGTAACTACACAAATTAAAACCCAAAAATTAAGAATAGTAAATTATTAGAAAATTTTATAAAGAACCCCGCGCGTGCGCGGGTATTATAACTAGTAAGCGATAAACTAAAATATACAAAAACACAAAGAAGCACCAAAAACCAGGACAACAACACATTCATACCATATAATAATCAACACCAATAAGAAATATTATTTCGTTCTTACACTTGTAATGATGAAAGAAAAAACCACATATGGTTATTGTGAGTCATAGGATAATTAAATCATGGCAAATTTCATATTGTTCTGCGTGTTTAGACGCTGGTTGTGGAGAACTATTGAATTTCTCTTGTAAAGTCAGCACAGACTCTAGACTGACCAAAACCTCAGCCATGGTAGGGCGTTGCTCTGGATCTCTATGCAAACATGCCTCTGCAGTTCGAACAAACTCCTTTAAACATTGGGGGGCTATCTGATCTCTTATATAAGAATCTAGTATCTGCTCTAGTTTCCCCTTTTTGATAGATTCAATAGCCCAGGTTGCAAAATTACGTGACTCAAAATCAAGACTAGCATCAATAGGTTTCTTCCTACATAGCACCTCAAATAATACCACCCCAAAAGCATACACGTCACTCTTCCTTGTAACCTTTCCTGTGTGGAAATAATCAGGATCTAAATACCCGAAAGTGCCAGCAACCAATGTCTCTACAGAAGTCTGGTTCCTCGGAACTATTTTTGCCATCCCAAGGTCTGCAATTTTGGCGCCCCAGCTTTCATCTAACAAAATATTTGAAGACTTAATATCGCGATGTATTACCCCAAGCTCAACCCTTGTGTGAAGGTAGGGCAACCCACGACCGGCATCTAGGCAGATACTGAGTCGCTGAAGCCAAGAAAGAGGGGTGCCAAGTCTATGTAGATGATCATATAGTGGTCCATTGTGAATATATTCATACACAAGGATCATCTCGTTTTCATGATTACAATAACCAATCAAAGATACAATATTACGGTGCCGAAAAGTAGAAAGCGTCTCAACTTCGGTCCAAAACTGATCAGTTTCATGGAGTGATCTGAACCGTTTAATTGCAGCAACCACAAGACTCGATCCATCAAAAACATTACCTTTGTAAACTGTCGCATAACCTCCTCGGCCAACTATTAATGTTTCGTCAAAGCTTTTTGTTGCTAACTGAATCTCATGAAACTGGAAAGGACGGCATGATTGTGACTTTTTTATGGAGGAGTAGAATGAGGAATCCGAGGGCGAGGGTAAGGAGGTAGATGGTTCAGATACCTATCAATTGCAAATAAATAAATAAATAAATAAAAATTATCAACAAATCAACCCCTATATAAAACGTGTGATTACTACATTTGTCACAAAAATCCTCAATAACACGCAAAAGCTACACGTGTCCCCTCAATCTTTGTTCAAATAAAATTCTCTTCAAAAACCGGTTTAATTTGTTTTCTTAACAAAATTCGAAATCACCCAAGATAAAAATCATTGACACATTTGAAGGAATTTTTTTTCAGAGATTCGAATAAACACACACAAACAGAAATTCGGTTATATCAATCAATAGGAGGTATTTTCCTAATTATCTTATTCTAAGCTAATCTTATTTCTAATTTTTGTTATGATTGAATCCAATTATCGATTTTGACTATCGATCTAATTTTCATGTTAAACCAACCACTTAACTACCAGATCATGCATTTAATACTGCTCTAAGACCAATCATGCAGACTCTTATGTTAACTTTGCATCATGGAAAATTTCGTACCTTTCCACCAAATATTCTATGAAATATTGTTCTGCGTGTTGGTTGCAACGAACTATCGAATTTCTCTTGCAAAGTCAGCACAGACAACAGACTGACCAAAACCTCAGCCATGGTAGGGCGTTGGTCTGGATCTTTACCCAAACATGCCTCTGCAGTTCGAACAAACTCCTTTAAACATCGGGGTGCTATTTGATCTCTAATATCAGAATCTGGTATCTGCTTTAATTTTCCCTTTTTGATAGATTCAAAACTAGTATCCAAAGGTCGCTTCCTACATAGCACCTCAAATAATACTACCCCAAAAGAATACACGTCACTCTTCCTTGTCACCATTTTTGTGCGGAAATAACCAGGATCCACATACCCAATAGTGCCCCAAGCACCACCTGTCATTACAAAAGTCTGGTTCCTCGGAACTATTTTCGCCAACCCAAGGTCTGCAATTTTGGCGGTCCAACTTTCATCTAAAAAAACATTTGCAGTCTTAATATCGCAATGTATTACCCCAACCTCAACCCCTGTGTGAAGGTAGTGCAACCCACGACCGACATCTATGCAGATATTGAGTCGCTGACGCCAAGAAAGAGGGGTATCAAGTGCATGTAGATGATAATATAGTGATCCATCAGGTATATATTCATATACAAGGATGATCTCATCCTGATTACAATAACCAATCAAAGATACAATATTACTGTGCCGAAACGTAGAAATCCTCTCAACTTCGGGCCAAAACTCAGATGCTCCTTGAGAGGCAGAGGAGGAGGAAAACCGCTTAATTGCAGCAACCACAAGTCTCGATCCATCAAAAATCTCACCTTTGTAGACTTTCCCAAAACTTCCTATTCCAACTACTAATGTTTCATCAAAGTTTTTTGTAGCTAACTGAATCTCATGAAATTGGAAACGACGGCATGGTTGTGAACTTTTTATGGAGGAGTAGGATGTGGAATCCGAGGGCGAAGGTAAGGAGAATGAGAAGGGGGTAGATGATTCAGATACCTGTCAATTGCAAACAATAAAAAATAAAAAATCATCAACAAATGGTTTGTAACTAAAAAATGCAATTTTTTCTTTATTGTAAGTAAAACTGCATCTCTAATTTATCCTCTGTGTCCAAAATTGGAATGTGCAAATAATTTTTCCTCGAATAATCATGTAACCAGCGACAAATATATGTAGGTTAATTCTAATTATGACTAATAATTAATTAGAAAGACATTTTAGTTCAATTTTGAGAAACGATCAGCTTACTTGACATTGAAGTGCTGCTTCAAGCCCCCTTACAATCTCCGTAATTAATGGACGTTCATCGCGTTCTAGCTTCAAGCATTGATATGCAACTTTCGAAAACACATCCAAAGAATTCGGATTTATTTCATCCCTTATATTCGTTAAAACAATTTGATTAACCGTATTTTGTTTAAAGGATTGTCGAGTTAATCCTACTAAAGGCTGAAGCTTATCATCGACCATACACAACCTCCCACACAATACTTCACACAACACAACACCAAAAGAGTAAATATCTGACTCTTTTGATAAAAACCCGGTCTCTGCTTATAGTGGGTCACAATACCCATGCGTTCCTACAGGGTGGGATATGAGAAATGTATTTTTTTGATTGGCAGGGCCAAATTTGGAAAGTCCAAAATCTGAGATCTTGGCATTCCAGTTTTCATCTAGTAGTATGTTGGAACTTTTTATATCGCGATGCAACACTCTTTGTTGGCTCCCTTCTGGATTATGTAAGAAAGCTAATCCACAAGCTGCCCCAATGCATATCTTGAGGCGTCGAACCCATGTTAGTTCACTGCTCTTGAGATACCGGTCCAGACTTTTCATAGGTAGATACTCATACATGAGGATCTTCTCGCCACAATCGTCACAATACCCCAAGAGAGAGACAATGTTTTGATGTTTGTAAGCAGAAAGCATCATGATCTCCTTCCAAAACTCGGGACCTCCTTGCCCAAACTCACGATTTAAACACTTTAATGCCACCATGGTGTTGTCGATTTCTCCTCTATAAACTTTCCCAAATCCTCCTCTCCCGATGCAATTCTCATCAGCAAAGTTGTTTGTAGCAGGTATAATAGCTTCTAGCTGTATTTTGAGGTGTTCAAACTGTTTTAAGGAAGGTGCCATTTTGTGATTGTAAGAGTTCAAAAGCGTTGCACTTGAAGAAATTAAAAATGAAGGATATTAATCTTTTGATCTATAATGGTGTAAGATGACTATTGACAAGCAGCCAGTCGAGACTTGAGAGACGACTCATAAAAGATACAGTACTACTTTATTACTAGTACATTTAATAGACCAATGTTGTTGACTCGGCTTAATAATGTAGACTAGATAGAACATATATGGTCATCAATAGACCAAATAATGTAGACTGGATAGAACATATATGATCATCAATAGACCAAACCAATTTTGGATTCTATGTCTATATTTTTCCAAATAATAATAATAATAATAACTAGTTATAATAACTGTGCACGCATAGGGTTTTTAAATTTCGTTTTAATTATGTATTATTATCGATTAAGAAATGAACCACTTAACATGTTTCAAATGGTTTTACTTGATGGACTACAAAATAAAAAATCATATGTATATGTTATAACTTATCTATTATTTTAGGAGAATGCTTTTTGATTAAAAATTATAATTTATTATTCAAGCAATATCATATGATGATACTTGACTTGCATGAGATGTTAGTGATATATCCCGTGCTATAAATTTATGATGTGTTTTGTAATTGTAGTATTTCTTTTACTTATATTTTCGTTAAAATATGTAGCATATTTAGATAGCTTTGAAGATTGATTCTTTTCCTTAATTATGAATAACAATCATATCATTTTTACTAATGTACTTTTTTGTTTGGAAAGTTGTATTTTCATAAGTTTGTGTTATTTACTTCTCATGTTTGATCATAAAATTTCCAAATTAACATAGATGCTTACACTATAGCTTCTAAATATAGAGAAATGAAAAAAGATGTAATGGGTAGAACTCAAATTTAATATACGTTTATGTATAATGTATAAGAATAATTTTTCTCTAAGCTCGAACTATATAAGGAAATTACTATTACTTGTATAAGTAAATTATAAATGCATGAAAAAAATGACAAAGAGTATTTTCGCAAGTCTTTTAGGAATGTTTGAATCATTACCGACCTTTCACTTTAATGCAACTTCACAATTGGCCTGAATCATCAAGGTAAAAGACACCCATATTTTAGACCGTTAGTTGACACCCATAGTGTTATCAATGACAGCAAACACCTGCTAAGTTTCATTAACTCATTCAAAGACAAATTACACTCCGAAAAGAATTTCTACTATAAAATTCCTCATATAGGTACTAAAACACATCTTTGGTACATTAAAATACATTCATGTATTATCTAATCTGCAACTCAACTAACTTATACATTCATACCTTGAGCAGGCGTAGAAAATCCTTCCATGAAAATCATGTGTTGATACTTAATCCTCCTCTAAAAACGCACACAACAAATTGCATTACACTTTAGTGTGTGCGATAAGATAATAAAATTGCAAAAACCACTAACATGTTTCATTATAGTGAGGATAACAACAAAGTTAGTCATAACATCAAATAAGAAAACTTCATATTAGAACTAAAGGGGTGTTTGATTATGCTTATTAAATGTGCTTATTGGCTTATTCAATTACCATAACATAATAAGTGTATGATAAAGCTATAAGCTTTTTTTAGAAGCTTAGTGAAAAACCCCTGAACTCACAACTAATTCTTATATCTTAGTGTGTTTATAGTAAAAACACAAATATTAAGTGTAGAAGTTTTCAATAAAACATAAAAAAGAGTTACTAAAAGTTGGTGTGTATAACAAAAAAGTTAAACCATAAAAAGGTTACTAAATACTATGAGTTAGATAAGACATAAGCCAAAGTTCTATTGAGGTCTCTTTCGGATTCTAATCAGAAGCAAAAAGAGGTTTACACATAAATTATAAGTATAGAATAATGGTTGTATCTCACATCCGTGATTACCAATTCAATAACATTATCGCAGTATAGTAACGTAATAACCTGATTAAAACTATATATTCTTGCTGAATAATTCTCATGTACATACTTTTAATTCGTTTACACCGGCCAACTATTACCCCTTTTTTTTTTTTAATAAAACATCACGTCAATGAATAAAGTTAGGTTATCACATAAGTTTTTTTTTAGGAGGTGATTGTTATCAAATAAGGATTGTGACCCATGCATTTTTTTTTGTTTTTTATATAATTTAAGGAAAACACCTTCTATATTAAACAATAACTATCTAACCCATTTTTTTTTTAATAATTAGCTTTGTATAACGTTTTTAACTGACAGGCATACTGAGGTTGAGGTTGATTTTATTGTTTAACTTTAAGTATTGATATCATGTTGTACAAAATGTGTGAATTTAGTAGCTGTTGGGAATTAAATAATCAGAAGAATCAGCATAAAGGCTCAAGGAAATACATCAAGTATGTTCCTGATAATAAAGCTCAAAATACGTTACTGCTGATAAATACAAGAGTGTTTCTGTTGAAAGAATGTTTCTACTGAAGGTGTTTCTGCTGCTGCTATGACTCATTCAACAACTGTGTAGATAAGTACGACTTATTCTACTGATACGTGTACAAAAAAATATCTTTATTGTAGTCATCAAATTGAACACTTCAAGTGAGTTGTAATCCTAGATACATGTTGTATCTTAATGACTAAACAAGATAAGTAATCATCTAGCTAGAATGAAGATAAGTCATAAGCTAGTGATTAGATAAGATATATAGATTGTAAAAGATCTTTTCCTTGGACTATAAAAGGAAGATCTTAGATATGTCTTAAGTGTGCAGAAAATATATGTGTGTGTAGAGATATACATAGAGAAAAACAATAGAACAAAACACAAGATTCAAGGTCTTTGTAACCCTAGTGATAGTGAAGATCACTCGTATTATCTTGAATAATATTGAATCATTTGGTGAATTACTTTCATTGTTCTTTGTTAAATAAACTCAAGCATCACAGTTCCATTTCCAATAAACATTCTAAGTGTGGTTAAGTAGATTCCGCATACTTAATCATATTCACTCAAAGTATCATATTTACACATTACAAAGGCCCAACACCTCATAGTGTGTGATCAAATCAAGTGATCCTCTCAGTTGGTATCAGCGCTTCCAGGTTGATATCTTTGATTTAGAAGAAGAAGAAGAAGAAATGGACATGGAGTATGTTCAAACAAATGTTGCTGCAAAGTTGCCAGTTCTCAAACAGAATGAGTTTAAATTGTGGAGGTTAAGAATAGAACAGTTTTTCCAAGTGCAGGATTACACTCTTTGGGAAATCATTGAAGAAGGAAACTATTTCAAACCCACAACCACTATATCAACAGTTGAAGGTAGGGAAATAACAGTTCTTAAAACTATCCCTTCAACTGCTGAAGAAAGAATAAATAAGAAGAATGACCTCAAGGCTAGAAGCATGCTGATGATGACCATTCCAAATGATCAACTTATAAACTTCAGCAAATTCAAAGATGCCAATTCATTATTTGAGGCAATTATTGCAAGATATGTAGTGAATGAAGCCACAAAGAAGACCCAGAAAACCCTTCTCAAGCAACAGTTTGAGAATTTCTCATCAACCATGAATGAATCTCTTGACCACATGTTTACAAGGCCACAGAAAATTGTGAGCCAACTTGCTGTTCTTGGGGTTGATATACCTCAATAAGATTTAAACTCAAAATTTCTGAGAAGATTACCAGAAGAGTGGGCTATGCATGTTGTTGTCTGGAAGAATAAACCAGACATAGACACTATGGATCTTATGGATTTGTATAGCAACTTTAAAATTGTAGAACAAGAAGTAAAGAAAACTGGCGTCTCTAGTTCATATACTGGGAACATGGCTTTTATGTCATCTCCTAGTATCTCAAACCCAGTTAAAGTTGAAAAGGTTGATAATGGAATTGGTGCTGCTAGTTCATCAAGCAGTACTTTTGGTATATTGAATGAAAAGGCTTGTTGTGCCTTTTTCACAAGTCAAAATAATGGGTCCATGCTTACTCATGAAGATCTTTTGGAAATCAATGATGATGATTTAGAAGAGATGGACCTAAAATGGCAAATTTCTCTTCTTAGCATGAGGGCTAAGAAATTCTATCAAAGGACGGGGAAGAAACTCACCATCAGCAGCAATGATACTGCTGGTTTTGACAAGTCAAAGATAGAATGCTATAACTGTCATATGTTGGGGCACTTCTCAAGAGAATGTAGAAGGCCAAGGCAGCAAGATAGTAAGAATAGAGGTTTTGGAAGCAAGTCCAAAACAGGGGAATCAACCAATCCAAAGGCTATGGTAGCTATTTGTTGGGAATTCTGTGTAGAAAGAATTCTGCTGCTGTTTCTGCTGAAAGGATCCTGCTAAAGAGTTGGTTTCTTCTGAAGCAGTGTATCTGCTGAAGACATAGTTCAGCTTTATTAGTTTCTGCGGATATAGTATTTCCGTGTTTTATGTAATGTAGTTTGGATATGCATGAGTTTATTTAGGAAGTGATAATGCTTATCTTTTAGAAGTTTTAGAAGATACGTTTCTTGAGAAACGGTTTAGGGTTCCTTGAGTATAAAAGGAACACACGGTTTATGTATTGAACAACTTTTAGAAAATTCTTAATATAATTAAAAGATCCAT
The DNA here is from genome assembly GCA_030686995.1 of Artemisia argyi. Lineage (NCBI taxonomy): Eukaryota > Viridiplantae > Streptophyta > Magnoliopsida > Asterales > Asteraceae > Artemisia > Artemisia argyi. The sequence continues at coordinate 182,329,466 of CM060683.1, forward strand.
AGAGGATCAAGTATTCTTAGTATCAAGCTTGTGTTTTGTTTCCGCTTTATAAATACAAGTTGCAGGGATTATCTATTAGTGTGTTATTGATTACAGTAACATTACTAACGATTCTAGAGTGCTCAATAAGATCTATCAAGGTCTATAGCTCAACAAGTGGTATCAGAGCCTCGAGAGAGTCTCTGCCATACTAAGAATCACAAATCTTACACATTTACAATCCAAACAAATCAACAAACATGCCTGGATCAGATGATGAAGTAGATACAACCCAGACCATTAACACCACTTCTCTTCAACAACTCAATCTCTCAAACAGTAATGCTAAGTTTCCATACTTGAAGAATGCAGAAGATTACCATCTGTGGTCCATGAAGATGCAGAACTGGATCACAAATATTGATTGGAATCTATGGGAGGTTGTTAAGAAAGGGAATAGTCTGAAGAAGCATGTTACAGATGCTGATGGAGTTGTTACTATTGTAGGACCCAAAACTGCTGAAGAGATTCTGGCTGTGCAGAGGGAGAGTAAAGTCAGAACTATTTTGCTCCAAGCTATACCAGATGACCATATGGGTGACTTCCATTTTATGGAGGATGCCAAGGATATTTGGATGGCTATAAAAGCAAGATTTGGTGGGAATGAGGAATCAAGAAGGTTGCAGAAGTCTTTGCTGAAGCAGAAATTCCAAGAATTTCAGATATCTGAAGAAGAGGGAATTCATAAGGGTTATGATAGATTTCATCGAATATTGAGTCAACTTAATCAGTTGAAGGCTAGACCCGACAATGAAGACTGTAATTCTAAGTTTTTGAGATCTCTGCCGCCATCTTGGTTACAAGTTTGTATTGCTCTCAAGACCAAAGGTGGGTTGGACATGATGTCTTTTGATGACCTCTACAATAGGCTTAAATCACTTGAGCCTGATGTTAGAAGTCCCATTCGTCCATCCACTCATTTTGCATTTGTTGGTGCCTCTTCTAAACCTGTGCATCAAGCCTCAAGTTCATATTCATCAGGAGCATCTTCTCAAACTTATAATCAAACTGCTCCTAAATCAAAATCAAGTAATGTGTTGGAGGATCTTATTCATTCATTTGTGGCTGAATATGAACCTCATCAGTTTATTGCTTATGAGGACTTTGAACAGGTAGATCCATTGGAAATGGAGGAGATGCACTTGAAATGGGAGCTTGCAATGATCTCAATGAACATCAGAAGGTTTGAAGCCAAGTCTGGAAGAAAGTTTGGTTTTAATGGCAAAGAAGCTGCAAGGTTTGATAGAAGGAAGGTTAAATGCTACACTTGTGGTCAAGTGGGACATTTTTCAAAGGAATGCAAAGATAGAAAGGCTGGAGATGAAGTTAGATATGGTTCTTATCCATTGGAAGCAGGGAATACCAAGACTGTACCTTCAAAGGCCATGGTGACTCTGGATCACCAAATTGATTGGGGTGATCATGAACCTGCTGGAGAGGAAGCTGCTACTTCTTCACAATTGAATCTGCTGGCATTCACACCTTCAGAAGACAAGAAGGAGCAAGTCTCCTTGATGGGAATCTCTCAGGTAAACAACTGTGTGTTTGGATGTAGTGTAAGATACAATGAGCTTAAACAAGAGTTTGATGAATTGAAACCAAAGTACAATGAGTGCTATATAGAGGTAGAGTCTTATAAACTGGCATTAAAAACATTAGAAAAACAAAAAGTATGGTTTCAAAAGAATCAAGTTAAATATGAAGAAAAAATAAGAGTTCTAGAAAGTGATTTAGAGGTTGCTAAGATAGAATTAAAACGTACTGAAAAAGAGAAGTCTGATTTAGATAAAGAAAAACAAGAGTTACAAGCTAAATTAGATAAAGAGATAACTGGTCGAATGAAATGGCAGGAAGGGGCATCTAATTTAAGTAAATTAATTGATGGTCGTCAATCTGTTAGGACTAGAAAGGCATTAGGATATGAGAAATATATAGATCCTGAAGAGTTAACCTATCCTGATATGTCTAGTGTTTTTGACCCTGAACCAGCCTTAGCTTATCAAACACCTGTTAAATATGTTAAGGAAGGGGGAATGAATGCTGTACCTGGACCTATAAGAGGAGAACACATGCCTATAGACTTGTCCAAACCTTCTGACTTTGATGGATCACATCATTTATATGGAAAAAAGTCTACTGACTTTCAAGACCCTATTGTGAAATCTAATGACTTTGTCTCTTGTTGTAACAGTGACAAGTCTTCTGATGAAGGGTCTACCTCATTTGCTAGCTGTGATTCAAGTGAGAAGTCAGACCTGCCCAAGACCATGCCCAAGACCACTCCCAAGACCACACCAAAGACATCACCCAAGACTCCCCACAAGCCCTCTAGAGTTGCTGCTGATAACAAGACAGTTTCTACTGAAGACTTGTTTTTCAATTCTTTGCATAATAAAACTTTTGGCTTTGTTAAAAACAATTCTGTTTGTCATGGTGATTTGAATACTTTTTCATGTTATGGAAATTCTTTTGGTTTGAATAAATCTTCTAAAAAGAAGAAGTGTTTTGTGTGTGGAAGTAAATATCACTTGATTAAGGATTGTACATATCATGAGCAAAGAATGGGTGCAGGTGTTAGTCAAAGAAAAACTAGGCAAATGTGGAAGAATGTTAATGACATACCATCTTTTGTTCCACATCAGCAGAAACCTAATTCTGCTGAAACTTATTTTTCTTGGAGAAAAACCAGTACTAGACCATATGTCAGACCCACTAGTTCTTTCTTTTATAATAATTATTGGCCTAATCACTTTGACTCAATGTATAATGGTGGTGGGAAATGGAATACTGCTGTGAAGCCCTCAGCAGGTTGTTCTTGGACTAAGAAGGGACCTAATATGCATTACAGGCCCAAGAACAATGGTGGATCTAAAACATCTACATGGCCTGTTACTGATGATCCACAAGGCAAGCTCAAGTCAGCAATGACTTGAGTCTCCAATGTGTACTAATATTGTATATTTTGTTGTTGTTGTAGGCACATCCTTTGAAAAGTACTGAAGTTGGCATCTTTGATAGTGGTTGTTCTAGAAGTATGTCTGGGAACAAGGATAAGATGCATGACTTTGAGCCCATTGAAGGAGGTGGCACTGTAACCTTTGGTGGTGGAGATGGCAAAATAACAGGGAAAGGAACCATAAAGACTCCCTTGTTAGACTTTGAAAATGTTTACTATGTGGAGGGACTGGGGAATTTTAATCTTATCTCAGTATCACAAATTTGTGACTCTAAGCATAAGGTTTTCTTCTCTGAAGATGAGTGTCTTGTACTTTCCAAGGACTTCAAACTCCCAGAAGACACAACTATATTGCTGCGAGTTCCTAGAACCTTCAACTTATACACATTCAATCTGAATGATGTTCAGCCTGAAGGTGATCTAACATGTTTGGTTGCCAAAGCTTCCCTGGATGAATCTAATAAATGGCATAGAAGAATGGCACATGTGAATTACAAGACCATCAACAAGTTATCAAAACTTGGTCTTGTTCAGGGCCTTCCTTCTAAACTCTTCACCAATGAACACAACTGTATTGCTTGCAACACAGAGCCTCCTACAAAACAGTCCAAGCAGTGAGCTCCATTTCAGAACCTCTTCAGTTGCTGCACATGGATCTTTTTGGTCCAACCCCCATTAGAAGTATTGATCACAAGTACTTCTGCCTGGTTATTACAGATGATTATAGCAGGTTTTGCTGGGTGTTCTTTCTCAAAACTAAGGATGAAACAACTCCAATTCTGAAAGAATTCATTATCTTAGTTGAGAACCAGCTGAATAAAAAGGTTAAGGGAATTAGGTGTGACAATGGTACAGAATTCAAAAATGTTGTATTTATAGAATTCTGTAAGTCTAAAGGGATTAGAAGGGACTATAGTACTCCAAGAACTCCACAACAAAATGGGGTTGCGGAAAGGAAAAATAGAACCCTCATTGAGGCAGCAAGATCAATGCTTGCAGACTCCAAACTACCCACCATGTTTTGGACTGAAGCAGTAGGTACTGCATGTCATGTCTTGAACAGGGTATCCATCACTAGACTTCATGTCAAGACACCTTATGAACTTCTCACTGGGAAAGTTCCACACATCCGTTACCTTAAGCCTTTTGGATGCAAGGTGACTATTCTGAATACTGCTGATATACTGGGTAAATTTGATGGGAAAGCTGATGAAGGTTATATAGTTGGGTATTCAGCTCATAGCAAGGCCTATAGGGTTTATAATCTGAATGCTAAAAAGATTGAAGAGACCCTTAATCTGAGATTTCTTGAAGATCAGCCTAATATTCAGGGTCAAGGCCATTCTTGGTATTTTGACCTAGACTATTTGACTGACTATTTGGGTTATACTAGGCATGCTTCTAATCCTGATGCAAGTACCAAAGATTCAAGTTCTAACCCTGCAGGTTCCATGGATGATGACTCAGAATGTGAGTCTGAGCCAGAAGAGAATACTTTTGTTGTACCATCTTTTCCACCTAACCATTTTGTAGGTAATCACTCTGCTGCTGAACAAGATGATGAGTCACAATATGCAGAAGATCTTGCAAGATTGCAGAAGCAGGAACATGCTGCTACAAAGGAAGCTCAGAAACTCAATGATAAGGTTACACAAGAGACTGAGGCTATCCTACATAAGTCAGCCCAGGCAGTCAGTGGAAACAAGGATACTGCTGAAGGCACACCTCTTCCCACTGCCAATGTCAAAGATACTGATTCTGCTGATGTTCATTCTGCTGATTCTACTGAAGTTTCTACAGATTTTGATAAGCCCTTTACCAGATTTCCTAGTCCTTCTGACCTTGGAAATTATCAACCAAAGCCTGGTTTGTTTAACTCAGCCTCTTATGACACTGAGTTTGAGCCTACACTCACCAACATTGATGCCAACATTGATGTTCCACCTACAGCTACCAAAAGGATTCACAATGCTCATCCCCTATCCAAGATTATTGGTGATCCTAAAGACCCTGTTCGAACTAAAAGCACTGTCAAGAATACAAAATTTGGAGAAGTTGCTTTTATCTCTTATATCTACAATCAAAAGAGGAACAATCACACAGACTACAAACATTGTCTGTTTGCATGTTTTCTTTCTCAGATTGAACCAACTAGTGTTCCTCAAGCACTGGCTGATTCAAGTTGGCTTGAAGCAATGCAAGAGGAGATGCTGCAATTTAAGAATCTGCAGGTTTGGAATTTAGTTCCTCTTCCTGATGGGAAATATGCCATTGGGACAAAATGGATTCTGAAGAATAAAAGAGATGCCAGGGGTATTGTGGTGAAGAACAAAGCAATGCTAGTGGCTCAAGGTTTTAGACAAGAGGAAGGCATTGACTATGATGAGGTCTTTGCACCAGTGGCCAGAGTTGAAGCCATACGGATATTTTTGGCCTATGCCTCTTATATGGGCTTTATGGTTTATCAGATGGATGTAAAAGGTGCTTTCTTGTATGGAGAGATTGAAGAGGAGGTTTATGTGACTCAACCCAAAGGATTTGAAGACCCTGATCATCCTGAGTATGTCTACAAAGTTGTCAAAGCTTTCTATGGACTGCATCAAGCTCCCAGAGCTTGGTATGCTAGACTCTCCACATTTCTGCTGCAGAATGGCTACAGAAGAGGTGCCATCGACAAGACCTTATTTCTCAAGAAAGATTCTAGGGATATTATTCTTGTGCAGGTGTATGTGGATGATATTATCTTTGGTTCTACCAAAGAAGCCTGGTGTAGAGAGTTTGAGGATTTGATGAAGGGAGAATTTCAGATGAGTGCCATGGGAGAACTCACTTTCTTTCTGGGTTTGCAAGTTCAGCAGAAACCTGATGGTATATTTATACATCAGGAAAAATATGTAAAAGATATGTTGTCCAAGTTTGCTATGGAAAATGTCAGGACTGCCACAACTCCATATAAGGCTCCCAAACCAAAGAACAATCTTAATCCTGATCTTCCTGTGAATGTTCATTTATACAGGTCTATGATTGGTTCTTTGATGTACTTGACTGCCTCAAGACCTGATATCACATTTGCTGTGAGTGCATGTTCAAGACACCAAGTCACTCCACTTACCTATCATATGAATGCTGTCAAGAAGATTTTTAAGTATCTTAAAGGCCAACCACAATTAGGTCTTTGGTATCCCAAAGAGTCTCCATTTCAGCTAGCAGCTTATAGTGATAGTGACTATGCTGGTGCCAATTTGGATAGAAGATCCACAACTGGAGGTTGTCAATTTCTTGGAAGAAGACTGATTACTTGGCAATGCAAGAAACAGACCATTGTTGCTACCTCTACTACTGAAGCAGAGTATGTTGCTGCTGCCAATTGTTGTGGTCAGGTTCTATGGATTCAGAATCAATTACTGGATTATGGGTATAACTTCATGAATACTACCATTTTCATTGACAATCAAAGTACCATTTGCATTGTTAAAAATCCAGTTTTTCATAATAGAACCAAACATATTGAAATCAGACATCATTTTATAAGAGATGCTTATGAGAAACATTTGGTTAAAGTGATCAAAATTCACACAGATGAAAATGTGGCAGATTTATTAACCAAGGCATTTGATGGACCAAGGTTTCAATATTTGGTGGTCCATATTGGCATGTTAAACCCTTAAATGCAAAGTTTAAGGGGAGGCATAAGCCTCAGGGGAGGCATATGCCTCAGGGGAGGATGATGACTGTAAACTTTGGATTATTTGTATAAGTTGTATAATAATTTCTGAGTTTTTAACACTAACCCACTAACAGTTGTGCAAGTTGTTTGGTGTATTTGCTTGTTTGGTGGTTGTTTTGCAGATGTTCTGAGAATGAAAGTTACATGATTAATGTCACCAAGAGCTAAAGTAAAAGGAATGTGGTCAATATGCTGAACATGGTTTCTACTGATCAATTGAATCATGCTGAAGGTCTTACACAATGGATAAAATCAACTAAGATCTTTTCATTCATTCATAGAAACAAGTTACAGCTTACATTCAAGTTGCAATTGAGATACAATGACCATTCCTAAACTTTTGGCTAATCCAGTACTACTAGCTTCTATCACTTATTACAAAATACTTGAGGCTATGATAAGTACAATGAAGAAGCTGAAGATGAAAATGGAAAAAGAAGAGAAGGAAGAATGAGAAAATGTTCATGAATCAAGGTCAAGAAAATACTCAAGAACCTTGTTCCATGGTTACATTCCTCAATCACCTACTTCTGCTTCTCCTTTCCCTTACGTATGATCTCGGACCTCTTGCTCTGTCCAATATGTTCTTGATGTGGAAGACCAGGTCCTGGAGCAGGAAGATCCAACACCACATTTTGTGATGTTGGAAGAGATGGATCCCTAGTACTTGATCTTGGTAGGGATCTCTCTGGTGTGGAAGGAGGAAGAAAGGGTGGATCTTCAGGTTCTTCCTCTGAAGAGTCTTCATCAGAGGTATAGATGAAGGGAGAGACAAGCTCTCTCTCAGCAGGATTGGGTGCATTGCTTGGTTCACCCTTCAAGTGAGAATTCCATTGTCTTTCTTGTGCAGCACATCGATTCTCAAATGCTCTTGCAAAGTCAGAACCTTCAAGTCCCCAAGGATATGGTGGTATATCCTCTTCTGATGATGAAGAAGAGGAATTTGAATCTGAGGTTTCTGGGTGTGAAGACATGTTTTGAATGGTGAATTGGGATTAATAGAAATTAGGGTTTGAAAGATTATTTGGGAAAGTTGATGAATGAGATGTGTGATTTGGGGTGATTAAATAAGCTAATTTTAGGAGTTACGATATTAAATGCGAGTTGGGTGGCACAGTAAAATCAAGATATTGACCGAAGATATTTTTACCTTTGGTTGATTCTGCTGATAGTTGACTGTGCTTCAGCAGGTTTGACTTTCATTACTGCTGAAGGGTTAATTTTAAAATTAGAAGTTTTGTCAGACTTGGTCAATAAGTTGTTCCGATAATTTTGACCACGATTGGGGAACTTCCAAATTTAACTCACTCTGCATATCTTTTCAAATCAAAAATTATTTGCTTATCACTTCAAATAAACCCATTATTCCTTGGAGAAATTCATAACATTCTCACACACATTCAGTCTAATGGCTCAACTTGATTGGAAGGGAGATCATAACAAATACGCTATTCTAACAACAAAGAAGGGACATGAAGAATTCGATTTGATGGTGGACTTTCTACAAAGGTCAAAGATAAACTATGCTTTAACCTATTGTCCCAATTTGGTGTGTGAATCCTTGGCGAAGCAATTTTGGGCATCTGCTACTAAGAGATCTGCTACAGAGATTGTAGCTGAAATTGATGGTGTAGAATATGTGGTGACAGAAGGGTTGATAAGGACAAAGCTTCAGTTGGATGATGAAAATGGTGTGTATCATTCCAACACTGCAGAGATTCTTGCTGGGTTAAGAGAAGCTGGATATCAAAGTACTGATACATCAAAGTGGCACAAGAATCAATTTTGTCCAAAGTGGAGGTATTTGGTGCATCTGCTACTTCAATGTATGAGCAACAAGTGTGGTGGATGGAACCAGTTCTCTCTGCAATTGGGTTGTGGTATTGTTTGTCTATCTAAGGGTGAAACTTATAATTTCTCTAAGTTTATTTTTGAAAATATGCTAGAAAACATAGATAAGGAACAGCAATAAGTTTTTAATGTACCCTAGATTCTTACAGATTATCTTAGACATAACCACTGAAGATGTGACCCATATACCCATTAAAAGTCTAGGTTCTAAGTTGTTTGCCTCAATGAAAACAAATTATACTGGGGCACATTACCCTATGTTAAAAGCAATGTTGCCACAAGGCAATGCTAATGTAGTTGAGGGTGATGATGCTGGTAATGTGCCTGCTTCTAATGCTGCTGATGATGGTAATCCATCATCTTCTGGTGTTGCTGCTGATGGTATTCCTTCAGTGGTAATGGAGGAAGCGCCAGCTACAACTGCTGAACCTTTACCTGATTCTACTGACTTACCACCACCTACCCCTGTACACATGTCACCTAGCCCTACCATCTCACCAGTTCAGGATGCTCCAACTGAGCAATTTCATGAGTTTGAAGTTGATTTACAGACTTTTGAACCTGAACTTAATAGACTACCCTCACCTAGTTCTTTGGGAGAGCAAATTAATGTAGGTTCTCCTAATGTTGTACATGAGTCTGTTTCTCCTACAGGGTTCAATGAAGCTCCATATACCACTGAGCAATCAAGTGGTAGAGCAGAGGACCCTATTACTCTCACATTTGTATATGAATCTCTTAACAGGTATATGAAAATGACTGAAGATCTCCAGAAAGAACTTGCTGAGACCAAGACTACTCTTGGTAATGAGATTCAAGTTCTGAAAAGCAAAGTCAAAGATTTGGAGACACAGCTGGGTCAGCAGAAGCAAAGCAAAGATGGATTGGACTCTACTGAAGTGGCAAAGGAGGCAAATTTGGATTCTCTTGAGATTCTAGCTGAAGTTGCTAGACAGTCTCATGTTCTTCTTCCTAAAGCTGCTGCAGCATCTCAATCTAAACCAATCATACTAGTTCAAAGAAGAAGTACAAGACAGTATTTGGCAAGACAAGCTGCTGAAGCTTCAAAAGTATCTGGTAATGATAATGATGTGCTGATGACTGAAGCTGTGGATATACTTCAGGAGAAACAATCATTCAGAAGGGTTACTGCTGATCAATCTGCTGACAAAGGAAATGCATCAGGGGAAACATTTTTTGTAGCTGGGAAAGAATACATGAATTCTCCTGTTTATCCTTCATCTGAGAACATACAAGTTTCTACTGATAAAGAGGTTCAAGATGTACATGATGAACCTATGGCAGATGTGCATGTGTCTAATGATGAAATTGCTGAAGCTAATGTTTTTCATGATGGTTTAGATGAGCTTGTGACTGATGAAGATAGAGCTGGTCAAGGTAGATTATTACAAGAATGGGAAAATTATATGAAGAGTGCAAATCTTGCTAAGGAAGTACAAGCTAAGTTTGATGTAGAATTAGATTCAGAGACTCAAAGATATGTTTCTACCTTACCCATTGCAAGACAAAGGGAATTGGATGCAGCAGTTCTAGAGTTTGATGAGTCAGACTGGCAGACTATTGGAAAACAGATGCTTGCTAATCCTACTGTAACTGTTGATCTTTTTGGAAAGAGAGTAGAGGAACAAGATTATGAATCTGAGATTGTGAAAATGTTAAAGATGAGGAAGAAGGCAGCTGATGAATTAAAAGCTAAAGCATAAAGGGAAAAACCCATGACTCAAGCACAGCAAATAGAGTATATGAGAACATATGTGAAAAATTAGAGCAGCTCAGTATATAATTCTGCTTGGTCTAAGAAATATGTATGGGGACTTCCTTTTAACAACCTAGTTGAGATTTATAATAGAATCAAATCTAGGAATGCTAAAGTTGGAATGGATGCTTCAAAGAAAATTCCACTTCTAAATGTTGATGAGGATTCTTCTGAGAATATTCATATTGCTGCTGCACAAGTATCTTTACCTGCTACTTCTACTGGTGTTGATGTTTCTATGGATAAAGGTAAAGCCAAAGTAACAACATCAGATGCTCCAACTAGGAAGAGAACTAGGAGACAATTGGAGCTGGAAAGATTAGGTGAAGAAACTGCTAGAAAGTTGACTGAAGATCAAGAAGCTGAACAAAGGGCTGCACTTGCTAGATTTCATGATCTGAAGACAAGAGAATTTGAAATTCAAGCTGCTAGGAACAAACAAATCAGGAAAGCTATGGATGAACAATATGCCTCTGCTGCACTTGAATCTTCTGAAGATTCTGCTGATACCCAAATGGATACTCCATCAGTGGATACTGAAGCCGCAGAAGGTGATTCTGCTGAAGCAGCAGTTCATGATGCTATTTATGTTCCTGGAAGAAGAGGAAAGAGAATGGCTAGAGTAGGATCATTACAAAGTCTAATTAATGTAAATGATTCTGATGCTACATTTATAAGGGAAGGATCATCTGATGATTGGCCAGAAGGAACTAGAGTGGTTCTAGTGAGTTGGGAGTTAAGTCAAGATGGTCAACTCAATATCATTCATAGATTGGATAAGTCATCCATATCTTTTGTTTTTCTTCAGCAGATACTTCATCTTGTAAATTATCAAGATTTGATCACTCTACATGAGTTGGTTACTAAGTATTATGCCACTCATACTCCTGAAGGTTCTGGATTGTATTTGTTGGGTGATCTTCAAGTGTTGTTTGATTCTTCTACTCCTACTGGTGCAAGTTATGATATATGGAAGAATAATCAGAAATGGAAAGTTCAGAGTTGGAAGTTCTATCCTATGTCTTATGTACATGTGCTGGAAACTACCACTGGTCTGAGGATTATCATGGATATTATTCACAAATATCCTCTGAAGGTTTCTTTGATGGAGAAAATGTTACAACAGAAGTTGGAAATTCCTCCTGATCCAGTTGGTAATACAAGATTGTTTGCTGAATCTTTGGTGAAGGTTTTCAAACAAAGGATTAAGACTTCCAGAGCAGCAGTTGAGTAGGGATATTATGTTGTATATGTCTTTTATTCTTATAAAAAAAAAAATATTGTTGTATAGTATTTGTCTGCAGGTTTGGTTATCAACTTACCTGATGTTGACTATTCCATCACAAAGTTGGCTAGTCCAAAGGGTACAGCTTTGGTAAAGACACATCAAATCTGTTGATAGCTGTAATGGTTTGCTCAAAACCATAGGGTTGTCAACTCACCAATGCTTTGTTGCTGAGTAGTTGAAATGGTTGTCAATTGACCATGGATTTTTCCTTTATGGATTCTGAATAATTGGCTAGCCCACATGTATATGGCTTGTGGTAAAGGCAGTGGAAAACCATATTTGGTAATCAGTTAACCAAGATGATTTTCATCAAGATAATTGACTAGTCCTGAGCAAACGGCTACAGGTAAAGACATCTCAAATCCGTTTATAGATGATGATTTGCTAAAAATCGCGTGGTTATCAGTGTACCTTTGAACACTTGGCTACTCCAGTAGTGATGGTTATTGGTAAAGAGACATCAAATCCATTATTTTCAATGATTCACCTCTCACAGGAGTTAACACACCTGGAAGTGATGAGAATAGTATGAAACTAAATTGTTTTGATGTACATTAAGTCATTTGTTGCTGCAAAGAATGGAGCTTTCAAGTATATGCTGATCATAGAGATTCTGCTGATGATAATTCTTTGCTGGTGCTCTGTTACAATCCTCTTGGTATGTTACTTTAAAGATCTATCAAGAATCTTGAACTTAACTAGGTCAAATTCAAGATTAGGGGAGGATTGTTGGGAATTCTGTGTAGAAAGAATTCTGCTGCTGTTTCTGCTGAAAGGATCCTGCTGAAGAGTTGGTTTCTGCTGAAGCAGTGTATCTGCTGAAGACATAGTTCAGCTTTATTAGTTTCTGCAGATATAGTATTTCCGTGTTTTATGTAATGTAGTTTGGATATGCATGAGTTTATTTAGGAAGTGATAATGCTTATCTTTTAGAAGTTTTAGAAGATACGTTTCTTGAGAAATGGTTTAGGGTTCCTTGAGTATAAAAGGAACACACGGTTTATGTATTGAACAACTTTTAGAAAATTCTTAATATAATTAAAAGATCCATAGAGGATCAAGTATTCTTAGTATCAAGCTTGTGTTTTGTTTCCGCTTTATAAATACAAGTTGCAGGGATTATCTATTAGTGTGTTATTGATTACAGTAACATTACTAACGATTCTAGAGTGCTCAATAAGATCTATCAAGGTCTATAGCTCAACACTATTGATGGATTAAGATTTGATTGGAGCTTTACAGCTGATGAAGAAGAAGCTTCTCCTCAGATAGCTCTTATGGCTTTCTCTACAGAGGTACAACCTGATAAAGTTTGTTCAAATAATTGTTCTGTTCTTAAAAGTTTAGAAACCTTAACCAAACGTTATGAGAATCAAAGGACAGAGTTAATTGATACAGCTCATAACTTAACCAATCATAAAAGAGGTATAGCTACTCTAGAAGAACAAGTCATACATTTTCAAACAAATGAATCTACCTTTACTGATGTCAAAATTCTTCTTGAAAGAGAAATAATGTTTAAAGATGTGGACATTAGTAACTTGAAAGCTGAAGTAGATATGGTTAGTAAAGCTAAAGAAAACATTCAAATGAGTGTAGAAACACTAGATTATGCATCTAAGGGTGTGACCAACTTAATTGAATGTCAAGTAATAAATAAAGCTAAGTCTAGTGTTGGATACAAATCTGTTCCTCCACCATATAGAGGTATTCCTTCACCCCCAGGAATTGACCTAGAACACACAGGCTTATCTGAATTTCAACTACCTGAATTCAAATATGGAGTTCAACCAAAGACTAATGTAGTTGATAATGAACCTTTGAAAGAAAGTGAAAGTTTAAGTAAAACTTCACTTCCTAAGGACAAGGTGTAGGAACAAGTGTTCCTAAGATAGTCAAACATAGTACTGAAAAACCTAAAAACAATGTTAAACATGTTAGGCAACCAGTAAGATATTGTGAACAATATAGAACCATAAACAAGCCCAGAGGCAACCAAAGGAATTGGTATAGTCTCAAGTCTCTCCAACAAAGAGATGAATTTGTCTTTAATAACAAAACTTGTTACACATGTGGTAGTTTTGACCATCTTGCAGCTTTCTGTAATCAATGGGTATATGCGTATACAAACAATAGGGTGAATCTAAAAAGGCAAACACCTAAAAGTCACTCTAACTTTACTAGAATAAAACCCAAAACAGTTTCAGTTCCTACTGAAAGGAAAATAGTTTCGGCTGATAGACCATATTTAACTGTTTACCCAAAAACAACAGTTAAAAATGCTAAAACAACTTTCAAATATGCATCAAATACTGTTAAAAGACTCATTCTAACAAAAGCAGTAGTCAAAAAACAAGTTTGGAAACCAAAGGATACAACTGCAAAGCCATCAGTTTCTGCTGATAGCCAAACAGTTTATATCACTGCTAAGGGAAACAGGGCAAATGTTGTTAAGGCCTCAGCATGTTGGATTCTTAAATCCAATGTTGCATCAACTATTCCTAAAAGATTACATTTCATTGATGCAAGAGGCGGATCCAAGTCAGAAATGGTTTGGATCCCAAAACGAAACTAATTCTTTTATTTATGTGCAGGGACATTCATCAGCAGATACTGAAGATCAAGGATTCTCAGATAGTGGATGTTCAAGGCACATGACAAGCAACAAGTCTTAACTCTCAGATTTTCAATCAATAGATGGAGGCTATGTTACCTTTGGAGGAGGAATTGGAGTAAAAATTACTGGTAAAGGTACTATTAAAACCGGTAAATTAGATTTTGAAGATGTGTACTATGTGCAAGAACTTAAGTATAATCTTTTTAGTGTCTCACAAATGTGTGAAAAAAAAAGAATAAAGTTCTCTTTACTGACACTGAATGTCTTGTATTTTCTTCTGATTTTAAGATGCCTGATGAAAGTCAAGCACTTCTTAGAATTCCAATAAAAGGCAACATGTACAATGTTGATATGAAGAAGATTGTTCCAAAAGATTCTCTTACTTGTCTTATTGCTAAGGCCACATTGGATGAATCTATGAAATGGCATAGGAGGCTTGGTCATATTAACTTCAAAACCATAAATAAGATTGTCAAAGATGGTTTGGTAAGAGGTTTACCTCAAAAACGATTTGAAAATGATCAAACATGCATTGCTTGTCTTAAAGGCAAACAACATAAAGCCTCTTGTAAGCTCAAAATTTTTAACTCTATCAATCAATCATTGTTTATGCTGCATATGGACTTATTTGGTCCTACAAATGTTAGAAGTTTGCTGCATAAGAGATATTGTCTAGTTATTACTGATGACTTTAGTAGATTTACATGGGTATTCTTCTTAGGTACTAAGGATGAAACTTCTAGCATCCTTAAGACCTTCATTACAGAGATAGAAAACCTAGTAAGCAAAAGAGTAAAAGTCATTAGATGTGATAATGGGACAGAATTTAAAAATAGAGTTATGGATGATTTCTGCAAAGAAAAATGTATTAAAAGAGAATTTAGTGTTGCAAGAACTCTACAACAGAATGTAGTTGCTGAAAGGAAAAATACTAATAGAAGCTGCTAGAACTATGTTAGCTGACTCTAAGTTGCCTATAACTTTTTGGGCAGAAGCAGTCAACACTGCTTGCTATGTTCAAAATAGAGTTTTAGTTGTAAAACCTCACAATAAGACATCATATGAACTTTTTAGAGGTAGAACTCCTGAAATAGGATTTCTTAGACCTTTTGGATGTCATGTGACAATTCTGAATACCTTAGACCATCTTGGAAAGTTTGATGGTAAAGCAGATGAAGGATTCTTAGTTGGATATTCTATCAATAGCAAAGCATTTAGAGTATACAACATGAGAACTAGAAGAGTAGAGGAAAATCTACATGTGAAGTTTTTGGAAAATAAAACCAATGTAGAAGGTCAGGGTCCCTAATGGCTATTTGATCTTGAATCTCTATCCAAATCAATGAATTATGTGCCTTCTGTTGCAGAAACTAATGAATTTTCAGGTTCACAAACTACTGATGCAACAAATGGAGAAGGATTAGAGAAGGAGGCAAATCAAGATTATGTGATGATGCTAATATGGACAAATTCAAGTGTGGATTCAACTTCAATAAATGGTGAATCTTCTTCTGGTAAATCGAAAGAAGATGTTGAAGATGAATGCAAGAAAGATAGAACTGAGGAACAAGAGTTTCAAGTCAGAAGTAACACTGCTGTTTCTACTGATAAGCAAATCATTCCCGCTGATGAGCAATATGTTTCTGCTGATGGACCATCAGAAGAAACACAAGCAAATCTCTCAGAAAATGAGGTGGATTTCAACAACCTTTCACCTGATTATCAAGTTATTTCTACTCCACACTCAAGGATTCACAAAGTCCACTCCCTGGAGAATGTAATTGGAGATGTACAATCAGGAGTGAAGACAAGACAACAATTGATGTCTTTAGATCAACAAGGGCTTCTTGATGCCCTTTATGCTTCAAAACAACATGAGTTTTCAAACTCTTGCTTATTTGTATGTTTTCTCTCACAAGATGAACCAAAGAATATTCATAAAGCCCTAGAGAATTCAAGCTGGTTGGCGGCTATGCAAGAGGAGCTTCTTCAGTTTAAGATTCAAAAGGTATGGGTACTAGTTGATTTACCTAGTGGTGTAAGGGTAATTGGCACTAGATGAGTTTTTAGGAATAAAAGGGATGAAAGGGGCATAGTGATAAGAAATAAAGCTAGATTAGTATCTCAAGGGTACACATAAGAAGAAGGGATAGACTATGAAGAGGTTTGTGCTCCAGTAGCAAGGATTGAAGCCATTAGACTCTTTTTGGCTTATGCTTCATTTATGGGATTCCCAGTTTATCAAATGGATGTCAAGAGTGCTTTCTTATATGGTACTATTGAAGAGGAGGTGTATGTCTCACAACCTCCTGGTTTTGTTGATCCTGACCATCCAGACAAAGTGTACAAGGTTGTTAAAGCTCTATATGGCCTACATCAGGCACCAAAAGCTTGGTATGAAACACTAGCTTCCTACTTAATTTTAAATGGATTTCAAAGAGGCAAGATTGATCAGACATTTTTCACAAAGAAGCATAAGAAGGATCTTTTGCTAGTTCAAGTATATGTGGATGATATCATCTTTGGATCTACAAGGAAGGAGATGTGTTTGGAGTTTGAGAAGCTTATGCACAATAAGTTTCAGATGAGTTCCATGGGGGAACTTACATTCTTTTTGGGTCTGTAGGTTAAACAATCAAGAGGAGGAATCTTTATTAGTCAAGAAAAATATGTTGCAGAGATTCTTAGAAAGTTTCAATTTGCTGATTCCAAAATAGCAAGCACACCAATGGACCCTTAGAAGCCACTTCTTAAAGATATAGAAGGAATTAATGTGGATGTACACACATACAGATCTATGATAGGTTCTTTGATGTATCTCACATCATCAAGACCTGATATCATGTTCTCTATATGTGCTTGTGCAAGATATCAAGTAACTCCTAAGGTTTCTCATTTAACAGAAGTCAAGAGAATTTTTAGATATCTCAAGGGTCAACCTAGGTTGGGTCTATGGTATTCTAAGAAGTCATCTTTTGACTTGGTAGCATACTCAGATAGTGATTATGCTGGTGCTAGCTTGGACAGAAAGTCAACAACTGGAGGATGTCAATTCCTTGGGTGTAGACTTATCTCATGGCAGTGTAAGAAGCAGACAATGGTGGCTACTTCAACAACTGAAGCTGAATATGTAGCTGCTGCAAATTGTTGTGGTCAAGTCCTATGGCTTCAAAACCAACTTCTTGACTATGGGTACAATTTCTTACATACCATTATTCATATTGATAATAGTAGTACAATTTGCATTATTAAAAATCCAGTGCAACATTCAAAAACAAAACACATTGAAATCAGACATCATTTTATTCGAGATTGCAATGAAAAGAGGTTAATCCAAGTAATGAAAATTGCTTCAGAACAAAACTTTACAGATCTTCTTACAAAAGCTTTTGATGTTGGAAGATTTCAGTACTTGGAGCAAGTATTGGCATGCTAAATCTTTAAATTTTTCAATATAATGTGTTTTTGTACATAACCTTTTTGATAATGTTTCTAACTTTGTCATCTAAAACTACTATTACCAATTTAAAGTTATTCATACAGTTAGTCCTATGCATAATTCTAATTCAAGACAAGTAATTTGTACTTTGTTCTTTTGCTTTTAGACTAACAATTTCAGGTATGAATGTTTGAGCTCAAAGGCTATTTCAAGTGAAATCTGTAAGCAACAAATTACTGATCATTGCTGCTGAATGCTGATCATTGCTGTTGATATAATAGGTTCATGATAGAAAGAGTTTGGGATTTCAAAACTCCTTAAAACTTCTTTCTTGGAACATGATTATGAACTTTCACATTGAATTGATGAATTAGTTGATCAATACTAACTAATACAACTCACTTTCTATCATTTTATACTCTCAAGTATAATGTGACTAATCTACGGATATCTGATAGAAAGAACAGCGAGCAAAAGTGAATCTAACACTTGTGTTAGAGGTAACAAATGCCACGAGCTGGAAACCCAGTAAAGAAAGCCTTTTGAATAGGTTTATCTATACACATGCAGTTATTTATAACTGAAAACATTGGTTCTCACACAACCAGAGGTTGCTTTAAACCGAAATTTTGATTAAGTGTTAGTTACCACACTTAATCCCTTCAAAATGGTTAGAAGCAGTATAATTTTTAATCATAAAATCATGCTCATACTGCCAAGTCAAATATTTCTTAAAAAGGATTTTCAAAGAGGCTCAGAAAATCATCTAATGATGGATTATGAGTCAATGCTCAGTGATTCACCACTCATAGGAGGTTATACACCTAGAAGTGAGGAGGGCAGCATTTAAACTCTTAAGGAATTGATGGCTTCATGTACAAATTGTCTGAAAACATGGAAATTGCTAAATCAGATGATTGTGATATGATATGATTGTGAGAGATCTTCCAAACAAGGGAGGAAATTGCTTAGGAGAGAAACAAATCTCAGGGGAGGTTACAAAAGCCCTTTAAAAGGAAGATTATCCAAAGAAAAAGAAGAAAAAGATAAGAGCATACAAGATGATGACATGGTTTCTACTGATAAAGAACAAGAACAGAGCTGATAGGAGAAAGTTCTATCTAAATCAAAAGATGAAAGGTTTCAATTTCAGTTCACTACGTTTATTCATCACTTCCAAAGACATGCTGAAAGATGATTTCTACTTCTTGGAACAAGCATCCAAGATACACAACATCATTGCCTCTTACAATTCTTCAAGTTGAATATTGCACCATCTTTTAGTCCAAGAATGGAGCAAAGAACAGAAAGCAGATGAGTTACAGAGAAAGACATTCAATCACTCAATAGAGAAGAAAGTTCAGATCAACAGTCTGACAATGAAGTGTTTGAAAGATCTTCACAAAGTCCTCATTTAATTCAGAAAAACATGTTTGAATGTAATTCACATGTTTAGGGGAGGATTGTTGGGAATTAAATAATCAGAAGAATCAGCATAAAGGCTCAAGGAAATACATCAAGTATGTTCCTGATAATAAAGCTCAAAATAAGTTCCTGCTGATAAACACAAGAGTGTTTCTGCTGAAAGAATGTTTTTACTGAAGGTGTTTCTGCTGATGGATTCTGCTGCTGCTATGACTCATTCAACAGCTGTGTAGATAAGTATGACTTATTCTACTGATACGTGTACAAAAACATTTCTTTGTTGTAGTCATCAAATTGAACACTCCAAGTGAGTTGTAATCCTAGATACATGTTGTATCTTAATGACTAAACAAGATAAGTCATCATCTGGGTAGAATGAAGATAAGTCATAAGCTAGTGATTAGATAAAATATATAGATTGTAAAAGATATTTTCCTTGGACTATAAAAGGAAGATCTTAGATATGTCTTAAGTGTGCAGAAAATATATGTGTGTGTAGAGATATACATAGAGAAAAACAATAGAACAAAACACAAGATTCAAGGTCTTTGTAACCCTAGTGATAGTGAAGATCACTCGTGTTATCTTGTATAATATTGAATCGTTTGGTGAAATACTTTCATTGTTCTTTGTTAAATAAACTCAAGCATCACAGTTCCATTTCCAGTAAACATTCTAAGTGTGGTTAAGTAGATTCCGCATACTTAATCATATTCACTCAAAGTATCATATTTACACATTACAAAGGTCCAACACCTCATAGTGTGTGATCAAATCAAGTGATCCTCTCAGTAGTACATAATGAGCGTTGATGAAGTTAAAATATGCTTCGTAAAGTTTTTAAAATGTTTTTATTGATATCCATATACAAATTTTAAATAACAATTTCATGAGTTGTTGTTATAAGTAGAATTGCATATATTTATTTTCATATCACAGTATTGTACTTACCATTTGATATTTATATTCCCGTTACTAATAATTTAGCCGTATTTCAAACCCGTATACGCATAAATTAAACTTTTAAATAATAACATGAGTCCTTATTTAAAAAAATATTCTAATGGATGAAAGTTTAAAACTAACATTAGTTAATATATATATATATATATATATATATATATATATATATATATATATATATATATATATATATATATATATATATATATAACGTATATTAAAACTAATTCGCATATTTACCAAATTTTGTAATTTTAATGGATAAAAGTCTAAAAACTAATTATAATACTAATGTAATTTTAAACAAAGTTAATTACAAAGTATAGGGGGTATAAAGTGTAAGGGGTTATTTGTGTTTTTTTTATAAAGTTATTAAAAAACATTGAAACTTGTAATTTTACACTTTACTCTATATAAATTATTTAAAATTCAATCACTAAAGTTTTATTAATTACTTCATCTTTTTTTAAGTTTTTGTTTTCATAAATTTGACACATATATTTTTATGCATTTTTTTCTTAACTAAATTTTCCACCAAATTTATTAAGTTTGACCAAAATCAATTTAATTTTGACTTTTTATTAACCAATCATGTTGCTCGATTTCGCCTACGTGGCAAAATCAAGCTATGCTATTGGTCCAATTTTTTTTTCAATGAGAATGGATTTGCAAAAATACTCCGAAATGATGTAATTCTTTTATTATAAAAAAGATAATAATAAATAAAATAATAATTTAATGAATATTTAATCAAAGTTACTGTTAAAACTCAGCTCAGTGTTTTATGCCACTAGCAATCTGTTGCTTCCTGGTTCATCAATTTAACAAAGCTTGAGTTTATATAAATTAAGTGTTGATCTTCCAGTAACTAG
The DNA here is from genome assembly GCA_030686995.1 of Artemisia argyi. Lineage (NCBI taxonomy): Eukaryota > Viridiplantae > Streptophyta > Magnoliopsida > Asterales > Asteraceae > Artemisia > Artemisia argyi. The sequence goes on from CM060683.1 coordinate 182,350,420, forward strand.
GTTTTAAAAAAATCTATGACAAATTCTATAATGGGCGGCCAAAGCATTGAATATCTAATTGTTTAGGACAAAATTTATAATGGGCAGACAAATTTTACCGATGAATGACGAAACACTTAGGATAAATCTATTATGTTTAAACAATTCCCCAAGCAATATAGAGAAAGAATTAAAGTGTAAACATGTTGGATTATGGTCATTATTTTAGTAGTTGTATGTTAGGATCGAACTTGAGATCACGGGATTGCACACTTTATGTATGAGTATTAAAGATTAATACTTGAATATAAATGTTGTATTCATTTATTAATTATCACAAAACATATAAACGTTTATTAGTATTTAAGATATATGACTAATGGACGTTAAATTAAAAGAACGAGGACTAGAATGAAATTAGATGTCAAGAAGCTTCCGGATTCCCCTCCTCGCATGAGGGCCGATCGGTTTGGTATTGGGTTTACCCAATCCAAACTTAACTTGAGCTCTAAGTTTCATCTAGTATAAATACAATTCAAGGGCTATTGTTTTTGGGTACTCTTGTGCACATACACATAAACCTAAATTGTTTTCTCTCCTTCTTTTTTCCTTAGGTCGATCGAACCAAATCCCCACAAGGATTTTCGATTGATGTTTTTCTAAAAACAAATAGTTTAGTTTAAGTTTTGTGATTTAATTACTAGCATAACTTTAACACGTTATAGTACGTGTGTACAAGAACGTGAATCAAACACACTATTGTTTGATTCTTGGATTGAATTACAAAATAGGTAAGGGGTAATTCTTATAATCCACATAAACTCTAATTAGGGTTCTTGATTTGAAGATTGCAATTGATTCTTGTTCGGGGCTAGAATCACAAAGGTATGTTTACTATTTATATTTGATTAATTAATTACATATTATATGATCTTGTAATTACTTCCGCTATGCTCACTTGATGTGTTTGGTTCATTTTATATGATTGTCATGATATCATAATTCCAACAGTGGCATCTAGAGCCGTTATAATGTGTAATAAATTATCAAAATGCATAAAAATTGGATCTTGATTCGTTTAGTTACATGTTTTTAGGGTTTTTAGATTCCTAACCCTAATATATTTTTTATGGGTCTATTTGACCTTAAGGGGTTTTAGGGTTTTGGTTTTTTCTTTTTTAATATGATTAGAAACCCTAGGATGTCATGTAATTTGTTATGCGTTTTAGTAAACAATCTTGGTGCAATATGTTAATTGTTAAGCTTAAATCCATGAAAAAGTGCATATTTGCATGGATTTTATTGTGTGATAATTTAAATGGTTTAAATTGGATATATAAATATAAATTAATTGTTAAGTTATATCGAAACATGTAAATTTATTAATAGATGTCGAATTGGGGAAGACTCCAATATTAAGTAATCAATTATGTGCTATGTGGTATTTGTTTAGTTTTGGCTTACGCAATCGATTTATCGATGTATGTGGCTCTTTTTCCTAAAAGAATAAAGCCTTAATTGAATAAATACGTTATACACCTAGATTTGATTATTAATAGGACTATTAAATAAGATTTGCATGTGGCTACATGTTTTATACATATTTAATTGTTATGTCATGTATATGTTTATTTAGTTGTTTTATTTTTTATTTTATATTACTTGTTTTTGTTTATTATTATGTTAGACATGTTTATAAACGAAAAGGGTAATTTTTTGAATAAAAAATAATACGGACTAAATAAATAGCGAAATTGTTTTGGTTTTAAGAGTAAATTTCAAAGGATTGGTTGATTGATGTTTTTGTAAATAGTGTGCGAAAGGCGGACCGAAGGTTGCCTTCCAATGTACTTGTAGAGAGGGGTTTTTAAAGCTCATGCACCTACCGGTTCTCTACAACTGCTTGGTTGCCGACTCTAGACTTACCTATATCACTATATTACGTACACTGTCATCTTAAGGGTGAATTCACTACAATTCCGCAATGATTATCCGAAACACTAAGCCTTAGGGCTTATGAAAAAGTACGATATAAGTGGATGATAATTGTTGGTAATTCTTTAATTGGTGAACCCGATACCTCAATCAAAACTTTGTTATTTTACTCTTAGAAAATTGGTAATAAAAATGTTTTGTAAAACAATGTTATAAAGTTGTATGCATGCTTCTTCATACATTATTTTGATTACACGTCAAAATTTAATATCCTTATAAAATTAAGTCGAATGCCATCTAATTAAGAACAATTGAAGTTGTAATTTACGTCATGTGAGAACTTGGCGAGATTGCAATGGAGAGGTAAATTTCATAAATTCATTGCTAGCAGATCAACTGATGTGATGGATTTGTGAGTTTGCAGTTTTTAAGTTAGACGACTTAAATTGAGTAGGAAGTGAGATCTTGGACTCAAGGCATTAAGATGGTGATAAAACATGCTTACAATACAAAAGTTTTGTGATTGTAAATCCCATAAATCTAGGAATTGCAATATGATATTGGCAATTATTGTTCGACAATTACCTTGTTGAATACTATCATTACTAGCAGATCAACTGATGTAATGGTACTATGTCAATTAGGATCCTAGCTTTAAGAAAATACTATGGTTTATATGTATATTTACCAATGGGTATATTATTTTCTTAAAGATCTAATTATCGAAAATACTGAAATTGAATTTTGTAATTCGTTTTAATGTATTAATGCAACGTTCAAACCTTAAACGCTATTTGGGCTTTGGTAAATTGATCTCGTTCTGTTTTCAAACAAATATTTGATTAAGAATAATTTACTTAAAAGACAAAAGAAGTCTCCTTTCTATGAAAGAAGATTGAGACACAATCCTGTTCCTTTTCATGAATGAGAAAGGATAATAGAAATATTAGATATGTCTAAATTCTAATATAACTCATAGCAAATTTTTTAATAGTTAAGAAAATTGCGAATATTTTCCATGGAGATTTTATCATCCTCATTTGGTGATTAAATTCTTAGTAACTGATGCGTGGGAATCGCACCTTGCTTTACCTCTCGAGGGATCTCGCGAGGCTTACAACCCCCACCAGGCAGTGTACCTGATCGTTGTAGTATAGTATAGTGACAAGTACCGGGGGATTGATCGTTCAGCTTAGGAATAGTGTCGCTAGGATTAGAAAGCCTAATTAATAGTTCTAAAGATGAAAGATGATTATTTTTTGTATTTTTATATTTTTATAAAAGCAAGTAAATCTCGGGTTTTGGAAGAGTGGGCGGAATTAGTTGCTATTCAACTAACCCAAAACTAATATATAATTAAATTAAACTAATGAAAATGAAAATAAACTAATATTAAACTAAGGTTGTGAGCAGTATTTAGAGAAATTGTGTTTACTTAGACTTCATTACTCCCTAGATATCTTTTACATGTCAATTACTTGTTACACTTGTATGGATGACGGATTGTATTCCTTAATACCATTCGTGGGGTGGCATACATAACTCCCCAACTCTATGAGCTCTTATCTCCTCCTACACCATGACCCAGCACAACTATAGGGATTGTAAACAGTGGCTCATGCATTAAATACAACCAATAAAGACCTAGTACGCCTCGGTTCATGTTTCTTAAGACGTTCAAGCATGTTACCATTTGGAGATCTGCCAGTTTTCTTAAGCCTAACATATAATATCATTCATCCAAAACAAGAATAGACAAGTAATCAACACATAATCAACATCTAGGTTTCATTAGATCTAAGCAAACACAAAGGAAATTTAGCCTAGCATAGTAGAATTAAGATAAGAACAAAAGATAGACAACCAACACATAGACATATTGATTGAATTAAGAGTATACTTATCTCAATTACAATGCAAGGTCTCAAGGGTTTGGAACCCTTGAAAAACCTGTAAAAGAGGCACCAAAATCGTCTTTAGGGTTTCACCAAAACTTCTCTTTTTTTTTTTTAATGAAAAAACTAGAAAACTATATATAGGAAAATCGTTCTGACGGCGTCAAGAGTTAAATCTGACGCCGTCAACTCGCCGCCATATACTTCCTCGGACGCCCTAGATCCACTTGTGACGGCCTATGTGACGCCGTCACCTCTTACGGTATTTTATTCTTGGCCACTTTGACGCCGTCAACTCTCCATCTGACGCCGTCACCAGCTACGGTAAATTATTCTTCATGTCTGACGCCATCAAGAAGGAAGTCTTGACGCCGTCACCTTGTATCTTCAGCTTGGATTTTTGGTACTTTGTCGTTTTCTTCACTTTATGCTCCAAAAACGTCCAAAATAGCCTCTTTTCCAGAATTCACTCTCCAAACACCTAAAATCACAAAAGGAACGATTTAGGGCAATATTTGATCAAATAAAGTCGGATTCGGGCTTAAATGACCCCCTAAAAACGGATCATTTTTTGCCTCATCATATACCCTTACACTTGAGATTTGCTTGTCCTCAAGCAAATGAGCTTTTATTCTACTCAAAAGACAAGTTAGGGGTCATTTAACACTAATATAAAAGTAATTACAACAAATAATCGTTCCACTAAAGACCAATAGACAAGCACGGAGGTCATACACAAGCACCTCACAAATAGTGTTTAGATACTCACATCTCTCGGGTGTAATAAAGTAATATAACATTATGGAAATGGAAGATATCTCTCACTACCTGTCATAGCAAAATAGATTACCATAGGCTTGGGAAAGGATCAAACCTCCACCACATGGCGTAAGCACCTAGGATAAACTATCAAAGAGGTCTTTTAAAAGGGTTATAACGTTAGGTGTAGGGATATGAATTACACGGTTTTGTTGGATAAAGGGAATTTTACTGGTGGCGAGTTAACAATCTTAGTTAATTACATGTACAAGATGGCGTTGCTAAGGCAAGACTAGACTCGACTTAAGCTAATAAATGAAAAATAACTAAAAACATAAAATGACATAGAATAAAAACGGGATGGTAGTCCGTATGTTTTTTCTCTTTTTCTTTTTCTATTTTTTTTTCGATTTTTTTTTTTTTTTTTTTTTTTTTTTTTTTTTTTTTTTTTTTGTGCATACACTCTTACCCTACCATCCAAAATAATACATCATAGGGGTTTGAGCAATCCCCTTATACTTGAATCTTTACATTTAACTATTCTAATGACTCGAATTAAGAAAATCAAAACACTTGGAGCACTTTTAAGATTAACGTACATATGGGGGTAATAATATGCTGTTCTTCCCCATTACTCCATAAAATAAGTACTTACCCATGAGTCCCAATCGTCCCAAAACAATATGTACAAGGATATGACTCGACTTAGCAACCATGTAATCAATTAGAAAGTTAACTTAGGGTTTAACAAATAACAATAATGCACTAAAAATGAGCGCATACACGGAAGGCTAAGGCGATTTGGGTGTACATTTAAGTGGGGTGTAACAAATTCTTCCTTTAAGTAAGATGCTTAAAGTTAGAAACGAAAAGATAGGCTCGGAGGGGTGTACTAGGGGTATCGTGTACTAAAAATGAGTACAACGCTAAGGGTGTGGAAAAAATTAGTTGACTTAACTAGCCAAGTAATATGACTTAAATGGTGAAGTAATTATAATACGGGTTTATCACAAGGGTAATCCTAATGCCTCTTATCATGTAGTAAATCCTACTACACGAATGTAGTCTCACTAGCGGTCTCGGGATGCATCACTAACGCAAGTTCTAGAATCTAAATGCTACCGGTACACTCATAAGCACCAATAATGAATGCTTTTCCTATCAAATCTAAAGGCGAACCTCACATCTTTGGGTGGAAAATTTTTCTGAATATACGGTTATGTGCTAGTCATACAACCTCCTATCCATGAGACGCTTGCTATGGCTAAAGTTTCACTCCTAAATGTTGTAAAAAATTTTAAATTTGGCGCTAAAATTACACTAACAAGTATTTCTCATAGTTTTATTACTCATCTACTACCAAACAAAACAAACTCAAGCGAAAGTGCATATGTAAGGTATCATCTTTTTACCCTCCCCTTACACTTAAGATGAACATTGTCCCCAATGTTCAAGTAAAGAATGTAAAAGTTAAAAAGTAAAGAGAATGAAATCAAATACTCCCCTGATTCGCCCGGTTTGGATTATAGGTTGGCCAGGTTAAATCTTCCTCCAAGAAAATGAACAATCAAAGCTTCCCTTCCAGAATATAAATCATCTTCTTGTCTTAAGTAACCTGTAAATCCTGACAAAAGTAGACAAGGCAACCTCGCGTAAAATCGGCGGCATCCTATATAAGTTACTAAATCCTAGAAAACAAAATAAGATATAATGCTTGTGGAATGAAGTTTGCAGATTTCCTGGAGATTATAAAACTTAATAATTCACAAAAACCATAAGACTCCGTTAGAAAAACAAAACCGGTAAAATTTCCAGATTTTTACTCCTGACGCCGTCAAGAGCAAACCCCTGACGCCGTCAGAATGGACCTGCAGAAATTCTTATGTTAAGTTTCCGGAAAATTTCTGGAAAAACCTTGTCCTACTTCCTGGAAAATCCTGCAAAACTTCATTATGACTCAATACAAGCATTTGACTCTAACAAATACAAATATACATGTTCATTAAATATTGTGGAGAATCATGATCGGGTTGTTTCTTAAAAACATATTTGGGGTTTCCCCTTACACTTATCTTTTGCAAAAATACCTTTAGGTTGAAGTTAAGACTAGGCCAAACAACATAATAAAGTATTTCCACATTTTAATTGAGAAACATGATCAACCAACAATAAAAATAAAACATGCATACGGAAGCAAATAACCATCAAACAAATAAAATCACACAAAACATGGGTTGCCTCCTAAGAAGCGCTTTTCTTTATTTACGAGTCTTGTAGCTAGACTCAAAGTCGTGGGTTACTACGTGATTCGGGTGAGTTCCTCATTGAGGACATCTTTGGGATCGAACTTAGGTTTCAACTTTCTATCGGTTTCCTTAGTATGGTACGACCTTTCGAACATCTCTCCATCCGGATCATACAAAGTCATTCTCATGTGCCATGATCCGTCTCCTTCTTTAGGTGGCTTGTCCCACCTCCATTCATACTTATCTCCATCTCTTTTCCATTTATTCAACTCTATATTAATAGGCATTACGTTTAAGAACTCAATCATTTTTCTAAAGACTAAGGGGTCCTCAAAGGGATCTAGCTCCTCATCTCTAGCTATGAGTTGTTCAACCGAATGTGTCTTCTCAACGAAATCCTTTTCTAGATAAAATGGGCATTGAGGTCCTATGAAGTTCCTTTCTATCCAAGGTCCATATCTAGACGGTCTCCTATTCATCTCTACCCAATGCGGTGTCGGTTCATCATCACAATCATAACTATGCTTCTTAACATTATACACCGACGAAGTATCGCCTTCACCTACCGCTATCTTAGATTCCTTGCAATCTATCATGGCACTAGCGGTTGCTAAAAATCCTCTTCCTACTAATAATGGGCATGTAGTGTCACTAACCATGTCTAGGACATGAAAATCCGCTAATATAGTTAACTTTCCTACGTGAACAACTACATCCTTAATCATCCCAACCGGGTGGGCTATACTCCCATCCGCTAGCCCTATCAATACCTCCGTTTCCTCTAACTTTCCTAGCTTAAGAGTGGTGAATAAGGATAAGGGAATCAAGTTGAGGCTTGACCCTAAATCGGCTAGTGTGTCGAAAGCTTTGGATCTTCCTATCTTACAAGGCAAAACAAATATACCCGGGTCATCAAGCTTTTTAGGTAACTTGTTTTGAACGAAGGCGGTCCCATTTTTACCTAGCTTACACTTCTCATATTTTTCTAGGAGGGCACTATAGTAAGGAGCACGCGCTAAGACATCAATGACAGGGTGTTCAATGTGAAGTTCTTTGAATTCATCGTCAAGGTCTTGCGTAAGAGGTGTTTCAACAATGCTTTTGACCGGCTCTATAGTGGGAGTTTTAGTTGATTGGTCCTTTTGGGGAACTTGGTTTTGCTTGAAACACGTGCTCGTTGATTTGACCGAATAATATTGTGGACACGAAGCGGGTGACGAAACGGATGATATGGAATTAACGGTTAGTTTCGGATTCTTGATTGTGTCACTTGGGAGTGCTCCTATTTCTCGGTCATTGAGAACTTTCAACAATGTGTCAATTCTATTGGTCATCTCATTTTGATTTTGTTTGAAATCGGCTTCAAACTTAGCTATGCGGGCTTCTTGAGATGCCATGAACTTTGACATCAATCCTTCAAGGTTATTGGTACTACCATAGTTGTTAGAAGGATTGTTGTTGAAAGTACGGTTGGATGGTGGACCGTTTGATTGGTAACGATTAGGCGGATTGGAAAAATTGGGTTGATTTTGTTTCCACCTAAGGTTTGGGTGATTTTTCCATGAGGGGTTGTATGAATCACCGTATGTGTTTGGCTCGGGCTTGAAAGTGTACCACTTATCTCCCGCTTCGTCGGTACGCGTGGATGCGTAGTCCGCAAAAGCTGTTCCGGGGAGTTCCATACAATCACGAGTGTCATGGGGACCACTACATAATTCGCATGAAGAAGTGATTTTGTTCACTTGGCTTGAATGCTTCGGAGCTTCGTAAGATTTCATGAGAAACTTGACTTGGTCCTCAAGTTCCATGATCCTACGGTCGGGAGTGCTTGAATTGTTCGAAGGCAAAGATATTGCCTTGACCGTTTTGTTCAAATCACGGGGATCATTCCAAATTTCGTTGTCATAGAGAGCAAGATCTTCTATGAGTTCCCATGATTGTTCCGCACTAAGATCACGTAGCTTACCACCGGCCGATTGGTCAATGGTTCGCCTCGTGGGGATATCGATATGGTCATAAAAACTTTGGACTTGGAGCCAAAGATCTATGCCATGATGAGGGACTTTTTGGAGTAAGTCCTTGAAACGAGTCCATGCTTCATAGAGAGATTCATTTTGACGTTGTTGGAACATCAAGATGTCATTCCTAAGCTTAGTAGATCTCCCCGGTGGGAAAAATTGAGCAAGGAAACGAGTGGTGAGATCATCCCATGTGGTGATGGATCCCGCGGGTAAACGCTCAAGCCATTGACTAGCTTGATCCCATAGAGAGAATTGGAATAGGCGTAAACGGGTAATCTCTCTAGTTTCAACACCTAGGTCTATGGAATCTACGATTTTGAGGAAGTCCTTAAGGTGTTGGTTTGGATCTTCGGAATGAAGTCCATGGAATGCACATCCGCTTTGCACCAACCGGATGGTGTCGGATCGCAAGGGGTCACATTGGCTCCGGTGAGCTCAATGGTGTTTCGGTAGCCTTGGTGGCTAGGTCGGGAATACTCTCCTAAGGTTCGGGGCCTAAGGGGTTCTAATGGTGGGTTTTGTTGTGGTGGGATGATGGGTTCAAAGATGTTACCACCTTCCATGATGTCGGATGGTAAAGAGTTACGAACAAAGGCACGAAGAAATAAGATAGACTAAAGAAGACCTAAAAATAAAAATAAAATCTTACTAGAAAGGAATCTAGCAAGTAGACCTAATAAAAAGAAATCCTAACCTAGACAATAACTATTCCCCGGGCTGCGGCGCCAAAAACTTGATGCGTGGGAATCGCACCTTGCTTTACCTCTCGAGGGATCTCGCGAGGCTTACAACCCTCACCAGGCAGTGTACCTGATCGTTGTAGTATAGTATAGTGACAAGTACCGGGGGATTGATCGTTCAGCTTAGGAATAGTGTCGCTAGGATTAGAAAGCCTAATTAATAGTTCTAAAGATGAAAGATGATTATTTTTTGTATTTTTATATTTTTATAAAAGCAAGTAAATCTCGGGTTTTGGAAGAGTGGGCGGAATTAGTTGCTATTCAACTAACCCAAAACTAATATATAATTAAATTAAACTAATGAAAATGAAAATAAACTAATATTAAACTAAGGTTGTGAGCAGTATTTAGAGAAATTGTGTTTACTTAGACTTCATTACTCCCTAGATATCTTTTACATGTCAATTACTTGTTACACTTGTATGGATGACGGATTGTATTCCTTAATACCATTCGTGGGGTGGCATACATAACTCCCCAACTCTATGAGCTCTTATCTCCTCCTACACCATGACCCAGCACAACTATAGGGATTGTAAACAGTGGCTCATGCATTAAATACAACCAATAAAGACCTAGTACGCCTCGGTTCATGTTTCTTAAGACGTTCAAGCATGTTACCATTTGGAGATCTGCCAGTTTTCTTAAGCCTAACATATAATATCATTCATCCAAAACAAGAATAGACAAGTAATCAACACATAATCAACATCTAGGTTTCATTAGATCTAAGCAAACACAAAGGAAATTTAGCCTAGCATAGTAGAATTAAGATAAGAATAAAAGATAGACAACCAACACATAGACATATTGATTGAATTAAGAGTATACTTATCTCAATTACAATGCAAGGTCTCAAGGGTTTGGAACCTTTGAAAAACCTGTAAAAGAGGCACCAAAATCGTCTTTAGGGTTTCACCAAAACTTCTCTTTTTTTTTTAATGAAAAAACTAGAAAACTATATATAGGAAAATCGTTCTGACGGCGTCAAGAGTTAAATCTGACGCCGTCAACTCGCCGCCATATACTTCCTCGGACGCCCTAGATCCACTTGTGACGGCCTATGTGACGCCGTCACCTCCTACGGTATTTTATTCTTGGCCACTTTGACGCCGTCAACTCTCCATCTGACGCCGTCACCAACTACGGTAAATTATTCTTCATGTCTGACGCCGTCAAGAAGGAAGTCTTGACGCCGTCACCTTGTATCTTCAGCTTGGATTTTTGGTACTTTGTCGTTTTCTTCACTTTATGCTCCATAAACGTCCAAAATAGCCTCTTTTCCAGAATTCACTCTCCAAACACCTAAAATCACAAAAGGAACGATTTAGGGCAATATTTGATCAAATAAAGTCGGATTAGGGCTTAAATGACCCCCTAAAAACGGATCATTTTTCGCCTCATCAGTAACAAATATGATATTTGGTTAACACGAAAATTATGCATGACATTTTATGAGTTATTATAATTAGAAGCTAGACTAATTAACGCAAAATGTTTAAAAACAAACTAGTTGTTTTGACTATTTTAAAGGTGCAACATACATTGTAGGATGGTAGACCTATTAAGGAAGAAATTGCATGCCCAAGTTTTCAAGTTAAAAGCATTTGGTGGATAGTCCATCATTTACGTAGTAGAATACACTCTTTAGTGCATAAGTAATTGTTACGTATGGAAATTCAAAGGTGTAGGAAAGTTAAAAGAACAATATTTTATTTCACTGGATATGAAACATTTATAATGTTATCAAATTTAGTGGGAGTATTGTGTACTTATTATTGAATAAGGAATTATTGTAATGATCTTTAATTCAGTGGGAGTTACAAGCTTTGACAACTTGGTAGCCAAAGATAATTACTTTCCAAGTGTAGACACTCATACTTTTAAGGATAGTCTTGTACGTTTCCTTACTAGACATTGTTGTTCTATAACTACTTGTTATGCTAAAATCTATGACACAATCATATTGAACACATAAACAAATGCATGGCGTGTTGTTTATCAACTATATGAGGTTGTTCCATGCACAAGTGGGAGAAATGTTATCTTTAATGTGTGCAAGAAACAACTCATAAAGATATGATTTAATGGATTCTCTTGACTACGAGGTAAGAGAATAATGTTCTAATATGAATTACTAATCTAATTCAAGAAACACTTGGTGTTACAATTTATGTTATGTGAGATCTTAGCTAGATTGCAACAACAAGGTGAATTTCATATTTTCATTACTAGCAGATCAACTGATGTAATTGAACTATGAGAATCTACAGTTTCTAAATTAGATACCTATTAGAACATGTGTCAATATGATATCAAGACTACTTTAATTTACAGATTTATGAATTCATGGAATGACATAAATTAATTAAGTAATCTAATGCTACTTCAATCTGAATATTTATGTGTTCTTGGAATTACATAAATAAATGAAGAAATAATATTATTTACATTATTGTGAAGTAATAAATTAACTTGAAATTACTATTGAAACCAAAGATGGTATTCATAATTACTTTAGTTAAACATGTTTATGTTTCATTATAAAGTCTTTTAATTGTTACAAGACTTCTAATAAAGTAAGACGTCATATTGTTACGTCTTTTAATTAAGACATATACATGAAGTTATTAAATGGTTAAATGACTTATAACGTATAGTGAGATTATAACAGTTTATGTTTTCTTGTAAAGACATGGACATGAAGTGACTTTGTAAAAAGTACTTGTGTTATAAAGCATGTAATTGGCTTGAAAATTGTTATACCATTAAAATGAATTAGTTGATAAATAAACAAGTCAAATCGAATATGATTATCTTAAATATTGTTAGATTGTCTTACAATATTAATACTACTGAAATACCAAATGTTTATGGTATGTTCAGTTAGGAAAATCAAACTTTTGTTATATTGTTTGATTAAAGATAACTATGACTTCTTTTCTTCCAAAAGTTATCGAGGTTAGAGTGTTGAGTATGACTTGGACATATTTATAAAACTCCAACATAGAAGGTTTATAAGACATTATCATATGATGGAATGTGATGAATGGTTGAATCACATTAAGTCTTAAATTGAAGTTCTAAATTTGTTTAACTGCTTATGAAGAGGTTATTAACAAAGTAAAGTTAAGAACTATCAATAAGTATTTGTAATATCCCAAAAGAGAACATTGTATTGTTTCATTATTTGCTAAGTATTTAAAGATAGTCTTTAAATTACTAAAAGCAAGTGGGAGTTTTGATCTTTAAAAGATAAAATTATAAGATACATAATCTTCTAAAATACACTAGTAAATATCATGATGAAGTTTGACATTTTAATGTTAAATATCAAGATGACAATAAAGTTTGACATTTAAATGTTAAATCTCAAGATGATGGAATTATCATTCATAAATAGAAAAGATGTCTCAGATATTTGATTAATATGCTGAGGGCTATGATTTACAGGATTATTGTAAACCTGATAATCACTATGATACATTACCAAATATAAAATTGGGTAAAGTATACATGATATGAATGATTAAGATGCTGTCCATAAAGATAATCAATTTTAGAAACTTGGTTTATCTTAATAGTTAGACTAGAAAATGAAGATGAGTTTCTTCAAAGATTAGGTAACTCTTGTGGTTTAAATCTTTGTATAGAAATCATATGGACAATATTGCACACATATTTAATGCATGTCTTATGACAAGATTATTAATCACACTTAAGCAATTAACTGTGATTGAATATTCTTTTCTAAACACATTAAATATATAAAGATTATCATATTTATGAAATTGACAATAGAATATCAAAACTCTTTCTTGAGTGATTACTTGAGCGAGGACGACAAGTAATCAAAAGGAGTTTATGAATTCAAATAAATCTTTGAAAGTGTACAAAGTGCAATAATCCATGGATGGATAAATGCATGCATCTAGAAGATTACTATTATGTTTAATTATTAAATTCATGTTTTGATTTATAATTGAAATAAGATAATTTCTAAGTATTCCTAAAAGCTAGTGGGAGTATTATGTTTAATTTCTTAAATCATATATGTTGTAGAACATATAAAAGGTAATATTCCATATAAGTTAAAAGTTAAGTCTTAGTTTGGAATGAATCTTTACTTGAAAGATTTAGAAAATAAGACATACAACCTTGGAATGAATGGTTATTGTTGTAACATGTGCGGTAAATAAATCTAATATAACATGATATATTATTTAGAAAGTCTAAATAGTTATGTATGACATGAATAAAATCTAAGTATGACTCAAAGATTTTTCATGAACATCATGTTTTGTTGTATCATGCTTGATTACAAGATGATTTGGCAATTTATTATCTAATTAAAAAGTTATTAGATAACTTGTGTAATATTCTAATAAGAATATGTTTGATTATAGAATCATATCCTAAATCTGGAATAGCTTCCAAATTCTATAGATGAACAATTTTTCAATTGTTGTGAAAATTGTCATAACCAACAAACTTGAAAGTTTGAAGGGCATCAAACATTACACAATAGATATTAATGTTTACGGAAAGTTTTAATAGTATATTGTTGTAGCATACAATGATGCCAAATGAAATTGAGATGACACTCAATACTAGTTATGGTAAAGATTTCATCTTTGGCTATATGCACTAGTTATGCTTAGTAAGAGCATAGTTGCATTATACATTAAGAGAACAAGAATACTTTAAACTTTAAAATGTTTGGAAGTTTGATTATCATAAATTGGTGGTTAAAGATGTCACACATTTATGGAAGATTATAAGGCATTATCAAAATAGTTGAGTATGCATATACAAGAACTTTAATAGTTGAATTTTTGAAATAAGTATTCTCAAAATTCTGATAGATCAAAGTTGGATGATTTATGTCTTGTCAACAAGTATGAATGTCATTACTTGAGACATAATTCATCAACAAGAGTTATCATGCATTGATCTATTTAGTATTTCGATAAGGGATGTTAAACAATTATTATAATAAATTTAAATACGTGGTATGTTTAATTTATAATAAATTGTATCCTATATTTGCATGTTTAAATCCATGAATAAAGGTTATTCTAAATTGTCCGTTGTCAGTTAATAATATGGGAATATTATTAAATCAAGACAAATCTGAAGGTTTGTATAGTATACTTAAAGTATATTGATGCGTAGTCATGCCATTTCAGATGATATTCAATGATACCGAATATAGGACTTATCCCAACTACATGATGTTACTTTATGGATCTTGTCATTAAGTAAATCATGAGAAGTTGTCCTCAGACTTGAGATGCAAGATAAGTGTCATGAATGTAGTACATTTTTGTGGAACAACTTAATGTTATACGTAACTGGTAGTCATAAGGGTTGTTTTCGGAAGTGTTACAAAGTTTGTGGGTTTTGCTTATAGTCAAGATAGAATTTGTTCCTTCAAATTTATTTTTGGAGTTTAATACTGCTGGGCCCCTCGTAGGGTTGTCAAGATGTTTGCATGGCCGTGCCCAAGATCTTCCCTGAATATGTTCAGATGATTTGGTAATCTTGATCAATCACTAACAATGAGAAACAGAATGGTTAATTAAGGAATGACTTTGATCCATATCCTTATTAACATGGTATTAGAAACAAAAGGATAATAATAATGAGAAATCATTAAAAGGTTTTTCCAGGAGCCTTACTCGAGATCGTACTAGAGGCATCGAAGTGTTGCTAGACGCTAACCGATGTGATTACACTATTAAAATATGTCCAAGTGGGAGCTGTTGGATTATGGACATTATTTTAGTAGTTGTATGTTAGGATCGAACTTGAGATCACGGGATTGCACACTTTACGTATGAGTATTAAAGATTAATACTTGAAGTTAAATGTTGTATTCATTTATTAATTATCACAAAACATATAAATTTTTATTAGTATTTAAGATATATGACTAATGGACGTTAAATTAAAAAAATGAGGACTAGAATGAAATTAGATGTCAAGAAGCTTCCGGACTCCCCTCCTCTCATGAGGGCCGATCGGTTTGGTATTGGGTTTACCCAATCCAAACTTAACTTGAGCTCTAAGTTTCATCTAGTATAAATACAATTCAAGGGTTATTGTTTTTGGGTACTCTTGTGCACATAGACATAAACCTAAATTGTTTTCTCTCCTTATTTTTTCCTTAGGTCGATCAAACCAAATCCCCACAAGGATTTTCGATTGATGTTTTTCTAAAAACAAATAGTTTGGTTTAAGTTTTGTGATTTAATTACTAGCATAACTTTAATACGTTATAGTACGTGTGTACAAGAACGTGAATCAAACACACTATTGTTTGATTCTTGGATTGAATTACAAAAGAGGTAAGGGGTAATTCTTATAATCCACATAAACCCTAATTAGGGTTCTTGATTTGAAGATTGCAATTGATTCTTGTTCGGGCTAGAATCACAAAGGTATGTTTACTATTTATATTTGATTAATTAATTACATATTATATGATCTTGTAATTGCTTCCGCTATGCTCACTTGATGTGTTCGGTTTATTTTATATGATTGTCATGATATCATAATTCCAACAAAACATGTCGTTATAACTGTTCACTAAAAGAATATCTATTCCGACACATGGTTAAATGATAAAAAGGAGAGAAAATGGGATTTGGCCGTAGAATAGCAACATACTTTCCGAATTGTTCCAATCTAGTACACGTACTTTTTTTTGTCCCACTCAATGTAACGAACTTTCAACTTTTGTACCAATCTACCCCATGAAACTTCTTTTACCGGCTGACCTGAATTTTTTTTACCAAAAACACTACCATGTAGGATTCCCACTAATCATGCAATAAATGCTTTAGCTACCCATTGCCCGGATCTTTCTGAAATTGGAATTATTGATTGTCTTAATATAGATGAGATGGCAAGAAACGTGGTATCACTTAGGTTTCTATCTGTTGCGGGATCCACAAATGTAAAGTGGGGCTTGGCTTCTGAATTTTGGACCAATCTTATAAATTTACAAGGTATAGATGTTTCGAGAAATGATGTGCTTCCTGTTTTTGTAATGAGGTTATTTTCATCTATAAAAGGTTTGAAAGTCTTGTGTGCCTTAAATTGCCTGTCTTTAGAGGAACTGAGGAAGACACAACTGTTTATACCAAGAGCAGTTGTCATGGTAAAATGACGCTTAGTTCATTTTGTTGGTAATCAGTCCCTCCTTGGTCCCGAATTCACGCCCACAAACACCAATCAAAACATCAAAGATATTGATACACTGGTTAACGTAGGTATATTAAATTTAAAAGAGAGGAAACTGAATACACTTTTAATAGAAAAGCAAATTACCCTATTTATAAGTAAACAGCTGTAAAAAAACCAATAGAACGTGGGTGCATGATATCTACAAAATACCAAAAGAATAGGTACACCCCAATGTGCATTTCCCTTATTCTCGGTCAAACAAAAGACTTGGTAAACCCATGAACTTAACCATGACTTGACCCATCAAGATTACCCAACATTCACCCCCGTAATCTTGATGATCATGACCCGTTTCTTCATCACCTCGACGTTTAAGACTTTTCCCGGACACCCGACCTTCACCTCGGCCACGTCCAAAATCTTCACGTAACCGCCTTTGATTGTTCACAACACTTGTAACATGTAACATGGCATCCCGTTGGACACGTTCATTACCATCTCGACTTCTCCCGGATCCACGGCCTCTTCCTCGACCACATCCGAAGCCACCCGATTTGAACTTCCACCACCATAATGTTAATGTTGTACTCCATTGTTCCTGACTTTTCCCGGACTTATGACCTCTACCTTGGTCTCGTCCAAAGTCTCCAACCACCCGACTGTTGTTGTCACCACACAGAACCCGTTTGCAAATAACACTTTTGTGACACGAGATCATTATTCCACCGATCAAGAAAACAAAGCCACCCGCTTTTACCATTTTTTTTCACCCGCCAAAACGAACCGAATCAAAGCTCCCTGCTTTTCACAACTCTTCCTGTCCGTTTATCCCGCGAACCGATTAATCTCTCCATTTTTCGGTGACCTACAACTTACCACTGGATTTGATCATACCCTTTGATCTCGACTAACAGCTACGGAGCACCTTTGTTTATCACTGGTCACCCCCGTCTTCTTGAACAGTACTCCCCGTCTCCCTCACGACAACGTAGTCCCGAAACACCTTATCAGTCTCCGTCTTCTGCTGTAAAACAGTCCTAACGACAGCACCTGTTGTCCATGCTTCCGCTGTGATGGCAGCCCCGCACTCGAAGACTCCTCACCTTCGAAAGTCGAATCTTAAACCCGCCCTTTAATTGAACACGGCACTGATACCAAATGTTGGTAATCAGTCCCTCCTTGGTCCCGAATTCACGCCCACAAACACCAATCAAAACATCAAAGATATTGATACACCGGTTAACGTAGGTATATTGAATTTAAAAGAGAGGAAACTGAATACACTTTTAATAGAAAAGAAAACTACCCTATTCATAAGTAAACAGTAAAAAAACCAATAGAACGTGGGTGCATGATATCTACAAAATACCAAAAGAATAGGTACACCCCAATGTGCATTTCCCTTATTCTCGGTCAAACAAAAGACCTGGTAAACCCATGAACTTAACCATGACTTGACCCATCAAGATTACCCAACACATTTAGAGACACTTTTAAAGAACTATCTCTGATGTTTCCCGACACCAAGAATGATCGAGACATTTTCTCAGACTGGAGAGCCAAGTCAGAAAGAGAGACGCGGATTTGGATGAGTTTATGACTTGGCTTGAATGGATTCTATCCCGTTCACTTTTTCGGATAGCCGAGAGTAACCCACATGGGCTCGATCAATTTTGGCTCAGTCAAGGGGCAGATCTTTTGCTCTATTTGTTGCAAAGTAATCAAGAGGATGTTCAAGAACAGGGCTGTAACGGGTTTTTAAAACAGTTGTGAGTTTTGTGAGTTTTGATCAATTTCTTGAACTGGGTTTTTATTAAGTGTTAATTGATTGATTAGAACATTTGATTGATATGATGAAATTAGGGTTAGGGTTTGAAAGAATTGGGGGAAAATATGAGGGGGGTAATTGTGGAGTGTGTGGGGTTGTTGGTGGGTGTTATAAGTTTATTTTAGTTAAAAATAAATGCCACATATACCACTAGCCGGTTTTCAAACTTTTTACCCGGTTGCCAGTCACCTTATGGGTAGATTGGTACAAAAGTTGAAAGTTCATTACATTGAGTGGAACAAAAAAAAGTACGCGTGTTAGATTGGAACAATTAGGAAAGTATGTTGCAATTGTATGGCCAAATCCCGAGAGAAAATATATAAACTATGTCGATGTTCAATATAGCACATACTATAGCACACGGACTCTCTGTGCTAGTGCATTAATTCTAGCTAAAGCTTCGTCAATTCAACTCCACGCGAAGACCAGCATTTGTATTCTTCAATTTCCTAAGCCGGTCAATCTCGTTGATACATTTTTTGTTCTCGACATCCGCAAGGCTTATTTTGATGTAATTCTTACTAATCAAATGAAACAAATATAATATTCAGAGATAATATAAAACATTAAATAGTATATAAAAGGTTAGGGATCCAACTTAAACGTACCTTCTCTGAAAGGTATTCCTGCCAAAAATGAGATTGCAACCACGATGAACCATGGTACAGATACTATATCCTATCATTTAGTTGCTTGTTGTAACTGAACACAAAATTTTCATTCCGTACTAGACTTTTGTTATTCTTTGCTTGCTGCCAAATCAATAATCCAAATTAGTGTTAAAAACGTGGTTCAATTCATGATGCTTAAGCAACAATAATACCATTGAACTAACTATAATCAGAAAGACGAACCACAGTTTGTCTTGTATCGTCAGATTTGTTACTGTCACCGTGCAGCTTCAAATAAATAATTGGATTTTTTTTCAAGATGTTGGCCTTCATGGATTGTGACAACAAGCAAACCTCCACTCTCATTAGCTTTCCGTATTTGTTTGTATGTTATTTCAACAATGATTTTTCCAAAGGGCTTCTTGTTTCATGAAACGTTCGTGTCCACGTTTTAGAAGAGGTCAAGAGTATGAGTGTTTTTTTCTTCAGGGATAAGGTGTTTTAATGGCACAACATTTTCCCACTGGTGATTAGTACTCTTGTCCTACACAACAAAGAATGATTAAAGAGAAACTAATCGATGATAAAAAATTCCAACCGAACACATCATTCATTTTTATTCCGCCGACAACAAAAGACACTTAATTCATTATATATATTATTGTTGTCTAGGCGAACATGCAATAATAATTAACAATTGTTGGAGGTACTATCATTCGCAGGTTATTCATGATTTATACTATAAGTCGATTGAATTTTGGCTAGTATTATTTGCTTGGTATTAATTTTTCAAATCACAATATTGCATTGAGTTTGTTACTGTCTTGTTTCGAAACCCTATCGTTTAGGGTTTTGCTAGTCTAATTGAAGTTAGGGCTTGCGAGTACTTCTTGTTTTGTGGTTTAATGTAAGCATACAAAAGGGATTCCTTGATTTGGGTGGGAGCGGTAGCAATCACAAGAAAAAAGATGGGAGAAAAAGTGATACTGTGTCGAACTCGTGCTCACATGGTGAGAGTGTTGATTCGTTTCCTGTGTTAAACACACTAAGAAATTCAAGTGCTGAGAATGCTGATGTGGTTAACATCTTGAACGTGGATTCGTTTAGTGCAAAACCTAATAATGGTAGTGCTGATTCTAGCTACTAATGCATCGAATGAAACCAGTGGACCTGTTCCAACGGAAAGCACTAAAGAGACGGGATCATATGAAAGGGTCTTTAAAGGCGTATCGAGGGGGAAAATGTCAATTTTCGAAAGTTGCTAGCACCGGCTGGCAATAGAGCCAACGTAGCTGTTTCAACGGACTCTATAAACATTGTTCAAGAATGGTTTCGTAACACTATGTATGGTTTCTTTTTGGGCAAACGTGTCACGTACCCGGTAGTCGAGAACTATGTAAAGAATACTTGGAGTAAGTTTGGTCTAGTTAAATCTATAATGAATTCTAAAGGTTTATTCTTTTTTAAGTTTAATTCTAAAGACGGGATGGATGCAATGCTTGAAAAGGGGTCGTGGTTAATTCGCAATGTGCCATTAATTCTGAAAAAGTGGGTGTCAGATGCGAATATTATGAAGGAGGATGTGTGTAATGTTCCGGTTTGGGTTAAGCTTCATGATATTCCTATTACCTCATTCACGGAAGATGGTTTGAGTGCTATTGCAGCCAAACTAGGCACCTCATTGATGCTTGATTCTTACACGTCTACTATTTGCATGAAATCATGGGGTGCGTCTAGTTATGCACGTGGCATGATTGAGTTAAGAGCTGATACGGAGTTGAAAGACTCCCTCGTGGTGACGATACCAAAATTTGAGGGTGAGGGGTATACTATGCACACTATTCGTATTGAGTACGAGTGGACATCTCCAGGATGCTCAAGTTTTAATGTATTTGAACATGTTCTTAATGAATGTCCTAAAAACCTGTCTCGGATGTGTTGAACAATTTGAAGAAGCCTAAACAGGCCGGTGGATAGGCTGTTAGAGGATTTCTGATTGGTTTGAAGCCTAAGTCATATACCTTTTATCGACGGGTACAATCTACAAAGAAGGATAATGCTCCTGCTCAACCAAAGGTATCAAAGGTTACTACTTTGAACCCTTTTGATGTTCTTGATATATTAGTTGATGAGGAGGGCTGTGGGGATTCGAACCCCAAGAGTACTATTAAGACGATTACCTTGGTAGATGAGGAAGAGGGAGGGGTAAGCAAACCCCTAATACAAGTGTTACTCCTGTGGTAGCTCGGATTAATGACCTTGAAAGTAAAATGTTGGAGGGGAAACTTGTTGTAACACCCCCAAAATACCGCAGCGGAAGACTGTGTCATAGAGGTGCTACTTCATAATACAAAGAACAAGGTATAGAAAACGAACTCTAAATGAGACGTTTTGAAAAGTGACCATTCGATTAATAAATTCCGAAATACAAACTTGAATTCCATAATACAATACATAAGAGTTTTAAGACAAATCGAATGGTAAAGATAAAAGCATAAGTCTTCAAAACATGCCAAGCGACTCTATGCTCCATGCAACAGCTTATCATCTTACAGACCTGAGACAAACATGCTAAAGTGTCAACACAATGGTTGGTGAGTTCATAGAGTTTGTCTTAAAATAATTGAAAAGCCTTAAGAGAATGTTCGCACAGCAAAGGCATCGTGAATCCACTCAGTTGCAAATCCCGCCATAAGAGACTTGCAACCTGTGTGTTCACAACCCACTGCTAACATATAGTATGATTAAAGACATGTATAAGTTCATCAAGACAATTTAAGCAATTAGAAGTGAGTCTATACTTCATCTCCGAAGACCTCACTTTTATGATGTATCCAACATTCGTAAATGTTAGGATGTATCAAAGACAACTGGGAGTCAATTCCCAAAGACAACTGGGAGCCACTTCCCAAAGACAACTGGGAGTCAATTCCCAAAGACAACTACTAGTCAATAAATAGAATAACGCAATTAAGTATAACGCAGTCATGTATGTAAGCAATCAAGTATAACACAGTCAAGTATAGACGTTTTGAGTATTTGTACAAGTAAACAAGTAGTTGAGCATGTGTCTCCCCCAAAAGTTAAAACAAGTACGAAAAGAGTAGGGGCTATGACTCACCTTAAGTCTATGAAATGAGTAATGAAAGTAGTAGTCGAATCGCGAAAGTCTCTAAGAGCAGCCTATAATAGAACGTTGCGACTTAGGTTTGGAGCAACGTCCAAGAATACGAAGAATTGCCCATATATGTCTTGCATAATGTTCATGATGTAGTACTTAGTATATAGTGTAAGTCGTTGAATATAAGTGGTCTATGAAACATGTATAAGTTGTATATCTCTTACTACCGTTCGGGCCGACATAATTCAGAAGTCATGGAGTAAACGTTCGAGGAGCCAGGACACTTTAACTCGTAAATCCACAACTCGTCTCGACGGCTTACTCAATGAACTCCTCACATGAGGCTCCCTACTATTGTAGTATTTGATAACATATATATATATATATATATATATAAGCTTTTTGATCTTTAATAGTTATATGGTCTTTAGCCGTGGCTTTGCCGTGACCTTGGTCATTGTTACCATGGTCTTGAGACTCAACCTTGGCTTTAGCCATCGTTGTGGTCTTGGCTTTAGGTCATTAGACCTCTTGGTCTCATCTAATTATAATGATTATATAGTAACTTTGGTCTAAAAATGGGCTGTTAAGAATTTGGAGAAATTTATCACTCAGAAAGCGTTTTCAGGGTTCGAGCTTCTTTGTTCCTGAACGAAAACGTCGTTCCGGACAACTTTCGTGTTTTAACTTTTTGATGAATCGGACCAGAAGTGGGACTTTCAAAATCATAATTTGATCAGAATGCAATTTAGGCAGATTTGCCGTTTTGGTTTCGCTAACTTCAAATGGTCATAACTTTTGACTCGTATACTCGTTTTGGGTGATTCAAATTGCTATGTTTTCCTTGTTAAGTCCTCTTTAACAGTAAGTAAGTGTCAAATATCAAAGTTATACTATTGTGGTCGTGGTTTTCCATAAAAATCACTAGTTTGCTTGTTTGCTTGTCATAAGTTAACATATGTATACCAATACTTGTTTTATCCATTTTTAAACATCATGAACACAATACAAAGACCATATATAGCATGAAAGAAACATAATAAGCATGAAATGATATTGAGCAAGAAAGTGTATAAGGATTTGCTTACAACTTTTGGCTTTCTAAAGAAAGGTAAGTAACTAGTAAGGTACGGACTTTGTTAGACTTAAGCTTCACCCTTTGCAATCTATGATAAGCCGAGGTCATTTGAAGATTATAACGACGCCTTCTTGAAGTCCAAAGCTATTTTAAGATTATAACGACGTCTTTTTGGAGACTTTAAAGTTATAACAACTTTTCTTAGAAAATTTCCAAGATTGAAGATCAAACACTAGTTTTCTTTCAAAAACTAGTTAACTTTCTTACAAAATATAAGAAAAGTGCCTTAGGTTTTAGGACTTGAAGGTTATAAGAAGGTGTGGTGCAAGTTTTATATGTGTTTTAGCTTGGTATTTATAGGGTAGGAAAAATAGTTAACCATATATTGGGTTAGAATTTAACCATGGTTAGTTTAAGACACTTGTAATGATCTAAAGAATCAATGGTCAAGATTTAACCACACATGGTGACTCCACCACCCCTAAGTCGGTTCAAGGAGGATAAGGGTGACTAGATGAGTAGTCATGGTCTTTGGATGGTAATATCCTAAGTATGTAGCTAGTTTTGACTCCGTAAATTGCTAACCGTAAGTTTTTAGGCCACGAAACGTAAAACCGGGTATCCTAAAAATATGAAACTTGAAAGTATGGTCAAACATGTCAATATAGTCCATAATAAAATATAAAATGAGTGGTAGGTTCTATCGGGTGCGAAAACCCTGCTAAAAACTGGAAACACGGGTCTAAAACGCGCAATTCGCGTAAAACGCTGAACTGAAAAACGTAAAATTCCAAAACTTTTGGAATTGTCCTAAAATGAGAGAAAATCATATTTCTATTGTTTATAATGTTTTATGGACATATCGGGATGCTAGAAGGACGTTTAAACCTAAAAGTAAATCTCGGACACGGCTTTGTGATTTTTGCAGAAATGATCCGACGAGCGTCAAACTCTCGGATTATCGTTAAAATAGTTTAACTTACGAGAATATGAAATAAAAATTTCTGAGATGAATAGTGAAAAGTGAATAGTAAAAAGTGAATAGTGAAATTTTCGGGAATAAAAGTTAACCTGAAATTGCGAATTGTTACAGTCTATACCCCTTAAGGAGAACTTCGTCCCGAAGTTCAGTTGATGATAACTACTTACGGTGTGTCTAAGAGAATTCAGGATCTCTAAAATAGTCGTGTTTACTCTGATTCGTCTAAGATTCTGGTTAAGGAGTTGTATCGTCTACAATTAAGCCCACTTATTTATAACACATTACTTACATAAAGAAGCGTCCAAATTTATGTAAGTAAGGTCTCATAAACTTATGGTTCGGTGATTTACAATTTCTTTATTTAAATGCAGAGGCGTCCCAATCCATTTAAATAAGGAGATTCTAAAACATCCTACTTAAGAATTTCCGACACAAAATCCGCCTTCTGAGGCAGATGGTAAGATAATCCAGTCATCAAATCCCTAAAGCTAAGCAATAATATTATTTAACTCAAATCTTGTGTCTCATCAAACACAAGATTAAGTTAACTAATTAGTTATTACTGAGCTCCATGTTTTTAATGACTCGACGAATCTCTGGGGCTCCTTATAATACTAAAGTCACATCATCTAATAGCGTGGAACTAAGCAAACCTCTAACCAAAAAAGCACATGTGTATGTATTGTGTGTAAGGCAAATAAAGAGGAAGGTCCCAACGTATATAGCAGTTATAGTCTAGGCACTAAATGCAACCTAGTTCTCTATAACCAAGGCTCTGGTACCAATCTGTAACACCCCCAAAATACCGCAGCGGAAGACTGTGTCATAGAGGTGCTACTTCATAATACAAAGAACAAGGTATAGAAAACGAACTCTAAATGAGACGTTTTGAAAAGTGACCATTCGATTAATAAATTCCGAAATACAAACTTGAATTCCATAATACAATACATAAGAGTTTTAAGACAAATCGAATGGTAAAGATAAAAGCATAAGTCTTCAAAACATGCCAAGCGACTCTATGCTCCATGCAACAGCTTATCATCTTACAGACCTGAGACAAACATGCTAAAGTGTCAACACAATGGTTGGTGAGTTCATAGAGTTTGTCTTAAAATAATTGAAAAGCCTTAAGAGAATGTTCGCACAGCAAAGGCATCGTGAATCCACTCAGTTGCAAATCCCGCCATAAGAGACTTGCAACCTGTGTGTTCACAACCCACTGCTAACATATAGTATGATTAAAGACATGTATAAGTTCATCAAGACAATTTAAGCAATTAGAAGTGAGTCTATACTTCATCTCCGAAGACCTCACTTTTATGATGTATCCAACATTCGTAAATGTTAGGATGTATCAAAGACAACTGGGAGTCAATTCCCAAAGACAACTGGGAGCCACTTCCCAAAGACAACTGGGAGTCAATTCCCAAAGACAACTACTAGTCAATAAATAGAATAACGCAATTAAGTATAACGCAGTCATGTATGTAAGCAATCAAGTATAACACAGTCAAGTATAGACGTTTTGAGTATTTGTACAAGTAAACAAGTAGTTGAGCATGTGTCTCCCCCAAAAGTTAAAACAAGTACGAAAAGAGTAGGGGCTATGACTCACCTTAAGTCTATGAAATGAGTAATGAAAGTAGTAGTCGAATCGCGAAAGTCTCTAAGAGCAGCCTATAATAGAACGTTGCGACTTAGGTTTGGAGCAACGTCCAAGAATACGAAGAATTGCCCATATATGTCTTGCATAATGTTCATGATGTAGTACTTAGTATATAGTGTAAGTCGTTGAATATAAGTGGTCTATGAAACATGTATAAGTTGTATATCTCTTACTACCGTTCGGGCCGACATAATTCAGAAGTCATGGAGTAAACGTTCGAGGAGCCAGGACACTTTAACTCGTAAATCCACAACTCGTCTCGACGGCTTACTCAATGAACTCCTCACATGAGGCTCCCTACTATTGTAGTATTTGATAACATATATATATATATATATAAGCTTTTTGATCTTTAATAGTTATATGGTCTTTAGCCGTAGCTTTGCCGTGACCTTGGTCATTGTTACCATGGTCTTGAGACTCAACCTTGGCTTTAGCCATCGTTGTGGTCTTGGCTTTAGGTCATTAGACCTCTTGGTCTCATCTAATTATAATGATTATATAGTAACTTTGGTCTAAAAATGGGCTGTTAAAAATTTGGAGAAATTTATCACTCAGAAAGCGTTTTCAGGGTTCGAGCTTCTTTGTTCCTGAACGAAAACGTCGTTCCGGACAACTTTCGTGTTTTAACTTTTTGATGAATCGGACCAGAAGTGGGACTTTCAAAATCATAATTTGATCAGAATGCAATTTAGGCAGATTTGCCGTTTTGGTTTCGCTAACTTCAAATGGTCATAACTTTTGACTCGTATACTCGTTTTGGGTGATTCAAATTGCTATGTTTTCCTTGTTAAGTCCTCTTTAACAGTAAGTAAGTGTCAAATATCAAAGTTATACTATTGTGGTCGTGGTTTTCCATAAAAATCACTAGTTTGCTTGTTTGCTTGTCATAAGTTAACATATGTATACCAATACTTGTTTTATCCATTTTTAAACATCATGAACACAATACAAAGACCATATATAGCATGAAAGAAACATAATAAGCATGAAATGATATTGAGCAAGAAAGTGTATAAGGGTTTGCTTACAACTTTTGGCTTTCTAAAGAAAGGTAAGTAACTAGTAAGGTACGGACTTTGTTAGACTTAAGCTTCACCCTTTGCAATCTATGATAAGCCGAGGTCATTTGAAGATTATAACGACGCCTTCTTGAAGTCCAAAGCTATTTGAAGATTATAACGACGTCTTTTTGGAGACTTTAAAGTTATAACAACTTTTCTTAGAAAATTTCCAAGATTGAAGATCAAACACTAGTTTTCTTTCAAAAACTAGTTAACTTTCTTACAAAATATAAGAAAAGTGCCTTAGGTTTTAGGACTTGAAGGTTATAAGAAGGTGTGGTGCAAGTTTTATATGTGTTTTAGCTTGGTATTTATAGGGTAGGAAAAATAGTTAACCATATATTGGGTTAGAATTTAACCATGGTTAGTTTAAGACACTTGTAATGATCTAAAGAATCAATGGTCAAGATTTAACCACACATGGTGACTCCACCACCCCTAAGTCGGTTCAAGGAGGATAAGGGTGACTAGATGAGTAGTCATGGTCTTTGGATGGTAATATCCTAAGTATGTAGCTAGTTTTGACTCCGTAAATTGCTAACCGTAAGTTTTTAGGCCACGAAACGTAAAACCGGGTATCCTAAAAATATGAAACTTGAAAGTATGGTCAAACATGTCAATATAGTCCATAATAAAATATAAAATGAGTGGTAGGTTCTATCGGGTGCGAAAACCCTGCTAAAAACTGGAAACACGGGTCTAAAACGCGCAATTCGCGTAAAACGCTGAACTGAAAAACGTAAAATTCCAAAACTTTTGGAATTGTCCTAAAATGAGAGAAAATCATATTTCTATTGTTTATAATGTTTTATGGACATATCGGGATGCTAGAAGGACGTTTAAACCTAAAAGTAAATCTCGGACACGGCTTTGTGATTTTTGCAGAAATGATCCGACGAGCGTCAAACTCTCGGATTATCGTTAAAATAGTTTAACTTACGAGAATATGAAATAAAAATTTCTGAGATGAATAGTGAAAAGTGAATAGTAAAAAGTGAATAGTAAAAAGTGAATAGTGAAATTTTCGGGAATAAAAGTTAACCTGAAATTGCGAATTGTTACACTTGTGTTTGTGGATGATCATGGAAAACCGCTGAAAGTGAAAGTAACGAATAAGGAATCGGCTTGCAAGCCCAGTACTTCTATGTAGGACCTATTGGAAGAATATGTTGAGGATGAAATTGAGATGCCTCATGATGCGACCTCTGGATATATGTCTTCGACTGGTGGAAGAGAACTCTTTGAAGATGTTCTTGATTACTATGACGGATACGATGATCATGTTTATGATTTACTTTGTGATAAATTTGATATCCGTCTTCCTTTTCATGTTAGGAAATAATTTTCCTCTTTTCATGTTAGGAAATAATTTTCGTTCTTTATGTTTAGTTCATAAGATTGTTATGTCTCTCTTAAGATTGTTTAGGTTTGAAGCACAATTGATGCGTTTGTTTTGCCTTTAATTGAACCGAGGCAAGGGATTTCACAGTCATCCTATGTACTAAAACGTTTTTTTGGAGTAATATATTTTACCAGTAGCCCTACCCCTTTACTTAAAAAAGTAAATATAGAACTATGACCATCATAATTAGGTTTAATCTTAAAAAAAAAAAAAAAAAAAAAAAAAAAAAAAACTGGCTAACTTGTTTTTGAAGTGTGCTTTGATACCATAAAATTCGATTAGTTACCACTTACCAGTATGGGTTGCCGTTCAAACGGTTATAAGATTTATTTTTTAGTAGTTTGAGTTCTTGAAAACGTACCCCAACGACAATTTCTAGAGCTTGCAGATGTAGATCTTTCACAAGTAGATCAAGGTTCATTTCATACAGGATTCACGTTGCACTATACCACCTTAGATTTATTGAATGGAACCTCACCGTCGTCTTTGGTTAGTCTTAATTTCACGTTGGTACTAGGAGAAAACGTCTTGAATACCCTTTCTAGCTTCATTGCTTTTATAACTCTCAAATTCACTATTCCAACAGGCTGCCTTTCAAATTCACTGCCTTTAATCTGAATTTTCTTCTAGTATGATTAATAAATTCGATCGGAAATGCATCTCTTTAGCAATTAAAAAATATAGATTACTTGAAAATGTGGTTCAGTTTCTAGTGCCCACAAGATTTCGATCGCTAATGGACGTTCATTACGGTCTATCTTCAATCACTAAAAAGCAATCGAAGTGAACATCTTTAAAGAACTAGGAAGTAATTCATCTTTTATGTTACCATAAATAAATTCCTCTATCACGTTGTGTTTGTAAGAATGCCTCACCATTCCTATCGTGTTATGGTCGTTGGAGTCCAAACACAACCTTCCACACAATAGCTCAAACAATATGACTCCGAAAGAATAAACATCATTCTTTCGTCAATTCCCCTGTGTAGGCATAGAGCGGATCCGAATACCCATAAGTGCCTACAGGATCGGTGACAACAGTTGAGATTTATTATTAGGCGATAGCGGACATACATTTGAAAGGCCTAAATCTGAAATCTTAGCTTGGCGTCCCAGTTTTCATCTATTAGGATGTTGGAACTTTTGATATCGCGGTGCACTACTCTTTGTCCCATACCGTTTGCACTATGTATGTAAAAAAGCCAAAACAATTCCGTAGCTAAGCTAATGAAGGCCCTGTGCAAAAACCAAAAAACTTATGTGATAACTATATATGACAATAAAAAAATATTAAAACAAATACTGAAACATAAAAGATAGTAGTTTGACGATCTAGCTTCATAATTAACAAATATTTATCAAAAGTCATTGAACACATGTTAGCTTTTCTTTTTTGTCGTGTTTTTCAATGCTTCTGTTATGTGCATACTCATACACAAGGATCCTTTCACCTCATTCGTCGTAATACCCTGATCTCCTTGCTTATATGCAGGATTTAAACGCTTGAAAGCGGCCATCGTGTGCCCTTCATAATGGCCGAGTTCTCCCTTGTACACTTTTCCGAATCCTCCTTTGCCAATGCAATTCTCAGCGCGAAGTTGTTGGTTGCTAGTTTTATAGCTTCTAAGTTTTTTTTTTCAGGTGTTCGAATTGTTTTATGTGCGGCACCTTCGTTTTAATGGCTAAACATAGATAGGAAACAAAACTTTAAAGCTTGAAAGAATTTGTAGTTGATGTGCATGAAATGGCAACGGATTAAATAGAAGATAGTAAAAGTAGACTAGGTGTTAGTCACTCTGGTAAATGTTGCAATAAAACTAGTATATTGACGTGATAACATGTATTATAACCAAAAATATGAGTGTACACATCGTTGGTATGTTGTTTGATACAGTACTTATTTATTACTATATGTTTTAGCAAAGGTTTGATTAATTTAACATGCCGTGCATGTAGAGATATTAATTGGAATTGTGTGACGTATGTACCTTCTTAAAGCTAGAAATTGTTAACAACTAGTCCGTCTAAGTTTTGAAGACAAAATTCTTATACCATGCAAAAACAAAAAAAATAAAAATAAAATATTTGACTTGTTATATTTGTATATCTTTGGACATATTTGACACAAGTAGCTTGTAGCTAGAGTTGTAGATAGGATTTGAAGTAATATTATTAGCTGCCCGGAAACCTGAGTTATTACCTTAAGATCGTGTCTAAGTTATTACCTTATGATCGTGTAGCTAACTAATTATAGTTTAGTGTTGTTTGTATTACCTCAAACTACAAATTCACGTAGATGAATATAGTAATGATAATTACTGAAACTTCATTTCGTAAGTTTAGGATTGGGGGAGTTTAATTGTTTCTTACTTTAATCCATGAAACGATGCCATATCGGTCTTCAAAGTATTTGATCACTTCACATTGTTCCTTCAAATTATTGTTCACTTCACATCGAGCATCGAGAGATTTTTTCAAGAGTGTTTGAGACTTTTCGTTTTTCCTTTTATTTATTTCAGTAAAACCATGTAACAACTAACAACAATGTATGTCAATAAGATATTTATCTTGCACGTCTCACGTTAAAAAGTTCAAAGGTCAACTTTCTTGGATTTCTAGTGAAATTATATACTCAAATAGTCAAATTCATGATAAAACCATATTTTCTTATCGTGAAGTTTTACAGTATTTTCCATCATTTTGAATTAATGTATGAGCCTCATCGTAATAACTTTGAATATTTGAAAATACTATAATACGACAAGATGAAGCGACAAGAAAGAAATTACGTAGTAAATTCTATGATTTAACCGAATCAAAATTCTTGCAATTTGTATTTTAAATATTAAAAAGCTTGAATGATTGTCGCTGATAATTATACTTGACATGCCAACACGATAAATGCATGTAGTTAATGTTGGTATCAATCATGAAACAAAATCCTACTTTTCCACGAAGAAAAATCATTAGTATTCTAGGTCAACACATATTTAGACCAATCAATAAACTCTGAAACGACTATTGGATAACATATCGCTTGACTTGGTATTGTAGCTGAGGGCTAATCACTAGCTGAAGATTATGCATTTATTAGTTTTATAAGAATTAACTCGAGTAAATTTTGTAGTTAATTTAGAGTTTATGCATTTAATTGATTATAAATTTAAAGCAAGAAACTAAACTATTTTTAACCAAGGAGTTGTAGACAAGAAAACAGGAAATGGGTAGCTAAGTCGATGAAGTTTTGCCTAACTTCATAACATAGGTCTCAGACCCATGCCATGCATATAAGTAGATGCGAGCCTTTAGCATCATTTTGAGCCATGAGCCTTAACTGTTGTTTGCATTAAGAATTTTGAGTTTACGATTCATTGTAGAAATGATAAGTGGTTTACTGGTTTATGATAATAATATTGATTGTATGTAAGAATTTTAGAATTAAGTATTGTATCCTTATAATTTAAACTTTCCAATTCTAATAACGAAAACCCAACCCCCCCCCCCCCCCCCCCCCTCTTTTTTTTTTTTTTTTTTTTTTTTTTTTATCTCGCAAGAGATTTTATTTTAAAAATATGCATGTTAACTAAAAGCAACATAAGTTCATCGTTTAATAGAAGAAATAACTTATTACATGGCGAGTAAGCAACTTTTGGAAATGCTGAGAAGAAGCACCTAGTTATGAATAAGAATATATAACACATTTTATGATTACTGTGAAAGTGCATAAGCTAATTAAACATGACATTGCAGCAATTTTTTGCACCCAGCAGTTGTTGTTACCGGGGCATTCTAGCTAAAGATCAACATTCCAACTCCACTCGAAGACCAGCATCGCTATTCTTTGAATTTTTAAGCTTGCAGATATTGTTGATATTTTTTTGTTGACGATTTCTGCAAGGCTTATTTCGATGTAATTCTTACTAGTCCAATGAAACAAACACCACTTAAGGTAATCACAATAAGTCATTTAAACTTTTCAAGCTCGGGCCTGAGCTCCAAAAGTTATCAGTAAGTGTTATGCACTAACAAATCATCGGGGCTTAATTTCTCATATTTGTTTACCACATCCCCAAGGACACTAACGCGTGTGTAACACATCGCGCTGATTTCAAAAGGGTCCTTAAGATGACATTCATGCTTTCTTTCAAAAATTTGCATGTTGCATTTCTAGGTTGTGGTAAAATGAGTAGTGTGGGAGTTCCGGAAGGGGCAAGGAACAAGAGGAACTGGATTGTTTTTATGTTCTAACATTGAAATTCTCCCTATACTTTATATTTTATTGATTAGTTACTAGTTATAATACCCGTGCACATGCGTTTTTTATTTATTTAGTATTTTTTAAAATTTTTGAAGAATATATTTTTATTTATTAAAAAACAAATAATTTAATCATTGTTTTATTTTGTTTGATTTATGATTTTTAATTATAGTTTTTTATTTTTAAAGGTAATCATTTAAAAGGTTTGATTCTATTGTTAGTTGTTTCTTATCTATATAAATTTTTATATTTATCATCTACTTGTATTGTATATCAACAAAACGAATTTATAAATCTATAAACTAAAAAATAATAATTCAATTATTAATTAATAACGATTTTTTTTTTCAAAATACGAAAGTCCCTATTTGAGGTTTTGTTTTATTATATATAAAAAATTTATAGAATGCATAGATAGTTTTAAAACTAATATATTATTTAGAACTCCTTTGCAGTCCGAGGTAGAGAAATTGTGAAAGCTTCGACTAGATTTAAACAATTAAAACATGAAAGTCATGACTAACGTTAAAAAAACTAAAGCATGAAAGTCGTGAATAAAGCATGAAAGCTTGGACTAGATTTCACCAAATGTAGTCTTTTTTTGGTGCCGCAACGTGCTACAATCCTCGTTATTTACATATAGTGAAAGACAGGTTATAAACATGTTTTTTTGCGTTTTTAATTTGTTATGGTCACCATCAACGTTCTTAAATCAAGGTACTTCTTGTTTTTAATTTGTTATTGCCAACATCAGTTACCGATGATAGTTAACTTAGTCAGATGTTCTCCACAGCAACTACACATCAAGTTGACTCATTCCGTTTTGAAGGATATATGTATAGATGATCCGTTTATTGTTGATGATGTCCGCAAGGCTTATATCAATTTGCGTTTATTGTTCATAACACTACAACAAACAGGGGGACGGGCGACGAGACTTTCGGCGGCGACGCCCTTGTCCCCGATTGACATGCGTGGTCATTGTTGTCGGGATTCGTTGCCATTGCAAGTCTTGCCTCGAGCAACCTGACTTTTGTCTCTAACACCTGTTTTTGTGCCTCCAGCATATTTATCCTAAGATCTTTTTCATGGCAGTTTGTGCACCCAGAACCGTGAGATGTTGAAGCAGAATATATTACTTGTAATTGTTCATCAAATTCAGTCTTCCACATAAAATATCCACATCCATGACCTTTCTCTCTTGGCTTCGAAAGAGGACATGCATAATACTCCAATCCAAATGTATCTTTTTGATGTGACGTTCTTTTTTTTATATTTCCTACTCCACAAGTACACATAAAAGGATTATATCGCTGCATTCTGGTTGACAGTGTGTGTTTGTAGTTGTGTGTGGTAGAATCATGATCGGGGTGGCCCGATCTACAAGTTGAGTTGATAAAAGGTGGTGGACAGAAAAAGATTCCGGCGGCCGAAAACTGCTGGTGTCGCCGGAAAACGAAAACTACTAGAGAGAGAGAGATATAGTGAGATGAGTGTGTGTGTGAGATGATATGGGTTAGATGAGTGTGTGTGAGTTTATATTGTGAGTGGATAAAAGTTGTTAGGTGGGAACATATATATCCCGTGACCTGTTAGGTGGGAACATTTTTGTAGTTATAGCATCTCGACTCGTTCGTTTAACATCTCATGTAATACCACATCATCTCGACTCGTTCGTTTAACATCTCGTGTATAACCATAGCATCTCGACTCGTTCGCTTAACATCTCGTGTAATACCACATCATCTCGACTCGTTTGTTTAACATCTCGTGTATAACCATAGCATCTCGACTCGTTCGTTTAACATCTCGTGTAATACCACATCATCTCGACTCGTTCGTTTAACATCTCGTGTATAACCATAGCATCTCGACTCGTTCGTTTAACATCTCGTGTAATACCACATCATCTCGACTCGTTCGTTTAACATCTCGTGTAATACCACATCATCTCGACTCGTTCGTTTAACATCTCGTGTAATACCACATCATCTCGACTCGTTTGTTTAACATCTCGTGTATAACCATAGCATCTCGACTCGTTCGTTTAACATCTCGTGTAATACCACATCATCTCGACTCGTTCGTTTAACATCTCGTGTATAACCATAGCATCTCGACTCGTTCGTTTAACATCTCGTGTATAACCATAGCATCTCGACTCGTTCGTTTAACATCTCGTGTAATACCACATCATCTCGACTCGTTCGTTTAACATCTCGTGTAATACCACATCATCTTGACTCGTTTGTTTAACATCTCGTGTATAACCATAGCATCTCGACTCATTCGTTTAACATCTCGTGTAATACCACATCATCTCGACTCGTTTGTTTAACATCTCGTGTATAACCATAGCATCTCGACTCGTTCGTTTAACATCTCGTGTAATACCACATCATCTCGACTCGTTTGTTTAACATCTCGTGTAATACCACATCATCACGACTCGTTTGTTTAACATCTCGTGTATAACCATAGCATCTCGACTCGTTCGTTTAACATCTCGTGTAATACCGCATCATCTCGACTCGTTCGTTTAACATCTTGTGTATAACCATAGCATCTCAACTCGTTCATTTAACATCTCGTGTATAACCATAGCATCTCGACTCGTTCGTTTAACATCTCGTGTAATACCACATCATCTCGACTCGTTCGTTTAACATTTTGTGTATAACCATAGCATCTCGACTCGTTCGTTTAACATCTCGTGTAATACCACATCATCTCGACTCGTTCGTTTAACATCTCGTGTAATACCACATCATCTCGACTCGTTCGTTTAACATCTCGTGTAATACCACATCATCTCGACTCGTTCTTTTAACATCTCGACTCGTTCGTTTAACATCTCGTGTATAATCATAGCATCTCGACTCGTTGAGAAAACTTAATTAAAATGATTTAACTTAATTATAAATGATTTAACTTAATTAAAATGAATTAAAAATAATTTTAAATGATTTAAATTAATTATAAATGATTTAACTTAATTTAAATGATTTAAAAATAATTTTAAATGATTTAAATAAATCATAAATGATTTAAATTAATTATAAATAATTAAATTTAAATGATTTAAATTAATTATAAATGATTTAAAAATAATTTTAAATGATTTAACTTAATTAAAATGAATTAAAAATAATTTTTAATGATTTAAATAAATTTTAATGATTTAAATTTATTATAATCAATTAAATTTTAAAATGATTTAAAAATCATTAAAATGGTGAACACTTTCGGCGGGAACATGTCCCCGCTAAAAGTTTTCACCGATAAATTTTTTTTCCCTCTAAGCATTTACTTTATCCCGCCAAAGTTTTTGGCGAGATTTGAAAACTTTTAGCGGGGACATGTCTCCGCCAAAAGTATATACTAAAAGACAAGACACACTTTCCGCGGGGACATGTCGCCGCGGAAAGTAAAGCTCACAACCACCCCTATTAGTATCAGATCTGCAATTGAATAATTGAAAAAAAATATATAAACCATCGTCCCAAACTAAACCATCCACCATCTCCAAAACTTCACCCACCACACTCGCACCACTACTTCACCGTGCAGCACCAACTCCATCTCCACCACCACTACTTCACCGCACCACCATCTCCACCACCACTACTTCACCGCACTACTATCTCCACCACACTCGCACCACTGTGCACCGGATAATTTTTCCTCAAACCCTCTAATTTTATAATTCTTCCTCAAACCCTCTCATTTTTTATTCTTTCTCTTCTTTTCTCCTTTCTTCCTCAAACCATCTCCACCACCACTGCCGCGAGGTATTTTTTTGATTGTTAAAAAAAAAAATATTGCTAACACAATTATATAAAGGTGTTACCAATAATTAATTGTTTGCGTTTATTGTTTTTATTTTTTGATTTTTTTTAATTAATTTTCTTGTTAATTTTGTTGGTACAGTTGCTGAGAATTGAAGCCAGACCCGAAGCCGAGACCACATACGAGAGCCCACTGCCAAGAGGTATTTTTATTATTATTATTTTTTTGTTTAAGTGTTAGCGGGGACATGTCGCCGCCAAAGGTTTATATTAGATAATTTCTATTTATGTATTTTTGGGTGTATGTTTGTTTGGTGAGGACAGTCGAGACTAGCCGAAAGCCGAGACCATCATACTATCAAGACCAGCCGAGAGCCGTGACCAGCCTACTGCCAAGACCACAATCGGTACGTTTGGTTTCGACTTATATCAATTGGCTTGCAGTAGATACATATATATCGGACCATGGGGTTTTGCATTTTGTAGCTCGCTTAAGTGTTTATATATAAGCAGTTAGCGTATATCAGTTAGTATATCAGTTAGCCTGCTAGTTGCCCTGCTCCATCAGTTAGTGTACCACGACACAAGTAGTGTCGTGGGGACTTGCTTATTTTCTGCACAAGGGTGCGTTTGATTCAGTTAGTGTTGTGGGGACTTGCCATGCTCCATCAGTTTGTGTTGTTAGTCTTGACCCACCACTGAGAGCCCCACCTAAGGGTGCGCCTGGTTTTGTAGTTTGACCCGCACCACAGCCCGCAACACAGGTCAACTAGGGTGCGTTTGTTGGCTGCAAGACAGCCCCAAAACGGGTAAACTAGGGTGCATTTATTCTCTGCACCAAAGGGGTCAACTGATGTGTACCACGACACAAGTAGTGTCGTGGGGAATTGCTAGGTGCATGAAACTTTAAGTGGCCAAATAGGTCGAAAACCATGGCTGCTTGTCTGTATACAACTATATATCATGACATTTGATTTCGGCTTATATTTTTCCATAACTTTTATATATATATTTATTTAACCATTTATATATATTTTTCTATAACGTTTTACAACAGTTAAATGTTTTATAACAATATATAACCATTTATAAGCCGGAAAATTGGGTCGTAAGCTAAAAACAGTTAAAAGTGGTGGATACACAAGCAGGGGTGTTTGATCGTTATGAGCTTATAAAAGCTTATACGTGGGCTTATGAGCTTATTTTATTTCGGCTTATATTTCATAAGCTTCAATTTTCCGACTTATTTGGAGATTTGTGGGCGTATATAAGTATATTATGATATAATAAACTTATATAAGCTGGAAAATTAAGTCTTGTGATATATAAGCCAAAAATCAAATAAGCTCATAAGCTACAAATAAGATTAAACAAATAAGCTCATATTATTGTATGGTATTTGATTGTGTTAGACTATTGTAAATGATTTTAGGGTTTAGGACTTTAGTGATTAATTTTGGAAAGTCCCCGTCCAAAGTTAATCATCCCATAGAAAACCCGTCCGAAATTAATTTATTAGAAATTAATTTCGGAAAGTCCCCTGTTTGGGTCTGCTTTTTGAATGTTTTGTCTCATTTAGGATATGAATGCGTATAATTGATTTACTATTTGTGAAAATTTCGACATTGTTTCCCCTTTACTCCTACGAATATGTCTTTAATGCACATATTTGGGGAGTTGAGGGGAAATGCTGCCGAAATTTTCTCAAATAGTAAATTCAGTTATACGCATTCATATATGAGACGAAACATTCAAAGAGTGGGTTAGGATTGCCTTCCATAGTTGGATTAGGTGAACAAAATGCACAACTCGTAATTGCATCATTAAAACGCATAACTTGTGAACATGTTTAATTCTATATAATTATTTGGTGCATCATTAAAACGCAGTTATGCCAATTGATAAGAGTTGGGTCTCATTATCTCGTGCTAGCCTCGAATTTTTAAAAGGTCTTAAATGGTTTTGCGCGTATGCCAAGGACTTTGTGAATATTGATGGGAATGTACATTGTCCATGTGCTAGTTGTTATAACAATGGTTGGATAAAGTACGAAGATTTGTTTGATCACATACACTCAAATGGTTGGGACCAAAGTTATACGAAATGGTATAATCACGGTGAACCGGATACCCGAACATTGGTACCCAACACAAATCATCCCGGGACGAGTGACATGGCTGATTTCCTTCATGATATGTGTCCGAATGAGCCAACTCAAGAAAATATTGGCGAGACAAGTAACGAGCCAACTCAAGCAACAACACTTCCTCAACATAACGAGTTTGAAGCGTTACTTGCCACTGCTAACGACCCACTATACCCGGGTTGTACATGGATGTCTTCATTGGACTTTATGGCAAAGTTTACGAACATTAAGGTCAAAGGTAAAATGAGTGACACCACGTTTAACGAAACACTAAAATTTCTACGTGAATGCTTCCCGCCCGTTCTAGGATACAAAATCCCACCGTCATACTATGAAAGCTAAAGAACAGCTTATCAATATTTTGTGCAGTTTCAAGCAAATCTATCCTCCAGATTTTTTTGACATTATGATTCACTTGGTTATTCATCTTCCCGAAGAGGCTATTCAAGGCGGGCCTGTTTACATGAGGTGGATGTATCCATTTGAAAGGTACATGAAAAAGCTCAAAGATTATGTCAGTAATAAAGCTAAGCCTGAAGGATCAATAGCGGAGGGTTATATTGCTGATGAAGCATTAACTTTCTGTTCACATTATTTTCGGGGTGTTGAGACGAGATTTAATCGTCCTGACCGGAATGAGGACGGTCCAAGGCCAACAAGTCGATTTCAAGTGTTTCGATCAGCCTGTAAACTGAATGGTAAACAATCATTAATTCGGCTTGAACCGGACGCAATGCAGAAAGTAGTATGGTATGTACTACACAACAGTCATGAAATCGACCCGTACATGAACGAGTACAAGAGGTACACGTTTTATTTCAAAATTTTGTTTTACGTAAGTTATTATTCGACGACTTATTCTAATATCATGAACATTTACAGGGAATTTCCTGGCAATGACATACAAGAAGGATTTCCTTGCTGGTTTGGGAACAAGGTAGACTTGTTGTATGTAAAACCCTGTAAAAATAACGACTATTACTCATCTATATCTATTCTTATCTTTTTTTTCTTAGATTCGTGAATTGAAAGTAAAGGACGACCCAAGTTGTACTTCCGAGTTGTTCGCTTTGGCTTGTGGACCATCATGTGCTGCATTCTCAGCCGACTCTTGCACAGTGAACGGTGTGAAGTTTATCGTACATGACCGTGATTTACATCGTTCAACCCAAAACAGCGGAATTTCTACTCCTAATCCTAGCGGAGGAATTTATTATGGCCAGCTTGAAGAAATTATCGAGCTTGAATATATTCCGTTCAAGGTTGTGTTGTTCAAAGTTAAATGGTTCGACACTAATAACAATGGTCGCATAAAACGTTGTACCTATAGAAACAACATTACACAAATTACGACAGATCGTGTATCGTTTGAAAGTGAACCATACATTCTTGCAACACAAGCAACACAAGTCTTTTACCTTGATTTCCCGGGTAAACGTAGTAATGTCAAGGCCGTCCAAGATTCTTATCATCGAAAGATTTGGAACCCGGATATCATCGTGGTAGAAGACAATCAGGATGTTGTACATGACAACACATCATCACATGTCACACTCTCTGCTGAGTTGGATACGTTGAATTATGACACCATAAATAGAGATGTTGAGCCAGCGGAAGTTGAGGCACCACCACAACCAATTATCACTTATGTCGACGACGACGAAGATAATATTGATTATGATGACCACGTTCCTCATGATTTAGCATCTGATGGTGAAGATTACGTCGATCGTGAAGATGAAGCTGACACTAATAATGAGGGTTTTTATCTTAGTGATGAGGGAGATTGATCTCAAATTGTAATTTGTTAAATGACACTTATTTGAATGAAATTGTTATCGAGTGGTTAAATGTGTTTATTATTTATTTAATTATTTATTATTATTATTATTATTATTATTATTATTATTATTATTATTATTATTATTATTATTATTATTATTATTATTATTATTATTTTGTATAAATTGTTATTTATTTTAATGTGTGTGTATATGCGTATATGTGTATATGCGTATATGTGTATATGCGTTTCTTCACTAATTATATTTTCTTGTACTAGTACGTTTACAGATGGCAGATGTTGTTGCTAGGAGCCACGGTGGCGATGGAGGCAATGAGCCACCTCGTGGTCCGACGAGGATAGGCAGTGATTGTCAGAGTAAGAATTTCTAGATTATTTTAATTAAACTTGATTATTATTTGAAATTGATAACTTGTTATTTTATATCATCATCACTTGAATTTGGTTACTTGTAGCATCTAAATCCAGACCTCCCAGACCTCCCAAGCCCAATGCCAAAATTGGGAAAGGCGGGAAGTCGGTGCGTGGTCCCACAAAGAACACGCGGCTCCGCAATGAGAGGAAAGATACTGGTCGTCCGATATCGATCAGATTCCGGAAGAACGACAAAGGGATGTGGGAGCATGTGGGCGAGCACGCGAAGTGGTTCTCCAACTTGGTCAGGGAATTGTTGCGGCAATCAATTCCTATGCATTACAAATCCTGGTCGGCTGTTCCTGCTACCGCGAAGGCCCACATCGACGACCAGCTTCACGTAAGTTTTTTTTTATTTTTTTTATCTTTATTTTTTTAATTATTGTGTTTGTTTATTTTAACTTTGCTATTTATTTAAATTTGATTGTTTATTTAAATTTGAATATTTATTTTAATTATATTTTATTGCAGCATTATTTTGACCTCGGCGAGCACCTTGCCAGTGCTGATGGAGAGGATATTGTCAACAGTATCGAATATTATCTCCAAAAGCGATACGACGACAACAAGTGGCGGCACAAAATGAGCAAGGTGGGATGGAGAAGCTGGAGGAGATCAAGGCAAAACGCCCGGAGAACATGTCGGAGTCGGATTGGGAACAATATGTAAATTTCTTGATCCACACTTTATTATTATTATTATTATTATTATTATTATTATTATTGTTATTAATAATAATAATAATAATAATAATAATAATAATAATAATAATAATAATAATAATAATAATAATAATAATAATAATAATAATAAAAATAATAATAATAATAATAATAATAATAATAATAATAATAATAATAATAATAATAATAATTCATTTATATAACATTTTTTATTATTTATAATACTCAGGTTAATCACTGGTCGAACCCGGATAATTTGAAGAGAGGGGTGACCAACAGGCAGAACCGGCTCGCCAATCCGACTGCCAGCCTTCATGGGTCGCATTCGTTAGCTGTTATACGCGATAACTTCGTAAGATGCTTTTTAATCATTTCATTTATATATATAGTGTTTGGTGAGTCGTTATTGAGTTTATTTATAAACAGCTGAGAGAACCCACCGACGCTGTGGATGGTAGAGACTTGATCGCGATGTACAGACACAACCATACGAGAGACGGCGTTTGGGAGTCTTCATTGTCCGAGACTAGATATGTAAGTATAATTTATTTCCATAAAACCCACCCACATTAATGCAAATATAATAAATCACGACTTATATATTACTTTGCTTATTTTTTTGTAAAACAGAACCAGATGATACAAATGCGGACGGAGAGCACCTCTGGGGGGACGACCATGTCTGACCTCGATATTATGCGCCACGTGATCGGTGGCAAGCAGCGAGGTCATATTCCTGGCGTAGGTCCAGTCTTACCCGGCGGTGGTCATCAGACGACCCTCAGCGCCGCACGAGCTCGTGATCAAGCCTCCGCGTCCTCCCTGCACGAAACAGTCCAGAAGCAAACCCAGGATTTGTCCCAGCAAAGGACACTGATTGATATGTTGGTGGGGTGGGCTAAGACACAGCCGGGTTTTCCCGCTGAGCTAGCGACTCAGGCGACGACATCGGGATCCCAGGAGGCTTCACCATCACCAGGTGAGTCTACAGGTACCCCGGAGGAGGGGAGTGGGGCTAGTGGGGCTAGTGGGGGGACTCAGGAGTAGCGTATGGGTTGTTTGGGTTGATTTATATTTTGTTTTGGGTTATGGACAAATGTGTGGATAGTTTCATGGATTATTATGTGTTTATGTAGTTTATGTGTTAGGATTCCCGCTACATTGTTCCCACGTATAGTTTTGTAGCGTATAGCGGATAGCTAGCTTATGTAGTGATCATGTGATAACGGTTTTTGAACCGTATTTTGCGAATTTGGATACAAACACATGATTATGTTAATTTTTAAGAAATTTAGATATGTATCATATTATGTTGGCGAATTTGTGATTTGAGTATCTTGTGGTATTGTAATTAGGTTATATACAGGTTCTGGATTTGTAGTGATAATGTAGATTTTTTCCGGAAAAAATCTGGAAATTACCCATTTTGCAGCAATTTGCTGCAAAATGGGTCAGATACTTTTCGCGGGGACATGTCCCCGCCAAAAACACACACCATTTACTTGAAAAACACTTTCAGCGGGGAAGTGTCCCCGCCAAAAGATTACATCATAAACTTGGAAAATACTTTCAGCGGGGAGGCGTCCCCGCCAAAAGTTTGCATCATTTACTTGCAAAGTACTTTCAGCGGGGACATGTCCCCGCCAAAAGATTGCATCATAAACTTGGAAAATACTTTCAGCGGGGAGGCGTCCCCGCCAAAAGTTTGCATCATTTACTTGGAAAGTACTTTCAGCGGGGACATGTCCCCGTCAAAAGGTTTGCCACGCTGGCAAGTTTGACCTGACCAATATTGTCCACGCTGGCAGCGTGGGTCCCACGTGTCACCGCCAAAAGAGTGGAACGTCGCCGCCGAAAGTTTACAGCGTGGGGCTTTGCGCGAGACACTTTCGGCGGGGACATGTCCCGGCCGAAAGGTATGGGCGGGGAGAAGTCCCCGCTGAAAGCGAGGGAATGTCCCCGCTAAAAGCAGTTGTTGTTGTAGTGTAAACACATACATTGTAATTGCTTATCAAACAAATCTAGAGTCTATCTCATAAGGGAAGTAAAAGGATCCATTATACCTCACTATGAATTAAACTCGATGAAGGAGTGCTAATGACCTTCAGATGCAAAGTTTCATTGGTTGGTGGCTGCCTTAGCATAAATGTAAACACTTCTTCCCATATTGGATCTTTGTTCTTCATCATAGACCGAAAAAATAAAAAATTAAACCCCAAAATATTATAGAATAGCAAAATC
The DNA here is from genome assembly GCA_030686995.1 of Artemisia argyi. Taxonomy (NCBI): domain Eukaryota; kingdom Viridiplantae; phylum Streptophyta; class Magnoliopsida; order Asterales; family Asteraceae; genus Artemisia; species Artemisia argyi. Next base: position 182,394,274 of record CM060683.1, read on the forward strand.
TAAGAAGCTATCAAACTATGGTTATTATATATGAAAATAAACCTTGGTTTTTTTGACATGCCATGGAAAAGCAACAATACACGTGGATTCAGGTTATTATTTCCTTGAAAAGATCTGGCTTCATGGACAATAACGACAAGAAATCCTCCACTCGTAATAGTCCTGCAAGATCCTTTTGTAGTGCTATTGATAAGCTATTTCCATAAACACATTCAAAGAATCAGGATTTATATCATCCTTAATACCAGTGGCGTAGCCATGTAGAGGCCAAGGTTGGCCATGGCCCACCCACATTATAGATGAAATTATTTTCGACAGTATTAAGTTAATATTGTCGAAAATAATTTCATCTATAATGTTTTTTTCGTAGGATTCTTGTGCCAATCCTACTAATGACCGATGCTTTTCTTTGTTGTCCATACACAACCTCCCACACAATATTTGTTGTAAATACCAACAACAAACCTGGAAATCTAGTGCGGATTACCCGATACTCGAAGATGAAACACACAAGTAAATCTATATGTCGACAGGAAAGTAAAACCCGCACAAGAATAACCCTAACCAAACGTTAGTAATGAAAAGAATGATGTACAATGACCCCTCCCCCCTCACCTCTTTATTATAGAGATGAGGGGGGGGGGAGAAAAACAACTCTTGAAGGAGTTGAAACTGGCTGCAACAATTGAGAAAACCTAGACTCTCGAATGCTTCGACTAAGCTCACGTTTATCACCCTATATAAAGGTGTTATAGTCGGCTATGCATAACAACCGACTATCCATCGTATTTGACAAAAATACCATAGCTAATCTACACTAAGACACCCTACACTTAGGAATACTTGCTAATATGGATACTATAATATAACAATTTCCACCTTAGTATCATATTAGCCATCTCCGATACGCAGCAGCTTCAACCAGCACTGGAACCTCGGATCAACGTGTCCTATGGGTGACCGGGTCCTTGGTGATCAAGAGTGCGCATAGTGCATTGATCTTGTGTTAGGGTGACCGGGTCCTATAGGAGATCACCAAGGAGACGACTGCAACGGAGATTCGGAAAAAGTTAGAGACTTTGTATAAGACAAATTATTTAGCTAATCGTTTGTACTTGAAGAAGAAGTTATATACTTTTCATATGCATCCAGGTAAGAGTCGGTCTGAACATATTGATGAGTTTCATAAGCTGGTAGGTGACTTAACGGCTATTGGTGATGCTATATCGGATGAGGATCAGGCATTATTATTACTCATATCTTTACCATCGTCTTACGGTATTTCGTGGATACTTTGCTATATGGTCGGAATACTTCGATGCTAGAAGACGTGGTCGCGACACTTCGTTCTAGGGAACTTCAAAGGATGAAGGAAGCAAAGGTTGATGGTGGTGAAGGGTTGTTGTGAGGGGCAAATCTGATCAAAATGATAGGCAGCAGGGTAAAGGTAGTTCGTAGTCAAAGTCACAGGGAAGAAGCAGTAGACTCAAGCGTTATATATGTCAGTCTGAGGAGCATTTGAAGAGGGATTGTCCCAGGTATAATCACAAGAAATCTCAAGGTTTTGTCAGGAATGAAGATCAGGTATCCGGTTCTGGAGCTAATGGGTATGACAATGCTGATGTTATGATGGCTATGAGTGTTGAAAAGTTATTAGACTGGATCATGGATTCAGGGGGCTCATACCATATGACATGTAAGATAGATTACGTGTTTGATTATAAGGGGTATGACGGTGGCAATGTACTGCTGGGTGATGGCAGGGAATGCCGTGTACGTAGGATGGGTAAGGTTCAAGTACAGATGAGGGATGGGTCAAGTTTCATTTTGGACAACGTCATGTATGTTCCGGAATTAAGGGGAAACTTGATATCGTTGGGTACTCTTAAAAAACAAGGAAGGCTAATTGCGTATATACCCTGGACAGTCAGGCAGTGACTGGGAAGACATTGAAGGGTAGGAAGCAGTTAGGAGAATCTCAGACTGGGAAGAAGATCAAGACAGGTACTGTTCTTGATTCTTATAATTAGAGGTCTACACAACAATGTATGAAGAGTGGGGTCGCCAAACATTTGGGTGTTGCAAGGATACAACAGCAGAATGGGTTGGTTAAGAAGACGAATGTGACACTCTTGGATAAGGTACGTTGTTTTATGATTCAGTCTGGTTTGTCCAAGGGTTTTTGGGCAGAGGATACAACCAGGTCTACATATCTAGTAAATAGGTCACCATCATCAGCGATTAGATTCAAGATGCTTATAGATATGTTAGGGATTTTTGGTTGGCTTGATAGTAATAAGCAAGGGATACTTGAACCGGTTAAGGTCAAGTGCATATTCCTGGGATACCATAAAGGTATAGTGGTATCATGAGCTTGGTCGAGGGTTCTTGAAAGTCTAGGATCGATATCGAGGGTTCTTTGTTCGGGTTTCGCTGAAGAAGAAGAAGACGGGTTGTTTTCTGGTTTCAGCGATCGACTGACAAAGAAGGATCGTTGTTAGTGTTTCGGGTTCGTGAACAGTAACAGAAGGGTTCTCTGTTGTTCGGTTTTCTGGAAGGAGCAGAAGTTATTTTCTGTTTGGGCTACCAGGTTCTCCACAACAAAAGTTATTGGTGTTCAGGTTTTTGGACGTCAAGGAGCAGCAGGTTGTCGCCAGTTAAGGGTTCTTTGAAGACCGTTTTCGAGTCCGGGTTTTGCGACAGAGAAGACTTCAAAGGTTCTTGGATTTTTTGAGTGGTCGAGGTTATCACCACGGGTTAAAGAAAGTTCAAGGTAGTTGGTTTTCGGTGTACTAAAGATCGACAATTTTTTCTGGTTTTGGTTTGGTTCTTGTCGAGGTACAAAGAAGAAAAACATAACCAGGTCTTGGTTTCTTCTTTTGGTTTAAAAGTCAACCTTTATACTACAAAGGAGAAAACAGGGCATATTGCACAAGGGACTTTGTTGAGGTTTTGATTTTTGTGAGGGTACATCACAAGGTTTAATAGATCAATAAAGGGAATAAAAGAATGATAACGGGAACCATGTTTGACGTCGTGAAATTCGACGGGATTAGGGATTTCGCACCATGGACGATAATTAAAGATTGAAGCTTTATTGACTCAACACGGGAACTATACAGGTATAGAGAAAAAAGTAATGAGCCTGCTTTTGCAGTTGCTGCAGTGGAGAAGATATACGCACATGAGTCATTGACTTTCAATAATACAGTTGCTTGTGAGGTGATTTCCAAATGAAAGACTGGATTGAAAGAAGAAATGGATAATCGGTCAGATATGTGTGTACTCAGCAACGGTTGCAGGAAAAGCAATGACGACAGCCACATCTATTACTAGAAGTATACACCAGGTATGTTCATACATCTATTTCTCTATATAGATGGTATGGTTTTTTCTTGCGAATGCAAGGCTGAGATCTGGGTTACCAAGGGATTGCTGGATAAAGCAAAAGGAAATATACTTGGTATGGAGATCATCAGGAATCAGAGTGGTAATACTCTGAGGGGGTCACAGTCCAGGGTTCACAACGGATAGTTGGTAAAAACTTTGTTGGAGGGACACTCCATACTGTCGTTGGAGGGTAGTCTATCAGGGGACTGTGATGTGGAAAAGAATGATAAGTTGTCATATACATATGCGGATGGAAGCCGGGAGTATCAGATGGTCTGCACGAGACCTGACATAGCATCTGTAGATGTGGGTATGTTGGATAGGTTCGATCGTGGATTACAGACAGACGTACAGGTTTTTGTGGATTTTGACTACGGTATGCGTAGATCGATCACTGTCATGGGTAGATCAATCACAAGGTACGGGTTTATGATACAAGGATGTGCAGGAAGCTCGGAAGCTATGATGCTGCACATGGAGGCTTTTTCAACAACTGAAGCGGTGCATATGACACTTACAGAGGCTGCAAAGGAGGCTATTTGGCTAAAGAGACTCTCGATAGAGTCAGGAGCTAAGATAATGTTAGTAGCGATTATTGCTACTAGTGCGTGAATGAAGGCACACCCCTATCCAAGGTTCCAGTGCTGGTTGAAGCTGCTGCGTATCAGAGATGGCTAATATGATACTAAGGTGGAAATTGTTATATTATAGTATCTATATTAGCAAGTGTTCCTAAGTGTAGGGGGTCTAAGTGTAGATTAGCTATGGTATTTTGTCAAATAGGATGGATAGTCGGTTGTTATGCATAGCCGACTATAACACCTTTATATAGGGTGATAAACGTGCGCTTAGTCCAAGCATTCTTTGTAGTCTCTCGTGTTTGCTACTTGTGCTCGATACAACTCGCGATCTAGCGTTCCGCGATCGAACTTCGGATTTGTTGTCGAGGTATTATCCAATAATATTTCAAATTAATAGCACGACGCCGAAGGAGTAAACATCCGACTCCTTTATTAAAAACCTTGTCTCTCCATATAGCGGATCACAATAATCAAGCGTGCCTACAGCATTGGAGACAAGATATGTGAAATATTTGTTTGCATGACCAAACTTGGAGAGGCCAAAATCTGAGATCTTGGCAATCCAGTTTTCGTCTAATAGGATATTCAAACTTTTAATATCACAGTGCAATTCTCTGAGCTGGGTCTCACCTGGAGCATTAAGATACTCGAGTCCACGAGCAGCCCCTAAACATATCTTATGGCGTTGGACCCAGTTTAGATCCTTGTTGGCCAGATATAGGTCAAGACTTCTTTTATATGCATATTCATACACGAGGATTTTCTCACCTGAATCATCACGATACCCTAACGGAGAAACAATATTTTCATGGCTATAATAGGAAAGCATCATGATCTCCTTCCAAAACTCGGGATTTCCTTGCCCAAATTTAGGATCTAAACGCTTTAAAGCAACCACCACCTCAACCTTGGCACTGTGGATGACTTTTCCCATATAAACTTTCCCGAATCCTCCTTGCCCGATACAATTGTCATGGGCAAAGTTGTCGGTTGCTGCTTTTATATCTTCTAGTGGTACTTTAAGGTGTTCAAACTATACTATGTGAGACATTATTTTAAGAGGAGAGCTACACCCACAAAAAAATATCCACAAAATTTTTCACAAAATGATGTGGCAAGCAATGATTGGTGAATTTTACTTTAGTTTGCCTCTCTTCTCTCTCATTTCACCAATTACTATATGACACATCATTTTGTGGAACTTTTTATGTGGTTGTATCATTTTCCTTATTTTGATGGATGAAGTGAAAAGGTATGCACGAATTTAAACCTCCAAAGTGATATCGCTATATATTTTTCCATTTCACGTAGACTTTTCATTTGTAAGTTGTAAAAAATATTTTTTCCAGGTATGTAATTTCGTAGCTCGAGTAGTTTATTGGACAATAAGCAACATATCGTTGTCGTATTTCAAAACTTTTGTTTCTGTAACGTGAGTGTCTAAATCACCAACCTAGTTAAACTTAACTCATGCTGAGTTGTTGATTTAGGGTCCGTTTGGTTTATCAGGTTTGGTGTGATTCCATTATGCGGATTATGTTTTAAGATTTAAAGTTTTTCAAGTAAATTGGAAGTTGTGATGAAATACAGTACAATATTTAAGGAGAAATTTATATACTCAAACTTGCATTAAAATTAGGGATCATTTTTATGACTTTTTGCATGAGATTGGTCTACGGGAATTTCATTCACATACGTAGTATTAAACAATGGCAGAGCTATTAAGGCACCGGGAAGGGTCCCGGCCTCCTTAGGCCTAAGCTCATTAGTGTATTTTTTCGAGATTTCATGTGTTAAAATTTTCTTTTTCCATCTCGGCCTTCCCATATAATTTTCTTCCAAAAAAAAATTTGTTTTGGCCCTTCCAAGAAAATTTTCTAGCTCCACCACTGATATTAAATAAACATCACATTAGTTTTCTTGCAACATAAAGAACACGGTGTAGGAATGTAATGGCCTTTTTTTTTTTTTTTTTTTTTTTTTTTTTTTTTTTTTTTTTAATTGAGTGGTGTATTTCATGCACTAATAGTAGTTATTGCTGGGAAGTGTGTTTTAATTATTGTGATGTTATTGGGTGTGTGTGCTAAGGTGACACACCAATAACGGTTATTCATACCCTCTGCACCTAGCTATCTTACTACACTGTTTTATTTTTTTTAAAAAAAAGTGATTGACACACTTTATGTTTTTATTGAACACTCCATTATGCAAGCACTTAAAGCAGGTTATAATTAAAGTAAAACTATTTATTGTATACAATGGAATGTGTAAATAAAAATTAAGAGTGTGCAAATCAATTCTCTTTCTTTAAACAAGATACAAAGGCGTTGTATTGACAGGAAGTTAAATTCAAAGCTTGCAAGTTGCAAGTTCACTTCGAGTTCATCAGGTCCGCGTCAACTTTACGTACGCCCTCGTTATAGTTGTCACTGTCTTCTTGACATCAAGTTCCTAAGATTAAAAGCATTCATATTTTCCACAATTTCAATCATAGTGTTCAAATTGGGCAATGTTATGTTATTTTTCAAGTCAATTTTTAGTGTTGTGGCAGCTTGCATTTCTATATTTTCCACAATTTCAATTTTGTCATTAGAATAAAAGACAAAAACATACGTCACAAATGGTTTAAACATGTTATACAAGTGCGGTTTATGGTTGAGCTTGTTGACACTATTAATAAAGGGTTATATTTGGGTTGACGTGATGTTGATGAGGTTGAGAAGGTTTATCAGAGGAACCAAAAATTTAATATAATAATAATGATCGTCTACAAAAGTAGCTTACGTGGGGTTTCTATAAAGCATCTACAATGCATGGTTTTTGAAAAGCTTTTCGCTATTTGTAAAAACCTTTTCTAAACACTTTCCGGCATTGTAGATAAATATTTTTGGCAAAACTTTTAACAAAAGCTTGGAGATTACCAAACGTTTGAGCAAGTTTGTTATTGCCTCATATTGTGTTGCGTTCATAATTATAAAAAGCTTGTATAAAGCTTTTGCCATTGGAGAATGTTAACAAAGATTACTTTTTACTATTCAAACATTAATGAAAAAGATGATTTAATAAATGTAAAAAGTCTTTTGGAGTTTGAGCATTATAGATGCTCTTATGTTAGGCTTTGTATCCGAGCATAAAACGAAAATAATGAAAATGATAAAAAGAAAAAAAAAATGAGAAAAAGGAAAATAAGACTTTTTTTTTCCTATCTAATTCTCTTCTATTCAAATAAAAATTAGAGAACATGTATGTGATGGTCTTTGTAATCTGGAATTTATTATCATCAAAATGACTCATTTACAAAAAAGAAAAGTTGAAAATAATAATAAAAAAAAGTCTTGTAACTACTTTTAAATCCCACCACTATTTTTTATACTAACTTTGTCGATAAGTGTTCACATTGCTATTTTATAATTTGATTAATGTTTATAATCTTTTTACATAGAGTTTGTGCATTGATTAGTCCTATAAAGTAAGAGAGTTTATGTAGTTTTGCCATTTTTTAATCATGCGTAGTTGTGCATATGTTTGATTTTGAAATCAAAGCAAGAAACTAAACTAGTTCTAACAAAATGATAGTATAAAAATTTATCATTAATTAGTTTTTTAAAAAGTGTGTAAATTTTGTTTTAAGTCGTTTTCACTTTTAAACATGGATAAAATTATTACACTAATAAACACAGACATGTACATAATTAATCCTCCCAATTTTCACATTATTACTTTGAAGAAATAAATTCACACTTGTAAGTAAGGGCGAACCTTTTAAGGGCCAGGGCACGGTCCCCCCTCTCCCCCTCCCCCCCTAAAAAAAAATTGCGACAACTAGTGTAAGTTTTATATGTTTTAGGGGCAATGTATTGATAATACAAATAAATCTATGATTTGGCTCTCCCAAAATAAATGTTCAAGTTCCACCACTGCTTATAAGTGTACATATCAATTTGTTACACTCATTTTTTCACGCTTTTTTTCGCGTGGGGAAAATTGGTGTGAAAAATTAATCACAGCACTTTTAAACATGAATAAAGTTTATTTGTACGCACTAATAAGTGCGATTTACAAGTTACAACTATAATTGTGAATAATTTATTATTTTTAAAAATTCTTCGAGTTTATAATCTAACAAACTTGTGCACCAGGAAAAGTGAGAAGAAATAGTACAAATTAGTGTTTAATAGTTAGGATATAAGTTTAGGGAAGCTAGTGTAGTTTAGCTCAAACTTAAGGAGGTTAGTCATGCATTAAGAAAATTCCTAACATCCTCAATTATAGATTTCTTGTTCACCAAAGATTAGGTTTCACCCCCCTCATTTTCTATAAATAAGGATGAGGGGGCGAGGTTTTATTTGTAACTTCTTTTCTTGCTCTCATTTAATAAACGTTTGAGTGTAAATATCTCGTGTGTGTATTGGTGTCACTTGGTATTAAGGGATCGTAATCCTTTGTCGAGGTTTTGTTGGAGTAGTTCTTGATTTGTGGTTCCGCTCTAGAAACTGGTTTGTTGGATTTCTTCAAACAATTGGTATCAGAGCCTTGTTCAAGAAGAAAGAATCACACATCGTGGAGAGAGCCGAAATAAGAGAAATGACTCAACCGGGTTTGGTTCGTCGATTATTCGGCAGTCATGGGAGAATTGGCGCTGTAAGTTCGTTAACGATTGGATTTCTATGAAATTTGAACCGTAGGTTGAAGACACATAGATCTAGGATCTCACAGGAGGGATCTTGCATCGGAGCTTCCAGGAATGTGATATAGGCCATCGAAATTTCTGGTACGGTTGTTATGTTCTTTGTTGATGAGGCGAAAAATGAACCACTTTTAGGGGGTCATTTAAGCCCGGAATTGAATTTATTTGATCAAATATTGCCCTAAATCGTTCCTTTTGTGATTTTAGGTACTTTGAGAGTGAAATCTGGAAAAGGAAGCAATTCGGACGTTTTTGGAGCATAAAAGTGAAGAAAACGCCAAAGTCTTAATTTTCCTTGCTGGGAACAGTAGGTGACGGCGTCAAGAGCAACACCCTGACGGCGTCAAGAGTAAATTCCATGACGACCCAGTACATATTGGACGGCGTCACGAAGTAGGGCGTCAAGAGTAAAAATCATGACGGCCTGGAAATGCTAATACATGACGGCTTCAGAAGTAGATCAAGGTAGTCCGAGAAGAGTTTTGGCGGCGAGGTGACGGCGTCACAAGATTGGTCTTGATGCCGTCATACCCTATTTCCTATATATAGTTTTCTAATTTTCACATTAAAAAGAGAGAAGTTTTGGAGAAACCCTAAGTACGAACTTGGTGCGAATTTTACAGGTTTTTCAAGGGTTCTAAGCCCTTGATACCTTTCATGTGTAATTGAGATAAGTATTCTTTTAATTCAATCAATATGTCTATGTGTTGGTTGTCTATATCTTGTTCTTGTTGCTAGGCTAGATCTATCTTGTGTTTGCTTGGATCTAATGAAACCTAGATGTTAATTATGTGTTGATTACTTGTTTATAATTGTTTTGGATGAATGAATTTGATGTTAGGCTTAAGAAAACTGGCAGATCTCCAAATGGTAACATGCTTGAACGTCTTAGGAAACATGAACCGATGTGCACTAGGTCTTTATTGGTTGTATTTAATGCATGAGCCACTGTTTATAATCCCTATGGTTGTGCTGGGCATGGCATAGGAGGAGATAAGAGCTCATAGAATTGGGGAGTTAAGTGCGCCACCCCATGAATGGTATTAAGGAATACAATCCATCATCCATGCAACTATAACAAGTAATTAACGTGTAAAAGATGTCTAGGGAGTAGTGAAATCTAAGTAAACACATATTCTCCACTTATTGCTCACAACCTTAGTATAATTTAGTTTATTTTCACTTCTAGTATTTTATTTTGATTGCATCTTTAGCATTGGGTTAGTTGACTAGCAACTAATTCCGCCCAAATCCTTCAGTCCCGAGATTTTTACTTGCTTTCTAAAAAAATATAAAAATACAAAAAGAATCGTCTCTCACCTTTAGAACTAGTATTTAGGTTTTCTAATCCTAGCGACACTATTCCTAGCTGAACAATCAATCCCCCGGTACTTGTCACTATACTATACTACAACGATCAGGTACACTGCCTGGTGGGGGTTGTAAGCTTCTCAAGATCCCTTGAGAGGTAAAGCCTGGTGCGATTCCCACGTATCAAGTTTTTGGCGCCACTGCCGGGGAATAGTTATTGTCTAGGTTAGAATCTCTTTTTATTAGGTCTACTTGCTAGATTCCGTTCTAGTAAGATTTTTTTTTTTTATTTTTAGGTCTTCTTTAGTCTATCTTATTTCTTTGTGTTTTTGTTCGTAACTTTTCACCACCCGACATCATGGACGATGGGAACATCTTTGAACCCGTCATCCCACCACAACAAAACCCACCACTAGAACCTCTTAGGCCCCGAACCTTAGGAGAGTATTCCCGACCTAGCCACCAAGGCTACCGAAACACCATTGAGCTCACCGGAGCCAATGTGACCCCCTTGCGATCCGACACCATCCGGTTGGTGCAAAGCGGATGTGCATTCCATGGACTTCATTCCGAAGATCCAAACCAACATCTTAAGGACTTCCTCAAAATCGTAGATTCCATAGACCTAGATGTTGCAACTAGAGAGAAAACCCGATTACGCCTATTCCAATTCTCTCTACGGGATCAAGCTAGTCAATGGCTTGAGCGTTTACCCGCGGGATCCATCACCACATGGGATGATCTCACCACTCGTTTTCTTGCTCAATTTTTCCCACCGGGGAGAACTACTAAGCTTAGAAATGACATCTTGATGTTCCAACAACATCAAAATGAATCTCTTTATGAAGCATGGACTCGTTTCAAGGACTTACTCCAAAAAGTCCCTCATCATGGCATAGATCTTTGGCTCCAAGTCCAAATTTTTTATGACCATATCGATCTCTCCACGAGGCAAGCCATTGACCAATCGGCCGGTGGTAAGCTACGTGATCTAAGTGCGGAACAATCATGGGAACTCATAGAAGATCTTGCTCTCTATGACAACTAAAGTTGGAATGATCCCCGTGACTTGAACAAAACGGTCAAGGCAATATCTTTGCCTTCGAACAATTCTAGCACTCCCGACCGTAGGATCATGGAACTTGAGGACCAAGTCAAGTTTCTCATGAAATCTTACGAAGCTCCTAAACCTTCAAGCCAAGTGAACAAAATCACTTCTTCATGCGAATTATGTAGTGGTCCCCATGACACTCGTGATTGTTTGGAACTCCCCGGAATAGCTTTTGCGGATTACGCATCCACGCGTACCGACGAAGCGGGAGATAAGTGGTACACTTTCAAGCCCGAGCCAAACACTTACGGTGATTCATACAACCCCTCTTGGAAAAATCACCCAAACCTTAGGTGGAAACAAAATCAACCCAATTCTTCCAATCCGCCTAATCGTTACCAACCCAACAGTCCACCCCCCAACCGTACTTTCAACAACAATCCTTCTAACAACTATGGTAGTACCAACAATCTTAAAGATTGATGTCAAAGTTTATGGCAGCTCAAGAAGCTCGCATAGCTAGGTTTGAAACCGAATTCAACCAACAACAAACGGAGATGACCAACAAGATTGACAACTTGTTGAAAGCCCTCAATAACCAAGCGTTAGTCACACCTAGGAAGGACACTAGGGACACCAATAACGGAATCCAAATTAAGGACCCCTCATCATCCAAACATGTCCACTTTGTCAATGTTGTCACCATTAAACCAATAGATAAGGAGATAGAAGAGAGTGACAAGGATGAAGTTAGAGTAGAAGCCGAGACTAAGGATGAGAGTAGGGAAGTTGAGGTTAATAGGAGAGAGGAATTAGAGGAGGTAGAGCCTATAGAAAAGTACTTTGATAAGTTACCCACCAAGGAAGAACGAGAATACCATAAGGATTTATTTGATAGTCCCGAGAGACGATATATCCTTGGCACACCCCTTATCAAAATGGGAGACCCCTCTAACATTAACATACCATGCAATATCGGGCACATGCATATATGGAAAGCTTACATCAACCCTAGATCCCCCGTGAACATCATGACTAGGACTTATTACAATTGGGTGATGAAGAAGCAACTTAATTTTAGGATGATGCCTAATAAGAATCTGATAAGTAATTTTGCAGGAAGAGTGAAGGGATTGCATGTGATTATAGGGAATCTCACCTATGAGATCGATTTTATGATAGTTGAAGGCACTCGTCCGGTGATAGATGCTTGCCTAAGCCAAATAATATTTGGAAAACCATTTGTTGAGGCCACTAGGATGAGTTATGATCCGACTTTAGGGATAGTTAGATTCAAGGAAGAGAATGATGAGGTTGCCTATCAAATGACATACAAGATTGAGCAATACCGCCTTCTCTCTAATTTCGAAAAGGAACACAAGCAAGCGGCTTATTATAGGAATGAGGAGGATAGACGTAGAGGAGTAGAGTATGTAAAGAATAGGATGCTTGGTTTCTACAAAGAATGCTTGCAACTAGGACCGGAATACAAAACTGGTTTAGAAGACGACCTAGAGAGTGGAACCAATGATGAGGTCACGTAGTAACCTATGACCTTGAGTCTAGCTACAAGACTCGTAAATAAAGAAAAGCGCTTCTTGGGAGGCAACCCATGCTTTGTGTGATTTTATTTTTGTTTGTTTGTTATTTGCTTCCGTATGCATGCTTTATTTTTATTGTTGGTAGATCATGTTTCTCAAATAAATAGTGGAAATACTTTACTTTGTTGTTTTGGCTTAGTCTTAACTCCACCTAAAAGTATTTTTGCAAAAGATAAGTGTAAGGGGAAACCCCAAATATGTTTTTAAGAAACAAACCGATCATGATTCTCCACAATATTAAATGAACATGTATATTCGTATTTGTTAGAGTCAAATGCTTGTATTGAGTCATAATGAAGTTTTGCAGGATTTTCCAGGAAGTAGGACCAAGTTTTTCCAGAAATTTTCTGGAAACTGAACATAAGAATTTCTGCAGGTCACTTCTGACGGCATCAAGAGTTAACTCTTGACGGCGTCACGTGTAAAAATCTGGAAATTTTACCGGTTTTGTTTTTCTAACAGAGTCTTATGGTTTTTGTGAATTATTAAGTTTTATAATCTCCAGGAGATCTGCAAACTTCATTCCACAAGCATTATATCTTATCTTGTTTTCTAGGATTTAGTAACTTATATAGGATGCCGCCGATTTTACGCGAGGTTGTTTTGTCTATTTTCTCAGGATTTACAGGTTATGTATGACAAGAAGATGATTTACATTCTGGAAGGAAAGCTTTGATTGTTCATTTTCTTGGAGGAAGATTTAACCTGGCCACCTTATTATCCATACGAGCGAATCAGGGGAATATTTGATTTCATTCTTTTTACTTTTTCACTTTTACATTCTTTACTTGAACATTGGGGACAATGTTCATCCTAAGTGTAAGGGGAGGGTAAAAAGATGATACCTTACATATGCATTTTCGCTTGAGTTTGTTTTGTTTACTGGTAGATGTGTAATAAAACTATGAGAAATACTTGTTAGTGCAATTTTAGCGCCAAATTTAAAATTTTTTACAACATTTAGGAGTGAAACTTTAGCCATAGCAAGCGTCTCATGGATAGGAGATTGTATGACTAGCACATAACCGTATATTCAGAAAAATTTTCCACCCAAATATGTGAGGTTCGCCTTTAGATTTGATAGAAAAAGCATTTACTATTAGTGCTTATGAGTGTACCGGTAGCATTTAGATTCTAGAACTTGCGTTAGTGATGCATCCCGAGACCGCTAGTGAGACTACATTCGTGTAGTAGGATTTACTACATGATAAGAGGCATTAGGATCACCCTTGTGTTAAACCCGTATCATAATTACTTGACCATTTAAGTCATATTACTTGGCTAGTTAAGTCAACTAAATTTTTCCCACACCCTTAGCGTTGTACTCATTTTTAGTATGAAATCCCTAGTACACCCCTCTGAGCCTATCTTTTCGTTTCTAAGTTTAAGCATTTTACTTAAAGGAAGAATTTGTTACACCCCACTTAAATGTACACCCAAATCGCCTTAGCCTTCCGTGTATGCGCTCATTTTTAGTGCATTATTGTTAGTTGTTAAACCCTAAGTTAACTTTCTAATTGATTACATGGTTGCTAAGTCGAGTCATATCCTTGTACATATTGTTTTGGGACGATTGGGACTCATGGGTAAGTACTTATTTTATGGAGTAATGGGGAAGAACATCATTTATTACCCCCATATGTACGTTAATCTTAAAAGTACTCCAAGTGTTTTGATTTTCTTAATACGAGTCATTAGATTAGTTTAATGTAAAGTATGTAAAGATTCAAGTGTAAGTGGAATGTTCATTCCCTATGATGTATTATTTTGGATGGTAGGGTAAGAGTGTATGCAAAAAATAAAAAAAATAAAAAAAAAAAAAAAAAAAAAAAAACGGACTACCATCCCGTTTCATTCTATGTTTGTTTTATGTTTTTGTTATTTTTCATTTATTAGCTTAAGTCGAATCTAGTCTTGGCTTAGCAACGCCATATTGTACATGTAATTAACCAAGATTGTTAACTCGCCACCAATAAAACTTCCTTTATCCAACAAAACCATGTATTTCATATCCCTACACCTAACGTTACAACCCTTTAAAAGACCTCTTTGATAGTTTATCCTAGGTGCTTACGCCATGTGGTGGAGGTTTGATCATTTCCCAAGCCTATGGTAATCTATTTTGCTATGACAGGTAGTGAGAGATATCTTTCATTTCCATATTGTAATTTATACTTTGTTACACCCGAGAGATGTGAGTATCTAAACACTATTTGTGAGGTGCTAGTGTATGACCTCCGTGCTTGTCTATTGGTCTTTAGTGGAACGATTATTTGTTGTAATTACTTTTATATTAGTGTTAAATGACCCCTAACTTGTCTTTTGAGTAGAATAAAAGCGCATTTGCTTGAGGACAAGCAAATCTCAAGTGTAAGGGTATATGATGAGGCGAAAAATGAACCACTTTTAGGGGGTCATTTAAGCCCGAAATTGAATTTATTTGATCAAATCTTGCCCTAAATCGTTCCTTTTGTGATTTTAGGTACTTTGGGAGTGAAATCTGGAAAAAGAAGCAATTCGGACGTTTTTGGAGCATAAAAGTGAAGAAAACGCCAAAGTCTTAATTTTCCTTGTTGGGAACAGTAGGTGACGGCGTCAAGAGCAACACCCTGACGGCGTCAAGAATAAATTCCATGACGACCCAGTACATATTGGACGGCATCACGAAGTAGGGCGTCAAGAGTAAAAATCATGACGGCCTGGAAATGCTAATACATGACGGTGTCAGAAGTAGATCAAGGCAGTCCGAGAAGAGTTTTGGCGGCGAGGTGACGGCGTCACAAGATTGGTCTTGACGCCGTCAGACCCTATTTCCTATATATAGTTTTCTAATTTTCACATTAAAAAGAGAGAAGTTTTGGAGAAACCCTAAGTACGAACTTGGTGCGAATTTTACAGGTTTTTCAAGGGTTCTAAGCCCTTGATACCTTTCATGTGTAATTGAGATAAGTATTCTTTTAATTCAATCAATATGTCTATGTGTTGGTTGTCTATATCTTGTTCTTGTTGCTAGGCTAGATCTATCTTGTGTTTGCTTGGATCTAATGAAACCTAGATGTTAATTATGTGTTGATTACTTGTTTATAATTGTTTTGGATAAATGAATTTGATGTTAGGCTTAAGAAAACTGGCAGATCTCCAAATGGTAACATGCTTGAACGTCTTAGGAAACATGAACCAATGTGCACTAGGTCTTTATTGGTTGTATTTAATGCATGAGCCACTGTTTATAATCCCTGTGGTTGTGCTGGGCATGGCATAGGAGGAGATAAGAGCTCATAGAATTGGGGAGTTAAGTGTGCCACCCCATGAATGGTATTAAGGAATACAATCCATCATCCATGCAACTATAACAAGTAATTAACGTGTAAAAGATGTCTAGGGAGTAGTGAAATCTAAGTAAACACATTTTCTCCACTTATTGCTCACAACCTTAGTATAATTTAGTTTATTTTCACTTCTAGTATTTTATTTTGATTGCATCTTTAGCATTGGGTTAGTTGACTAGCAACTAATTCCGCCCAAATCCTTCAAACCCGAGATTTTTACTTGCTTTCTAAAAAAATATAAAAATATAAAAAGAATCATCTCTCACCTTTAGAACTAGTATTTAGGTTTTCTAATCCTAGCGACACTATTCCTAGCTGAACGATCAATCCTCCGGTACTTGTCACTATACTATCCTACAACGATCAGGTACACTGCCTGGTGGGGGTTGTAAGCTTCTCAAGATCCCTTGAGAGGTAAAGCCTGGTGCGATTCCCACGTATCATTTGTCATTTTTTTCGGTTATTGTTTGGCTATCATTGTGTAGATTACAAGGTTCAAGGTTTCTATGTTTGCGAGTCAAGATTACTTGGGCAACAAGGTTCTTGAAGTTTTCTTGCATTGAGGTGGATCGATTCTCCTAGGATTATAGGAAATCATTTTCTTTTGTCAAAAGGTTCTTGGAGTTTCGGTTTTGAGCTTCAGAGGTGACAAGGTTTTGCAAGAAGTTTCAATTTCAAGTTTTAGGTTTATTGAAATTCAAATCTTGGTGGTTCTTGAAAGACAAGTAAGGGTTAGCTTTGGCTTGGGATTCAAGAAAAGTGATTACTTCGAGTACAAGGTATATCAACGTTGAAGACTTAAGGTGGAAAGATCGAAGCTTTAGGGTTTTCTAAAGGTTGGTAAATCAATAATTACAAGAAGGCGGATTAGCACACGGCTTGTGAGAGTTGTTGGTAAAGTTGGTAAAAAGCAACTTGACAAGGTTTGTAGCAAGTTTAAAGAAGAATGGCTAGTATAAATAATAGATTAAACATCGAAAGCTTGATGGAAATATTGTTCAAAAACATGGAGGTTCAAAACAAGTTGGGTTCAAGCAACTTGGTCTTGGTGCTAAAATAAGAGTCCATGGAGTACATGTTGAAAAGCATGTTTGGTTTAAGGTGAAACTACAGAGAGCTTAGGAAAATCATGAAGCTGAGGTGATTCAGGTTAGTAATGATCATACTGAAGTGGCTCAAAGAAAATTGGATGTTTAACAACTTGAAGGAAAGACAAACATGGATTGTTTGGTAAATAAGCAGGTATACCTTGGTACAAAGGTCAGAGTAGACATTATGAAAACCGAAGTACCTGGTTAAGAGAGTGCAGAGGGTAATGATGCTGAAAGGTATAGAGGTGACAATAATATGGCTACTTTAGGAGTTGCTAGAGTAATAAAAGAAGATGCACATTAGTCATTGACTTTCAAGGATGCAGTTTCTTGTGAGGTAATTTCCAAGTGCATGGCTGTAATGAAAGAAGATATGGATACTCGGTCTGGTATGTGTATGCTCAGCAACAGTTTCAGACGAAGTAGTGATGATAGCTTCATGTATTACTGGAAGTATGCACCAGGTTTGTTCATATATCTATTCTTCCAGATAGATTATATGGGGTTTACTTACGAAGGTAAGGTTAAGATTTGGGTTACCAAGGGTTTGCTGGATGAAGTAAAGGAAAATATACTTGGTATGGAGATATTCAGGACTCAGAGTGTTAATACTCTGAGGGTGTCATGATTCAGGTTTTCCAACGGGATGTTGGTTAGGATATTGTCATTAGAGGGTAGTCTGTCGGGGAATCGTGATGAAGAAAAGAAGAGTAAGGGGTCATGTATATATGCAGTTAGAAGTCATAAGTATCAAGTGGTCTGCACGAGACCTGATAAAGCATCTGCGGATGTAGGAATGTTGGATAGGTTTGATCGTGGATTACAGACAGACGTGCATGTTTTTGTGAATTCTGATTACGTCATGGGTAGATCGATCACTATCATGGGTAGATCAATCACAATGTACGGGTTTATGATACTGGAATGTGCGATGAGCTGGGAAGCTATGTTGCGGCACATGATGGCTTTGTTTACAACTAAAGCAGAGTATATGACACTTATTGAAGAATTAAAGGAGAATACATGGCTAAAAGGACTCTCTACAGAGTCAGGATTTGATCTAAGGTTAGTAGCAGGTATTGCTACCGGTGCCTTGACTAAGGTGGAAATTGTTAGAATATCAGTATGTGATAGTTAGGATATAAGTTTGGGGAGGCTAGTTGTAGTTTAGCTCAAACTTAATGAGGTTAGTCATGTATTATAAAAGTTCCTAACATCCTCAATTGTATATTCCTTGTTCACCAAGGATTAGGTTTCTCCCCCTATTCTCTATAAATATAGATGAGGGGGCGAGGTTTTATTTGTACCTTCTTTTCTTGCTCTCATTCATAAACATTTGAGTGTGAATATCTTGTGTGTGTGTGTTGGTGCCACTCGGCTTAGGGGATCATAACCCTTTATCGAGGTCTTGTTAGAGTAGCTCTTGATTCATGGTCCCGCTCTAAAAACCGGTTTGTTAGATTTCTTCCAACATCTTTTATTAGACATGTGGACATCCATTCACTATTAAGGCTCACATAAAAATAAAATGAGAAACGACTTAGGTTATGTCCATGATGTTTGCCTAGCTTAATAGCATATATAGAACCCAGACGTACGCTAATTCCAAGCCTTCAGCCAGTCATCCTAAACTGTTGTTTAGATTAAGGTTATCAAAACTAGAGGTGAGATCAATATATAACTCATATTTGTCATAGAATCAATGAACCAATTATAGTCATCAATTTTTTTTATCTAAATTAATAAAATACCATTTTTCACTTTTTTTTAAACAACATATCTTGCAAACGGTAAATATTCAAGCTACAAAAAATACACCATCGCGACGAGAATTAAATTATCTTTCTATAGATATGCATATCTATACACTTTCGACGATTTTTTTTTTTTTTTTTTTTTTTTTTTTTTTTTTTTTTTTTTTAATTTTCGTCCTGAAAAATCAAATGTGATTCGTAAAAATCACATATGATTTGATTTTTACAAACCACATATGATTCTTACGAATCACATGTGACTTTTACAAATCACATTTGATTTTTCTAGGCAGAAATTTTGAAAAAAAAAAAGTTCATCGAGTAAAAAAAGTTCGACAAAAGTATATAACAATGCATATCTATAAGAAGATAATTTAATTCTCGTTGCGATGGTATGATTTTTTTCACGCAATGATTAACGGTTTGCGAGATATTTAATTTATAAAAAATTTGTGAAAGTTTATTTTTTTTATTTTGATAAAAAAAAAAAAAAAAAAATGAATAGCTAGTATTGATTAATTGGTTTTATAGCAAATATAAGTTCTATATTAATCTTTTGTCATTAAAACTATAATTGAAAGTTTTTTTTTTTTTTTTTTTTTTTTTTTTTTTTTTTTTTTTTTTTTTTTGTTAATGGCAATTTTAACTTTCTCATAATATTTATACCACAAATCTATCTCACATGTCTAGACTAGGAGGACTTGAACCCACAACTATTTGGTTGGGAAGCTTCTCTTACCATTAGGACACAGTCACTCGTAACCTCTTTCTCGTCAAATAGATTAAAAATTTATACATAGTCACATCTATATCTTATGGAAAATTACATTCTTTCATGTTGTAGTTTTACGTTCACCTGGTCTAGTTTGTAGCAAACTTATGTTGTAGTTTTACATTCACCAGGTCCAGTTTGTAGCAAACTTCATATATTTGAAACTTCAAGTTCAATTCGTTTTTCTTATTTATTTTATTTTATTTTATTTTATTTCAGTTATAAATAAATCTTATATTATAAGCGATAAACTAAAATATACAAAAACACAAAGAACACCAAAAACCAGGACAACAACACATTCCTACCATATACTAATAATCAACACCAATAAGAAATATTATTTCGTTCTTACACTTGTAATGATGAAAGAAAAAACCACATATGGTTATTGTGAGTCATATGATAATTAAATCATGGCAAATTTCTTATTGTTCTGCGTGCTGGTTTAGACGCTGGTTGTGGAGAACTATTGAATTTCTCTTGTAAAGTCAGCACAGACTCTAGACTGACCAAAACCTCAGCCATAGTAGGGCGTTGCTCTGGATCTCTATGCAAACATGCCTCTGCAGTTCGAACAAACTCCTTTAAGCATTCGGGGGCTATCTGATCTCTTATATCAGAATCTAGTATCTGCACTAGTTCCCCCTTTTTGATAGATTCAGTAGCCCAGTCATCTAATTGATGTGACTCTTCTATACAACTATTATCGAAAACTTGCCTCCTACATAGCACCTCAAATAATACCAACCCAAAAGAATACACGTCACTCTTCCTTGTCACCGTTCCCGTGAGGATATAATCAGGATCCAAATACCCAAGAGTGCCTTTAATAAGTGTCTCTACAGAAGTCTCGTTCCTCGGAACTATTGTCGCCAACCCAAGGTCTGCAATTTTGGCGGTCCAGCTTTCATCTAACAAAATATTGGAAGGCTTAATATCGCAATGTATTACCCCAACCCCAACCCCCGTGTGAAGGTAGTGCAACCCACGACCGGCATCTAAGCAGATACTGAGTCGTTGAAGCCAAGAAAGAGGGGTGCCAAGTCTATGTAGATGATCATGTAGTGATCCATTGGGTATGTACTCATATACAAGGATCATCTCTTCTCCCTGAGTACAATAACCAATTAAAGATACAATATTACTGTGCCGAAACGTGGAAAGCACTTTAACTTCGGCCCAAAATTGATCTTCCCTTTCATGGTCTCTGTTAGCCATCCGTTTAATGGCAGCAACCACAACACTCAATCCATCAAAAATCTTACCTTTGTAAACTGTCGAAGAACTTCCTCGGCCAACTATTAATGTTTTGTCAAAGTTTTTTGTTGCTAACTTAATCTCGTGAAACTGCAAACGACGGCATGGTTGTGACTTTTTTATGGAGGAGTAAGATGAGGAATCCGAGGGGGTGGGTAAGGAGGTAGATGGTTCAGATACCTATCAATCGCAACAAAAATAAAATAAAATAAAATAATAATTACCAACAAATCAACCTCTATACAATATAAAACGTGTGATTTAATACATTTGTCACAAAAATCCTCAATAACACACAAAAGCTACACGTGTCCCCTCAATCTATAATTAGTAATCCTCTAAATCTTTTTCAATCAAAAACCGATTTAATATGTTTTCTTAACAAAATTCGAAATCACTTAAAACAAAAATCATTGACACATTCGAATGAATTTTTTTGAGGATTCGAATAATCACACACACAAATCCGGTTATATCATCTATCGATCAGAGATATTGTACTAATTATCATATTCTAAGCTAATCTTATTTCTAATTTTTGTTATGATTGAATCCAATTAGGTTAGCCGACCATTTTTTTTTTTGTATAATGAATTAGGGACTAGATATATACACAATTATGAATTTTGACTATCGATTTAATTTTCATGTTAAACCAACCACTTAACTACCGGATCATGCATTTGAAACTGCTCTTTTTGCTCTAAAACCAATTACGCAGCTTCTTACTTTAACTTTGCATCATGGCAAATTTCTTACCTTTCCACCAAATATTCTATCAAGTATTGTTCTGCGTGTTGGTTTTGATGTTGGTTGCAACGAACTATCGAATTTCTCTTGTAAAGTCAGCACAGACTCCAGACTGACCAAAACCTCAGCCATGGTAGGGCGTTGCTCTGGATCTCTACGCAAACATGCCTTTGCAGTTCGAACAAACTCCTTTAAACTTTGGGGGGCTATTTGATCGCTAATATCATAATCTAGTATCTGCTTAAATTTTCCCTTTTTGATAAATTCAAAACTAGTATCCCAAGCTCGCTCCCTACATAGCACCTCAAATAATACCACCCCAAAAGAATACACGTCACTCTTCCTTGTCACCATTTTTGTGCGGAAATAATCAGGATCCATATACCCAATAGTGCCCCAAGCACCACCTGTCATTACATAAGTCTGGTTCCTCGGAATTATTTTCGCCAACCCAAGGTCTGCAATTTTGGCGTTCCAGCTTTCATCTAACAAAACATTTGAAGTCTTAATATCGCGATGTACTACCCCAACCACAACCCCTGTGTGAAGGTAGTGCAACCCACGACCGGCATCTATGCAGATATTGAGTCGCTGAAGCCAAGAAAGAGGGGTATCAAGTTTATGTAGATGATCATATAGTGATCCATTTGGTATATATTCATATACAAGGATCATCTCATCCTGATTACAATAACCAATCAAAGATACAATATTACTGTGCCGAAACGTAGAAATCCTCTCAACTTCGTGCCAAAACTCAGATGCTCCTTGATAGGACGACGAGGAGGAAAACCGCTTAATTGCAGCAACCACAAGACTCGATCCATCAAAAATCTCACCTTTGTAGACTTTCCCAAAACTTCCCATCCCATCTACTAATGTTTCGTCAAAGTTTTTTGTTGCTAACTGAATCTCATGAAATTGGAAACGACGGCATGGTTGTGACCTTTTTATGGAGGTGTAGGATGAGGAATCCGAGGGCGAGGGTAAGGAGAATGAGAAGGGGGTAGATGGTTCAGATACCTACCAATTGCAAACAATAAAAAATAATAAATCATCAACAAATGGTTGTAACAAAAAAATGCAATTTTTTTTTTTTGTAAGTAAATCTGCATCTCTAATTTATCCTCTATGTCCAAAATTTGTATATGCAAAATAATAATCATGTAAGAAGTGACAAATATATATAGGTTAATTCTAATTATGACTGAGAATTAATTAGAAAGACATTTTTGTTCAATTTTGATAAATGATCAGCTTACTTGACATTGAAGTGCTGCTTCAAGCCCCCTTACAATCTCCGTAATTAGTGGACGTTCATCACGTTCTAGCTTCAAGCATTGATATGCAACTTTCGAAAACACATCCAAAGAATTCGGATTTATTTCATCCTTTATATTCTGTAAAACAATTTGATTAACCGTTTTTTGTCTAAAGGATTGTCGAGTTAATCCTACTAAAGGCTGAAGCTTATCATCGATCATACACAACCTCCCACATAATACTTCACACAACACAACACCAAAAGAGTAAATATCTGACTCTTTTGATAAAAACCCGGTCTCTGCATATAGTGGGTCACAATACCCATGTGTTCCTACAGGGTGGGATATGAGAAATGTATTTTTTTGATTTGCAGGGCCAAATTTGGAAAGTCCAAAATCTGAGATCTTGGCATTCCAATTTTCATCTAATAATATATTGGAACTTTTTATATCACGATGCAATACTCTTTGTTGGGTCCCTGCTGGATTATGTAAGAACGCTAATCCACGAGCCGCCCCAATGCATATCTTAAGGCGTCGGACCCATGTTAGCTCACTGCTCTTGAGATACCGGTCCAGACTTTTCTTAGGTAGATACTCATACATGAGGATCTTCTCGCCATAATCGTCACAATAACCCAATAGAAAGACAATATTTTCATGTTTGTAAACAGAAAGCATCATGATCTCCTTCCAAAACTCGGGATCTCCTTGCCCAAACTCAGGATCTAAACGTTTTAATGCAACCATGGTGTTGTCAATTTTTCCTTTGTAAACTTTCCCAAATCCTCCTCTCCCGATGCAATTCCCATCAGCAAAGTTGTTTGTAGCAGGTATAATAGCTTCTAGCTGTATTTTGAGGTGTTCAAACTGTTTTAAGGAAGGTGCCATTTTGTGATTGTAAGAGTTCAAAATCGTTGCACTTGAAGAAATTAAAAATGAAGGATATTAATCTTTTGATCTATAATGGTGTAAGATGACTATTGACAAGCAGCCAGTTGAGACTTGAGGGACGACTCATAAAAGATACAGTACGTACTACTTTATTACATTTAATAGACCAATTTTGACTCGGCTTAATAATGTAGACTGGATAGAACATATATGGTCATCATTAGACCAAACCAATTTTGGATTCCATGTCTTTATTTTTCAAGAAAAAAATAAAATAAAATAACAATTTAATGAATATTTAATCAAAGTTACTGTTAAAACTCAGCTCAGTGTTTTATGCCACTAGCAATCTGTTGCATCCTGGTTCATCAATATAACAAAGCTTGAGTTTATATAAATTAAGTGTCGATCTTCCAGTAACAAGGTATGAAAAAAATTTAGGACAAATTCTATAACGGGCGGCCAAAGCATTGAATATCTAATTGTTTAGGACAAAATTTATAACGGGCAGACAAATTTTACCTATGAATGAAGAAACACTTAGGAAAAATCTATGATTTTTAAACAATTCCCCATGCAGTATAGAGAAAGAATTAAAGTGTAAACATTCCGACACAAGGTTAATTAAATGATAAAAAGGAGAGAAAATATATAAACTATGTCGATGTTCAATATAATATTATAGACTTAATCCTATGAAATTGCATGTAAACCAAACTCGGAATGTGACAAACTACAGCATACGGACTCTCTGTGTTAGTGCATTAATTCTAGCTAAAGCTTCGCCAATTCAACTCCACGCAAAGACCAGTATTTGTATTCTTCAATTTCCTAAGCCGGTAAATCTCGTTGATACATTTTTTGTTCTCGACATCCGCAAGGCTTATTTTGTGTAATTCCTCATATTCAGAGATACAATATCCTATCATTTAGTTGCTTGTTGTAACTTAACTCAAAATTTTCTTTCCGTACTGGACTTTTGTTATTCTTTGCTTGCTGCAAAATCAAAAATCCAAATTATTGTTAAAAACTTGGTTCAATTCATGAGGCTCATGCAACAATAATACCAATGAACTAACTATAATCAGAAAGACGAACCATGGTTTGTCTTGTATCGTCAGATTTGTTACTGTCACCGTGCAGCTTCAAATAAATAATTGGATTTTCTTTTCAAGATGTTGGCCTTCATGGATTGTGACAACAAGCAAACCTCCACTCTCATTAGCTTTTCGCATTTGTTTGTATGTTATTTTTCAAAAATGATTTTTCCAAAGGGCTTCTTGTTTCATGAAACGTTCGTGTCCACGTTTTAGAAGAGGTCAAGAGTATGAGTGCTTTTTTCTTCAGGGATAAGATGTTTTAATGGCACAACATTTTCCCACTGGTGATTAGTACTCTTGTCCTACACAACAAAGAATGATTAAAGAGAAACTAGTACCATATTAACTAGCTTTAACAATATACCATGTAAAAAAAAAAAAAAAAAAAAAAAAAAAAAACCAACTCTTCTCTCCCTTGGCGAAAATCGATGATAAAAAATTCCAACCAAACACATCATTCATTTTTATTCCGCCGACAACAAAAGACACTTAATTCATTATATATATTGTTGTTGTCTAGGCGAACATGCATTAATAATTAACAATTGTTGGAGGTACTATCATTCGCAGGTTATTCATGATTTATACTACAAGTCGATTGAATTTTGGCTAGTATTATTTGCTTGGTATTAATTTTTCAAATCACAATATTGCATTGAGTTTGTTAGTCTGATTGAAGTTAGGGCTTGCGAGTACTTCTTGTTTTGTTGTAGAGATTGATCTGGTTTAATGTAAGCATACAGAAGGGATTCCTTGATTCGGGTGGGAGGGTAGCAATCACAAGAAAAAAGATGGGAGAAAAAGTGATTCTGTGTCGAACTTGTGCTCACTTGGTGAGAGTGTTGATTTGTTTCCTGTGTTAAACACACTAAGAAATTCAAGTGCTGAGAGTGCTGATGTGGTTAACATCTTGAACGTGGATTCGTCTAGTGCAAAACCTAATAATGGTAGTGCTGATTCTACTAATGCATCTAATGAAACCAGTGGACCTGTTCCGACGGAAAGCAATAAAGAGACGGGATCATATGAAAGGGTCTTTAAAGGCGTATCGAGGGGGAAAATGTCAATTTTCGAAAGTTGCTAGCACCGGCTGGCAATAGAGCCAACGTAGCTGTTTCAAGGGACTCTGTAAACATTGTTCATGAATGGTTTCGTAACACTATGTATGGTTTCTTTTTGGGCAAACGTGTCACGTACCCGGTAGTCGAGAACTATGTAAAGAATACTTGGAGTAAGTTTGGTCTAGTTAAATCTATGATGAATTCTAAAGGTTTATTCTTTTTTAAGTTTAATTCTAAAGACGGGATGGATGCAATGCTTGAAAAGGGGTCGTGGTTAATTCGCAACGTGCCATTAATTCTGAAAAAGTGGTCGTCGGATGCGAATATTATGAAGGAGGATGTGTGTAATGTTCCGGTTTGGGTAAAGGTTCATGATATTTCTATTACCTCATTCACGAAAGATAGTTTGAGTGCTATTGCAGCCAAACTAGGCACCTCATTGATGCTTGATTCTTACACGTCTACTATGTGCATGAAATCATGGGGTACGTCTAGTTATGCACATGTCATGATTGAGATGAGAGTTGATACGAAGTTGAAACACTCCCTCGTGGTGACGATACCAAAATTTGAGGGCGAGTGGTATACTATGCACACTATTCGTATTGAGTAGAGTGGACATCTCCAAGATGCTCAAGTTGTAAGGTATTTGAACATGTTCTTAATGAATGTCCTAAAAAACCTGTCTCGGATGTGTTGAACAATTTGAAGGTGGACAGGCTGTTAGAGGATTTCCGGTTGGTTTGAAGACTAAGTCATATACCTTTTATCGACTGGTCCAATCTACAAAGAAGGATAATGCTCCTGCTCAACCAAAGGTATCAAAGGTTACTACTTTGAACCCTTTTGATGTTCTTGATACATTAGTTGATGTTGGGGACTGTGGGGATTCGAACCCCAAGAGTACTATTAAGACGATTACCTTGGTAGATGAGGAAGAGGGAGGGGTAACCAAACCCCTAATACAAGTGTTACTCCTGTGGTAGCTAAGATTAATGACCTTGAAAGTCAAATGTTGGAGGGGAAACTTGTGTTTGTGGATGATCATGGAAAACCGTTGAAAGTGAAAGTAACGAATGAGGAATCGGCTTGCAAGCCCAGTGTTAGAATATGGACATTATTTTAGTAGTCGTATGTTAGGATCGAACTCGAGATCAAGGGATTGCACACAATACGTATGAAGAGAAAAAGAAATAATTATTTATAAATGTTATAATTAATTATTAAACACAAAATAAATAATAATAATTAGTATTATTGATTAATGACTAATTATTTATTAAACGAAGATTAGGAAAGTAATACTAGACAAAACATGGAAACAAGAGAAGGATCCGGAAACCCCTAGGGGATCCAAAATCCGATCGGCATAAGGGGGTTCCCACCTCCTTATGTGCCTTGAGCTCCAAGTTTTGTGTAGATATAAGCAAACCCAAGATGCATGTTTTTCTCATAACTTGTACACACACATCTTGGTGTTTTCTTCTCTCTTTTCTTCCTTGGTCGATTTCATCAAAACCAAACCCTAAGGGTTTCGATTTTATGATCTAAAACAAGTCTTGTGTTTATTACTTGCAAATACTTTTTCTTGAATTAGTACGTGTGTACAAAAACGTGATTCAAACACACTATTGTTTGATTCTTGGATTGAATTACCAAAAGGTAAGGGGTAATTCTTATAATCCTTATAAACCCTAATTAGGGTTCTTGGTTCCGGAAGATTGCTTTGATTCTTGTTCGGGCTAGAATCACAAAGGTATGTTTACTATTTAAATTAATGATTAATTAATTACATGTTATTCGATCTATTATAATTGCTTCCGCTTATGCTCACTTTGATGTACTTGGTTTATTTATATAAAGGTCATGATATAATAATTACAATAGTGGCATCTAGAGCCGTTATAATGTGTAATTAATTATCGAAACGCATAAAAATTGGATCTTGATTCGTTTAGTTACATGTTTTTAGGGTTGATTTGTTAGATTCCTAACCCTAAAATATTTTATGGGTCGATTGACCTTAATAGGGTTTTAGGGTTTATGGTTTTTAATTTTTTAATATGATTAGAAACCCTAGGATGTCATGTAATTGTTATGCGTTTTAGTAAACGATCTTTGTGCAATATGTTAATTGTTAAGCTAAATCCATGAAAAAAGTGCATATTTGCATGGATTTTTATATTGTGTTATAGTTTAAATTGTTTAAATTGTTTATATGAATTAATGGTTAAGTTATATCGAAACATGTAAATTTTAATAGATGTCGAATTGGGAAGACTCCAATATTAAGTAATCAATTATGTGCTATGTGGTATTTATTTAATTTTGACTTACGCAATCAATTTATCGATGTATGTGGCTCTTTTTCCTAGAAGAAGAAAGCCTTGATTGAATTAATACGTTATACACCTAGATTTGATTATTAATAGGACGTTTAAATAAGATTTGCATGTGGCTATATGTTTTATACATATTTAATTGTTATGATTATGTATATTTGTTTATTTAGTTGTTTTATTTTTTATTGTATATTACTTGTTTTTGTTTATTTATTGTGTTAGACATGTTTATAAACGAAAAAGGGTAATTTTTTAGAAAAATAATACGGACTAAATAATGGCGAAATTGTTTTGGTTTTTAAGAGTTTAAATCTCAAAGAATTGGTTGATTGATGTTTTTGTACATAATGGTTAAATAGGCTCGACCGAATTTTACACACTATAAGATGGGTATAAGGATGGCAACGCATTAAATTGTGGCCTTAGAGAGACAACATTCTGTCTTAACGCTCGTTTGTGTGTAAATTAGACTTACCGAACAACCATTACATGTACATTGTCATCTTAAGGGTGAATAATCCACAATTCCATAATGATTATCCGAAACACTAAGCTTTCGGGCTTATGCAAAAGTACGATATAGTGGACGATAATTGATGGTTATTCTTTAATTGGTGAACCCGATACCTCAATCAAAACCTTGTTATTTTACTCTTAGCTAATTGGTAATAAAAAAATATTTTGTAAAACCAATGTTATGAAGTTGTATGCATGCTTCTTCATACATTATTTTGATCACATCAAAATATTAATACCCTTATAAAATTAAGTCGAATGCCATCTAATTAAGAACACTTGAAGTTGTAATTTACGTCATGTGAGAACTTGGCGAGATTGCAATTGAGAGGTAAATTTCATAAATTCATTGCTAGTAGATCAACTGATGTGATGGATTTGTGAGTTTGCAGTTTTTAAGTTAGACGACTTAAATTGAGTAGGAAGTGAGATCTTGGACTCAAGGCATTAAGATGGGGATCAAACATGCTTACAATACAAAAGTTTTGTGATTGTAAATCCCATAAATCTAGGAATTGCAATATGATATTGGCAATTATTGTTCGACAATTACCTTATTGAATACTATCATTACTAGCAGATCAACTGATGTAATGTTACTATTTCAATTAGGATCCTAGCTTTAAGAAATTACTATGGTTTATATAAATATTTACCAATGGGTATTTTATTTTCTTAAAGATCTAATTATCAAAAATATTGAAATTGAATTTTGTAATTCGTTTTAATGTATTAATGCAACGTTCAAACTGTAAACGTATTTTGGGCTTTGGTAAATTGATCTAGTTCTGTTTTCAAACAAATGTTTGATTAAGAAATATTTACTTAAAAGACAAAAGAAGTCTCCTTTCTATGAAGGAAGAGTGAGACACAATCCTATTCCTTTTCATGAATGAGAAAGGATAATAGGAATATTAGATATGTCTAAATTCTAATATAACTCATAGCAAATTTTTTTTAATAGTTAAAGAAAATTGCGAATATTTTCCATAGGGATTTTATCATCCTCATTCGGTGATCAAGTTCTTAGTAACAAATATGATATTTGGTTAACAGAAAATTATGTATGACATTTTATGAGTTATTATAATTAGAAGCTAGACTAATTACTGCAAAATGTTTAAAGACAAACTAGTTGTTTTGACTATTTTAAAGGTGCTACATACATTGTAGGATGGTAGACCTGTTAAGGAAGAAATTGCATGCACAATTTTTCAAGTTAAAAGCATTTGGTGGATAGTCCATCATTTACATAGTAGAATACACTTTTAGTGCATAAGTAATTGTTACGAATGGACAATTAAAGGTGTAGGAAAGTTAAAAGCACACTATTTGCTTTCACTGGATAGGAAACATTTACAATGTTGTCAAATTCAGTGGGAGTATTGTGTACTTATCACTGAATAAGGAATTATTGTAATGATCTTTAATTCAATGGGAGTTACAAGCTTTGATATCTTGGTAGCTAAAGATAATTACTTTCCAAATGTAGACACTCATACTTTTAAGGATAGTCTTGTACGTTTCCTTACTAGGCATTGTTGTTCTACATATACTTGACACAATCATATTGAACACATAAACAAATGCATGGCATGTTGTTTATCAACTATATGATGTTGTTTCATGCACAAGTGGGAGAAATGTTATCTTTAATGTGTGCAAGAAACAACTCATAAAGATATGATTTAAAGGATTCTCTTGACTACAATGTAAGAGAATAATGTTCATTCAAGAAACACTTGGTGTTAAATTTATGTTATGTGAGAGCTTAACTAGATTGCAACAACAAGGTGAATTTCATATTTCATTACTAGCAGATCAACTGATGTAATTGAACTATGAGAATTTGCAGTTTCTAAATTAGAATAATGTTCTGATATGAATTACACTAGGCTAATTCAAGAAAAACTTGGTGTTACAATTTATGTTATGTGAGAACTTAACTAGATTGCAACAACAAGGTGAATTTCATATTTTCATTACTAGCAGATCAACTGATGTAATTGAACTATGAGAATTTGTAGTTTCTAAATTAGATACCTATTAGAATATTTGTCAATATGATAACAAGACTACTTTAATTTATAGATTTATAAATTCATGGAATGACATAAATTAATTAAGTAATCTAATGCTACTTCAATCTAAATATTTATGTGTTTTTGGAATAACATAAATAAATGAAGAAATAATATTATTTACATTATTGTGAAGTAATATATTAACTTGAAATTACTGTTGAAACCAAAAGATGGTGTTCATAATTACTTTAGTTAAACATGTTTATGTTTCATTGTAAAGATATAAACATAAAGTCTATTAATTGTTACAAGACTTATAATAAAGTAAGACGTTATCTTGTTGTGTGTTTTAATTAAGACATATACATGAAGTTATTAAATTGTTAAATGACTTATAACGTATAGTGGGATTATAACAGTTTATGTTTTTCTTGTAAAGACATGGACATGAAGTAATTTTGTAAAAGTACTTGTGTTATAAGGCATGTAATAGGCTTGAAAATTATTATACCATTAAAATGAATTAGTTGGTAAATAGACAAGTCAAAAGGAATATGGTTATCTTTAATATTGTTAGATTGTCTTACAATATTAATACTAATGAAATATCAAATGTTTATGGTATGTTCAGTTAGGAAAATCAAACTCTTGTTATATTGTTTGATTAAAGATAACTGTGACTTCTTTTCTTCCAAAAGTTATCAAGGTTAGAATGTTGCGTATGACTTGGACATATTTAATAAAACTCCAACATAGAAGATTAATAAGACATTATCATATGATGGAATGTGATGAATATGATGAATCACATTAAGTCTTAAATTGAAGTTCTAAATTTGTTTAACTGCTTATGAAGAGGTTGTTAACAAAGTTAAGTCAGGAACTATCAATAAGTATTTGTAATATCCCAAAAGAGAACATTGTATTGGTTCTTTATTTGCTAAGTATTTAAAGATAGTCTTTAAATTGCTAAAAGCAAGTGGGAGTGTTGATCTTTAAAAGATAAAATTACAAGATACATAATCTTCCAAAATACACTAGTAAATATCATGATGAAGTTTGACATTTAAATGTTAAATCTCAAGATGATGATGAAGTTTGATATTTAAATGTTAAATCTCAAGATAATGGAATTATCATTCATAGAATAGCAATATATCTCAGATATTTGATTAATATGCTGAGGGCTATGATTTACAGGATTATTGTAAACCTGATAATCATTATGATACATTACCAAATATGAAGTTGGGTAAAGTATACATGATATGAATGATTAAGATGTTGTCCATAAAGATGATCAATTTTTGAAATTTGATTTATCTTAATAGTTAGACTAGAAAATAAAGATGAGTTTCTTCAAAGACTAGGTAACCTTTGTGGTTTAAATCTTTGTATAGAAATCATAGGGACAATGTTGTACACATATTTAATGCATGTTTTATGACAAGATTATTAATCACACTTAAGCAATTAACTGTGATTGAATATTCTTTTCTAAGCACATTAATATATATAAAGATTATGATTGTCACATTTATGAAATTGACAATAGAATATCAAAACTCTTTCTTGAGTGATTACTTGAGCGAGAACGATAAGTAATCAAAAAGAGTTTATGAATTCAAATAAATCTTTGGAAGTGTACAAAGTGCAATAATTCATTGATGGATAAATGCATGCATCTAGAAGATTACTCTTATGTTTAATTGTTAAATTTATGTTTTGATTTATAATTGAAATAAGATAATTTCTAAGTATTCCTAAAAGCTAGTGGGAGTATTATGTTTAATTTCTTAAATCATATATGTTGTAGAACATATGAAAAGTAATATTCCATATAAGTAAATGTTAAGTCTTAGAATGGAATAAAATTTTACTTGTAAGATTTAGGAAATAAGACATATAACCTTGGAATGAATGTTTATTGTTGAAACATGTGTGGTAAATGAATCTAATATAACATGAAATATTATTTAGAAAGTCTAAATTGATATGCATGACATGAATAAAATCTAAGTATGACTCAAAGATCTTTCATGAACATCATGTATTGTTTTATCATGCTTGATTACAAGATGATTTGGCAATATTAATATCTTATTAAAAAGTTATTAGATAACTTGTGTAATATTCTAAATGAATATGTTTGATTATAGAATTACATCCTAAATCTGAAAAAGCTTCCAAATTCTATAGATGAACAATTTTTCAATTGTTGTGAAAATTGTCATAGCCAACAAACTTGAAAGTTTGAAGGGCATCAAACATTACACAATAGATATTAATGTTTACGGGAAGTTTTAATAGCATATTGTTGTTGCATACAATGATGCCAATAAAATTGAGATGACACTCAATACTAGTTATGGTAAGGATTTCATCCTTGGCTATTACTAGTTATGCTTACTAAAAGCATAGTTGCGTTATACATTAAGAGAACAAGAATACTTTAAACTTTAAAATGTTTGGAAGTTTGATTATCATAAACTGGTGATTAAGGATGTCACACATTTTATGAAATATTATATGGCATTGTCAAAATAGTTGAGTATGCACATACAAGAACTTCACTAGTTGAATTCTTAAAATAAGTATTCTTAAAATTCCGATAGATCAAAGTTGGATGATTTATGTTTTGTCAACAAGTAGGAATGTCATTACTTGAGACATAATTCATCAACAAGGGTTATCATGCATTGATCTATTTAGTATTTGGATAAGAGATGTAAAACAATTATTATGATAAATTGAAATACATGGTATGTTTAATTTATAATATATTGTATCCTATATTTGTATGTTTAAATCCATGAATAAAGGTTATTCTTAAATTGTCCGTTGTCAGTTAATAATATGGGAATATTATTAAATCAAGACAAATCTGAAGGTTGGTATAATATACTTAAAGTATATTGATGCGTAGTCATGTCATTTCAGATGATATTCAATGATACTGAATATAGGACTTATCCCAACTACATGATGTTACTTTATGGATTTAGTTATTAAGTAAATCATGAGAAGTTATCCTCAGACTTGAGATGCAAGATAAGTGTCATGAATGTAGTACATTTTTGTGGAACAACTTAACGCTATACGTAACTGGTAGTCATAAGGGTTGTTTTCGGAAGTGTTACAAAGTTTGTGGGTTTTGCTTGTTGTCAAGATAGAATTTGTTCCTTCGAATTTATTTTTGGAGTTTAATACTGATGGGCCCCTCGTAGGGTTGGTAAGATACATGTGCGGCCGCACCCAAAATCTCCCCTGAATATGTTCTGAAGATTTGATAATCTTGATCAATCATAAACAACGAGAAACAGAATGGTTAATTAAGGAATGACTTTAATCCATATCCTTATTAACATGGTATTAGAAACAAAAGGATAATAATAATGAGAAATCATTAAAGGGTTTTTCCAGGAGCCTTACTTGAGATCGTACTAGAGGCATCGGCGTGTTGCAAGACGCTAACCGATGTGATTACACTATTAAAATATGTCCAAGTGGGAGCTGTTAGAATATGGACATTATTTTAGTAGTCGTATGTTAGGATCGAACTCGAGATCACGGGATTGCACACAATACGTATGAAGAGAAAAAGAAATAATTATTTATAAATGTTATAATTAATTATTAAACACAAAATAAATAATAATAATTAGTATTATTGATTAATGACTAATTATTTATTAAACGAAGATTAGGAAAGTAATACTAGACAAAACATGGAAACAAGAGAAGGATCCGGAAACCCCTAGGGGATCCAAAATCCGATCGGCATAAGGGGGTTCCCACCTCCTTATGTGCCTTGAGCTCCAAGTTTTGTGTAGTATATAAGCAAACCCAAGATGCATGTTTTTCTCATAACTTGTACACACACATCTTGGTGTTTTCTTCTCTCTTTTCTTCCTTGGTCGATTTCATCAAAACCAAACCCTAAGGGTTTCGATTTTATGATCTAAAACAAGTCTTGTGTTTATTACTTGCAAATACTTTTTCTTGAATTAGTACGTGTGTACAAGAACGTGATTCAAATACACTATTGTTTGATTCTTGGATTGAATTACAAAAAGGTAAGGGGTAATTCTTATAATCCTTATAAACCCTAATTAGGGTCCTTGGTTCCGGAAGATTGCTTTGATTCTTGTTCGGGCTAGAATCACAAAGGTATGTTTACTATTTAAATTAATGATTAATTAATTACATGTTATTCGATCTATTATAATTGCTTCCACTTATGCTCACTTTGATGTACTTGGTTTATTTATATGAAGGTCATGATATAATAATTCCAACACCCAGTACTTCTATGTGGGACCTATTGGAAGAATCTGTTGAGGATGAAATTGAGATGCCTCATGATGAGACCTCTGGATATATGTCTTCGACTGGTGGAGGAGGACTCTTTGAATATGTTCTTGATTGCTATGACGAATACGAGGATCATGTTTACGATTTACTTTGTGATCAATTTGATATTTGTCTTCCTTTTCATGTTAGGAAATAATTTTCCTCTTTTCATGTTAGGAAATAATTTTCCTTCTTTATGTTTAGTTCATAAGATTTTTATGTCTCTCTTATGATTGTTTAGGTTTGAAGCACAATTGATGCGTTTGTTTTGCCCTTAATTGGACCGAGGTATGGGATTTCATGGTCATCCTATCTACTTAAACGTTTTTTTGGAGTAATATATTTTACCAGTAGCACTACCCCTTTACTCAAAAAAGTAAAATAGAACTATGACCATCATAATTAGGTTTAATCTTAAATTAAAAAAAAAAAAAAAAAAAAAAAAAAAAAAAAAAGTTGCTAGCTTGTTTTTAAAGTGTGCTTTGATACCATAAAATTCGATTAGTTACCACTTACCAGTATGGGTTGCCGTTCAAATGGTTATAAGATTTATTTTTTAGTAGTTTGAGTTCTTGAAAACGTACCCCAACAACAATTTCTGGAGCTTGCAGATGTAGATCTTTCACAAGTAGATCGAGGTTCATTTCATACAGGATTCACATTGCACTATACCACCTTAGATTTATTGAATGGAACCTTGCCGTCGTCTTTGGTTAGTCTTAATTTCACGTTGGTACTAGGAGAAAACATCTTGATATCCTTTCTAGCTTCATTGCTTTTATAACTCTCAAATTCACTATTCCAACAGGCTGCCTCTTAATATTCACTGCCTTTAATCTGAAAATTTTCTTCTAGTATGATTAATAAATTCGATCGGAAATGCATCTCTTTAGCAATTAAAAAATATAGATTACTTGAAAATGTGGTACAGTTTCTAGTGCCCACAAGATTTCGATCGCTAATGGACGTTCATTACTGTCTATCTTCAATCACTAAAAAGCAATCTAAGTGAACATCTTGAAAGAACTAGGAAGTAATTCATCTTTTATGTTACCATAAATAAGTTCCTCTATCACGTTGTGTTTGTAAGAATGTCTCACCATTCCTATCGCGTTATGGTCGTTGGAGTCCAAACACAACCTTCCACACAATAGCTCAAACAATATGACTCCGAAAGAATAAACATCATTCTTTCGTCAATTCCCCTGTGTAGGCATAGAGCGGATCCGAATACCCATAAGTGCCTACAGGATCGGTGACAACAGTTGAGATTTATTATTAGGCGATAGCGGACATACATTTGAAAGGCCTAAATCTGAAATCTTAGCTTGGCGTCCCAGTTTTCATCTATTAGGATGTTGGAACTTTTGATATCGCGGTGCACTACTCTTTGTCCCATACCGTTTGCACTATGTAGGTAAAAAAGTCCAAAACAATGTCGTAGCTAAGCTAACGAAGTCCCTGTGCAAAAACCAAAAAACTTATGTGATAACTATATATGACAATTAAAAAAATATTAAAACAAATACTGAAACATAAAAGATAGTAGTTTGACGATCTAACTTCATAATTAACAAATATTTATCAAAAGTCATTAAACACATGTTAGCTTTTCTTTTTTGACGTGTTTTTCAATTGTTGGTAATTCAAACGACGAAACAAATAACAAATTCGAACAAACGAAGCGGAAGCTTTATTCAAATTACCAAACAAATTACAAAACCAAATTCAAAGATAACAACACAAAACTAATTCAAAAGGTACCAACCACAAATTCAAAAAGTGCAAATAATTCTAATGCCAATGATCCCTATTTATAGGGCAAAACTAACCGTCATAGATTAGTTACCAAATTCTAACAAAACTTGTAGGACAAGTCACCCAATTTACCAAAGTTACCAAACAACCCTTAGAGTTTAAGTCACTTTCTAACAATCTCTACCGTGACTTCAACTCCACTCGAAACTTCAATCCAAACGAATCTTTCCTCTTCAAATTCAAATGTCCAAATTCCAAATGCTAGAAATGCTAGCCAAATTCAAAACAAACGATCGATTCCCAAAAACGATCCAAAACAAACCGAACAAATACAAACGCCGATAATCTTCAAAACGAACAATCAAACGTTAACCGACAAATTCAAACTCGGTTAACCAAACAAACAAATCAGCTCAAACGATCTTCAACAAGGATTATCAAATTCAGGCAACAAATTTCAAGAGCCCGACGAACGAAGATTTAAATTTTCCAAAACAAATTCCAATGATCGAACAAATTCCAAATGACTTGAATCAAGTCTTCAAACACCAGATCGATCTTCAAATTTCAAATACCAAATTCAAATTCCAATGACCCACTTATCAATAAGTTATTATTGATAAATAACTTGACCAACTTCAAATTGATTATCCGAGTATCAACCAAATTCAAGTTAATAAATAACTTGACGAACGGGCTCAAATTCAAACGCCCCAAATATGATACGGATAATTATTCTAATGACCCACTTATATGATACGGATTATGGTCCAGTTCAAATACCCAAAGCAACTCAAATTCAAATGCAAATACACAAAACAAAACAAATTGTCGAACCATATATAAACAAACGCCAGTTCTATTCTAATTAGGGGTGTTCACGGTTCGGTTAATTAACCGAATAAACCAAAAAACGAACCGAAATAAAACCGAACCGAACATATAACCGAACCGAACTTGTGAAAACAGAACCGAACCGAATTAAAAATTCGGTTTTCGGTTTGGATATGGGTTTAGCTATCTGAACCGAAAACCGAATTTATATAAATATATATATTTTATATATATTTATATTATTTTAAATATAAAAAATATCCATTAAAATTTTATACTAATATAAAAAAACATTTTTTTATGCTTGAAATATTTTTTTTTGCCAAAAATATATATAATTAAATTCAAAAAAAAATATAAATAGTGTAATTTAAGTAAAAAATTCGGTTTTCGGTTTTGACCCATAACCGAACCGAACTTCGGTTCGGTTCTCGGTTTGGTTCGGTTCGGTTTTCGGTTATGACCCAAAAAATTTTTTTAACCGAACAACCCGAACCGAATAAACCGATTAACCGATAACCGAACCGATGAACACCCCTAATTCTAATAGCCTATGTTTTATGACAAAAGTTAAGGCCCAAAAAATGAATCCAACTTATCCTTAAGACCTCAAATACTAATTAATACAAACAAATCGACAGACCCCACCGATATCCAAATTGTTTCAAGAAACTTTATTCCTGAACTAAAACAACTAATCCAAATATCAAACGATAACAGAAACAATCACAATCAAACGAATCTTCAAACCAATTTCAAACGAACCTTGAACGAACTTTTTTTTTTTTTCTTGTTCTTTCTCTTCATCTTCATCGCTAAACAAACCTAGCTCTTGATACCACTTGTTGGTAATTCAAACGACGAAACAAATAACAAATTCGAACAAACGAAGCAGAAGCTTTATTCAAATTACCAAACAAATTACAAAACCAAATTCAAAGGTAACAACACAAAACTAATTCAAAAAGTACCAACCACAAATTCAAAAGGTACAAATAATTCTAATGCCAATGATCCTATTTATAGGGCAAAACTAACCGTCATAGATTAGTTACCAAATTTTAACAAAACTTGTAGGACAAGTCACCCAATTTACCAAAGTTACCAAACAACCCTTAGAGTTTAAGTCACTTTCTAACATCAATGCTTCTGTTACGTGCATACTCATACGCAAGGATCCTTTCACCTCATTCGTCGCAATACCCTGGAGAGAGACAATATTTTTATGTTTAGTCTCATTCCAAAACTCCTGATCTCCTTGCTCAGATGCAGGATTTAAACGCTTGAAAGCGGCCATCGTGTGCCCTTCATAATGGCCGAGTTCTCCCTTGTACACTTTTCGGAATCCTCCTTTGCCATTGCAATTCTCAGCGCGAAGTTGTTGGTTGCTAGTTTTATTGCTTCTAAGTTTTTTTTTCAGGTGTTCGAATTGTTTTATGTGCGGCACCATCGTTTTAATGGCTAAGCATAGATAGGAAACAAAACTTTAAAGCTTGAAAGAATTTGTAGTTGATGAGCATGAAATGGCAACGGATTAAATAGAAGATAGTAAAAGTAGACTAGGTGTTAGTCACTTAGGTAAATGTTGCAATAAAACTAGCAGTATATTGACGTGATAACATGTATTATAACCCAAAATATGAGTGTACACATCGTTGGTATGTTGTTTGATACAGTACTTATTTATTACTATATGTTTTAGCAAAGGTTTGATTAATTTAACATGCCGTGCGTGTAGAGATATTAACTGGAATTGTGTGTCGTATGTGCCTTCTAAAAACTAGAAATTGTTAACAACTACTCCGTGTAAGTTTTGAAGGCAGAATTCTTATACCGTGCAAAAACAAAAAAATAAAAATAAAATATTTGACTTGTTATATTTGTATATCTTTGGACGTATTTGACACAAGTAGCTTGTAGCTAGAGTTGTAGCTAGGATTTGAAGTAATATTATTAGCTGCCCAGAAACCTGAGTTATTACCTTAAGATCGTGTCTGAGTTATTACTAGCCTTATGATCGTGTAGCTAACTAATTATAGTTGGTACGTGTTGTCTGTATTACCTCAAACTACACGTAGCTGAATATCGTAATGATACTTACTGAATCTTCATTTCGTAAGTTTAGGATTTTCCCATAACGCGGGGAGTATAATTGTTTTTTACTTTAATCCATGAAATGATGTCATATCGGTATTCAAAGTATTTGATCACTTCACATCGAGCATCTAGATGTTTTTTCAAGTGTGTTTGCGACTTTTATTTTTTCCTTTTATTTATTTCAGTAAAACCATATGTAACAACAATGTATGTCAATAAGATATTTATCTTGCACGTCTTAAAAAGTTCAAAGGTCAACTTTCTTGGATTTCTAGTGAAATCATATACTCAAATTCATGATGAAACCATATTTTTCTTATCGTGAAGTTTTACAGTATTTTCCATCATTTTGAATAATGTATGAGCCTCATCATAATAACTTTGAATATTTGAAAATACTATAATACGACAGGATGAAGCGAAAAGAAAGAAATTACGTAGTAAATTCTATGATTTGACCAAATCAAAATTCTATCAAATTGTTTTTTTTAAATACTAGTTATAATACTTGTGCACGCACAGGGTTTTTAAAATTTTGATTTGATTATGTATTACTATCGATTAAGAAATGAACCACTTAACATGTTTCAAATAGTTTTACTTATTGGACTAAAGATAAAAAAAACCATATGTATATATGTTCTAATCTACCTATTATTTTAGGAGAATGTTTTTGGATTAAAAATTATATTTTATTATTCAAGCAAAATCATATGATAATACTTGACTTGCATGGGATGTTAGTAATATATGTTTTTAGTTTTGCAAATTTGTGCTATCAATTTACGATGTGTTTTGTAATTGTTGTATTTCTTTTACTTATATTTTCGTTAAGTAGTTTTTCTTTTTTTGATTTAGGAGGTGATTCTTATCAAATAAGGATTGTGATGCATGCATTTTTTTATAATTTAAAAAAAACACCTTCTATATTAAAGAATGACTATCTAACTGATGTGTTTTTGTTTGTTTTTTTAATAATTAGCTTTGTATAACGTTTTTAACTGACAGAGATGTTGAGTTTGAGGTTAATATTGTTGTTTAACTTTAACTATTAATATCATGTTGTACAAAATGTACAAATTTAGTGGCATATAATGAGCATTGATGAAGTTAAAATATGCTCCGTAAAGTTTTTAAAATGTTTTTATGGATATTCATATATAAGTTTTAAATAACAATTTCATGAGTCGTTGTTATAAGTAGAATCGCGTATATTTATTTTCATATCACAGTAACTCATGCTTACCGTTTGATATTTATATTCCCGTTACTAATAATTTAGCCGTATTTCAAATCCGTGTACGCATAAATTAAACTTTTATATAGTAACATGAGTCCTTATTTAAAAAAATATTCTAATGGATGAAAGTTTAAAACTAACATTAGTTTAAAAAATATTTAACGTATATTAAAACTAATTCGCATATTTACTAAATTTATTTTAATGGATGAAAGTTGGAAAGAAAAAAAAAGGAAAAAAAAAAGAAAACAAAACAAACAAACTACTAATACTATTACTCATGTAATTTTAAACAAAGTTAACATTATAAAGTATAGGGGTATAAAGCGTAAGGGGTTAATTGTTTATTATCTAAAGTTATTAAAAAACATGGAGACTTTTAATTTTACACTTAACTCTAATATATTTAAAATTCAACCACTAAGGTTTTATTAATTACCTCCTTTTTTCTTAAGTTTTTATTTTCATAAATTTGACACCTATATTTTTATGTGTTTTTTTTATCAATCAAATTCTTCACCAAATTTATTAAAGTTTGACCAAAATTAATTTAATTTTGACTTTTTATTAGCCAATCATATTGTTTGATTTCGCTTATGTGTCAAAATCGAGCTTTCCTATTGGTCCAATTTTTTTTTTTCAATGAGAAGGGTTTTGCAAAAACACTCTGAAATAATGTAATTCTTGTATTATATAAAAGATTAAAAAGCTCGAGTGATTGTCGCTGATAATTATACTTGACACGTCAACAC
The DNA here is from genome assembly GCA_030686995.1 of Artemisia argyi. Taxonomy (NCBI): domain Eukaryota; kingdom Viridiplantae; phylum Streptophyta; class Magnoliopsida; order Asterales; family Asteraceae; genus Artemisia; species Artemisia argyi. The sequence continues at coordinate 182,436,087 of CM060683.1, forward strand.
GATAATTAAATGCAGGTAGTTAATGTTTGGTATCAATCATTAAACAAAATCCTACTTTACCACAAAGAAAAATCATTAGTCTTTCTTAGGAGGGTCATGGGCGGTTTTGGGTCGGCTCACCATCAGCAATCGATCCGGGCTCAACTCATTAAGAGGCATTAAATTTTTTTATATTCATTATATGTACTAGGCCCAATCATTAAGGAGTACTAAAAATAAACCTTATTAATCATTTAATCCAAAAAGTAAAAAACGATTGTGAAGGAACAAAAGGGTGAAGGAATGAAGGCGTGAATGAATTTTGGAGAACATGAATTATGAATTGTTGATCGAAGACTTTGCCTCAAAAAACGCAAGAAGAACCGCACGGCACTACTACAAAAAGCACTTTTTAGACCGGTTCATACGGGCTTTTAGACCGGTTAACGGACCGGTCTAGATGAGGGGAGGTCTAAAAGATAAATCATATATAGACCGGTTGCACCACTGGTCTAAAAGATTGATATATAGACTGGTTGTTTACATTTTAAGCGGTCTAAAAGACGAATTTTATAAATAAAAAAATAGCAATACCAAACAGCCCCATTTATATGTAGTATCAATAAGCAATACCAAACGGCCCTCTTTGTAAGCATTGTTCAGATACAAAATGCTTATAAGATATGCTGTTTTGGAATGCTTATTGAATCTACTTATAAAAAGCTATTTAGGATTGCTTATTCCACTCAACAAAAGCCAAATACAAAGAATCATACATTAGCGTTAAAAGAAACTTCGAAAACAGGAGGATATAACATTTTTGTTTGGCAGAGATCACTTACATATTCATTGTAATAACAAATAAACATATATAATAAGATGCTCACTAGCGCCACCATTCTTCATCCGTTATGTTCTCTTTAGCATCAATCATATAGTCACCATCTAAAAACCATCTGTTTCTCAACATCATTTTGCTTTGGTGTCTCTTCTTGCCGTTTTAATCGCATAAGACAAATGATTACTGAAAGGTCTTCGAGCAGAAGTAGTTTAGCTAGATACTGGATATAGCAAGTTTAATCGTATTAGACAAATGATTATCTAGGTACGAATGAGCTAAGAATAATAGTCAACCTTAAGCAAATTTTACTAAGTAACTCTTTTGGTTATAAAACAACCTACAAAGGTTAATGTTCACATACATGTACGAGTCAACATAATACCAAACAAAAGTCTAAGACGTACATTTTTCCCTCTTAAAAACGTGTCTATCCAAACATACAACTATAGTTACCTGTATTTCAACAATGTCAAAAATGTTCTCTCCAACTCCAGTTTTTCCTTCTCAAGCTGCAACTTTGCCTGAATATCGTTGCCGATGTTGAATCTGTACCAAAAAGTTTAGACAAATAAGGCCAAAACTATCAGCTTTAGGAGCATTTCTTAAGAGTTAAGACAAACTAGCTATATTTTTTTTATCTTAAAATGAATTCATTACCATTTTTTTCTTGTCCGATAGTTCTCTGTCATTACTCATAGTGTACATAATCCATGTCTCAAGTAAAACTACGGATGTCTAATTATATATATCACTCAAAGCAACTTCAAGAAAAACTATCACAAGTAGAGCAGAAATTCTATGCATCTAATAGAACAACAAAAAACATTGAAACCAATAGTTCGAAACTTTCAAAGGGAAAAAGAACCAACTTTTGTGAACTTCTAGTGTCTATTAACTTCAACAATGTTAGTTTTTTTCATGGGAATGATTGGTGAACCCACCTCTGCTTAAAACCTACCTGGTGTGTTAAAAAAAAGTTTATGAGCTTTAACAAAAGGTATATAAAAATCAACAAAATGAGAGGCTTATTGTTGCTTCCACAAGTGATAACCAAAGCATTCTTAAAGTTCTATACATTTTATATTCACATTTTATCTCTACTGACATGAACAAGCATCAAGATCTAATATATTCATGGACGATAGCTTATTCTTCTACATGAACAAAAGCAATAAACTAAATAAATGCACAAAGAAGTCGTCACCTTCACCTCAATACATTAACTGATAACTTTACATGCTTCTTCGGCTTTTCTTAAGGCCAGATTAAAAACATTTTGTGCTGTTAATGAACTCTCTCCATTAGACCTGTTACAAAGTCTGAAATTAATCTTTTTAATCTTGCAAATATGTAAACATAACGAGTTTTACAAAGGGAACACAAGTGACCACAAAAGTAAAAAATTAGTTTTATCCATCTTTTTTTGAACTTAAGTTTTATCCATCTAATATACACGTTTTGGGCATTTTTTAACCATGGGTTCACTCATTGACAAACAAATATAGCATTCTAATAGATCAAATCAGTCATTTGTTCAGGATAAAAGACTTTAAACCCTATATAACGAATTTGCCCCAAATCTTGAACTTTACTATGTAATGGTAAAGCATAATATAGGGATAAACAATTCATAACATGAAAAGAATGAAACCATGAAATAAGCATATATAAACTGACATTAACATGTAAAAATGAAGCAATTTTACCAAAATCGAGCCCTAATTCCGGGTTGCTTAAGAACCCTAGCTTCACAACTAATTAAAGGCTTCGCTTGTTAGATCTAAAATCAAACCCAGTTAATTAAAACTTGGAATTGAATGGCTGGTGGTACAGCAGTGATGATGGGAGGATAGAAGAGAAAGATGAGGAGTGGTAGGTTGTGACTTGTGACTTTGTGTTGGGTGAACAACAAAGTGGGGAATTTGTTGAAACCGGGAATGGGAATAATGAAAAAGTTGAATCCCCCGCCCAACTGGGTCTTTATTTTTTTTTTCACATATGTACCGGTGTGTTTCATTTTCACGGGTCTTAAAACTTTTTAGACCTCTATTTTTTAGTTTAGTAAAGGGTCTATATGAGGAGGTCTAAAAGGCCTAGTCTATAGTAGTGTAGAAGTAATACTTTTGTTGCAAGAATGATTTTTGTTTGTATTTTTAGCTTTTCGTACTTGATTATGCTCTATGGATATTATAATATAGGGGCATTTTTTTTTCTTCGTGCCGGGCCTAATTTTTTTTTGACGTTCTCAGCGCCGGCCCTGAGGAGGGTAGTGATTTATCTACGGAGAAAATTGATCCATCCATGGCACATGAATATAATTTTACACTTCTACTAACCCCATGTTTATATATTTGATGGTTTGACCGTTAACATTAGCACATCTTCTCTTAACACATATTTTGACCAATTAATAAACTCTGAAACGACTATTGGATAATATATGGCTCGACTTGGTAGGGAAGGGATCCAATAGGAAGAATAATTAAAATAAGAAGGGTAAGAAGTAATTCTAGCCATCAACTAGCATGTGGTCTAGTGGGTAACTCTTAAAGAGTTAAGTGAGCCACTCTGAGAGTAGTACCGGTTGGGTGACCTACCGGGAAGTCCTCAAGTGGGGCAGCACCACATGCTCTGTTGATACCATCCCCCCACCGCAAATGCTCAGATTGACTGGTCAGCGAGGGGTCTTTTGAGAAAATAGCCAGGGTTCATAGCCCACCTCCTGATAAGTACAGTCACTGGGACAGGTGCTCATTGCCTGGGGCCGGGTCCTTGGGGGAGGGTCCGGTTGGCATCCTTAGGATGCATGGGACCAGGGTGATCCCACCGATCTTCACCTTTTGAGAAGAAGTAATTCTAGCCACACATTTTTATTTGGGAGGGAAAATTTGAATGAAGATGCATCTATTTTTGTAGGTGCATCTAGAATGTGTGATTGTGGTTTCTTCCTATTCTTCTTATTTTAACTTTTCTTCCTATTTGATCCTAACTCCGACTTGGTATTGGAGGGATAATCACTAGCTATATGAAGATTATGCAAAATGTACTAGAATATAGCAACAATTTAATGTACCAAATATATAAGTGGTTTCCATTGTTTTCTTTGACCCTTTCACGTTCTTTTCTAGACTATAAGAAGGAAAAAAGAAATAATATTATAAATCAAATAACATTAAAAAGCCTAGACATTTGAGTTGAAAAGTTGGTCGAAAAACATTGATATTTGCAAATTAATAGGCTCACAAAATTTGAGCTGAAAAACTAGGTCCAATGTTGTTGAAGTGGGGTGTAAACCATTGGACCCTTATAAGAATTAACCTGAGTAAAATTTGCAGTTTTAGAGCTTTTGCATTTAATCGATTTTAAATTTAAAGCAAGAAACTAAACTACTTTTAACAAGGAATTGTAGACAAGAAAACGAAAAATGGGTAGCTAAGTCCATGAAGTTTTGCCTAACTTCATAACATAGGTCTCAGACCTATGCCATGGATATATAACAAGCCTTTATAATTATATAGTCTCCTTTTGAGCCACGAGCCTCAACTGTTGTTTGCATTAAGAATTTCGAGTTTATGAATCATTATAGAAATGATAAGTAGTTTATGATAATGTTAGGCGCGGCTTGAGGCAAGGGGATCCTTTATCTCCCTTCTTGTTTATCATCATTATGGAGGGTCTTCATGTGGCTATTTCTGAATCAGTTCGATCTGGTTTGGTGCGAGGTATAAATATTGGCTCTTCTAATATTACACTTAGCCATTTGTTCTTTGCCGACGATGTTATGATCACTACGGAGTGGAGTACGCATGATATGGACAATATTATTCGAGTTCTACAGGTTTTCTATCTTGCTTGTGGTCTCAAGATTAATATTCATAAGTCCAACATATATGGTATTGGTGTGTCTTTTGATGACGTCCATCTCATGGCTTCTAATACCGGCTGTGCCGCGGGCTCTTTCCCGCTTACTTATCTTGGTTTGCCCATTGGGGGCAACATGTCCCTCATCGCGAGTTGGAAGCCTTTGGTTGATAAATTCAAAGCCAAGCTATCTGTTTGGAAGGCTAATCTGCTTTCTTATGGTGGCCGCCTCACCCTCATTAAGTCCGTTCTTGGAAGCCTCGGTATATACTATCTTTCCATTTTCAAAGTGCCCGAAATGATTTTGAATTCCTTGGAGAAAATGCGTGCAACATTCTTTTGGGGCGGCAACCAAGATTCCAGAAAATTAGCTTGGTTGAAATGGCCTAATATTGTTGCTTCGTTTGAAAAAGGTGGTTTGAACATTGGAAGCCTAAAATCTTTCAATCTAGCCTTGCTCCAAAAATGGCGTTGGAGGATGTTCTCAAATCCGAATGCCCTGTGGGTTCGAGTTATCAAAGCTTTGCATGGGCTTGAAGGCGGTTTTGATCACAATGGGTGCAAGCATAACGGTTTATGGGCTAAGATTGTTGGTTCTTCTAACTACCTACATTCGAGCAATATTCTCCCTATGGACTCCATCCGTTTTCAAGTGGGTTGTGGCTCTCACATTCGCTTCTGGAAAGACATTTGGCTCGGTTCTTCGCCTCTTTGTACCAGGTACAGCCGATTGTTTCGCTTGGAACAAGACAAGGAATGTTTGGTTATGGATCGAATTATTAATGGGCAATGGGCCTGGAATTGGTCCTCTAATCTTGGTATTCGCAATTCTTCCCGTCTCAATGAGTTGCTGCTTGAGATCAGCCACTTAGATGTTCATGATGACTATGATAAGTGCATTTGGTCTATGGATGATGATGGCCTTTTCACAGTTGGTGCTTTACGACGTCTTATTGACGATCACGTATTGCCATCCATGGATTCCGCGACAACATGGGATAAATCCCTCCCTCGTAAAGTGAATATTTTCATGTGGCGTTTGAAGCTTGACAAGCTCCCGCATCGTCTAAACCTTTCTCTTAGAGGTATAGAAATTCCACAGATCTCTTGTCCATCTTGTAGCGGAATGGTGGAATCTAATGAACACATATTTTTTGAATGTATCATCGCCAAAGATATTTGGAGGATTGTCCGTACGTGGTGTGATAATTCTTTTCCTAATTGCTGTTCCAACACTCATTGGTTTGAATGGTGGAGTTCGTGGCCGGTTTCTAAGGAAAAGAAGCGTCGTTTGTATGTCATCATCGCGACTACTTTATGGATTACATGGCGGTATCGTAACAATGTCACTTTTAACTCTCAATCCTTGAGGAAAAGTGACATTTTTGATAGTATTCGTATGTTTTCTTTTTTTTTTGGCTTAAGCATAGAGGGCGTGTGTTTTGTAATTGGTCTGACTGGCTAATCTATCCTTTGTCATGCTAGCTCCTTGCTAGTTTTTTTTAATAATATGCAGCCGTTCAAAAAAAAAAGTTTATGATAATATTATCGATTGTGTGTATGAATTTTAGAATTAGGTATTGTATATATCCTTATAGTTATAATGTAAACTTTCCAAATTTAATAACCAAAGCCTTTTTTTTTTTTTTTTTTTTTTAAATTCTCGCAAGAGATTTTATTTGAAAAATCTGTAGGTTAACAAAAAGCAATGTAAGTTCGTTGTTTAATAGAAGAAATAACTTATTATAAGGCAAGTAAGCAACTTTTGTGGTCATCAAAACATCTCAACACTAGTTTGTGGAATGCATCATCGCCTCCTCTTTGTGGTCCATGGTAGCAACTTGGTAGGGGTTCGCGGGCTTCCCTAAAGTTCTTGGAGACTTGATCCACTAGCAGGGTGATTCAAAATACGTTATGGACCATATGAAATTATAGGAATAAGCTTTGCTTTGACCTAATAGGAATAGAAAACTCAATCCAATATGAGGTCAAAATTCTATCACATTCTTGGATCCTTAATAGGAATAGAAAACTCAATCCAACATGGATTGATTGGATCAATGATCCTAAAATGGCACTTCCTTGTAACTTGTTTCTTGTAAATTAACCATCTTTTCTAGCATCTTACTATAAAGATATTTTAATACACAATGCTCTTCAAAAATAAAAAAATAATAATAAAACATAAAAAATAAAAAAACAAACTGAAATTCGCACTACACCATTCTGGACCTATAGTAACAACGCAATGTTGTCGCTAAAAGTGCGAAAGTTGTCACTACAAGTATATTTGTTACAATATGTTGCCACAAAAAGCGTTGTCGCGATAAGTTACTGTGACAACATTTTTCACCTATCGCTATAAAAGGTTTGACTTGTTGACTCATATCGTTTTTTGTGACAACCCTTTTAGCGACAACTGTTGTCACGAAAAGTTGTACTTTCTTTGACCGAATTCTATTGTGACGACTTTGTAGTGACAATCGTTAGTCATGTACCACGTTTTGTTAAATCCGCTCACTTTAAACTAATGCAAATCCTAAAAGCAAGCAAGCAAAAAAAAAAAAAAAAAAATCTATACAATGCATAATAGTTTAAATTTATAGGAAATGCTAACAGCATCCCTTAGGCTTGTTGTTAACAACCAACTTTTAAAAAAATATTGCTAATATTAAGACAAAGATGACAAATATTCCTTATTTTTCGATTTGATAACCAATGAAAAAAATGTATTGTATTTGTATTTGAGAAAAGGAAGTAAATTGTTTTTTTTATTATATATGATTTTGTTTGGACATAGTGAATATTTTATGCTTAATTTTCAGAAATCTGTTATTAAAAATAACACTAAGGTATGTTGTTAGCAAAACCCTAAACTTATTTATCTTTTCAGCTGCATTTTTTCGCACATGGTTACATATAAACTTCGTTTACGAAAGAAAAATGATGATAAAAAAAAAGTCTAAATTCTTATTAAATTAATAAGTGATGATCAATCCAAGAAATTTCCGTAATGAAGAGACGATAGGAATCATTTAAAAAAATCTCGTTATGTTACAGAAATAAGATGGTGTTCATTAGCTAAACTTTATACATTTGTCCATAGCAACTCCACCTGTAGCCGGCCGTTCTTTGAGTCAATAAGGTTGTATCTCTCTTTGGTCCTCTTGTTGTTCACGACATCTGCAAGGCTTATATCGACATAACCCAGAGATTCCTAATGAAATATAGTCGTGTTAGAACCTTTAATCATATAGCAAAAGTTCAAATCCTTTATACCTTTGGATGAGTTAGCTTTTTCCATGAAGTACTAACAACTTCCAAATGCAGTATGTCATTTTTTGGTGATTTTGCTAACGTAAATTCAAAATCTTTTCCCCATCTTGGATCCTGATTCTTCTTTACGGGCTGCAAATATCCGAATCCATATATATGAAAGAACGTCAGATAATGTTTAATGAAACTCTTAAGTGAAATTCACTATGAAAGAAAAACAACCTTGGTTTTTCTTAATTTGCCTTGAAAAACGACTGAAACTGATGGATTGGTGTGATATTTTCCTTCAAGATTTTCACCTTCATGGATTACAATGATAAGCAAGCCCCCGCCCTTAGGAGTTCCTATAGGAGGCTTTCGAGATGGAACTGGAAAATCAATTGGGATTTTGTCATCAATGAGCATTCGGTACAACATCTCAACCGTGATTTGGCCCTGTGACTTCTTTTTTTGCGAATTGCTTGAGTCCATATAAGCTAGGAGATCAAGAGTTACTGTCTTTCGCTCTTCAGTAATAAGATCTTTCAATGGTATGAAACTCATCCCCATGCGATCATGGATCCCATACTACATAATAAAGAACAATCATGCCTTTGATTCCTTAAAGTCAAACTATATATCTACATTTTGCTTAGCCTTTTTGACATTATTATATCTATAACTTGGACATTAAACAATTATATTACTTGCAGATATCCAAATATATCATGATTTCGCATTTTTGACGATTTTAAAGAGGCATTTACCTTTGTAAGCATAATACTTATTCACAATAACCATCACCAAGTTGTAATTATAAAAGTCAACGGCATTCACGTGCTTACCTTTTTCCAGTTGCGAACCAAGATTTCAAGAACTTGAACATCAGGGTCTATCACGTATATGTTGAAGTCTGTATTCCATTCAGGATTCAAGCTCTTGTGTTTCACATCCGTTTTATGGAACCTAGACCTTGATTCAGTTAGTTTCAGTTCCACATAAGGATCAGAACCCCAGAAAAGTCATCCTTTTTAGCTTTGTTGCTCTTATAACATTCACATTCAGGATTCCAATCGGTCGCCTTTTATCTCTGCCAGTGTGAGTAAAATGTCACATATATTCTTTTGGGAAAACAGATATAGATTAGGGTGGATACTTACTTCAGGGGATCAGATACCGGTTCCTCAAGCATTGTTGGTGACATATGCATGCTTACAAGCTGGTCTTTTCTGAGTTCCTGAACAATATAGATTGATATTAGCAAAGAGCTTTCATATTATTCCTAGTTACGAATCATGAAACGTTATTTCTTAAAAAAGCCATGAAAGGCTGCTTATACACATTCTCTTATTCCTGGTGATGCAGTGCAGATTCAAGAACTCTTTAACGGAAATATAGGATTTCCTTTGATCACACAACTCCTTAACTATTTAATGTGATTACTTAGTATCTGTGTCACCAAGATCGTCTTTTTAACCAATTTTGATGGACGATAACTGACTACATATATTGTCATATGGGACATCTTTATGCACTAAAATTTTCCGCGTTTACACGAAAATATAACTAAACATGAACTACTATTATAGATTGTTGTTAATACTATACAATGAAGTTCCATGAAAAAGATGTTAGATTATGGACATTATTTTAGTAGTCGTATGTTAGGATCGAACTCGAGATCACGGGATTGCACACAATACGTATGAAGAGAAAAAGAAATAATTATTTATAAAATGTTATAAGTAATTATTAATAAACACAAAACTATTAATAGTAATTAGTATTTAATGATAAATGACTAATGACCTATTAACGAAGATTAGGAAAGTAATACTAAGGAAAACTTGGAAACAAGGGAAGGTTCCGGAATCCCTTGGAGGGATGCATGACCGATCGGCCAAGGGAGGGTTTCCACCTCCTTTGTGCCTTGAGCTCCAAGTTTTGAATAGTATATATACAAACCCAAGATGTATTGTTTTCTCATAACTTGTACACACACATCTTGGTGTTTTCTCTCCTCTTCTTTGTTCTAGTCGATCCATCAAACTAATCCCTTTAGGGATTCGATTTTCTTGAATCAAAATAAGTTTTGTGTTTAATTTACTTGCATAAACTTTTTCTTGAATTAGTACGTGTGTACAAGAACGTGATTCAAACACACTATTGTTTGATTCTTGGATTGAATTACAAAAGAGGTGAGGGGTAATTCTTATAATCCACATAAACCCTAATTAGGGTTCTTGATTTAAAGATTGCAATTGATTCTTGTTCGGGCTAGAATCACAAAGGTATGTTTACTATTTAATATTGATTAATTAATTACATGTTATATGATCTTGTTATAATTGCTTCCGCTAAGCTCACTTGATGTGTTTGGTTTATTTTATATGAATGTCATGATATCATAATTCCAACAGTGGCATCTAGAGCCGTTATAATGTGTAATTAATTATCGAAACGCATAAAAATTGGATCTTGATTCGTTTAGTTACATGTTTTTAGGGTTTTTAGATTCCTAACCCTAATTTTTTTTATGGGTCGATTTAGACCTTAAAGGGTTTTAGGGTTTTGGTTTTGATTTTTTAATATGATTAGAAACCCTAGGATGTCATGTAATTTGTTATGCGTTTTAGTAAACGATCTTGGTGCAATATGTTAATTGTTAAGCTTAATCCATGAAAAAGTGCATATTTGCATGGATTTTTTTATTGTGTAATGATTTAAATGGTTTAAATTGTTTATATGAATTAATGGTTAAGTTATATCGAAACATGTAAATTTATTAATAGATGTCGAATTGGGGAAGACTCCAATATTAAGTAATCAATTATGTGCTATGTGGTATTTATTTAGTTTTGGCTTACGCAATCGATTTATCGATGTATGTGGCTCTTTTTCCTAGAAGAAGAAAGCCTTAATTGAATAAATACGTTATACACCTAAATTTGATTATTAATAGGACTATTGAATAAGATTTGCATGTGGCTAGATGTTTTATACATATTTAATTGTTATGATTATGTATATTTGTTTATTTAGTTGTTTTATTTTTTATTGTACATTACTTGTTTTGTTTATTAATTGTGTTAGACATGTTTATAAACGAAAAGGGTAATTTTTTAATAGAAAAATAATACGGACTAAATAATGGCGAAATTGTTTTGGTTTTTAAGAATAAATCTCAAAGGATTGGTTGATTGATGTTTTTGTGCGTAATGGTTAAATAGGCTCGACCGAAGTTTACACACTATAAGATGGGTATAAGGATGGCTTCGCATTAAATTGTTGCCTTAGAGAGACAACATTCTGTCTTAACGCTCGTTTGTGTGTAAATTAGACTTACCGAACAACCATTACATGTACACTGTCATCTTAAGGGTGAATTAACCACAATTCCACAATGATTATCCGAAACACTAAGCCTTAAGGCTTATGCAAAAGTACGATATAGTGGATGATAATTGTTGGTAATTCTTTAATTGGTGAACCCGATACCTCAATCAAAACTTTGTTGTTTTACTCTTAGCAAATTGGTAATAAAAATGTTTTGAAAAACCAATGTTATGAAGTTGTATGCATGCTTCTTCATACATTATTTTGATTACACGTCAAAATTTAATACCCTTATAAAATTAAGTCGAATGCCATCTAATTAAGAACACTTGAAGTTGTAATTTACGTCATGTGAGAACTTGGCGAGATTGCAATGGAGAGGTAAATTTCATAAATTCATTGCTAGCAGATCAACTGATATGATGGATTTGTGAGTTTGCAGTTTTTAAGTTAGACGACTTAAATTGAGTAGGAAGTGAGATCTTGGACTCAAGGCATTAAGATGGTGATCAAACATGCTTACAATACAAAAGTTTTGTGATTGTAAATCCCATAAATCTAGGAATTGCAATATGATATTGGTAATTATTGTTCGACAATTACCTTGTTGAATACTATCATTACTAGCAGATCAACTGATGTAATGGTACTATGTCAATTAGGATCCTAGCTTTAAGAAAATACTATGGTTTATATGAATATTTACCAATGGGTATTTTATTTTCTTAAAGATCTAATTATCGAAAATACTGAAATTGAATTTTGTAATTCGTTTTAATGTATTAATGCAACGTTCAAACCGTAAACGTATTTTGGGTTTTGGTAAATTGATCTAGTTCTGTTTTCAAACAATGTTTGATTAAGAAATATTTACTTAAAAGACAAAAGATGTCTCCTTTCTATGAAGGAAGAGTGAGACACAATCCTATTCCTTTTCATGAATAAGAAATGATAATAGGAATATTAGATATGTCTAAATTCTAATATAACTCATAGCAAATTTTTAATGGTTAAGAAAATTGCATACATGTTTCATACGGATTTTATCATCCTCATTCGGTGATCAAATTCTTAGTAACAAATATGATATTTGGTTAATAGAAAATTATGTATGACATTTTATGAGTTATTATAATTAGAATCTAGACTAATTACTGCAAAATGTTTAAAGACAAACTAGTTGTTTCGACTATTTTAAAGGTGCTACATACATTGTAGGATGGTAGACCTGTTAAGGAAGAAATTGCATGCCCAATTTTTCAAGTTTAAAGCATTTGGTGGATAGTCCATCATTTACGTAGTAGAATACACTTTTAGTGCATAAGTAATTGTTACGTATGGACAATTAAAGGTGTAGGAAAGTTAAAAGCACAATAATTGTTTTCACTGGATATGAAACATTTACAATGTTGTCAAATTCAGTGGGAGTATTGTGTACTTATTACTGAATAAGGAATTATTGTAATGATCTTTAATTCAGTGGGAGTTACAAGCTTTGATATCTTGGTAGCTAAAGATAATTACTTCCAAGTGTAGACACTCATACTTTTAAGGATAGTCTTGTACGTTTCCTTACTAGACATTGTTGTTTTACATATACTTGTTATGCTAAAATCTATGACACAATCATATTGAACACATAAACAAATGCATGGCATGTTGTTTATCAACTATATGAGGTTGTTCCATGCACAAGTGGGAGAAATGTTATCTTTAATGTGTGCAAGAAACAACTCATAAAGATATGATTTAATGGATTCTCTTGACTACAAGGTAAGAGAATAATGTTCTAATATTAATTCTAGAAACACTTGGTGTTACAATTTATGTTATGTGAGAGCTTAATTAGATTGCAACAACAAGGTGAATTTCATATTTTCATTACTAGCAGATCAACTGATGTAATTGAACTATGAGAATTTGCAGTTTCTAAATTAGATACCTATTAGAACATGTGTCAATATGATATCAAGACTACTTTAATTTGTATATTTATGAATTCATGGAATGACATAAATTAATAAAGTAATCTAATGCTGCTTCAATCTGAATATTTATGTGTTGTTGGAATGACATAAATAAATGAATAAATATTGTTGTTTACATTATTGTGAAGTAATATATTAACTTGAAATTACTATTGAAACCAAAAGATGATGTTCATAATTACTTTAGTTAAACATGTTTATGTTTCATTGTAAAGATATAAACATAAAGTCTTTTAATTGTTACAAGACTTATAATAAAGTAAGACGTTATATTGTTATGTCTTTTAATTAAGACATATACATGAAGTTATTAAATTGTTAAATAACTTATAACGTATAGTGGGATTATAACAGTTTTTGTTTTCTTGTAAAGACATGACCATGAAGTGACTTTGTAAAAAGTACTTGTGTTATAAAGCATGTAATTAGCTTGAAAATTGTTATACCATTAAAATGAATTAGTTGGTAAATAGACAAGTCAAAACAAATATGGTTATCTTAAATATTGTTAGTTTGTCTTACAATATTAACACTAATGAAATACCAAATGTTTATGTTATGTTCAGTTAGAAAAATCAAACTCTTGTTATATTGTTTGATTAAAGATAACTATGACTTCTTTTCTTTCAAAAGTTATCAACGTTAGAATGTTGAGTATGACTTGGACATATTTAACAAAACTCCAACCTAGAAGATTAATAAGACATCATCATATGATGGAATGTGATGAATGTAATGAATCACATTAAGTCTTAAATTGAAGTTCTAAATTTGTTTAACTGCTTGTGAAGAGGTTATTAACAAAGTAAAGTCAGGAACTGTCAATATGTATTTGTAATATCCCAAAAGAGAATATCACTACTACAAAAAAGCTCATGGAGACTGGTTAGAATGGCTCATAAAGAGTGGTTTTGAAACCACTCTCCGTGAGGGGGTATCTCTATAACCAAAACATAAAACCGGTGTCTCTTAGAAGGAAGGAGACCAGTTTTCTTGTAACAACCAGTATCTATGATAGAGTAAAACACAGGTTTGTCTTTGTGTAAAAAATTACATAAAGACCGGTGTCTTATAAAAACCAGTCTCTCAATATTTTACAAAAATAAAAAATATTTGGGCTGTATGGGATTGCTTATTGAGACAGCTATAAAGAAAACTATTTGCGATTGCTTATTAAAACCGCATATACGGGCTGTTTGGGAGTGCTTACCAAAAGCACATTCAATAAGCAAATACCAAACAACCCCTATAAGCACTTTAATAAGCAATCCCAAACAACCCCTAAAAGCAATTAACTCAAAAAGCAATCCCAAACAGCCCCTATTTAAGCAGCTAATTCAACATGCAATTCCAAACAACCCCTATGAGTATGAGTAATATTCAAATCCATCTGACAAAAAAAATATCATTAATAAGTAAACATGCCAAAATAGTCATCTCTAAATGAAAATCAGCAATGTCTTTGACATGCAATCCCAAACAGCCTGTAGAACCAATCCAAAAAAGCCTCTAAAGTTGAATTGAACAGTGTCTTTAAACTATCTATAAGAGTAGAGAACACAGAACCAATCAGAAGATCAAAAACTGAAGAAACCACCACAAGCTCCCTCTGCTGCAACCGACTAAACCCCTATGAAAATATCACACTTGTAAGGACTCTTGCACAAGTATATGTGTGATTTAAAAACAAGAAACCCTTTAAAACAGTTGTTGCAACATATCAAATTAAAACAATAACAAATATAAACATGTACAAAGAAGCATTTTATGATTAAAAAAGTTTGAGTAGTTACAACATATCATGCAACCAGTTTTAGTCGTTACAACATATCATTGAACCAGTTTGAGTCATTACAACATGTCATTGAACAAGGTTGAGTCATTAAGTTATTATTGTTCTCAATTACAAGCATGTACATATAAGCACTATATTTCTTTACAAGATAAATGCACGATACCCAGGGCCGTCCCATTGATTTGGGTGGCCCGGTGCGAAATCACAAATGGGGCCCCATAAATCACGAAAAGTTAATTATTACAGAAAATAAAGAGTTCTTTTTTTTTTTTTTTTTTTTTTGATATGTGGTCCGATTCAACTTTGATAATATTTAAAAAAAGCACTAAAAATTCAAAACATTTATGTATAAAACTATAAATATTAATATATATATATATATATATATATATATATATATATATATATATATATATATATATATACACACACACTAAATTGGGGGCCCCTTAAAAAGGGGGGCCCGGTGCGGTTGCACCACTTGCACACCCTAATCGCCGCCACTGACGATACCTCTTAGGCTATGGTGGCTTTGATAGTGGACTTGTAGATGGTCTTTTATCAGCATTCATTTGAAGATGGCTTTGATAGTGAAAGTTGAGAAAACCTTTTGCTGCAATGTATATAGGTACGGCTCCGCACATAATTTAAGGATTTATTAGAACTGCCTTTGTTCTTAATTTATTGTTCATATGTAAAGGGTTTCTATATCAATACTAGGTACTCGACCGTGCTAAAGCACAGCCCAAGTACTTTAAATGATTGGTCAAAAGACAAACATATGCAGATCTAAAAAATGCCATGGAACAACAATCATTTAGAGTCAAATCGGTTTACATTTAAGTTTTCCATGATAGCATACAAGGCATTTGAAGATAGTAAAGGTCTTCTATCACTACTATTGACCAGTTTTATTTTCCATAGCATGAACCGGACTGGGCATTATTTTAATTAGATTCTAAGTGCGTAAAAATATCAAATAACAGTTTACACAAAAGCGACAGAAAAGTACTCATGTTTTAGTATTCTCTATACGTTATTCTTCATAATAAGCTTAATCACATATTCATAGTTATATTTTCTGGTTCAATTTCCTAAGTACAATTTCTTGTGTATATCAGATCTCTTAGCTTCCAAATAGAAAGGAAAAAAGGATTACATGCTGACATGACGCTTTTAATAAGGGTCAAAAATAACTAGATTCGGACAAATTATCCTGGATATAGATTCATGTTAATTTTAAATAAGTTTACAGATAACAAATTTGTTAGTCATGACAACAATAAGAATCAAAATCTTTAAACGATGTAATAAGCAATGCTTTCAAACAACTCTCACCTGGTTTGAGCCTTCCGATCAATTTGGACCCATTCACCTTTCAAATAAGCGATTCAGCTCATCTGATCCAAAACACGATGTCACTCATATATTGCCATTATTGGTGGGTTGAAAATGCCACATCTATGAAAAATGTTGAACAACTTACAATGGCATGTGGTGTGCACACTATCAACTGCTGAAGCCTGGACGCATCTCAAACAAAATGAGCCATTGTACGTTTCGTGATATAAATAAGATGAAAATAAAAATTAACGGATCTAGAAACTAAGGTGGCAACTCAAAAACATCAATATGTCAATATTTGGGTTGGTATGAAGGTCGGCTTCTTAGTCGTGAATCCCAACAGAAATTACCTTTTTGAAATTCAGCATATGATCAGTCTGGTTATTCCTCAAGCCTTCTTAACTTGAAGCCTGGTTTCTTTCTGTTGCATCATTATGGGATCACGTCATGCCGTAATATCTAGTTCATACACTCAAATTTTGCTTGTATAAAAGTACGGTAATGCATTAAATAATCCAAACAGAGCAAAGCTTATCACCTATTAAAGTTGTTTACATGGGAAACTAATCTAATTCCGTTGAAGTGATAAATACTGATATGTATATTTGGCGTTGTTAAAAGTCCAAATGCATCAACATCATGTACGCACAATTCTGATATACAAGTCTTGTGAAGAACCGTAATATATACTACCAATGAAAGGCTTGATGATGTGAACTGCAAACCTCTACAAGACACTAAATATAAAGGATCGAGGAATATACTTTACAAATAACATAGGTAATAGAAAAATACAGTTATAAGAGGTTAGTGCAACATCATCTTCAACTAAGAATCTAAAACAAGTAAATTCAATGACAAAACACTCCGTTATCCCTAGGCACAAAAAGGTTTGCGTATAGGCTAGTGTCATCTACAAAGTTAACTTTTATAATAGGTGGTAATTTAAATTGCGTTTATTTGTACCTGTAAGTGATATTTTTGCATGTGCATAGGGTTAGAAAGATAATTTTATATAAATGGTGTTAGAGATATATATACATATAGCATGTTATCCATTTGTATGTGTTTTACCTCCATATCAACTTTATTAATCACTCAAACAGGTACTTAGTTTACCTGTTTATGTTATGTTTCTGAGAGACAATATTTATTGTTACTCTTTGGTAATAATGTAAGAGAAGCCAAGTCTCCTAAATAAAAAACCTTGCTCTGTCCTGATTGAGAGGTGCCATACACAGGAGCAGTCAGTTTACAACTTGAAGGAATTTCAAAGGCTAGTTACAATATATTACATTATTACTTGTAGAGTTGTAGTTCACGAAAGAAACATTCGACACGCATAAACGTTATACTTAAGAATGGAACCAATGGCTATGATTCGAATATGCAAACAATCAAGGCCAAAACACATCAAAATTAATTTAATGATATCGCACTACCCAAACACAAAAACACATACACAGCACACAGGTATTCAATAACTTTACATGAATTATGAATCGAACCAACTACAACTAAAAGTCCAAAATAATTAGGGACATAAAAAATGCATCTAGGAATCAACCCAAATTTAACACAGTAGAAATTTAAAAGAGTCCTATACCACAATAGATTAGTTTTTGTATTGCTTGATTTTCCGATCGATACAAGAAAGACCGCCGCGAGAGAACCACCAAATCAATGCCAATTACATTATGGGTTAGATTGATGTGAGAATTGGTCGATAGAGATACGATCCAAAACGAAATGATATTCACTACGTTTATTGATGGTTAGGGCGAATTGAGAGCATGTGGGGGAATAGGAAGAGCCAAAGTGATACTAGGTAGGATTTTGAATTTTTGGGAAAAAAGTTTGGTGGAACTAGATTTTGTATTACAGATTACACTTTGTATAACAAAGTAAAGACGCTTACGCTGTGTTCTTGAGTAGGTTTTTTAAAGGAAAGGGAAAGTAATGAAAGAAAACAAAAAATGTATCATGTTCTTGAGTTTTTTAAGGAAGAAAAAGGAAGTAAATGTATGGAAAAGGGGGTAAAATTGGGGTAATTTGGGGGGATATTGTTTCAGCCCAAATATGGGAGGAAATGGAGGAAACCAAATACATATGACAAATATGCCCTTTAACTTATTTTTCATTTGTTGCTTTTGATATAAATGAAGGGCAAAAAAGTAAAATTACCAAATTACTTTCCTTTTCATCATAACTCAAGAACACAAAACATACAATATATCATTCATTTTCCTTTCACTTTCTTTCAACTAGAGAACACATATTTTATGTTACTTTTCTTTAATTTCACATCCTTTCATTTTCTTATCTAATCATTCATTTTCTTTTCTTTAATGAAAAACTTAAGAACACAGTATTAGAAGTAAGGGTGAACAATCCGACCATTTAGACCGGACCGACCGACAAAACCGATCAAAAACTAGACCGATCGAAGGACCAATGGTCCGGTCTCAGTCCGGGGTTTTTCATTATTTCAATCTCAGTCCGGTCCGGTCCGGCTTACAAACCGGACATTTAGCCTATTTGGACCTGACCGACCGAAGGACCGACCACATTCGGTCCGGTCTTGGTCTATGGTTTTTTCTTAACTCGGTCTTCGGTCCGGTCCGGCCTTGGCCGGTCCTGTCTGATTTTTGGACCGTGATCACCCCTACTTAGAAGTTAGAACATACCGTAACTTTCAACTTTTAATCATTTATTATAATAAATTGAATAAATGAAATTTTCAATTCACGAATGAGAAACGTCAATTGTAAAATTGAGCTCTCTTATTGTTTAATAAAAGTTAAAATTGAATTAACTTCGTCAAACTTTTAAAAATAATGTGTGGTCGTTATTGTTTATGATGCTTATGGAATTATAAGGCTTAGCAAAGGTCTAAAACCGAACCAACCCGACAAAACTGAACCGACACGAGAACCAATTTCGTGAAAAACATGAACCGAAAAGAAACTGAATATGACTGGTTCGGTTCGGATTAGGTGTGTTTTTGTCGATTTTGGGTTGAATTGAACCGAAATCGAAAATAGAAAAAACATGAAACTAAGACCAAACCGAATGACTGTCCGGTCGGCTCGGTTTTTGTCAGTTCAATCAGTTTTGTCAGTGCGGTCCGATTTTGGGTCGTCCATGCTTAAGCCTACATGAGAATATAAAGATCAAGAATTGTTATTGTAGTTCTTTAGAATGTACACGCAGGCTTTACCTTTAATGAACTGCATAGGGGACATTTCTTTGATGGTGAGGCCATCAAAATAAATACGACAAGTGTAATCCTAACGTGATTTATAAAGTTCGATCATCGTCATATCAAAGATAAGGACAATGAAAACATATATATTAGTACATATTTGGGCTAAAATGGGTCAAAACGGGTGGTACGGATGTAATATAAACAACAAAGTTGCTTATTAGTACACAATTGAGCTAATAAGTAACTTTTTTGTTTGTACTACACCCATTTTCATCAATTAACATGTACTAATAAGTAACTTTGTCGTTTATTTGAGTCATTACACCCATTTCAATCGTTTGACCCATTTTAGCCCAAACATGTACACATTTAGGCTAAAATAGGTGAAATGGGTCAAAACGGGTGCAATATAAATGACAAAGTTATTAGTACATGTTTGCGCTAATAAGTAACTTTGTCGTTTATACTACACATATTTCACCCGATTTTACCCAAACATGTACTAAATACTAATAAGTAACTTTGTCATTTATTTAAGTCATTACGCCCATACCACTTTTTTTTTACCCATTTACCCCAAACATGTACACGCTTAGGCTAAGATAAGCGAAATGAGTCAAAACGGGTGTAATATAAACGACAAAGTTATTTATTAGTACAAGTTTGGGCTATAATGGGTCAACTAAGGTTTTTTTTTTTTTTTTTTTTTTTTTTTTTTTTTTTTTTTTTTTTTTTGTTTTTTGTAAATCAATTGCCTTGTTTTGTGACTTTACAGCTACGGATGACTGAGTTGCGGGAGAGCCAAGCCGGTCTAGAGCAGAGGATGACTGATGAAGAGATTTTGGCTCGAGTATTAGGAACCAACCGAGGGTTTTTTCTGAGACAGAGTACGAAGTTGTCGGGCAGTTCATCTTTGTCTTCTTCTTTAGCACATTCCCCCCCCCCCCCCCCCCCCCCCCCCCGACCCAATGATAACCCAAGCACAATGGGAGAGGTATGTGGCGGCGAATTATCAAAAAGTCAAGTCACGCCCATAGTCGCTAAAAGTAAAAATTGTGGTCACTAAAACCTTTAGCGACGAATTTAATGAGACGACATTTCTTAAGACCACGAGTGGTTGCTATAGGTTTTAGCGACCATAAAACCCACTTTTAGCAACCATGTCCGTAGTCGCTAAATGTGAAAAATCTAGTAGTGTTAGACTCTTTTACAAGTTTTGGACTTGATTGTGTACTCTATTAACTTGTCATAATATAATGTTATTTTAATTTTGCACTTAATCGTAAAAAAAGGAGGAGCTTCAAAATTATGCGTATTTTTTTCTTTTTTTTTCAAATAAAATTAAGTTGATTCAGGTTTGACTTTTATTGGATGATCAAAAGTAGGGTTGAGCAAAATCACCCGAATATTGACCCGAGCGGTCGAACCGAATCGATCTTATTATTCGGTTCGGTTTTCGGTTTTGTATAATTATTTTAGTTTTACCCGATTGGGTTTGGTTTGGTTTCAGTTCGGGTCAAAACACACTTATTTGTTCGCAATAGCTCAACCGATTCGAATTTACCGTATTCGGCTCGGTTTCGGTTTCGATAGCTTTTACTTGGTTCGGTTCTCGGTTAACATTATACCCTTATTCGGTTTTCGGTTCAGGTTTGGTTGGTTCGGTCGGGTTTGACCCGTTGCTCAGCCTTAATCGAAAGACCCAATTTTTACCACGTAACAAAATTGAGCTTTTTTCTTTGTCCAATTTGATTTATTCACATACCAATTTTTATAGTTGGCTCCAGCATGAAAATTCTATTTTATATAATAAAAGATCTCGTAACATGCTTACTTATAATCTAGTAAACTATATACTCCGTAATAAATAATTTGAATGTCGAACAGATTATATGATATCGAAAGGAAAATATGGAGGGAACTTGTAAATGGTTTGGCGCCAAATTCTCTTGACAATGTTTTGTTTTATGAATTGGAACTAATGGAGGGAACTATGGCACCACTTATTTTCGCATTATGTTGTTATTATCTTAAGTAATTACACGTATGTACAAACAGAGAAAAGATCCAAAGAAACTACTGTATATAATATTAATAAGTATCAAAAACAAAAAAAAAAAAGTACTATCACTATGAGGTATGAGCTATGCATATATAAAACTACCATGCCACGCAACACACTCAAAATGTGTTGCCTCAAAAATGTTGTATTCGGCTCGATAACAAAACTAAAATCTTTAGTTTTTCTTTTGGAGCATTTACTGTGGTTTTCAGTTTTTACCAGCGTTATGCTAAGTATTTTTCTAGTAAAATATTCATACTTTTGAATTTTTGCGATGAAGGTGAATAACGCCATTGTCGGTCGGCTTTAAAAAAGGGATAGTGAGACAGGTTTTTATTCGAAGAAACGGTGTCAGTAAATAAAAAAGCATAGAGACTAGTATCCATCCATAAAACAAGTTTCTTTGATTCTAATAGAGATCGCGTTTCCAGCAAAACCTATGCCTATATGCTTTTTTATTACAGAGACCGGTTATTACTTCTTTTTTTTGCTAGTTTTTGACCTCAAGAATTGGTTTCTATGAAACCGGTCTCTATTAAGGGGTGTTTATAGCAGTTTTTGTAGTAGTGTGTTGTATTGTTGCTTTATTTGCTAAGTATTTAAAGATAATCTTTAAATTGCTAAAAGCAAGTGGGAGTGTTGATATTTAAAAGATAAAATTACAAGATACATAATCTTCTAAAATACACTAGTAAATATCATGATGAAGTTTGACATTTGAATGTTAAATCTCAACATGATAATAAAGTTTGACATTTAAATGTTAAATCTCAAAATGATGAAATTATCATTCATAGAATAGTAATATATCTCAGATATTTGATTAATATGTTGAGGGATATGATTTACAGGATTATTGTAAACCTGATAATCATTATGATACATTATCAAATATGTAATTGGGTAAAGTATACATGATATGAATGATTAAGATGATGTCCATAAAGATAATCAATTTTAGAAATGTGGTTTATCTTAATAGTTAGACTAGAAAATGAAGATGAGTTTCTTTAAAGATTAGGTAACCCTTGTGGTTTAAATCTTTGTATAGAAATCATATGGACAATATTGTGCACATATTTAATGCATGTCTTATGACAAGATTATTAATCACACTTAAGCAATTAACTGTGATTGAATATTCTTTTCTAAACACATTAAATATATAAAGATTATGATTGTAATATTTATGAAATTGACAATAGAATGTCAAAACTCTTTCTTGAGTGATTACTTGAGCGAGGACGATAAGTAATCAAAAAGAGTTTATGAATTCAAATAAATCTTTGGAAGTGTACAAAGTGCAATAATCAATGGATGGATAAATGCATGCATCTAGAAGATTACTCTTATATTTAATTATTAAATTCATGTTTTGATTTATAATTGAAATAAGATAATTTATAAATATTCCTAAAAGCTAGTGAGAGTATTATGTTTAATTTCTTAAATCATATATGTTGTAGAACATATAAAAGGTAACATTCTATATAAGTTAAATGTTAAGTCTTAGTTTAGAATGAAACTTTAAAGATTTAGGAAATAAGACATACAACCTTAGAATGAATGTTTATTGTTGAAACATGTGCGGTAAATAAATCTAATATAACATGATATATTATTTAGAAAGTCTAAATAGTTATGTATGACATGAATAAAATCTAGGCATGACTCAAAGATTTGTCATGAACATCATGTTTTGTTGTATCATGCTTGATTAAAAGATGATTTGGAAATATTAATATCTAATTAAAAGTTATTAGATAACTTGTGTAATATTCTAAAAGAATATGTTTGATTATAGAATCACATCCTAAATCTGGAACAGCTTCCAAATTCTATAAATGAACAATTTTTAAATTGTTGTAAAATTGTCATAGCCAACAAACTTGAAAGTTTGAAGGGCATCAAACATTACACAATAGATATTAATGTTTACGGAAAGTTTTAATAGTATATTGTTGCATACAATGATGATAAATGAAATTGAGATGACACTCAATACTAGTTACACTACTAGAAAAAGTGCCAATAGCAACGGCCAGATTTCGTTGCTAAATGGCCGAAATTCGTTGCAAAACGACGTTAGCAACGACATTGGCAACAACTTGACGTCGTTGCTATATCGCCCGTTGCTAACTTCAATATCGTTGCTAATTTGTCAAAGTCGTTGCTATTTAACAACGAAATGCCAGGTTGTTGCTAATTTCAGCTCCATGATAAGTCGTTGCTAATTCTGTAGATAGCAACGAAATAGGTTTGTTGTAATAAAAATTAGCAACGAGAATATTGTTGTTGATATTAGCAACCAATTTCAGATTTAGCAATGATAATCCTTTTGTTGCCGATAGATCTAATCGCAATGACCTTCCGTCGTTGCTAAATTATTTATTCTACAAAAATACGCTATTCATGTATTGATGTAATCCACTTTATATAAACTGGTAACTCTTGAATAAACAAGCTAATCACACCACAAAGAACCATTCCCATATATGAACAATTGTTATGCACTAATTGTTTACAGTAACAATAACCCATCAAGGTGGCTAGAGTTATAAGTACAAAATATATACAAAACACTAATGGCTTTTACTCATATGCCTTGGGGTCCAAAGGAAGATCAAAAGCTGGATCGACAGCATTAGCAATAAGGCCCAGGCGCAACCTTTTATGATCTTGTATCACACCAATCACCTTCATCTCTATTTTTCTAGCACAACTTCTCAAGCAACTCAAGTCTATCTTTTCCCTAATTCATTGTCCTACAAAAATAACCAAAAAGTTACAACTATAATACACACTTGAGTAGCAAAAGATATCATGGGTCAAACACAAATAAGAACAAGAACATACTCGTATAAAAAAAATTGAACAAATAATAACAAGTTCTGAAACGTTGTAAGCTGAACTGCCAACAACTTTTAAAGCATTATAAACTGAATTAGAAAGTAAGTTATCAACAAAACTTGTTCTACAACATTATAAACTGAAAAAGGTACAAAAAATAAAAATAGAAAGCATACCAATTAGTGCCAGTGCACATCAGAGTTGGAAGACAATGTTAGAGGTATTTGGTAAGGAAGGCTTCAACAACTTTAATATGCTAACTAGACTCGTAGGCATGGTTTAAAAAAGCGGTCTCAGGCGGCGCCTCGAGGCGAAACGGCCATAAAACGCATATGAGGCGGCACCTCAGTGGGGTGTTTTGGAACGTACGCCTCATGTACCTGAGGCGGTGGTGAATCGTATGAGGCGGCGCCTCAGGGCCGAGGTGAATTTTCTTTTTTTTGAGCCAAATCAGTCAATAGTATTGATTTTGTACCTTGAATCGATTTACTTTTAGGGTTTTTAACCCCATATAGCACCGGATTCGTGATTTCCGGCGACGAATTCCGGCGGCGGCGGTGCAACATCTGCCAGAAACCCAAGGAGGAAGAGAGGAAAGAGGGAAGAAAGATATAAGGGCTGGAACTTTATTTTACTCTTTTAGGGTTTTAATAAGTTTAGACTTTTTAACATTTAACCCCTCTATCTTTCACTATTTTATATTTAGTCTCAAAAAGTTTAAAATAAGTTTGTGTATTTAAACATTTGACCCTCTCTATCTTTAATAGTTTACATTTAAGTCTTAAACTTATATATAAAAGTTTATAAAGTATGTATATAAAATATATAAATACTTATTAAAACTTATATATATATATAATTTCTATATTTTTTTTAATTCCGCCTCGACCTTACGCCTCGAGGCTTACGCCTCTTGAGGCGGAGGGAAAACGCCTCGAAACTCGTTTCCGTACTTTTAAACTTTGCTCGTAGGCTTCCCTTTAGTTTGTAACAATTCCCTCCAGCCATCTGTCATGTATATAGTATATATTGAGATCAGGTCTAATGAAATTTGCAATCGTAAAAAGCTAATGAAATCCACAAGTGACAAAATCAGAATAAGTTACCAGCATTCTCAATATAGATTAGATCTCTTTTATATGGGTCCTTAGGAACATTTTTGTTCATGTATTCTCCTATTGTTCCCTTTTGAATGGATGTGTCATCATCTATATTAAAAGACTATTATGCATCTAATGTTAGCACAATATAGAATAAACTTAACATAAACCATGAAAAGATGATAGATGAATCAAATTTTATCTAGTCTTACTATTAAAACACATTGTTGGTAGAAAAAATATCACATTTGGAAGGAATATACCTATGCTAGAATCTAGTACCGACAATGTACAAGGTGGTGTTACGGATAGTGGTGATTCAGGCGTCAACACTTGTGATTTGCTATACCGCATGCACTCTTCCCTCTCATTGCTTTGGATTGACCCCTTCCAACCATCTATAATGTGGTACAAGGAACAATTGACTTCCAACAAGTGACAAACATAATAATAAGATAAAAAAAAAAAAAAAAAAAAAAAAAAACATTGAAATGAAAAGATACTAAATTACATTAGCCATGCTATGATGATGTTTGATGCTTAAAGCAAATTATTAGACAACAGCACACAAAACACAAGCACAAAAGATGCAAATTATGTGCAGTCGCCAGTAACCACCCATCAACCAAATACTTATCTTAAGGCTACTTTATCTTGTGGGTATTTTATTGTTAAGCTATTTTATCTCTAATATATATACTAACATCATTTATTAAAGACATACATGCTATGAAATCAAGCATACTGACAACAACATAAGACATACAAATAGAAGTTGAGACTAAATAACAGAAACATATCAATTAAGTTTAGAGACTAAAATTGGAACATATAAATAAGAAAATCAAGCATATGAAATACAAAATCGAGCAAAAACACAAGCAACTGTTGAGATAGACCATAAAATTA
The DNA here is from genome assembly GCA_030686995.1 of Artemisia argyi. NCBI lineage: Eukaryota > Viridiplantae > Streptophyta > Magnoliopsida > Asterales > Asteraceae > Artemisia > Artemisia argyi. The sequence goes on from CM060683.1 coordinate 182,462,615, forward strand.
AGGATTTAAAAATTAGCAATTGATGATATTGGCATAAAACTATCGTGAAAAGTTGAGCAATAGATGAGATCTGTAGTAAAATTGAACAAAAAAATACCGTATAATCAAGCAAAAAAAGGGTTCGATTATACCTGAAATTGGAAGAAGATAGAGCGGCTGGGTGAGACTAACTTTTTGGGGATAAGCTTTAGGGTTTTTTTTGCCTTATACCCCTTATCCCCTCTTTCTCCCACTCATAAAATTTCGTTCTCCCGCTCACAATTTTTTGTTCTCCCGCTCTTGAAATTTCATATTATTTATTGTTTTAATTGAAAAACTTATTGTTTTTGTTTATTTTCATATTTTGAAAGTGAAAAGTGTGATGATTTAATTGAAAAAAATGGGAGAAAATGGAAAATTTTGTGGTTCTTTTTTTTTATATTTAAAAAGAAGAAAAATAAATAAACGACAAAAATACACCGTTAGTCCCTGAACATTCCAAAAAACATCGCCTGGACCCTAAGTTTTTAAAAACGTCGCCATGCCTTCAAACCTTGGAAATTTTAGGCTGAATGCGTCCCTTGACCAGTTTTGTCTCGGTCAACGCTCATTGGGTTATTGGGTTACGCGCAAAAGTTAATACCGTCTCAAGGAAGAGACGGTGAAGGGGTTTAATAACAATTTTTATTTCATAGTTGGTCCCTAAGGTTGTCTACATTTTCGTGACCGTAGGTAAAATTCCCGCCCATAATTTAGTGACGTGTTCTCAATATGTTACATTGAGTTTACAAAAAATATACACAAATTGAATCCACATAACAAATAAAGTATGGTTATTTTCGTGCATTTGCATATCAAATCACAAGTCATACGTATTGTGCACATTCTAAATTGGATTTAATAATGGAATGGCAATTTTGACTTTAGTTAGTAAAAATGCAAATGCCAAATAACCTTTACCATTTACACATTTGACTTCCTAAAGTCAAACTTGTCATTACATTTGGTGAGCAACATAGGCAGTATATGAAGTTGATGCGTGGAATTGCACCCTTGCAAAAGGTTTTACCTCACAAGGGATCTTGAGAAGCTTGCAATACCCACCAGGCAGTGTACCTGTTCGTTGTAGTATAGTATAGTGACAAATACCGGAAGATTGATCGTTCAACTCAGGAATAGTGTTCGCTAGGATTAAAAAGTCTACTAAACTAGGTCTAAAGGTGAGGGATGATTGTTTTTTGTATTTTTATATTTTTATCTTCAATTGAACATGGATGGAACAAGGGTTGAAACCCTTGTTGTTACAGAAAATTCGTCTAAGGTTTGCACAAAGAAGTTCTCTGTTGAACTATAAGACCTTAATAGATCTTCTTGAGCACTCTAGAATCGTTAGTAATGTCACTGTAATCAATAACACACTAATAGACAATCTCTGCAACTTGTATTTATAAAGCGGAAACAAAACACAAGCTTGATACTAAGAACTCTTGATCCTCTATGGATCTTTTAATTATAATAAGAGTATTCACTAAAAGTTATTCAAAACATAAACGTGTGTTCCTTTTATACACAAGGAACCCTAAACCGTTTCACAAAAAACGTATATTCTAAAACTTCTAAAAGATATGCATTATCACTTCCTAAATAAACTCATGCATATCCAAACTACATTACATAAAATACGGAAATACTATATCCGCAGAAACTAATAATGTTGAACTATGTCTTCAGCAGATATACTGCTTCAGCAGGAACTAACTCTTCAGCAGTATCCTTCAGCAGAAACAGCATCAGAATTCTTACTTCACAGAATTCCCAACAATCCTCCCCTAATCTTGAATTTGACCTGGTTAAGTTCAAGATTCTTGATAGATCTTCAAAATAACATACCAAGAGGATTGTAATAGCACCAGCAAAGAATCATCTTCAGCAGAATCTCTATGATCAACAAATATTTGAAAGCTCCATTCTTTGCAGCAACAAATGACTTAATGTACATCAAAACAAATTAGTTTCATACTCTAAACCAATTTTAGAGTTCACAGCCTGACTACCATAGAGTTCACAAGCTAGATTATCACCTGACATTTGCCATTGTTTACCTCTAGCTATCTCTTTGTCTAACTTAACTTGTAATTGTTGTTTTTCCTTTTCTAAGTCAGACTTTTCCTTTTCAGTACGTCTTAAGTCTATCTTAGCAATTTCTAAATCACTCTCTAGAACTCTTATTTTTTCATCATATTTAACTTGATTCTTTTGAAACCATACTTTTTATTTCTCTAGAGTTTTTAAAGCCAATTTATAAGACTCTAATTCAACATAACACTCATTGTATTTTGGTTTCAATTCATCAAATTCCTTTTTAAGCTCATTGTATCTTACACTACATCCAAACACACAGTTGTGTACCTAAGAGATTCCCATCAAGGAGACTTGCTCCTTCTTGTCTTCTGAAGGTGAGTATGCCAGCAGATTCACTTCTGAAGGTGCATATCCAAACTACATTACATAAAATACGGAAATACTATATCCGCAAAAACTAATAATGCTGAACTATGTCTTCAGCAGATATACTGCTTCAGCAAGAACTAACTCTTCAGCAGTATCCTTCAGCAGAAACAGCAGCAGAATTCTTACTTCACAGAATTCCCAACATTCTCCAAAAGTTCCACACTTAATGAATGAAAATTAGAAAACTATATATAGATTTTACATCTTGACGGCGTCACGTTATAGCTTGTGACGCCGTCAACTCGCCACCAAGATAAAATTCGTATTGCCTAGATCCACTTTTTACGCCGTCATGTGTAATTTTACTCTGGGCCGTCACATGTATTTTGACCCTGACGGCCTTGGTGACGCCGTCAGGCCAAATTACCTTGAAATTGTTCTGGCCCGCCATGTGTATTTTCCATATCCACCTCTTTTGCCAAGCTTGACGTCGTCACTTGTGTAGCCTTGACGCCGTCAGGTACTGTCCCAGCAAGGATTTTGAGACTTTGTCGTTTTCTTCACTTTTTTGCTCCAAAAACGTCCAAAATGCTACCTTTTGCAACATACTTATACGAAAATAGTTGTCTTAGGGTATTCAACCCATACATAAACTAGAAACAGTAAAAGAATTCTACCCCGGCTGTGGGGGAAGCTTGATGGAGTTTCAACAGCCTCCTTGCCAAGTCCCAGTTCATCTTGATGTTTTCATTCTCATCAGGACTCAAATTGTAGTCATAGATATAAATTTTCTTCAGTAAGGGGGAACATGCAAGTATGAACTTTATTATGGCTATTTCATTCTCTGTTTTAGGGAAAGAACGAAACACTACATTTCGAAGCTGCCCTGTGATCATTGTGTTGACGGTTACATCAAATGAGTCCAAGTGCAAGAGAAGAACACTCATATTCGCCAAGAAACAAAGTGTTATAGATTAGTTATCACACACACACACACACACACACACACACACACACACGTAACTTGTGTTACGATTCTCTTCTTCCTCTAAATTCTCTCATTTGTCTATATTATATATTAGTGTATCCGACTTCTGTGTGAGTCGTGATTAGGTGGGTGTGTTACTATAGACTTCGACAAAGTGTATGTCCGTGTTTTGGTGTGTGTAGATTAGGACTTGGCATGTCCGTATATCGGTGTGTGAAGAATAGGACTTAGTATGCGTCCGTGTATATGTGTGTGAAGATTAGGACTAGGTGAAAGTCCGTGAAGTGTAGTGTGAAGACTTGGATTGTGTGAAGGTCCAAGTAAACGAGGTGCACGTCCATGTAGCCGTGTGGGTTATTGTGTAGATTGGTTCTAGCTAGGATTAGGACAAGACATTCCGATTAGTGTCGTTAATTGGTGTAAGCGTTGGTGTACAGTTTTCTCCACTTGAAGGGAGTTTGTTGACATAGTGATTGTAAACTCTCGAGTGTGATACTCGAGGACTTGAGTAGAGCGAAGAATGAAATTCGTGCTGAACCACTATAAATCTCTGTGTCTCAGTTTGGTTGTTCTATTCCATTATCTCTTGTTTACTTTACGCATTATTATTGTGTTTATATATATTTGATAGATATCACATAACTTCGAATCAAACGATTTTCAAAAAGAATAAAGGGTTTAAAAATCTTAAAACGTAATTAAAAACGGTGAAACTATTCACCCCCCCCCCCCTTTCCACACATACACCATTGACGAGAGACAATGAATTAAGTGATTAACAACTAGGTTTCATGCAATCATAAGTACTGACGATAACACATCATATGCTGACATAGTTACATTTTTTCATCATAACTCTTTCATACGAACATCGATTTGGATGATTCAAGAGGTCACGAAACACCGTCGTTCCCAATCTCCCGTCGGGTCAAGTTCTGCCATTCGTTGGAGAATCTAAACAAAGTATCAAAAATCATAAGAGAAGAAAATAAGAAGAGCCTGACTTTCTATTACTCCGTATATTAGTAAAGCGCTAGCACTCCGTAAGACCTTTGTTTAATATGCCTTTTGTTTACGACGAATAGGAATAGGTTCTTTTCAGATTTGACATAAGAGAGAGAGAGAGAGATCTTTTTGAGGTTGAAAGCTAAAATTTAACCCGTTCGCGCCGTGAGTCAAGTTACGAAAAACTATGAAGTGCACACTGTAAGACATATAAACAATGCATGTTATTTATCTACTCTAGATTAAAAAAAAAAATGTTTATGCTTGTAATGGATTGCATGTTATATTTATATGTGTATACATTATCATAAGTATACTATAGTTAATAAGGTTTAGTAAAAAGGTGACTTATTTTCCCGATACTTCTTCATAAATGTGGTAACTAAAAAAGTAATTTATAAAAAACATAGTCAACTTGTTCATAAAAAAAAAAAGTGGGAATATAATGTGATAATTTTTCCTCCACATTTTTTCATAGATTTAGCTAAAAAATATTCAAAATTTTGACTAATATTTTGGCAACAAATAATTCGTTGCTATATTTTCAATTTCGTTGCTAATAATTGATGGTTTGATTGGCAAAAATTAAAAATTCGTTGCTATTTTTTTTGCAACGAAAATTCCAGAGAAAGTCGTTGCTAAAAATTAGAGGGAATGTTCCCACCAAATTTTTAGAAGATAGCAACGAATTTAGCAACAAAAATTCGTTGCTAACTGAAGATTCCATTTTTGCTGATTTTCGTTGCTATATTCGTTGCTATTGTGTGAATTTAGCAACGACTTATTGATTGTTGCAAAAATTTCGTTGCTATTGGCACTTTTTCTAGTAGTGTTATGGCAAAGATTTCATCTTTGGCTATATGTACTAGTTATGCTTAGTAAGAGCATAGTTGCATTCTACATTAAGAGAACAAGAATACTTTAAACTTTAAAATGTTTGGAAGTTTGATTATCATAAATTGGTGGTTAATGATGTCACACATTTTATGAAAGATAATATGGCATTATCAAAATAGTTGAGTATGCACATACAAGAACTTCAATAGTTGAATTCTTGAAACAAGTATTCTTAAAATTCTGATAGATCAAAGTTGGATGATTTATGTCTTGTCAACAAGTATGAATGTCATTACTTGAAATATAATTCATCAACAAGAGTTATCATGCATTGATCTATTTAGTATTTGGATAAGGATGTTAAACAATTATTATAATAAATTTAAATACATGGTATGTTTAATTTATAATAAATTGTATCCTATTTTTGTATGTTTAATCCATGAATAAATGTGATTCTAAATTGTCCGTTGTCAGTTAATAATATGGGAATATTATTAAATCAAGATAAATCTGAAGGTTGGTATAATATACTTAAAGTATATTGATGCGTAGACATGCTATTTCAGATGATATTCAATGATACCGAATATAGGACTTATCCCAACTACATGATGTTACTTTATGGATTTTGTTATTAAGTAAATCATGAGAATTTATCCTCAGACTTGAGATGCAAGATAAGTGTCATGAATGTAGTACATTTTTGTGGAACAACTTAACGCTATACGTAACTGGTAGTCATAAGGGTTGTTTTCGGAAGTGTTACAAAGTTTGTGGGTTTTGCTTGTAGTCAAGATAGAATTTGTTCCTTCAAATTTATTTTTGGAGTTTAATACTGCTGGGCCCCTCGTAGGGTTGTCAAGATATTTGCATGGCCGTGCCCAAGATCTTCCCTGAATATGTTCAGATGATTTGGTAATCTTGATCAATCACTAACAACGAGAAACAAAATGGTTAATTAAGGAATGACTTTAATCCATATCTTATTAACATGGTATTAGAAACAAAAGGATAATAATAATGAGAAATCATTAAAAGGTTTTTCCAGGAGCCTTACTCGAGATCGTTCTAGAGGCATCGGCGTGTTGCAAGACGCTAACCGATGTGATTACACTATTAAAATATGTCCAAGTGGGAGCTGTTAGATTATGGACATTATTTTAGTAGTCGTATGTTAGGATCGAACTCGAGATCACGAGATTGCACACAATACGTATGAAGAGAAAAAGAAATAATTATTTATAAAATGTTATAAGTAATTATTAATAAACACAAAACTATTAATAGTAATTAGTATTTAATGATAAATGACTAATGACCTATTAACGAAGATTGGGAAAGTAATACTAAGGAAAACTTGGAAACAAGGGAAGGTTCCGGAATCCCTTGGAGGGATGCATGACCGATCGGCCAAGGGAGGGTTTCCACCTCCTTTGTGCCTTGAGCTCCAAGTTTTGAATAGTATATATACAAACCCAAGATGTATTGTTTTCTCATAACTTGTACACACACATCTTGGTGTTTTCTCTCCTCTTCTTTGTTCTAGTCGATCCATCAAACTAATCCCTTTAGGGATTCGATTTTCTTGAATCAAAATAAGTTTTGTGTTTAATTTACTTGCATAAACTTTTTCTTGAATTAGTACGCGTGTACAAGAACGTGATTCAAACACACTATTGTTTGATTCTTGGATTGAATTACAAAAGAGGTAAGGGGTAATTCTTATAATCCACATAAACCCTAATTAGGGTTCTTGATTTAAAGATTGCAATTGATTCTTGTTCGGGCTAGAATCACAAAAGTATGTTTACTATTTAATATTGATTAATTAATTACATGTTATATGATATTGTTATAATTGCTTCCGCTAAGCTTACTTGATGTATTTGGTGGATTTTATATGAATGTCATGATATCATAATTCCAACAAAAGAGATGCAAGCAAGCATCAAAGTAAAATCCTAAATTTCAAATTAAAACCGTCATAAATGACTAATTCTGTCATTAAAGAAAACTTACTTGATATTCAATGGCACTTTCATGTATATTCACGATCTCGCCCATGAATGTTTGTTAGTCTCGCTTCAAACATCAAAACGACATGTTCGAGGAGGAAGCGCTCCAACTAACTACAGCTGGAAAGGTTAAATAATGAATGCTAATATTTTATTCAATGTGCTAAGCAAGTTGACAAATGATCAGCCCTCACGACAGATCAGCCATCTATCGATTCCAAACTTAAAACAGTTTTGTTAGTTTTAAATATAATTAGTGATAACCCACCTTTGTTTCTGGTGTTTTTTTAATACACTCTTTTATCTAGTCGTTTTAGATATAATTCATCTTGATCAAGATGAATGAGAAAATAGAATTGATTTCTTCATTTTGTACAAAAATCATGTCTTGGAAACCAAATGACATAGTTTGTGATAAGTTTTAACTTAAAAAGTAAATGCATGAAAGCTGTTTAATAATCTAATGGTGAAGATTTGCAGTTGAAACAGAAAAAAAAGTATGAGAAGATACTTTGACCTACTGGTAACACATTTTTTTCATAAAAACTTTCAATACAACCCAAAAGGACAATCTTTTTGGCTTACCCACACTTTAATAAGAGTTTTACAAATTGACTCTTTAATTTAGCGTGCAACTAAAACCTGTAGAAATCTGATAGAACAGAAAGTGAAACAAACAACTTTTATATATGAAAAGTGAATGCAGAAAACTGAAGTGCTAGAACTTGAACTGACGTACTACTAGAATACATAAACATGGCCTCTTATATAGGCTTACAATTAAGACATAAAACATAACCGAAAGTAGGAAACTTATTGCAAACATTACTTCTAATTCATGACTAATAAACTACTCATCAAAGACATAGTAAATGATAGTAACTACTACCCTCTGTAACGGTAGTAGGTGTAATGACCGATTAAACCCAACAAGCCCTTTGTAGCATATTGAGTGAACTCTTCATTCCATTCTGGATTTACATCCGTGTGCTTCACGGTCGCTTCTAATGGATATAAGCTAGGCTACCATTGGTTAATCCGGGTGCTGGTTTTGATGTTGGTTGCAATGAACTATCGCATTTCTCTTGCAAAGTCAGCACAGACTCGAGACTGACCAAAACCTCAGCCATAGTAGGGCGTTGATCTAGATCTCTGTGCAAACATGCCTCTGCAGTTCGAACAAACTCCTTTAAACTTTGGGGGGCTATTTGATCTCTTATATCAGAATCTACTATCTGCTTTAATTTCCCCTTTTTGATAGATTCAATAGCCCGGATTGCTAAATCAGGTGACTCTTTTTTAAGACTTAACATCCATAGCTTGCTTCCTACATAGCACCTCAAATAATACCATCCCAAAAGCATACACGTCACTCTTCCTTGCCACCATTCACGTGCGGAAATAATCAGGATCTAAGTACCCGAAAGAACCACAAACATGTCTCTACATAAGTCTGGTTCCTCGGAACTATTTTCGCCAACCCAAGGTCTGCAATTTTGGCAGTCCAGCTTTCATCTATTAAAACATTTGAGCTCTTAAAATTGCGATGTATAACCCCAATCCCTACCCCTGTGTGAAGGTAGTGCAACCCACGACTGGCATCTATGCAAATGCTGAGTCGCTGAAGCCAAGAAAGATGGGTACCAAGTTTATGTAGATGATCATATAGTGATCCATTGGGTATATATTCATATACAAGGATCATCTCTTCTCCCTGATTACAATAACCAATTAAAGATACAATATTACAGTGCCGAAAAGTAGAAAGCATCTCAACTTCGGGCCAAAACTCATCTGCTCTTTGATTGGTTCTGGAATCCATCCGTTTAATTGCAGCAACCACAAGACTCGATCCATCAAAAACATTACCTTTGTAGACTTTTGCAACACCTCCTATCCCAACCACTAATGTTTCGTCAAAGCTTTTTGTTGCTAAATGTGTTAAAAGTTACGTATAAATATTAATAAGTAAATGACTAGTATCGAACCCGAGACCTCGGGATTGCACACTTTACAAACAAGAATAATGTATAATAAATATATATATGTAAAATGTATCGTATATATATATTTATAAACACTTAATGGACTAAATGGTTGTTAGTTATTAAACGTATGGACTAATTATCATTAGGGACAAAAGGAAAGGACTAGAGTGTAACTTGGGAGTCAAGAAAGATCTAGAAACACCCTTGTGGGTGCTAGGCCGGTCGAAGCCCAATCCCATGGGTCGACCCATGCTTGCTTGATCACCAAGAAATCCTCTAGTATATATACAAGGCCAAGGATTAGGGTTTCACATCTTTTGTGCACACACACAACCCTAAACCTTTTCTTTTCCTCCTTGTTTTCTTGGCCAATCGGTTCATCCCCCCCATAGGGTTTGGATCGATTTTTCCAAAGCTAAAAACTAAGTGTTTTGTTTACTTGCATCAAACCTTTATTCATTGGTAGTTTATGTGTACAAGAACGAGGTAATTACTTACTTTAGTAATTATCAAGAGATCGATAAACAAAACGGTAAGGGGTTTATCATTGATCTATTTGTACAAGAATCAAGGTTTATTTGAAGTGCATCGGGTACGTTTACTATTTATGTTTTAGTTAATCTTTATACGTGTTATTATTTGATCCTAGCTTCCGCAATATGTGTTCTTTGATTGTCAAACTCTAACAGTGGCATCACGAGCCATGGATAACATGTAATTGATTACTAAAACGTAATAAAAATCGGATCTTTGATTGTTTTAGATACATGTTTTTTCTAGGGTTTTCTTTAAGTTTTTTTTAATAAAATTTTAAAACCCTAACCCTAATTTTAGGGGGGTCGATTTCCACTTAAAAACCCTAATTAGGGTTTGTGGTTTTCTTGATTAAATTGTAATCATATAGAAACCCTAGGTCTTAACCGGTTTTTGTGAACGTACTTGTGACCTATGTGCTAATTGTTAGGTTAATCCGTGACGAAACATGCATGTTAGTCATGGATCTTGTTTGTTTATTTTTGTCACATGTTTTAAATAGATCTAAAATTGGGGAAGACTCCAATATATATTAAAATCAATTTATATGCTATGTGGTGTGTATCTTATCTTTGGCCTACGCAATTGATTCGTCAATGTATGTGGCTCCACTTCCATTAAGAAGGGAAGGCCTTAGGTGATTACATGCATAATTATACCTAGAATTGATTTTATTAGGATCTTTTTAACAAGGTTTGCATGTGGCTAATTGTTTCACGTTTTATTATTAGTTGTTTATGTTTCTTTAAATTACTTGTTTTTATTGTTTTCTTAATTGTTTGACTTGATGTAAGCAATAAAAAGGGTGATTTTTATAAAAGAAAATAATATGGACTAATAACTGTGAAACAAAAAGGTGATAAAGTAAGAATCTTGCAAGGTCTTAAGAGCCGACAGTGGTCCGATTCGCACGGTAATCAGCTCCCAGGCGAGACTAGCAAAATTCATACTTTATTACATGATTTTGAGATTGAATCCATAAACTTTTGCTTGATTGATGTTTTGTACAAATATGCTTTTAAAATTAAGTCCTTTAAGATGATATTCATAACCGTGATTTGAAGGCTTAGAAAAGAGCCTTAGAGTCTGCCTTGGTTATCACAATCTTGAATATGTCTTAAACGAATTACTTTTAAAATCATAATTGTAGAAAGTCATCTTAGGGTTTGTTAAACCTCAAGTAAAACTTTGTGTATTAATTTCACGAATTGGTAATAAAAAGGTTTTGAAAACTTATGCTATAAAGATGAATGCATGCATCTTTATACATATTTTGATTTACACATCAAAATTAAATACCCTTAAAATTTAAGTTACATGCCATCTATCTATAAGGAACACTTGGAATTTTAATTTAGTAAACGTGAGACCTAGGCTAAATTACTATAACAAGGTAAAATTCTTTTAACGCGTGAGACCATAATTGTAATTTTACAGTTTCTAAGGTAGACGACTTAATTAAGTTGTGCGTGAGACCTAGAACTTAAGGCATGAGATGGGATGAAACATGCTTACAAGGCAAATTGATGAATCAATTTGATGTAATTCCCATAATGATCTAGGAATTGGAAATCTTGTTTGCCAATTATTGTTCGACATATTACTATCTTTTGTACTTTCACCACTAGCAGATCAACTGATGTGGTGGAACTATGTAAAGTTAGATCCTAGGTTTTCAAGAAAATTTTGATGGTTATATGAATATAACTTTGGGTATTTTATTTTCTTGAAGATATTTATTATCGAAAATACTAATGTTTGAACTTTTATCTGTAGATATGGCTCAACCCGATACCCCATCTGTGATTTCTGCTTTCAAGAGTCATCTTGAGAGAGAAAAACTGACTGGAAAGAATTTCAATGATTGGTACCGCTCACTTAGAATTGTCTTGAGGTCGACCGGTAAGATGGACTATTTGACCGATGAATGCCCAGCTGAGCCTGCTGCTACTGAACCAGAAGCAGTTAAGGCGGCATGGAGGGTGGAACATGCTAAGTTTAATGAGGTTGCTTGTTTAATGCTCACTAGCATGAGTGCTCAATTACAAAAGAAGTTTGAGTACTTTTTCCCTAAAGATATGCTTGAGGTACTTAGGCAATCTTATGAGAAACCACCTGCAGTTGAATTGTATGATGAATTGGACAAGCTACATAACTGCAAGCATGGTGATGGTAAACCAGTTGAAGATTATGTGACTGAGATGAAGGAATCTTTTGATCAGCTTCACAGAATTGGATTTGGTTACCCTGACAATGTGCAAGTGCACTTGATCAACAGGTCCCTTAACAAGGACTTTGCTGGTTTTGTGCAGAATTTCAATATGCACTGCTCGGGGAAGACAGTATCTGAATTACTCGCATTGCTTGTTGAGTATGAGAAAAGTCTACCAGCCAAGGTCAAGGCTCCTACCCCGCAAATGTTGGCAATTCATGGTGGGAGAATCCAGAAGAAATCGCATATGAACAAAGGCAAAGGGAAGGTTAACAAAGGCAAGCAGGTCATGGCCTATCAACCTGAACCCAAGATGAAGCAACATCAGCCTAAGCAGAAAAAGGTGAATCCGCCAAACAAGAAGGATCAGGCATGTCACCATTGTCATGAAAAGGGTCATTGGAAGCGCAATTGCCCTCTCTACATTCATGACTTGCGACTCAAGAAGCAGGGGAATGAAGTTGGTAACCCCAGCTCATCAGGTGCGTTCTTTATGATTGAATTATTCACTCTTACTCCTAAATTGAATTCATGGGTATATGATACGGGATGTGGCATTCATATTTGCAATACCTTGCAGGGGTTTAGAGTTGAGAGAAAGCTGGCCTATGGACAACAATTCTTGCACGTTGGTAACGGAGCGCATGCAGGAGTTGAAGCTATAGGAGTTTATGATTTAGTGTTGCCTTCGGGCTTAGTACTATCTTTAATTGTCATTATGCACCGTCAATTGTTAGAGGTGTAATTTCATTTTCATGTTTGTTGAACCTTGGTTTTGAGCATACTATTTCTAGCAATGGAATTTCGGTTTCTTTAAATGGTGTTGTTTATTTTAATGCTATTGCTGTGAATGGTGTCTTTGAAATTGATATGAATGATAATGATAATGCTTTTGTTAAAAATAATTCAATGTATAGCATCAACAATAAGAGAATCAAGAAAGGTCTGGATTCATCTTATCTTTGGCATTGTCGACTTGCTCACATTGGCAAAGATCGCATGAAAAAGCTGCAACATGATGGGCTTTTAGATAAGATCAATGATGAATCATTTGATAAATGCGAATCTTGCATTGCTGGGAAGATGACAAAGAAACCCTTTAAAAATAGGATTGAAAAGGCGAATGATCTACTTGGTCTTATTCACACAGATGTGTGTGGACCACTTAGACATGTGTCAAGGAGAGGTGCTAGCTACTTCTTAACATTTACGGATGACTACAGCCGTTATGGTTATGTTTATTTACTTAAACATAAGCATGAGGTGTTTGAAACATTCAAAGTGTTTAAAGCAGAAGTAGAGTTGCAACTAGGAAAGAAGATTAAAGCTCTTCGATCCGATAGAGGTGGTGAATACCTGAGTCAAGAGTTTATAGATTACTTAGCAAAGCAGGGAATTGTCCAGCACCTTACTTCTCCATATACTCCACAACAAAATGGTGTATCTGAAAGAAGGAATCGTACATTGCAAGATATGATACGATCTATGTTTAATCTAACAACTCTTCCTTACTCGTTTTGGGATTATGCCTTGGAATCTGCAGTTCGCATTTTAAATATGGTTCCAACAAAGAAGGTTGATAAGACTCCATATGAGGTGTGGACTGGAAAAGCTCCTAACTTGTCTTATCTAAAGGTCTGGGGTTGTGAGGCGTATGTTAAACGTGACTCAGCAGACAAACTCCAACAATGATCTGTAAAGTGCATCTTCGTAGGATACCCTAAGGAAACTATGGGTTACTACTTTTATTACCCAGCTGAAAACAAAGTTTTTGTTGCAAGGTATGGAGACTTCTTAGAAAAGGAGCTCATATCTCAAGAATTCAGTGGGAGAGTATATGATCTGGAAGACGATCATGAAGATGTAACACCTTCTGAAAACACTAGCCAACTTCCTGAAGAACCTGAAAGTTTAGGTCCTCCACCAGAAGTTGAAGTGGTTCCCGTTCGCAGATCATCTAGATCTGTGAAGGCTCCTACACGTCTATGTCTAAACGTAGAGTGTGATGACAACTTGATAGGGGATCTTGATGAACCTACAAGTTATAAAGCTGCCATGAATAGTCCTGAAAAGGAAAAATGGCAGGGAGCTATGAATGGGGAAATGCAATCCATGAAAGACAATGATGTCTGGGAAGAAGTAGACCTACCTCCGGGTGCCAAGCTAGTTGGGAGTAAATGGCTCTACAAGAAAAAGACTGATATGGATGGCATTGTACACACCTATAAGGCCCGTTTGGTAGCTAAAGGCTATACTCAAACTTTTGGTGTTGACTATGAGGAGACCTTTTCTCCTGTAGCTGACATAAGGTCAATTAGGATTCTTATAGCCATAGCCGCTTACTATGACTATGAGATTTGGCAAATGGATGTCAAAACCGCCTTCTTAAATGATCGCCTAGATGAAGACATCTATATGGCGCAGCCTGAGGGGTTTGTGAATCCAGAATTCCCAGATCGTGTATGCAAGCTTAAAAGATCCATTTATGGATTAAAGCAAGCATCACGACAGTGGAATAAGAGATTTGATAGTGAAATTAAGAAGTATGGATTCACTCAAAATCTTGATGAGCCATGTGTATATCACAAAGCTAGTGGGAGTAATGTAATTTTCCTTATATTATATGTCGATGACATATTGATCATGGGGAACGACATTCTAAGTTTGCAAAAGGTTAAGGCATACCTTAGAAGTTGTTTTTCTATGAAAGATTTAGGGGAAGCTGCATTTATTCTGGGAATCAAGATATATAGAGATAGATCTCGGCGATTGATTGGATTAAGCCAAAGTGCTTACATTGATAAAATATTGAAGAGATTCAGTATGCAAAATTCCAAGAAAGGATATTTTCCGATGCAAGAGCAACATGGCTTGAGCAACAAAGTTTGTGCTTCAACACCTGAAGAGGTGCAACGCATGAAGAGAGTCCCTTACGCTTCGGCTGTGGGATCTATTATGTATGCGGTGAAAAGCACAAGGCCTGATGTGGCATTTGCTCAGAATTTAACCAGTCGATATCAGCAGAATCCAGGTGAAAAACACTGGACTGCTGTTAAGAATATTCTTAAGTACCTTAGGGCTACTAAAGAGATGTTCTTGGTTTATGGGGGTACTCCATCTGCAGAACTTGATGTAACAGGTTACTGCGATGCTTCTTGGAAAGGTGATAAAGATGATACGAAGTCTCAGACGGGTTATGTCTTTGTCATTAATAGAGGAGCTGTTGATTGGAGGAGCAAAAAGCAGAGTGTACTAGCGATGTCTGCTACAGAAAGTGAGTATATAGCTGCTTCAGAAGCTGCAATGGAAACAGTTTGGATTAGGAAGTTTGTTTCAGGGCTTGGGGTTATGCCTTCGATTCAGCAACCTATAAAAATGTATTGTGACAACTCAGCCGCAATTACATTTGCCAATGAACCTGGAATCATGAAAGGCATCAGACATTTCCCGATTAAACACCACTATGTCAGAGAACAAATTGAGATAGGTGAAATCGAAATACTCAAAGTTCACACAGATGATAACTTGGCTGATCAATTTACAAAGCCTTTACCTGGCACCAAGCTTTACAAGCATGCTGAAGGAATAGGACTTAAATTAGCTGATAGTTTCATGCCCATTTGTGATTAGTATTTGGATAAAGGATGTAATGTACAATTATTAATTTTTAATGAAATAAAGTATTGGTTATGTTTATTTATTCAAGTCTTAATAATATATCATATATTTGCATGTTTAAGATCCGTGAATAATTTATTATTCTAAATAGTCCGTTGTCGATTAATGATATGGGAATATCATTAAACTAAGACAATTTTGAGTATTGGTTAAGGATATACTTGAAAGTATATTGATGCGTAGTCATACCAATTTCACATGATATTCAATGAATTGAGTACTGGACTTATCCCAACAATATGATTTAAATTTATTGTGAGAATCATATTTAATAGTTATCCTCAGACTTGAGATACCAGATAAGTGTCATGGATGTAGTGCATTTTGTGGAGCAATCTACCGCTTACCGTAATTGGAAGTCATAAGGGTTGTTTTCAGAATGTTGCAAAGTTCATGGGTTATTCTTGTAATCAAGATAGAATTCGTTCCTTCTGATTTGTTCAGAAGTTTAATACTGCTGGGCCCCTCGTAGGGTTGACAAAATGTTTGCGTGGCCACGCCCAAAGTCTATCTGGAATACGTTCAGATGTTTTGATAATTTTGTTCAATCATAAAGAGACGAGAAACATAATTTAATAAAGGACCTCACATCTTTATTAATGTAGTATTAGAGGCGAAGGGATAATAATAATAATGATGAATCATTAAAGGTTTTCCAGGAAACCTAGCTCAGGTCGAACTAGGGGCATTGGAGTGTTGCAAGACGCTAACCAATGTCATTTTACTATTAATAGATATACGAGTGGGAGCTGTTAAAAGTTACGTATAAATATTAATAAGTAAATGACTAGTATCGAACCCGAGACCTCGGGATTGCACACTTTACAAACAAGAATAATGTATAATAAATATATATATGTTAAATGTATCGTATATATATATTTATAAACACTTAATGGACTAAATGGTCGTTAGTTATTAAACGTATGGACTAATTATCATTAGGGACAAAAGGAAAGGACTAGAGTGTAAATTGGGAGTCAAGAAAGATCTAGAAACACCCTTGTGGGTGCTAGGCCGGTCGAAGCCCAATCCCATGGGTCGACCCATGCTTGCTTGATCACTAAGAAATCCTCTAGTATATATACAAGGCCAAGGATTAGGGTTTCACATCTTTTGTGCACACACACAACCCTAAACCTTTTCTTTTCCTCCTTGTTTTCTTGGCCGATCGGTTCATCCCCCCCCCCCCCCCCCATAGGGTTTGGATCGATTTTTCCAAAGCTAAAAACTAAGTGTTTTGTTTACTTGCATCAAACCTTTATTCGTTGGTAGTTTGTGTGTACAAGAACGAGGTAATTACTTACTTTAGTAATTATCAAGAGATCGATAAACAAAACGGTAAGGGGTTTATCATTGATCTATTTGTACAAGAATCAAGGTTTATTTGAAGTGCATCGGGTACGTTTACTATTTATGTTTTAGTTAATCTTTATACGTGTTATTATTTGATCCTAGCTTTCGCAATATGTGTTCTTTGATTGTCAAACTCTAACAAAATGAATCTCATGAATTTGGAAACGATGGCATGGTTGTGAATTTTTTATGGAGGAGTGGGATGAGGAATCCGAGAGGAAGGTAGATGGTTCAGATACCTATCAATTGCAAAAAATAAAAAATAAATAAATAAATTATCAACAAATGGGTTGTAACCAAAAAATGCAATTTTTTCATTATTGCAAGTGAAACTGCATCTCTAATTTATCGTCTGTGTCCAAAATTTGTATGTGCAAAATAGTTTTTCCTTGAATATTCATGTAACCAGTGACAAATATGTATAAGTTTCAGTTCTATATATGACTAAGAATTAATTAGAAAGACCTTTTTGTTCAAATTAGAGAAATGATCAGCTTACTTGACACTGAAGTGCTGCTTCAAGGCCCCTTACAATCTCCGTAATTAGTGGACGTTCATCACGTTCTAGCTTCAAGCATTGATATGCAACTTTCGAAAACACATCCAAAGAATTCGGATTTATTTCATCCTGTATATTCTGTAAAACAATTTGATTAACCGTATTTTGTCTAAAGGATTGTCGAGTTAATCCTACTAAAGGTTGAAGATTATCATCGACCATACACAACCTCCCACACAATACTTCACACAATACAACACCAAAAGAGTAAATATCCGACTCTTTTGATAAAAACCCGGTCTCCGCATATAGTGGGTCACAATACCCATGAGTTCCTACAGGGTGGGATATGAGAAATGTATTTTTTTTTATTGGCAGGGCCAAATTTGGAAAGTCCAAAATCTGAGATCTTGGCATTCCAGTTTTCATCTAATAATATATTGGAACTTTTTATATCGCAATGCAATACGCTTTGTTGGGTCCCTGCTGGATTATGTAAGAACGCTAATCCACGAGCCGCCCCAATGTTAGTTTGCTGCTCTTGAGATATCGGTCCAGACTTTTCTTAGGTAGATACTCATACATGAGGATCTTCTCGCCATAATCGTCACAATAACCCAATAGAGAGACAATATTTTCATGTCTGTAAACAGAAAGCATCATGATCTCCTTCCAAAACTCGGGATCTCCTTGCCCGACTCACGATCTAAACGTTTAAATGCAACCATGGTGTTGTCGATTTCTCCTTTATAAACTTTCCCAAAGCCTCCTCTCCCGATGCAGTTCTCATCAGCAAAGTTGTTCGTAGCAGATATAATAGCTTCTAGCTGTATTTTGAGGTGTTCAAACTGTTTCATGGGAGGCACCATTTTGTGATTGTGTAAGAGTTCAAAAGCGTTGCACTTGAAGAAATTAAAAATGAGGCATATTAATCTTTTGATCTATAATGGTGTAAGATGACTATTGACAAGCAGCCAGTTGAGACTTGAGGGACGACTCATAAAAGATACAGTACGTACTACTTTATTACATTTAATAGACCAATTTTGACTCGGCTTAATAATGTAGACTGGATAGAACATATATGGTCATCATTAGACCAAACCAATTTTGGATTCCATGTCTTTATTTTTCAAGAAAAAAATAAAATAAAATAACAATTTAATGAATATTTAATCAAAGTTACTGTTAAAACTCAGCTCAGTGTTTTATGCCACTAGCAATCTGTTGCATCCTGGTTCATCAATATAAAAAAGCTTGAGTTTATATAAATTAAGTGCCGATCTTCCAGTAACAAGGTATGAAAAAAATTTAGGACAAATTCTATAACGGGTGGCCAAAGCATTGAATATCTAATTCTTTAGGACAAAATTTATAACGGGAGGACAAATTTTACCCATGAATGAAGAAACACTTAGGAAAAATCTATGATTTTTAAACAATTCCCCAAGCAGTATAGAAAAAGAATTAAAGTGTAAACATGTCGTTATAACTGTTCACTAAAAGAATATCCATTCCGACACAAGGTTAAATGATAAAAAGGAGAGAAAATATATAAACTATACCGATGTTCTATATAAGATTATAGACTATATCCTATGAAATTGCATGTAAACCAAACTCGGAATGCGACATACTACAGCATACGGACTCTCTGTGTTAGTGCATTAATTCTAGCTAAAGCTTCGCCAATTCAACTCCACGTGAAGACCAGCATTTGTATTCTTCAATTTCCTAAGCCGGTAAATCTCGTTGATACATTTTTTGTTCTCGACATCCGCAAGGCTTATTTTGTGTAATTCCTCATATTCAGAGATAATATAAAACATTAAGTAGTATATAAAAGGTTAGGGATCCAGCTTAAACGTACCTTCTCTGAAAGGTATTCCTGCCAAAATGGGATCGCAACCACGATGAACCATGGTACAGATACAATATCCTATCATTTAGTTGCTTGTTGTATGTAACTGAACTCAAAATTTTCATTCCGTACTGGACTTTTGTTATTCTTTGCTTGCTGCAAAATCAAAAATCCAAATTAGTGTTAAAAACTTGGTTCAATTCATGAGGCTTATGCAACAATAATACCATTGAACTAACTATAATCAGAAAGACGAACCACAGTTTGTCTTGTATCGGCAGATTTGTTACTGTCACCGTGCAGCTTCAAATAAACAATTTGATTTTCTTTCAAGATGTTGGCCTTCATGGATTGTGACAACAAGCAAACCTCCACTCTCATTAGCTTTTCGTATTTGTTTGTATGTTATTTCAACAATGATTTTTCCAAAGGGCTTCTTGTGTCATGAAACGTTCGTGTCCACGTTTTAGAAGAGGTAAAGAGTAAGAGTATTTTTTTCTTCAGTTATAAGGTGTTTTAATGGCACAACATTTTCCCACTGGCAGTGGCGAAGCTTGGATTTTGTAAGTGGGGGGTCGGGATCTAAATTTTTTTTTTCTTAAGGCTATATTTCAGGCATACCGAAATTTTTGGGGGGTCGAAACCGAATATACCGAAATTTTTCTACACGAAAACTATATACCCCCTACATCGCAAAAAAAATTTCGGGGGGTCGGGCGCCCCCCCCCCCCCCCCCCCCCCCGGCCCCTATGAAGCTTCGCCCCTGCCCACTGGTGATTAGTACTCTTGTCCTACACAACAAAGAATGATTAAAGAGAAACTAGTACCATATTAACTAGCTTTAACAATACACCATTAAAAAAAAAAAAAAAAAAAAACCTTTTCTCCCGTGGTGAAAATCGACGATAAAAAATTCCAACAGGACACATCATTCATTTTTATTCCACCGACAACAAAAGACGCTTAATTCATTATATATATTATTAGGTGAACATGCATTAATAATTAACAATTGTTGGAGGTACTATCATTCGCAGGTTATTCATGATTTATACTACAATTCGATTGAAATTTGGCTAGTTGCTTGGTATTAATTTTTCAAATCACGATATTGCATTGAGTTTGTTAGGTGCTGTCTTGTTTCGAAACCCTATCGTTTAGGGTTTTGTGGTATTGATCGGTCTGGTTTACTGTAAGCATGCAAATGGGATTACTTGATTTGGGTGGGAGGGGTAGCAATCACTAGAAAAAAGATGGGAGAAAAAGTGATTCTGTGTCGAACTCGTGTTCACGTGGTGAGAGTGCTAATTCATTTCTTGTGTTAAACACACTAGGAAATTCAAGTGATGAGAGTGTTGATGTGGTTAACATCTTGAACGGGGATTCGTCTATTGGAAAACCTAATAATGGTAGTGTTGATTCCATTAATGCATCGAATGAAACTAGTGGACCTGTTCCGACGGAAAGCACTAAAGAGACTGGATCCTATGCAAGGTTCTTTAAAGGCGCATCGAGGGGGAAAAGTGTCAATTTTTGAAAGTTGCTAGCACCGGCTGGCAATGGAGCCTACGTAGCTGTTTCAAGGGACTCTGTAAACATTGTTCATGAACGGTTTCGTAACACTATGTATGGTTTCTTTTTGAGCAAATGTATCGCATACCTGGTAGTTGAGAACTATGTAAATAATACTTGAAGCAAGTTTGGACTAGTTAAATCTATGATGAATTCAAAAGGTGTATTCTTTTTCATGTTTAATTCTAAAGACGGGATGGATGCTTGAAAATGGGTCGTGGTTAATTCGCAACGCGCCATTAATTCTGAAAAAGTGGTCATCGGATGCGAATATTAAGAAGAAGGATGTGTGTAATGTTCCGGTTTGGGTTAAGCTTCATGATATTCCTATAACCTCATTCATGGAAGATGGTTTGAGTGTTATTGCAGCCAAACTAGGCACCTCATTGATGCTTGATTCTTACACGCCCACTATGTGCATGCAGTCATAAGGTAGGTCTAGTTATGTGAGTGCCATGATTGCATTGAGAGCTGATACGGAGTTGAAACACTCCCTCGTGGTGGCGATACCAAAATTTGAGGGTGAGAGCTATAGTATGCACACTATTCATATTGAGTACGAGGGGACACCTCCAAGATGCTCAAGTTGTAAGGTATTTGAACATGCTCTTAATGAATAACCTAAGAAACCTGTCTTGGATGTGTTGAACAATTTGAAGAAGCCTAAACAGGCTGGTGGACAGGCTGTTAGAGGATTTCCAGTTGGTTCGAAGCCTAAGTCATCTTCCTTTTATTGACCGGTCCAATCTACAAAGAAGGATAATGCTCCTGCTCAAGCAAAGGTGTCAAATGTTACTACTTCAAACCCTTCTGATGTTCTTGTTACATTGGTTGATGAGGAGAACTGTGGGGGTTCGAACCCCAAGAGTACTATTGAGACGATTACCTTGGTAGATGAGGAACAGTGAAGGGTAAGCACACCCTTAATACAAGTGTTACCCCTGTGGTAGCTAGGATTAATGGCCTTGAAAGTCAAATGTTGGAGGGGAAACTTGTGTTTATGGATGATTGAAACTAGAAGGAGGGTTGAATAGTTTATCGACTCGTTTTCATTAGTTATAAAATTTACTTTGTGAAAAAGTTAGATTCAATTGTAGATGAAATCAATCAACACCAATATGAACACAACACTATGCTAACACAATCAAACAATAAGTATGTAAGTAAAAAAGATGGAAAGATCAAACCGAGACAACGAGATTTATAGTGGTTCGGTCACTAAGCTCTTCTTCGCCCTACTCCACTGCTCGAGTACCACACTCGAGAGTTCTAAGCACTATGTCAACAAAGCTCCCTCCATGCGGAGAAAACCGTACAACGTGGCTTACGTTATTTTCTGACACTAAGCTAGATGTCGAGTACTAATTTAAGCTAGTACCAATCTACCACGATCCACATGATCCTAACTTCTTGCACAATACACGATTCTTACTTATCACACGATCAACACGATCCTCACACTATACTCTTGATCCACTTGATCAACACACAAGCTGCTAGAGATCCCCAAGATCTCAACAAGATCACAATGATCAACACAAGACAACAATAAAATACTATGATACTTGATGTATGTCAATATACAATCAAGTTAACACCTAGTAATTCAAGTGCACTACACAAAGACTCTAACACTTTGTAACTTCTTGATACTTTGTGTTCTTCTCTTAACTAGTAGAGTAATGTAGGTGATCTTTGGTTGGATGAAAGGATCACTCTTTAAACAAAAGAAAACTAACTAATGATCAAAGGAATGTAAGTATGTAAGGAATATAGAACTCATAAAGTTTTGTGTGAAAAAGGATAGCCAAAATCTGGGAAATGAAGTGGTCTTTATAGAAACTGGAAATCTGGCCGTTTTAAAGGGACGACACCACTAATTATCACACGGTACCACTAAATTTAGTGGTACCATGATACCGTGCCAAAGAAACACGCTCCATTTTTTGTTTTTAGTGGTGAAAGTTTATTTGGGGGAGTTTGGAGCTTGTTTGGGTAAAATATAGTTGTTGGGGAATTTTGAAATGAATTTCCCAAATAAAACATTTCTTTATATTTCAAAAATAATTTGTAAAATATATTTTTGAAAAGAAAGTTTTGTCAAGCTAAAAATGTGAAGTTCAAAACACAAATTCACTTCTTTGATCATTTGTCAAGTTGTAAATTTGTTTGTTCGTACCTAGAGTGATTGACGTAGAAATCAAATATATCGACTAAAAACTTGTTTACATTAATTTTGACGTAAGAGGGTTTCACATTTTCCTATCATCAAAATATAGCGATATCGAAAGATGAGAATAACATTTTTAAACATTATTTGCATCAACAATCTCCCCTTTTTTTTTGGGTAAAAGGTCAACGACCCGGTAAATATATTATCCAAAAAAACCTTTAAGTACAATGGAATGTGGCTGAAGTACCACATTAACCTCAAGCACAGGCGCTTGATAAACACGTGTTTATGACAGGCCATAAACACAAAACAACCTAGCTAATTACAAAGTAACAAACGAGGTATAATAACTAGACAAAACATGAGATGCGAACATCCCACATCCACCCAGCAGCACGAACCGTTGAAGTACATAGGGTGAGGGTGATATCCCTCACCTCAGTCCCAAGGACACATAGTACCACGATGCAGTCAAAACCATGGTAGTAAAGCACCAAAGCTTAGTCATCGTAGAACTTCCAATCACCTCCACTATGACACGATCATAGGGTTAAAGCACGAGGATCCAATGATGTAACAAACCATCAGGCAACATATAATATATCCTTCTCTCCCATAACCCACTTACACACATAACCACCAACCCTAACAGGTTGAACGATCAGCATCAGAAAACTCTAAAAAGAGTTTACATAATAAAAACCTAAAAAAGGTTTTACATGCGTTAAGCACAAATCCAATCAACCAATCGATCCATAAAAGTATGATCAGTATACACCGACTAAATTAAAAGAAAAGAATCGATTACTGCTGAAAAATAATACCAAAACCCTAAAAGGGTTTCGGATAATCATCAAAGATTATAGTAGCAGCACCAAAAACCCATTGGTCGAGTAATAAGGAAAAGTAAATCGATTTGAAAGTCCAACCAGGAGAACAAACCGACCTAAGAATTATAGGATTGTAACATCGACCAGGATAGGAACCGAACAAAAAAAGTCGGCAGAAAAGGGACGATTAATGGATAAAAAAGAGATAAGAACAGCACACCACTTCCCTGAATTCACAATCCACTAATCCGATTGCATACCAGCGGTAGAGAAACGGTTTAGGAGATTGATTTGGCCGGAAAAATTGTGGGAAGTGGCGGCCAGAATCGCCCTTAGGGGGGAGAGCGTTTAGGGTTTTAAAGTGAGTGTGTTCTTCAATCTCCCCTTTTTGATGATGACAAAACATAAACTCATTTTATGTAAAAAAAAAAAACTAGTTTCGACAAGTTTTTAGTATGAGTTTATATCCACTTCTCCCATTTTTGTCGAAGCAAAAAGTCTACAAAGGCTCCCCCTTGATGTATACAACCCCTTGTTTGGAGAACACTGATGCGTGGGAATCGCAACAGGCTTTACCTCTCGAAGGATCTCGAGAAGCTTACAACCCCCACCAGGCAGTGTACCTGATCGTTGTAGTATAGTATAGTGACAAGTACCGGGGGATTGATCGTTCAGCTTAGGAATAGTGTCGTTAGGATTAGAAAGCCTAAATACTAGTTCTAAATGTGAGGGATGATTATTTTTGTGTTTTTATATTTTATAGAAAGCAATTAAAAATCTCGGGTTTGAGGGATTTGGGCGGAATTAGTTGCTAATCAACTAACCCAATACTAAGATGCAATCAAAATAAAATACTAGAAATGAAAATAAACTAATTTATACTAAGGTTGTGAGCAGTAATTGGAGAAAATGTGTTTACTTAGATTTCACTACTCCCTAGATATCTTTTACACGTTAATTACTTGTTATAATTGCATGGATGACGGATCGTATTCCTTAATACCATTCATGGGGTGGCACACATAACTCCCCAATTCTATGAGCTCTTATCTCCTCCTACACCATGCCCAGCACAACTATAGGGATTGTAAACAGTGGCTCATGCATTAAATACAACCAATAAAGACCTAGTGCGCGTTGGTTCATGTTTCTTAAGACGTTCAAGCATGTTACCAATTGGAGATCTGCCAGTTTTCTTAAGCCTAACATATAAATCATTTATCCAAGACAAAAATAAACAAGTAATCAACACATAATCAATATCTAGGTTTCATTAGATCTAAGCAAACACAAGATAGATCTAGCCTAGCATGATGGAATTAAGACAAGAACATGATATAGACAACCAACACATAGACATATTGACTGAATTAGAAGAACACTTATCTTGATTAAACATGCAAGGTATCAAGGGGTTGGAACCCTTGAAAAACCTGTAAAGTTACACCAAAATCGTACTTAGGGTTTCTCCCAAAACTTCTCTCTTTAAATGTGAAAAATTAGAAAACTATATATAGGAAAAGGGGTCTGACGGCGTCAAGACCAAATAGGTGACGCCGTCACCTCGCCGCCAAAACAATCCTCGGACTGCCTAGATCTACATTTGACGCCGTCAAGTACAAATCATTTCCAGGCCGTCATGACTTTTACTCTTGACGCCCTACCTTCATGACGCCGTCAAATCTCTTCTGGATCGTCATGGATTTTTACTCTTGATGCCGTCAGGGAACTACTCTTGACGTCGTCACCTACTGTTCCCAGCATGGAAAATTAAGACTTTGGCGTTTTCTTCACTTTTATGCTCCAAAAACGTCCGAATTGCTTCCTTTTCCAGATTTCACTCCCAAAGTACCTAAAATCACAAAAGGAACGATTTAGGGCAATATTTGATCAAATAAATTCAGATTCGGGCTTAAATGACCCCCTAAAAACGGATCATTTTTTGCCTCATCATATACCCTTACACTTGAGATTTGCTTGTCCTCAAGCAAATGTGCTTTTATTCTACTCAAAAGACAAGTTAGGGGTCATTTAACACTAATATAAAAGTAATTACAACAAATAATCGTTCCACTAATGACCAATAGACAAGCACGGAGGTCATACACAAGCACCTCACAAATAGTGTTTAGATACTCACATCTCTCGGGTGTAATAAGACTCCGTTAGAAAAACAAAACCGGTAAAATTTCCAGATTTTTACTCCTGACGCCGTCAAGAGTAAACTCCTGACGCCGTCAGAATTGACCTGCAGAAATTCTTATGTTAAGTTTCTGAAAAATTTCTGGAAAAACTTGGTCCTACTTCCTGGAAAATCCTGCAAAACTTCATTATGACTCAATACAAGCATTTGACTCTAACAAATACGAATATACATGTTCATTTAATATTGTGGAGAATCATGATCGGTTTGTTTCTTAAAAATATATTTGGGGTTTCCCCTTACACTTATCTTTTGCAAAAATACCTTTAAGTGGAGTTAAGACTAGGCCAAAACAACAAAGTAAAGTATTTCCATTATTTAGTTTAGAACATGATCTACCAACAATAAAAATTAAACATGCATACGGAAGCAAATAACAAACAAACAAACAAATAAAGCTTGGGTTGCCTCCCAATAAGCGCTTGTTTTTGTTCGAGTCACGAGCCTGACTCTACCCTTATTTAACGGATAAAAGGGAAGTTTTCCCTACACTTAGGATTAAGTGCGGGTGGAAGTAGCGATACACACCCTTAGGGTGGAAGTATGCCACGTGAGAAAATAGTGGTGGATGAATTATATGCTCAAAGGGGTGTGCTCCTATCATCATAACCTTACCTAATTCAATCGGTTTAATGGGTGGATTAAGATTTTCTCCTAGAAAGGGATCATTTTCAATCAACTTCAAGAGACTCCTAGTTGGAAACCATCTTGACCTAATAAACCCGGTTTAAACCCATAATGTTTCTTGTGATCAATCATAAATGGGTGATGTAAGCATGTAAGGTCATTTTCCACTCCTATATTGGCCTCCTCTCTAAAAGGTTTAGAGTCCACTACCTTTATCCTAAGACTACCCGGACTATATGGTTTGATGGGTGGATCGGAACCTATCTCAATTCCTAAATTCACATCCAAGAATGGAAGATTAGGTAACGGTTTTGGTTGAGGCTCCGGTTCATCAAAACTAGGAACTTCCCTAGAACTAAGAGTAAGGTTATCATTATAAGTATTAAAACCTATATCCTCTAGTTGTGTTTGATCCAAGGGTTCTACCTCTATTGGGGTTCCTATAGTCTCTTCTACTTCTTCCAGGTAAGTTATGGGTGGTATGTGTGCCACAAATGATGGTAGGACTTGTGGGGTACTTTGTGGGCTCATATTATTTACTTCATCACTCCTTGTGTCAAAATCACCTATATCCTCAACATGTGTTTTATTATAATCTAACCCTAACATTTTCCCAAGTATCTCACGTGCTTCCCTAGGCATCTCAGCTTCTATGTCCGAATCATAAGGATCATCCTCAATATTCTGACTGCTATATACAAATTGCCCAAAAGATTCTTCATCTGTTTCTTGAGATTCATCATCACCGATCATAAAACCTAGGTCTTTTTTATCAATGTGATCATGTTCGGATACATTCTCCATCACATCAAGGTCACCTATGTGTTCATCCTGTATTATGGTAGGGCCTAACCATGACATGCAGCTAGGTGGCTCATACGAAACTATCCTAGGTGAAGGCTCATATGGTGCATAGGTTTCATTAAGTGAGGCATTTTGAGGGGTTGATGGAGCTCCTAAGGTGAATTCTTTAAAAGTCTTATGCCCTTGGCCTCTTTTCTCAAGGTACTCAATAAAATCAATATAAGATCCTATCCTCCTCATTTCATTCGTCCATCTTGGTATATCCAAACTGGTGTAATTATATTTTTTCTGGTAAAACTCTAGTGTCGGACTTGGTGGATTCGCATTCTCCATAATGGTGAACGGAATAGTCAATGAACTTAATTTACTAACAAAGGCACAAAGAAAAAGATAGACTAAAGAAAACCTAAAAATAAAAATAAAATCTTACTAGAAAGGAATCTAGCAAGTAGACCTAATAAAAAGAAATTCTAACCTGGACAATAACTATTCCACGGGCTGCGGCACCAAAAACTTGGTGAGTGGGAATCGCAACAGGCTTTACCTCTCGAGGGATCTCGAGAAGCTTACAACCCCCACCAGGCAGTGTACCTGATCGTTGTAGTATAGTATAGTGACAAGTACCGGGGGATTGATCGTTCAGCTTAGGAATAGTGTCGCTAGGATTAGAAAGCCTAAATACTAGTTCTAAAGGTGAGGGATGATTATTTTTGTGTTTTTATATTTTATAGAAAGCAATTAAAAATCTCGGGTTTGAGGGATTTGGGCGGAATTAGTTGCTAATCAACTAACCCAATACTAAGATGCAATCAAAATAAAATACTAGAAATGAAAATAAACTAATTTACACTAAGGTTGTGAGCAGTAATTGGAGAAAATATGTTTACTTAGATTTCACTACTCCCTAGATATATTTTACACGTTAATTACTTGTTATAATTGCATGGATGACGGATCGTATTCCTTAATACCATTCATGGGGTGGCACACATAACTCCCCAATTCTATGAGCTCTTATCTCTTCCTACACCATGCCCAGCACAACTATAGGGATTGTAAACAGTGGCTCATGCATTAAATACAACCAATAAAGACCTAGTGCACGTTGGTTCATGTTTCTTAAGACGTTCAAGCATGTTACCAATTGGAGATCTGCCAGTTTTCTTAAGCCTAACATATAAATCATTCATCCAAGACAAGAATAAACAAGTAATCAACACATAATCAATATCTAGGTTTCATTAGATCTAAGCAAACACAAGATAGATCTAGCCTAGCATGATGGAATTAAGACAAGAACATGATATAGACAACCAACACATAGACATATTGATTGAATTAGAAGAACACTTATCTTGATTAAACATGTAAGGTATCAAGGGGTTGGAACCCTTGAAAAACCTGTAAAGTTACACCAAAATCGTACTTAGGGTTTCTCCCAAAACTTCTCTCTTTAAATGTGAAAAATTAGAAAACTATATATAGGAAAAGGGGTCTGACGGCGTCAAGACCAAATAGGTGACGCCGTCACCTCGCCGCCAAAACAATCCTCGGACTGCCTAGATCTACATTTGACGCCGTCAAGTACAAATCATTTCCAGGCCGTCATGACTTTTACTCTTGACGCCCTACCTTCATGACGCCGTCAAATCTCTTCTGGATCGTCATGGAATTTTACTCTTGACGCCGTCAGGGAACTACTCTTGACGCCGTCACCTACTGTTCCCAGCATGGAAAATTAAGACTTTGGCGTTTTCTTCACTTTTATACTCCAAAAACGTCCGAATTGCTTCCTTTTTCCAGATTTCACTCCCAAAGTACCTAAAATCACAAAAGGAACAATTTAGGGCAATATTTGATCAAATAAATTCGGATTCGGGCTTAAATGACCCCCTAAAAACGGATCATTTTTCGTCTCATCAAACACCAAGTAATCGAGCAATGGTTCTTGCTACAAAACAAAGTTAGATGACACAAGAATAATATCTAACATGAAGCAACTAAGACAAATATCCAACCATGAAGGAACAACTAAGGAAAGATAATAAGCCCATGCATTAAAGGATAATTGATACGTGGGAATCGCACCAGGCTTTACCTCTCGAGGGATCTCGAGAAACTTACAACCCCGACCAGGCAGTGTACCTGATCGTTGTAGTACAGTATAGTGACAAGTACCAGGGGATTGATCGTTCAACTCAGGAATAGTGTCGCTAGGATTAGAAAGCCTAAAAACTAGGTCTAGAGGTGAGAGATGATTCTTTTTGTATTTTTATGTTTTTATAAAAGCAAATAAAATCTCGTTTTTTGGAAGAGTGGGCGGAATTAGTTGCTAATCAACTAACCCAATAACTAAGATGCAATCAAAATAAAATAACAAAAATGAAAATAAATCTATTTAAACTAGTGGTGTGAACAATAATGGGGAGAGTTGTGTTTACTTAGGTTTCATTACTCCCTAGATATCTTTTACAGGTTGATAGTTTGTTACAATTGCATGGATGACGGGGTCGTATTCCTTAATACTAGTCGTAGGGCCATGTACAATATTCCCTAACTCTATAGGATCCTACTTCACTCCTATGTCGAGCCGTTAGAAGCTCCTAACATTGGATCATTAGAATTCTCCTACGCATTAAATACAACCAAAAATCATAGTACACCTTTGATCATGTTTCTTAAGACGTTCAAGCATGTCACCAATGGAAGTCTGCCAGTTTTCTTAAGCCTAACATCGAATACAATCATCCGTAACAACTATAAACAAACAATCAACCCATAATTAACATCTAGGTTTCACTACATCTAAGCAAACACACAAGAGATCTAGTCAAGCATGTTAAATTCAAGACAAGTGTAAGATATATTCAAACAACACATAGACATATTGAATGAATTGAAATAGTACTTATCTCAATTGAACATGTAAGGTTTCAAAGGGTAAAAACCCTTGAAAATGCTGTAATATTCGTACTAGGGTTTCTCTCCAAAGTTATACCCTACTTGTTCCTCTCTAATGAATGAAAATTGCAAAACTATATATAGATTTTACAGGGTGACGGCGTCAAGAAGGAAATTCTGACGCCGTCAACTCGCCACCCATAATGAAATCGGATTGCCTAGATCCACTTTTGACACCGTCATGTGTAATATTACTCTGGGCCGTCACTCATATTTGGACCATGACGGCCTATGGTGACGCCGTCATGTGCATAATGTAAAACTCTTTTGGATCGTCACGGACTTTATCCACTTCCACCTCTTGTATTACTCTTAACGCCGTCACATAAGAACTCTTGACGCCGTCAGGTACTGTTACCTGGAAGGAAAATTAAGACTTTGCCGTTTTCTTCACTTTTATGCTACAAAAACGTCCAAAATGCTTCCTTTTCCAGAATTCACTCCAAAAGTACCTAAAATGACAAAAGGAACGATTTAGGGCAATATTTGGTCAAATAAATTCGAATTCGGGCTAAAATGACCCCCTAAAAATGGTTTATTTTTCGCCTCATCAAATACCCTTACACTTGAGATTTGCTTGTCCTCAAGCAAATGCGCTTTTATTCTAATCAAAATACAAGTTAGGGGTCATTTAACACTAATATAAAAGTAATTACAACAAATAATCATTCCACTAAAGACCAAAGACAAGCACGGAGGTCATACACTAGCACATCACAAATAGTGTTTAGATACTCACATCTCTCGGGTGTAATAAAGTAAATATCACAATATGGAAATGGAAAACATCTCTCACTACCTGTCATAGCGAAATAGATTACCATAGGCTTGGGAAAGGATCAAACCTCCACCACATGGCGTAAACACCTAGGATAAACTATCAAAGAGGTCTTTCAAAGGGTTATAACATTAGGTGTAGGGATATGTAATATACGGTTTTGTTGGATATAGGCAATCTTTACTGGTGGCGAGTTAATCATCTTGGTTAATTACATGTACAATATGGCGTTGCTAAGCCAAGACTAGACTCGACTTAAGCTAATTAATCAAAAATAACAAAAATTTAAAACAAACATAAAATGAAACGGGATGGTAGTCCGTATGTTTTTTTTCTTTTCTTTTTTTTGTTTTTTTTTTGTTTTTTTTTCTCTTTTTTTTCTTTTAATTTTTTGATTTTTTTTTTTATTATTTTTTTTAGCCTACACTCTTACCCCTACCATCCAAAATAATACATCATATGGAATGTACATTCCCCTTACACTTGAATTTTTACATACTTTACAATAAACTAATCTAATGACTCGAATCAAGATAATCAAAACACTTGGAGTACTTTTAAGATTAACGCACATATGGGGGTAATATGATGTTCTTCCCGATTACTCCATAACATTAGTACTTTACCCATGAGTCTTAATCGTCCCAAAACAATATGTACAAGATATGACTCGACTTAGCAACCATGTAATCAATTAGATAATTAACTAAGGGTTTAAACAAATAACAATAATGTACTAAAGATGAGCGCATACACGGAAGGCTAAGGCGATTTGGGTGTACATTTAAGTGGGTTGTAACAAATTCTTCCTTTAAGTAAGATGCTTAAAGTTAGAAACGAAAAGATAGGCTCGGAGGGGTGTACTAGGGGTTTCGTGTACTAAAAATGAGTACAACGCTAAAGTGTGGGAAAAATTAATTGACTTTACTAGCCAAGTAATATGACTTAAATGGTCAAGTAATTACGATACGGGTTTAACACAAGGGTGATCCTAATGCCTCTTATCATGTAGTAAAACCTACTACACGAATGTAGTCTCACTAGCGGTCTCGGGATGCATCACTAACGCAAGTTCTAGAATCTAAATGCAACCGGTACACTCATAAGCACTAATAATGAATGCTTTTCCTATCAAATCTAAAGGCGAACCTCACATATTTCGGTGGAAAATTTTTCTGAATTGTACGGTTTTGTGCTAGTCATACAACTCCTATCCATGAGACGCTTGCTATGGCTAAAGTTTCACTCCTAAATGTTGTAAAAAAATTTAAATTTGGCGATAAAATTACACTAACAAGTATTTCTCTTAGTTTTATTACACACCTACCATCAAACAAACAAACTCAAGTGCAAGTGTATCCTATAAGGTATCATCATTTACCCTCCCCTTACACTTAGGATGAGCATTGTCCCAATGTTCAATTAAAGAATGTAAAAGTAAAATAGGTAAAAGAATGAAAGCAAATACTCCCCTTATTCGTTCGGTGTGGATAGTGTGGTAACAAGGTTAGATCTTCCTCCAAGAAAATGAACAATCAAAGCTTCCCTTCAACAAAAATAAATCATCTTCTTGTCATATATAACCTGTTAAACCTGAGAAAACAAACAAGGCAACCTCGCGTAAAATCGGCGGCAATCTATATATACTAACAAGTCCTAGAAAGCAAATTAAGATATAATGCTTGTGGAATGAATGTTTGCAGATTTCCTGGAGTTTATAAAACTAAAGAATTAACAAAAACTTCAAGTCTCCGTTAGAAAAACAAAACATGCAAAATTTCCAGAATTTTACACATGACGCCGTCAGGAGTTAATTCCTGACGCCGTCAGAAGTGACCTGCAGAAATCTTTACGTTATGTTTCCGGAAAATTTCTAGAAAAACTTATGTCCTACTTCCTAGAAAATCCTGCAAAACATCATTATGACTCGATACAAGCATTTGACTCTAACAAATACTAATACACATGTTCATTTAATATTGTGGAGAATCATGATCAATTTCATTCTTAGAAACAAATTTGGGGTTTCCCCTTATACTTAGCTTTTGCAAAATACCTTTATATGTAATTAAGACGAAGTTAAAAACAAAATAAAGCATTTTCACAATTTACTTTGAAACATGAACCACAAACAATAAAAATACAGCATGCATACGGAAACAAATAACAATCAAACAAATTAAAATCATACAAAACATGGGTTGCCTCCCAAGAAGCGCTTTTCTTTATTTACGAGTCTTGTAGCTAGACTCAAGGTCATGGGCTATTACGTGACCTCATCGTTGGTCTCATTTTCCGATTGTAAATGTTCTTTATAGAGACCAACCACCTTTTTCTCAATTGCTCCTACAATCCTATTGGCAAATTCCTTATCAACTTTATATTTCGGTCCTAGAGTCAAGCAATCTTTGTAGAAAAGGCTCTTCTTCTCCCATACATAGTCCATGCCCTTTTTCTTATCCTCTTCATTGATGTCCTCAAAAGCACCAATGTTATCAATGTCAAATCGAGGCACAAAACGAAATTCTTTCATTCTATTAGGCATCCTATATGTGATCCTATCTGTTTCACTAGCAAATCGGATTGTCCCTTTTATATCATCATATTCTAACTTGGACTCTTCAACAAATGGTTTACCAAACACAACATGGGATAAGCGACAATCAATAACTGATGCGTGGGAATCGCACCTTGCTTTACCTCTCGAGGGATCTCGCGAGGCTTACAACCCCCACCAGGCAGTGTACCTGATCGTTGTAGTATAGTATAGTGACAAGTACCGGGGGATTGATCGTTCAGCTTAGGAATAGTGTCGCTAGGATTAGAAAGCCTAATTAATAGTTCTAGAGATGGAAGATGATTATTTTTGTATTTTTATATTTTATGAAAGCAAGTAAAATCTCGGGTTTTGGAAGAGTGGGCGGAATTAGTTGCTATTCAACTAACCCAAAACTACTATATAATTAATTAAACTAATGAAAATAAAATTAAACTAATATTAAACTAAGGTTGTGAGCAGTATTTGGAGAAATTGTGTTTACTTAGACTTCATTATTCCCTAGATATCTTTTACATGTCAATTACTTGTTACACTTGTATGGATGACGGATTGTATTCCTTAATACCATTCGTGGGGTGGCATACATAACTCCCCAACTCTATGAGCTCTTATCTCCTCCTACACCATGACCCAGCACAACTATAGGGATTGTAAACAGTGGCTCATGCATTAAATACAACCAATAAAGACCTAGTACGCCTCGGTTCATGTTTCTTAAGACGTTCAAGCATGTTACCATTTGGAGATCTGCCAGTTTTCTTAAGCCTAACATATAATATCATTCATCCAAAACAAAAATAGACAAGCAATCAACACATAATCAACATCTAGGTTTCATTAGATCTAAGCAAACACAAAGGAAATCTAGCCTAGCATAGTAGAATTAAGATAAGAACAAAAGATAGACAACCAACACATAGACATATTGATTGAATTAAGAGTATACTTATCTCAATTACAATGCAAGGTCTCAAGGGTTTGGAACCCTTGAAAAACCTGTAAAAGAGGCACCAAAATCGTCTTTAGGGTTTCACCAAAACTTCTCCCCATTTTAATGAAAAAACTAGAAAACTATATATAGGAAAATCGTTCTGACGGCGTCAAGAGTAAAATCTGACGCCGTCAACTCGCCGCCATATACTTCCTCGGACGCCCTAGATCCACTTGTGACGGCCTATGTGACGCCGTCACAACCTACGGTATTTTATTCTTGGCCACTTTGACGCCGTCATCTCTCCATCTGACGCCGTCACCAGCTACGGTAATTTATTCTTCATGTCTGACGCCGTCAAGAGGGAAGTCTTGACGCCGTCACCTTGTATCTTCAGCTTGGATTTTTGGTACTTTGTCGTTTTCTTCACTTTATGCTCCAAAAACGTCCAAAATAGCCTCTTTTCCAGAATTCACTCTCCAAACACCTAAAATCACAAAAGGAACGATTTAGGGCAATATTTGATCAAATAAAGTCGGATTCGGGCTTAAATGACCCCCTAAAAACGGATCATTTTTCGCCTCATCATATACCCTTACACTTGAGATTTGCTTGTCCTCAAGCAAATGAGCTTTTATTCTACTCAAAAGACAAGTTAGGGGTCATTTAACACTAATATAAAAGTAATTACAACAAATAATCGTTCCACTAAAGACCAATAGACAAGCACGGAGGTCATACACAAGCACCTCACAAATAGTGTTTAGATACTCACATCTCTCGGGTGTAATAAAGTAATATAACATTATGGAAATGGAAGATATCTCTCACTACCTGTCATAGCAAAATAGATTACCATAGGCTTGGGAAAGGATCAAACCTCCACCACATGGCGTAAGCACCTAGGATAAACTATCAAAAAGGTCTTTTAAAAGGGTTATAACGTTAGGTATAGGGATATGAATTACACGGTTTTGTTGGATAAAGGGAATTTTACTGGTGGCGAGTTAACAATCTTGGTTAATTACATGTACAAGATGACGTTGCTAAGCCAAGACTAGACTCGACTTAAGCTAATAAATGAAAAATAACAAAAACATAAAATGAACATAGAATGAAACGGGATGGTAGTCCGTATGTTTTTTTCTCTTTTTCTTTTTATATTTTTTTTTCTTAATTTTTTCGATTTTTTTTTTTTTTTTTTTTTTTTTTTTTTTTTTTTTTTTTTGCATACACTCTTACCCTACCATCCAAAATAATACATCATAGGGGTTTGAGCAACCCCCTTACACTTGAATCTTTACATACTTTACATTAAACTATTCTAATGACTCGAATTAAGAAAATCAAAACACTTGGAGCACTTTTAAGATTAACGTACATATGGGGGTAATAATATGATGTTCTTCCCCATTACTCCATAAAATAAGTACTTACCCATGAGTCCCAATCGTCCCAAAACAATATGTACAAGGATATGACTCGACTTAGCAACCATGTAATCAATTAGAAAGTTAACTTAGGGTTTAACATATAACAATAATGCACTAAAAATGAGCGCATACACGGAAGGCTAAGGCGATTTGGGTGTACATTTAAGTGGGGTGTAACAAATTCTTCCTTTAAGTAAGATGCTTAAAGTTAGAAACGAAAAGATAGGCTCGGAGGGGTGTACTAGGGGTATCGTGTACTAAAAATGAGTACAACGCAAAGGGTGTGGGAAAAATTAGTTGACTTAACTAGCCAAGTAATATGACTTAAATGGTCAAGTAATCGTAATACGGGTTTAACACAAGGGTGATCCTAATGCCTCTTATCATGTAGTAAATCCTACTACACGAATGTAGTCTCACTAGCGGTCTCGGGATGCATCACTAACGCAAGTTCTAGAGTCTAAATGCTACCGGTACACTCATAAGCACCAATAATGAATGCTTTTCCTATCAAAACTAAAGGCGAACCTCACATCTTTGGGTGGAAAATTTTTCTGAATATACCGTTATGTGCTAGTTATACAACCTCCTATCCATGAGACGCTTGCTATGGCTAAAGTTTCACTCCTAAATGTTGTAAAAAATTTTAAATTTGGCGCTAAAATTACACTAACAAGTATTTCTCATAGTTTTATTACTCATCTACTATCAAACAAAACAAACTCAAGCGAAAGTGCATATGTAAGGTATCATCTTTTTACCCTCCCCTTACACTTAGGATGAACATTGTCCCCAATGTTCAAGTAAAGAATGTAAAAGTGAAAAAGTAAAAAGAATGAAATCAAATACTCCCCTGATTCGCTCGGTATGGATTATAGGTTGGCCAGGTTAAATCTTCCTCCAAGAAAATGAACAATCAAAGCTTCCCTTCCAGAATATAAATCATCTTCTTGTCTTACATAACCTGTTAAACCTGACAAAAGTAGACAAGGCAACCTCGCGTAAAATCGGCGGCATCCTATAATAGTTACTAAATCCTAGAAAACAAAGTAAGATATAATGCTTGTGGAATGAAGTTTGCAGATTTCCTGGAGATTATAAAACTTAATAATTCACAAAAACCATAAGACTCCGTTAGAAAAACAAAACCGGTAAAATTTCCAGATTTTTGACTCCTGACGCCGTCAAGAGTAAACCCCTGACGCCGTCAGAATGGACCTGCAGAAATCTTTATGTTAAGTTTCCGGAAAATTTCTGGAAAAACCTTGTCCTACTTCCTGGAAAATCCTGCAAAACTTCATTATGACTCAATACAAGCATTTGACTCTAACAATTACGAATATACATGTTCATTAAATATTGTGGAGAATCATGATCGGGTTGTTTCTTAAAAACATATTTGGGGTTTCCCCTTACACTTATCTTTTGCAAAAATACCTTTAGGTTGAAGTTAAGACTAGGCCAAACAACATAATAAAGTATTTCCACATTTTAATTGAGAAACAT
Organism: Artemisia argyi; assembly: GCA_030686995.1. NCBI lineage: Eukaryota > Viridiplantae > Streptophyta > Magnoliopsida > Asterales > Asteraceae > Artemisia > Artemisia argyi. Next base: position 182,500,399 of record CM060683.1, read on the forward strand.
GATCAACCAACAATAAAAATAAAATGTGCATACGGAAGCAAATAACAATCAAACAATTAAAATCACACAAAACATGGGTTGCCAAGATAAATCATCAAAAATTAAAAGCTAATCATTCAAACATTAATTAAAAGAACAGAAATGGAAATTGTTCAAAGCCAACAAAGGCCGGATCCTAGACTATTACAACCAAATGTTTTAAATTATTCAACCAAAAATAAATTGTTCAAGAATTACAGACATCAAGATGGATCACTGAGGGGGAGGACCAAAACGATAATCATAGCCTGGTGGGAGGTGTCCAGTGTACCCATGGGGAGGGTAGTCAGTCTCTCGGCCTGGGAAGGGGTCAATCTGCAGGTGAGGCTCAAGCTGATCTCGGGTGGAGAGGTGCTGCATCTGGCGGACGGTATGATCATACATCCAGTCAAAGCGCTGGTCAGTAGCTGCTTGCCACGTGTCCATCTGACCCATCCAGACACCCTGGTGTGCCTGCCAGTCTCCCCGACTCATGTGTCGGTAGTAATCAGCCGTCCCCGCCTCATACTGATGCTGCTGGGGCACTCCCTCATCATCACCGTCGTCATCCTCATTATCAACCCCTATGTACCATATATAGGTACCATCCCCCACCTGCATCACAATCCTTATCTGCCTAAGGGATTTCGCCCTCACTACCCTGCAGTTCCCACATTCGCTCAAGTACCCCATGATCTGAGGAGTAAGAAGACCATAGGAACGAGCCAACCGTGTGATGAACATCCCCCCATAAACCTTGTCGATATCCCTCTCACCCACACTGGTCTTCAAGTAACTGGCCACCCAAAACGGGATGTTGCAGTATACATCCTCAGCAAAGATGGTGTACAAGTAGAATAAGTCCGAAGCAGTGATACGGTGAGTGGTGCCCTGACGTGCAGACAAACCATATGTGAGGCACCTGTGAACTAGCCTAACAATGGGGTCCCTGATCGATGCAGCCCCAGTAGTCGACGTGTAGGCCCCATTCCCTATGGTGGGCCAGAAGGTAACACACCTCATCTCATTCCGCTGAGTCTCTCCATGTAACAGATTCAGCAGAAAAGCCCCATCAACCTCCTCACTGGTATATAGCCCCAGCCTCCAACCAAACTCAGCCACAGAACAAGACCTCAACTCGCCCCCTAGCCTAAAATATATCGTGGTGCCCCCCATATCTCCCCTAGCCTCAGCCCGGTCAAAACGGAATGTCGCAAAGAATTCCCATACTAACTCGCTAAATACCGTCTCCCTCAACCTAAACAGTCTCTCCCACTGCGGACCCGCGAATCCATCTGTGCGGATCCTCCCTACAAACTCATCCTCCAACCCACTCGCTCTCAGGAAATCCCAGTCAACCACCGCCCCAGTATCGATGTGGTGGTTACACAACTCCTCATACTTAGTACTAGTACCAACATCGCCAAACTCGCCCCAACTGTGCACTAATTCCCCATAATTGATCCCTTGAGATCTAGAAGAACTACCCTTTTGTTGGCGAGACCTTTTGCTCATTTTCCTGGAAAAAAGGTGTAGTGAATGGAAACGATTAGAACGCGAGATTTATATGAACTTTATGCAGTCAGACACATCTGACGCCGTCAAGAGCAATTTCTGACGCCGTCAGATGGACCAGAAATGGAGCCATGCAAATGCGAGGGAAAAATCAATTTTCAAACTCTTAATCCATTACCCAAACGCTCCTTAAATCAGGAAACAGGGGTGGGGGGTCAAAAAATCCGAGGCATGATGGGTTCTCCCTAAATTAATGCATGATTCGGGTGAGACAACATCGTCAAATGGTAACCCCACGATTACAAATCACCAATTGGATGGCATTACGATTTGCTGATGGTGGGTCAAGAATGGGGTTTCGGGCGAAAGGGGTTTTTCGAATTGACGGGTCCTAAGGATAATTAACCGAGAAAGGATGAAGAATACTTACTTACAAAGGAGAGATCAGAGGCGGAAGATGTCGAATTGGGGGTTTGAGAGTCGGAGTAGCAGCAGCACTTGGGTGAGATTTGTGGGGTATGGGTTGAAAGTGATTGGTTCTTGGGTTAATATTGCTGATCCGTCGAGCTGACGGCGTCAAGAGTTAAATCTGACGCCGTCAGATGCCCGTGTGGGGTGGGGTTTGGAATAGTTTTAAGTTTAGTCCCTGCTCTTTGCGTGAATAACTAAACGCGAGTAAAACCCATGAGTAGCTATTCCGTTAACGAGGTCCACCAAGGTCGAACGTCTCATTACAATCGCGGAAAGAGGTGAGGTAGTAGCTAGGGTCGGGTGGTGTCTTGGCAAAGTTGATCCTTATGCACGAGTTATTGGCGCGAGAGAAAAGATGTTGTTCAATGGGAGGTTTCAAATCAATGGTGTTTATGAGGTGTGGCCTCTTTACACCGGGTTTGAAACCAACAGAACATTTTGTGGATGAGATCGGGAATGTGGTTTGCAAGCATCCAACGAAAATACTATTTATTCGCGAGCTTTTCTCCGTATGGGGGTGTTTATGAGAATGGGGGGTAGTCAGTGGTAAAGCTTTTGAGGAGAATCTCCAGCTGTCCTCCTGGTTAAATACCAAAGAGGTTGACACCTCGAAGACCTTTTCAATTTTTTTGGGTATAGAATTTTCTTTGATCTTTTCTTTGACCCTTGATATGAATTGGTCTGCGAAATTCATAAAGGCTTTGTGAGTGTTTTCCATGCGTGCCTCAAGGTGCTGGATTTGCTTTTCCTGATTATCCATGAAGGTTACCATTATTCCTTCGAATTCCTCTTGTCGTGAGCGTTCAGGAAAATTTTGGCTGATAGCCGTGTTCCTATGTGGGTTAGGGTTCCACATGGGTTCAGTAGCCAGTTTCTCAATACTCATCAGTTCTTTTACCTGTTTCTCGATGCTTCCCAACAATTGTTCTTGGGTGGCACATGCGTAGTCAAGCTTTGCCTTGCTCGGGAGCATCGGGTCCTCCCATCCTTCCTCTTCGTATTGTGCCAATTCCTCAAGAACTTTCCAGCATTCGTCAACGCTAAGTCTATCTAGCCTACCCTTGGCTGCGTAATCAATGGCTTTCCTTGTTTGATAGTCAACCTTACCATAAAAGATTTGGATCTGCAGCCATGGTTCGATCCCATGATGGGGAACTTTTCGGAGTAGGTCTTTATATCGACTCCATGCTTCATAAAAAGATTCATTTTGACGTTGTTGGAACATCAAGATGTCATTCCTAAGCTTAGTAGTTCTCCCCGGTGGGAAAAATTGAGCAAGGAAACGAGTGGTGAGACCATCCCATGTGGTGATGGATCCCGCGGGTAAACGCTCAAGCCATTGACTAGCTTGATCCCGTAGAGAGAATTGGAATAGGCGTAAACGGGTAGTCTCTCTAGTTTCAACACCTAGGTCTATGGAATCTACGATTTTGAGGAAGTCCTTAAGGTGTTGGTTTGGATCTTCGGAACGAAGTCCATGGAATGCACATCCGCTTTGCACCAACCGGATGGTGTCGGATCGCAAGGGGGTCACATTGGCTCCGGTGAGCTCAATGGTGTTTCGGTAGCCTTGGTGGCTAGGTCGGGAATACTCTCCTAAGGTTCGGGGCCTAAGGGGTTCTAATGGTGGGTTTTGTTGTGGTGGAATGATGGGTTCAAAGATGTTACCACCTTCCATGATGTCGGATGGTAAAGAGTTACGAACAAAGGCACGAAGAAATAAGATAGACTAAAGAAGACCTAAAAATAAAAATAAAATCTTACTAGAAAAGGAATCTACCAAGTAGACCTAATAAAAAGAAATCCTAACCTAGACAATAACTATTTCCCCGGGCTGCGGCGCCAAAAACTTGATGCGTGGGAATCGCACCTTGCTTTACCTCTCGAGGGATCTCGCGAGGCTTACAACCCCCACCAGGCAGTGTACCTGATCGTTGTAGTATAGTATAGTGACAAGTACCGGGGGATTGATCGTTCAGCTTAGGAATAGTGTCGCTAGGATTAGAAAGCCTAATTAATAGTTCTAGAGATGGAAGATGATTATTTTTGTATTTTTATATTTTATGAAAGCAAGTAAAATCTCGGGTTTTGGAAGAGTGGGCGGAATTAGTTGCTATTCAACTAACCCAAAACTACTATATAATTAATTAAACTAATGAAAATAAAATTAAACTAATATTAAACTAAGGTTGTGAGCAGTATTTGGAGAAATTGTGTTTACTTAGACTTCATTACTCCCTAGATATCTTTTACATGTCAATTACTTGTTACACTTGTATGGATGACGGATTGTATTCCTTAATACCATTCGTGGGGTGGCATACATAACTCCCCAACTCTATGAGCTCTTATCTCCTCCTACATCATGACCCAGCACAACTATAGGGATTGTAAACAGTGGCTCATGCATTAAATACAACCAATAAAGACCTAGTACGCCTCGGTTTATGTTTCTTAAAACGTTCAAGCATGTTACCATTTGGAGATCTGCCAGTTTTCTTAAGCCTAACATATAATATCATTCATCCAAAACAAGAATAGACAAGCAATCAACACATAATCAACATCTAGGTTTCATTAGATCTAAGCAAACACAAAGGAAATCTAGCCTAGCATAGTAGAATTAAGATAAGAACAAAAGATAGACAACCAACACATAGACATATTGATTGAATTAAGAGTATACTTATCTCAATTACAATGCAAGGTCTCAAGGGTTTAGAACCCTTGAAAAACCTGTAAAAGAGGCACCAAAATCGTCTTTAGGGTTTCACCAAAACTTCTCCCCATTTTAATGAAAAAACTAGAAAACTATATATAGGAAAATCGTTCTGATGGCGTCAAGAGTAAAATCTGACGCCGTCAACTCGCCGCCATATACTTCCTCGGACGCCCTAGATCCACTTGTGACGGCCTATGTGACGCCGTCACAACCTACGGTATTTTATTCTTGGCCACTTTGACGCCGTCATCTCTCCATCTGACGCCGTCACCAGCTACGGTAATTTATTCTTCATGTCTGACGCCGTCAAGAGGGAAGTCTTGACGCCATCACCTTGTATCTTCAGCTTGGATTTTTGGTACTTTGTCGTTTTCTTCACTTTATGCTCCAAAAACGTCCAAAATAGCCTCTTTTCCAGAATTCACTCTCCAAACACCTAAAATCACAAAAGGAACGATTTAGGGCAATATTTGATCAAATAAAGTCGGATTCGGGCTTAAATGACCCCCTAAAAACGGATCATTTTTCGCCTCATCAATAACACTGGCTAGGTCTTCAACAACCATAAAGTCAGTGACATAAGTAAAGTTCCCAACAAAGACATGAAGACCTTTAATTCTCCCGACAAAGTTACAAACTCCACCGGGGTATTTGGGATCTCTTCTAGGTCCAAGTCTTGTTTTCACTATATCATTATAAACACTTGAGGACATAATGTTGATTGGGGATTTAAAATCAATGTAAGCATTGTCAATATGTTTAAACCCAATCATACATGTGATGCGATGTTTGTTAGTGCAAGTTTTAAATTTATAAGAGTGAATTACCAAATCTAGAAACAACACATACGAGCAAGTGTACTCGTCCGTTATAGCAAGATATGATGGTAAGTCGGGATCGTTCGCAGGGATTTGTGAGTGAATCGAAATATAAGTCTAAAAGTAAATCTCTAATGTACGCAAATATGATAATAAGCAAATTCAATAAATTAAAAACTACACTTGTTTAGACTAGTTTTCTACTTAATGACACACATGATTGTGATAACTTTTGATGACATGTTGGTTGAGATAATTAGATGGTGATCTAATCTATTGTTTCTACAAGTTAAACCTTCGTCAAAATTTTAGTTCATAAAAACAAGCTTTAGATGTAAACCAATCAATTCAAGATCTATCCAAGGTTCATAAGGTATGGTGGATATCTTAAACACAAGACAAACTTTTATTACTAATCAAATAATCTTAAGAAATGGTCAAGACAAAAGGTAACCTCTTCATAGACAAAAAGATCACAATCGTTTATAAACATTTAAACTTTCGTCCTACTAAAGCTTTACAAACAATCCGATTTGACGTTATAAAAGAATTCTTATTACAATCATACTTCTTGTTTCTTTGTTTAGTCAAGAATAATTATGGTGAAAAACAATCATTCATAGACAAATGATTATAACTAGTTGAGTAATAACAAATCTTTCGACCTTTGAAACTATTATCAATTAGTTAACCTTGGCTAAACAAATGTCACTATGAAACTTAAGGTACAATTGGTTCTTAGGATTGACTTGAAATTGAATTAAAACATGTTATCACAATCATCACTATCACTAAGTATAAAACATCATCAAAACAAGTGTAAAAAGATTACTAGCCACTCATAGCAAACATGCAAATAAACTCAGAATATTTAACATAAGAATCCATGGTTATAAGTCTTACAATGCTTTGAAATTGATAACAAATGACAAGGAATTGATAACCTAAGAGTTGGTGATGATTTCTTGAGATTTTCGGACTCCAAATGTTACTTTCTTGATCCTACAAAGTTCCTGGTTCTTTCTGCACGAATTTCCCTCCTTAGAGAGCTAGAAGATGATAATAATTGTGTGTAGTAATGAGAGTAAATGGTATCTTCAATTGTGTGTTGAATGGTGTTGAGTTATGCACTTTTCAAGTCCCCCTAGGCTTGTCCAACACTCTTGGTCATAAATAGGAACTTAAATGCTTGAACTTGGACAATAAGACACTAAAAAGGGCCTAGAACCTTGAGACAAAAGACCAAGATTCGTGCACAAAAGTTGGCAAAAACATGCAGAACTGACCAACCGATCGGTTACGGGTTGGTACCGATCGGTTGGTGAAGGGTACTTATGGCCATCCGATCGGTTTCACACCAACCGATCGGATGGTAATTTCTGGCAGCTTTGGATTTTGACTTTGACTTGTGTAGCTTTTTATGTACTATCCAAACTTGATTAACTTTTGAACTTGGAACTTTGAGATGACAAAACTTAGGTTCTCATATGAATTACTTCATAGATTGGACTTTTGAGCTTGGGAATCTTCGTGTAATCGCGTATACTTCATTTCCTTCACTTTTTCTCCATTTTTCCTGCATTTGGCTACATATGCTACAAAAACATACTTTGATATGATTTAGTGGTAAAAGCATATAAAAACAACCAAATAATACACACAAAAACACTAATAACGCTTATAAAAACATGTTAACTTTGAGCGTTATCAACATGGTATCTTTGCATTCTTAGAATCGCCTCTCTTTATCTTTGCTTGTCCTCAAGCAAATCTAGAAGAAAACTAAATATCCAAATGGTAACCAAAAATGATTAGAAAAATGTAATGCAAATCCATCAAGTACAAGTACAAGATATGATTCATCGTTTTAAGCTTTAGTGGTGAAAAATCGAGATGTTTGACAATACCCAATGATTTTCTTGCTTGATTAACATTTCTAAACACCTCACGAAAAAGGAACGAAGTATAATTCACTCAATCACTCATTTATTTAGGTAGTAGGGTATATGTAAGATAAATCACACTCATTGCTCAGTCATGATCCAAATATTACCATAGGCTTATACAAGAAACAAAACTACACCGCAATGGCGTAAGCACCAAGTCTACATATCAAATAGGTCTTTTATTCGGGTTATAATGTAAGGATTAGGGTTGTACCAGGCTTATGTTTAAACATCTCATACAAAAACATAATAGATTACTGGCGCGAATTCTTGATTACTCAAAAACCGGATGGTCACTACAATATTCATGCACTTGATATTTTGACTAAGCCATTACCATATCCGGATAGATAAAGTAATTTGGTAAGGGTAGGGATAAGGCATGGGAATATTTACGAAATTGGTTTTAAGGAAAAATAAAATAAAGTCTAAGTCCCATTGTTGCTAGTCACCAAACAAACCACGAACCCATAAATGATTATAGTTACAATCTCCCTCTTCTTCAAATAACGATACATCGATTCGCCATAACAATATTCTTCATTCTTAGCACATCGGCTAACAACATATCACAAGATTTCCTTTATTCACATATATAGCACATTTGCTATAATTGTCACCTTATAGTTACGATGACTTTTTTTTTTTCTTTTTTTTTCTTTTTTTTTTCTTTTTTTTTTTTTTGCAAATAAACTCCCTCACACTTCGCATAAGCATCACCACAACAATACAAATAAGAAGCTGCAGTCTCCGTCTTTGTCAGAATGGCACACACATGATTGGTGAAGTGTGGCTAACTAATAATCATCAAAACTATCCAACAACCAGCAACTAGCAACCCACCATTTAGACTTTGACAAGGGTTAGGCTAAGGTTTAAAGTGTAAAATATTTTTGTATTTTTCTGGATTTATCAAAAACGAAAAGAATGGCTCAAAGGGTGTAACTAGGGGTATCTAGCGCTAAAAATGAACGCTAACAAAAGGGTTAAAAATTGGAAATTAACTAATCAATGTGATTAGCTAGAAATCAATAATGAAGGTTATTTGGTTAAAATCCTAAGGTTGCCTCTTATCACGTATGTATACTTATATTATAAAAATGTAATCTCACAACGTTCTCGTAATGATTTACAAGCACAAGTTCTAGAATAAATAAAATCACCGGCACACTCATAACAAAAGATTTAAGCATAAAAGATGTATGCTAGATATGAAATAGGCTCAAATCCTCACAATTTAGTGGAAAGGGTTATAATATGCGCTAGCAAATGTTATCGATCCCAGAATGGATTGCAATATTAATCGGGACACATCTTAAATTTTTCAAAAATTACTGTTTTTTACCATTGGATTGATCCAGTTATTCTAATAAATTATTTCTAAAAGTGTGAAAACAACTAGATTACAAGGACAAAAAAAATTTAAAAATTAAATCGATATTAGACTTAATTTCTTATTTTACCTACTCATCCCCCCACACTTAAGTTAATCATTGTCCTCAATGTGATTAAACGAAAAAGCATAAAAGTAGGGAAAATGAGAAAATAAACCGTGATATCCAGTGTTATCCAATCTTCTTTTTCTTGTAATCAACACCTGCATTATTAGAAACAAAAACAAAAAAACAAAAAGCATTGCAGTTTAATCAAATTAGTGGCACACCCCCACACTTAAGTTCGACCAAGTAGTAAAAATTTGGGGTATAAGCACTGAAAATCAAAAACAAAAAAAAATAAATAAAAAAAAATAAAAATAAAACACCCGGGTTGCCTCCCAAGAAGCGCTTGTTTTATTAACGAGTCCTCAGCTGGACTCAAACTTCGAAATAGATTATGAAGTTTTAGTGTTATGTTTCCTTTTAGGGATATACAACACATTTCCTATCACAATTCCCTCTCCTGTTTCATCTATGTTTTCTAATTTAACGTTTTCCCATGCTCTAGGAAGAGCATCATAGATAAAACCATTACTGTGTGCCCAAGGAACCATTTCCTTGTGTGGAGCCATGAATGTGATAGCTTCATATTCAAATTCGGATGAAATTTCCTCATTTGAAATCATGTTTAATTGCTCCTTATTATAATAGAGTTTAATTCGGTGTCCATTTACAATGAAACTTCCACCATGTTTGTCATAAAGTTCAACATAACCTGATGGAAATTCATGTTTCACTATATATGGTCCAAACCATTTTGGTTTGAGTTTCGGAGCTTTAAACTTGTATTTCATATTGAAAAGCAGAACTTTATCTCCAGCTTTGAATTGTTTTCGAATTCTTAGCTTTCTATCATGATAAGCTTTGGTTCTTGCTTTGTATAGCTTGGAGTTTTCATAAGCTTGAAGTCTTAACTCATCAAGTTCATGTAATTGCAAAAATCTCTTTTCTCCAGCTATTTTTAAATCAGGATTACAGCTCCTTAACGCCCAGTAAGCACGGTGTTCAATTTCGAACGGTAGATGACATGTTTTCCCATACAATAGTCTGTACGGTGTCGTACCAATTGGTGTCTTATATGCCGTACGAAATGCCCATAGAGCGTCATCTAATTTCCTTAACCAAACGGAAGGATTGTCTTTAACCATTTTTTCAAGTATTCTTTTTATAGCTCTATTGGTATTTTCGACTTGACCACTAGTTTGTGGATGATAAGCTGTAGCAAAACGATGATGAACTCCATATCGTTTCATTACTTTCTCCATTTGTTTATTACAGAAATGGGATCCTCTATCACTTATTAAAGCTTTAGGAATTCCATAGCGAGCGAAAAGCTTTTTGAGAAAGTTGACAACAACTCGTGCATCGTTAGTAGGAAGAGCTTTAGCTTTAACCTATTTAGAAACATAATCGATTGCAACGAGGATATATTCGTATTTGTGTGATTTAGGGAAGGGTCCCATAAAATCAATTCCCCAAATATCGAATATTTCATAAACTTGAATGCTCTTTTGAGGCATTTTGTCTCTTCGAGAAAGGTTACCGGATTTTTGGCACGCATCACAGTTTTGAACAAGAGTATACGCTTCTTTGAAAATTGTAGGCCAATAGAATCCAGCATCAAAAACTTTTCTAGCTGTAGTGAAAGGACCATAATGTCCCCCAGTTGGGCCATGATGACATTCATCACGAATTTTTCTTGTTTCGGCACCCGAAACACATCTTCGTATCATTCCATCCTTGCACATCTTAAAAAGATAAGGTTTCTCCCAATAATAGTGTTTTAGTTCTGAAAAGAACTTACTATGTTGGTAGTAACTCATTCCTTTTTTAGGAATGTCTCCTGCAAGATAATTTGCGTAATTTGCAAACCATGGTATTTCCTCATCATCGTCTTTATCTATCGTCATGAGAGTTTCTTCTGGAAAATAATCATTAATTTCATTTTCTTTTAATTCTTCCAAATTTGGATTCTCGAGACGTGATAAATGATCAGCTGCAAGATTTTCTGCTCCTTTCTTATCTTTTATTTCGATATCAAATCCTTGCAGTAATAAAATCCATCTGATAAGACGTGGTTTTGCATCTTGTTTGTTAAAAAAATATTTGAGTGCGGAATGATCGGTAAAAACTATTGTTTTTGAAAGCACAAGATAAGATCTGAATTTGTCGAATGCAAAAACTACGGCTAATAATTCTTTCTCCGTAACCGTATAGTTTTGTTGAGCATTGTTGAGTGTTTTACTAGCAAAGTAAATAGGACGAAAATGTTTTCCTTCACGTTGTCCTAAAACAGCTCCAACAGCGAAATCGCTTGCATCACACATAATCTCAAATGGTAGTGACCAATTAGGTGCAACCATAATTGGGGCACTAGTCAATTGACTCTTCAATGTTTCGAAAGCTTTGATGTAGTCAGCATTGAAATCAAATACAGAATCTTTTTCTAAAAGTTTAGTCATAGGACGTGATATTTTTGAAAAATCTTTGATAAATCGGCGGTAAAAACCGGCATGTCCTAGAAAACTTCTAACGGCTTTAACGTTAGTTGGTGGTGGTAATTTGGTGATAACATCTATTTTAGCTTTATCAACTTCCATCCCTGAACTTGATATTTTGTGTCATAACACAATTCCTTCAGTCACCATGAAATGACATTTTTCCCAATTAAGAACTAGATGTGCAGCTTCACATCTTTCAAGCATTTTATCGAGATTGGAAAGACAGGTTTCAAAAGAATCACCAAAAACTGAAAAGTCATCCATGAAAACTTCCATAGATGTTTCAAGCATGTCTTGAAATATTGCGATCATACACCTTTGAAAAGTTGCAGGTGCATTACATAGACCAAAAGGCATACGCCGGTAAGCGTAGGTTCCAAAAGGACATGTAAATGTGGTTTTCTCTTGATCGGCTGGATCGATAGGAATTTAGAAATATCCCGAAAAACCATCAAGGAAGCAACAGTATTTGCTTCCAGCTAATCTTTCGAGCATCTGATCCACGAACGGTAAAGGAAAATGATCTTTCCTGGTGGCTTTATTAAGTTTTCTGTAATCAATACATACTCGCCAACCAGTGACAATTCTAGTAGGAACTAACTCATTCCTTTCGTTTGTCACTACAGTCATTCCTCCTTTCTTTGGAACACAATGAACTAGACTCACCCATGGACTATCCTCGATAGGATAAATAATTCCTGCGTCAAGAAGTTTAATGATTTCCTTCTTAACAACCTCTTTCATATTTGGGTTGAGTCGACGTTGTCTTTCTACAACGGGTTTAGAACTGATTTTAGTCTTTTTGTAGTATATTAGATTTTTAACCGAAGAAACACTCGTGAAAGTATGTTCCCCGGGTCGTTATGTCCCAACGAAGGTAAGACGGCGATTGAGTCGGCTTGAGTCGCGTGATTGTGAAGTGAATGGGGTTTTAAAAGAAATATTTTGGTTGGTTTTAGATTACACTACTAAAAGGTTTTAAAACGCAGTAAAGGTAAAAAAAATGATAAAACGACGCAAATGAAACAAACAAATAAAACAAGTGTAAGATAAAATGACTAAAGAAAAACGAGATTTAAAACGCGAAAAGAAATTAAGACGGAAAATGAATTTAAAAACAATATGTTTGCTAAGTGACGTGAATAAGTTCATCAAGTGTGGGCCAAGGATTGACGACGAATTATTTTTCTTAAACAAGACTATTTTCTCACAACGTTGGTTTATTTTGAAAATAATCATTTAAAAAGAAAATAATTACTAGATTTGTAATTTGATTATTCTCCGGCTTTTGCCCTTCAAATAATAAAATCACAAGTCTAAATAATCATAACAATTATTAATCACGATCCTCTTTTATGGCCACACTTAACTCACAAACTCGTGTCACCAAGCAAACAAATATAAACTACTCGAAACTCATATTAATAAAATAAAGTTACTTGAAAAAAATAAAAATAAAAAGACTCGATAAAAGAAACAAACTTGATAAACCAAAATAAAATTCGGCAGAGTTTCGCCTTAGCATAAAGCATAAAAGAACCTCACTCGATAAACGATGAGGCAATGATTATCTAACTCGATAATCTTGGCTAACTCGCCAAAAGAAATGAAACTTGATAAAAACAATACTCGAAAAAGAAATAAAAAGTAAAAAAAATTAACAAGAACTCAAACTCGGTAACTAAAAAAAAAAAAACTCCAAACTCGATAGTAAAAAAAACTCCAAACTCGAAAGTATAACATAACTCAAACTCGATAACCACACTAAACACCAAACTCGATAAGCATACTACTCCAAACTCGATAACTTGAAAAGAAACTCAAACTCGGTATGCTAATAAAATCCTCAAACTCGATAGAATCATAAAGTTTGCAAACTGATAGTTTTATACTAATTGCAAAGTAGTCCCTAAAAAAGATTCTTAAACTCGATAACTATTTTATTTTGTTATTCAAACTCGATAGTTTTATTTATTTTGTAACTTTTTGTAACTCGAAAAAAAATTAAAACACTAACTCGATAAAATTAAAAACATTACAAAACACCATTTTGATCCAAAATAAAGCCTAAAAACTAATGTTTTTCACCAAATTTAACACTAGACTAACTAGTTTAACCATAAACATTAAATCCCACCAATAAAAACAAGATTTTAACAACTAAAAATTAAAGATTTTTAGAAAGATAAAGCTAGAGAGAGAAAGTAAAATAAAACTTAACATTAATTTATTACACTACTCCTATACTAAGAGGACCAACCCTCAACAACCAACCTTTCAAAGTTGGTGTTTAAGGGGTATTTATAGGCTAGGGCTTCTCTAATCTTTGAGTTTGTTGCATAATTAGCCCCTAGACTTTTACAAAACAAGAGAAAACTACTTAAAACATATTAAAACGCTACAAATGCAACTAAATACTACACGTAACGATCTTGTAACTTGGAGGAATTGAGTTGACTTTTCTTCCAAAGTTCTTCAAAGGACCAAAGTTGACAACTTGCTGAAACTTGGAGGGCCATTATTGTAAAGGTCTTCATATTTCAACTAAGAGTCTCTTTTGTTTTTCTCTGAATCTCTAAGGATTACTTTTGTCATTTTGGGCTTTTCTTGGTTAAATTTCTTCCTCGGCTTCGGCTTTTTACCTTTTTCCAATCTCGTGCTCGTTTTTGTCGGTTTTGGCTTTGTTTTTGTTCATTTTTCACATATCTGTACCTGCACATACACAAATACAAAAACACACATTCTCTTGGCATATTTGTTTAGTATTTGGTGTATTTGGTCTGATTTAAAGCCTAAAAATGATGCGTGAATAAGCACTCATCAAGAACCTTCTTCACAATTGATTTTGTGTTTGCAAAAATCAGGACTAATTTCTGGAATATCAGAAGTTTTCCACGCAAAAGCGCGTTTATGCTTCTTAAGAACAGAAACGAGTATTTCTTTTTGATTTGTTTTGAGCAACGATGATATGACTACTGGAAGAAGTGAATTTTCTTCTAAGTAAGCATATTCGAGATTATTGGGAAGGGTTTTGAGTTCCAAATCAGTGGGTGGTTCTTCTAAAGATGATTTGATTTTCAATTGATCTTTATCAATGATATCTTCAAATTTCTCTTCTTCTTCTTCTTCTTCTTCTTCTATTTTTATTTCCATAAATTCCTCAAATTCTTTATTAGAATCTGTTTCACTAATCTTTTCTGAAGTAGTCATGAATGGTTTTGAATCGTCAAGTAATGCATCCAATTCTTCTTCGGTGACTTCATCAATTACATCGATGTTATAGCATGTGTCATCACTAGAATTTGGATATTTCATTGCTTTATCGATTAAGAATGTGATTCGATCTTCTCCTACTCCAAGATTTAGTTCTTTACCTTTAACTTTAATCATTGCATCAGCAGTGTTTAAGAAAGGTCTTCCTAAGATTAAGGGTACTCGACTATCTTTTTCCATTTCTAAGATGACAAAATCCACAGGAAAAACAAATTTACCAAGTTGAACAAGCATATTTTCAGCAACCCCAACAGGATATTGGTATGTATGGTTGGCTAATCGTATACTCATCTTAGTAGGTTTCAATGTATTGATGGAAAGTTTAGAATACAACAAATAAGGCATCAAATTGATACTTGCACCTAAATCGGCTAAAGCATCACATGTGATGTTGTTTCCTAATGTACATGGTATAAGAAAACTTCCGGGATCTCCAAGTTTTGGTGGAATTTTGTTTTGAATTATAGCAGAGCATTCTTCATTGAGAACGGTAGCAGAAATTTGTTCTAACTTGTTTCGATTATTAAGAAGTTCTTTCAAAAATTTCCCATAATTGGGCATTTCAGCTAGAACATCAACGAGGGGTACGTTAATTCTAACTTCTTTAATCATCTCTAAAAACTTCTTATTTCGCTCCTCTCTTTTCTCTTTTCTTAGGGCTTGTGGATATGGTATTTTTGGTGTATAAGGCTTTATTGGTGAAACGGTTGGTTTTTGAGTTGGTTCTTTTTCAATTGCTTCTTCCCTTTCAGCTTCTTCCTCCTCTTCTTGAATAAGAGTAGTATCGGTCGGAATGGGTGGTGGATCATATGAGAGACCACTTCGAGTGAATACAGCATTGATATGCTCATTTCTGTTGTGTGGTGGACGATAATTCTTATCGTTTGATCCAGATAGTTTTGGATTGGATTGGGTGTTACTTGGTAGTGTACCAGGAATTCGAGAAGAAAATTGATCAGGAAGTCTACCAAATTTTTGTTCAAGATCCTAAATAGAAGCTTGATGATTTTTCTGACCTTGCTCAACTTTGGTTTTGAGATTGAAAATTTGAGTTTTTACAAACTCATTTGTGGTTCTTTGAGTATTTACGAATTCTCGCATCATTTTTTCGAAATCAGATTCTTCCTTTTTATCTGAATTTGTTGGGTTTGGATTTTCTGTTCGAGGTTGAAAATCACGGTTGTTATCCCTTTGTTGGTGATCTTGCCAATTTCCAGAACTTCTTCCATAATAATTACCACGAAAACCTCCTCCACAATATCCTCCTTGGACATAATTGGCTTCCCCTTCGTTGGGTCCATTCATAGGTTGGTCATCACACTCGGATGATGTGTGATTTCCTCCACAATTATTATAGCCATCTCGCATTTCTTTCATTTCTCCTTTTATATCTTTGTATTGCGAGTCCATTTTAGAAGACAAGGCTTCTATTTTGTCCATGAGTTTTGAATTATCTGAACTTTCGGCGAAAGCAACGATTTTTCGTAAGGGTTTGGGTTTGGAATCTTTTGACCAATCGAGTTTAAGAAGTACTCGATCTTCAAGAAGTTGATATGCCTCATTTGGTGTTTTGTAAAGGAAAATTCCTCCGGCATCAAGGATTGCTTGAGATGCTTCATCAAGACCATGATAAAAGATTTGGATTATTGTTCCTCTTCCTAAATTATGACCATGACAACTACGAAGCAAATCTTTCATGCGAAGCCAAGCTTCAACAAGAGATTCATTAGGATTTTGTGAAAAAGCACGGATTTCTCCCATTAACCTATCATACATGGCAGGTGGAAAGAATCGGCTTACAAAAGCTTGCCTCATCTCCTCCCAAGTATTAATAGTTCCTGGGGTTAATTCGTTATACCATACTTTGGCATCTCCAGCGAGTGATGATGGAAAAAGTTTGAGCTTGATAGCATCGGCATTAGTGTCTCCATAACGAAACATGCCACAAATTTCAATGAATTCGGCAATGTGTTTATGCGGATCGGCCCGCGAACGGCCATCGAATTGACGGTCTTTGATCATAGAAAGATGGTGACCTTTAACGGTAAATTTTCACCAAGGTCGGCGACAACAATAGCAGCTCCAGGAGTGGGTGCTACGGTTCTATTGGCGGCTCACATGGGTAAATCGTCAGCCATGGGTATTGGTTCAAAAAGATTAGAAATTGGATGTTCTTCGGAAAGATTATCAAACCAATTAAGAATAGTTGAAGATCTCTTTTTACGAAACAAACTTTCGGGATAGGATAATGGTGTACTAAGCTTTTTAGCAGTAGAACGAGTGTTCATACAACTATCAAGAGAATCGAATTAATTACCTAAACAAAAGAACAAGAAAAATAAAAAATAAAAACAGAAAATTCTAACCGAATCGGTTGGATGAGAAACCGATCGGTTGGACGCTACGGTAAAATTAAAATTTGAGAAACCGAATCGGTTGGATGAGAAACCGATCGGTTTGTTGCTACGGTAATTTTTTATTTTATTTTTTTTTTAAACGAGCACGAAAAGAAACGGACTTTTAAAACTTAAAGAAACACGATCAAAATCCCCGGCAACGGCGCCAAAAACTTGATGCGATGTTTGTTAGTGCAAGTTTTAAATTTATAAGAGTGAATTACCAAATCTAGAAACAACACATACGAGCAAGTGTACTCGTCCGTTATAGCAAGATATGATGGTAAGTCGGGATCGTTCGCAGGGATTTGTGAGTGAATCGAAATATAAGTCTAAAAGTAAATCTCTAATGTACGCAAATATGATAATAAGCAAATTCAATAAATTAAAAACTACACTTGTTTAGACTAGTTTTCTACTTAATGACACATATGATTGTGATAACTTTTGATGACATGTTGGTTGAGATAATTAGATGGTGATCTAATCTATTATTTCTGCAAGTTAAACCTTCGTCAAGATTTTAGTTCATAAAAACAAGCTTTAGGTGTAAACCAATCAATTCAAGATCTATCCAAGGTTCATAAGGTATGGTGGATATCTTAAACACAAGACAAACTTTTATTACTAATCAAATACTCTTAAGAAATGGTCAATACAAAAGGTAACCTCTTCATAGACAAAAAGATCACAATCGTTTATAAACATTTAAACTTCCGTCCTACTAAAGGTTTACAAACAATCCAATTTGACGTTATAAAAGAATTCTTATTACAATCATACTTCTTGTTTCTTTGTTTAGTCAAGAATAATTATGGTGAAAAACAATCATTCATAGACAAATGATTATAACTAGTTGAGTAATAACAAATCTTTCGACCTTTGAAACTATTATCAATTAGTTAACCTTGGCTAAACAAATGTCACTATGAAACTTAAGGTACAATTGGTTCTTAGGATTGACTTGAAATTGAATTAAAACATGTTATCACAATCATCACTATCACTAAGTATAAAACATCATCAAAACAAGTGTAAAAAGATTACTAGCCACTCATAGCAAACATGCAAATAAACTCAGAATATTTAACATAAGAATCCATGGTTATAAGTCTTACAATGCTTTGAAATTGATAACAAATGACAAGGAATTGATAACCTAAGAGTTGGTGATGATTTCTTGAGATTTTCGGACTCCAAATGTTACTTTCTTGATCCTACAAAGTTCCTGGTTCTTTCTGCACGAATTTTCCTCCTTAGAGAGCTAGAAGATGATAATAATTGTGTGTAGTAATGAGAGTAAATGGTATCTTCAATTGTGTGTTGAATGGTGTTGAGTTATGCACTTTTGAAGTCCCCCCTAGGCTTGTCCAACACTCTTGGTCATAAATAGGAACTTAAATGCTTGAACCTGGACAATAAGACACTAAAAAGGGCCTAGAACCTTGAGACAAAAGACCAAGATTCGTACACAAAAGTTGGCAAAAACATGCAGAACTGATCAACCGATCGGTTACGGGTTGGTACCGATCGGTTGGTGAAGGGTACTTATGGCCATCCGATCGGTTTCACACCAACCGATCGGATGGTAATTTCTGGCAGCTTTGGATTTTGACTTTGACTTGTGTAGCTTTTTATGTACTATCCAAACTTGATTAACTTTTGAACTTGGAACTTTGAGATGACAAAACTTAGGTTCTCATATGAATTACTTCGTAGATTGGACTTTTGAGCTTGGGAATCTTCGTGTAATCGCGTATACTTCATTTCCTTCACTTTTTCTCCATTTTTCCTGCATTTGGCTACATATGCTACAAAAACATACTTTGATATGATTTAGTGGTAAAAGCATATAAAAACAACCAAATAACATACACAAAAACACTAATAACGCTTATAAAAACATGTTAACTTTGAGCGTTATCAACATGGTATCTTTGCATTCTTAGGATCGCCTCTCTTTATCTTAGGTTCAATTCTAGTGAAAGGAGGTCGAGGATTATCAATAAGGTTATTATAGTATGCAATCTCCTCCTTAGTGGGGTATAGACTGAAATAGTCATCTAGCTTCGGATCTATCTCCCCTTCCTCAAGTTCCTCAACAACATCCTTAAAATCTTTAGTTCCTAGGTCCTTATTTGAATACAAAGCGGTTGCTAGGTCACTAAATGCATGGTCGAGCTCAACATTAATCAACCTATTAAGCTCCCTAAGTTCCCTAATCTCATTCTCAATTTGTTCACGCAACAAAGCCACTTCTCTGGGGGAAAGGGGTGGATTCGCATTTTCCATAATGGTCAACGGAATAGTCAATGAATTTAATTTACTAACAAAGGCACGAAGAAAAAAGATAGACTAAATAAAACCTAAAAATAAAAATAAAATCTTACTAGAAAGGAATCTAGCAAGTAGACCTAATAAAAAGAAATCCTAACCTAGACAATAACTATTCCCCGGGCTGCGGCGCCAAAAACTTGATATGTGGGAATCGCACCAGGCTTTACCTCTCGAGGGATCTCGAGAAGCTTACAACCCCCACCAGGCAGTGTACTTGATCATTGTAGTATAGTATAGTGACAAGTACCGGGGGATTGATCGTTCAACTCAGGAATAGTGTCGCTAGGATTACAAAGCCTAAAAACAAGGTCTAGAGGTGAGAGGTGACTCTTTTTGTATTTTTATGTTTTTATAAAAGCAAATAAAATCTCGGTTTTTGGAAGAGTGGGCGAAATTAGTTGCTAATCAACTAACCCAATAACTAAGATGCAATCAAAATAAAATAACAAAAATGAAAATAAATCTATTTAAACTAGTGGTGTGAACATTAATGGGAAGAGTTGTGTTTACTTAGGTTTCATTACTCCCTAGATATCTTTTACAGGTTGATAGTTTGTTACAATTCCATGGATGACGGGTCGTATTCCTTAATACTAGTCGTAGGGCCGTGTACAATATTCCCTAACTCTATAGGATCCTACATCACTCCTATGTCGAGCTGTTAGAAGTTCCTAACACGGGATCATTAGAATTCTCCTACGCATTAAATACAATCAAAAATCATAGTACACCTCTGATCATATTTCTTAAGACGTTCAAGCATGTCACTAATGGAAGTCTGCCATTTTTCTTAAGCCTAATGATAAAATCGTTTTAGTATATGTGTGTTTTCCGAAGAAATACCGGTGAAAGTATTTCCCGGGTCGTTTTCCCAACGAAGGTAGAATGGAATCGTGAATTTTCGAATCGCGAAATCGAGTCGTGAAAAGTGGTAAAGTGAAAAATATGATTTTGGAATTCAAATAATAAAAAGTAATAGTGAAATAACCAAAATGTACAAGCTATATATGCACCAATGTTAAAAACGCAAAAACGGAAATGCAACCGTAAAATTTAAAACGTAACGTTTAATAAAAAATGATCCTACGAACTTGGAAATATTTTCTAAAAATCTTAAACTATTAAAAAGAATTTTGAGAAAAAGAAAAATATTTTTTTGAGTTTTTATTTATTTTCTAGAATTAATTTTGATTTTTGGATTTTTTAAATGAATTAAAAATAAAGAAAAATAGAAAATTAAAGTGGTAAAATAAAAATTTAATTCTAAAAATTCTAAAATTTTATAAAAGAATTTAAAAATATTTTTGTATTTTTCAAGACTTTTCTGTATTTTTTTATGGATTTTTGGTATTAAAAATGATTTAAAAATTGAATAAAACCGAAATAAAATAAGAAAAATAGTAAAAATGGTTGGAAAAATCTAGAAAAATTCCAGAAATTTTAAAATATTAAAATAAACTCAGAATAAAAATTTGGAAAAGAAATAAGCAGCAGAAGTGCTTATTAGCTTAAAATTAGCTTATGGCAAGTGCTTCTTTATAAGCACTTGCCAAAGAAACTTGATCAAACTTAACACACAGTCACAAAATGATAGAATAAGCTCAAATAAGCTCAGATATGAACAGTGAAAGCACAAAATTAACAGAAGCAAGCAATAAGCAATTTAAAATAAGCTCTAAGTTTAAACAGATGTAAGCCAAAATAAGCCAGAAGCTCAGTGATCATGAAAAGTATTTAAACAAACTCAATAACACTCAGGAACAGCAATCAAGTACAAGTTATAAGCCAAAAAGAACGATAGCAGGCCTAATGTACGTTAAACAACACTTGTGCAAAGGACCCAAATGCAGAATCTAATAAGCAGCGGAAATAAGCTCAAAATAGCAAAAGAAGAACAGATTCAACCAGACAGTACAACTAGCTCCCAAATGATCCAAAATACAAATCATGAACTTAAGTACCAAGCTAAATCTGAGCTTATGAGAGTGGACTGATGGGACAAAAGTGAACTGATGGTGCAAGGCACTTAGCAGGCCTAACGGGGGTTTTTGAAACTCATGGTCAAACGAGTAAACAAATTCCACAATTCCAAAACCCAACTGATTTATTAAGATGGAGTACTAAGCTATTCAGGAATCCAAAATTTATAAACTATGAACAAGCTTTGAGACTTATCTGACGATCTAAATCCTATGCTGAAATAACAGATTTGGCTTACTGAGAATTGGTAAATTTAGATTTCGACCAAAGAAGTACACAAAACCAGATTTCTAAACTTGTATTATATCCTATTGTGAGAGAGATTATACACCAGAATTGATCCAAATCGAACTCCTTCCATAAAATACTCTACAAGCTGTTTAAACCTTCAACTTTCAACCTATGTATGCAAGACCTAATAAGCTACTCATAACAGCTTAAATTCACTTCTAGATTACTACTAAATGCAAATTGAAGCTGATTCAATATCAATTTATGACCTAAGTATACTAGAACCTAATGAACAACTTACTACCAAACACTAGTATACGGAACAGTTATGAATTCAAATCTGTAAATATAAGCTAAACAAATACACACTAAATATCAATCTAATTCAATGAAGCTTAAATGAAAACTAAAGACTGTGAAATGCAGACAACAAACACCTCAATACACAAATCCCAGAATCAAACAGTGAAACACTTAAACCAAAGTAGCAGCAAACGACAAAATGCAGCAGCAAAAGATCAGAATCACAATTATATCAAAGCTGATGCAAAATTGTCTCAGATTCGATAAAAGTACTACACTAATAATCAATCAATCTCAAACATTACTAAAACTAACTATATCACATCACATTACACCTAATGAATCAAACAATCAAATCAAAGCTGCTACTAAATGGAAATCAAATTTACACTTTGAAAAAGTAAAATGAAACTTACAACTTCTATTCCCTAACTGAAATAGGGATAATTCACAGCCAAGCCTATCTTTAGATAGGCTCTAATACCATTCAGAGACACCATTTACCACCAGAAATTCATCACTACAATACTCCCAGAATCACCACGGATATACTCTTTTAACTTTTGTTAACCGAATCAACTTTCACCATTAGAAGCAGAATTAAACTACTATATCTCACTACAAGCTATTAACTAGCTTGAATTAGCTTGAAAACTTTAAATGAGAACTGAAAACAGATTTAAAAGAAATAAATTGCTGAAAAAATAAATTGCAAGGAATTAAAATGAGACTTTTATTAAAACTTTGAACATGAATACAACTGTTGAATTCAGAAATAAGCTAAAATTTAAGCTAAAATCTATTAAGCTATTTTAATCTATCCTACTCCTACCAATACTTTATCACTACTCCTATATCTAACACCTCAAAATCGTGAGTGAGGCCTTCCATTTATAGCTGAAATGAGGGAGTAGCTTGAGAAGGCTCTAGAATGGAATCTCCTTGGAATATCCGTTGATAGATCCCCTCTGACTCACTTGGACCAATCACAGCCTTGAATTCCTTGTGGTGACGCGTTCAGTCCAATAAACAGCTTCCACGTGTCATTCTTTGTGTCAGAGGGTGTCAGGGATGTGGGAATTTGTCCTTTATACCCTTAATTGGGTAAATAATTGGTGGGAGTTGGGTAATTGTTGGATGGTAATCCTAGGGTTCTTGTAGAATAGGGGTTCTGGGTAGATGGTGAAAAGGGGGCGGGGTAATTGTACGGACTAATATTTTTATTTTGTTTGACTTGTTCTTTGACCGTAGGTGGGTGTGGGCTCGGGTTAAGGATTTGGTTTTGATATTTTGGGCTTGGGGTGTATAGTATGGTTGGGCTTTTGGACCTGGTTTTTATATATTGGATTTCAGGTTTAGTTAAAATGAAAATCAAGGACCACTATTGTATAATTTGAAACTTTGAGGGCCTTTTCTGCCATTCTTCAAAAATATTGTCTAAGGACTTTTCTTGCCAATTGATGATTCTTCAAGGGTAGATTATGACAAATTGAGCTCATAAGTGATCCTTAATGAAAAATGCTTCCCGGCATCGGCTTTTGAATCTTTTCATACTCTCGTGCCCGTTTTTGCTTTGTTTTGTTCGTTTTTCGTAATATCCGTACCTGCACATCACAAACATCAAAACACGTGTTTTCTTGGCATTTGTTAGCTCAAATAGTCGTATTGGATCGGTTTTTGGCCATAAAACAGTGAGTGAATAAACACTCACCACCTAACATCGAATACAATCATCCGTAACAACTATAATCAAACAATCAACCCATAATTAACATCTAGGTTTCACTACATCTAAGCAAACACACAAGAGATCTAGCCAAGATTGTTAAATTCAAGACAAGTTTAAGATATATTCAAACATCACATAGACATATTGAATGAATTGAAAGAGTACTTATCTCAATTGAACATGAAAGGTTCCAAAGGGTAAAAACCCTTGAAAAGGCTGTAATAGTCGTACTATGGTTTCTCTCCAAAGTTATACCCTACTTGTTCCTCTCTAATGTATGAAAATTGCAAAACTATATATAGATTTTACAGGGTGACGGCGTCAAGAAGGAAATTCTGACGCCGTCAACTCGCCGCCCATAATAAAATTGGATTGCCTAGATCCACTTTTGATGCCGTCATGTGTAATATTACTCTGGGCCGTCACTCATATTTGGACCATGACGGCCTATGGTGACGCCGTCATGTCCATACTGTAAAACTCTTCTAGATCGTCACGGACTTTATCCACTTCCACCTCTTGTATTACTCATGACGCCGTCACATAAGAACTCTTGACACCGTCAGGTACTGTTCCCAGCAAGGAAAATTAAGACTTTGCCATTTTCTTCACTTTTATACTCCAAAAATGTCCAAAATGCTTCCTTTTCCATAATTCACTCCAAAAGTACCTAAAATAACAAAAGGAACGATTTATGGCAATATTTGGTCAAATAAATTCGAATCCGGGCTAAAATGACCCCCTAAAAATAGTTCATTTTTCGCCTCATCAATAATCCACACATAAAGTGTGAGTACATTAAAGAGATGACAAAAACTACAACTACAAAAAGAACATATTAATCTTTAGTGACTTGAGAGGTCCTAAGATTTGCTTCTAGTCCAAGATGAAGTCCTAAGAATTATTCATGAGTAGTAAACATAAGCATGTTTAGTTGAATGGGCTAAGAGATGGTGATGGTGACATGATTGGTGGTTGTGATGGTGTCAAGAGTTGTTCCACATAAGAGAACATGTAGTAGAGTTCATCTCTAAAAGAGGAAATGAGGTTACAATTGTGAAGACAACATAGTGATGAAGCGAAAAGTGTACCACTTTTAGGGGGTCATTTAAGCCCTAAATCGAGATTATTTGATCAAATATTGCCCTAAATCGTTCCTTTTGTCATTTTAGGAACTTTGGAGAAGAAATCTGGAAAAGGAATCATTTTGGACGTTTTTGGAGCGAAAAAGTGAAGAAAAAGACAAAGTCTCTAAATCATGTTGAAAACAGTACCTGACGGCGTCACGTATTGCATGTGACGGCGTCACACTTTGGAAAAAAGGTGGATATGAAGTTTACACGAGACGCGCTAGAAAGATTTTTGGGATTAAAGAGTGACGGCGTCACCTTTTGGGACGCCTAGGCCGTCACGTGTAATTTACAAGGTGTTGGCCCAGAAAACTTATAACGTGATGGCGTCAAGTTAATACCAGATGGCCATCTAGTGTAAGTCTGATGCCGTCACGTGTTAATGGAGGCAGGCCATCACGTGTTAACTGTCACAACTTGCGCGCACGGTAGCTGTTACTATTTTGGCCATAACTTTTGCATACGAACTCGGATTTGAGCGATTCAAAAAAGAAAACGATCGGGACGAAAAGATATAAAATTTGGTGAAGAAAGTTATTTCTTGACGCCATCAAGGTACGGGCTGACGCCGTCAAGTTGGGCCGAGTAGAAAAGTGCCTATAAATACAACCCTATAACTTCATTATTTGTAAGTCCCAAACCCTAGGTCCGATTTTCGGGTTAGGGTAGGTATTTTTCCAGGAACTTTGAGGGTTTCAATCACTCCATAAACATCTTGTATTGGTTTGTTGATTCTTTCTTAATTATCTCTTTCATTGTTATTGTTGATTGTTCCCCATTCATCATGCTTGGCTAATTCAACTTGTGTCTAATTATGATTGTGTGAAACTTGTATATAATTGCTTAGATCTTGTTGATGTTTGTGTCTATCTTCATCAATTATGGTGTGACAACTTTAATAGGTCTAGTTAATTTCGCTTATACTTCTTGTTTCCTATTGTCTCTTGTTTGATTGATTGATATCGATATTAGGCTTAAGAAAACTGGCAGACTTCCAATTGGTAACATGCTTGAACGTCTTAAGAAACATGAATCGGATGTGTACTACGATTATATGGTTGTATTTAATGCAAAAGTGACTACTAAGGAGGCCATGTTAGGAGCTAGTTGTCGGCTCGACATAGGAAGAGGTAGAAGCTTATAGAGTTGGGGAAGATCGTACACGGCCCCACGAATGGTATTAAGGAATACAGCCCGTCAATTAAAACAAGGATGTGACAATTCAATAGGTAGAATTGGATAGCTAGCAAGGAGTAACATATCATAGGTAGTCATGCTTCACTTACCTTGTAGAACCCTAGTTTACTTTTCTTGCACATTAGTTTAATTGGTAGCTTTTGGGTTAGTTGATTAGCAACTAATTCCGCCCCTCCTTCCAAAAACGAGATTTTACTTGCTTTAAAAATAAAATATAAAAATACAAAAAGAATCATCCCTCACCTCTAGACCTAGTTAGATTAATTTCAATCCTAACGAACACTATTCTTTGAGTTGAACGATCAATCCCCCAGTACTTGCCACTATACTATACTACATCGGTCAGGTACACTGCCTGGTGGGGATTGCAAGCTTCTCAAGATCCCTTGAGAGGTAAAACCTTTTGCAAGGTTGCAAAACCACGCATCAAGTTTTTGGCGCCGCAGCTCGGGGAATAGTTGTTGTTTAGGTTGAAATTTATTTTGATTAGGTCTACTCATTAGATTCCTTTTTAGTGAGATTTTTATTTTCATTTTATTAGCTTTCTTTAGTCTATCTTTTCTTTGTGTCTTTGTTCGTAAAAACCTTTCCATTGACTCTTCCGTTCACCATTATGGAGAACGCGAATCCACCATACTACCGACCACGAAATCCATTCACTCCTAATGATATCTTGATGTTCAACCAATATCGAGATGAACCTATCTATGATGCATGGACTCGTTTTAAAATTTTACTTTGAATAGTCCCTCATCATGGTTTCGATCCATGGTACCTAACTCAAATCTTTTACTATAGTGTCCACCCGTATGACCAAAGGTACATTGACGATTTTGCCAACGGGGACCTTAGGGAATTAAATGCTGAAGAAGCATGGGATGCCATAGAAGATTGTGCCCAATATTATTATAGAGTAAACAACCCAACAAACAACATCACAAATCAATTAATAACAAGTTTGAAGGAGCAAACAGGAAGTTTGTCTGGGGATGATTACTCAGGGATACCTAAGTGGATGTCGCCTAATATCATAGTACAAAACAAACACATAGGTAATCTAGATACAATGGAGGATGAGGTGGACAATCCAAACCCACAAAGTACCCCACAAGTCCTACCATCATTTGGGGCACACACACCGCCCGTGACTTACCCGGAAGAAGTAGAAGAGACTTTAGGAATCCCGAAGGAGGTGGAACCTTTAAACTAAACACAACTAGAGGATATAGGTTTGAATACTTGTAGTGATAACCTTACTCTTAGTTCTAGGGAATTTTCTAGTGTTGATGAACCAGAACCTCAATCTTTACATACCCTTCCATCCTTAGATTTACATCTAGGAGACAAAAGAGGAACCGACCCATCCATCAACCAATATTATCCGGGTAGTTTTAAGATGAAGGAAGTCATTCACTCACCCCCTTCACCTCACGTGGATATTTCCACCCTAAGGGTGTGTATCGCTACTTCCACCCACACTTAATCCTAAGTGTAGGGAAAACCTCCCCTATTTTCATTAAATAAGGGTAGAGTCAGGCTCGTGACTCGAACAAAAACAAGCGCTTCTTGGGAGGCAACCCATGTTTTTAATTGTTTGATGTTTTTATTTTATTTGTTTGTTTGTGTCATATATGCTTAATCATAATTGTTTAATTTTCATGTTTTGAATAATTTGTGAAAATGCTTTATTTTGTTTTTAACCTCATCTTAATTGCATATAAAGGTATTTTACAAAAAGATAAGTGTAAGGAAGTTTATATTTTGTTAAAAAGAACGAAATTCGAACATGAAAAATTCACAATTCATGATTAGCATATATTCTATCTTGTTTGCGTGTCAATACGTGTGGATATGTTTTATGAGTTCCTATTTGTAATTCATTCCATAAGTATCCTAACCTTTTATTTTATTTATTTTTTTTTTTTATTATTTTTTTTTTGTTTAAGTTTGGAATTACATCTAGTTGTGGTTTTTCTTTGTTCGGTTTGATGCTTTGGTTTTTGTGTTTGTTGATTACAGGTTATATTGGACAAGAAGATGATTACGTTTCTGGAGTGGAGCTTATCATGTTCATTCTCTTGGAGGAAGATTTAACCATGTTATCACATCGTCCATACCGTGCGAATCAGGGGAGTATTAGTTTCTTTCATTCTCATTTATTTTTACTTTTACATCTTTTATTTAGAACATTGGGGACAATGTTCAGTTTAAGTGTAGGGAGGGTAAATTAGAATGCCTTAGAAACTATAACTTCACTTGATTTTTCTTTTGTTTGATAGTGAATGTGTAATAAAGCTAAGAGGAATACTTGTTAGGGAAATTTTAGCACCAAATTTAAAATTTTTTGCAACATATAAGAGTGAAACTTTAGTCTTAATAAGCGTCTCATGGATAGGAGTTATATGACTAGCACAAAAACCATACCACTCAAAAAAAATTTATGAATAAGGTAGTGACCATCCAAGTACTAGATTAATTGACTAACATGCCAGCGATCTAGTGTATGACTTGGTGACCATCCATTATGCAAATAAGGTGCTAGCGATCCAAGAAGTGAATAAGTGACCATCCATTAGTTGAAGCGTCAAAGACTCGTGCTAGCGATCTACTAAGTTCACACATGTGAGGTTCGCCCTTAAACCTGTTAGGAAAAGCCTTAGTGCTTATGAGTGTACCGGTAGTATTTAGATTCTAGAACTTATGATAGCGATGCATCCCGAGACCACTAGTGAGACTACATTCGTGTAGTTAGGATTTACTACATGATAAGAGGCATTAGGATAACCCTTGTTTTACACTTGTAATATAATTACATTGACTTCATAGGTCAAGTAATTCTCCCACACCTTTGCGTTGTACTCATTTTTAGTACACGATACCTCTAGTACGCCCCTCAGAGCCTATCTTTTTCGTTTCTAACTTTAAGCATCTTACTTAAAGATAGAATTTATTTACAATCCACCCCAAAATGTACACCCAAATCGCCTTAGCCTTCCTTTTATGCACTCATCTTTAGTGCATTATTGTTACAACAATTGTTTAAACTCTTAGTTATTTGTCTAATTGATTACATGGTTGCTAAGTCGAGTCATATCTTGTACATATTGTTTTGGGACGATTGGGACTTATGGGTAAAGTACTAGTGTAATGGAGTAATGGGGAAGAACATCATTTATTACCCTCATATATGCGTTAGTGTTTTAAAGTACTCCAAATGTTTCAATTCTCTTAATTCGAGTCTTTATTTGATTATGTAAAAGTTCAAGTGTAGGGAGGAAACGAGTTCCCTTTGATGTATTATTTTGGATGGTAGAGTAAAAGTGTATGCAAAAAAAATGTAGAAAAAAGAAAAGAAAAAAAAAATAGAAAAAGAAAAGAGAAAAACATACGGGCTACCATCCGTTTCTTTTATTTATGTTTAAGTCAAATAGTATCTTGAAAAAAATCCAAAAATAGTCGTAGTTAGTTCAAGTTGAGTCGAGTCTTGGCTTAGCAACGCCTCATTATACATGTAGTTAACTAAGACAATTGACTTGCCACCAGTAAAATATCCGTTTATCCAACAAAACCGTGTTTTCCATATCCCCTACACCTAACTTTATAACCCTTTAAAAAGACCTCTTTGATAGTTTCCCTAGGTGCTTACGCCAAGTGGTGGAGGTTTGATCATTTCCCAAGCCTATGGTAATCTATTTGCTATGACAGGTAATGAGTGATATTTCTCAATTTCCAATTATGATATATAAATTTACAATACCCGAGAGATGAGAGTATCCAAACACTTTATGTGAGGTACTAGTGTATAATTTCCGTGCTTGTTTTGACTAAGGTGGAACGATCAAGTGTTGTAATTACTTTTATATTAGTGTTAAATGACAGTGTCAAGTTAATACCAGATGGCCATCTAGTGTCAGTCTGATGCTGTCACGTGTTAATGGAGGCAGGCCATCATGTGTTAACTGTCACAACTTGGGCGCGCGGTAGCTTTTACTATTTTGGCCATAACTTTTGCATACGAACTCGGATTTGAGCGATTCAAAAAAGAAAATGATCGGGAAGAAAAGATCTACAATTTGGTGAAGAAATTTTGGTCTTGACGCCATCAAGGTATGGGCTGACGCCGTCAAGTTGGGCCGGGTAGAAAAGTGCCTATAAATACAACCTTATAACTTCATTATTTGTAAGCCCCAAACCCTAGGTATGATTTTAGGGTTAGGGTAGGTGTTTTTCCATCAACTTTGAAGGTTCCAATCACTCCATAAACATCTTGTATTGGTTTGTTGATTCTATCTTAATTATGTCTTTCATTGTTATTGTTGATTGTTCCCCATTCATCATGCTTGGCTAATTCACCTTGTGTCTACTTATGATTGTGTGAAACTTGTATATAATTGATTAGATCTTATTGATGTCTTTGTTGATGTTTGTGTCGATCTTCATCAATTATGGTGTGACAACTTCAATAGGTCTAGTTAATTTAGCTTATAATTCTTGTTACCTATTGTCTCTTGTTTGATTGATTGATATCGATGTTAGGCATAAGAAAACTGGCAGACTTCCAATTGGTAACATGCTTGAACGTCTTAAGAAACATGAATCGGATGTGTACTACGATTATATAGTTTTATTTAATGCATAAGTGACTACTAAGCAGGCCATGTTAGGAGCTAGTTGTCGGCTCGACGTAGAAAGAGGTAGAAGCTTATAGAGTTGGGGAAGATCGTACACGGCCCCACGAATGGTATTAAGGAATACAACCCGTCAATTAAAACAAGGATGTGACAATTAAATAGGTAGAATTGGATAGCTAGCAAGGAGTAACATATCATAGGTAAACATGCTTCACTTACCTTGTAGAACCCTAGTTTACTTTTCTTGCACATTAGTTTAATTGGTAGCTTTTGGGTTAGTAGATTAGCAACTAATTCCGCCCCTGCTTCCAAAACCGAGATTTTACTTTCTTTAAAAATAAAATATCAAAATACAAAAAGAATCATCCCTCACCTCTAGACCTAGTTAGATTAATTTCAATCCTAACGAACACTATTCTTTGAGTTGAACGATCAATCCCCCGTTACTTGCCACTATACTATACTACATCGGTCAGGTACACTGCCTGGTGGGGATTGCAAGCTTCTCAAGATCCCTTGAGAGGTAAAACCTTTTGCAAGGTTGCAAAACCACGCATCACATAGGCAATTAGCACTATGTATATCAACCGGATTGAGTTGTATAGGAGGGCCCATGATTGGTGATGGAGGTGGTGGTGAGTTTGTTGGTGATGGAGTTGGCATACCATAGTCCAATGGTGTGATAGGTTAGAGTGTGTAGTCCATGGATGATGGCATGATATTGAAGGTGGAGGATGATGAAGATGTCCTTGTAGATGATGACTTGTAAGGATCATATTGTGGAGGTGGTGAGTTTGGATTGCTTTGGGAAGGTGGTGTTATGACTTCATTATCTTTGGTGAGATCAACAAAGAGAGGTTCGGATAGAGGCCTAATGGTGATTCTAGGTTTCTTGGAGATGTGAGTTGTGGATCCTTGTGTGGAAGCCATGGTAAATGAAAGGTGTAAGGATGATGATGAGTTGCAAGAAGTGCTTGCATGAGTGAAGCCTTATATAAGCAAGAGCGGTGTGATTTGAATTAAAGGTGATAAGGATGTCCGATGGGGGTCTAGATGAATCTTAAGGTGCATGAAAATGTGCAAAATTTTGCAGGTTTGGAGGATAGGGATGCAAAATTCGAGAGGAAACAGTAAATTTCGTCTTAACATGGGACGATACCACTAAATAGCATACAGTACCGTTAAATTTAACAGTGTCGTGGCACATTTAATGGTGCCGTGTCCTGGGAAGAGCGAAATTTTTTGTGATGCCTATGTTTTAGTAACTAGAAGTTGTTTCCTAGGTGGACTATTTGCAGGAAGTGATAGTACCTCAAATCACTAAATATTAATTTGCCAAATAAGTCCAATGTTACTCTACATCTAGCAATCAAAAAGAGTCAAACATGTATCTAAGTAGGAATAAGCATGCACTTAAATAGACATAATAGGCTAACATCCAACATGCAATAAGTTGAGTGAAATATTATTAAATCCTAATATGAGATTAAGCTACTAATTCCTTCCTAACTACTCAAGTCTATGCTTCTCTAGGATCATTTCAACTTCATTTGGTTCCATCACACTCTTGAGTTGAGCTCACACCACTCCCACATCTGTAGGGTCATCATAGATGTCGACAAAGGAGGCAGAAATGAAAATGGAAGAGATATGAAACTCATTAATGGTTTCCATGACGGGTTTAACAAGTGAATATTGTGGACCGCGAAGATATAGGTGAAAGTTCATGATGTAATGATAGAGACGAGTTAGGAACATCCCATAAGGTATCAACTTCGTTTTGTTACTGTTAATACAAATATCGCCTAAAAACGTTATTTATATTTTACGATCTTCGCTATGTTTTGTTAACGACAAAATGTAAACTTTAGTTTTAAGTAAAACATATTCTTAGTTTTTAAGACTTGCATAAACAAGACTTTTGCTACATTTTACATTTCATAAAACATAACACAAGTTTATTTCTTAAATTAGAAATAGTCACATCACATTTATGGCAAGTTTTGTCATTATGTATTTATGGCAAGTTATGTGTTTGACTTGATTTCATGTTGCTTGCAAGTATCATGTTTGACTTACTTTAAGTGATGTGACATTGTTTGGTTGATAGAAGTTATGAGACAAGACCTTGTTTGGTTTGAAGAGTAATTGCAAAAACCTACTGCAGACCCGGCGGTACCCTGGGGGTACACGGGCGGAACCCATTTGAGGGTTCCGCCTGATCCGCCGAGCACACAGTTTGTTGTGCTATAAATACCAAGCCATAACTTGATTTTTGGCTAACCTCTTGAGCACATATTTTACACACACACTGATCCTTTTCTTCTAACCTCTTAACATTGTAAATGTGAAGTTTCCTTTTGTAGCAAAGAAGCTCACAAGGTCGTCTAAAGTTACAAGTTTCCAACACAACGTTGCAAGACTTGGTAGCTTAGTATTGTGTAAACTCGTGTTGTTTATGCGTCATTTGTTTGTGTATATTCTGAAGTGAGTGGTTAGTATTTTAGTCCTCAAAATACAAAGAGTGTTGGGAGTTGTTGTACCCTAGTAAAAGAACTAAACGGGAGTGGTTGTGCCCTTGTAAAAGAACTCGACATTTAGCTTTGTGTCGGTAAAAGTATAAGCGACGTGTAAGGTTTTCTCCGCCGGTGAAAGGAGCTTGTTGACTAGTGAAAGAAACTCTCGAGTTGGATACTCGGGGCGTGGACGTAGGGCAAGGAAAAAGAGTCCTTGTAGCCGAACCACGATAAATACTCGTGTTGTGGTTTGATCGTTTCTTTCCTTTACTTACATGTTATATATATTGTGTTTGTGCATATATCTTTGATCAAACGGAAAGTTTCAAAGCTAACTAAACAAGTTAAAAAGATTTTAAAACGCTAAAACTATTCAACCCCCCTTCTAGTTTTCCACAATTGGCATCAAGAGCTACGTTACTCAAGCTTTTAAAATATATTGTGTTTTAAAACTTGAAACGATCCATGGATTTTGAAAATTACAAAGAAGGGTAATCTATGCAAAGACCACCACTCTTTGAAGCAAATGGTTTTATCTATTGGAAAAACCGTTTTGAAACTTACGTGAAATCTAAAGATATAGATTTATGGTATATAATTGTTGATGGTGATAACGTAGTTACTAACATTAAAGATGATGATCAAAAGAAATTAATAGGTAAAAATAATGAAGCTAAAATGATGCTTTACAACGCTTTGCCTAAGAAAGAATATGAAAGAGTCTTTTTGTGTAAAACCGCCAAAGATATTTGGCAATCTTTAATTGTCACTCATCAAGGAAATTCACAAGTTAAAGATAACAAAATTGATCTTCTTGTTCAACAATATGAACAATTTGTTATTACCGAAGATGAGATTATTGATAATGCTTTTGCTAGGTTTAACATTATTATTACTTCACTTAAAGCACTTGATGAATCTTTTTGTAGTAAGAACTTTGTCAGGAAATTTCTTAGAGCACTCCATCCGAAGTGGAGAGCAAAAGTGACGGCAATTGAAGAATCCAAAGATCTTTCAAGCATGTCACTTGATGAGCTTATTGGAAACCTCAAAGTTCATGAAATGGTAATGGAAAAAGATTCGGAACTAGTTAGAGGCAAGAAAGAAAAGGTTAAGTCTATTGCCTTGAAAGCTAGAGTCCAATCAAGTGATGATGAAGAATCTACTTCGGATAGTGATGATGAGGAATATGCTATGGCCGTGAGAGACTTCAAGAAGTTCTTTCGTAGGCGAGGGAAGTTTGTAAGACAACCTAAAGATGACAAGAAAACCTTCCGGAAAGATCGTGATGATCGAAAAGGAAAAGTTGAACAAAAATGTTATAGGTGTGGAGACACAAGTCATCTTGTAGGAGAATGTCCAAAACCACCCAAGAGCAAGCCTCAACAAGCTTTTGTGGGTGGTGCTTGGAGTGACTATGAAGAAGATGATGATGAGCCAAAGAACGATGATATTGCTCTCATGGCTCACAACTCAAATGAGGTACTCTCCGACTCATCTTACTCCTCTATTGATGATGACACTTTACAAAATGAATATAACAAACTTTGTGAGCTAAGCTTAAAAATCATAAACAAAAATAAATTTTTGAAAACTAAAAAGGAGTTTTTAGAAAATGAAGTTTATGAGTTAAAAGAAAAAGCTAAGAGATTAGAAAAGAGTAAAGGTATTGACACCTCATGCAAATCATGTGAGGAACTTAAACTTGAAGTTGAGAAACTTAAAATAACTCAAAATGATCTAATCAAACAAACCACAAAGTTCAAAAAGTTCGATAAGAGCATTTCATGTGCGGATGAAATTATGAAACTCCAAAAGTCACCTTTTGATAAAACAGGTCTAGGTTTCAGGAAAGTAGAAATCATTAAGGGTCAAACGAAATAAGAAACGAACACACATGAAACAAACAAAACTGCTACAGCAGCCCGCGGACCAGACGGAACCCAAAATAGGGTTCCGCCCGTTGGCCCCGAGGGTTTCGCCATGTCTGCTGCAGCAGTAACTCCATCCACATCGGATCGTTCTAAATTTGTTAAAGTTACATATAAAAATGGAACCAAACCTGCCTTTAAAACTGGAGTAGGACTTAGTAAAAATGAATTTAGAGCTAAGACTACTCAACCAAGACCTAAGACTCCAATTCCCAAACGCCCCTTTCCAAAGAGCAACTTCAATGCTCGACCAAACTACCAACATGTTTGGAACCAAAACACTCCTGGACATTACCAAACCTCAAATTACATGTCATGGAACCCTTATGCTCTATTTTCATATTTGGGACAAATTAATGGTATGCTTAACCAAAATGGACCCATGAGAAATTGGGGACCAAATGTTTGAGTGTTTTTCATAAAATAGGTGTGCCTCAAAGTTTGTTTGGATCCGGATGAATGGATCAAAGATAGCGGTTGTTCAAGGCACATGACGGGTAATAAAAGCCTCTTCTCTACATATCACAAATGTGATGGAGGTAATGTTACGTTTGGTAGTAATGCTAGGAGCAAAATCATCGGAAAAGGTACAATCTCTCATGATTCCCTTTCTATAGATGATGTTGCTCATGTTGATAACTTAGGATTTAATCTCCTTAGTATTAGTCAACTTTGTCGTAATAAGTATAATGTTCTTTTTAGTGAGAACGGTAGTAAAATACTTAAAGATGGTATAACCATAGCCAAAGGTGTCCTTAAGAACAACGTATACGTCATGAAGTTGGATTCTACATCTAGAGACAAACTTTGTCTTACCTCATTAGATGAATCTTCAACTTTATGGCATAGACGTTTAGGACATGCTAACATGAGACTTATCCAAAACCTCTCCTCCAAAGACTTAGTTCGAAACCTACCCAAGTTGAAATATGACCAACACTTTTGTGATGCTTGCAAAGTCGGTAAACAAGTCCATAGTAGCCATAAGGCTAAAAACTTGGTTTCTACATCTAGGTGTCTAGAACTTTTACATATGGATTTATTTGGTCCATCCGCTATACAAAGTTATGGAGGTAACTTCTACACTTTGGTCATAGTAGATGATTGATGAGTGTCTAAATACTCATCATTTTATACTAATCTGAACTGCCAAAACATACAAAAACACTCAAATATGCATCAAAATACTTAAAATATCTTAAAGGTGTGTTTTATATGTTTCAAATGCAAAATATGCAAAAACAGATGAAAAACGTACAAAGTTTGCATAATTGGCAGTTTCAGTCCCTCAAGTTTCATAAATTGGCAAAACTAGTCCCTGGTCACTCAAAACTTGTTCAAATATCATTTTAGGTCCTTGGGATTCGTAAGTTGTTAGGAAAAGTCCTTTGAAGTTAAAAATCATAAATTTACAACTTTGGTCCCTCAACTTTGAAAAGTGTCAAAATCAGTCCCTGGGTTATTTAAAATGGAAAAATATTAAATATAACCCTTGTACTATTATATAATGGCATATTTGGTCCTTTGTGTTAATATTTGATATTTACAGGTTTAACCCTTCAAGAATCAGAAAATTACAATAAAGGTCCCTGGAGTTTAAGGAATTGATAGAAAAGGTCCCTGGGAATTTAATATGGGAAATTATCATCTTTGGTCCTTGGGTTATTCAAGTATGACAAGAGTGGTCCCTAAAACTACTTTGGGAAAGTTACAATTCAGGTCCCTCAACTTTGTCAAAATTACAAATTTGGTCCTTGTTAAGTTATAATACAAACGGACCCTTATTGCTATTATAAACCCACACCAAATACAAACTAAAACCACCCCAGCCCACCTTTATCCAATCCTTGGCCCAATACCAAAACCAACCCACCCCGTTTAATAAAAACGGGGTCAAACAGTCAAACAACCCCAAACCGCCTTCACCTCCTCCACCTCATACCCTCATTCTTCATCCTCCACCTGTAAAGCCATTTCCACACTTCACCTCACCTTTCCACCTCACCCTCTGCTATCTATCAACTCCCTCCACCACCTCTGCCCCTACTACCCCCACAATTAATACCCTTCCCACTCCTTTTCAACCAAAACCACTCCCTTACCCACGGTATTGTTAAAAACCATCCCAACTTGGCTCTAATCCATCCTAACCTGTCCCTCCACCTCATGCTACTTTCCAAAAATCCTTAATTGTAAAATAGCTGCTGCAAGCAACCCTTCCCACGTTTCCCGCCAAAAATCTGTTTAAACGGGTTGGATCACTTTGATCCATCCTATGGTATTGAATTGAAGTGGGAAAGTGTCAGGATGCTAGTGGGAGTGTTTGAAGTCTATAATGACCAAGGAAGAGGCAGGAATGAAGAGTATCACTAATTTCATAATTTTTGATCACTTTACTTAATTGTCATTTACTTGCTTATCTTTATTACCTTGTAATTTACTGCTTTCAGTGTTTTATTACTCTTTCACAAGTGTAATAAACCTATTTACAGTTCTAATTTCAATCTATCTTAAACATTTTAAGTTTTGCTTAATTTGTCTTTAAATTTCTTGTCATCTTAAATATTGTTGATACATGTTGTTTATTGGACTCAATAGCCCACATAAGCTCCTGACTTAGCTTATCAAGCTATTAGTAACCTTAAAAACAAGTATTAGTTGAAAAAAAAGAAAAATACTAAAAAAATAAAGAAAATAGAAAAGTTATCAAAAATTCAGTTTTTGGAAAAGAAAGCATTGGAGCAGGGTTAATTCTGGATTGCCCTTGGTTTAGTGTCTCAAGGGAGACTGTAGGAAAGGTTCTTGGTTCTTGTTCTTAAGTTCTCAGTTGGAAATTAATTTGTAAGCTCAATCCTTCATTTTTGGCATCTCACTATTATACTATTGCTATCTGTTTTAACTTGTTCTTGTGTATTCATTTGGTGGTATTTAGTCATAATCTAGCATAATATAGTTAAGTTGTTTGTTAAAATTAGTTGTTGTTTAAAATCTTGATTTCACAGTGAAATTAGCATAGTTGTCATTTATATGATTCATACTGATATGGCTGATGTTTTGTGCTTCTATGGTCTTATAAAATAGTATTGTAAAGCTTTTAAATCAGTATTGGGATCTAAATCATCAACTTGTTTTGAAAATCACAAAAATCAGTTTGTAAGGGGGTGTTTGGATAAGCTGTTTTCACTGCTTTACAAGGGTTGTTTGTTGTTACTATTTGTTTAGTCAACTCATTTTAGGTTTTATTCAGTCTAGTATAGCATAAAATCCAGGGCTTGTTTGTGTAGAAAGTCAAAATCCAACTCCAATTTCCTTGACAGTTAACTGTCAAGGATTTGGGATCTCATACCCATCACATTAGCTTATATCTATTAGTTATAGCTTAATTTAGGTTAGTCATAGCTTAAAACAACTTAATTAGTCAGTAGTAAGTGTTAGAAGTTCATAAAAGTCAAACTAGTTAAGTTTTATCAAAAGTCAAAAATCATCATCTCAGAAAATCTCAAAACTTGCAATATTTTTATAGAATTTAGGAATAGGATTCAAGCTTTGAGCTTTGGTGGACTTATACTCTACCAGCTCTAGTTTAAGTTCCAACACAGCTTATATTTTTAGGAATTTTACCTTGGGCCCCACTCACCCTCAAACTTACCTGCAGGGCAAGGTATTGCCCTGCATCAGCAGCTCAGTCCTACACCACCAACTTTGGTGGTGTTTTGTGACCACCACAGTGGGGCCCACACCCCCTAGTTAGGTTCTTACAACCCCCCTCCTACCAGGGAGTAACCAATGACCTCTTGTTTGACCTAAGTCCCAGTGGACCCCACTTAGTTTTGTGCCAAAAGGTTGTCCCAATTCTGTCTCAGTAACAACAATAAGCAAGTGCTTATTGTTGTTGTGTGGCTTATTTATTGAGCTTATTTGATTGAAACTTACTCATAATAGTTCAACTAACCTATTGGAACAAACTTTTATCATTGTGGGTCCCACACAAGCTAAGAAGAGCTTATTTGCTTAGTTGGTCAACTTTGGTCAACTGTTTTGGTTAGTAGCTTATATCTAGCTTATT
The DNA here is from genome assembly GCA_030686995.1 of Artemisia argyi. NCBI lineage: Eukaryota > Viridiplantae > Streptophyta > Magnoliopsida > Asterales > Asteraceae > Artemisia > Artemisia argyi. The sequence continues at coordinate 182,539,546 of CM060683.1, forward strand.
TTTAAGTTATAAAATAATTGTTTTCACAAAAGTTACTTATATTTAGGTATAATATAGGTTGGAAAAAGAAAAATCAAGAAAAGACAACATAAAAATAAGTGATAGTTTCTATTTAATTTAATTTAATTTTAATTTTTCATTTTTAGATTTTTATTAAGTAATTTGTAATTTTATATTTTTATTAATTTCCTTTTAGGTTAAAGTACTTATAATAATTTTCTCAGATTTTTGTTTTGTCTTTTAGTATTAAATAGAATTAAAAATAGTTTTATTAGTAATTAATCAATAAATAAGTTTTAATTAGCATAATTAGTTTTTATATAGTAACACCTAGTTTTTATATTTTTCCTAACTTTTATAAGTCATAATATAATTTTAGTAATTTTTCTAGAATTTTTACTGTTCATTTAATAGTTTTTATAATTTAAATAGTTTAATTGGTAAATATTTAATAATTAGAATAATAATTAGTAAACTAGTTTAAAAATATATAAAATAAAGTTTTTATAATTTTTTAGGATTCCTGTGATGGTTAATTAGATTTATAAACTTTTTCATAATTTTCTAAGTTAATTTAGTATTATTTGTAATTTAAAATAGTTTAATTAGTTTAATTAATATAAATAGTTTTTAATTAATAAGAAATTCATAAAAAGACAAAAAGATTTATTTTTATTTTTTATACTTTCTTCAAGTTCATTTTTAAGTTTAGAAATTATTTTTACAAGTTTTAGTTTAATTTGTAGTATTTATAATTTTTAGTTTAATTTAAATTAGGTTTAATTAAATAGTTAAATAGTTTTTAACTTAATAATTAATAATAAATAATATAATAATCTTAAAAATAGTTTTCTTTTTAATTTAATTTAATTTTAAGTTTAAGTTTATAGAATTTTCAATTTTAACCCTTGTTGTTTATTTTTCCTTAAAACTTACCTTTTTCTCAGTACGCAGTCGCGTCTGATTTTAAATTGGTGTACGTTTATTCGTTTTAGATATCTAAGTTTCACGTAATCGTTAAATTAGTTTATCTAAGTTATTTTAAGTTATAAAACCCTAGTTAAACACACACACACACACTTATTCATATCCCTGTTCATATTCACTCGATCACAAATTCGTTTTTAATACCATCACAACCTCGTTGGGACATTACGACCCGGGAAAACACTGTATTTCACGGAAGCATTTGTCTTGATTAGTTTGACTTTACTATTAACCATTCACAAGTGGTTGAGAAATAAAAGATAACTAGTTTAAGGCGAATCAATGATTACTCACGTTATACTTGGACAAAATTTTTGAAAAGTAAAAATGAAGCTTTTGATAAATTTGAGATTCTAAGTAAGAAAATTCAAAATCAAGTAGGATCTAATATTGTGTCTATTAGAACGGATCACGGTCGTGAATTTGATAATGCATTTCAATTTGGAAAATTTTGTGATAATAATGGAATTACTCATAACTTTTCGGCTCCACGTACTCCTCAATCTAATGGTGTAGTAGAACGTAAAAATCGGACATTACAAGAGATGAGTAGAACAATGCTTAATGAACAAAATATTCCACAAAAGTTTTGGTGTAATGCCGTAGACACATCAACGTACATTCTAAATCGAGTCCTAATTAGACCATTTTTGAATAAAACTCCTTATGAACTTTACAAAGGTAAAAAGCCTACATTAGGATACTTTAGAGTGTTTGGTAGTAAATGTTTCATTCTTAACACCAAGGATTATCTCACCAAATTTGACCCAAAGTCTTATGAAGGTGTATTTCTTGGATATTCACAAAGTAGTAAAGCTTACATTGTTTTAAACAAAGAAACCTTAAGAGTCGAGGAATCGTTAAACGTAACATTTGACGAAAGTCCACCTCCCTCTAAGACATCACCTTTGGTAGATGATGACTTAGTTGAAAGCCAAGCAATTGAAAGTCAAGAAATCTTAGATAATGACAAGGAAGATGAACTATTAAACAAGGAACTTGTTAATGTCAAAGAATCTAAAAGTCATCCATTAGATAGCGTCATAGCGTCATAGGCAACATTAATGAAAGAACACTAAGATCAAAAGTCCAAAATGAAAGTAATTATTTTTGTTTCGTGTCAACCATTGAACCTAAAAATATTAATGAAGCCATTAAGGATGAATCTTGGGTAATTGCAATGCAAGAAGAATTAAACCAATTTATTAGGAATGATGTATGGACATTAGTTCCTCAACCAAAGAGTCAAACAATAATTGGAATGAAATGGGTATTTCGTAATAAAATGGATGAAAATGGAATTGTGTCTAGAAACAAAGCTAGGCTAGTAGCACAAGGATATAATCAACAAGAAGGCATCGACTACGATGAAACTTATGCTCCGGTAGCTAGGCTCGAGTCAATTAGAATCTTACTTGCTTATGCGTGTGCACATAATTTTAAACTCTTTCAAATGGACGTCAAAAGTGCATTTCTAAACGGAGTCATTAATGAAGAAGTGTATGTTGCTCAACCACCGGGCTTCATCGATTTTGAAAAACCTAATTATGTTTACAAACTTAAAAAGGCTCTTTACGGACTCAAGCAAGCTCCAAAAGCATGGTATGATCGACTTAAAACCTTCCTAGTTGACCATAAGTACACCATGGGCTTACTTGATAATACTCTCTTCACTAAGAAGAAAGATTCACATACTATCATAGTCCAAATCTATGTTGATGACATTATATTCAGATCAACTTGTCAAGAATTATGTGTGGACTTCTCAAAAATCATGCATGACGAGTTTGAAATGAGTATGATGGGAGAACTCAACTTTTTCCTAGGACTCCAAATTAAACAACTTGAAGATGGTATCTTCTTTAACCAATCTAAATACATTAAGGACATGCTTAAGAAATTTGGATTAGAAGATTCGAAACCTATCAAAACTCCCATGTCCACGGAAACTAAACTCACCAAGGATGAGGAAAGTGAATCCGTAGATAGCACTAAATATAGAGGTATGATTGGTAGTCTACTTTACCTAACGGCTAGTAGACCCGACATTATGTTTAGTGTTTGTCTATGTGCTCGCTTTCAAGAAGATCCTAAGACTACACACCTCGAAGCCGTTAAAAGGATATTTAGGTATATTAAGGGGACTACACATTTAGGTTTATGGTATCCCAAAGGAACGGGAATAGACACCATAGTGTATGCCGACTCGGATCATGCCGGTGACTATGTCGATAGAAAAAGCACAAGTGGTATTTGTACTTTTGTTGGACATTGTCTCACCTCATGGTTCTCAAAGAAGCAAACGGCTCTTGCTATCTCAACAACGGAAGCCGAGTACATTTCGGCCGGAAAAGCATGTCAACAAGCTCTTTGGATGAAGCAAGCTCTTGTCAACTACGGAATTCAACTCAACGACATCACAATTCTTTGTGACAACAAAGGTGCCATTGATCTCAGCAAAAACCCGGTTCAACATGCTCGTACCAAACATATTGAAATCCGTCATCATTTCCTTCGTGACAACATTCAAAAAGGAAATATCTCAATTGAGAAAGTTTCTTCCAAAGACAACATAGCCGACATCCTCACCAAACCTCTTAAACGTGAACCTTTTAACCTTCTTAGGCTAGGCTTAGGACTCATGGAACCTACATTGTAGTTCTGGACATTAGACACAAATCACAAAAATCAAAACAAATCCATAACAATTTTTCTCAGCAGGGTCGGCGGAACCCTGAGCCATAACGGACGGAACCCAAATTTGGGATCCGCCGTGTCCATCGACCTGCAAAATCAATCCATTAGTTTATATTAAACCAAACACCCATTATTTCACACCACCACTTCCAAAACTGTTACTATTCACCATTCCTCTCAACCATACCCATGAAATTCTGGTATTCCATTCAATCACATTACTAATCCATCATCATTGTAAGTATTCTAACTTGATTACAATCTTGATCTGAGTCTAGGAATTCTATTTTTGCACAAAAACAAAAACTTGGGGTTATGCATTAAACTTGTAAAATTCATGCATAAAATTAGGTGTTTAACAAAACTAATCATGTTCCCCATAGTTAGGAATTGCATTCTTACTTAGTGTAAACATGTTTGCTAAACCACCCCATGTCAAATTCTTGCAAAAATTTCTCACAAGTAGGACAAATACTTTTTCGTCTCACATTGAGAATACAAAATCAAAACGTTATGTTCAAAACATCACTTGCATAATGTCTCTTGAATGCTAAAGGGAATACATAACCAATATGTATTTTCGGGTACATTCAAACGAAGCTACATTGACCTAGGAGTGTTTGGGTTATCTTTTGTTTTTATAACAAAACTTGCATTATAAAACATTTTTGATGCATCAAAATGAGTCAAGATAACCGCACCTCCACATTGTTTTCATATAGGCACACACTAGAACATCCACATTAAAATAGTAGTTTACTTAAACTAAAATGTGAAATTTTTGTTGTTCTAGGTATCATCATGCCTCCTCTAACCCATTACGACCATAAGGACACAATTAAGTACCTCCCAAAACACCACAAAACCAAAGGCCTTACCCCAAACCAAGTCAACATTTTCAAAGCCCTAGAAAAAGGCTATGTCCATGAGGGTAGAACCATTGACCCGTCTTTCCTAGAAGGCACAAACCTTTATTCCGAATTTGCCACAATCAACTTTGAGTTTCTTTTGACTTTAGACGAGCCTATTTGTCCTAGATTCATTCTTGAGTTCTATGCATCCGTCACTCTATCCACGGGTGATTATGATTATTTATCCGTCAACTTTAGGGTTAGTGGAAATCAATACTCCTTCACTCTTGAGGAGTTTGCTCAAATACTAGGAATTCCAAACCAAGGTACTTGTATCTACTCCGATTTGCACTCCCTCTCAACCCTTGACACCCTAGATGACCGTTTCCATCCTTATGATACCCCACTTGTGTCAAAAGATGTACGCCGTAACCACCTCTTTGTTAGGACAACCACTACTAGGAGAACCCGAACGGGTAATGAGGTTGATAAAGATCCATATGGAATGGAACTTAATGAACTCTTGCCCCAATTCAAGAAATGGGAGGAAGTCCTTAGAGCCAATGTTATAAGCACCATAGGAAACCGAGACCATATCAACCTTTGCCTATGCTACATGCTCTACTCTTTGTCCACTAGGCAACCTTTCAATCTTGCTTACTACATGGCCAAGAGAATGGCCGACATTCCCGTGCATGGCACAACGGCTATGCCATATAGAATGTTCTTGACCCGTCTCTTTAGGTTCATTGCACCCATTCCTCCAACTCCTAACCGTCTTCAACTTGACTACTCTCTCATTCCACATACATTTGTCCCTCTAAGTGATAAGAGAATGTATAGAGCCCAAGGAAAACGTCCTCATCCCCCTACCTCCTCCTCTTCTTCCTCAATGAGTGAAGATGACAATTTGCCAAACTCTAGGCTCCCACCTCTAGAATATCTTTCCCAACTTCCGGATATTCCAAATGAGTCGGAGGAGTTCAAGCAAATAAAAGGGATGTTCAAAAACATCGGGAGATTCCTCGGGAAGATGAAGAAGAAGATGGACCGTCAATGAGTGCGGGTGTGTTAGGAGTGTTTGGCACAAGGTGCTATTGGAACAATTTGGTAGTTTAAACAATCTTTGTGATGTATTTGTGTGTTAGTACAATGTTTGATACACTATGGAACATGTTTTAACTAACAATGTTGCAGGAAGACAACTTTTGGCAAGTTGTCAAATTTTCTTGATTATCAAATTTTCACTAAGTTTAGTGAATTTCGCTAGCCCCCGGTCAAAGTCTTATGATATGAGTGTCTACATGTCTAATTTTTGCATTTCCTAACCAGATATGAATTATATTTTTGGTTTTAGGAGTTTTCGAAAATTTTGAAAATCGTTTCGCGGGTCAAAAACGCGGACTGTGAAGTTTTTCAGGCCTGGCGGATCCGGCGGATCCCAAATTTGGGTTCCGCCAGTGCAAAATCTGGGTAACCCAGGTTTGGCCCAACGGACAAGACGGCACCCGAATTTGGGTTCCGCCTGTGTATTTCCAGGGTGCCGCCAGTTGCCTGCAGAATTTCTATTTTCTTTTTCGCCAATTCAACATTGAAACAACAAAATCCAATCCTTTTAGGTAGAAACCCATTACTTGCAATGTGTTTAGCATAATAGGATACTCCTTCTTCCATGAACCTAACCAAAACCAATTCCCGCCAAAATTCAAATTTAACCATAACAACCTCAAGGACCCCTCAAACATAAAGGAAGGAACCCTTCTAAGGGATCCTTGAAATCCCTGAGATTTATACAACCAAAATCCACCAAAACCACTATGAATTTAGTGCAAAAACTTGTCTTCTCACTTCACCATTTTCATTGGATTGACTTCCATGACATGACAACCCACAATTAAGTTTTCCAAATCATTAGGAACCACCATTTTTGTATGGACTAACATCAAATCCGAATACTCCTTCCCACAAATCTTCATCACTATAAATTAAACCATCCTAAACACTCTCAAACCACACCTTCTTCATCACAAATTCTGAAACTTTAAACCATTTTAAACAATGACCAAGTCAACAAACACCTCTCAACCATCACGACCCATCCGTAGAACCGCCCGGATAAGTGTCAAACCACTATGGTCAAACCAATCCATCAACCTTAGATCCTCATCCTCGGATGAATTCACATCACCCATAAAAAATGAACACTTTTTGAATCTTGCATCTCCATCTCCATCACCCAAACAACCAAATGAGCACACTCCACCACCTACTAAATCACCTATTGACCCAACTCCACCAAGTGCTCCAACTCAACCATCAAAGACTTCATCACCATCACCATTACCAAAAATTGAACCTATGGAACTTTTTGGGTCTCCTCCAACATCACCACACCCATATGTCCAAGATTTAAATGATCTTCCACCAAGACATAATCAACCCCCACCTTTTGCAAACCAATCACCAAGGTCAATTCTTGATCTTGATGATGATCTTGAACTTAACCAACCACCACAACAAGTGTACCAACCACCCAAACCGTTGTTATTTCACCCAATCTACCGTGAAATCCATGGTCCTCTCTATGGAGAACCAAATTTTGAACACCATGATCACCCAACTCCACCTCCTTCTCAAGCTCATACCTATGAGTCTTTCTTTCCTTCTTATGAGGAAATACAAAGCATGGTTGACAACCAACTTCATTAAGCAATGGAATTTCAAACCACCTTGCTTGAATCAATACCAAATCCATCCTCCACCCAAGAACCAAAACCAAACCAACCCCTAAACCAAGAAACCAAAACCAACCCTTTTTCACCCAACCATCCCCATATTTGCTCAAATTGTGAGCAAATGGGTGAAAGCATAAAAACCTTACTTCACCAATTCCAAAATGAAACACGGTTTGCATTCCAACATGTCATTGAACGTTTGGATGCACTTTCCCACCCCAACAAATCCTAAACAACCCTTGGAGGCCGTTTGCCCCAACTAAGGAATGTAGGATTTTTTTTATTTTCTTGGTTATTTTTTTTTTTTTAGTTTTGGGTTAGTAAGTAGAAGAATAGTTAGCATTTCTTGTCTTTTGACTTTTATAAGTCAAAAATTTTACTTGGAATGAAATTTCTTTCTACTTCCTTTTGTGCATTGTTGGTTGATCAATGTTGTGTTGTCTTTGTGGTTGCATTGTGTGTGGTAACTACAAGCTTAACTATATATATCACCAACTAACCATTTTTTGTAGGTCTCAAAATCCATGTTTCCCATATTGGTGTAGGTCTCAAAATCCATGTTTCCCATATTGGTACTCCATTTAGGGGGAGTATCGACCAAGGGGGAGCATGGCGATTATTCCGCTTCGCTACTCTACTTTTTGTTTCGACAAAAAAGGGGAGAAATATATTAAACCTTCAATACTTGATGTGCTTTTCATCTCTTAAGTAAAACAAGGTTAATATAATTTTTTTTTAAGTCTTAAAAACCAAGATTTTGTGTGTTACTTAAAAACAAAGTTTATGTTTTGTCATCAACAAAAAGGGGGAGATTGTTAATACAAATATCGCTTAAAAACGTTATTTATATTTTACGATCTTCGCTATGTTTTGTTAACGACAAAATGTAAACTTTAGTTTTAAGTAAAACATATTCTTAGTTTTTAAGACTTGCATAAACAAGACTTTTGCTACATTTTACATTTCATAAAACATAACACAAGTTTATTTCTTAAATTAGAAATAGTCACATCACATTTATGGCAAGTTTTGTCATTATGTATTTATGGCAAGTTATGTGTTTGACTTGCTTTCATGTTGCTTGCAAGTATCATGTTTGACTTACTTTAAGTGATGTGACATTGTTTGGTTGATAGAAGTTATGAGACAAGACCTTGTTTGGTTTGAAGAGTAATTGCAAAAACCTACTGCAGACCCGGCGGTACCCTGGGGGTACACGGGCGGAACCCATTTGAGGGTTCCGCCTGATCCGCCGAGCACACAGTTTGTTGTGCTATAAATACCAAGCCATAACTTGATTTTTGGCTAACCTCTTGAGCACATATTTTACACACACACTGATCCTTTTCTTCTAACCTCTTAACATTGTAAATGTGAAGTTTCCTTTTGTAGCAAAGAAGCTCACAAGGTCGTCTAAAGTTACAAGTTTCCAACACAACGTTGCAAGACTTGGTAGCTTAGTATTGTGTAAACTCGTGTTGTTTACGCGTCATTTGTTTGTGTATATTCTGAAGTGAGTGGTTAGTATTTTAGTCCTCAAAATACAAAGAGTGTTGGGAGTTGTTGTACCCTAGTAAAAGAACTAAACGGGAGTGGTTGTGCCCTTGTAAAAGAACTCGACATTTAGCTTTGTGTCGGTAAAAGTATAAGCGACGTGTAAGGTTTTCTCCGCCGGTGAAAGGAGCTTGTTGACTAGTGAAAGAAACTCTCGAGTTGGATACTCGGGGCGTGGACGTAGGGCAAGGAAAAAGAGTCCTTGTAGCCGAACCACGATAAATACTCGTGTTGTGGTTTGATCGTTTCTTTCCTTTACTTGCATGTTATATATATTGTGTTTGTGCATATATCTTTGATCAAACGGAAAGTTTCAAAGCTAACTAAACAAGTTAAAAAGATTTTAAAACGCTAAAACTATTCAACCCCCCTTCTAGTTTTCCACAGTTACCTTTGAGATGTACAATTCGCTTTACGAAGAAGTAGGCATGGTTGTATGGTTGATGAGTGAGGACACAAAACAACATATGAGCATAACACGCAGGAAGTTGCTCATGGACACCATGTAGACTAAGAACGTTTTCCTTAAGGATGATTGCTCGAGAGAGCAATTCTTGATGAACCTCTGCCAAACGAATTTTTGTTGGATCGAGAAAAGGAATGTACTTGTAAGTACGGAGGAGTTTACTGAGTTCGCTTGGAGTGGGTATATAGGAACAATAAGGACTATCCTCTTCTCTATAGTTGAAGAGTGACTCAATACACCAATCTTTGATGTAGGCACATTGCCCATGATTGGGAATTCGAAGAATTTGAGCAAATTGCTCAAGAGTAAGGACAAACTTAAACTTGCGAATCCAAAACCAAAGTGACAAAGATTGATCCTTGTTACGTACGATTTCAACTTGTCAAAAGAATTCCATCACAAAACGAGGACAAATGTACTCGTTAATGTGTAGCAGACAATCGAGACCTATAGCCCTAAATGACATGTTGATATCTTTATTGTAGATTAGAGAGGGATCAATGATACGACCTTCATGAAATCGACGGGTTTCAAGATTTATATAAGGAAGAATGTGATTTCCGGGTGTTGTTGGTTCGTGAGAGATGTCAGGCATGTAGTTGTCGGTTGAGAGGTGATCAAAATCATAGAGGTGAGACATGGTTGGAACCTATAAAAGATAAATTGTTTTTAATCATCAAGGATGTTTATCATGAAGATATATGCCTAGTGTGTGCCTATATGCAAACTATGTAGAGATGCTATAATCTTGACTCTAAAATTAACTTAATAAGATTATCCAAAGACTCCTAATTTTGCTTTTGCTCAATTGAATATTTTGAAGAGTACATATTAGTTATGTAATTCGATTAATATTCATGAGATCATGTATGCATGAGAAAACTTTTTGAATTTGAATCAACAATGCACAAAAATAATGTTTCATGATCCTAGATTTGTGAAGTTTTGAAATAATGGAATTGGATTTTGAGTTTGAAAGATTTATGTGGAATTTGCTAATCTAATCTCCTAAATGAGATTCTTTGTTTGGGAAATTTAAAGTCATTAAACATTATAAGCATCTAATCTTAATTCTCTAAAGATTAAATAACTTTTTAAGAGATCCTCAATTCCAATTCTTGTGTAAAAATAACCCTAGACTCAGGATCAAAGAAAGATTAAAATGAAATAACTTACAATTGATGATAAAGATTAGTAATGATTGATTTCCTTGAAGAATAATGCCTCCAATATGATTTTGAGATTATGTAATTGAGATTTGGGTTGTGAGGTTCGACTTTGACAGCAATGCAGGAAATTGGGAAAGTTCAAATGTGAATTGCGAGGGAAAGGAGACTGATATATGACCAATGTCAGACACACAGTACCACTAAAATTAGTGGTGTCGTGCCTCCTTTAGTGGTGTTGTGATCTGCTGGGACAAATTTTTGACCCTTTTTGATTTTTGACGAACAAGTCTCGCTGATTTAATGAGACTTTTTTGACACGAGGAAAGAATTTATACCTAATAAATTCTTCTAACTAGAGATGGACCAAGCTAAACTAGACATTACGGGATGACTTCAATAGTCATTAGAGGGATACGAGAGATGACCTTAATATTTCAAATGAAATATTCAAATAGTCATAAGAGGGGGTTTACGGGATGTGTTCCATCATTCCTAGACCTAGACGGAGATGGTTAAATGACGAGAGAATGTTGAACGGGATTCTTGCTCAAGTCGATGGCGCCTTTGTTGTCGCACATAATCGGAATGTCGTCTAGATGGATGTTGTAGTCGATAAGAGCTTGCTTCATACATAGTGCTTGTTGACATGCCTTTCCGGCGCTTACGTATTCAGCTTCGGTCGTGGAGATAGCAAGAGCCGTTTGTTTCTTGGAGAACCAAGAAGTTAGACAACAACCCATGAAGGTACAAATGCCACTGGTACTTTTTTGATCCACATAATCTCCTGCATGATCAGAATCGGCATAGACAATAGTTTCTACGCCGGTCCCCTTAGGATAATATAATACCAAGTATATAGTGCCTTTAACGTATCGGAAGATACGTTTAACCGCTTCGATCAAGATGAGATGTTTTGGGATCCTCTTGGAAGCGTGCACAAAGGCAAACACTAAACATGATATCGGGCCTACTCGCCGTTAGACATAATAAACTACCTATCATGCCCCTATACTTAGTATTATCTACGGACTCACCCTCTTCATCTTTCGTGAGTTTCACTTCGAGACATGAGCATTTTCATGGGCTTAGACTCCTCTAGACCAATTTTTGAAGCATATTTTTAATATATTTAGATTGATTAAAGAAGATACCATCTTCCATTTGTTTTATTTGTAGACCCAGGAAGAAATTTAATTCGCCCATCATGCTCATCTCAAACTCGTCATGCATGATTTTAAAGAAATCAACAAACAATATAGGACAAGTTGAGCCGAATATAATGTCGTCGACATATATTTAACAATGATGAGATGTGAATCACGTTTCTTCGTGAAGAGTGTGTTATCAACCATTCCCATGGTATATTCATATTTAATAAAAAATGCCTTTAGTCTATCATACCAAGCTTTAGGAGCTTGTTTAAGACCGTAAAGGGCTTTCTTAAGTTTATAAACATGATTCAGTTTTTTGAAATCAACGAATCCTGGAGGCTATGCTATGTATACCTCCTCGTTGATAATACCATTTAGGAATGCACTTTTCACGTCCATTTGATATAGTAAAAAGTCTAAGGCACAAGTATAGGCAATGAGTATTCTAATAGACTCTAATCTAGCTACAGGTGCATAAGTTTCATCATAATATATTCCCTCTTGTTGATTGTAGCCTTGTGCTACTAATCTAGCCTTGTTCCTAGTTACGATGCCATTTTCGTCGAGCTTATTTCTAAATACCCACTTGGTTCCTATGATGGTATGATTTTCAGGAGGAGATACTAAATCCCATACTTGATTTGCGGTGAATTGGTTTAACTCTTCTTGCATTGCAACTATCCAGCATTCATCCTTAATCGCTTCACCGACATTCTTAGGTTATACAGTGGATATGAAACAAAAGAAATTACTTTTGTTTTGTGCTTGTGACCTAAGGGTTCTTTGGTTTAGATTTCCTATGACATTTTCTATTAGATGATTTTTGGATTCCTTAATGTTAACGACTTCATCAACTTCGACTATTTCATCCTCAATGTCATTTTCTAGAGTTTTCTTGCTATTAACCATAGTGGCTTCTTCCTCATTTAGATCATCATCCATAAAAGATGATGTTTTCATGGGAGGAGGACTTTCGTCGAATGTCACGTTAAGTGATTCTTCGACTTTCATGGTCTCCTTGTTAAGAACTACATAGGCTTTACTATTTTGGGAGTAACCTAGGAAGACACCTTCGTAAGACTTTGGGTCAAACTTGGTGAGGTAGTCTTTGGTGTTTAGAATGAAGCACTTGCTTCCAAACAATCTAAAGTAGTCTAATGTAGGTTTTCTTCCCTTCAAGATTTCGTATGGTGTTTTACCTAATATTGGTCTAATCAATATCCGATTAAGTATATAAGTTGAAGTGTCTACGACATTACACCAAAAATTTTGCAGAATAGATTGCTCATTGAGCATTGTTCTACTCATCTCTTGTAGAGTACGATTTATCCGCTCAACTACCTCAATTGATTGTGGAGTGCGTGGAGCTGAGAAATTGTGAGTAATTGATTGCGTGGATTGCGTCTACGCAAAAGGTTTTACCTCTCAAAGGATCTTGAGAAGCTTGCAATCCCCACCAGGCAGTGTACCTGACCGATGTAGTATAGTGAGTGGCAAGTACCGGTGGATTGATCATTCTCTCGGGGAATAGTGTTCGTTAGGATTGAAACTAATCTTACTAGGTCTAGAGGTGAGGGATGATTCTTTTTGTATTTTTATGTTCTATGGAAAGCAAGTAAAATATCTCGGGTATTGGAAGAGTGGGCGGAATTAGTTGCTAATCAACTAACCCAAATAACTACTTAAACAAATAAAATAAAATAACAAGCAAATAAAATATTGAGAACTTCTAATATGGAGAAAAGCATGTTTACTTAGATTTCATTACTCCCTAGTTATCTTTTATTAATTAATTGGTTTGTTACAATTGCATGGGTGTAGGGTTGCATTCCTTAATACCATTTGTGGGGCCGTGTATGATCTTCCCCAACTCTATAAGCTTCTATCTCTTCCTATGGTGACACGTTTAATATCTTATCATGGCCTCATTAATAGTCACTTATGCATTAAATACAACCAATAAAACCGTAGTACACATCCGATTACGTTTCTTAAGACATTCAAGCAAGTTACCATATAGGAGATTAGCCAGTTTTCTTAAGCCTAACGCTAAAATCAATCACCCACAACAATTAATGACAAACCAACAACCAACAATCAATAACTAGGTTTCATTAGATCTAAGCAAACACAAGTAAATCTAAGCTAGCATGTTAAAAGAAAGAAATGCATACGATATAATCAAACAACACATAGACATATTAAATTATTAAAGGATAACTTATCTTTAATTGAACATGGAAGAAAAGAGGGTTTGGAACCCTAAAATTGCTGCAAAAGTCGACTAGGGTTTATACCCTAGAGTTCCCTACCAAACGTCCTCTCTAATGAATGGAAAATCGAAAATTATATATAGATTTACATTAGGGCTGAGCAAACGGACCGGATGGACCAGACCGACCGACAAAACCGACCGGACCGAGACCGACCGGACCGGACCGACCACATTCGGTCCGGTCCTCGGTCTAAGCTTTTTGCCAAATTCGGTCCTCGGTCCGGTCGGTCCGGTCCGGTCCGGTCCGGACCGACCAAAAACCCGAAAAAACTTGCCTAATTGGACCGGACCGACCGAAGACCGACCGGACCGGACCGGACCGAGACCGGACCGACCATATTCGGTCCGGTCTCGGTCTATGGTTTTTCCGGTTCTCGGTCCTCGGTCCGGTCCGGTCTTGGTCGGTCCGGTCCGGTTTTCGCCCGATGCTCAGCCCTAATTTACATTGCTGATGGCGTCTCCTTTTAGTGGTTGACGCCGTCATCTCGCCATATCTAGGGTTTCTTATCGTCCAATCCAACTTCTTGACGCCGTCCCCTTATAAAACTTCTGGGCCATCACGCTTTGGAGTAATACGTGACAGCCTACTTCTTGTATAACATGACGCCGTCACGTTTTAAGCTTCAATTTATCTTCTGGCACGTCAAGTGTAAATGTGATATCCACCTCTTGTCTCATTGAGTGAAACCGTCCCTTAGAAATGCTTGACGCCGTCATTTCCAGCTTGGATTCTTGACTTTGTCATTTTCTTCACTTTTTGCTCAATGCTTCCTTTTCCAGAATTCTTCTCAAAAGTACCTAATTTGACAAAAGAAATGATTTAAGGTAATAATTGATCATATTATCACGACTTAGGGCTTAAATGACCCCTTAAAATCATAACAAATTTCTTCTTATCAAATACCCGTACACTTGGGATTTGCTTGTAAGCAAATGAGCTTTTATTCTAATCAAAATACAAGCTAGGGGTCATTTAACATTAATATAAACGTAATTAAAACAAATGATCGTTCCACCTTAATCAAAATAAGCATGGAGATTATACACTAGCACCTCACAAATAGTGTTTGGATACTCTCATCTCTCTGATGTTATAAACCTATATATAACTAAATGGAAATGGAAAAATATCACTCACTACCTGTCATAGCAAATAGATTACCATAGGCTTGGGAAAGGATCGAAAACCTCCACCACTTTTGTAAGCACCTAGGAAAACTATCAAAGAGCTCTTTTTAAAGGGTTATAACGTTAGGTGTAGGGATATGGAAAAAACGGTTTTTTTTATAAAGGGATATTTTACATGTGGCAAGTTAATTATCTTAGTTAATTACATGTACAATTCGGCGTTGCTAAGCCAAGACTCGACTCAACTTAAGCTAAACATAAAATAACAGAAACTTAAAATAAACATAAAGGAAACGGGATGGTAGTCCGTTTTTTTTTTTTTTTTTTTTTTTTTTTTTTTTTTTTTTTTATTTTGCATACACTCTTGCCCCACCATCCAAAATAATACATCATGGGGGCTCGGTTCTCCCCTTACACTTGAACTTTTACATACTTTACATGTAACTATTCTAATGACTCGAATTAAGATAATCAAAATACTTGGAGTACTTTAAAACATTTGTGCACATATGGGGGGTAATAATTGACGTTCTTCCCCATTACTCCATAAAAATAGTACTTTACCCATGAGTCCCAATCATCCCAAAACAATACGTACAGGATATGACTCGACTTAGCAACAATGTAATCAATTAGACAATTAACAAAGGGTTTAAACAAATGTTGTAACAATAACGCACTAAAGATGAGTGCATACAAGGAAGGCTAAGGCGATTTGGGTGTACATTTGGGGGTGGATTGTAAACAAATTCTTCCTTTAAGTAAAATGCTTAAAGTTATAAACAAAAAAGATAGTCTCTGAGGGGTGTACTAGGGGCATCGTGTACTAAAAATGAGTACATCGCAAAGGTGTGGGAAAATTACTTGACCAATGAAGTCAATGTAATTATATAAACAGGCTTAAAATATGGGTTTTCCTAATGTCTCTTATCATGTAGTAAATCTAACTACACGAATGTAGTCTCACTTGTGGTCGAATGAATCACTAACGCAAGTCATAGAATCTAAATACTACCGGTACACTCATAAGCACTAAGGCTTTTCCTAACAAATCTAGGGCCGAACCTCATATATTTGGGGTAGAATTTTTTTTTTTTGAGTGGTACCATTTTTGTGCTAGTCTAGGAATGTCAGTGATATTTTCTTGAGAGGGAACTTTCTAACCAAACCTCTAGGTTCCATGAGACAATATCGCTTACATTCTAACCAAACCTCTCAAATTTGAATCATTTAACTATCTCCGTCTATGTCTAGGAATGATGGAAAACATCCCGTAAACCCCCTCTTATGACTATTTGATATTTCATTTGAAATATTAAGGTCATCTCTCGTATCCCTCTAGTTCAACATTCTCACACTAAACAAATAGAAATTCGCCCACCACTTCATTCTTTCATTATCCTAATGCCTCTTATCATGTAGTAAATCCAACTACACGAATGTAGTCTCACTTGTGGTCTCGGAATGAATCACTAACGCAAGTTCTAGAATCTAAATACTACCGGTACACTCATAAGCACTAAGGCTTTTCCTTACAAATCTAGGGGCGAACCTCACATATTTGGGGTAGAAATTTTTTTGAGTGGTACGGTTTTTGTGCTAGTCATATAACTCCTATCCATGAGACGCTTATTAAGAATAAAGTTTCACTCCTATATGTCGCAAAATATTTTAAATTTGGTGCTAAAATTACCCTAACAAGTGTTTCACTTAGTTTTATTACACATCTACTATTAGAAAAAACAAAAATCAAGTGCAATTGTAATCTCTAAGGAATCTTCATTTACTCACCCTTACACTTAAGCCGAACATTGTCCTCAATGTTCAATTGAAAAATGTAAAAGTAAAGAAAATAAAATAATGAAACAAATACTCCCCTGATTCGTTCGGTATGGATGATGTAGTAACATGGTTAAATCCTCCTCCAAGAAAATGTGAAAACTCTAAGATTAAAGCAGCGCCAAAAACTTGATTATCCATGTACATCTTCTTGTCCAATATAACCTGTTAATTAGCTGAGAAAACAAACAAGAAAACCTAGCATAAAATCGGCGGTAAATCTATATAAAATGAAATCCTAGAAAGCAAATAAAGATATAATTTTTCAACAATTGCTAGTAAAGTCATTACATTTTTCAACAATTGTATCGGCTAAGAAGCTTAGCCGAAGCCCATTTTTTAGCAGTCTGAATCTGGGTTGTATCTCGCCAAGTGCATATTTTTGCAACGTAACTGCCTTACCCTCTTCAACTTGATGTTTGTATTTATCAACCTGTTTCATCCGGATGGTAGCTTGAATTCTGGTATTCTGTTGACAGAAAAAGAACAATTAAAATCAAAATAAATGAGTAGCCAGTACATACATTAGAATAAGCATTGCAACGTCATATTATAAATGATAAAAAAAATTTGCACAATTTACTTGCCTGTTCATCCATTACAATAAGCTCCATATTGATGATGTGGGATTTGCCAAATACAGGTTGCATCCAATTGCGCAAAACTCTTACACGCAGTTTCACATTGTCCTTAACAGCAG
This sequence comes from Artemisia argyi, assembly GCA_030686995.1. Lineage (NCBI taxonomy): Eukaryota > Viridiplantae > Streptophyta > Magnoliopsida > Asterales > Asteraceae > Artemisia > Artemisia argyi. The sequence goes on from CM060683.1 coordinate 182,557,098, forward strand.
AAAGATCATTGATGTAACCATTCACGAATTGAGCCATTTTTTTTGTGATATATGCCTGTAAGTGTACAAAGAAGGATGTGAGCAATTCTGTAAAACTTGTTAAACATTATATAGGGAATTTCTAAATATTAGGGCTAATTATTTATAGAATGTTTTAAAATATATGTTTCAATCACACACCAAAATAAAAGTCTAATATATGAAATTCGGAATTCACATTCAATTTGACGCTGTAATTCCAAAATTAGCAATGCCCAACACCAAAGTCAACATTCCTAAAAATTGGTTACTTATGTGAAACTGAATATATATAAATCCTACACGAAAGTATTCATCCACCAAAATGATTTATTGATTAAACATCCAGTATGTATATAAAAAAAAGATTCATTAAAAAAAAAAACCAAAAAAAAAAAAAAAAAAAATCCAAAAAACTAATTTACACATCAAATAATAAATATATACTAATAAATCATTAAAATTAATAAAAAAAAGTTCAATCCGAGCAGTAGATATTTCTATAAACATAATAATTCAGTAAATTTAAAATAAAAGTATAAAAACTAAACTACACAAAATAGTAATTGGAAAGAAACTTACAATCAACTCCAATAATAGGTTTGGAGATAATTTTAGGGATCATTGCTTATGATATGAATCGAATTTTTTGGGTGGATTGATTTGGGTTTGATATGGGTTACACTTTTACACGCTCCATCAATTATAATCCAAATTAATGAATTAATTATTCCATAAAATTAGCGCATACAATTGGGTGTTTTTTCGGTGGATTGATTTGATGGTGTAGAAAGGAAATTATGTTTGCGTGTTTTTATGGTCAACACCATTTAATGAGTTGATAAAGGAAGGAGCGTGCGGCTGTATTTTATTTATTTATCAAAACGTATTGTATTTATCAAACCGTAGTGTATAATAGATGCATAGACTACTTGTACGCATTAAATCATCGACCAATCAGAATTAAGACACATCAGCGTATTAATTGCAAAGGCTGCTTTATTGACTTGTAAATTATTCTGGTTTATTAGTATAGATAGATGTTTTAGCAATGTTTTGATTAATTTAACATGCCGTGCATGTAGAGATATTAATTGGAGTTGTGTGACGCATGTGCCTTCTAAAAGCTTTTTTTTTTTTTTTTTTTTTTTTTTTTTGAATTGCGAATTAGTATAACTTATTGGATTTTACAGTACTTGCCCAGAAGGTGATCTCTGCCAACCTCGAATAACAATTAGTTATTCGATTTCACAGTACATACCAAGAAGGTAGTCTCTACCAGCCTCGAAACGACGCATCTATGGCACAGAACCCCACATATTCCACCTTGAAGAAAAACCCCCACAGATAGACTCGAACCTAAGACCTCTCGCATGTGGTAACAATTACTCCGTCTAAGTTTTGAAGGCAGAATTCTTATACCGTGCAAAAACAAAAAAAGAAAAATAAAATATTTGACTTGTTATATTTGTATATCTTTGGACATATTTGACACAATTAGCTTGTAGCTAGAGCTGTAGCTAGAATTTGAACTAATATTGCCTGGAAACCTAAGTTATTACCTTAAGATCGTGTCTGAGTTATTACCTTATGATCATGTAGCTAACAAATTCAGGTAGATGAATATCGTAATGATAATTACTGAAACTTCATTTCGTAAGTTTAGGATTTTCCCGTAACGCGGGGAGTATAATTGTTTCTTACTTTAATCCATGAATGATGCCATATCGGTCTTCAGAGTATTTGATCACTTCACACCGAGCCTCGAGATGTTTTTTCAAGCGTGTTTGAGACTTTTCTTTTTTCCCTTTATTTACTTCAGTAAAACCATGTAACAACAATGTATGTCAACAAGTGGGAAGGCGAACGCAGCGGGAATTTTTGAGAAATTTTTGCCATAATTATTTACGAATAATGTTTAGGCGGGGCTTCTCGTTGTAAGATCGTGGTATTTTTTGACCGACACGTGTTGTATTTGTTTGGAACAAATGTTGTGTGAAGTTATATTTGTAGTTGTCGTACGACGTCCTTTTTGGAATAAATGTTGTGTCGGACACCAGTGTGTTGCGGCGGAGCTAATTTTGACTGTTATAGTTTAAAAAAAAATATAGGCTAATTTTAAAGTTATTTGATAGGTTAAGCGTGTATTTTGAAAGTTCTTTTATTTAGAAACCATATATATATAATATATATTAAACTTTTAACATTTTTTATAAAAATGTACGTACGTTAAAAGTATATCAATATTGGGCTTGTTTTGTTTGTTATCGAGAGGCCTTTTTGCCAGTATTTTTTAATTAAAGAAACCGATATGTATCTATTAAATATTTGGTAAATAAAGTTTGTTATCTAAAAAAGTTGTAAATATTAAAAAGTTGAGGGTGTGTTTTGAAATTTTTTATTCTTTATTCTTTTGCTACATGAGTTACAATTATTTTTTATTGTTGGTACAGTAAACTTCCAAGTTTTTAATGCTTGCTTGGGCTTAAATATAATAATTGGAAAACATTATTTTAATCTTTTTGGAATTTGTTCCATTGAGAAATGTATTATACAAGTGAGAAGGCGCCCGCTGCGATGCAGCGAGAATTTTTGAGAAATTTTTGCCATAATTATTTACGAATAATGTTTGGGCGGGGCTTCTCGTTGTAAGATCGTAGAATTTTTTGACCGACACGTGTTGTATTTGTTTGGAACAAATGTTGTGTGAAGTTATATTTGTAGTTGTCGTACGACGTCCATTTTGGAATAAATGTTGTGTCGGACACCAGTGTGTTGCAGCGGGGCTAATTTTGACCGTTATAGTTTTAAAAAAAATTTAGGCTAATTTTAAAGTTATTTGATAGGTTAAGTGTGTATTTTGAAAGTTCTTTTATTTAGAATATATATATATATATATATATTAAACTTTAACATTTTTTATAAAAACGTATGTCAAAAGTATATCAATATTAGGCTTGTTTTGTTCGTTATCGAGAGGCCGTTTTGCCACTATTTTTTTATTAAAGAAACTGGTATGTATCTATTAAATATTTGGTAAATAAAGTTTGTTATCTAAAAAAGTTGAAGGTGTGTTTTAAAATTTTTTATTCTTTATTCTTTTGCTACATGAGTTACAATTTTTTTTTTTATTGTTGGTACAGTAAACTTCCAAGTTTTTAATGCTTGCTTGGGCTTAAATATAATAATTGGAAAACATTATTTTTATCTCTTTGGAATTTGTTCCGTTGAGAAATGTATTATACAGAGAATAGAGAATAAGATATTTATCTTGCTCGTCTCACGTTCAAATGTCAACTTTCTTAGATTTATAGTGAAATTATATACTCAAATAAGGTAAGATCCTTCTAAAACATGTACTTTTAAAAATTAAATAAGTCAATCGCAACCATCAATTCATCTTTCATCTAATTGCTGAGATCAAAGCAAAAAATAACAAAGAGAGGGTAAAATTGAGATTTTAGCTCATTTAATATAAAACCCACTTTCCACCATTTCTTTAAAAACAACATATCTTGCAGACGGTAAATCTTCAAGCTACGAAAAATACAACATCGCGACGAGAATTAAATCGTCTTTCTATAGATATGCATTACTATATACTTTCGACGAACTTTTTTTTCAAAATATTCGTATAGAAAAATCGCACGAGATTCGTAAAAAAATCCCATGAGATTCGTAAAAAGACAAAAAAAAAATTTCAAAATTTCCGTCAAGAAAAATCCCACGAGATTCTTAAAAAAATCCACGGGATTCGTAAAAAGACGAACTTTTTTTTCAAAATTTCCGCCCAAAAAAATTTCACAGGATTCGTAAAAAAATCTAACGGGATTCGTAAAAAAATCACTTGTGATTTGTTATTTTTTTAAAAAAATCACAAGTGATTTGTAAAAATGAGTAAATCACTATTTTATATTTTTATGTTACATGTTTTTAAGGGTAGATGTTTTTTATATGATTGTTGAAATGAGCTCTTGGAATCTCTTTATTAAAAAGTTGTATGTTGTTATACAGAATCCCATGTGATTCTTTCTGATCCCTTGGGATTCATATACAATCCCATGGGATTCTGAGATTCTGTATGATTTATCTTGTCCATAAATCATAAAGGATTCTGTATGAAATTACATGTGATTCAGTATAAATCTCAAATGGTTTCATTGTGAATCCCATGAGATTCAATATGAATCTCAAAGGATTCATTGTGAATCCCATGTAATTCTTTAATGCATCACATGGGATTTTTTTACTCCCTCCGTCCTAAAATTATTGTCCACTTTGAATTTTCAAAGTCAAAATGGTATAACTTTGACCACAAATATATATTTTTTATTATATAATACTTGATGAAAAATTATAACATTGAAAAGTAGACTTAAAACCCAATTCATTTATATATTTTGCATCAAATATTATATAACACCCACAAAAATGTTTAAGGTCAAAGTTGAAGAAGAAAGACTGAGAAAGTCAATACTGGACAATAAATTTGGGACGGAGGGAGTAGTATTTTAGTATACACAACATTAAGAGAAAATGAATAGATTATTATGAGTATTTGTTACAAGACCAACCCATGAGTTTGGGTAAATGACAAAACTCAAAAAAAAATAAATAATAAATAATAAATAATAAATAAAAAAAAGCATGCAACAAACAAATAGTACACTACTTCACTTGTGACAAAATAAATAAATGCTAAATAACAACTTACTCTGTGCCCATAACCTCATCTCAACCAACATCCTCCTAGCAGTACCCAGATTCCATTTCCCTATGCATCCATTTTAGATTTTATATTTCTATGCATCCATTTTCTTAATAACAATTACATCATTTAACACCATATCATGTTATATTCCTTTTATAATACAAAATGATTATTGAATTACACTTGACACAAACATGTCTAGAACTGTCTCTGTAAAAATTTATAGATGCGACTGCCTTTAATTTTGCCATCATACACAGATTAAATGAGGCAACCTTGATTACATTACATTACAATATAACATCTAGTTAAATGGCGTCACCTGAAAAAATTTCCGATCACTTTCCGGCGACAAAACCACCGTCACCGACCTCACCTTCGAATTCACTGTTTGACATCTGGAACGTCACATCTTCACCTTCAACTAAACCCACGGTTATTTCGAAGTGATTGTGTGTGAACGACAGTTTTACGGTGGTCGATTTTCCGGTGGTTGATTTTCCGGAGGCGGTTTTTATTGTGATGAGCGAGAAACCGGACGGTTGTGGTGGTTTGGTTACGGTTGTTGCTGAGGCGTTTGGTTTGGTGTGGTTTGTGTGTGTGTGAGAAATGCGTAAATGAGGAGGTAAAGGGTGCACAAGACCTGTGTTTAGTTTGAATGATATAACAAAAGTACCGTTTAATAATTAATTATATTAAAATGAGGATTAATCTAGACTTTTAGATTTAAAATAGATTGATGGTTGAGATCTTATTATTTGTTCTTTAGATAAATGTTTTTTCGTATTGAACTTTTCTCGTACTGAAATTGATGATGAAACCATATTTTCTTATCTTGAAGTTATTACAGTATTTTTCCATTATTTTGAATAATGTATGAGCCTCATTACATACCTCTTTTACATCTAGATAAGAAGAATGAATAAATTAACATCCTCACGCACCTCTATTTATAGATATAAAGGGGTACAGTCTCTTTGGATTTAGATTTTCATAGTATACTTGTTTGTCTTGCACACCAAACAATCCAAGTTTAAATCTTACCTTAATTCTATTTAAGTAATTACAATTAAATACATATACATATACAACTTAGGGTGTATTTGGTATGGGGGTTTAGTTTGGGTTTTGGTTTAATGTGACTAAAGGCATTTGTTTCATTAGTAAAATTGTATGAAATTGAAAAATAAATAGCGTATGGATTCCCATAGATCAATACCACTATATATCGTGAGTGTCATTTTTTTTCTTACAAACGGGGCCCACAACTTACATAACATATTTCATATGATAACTTTTTGTCTTTTTTTTATCTACGCTTATAATAATACACAAATATTAACTTAAGTTTTATATTAAATAATAAAACAAATTATTTATTTCTCCACCTTTTCTTTCAAACTGAATCTCACTCCTATACCCATTTACAAACAAAACGAAACCTAACACTTTAGTCCACTAAGAATTACTACCATATCATAACACACACTATTTATGATAAGAAGAATATAATGATATCTATTAGGAAAGAAAATTAGATTTCTAAGGGTTCGTTTGGTGTGTAGATGGGTTTATAATTATAATTTGGATTAGATTTAAAATTTAGATTTGATGTATGAGAGAGAATAATATTAAAAAATAAATATTATATATTAAAATATAATTATATATTATTTATATTAATTTAGAATGAGGAAAGATAAAGTTTTGTATTTTATAATATAAATAAAAAGAATGTGACAAAAAGATATATAGATAAAACAATAATCGGGCCCACATTGTCATAAAACCCCCTTATACAACCATCTTTATCACAACCCTTTATATTTGTGTCACACCCCCAAAATCGGGTCTAGCAGAAGCGTACATTTAGCTGGGGTGTAACTCAATTGGTATTACAGCACAAGTACAAAATTTGTTTTCACTTCAATCATTTAGAATAGAATAGTTAAATCAAAAATATTGAATTTACATCGTTAAAAGTAGTGCGGAAGTAGGCCCTTAAAATAGTTTAAAACGGTCCCCATATAAATAATCAGAGTCTTCTATGACCATGCCATGCCCTGCCAAAACCTCCAGTAGCGTGCCATATGCTTAAAACCTGAAAATACATGCTAAAGTGTCAACACGAGGTTGGTGAGTTCATAGAGTTAGTTTAACAAGTAAAGTATATAGAAAATGATCACACAGCAAAGGCATCGTAAATCCACTCAGTTGCAAGTCCCGCCATAAGAGACTTGCAACCTGTGTGTTTACAACCCACTGCTAAAATAGTTTATGTCTGGTAGTCAAGCACATGAGGTCAATAATAAGTCACAATATAAGCACCACATATATAATAATGTATGCCATGCAAAGCCACTAATAAAATAATATGCGTCCCGTAACATGGTGGACGAGAGGTTGGCCGACCTCTAATAGCGCTATCCATACTACTAATAGGCGTCGAACAATGCGAATGTACGAACAGTACATCATACAACTATTATATACGATTAAGAACTCTCCGAACATGAGAGACTTAGCACGCTCCACCAATAAGGCGAGACTTTAGGGTTAAGAACGCTTCACCAATAAGGTGAGACTTTGCACGCTCCACCAAAAATGGCGAGACTTTAGGTCATAGTACGTACGGTACATTAGGGTCAAAAGTTTAAGTCAAGTTCAAAAGTCAAGTCAAGTTCAATAGTTCAAAACAAGTTATAAGGTCAAGTAGTAATTCATGTAAAAACGAGCATGTATTCTCCCCCAAAAAGTTAACAAAAAAATTTAAAAGAGTAGGGGCTATGACTCACCTGGTGCGATAGCTACGATGATAAAGTGGATACACAGAAATGAGGTTCGATCTCAAACCGCAACCTAATATGAATGATAGTGATCTACTTAGATCATGAAGGATGTAGAGAATATGCATGCACATGATACCTATACCACTCGTAACTTGAAAATATTAGTTATTGTCAAAGTAAAATAGTTTCCATACTTAGGAAAATAAGTCCAAATATAGAAGTATATAACTTGTCGTAGTATATCGTATAAAAATGTTAGTGTTATATTCCTCGTTTTGAAAACCTTAAGATATTGTCTAGTAGTCGCATAAATAAACCTTGGGTCGTACGTATTTCGTTAGTTAAAAATAAACTCCTTAAATAAGAAATCTAGAAAATATGTTATTTAGTACGTAGTTATATTATTTTCTAGTAGTGACTATATATATATATATATATATATATATATATAGTTGTGACGATTTTAAAACATGTATAACTTGGTCGTTTTAAGCTCATTTTACTCGTTCTTTATATCCACGGATTCGTTTTAATATATACTAATATATTTTCGATAGCTCGGCTCCTCTAGGTTACGTTTAACGCCTCTATTTGCCCGTCGAAAACTGTCAAACAGCATGCAGTTTTTCAGAAAATAGTTTTTGTCGTTAAATTCGGAAAATCATATCTCCTTCATTATTAACTCGTTTTAATCCGTTCTTTCGCCCACGGCTTCGTTTTTGAAAGTATTTTCTAAATCTTTGTTCAAAAATATCCTCTGAGTTACTGAGTTTCCCATGTTTTCAAAATAAGGACAGTAGGTATTTATATAGTTTCAAAAATCATTTTCCTAGTTTCAAACTTGTTTCAACTTCAACCAAACCACTTTCAATCACCACAAATCTAGTCTAATCTTACCATACACCTTCTTAGGGTGTCATGGGTTCCTAAACATCATAAATCAAGTGGATCTAACAAGGATCTAACTATAATCCATTTCTAGGGTTTCAAAGTTATATATATATATATATATATATATATATATATATATATATATATATATATATATATATATATATATATATATATATATATATATATATATATAATGAGTGGTATAACTAACATATGCATGTAGATCTTGAATGGAAATCATATGACCATAAAAATAACATGAAGAAATTATGAACAAGAGTTTGACAACTTACATAGAAAGATTATGGAGCTTGGATGAGTAAAACCTAAGAAACCTTGAGTTTTTATCACAAAACCCAAACAAGAACAACTAAAGGGACAATAAAATGGCTTGATCTTGGAAAATTTATGGTTTTCTTGGTGTTCTTTGTTCTTGGCCGATCACCCCAAAGAAGGAAGGAAGAAGAGAGAATTTTGCTAGTTTATTGATGTGTTAAATGAAGAAGTGTAGTGATAATGAAGTATATATTTGGTAGTAGATATTTTTGGCTAAAAAAATTAATGCATTTAGACAAGGAGGGAACACATGGGGCGTGGTTTAGGGGGAGGGAAGGTGAGGTTTGTGTGCCAATTAATGTTCTTGTCCCATGGTGCAAGTATTGGTGGTTTTGAGGTGTATTAGGTGTTACCGGGTACCGAGTTAACTAATAATAAATGTTACCGAGGTGAAATAAAATACGACGAAATTGTAAAAGTTGTAAAATATTATTCTTGATGAGAATCGGGTGTTAAAATAATTATTGGGTTGAAATATCGCAAACCGATGGAGTTATAAGCTCCGACCGTAAAATATAGTAATTGATTTCAAAACACCGGGTAAATTAATAATATAATTTTTATATTATTATTATGAGTATAAAAATGTGTTAGGACCATAGTTGGGATTGTCGGATCAATTATTCATAGTAATAGTTTATAAGATAACATTTATTAGGTAGATAACCGTACGTATACAGAAATGACGCAACTCACGCATAAATGACAAATTTTCTCCGGAGGTGAATAGTGTTTTATGAATAGTAAAATTTTAAAACGCTTATCAGAATATCAAACTGACCTAAAAAATGATGAATAGTAAAATGATGAATAGTGATCGATGAATAGTAACCGATGAATAGTAAATGTGAAAGTTCGGGAAAAGACCAGAATTTACGAGTTGTGACAATTTGTCTTACAATTCTAAACCCAAATTACATGAACACAACCAAACAATTAATTTGCATTTATTAAATCCTAAACCCAAGCAAATACTCCATACCAAACGGGCCCTAAAATTATAGGGCTACCAAATATGTTACTAGTTCCTGATTTTTATTTTTGGTGAAGACTACAACTTCACATCAGTGTCATACGTTAATTGGTACATGGGTTTTCAATGGCTGCAAAAAAAGTATATTTGCTACAGCAAAGTTTACTACCAAACAACCTTAAGTGGACACACCAACCTCTTAAAAAAGAAGAGCTTTACCTAGTTTAAGTCTTTGTGGCGGTGGGTTCAAACCTCATGGATTAATCGGCAAGTTAGAAATTATGGTCACCAAAAAATAAATAAATAAATAAATAAAATAAAATAAAATAAAAAATTACTAAAAAAAAATATCTACACCCACTATTGTAAAGTAGAGTACTCTCAAAGAATGGAAGGACCACTGAAGGAAGCTTCTAGCCTTCTATTGAAGTATTGTTAAAACCTTTAGGCCTTATGAAGCCCAGCCCAGTTTCATCACTCCTAGTTTTTATGTCTTAGGATCCAATTTGAACTGACGCAAATGCGAAGATTTTAGGCTAAATCAACCTCCATCTGCTCCTTACCAGTTTTGTTATCATATTTTCTCTAGCATCTATACTTAGTATATATCTTTCTTTTATTTTTCTGTGAATAGGGTTATCTCGTTTAGTGTTTTTCTGTGTCTACTAATGTTTACTTGTTTTTTGCTATCTGGTGGCTATGAAATTTGTAAGCAAATAAATTTGGAACTTGTAATCTGTTATAGCTTCTCTTATAAAGAGCTCAAATACATGATCGATGTGAAGGGAAATGGGGGCAAATATGCCGTTTTAACACCAGAGAACTAGCCAGTATATAGAATTTTAAGGAATAGTCTCACAAAAACGAAGAATTAAAAAAATGAAATGTACGAACGTAAAGCAAGTAATTCGAACAACCTAGAAAAATCTTGCAAAAAAATAAAATAAAATAAACTGCTGAGTTTTCTTACGAGCAAAGAGCATAGAGCATGTGATCATCTCACGTTAATAAATATTGAGGTTGCATTAAAAAAACGGTAATGATTATTGGGAGTCATGGGGAAGTTTGATAGACGTTTAATCAAAATGGGTTGTTTGACAGATGTTATGAGTTGTTCTTTGAATAACATAAAATTACCAATGTAACCTTTGATTGTATCATGAAACATGATCGTTTAATAAGTAGTCTTGGGTGGGAATTTTATGATTTGTAAAATAAAAATTAAAAACAAAATAATATAAATCAAATATTCTTAAACATTATTAAAAATAGATATAATCAGTTTCACTCTTTTGTTTTGACAAACTGCTTCACGTTAAATTTATTAATTAGGATGAAAAGAAAAAAATCATTTTGATAAACGAAGTGAAAGAAATGCATCATAACAATTTTAATTTTTAATACGAAAATGATTAGGAGACCTAAGTTTTATGCCTAAATTCATACCTAAACATATGTGGCATGATCCTGATAGTTAGTGAAAAAGTGGGTCCCGCCATCAGGATGATGTCACGTATGCTTAGGCATAAATTTAAGCACATGTTTTAGGCGTCTCAATCAGTACTCTTTTTAATATTAATAGTCGCAACATGAATATCCGTAACATGAATAGGTTTATAAAGAATTAATCGTAAAATAAGGCTACAATAGTAAATTGTGTGACGTTGAATGGTTTTGCACCCCACCTAATGCTAAATCGTTCAGAATAAGATAAATGTCAAAGCGTGTTACTTTTGTGTTATCAAACAATCTTGGCGCTGACCGAATCAAAGGAAAGCCTCTTAATCATCACATTAATAGCCTATCAAACAATCTATTAAACAATCTATCAAATGTAGTTCTGCAAGCTCCTTGTGACGAATTATTGAACTTCTCTTGCAGAGTCAGCACGGCCTCCAGACTGACTAAAACCTCAGCCATGGTAGGACGTTGCTCTGGATTTCTATGCAAACATGTCTCCCCAATTCGAACAAACTCCTTCAAACATTTGGGGGCTATTTGATCTCTTATATCACTATCAATTATACGCTTTAGGTTTCCTTTCTTGATAGATTCAAGAGCCTTTTCCAGAAAATCAGGACGTTGTCCAGGGTTAGTTATGGTTACAGGCTTGCGACATAGTAATTCAAACATTACGACCCCAAAAGCATACATGTCAATCTTCCTTGTTAGCTTTCCAGTGAGGATATACTCAGGATCAGTATACCCAATTGTACCTACAACAGTATCTGTCTCAACATAAGTCTGGTTCCTCGGAACTATTTTCGCCAACCCAAGGTCTGAAATTTTGGCTGTCCAACTTTCATCTAACAAAACATTTGCGCACTTGACATCGCGATGAGTGACCCCAACCTCAACCCCTGTGTGAAGGTAGTGCAACCCACGACCGGCATCTATGCAGATATTGAGTCTCTGAAGCCAAGAAAGATGGGTACCATGTTTATGTAAATGATCATATAGTGATCCATTAGGTATATATTCATATACAAGGATCATCTCTTCTCCCTGATTACAATAACCAATTAACGATACAATATTACAGTGCCGAAAAGTAGAAAGCATCTCCACTTCGGACCAAAACTCAGCTGCTCCTTGTTGGGTCGAGGAGGAGAAAAACCGCTTAATTGCAGCAACCACAAGACTCGATCCATCAAAAATCTTACCTTTGTAAATTTTCCCAAAACCTCCTTCCCCAACTATTAATGCTTCGTCAAAGTTTTTTGTTGCTAACTGAATCTCATGAAATTGGAAACGACGGCATGGTTGTGACTTTTTTATGGAGGAGTAGGATGAGGAATCCGAGGGGGAGGATAAAGAGAATGAGAAGGAGGTAGATGACTCAGATACCTATCAATTGCAAAAAAAATATAAATAAATAAATAAATAAAGATAAAAATAAAATTATCAACAAATGGTTTGTAAACAAAAAAGGCAATTTTTTTCTTTATTGTAAGTAAAACTGCATCTTTAATTTATCCTCTGTGTCCAAAATTTGTATGTGCAAAATAATTTTTCCCGGAATAATCATGTAATCAGCAACAAATATATATAGGTTAATTCTAATTATGACTAAGAATTACTTTGAAAGACATTTTTGTTCAATTTTGAGAAACGATCAGCTTACTTGACATTGAAGTGCCGCTTCAAGCCCCCTTACAATCTCCGTAATTGATGGACGTTCATCACGGTCTAGCTTCAAGCATTGATATGCAATTTTAGAAAACACATCCAAGGACTTGAGATTTATCTCATCCCTTATACTTTCTAACACAATTTGAATTACCGTATTTTCTTTGTACGATTGTCTAGTTAATCCTACTAAAGGCTGAAGCTTATCGTCGACCATACACAACCTCCCACACAATACTTCACACAACACAACACCAAAAGAGTATATATCCGACTCTTTTGATAAAAACCCGGTCTCTGCGTATAGTGGGTCACAATACCCATGCGTTCCTACAGGGTGGGATATGAGAAATGTATTTTTTTGATTGGCAGGGCCAAATTTGGAAAGTCCAAAATCTGAGATCTTGGCATTCCAGTTTTCATCTAGTAGTATGTTGGAACTTTTTATATCGCGATGCAATACTCTTTGTTGGGTCCCTGCTGGATTATGTAAGAACGCTAATCCACGAGCCGCCCCAATGCATATCTTAAGGCGTCGAACCCATGTTAGTTCACTGCTTTTGAGATATAGGTCCAGACTTTTCTTAGGTAGATACTCATACATGAGGATCTTCTCGCCATAATCGTCACAATAACCCAATAGAGAGACAATATTTTCATGTTTGTAAACAGAAAGCATCATGATCTCCTTCCAAAACTCGGGATCTCCTTGCCCAAACTCACGATCTAAACGCTTAAAGGCAACCATGGTTTTGTCAATTTCTCCTTTATAAACTTTTCCAAATCCTCCTCTCCCAATGCAATTCTCATCAGCAAAGTTGTTTGTAGCAGATATAATAGCTTCTAGCTGTATTTTGAGGTGTTCAAACTGTTTTAAGGGAGCTGCCATCTGTGATTGTATAAGAGTTGAAAAGCGTTGCACTTGTAGTAATTGGAGATGAAGGATCTTATATTATTGATCTATTCTGGTCCGTAAGATTACTCGTTACAAAAAGCATTCAGTCGAGACTTGAGAGACGACTCAAAAAAGATACTTTATTACATTTTTATTAACTTTATTACATTTTAAATAAAAAATACATACTTTTTTAACGCGGCTTAATAATGTCACTAAAAAAGCAGACTTTATTATTATTAGCTACATCATCAAGGTGGACAATTGTATGCTCCACACTTTACTCTTGTGTGGGGATATCTAGTGTTTAAAATTTTTGTGAATTTCCCCACTTATTTTCCTGAATATATAGACTTGGCCGATTAATTCGCAGGGTTTGAACTCACCGTCACACAGACTCAAACCAGGTAAAGCCCTACATTTTCCTTTTCAGAAGGTTGGTGTGATCACTTTAAAGTTGTTTGCACTTAACATGAATTCAATTTAAAATCTCGCTTACTTTAGAGTGATAGTCACAAGGTGTAGAGAAATGTTTTATTATTATTATTATTATTATTATTCTCAAAAAGGTGAAGATCGGTGGGATCACCCTGGTCCCATGCATCCTAAGGATGCCAACCGGACCCTCCCCCAAGGACCCGGCCCCAGGCAATGAGCACCTGTCCCAGTGACTGTACTTATCAGGAGGTGGGCTATGAACCCTGGCTATTTTCTCAAAAGACCCCTCGCTGACCAGTCAATCTGAGCATTTGCGGTGGGGGGATGGTATCAACAGAGCATGTGGTCCTGCCCCACTTGAGGACTTCCCGGTAGGTCACCCAACCGGTACTACTCTCAGAGTGGCTCACTTAACTCTTTAAGAGTTACCCACTAGACCACATGCTAGTTGATATTATTATTATTATTATTATTATTATTATTATTATTATTATTATTAAACCATACACTCTTTAAAGTGTGGACGATTATGAAAACTACACTTGAAAGTGTGAACAAACCAACTAAAGCTAACTGAAAAAACGGGTAAATTAGAAAAGTTCACACCTAGAAATGTGACAAATTCTATAGAGCTATTGTAACCTCGGCATTCGACATCCAAATTTTTATATCCAGAGTTTTACAAATTAAATAAAACTAAACAAATCCAAATTTAAAGCTCAAGGTCATAGTTAATTCATTGCATATAACCAAATATCATAACATTCTATCTTTGAGTTTAACAAGCAAATACAAGAACTCGATTACATTGGACTGTTAATTGGTCCTTCGTTCCTCTAGCATCTACCACAATTATGCAATTACTCCTTACTTCTTTTTGCTCAGACTCAACAAATGCTCGACATTCTTGAGAATTTCCTTTGACCCTGATCGAAACCCTTCGACTGATATGCGACTGATATTCTATATCCAAAGCAACCTGCAACATAACATATCACAATAATAACAAATTATTAGCTAAACTAAAACTTAATACAAAATTTCATTCACCACTAATTCAACCACTTTATTCCGAAGCTAATAACCTATATTTAGCAACGCCTAACAAACTCTACAAATCATTATAACCTAACGCGACAAAACTAAAATATAACGAAGCAAAAAACAGCAAAAGTTACTTATTTTAAACTTACATACCCACACAAATAACTGACCTCAAACTTCACCTTTATGCTAAATTGCTCTACACACCAGTAAAATAACAATAGACATCAATAACTTTCCTAAACAACATACTACATGCAAGTAGGGTGCTGGAAGTGGATTGAGCTTAGCAAAACTAGGTGTTACAGAATTCTATGACCATAAAACAAAAATCATATACTTGGCGGACTTGCATTGTAATTCCTATAAGTCTTTAACAGATCGTATAATAAGCATCACATACTCGTAATCCCAGGAATTCATTTATAAAAAGGATTAAAATTCAGCATCTCATACCTAGCTACCAAATATGATATATGATTCACCAAAACAGTGAGTACATAGATTTATATATGCTAATCATTTTCTGAAAAGCATTATTTTGTGTTGTTTGCGTCATCTAAAACCTGATTGGCATAATTCTTATTTGCTACTATCTAAAACATATAAATATTGGCTCGTTGAATAACTAATAATGTTACTCCTTCGACCCAAAAACTATATGTTCGCGACTTTGTGTTGGGAAAAACAAACACTTTATAAAAGCCCTGTGCAGTATGGAAATGATCCACACTATAAAAAAAGAGCTGAAAAAAGTACCTGATTAGTGAGTAGTTATACATATAAAATATCTTTCACGTGAACCAGAAAAGAGCTGAAAAACATATAAAATCAAGTTAAGAGCATGAATAACAATGGAATTAACCATAAAGGAGTTGTAACATATGTTTTTACAAATTCCCACTGCATTATGAAAACTAAATGATCGATTTTTACGTACTACTACATGACTTTACCATATTCAAGAATTAAAGAAGTAAATGCATACTCAGCCTCACAAATTGCTGAACCTTTTCGGATGTTGCCAATGGTGGTCGTTTCTTTATATGCTCCCTCATCTCAATCAATGAATGTCTGCAGGAATCAATCAACCATATATACGACATTATTGATAAAACCTGACAAAAAGTTACACATACCGATAGGTGAACCCAAAATACCCAGCCTAACAAATTGCTGAACCTTTACTGCCTGTTACTTTGTTTTGTAGATATCTGTGATATTTTATCACCTGTAATTTTATCTGATGAAAATATCATATTTTCATATTAGTATTTTTCCAAGGAAAACAGTAACAATGAAAACAAAATTAAGAAAATAACAATCACCTCAAGAAGTTGTCAGCTACCGGCACAGGACCTAATGTTTCACAAAATTATAATATCAAGGATAAAACAAGTACACTTCTAACGACTTTCAGTTACCCACTTTATTAACTAGAACCGAGCTCATCGTCAAATGCAAGGCAGTATGCTTTTAGCTCACAGTCTGTCTCCCTGTTCATTCGCTGACCTATCAAGAACGCTGATAATAGTGATTCACTTACAGTACCAGATGTACCGGGTTCCGACTTCAGGGGAAGAACATCTTTCTAAACACCTTGAACCTCTTTATAACCGAGATGACCACCGGCTAAAACTTCCCTGAGGGCACCCGGTTGCGCCTTTGATACTTTTTCTACATCTTTCAGTTCTCCCTTGGCTGACATTAAACATAAGCTTAGTAAAATATATATGACTATATACTGAACACTTTCCAAAACATCAATCCACCATTCTTGCAAAAATGCAAGTTGAACTCTACAGTTTGCACAAATTTAAGCGTTTTTACATCCGGATAAGAAAATACCAAGCACAATGGTATCTTTTGCGTTCACATTTCCATACTTCATTAACTAATGGTATCTTTTAGCATTTTTGCAAGTTATGATTGGTTTACTATACGAATTCAATAATAAATTTTCACAAACACAATCATAGATTAGCTAATGGAAAAATTATGAAGAATGATTAGTAGACAAAAATTGCATGCATCTTTCAAAAGTAATCAGCATTAAAGTCGTTAATCAGTTCTAACAGAAAATTTTCATCACTAGGAGTTACACAACTTATTATACAACTAAAGCCTGCTAACTTCACCATTGACTTTTTTTTAACACTAGAACTATTACATAATATCCCGACGTTTTCACCTCAGCTGCTAATTACTTTATTAGTCTACTCAAGTTTGCTACGTTAAGCCACTAGCTCATTTCACAGCTACTTAAACACACCAAACACGTATCCCAATACAAACTAATAATTGTCCTAACCAGTTAAAAATGCAAACGTTATATCAGTAAGCTACCATTACTCCTGTCCTAATGAACTCACACAAACAAGAGCCACCTTGACCTTCTAAGGTCAAAACTATAAAAAAACCGATAACTAACATCCGCATCTTATTAACACATATAGCTGAAAGTAAGCAAACAGGTATATTTCAGCACATTCATTTCTCCGATACTTGTATCACATCACTCAAATTATCATCACCATATGCATCCAAAATTATGAATCACTAACATGAATCTAAACTCAGATGTCGAAAACTTTGTCAGCGTTGGTGCAGTACAGATATGTGAAATCAGGTAAACTGTTATAGCATCAATCTAAGCTCGATAACTATAAAAGGGTACATGTATATAAAAGGGTAAACATGTAATATCATTGAAGCTCGATAAGGGATCGCGAGCCTCACGAGCTGAGTATTTTCGAGCTCGAACTCGACTCAAAAACGTACTCGAGCAGCTCGAGCTCGAGCTCGACTCGTTTATATCGAGTAGTTTACGAGTCGATCTCGAATAGCTCGCGAGCTGTCTCGGCTCGTTTACACCAACAAAAAGGATAAATTATGCAATACATACCGATCCTAGTTTCACATACATCAATCTATAACTAGAGTCAATACATTCACAAACGATATATCCGATCAACGTGAAACTAGCGTAAACAGAAACTACACAATAACCAAAATAGCATACTGTAACACATTGCACGTATATCAAAATTTATACTAACATCGTTCAAGTTAAAACAATCACATTACAGTCAAATCATTCACATAATTAAACAAATAGAGTCAATACATTCACAAACGATATATCCGACTACCAAAAACTAGCATTTAACAAGCTCGAATCATTTCCACATAATCCTTTCATACTCTATACACTACACCTGTCAAATAGTCAACTCATGCATACACTACCACAAAACCCCCCAAAATCAACCGATCATCATGGAAGACAACAATATATATATCCTTTAACAAAATTAACAGAAAATGAAAGAATGAACAGAAATCATACATAATTCGCACGGCGGAGGTGCGTCGGAGTTTTGTTATGTACGATGGAGATACGGTGAGGGTATGGTGGCGATGAGTTTTGATAGTCCACAAATTAACAGAGGGAGCGGTGTTTTATGTCACGTGAGGGAGCAGGATTTTAAAAATAAGTTCACACCTTCTTATTCTTGTGTGTAAAAAGTTTGACCACAAAACATTGGCAAAATTGAAATCACAGTTTTATTTTTAATTAATTAATTACAGTTTTTTTTTTTTTCTTTTTTTTTAAGTTTATAATAATAATAATAAGTAAAAGTAATACGGTAATCTATATCAACTTTTTATATTTATTTTTATTAATGGATAATTAATTTGAAATATCATAAAAAAGGAAACGTGGATAATAATATTAGAACGGAAGGAGTATTTGGTTTAAAAATATAGTTCACACTTTTTAGTCTTGTGAATCATTTCTTATTGAAAAACAAAGTTCACACCCTTAGACTACCCCTCAAAGCAGATAGCGTGAGGGTTTGTGAAGGAGGTTCACACAGCAAGCCTCAATGGGTCGGTGGCGTGAAGGATCGGGAAGGAAGAGGAAAGGTGAATTGTTCACCTTTGGGAACACGTGCGGTGTGGGCCCAAAAAATAAATATACCCATTTCTATTATTAAAAAAAATAATAAAAAATAAAAAATCCACTATCCAATTTTTTTACCTACAAATACCTCATTTTTATCTATAAAGATCTCATAAACTTTACATAACTTCATACTTATTCCCTACCAAAAATCTGATATAGCTTGTTCGCTTTTACATACCATCGATGAAATCATAGTTTTAGTTGATGGACTTAGCTGTGCAATTTGACAAGGCATGCGAAGCTAAAGATGATCTGAGAAAAGCATACGAGAAATACAATGACACTCCGCAAGAAAACGGTTCGTTAGCCCGCCGTCATTAGGGTTTCTTCTATTGCACCGCCGCCATTGTGACGACATCACCTTGTGTCTCTGACGCCATCATGATGTGTGACTCTGCCGCTCTTTAAAAAGTCTGAGCCGTCTCGTGTAATTTTTTTCTCTGAATCTTGGTCTTCAAATACAAGTGACGGCGTCACTTTGTAAGTTGTGACACCGTTAGGATCCCATTCCTGAAAAATTCGCGACTTGATCGTTTTCTTTGTGACAACTGGCAAAATAAGGAGCCGTTTTAAAACCCGCATTACATTAAAAATTATAAATTTGGAATTTTTGAAAGTTTATTGTGACGAGATATTTTACGAACGTTGGTACGTGATTTTTAATCGTACGATATTTATGAGATTTGATTATTTATTTATGGTTTGGTTTGATTCGGTCGTGATGATTTATTGTGAGATCGTTATTTTTGGCACTACATTGACTCCGACACTAGGTTAACCTAACAATTTTAATTTCATTTTATTACTGGATCGGATATTATTATTTTTGGAACGGGTTCGGTTTAAAAGACATTTGGTTATTTAAGTTTCGGGTTTGTCCGTGTATGAGCATCGGGCTACTAAATCCCCTACACCAACTATTATTATTATTATTTAATTTTTTTTTTTTTTTTTTTTTTTTTTTAAAGAGTATATAACATGAATCGTCCTTGTGGCCCTGCGTATTTCATAAGCCAACACAACCATCACCAATATATATCTCACCAACTCTCTCTCTCTTCTTCTTAACACAACACCACCGCCACCCTTATTCCACAATAGCGCCGCCACCCGCCACCCTCACACTAAAAACGACACCACCATCTTCACCATCTTTTCGAGATCTATCTTTTGGTACTAACCACGCACTCTAACTCCCCCGTTAACACCTATTTCGAATTTAATCCTCACGAGTTCATCACTACTTTTTATTATTTCTTGAAGATCTATTCGTTTTGGCTTTGGTTTTTGAAGGTAGGTCGAGTTTTGACTCGAGATGTGGGTTTGAGCCGCGACCTTGGGTCACAGTTGTCATTATCTTTTCGGGTTTATGACTTTTGATACAAGGATTAAATGGGTTTTGATAATAATGAGATAAATGGAGGTTTGGTATCCGGGTGAGGATTTTTCCGATGGGTCGAGAACCGGCCGAGAGCTTATGCTCTCGGTTTGGGTAGTTTTTGGGTCGATTTTCTTGACCTTTGATGTGTATATTTGATCTTGGTGCCATTTGTGCTGTTTGGTTGCTCTCGGTTATGTTTGGTCGACCCTTGTGGTCGTTGGTAATTTTTGGCCGACACCCCCTAGGGGCAGTTTTGGTTCGGTTGAGCTCAAGGAGCTAGCCGAGACTCATGAGTCTCGGGTGTGGCTCCCGTTTCATATTTTGAGCGTATGTTGACCCGGGTTGACTTGGTAACTCAACCCGTTGCTTACTTGGTTTTCGGACAATATGTTACTTGTCGTTTTATTATTTATATTTTGTTGTGATTGTGATATTGGTCATTGGTATATTATTCGGACTTGATGTGGTATTTCTCGATTGTGAGTATTATTGGAGTTGTGTTGACGAGTATGGAATTGGGGACCGATTGTGAGACGGTCAATTAGATGACGGAGATAGGTTAGTTGGGTGCCGTAGTCGGACCCTCATGTTGCAGCATGTGGATATGGGATTGATTTGGACGGAGTTGATTTATTATTGTGGCTTGATTTTTATTATTTGGACTTGGACTATGAGCCGAGGGTCATGACTCGGACATGTGACCAAATTCTATGACTCGATAAATATTTAAAAGTCGATATTTAAAAATAATACTCGTAATAATATTATTGAGAATATAATCGTTTATATACGTATATAGACGTGTTAAACATATATATATATATATATATATATATATATATATATATATATATATATATATATATATACATATATATACATACATATATATACATACATATATATACATATACATATATTATATATATATATATATATATATATATATATATATATATATATATATATATATATATATATATATATTAATAATAAAACGATCACGAGTAAACGTTATAATGATATAACGATAGTTATTATGCTATGCAAATAGTATAATAAATGTCGGACTATTGTTATAAATAATAACTATATAAATAATGGCGAAAGAATAAGTCGGGTAAATAATAATTAAAAATGTGATTTTGTTTATAAATTATAAACTTATCGAGTTATACGAATCGTGGTTCTTTAAAGTCCAAGTGGGCTTTATATTGTGACTTTTGTGTTGTCACGGATCTATGACGATTAATATAAACATTTTATAAATCAAGTGACTTATTCTAGATCGAGTGATTTGATGATATAAAATGAGTATATTAATGGGCATCGTATCCCACGACGCCCATAGGATGTGGCATATGTTTTAGAGTAATAAATTACTATATGTCTCGTGGAATTTGGCCGATTCGACGATATATATAGGGAATTTATTGGACTACGATATATATCAAATAGAATCTGTTGTGCAATGTGCTTTAGGTTGGGTATGATTATCAAATCGACGGATTTAATAAGCTTCAATGGTTATTTAAATAATATGTTGGGCTAACATTAGACCTATAGTTGGTTTATTATTTTGTTTGTTGTGGCTTTATGGTTTGAGTCGTGTCGACCCTTCACCCATATGGATACCAAACGTCGAATTTCAAATGAATATGAAGTTAATTCGAGAAATGGATATTTTTGGAAAGTAAAATGGAATACGTTCGGGAATGGGAATATTTGATTTTGAGGAAATGATTTCTGAACGAGTTTGATATTGTTAGGAAGTGCCGAGTCTGTAGTCGCCGTTACGTGAGTTGCTTGAGATTACTTACGTCTTTCTTCTATCGTTTCTTTTGAGGAATTGCTGGACTTGAGGTGAGTCATAGCCCCACTTTTACTCTTGAACTTTGTTTTCAATACTTGGGGTGAGAAACGTGCAAATGTTTTCTGTGGACTATTATCGCTTTGTTTATTTAAAACTTGCTATGCTTATAGAACTAGGTAGGATTAAGCGAGGCCTAGTCCCGAACTAGGTAAACTATTGATTTGGTTATTGAGCGAGGCATAGACATGAGCTAGGTAAGCTATTGATTTGGTTATTGAGCGAGGCCTAGACATGAGCTAGGTAAGCTATTGATTTGGTTATTGAGCGAGGCCTAGTCCCGAACTAGGTAAGCTATTGATTTGGTTGTTAAGCGAGGCCTAGTCCCGAACTAGGTAAGCTATTGGATTGATTATAGGGCGAGGCCTAGACTTGAGCTAGGTAAGCTATTGATTGGATTGATTTGAGCTATAGCGTGCACCTATAGGGTTGATTTGATTTGGTTGGATTATATTGGTTGGATGATTGAGGCCTAGTCTAGCTAGCAAGCGTTTTGCGTATATGTCCACTATATTGAATTATGAATCTAAACCTATGATCTCACCAGCGAAAGCTGACTTTTAGCATGTTTTCTCAGGTAATTAAGTGATGCTCTATGGATGCCTGGGATTGGAGGCTTGGCATTTGGCACCGGTTATGGATCTATATTTCTAAAACTCTGATAACTATTGTGGACCTATATTATTTCTTTTGGGCCTGACTTTGGATGATTTTGGGATAAATGTAAACTTTAAAACCCCGCGTGGTTTCGTTTTTATTTTGTTTACTTTATCTCGTTCTTTCACGACTTTGAATGGATACCAATCCCCGTAGCACCCCGAAAGCTTGTTGAGTCTTCCGCTGTACTAAATTTTGGGGGTGTTACAGATTGGTATCAGAGCCAAGGTTATAGAGAACTAGGTAAATAGACACCTAAACTATAAACGATTTTTATAGAAAACGATCCTCGACCATTGCCCACCAGCCCGCCAAGCCGAAGCATCATTGTTTATTATTGAGGTATTATGAGATTATTGAGATGATTATAGATTTGGGATTTCTTGAGATGATTTGAGGTTTTGAGGTTTATTGATTTTGTGATATGATGGCGTTTTGAGGAATTATATGCGTTTTTGAGGAATTATATGGCTTAATTGTTTTGAGAATGGTTTTAGTAATGCGGTATTCTAAATCTTTCTTGATTATATACGATTTGGAATTATATGATGATTATTGGATATGGTATTTTGAGTTAGCGGTTTAGCTGTTTTGAAACACTTACACCTACCCTACGCCGTTGTCACAGACTATGGCCTCCCATACGCCTGATTTTGTTGAGGATATTCTTACTACACCGGTATTGCCAGCACAGTTCACCATGGCTCCTAATGACCCTTACCAGGTTGCCATGCATTCAGCTACTATGACACCGACAGGTTCTACTTCAGCACCACCTGCTGCATCTACGCAGGGACCCTCATCTTCTCTAGGGATCCCTAGTGCATCGAGGCAGCTTACTCTTCATCAGGCTTTGGCTCGTGTGGCTCCGCGTTTTTCCCACCGAGCTACAACACGTATGTCAGTACGCCCTACTTCACCACCTTTACAGATTGATGCTCGCTCTCTTCTGTCTGAGGCGCCACCTGCATCATTGCGTCGTCGTCCTAGATCACCTACCCCTTCACCACATGGTTCACCTGTTAGGAGACGACGATTGATGATGTACTCTTCCGATGAGGAGGAGGAGTACGAGGGTGAGGATGAGGCTGATGACCCTCAGGAGGCTGAGCAGAGTGATGATGATGACCCTGAGGAGGAGGAGGAGATGCCTGATGATGAGGATTTGTTAGTGCCGCCAGCTCAGGATGAGGAGCCTGATTCACCTATACATCCGATTGAGCCTGATTCACCTGATCATCCGTTTTTGGTTGAGTTGCCACCTGGTAGTCCCGTTGAGTCGGATGCACCTTCTGAGGTTTCTGCTGAGCATGCAGAGTTAGGTGAGATTGGTAGGTTATGGACTCAGGTTACGGATCTCGGTGAGAGAGTTGCACGTATATCTGATCGACTTGAGAGGGTTATTGGAGAGTTCATAGCAGATCTGAGAGTGGATATGACTGTGGTTGTGGGCAGGACTACTGAGATGAGGAGAGTTTTGATGGAGGTTCACGAGCATATCGATAGTTTACAGCGAGGTTTTGTTACAGCTCGAGAGGCCGACCGCAAGCTATGGCAAAGGAATGCCGAGCTGGAGAAGGAGGTGGCTGACCTCAAGAGAGACCGAGACACCCATAGTGTGGAGTTAGGATCATTATGGAGGGATCTTGATGGCTTGAGGCAGGAGTTGAGGAACCTCCGCCAGCAGCGTGGCTAGACGTTTGAGCTATGTTATCTTGTTGCTTTCTTAAACCGAGGAGTGTTCGGTTAGAAAAGCTAGTTATCTATTTTGATGTATTTCCGTTGATTACTCGTCTCATTGGAACGATTGTTATCTTTGTGTTTTCGGTAGTTGGAACAATGTTGGATCTTTATTGTATGGTTGATGGTTATTATTTTATGGTATTATGTGGTTGATGGATATTATGGAAATTGAGTTCCTATGCGCCTTATTGATGTCTTGTGGTGTATTGTTGATATTCTTTCCATGACTTGTCTTCATTGATTTAATTCTTGTTGAGCATATATAAGTTCTATCGGAGACTCACGAACTTGTATGATGTTTCAGACCAATGGCCCCACGAAGAAACCCTGTTAGAGCTACCAGAACTGGACCTGCAACGACTACCCCTGGTCGTCGAGGACGCCGTCCTACTCGAAATGTTGAAACCCCTACTCCTGATAACCTGGACACTACTAACTGCAACAACAGAAATCAAAATGTTGATGTTCAGGGAGACAATGATCATGTTCCACTTAATGCACCTACTGTGGATCAAGCAATGATCAATCAACTTGTGGAGCAACGAGTTGCTGAGCTACTAGCTGAGTCAAATCATTCCAACAATTCTGCTGGAACATTTCCACCTGTTCGTGCTAATGGATGTCACTACAAGGAGTTTAAGATTTGTGGACCTATTGAGTTTGGTGGAACTGAAGGAGTGGTTTACTTGGTTAGGTGGATTGAGAAGACTGAGTCAGTGTTTAATGTCAGTGGTTGTGCGGAGAATGCGAAGGTAAAGTTTGCTTCTTTTACTTTCAAGGATGAAGCCTTAACTTGGTGGAACAATTACCGTAATTCGGTTGGGAGTGATGTGGCTTATGCTATGACTTGGGAACAATTTAAGTCTTTGCTGATTCAGACTTACTGCCCAAGGAATGAGATTAAGAAGCTGGAGATTGAGTTCTGGAACCATCAGGTGAAAGGTACCGATATGGCAACTTACAATCGCCGTTATCGAGAGTTAGCCCTACTTTGTCCCGATATGGTTAGGACTGAGACTCAAAGGATTGATAGGTATACCGATGGGTTACCGGTAGCTACCAGGAACGATGTGATTTCTGCTAAGCCTGCAAACATTCATGAGGCTATCACTATCGCTTAACAATTGATGGACTCTTTGGCATTGGAAGAAGCTGAGAAGGATAAGAATGGAAAGAGAAAGAGGAATGATCACGCTAAGGGTAATGATCGTCGAAACAAGCGACAAACAACTACTAGAGCTTATGCTATGGGAGATGGAGACAAGAAGAACCACAATGGAGATGCACCCAAATGTAACCGATGTTACAAGCATCATTCTGGTCGATGTACTGTGATGTGCAAGAATTGCTCTAAGATGGGACACATAGCTAAGGATTGTAGAGCTCGACCACTTGCTATGGTTCAAGCTACTCCTGAAACTATGAGCAAAGCAAATGTTACTTGCTATGGATGTGGAAAGAAAGGACATTATCGGAATGAGTGTAGGGAATCATGGAATCGAGGAAATCAAGGATCGGGTGGTAATGGGTACAATAATGGAAACCGTGGAACTGGAGGTAATCGTGGACGACATGATAATGGGGACCAACGTGTGGAAGCTGGAGCTGCTCATGGGAGAGTGTATGCACTTGGGAACGAGAGAGGAGAAGATCCGAACGTCGTTACTGGTACGTTCCTTCTCAATAATCGTTATGCTTCCATACTATTTGATACTGGTGCCGATAAGAGTTTTGTGTCCACTAAGTTTGCACCCTTACTAGAGAAACCCCCGATGACCTTAGGAATTGGTTATGATGTAGAGTTAGCTAATGGGAACATAGAGAGGATTAGGACTATCATTCGCGGTTGCACGTTAAACTTTCTGAATCGCCCTTTCAACATAGATCTTCTACCCGTCACATTAGGAAGTTTTGATGTCATTATTGGTATGGATTGGTTGTCGAAGTATCGTGCTCATATAATTTGCGATGAGAAGATCGTGCGTGTGCCATATGGCAAGGAGATTCTGAACATACCAGGAGATAGAAAGGATTTGAGAGGCCCATCTAGATTAGCGGTCATATCTTGCACTAAGTTGCCAAAGCTAATGGAAAAGGGAAGTTACCTTTTCTTAGCCCAAATTTCTGAGAAAGGAGAGAAGGAGAAAAAGGAAAGGTGCATTGGAGATGTACCTATAGTTCGTGATTTTTTGGATGTGTTTCCCGATGACTTGCCGGGAATTCCGCCTACTAGACAAGTGGAATTTCAGATTGAGTTGATACCTGGTGCTGCACCTATAGCACGAGCGCCTTATCGTCTTGCACCTACTGAATTGGAAGAGTTGTCGAAACAATTAGCGGAGTTAGTCGAAAAGGGATTCATAAGACCAAGTTCTTCACCTTGGGGAGCCCCTGTTTTATTTGTGAAAAAGAAGGATGGATCGTTTCGTATGTGTATTGACTATCGAGAGTTGAACAAGCTAACGGTGAAGAATAGATACCCGCTACCGAGGATCGACGATTTGTTCGATCAGCTTCAAGGATCGAGTGTGTATTCGAAGATCGGTTTGAGATCGGGATATCATCAGCTTCGAGTGCACGAGGAAGATATTCCGAAAACGGCTTTCAGAACCCGTTACGGGCATTACGAGTTTCAGGTGATGCCGTTTGGGTTGACGAACGCACCGGCGGTATTCATGGATCTCATGAATCGGGTGTGTAAGCCTTACTTAGATAAGTTTGTGATTGTATTCATCGACGACATTCTGATTTATTCGAAGAGTGAGAAGGAGCATGAGGAGCATCTAAGACTTATCTTAGAATTGCTCAGGAAGGAGAAACTGTATGCCAAGTTTTCGAAATGTGAATTTTGGATTCCGACGGTACAATTTCTAGGTCATGTGATTGATAGACAAGGAGTTCATGTAGACCCTGCTAAGATTGAAGCGATTCAGGATTGGGCTGCACCTACGACCCCAACGGAAGTTCGTCAATTTTTGGGATTAGCCGGTTATTACCGAAGATTCATTGAGTGATTTTCGAAGATAGCAAAACCGTTGACCAAATTGACTCAAAAGAGTGTTAAGTATGAATGGGGAGATAAGGAAGAGGAAGCTTTTCAATTACTTAAGGAAATGTTGTGTAGTGCTCCTATCTTGGCGTTACCCGAAGGTAACGAGGACTTTGTCGTCTATTGTGACGCTTCTCATAAAGGTTTAGGAGCGGTGTTGATGCAACGAGAGAAAGTGATAGCTTATGCTTCCCGATAGCTCAAGAAGCATGAGAAGAACTACACCACCCATGATTTGGAGTTAGGTGCTGTGGTTTTTGCTTTGAGGATATGGAGACATTACTTGTATGGAGCCAAGTGTGTAGTGTTTACTGACCACAAAAGTCTGCAACACATTTTGAACCAAAAAGAGCTCAACATGAGACAGCGACGTTGGATTGAGTTGCTAAGCGATTATGATTGTGAAATTCGCTACCATCCTGGTAAAGCAAACGTCGTTGCTGATGCTCTTAGTCGAAAGGAGAGAATTCCACCATTACGAGTTAGGTCATTAGGAATGACTATCGTATCGCCATTACCATCTCAAATATTGGAAGCTCAAACGGAAGCATTAAAAGCAGAAAATCGATCTGCTGAGAACATATTTGGGATGGCAGAAAATGAGAAAGGATTTGTTAAGCGTTCTGATGGAGTATTATGTTTTGGAGAGCGAAGTTGGGTACCATTGTATGGAGGAATTCAAGAGTTGATTATGCATGAGTTGCATAAGTCAAGATACTCTATTCATCCTGGGTCTGACAAAATGTACCAGGATTTGAAAAAGTTATATTGGTGGCCAAATATGAAGGCAGATATAGCATTATATGTTAGCAAGTGTTTGACTTGTTCTAAGGTTAAAGCCGAACATCAAAGACCGTCAGGATTATTGACGCAGCCAGAACTCCCGGTTTGGAAGTGGGAGCAAATTACGATGGACTTTATTACCAAATTACCAAAGACAGCTAGCGGTTGCGATGCTATATGGGTAATTGTGGATCGTTTGACTAAGTCTGCTCATTTCCTGGCGATTAGTGAAGATGATAGTGTGGATAAACTTGCGAGATTGTATGTGAAGGAGATTGTTTCTCGTCATGGAGTTCCGATATCGATTATTTCTGATCGCGACAGCCGCTTCACGTCAGCATTGTGGCGATCACTTCAAACCGCTTTGGGGACGAGACTTGATATGAGTACTGCATATCACCCCCAAACCGACGGTCAAAGTGAGAGAACTATTCAGACTTTGGAGGATATGCTTCGTGCATGCATCATAGACTTTGGTAAAGGCTGGGAGAAATATCTACCCCTTGCGGAGTTCTCCTACAACAATAGCTACCACACAAGTCTTAAGGCTGCACCATTTGAAGCTTTGTATGGTCGTAAATGTCGTTCACCTATTGGTTGGGCAGAAGTTGGAGATAGCCAACTCATAGGCCCTGAGCTTATTTTGGAAACTACTGAGAAAGTAACGCAAATTCGAGATCAACTACAAGCAGCTAGAGATAGGCAGAAAAGTTACGCCGATCAGAGGCGTAAACCCCTAGAATTCCAGGTTGGAGACAAAGTGATGCTGAAAGTCTCGCCTTGGAAGGGTGTGATACGTTTTGGGAAACGTGGGAAACTTAATCCCCACTACATTGGACCATTTCTTATTTTGGAAAGAATTGGGCCCGTAGCTTATTGTTTGGAATTACCAATAGAATTGAGTAAAGTTCATGATGTGTTTCATGTTAGCAATCTGAAGAAATGTCTTTCAAAGGAAACACCAGTTATACCAATCAAGGATATTCGTGTGGATGAGAGTTTGAATTTTGTGGAAGAGCCGATTGAGATAATGGATAGAGAGATCAAACGATTCAAGATGAGTCGTATTCCGCTCATCAAAGTTCGTTGGAATTCGCGGCACAGACCGAAATTCACGTGGGAACGTGAGGATGAGTTTCGAAAAAGATATCCGAAGCTTTTTAATTCGTAGATGGTTTGTTCCGAGAGAAACCCGGGACGGGTTTCTTCTGAGGCTGGGAGGATGTGACAACTGGCAAAATAGGGAGCCGTTTTAAAACCCGCATTACATTAAAAATTATAAATTTGGAATTTTTGAAAGTTTATTGTGACGAGATATTTTACGAACGTTGGTACGTGATTTTTAATCGTACGATATTTATGAGATTTGATTATTTATTTATGGTTTGGTTTGATTCGGTCGTGATGATTTATTGTGAGATCGTTATTTTTGGCACTACATTGACTCCGGCACTAGGTTAATCTAACAATTTTAATTTCATTTTATTATTGGATCGGATATTATTATTTTTGGAACGGGTTCGGTTTAAAAGACATTTGGTTATTTAAGTTTCGGGTTTGGTCCGTGTATGGGCATCGGGCTACTAAATCCCTTACACCCACTATTATTATTATTATTTAAAAAGTTTTTTTATTTTATTTATTTATTTTTTTTAAATAAGAGTTAATAACATGAATCGTCCTTGTGGCCCTGCGTATTTCATAAACCAACACAACCATCACCAATATCTCACCAACTCTCTCTCTCTTCTTTTTAACACAACACCACCGCCACCCTTATTCCACCATAGCGCCGCCACCGCCACCCTCACACTAAAAACGACACCACCATCTTCACCATCTTTTCGAGATCTATCTTTTGGTACTAACCACGCGCTCTAACTACCCCGTTAACACCTATTTCGAATTTAATCCTCACGAGTTCATCACCACTTTTTATTATTTCTTGAAGATCTATTCGTTTTGGCTTTGGTTTTTGAAGGTAGGTCGAGTTTTGACTCGAGATGTGGGTTTGAGCCGCGACCTTGGGGCACGGTTTTCATTATCTTTTCGGGTTTATGACTTTTGATACAAGGATTAAATGGGTTTTGATAATAATGAGATAAATGGAGGTTTGGTATCCGGGTGAGGATTTTTCCGATGGGTCGAGAACCGGCCGAGAGCTTATGCTTTCGGTTTGGGTAGTTTTTGGGTCAATTTTCTTGACCTTTGATGTGTATATTTGATCTTGGTGCCATTTGTGATGTTTGGTTGCTCTCGGTTATGTTTGGTCGACCCTTGTGGTCGTTGGTAATTTTTGGCCGACACCCCCTAGGGGCTGTTTTGGTTCGGTTGAGCTCAAGGAGCTAGCCGAGACTCATGAGTCTCGGGTGTGGCTCCCGTTTCATATTTTGAGCATATGTTGACCCGGGTTGACTTGGTAACTCAACCCGTTGCTTACTTGGTTTTCGGACAATATGTTACTTGTCGTTTTATTATTTATATTTTGTTGTGATTGTGATATTGGTCATTGGTATATTATTCGGACTTGATGTGGTATTTCTCGATTGTGAGTATTATTGGAGTTGTGTTGACGAGTATGGAATTGGGTACCGATTGTGAGACGGTCAATTAGATGACGGAGATAGGTTAGTTGGGTGCCGTAGTCGGACCCTCATGTTGTAGCACGTGGATATGGGATTGATTTGGACGGAGTTGATTTATTATTGTGGCTTGATTTTTATTATTCGGAATTGGACTATGAGCCGAGGGTCATGACTCGGACATGTGACCAAATTCTATGACTCGATAAATATTTAAAAGTCGATATTTAAAAATAATACTCGTAATAATATTATTGAGAATATAATCGTTTATATACGTATATAGACGTGTTAAACGTATATATATATATATATATATATATATATATATATATATATATATATATATATATATATATATATATAAATGCGTATATTAATAATAAAACGATTACGAGTAAACGTTATAATGATATAACAATAGTTATTATGCTATGCAAATAGTGTAATAAATGTCGGACTATTGTTATAAATAATAACTATATAAATAATGGCGAAATAATAAGTCGGGTAAATAATAATTAAAAATGTGATTTTGTTTATAAATTAGAAACTTATCGAGTTATACGAATCGTGGTTCTTTAAAGTCCAAGTGGGCTTTATATTGTGACTTTTGTGTTGTCACGGATCTATGACGATTAATATAAACATTTTATAAATCAAGTGACTTATTCTAGATCGAGTGATTTGACGATATAAAATGAGTATATTAATGGGCATCGTATCCCACGACGCCCATAGGATGTGGTATATGTTTTAGAGTAATAAATTACTATATGTCTCGTGGAATTTGGCCGATTCGACGATATATATAGGGAATTTATTGGACTACAATATATATCAAATAGAATCTGTTGTGCAATGTGCTTTAGGTTGGGTATGATTTTGGAACGATATATTACGTAAATAAATATGGGAGATTATCAAATCGACGGATTTAATAAGCTTCAATGGTTATTTAAATAATATGTTGGGCTAACATTAGACCTATAGTTGGTTTATTATTTTGTTTGTTGTGGCTTTATGGTTTGAGTCGTGTCGACCCTTCACCCATATGGATACCAAACGTCGAATTTCAAATGAATATGAAGTTAATTCGAGAAATGGATATTTTTGGAAAGTAAAATGGAATACATTCGGGAATGGGAATATTTGATTTTGAGGAAATGATTTCTGAAAGAGTTTGATATTGTTAGGAAGTGCCGAGTCTGTAGTCGCCGTTACGTGAGTTGCTTGAGATTACTTACGTCTTTCTTCTATCGTTTCTTTTGAGGAATTGCTGGACTTGAGGTGAGTCATAGCCCCACTTTTACTCTTGAACTTTGTTTTCAATACTTGGGGTGAGAAACGTGCAAATGTTTTATGTGGACTATTATCGCTTTGTTTATTTAAAACTTGCTATGCTTATAGAACTAGGTAGGATTAAGCGAGGCCTAGTCCCGAACTAGGTAAGCTATTGATTTGGTTATTGAGCGAGGCCTAGACATGAGCTAGGTAAGCTATTGATTTGGTTATTGAGCGAGGCCTAGACATGAGCTAGGTAAGCTATTGATTTGGTTATTGAGCGAGGCCTAGTCCCGAACTAGGTAAGCTATTGATTTGGTTGTTAAGCGAGGCCTAGTCCCGAACTAGGTAAGCTATTGGATTGATTATAGAACGAGGCCTAGACTTGAGCTAGGTAAGCTATTGATTGGATTGATTTGAGCTATAGCGTGCACCTATAGGGTTGATTTGATTTGGTTGGATTATTTTGGTTGGATTATATTGGTTGGATGATTGAGGCCTAGTCTAGCTAGCAAGCGTTTTGCGTATATGTCCACTATATTGAATTATGAATCTAAACCTATGATCTCACCAGCGAAAGCTGACTTTTAGCACGTTTTCTCAGGTAATTAAGTGATGCTCTAAGGATGCTTGGGATTGGAGGCTTGGCATTTGGCACCGGTTATGGATCTATATTTCTAAAACTCTGATAACTATTGTGGACCTATATTATTTCTTTTGGGCCTGACTTTGGATGATTTTGGGATAAATGTAAACTTTAAAACCCCGCGTGGTTGCGTTTTTATTTTGTTTACTTTATCTCGTTCTTTCATGACTTTGAATGGATACCAATCCCCGTAGCACCCCGAAAGCTTATTGAGTCTTCCGCTGTACCAAATTTTGGGGGTGTTACATTCTTTCACTTTTTTGTCAAATTAGCCCAAAACTTGCTAGTTTTCATATTTTGCGTCTCAAGTACCTAAAATGTAAAACGAAACGATTTAAGGCAATAATTAATTAAATACATACGAGTTTAGGGACTAAATGACCCCTTAAAAAGGTCTGTTTTAAATCATTATCAAATGTTCAAGTTGTTCGTTTTTGAACTTTAATAAACATATCTATATGATTACGGGGGGCTGATTGCAAAAGTTATTAAGAAACTAGCTATTGGATTAAATAATTTATAAAAATGTGGGTTGACTTGAGGTGACTAAACACTCACTAATCACACTAATAGCTATGCCCCTGAATAATATTGATTAATGTTTATAATTTTTTACATTCTATTTATGCATTCATTAGTCCTATAAAGTAAGAAAGTTTGCATATCAATTAGTTACACACATTTTCTTCACGCTTTCTTTTGCATGTAATCACTATACTTTTAAGAATGAATAAGGGCTAATGACTTGAAAATACATTCAACTTATCACTTTTTTTTTAACACAATGCTTCAAAAACCAACCTTTGTATGTATTGTGTGACCTGCTTCTTCGTTAGCCGGTTGCTTGTCCCCACTTATATCATTTATGCATTTCCAACTCAAATAAAACATTTCTACCTAAGATAAAACATTATCTGCCTTGGACATCCACTAAGTTTAATATAGTACCAAATGCGGTGTCGTTTTCTTTTCAGATCCAAGTACAAAACACACACACACTTATGTATTTCCAGATCCCTTTTAACCAACAAAAATCCTAGTTATTCAAGAATCCAAATTGATTGTCGTTATTGCTCCATTATTAAAATTGATTGGTGCAAAAGGTTCATTATACTTTATTCTCATGGTCCCCCATGTCAATGTTGTCTATATTTAATCTTTCAACATGCATAGCATATTAGGGTTATAAATTTATTATTATTATTATTATTATTTTGTTTTTTATAGGATGGCACCATCTAGTGGTTCAGACTCTGATTACTTATTCGATGTTCATTGTAAAGGTGTGTATTATTTAGAACCACGTAGGTATGAAAGTGGGGGTGTGTTTTATATGGGAGTTGCTAAGGATAAAAAAAAATGGACTATGCAAGTTTGTGTGAGTATATGAAAAAAAAAAAAAAAAAAAAAAAAAAAAAAAAAAACTGAGCAAAATTTCTATTCTTTGTATTTCTATTTACCTGGATGTTAATTAGGAGTAGGCTTGAAACCAATAGAAGGTGATAGGGATGTGGCTGACATGTACGAATTTGTTGAGTCATATGGGAAGATAATGTTGTATATGGCATATATTCCACAACAATTAGATGATTTTATTATCAAAATCTTACTTTTGATGATTCTAAAGATGATGAAATAACTAAGTTGATTATTCATCGAAAAAGGCAAAAACATGCTGGCAACATTACATTTGATGAGCTGACTGAGTATGCTGAAGAAGAAGCGCGTAGCCTTATATCACCATTAAAGCCTAGAACTGTTAGACATACTCATAAACCATTTATACTAAGCTAAAATGTGAATGTAGAGTTTGTTAAATGTGAATATAATGATGCGAATGTAGAGTCGGTTCAAAGTGACCATGATGATGTGAATGTAAAGTCAGTTGAAATGAACCTAATGTTGATGGTATGCCTCTTAGGAATCTAGCTGTTATGCCTAATGTTATGATAAGTTGTTGGCAAGTCAAAGCAGCCCAAATACATATGTTGTTAATAAGGGTAAGGGATAAGTCAGGCACATGATGAACCTATTCTAGATGATGATGATGCCAATGTCGCTGATTTAGGTAAAAGTGCAGTCAATGATGATGCAATTCTAGTTAAGAAAGCCAAGGGTAAAGGGGTAATGATAGAAGATGACCATTATATTAAGAAAACAGTTAAGAAACCTGCACATAAGAATAAGAGAATTGTAATTGAAGAAAATGTCAACCAATCTGATACAGATAGTGAAACTAACCAGAAAATGAGATTAACTTTAGTTTGTATAGTGACAGTGATAGTGATTACTACTCAAATAAATATGTTGACTATTTATCAGAAGGTGAAGATGAGCTAATAGATCTTAGGAAGAGAAAAACTGAGGCAAAGAAGGCCCATAAGACAAATAACAGACCAACTGTTGTTGGTAGTTCAAATGGTGCAAGGAAAAGGAGGATGTATGAAGTTGGTGACAGTGAAACAGTAATTGAGCATCAAGAGTTTATGGATGACTTGATGAGAAAGCTTAGAGATGGAGGAGATGGAGATGTTATCACTAATCCCTTCAAGATAGTTGAGACTATAAAGTGGAGAAGTATCCAATACATGATGTGGACACACATTGGAGGATGCGAAAACCACAGGTAATAAGTGATTGTTATCGTCCTTTATTACCTTATTTCTTGTTTACCTTATTTACTTATTATACATGTTTCTAATCTGTACACCTATACTCTAGGTTGGTGAAAAATTTGTTGATGTTGACCAACTGGAAGAGTGCCTCACTTAGTATGCATTAGCAAATGGTTTCTCACTGTGGTTTTACAGAAGCTCAAAGACCTAACTTATTGCTAAATGTGGTTTGAGACCGGAAAAGCTTAAAGAACCAAACAAATGAAAATAGAAATGGAAAAGATACCCAAGTGTTGTTCCAGTTGAAGGCTCAAGCTGTCCATTTAGGTGTTATGGTAAGGGGATGACAAATGAAAATTCTTTCCAGTTAATATGGTTGATTGATGAACATACCTGTGTAAGACATTTTAAGTGTGGAACCTTAGTAAATTACAAATGGATAGACAAGCACTTTGGTACTAAAATTAGGCTCAATCCAGAAATCAAGTTACATGAAATAGCAGAGCTAGTGATGAAAAAATACAAGTGCATTGTTAACCCAACCCAATGTAGGAATGCCAAGAGATGGGCTATAAATGAAGGGGAAACAACCATTGAAGACCATTATGGCTTTATAGGTCTTATGGTAAGGCAATTTTAGATTCTAATCCGGGTTTGACAGTTAAGGTTGGTGTTACGGTTAATCCAAATGACAAAACCTATTTCGATAGATTCTAAGTTTTTTTAAAGGATTGAAAGAGGGATGGAAACTGGGGGTGTAGAAAGGTTATTGCGTTGGATGGGTATTTTCTTAAGAAGCCAACAGTAGGTGAAATTCTAATTGCTATTGGTTGTGACGCAAATACCCACTTTTTTCTTGTGTCATGGGCTGTCGTCAATGTTGAAAACAAGGATAATCGGAAATGGTTTTTTGATTTACTTGGAGATGATTTGGATATGCCCACTAGTAATGGACTCACTCTCATGTCAGATCAACACAAAGTGAGTATCTGTTATAATTATCTGTCCTTTCCTTTTTTTTAGCGTTTTATAGTCCTTTAGTTTCTGGTTTTACTTGGAAATGATGTGGTTATCTGTCAAATAAGGACTCATTGAAGCTGTCAAAGAAGTTATGCCACACGCTGAGCATAGGCAATGTACTAGACACATTTATGAAGGCTTTCAAAAAATTTACAGTGGTGTTGAGTTTAGAGCTTTATTTTGGGCAGCTTCTAAGGCTAGCTATCCTAGACAGTTCAACAAAATAATGGAATAGAAACTTCATGCTCAATTCGTTTTTTTCATTTTTTTAATTTTTTTTCAGATATAAATAAATATTTTATTAGTATAAGCGATAAACTAGAATATACAAAAACACCAAGAAACACCAAAAACCAGGACAACAACACATTCATACAACAACAATCTGAAATGTTATTTCATTCTTTCATAATGTTTCCTTTATAATAACGAAAGAAAAAACCACAGCTGGTTATTGTGAGTCATAGGATAATTACATCAGCAAATTTCTTAGCTTTCCACCAAATAGTCTATCAATTATTGTTCTGCTTGCTGGTTTAGACGCTGGTTGCGGAGAACTATTGAATTTCTCTTGTAAAGTCAGCGCAGACTCTAGACTGACCAAAACCTCAGCCATGGTAGGGCGTTGCTCTGGATCTGTATGCAAACATGCCGCTGCAGTTCGAACATACTCCTTTAAACATTGGGGGGATATTTGATCTCTTATATCAGAATCTAGTATATGCTTTAGGTTTCCTTTCTTGATAGATTCAAGAGCCCGTTCCAGTAAATCAGGTCGTTGTCCATGGATACTTATGGTTGGAGGCTTGCGACATAGTAATTCAAACATTACAACCCCAAAAGCATACACATCACTCTTCCTTGTTAGCTTTCCAGTGTGAATGTACTCAGGATCGGCATACCCATATGTACCTGAAACAGTATCTGTGTCAACATAAGTCTGGTTCCTCGGAACTATTTTCGCCAACCCAAGGTCGACAATTTTGGCGGTCCAGCTTTCATCTAATAAAACATTTGAGCTCTTGAAATCGCGATGAATGACCCCAACCTCAACCCCTGTGTGAAGGTAGTGCAACCCACTACCGGCATCTATGCA
The DNA here is from genome assembly GCA_030686995.1 of Artemisia argyi. Lineage (NCBI taxonomy): Eukaryota > Viridiplantae > Streptophyta > Magnoliopsida > Asterales > Asteraceae > Artemisia > Artemisia argyi. Next base: position 182,595,021 of record CM060683.1, read on the forward strand.
GATATTGAGTCGCTGAAGGCCAAGAAAGATGGGCACCATGTTTTTGTAAATGATCATATAGTGATCCATTAGATATATATTCATATACAAGGATCATCTCGTTTTCAAGATTACAATAACCAATCAAAGATACAATATTACAGTGCCGAAACATGGAAAGCATTTCAACTTCGGGCCAAAACTCAGTTGCTCCTTGAAGGGACGTGGAATCGAACCGTTTAATGGCAGCAACCACAAGACTAGTTCCATAAAAAATATAACCTTTGTAAACTTTCCCAAAACCTCCTTGGCCAACTATTAATGTTTCGTCAAAGTTTTTTGTTGCTAACTGAATCTCGTGAAATTGGAAACGACAGCATGGTTGTGACCTTTTTATGGAGTAGGATGAGGAATCCGAAGGGGAGGGTAAGGAGAATGAGAAGGAGGTAGATGGTTCCGATACCTATCAATTACAACAACAACAACAACAAAAAAAAAAAAAAAAAAAAAAAAAAAAAAAAAAAAAAAATCTTTATTGTAATTCAAACTGCAACTCTAATTTATTCTGTGTCCAAAATTTGTATGTGCAAAATATTTTTCCTCGAATAATCGTGCGGCCAGTGACAAATATATATGTTATAATTCTAATTTATGATTAAGAATTAATTAGAAAAACCTTTTTGTTCAATTTTGAAAAATTATCAGCTTACTTGACATTGAAGTGCTGCTTCAAGCCCTCTTACAATCTCCGTAATTAATGGACGTTCATCACGTTCTAGCTTCAAGCATTGATATGCAACGTTCGAAAACACATCCAAAGAATTCGGATTTATTTCATCCTGTATATTCTGTAAAACAATTTGATTAACCGTTTTTTGTCTAAAGGATTGTCGAGTTAATCCTACTAAAGGTTGAAGATTATCATCGACCATACACAACCTCCCACACAATACTTCACACAACACAACACCAAAAGAGTAAATATCCGACTCTTTTGATAAAAACCCGGTTTCTGCATATAGTGGGTCACAATACCCATGCGTTCCTACAGGGTGGGATATGAGAAATGTATTTTTTTGATTGGCAGGGCCAAATTTGGAAAGTCCAAAATCTGAGATCTTGGCATTCCAGTTTTCATCTAATAATATATTTGAACTTTTTATATCACAATGCAATACTCTTTGTTGGGTCCCTGCTGGATTATGTAAGAACGCTAATCCACGAGCCGCCCCAATGCATATCTTGAGGCGTCGAACCCATGTTAGCTCACTGCTCTTGAGATACCGGTCCAGACTTTTCTTAGGTAGATACTCATACATGAGGATCTTCTCGCCACAATCGTCACAATACCCTAAGAGAGAGACAATGTTTTCATGTTTGTAAGCAGAAAGCATCATGATCTCCTTCCAAAACTCGGGACCTCCTTGCCCAAACTCACGATTTAAACGCTTTAATGCCACCATGGTGTTGTCGATTTCTCCTCTATAAACTTTCCCAAATCCTCCTCTCCCGATGCAATTCTCATCAGCAAAGTTGTTTGTAGCAGATATAATAGCTTCTAGCTGTATTTTGAGGTGTTCAAACTGTTTTAAGGGAGCTGCCATTTTGCGATTGTGTAAGAATTCAAAAGCATTGCACTTGAAGAAATTAAAAATGAAGGATATAATGCTCCGTAAGATGATTATTGACAAGCAGCCAGTCGAGACCTGAGAGACGACTTATAAAAGATACTTTATTACATTTTAAATAAATAATATATATATTTTTTTAACACGGCTTAATAATGTAGAATGGATAGAACATCTATGGTCATCAACAGACCAAACCAACTTTCGATTCTATGTCTATATTTTTCCAAAAAAAATAAAATCATAATAATAATAATAATAAATAAAATAATAATTTAACGAATATTTACTCAAAGTTACTGTTAAAACTCAGCTTAGTGTTTATACCACTAGAAATCTGTTACTTCGTGGTTTATCAATATAACAAAGCTTGAGTTTATAAAAGGTGTTGATCTTCTAGTAACGGGGTATTAAATAAATTCTGGACAAATTCTATAACGGGCGGCCAAAGCATTGAATATCTAATTATTTAGGAAAAATTTCATAACGGACGGAAAATTTTTACCCATGACTGAAGTGTTAGTTTTGTGGACAAATATTAATGAGTGTATGTCTAAAATCAAACTCAAAATCGCGGGATTGCACACGTTACAAATGAGAATTAAAGGATAATAATTTATTATAAAACATTATATATTTAATTAGATTATTAAAACACAAATAACGACTAACGGATGTTAGTAGTTAACGACAATTGACTAACGACCATTAAATATCAAAGTAATAGACTAGAATGTAAATTAGAGTCAAGAAGGATCCGGAATCCCCATTGGGATGAGGTGGCTGGTCGAATGGGTTGGGTTAATCCCAATCCTAAGCTAACTTGTCCTATAAGTTTACACACTATATAAACAAGGTTAGGGTTTCATTCTTTGGTATCTCTTGTACACAAGTTATAACCCTAAATTGTTTATCTCTCTTTTCTTACTTTTGCCGATTGGAAAAACCCTCCCATAGGGTCGATTGGTTTGTTTTCTTGAAACAAACATTTATGTTTTCTTGATCTATCAATCACATTAATTTGTTATTAATTCGTGTGTACAAGAAGGTGATATTAACTCATTATAGTTAATATCTTGAATTAAATAACAAAAAGGTAAGAGGTTATTCTTTAATCCACTCATAAACCCTAATTAGGGTTCTTGATCTCCATTGAAGAATACTTGAAGTTGATTATTGTTTAGCTAGAATAAAATGTACGCTTACATTGAAATTCGGTTAATTCTTTATGTGTTAAATTGATCGTACGCTTCCGCATGTGTATGATATGATATGTTTAATTTATGAACTTGTCATGTTACTAAAACTTCAAAAATGGCATCACGAGCCATTTTACATGTAATTAATTATTGAAACACATAAAAAACGAATATTGGATTGTTGTTTATTTTAATTGATTTTTAGGGTTTACAAATCGAAAACCCTAATTAATTGGGGGGGGGGGGGGGGGGGGGGCGATTGCCTCTAAAAGTAAAGAAAATAAAAAATTGTTTTGTTATTTTGAACCCCTAGAGTTTAACATGTTTATGTGCATTGTATGTGTATCTTGTTGTTTTATTGGAGTGTTACCAGTTGGGTAAAGATAATCAATGGTTACTGGATATCACTTGAAATCGTGTTATCACTTTCTAATAGAAACCATTTGACCTTATGCATGGGTTACACGAATATCTCTATGGGATAAGACCAAGTGCTGTTCTTGTTTTAGGTATAAATCAAGAACCTGTTCGTGTTCAAGTGTTTAGGGTTTTATGTTGTATATCCATGCAGTTATGTTATGATCTCTATTTATAATACAGATTACTCAAACCCTAGCGCATAGAATTATGAGTGATTAATGACCCATTAATCATACCATAATAGTTTTCATAATAGCAGAGATTAGTGGTTATACCAGCAGTACTAATTTATGCCCAACAATACTAACTTATACCAGCAGTAGTAACTTTACGCCATCAGTACTAACTTATAGTACTAGCAGTAGTCACTGTTGTAAAAATCGGCCATGGCGGCCGATATAGCCACTACTAGAAAAGCTGCCAGTACCAACAACCTAAATTCGTTGGTAAACGGCCCAAATTGGTTGGTAATATGTTACCGACCAAAAGAGCGACCACCAATGGTTGTGGGAAAATCGCTTGTCGCGTCGCTAATTTTTTACCAACGAATGTATCTTGTCGTTGGTAATTTACCAACAAACTACGCAAGTCATTGGTAAATTAGCAACTACTATTGTAGTAGTTGGTGGTTTCAGTTTTACGCCAAGTCGTTGGTAATTATTAGATTAGCAACGAAACAAAGTTCCTTGATACTTTTAACTAGCAACTAATTCTATTTGTTGATGTATTGGTGAGATAAATAGCAGCTAATAAAATCATTTGCTGGTAATTTAGGGAAAACAAATGAACAAATATATAGACAATAACACATTTTTCCACAATTCATTGCATACATGACATGATAAAAGATACGTCACTTACATATATAACGAAAAGAATAGTTCATATACATATTGTTCATCTTTGTATGAAATAAATGATAATAAAACATCACTACTATACTAACAAGAATAGATAGCACTCATAACCATATGGATGAGACCATGGGAAAGCTTCTGTTATATACATCCACTTGCACACATAGCATGTATCCTTTTAAACCACGTCAACCAATGTTGTTCATGTCCCACTCCTATGACTCACTTGCGATGTTCCAAGAGGAAACTTCAACTGCAAACGATGCTTAAGGTACTTTGAGTGTCGATGGTATCTGAATATTAAAACCAAATTAAATCATCAGCTCGCTCAAAGTAATTTGCATCTACAATACAACAAATACTAACTCATTAAGAAATTGGATATTGTATGAACTTGAAGTTTACATATCATAGACAAAAAAATGATAAACAAAGAGAGGTAGCAAAGACATTACACTGTATATGATTTCGCGACATACACAAACTAGCAATTTGGTAGCCAAAGAGCAAATAAGGAAGCATTTACAAACCTTTTCATTTATTTATTTTATAGCAATCCAAAATTCCTATCACAAGAAACAGTAGTATAAAAATTTTGCTTGGCTTCTTCCTCATGAGCAGAACTAACAAAAACAAATAAGCAAATCAGTAATTTGAGTGAGGTTGTGAACCCAAATGTTCTATATATTTCACATTATAGTAACTTTAAAAGACAATATACTTTTGTCCAACCATTTTTCTTATAGCCTAACAACATAAGCATCTCAAAAACTATAGTTTCTACTTATGGGAGTCATGGCCACACATTAAAAAACAGAAAAAACTTCTTTTATTTCTTATCTCAATTACCCATTTTAGCAAAACTTAACACATATGTACACTTGAAAAGAAAAATGCAAATCAAACCCGGTTCCCAATTAACCAAGATTCAAAGTTCACTTACAATGTACATTTATAAGTGACAACCAAACTTCCACACCAAATCTTTACTCAAGCAATCCTAATTTCAAATAACATTTAAAAATTCAAGAATAACAACAATTGATGATGAATTAGAAGATATGACACAAAAGTACCATTTTTCTTGAGAAAGCAACTCGAAATCCCATTTGAAGTATGGGCAGAGTGGAATTGGATCCGTCACAGGGTAGTGGAAACAAGTGCACTCGAAATCCCATTGAAGGTGATGGCCAGGCTGAGGTTAAGTGACAAAAAGAGTTAGGTTGAGAAGGGGATCGACTTAGTGTGAGTGATGTGAGTGGGGCGGGTGTGAGAAATGTCATAAATTTTGGTCAAAAAGAGTTTGGGAAAATTTAGGGGGAATTATTTGAGTTAAAAATTTGAAATAGGAGGGAAATCAAATATTTTGGGGTGAGAATAAAATTTGGTACGGAGTATTAAACTTAATCAAAATTTAGAATTTTATATTATAAACAAAATTTAGTCAACTTACAAAATACGTAGTAACTTTGATTCAAGAAAATAAATATATAGAATTTAAGTTCAATAAACAATTTATTGATGTAAAATAATATGGCTTCAGTTCAAGTATAAAAACGTACACAAATTTGAGTAAACGTAACGGGCAGTCAACCCCTTTTAGCTTGTAATCGGTTAAGGCGGGATTAATCGGTGATACATTGGAATGACATTTTTAGAAAATTTTGGGTACTAGAGTTTTGGGTATTTTCAGCAATATTTTCTTTAAAAAGCTTCTTGTAATAGATATAAGGGGCTTTCACATATACATCTTTCCGAAAATACATAATTGCATATATATCTGACAAGATTTACAAGTTTTCGGCAAGTTTAACCTTCCTTGACATTCGTTTACCGCCGTTGACCATGGTTGACCGATTTGTTTGGCCGATTTACACAAATCAGAAAGGTTGGTGAGCCAGTAGCGCCTAGGTGGCGATTAATCGGCATTGTAGGCATGTTTTTCAACACTAGTTTTACCATTATGGAAAGCGGACGATTTTACACTAATTAGAAGATTTAAAAGAGTTCATTGAGTAAAAATCAGATAAAAAATTGCTCCATACATCTACTTCTTAAATGTCCACGACTACACGCTTTATTACTATTCATGAGTAACACGAATCCTTGTGGTAAAGAAACCGTACACGAGCATGTCTACACTAAGACCTATCCAAACACAAGACTTTGTAAAGAGCAAAGGTGATACATTGAAGGGTATGTAAATGGTTATAGAAAATATGACTGGATTGGTTAGTCAACCCGATAGTCAAAAACTATAAGTATTAAAGGGTATGTAAATGGTTATAGAAAATACGACGTGTCTACAATGACATAGCTCTTTTGGCTAATCATAAGAGGTTCTACAAAAGATCAGGGAGAGTGGGTATAGATAAGACAACAACTGACAAGTCAAAAGAAACTTTTTATAGATGTAGAAGAAAGGGACACTTTCAGAAAGGTTATTCAGACAACAAAACTTATCACCTTCCTATCCTTCAAAACCAAAATTTAGAGACCATTAATAATGTACCCTATCGTGTATACTATAGCAATGGTAAGTTCATGATCGAACACATGAAACTATGTAATTTGCAGGTTTCAGTATTCGGAGAACCCAACTTTTGCCATAACCCAACTAGTTTCAGAGGCACTAGCACAGTGAGAGAAACCAACTATGAACATGTGGATCGACTTAATGCATAACAAACAAATAAAAGGACAACTTAGCATTTATAACTTGATAAGGATTTATTTGATACGTTTTTAGGGGGTCATTTAAGCCCTAAATCGGATGTGTACTACGATTTTAATGGTAATCAGGTGTGTACTACAATTTAATAGTTGTATTTAATGCATGAGTAACTATTAATGAGGTCATTATATGATACTAAACGTGTCGTCATAGGAAGAGATAGAAGCTTATAGAGTTGGGGCTTATTCTCACCGAACTCATATGTAAAGAAAGGTACTCGGGCTTATTCTCACATCGGAGTTTGGTATCGAGTGGGATCTTGTTATGAGGCTAACGATTTGCTCTTCTTTTAGCAACGTGCTCAAAGATACTTTGGAGCGGGAACACCAAAGCTAACCCTGCATCATATCATACTCATTCATACCAACGCACAAAACATTCAGTCATTACATCTCTAACCAGATCGGATAATCTCCGAGTCTACGATCCATCCATTTGTACATCAAATCAATATTTGTACACATAATGAGTATCAGCCATGATCCAACTTATTTTCTAGTAATCTGGTAGTGACTCAATGGGATTAACCACAAGTCATGTATATGTTTGAAATTTGTAATTATGTATACCTCTTTTTGTATACGCGAGATAGTCAAAAATTGATTATTAAGAGTTTTGTTATAATCGTTGAGAATCATAATCCTAATATTTTCTTTTTAACATAAAAACATTGCAATCACACAATTATAGATAAATATCATTGTTTTTTTCCTCAATATAGAATTCCTTCTTTGAAGTATAATACTCTCTCCGTCGCAATATAAGTGTCAAGTTTTGACTTTTTGAACTATTTCTTTTTCAACTTTGACTTATAATACTTTCTTTTGTGTTTTATATTTCTTGGTGCAAAATATATGAATGTATTGAGTTTTAAATGTATTTTCATTGATATAATTTTTATCAAATATTATATAACACAAATAAAAATATTTAAGGTCAAAGTTAAAAAAAATAGTCTTCAAAAAGTCAAAACATGACATTTATATATTTATAGTTGGTAAAGTCGTTGGTATGCAAAATTTTTAGCAACGAATTTAGCAACGTTTATGTGGTTGGTAAATAAAAAGGTGGGTGTTGTAAAAGATTGTTGGTAATGTCGTTGGTAAAGCATCAATTTACCAACGGATTGGTAATTGTTGGTAAAAATTCGTTGGTGCTGGCATGATTTCTAGTAGTGGGAGCGGCGCCATGGTGGTTGCCAGTGGTCCACCGCCATGATATTTCCCATATCGGTCTAACTTATCGGTTTTGGTCAGTGGCGGTCAAAAATTGGTCAAAATCGGAGCGTGGCGGTCAAAATCGGCCATGTCGGCAGGTCGGTCAACTTCAGATCTAGGGTTTTTTTTTTTTTTTTTTTTTTTTTTTTTTTTTTTAAATTCACGCCGGTCAACGCCGGTAAACTTCAGATCTAGGGTTTTTTTTTCATATTCATGCCGGTCAACTTTAATTTTCTTGATTTTGTTTTAATTTGGGAAACAAATCATGAAGCTTTTCTAGGTTATGTTAGAGAAATAGCAAATTTATAATTATATAACAAAAGATATATAATTAAAAATAATAAAAACATTAATATTGCTAATATTTATTTATTTTTAAATAAATTCCTTTATAATTTATAGTCTCGGCCATGGCGCCGCCATATCGCCTCCAAGACTGATATGGCGCTTGAAGGGGGTCGACTGCTGATGAGTCTCCAAATACTTATCATTTCTGTTCCATTTAAACTAGGAAAACAGTAAAAAACACACATATACACTATATTATACTGCAAATATCCTTGGATTGTGTTTTTATATGTTTCAGGTACAAAAGGATTGAAAACAGATGGAAAACGAGCAAAGTTTACATAATTGAGAAAATCAGTCCCTGAACTTTCAGAATTATCAGAAATGGTCCCTGGAAGAATTATTTTGAAGAAATGTCAACAACAGTCCCCCAGGAATCAAGGAATGACAAATTTTACACTTGAAGTTCAATTTTGCAAAAATGACAAAACCCGCCCCTCAAGTTTCACATTTGGCAGTTTTAGTCCCCGAGTGTTCAAAATGGGAGAATTATCATTTATGGTGCTTGCATAATTAAAACTTGGCAAGTATAGTCCTTTGGAATAGTTTAGAACAGTATCAAAATACGCCCCTCTACTTTCCAGAAATTACAAATTTGGTCCTTGTGTTTTATTACAAACCAAACCGGACCTTATGTTAAATCCAAATCCAACACACCAACACAAAGCCTGGCCTGGTCCATTACTTAAGCCCAACAACCCACAAGCCCACTTCCCATATTAAATAAAACGCAGGGTCAACATATGGTCAACCCATCCCTTTCTTCTACCTCCCACCTCCTGCTACCATAACTGCCACCTCCACCTTCACCACCTCCACCACCTGCTTCCTCGCTACCCCACCTGTCAACCCAATAAATAAACCCAAACCCCTGGGTTTGCACCAGGGGTCAACACGTATAACCATTGCCCTCCACCTCCATCTCCTTCACATGTAACTTGACACCACCACCCCCTACTCACCCTACTTGTTCCCTCCACCTCACACAACCTCCCAAACCCCTTTAATTATTCCTAAAAGCCCTCCACGTTACCAGGACACTTTTGGCGCCAAAAGCCATTTAAATGGCTAGGATAAATTTTAGACATCCAAGGGCTATAAATTAAAGTGGGATTACCTCAGAGGGACCCAAGAAACCCTACAAGTCATTATAAAAGAGAAGAAGAAGGCAGAAGGAAGAGTAGTAGTTCACAGTAGTTTTTAGTGTAGTGTAGATGTCAACCTAGTATAATTTTTACCTTCCAGTATATGTTTTAGCCTTTAAATTGTATCCTTAATGTTTTTAGTGTAATAAAAACTCATTTCCATCATTAATTTAATCTTTCTTAGTAAATTCAGTTTGTACAAGTTTTTCATAGAATTCTCAAAATAGTGTAATCTTGTTCAAGAAATTGTTTCAGTGTTTCATTAAGTTGATTTAAGCTCATTGGTAAGCTTTCATAAGCTTACACGGCATTTAATCCAATTTAGCTCAAAAATACCAAAAATAGAAAAAAAAAATGATAGGGTAAAATCAAAAATCAGTTCATAGAGGCAAAGAAGTAAAGGAGTATGGAGGATGGAGGATTTTCATGGTTTTAGTACCTCATGGGAGGTGGTAGGATAAGTGTGGCTCTTTGTTTCTCAGTTTTTACCCTTGGATGCAAATTGTGTAAGCTAAATCTCCATTTTTTACTGTTTACTATTCTATTGTTGATATACTGCTTACCTTTGTTTCTTTGTGCATGTTTGTTGTTTGTCAGTCACAATATTACTTATAATCTATTGCTTGTTCATCAATTTCCATGATTGCTTAGTTTTCTCATTTTCACTATCAATATGCTCAATCTTGGTTAACTGTGGTAATAATGTTATTGTTTGTGTTCTTTAGCTTCAATGCATTTATTCTAGCATATCAGACCCTTGGAAATCAATCTTATGGAATGAATCAATGATTTCCTTTGAAATCATCAATTAATGGACTGTTTGGATCAGTAGGTTAGGTAGTGTTAAAATTTATAACATGTATTGCATTTGGTTAGGATAAGTTACATTAGGTCTATATTAGTTAGTTTTAGCATAAAATTCAGTAACCTTTTCATAAAAAGTCAATTTCATGTTTAATGTAATCTCATAAGTTCACTGTCAAGAATTTTGGTCCCATGATCAACCATTTCAGTTTATAAATAGTTTATGTAGCTTATTATCATCTCATATTAGCTTAAATTAACATTTTTAGTAAGTAGGATCAAATCTAAACTAAAAAAGGTCAACCTAGTTCAAAACAATCAAAAAGTTAATTTGCATAGTTACTAAAATATCCATTTATGCCTAGATTTTTAAGTCCTTCATGTTTAGGTTTTATGGTCTGTGATTTTTGGATTTTTATTGTTTGCCAGTTTGTGTTTGCTAATATAATTTTTGTAGAATTTTTAGATTTTTTTATATTGTGCTTATTTCTTATCTCAAAATGCCTGTGTGAGCACTTTCTCCTCTACACCAGGGGTACTTATCCACAAGCACTTGTTCTTGAACCTGTAGCTTATTCATCAGTGGGTCCCACTGTGAGCTCTTTGGATTTTTGGAGAGGCAAGTTAACAAGCTTAAAGGTTCAGGGCTTGTTGTGTAATTTTTAGCTTATTTAATAAGCCTGCTAATAACTTTTAGGTTGTCCCATTTCCATTGTATATACTGGTACACCAGTATATTTGAGCTTTTTCATTGGCTTCTCATAAGTTCACCTGTGGGTCCCACAGTGTGAGCTTTGGCTTTTTGGAAAGCTCACCTGCCCAACTTGCTACCTCAATGCTTATTTTGTGCTCTTCAGCTTATTTGATAAGTCCAAATTGCCCTTAAAAATCATTGCAGGCCTGCTAGTTCCACAGGGTATATTGGAATTACTTATTTGCTTATTTTAGCTTATTGTTCTTTTCAGTGTGCTTTATTTGTTGTTTTAGCTTGTTTTCAGTTCATCAAATTTGTTTCATCTTATTTTTAGCCTTGGTTTATAGCTAGTAGCTTATTAGTGGCTTTTTAACTTTGAAAATCCATTTTTAGTTAGAAATCCTTAACTGTTGGAAAAATAAGCTCAAGTTGAGCTTATTGGTGGTTTCTAAAAAGTTTTCTTTTACCAAAGTTGTTTATTATTAGTTGTAAAATGTGTTTTTAAAGAAAAAAATCAAAAAGAAAATGATTTGCAAAAAATGCAAGAGGTGGGATTCGAATCCCTAACCTCCTGCACCTCAAGCCTCACACACCACACGCAATACCATTTGCCCTATGGTCTTTTTCAGTTTATATCTTGCAACTTTTATTTTTATAGTAGTTTTAGTTTATTAAACTTATTTTGATACTTTGCTTATTGTACTGCTTATTAATAAGTACTTTAGGCTTTTCTTATTTTTCCTAGCTAACTATTATGGTAAAGTACTTTTATAAAAAAAATCGTAATTTTCCAAATTAGTTTAGTATTTTTAATAATTAATTTTAGTTTATGTAGTAATTAATTAATAATAATTAATTAAAAACTCTAAAAAATATTTTTCTTTTTCTCAAAATTTTCTTTTATCATTAGGATCGTAAAAATATAATTTTCATGTCCGTAGGGTTAGCGTAGCTAAAACTTCACTTTTTAATTTGCGCATCAACATAGTTATTAATTTAAACTTACGTTTTTAGTAGTTTTAAATAAGTTTTTAAATAATTTGGTTTCTAGTAATTGTTCTTATAGTTTGTTTAAGCTATTTTATTTTATATTTTCTTAGTGTAATCTTTCACACCTTTTTCCTGTTCAAAATCACTTGATCACAGATTCGTCAAAATACAATTGCACGCCTCGTTGGACTTAACGACCCGGGGATACACTGTACTCCACGGATAATATATCTTGATCTCTCTCCCTCACTGTTTTACTTTAGTTGACCAACACCCTTGGTTGATTTAAGTTGACTGACTGTTTGGGAGGAGTCAACCGCCACGGTACCGCCGAGTGATATTTACAACCATGGCAGTAGTAACTCTGTGAAGGATTAAACCTTTTGATGAGTTACTCCAAACCACTATTAGATTCAGGGTGTTCAGGGACTTGATGGGTGTACACTCCGTACCTCTAAGCCCATTAGCAGGTGTGAGCTGATCCCTTAAGTGCACTAAATTTTCTAAAAATCCTCCCTAAATTTAGTTCACTTCCTTTGCATGAAAATTAAACATAAAACAAAACATGTTTATAAATGAAAATATCTTGAAGATTGAATTCCCATATTAGTACATTACACGTTCAAATATCCGAGAATCGGGGTGTTCTAAGAATTGAACCATTCAACCCATTTGAATACCTGAAGATAAAATACACACAAGTTTTCAAACACTTATAAGCTCCTGATACTAAAAAAGCCATGTGTCCATATCCAATTCATAAATGTTGTAAAAGCTAAAAGGCCATAGCTCCATGAAGTGGCAAAACTTCAACATTCACATAGGTGGTTCCTCTTTATTTATGCTCCTGCTTAGCACTTTTTCAAAGAAATTAACCATTGAGAAGTAAAACTTCATCCTCTTTTTAAGCAGGTAACAAGCACAACCTTGGGATGTTTGTAAAATATGTGCTTCAGTCCACTAAATGTTCAGCTTTCCACATTTAACTCAGCTCCCAAGTTTCTTTAGGAGGGAGTTGGGTGTCTTAGCATTCAGTGAATAAGTTGGAATTTAAACTCATCCCTTTAGCTTACTTTAAAACCAAGTCTCTAGCCAAACCCTCTGTCAATTGATCAGCTAAATTTTGTTGAGATCTAACAAACTCTATAGATACTACCCCATTCCTGATAAGCTCACAAATCATGTTATGCCTGACACAAAGTGTCTAGACTTCCTATTATACACATGGTTATAAGCCTTTGCCAATGTAGAAGCACTATCACAACGGATAGAAATAGGTGATATAGGTTTAGGCCACTAGTAGAAGAATTGTCTTTAGTGTTACTGATCCAACTTGCATTAGTGTATCCTTCTAATACTGAAGGATAACCAGTATATGAGAGACTATAATCCATAGTTCTCTTCATATACTTCAGTACCATCTGAATTGCTTGCCAGTAATGAGCACTAGGATTACAAGTATACATGCTCAGTTTACCCATTGCAAAAGCAATATCAGGTCTTGTACAAGTCATAACATACATCAGGCAGCCAATCACCCTAGAATACTCAAATTGATATACAGCCTTACCAGTATTAGGCATCAGCTTCTCACTTGTATCCATAGGAGTACTCACAAGAGTACAATCAAAGTAATTAAATTTCCTCAACACCTTCTCAATATAATGAGATTGAGAGATAGAAATTCCTGTACTTTCATGTTTAATCCTTATACCAAGGACAATATCAGCCTCCCCCATGTCTTTCATGGTGAACTTTGATGACAAAAATGCCTTAGTCATGTCAACCTGATTTTGGTCAGTTGCAAAGATCAGCATATCATCAACATATAGACAAATGATGAATCCTTTACCAGATTCATCAAATTTGCTATATACACATTTTTCAGAATGGTTAAGAAAATAACCACTAGATAAAACCACTTCATCAGCCCGTTTTAGTCTATACAGAGACTTAACCAGTTTAGACACCTTGTTTTCATTTCCAGAAATGATGAAGCCCTGAGGTTGGTTCATATAAACATCCTCATCTAAATCAACATTCAAGAAAGTCGTCTTCACATCCATATGATGAATAATCAGACTGTAAATTGATGCCAAAGCAATCAACAATCTTATGGTATTGATACATGCCACAGGGGCATAAGTATCAAAGTAGTCTATCCCTGACTTTTGTTTAAAGCCCTGAATGACTAGTCTAGCCTTGAACTTTTCAATAGTTCCATTTTCCTTTTGAAAATCCATTTGCAACCTAGAGGTTTGCAACCAGGTGGTAGCTAGATCAGCCAACACCCAAGTGTTATTGCCCACGATGGAATCCATTTCATCATTAGTTACTTATTTCCAGAAAGCAACATCCTGGGACTTCATTGCTTCTTCAAATGTTTTGGGATCATCCTCAATAATCAAGCAATAGGAGTATTGGTCAGAGACCTCATCCCTTGTTTCTTCAATTAAATACAATTGAAACTCAGGTCTAAATGACTTTAGAGTCCTGACCTTATTGCTCTTTCTGAGCTCAGGTTCAGGTTGTTGTACCACAACCTCATCAGGGACCTCATCAGAGACCTCTGAAACACCAGTGTCAGTAGTTCCATTTGGAATCCTCTGACTTGGTCAGGGATAGATGAGAATCTATTCTTATCAAAGATTGCATCTCTTTATTCAATTATTGAGTTAATTGAAACAGATTCATTAGGTTCAATAACATAAAACCTATATGCCTTGGAATGCTCAGCATATCCAACAAAGATGCATTCAATGCCACTTTCACCCAAAGTTTTCTGCTTTGGATCAGGGAGTCTTACAACAGCCCTACAACCTCAAACCTTGAGAAATTTCAGGTTGGGTTTTCTTTTAGTCCAGAATTCATAAGGGTTAACCTTGCTTCTTTTATTGGGAACCCTATTCAATAAATAGCAAGCTGTTAATATAGCTTATCCCCATAATCCTTGACTCCGTCCTAAATAGGACAACATGGAATTAACCATCTCCTTTAATACCCTGTTTTTCCTTTCAGAGATACCATTTTGTTGAGGAGTATAGGGAGCAGTCGTTTCATGGATTATACCAACAGACTGAAAGAGCAGAGTATCCATGTACTCGCCTCCCCTATCAGTCCTTAATCTTTTTATTAAAAACCTTATTAGAATTCAACTTCAGTTTTAAATACTTTAAATTTATCTAATGCTTCATCCTTAGTATATAATAAGTAAACATAACAAAACCTAGAATTGAAGCATCATCAATAAATGTCACAAAGTATTTCTTATTCCCCAACGAGGGAGTAGCATGCAAATCACATAAGTCACTATGAATCAATTCCAAAACTTCAGTTTCATGTTTTATACTTTGAAAAGGTTTCTTAGTTATTTTGGTTATCATGCAAGTTTTACACTTTTCAGTGTCCATATCAAAGGCTAGAATTAACCCATCCTTATACATATCTCCCATTCTCTTAAAGTGAACATGGCCAAGTCTAGCATGCCATAAGGTTGAATCATTTAGTTTAGAGGTTGACATAAAGGCTGAATCATCAATATCATTAACAATATTAAGCCATAATATTTGATTACACAAATAGCCAAAACCAATAAACACACCATGTTTAGACAAAACAAACTTATCACATTCAATAACTTGTTTATAACCACAATTATTCAAAATGCTACTAGAAACCAAATTCTTTCTAATATTAAGAACATGTAAAACATTTAATAAAGAAACAATCTTTCTCGAACTAAATCTTAAATCCACAGATCATCTTCCATGCACCAGGGTTGTTGACTCATTTCCTATATGAAGAATAGAACCATCATTCAGTGACTCATGTGTCTTGAACCAGCTTCTATCTTTACAAACATGAATTGTTGCACCAGAGTCAACCCACCACGCAACATCATCATCCTGCACAAAGTATACCTCATATATATATGTAAAATAATAATTCTGAAAAGACTTATTAAATAGAGTTAACTACATTTTTGGTCCTCTTGGTTTATCGGGTATAACGGTTTTGGTCCAATAGTTTAAAAAGTAACGGATTCAGTCCAAGATCCGATGACCCGTAATATTTTTGGTCCATATTCACTAACACCGTTACTTTGTTTGACTGTTAAATAGAATTAAGGACACTTTTCATCATTTTACATATCCTATTATAAAAATTACTCTAACAAACTACATGAGGCCCACCCACCCAGTCACAAATCACAATCACTCAACTCATCTCATCCACCAACACATCCTCTCATTCTCTGTCTCTCCAATTCTCTCCTTCTCCAAATTTCTGGCTAACTACCAACCGGCTCAGGCCACTACCTCCACCGACTGCCTTCCATCACTACCACCTCTCTATTCTTTATCCTTCTCACATAACATCTCAATAACACACAACCACCACCCTCTTTTGTCATCACCATCCACAACACCGCCTTCACCAATAACAAACACCCATTGTTTTCATCCACCAACACACACACACAATCAAATACTCTCACTTTCTCCTTCTCCAAATGTCCGGCTAACTACCACCAGCTCCACCATCATCGACTGCCGTCCACCAACACCACCCACCGCTAGTCACTACCACCTCACTATTCTTTGTATTTCTCACAGAACCTCTCAAAACACACATAACCACCACCCATTGTCATCACCATCTACAACAGTGCTGCCACCTAAACCCTCTCCACTGCCATCTAATTGTCGGCCAACAACAACCCTCCAACAGCTTCCTTCAATTCAAACAAAGACCCTAAAATCCCTAATTTTTACAAAAATACGAAACCCTAACCTTAGAAATTCAACTCAAGTCATCTAAACCCTCTCCACCACCAGATCTAGCCGTATATGGAGAAGGAAGCAGCGATTAGGAGAGTGAGGGAATATCTACTACAAGAAAACAAATAACGAGACCCTCTTGCCTAATTTATTCAATTGTTCAGTTCATGTTTCATATATGGTTGTGGTGGTTTCATGTTTGGATGGTGGTGGGTTTGAATATGTGAATCTGTTATATTTGGTTGTGTGTTTGTTGTTGAATGGATGATGAAGACAAGTATACATTTGATACATTGTTAGGGGTTAAGAAGATTTAGATAGATAGTATTGGAGCAGAAACATTATTGAAACTTATACTTGTCTTCATTCTAGATTTTTATTTGTGGATGCTTAATTTAAAGATGGATGCATTGATTTTAAATGGTTATACTGAACTGAATTATGATGATTTTGTATTTGTATATGTTTAAATGAAGATGATATTTGATGATAAGGATGTTGAAATAATAATAATAATATTAATATTAATAATTGAAAAATACAAATAGAAAGAAGAGTGAAAGAATGAAAGGAGAGTATTTAATACATTCAAATTATCAATATGAGGGTATTTTAGACATTTCACATTATTTAACTGGTCAAACAAACGGTCAACTAAAAATTGGACCAAAAGTGTTAAGGGTCGTCAGATCTTGGACTGAATACGTTACTTTTTAAACTATTGGACCAAAACCGTTATACCCGATAAATCAAAATGATTAAAAATGTAGTTAACTCTATTAAATATATTCTAACCTTTTAGAGAATTGGTATTACCACTCCCTGATCCATTTTTGCGTGATCCATTGGCTTTGTTACCAACTTTAACACCTTTACAATCTTTCATGAATTGTCCAGGTTTTCCACATTTCTAACAAGTCGCTTTTGGCTTCTTTTTAAGATCAGCTTTGGTGTTATCCTGATGCTTACGTTTGCCCTTGTTGTCATTGTACCTGGTGGAGTTATTATGCTCCACCATATTCACAACTGATGGACCAGTATCATTGCTACTCTTTGGCTTATCACTGTGTTACGCTCTGAGTGAATCCTAAATGCACAAATGACTGCCCAACTAAACAAGAGTTAATTCCTCCTTCTTATATTTCAAAGAATGCTTGAAATCTTTCCAAGAAGTAGGGAGTTTATCAATGACACAAGAGACTGAAATTGCCTTATCCATGTGCATTTTGTGTTGTGTGAACCGACCAAGTATAGTAAGATGTTTAATGTATTGTTCCATGACAGGTCTAGAATCGACCATTTTGTAATTTGTAAAATTACTCACAAGGAACTCCTTGCTAGAGACATCCTCAGCCATATACTTAGCCTCCAAAGAATCTCATAGTTCTTTAGCAGATTCAACATTTTGATAAATATCAAACAAAGGATCAGACATACCATTGAGAATTAAACCTCTACAGATGTAATCGTCATTCTCTCACTTGCTCTTTTTCCTTATATCTTCCATAGTTGCATCATCCTCATCATCAGGAATAGGTGTGCTCAACACATACACCACACTCATGCTTGACAACAAGAAGTGCATCTTCTTTTGCCATCTTCTGAAATTGATACCTTCAAACTTTTTCAATTTGAAAAAGTTAGCAGCCATATGCTTCATAGCAATAGCCATTGATTATCATAGAATAGTTTCTATTGATTGTTGGTTTAGTTTATTGGAGTGTTCCCAGTTGGGTAAAGATAATCAATGGTTACTAGATATCACTTAAAATCGTGTTATCACTTTTCAATAGAAACTATTCGATCCTATGCCTGGGTTACACGAATATCTTTATGGGATAAGACCAAGTGGTGTTCTTGTTTTAGGCACAAATCAAGAACCTGTTCGCGTTT
Source organism: Artemisia argyi (assembly GCA_030686995.1). Classification (NCBI taxonomy): domain Eukaryota; kingdom Viridiplantae; phylum Streptophyta; class Magnoliopsida; order Asterales; family Asteraceae; genus Artemisia; species Artemisia argyi. The sequence continues at coordinate 182,613,710 of CM060683.1, forward strand.
AAGTGTTTAGGGTTTGTATTTTGTATATCCATGCAGTTATGTTATGATCTCTATTAATAATAGAGATTAGTCAAACCCTAGCCCATAGAATTATGAGTGATTAACAGCCCCTTAATCATACCATAAGAGTTTCCATAATAGCAGAGATTAGTGGTTATACCAGCGGTACTAATTTATACCTAGCAATACTAACTTATACCAGTAGTATTAACTTTATGCCAGCAGTACTAACTTTATGCCCAGTAGTACTAACCTATAGTACTAGCAGTAGTAACTCTATGAAGGATTAAACCTTTTGATGAGTTACTCCAAACCACTATTTGAGTCAGAGTGTTCAGGGACCTGATGGGGGTACACTCTGTATCTCTAAGCCCATTATCAGGTGTGAATTGATCCCTCAAGTGCACTAAATTTCCCACATGTTTTTATGTGCGGCATCATCGTTTTAATGGTTAAACATAGATAGGAAACAAAACTTTAAAGCTTGAAAGAATTTGTAGTTGATGAGCATGAAATGGCAACGGATTAAATAGAAGATAGTAAAAGTAGACTAGGTGTTTAGTCACTTAGGTAAATGTTGCAATAAAACTAGTATATTGACGTGATAACATGTATTATAACCCAAAATATGAGTGTACACATCGTTGGTATGTTGTTTGATACAGTACGTACTTATTTATTACTATATGTTTTAGCAAAGGTTTGATTAATTTAACAGGCCGTGCATGTAGAGATATTAATTGGAATTGTGTGACGTATGTGCCTTCTAAAAACGAAATTGTTAACAACTACTCCGTGTAAGTTTTGAAGGCAGAATTCTTATACCGTGCAAAAACAAAAATAAGATAAAATAAAATAAAATATTTGACTTGTTATATTTGTATATCTTTGGACATATTTGAAACAAGTAGCTTGTGGCTAGAGTTGTAGCTAGAATTTGAAGTAATACTATTAGCTGCCCGGAAACCTGAGTTATTACCTTAAGATCGTGTCTGAGTTATTACCTTATGATCGTGTAGCTAACTAATTATAGTTAGTACATGTTGTCTATATTACCTCAAACTACACGTAGCTGAATATCGTAATGATAATTAATGAAACTTCAATTCCTAAGTTTAGGATTTTCCCATAACGCGGGGAGTATAATTGTTTTTTACTTTATTTTTTTTTGATGCAAGGTGAATTTATATTAAACTTCCAAATATTTACAATGCTTGGAACAAAAATAAAGACTGTTTTGGACAATCCCAAAACAGATAAGAAACAAATCCAATACTATCTCTATCAGACATCAAAACTATATCTGCTAGACTATACAAACTGACAATAACAGCACAGTAATACTTCTGCATATTCTTCATGTTTGCATCAGCAATCATTCCAAGTCTTTTCATCATCAAATTCATCTTATAATGCACCTTTACCATCTAGCTACATTTCCAAATCTCTGTCCTTCAAAACCATTCAACCTGCCACTACAATGGTAAAGATAGACACGAGTTTGGCTTCACTAGGAACCCATAACCTCTCCACAGTAGGGGCTATACCAGTTGTGCTACATTTCCATCTACTACAATGGCATCACACAACTGGGAACACACACCCTACGGTGAGTACCAACCATTCCTCCAATGGCAGTGTATAGCATGGACCAAGTAGGTTCATCTTTCACACCTCACTATTCCATACTTCATACACTGCCCTCCATGTTCACTACCCTCACAGCTGGAAGCCTACTTTATGACCTATATATACATTTGCATAGCTCTACTTACATCAGTCCCCAATATCTAACAAAGATCCACTGAGAACATGAGCAAGTAGACCCATAAAGTGTACAATATAGATCAAGATACAAGGCCATCAGCTGTTGTGAACAGAAAGTTCCTCAATTTCCAGTGTGAAAATTGAGAAACATTGGTAGAGACCAATACAGAAAACAGGCACTTCATGAACCAGGCCTTTATGTGGTAATTACTTATACCACATACCCTATTGTTTTTTACTTTAATCCATGAAATGATGTCATATCGGTATTCAAAGTATTTGATCACTTCACATTGTTTCTTCAATGCATTTGACCACTTCACATCGAGCATCTAGATGTTTTTTCAAGCGTGTTTGCGACTTTTTTATTTATTTATTTATTTTTTTCAATAAAACCATATGTAACAACAATGTATGTCAATAAGATATTTATCTTGCACGTCTCACGTTAAAAAGTTCAAAGGTCAACTTTCTTGGATTTCTAGTGAAATTATATACTCAAATTTATGATGAAACCATATTTTTCTTATCGTGAAGTTTTACAGTATTTTCCATCATTTTGAATAATGTATGAGCCTCATCATAATAACTTTGAATATTTAAAAATACTATAATACGACAGGATGAAGGGACAAGAAAGAAATTACGTAGTAAATTCTACGAGTTTGAAACAAAATTCCGTAATTTGTATTTTTAAATATTAAAAAACTTGAATGATTGTCGCTGACAATTATACTTCTTGACACGTCAACACGATACATGCATGTAGTTAATGTTTGGTATCAATCATGAAATAAAATCCTACTTTTCCACAAAGAAAAATCATTAGTCTTTCTAGGGTGGGTAGTGATTTTTTTTTGGTAAAAGGTCAACGACCCGGTAAATATATTACTCCAAAAAATATTTAAGTACAACGGATATGAGTGAATCCCATATCTCAGCCTGTTACATAGGCGAAAAGCTTACATAACAAGATACTTCCTATTTTCTAGACAAGAAAATAAAACCACTACCACATAATATTGAACGACTCGGACAAACATATAAACTACTTCCTACGACCTTGGAGATTAAAGCCATAAATAGTATTAAGAGCATCCAATTCCCCTGAAAGATCGTAAATTTGCTTCGAGTAATCATCATAGTCGTCAAGCTCCTCTTCACGTTCATGACCTCCACCAAAAAGATTTGCTGATTCGTTGAACGTGTTAAGAACCTCCTCCTCACTATTAGAAACCACAACCTCACCCACCTTGAAAAATGGGTTAACCCTCTTAGTGACAGAAGCGGACGGAATAGGATGACCTACATCATCCACAAGGGTAGCTTTTCCATCGATAAGTAGCTTTTCAAGCTTATTAATTTTATCAACTATAGGAGTAGAACCAATATCCTTAGTTCCCATTGAATCACTCACAAGCGGTTCTTGTGATGTAGTACCAGTCTTAACCGACTCATCCTCATTAACTTCCATTGTACGACCATCATCCACATCCATGTTGGTGTCATAAGTAGGAATACCAAATGTATCCGTATCATCCATATTAAGAGCATCAAATTTGTTAGATGTAGAAATCTTAGTACCACTAGAACTAGCCACATCAGAAGTCTTCTTTTTAGTGCCACCAGCTTTCTCAGGCTCAAGAGGAATCTTTTTGGGTAGATACTGAAACTTCTTACCCACAACAGGTTTAGTAAACCCCCTCTTGACCAGGATTTGTAGAACCTCCATGCTTACCCTTATTCTTGTGATTGACAGTCTTGAAACTATCAGTAACAGGCTTAGTAGGCTGAACAGGAGGTATAACAACTGTAGGACAATCAGTCAGGGTATGACTAAATATCTTACACTTGTCACAACGTGGTGGTTGCCACTCGTATTCAACCCGTATCTTCTCAATAGTCGAACCCGATCCATCAAGTAATGGTATCTCAACAGTGAGGCTATCCCGAAGCACCTCATCCGACTTCACTTCTATCATGCATCTAGCAAAACTACTACGGCCCCACGATTCCTTGCACATCTGGCTTGTAAAAGCATCTAACCTTTTGGGCGTGCCAATCAATGTGGCCAGAAGACTGAGGCCATCATCAGAAAACATAGCAAGGGGAACCTCATGGAATTTAACCCACACTGGGACTTTAGTCAAATCTTCTTTAAGGAGGTTTGTGTTCAAAGTCCATGGTTTAAGGATAATAGGAACATTTCTGATCAACCAAGGACCGTTATCAAGCACATCATCAACACCTTTCTTCGAGTTGAACTTAAAGAAGAAGAACCCCTTAGCATTCATCATAACCTTTTGCACACCAAACTTAGCCCATGCATTGCGAACAAAGTAATCAACAACAGGAAAAGCAAGGCGTTGGCCAAGGAAGTAACCGTATAGAGTATTCTCAAACCGCGTGTTCACCTCTTCCACTACTTTCATTGGAACTGAAAGGTCAACATCATCCTTGATTTTGCTACATTCCAACCTCCGAAAATTAGACACATGTTTTTGAGGTTCATTAGAAGTAGCACCCGCATAAGAAACCGACTTCACACCAGTACCATTAGTAGTACCATACATAGGACCAGAAGTGGCACTCTTATTCAGATTCCCATTACGACCAGAAATTACACCAGTACCATTAGTAGTACCATCCATAGGGTTCCTTGTAAGATTAGCTTCAGAAGCACCAATTTCACATTGAATTTTGTTCATAGCATCATCAAAATTCTTATTCGCATTAGCAATCAATAGTTCCACATTAGGCTGTTAAGAGCCTTGTGAAGACGAAGAAGCATCATCCATTGTAACATCAGCATACACACCAAGTGAAACCGGCTTCACTTGCTCAGGCACATGTGCACGTACATCACAATCAACACCATCACCTGAACCACTACCCTTTTCCATCTTCTCTATGTCACCCCCTACACCTGAATCCAAGGAACCTGACATCAACACATCAACACCCTTATTCAGATATCCACTCTCATCATCCCCACCCTTCCTAGCAGCCGTATCCTTATTAGCACTCATAGAACTCAAAAAACCCCTATTCATCTCTCACAACCAGTAGAACAAACCAAGCAAATGAACACGAATAACCAGCTCAAAGCAAAACCAAAGCAGAAAAAGTAAAACCCTAATCGCTTAGGGTTTACACATGAAGCTCACCAAAACTAACCAACGTCCATATTCATCCACCCAATAATTAGTATTAGAATCAAGTAAATAGAGGATGAGATGGATAGTAACCGGCTAAGGACAATATAATAGTGCAGAGTCGAATAAAACCTTATGTCGGATAAAAAATAGAAAACGACTAAAAACCCTAAAGTATGATCGATCTACCTCAAATCCAGATGATATCAATGCAGCAGACAATCAAGAATCAGAGAATCAAGATCAGAATGATGCAAGAAACACGAGGTGGTAAAGGAGATCGATCCGAGTGAATCGGTGTTAGGGTTGTTAGGGTTTCGATTTTGTCACCAGTTATCTTAACACCTCTTCGCAACTAACCTCCTACTCACTCACAACTAAACTTAACTTATTTATTTAGGGACCAACACTTACACCTTTATTTTATTTATCACTCATAAAAAAAGGTACGCTTCATTTAAGACGAAAGCCTCGTCATGCAGACGAGCAAGACCAAAGTGAGGAGGGATGAGTAGGTTGGGATGGTGTAGTAAAGAGCTGTGACTTACTACCTGGATAGCCACGTAGGGGTGGCGAGGCAAACTAACGAGCCATACCCTTCACTCTAATTTTACACTTCTACCCTTGACATTTATTAACCCTCATGTTTATATATTTGATGGTTTGACCATTAACATTAGTGCATCTTCTCTTAACACATATTTTGACCAATTAATAAACTCTGAAACGACTATTGGAATAACATATGGCTCGACTTGGTATTGGAGGGATAATCACTAGATGAAGATTATGCAAAATGTACTAGAATCTAGCAACAATTTAATGTACCAAATATATAACAGTGGTCTCCATTGTTTTCTTTGTCCCTTTCACGTTCTTTTATAGATTATAAGAAGGAAAAAGAAATAATATTATAAAAAATAACATTAAAAAGCCTAGACATTTGAGTTGAAAAGTTGGTCGAAAAACATTGATATTTGCAAATTAATAGGCTCACAAAATTTGAGCTGAAAAAATAGGTCCACAGTTGTTGAAGTGGGATGTAAACCATAGGACCCTTATAAGAATTAACCCGAGTAAAATTTGTAGTTTTAGAGCTTATGCATTTAATCGATTTTAAATTTAAAGCAAGAAACTAAACTACTTTTAACCAAGGAATTGTAGACAAGAAAACGAAAAATGGGGCTAAGTCCATGAAGTTTTGCCTAACTTCATAACATAGGTCTCAGACCCATGCCAAGCATATATAACGAGCCTTTAGTCTCCTTTTGAGCCATGAGCCTCAACTGTTGTTTGCATTAAGAATTCGAGTTTATGATTCATTCTAGATAAATGATAAGTAGTTTATGATAATATTATCGATTATGTGTATGAATTTTAGAATTAGGTATTGTATATATCCTTATAGTTATAACGTAAACTTTCCAAATTTAACAACCAAAGCCTTTTTATTTATTTATTTATTTATTTATTTTTCTCTCGCAAGAGATTTTATTTGAAAAATCTGTAGGTTAACAAAAAGCAATGTAAGTGCGTTGTTTAATAGAAGAAATAACTTATTATAAGGCAAGTAAGCAACTTTTGTGGTCATCAAAACATCACAACACTTGTTTGTGGAATGCATCATCGCCTCCTCTTTGTGGTTCATGGTAGCAACTTGGTGGGGGTTCGCGGGCTTCCTTAAAGTTCTTGGAGACTTGATCCACTAGCAGGGTGACTCAGTTACTTATGAAAGCCAATCAAAGCTTGTTTTGACATGGTGATTCAAAATACGTTATGGACCATATGGAATTATAGGAATAAGCTTTGCTTTGACCTAATAGGAATAGAAAACTCAATCCAAGATGAGGTCAAAATTCTATCTCATTCTTGGATCCTTAATAGGAATAGAAACTCAATCCAACGTGGATTGATTGGATCAATGATCCTAAAATGGCACTTCCTTGTAACTTGTTTCTTGTAAATTAACCATCTTTTCTAGCATCTTACTATAAAAATATTTTAATACACGTTGCTCTTCAAAAAAAAAAAAAGATAATAGAAAAAAAAAAAAAAAAACAAATTGAAATTCGCACTACACCATTCTGGACCTATGGTGACAACACAATTTTGTCACTAAAAGTGCCATTAAAAGTGTTGTCGCGATAAGTTATTGTGACAACATTTTTCACCTATCGCTATAACAGGTTTGACTTGTTGACTCATATCCTTTTTTGTGACAACCCTTTTAGCGACAACTGCTGTCACGAAAAGTTGGACTTTCTTTGACCGAATTCTATTGTGACGACTTTTTAGTGACAATCGTTAGTCATGTAACGCGTTTTGTTAAATCCGCTCACTTTAAACTAATGCAAATCCTTAAAGGAAAAAAAAATAATAATAATAAAAAAAAATCATACTATGCATAATAGTTTAAATTTATAGGAAATGCTAACAGAGCCCTTGGAGTTGTTAACAAAAAACTTTTTTAAAAATATTGCTAATATTAAAACAAAGATGACAACTATTCCTTATTTTTCGCTTTGATAACCAATGAAAAAAATGTATTGTATTTGTATTTGAGAAAAGCAAGTAAATTGTTTTTTATTATATATGATTTTGTTTGGACATAGTGAATATTTTATGCTTAATTTTTGGAAATCTGTTATTAACAACACTAAGGTCTGTTGTAAGCAAAACCCTAAATTTATTTATCTTTTCTGCTGCATTTTTGTGCACATGGTTACATATAAACTTCGTTTACGAAAGAAAAATGATGATAAAAAAAAAAAAAAAACAAATGTTTAAATTCTTATTAAGTTAATAAGTGATGATCAATCCAAGGAATTTCCGTAACATTTCAAAAAATCTCGTTATGTTAAAGAAATAAGATGGTGTTCATTAGCTAAAGTTTACACATTTGTCCATAGCAACTCCACCTGTAGCCGGCCGTTCTTTGAGTCAATAAGGTTGTATCTCTCTTCGGTCCTCTTGTTGTTCACGACATCTGCAAGGCTTATATCGACGTAACCCAGAGATTCCTAATGAAATATAGTCGTGTTAGAATCTTTAATCATATAGCAAAAGTTCAAATCCTTTATACCTTTGGATGAGTTAGCTTTTTCCATGAAGTACTAACAACTTCCAAATGCAGTATGTCATTTTTTGGTGATTTTGCTAACGTAAATTCAAAATCTTTTCCCCATCTTGGATCCTGATTCTTCTTCACGGGCTGAAAATATCGGAACCCATATATATGAAAGAACGTCAGATAATGTTTAAAGAAATTCTTAAGCAAAATTCACTATGAAAAACAACCTTGGTTTTTCTTAATTTGCCTTGAAAAACGACTGAAACTGATGGATTGGTGTGATATTTTCCTTCAAGATTTTAACCATCATGGATTACAATGATAAGCAAACCCCCGCCCTTAGGAGTTCCTATAGGAGGCTTTCGAGATGGAACTGGAAAATCAATTGCGATTTTGTCATCAATGAGCGTTCTGTACAACATTCAACCGTGATTTGGCCCTGTGACTTCTTTTTTTGCGAGTTGCTTGAGTCCATATAAGCTAGGAAATCAAGAATATGAAACTCATCCCCATGCGATCATGGATGCCATACTACATAATAAAGAACAATCATGCCTTTGATTTCTTATAGTCAAACTATATATCTACATTTTGCTTAGCTTTTTTGACATTATTATATCTAAAACTTGGACATTAAACATATTACTTGCAGATATCCAAATATATCATGATTTCGCATTGACGATTTTAAAGTGACATTTACCTTTGTAAGCATAATACTTATTCATAATAACCATCACCAAGTAGCGATTATAAAAGTCAATGGCATTCATGTGCTTACCTTTTTCCAGTTGCGAACCAAGATTTCAAGAACTTGAACATCAGGGTCTATCACGTATAAGTTGAAGTCTGTATTCCATTCAGGATTGAAGCTCTTGTGTTTCACATCTGTTTTATGGAATCTAGACCTGGATTCAGTTAGTCTCAGTTCCACGTAAGGATGAGAAGCACCCAGAAAAGTCATCCTTTTTAGCTTTATTGCTCTTATAACATTCACATTCAGGATTCCGATCGGTCGCTTTTTATCTCTGGCAGTGTGATATGTGAGTAAAATGTCACATATATTCTTTTGGGAAAACAGATATAGATTAGGGTGGATAAATACTTACTTCAGGGGATCAGATACTGGTTCGTCAAGCATTGTTGGTGACATATGCATGCTTACATGCTGGTCTTTTCTGAGTTCCTGAACGGTATAGATTGATACGTAGTATTAGCAAGGAGCTTTCAAATCTTTCCTGGTTTCGAATCATAAAATGTCATTTCTTCCAAAAGCCATGACTACATATACACATTCTCTTAAACCTGGTGATGCAGTGCAGATTTTTATGGAAATGTAGGATTTCCTTTGAGGGTTGCGATCCCTTACAAAGAGGGTGCAAATTAAAAAGTCTAAAAAGACTTTCCCACCGTCCGATCATCTAATTATTCAATTGTACGGTCTAATTTAAATTGGGGAAAAAAAGGATGCTCCGTTCTATTAAAAGGATAAAAAAAGTCATTTAACAAACAAAAACGGTCATATCTATTCCCTCCATCTTCTCACTCACATTCATTTCACTCTTTATTCTCTCTCAATTCTCTCACTAAAAAATTGGGGGAATAATTAAGGTTTTGATTCTCATATTTCCTATCAAAAGCTCCGATAATCTACTCGAAAAGATGAATCATAATTGTAAGTTTATCAATTATTCTAATTCATACATATAATTTCATTATTCAGGTTTTTAATTTCTCTTATTTAATTTTCCCCCAAATTTTACTATTTTGTAAAATTTTGTGAGAATATTTTTTTATATGGGTTTTTTGAGTTATGCGAATGATGTTATAAACTAAGTTGGTTTTTTTTTTTTTTTTTTTTTTTTTTTTTTTTTTTTTTTATTTTATATATATTTTTTTAGGATTATAAAGTTGCTTGCTTGTATTTAAAATTGTTTTTTATTTTTTTATTTTTTTTATTTATTTATTTATTATTATTATTATTATTATTTTTTATCAGTTGATGTTTGATTCAGCTTCTATAGTTGTTTTATATGTTCATCAGTTGGTGTTTGTTTTAGCTACTATAGCTGTCGTTGTGATTTGGTTTCAGTTATTGTTTGTGCATTTTTGTTTATATTGATTTAAGTTATTGTGTAAGTAGGTTCATCAGTTATTGCTAGTGCGTTTGTGTTTCTTGAAAGTAGGTTTATCAGTTATTGCTGGATTTGTAAATTAGGTTCATCAGTTACTGCTGGATTTGTAAATTAGGTTCATCAGTTATTTGAAAATTAGGTTCATTAGTTATTGCTGGATTTGTAAATTAGGTTCATCAGTTACTGAAAGTAGGTTCATCAGTTATTTGAAAATTAGGTTCATCAGTTATTGCTAGTGTTTTTGATTATCAGTTATTGTGCAAGTAGATTCATCAGTTATTGCTGCATTTGTAAATTAGGTTCATCGGTTATTTGAAAATTAGGTTCATCAGTTATTGCTAGTGCGTTTGTGTTTCTTGAAAGTAGGTTCATCAGTTATTTGAAAATTAGGTTCATCAGTTATTGTGCAAATAGGTTCATTAGTTATTGCTGGATTTGTAAATTAGGTTCATCAGTTATTTGAAAATTAGGTTCATCAGTTATTGCTGGATTTGTAAATTAGGTTCATCAGTTACTGAAAGTAGGTTCATCAGTTATTTGAAAATTAGGTTCATCGGTTATTGCTAGTGTTTTTGATTATCAGTTATTGTGCAAGTAGGTTCATCGGTTATTGCTGCATTTGTAAATTAGGTTCATCGGTTATTTGAAAATTAGGTTCATCAGTTATTGCTGGATTTGTAAATTAGGTTCATCAGTTACTGAAAGTAGGTTCATCAGTTATTTAAAAATTAGGTTCATCAGTTATTGCTAGTGTTTTTGATTATCAATTATTTGCTAGTGTTTTTTAAAAGTAGGTTCATCAGTTGTTGTGCAAGTAGGATCATCAGTTATTGCTAGTGCGTTTGTGTTTATTTTGGTTTGGCTTCATCTTTTATTTTGATTTTTTGTTTATTTTGGTTTCAGTAGGTTCATCAGTTTCACAATTATTTGTTTTATTGGATAGGTAAAAAAGCTAAAAAAAGGAAAGAAACCTATGGTTTAGTGATTCGATGCTGGATTTGTAAGAGAAGGAAAGGAACAAGGGAAAGGAACAAGACAAACAGATGGAAGACTTGAGAAAGAAGTACCTAGCAAAGATTCTATTGTCTGAGTCCAATGAGAACAGAAAAATACTGGAGAGCGAGGTTCATGAATATCAAAGTTTAAGTCTGAAGGAAAAGAGAATGCTCCAAAAGATGTCAAAGAAGTCTATTTGCGAACGTAGCAACGCTTATTTCGAAGAAGCTAGCGCTCTTCTTCGAAAGTGAACACAATGGTCAAGTGAAAACAATCTGATATAATTGATGAATGTTTGGAATATTTGTTTGCTTCGTATGGTTAAATAGTTTCTGGAACAATCTGATGTAATTGATGAATTGTATAAATATTAGATTTTTTTGTTCATCAGTTGTCAGTTGGTATGGAAAAGTGATTTTGGTTGGTTGGTATCGACAAGTTATTTCAGTTTAATAGAACTCAGTTTATTTCACCTTTTTAATCTTATATTAATAAAACGATTAGTGATGCGTTGTGGTACAAAAATTAATGCATTTAACGCACTTTTAACACAAAAAATCTAAGCTAGACATTTCATCAAACACGTGGTGTGCAACAAAAATGACTAAAACGTCATATTTAACATTCGATATCTCACTCATATCATATCGAATTTGAGTGATTCAAATTTCTTGATAAAGAGTGAACCAAAATCTACGACTTTCGTGTTTTAAGTTTATCATGATTTGATAGATTTAAAGGTAAAAAATATGGTCAAAAATACCAAAAACATCAAGAAAATAAAAAACCATTGAATATGTAAAAAAAAAAAGTTTGAAATAATTAACAAGATTTATACCATATTAAAGAGGATTAAATTTTAAAAATTATGGTGAAATCGGTTTTTTTCTAAAAGTTTGTCGTTTAAAAGATATGTGCGTTTGAAATTTGAGGTGGAAAAAAAAAACGTGTAAGTTTACGATTTTACCCCTATGCAGATTTTTTAAATAAAATGGGAGGGGGGACACTTGTCAGCGTAGGAACACTTTGTAGACTTTTTATTTTTTTCTATTTTTTAAAGGATCCGGTGTCTTTCCTTTGATCACACAAGTCCTTTGCTAATTAATGTGACTACTTAGGTTTTGTGTCGCCAAGATCGTCTTTTTAATCCAATTTTAATGGACGATAAATCGATCTCTTGATTTAACCGACTACAGATATTGTCATATGGGACATCTTTATGCACTAAAATTTCCTAGTCTACAAGAAAATAAAACTAAACATGAACTACTAATAGATTGTTGTTAATACTATACAATGAAGTTCCATGAAAAAATGATGCAAGCAATAATCAAAGTAAAATCCTAAATTTCAAATTCAAACCGTCATAAATGACTAATTCTGCCATTAAAGAAAACTTACTTGACATTCAATGGCACTTTCATGTATATTCACGATCTCGTCCATAAATGAATGTTTGTTAGTCTCGCTTCAAACATCAAAACGACATGTTTGAGGAGGAAGTGCTCCAACTAACTACAGCTGGAAAGGTTGAATAATGAATGCAAATATATTATGCAATGTGCTAAGCAAGTTGACAAATGATCAGCCCTCACGTACGACAGATCAGCCATCTATCGATTCCAAATTTAAAACAGTTTTGTTAGTTTAAAATATATATAATTAGTGATAACCCATCTCTGTTTCTGGTGTTTGTTAATACACTCTTTTACTCAGCTGTTTTTGGTATATCTTGTCAATGTCCAATAAATCAACAATTGATCTTGATCAAGTTGAATGAGAAACTAAAATTGAATTCTTAATTTTGTACAAAAATCATGTCTTGGAAACCAAATGTCATAGTTTGTGTTAAGTTTTAACCTAAAAAGTAAATGAAAGTTGTTTAATAATCTGCTGGTGATGATATGATTTTGAAACATAAAAAAAGTAAGAGAAGATACTTTGACCAATTTGTAACACATTTTTTTTTCTTCATAAAAGCATTCCATACAACCCAAAAACAATAATACTTTAGGTTTACCCACACTTTCATAAGAGTTTTACCAAAACCTCAACCAGATTAATCTTTGTAGTTTGTTAGTATAGTCCTTAACGATCAGGATAATTCAGCAAATTGAGTGAACTCTTCGTTCCATTCAGGATCTACATCCGTGTGCTTCTCGGTCGTTTCTAATAGATATAAGCTAGGCTACAATTGGTTATCACGAGTTAGTTCCAGAACTTCACTTCATTTTGAAATGTTGATCGAACAATTACAGACTTGTTTGATGAACACGTTTCACTCCCTTCTCCTTCACCCACTCCTAACCTCTTTCTCGCCAAATTATAGATTACAAATTTATACATGACCACATCTATATCTTATGGAAAATTACGTTCTTTCATGTTGTGGTTTTACGTTCACCTGGTCCAGTTTGTAGCAAACTTATGTTGTAGTTTTACATTCACCTGGTCCAGTTCGGAGCAAACTTCATATATTTGAAACTTCATGTCAATTCGGCTTTTTCATTTTTTTCTCAGATATAAATAAATCTTTTATTAGAATAAGCGATAAACTAAAATATACAAAAACACCAAGAAACACCAAAAACCAGGACAACAACACATTCATACCAAATAGTTATTTCGTTCTTACATTTGTAGTAACGAAAGAGAAAACCACATCTGGTTATTGTGAATCATAGAATAATTAAATCATGGCAAATTTCTTACCTTTCCACCAAATATTCTATCAATTATTGTTCTGCGTGCTGGTTTAGACGCTGGTTGTGGAGAACTATTGAATTTCTCTTGTAAAGTCAGCACAGACTCTAGACTAACCAAAACCTCAGCCATGGTAGGGCGTTGCTCTGGATCTCTATGCAAACATGCCTCTGCAGTTCGAACAAACTCCTTTAAACATTGGGGTGCTATTTGATCTCTTATATCAGAATCTAGTATCTGCTTTAATTTTCCCTTTTTGATAGATTCAATAGCCCACATTGCTAAATTAGATTGCTCTATATCAAGACTAGTATCCAGAGCATGCTTCCTACATAGCACCTCAAATAATACCACCCCGAAAGCATACATGTCACTCTTCCTTGTCAGCTCTCTAGTAAAGAAATAATCAGGATCCAAATACCCAAAAGTACCAGAAACATCTGTCTCTACATAAGTCTGGTTCCTCGGAACTATTTTCGCCAACCCAAGATCTGCAATTTTGGCGGTCCAGCTTTCATCTAACAAAACATTTGAGCTCTTGAAATCACGATGTATAACCCCAACCTCAACCCCTGTGTGAAGGTAGTGTAACCCACGACCGGCATCTATGCAGATACTGAGTCGCTGAAGCCAAGAAAGATGGGTACCAAGTTTATGTAGATGATCATTTAGTGATCCATTAGGTATATATTCATATACAAGGATCATCTCATCTCCCTGCTGATTACAATAACCAATCAAAGATACAATATTACAGTGCCGAAAAGTAGAAAGCATCTCAACTTCGGACCAAAACTCATCTGCTCCTTGATTGTATGTGGAATCCATCCGTTTAAGTGCAGCAACCACAAGACTCGATCCATTAAAAACATTACCTTTGTAAACTTTTCCAAAACGTCCTTCCCCAACTACTAATGAGGCGTCAAAGTTATTTGTTGCTAATTGAATCTCGTGAAATTTGTATTGAAGGCATGGTTGTGTCCTTTTTATGGATGAGTAGGATAAGGATTCCGCAGGGGAGGGGAAGGAGGTAGATGTTTCAGATACCTATCAGTTGCAAACAATAAATGATACGTAACTCAAATTGCAAATTTTTCTTTAATGTAAGTAAAATTGCATCTCTAATTTACCCTATGTTGCATTGGGTTATAGAAATAGATATCCTCGTGTCCAAAATTTATATGATCATCAAGTGTAAACATTAATGCACTGTCCGTTAGACTAGAAACAACACAGTTTTTCCTCCAATAATCGTAAGCAATGAAAAATATATATACATAAGTTTGATTTCAATATAAGTTTTAGCTCAATTATGAGTGAAGATAAGCTTACTTGGCATTTAAGTGCGGCTTCAAGCGCCCTTATAATCTCCGTAATTGATGGACGTTCATCACGGTCTAGCTTCAAACATTGATATGCAATTTTAGAAAACACATCCAAGGAAATAGGATTTATTTCATCCCTTATATTCTCTAAAACAATTTGATTAACCGTTTTTTGTCTAAAGGATTGTCGAGTTAATCCTACTAAAGGCTGAAGCTTATCATCAATCATACACAACCTCCCACACAATACTTCACACAACACAACACCAAAAGAGTAAATATCTGACTCTTTTGATAAAAATTCGGTCTCTGCGTATAATGGGTCACAATACCCATGAGTTCCTACAGGGTGGGATATGAGAAATGTATTTTTTTGATTGGCAGGGCCAAATTTGGAAAGTCCAAAATCTGAGATCTTGGCATTCCAGTTTTCATCTAATAATATATTGGAACTTTTTATATCACGATGCAATACTCTTTGTTGTGTCCCTGCAGGATTATGTAAGAACGCTAATCCATGAGCCGCACCAATGCATATATTGAGGCGTCGAACCCATGTTAGTTCACTGCTCTTGAGATACCGGTCCAGACTTTTCTTAGGTAGATACTCATACATGAGGATCTTCTCGCCACAATCGTCACAATACCCCAAGAGAGAGACAATATTTTCATGTTTGTAAACAGAAAGCATCATGATCTCCTTCCAAAACTCGGGATCTCCTTGCCCGAACTCACTATTTAAACGCTTTAATGCCACCATGGTGTTGTCGATTTCTCCTCTATAAACTTTCCCAAATCCTCCTCTCCCGATGCAATTCTCATCAGCAAAGTTGTTTGTAGCAGATATAATAGCTTCTAGCTGTATTTTGAGGTGTTCAAACTGTTTTAAGGAAGGTGCCATTTTGTGATTGTAAGAGTTCATAAAAATGAAGGATATTAATCTTTTGATCTATAATGGTGTAAGATGACTATTGACAAGCAGCCAGTTGAGACTTGAGGGACGACTCATAAAAGATACAGTACGTACTACTATACTTTATTACATTTAATAGACCAATTTTGACTCGGCTTAATAATGTAGACTGGATAGAACATATATGGTCATCATTAGACCAAACCAATTTTGGATTCCATGTCTTTATTTTTCAAGAAAAAAATAAAATAAAATAACAATTTAATGAATATTTAATCAAAGTTACTGTTAAAACTCAGCTCAGTGTTTTATGCCACTAGCAATCTGTTGCATCCTGGTTCATCAATATAACAAAGCTTGAGTTTATATAAATTAAGTGTCGATCTTCCAGTAACAAGGTATGAAAAAAATTTAGGACAAATTCTATAACGGGCGGCCAAAGCATTGAATATCTAATTCTTTAGGACAAAATTTATAACGGGCAGACAAATTTAACCCATGAATGAAGAAACACTTAGGAAAAATCTATGATTTTTAAACAATTCCCCAAGCAGTATAGAAAAAGAATTAAAGTGTAAACATGTCGTTATAACTGTTCACTAAAAGAATATCCATTCCGACACAAGGTTAAATGATAAAAAGGAGAGAAAATATATAAACTATACCGATGTTCTATATAAGATGATAGACTAAATCCTATGAAATTGCAAGTAAACCAAACTCGGAATGCGACATACTACAGCATACGGACTCTCTGTGTTAGTGCATTAATTCTAGCTAAAGCTTCGCCAATTCAACTCCACGCAAAGACCAGTATTTGTATTCTTCAATTTCCTAAGCCGGTAAATCTCGTTGATACATTTTTTGTTCTCGACATCCGCAAGGCTTATTTTGTGTAATTCCTCATATTCAGAGATAATATAAAACATTAAGTAGTATATAAAAGGTTAGGGATCCAACTTAAACGTACCTTCTCTGAAAGGTATTCCTGCCAAAATGGGATCGCTACCACGATGAACCATGGTACAGATACAATATCCTATCATCTAGTTGCTTGTTGTAACTTAACTCAAAATTTTCATTCCGTACTGGAATTTTGTTATTCTTTGCTTGCTGCAAAATCAAAAATCCAAATTAGTGTTAAAAACTTGGTTCAAATCATGAGGCTCATGCAACAATAATACCATTGAACTAACTATAATCAGAAAGACGAACCACGGTTTGTCTTGTATCGTCAGATTTGTTACTGTCACCGTGCAGCTTCAAATAAATAATTGGAATTTTTTTCAAGATGTTGGCCTTCATGGATTGTGACAACAAGCAAACCTCCACTCTCATTAGCTTTTCGTATTTGTTTGTATGTTATTTCAACAATGATTTTTCCAAAGGGCTTCTTGTTTCGTGAAACATTCGTGTCCACGTTTTAGAATGTTGGGTAATCTTGATAGGCTAAGGTCATGGAGCTGGTCTGTGGATAGTTTGATCCATTGAGAAGAGACTGGGTAGTTGCATTGACCGAGTATTGTGGAAGTATATGTTGGGTTTTCCTAGTTCTTAGGTTTCCCTATTATTTGGGAGGTCATGGCAGTGAGTACACCCACGTTCCATTTCATGCATGTTTTTGTGTACTTTACTTTGTTTGCATTTAGCTTATAAATAAGATAGGTTTTCTTTGTTTTCTGTGTACTCAGTTCCCATCTTTTAGTAATATACTAAACACTTGAAAACCCAATAACCAGTTTATCAATTTGCTTCGTGTTTTGATTGGTGTTTGCGGGTGTGAATTAAGGGTGGGAAGGGACTGAATACCAACATAGAAGAGGTCAAGTGTATGAGTGTTTTTTTTTCTTCAGGGATAAGGTGTTTTAATGGCACAACATTTTCCGAGTGGCGGACCTAGCCAGAAACTCAAGTTGGTTCCCGACTTGATAAAGGCAAAAAAGTCAACAAGTCAACCAATCAATCGATCGATATGTCGAGTCGGGTCGGGCCAAAATTAACACCAAATTCCTTAATGAAACAACATATCAAATATATTATAGCACATTTTTTCAATATATGCTAAAGTGCTAAACTATCATTTATAAGGTTATCATCTGTTTGATAAACTATAAACTCTTTGCTAAAACAAGTAGCAATATTCAAACTTAATATCAAGTTTAATGAATACAATTAATATTTTATATCAATTGATATAAAAACTAAACACTTTTAACACATATCTGCAGCCATATATCTAAGGATGTGTACTTTGTTTTACTAAAACAATGTGTGATATCCAAAAAACTTCAAAGATACTCCGCCTATAGTGTTACAAATATTTATTGACTTTTTATTTACGTGTTATAAGTAACAAATTCTAGCCCATATTTGAATTATAATTTTAAAGTTGAGGGACCAAAATAAAACATTGGATAAAAGAAAGATAATAAAAATAGAATAAAACGATATTGTGTCATCTTCTTTAAACAAAGATAAGACCTCAAAACCTCCATTAAAGCTAACAGTATGAAATCCGATTTTCTAATATGTATTCCTTTGTTTTTTTGTCTTCTTTCTTGTAATTTTAGATGTAAGGTGGTTCCCGATCTATTTTTAAGGTAGGTCCTTCATTTTTCCTCTACATAGCTTCTAAAGGGTTTCGATTTCTAAGGTGGTTCCTGGGAACCACCTTCATACACTGTAGGTCCGCCTCTGTATTTTCCCACTGGTGATTAGTACTCTTGTCCTACACAACAAAGAATGATTAAAGAGAAACTAGTACCATATTAATTAGCTTTAACAATATAACACTTAACAATATACCATGTTAAAAAAGGGGACAATTTCATGTATATCCTTGTAAAAGTTTGATATTACGTCAATATCCTTGCAAATTTCCTAATTTCACCAATATCCTCTCAAAACTTTATAAATAGTTAAATACTCACATATATCTAAAAACTAATTAAATTGTATTTATGATAATTTTAATTTGTAAAAGCAATATTTACCTCTAATTTAATAAGTAGAATGACTATTTTGCCCTTTTCTTAATATTAGGTACATATGTCATGATACTTGTAGATTACCCATGATATAATACTTCAAAGTTTTTAATACTTCGATATAATACTTTGAACTGAAAGTTTACCCATGACATCATTATTTTGTTGAGATGCAAAATTAGTAGCAAAATTAGTATAGGTGTAGATTAAAGTATAGCATCTTTAAATATTACTCATATTTAACAAGTTTTTTTTATCACAATAGTATAGCTGCACATTAAAGCTCAGATGCAAAATAACACCAGTTTTTTAATTCAAAAGCCATGTGCCCAATACAATACTAAATTCAATACATGAAAAGTATTCAACAAAATAACACCAGTTCAAAATGTTTAACATTGGAATGAAGTCATGTTGCTTATTCTAATACGACTAAACCTTTCTTCATGACATGTTCTTAAACTTGTAAACGAAAAAACATGGTAACAACTCCTTTACGTAACTTGTTTAGTTTTGCTTCGAGTTATTAGTCTCACAAGATTTTGTATTCTTTACTTGATGTCCCCTGAAATATGGCTGAGCAAACGGACCGGATGGACCGGACCGACCGACAAAACCGACCGGACCGGACCGACCGCATTCGGTCCGGTCCTCGATCTAAGCTTTTTGCCAAATTCGGTCCTCGGTCCGGTCAGTCCGGTCCGGTCCGGACCGACCAAAAACCCGAAAAAACTTGCCTAATTGGACCGGACCGACCGAAGACCGACCGGACCGGACCGAGACCGGACCGACCATATTCGGTCCGGTCTCGGTCTATGGTTTTTCCGGTTCTCGGTCCTCGGTCCGGTCCGGTCTTGGTCGGTCCGGTCCGGTTTTCGCCCGATGCTCAGCCCTACCCTGAAATAGCAAAGTGAAAACATTCAAATTAAATTAAAAGTAATTCACTGAGATTTTACATGGAAAAAGTATATACAAGGTTGATTAGTTAACCTTTTACTTGTGGGCAGGGGCGGATCCATGTATAGTCCAGGGGTAGCGGTCGCTACCCCTGAACTTTTACCTGGTAGTGGAATTTTTGGCTATTTTTTGCCTTTTTTTGGCGATTTCGCTACCCCTGAAACAAATTTTCGCTACCCCTAAACAAATTTTCGTATTTCGCTACCCCTGACAGAAGCTCCTAGTTCCGCCGCTGCTTGTGGGTGCTTGGCATGGTTCAGAAATTTGAGATGTACTCGCATTATATGGAGGATTCTTGCATGTTTTTTGATGGTGTCCAATTCCATTACATTTTTTTACATCTATGTCTTTTTTTTTTCTTGTCATGTGCGCGAATTCTGTTCTTTCTGGGGCGTCCTATAAGCCTTTTGACAATAGGTGGGTGAATCTTCTCACTTGCGTCTATGTGTACCCATTGATCCTTTCCGGGGATTGGAGCAATTTCTGAAGCGTAAGCTTCTTTAAATTTATCGATTGTGAAATATGAATCAACGTAACTATCCCAAATATTATCCCTTGTAAAAGCGATAAATGCCGCCGCGTGCATACATGGAAGGCCTTTAACCTGCCAAACACGACAACTACATGTTTTCTCATCTAACAGAATCTCCCAGCGTCTTCCTTTATACTTTACCTCAGCACGATTGTCGCTACTTCTACTAACTTGATAATCACCCAAGTTCAACATAAAGAATAGAAATAAAGAAAAAAAACATATATATATAAGCCTAATTCGACAATAGTGTATATGTAATGAGTTAAATAGTTAACTTGCCTTAGATATTCGTTTCAGATAATTCTTAGCATTTGGAACTAAGGTTCCCTTCCATTTCTTCGCAATATCCCTCTTCTCGCTAAACCGCACCATAAGCATTTCTCGGATGGCATGAAGAAGATCAAGCACCGGTCGAAGGCGAGCATCACCTACCCAAGAATTAAAACTTTCTGAAATATTGTTCGTGATGTAGTCGCACTTGGATATTGTACCAAACTTGCTTCTACTCCATGTTTTATTATGGTGTTGATTGAGGTACGCCACCTCTTTATTTTCAATAGCAATTGCCTCTAATAACCGGTTATGCACCTCAACACAACAAGTATTTGCAGCACCCCACATGTTAATTCTGAAAAAGTCACCACGAAAATGTTCCTTAAAATTGCTATAGAGGTGCCTCATGCATTCTCGATGCTCGGCATCAGGATAAACTTGTGTGATGGCTGCTTCTAACCCTATTTGCATGTCCAATGATATAACCAAACCATTTGGCGTCCCAATTGCTTTTTTTTAATGACATGAGAAAACATTCCCATCAACTTGTATTTTCTGATTCAAGGACTGCATATGCTACTGGAAATATACTATTGTTACCGTCAATACTCACGGCGGCGGCTAATACACCATTAAACTTCCCTTTTAAATGGCATGCATCGAGACTAATATAAGGCCGACAACCCGAAAGAAAACCTCTAGAGCAAGCTGCTAAACATATAAAAAACCTTTGGAAACATTTTTTGTCATCTTTCGTCTCAAAGGCGATTTCAACAATGCTTCCTAGGTTTCTAGTTAGTAGTTCATGTTTGAAAACATCCATCTGCATAAAAGAGTCCTCCCACTTACCATGTATATCCGTGTATGATTGTTCTTTACCTCTAAAGGCTCTCAAATATGGTACATCAACATTGTATGTTGTCATTAGCCACTTCCTAATTTCGGTAGCGGATATATCCCCATCAGATTTTAGTTTATCAGCAATAACATTTGCAATCCAGCTAGCCTTAAGTAGCTCTCTTATTACCACACTTGTTTGTTCGAGTACATGAATGTGTTTTGATAAACTTTTTGGCCTACACAATTATAGAATAAAACTAAATTGTGTTGACAAAACGAGCATAGCAAAACATATACTACCTGAAAAGTAATTTTATCTTCGGTTCGAGAAGCATGAATCCTCCACTCTCAGTTTTTGTCTTCACAACATGCTGTCAATCGTTCCAAATTTCTTTTCTCAATTTTATACTCAAATTCATTTATGAGTGCATAGTGGTTCAAAGCTCTTCTAAATTCAATCACGTTTGTAAATTTCTTATGAATTTCCATAGTTGGACTACTCTTGATATACGAGTGACTTTCAGGTTCATTGTCATATTCATCATCATTACTATGACGGCTGTGATAACTATTTTCGCTTGGACAATCTGAGTCTGAACCATTTTCGCCCTGAGATTCATTAGTAACTGTTGGAATTATGATATCATGAAAATAATATAAATAAACCAAACACATCAAGTGAGCATAGCGGAAGCAATACAAGATCATACAATATGTAATTAATTAATCAAATATAAAAGTAAACATACCTTTGTGATTCTAGCCCGAACAAGAATCAAATGCAATCTTCAAATCAAGAACCCTAATAAGGGTTTATGTGGATTATAAGAATTACCCCTTACCTCTTTTGTAATTAAATCCAAGATACAATCAATAGAGTGATTGTATCACGTTCTTGTACACACGTACTAATTCAAGTAAAAGATTACGCAAGTAATTTAAACACAAAACTATTTTGAGCTTTACTAAAATCGAATCCCTTTATAAAAGGTTTAGATGGATCGATTATTTAGACAAGAAAAGAAGGAGAGAAAAAACACCAAGAACTATGTGTACAAGTTATAGGAAACAATGAATCCTTGGGTTTGTTTATATATTAGTGATAACTTGGAGTCCAAGGCATTGAGAAGGTGGAATCCCCCTTATGGCCGATCGGTTATGGACATCCCTAATGGATTCCGGAACCTTCTTGACATTCCAATTATTCACAAGTATTACTTTCCTTTTCTTCGTCTAACGATCGTTAGTCATTCTCCGTTAAATACTAACGGTCGTTACTCGTTTTGTGTTTATTAATAATTATATATAACATTTATAAATAATTATTCATTTACTCTTCATATGTAAAGTGTGCAATCCCGTGATCTCGAATTCGATCCTAACACACAACTATTAATTTATGTTCATAAACTAACAGCTCCCACTTGGACATATCTTAATAGTGTGATCACATCGGTTAGCGTCTTGCAACATGTCGATGCCTCTAGTACGATCTCGAGTAAGGCTCCTGGAAAAACCTTTTTATGATTTCTCATTATTATCATCCTTTTGTTTCTAATACCACGTTAATAAAGATATGGATCAAAGTTATTCCTTAATTAACCATTCTGTTTCTCGTTGTTTGTGATTGATCAAGATTACCAAATCTTCTAGAACATATTCAAGGAAGATCTTGGGCACGACAATGCAAACATCTTTACAACCCTAAGAGGGGTCCAGCAGTATTAAACTCCAAAAATAAATTTGAAGGAACAAATTCTATCTTGACTACAAGCGAAACCCACAAACTTTGTAACACTTCCGAAAACAACCCTTATGACTACCAGTTTCGTATAGCGTTAAGTTGTTCCACAAAAATGTACTACATTAATGACACTTATCTTGCATCTCAAGTCTAAGGATAACTTCTTATGATTTACTTAATGACAAGATCCATAAGTAACATCATATAGTTGGGATAAGTCCTATATTCGGTATCATTGAATATCATCTGAAATGGCATGACTATGCATAAATATACTTTAAGTATATTATACGAGCCTTTAGATTTGTCTTGATTTAATAATATTCCCATATTATTAACTGACAACGGACAATTTAGAATAACTCTTATTTATGGATTTAAACATACAAATATATGATACAATTTATTATAAATTAAACATACCATGTATTTAAATTTATTATAATAATTGTTTAACATCCCTTATCCAAATACTAAATAGATCAATGCATGATAACTCTTGTTGATGAATTATATCTCAAGTAATGACATTCATACTTGTTGACAAGTCATAAATCATCCAACTTTGATCTATTGGAATTTTAATAATACTTATTTCAAGAATTCAACTATTGAAGTTCTTGTATATGCATACTCAATTATTTTGATAATGCCTTATAATGTTTCATAAATGTGTGACATCCTTAACCACCAATTTATGATAATCAAACTTCCAAACATTTTAAAGTTTGAAGTATTCTTATTCTCTTAATATATAATGCAACTATGCTCTTAATAAGCACAACTAGTACATATAGTCAAGGATGAAATACTTACCATAACTAGTATTGAGTGTCATCTCATTTTCATTAGCATCATTGTATGCAACAACAATATGCTCTTAAAACATTTCCTCAAACCTTAATATCTATTGTGTAATGTTTGATGCCTTTCAAACTTTCAAGTTTGTTGACTATGACAATTTGCACAACAATTGACCAATTGTTCATTTATAGAATTTGGAAGCTGTTCCAGACTTAGGATGTGATTCTATAATCAAACATATTCTTTTAGAATACACAAGTTATCTAATAACCTTTTACTTAGATATTAATATTGCCAAATCACCTTGTAATCAAGCATGGTACAACAAAACATGATATTCATGAAAAATCTTTGAGTCATACTTAGATTTTATTCATTTCATACATATCTATTTAGACTTTCTAAATAATATATCATGTTATATTAGATTCATTTACCGCACATGTTTCAACAATAAACATTCATTCCAATGTTGTATGTCTTATTTTCTAAATCTTTAAAGTTTCATTCCAAACTAAGACTTAACTTATATGGAATGTTACCTTTTATATGTTCTACAATATATATGATTTAAGAAATTAAACATAATACTCCCACTAGCTTTTAGGAATACTTAGAAATTATCTTATTTCAATTATAAATCAAAACATGAATTTAATAATTAAACATAAGAGTAATCTTCTAGATGCATGTATTTATCCATCCATGGATTATTGCACTTTGTACACTTTCAAAGATTTATTTGAATTCATAAACTCCTTTTGATTACTTATCGTCCTCGCTCAAGTAATCACTCAAGAAAGAGTTTTGATATTCAATTGTCAATTTCATAAATATGACAATCATAATCTTTATATATTTAATGTATTTAGAAAAGAATATTCAATCACAGTTAATCGCTTAAGTGTGATTAATAATCTTGTCATAAGACATGCATTAAATACGTGCACAATATTGTCCATATGATTTCTATACAAAGATTTGAACCACAAAGGTTACCTTATCTTTGAAGAAACTCATCTTTATTTTCTAGTCTAACTATTAAGATAAACCAAGTTTCTAAAATTGATTATCTTTATGGACAGAATCTTAATCATTCATATTATGTATACTTTACCCAATTTCATATTTGGTAATGTATCATAATGATTATCAGGTTTACAATAATCCTGTAAATCATAGCCTTCAGCATATTAATCAAATATCTGAGATAGTTTGCTATTCTATGAATGAGAATTCCATCATCTTGAGATTTAATATTTAAATGTCAAACTTTATTATCGTTTTGAGATTTAACATTCAAATGTTAAACTTTATCGTGATATTTGCTAATGTATTTTAGAAGATTATGTATCTTATAATTTTATCTTTTAAAGATCAAAACTACCACTTGCTTTTAGTAATTTAAAGACTATCTTTAAATACTTAGCAAATAAAGCAACAATACAATGTTCTCTTTTGGGATATTACAAATACATATTGACAGTTCGTGACTTCACTTTGTTAATAACCTCTTCATAAGCAGTTAAACAAATTTAAAACTTCAATTTAAGAGTTAATTTGATTCATCACATTCCATCATATGTCTTATTAATCTTCTATGTTGGAGTTTTATTAAGTATGTCCAAGTCATACTCAATATTCTAACCTTGATAACTTTTTGAAAGAAAAGAAGTCATAGTTATCTTTAATCAAACAATATAACAAGAGTTTGATTTCTCTAACTAAACATACCATAAAAAATTTGGTATTTCATTAGTATTAATATTGTAAGACAATCTAACAATATTTTAAGATAACCATATTTCCTTTTGGCTTGTTTATTTACCAACTAATTCATTTTAAAGGTATAATAGTATTTTCAAGCCAATTATATGCTTTATAATATAAGTACTTTTGACAAAATCACTTCATGTCCACATTTCTACAAAAAAACATAAACTGTTATAATCCCACTATACGTTATAAGTCATTTAACTATTTAATGACTTCATATATATGTCTTAATTAAAAAACATAACAAGATAACGTCTTACTTTATTATAAGTCTTGTAACAATTAAAAGACTTTATATTTATATCTTTACAATGAAACATAAACATGTTTAACTAAATTAATTATGAACACCATCTTTTGGTTTCAATAGTAATTTCAAGTTAATTTATTACTTCACAATAATGTAAATAACATTATTTCTTCATTTATTTATGTCATTCTAAGAACACATAAATATTCAAATTGAAGCAGCATTAGATTACTTAATTAATTTATGTCATTCCATGAATTCATAAATATACTAATTAAAGTAGTCTTGATATCATATTGACACATATTCTAATAGGTATCTAATTTAGAAACTGCAAATTCTCATAGTTCTATTACATCAGTTGATCTGCTAGTAATGAAAATATGAAATTCACCTTGTTGTTGCAATCTAGCTAAGCTCTCATATAACATAAATTGTAACACCAAGTGTTTCTTGAATTTAGATTAGTATAATTCATATTAGAACTTTATTCTCTTACCTTGCAGTCAAGAGAATCCATCATATCTTTATGAGTTGTTTCTTGCAAACATTTAAAGATAACATTTCTCCCACTTGTGCATGGAACAACCTCATATAGTTGATAAACAACACGCCATGCATTTGTTTATGTGATCAATATGATTGTGTCAAAGATTTTAGCATAACAAGTAGATGTAGAACAACAATGTCTAGTAAAGAAATGTATAAGACTATCCTTAAAAGTATGAGTGTCTACACTTGGAAAGTAATTATCTTTAGCTACCAAGATGTCAAAGCTTGTAACTCCCACTGAATTAAAGATCATTACAACAATTCCTTATTCAGTAATAAGTACACAATACTCCCACTAAATATGACAACATTGTAAACGTTTCATATACAATGAAAGAAAATAGTGTGCTTTTAACTTTCCTACACCTTTGAATGTCCATACGTAACAATTACTTAGGCACTAAAGTGTATTCTACTTTGTAACTCCCACTGACATCTGTAGCTACCAAGATGTCAAAGCTTGTAACTCCCACTGAATTAAAGATCATTACAATAATTCCTTATTCGTTAATAAGTACACAATACTCCCACTAAATATGACAACATTGTAAACGTTTCATATCCAATGAAAGAAAAAGTGTGCTTTTAACTTTCCTACACCTTTGAATGTCCATACGTAACAATTACTTATGCACTAAAGTGTATTCTACTTTGTAACTCCCACTGACATCTTTAGCTACCAAGATGTCAAAGCTTGTAACTCCCACTGAATTAAAGATCATTACAATAATTCCTTATTCAGTAATAAGTACACAATACTCCCACTAAATATGACAACATTGTAAATGTTTCATATCCAATGAAAGAAAATAGTGTGCTTTTAACTTTCCTACACCTTTGAATGTCCATACGTAACAATTACTTATGCACTAAAGTGTATTCTACTTTGTAAATGATGGACTATCTACCAAATGCTATTAACTTGAAAAATTGGGCATGCAATTTCTTCCTTAACAGGTCTACCATCCTACAATGTATGTAGCACCTTTAAATAGTTAAAACAACTAGTTTGTCTTTAAACATTTTGCGGTAATTAGTTTAGATTCTAATTTATAATAACTCATAAAATGTCATACATAATTTTCTGTTAACCAAATATCATATTTGTTACTAAGAATTTAATCACTGAATGAGGATGATAAAATACCTATGGAAAATATTCGCAGTTTTCTTAACTATTAAAAAATTTGCTATGTGTTATATATTAGAATTTAGACATATCTAATATTCCTATTATCCTTTTTCATTCATGAAAAGAAATAGGATTGTATCTCACTCTTCTTTCATAGAAAGAAGACTTCTTTTGTCTTTTAAGTAAATTATTCTTAATCAAACATTTTTTTGAACACAGAACGGGATCAATTTACCAAAGCCCAAAGTGCATTTACGGTTTGAACGTTGCATTAATACATTAAAACGAATTACAAAATTCTATTTCAATATTTTCGATAATTAGATCTTTAAGAAAATAAAATACCCATTGGTAAATATATTTATATAAACCATAGTATTTTCTTAAAGCTAGGATCCAAATTGACATAGTACCATTACATCAGTTGATCTGCTAGTAATGATAGTATTCAACAAGGTAATTGTCGAACAATAATTGCCAATATCATATTGCAATTCCTAGATCATTATGGGATTTACATTCACAAAACCTTTGTAATGTAAGCATGTTTCATCCCCATCTTAATGCCTTGAATCCAAGATCTCACTTCCTACTCAATTTTAAGTCGTCTAACCTAAAAACTGCAAAATGAAATTATGAAGTTTACCTCTCCATTGCAATCTAGCCAAGCTCTCACATGACGTAAACTACAACTTCAAGTGTTCTTAATTAGATGGCATTTGACTTAATTTTATAAGGGTATTAATTTTGACGTGTGATCAAAATAATGTATGAAGAAGCATGCATACAACTTCTTAACATTGGTTTTATAAAACATTTTTATTACCAATTCACTAAGAGTAAAATAGCAAAGTTTTTGATTGAGGTATCGGGTTCACCAATTAAAGAATTACCAACAATTAACATCCACCATATCGTACTTTTGCATAAGCCCTAAGGCTTAGTGTTTCGGATAATCATTATGGAATTGTGGTGAATTCACCCTTAAGATGATAGTGTACATGTAATGGTTGTTCGGTAAGTCTAATTTACACACAAACAAGCGTTAAGACAGGATGTTGTCTATCTAAGGCCATAATTTAATCCGAAGCCAACCTTATACCCATCTTAAAGTGTGTAAACTTCGGTCGAGCCTATTTAACCATTACGTACAAAAACATCAATCAACCAATCCTTTGAAATTTGAGCTCTTAAAACCAAAACAATTTCACCATTTATTTAGTCCATATTATTTTTCTATTCAAAAATTACTCTTTTCTGTTTATAAACATGTCTCACATAATAATAAACAAAAAACAAGTAATACATAATAAAAAATAAAACAACCAAATAAACATATACATAACATAACAATTAAATATGTATAAACATATAGCCACATGCAAAATATATTCAATAATCCTATTAATAATCAAACTAGGTGTATAACGCATTTATTCAATTAGGGCTTTCTTCTTCAAAGGAAAAAGAAGCACATACATCGATAAATTGATTGCGTACGCCAAAACTAAACAAATACCACATAGCACGTAATTGATTACTTAATATTGGAGTCTTCCCAATTCGACATCTATTAATATATTTACATGTTTTGATATAACTTAACATTTAATTAATATATACAATTTAAACCATTTAAATCATCATACAATAAAATCCATGCAAATATGCACTTTTCATGGATTATGCTTAACAATTAACATGTTGCACCAAGAACGTTTACTAAAACGCATAAACAATTACATGACAATCCTAGGGTTTCTAATCATATTAAAAATCAAAACCAAAACCCTAAATGTCTAATAGGTCAATCGACCCAAATAAAAAATTAGGGTTAGGAATATGAAAACCCTAAAAACATGTAATTAAACGAATCAAAATTCAATTTTTATGTGTTTCGATAATTAATTACACATTATAACGGCTCTGATACCACTGTTGGAATTACGATATCATGACAATTATATAAATAAACCAAACACATCAAGTGAGCATAGCGGAAGCAATACAAGATCATACAATATGTAATTAATTAATCAAATATAAAAGTAAACATACCTTTGTGATTCTAGCCCGAACAAGAATCAAATGCAATCTTCAAATCAAGAACCCTAATAAGGGTTTATGTGGATTATAAGAATTACCCCTTACCTCTTTTGTAATTCAATCCAAGATACAATCAATAGTGTGATTGTATCACGTTCTTGTACACATGTACTAATTCAAGTAAAAGATTATGCAAGTAATTTAAACACAAAACTATTTTGAGCTTTACTAAAATCGAATCCATTTATAAAAGGTTTAGATGGATCGATTATTTAGACAAGAAAAGAAGGAGAGAAAAAACACCAAGAACTATGTGTACAAGTTGTAGGAAACAATGAATCCTTGGGTTTGTTTATGTACTAGTGATAACTTGGAGTCCAAGGCATTGAGGAGGTGGAATCCCCCTTATGGCAGATCGGTTATGGACATCCCTAAGGGATTCCGGAACCTTCTTGACATTCCAATTATTCACAAGTATTACTTTCCTTTTCTTCGTCTAACGGTCGTTAGTCATTCTCCGTTAAATAATAACGGTCGTTACTCGTTTTGTGTTTATTAATAATTATATATAACATTTATAAATAATTATTCATTTACTCTTCATACGTAAAGTGTAATCCCGTGATCTCGAGTTCGATCGTAACACACAACTATTAATTTATGTTCATAAACTAACAGTAACTTCATCTTGAGAACTGCATGAAAAGGTTACTCGAGCTCGGGTAAAACAAAATCACAGTATATATTTATATAACAATAACGTTTGCTTACATAAATGAAGTATTTATACCTCTCTAGTACACAATTATTTGTTGTCACATAGATTGTTACTTCTTTTTCCTCCTCGTACATGTTGAGCATCACCATGAACTTCTCGTCAGAATCCAATTGTATGAAAGTTTGTTTTTTTCACAGTTGTTAACAAAAAGTAAACAAAACTACATCGCTCTGTATTGGATAATGTTTTATTACTTCTTCAAGTAGGTGATTCAACTGGTATGAGCCTATCTTTATGTGGATACACTTTCTTTTTCCGAAACAATATACTTTCCAACATGAGTTCCTTGCCGATCGAAATAAGCCTCAATATTTCAAATTAAGCTTGTACTTCGTTCCTACTTTCCTGATGATGAAAATAAAATACATAAACAAAGATCTAACTATAATTCCCAGTCGACTTAAATGAGCACCTCAACACAAAAGGAATAATATAAACTTACTCGACAATCCGCGATTGAACACTATCATTAACATCAACAATATTGTCCATCTTTAACCAAAATTCAACAAAGATTCACTATACCTGATGATAATATGTGGTAAATATGAGTATAATTCACTAATAACAAAAGAGAAATCGAGGATAGTTAAACAACTTACCAATAACCTTGTTTTGAGATTTGGAAGACGGAGACTCATCAGAATATGAAAAGATGAGAGGAAATGAGAAACAAGTCAGTTAATTTTTTTGATTAGGGTAAGGGATAAAATAGTAAAATAGCATTGAATTAGTTAGTATTATATATTACTTTTACAAATTAAAATCATTATAAATACAATTTAATTAGTTTTTGGATATATATGAGTATTTATAAAGTTTTGAGAGGATATTGGTGAAATTAGAAAATTTGCAAGGATATTGACGTAATATTAAAATTTTATAAGTATATACATGAAATTGACCCTAAAAACAAAAAAAACCCCTTCTCTCCCATGGCGAAAATCGATGATAAAAAATTCGATCCGAACACATCATTCATTTTTATTCCGCCGACAACAGAAGACACTTAATTCATTATATATATTATTGTTTTCTTGGCGAACATGCATTCATAATTAACTATTGTTAGAGGTACTATCATTCTCAAGTTATTCATGATTTATACTACAAGTCGATTGAATTTTGGCTAGTATTATTTGCTTGGTATTAATTTGTCAAATCACAGTATTGCATTGAGTTTGTTACTGTCTTGTTTCGAAACCCTATTGTTTAGGGTTTTGCTAGTCTGATTGAAGATAGGGCTTGCCAGTACTTCTTGTTTTATGGTACAGATTGGTCTGGTTTAATGTAAGCATACAGAAGGGATTCCTTGATTCGGGTAGGAGGGGTAGAAATCACAAGAAAAAAAGATAGGAGAAACAGTGATTCTGTGTCGAACTCGTGCTCACATGGTAAGAGTGTTGATTTGTTTCCTGTGTTAAACACACTAAGAAATTCAAGTGCTGAGAGTGCTGATGTGGTTAACATCTTGAACGTGGATTCTTCTAGTGCAAAACATAATAATGGTAGTGCTGATTCTACTAATGCATCGAATGAAACCAGTGGACCTGTTCCGACGGAAAGAACTAAAGAGACGGTATCATATGAAAGGGTCTTTAAAGGCATATTGAGGGGGAAAATGTCAATTTTCGAAAGTTGCTAGCACCGGCTGGCAATAGAGCCAACGTAGCTATTTCAAGGGACTCTGTAAACATTGTTCATGAATGGTTTCGTAACACTATCTATGGTTTCTATTTGGGCAAACGTGTTACGTACCCGGTAGTTGAGAACTATGTAAAGAATACTTGGAGTAAGTTTGGTCTAGTTAAATCTACGATGAATTCTGAAGGTTTATTACTTTTTAAGTTTAATTCTAAAGACGGGATGGATGCAATTCTTGAAAAGGGGTCGTGGTTAATTCCTAACGTGCCATTAATTCTAAAAAAGTGATCATCAGATGCGAATATTATGAAGGAGGATGTGTGTGATGTTCCGGTTTGGGTTAAGCTTTATGATATTCCTATTACCTCATTTACGGAAGATGGTTTGAGTGCTATTGCAGCCAAACTAGGCACCTCATTAATGCTTGATTCTTACACGTCTACTATGTGCATGAAATCATGGGATACGTTTAGTTATGCACGTGCCATGATTGAGTTGAGAGCTGATACGGAGTTGAAACACTCCCTTGTGGTGACGATACCAAAATTTGAGAGTGAGGGGTATACTATGCACACTATTCGTATTGAGTACAAGTGGACATCTTCAAGATGCTCAAGTTGTAAGGTATTTGAACATGTTCTTAATGAATGTCCTAAAAAACCTGTCTCGAATGTGTTGGAACATTTTGAAGAAGCCTAAACAGGCTGGTGGACAGGCTGTTAGAGGATTTCTGGTTGGTTTGAAGCCTAAGTCATATACCTTTTATCGACTGGTCTAATCTACAAAAAAGGATAATGCTCCTGCTCAACCAAAGGTATCAAATACTACTACTTTGAACCCTTTTGATGTTTTTGATACATTAGTTGATGAGGGGGGCTGTGGGGATTCAAACCCCAAGAGTACTATTAAGACGATTACCTTGGTAGATGAGGAAGAGGGAGGGGTAAGCAAACCCTAATACAAGTGTCACTCCTGTGGTAGCTAGGATTAATGACCTTGAAAGTCAAATATTGGAGGGGAAACTTGTGTTTGTGGATGATCATGGAAAACCGCTGGAAGTGAAAGTAACGAATGAGGAATTGACTTGCAAGCCTAGTACTTCTATGTGGGACCTATTGGAAGAATCTGTTGAGGAAGAAATTGAGATGCCTCATGATGAGACCTCTGGATATATGTCTTCGACTGGTGGAGGAGGACTCTTTGAAGATGTTCTTGATTGTTATGATGGATACGAGGATTGATGAGTGCTTAATCACACATCCTTTTTAGACCTAAATCAGACCAAATACACCAAATACTAACTAAATATGCCAAGAGAATGTGTGTTTTTGTATTTGTGTATGTACAGGTACGGATATGTGAAAAATGAACAAAAACAAAGCCAAAACCGACAAAAACGAGTACAAGAATGGAAAAAGGTCAAAAGCCGGAGTCGGGGGAGCAAAATGATCAAAGAAAGCTCTCAATGTTCAGATATTCATTATGTTGCATAATTATTCCTTGGATAAAGTTTGAAGAATTGGCAACAATAGTCCCTCATCTTTCAGATTTTGGAAAAAATGGTCCTTTGAAGTAAATTTCAAAGAAAAGTCAAATATGGTCCCTCATGAATCAAAGAATGTCAACAAGAACCCTTGGAAGATATTTTTGATAAAGAGAAATGGTCCCTGAATTTTCAGATTGTGCAATATAGGTCCTTGTCAAATTTCACTCATCCTAAATTCATTAAACCTTAACCGGATCCAAAATAATAATCTTTTACCACTAACCCAATCCTAATCCTGCAGGCCCATATCACCACCAAGCCCACATCCCTTTTATTATAATCCAATCAGCCCAACATCCCCTAATATTAAACCCGGTCAAACTTATCTTACCTGGTCAACCCCCAATTACCCGCCCCCCAAATTGTAACTCACCCAGATTTATTACTGTTGAAGAACCCTAATTCCCCAAGTCACAAAATTAACTCGATTGGTAATAATTACCAAATGATTTGAGATTCTAGAAGAAGTCAGCACATGTCAGGTGTGGTCAAAGATACACACGTGGGCCAATCACAAGGAATACGGAGGATAGGTCATGTCATATCATTCAATCCAAGGGCTTACAATGATTGGAATCATCTGGAATTGGATCAAGGGCTATTAAGGACTCAGAAGAAGCACACCTCCACGCGGATAGATGACCTGGCCATCCATCAGCTCAGCTATATAAACACTCCTCCTCACCTCATGTAAACTTGTCCAATTTTTCATGTATTTAGGAAGATTTGGACCATTTTAAATTCTTGTCATTTTTATTCTTGTCATTTAAATTCAGTTCTATTGTAATTTTCAAACATTGTACCCATTTTTCATTATCAATATAATTTAGTTTTATTTACAGCTTATTGTTTTCATTTTTTTAGTTTAAGTTTCAATTATTTACCTTCTATTTAGTATAATCAGTAGTTTATAATTGTTTTGAAATCATTATTTAAATTTCTGTTGCACTTATATTGAAAATCCAAAGAAATAAAAAAAAAATCAGAAAAATATAAAAATGGTTTAAAGTTCTTGTTTAAAGTTTCAAATCAGTTTGTTTTTGCTTATTGATGACTCACATTAGCTAACTAATAGCTTTGTGAGCATCATCTGTCATTTATTCTCAAAAATACAAAAGTCAAAGAAAGTCAACTGAGTGCTTATTGTTTAATAAGCACTGCTTATTCATAATAAGCTGAGTTTATTTGTGAAAGGCAGCCATAAGGAGACCAATTGGCCTGTCTAAGAGACAGGCATGCATAGTGAACCCCTTCTTTTCTGCTGAGGGGGATTCGGTTGTAAGTATTTCATTCAATTTCATTTCTATTGCATTATTAGATGTAACTCTAGTATAGATCTTCTATTATTAGTTTATATCTGTCATTTCATAATAAGTAGTGTAGTAGTATTGATCTTTTCATTTCATAACTTTTTGAGTTCAACTGTTGCTTACTGTTTCATTACATCTGTCATCTGTTGGATCTATGTTTCTGTGTTTAAAGTGCTTGAGATTTGCATTTCTGAGTTGATTTAGTGTAGTTGGATCAGTTGTTGAGTAGGTTGAAGTTTGGTTGCATCAGTTAAGGTTCTGTGGTGATATTAGTGTAGACAGACCCTTAAGGGGTGTTTGGATTTGTTTGCTTACATGTGTTCTGGTTGATCTTCTCCTGAGTTTGCTGCATAATCAACTTAGTATAGGTATATTCAGAATAGTAGAGGCTAAAATTCATAGGCTATAAAGCAAAATGTCAATTATAACTTCTTAGCTAAAATCTGTGTTCAAGAGTATCATTTGTGGATCTGTAGCTTGGTAGTTTGTTAGATTTAGGATTCATGTAGGGTAACTAAGTATTAATATAGCTTAACATATCATCTAGATTAAGTATTGCTCATTTGAAATTCAACTTGGTCAAAACTAGGTATGCACTAAAAAGGTCAAACATCCATATTTGGTCAGGTTTTGGTTATCACTTGTAGGATTTAATATTAGTTGGAAATAGTTTTAGTTTGTTGAGTTGAGAACCTTAGCAGCCTGTTCATCTAGTTCAAAAAGAAAAAATCAGTTTGGTTATTATTTGCTTATTAGAATAGTGCCTTTAAGTTGTCTGTTTGATCTTTACTATACCCTGCACATCAGGTTTCAGTCAAACTTCTTGGGTACTTTTAGGGTAGTATTTTTAATCTAGGATCTGATTTCATGGTGTTTTTGCAATCTCAGTAGGTCAGGGTATGTTTTGCCCCCATTAGTTCACATTTCTCAGCTTATTAGGACTGCTTATTCTGCTTATTAAGTTAGTTGGTTTGAGCTAAATTCTGTTTTCATATAGTAGGGCTGCTAGTGCCTTAGCTTGATCATACTTTGAGTTTATTTGTTCATTTGAGCTCCATATAGCTTATAGTTGTTGTTTCAGTTGAGTGTTTGCTTGTTGCTATTTCTGCTTTGCTTATTGCTTATCCTCTTGAGCTTATTGATCCTTATTTGATCACTGTCTGTGTTTCTGGGTTCATTTTTAGTTCATCTCAGTTCCTTTGAGCTTATTTGAGTCTGAAAATCAATTGGTTAAAGTTTGGGTCAATTTGGTCAACAGTTTGCTTATCAATAAGCACTTCACAATAAGCAGTTTTCAGCTTATCAGCAGTTTTCTGGCTTATTTTACTTTCAAAATTTTTTCTCAAGCTTATTTTAATATTTTAGTTTTTCTGTAATTTTTTCAAATTTTTCTGAGTTCATTTACTATTTTTCTTATTTTATTTTCATTTTTAATCAAAATTTAATACTTTTTAATTAATAAAAAATCCAAAAAAATCAGAAAAATCCCAAAAAAATCCAAAAATATTTTAGAAAATTATTTTTAGTTATTTTGGAATTTTAGAAATTTATTTTGCATTTTTCCCATTTATTTTTAATTTTTAATTAGTTTTATTAGTTTTTAATTCTCAAAAATTACACAAAAAGCCAAAAAAATTAGTTTTTAGTTTTAAAATTACTTTTTAGTTATTTTATAATTTTCAAAATTTATTTTTCATTTTTCTCACCTTATTTGCATTTTCTTTTAATTTTAAATTAGATTAATTAGTTTTTAATTCATAAAAATAAATAAAAAGTCAAAAAAATATTTTTCTTTTTCTCAAAATTTTCTTTTATCATTTTTAACTTTTTAAAATTATTTCCAAGTCCGTAGGAGTAGCGTAGCTTAAAAGTCGCGTTTTATTTCGTAGGTTAACGTTTATTTTACGTTTTAGGGTACGGTATCGATTTTACGTTACGTTTCTAGTTTCCTTACTTGAATTACGTGTTTAAGTGATTATTTGTGCTTCATTTACTATTTCATTAGTATAATCTCATCAAATCACTTTTTACCACTTTCACGATACATTTCACGAATCGGAAATTCGAAATTCTATTCACACCTTCGTTGGGACACGACCCGGGGAAATACTTTCTGTTGATATAAATAATTGACTAAAAACATTATTAATATCTTTCGATATCTCTATGTTTTGATAATCACAAAACCTAAACTCATCGAACCAAATATTATGACGTAAACAAGTATTTAGTGGTAAATAATCACTTTCACCAACTAATCACTTAAGGTATGAATAAACAAAGTGTTTAGTGCAATTTATGATCAAATGGGTATTTAATCAACTAATACAAAGTTTATTTAAATTATATAAACATATTATATATTTTTGAAAAACACTTTTGGTAATAAAGAAAAATGTTTTAATCATACTAAATATATGATTTCAAATTTTTAACCAAAATCAGTTAGTTTTTCACCAAATAAACTTTCCCCACTAAAAGACAAAGATTCTGGCCGTTTCAGCTAGGCGGCCCCCTTAATTATAAGGGGCGGTCCCCTTAATTTTAAGGGGACCGACCACGCTCCTCTGTCAGAATCTGTTGCCTATAAATACCACCTTAAACCTGGATTTTTTTCTTACCTTTTTGCACAAAAACTTTCTGATTCAAATCTCCATTTCAATCCTAAAAATCCTTTGATCATACAATTCATAAGCCTTTGTTTCCAAGTGATCCAAAGTCTCATTCTTTCAAGTGCAAAGAGAAGAATACTCCTACTTATCAAGACTAGGAGTATTACAACTTAGTATCATCTTGCTATCTAAGTTGTTTATTTAGTTCATCTTGTATATCATTTTCTTCCTTGTGAACATTGTGTATACATTGGTTAGATAGATTTAGATATACGATCTAGATCCATTAAAGGTGTGAAGTTGTACTAGTTGTGAAGAAGTAGAGGTGGATAGGATTTGTGTTAGAAGAAATAAGTCGTAATTGCATATTGAAGTGGAGATAGTTGTGATGACAAAGAAGTTGAAGCTTTGAAGTTGAAAAGACCTTGAAGCCTAGAAGTTGTGAAGTAGTACATATCTTGGGGTAGTGGATAGGACTTAGTAGTGAAGGTGTGAAGAAACAAGTGGCGTGAAGAAAAAGAGTTAGGTAGTAGAAAGTTGTGAAGAAATTTGAAGTGTAGAAGATTGGTGTGTAGAAGATAGGTGTGAAGAAGATTGGTGTGAAGAAGTTGTGTTGAAGTTGTGATTGTGGTGTGCTAATTGGTGTGTAAGGTTTTCTCCGCCATAAAGGAGGTTTTTGATCTAGTGAAGAAAACTCTCGAGTAGGTGACTCGGGGAGTGGAGTAGGGCAAGGAAGGTGTCCTTGTAGCCGAACCACTATAAATCCTTTGTCTCTCGGTTTGATCTTTCCATCTCTCACTTTTTGATTAATTACTTACTTGCATATCATTCATAGTTACAATTGCTTGTGTGGTGCGTATGTTGATTTCACATAAAGATCAAACAAAAATTCATTCATAAAACTAATTTACAAAAACCAACCAAGTACTTAAATTTATATCAAAACACTTATACATACATATGCTTACATAAGACATAAGAAATTGTATATTCTTTCCAAACATTATACATAAGTATTTCTTATACAAAATCATAAATTAACTTGTATCTACATTTGTGCATTAAAGTGATTTGAAATTTCTGACAAATCTTAGAAGCCAAGTTTTACAAAACAAATAAAACGAAAAAGACGTAAAACTATTCAACCCCCCCCCCTTCTAGTTTTCCACAATTGGTATCAAGAGCCACGTCTAGCAAAATTTTTAAAATATATTGTATTTTAAAACTTGTAACGATCTATGGAATTTGAAAAATATCTAGAAGAGGAATTTACGCAAAAACCACCATTATTTGAAAATGATCATTTTCTTGAATGGAAAACTAAATTTGAAAATTATGTGAAATCAATAGATCTTGATCTTTGGCATATCATTTCAATTGGTGATCTTAAAACAACCAAAATGGATTTTGAAAATCAATATAATAATCTTCAAACTAATATTGATAAAAACACTAAAGCCAAATTACTTATTCTCAAAACTCTACCAAAAGTTAAATATGAAAGATTATTTCGTTGTAAAATGGCAAATGTTATTTGGAAATGTCTTTTAAAGATTCACCAAGAGAAATGTAAAACCAAAGATGATAAACTTGATATTGCACAAGAAATAGTCAATCTAGAAAATTTAGTAAATAAATATTTAGTTGAATTAAACACATGTACTACTAGTTCAAATGTGATCATTGAAGGTATCTACAACGAAGAATACATGAGCCAAATCCGAAGAAAGAGCGTGAATAAATCATGGTGCAACAAGTGCAAAGAAAACGATGATAATACGGCTTATGAGAATATTCAAACAAATGAGAACACAAGTATTGATGGCAAGAACTACATGTTTCTAGATCCAAGTGAAACTACAAACAAAACATGGAGCGACATGGAAAATGGAATTGATCACCGTATAGCATGTCAAGAATGTACAACTACAAAGAAGGTTCAATCCAAAACTACACATTTTTGCTATGATCAATTTATATTATAATTTTTAAAAATGGAAAACAACTTCAAACATTTTTGCAACATTGACTCAAAAATTATTTTTAAGAACGAATTTTCAACATCCGCTGAAAACAACTTTGAAAAAGAAACCATTTTAGAAGATAAAATGTCTAGACTTGAAAGCAATATTGAAATCGATCTTGAATGTAAAAAATGTCGAGACTACAAACATGAAATTAAAATGGAAAATGAAAAAGCAAAAATATTGGCAAAATTCGAAAATAGTTCTAAATCTTTAAAATATCTTCTCGACATTCAAAAGCCATTTTATGATAAAACCGGGTTAGGATTTATCGTAAATGATCCTTCAACAAATGTATTAAAACAAATAAAATTTGTTAAATCTAGTGAATAAATTTAGGACTAATACTATTAACATTCATTATTTATTATTCTAGTCAAGAAAATCATTGTTTGCTATTTAAAACAAACTATTGATGAATTCTTGTACTTATCAACGACATCCCATCATGTGCATTC
The DNA here is from genome assembly GCA_030686995.1 of Artemisia argyi. Taxonomy (NCBI): domain Eukaryota; kingdom Viridiplantae; phylum Streptophyta; class Magnoliopsida; order Asterales; family Asteraceae; genus Artemisia; species Artemisia argyi. Next base: position 182,654,042 of record CM060683.1, read on the forward strand.
AAATGTAATGGATGTTCTCATCTAACCAACTAGGACCCATGAGAATCTGGGTACCAAGCTGTTTATCATGTTTAGGTAATTATCGTATGAAGAGTCTATTACGTGTTGATTTACTCATCTCGCTCTATTACCTTTGACGGATATTGGTCTCTATCACGTTGTTTCACTTTCTGCAAATGTTTCGCCTATGACGTTGTTGCGGGAATATTCTTGTCTCGGCATTTTGCTCTTCACTCTTGGAGTATTGGTATCATGCTGGACCTGAGATAAGTTTTCTTTTCAAAAACTTGTCAATGTTACATTATATTTTAGATTGTTTTAATTAGTATGTGAATACGATTTAACTGATAAATTGCCATGCTTTTAGATTATCAACACTAATATATGCATGTATGATATTAGAATTATTAACCCTCTTGTTGTTGAGTCTATTATCACTTTTTTTAATCTTCTATGATCTATAGTAGAACCCTTCCACTTAAGCTATACGATCTTACTAGTTGCATAAATAGATGCATTATAATTGATATTTGTTTGCAACTTGATATTATGATGTTCTTTATATATATATATATATATATATATATACATACATACATAAGTCTATCTTGTATCCATGAACTACTTACCTTGCTCTTTCCTGTCCCATTGCATTTAGATCATAAGTATCTATCATTTCACTTTAATATCTTTAGGTGTCATTAAGGATGATTATGTGTGACAATGGGCTTAAGTGATTCTTTTGAAGCATGACAAGCTTCCATTTCAAATCCTTCACTTGCAACTTCTTGATTATCATGATCAAAACATCATGTTTAAAACTTCTCTCTTTTTGAATAAAATATTTTTTTTTTCTTAACTAAATCTTCTTTCATAACCATTACTTTAATCAAAAACAAGATTGAAATTTTCTTCTTGTCTTGTTTTTCTTCACATTATGAAACAAAATTTAATCTACGTTATTGTAATGCACACATGAATTTACTTCAAAACATTGTTGAATAAAACTAAAAACGTTTTGCTTAAAACACATTTAACTTTCTCACATGTGTCATAAACCTCTATTGGAAATGACATTCACAATTTAATCAAATCATTTCATGAGAATCATGACTTGCCCATACGGATCTTGTTTGTAACAAGTCTTGAAGTCCATATAATCATATCCACCTATTTGTTACTTGTTAACAATCATCAATATGTTTGCTCTAGGCTAAATGTTATCATTTTCATATAGTTGCATATTTAGCTTATTTGCCTTATTGCCTCCTTAATTGCATATCTTAATTGATAAATAAATAGATAGCATGATTATTAGAAATTTATTGCTTATTTCAATTATTTCTATATCACTCTCTACATTCATGAATAGTATGCCCTATATTGCCTCAAAGAGTTAAACTTACTTGAATCCAAATCCAAAAACACAACCTTTTTGAAGATTTTCTGCCAAAAACCCATTTCTGGCATTCTGGGAATCACCAGATGGGCGACCCCCTTAATTATATAAGGCGCCCCCCTTAATTTTAAGGGGACCGGCCCCTAATTAAGAGGACCGGCCATCTGATGGTCGGGGATACTGTTTTCTTTATCACTTTTTGACCCATTTCAGCCTATACTTCCCAAAATTCACAAACATATTTTGTCCCATACTATCCCTCAAAGTTTACCTTCCTAAACCACATTTCTCATACACTATAAATACCCTCTTCCCATCATTAATGCCATCACACCCAAACATGTCATCTCCCAACAACCAAAAACCAAAGATTTCAAGAACCGCAAGGATCTCCGTCAAACCCGTTTGGAGGAGGAAACTTGATTCTTGTCATAACTCAAGTGATGTTGTTCAAAGTCAACCAAACATTGATTCATCTCACAACCTGTCACCCACTCATTCCTTCATTCATGCTTCTTCTTATGATGAGCATACTTAATCCCAAAACAACAATCCCAACCTCTCAATCAACACCTCACATGTTGCTCATTCAACAAAAACACCATCATCTCATGAAGAACCTCTTCTACCCATATAATGCTTTCATGATTACCCAAGCTCAATCATGTCTCCACCACCAAGAGTACCACCACCACATCCTACAACCTCACATGCCATTCCTATGTTGCATGTTCAAACCTTCACCCAAGACAACTATCATGCTCCTCCACCATCACCTTCCTCCGAACACTTGAAGTTCGTTGAGGAGCTAAAAGAGGCTCATGAGCTTAGTGCTCTTTTAGCATTACATCTTGCTCAACGCAATTTGGATCCACCCCAATCAAGCTCACCATCATCACCACACAACAATAACCAAATTGTGAAGCATGTTAACAATTGCCCTTGTTGCATCTTCCTCCAACAACAAACCATTGCATTGAATGAGCACTTTACTTGGATTGAGTATCTTCTTACTAGATCTCAACAAACACCATCACTTGAACAACATCAAAACTCTCTACCAACAAGCCCAACTTCAATTCCACCACCTCCAAGCTCCATATCTCCAAACTCACCAACATCCATGCAACCAAAATGTTGACATAAATAATGCCTAAAAACATTATTAACATGTTATCAATATCTCTAAGTTTTAATTATCACAAAATATAAACTCATAGAACTAAAACATGTGACATAAACAAGTATTCAGTGATTAATATTTCTCTTTACATCCAAATCACTTAAGGTATGAATAAATAAAGTGTTTAGTGTATTTTATGATCAAAGGAAAGTTTAATTAAGTATTACAAAGTTTATTTAATTATATAAACATATTATATATTTTTGAAAAACACTTTTGGTAATAAAGAAAAATGTTTTATTCATACTAAATATATGAATTCAAATTTTTAACCAAAATCAGTTAGTTTTTCACCAAATAAACTTTCTCCACTAAAAGACAAATAATCTGGCCGTTTCAGCTGGGCGGACCCCTTAATTACAAAGGGCGGTCCCCTTAATTTTAAGGGGGCCGGCCATGATTTAAGGGGACCGGCCACGCTCCTCTGTCAGAATCTGTTGCCTATAAATACCACATTAAACCTGGATTTTTTCCTCACCTTTTGCACTATTAAACTTTCTGATCTAGATCCAAATCTCCTTTCTTTTATCCTTTGATCATAAGTATATAAATTCTTTGTTTCAAAGTGATCCAACCTTCATCCTCTCAAGTGCAAAAGAAGAATACTTCTATCCCTCAAGACAAGAAGTATTACAACTTGTTGTGATCTCCACATCCAAGTTGTTGGTGCATCATCAAGGATCATTTACATTATTCTTTGTGAAGATTGTTGTGAATATTTGATTGTAGTTAGTTGTGTTAGATATAGATTGTGTGATTAGTTAGTAGCTTAGTGTGAAGAAGATAAGCTAGGTACTAGATTGGTGTGAAGAAGATAGGTGTGGAGTAGTTAGTTGTGAAGTAGATTGATTTGAAGAAGTTGTGTAGAAGTTGTGACTTAGGTGTGACGAAGTTGTGATGTGAAAAGTGGTGTGTAGATTGGTGTGTAGATTGGTGTGTATATTGGTGTGTATATTGGTGTGTACGGTTTTCTCCGCTATAAGGGAGCTTGTTGATATATTGAAGAAAACTCTCGAGTTAGGTGCTCGGGGAGTGGAGTAGGGCAAGGAAGGTGTCCTTGTAGCCGAACCACTATAAATCTCTTGTCTCGCGGTTTGATCTTTCCATCTCTTACTTATTTCATTACTTATCTTTATAATATATTGTGTAGCATTAATTGTTTATATTGTACAAGACTTGAGATCACATATTATCGAATCTAAGTTTTTAAAAGCTAAGCAAAACTCTATAACTAATTTTTATAACGAAGTAAAAAGACGTAAAACTATTCAACCCCCCTTCTAGTTTTCCACAATTGGTATCAAGAGCCACGTCTAGCAAGATTTTTAAAATATATTGTATTTTAAAACTTGTAACGATCTATGGAATCTGAAAAATATTTAGAAGGGCAATCTATGCAAAGACCACCACTATTTGAAAGTGATGGATTTTTATATTGGAAAAATAGATTCGAAACGTATGTGAAATCAAAAGATCTTGATCTTTGGCATATTATTACCTTTGGTGATTTTCCTCCTATTCAATATAATGTTGAAACTAAAATGAATGAAATTGTATCTTTTGAAGAACAAAATGATGATTTGAAAAAGAAATTAGCAAAAAATAATGAGGCTAAAATGGTAATTTATAATGCGCTACCACGCAAAGAATATGAAAGAATTTTTATGTGTAAAACCGCCAAAGAAATTTGGGATTCTTTACTAATTACTCACCAAGGTAATAGCCAAGTCAAAGATAATAAAATAGATCTTCTTGTACAACAATATGAACAATTTACGATTCCGAAAGAGGAATCAATTGATAATGCTTTTGCTAAGTTTAACACTATCATCACAAGTTTAAAAGCACTTGATGAGACATTTTCTAGTAAAAATTGTGTTAGGAAATTTCTTAGGGCATTGCATCCAAAATGGCGAGCTAAGGTCACGGCAATCGAAGAATCAAAGAACTTGATGACGTTATCACTAGATGAACTAATTGGCAACTTGAAAGTTCATGAAGAAATCATAAGAAGAGATTCGGAAACAGTCAAAGTCAAGAAAGAACAAACCAAATCAATTGCTCTAAAAGCCAAAAAGGAACCTAGTGATGATGATGATTCAAGTGACGAAAGTGAAGACGAAGAATATGCAATGGCCGTAAGAGAATTCAAGAAGTTCTTCAAGAGACGAGGAAGATTCACTAGATCATCACGAGACGAAATAAAAGCACTCCAAAGAAATAGAAGTGACAACTACGGGAAGAGAAAATGCTTTAGATGTGGAAGTCCAAATCATCTCATTGGCGAATGTCTAAAGCCACCGGGTTATGAAAGTCAAGGTGCTTTTGTTAGTGGAACATAGAGTGATAGTGACAAAGAAGAAGTTGAAAAGCTAAGAGACGAAAAGTGTTTTATGGCAAAAGAAACCGACGAAATATGTTTAGGAATTGACTTGGAACCTGACGAATGGATCAAAGCTAGCGGATGTTCGAGGCACATGACGGGGAATCGCAATCTATTCTCTACATACAAGGCATACAATGGAGGTAACATTATTTTCGGTAGTGACTTACGTGGAAAAATCATTGGCAAAGGTACGATCTCTCAAGACTCACTTACTATTGAAAATGTAGAGCATGTAGATAAATTAACATATAACTTGCTTAGTGTATGACAAATATGTGATAATAAATGTAGAGTCACATTTACCGAAGATGATAGCGAAATAGTTAAGGATGGAAAAATTATAGGTAGAGGAATTAGAAAAGGTGGCATATATGTTATGAAACTAGGAAACAAACCTGAGGATAAGATATGCCTAACGACCCTAGATGAAAACTCTACACTATGGCATAGGAGATTAGGACATGCTAATATGCAACAAATACAATCTTTGGCTTCTAAGGAATTAGTTAGAAATTTGCCTAATCTAAAATATGACAAGCATTTTTGTGATGCATGTAAAATTGGAAAACAAGCTCATGCTAGTCACAAAGCCAAGAATATAGTATCCACTACTAGATGCCTAGAATTATTACATATGGATCTTTTTGGTCCATCCGCTGTTCGGAGCTATGGAGAAAACAAATATACCTTAGTGATGGTAGATGACTACTCACGATACACGTGGACTAGGTTTTTAAGTGACAAGACCCAAGCCTTTGAAAAATTCGAAATATTTAGTAGAATGATTCAAAATAAATTAGGATGCTCAATAGTTGCCATTAGGACGGACCATGGTAGGGAATTTGATAACGAAGTACAATTCGGAAAATATTGCGAGTTAAATGGAATATCTCACAATTTCTCTGCTCCTCGTACTCCTCAATCAAATGGCGTAGTAGAAAGAAAAAATAGGTCACTACAAGAAATGAGTAGAACTATGTTAAATGAACAATCCATCCCACAAAAATTTTGGTGTCACGCCGTAGATACATCAACTTATATTTTAAATAGGGTATCAATTAGAAGAATTCTAGGAAAAATTCCTTATGAGTTATTAAGAGGTAGAAAACCAAACTTAAGCTACTTTAAGGTATTTGGAAGTAAATGCTACATTTTAAACACTAAGGACTATCTCACTAAGTTTGATCCAAAATCATATGAAGGAATATTTTTAGGATACACTCAAAATAGCAAAGCATATATAATACTTAACAAACACTCCATGAAAGTAGAGGAATCACTAAATGTAACATTTGATGAAACACCACCACCTCCTAAAATATTACCTTTAGAAGATGATGATTTAATCGAAGATGAAGCTATTGAGGTTAGTGAAACAAAACCCATAGGAAATGATAATGAAGACATTCACTTAGAAAATAACGAAACTGTTAATATTAAAGAATCTAGATCTCATCCATTAGACAATATAATAGGACATCTTAACCAAAGAACCCTTAGGTCACAAGCCCAAGATAAAAATAATTTCTTTTGTTTCCTCTCAGCAATAGAACCTAAGAATATTAGCGAGGCTTTAAAGGATGAAAGTTGGGTTATAGCTATGCAAGAAGAATTAAATCAATTTAAGGCGAATGATGTTTGGGAATTAGTCCCAAATCCAAAGGATATGACCATCATAGGAACCAAATGGGTATATAGGAATAAGTTAGACGAGAATGGAATAGTTACTAGGAATAGAGCTAGGTTAGTTGCCCAAGGTTATAATCAACAAGAAGGAATTCATTATGACGAAACTTATGCCCCTGTAGCTAGACTAGAATCGATTAGGATATTACTTGCCTATGCTTGCGCCCTAGATTTTAAGTTATTCCAAATGGATGTGAAAAGTGCATTCCTTAACGGTTTTATCAATGAGGAGGTATATGTGGCACAACCTCCAGGATTCATTGACTTCGCAAAACCTGATTATGTTTATAAGTTAAAGAAAGCTTTGTATGGACTCAAACAAGCTCCCAAAGCATGGTATGATTGATTAAAAGCTTTTCTTATTGAACATGATTATTCCATGGGAATGGTAGATAACACTCTTTTCACTAAAAGGAAAGACCCAAATCTCATCATTGTCCAAATATATGTTGATGATATTATATTTGGATCGACTTGTCAAGACATGTGTGATGAATTTGCCAAAATCATGCATGATGAGTTTGAGATGAGTATGATGGGTGAACTTAACTTCTTCCTAGGATTACAAATAAAACAATTAGAAGATGGAATATTTTTTAACCAATCTAAGTACATTAAGGAAATGCTTAAGAAGTTTGGCCTTGAAGACTCAAAACCCATGAAAACTCCCATGTCTACGGAGGTAAAGCTCACAAAGGATGATGAAGGTGAGTCCGTAGATAACACCAAGTATAGAGGAATGATAGGTAGTTTACTATACTTGACGGCAAGTAGACCCGAAATCATGTTTAGTGTCTGCCTTTGTGCCCGTTTTCAAGAGGATCCCAAAACCTCTCACCTAGAAGCGGTTAAGCGTATCTTCCGATACGTTAAAGTCACTATACACTTAGGATTATGGTATCCTAAGGAATCCGGCATAGAAACCATTGTCTATGCGGATTCGGATCATGCGGGAGACTACGTAGATAGAAAGAGCACTAGCGGTATTTGCACGTTTATGGGATATTGTCTAACGTCTTGGTTTTCGAAGAAGCAAACCGCTCTTGCTATTTCTACCACCGAAGCCGAATATGTAAGCGCCGGAAAGGCATGTCAACAAGCACTATGGATGAAACAAGCTCTCATAGACAATGTCATTAGGTTAGAAAATGTCCCCATTATGTGCGATAACAAAGGTGCGATAGATTTAAGTAAAAATCCGGTGCAACACTCTAGGACTAAACACATAGAAATACGTCACCATTTTCTTAGGGATAATGTACAAAAAGGAAATATATCTATAGAAAAGGTTGCATCGGAAGACAACATTGCGGATATATTCACAAAACCTCTTAAGCGTGAATTATTCAACCACTTGCGTTTAGGATTAGGAATGATGGAACAAATTGACTAAATTATATTGAATTATCTCAAATTTATACTTGCATGAAATTCATTTTTCTTCCATTTCACCTATTCTGAGTCTAGGAATCTATTTCGCACAAAACTAAAGATTGAGAAAAGCTATTTTCTTTGCATAAACCGTTTTGTAAAACTCAATCAATTTTCTCTAAAAATTATTCTCACAATCTAGGAACCTCATGAAAATCATTTTCCTTGCATTGTTGACTAATCCTAAAAACATTCTATTTCAAAATCATGCATAAATTCTCACATAAATTGTCAAGATATATAATCTAATATATGTCTTTGACATTCATGATCGAGCAAAAATTGAATCAAGGAGATTATTTGGATTTTTTCTTAGGATCGTTATTTCTTTTTGCTTCTAGGAGTCGAAACAATCACAACTCCACATTTGTTGCATATAGACACTCACTAGACAAATTCATTAATAATGGTGTCATCTTGATCCATCATTAGTTGTTCACTCACTAATTATCCTTGCCTTTAATCTAAGATAGATGCCTTAGGAAGCTTAATTGTGCTTACCTTTATTTGCCTCCTCTTGCTTATTATATGTTGATTATTTGCTCTTGTGTTTATGTGTTTTTACATGCATGCTATATCTTGATTAGATTAGACTCTATATTACCTAAGAGAATTGAACTTGCTTGAATTCTAATCCAAACACATAACCTTTCTGCAAATTTTCTGCCAAAAACCCAATTCTGGCAACCTGGAAATCACCAGATGGGCGGCCCCCTTAATTTTGTAAGGCAGCCCCCTTAATCATTAAGGGGACCGCCCCCTAATTAAGGGGACCGGCCATCTGATGGTCGGGTTTACAGAATCTTTTCTGCTTTTTAGCCCATTTCAACCTACATTTCCCATTTTTCACCAACACATTTTGTCCTAATCCCCCAAACAAACCTTATCCATCCTTAAACACACAAATCTTACACTATAAATATCCCCAATCCTCAAAACTCTCCATTCATCCCATCATGAACTCTCCAAACAAACCAAAATCAAAAGCCTCAAGGCTAGCAAGGATGACGGAAAAACCCATTTGGCGAAGAAAAAGCCCTCGAAACAAATCCATCATCATAAATGAAGTTGGAAATCATTCCTCACCCCCAACTTCTTACTTCCCAAACTTTGCATCAAACCAACAAGGTCATTCATTTGATCCACTTTACAAACCATACAACATTGGCCAAACATCTTCCTTCAAGCCAAACTACACCTCTCAACCTCCAACAACTTATAATGATCCATGCAAGTTTGATCAACCATCAAATTACAATTCTAACTACACAAATGATAAGATCGTTTATAGCTTGAGGTTGTTTAGACCTCATCTAGGGATTGCACAATAATAATGAATGAACACGATACGCAGCGGAATAAACAAACACATCATTATTATTGCTAACAAGGTTTCTCGTCATCATCTCTACTCTAACATACATCAAAGCCCCAATGCTACGTGATCAAGTGTAGCACGGTTACATCCTAACAGCTATCTAAGATAGTTGAGGCTTAACACTAATCAACTAACCTAGGCGTTTACATAAGCATAATCACGCCCTAGGTTTACACACACACACCTTTAATGACTACATTATGGAAGACATTATTAAACCTGATATAGCACGGTTACATCCTAACAGCTATCTAAGATAGTTGAGGCTTAACACTAATCAACTAACCTAGGCGTTTACATAAGCATAATCACGCCCTAGGTTTACACACACACCCCTTTAATGACTACATTATGGAAGACATTATTAAACCTGATATAGCACATGTTTTCTTCGATCGTCGGACTCAACTATCCCTAAACCCTTTGGCGATTTTTGGCGATCTACGACTCCTTACAACCCTAAATCGTTCCTAGTGATTTCTTATCGATCCTAAGCCTCTCCTCTGGTTAGGTTTACTGTCGATCGGTCTACGCTACAATCCCTAATCGTTTAAATCACACCAATCAATCTACTTCAATTGCTTGGATCATAAATTAGGGTTAGGGTTTTGAGAGGGTCTGAGTTGATTATTACTTGATCGATCGATTGTTTGTAACTCTAATCCTTTACTTATCGATCTTCTAATGGTGGGAGGTTAGTGATTTGGTCTCTATTGCTTTAAACCCTAATCGCTTAGATTAGGGTTTTCTCTTATTTTTCGTATTGCATGATTGTTGCTGGTTGAGTATTTGTTGCGTTGTGTACGTGGTGGTGGGTGATGGAGAGGGGTTTTTTGAGTCCTAAGCTTGTTAAGAAGGATACTAGTGTTCCATTGGTTGATGTTGATGTGGTGGATGTTAATGTGAACAAGGGTAACGATACGGTTGTTTTGGATGATTTGGAGCAGTCCTCTAATAGTTCAATACAACCTAATGTGGAGCTATTAATTGCTAATGCGAATAAGAAGTTTGATGAAGCAATGTCTAAGATTGACAGTGATATTGCCAATATGGCTTCATCTTCTGAGTTGAACAATTCGAATGGTAGTGAGCTTCCTCCTAATGCACCCAAGGTTGATTCTACTAGTGGTAATGGAGTGAGGTCGGTTTCTTATGCGGGTGTTGCTTCTAACGAATCTCATAAGAACGTGTCTAATTTTCGGAGATTAGAATGCAGCTATAAGAAGGATAATGTTGACCTTTCAGTCCCAATGAAAGTAGTGGAAGAGGTGAACATGAGGTTTGAGCATACACTCTATGGATATTTTCTTGGTCATCGTCTTGCTTTTCCTGTTGTGGATTATTTTGTTCGCAATGCGTGGGCTAAGTATGGGTTACAAAAGGTAATGATGAACGCTAAGGGATTCTTCTTCTTCAAGTTTATGTCGAAGAAAGGTGTTGATGATGTGCTTGATAATGGTCCATGGTTGATCCGTAATGTTCCTATTATTCTTAAACCTTGGACTTTGAATACCAATTTGTTGAAAGAGGATCTAACTCATATTCCGGTGTGGGTTAAATTTCATGATGTTCCTTTAGCGATGTTTTCTGATGATGGTCTTAGTTTGCTTGCTACTTTGATTGGGACTCCCAAGAGATTGGATGCCTTTACTAGTCAGATGTGCAAAGAATCTTGGGGTAGGAGTAGTTTTGCTAGATGTATGATTGAAGTGAAGTCGGATGAGGTTCTTAGGGATAGCCTTACTGTTGAGATTCCTTTACTTGACGGTTCAGGTGTGACTATTGAGAAGATCCGTGTGGAATATGAGTGGAAACCGCCTCGCTGTGATAAATGCAGGGTGTTTGGACATGTTTTGGTGGATTGTCCTAAGGGTGTGATACCGACTGCTCAACCTTCAAAGAATGTTAATGATGGTTTTAAGACTGTTAACAATAAGAAGAAGGGTAAGCAAGCTGCCTCAAATACGGGTCGCGGAGGTTTTACTAAACCTGTTGTGGGTAAGCATTTTGAATATCAGCCAAAGAAGACTCCTGCTGTGCCCAAGAAAGTTAATGATGGTAAGAAGAAGACTTCTGATGTGGCTAGTACGAGTGGAACAACGATCTCTACATCTAACCAATTTGATGCGCTTCATATGGATGATACGGATACGTTTGGTATTCCTACTTATGACACCTGCATGGATGTGGATACTGGCAGTTCAATGGAAGTTAATGTGGATGAGTCGGTTAAGACTGGTGCTACATCACAAGAACCGCTTGTGAGTGATTCAATGGGAACTAAGGAAGTTGGTTCTACTCCTTTAGTTGAGAAAATTAGTAAGTTTGAAAAGCTTATTATCGATGGGAAAGGTACTCTTGTGGATGATGATGGTCATCCTGTTCCGTCTGCCTCTGTCACTAAGAGGGCTAACCCATTTTCCAAGGTGGGTAATGTTGTGGTTTCTGATAGTGACGAGGAGGAGGTTCTTAACACGTTCGACGAATCTGCTAATCTTTTTGGTGGTGGTCATGAGCGTGAAGATGAGTTTGATGACTATGATGATTACTCGACGCAAATTTATGATCTTCCAGGGGAATTGGATGCTCTTAATGCCATTTATGGCTTTAATCTCCAAGGTCGTAGGAAGTAGTTTATATTTTTGTTTGAGTCTTGCTATATAAAGTGGTAGTGGTTTGTTGTCTTGTCTAGAAAATAGGAAGTATCTTGTTATGTAAGCTTTTCGCCTATGTAACGGGCTGAGATATGGGATTCACTCATATCCGTTGTACTTAAATGTTTTTTGGAGTAATATATTTACCGGGTCTTTTGACCTTTTACCCAAAAAAAAGACATTATTAAACCTATTCCCTGTATTCTGTTTATATAATACAGAATTAGGGTTACAATAATACTACGAAGGACTAAAATATAAATCTTCTTTTGCAAGCAAGTCCTTCTCCATATATTGTAGTTTTCCTCTTTGTCTCCATAAGTCCCTCATGTTTCACATGTTTTGTCTTATCAACTTAATTGTAATTCCCAACAATCTTCCCCTAGTTGATAATGACAAAACTCAAAAGCATGAACTTCACCTGAAGTTAGTATGTCATGAAACATGTGACTTCCCCTTAAACCATGCTATATCATCAAGGATCTTCAAGCTGCAATCTTCAAAATATTCTTCTTCCCCTTTTTGTCATTATCAAATAGGGGACAAATGTATGCAACCTTGATCTTCACAACCACGAATCAATATTACACGTCGAATCCATCTTTCCAATGTTTCAAAGTCGCCCACAATTAAGTTCTTCGCATCTTTAAATGAACTTGAAACAATAGAAATCAAAACCATCAGTAGTAATAACAACTAGCAGTAGCAAAAACCTTCACCTCGATGTAGCATATAAATGGTTAAACATTTAACACTTAAGCTTCCCCTGAAACCCATATGTTAACCATTTGTTGAATGTAGGCTCCATGTAATGATTACTGATGAAGAAAACTAACTATAACCAACTTGATGCTGAAGTAGAACCACCCAAACTTGTGCCTTATATCTTGTACTAAAATTGACTTCGAACGTATACTTCACGTATAGGGAGATCACAACCTCTTGACAAAAAATCACTGAGCACAATAACGTAACTCCTTCAAGTGTTTTGTCAATTCGTAGTCACCTGAACGAACAAACAAGTTATCTCCAAGTGAAAAAGGTATAATAAAACACAAACCTGTGAAACTCCACTTCATCATCAAATAGATGATAAAAACCTTTCTTCGTAATCAATTAAATCAAATAAGAACGAGCCTTTGGAATCTTTGTAAGCACCAATAAACCAAAACCAAATTTCCATCTTGTGTGTGTATCTTCCCCCGTGTGTGTGTTGGAACCAACTGTTCCAAAATAATATATACTTCCCTTCACTGCTTGTAACTCATGATTGCCAATGAAATAATCAAAGTCTCCACATGAAATATAGAAACATGAATAAGTACCAACCACATGCCCCATAAGAAATATGAACAGTAGCGGAAACAATTAAGGCATCAGTGGTAACTTGTATAAGCAGTGGAAAAATAATTACCAGCAGTGGAAACAAATAACTAGTAGTGGAAACCACAAAGCGTAGCAGTGGTAACTTTTAACTAGCAGTGGAAACGAACAGTGGTAACAATCTTGACAGCAGTGGAAATAAATAAGCTTGCAGTGGTAACTGATCAACTTGCAGTGGTAACGATATAAACGTGCAGTGGAAACCATAAAGGTAGCAAGCAGTGGTAGCATTCATACCAGTAACCTCACGTTTTGAAAAGAGATCATTAACATTAACATGTTTGCTGCTCTTCCATACTTTACTATGTCACTGTCCCACTCTAATAGCAGCTTTACCACGAACAGAAATCAGTAATAGCAGCTTCATGAAATACTCATAACCAATGTTAGAAACCCTAAACCTTGAAAGCGATCACAGCAATCACAGCAACTATAAACATGAACATTTACAGTAGTTGTTATCATTATCACATCAGATTCAGGTCAGAACCAAGCTTGAACTAATGTTAGGGTTTCAACCAATTAGGGTTTAATATAGCAACAGCAGCACCAATAAATTCACGCATGAATAGCAGCACACTGAGTAATAAATGCAGAACCAAAACCCTATAAAGACGACAGTTTTTAGCCTTTAGTGACACTTTTTAGAGTCACTAGAAACCCTAAAAATTCGAAATAATATACCTCTCTGCTCAGCAGTTTTCAAGAATTTTTATCTTTTTATTGGAAGCTCAGATTGAAGATCCCTCTGGTGGAACTCTTCTTTGACATGTAGAGAACCTCCAATAAAAAATTTCAGCCTGATCCAATGGTTAACGAAGGAGATATCGCCCTTTGAAAACAGCCCTGCAGTGAGATTTTAAGATACGAACCAGATTCGAATTTTCTTCCATCTTCGACAAACCAAACCTTGTTTAATCCCACGATCACGAGCCCCATGGCTCTGATACCAATTGTTGGATCGTTTATGCTCGAGGTTGTTTAGACCTCATCTAGGGATTGCACAATAATAAAGATAAAGAACATGTACGCAGCGGAATAAACAAAACATCTTTATTATTGCTAACAAGGTTTTTCTCAAATAATCTTCATAGCCTCAATATTATTTGATCAAGATAATACGGTTACATCAATGAATTGTAACAGGAATTAAGTGATTCTTGAGGCTAAACTAAATACTAACCCTAACCATAGACGTTTTCCTACATGAGGAAAACTACAAAATATGGAGAAGGACTTGCTTGCAAAAGAAGATTTATATTTTAGTCCTTCGTAGTATTATTGTAACCCTAATTTTGTATTATATAAACAGAATACATGGAATAGGTTTTAGTATGTCTTCCATAGTGTAGTCATTAAAGGTGTGTGTGTGTAAACCTAGGGCGTGAGTATGCTTATGTAAACGCCTAGGTTAGTTGATTAGTGTTAAGCCTCAATGATCTTAGATCGCTGTTAGGATGTAACCGTGCTACACTTGATCACGTAGCATTGAGGCTTTGATGTATGTTAGAGTAGAGATGATGACGAAGAAACCTTGTAGCAATAATAATGATGTGTTTGTTTATTCCGCTGCGTATCGTGTTCATTCATTATTATTGTGCAATCCCTAGATGAGGTCTAAACAACCTCGAGCTAAAACGATCTAACAACAAACCCAACTCATCCATACCAAACC
Organism: Artemisia argyi; assembly: GCA_030686995.1. NCBI lineage: Eukaryota > Viridiplantae > Streptophyta > Magnoliopsida > Asterales > Asteraceae > Artemisia > Artemisia argyi. Next base: position 182,669,217 of record CM060683.1, read on the forward strand.
TATGATCCCCTCCACATTGCCACGGAAAAACAAAAGTTCCGTGATGAAATAAACCAAATCCATGATCTTAGTGATCTCCTTGCTATGCATCTTGCACAACGCAACAAAGGGCAACCTCCATCATCACCCTATGCAAATTGCCTCCCCCCACGCTCTCAACTTGGATCAAGTTACAAACCACACTCACTTTTGCCCTTGTTGCATATTCCTTCAAAAACAAATCCTCTACTTGAGTGAAGATATTTCTTGGATTGAATATCTTCTCACTCGCAATCATTCAATACCACCCTTAACACGATACAACATCGTGAGATCCACTTCTTCCGTTCCACACTCCACTCCATATCCCTCTCAATCAAACATCTAAGCTTTATGCTTATGTTTCTCTTCAAGCAAATAAAACAATCAACCATGGGTTGCAAGCAAGTCCAAGTGCTCTCTTAGGTAAAATAGGACTATGTCTTTTCTTTTGTGTTATTTTTATCAATATCCTTCAACCATATTGAATGTTGTAATGCTTATCATTTCTATAATGCTTGAATGAATCTATGTTTAGTTGCATAATTGTTGCCTTGCATATATGTGTATCTTGCTCTCTTCAAATATTTTTTGTAGCAAAGATCTCCATTGCTCGTTCCCTTGGTGCTCTCAAATGAGGGGGAGCATACATTAAGGGGGAGCATTCTACCCGTTTAAACTTCCCTCGCGAAGCTTACTCGGCTTAACCTTTTTAATTAATACAAAAAGGGGGAGAAGAGAAATGTCAACTATATAATACTTGTCTAAAAACAAGTTTTAGATATATTGAGTTTAAGGTTTTGTAATAATCAAAAAGGGGGAGATTGTTGACATAAATAATGCCTAAAAACATTATTAACATGTTATCAATATCTCTATGTTTTAATTATCACAAAATATAAACTCATAGAACTAAAACTTGTGACATAAACAAGTATTTAGCGATTAATATTTCTCTTTACATCCAAATCACTTAAGGTATGAATAAACAAAGTGTTTAGTGTATTTTTTGATCAAAGGAAAGTTTAATTAAGTATTACAAAGTTTATTTAATTATATAAACATATTATATATTTTTGAAAAACACTTTTGGTAATAAAGAAAAATGTTTTATTCATACTAAATATATGAATTCAAATTTTTAACCAAAATCAGTTAGTTTTTCACCAAATAAACTTTCCCCACTAAAAGACAAAGAATCTGGCCGTTTCAGCTGGGCGGCCCCCTTAATTCCAAAGGGTGGTTCCCTTAATTTTAAGGGGGCCGGCCATGATTTAAGGGAACCGGCCACGCTCCTCTGTCAGAATCTGTTGCTTATAAATACCACATTAAACCTGGGTTTTTACCTCACCTTTTGCACTACTAAACTTTCTGATCTAGATCCAAATCTCCATTCTTTTATCCTTTGATCATAAGTATATAAATTCTTTGTTTCAAAGTGATCCAACCTTCATCCTCTCAAGTGCAAAAGAAGAATACTTCTATCCCTCAAGACAAGAAGTATTACAACTTGTTGTGATCTCCACATCCAAGTTGTTGGTGCATCATCAAAGATCATTTACATTATTCTTTGTGAAGATTGTTGTGAATATTTGATTGTAGTTAGTTGTGTTAGATATAGATTGTGTGATTAGTTAGTAGCTTGGTGTGAAAAAGATAAGCTAAGTACTAGATTGGTGTGAAGAAGATAGGTGTGGAGTAGTTAGTTGTGAAGTAGATTGATTTGAAGAAGTTGTGTAGAAGTTGTGACTTAGGTGTGACGAAGTTGTGATGTGAAAAGTGGTGTGTAGATTGGTGTGTAGATTGGTGTGTATATTGGTGTGTACGGTTTTCTCCGCCATAAGGGAGCTTGTTGATATAGTGAAGAAAACTCTCGAGTTAGGTGCTCGGGGAGTGGAGTAGGGCAAGGAAGGTGTCCTTGTAGCCGAACCACTATAAATCTCTTGTCTCGCGGTTTGATCTTTCCATCTCTTACTTATTTCATTACTTATCTTTATAATATATTGTGTAGCATTAATTGTTTATATTGTACAAGACTTGAGATCACATATTATCGAATCTAAGTTTTTAAAAGCTAAGTAAAACTCTATAACTAATTTTTATAACGAAGTAAAAAGACGTAAAACTATTCAACCCCCCTTCTAGTTTTCCACACAAAAGTTTACCTCCACTAAACCACCAAGCATTTTATATGCTTATGTTTCTCATTTTCAAATAAGACTCCTCAACCATTTTGGGATTCAAGAAAGTTTGGTGACACTCCTTGTTGGCACATTAGGATGTTCTACTTTGTTTGTAATTCTATTTTTATGGCCTTTGTAACAATGATTATGGGTTGACATAATCATTTTCTGTTAGTGAATGATTTAATATATGTTTCGAATTATCCTTGCCATGCTTACTAGTTTTTGATGTTATGATATATGTGTTTGCTTGTGCCATGCTTGTGCTTCTAATATTTTTCTTGCAAGAATTTCATTACTCGAACCCTTGGTGCCCTCAAACGAGGGGGAGCATACATCAAGGGGGAGTTTTCTACCCGTTTAAACTTCTCTCACGAAGCTTACTTGGCCTAACCTTTTTGATTCTACAAAAAGGGGGAGAAGTGAATGTAAACTTACTAAATACTTGTCTAAAAATTAATTTTTGGATTTAATAAGTTTAGGTTTTGTAATCATCAAAAAGGGGGAGATTGTTGATATAAATAATTGACTAAAAACATTATTCATATCTTTCGATATCTCTATGTTTTGATAATCACAAAACCTAAACTCATCAAACCAAATATTATGACGTAAACAAGTATTTAGTGGTAAATAATCACTTTCACCAACTAATCACTTAAGGTATGAATAAACAAAGTGTTTAGTGCAATTTATGATCAAATGGGTATTTAATCAACTAATACAAAGTTTATTTAAATTATATAAACATATTATATATTTTTGAAAAACACTTTTGGTAATAAAGAAAAATGTTTTAATCATACTAAATATATGATTTCAAATTTTTAACCAAAATCAGTTAGTTTTTCACCAAATAAACTTTCCCCACTAAAAGACAAAGATTCTGGCCGTTTCAGCTGGGCGGCCCCCTTAATTATAAGGGGCGGTCCCCTTAATTTTAAGGGGACCGGCCACGCTCCTCTGTCAGAATCTGTTGCCTATAAATACCACCTTAAACCTGGATTTTTTTCTTACCTTTTTGCACAAAAACTTTCTGATTCAAATCTCCATTTCAATCCTAAAAATCCTTTGATCATACAATTCATAAGCCTTTGTTTCCAAGTGATCCAAAGTCTCATTCTTTCAAGTGCAAAGAGAAGAATACTCCTACTTATCAAGACTAGGAGTATTACAACTTAGTATCATCTTGCTATCTAAGTTGTTTATTTAGTTCATCTTGTATATCATTTTCTTCCTTGTGAACATTGTGTATACATTAGTTAGATAGATTTAGATATAGGATCTAGATCCATTGAAGGTGTGAAGTTGTACTAGTTGTGAAGAAGTAGAGGTGGATAGGATTTCTGTTAGAAGAAATAAGTCGTAATTGCATATTGAAGTGGAGATAGTTGTGAAGACAAAGAAGTTGAAGCTTTGAAGTTGAAAAGACCTTGAAGCTTAGAAGTTGTGAAGTAGTACATATCTTGGGGTAGTGGATAGGACTTAGTAGTGAAGGTGTGAAGAAACAAGTGGCGTGAAGAAAAAGAGTTAGGTAGTAGAAAGTTGTGAAGAAATTTGAAGTGTAGAAGATAGGTGTGAAGAAGATTGGTGTGAAGAAGTTGTGTTGAAGTTTTGATTGTGGTGTGACATTGTTGTGGTGTGCTAATTGGTGTGTAAGGTTTTCTCCGCCATAAAGGAGGTTTTTGATCTAGTGAAGAAAACTCTCGAGTAGGTGACTCGGGGAGTGGAGTAGGGCAAGGAAGGTGTCCTTGTAGCCGAACCACTATAAATCCTTTGTCTCTCGGTTTGATCTTTCCATCTCTCACTCTTTGATTAATTACTTACTTGCATATCATTCATAGTTACAATTGCTTGTGTGGTGCGTATGCTGATTTCACATAAAGATCAAACAAAAATTCATTCATAAAACTAATTTACAAAAACCAACCAAGTACTTAAATTTATATCAAAACACTTATACATACATATGCTTACATAAAACATAAGAAATTGTATATTCTTTCCAAACATTATACATAAGTATTTCTTATACAAAATCATAAATTAACTTGTATCTACATTTGTGCATTAAAGTGATTTGAAATTTCTGACAAATCTTAGTAGCCAAGTTTTACAAAACAAATAAAACAAAAAAGACGTAAAACTATTCAACCCCCACTTCTAGTTTTCCACACTTTCCTAAGCATTTATTCGGTAAAACAAACACTATACTTAAAACGATCTTATCAAAAAAATGGCGCCGCTGCCGGGGAAGGTTGAAGTGAATTTTTAGTTTTCGTTTTTCGAAATTGTGTTTTGAAAACCTTCCTTGTATATATTTTATATAAAAAACCAAAAAAATTGAAAAATCAAAAACACTTTTCCTAAAGTGTTTTCAAAAATACCAAAAAAATAATAAAGTTACAGCCTCGTCTCGACAGAAAGGAAGAGCGTTGTAAACCAAATAAGCTTCTCAATATAACTACGCGTGAAATTAGTTGCTAATCGGATTACTTTGAATTCTACGACCGAATAAGCGGAACATACGGAAGTTTTGACATTAAATTGCAAGCTGAAGAGAGATCCATTCTTCTCTCCCTTTTTGTCACGAATAGATTTAAAGGAAACAGTTACGATTAACGTAACGTTTGAAAAAACAAAAGAAAATAAAAGTTTTAAGTTTTCAAATTTTGTTTTCTAAAAATAAAAATACAAAAAGATTTTCCTTTTCCATTTTGATTTTCCTTTTATTCGATTTTATGATAATTAAAAACCAAAAATAATCTTCTTATTCTCTTATCATTTAATTCTTTAACCCTATATAACGATAATTCTTATGGATCCGATTTGTTTTAAATGTGGTGATCCGTTCTTTGAAGGTTCATGTGTTTGGTGTACGTGCGAACAATGTGGTAATGATATTCACGATGGAGTTTGTTTGTTTTGTAATACTCCCGAGTATGTTCGAAACGCAATCGTTTAAAATGTTCCCGATTACTATCCAACACCACCGCCATCTCCGTTCACTTGCTTTAATTGTGGAAATCTATCCGACGAGGGATTACCGTGTGGGCAATGTTTTTGTACTCAATGTGGATACGCGAATTGTATATGTTATGCCCCGAGTGCTGAAACGTCTTACGCTTGTGATACGAGTTTTGATAATTATCCTCAAAACGATTTCAATCATCCTTTTCAAAACTCTTATGAGCACGTACCGTATTTTAATGGTGATTCATCAAATTTTGAAAATTGTGGGGGATCTTTTGAAAATTTTTATTATGAACCGAATTCATTTTACGATTCTCATGGTTTTAACCAACCCCCACAAACTTCCGATTTTGCTAATAATATTTGTGAAATTAAATCCATGATCGAGAAGATAAAAGAGTTGGTGGCTAATCGTTATACTCATACTCCCGAGCCTCGTGAGAAGTCTATTGCAGAGTTACTTGCTGAAGAGAGAGCGTCTAATCCTTTTAAAAATTTTGTTTACTATGATTCCGACGACGATGATGAGAAAATTACGTTTGTTCTTAATCCTCACAATACTTTCGATGTTTCTCCCGTAGTACCCGATGACTCTCTAAAAATGGGGGACGAGCATCTAAACACTATTCCGGCTACGGAATCGGACGAATTCAATAAGTCTATTGTTGGGAACCTCGTCCCAATCCCAAGTGAGTCCGGGGAAATTTCTAACGGTGATTCTGAAATTGTTTCTGATTTTTCCTATCTTTCTTTCACACCGGTTGAGAGGAGTGATGTCTTTTTAGACGAGATTGAGGCTTGTCTTGCTAACAATGATTCTATTTCGATGATGGTTGATGATACTAATCCTGAGGAAGACATCCGTTTGATTGAAGAATTATTGAATGAAGAACCGTCAACCTTTCTCCCTCCGATGAGCAATGAAGATTTTGATGAAGTTGAAAGTTATTCCGATTCTCACAATGAGTATACTACGAGTGCTGAAGATTCTTGTGGAGATATCGATAATAATGATGAAGATGATGATGCGGAAATTCAAGATGAAGCTCTTCGTGAGAAATTATCCAAAGTTAATCTTCTCATTTCTAAGATCGAGGCGTTGAATGATCCTCCGACTTTTTCTCCTATCCCCGTTATGGATAGTGATTTCTTACCCGAGCTTGAAATTTTTAGATTTGAAGAGACGAGTAGTGGCAGTCCCACTATTCATGCTGATATCTTTCTTCCAGATTATGAGTTTTTTGATTTTGAGATCGACTCCTTACTTATTTCCGTTAATCCGTCACGTGACCCTCTTTTAGAGGATACCGATCGATTTCTTGCTGCGGATGACTTGATACCACCGGGTATTGAGAATGAAGAGAATAACTTACGAAGAAATATTCTTTCCAATTTACCTTCTTCTCGTCCACCTGCGAAACCGCCAGATGTAGATTTTGAGCTCGATATTAATGAAGATATTTTTGGAGTGGTGGACGAGATTTCTAAATAAGATGTTCCTGTGCTTAATATTTTACCCACCCAACCCACCCGTGATTCAGAAATTGACTTTGCTTTTATCATCTGGGTGTTTCAACCATACTTTTCTTATCCCATCATTTCTTCACTTTTCCACTCCACCGGGAGTGAGGATACCGTTTTTGACCCCGGCATCTCCGTTTATCATGCCGGGTGTCCGTTTCATTTGCTCTCCCCAAAGACGAATTAATTCGGGGATCGAGTCAAGCTCATGTGACTCGGTGAACAAAAACAAGCGCTTTGTGGGAGGCACCCCATGCTTATCCATTTCATCTTCTTAATTTTCTATTTTCTTAATAACGTGACGTGAGGGGGGCGACCCTTTCCAAACTCGAAGTTTGAGGACTCTCGTGCTCGTGGTTTGTCGTTCTCTCCACTCGAGTCTCATCCTTCGCTGCTCTTTCGGAAATTCACCATATTCAAAATCTTATCGGCTAACGTTTATCTCTTGGCATACTTAATAAACGGCCTTAGATATTACGTAGGATTACCTTTACCCTTAAAACATTGAGAACAATGTTTCACTTTAGTCTGGGGGGTGAATCTTCGATTCGATTTGACATGTACCATTGTCTGAGCTGTTAACTTACGCAACTCCGTTTTCCACCAAAATTTAGAATTTTTGTCACCTTTTTATTGTATATATATATATATATATATATATATATATATATATATATATATATATATATATATATATATATATATATATATATATATGTAGTAATAATAAGATTTGACACCTTGTTTTGACTTTCCTACCGGCGAGAGTAGAAATAAATGTTTCGACTTGACCGGGCGTGTTGAGCCCTAGCTCCTCTTCCTTAACCAAAATAATCAAAAGATTATGGCTAAGCATCCGCGGATCTCATTACTTGGGATTTTAAATTTGCGGAGATCGAGGAATGATAGAGTTTATTTAGAAGTTTCATGCTAAACGTGGAGTAGTTGGATCTCTTTAGAGCCCACGAGAGGTACTTGTGGCCTCCTTGTTCCCACAAGCTTGCACACCAATAATAATAGATCTCTAGGATTAATTAAGGGTATACGGTTTGGGCAATACTTAGTTTTTTCTCATTCCCAACAAAATCTCTGCATATGGGGGTTTGGTACACATAGGGGTACTGCCAGTGTTACGGTGAAATAGACTATTGCATCTTGCCGGTTTGCAGCCGATGTTGTGATCTTAGTAAAGGCCGTAGGACTCGGGGTTTGGCATATGATTATGAATATCAATAATAATAGTCCAAAGCCAAATAAAAAGGCAGAGGAATCCAAAGCTATAAAAAAGCAACGGATAGAAATCCAAAGTCATAATAAAGCTCTTACATCTTGGCAGCTCATAAACCATTGATTGTAAAAGAAATAAAGGACTAAGGACCAAAGTATTATTAAAGTGCTTATGATTATGCAAAAATGCCAAGCTTCAACTCCGGGGGTTTCCCTAATAAAAAGCTTCCGTTTCGGGTATCAAACATGGTATGTCTCGGTCGTAAATAAAAAGGGGACCTCCACAAATCGTGTTAAATCAGAGACCTTCATGTGGACCCAATTTCTGTATGCAGGGATTTTCGAGGGAAAGTTTGGAAACTACTTAGCGTTAAAATTTTGTGCTCTTATCGGACTAATAACTATCAAAATGAGAAAATATGAAGCAATTCATTTATCACAAATTAAAATCTTGAGATACAAAACTTAGGAACTGGGAACAAGAGGTAATACACAATTAACTTTTGTGGGCAGTGTTAGCATCTAACTTTTGGATAAACAATGATCTCGATTTTACGCTTAGTTTGGGAGCTTGTGAAAAATCAAGGATGACGATTTTTATCCGTATGGTCTCTTCTCTGTGAGAAGTGTTTCTACTCGTTGACCCTGAAAATTATCAACAGATAAGAATTGATAATGTAAGTCAAAGCAAACCGTCACATATAAAAATGAAAAAGTACAAAAATAGTAGTTGTAGTAGTTATTCATAAAAATCGGAAAACGAATCGTTTTTGAGAATAAATGATTTTACTATCTCTTTTGAACATCATTGCTAATTTACAACGTCAGTAAAGAGAGGTTTTGAAATTATTTATCTCTTAAGCGTGAGGTGATGACATTGCGTGAGGGCACGGCAATACCTTAGTCTGGGGGATTTTGATGAGTGCTTAATCACACATCCTCTTTAGACCTAAATCAGACCAAATACACCAAATACTAACTAAATATGCCAAGAGAATGTGTGTTTTTGTATTTGTGTATGTACAGGTGCGGATATGTGAAAAATGAATAAAAACAAAGCCAAAACCGACAAAAACGAGTACAAGAATGGAAAAAGGTCAAAAGCCGGAGCCGGGGAAGCAAAATGATCAAAGAAAGCTCTCAATGTTCAGAGATTCATTATGTTGCATAATTAGTCCTTGGATAAAGTTTGAAGAATTGGCAAAAATAGTCCCTCATCTATTAGATTTTGGCAAAAATGGTCCCTTGAAGTAAATTTCAAAGAAAAGTCAAATATGGTCCCTCATGAATCAAAGAATGTCAACAAGAACCCTTGGAAGATATTTTTGATAAAGTACAGAAATGGTCCATGAATTTTCAGATTGTGCAATATAGGTCCTTGTCAAATTTCACTCATCCTAAATTCATTAAACCTTAACCGGATCCAAAATAATAATCTTTTACCACTAACCCAATCCTAATCCTGCTGGCCAATATCACCACCAAGCCCACATCCCTTTTATTATAATCCAATCAGCCCAACATCCCCTAATATTAAACCCGGTCAAACTTATCTTACCTGGTCAACCCCTAACCTTTTAATAAAAAACAAACCCCAAACATTTACCCGCTCCCCAAATTGTAACTCACCCAGATTTATTACTGTTGAAGAACCCTAATTCCCCAAGTCACAAAATTACCCCGATTGGTAATAATTACCAAATGATTTGAGATTCTAGAAGAAGTCAGCACATGTCAGGTGTGGTCAGAGATACACACGTGGGCCAATCACAAGGAATACGGAGGATAGGTCATGTCATATCATTCAATCCAAGGGCTTACAATGATTGGAATCATCTGGAATTTGATCAAGGGCTATTAAGGACTCAGAAGAAGCACACCTTCACGCGGATAGATGACCTGGCCATCCATCAGCTCAGCTATATAAACACCCCTCCTCACCTCATGTAAACTTGTCCAATTTTTCATGTATTTAGGAAGATTTTGACCATTTTAAATTCTTGTCATTTTTATTCTTGTCATTTAAATTCAGTTCTATTGTAATTTTCAAACATTGTACCCATTTTTCATTATCAATATAATTTAGTTTTATTTACAGCTTATTGTTTTCATTTTTTTTAGTTTAAGTTTCAATTATTTACCTTCTATTTAGTATAATCAGTAGTTTATAGTTGTTTTGAAATCATTATTTAAATTTCTGTTGCACTTATATTGAAAATCCAAAGAAATAAAAAAAAATCAGAAAAATATAAAAATGGTTTAAAGTTCTTGTTTAAAGTTTCAAATCAGTTTGTTTTTGCTTATTGATGACTCACATTAGCTAACTAATAGCTTTGTGAGCATCATCTGTCATTTATTCTCAAAAATACAAAAGTCAAAGAAAGTCAACTGAGTGCTTATTGTTTAATAAGCACTGCTTATTCATAATAAGCTGAGTTTATTTGTGAAAGGCAGCCATAAGGAGACCAATTGGCCTGTCTAAGAGACAGGCATGCATAGTGAACCCCCTCTTTTCTGCTGAGGGGGATTCGGTTGTAAGTATTTCATTCAATTTAATTTCTATTGCATTATTAGATGTAACTCTAGTATAGATCTTCTATTATTAGTTTATATCTGTCATTTCATAATAAGTAGTGTAGTAGTATTGATCTTTTCATTTCATAACTTTTTGAGTTCAACTGTTGCTTACTGTTTCATTACATCTGTCATCTGTTGGATCTATGTTTCTGTGTTTAAAGTGCTTGAGATTTGCATTTCTGAGTTGATTTAGTGTAGTTGGATCAGTAGTTGAGTAGGTTGAAGTTTGGTTGCATCAGTTAAGGTTCTGTGGTGATATTAGTGTAGACAGACCCTTAAGGGGTGTTTGGATTTGTTTGATTTCATGTGTTCTGGTTGATCTTCTCCTGAGTTTGCTGCATAATCAGCTTAGTATAGGTATATTCAGAATAATAGAGGCTAAAATTCATAGGCTATAAAGCAAAAAGTCAATTATAACTTCTTAGCTAAAATCTGTGTTCAAGAGTATCATTTGTGGATCCGTAGCTTGGTAGTTTGTTAGATTTAGGATTCATGTAGGGTAACTAAGTATTAATATAGGTTAATATATCATCTAGATTAAGTATTGCTCATTTGAAATTCAACTTGGTCAAAACTAGGTATGCACTAAAAAGGTCAAACATCCATATTTGGTCAGGTTTTGGTTATCACTTGTAGGATTCAATATTAGTTGGAAATAGTTTTAGTTTGTTGATTTGAGAACCTTAGCAGCCTGTTCATCTAGTTCAAAAAGAAAAAGTCAGTTTGGTTCTTATTTGCTTATTAGAATAGTGCCTTTAAGTTGTCTGTTTGATCCTTACTATACCCTGCACATCAGGTTTCAGTCAAACTTCTTGGTTACTTTTAGGGTAGTATTTTTAATCTAGGATCTGATTTCATGGTGTTTTTGCAATCTCAGTAGGTCAGGGTATGTTTTGCCCCCATTAGTTCACATTTCTCAGCTTGTTAGGACTGCTTATTCTGCTTATTAAGTTAGTTGGTTTGAGCTAAATTCTGTTTTCATATAGTAGGGCTGCTAGTGCCTTAGCTTGATCATACTTTGAGTTTATTGGTTCATTTGAGCTCCATATAGCTTATAGTTGTTGTTTCAGTTGAGTGTTTGCTTGTTGCTATTTCTGCTTTGCTTATTGCTTATCCTCTTGAGCTTATTGATCCTTATTTGATCACTGTCTGTGTTTCTGGGTTCATTTTTAGTTCATCTCAGTTCCTTTGAGCTTATTTGAGTCTGAAAATCAATTGGTTAAAGTTTGGGTCAATTTGGTCAACAGTTTGCTTATCAATAAGCACTTCACAATAAGCAGTTTTCAGCTTATCAGCAGTTTTCTGGCTTATTTTACTTTCAAAATTTTTTCTCAAGCTTATTTTAATATTTTAGATTTTCTGTAATTTTTTCAAATTTTTCTGAGTTCATTTACTATTTTTCTTATTTTATTTTCATTTTTAATCAAAATTTAATACTTTTTAATTAATAAAAAATCCAAAAAAATCAGAAAAATCCCAGAAAAATCCAAAAATATTTTAGAAAAATATTTTTAGTTATTTTAGAATTTTAGAAATTTATTTTGCATTTTTCCCATTTATTTTGAATTTATTTTGAGTTTTTAATTAGTTTTATTAGTTTTTAATTCTCAAAAATTACACAAAAAGCAAAAAAAATTAGTTTTTAGTTATTTTATAATTTTCAAAATTTATTTTTCATTTTTCTCACCTTATTTGCATTTTCTTTTAATTTTAAATTAGATTAATTGGTTTTTAATTCATAAAAAATAAATAAAAAGTAAAAAAAATATTTTACTTTTTCTCAAAATTTTCTTTTATCATTTTTAACTTTTTAAAATTATTTCCAAGTCCCTAGGAGTAGCGTAGCTTAAAAGTCGCGTTTTATTTCGTACGTTAACGTTTATTTTACGTTTTAGGGTACGGTATTGATTTTACGTTACGTTTCTAGTTGCCTTACTTGAATTACGTGTTTAAGTGATTATTTGTGCTTCATTTACTATTTCATTAGTATAATCTCATCAAATCACTTTTTACCACTTTCACGACACGTTTCACGAATCGGGAATTCGAAATTCCATTCACACCTTCGTTGGGACACGACCCGGGGAAATACTTTCCTAAGCATTTCTTCGGTAAAACAAACACTATACTTAAAACGATCTTATCAAGGATCATGTTTAAGATTTACTTTGTGATCAATTTGATATCCGTCTTCCTTTTCATGTTAGGAAATAATTTTCCTTCTTTATGTTTAGTTCATAAGATTGTTATGTCTCTCTTATAATTGTTTAGGTTTGAAGCACAATTGATGCGTTTGTTTTGCCTTTAATTGAACCGAGGTAAGAGATTTCACGTTCATCCTATGTACTTAAACATTTTTTTAGTAATATATTTTACCAGTAGCACTACCCCTTTACTCAAAAAAGTAAATATAGAACTATGACCATCATAATATAATTATTTTTAATTTAAAAAAAAAAAAAAAAAAAAAAAAAAAAAAAAAAAAAAAAAAAAAACTGGCTTGCTTGTTTTTAAAGTGTGCTTTGATACCATGAAATTCGTTTAGTTACCACTTACCAGTATGGGTTGCCGTTCAAAAGGTTATAAGATTTATTTTTTTAGTAGTTTGAGTTCTTGAAAACGTACCCCAACAACAATTTCTAGAGCTTGCAGATGTAGATCTTTCACAAGTAGATCGAATTCTTCATTTTATACAGGATTCACGTTGCACTATACCACCTTAGATTTATTGAATGGAACCTTGCCGTCGTCTTTGGTTAGTCTTAATTTCACGTTGGTACTAGGAGAAAACATCTTGAATACCCTTTCTAGCTTCATTGCTTTTATAATTCTCCAATTCACTATTCCAACAGGCTGCCTTTCAAATTCACTGCCTTTAATCTGAAAATTTTCTTCTAGTATGATTAATAAATTCGATCGGAAATGCATCTCTTTAGCAATTAAAAAATATAGATTACTTGAAAATGTGGTTCAGTTTCTAGTGCCCACAAGATTTCGATCGCTAATGGACGTTCATTACGGTCTATCCTCAATCACTAAAAAGCAATCGAAGTGAACATCTTTAAAGAACTAGGAAGTAATTCATCTTTTATGTTACCATAAATAAGTTCCCCTATCACGTTGTGTTTTTAAGAATGCCTCACCATTCCTATCGCGTTATGGTCGTTGGAGTCCAAACACAACCTTCCACACAATAGCTCAAACAATATGACTCCGAAAGAATAAACATCATTCTTTCGTCAATTCCCCTGTGTAGGCATAGAGCGGATCCGAATACCCATAAGTGCCTACAGGATCGGTGACAATAGTTGAGATTTATTATTAGGTGCTGGCGGACATACATTTGAAAGGCGTAAATCTGAAATCTTAGTTTGGCGTCCCACTTTTCGTCTATTAGGATGTTGGAACTTTTGATATCGCGATGCACTACTCTTTGTCCCATACCGTTTGCGCTATGTAGGTAAAAAAGTCCAAAACATTGCCGTAGCTAAGCTAACGAATGCCCTGTGCAATTAAAAAAAAAAAAAAAAAAAAAAAAAAAAAACTTATGTGATAACTATATATGACAATAAAAAAATGTTAAAACAAATATTGAAACATAAAAGATAGTAGTTTGACGATATCTAGCTTCATAATTAACAAATATTTATCAAAAGTCATTGAACCCATTTAGCTTTTCTTTTTTGACCTGTTTTTCAAGCTTCTGTTACATGCATACTCATACACAAGGATCCTTTCACCTCATTCGTCGCAATACCCTGGAGAGAGACAATATTTTTATGCTTAGTCTCATTCCAAAACTCCTGATCTCCTTGCTCGGATGCAGGATTTAAACGCTTGAAAGCGGCCATCGTGTGCCCTTCATAATGGGCGAGTTCCCCCTTGTACACTTTTCCAAATCCTCCTTTGCCAATGCAATTCTGAGTGCGAAGTTGTTGGTTGCTAGTTTTATAGCTTCCAAGTTTGTTTGTTTGTTTTTTTTTATTATTATTTTTTTTTTGTTTTTTTTTCAAAGTGTTCGAATTGTTTTATGTGCGGCACCATCGTTTTAATGGTTAAACATAGATAGGAAACAAAACGTTAGAGCTTGAAAGAATTTGTAGTTGATGAGCATGAAATGGCAACGGATTAAATAGAAGATAGTAAAAGTAGACTAGGTGTTAGTCACTCAGGTAAATGTTGCAATAAAACTAGTATATTGAGGTGATAACATGTATTATAACCCAAAATATGAATGTACACATCCTTGGTATGTTGTTTGATACAGTACATATTTATTACTATATGTTTTAGCAAAGGTTTGATTAATTTAACATGCCGTGCATGTAGAGATATTAATTGGAATTGTGTGACGTATGTGCCTTCTAAAAACTAGAAATTGTTAACAACTACTCCGTCTAAGTTTTGAAGACAGAATTCTTATACCGTGCAAAAAAAAAAAAAAAAAAAAAAAAAAAAAATATATATATATATATATATATATATATATGGGGGACTTTCTTGCGAGAACCATTTTAACTGTTGACAGAACCACCAAAAACATACATGCACGTTTTTTAAAATAAAATAAAAATACATGTAAATCATCAATAATCGTAAGTATCCACCAATGTTCTTCAATATCATCATAAACTCATCATCTTTTTTCACAAAAACCTTACACACGGCCGTAATATTGTCGTTGCACGCCTTATAAGAACATACATGCACACCTTCGAAGAAAATTTTTATATTTTTAATTTCTTATCAAATTCTTTAGAACAACTATGTTTTTCTTAAAACATGTTTGTTGTTTTTAGAACATATATGCAAAAATACAATTATTGAAGTCGTGCATGTATGTTTTTGGTGATTCTCTCAGTTCTCGCAGATAAGATGGTTTTAGCAAGAAAGTCTCACTATATATATATATATATATATATATATATATATATATATATATATATATATATATATATATATATATATATATATATATATATATATATATATATTACTTGTTATATTTGTATATCTTTGGACATATTTGACACAAGTAGCTTGTAGCTAGAGTTGTAGCTAGAATTTGAAGTAATATTATTAGCTGCCCGGCAACCTGAGTTATTACCTTAAGATCGTGTCTGAGTTATTACCTTATGATCGTGTAGCTAACTAACTATAGTTAGCGTTGTCTGTATTACCTCAAACTACAAATTCACGTAGATGAATATCGTAATGATAATTACTGAAACTTCATTTTGTAAGTTTAGGATTTTCCCATAACGCGGGGAGTTTAATTGTTTCTTACTTTAATCCATGAAACGATGCGATATCGGTCTTCAAAGTATTTGATCACTTTACATTGTTTCTTCAAATTACTTGATCACTTCACATCGAGCATCGAGGGATTTTTTCAAGAGTGTTTGAGACTTTTCTTTTTTTCTTTTATTTATTTCAGTAAAACCATGTAACAACAATGTATGTCAATAAGATATTTATCTTGCACGTCTCACGTTAAAAGTTCAAAGGTCAACTTTCTTGGATTTCTAGTGAAATTATATACTCAAATTCATGATGAAACCATATTTTCTTATCGTGAAGTTTTACAGTATTTTCCATCATTTTGAATAATGTATGAGCCTCGATCATAATAACTTTGAATATTGGAAAATACTATAATACGACAAGAAAGAAATTACGTAGTAAATTCTATGATTTGACCGAATCAAAATTCTCGCAACTTGTATTTTTAAATATTAAAAAGCTTGAATGAGTCAACACGATAAATGCATGTAGTTAACACGATAAATGAGTCAACACGATTTATCTACGGAGAAAATTGATCCATCCACGGCACATGAATATAATTTTACACTTCTACCCTTGACATTTATTAACCCTCATGTTTATATATTTGATGGTTTGTCCATTAACCAATTAATAAACTCTGAAACGACTATTGGATAACGTATAGCTCGACTTGGTATTGGAGGGATAATCACTAGATGAAGATTATGCAAAATGTACTAGAATCTAGCAGCAATTTAATGTACCAAATATATAAGAGTGGTCTCCATTGTTTTCTTTGTCCCTTTCACGTTCTTTTATAGATTATAAGAAGGAAAAAGAAATTATATTATAAATTAAATAACATTAAAAAGCCTAGACATTTGAGTTGAAAAGTTGGTCGAAAAACATTGATATTTGCAAATTAATAGGCTCACAAAATTTGAGCTGAAAAAATAGGTCCAAAGTTGTTGAAGTGGGGTGTAAACCATAGGACCCTTATAAGAATTAACCTGATTAAAATTTGTAGTTTTAGAGCTTATGCATTTAATCGATTTTAAATTTAAAGCAAGAAACTAAACTACTTTTAACCAAGGAATTGTAGACAAGAAAACGAAAAATGGGGCTAAGTCCATGAAGTTTTGCCTAACTTCATAACATAGGTCTCAGACCCATGCCAAGCATATATAACGAGCCTTTAGTCTCCTTTTGAGCCATGAGCCTCAACTGTTGTTTGCATCAAGAATTCGAGTTTATGATTCATTATAGATCAATGATAAGTAGTTTATGATAATATTATCGATTATGTGTATGAATTTTAGAATTAGGTATTGTATATATCCTTATAGTTATAACGTAAACTTTCCAATTTTAACAACCAAAGCCTTTTTATTTATTTATTTTTATCTCGCAAGAGATTTTATTTGAAAAATCTGTAGGTTAACAAAAAGCAATGTAAGTTCGTTGTTTAATAGAAGAAATATCTTATTATAAGGCAAGTAAGCAACTTTTGTGGTCATCAAAACATCTCAACACTTGTTTGTGGAATGCATCATCGCCTCCTCTTTGTGGTCCATGGTAGCAACTTGGTGGGGCTTCGCGGGCTTCCCTAAAGTTCTTGGAGACTTGATCCACTAGCCGGGTGACTCGGTTACTTATGAAAGCCCATCAAAGCTTGTTTTGACATGGTGATGACCATATAGAATTATAGGAATAAGCTTTGCTTTGACCTAATAGGAATAGAAAACTCAACCCAATATGAGGTCAAATTTCTATCTCATTTTTGGATCCTTATTAAGAATAGAAAACTCAATCCAACGTGGATTGATTGGATCAATGATCCTAAAATGGCACTTCCTTGTAACTTGTTTCTTGTAAATTAACCATCTTTTCTAGCATCTTACTATAAAGATATTTTAATACACATTGCTCTTAAAAAAATAAAATAAATAAATAAAATAAAAAATAAAAAAAACAAACTGAAATTCGCACTACACCATTCTGGACCTATAGTGACAACGCAATGTTGTCGCTAAAAGTGCGAAAGTTGTCACTACAAGTATATTTGGGACAATATGTTGCCACTAAAAGCGTTGTCGTGATAAGTTATTGTGACAACATTTTTCACCTATCGCTATAACAGGTTTGACTTGTTGACTCATATCCTTTTTTGTGACAACCCTTTTAGCGACAACTGTTGTCACGAAAAGTTGGACTTTCTTTGACCGAATTCTATTGTGACGACTTTGTAGTGAAAATCATTAGTCATGTAACGCGTTTTGTTAAATCCGATCACTTTAAACTAATGCAAATCCTTAAAGTAAAAACCAAAAAAAAGAAGAAAAAAAATGCATAATAGTTTAAATTTATAGGAAATGCTAACAGCAGCCCTTAGGGTTGTTGTTAACAACCAACTTTTTTAAAAATATTGCTAATATTAAGACAAAGATGACAACTATTCCTTATTTTTCGCTTTGATAACTAATGAAAAAAATGTATTGTATTTGTATTTGGGAAAAGCAAGTAAATTGTTTTTTTATTATATATGATTTTGTTTGGACATAGTGAATATTTTATGCATAATTTTCGGAAATCTGTTATTAACAACACTAAGGTCTGTTGTTAGGAAAACCCTAAATTTATTTATCTTTTCAGCTGCATTTTTGCGCACGTGGTTACATATAAACTTCGTTTACGAAAGAAAAATGATGATAAAAAAAAATGTTTAAATTCTTATTAAGTTAATAAGTGATGATCAATCCAAGGAATTTCCATAATGAAGAGACGATAGGAATCATTTCAAAAAATCTCGTTATGTTACAGAAATAAGATGGTGTTCATTAGCTAAAGTTTAGACATTTGTCCATAGCAACTCCACCTGTAGCCGGCCGTTCTTTGAGTCAATAAGGTTGTATCTCTCTTTGGTCCTCTTGTTGTTCACGACATCTGCAAGGCTTATATCGACGTAACCTAGAGATTCCTAATGAAATATGGTCGTGTTAGAACCTTTAATCATATAGCAAAAGTTCAAATCCCTTATACCTTTGGATGAGTTAGCTTTTTCCATGAAGTACTAACAACTTCCAAATGCAGTATGTCATTTTTTGGTGATTTTGCTAACGTAAATTCAAAATCTTTTCCCCATCTTGGATCCTGATTCTTCTTCACGGGCTGCAAATATCTGAATCCATATATATGAAAGAACGTCAGATAATGTTTAATGAAACTCTTAAGTGAAATTCACTATGAAAGAAAAACAACCTTGGTTTTTCTTAATTTGCCTTGAAAAACGACTGAAACTGATGGATTGGTGTGATATTTTCCTTCAAGATTTTCACCTTCATGGATTACAATGATAAGCAAGCCTCTACCCTTAGGAGTTCCTATAGGAGGCTTTCGAGATGGAACTGGAAAATCAATTGGGATTTTGTCATCAATGAGCGGTTTGTACAACATCTCAACCGTGATTTGGCCCTGTGACTTCTTTTTTTGCGAGTTGCTTGAGTTCATATAAGCTAGGAGATCAAGAGTTACTGTCTTTCGGTCTTCAGTAACAAGATCTTTCAATGGTATGACACTCATCCCCATGCGATCATGGATCCCATCTAAACTACTATATAATACATTTAGGACATTTATAATTAGAAAAGCTTAAAAATTCAGACTTTTACTTACTAATTAAGGAAACAACCACCCTTAACAATCACCCCCAACAATTTATAATCACCTCAACAACCACCCCCAACAATTTATAACCACCCCAACAATCCACCCCCGCATTGCGCGGGCACCTTTCTAGTACTACATAATAAAGAACAATCATGCCTTTCATTTCTTAAAGTCAAACTATATATCTACATTTTGCTTAGCTTTTTTGACATTATATCTAAAACTTGGACATCGAACAATCATATTACTTACAAGTATCCAAATATATCATGATTTCCCATTTTTGATGATTTTAAAGAGACATTTACCATTGTAAGCATAATACTTATTCATAATAACCATCACCAAGTAGCGATTATAAAAGTCAATGGCATTCATGTGCTTACCTTTTTCCAGTTACGAACCAAAATTTCAAGAACTTTAACATCAGGGTCTATCATGTATAAGTTGAAGTCTGTATTCCATTCAGGATTCAAGCTCTTGTGTTTCACATCCGTTTTTTGGAATCTAGACCTGGATTCAGTTAGTCTCAGTTCCACGTAAGGATGAGAAGCACCCAGAAAAGTCATCCTTTTTAGCTTTGTTGCTCTTATAACATTCACATTCAGGATTCCAATCGGTCGCTTTTTATCTCTGGCAGTGTGATATGTGAGTAAAATGTCACATATATTCTTTTGGGAAAACAGATATAGATTAGGGTGGATAAATACTTACTTCAGGGGATCAGATACTGGTTCCTCAAGCATTGTTGGTGACATATGCATGCTTACATGCTGGTCTTTTCTGAGTTCCTGAACGGTATAGATTGATATTAGCAAGGAGCTTTCAAATCTTTCCTGGTTTCGAATCATGAAACGTCATTTCTTCCAAAAGCCATGACTACATATACGCATTCTCTTAAACCTGGTGATGCAGTGCAGATATTTATGGAAATGTAGGATTTCCTTTGATCACACAAGTCCTTTGCTAATTAATGTGATTACTTAGGTTCTGTTTCACCAAGATCGCCTTTTTAATCCAATTTTAATGGACGATAACCGACTACGGATATTGTCATATGGGACATCTTTATGCACTAAAATTTCCTAGTCTACAAGAAAATAAAACCAAACATGAACTACTAATAGATTGTTGTTAATACTATATAATGAAGTTCCGTGAAAAAATGATGCAAGCAACAATCAAAGTAAAATCCTAAATTTCAAATTCAAACCGTCATAAATGACTAATTCTGCCATTAAAGAAAACTTACTTGACATTCAATGGCACTTTCATGTATATTCACGATCTCGTCCATAAATGAATGTTTGTTAGTCTCGCTTCAAACATCAAAACGACATGTTTGAGGAGGAAGTGCTCCAACTAACTACAGCTGGAAAGGTTGAATAATGATCAGCCATCTATCGATTCCAAATTTAAAACAGTTTTGTTAGTTTAAAATATATATAATTAGTGATAACCCACCTCTGTTTCTGGTGTTTGTTAATACCATCTTTTACTCAGCTGTTTTTGGTATATCTTGTCAATGTCCAATAAATCAACAATTGATCTTGATCAAGTTGAATGAGAAACTAAAATTGAATTCTTAATTTTGTACAAAAATCATGTCTTGGAAACCAAATGTCATAGTTTGTGTTAAGTTTTAACCTAAAAAGTAAATGAAAGTTGTTTAATAATCTGCTGGTGATGATATGATGTTGAAACATAAAAAAAAGTATGAGAAGATATTTTGACCTATTTGTAACACATATTTTTCATAAAAACTTTCAATACTGGATTTACATCTGTGTGCTTCACGGTCGTTTCTAATGGATATAAGCTAGCCTACCATTGGTTAATCCGTGTCCTGGTTTTGATGTTGGTCATCGAATTTCTCTTGCAAAGTCAGCACAGACTCCAGACATCCCAAAACCTCAGCCATGGTAGGGCGTTGCTCTGGATTTAGATGCAAACATGCCTCTGCAGTTCGAACAAACTCCTTTAAACATTGGGGTGCTATTTGATCTCTTATATCAGAATCTAGTATCTGCTCTAGTTGCCCCTTTTTGATTGATTCAATAGCCCAGGTTGCTAAATTACGTTGCTCTAAATCAAGACTATGAATGATAGCTTTCCTTCGACATAGCACCTCAAATAATACCACCCCAAAAGCATACACGTCACTCTTCCTTGTAACCTTTTCTGTAAGGAAATAATCAGGATCTAAATACCCTAAAGTGCCAGCAACCAATGTCTCTACAGAAGTCTGGTTCCTCGGAACTATTTTTGCCAACCCAAGGTCTGCAATTTTGGCGCTCCAGCTTTCATCTAACAAAATATTTGAAGACTTAATATCGCGATGTATTACCCCAAGCTCAACCCTTGTGTGAAGGTAGTGCAACCCACGACCGGCATCTATGCAGTTACTGAGTCGCTGAAGCCAAGAAAGAGGGGTGCCAAGTCTATGTAGATGATCAGATAGTGATCCATTGTGAATATATTCATATACAATGATCATCTCATCTCCCTGATTACAATAACCAATTAAAGATACAATATTACTGTGCCGAAAAGTAGAAAGCGTCTCAACTTCGGTCCAAAACTCAGTTGCTCCTTCATCGAGTGATCTGGAGTCCAACCGTTTAATTGCAGCAACCACAAGACTCGATCCATCAAAAACATTACCTTTGTAAACTGTCGCATAACCTCCTCGGCCAACTATTAATGTTTTGTCAAAGCTTTTTGTTGCTAACTGAATCTCATGAAACTGGAAAGGACGCAATGGTTGTGACTTTTTAATGGAGGAGTAGAATGAGGAATCCGAGGGCGAGGGTAAGGAGGTAGATGGTTCAGATACCTATCAATTGCAAATAAATAAATAAATAAATAAAAATTATCAACAAATCAACCCCTATATAAAACGTGTGATTACTACATTTGTCACAAAAATCCTCAATAACACGCAAAAGCTACACGTGTCTCCTCAATCTTTGTTCAAATAAAATTCTCTTCAAAAACCGGTTTAATTTGTTTTCTTAACAAAATTCGAAATCACCCAAAATAAAAATCATTGACACATTTGAAGGAATTTTTTTTCAGAGATTCGAATAAACACACACAAACAGAAATTCGGTTATATCAATCAATCGGAGGTATTTTCCTAATTATCTTATTCTAAGCTAATCTTATTTCTAATTTTTGTTATGATTGAATCCAATTATCGATTTTGACTATCGATCTAATTTTCATGTTAAACCAACCACTTAACTACCAGATCATGCATTTAATACTGCTCTAAGACCAATCATGCAGCCTCTTCTGTTAACTTTGCATCATGGAAAATTTCGTACCTTTCCACCAAATATTCTATGAAATATTGTTCTGCGTGTTGGTTGGGACGAACTATCGAATTTCTCTTGCAAAGTCAGCACAGACAACAGACTGACCAAAACCTCAGCCATGGTAGGGCGTTGGTCTGGATCTTTACGCAAACATGCCTCTGCAGTTCGAACAAACTCCTTTAAACATCGGGGTGCTATTTGATCTCTAATATCAGAATCTAGTATCTGCTTTAATTTTCCCTTTTTGATAGATTCAAAACTAGTATCCAAAGGTCGCTTCCTACATAGCACCTCAAATAATACTACCCCAAAAGAATACACGTCACTCTTCCTTGTCACCATTTTTGTGCGGAAATAACCAGGATCCACATACCCAAGCACCACCTGTCATTACATAAGTCTGGTTCCTCGGAACTATTTTCGCCAACCCAAGGTCTGCAATTTTGGCGGTCCAACTTTCATCTAAAAAAACATTTGCAGTCTTAATATCGCAATGTATTACCCCAACCTCAACCCCTGTGTGAAGGTAGTGCAACCCACGACCGACATCTATGCAGATATTGAGTCGCTGACGCCAAGAAAGAGGGGTATCAAGTGCATGTAGATGATAATATAGTGATCCATCAGGTATATATTCATATACAAGGATGATCTCATCCTGATTACAATAACCAATCAAAGATACAATATTACTGTGCCGAAACGTGGAAAGTATTTCAACTTCGTTCCAAAACTCAGATGCTCCTTGAGAGGCAGAGGAGGAGGAAAACCGCTTAATTGCAGCAACCACAAGTCTCGATCCATCAAAAATCTCACCTTTGTAGACTTTCCCAAAACTTCCTATTCCAACTACTAATGTTTCATCAAAGTTTTTTGTAGCTAACTGAATCTCATGAAATTGGAAACGACGGCATGGTTGTGAACTTTTTATGGAGGAGTAGGATGTGGAATCCGAGGGCGAAGGTAAGGAGAATGAGAAGGGGGTAGATGATTCAGATACCTGTCAATTGCAAACAATAAAAAATAAAAAATCATCAACAAATGGTTTGTAACTAAAAAATGCAATTTTTTCTTTATTGTAAGTAAAACTGCATCTCTAATTTATCCTCTGTGTCCAAAATTGGAATGTGCAAATAATTTTTCCTCGAATAATCATGTAACCAGCGACAAATATATGTAGGTTAATTCTAATTATGACTAATAATTAATTAGAAAGACATTTTAGTTCAATTTTGAGAAACGATCAGCTTACTTGACATTGAAGTGCTGCTTCAAGCCCCCTTACAATCTCCGTAATTAATGGACGTTCATCGCGTTCTAGCTTCAAGCATTGATATGCAACTTTCGAAAACACATCCAAAGAATTCGGATTTATTTCATCCCTTATATTCGTTAAAACAATTTGATTAACCGTATTTTGTTTAAAGGATTGTCGAGTTAATCCTACTAAAGGCTGAAGCTTATCATCGACCACACACAACCTCCCACACAATACTTCACACAACACAACACCAAAAGAGTAAATATCTGACTCTTTTGATAAAAACCCGGTCTCTGCATATAGTGGGTCACAATACCCATGCGTTCCTACAGGGTGGGATATGAGAAATGTATTTTTTTGATTGGCAGGGCCAAATTTGGAAAGTCCAAAATCTGAGATCTTGGCATTCCAGTTTTCATCTAGTAGTATGTTGGAACTTTTTATATCGCGATGCAACACTCTTTGTTGGCTCCCTTCTGGATTATGTAAGAAAGCTAATCCACGAGCTGCCCCAATGCATATCTTGAGGCGTCGAACCCATGTTAGTTCACTGCTCTTGAGATACCGGTCCAGACTTTTCATAGGTAGATACTCATACATGAGGATCTTCTCGCCACAATCGTCACAATACCCCAAGAGAGAGACAATGTTTTCATGTTTGTAAGCAGAAAGCATCATGATCTCCTTCCAAAACTCGGGACCTCCTTGCCCAAACTGATCACGATTTAAACGCTTTAATGCCACCATGGTGTTGTCGATTTCTCCTCTATAAACTTTCCCAAATCCTCCTCTCCCGATGCAATTCTCATCAGCAAAGTTGTTTGTAGCAGGTATAATAGCTTCTAGCTGTATTTTGAGGTGTTCAAACTGTTTTAAGGAAGGTGCCATTTTGTGATTGTAAGAGTTCAAAAGCGTTGCACTTGAAGAAATTAAAAATGAAGGATATTAATCTTTTGATCTATAATGGTGTAAGATGACTATTGACAAGCAGCCAGTCGAGACTTGAGAGACGACTCATAAAAGATACAGTACTACTTTA
The DNA here is from genome assembly GCA_030686995.1 of Artemisia argyi. Classification (NCBI taxonomy): domain Eukaryota; kingdom Viridiplantae; phylum Streptophyta; class Magnoliopsida; order Asterales; family Asteraceae; genus Artemisia; species Artemisia argyi. The sequence goes on from CM060683.1 coordinate 182,694,270, forward strand.
TTACTAGTACATTTAATAGACCAATGTTGTTGACTCGGCTTAATAATGTAGACTAGATAGAACATATATGGTCATCAATAGACCAAATAATGTAGACTGGATAGAACATATATGATCATCAATAGACCAAACCAATTTTGGATTCTATGTCTATATTTTTCCAAATAATAATAATAATAATAACTAGTTATAATAACTGTGCACGCATAGGGTTTTTAAATTTCGTTTTAATTATGTATTATTATCGATTAAGAAATGAACCACTTAACATGTTTCAAATGGTTTTACTTGATGGACTACAAAATAAAAAACCATATGTATATGTTATAACTTATCTATTATTTTAGGAGAATGTTTTTTGATTTAAAATTATAATTTATTATTCAAGCAATATCATATGATGATACTTGACTTGCATGAGATGTTAGTGATATATCCCGTGCTATAAATTTACGATGTGTTTTGTAATTGTAGTATTTCTTTTACTTATATTTTCGTTAAAATATGTAGCATATTTAGATAGCTTTGAAGATTGATTCTTTTCCTTAATTATGAATAACAATCATATCATTTTTACTAATGTACCTTTTTGTTTGGAAAGTTGTATTTTCATAAGTTTGTGTTATTTACTTCTCATGTTTGATCATAAAATTTCCAAATTAACATAGATGCTTACACTATAGCTTCTAAATATAGAGAAATGAAAAAAGATGTAATGGGTAGCACTCAAATTTAATATACGTTTATGTATAATGTATAAGAATAATTTTTCTCTAAGCTCGAACTATATAAGGAAATTACTATTACTTGTATAAGTAAATTATAAATGCATGAAAAAAATGACAAAGAGTATTTTCGCAAGTCTTTTAGGAATGTTTGAATCATTACCGACCTTTCACTTTAATGCAACTTCACAATTGGCCGGAATCATCAAAGTAAAAGACACCCATATTTTAGACCGTTAGTTGACACCCATAGTGCTATCAATGACAGCAAACACCTGCTAAGTTTCATTAACTCATTCAAAGACAAATTACACTCCGAAAAGAATTTCTACTATAAAATTTCTCATATAGGTACTAAAACACATCTTTGGTACATTAAAATACATTCATGTATTATCTAAATCTGCAACTCAACTAACTTATACATTCATACCTTGAGCAGGCGTAGAAAATCCTTCCATGAAAATCATGTGTTGATACTTAATCCTCCTCTAAAAACGCACGCAACAAATTGCATTACACTTTAGTGTGTGCGATAAGATAATAAAATTGCAAAAACCACTAACATGTTTCATTATAGTGAGGATAACAACAAAGTTAGTCATAACAACAAATAAGAAAACTTCATATTAGAACTAAAGGGGTGTTTGATTATGCTTATTAAATGTGCTTATTGACTTATTCAATTACCATAACATAATAAGTGTATGATAAAGCTATAAGCTTTTTTTAGAAGCTTAGTGAAAAACCCTTGAACTTACAACTAATTCTATTATATCTTAGTGTGTTTATAGTAAAAACACAAATATTAAGTGTAGAAGTTTTCAATAAAACATAAAAAAGAGTTACTAAAAGTTGGTGTGTATAACAAAAAAGTTAAACCATAAAAAAAGTTACTAAATACTATGAGTTAGATAAGACATAAGCCAAAGTTCTATTGAGGTCTCTTTCGGATTCTAATCAGAAGCAAAAAGAGGTTTACACATAAATTATAAGTATAGAATAATGGTTGTATCTCACATCCGTGATTACCAACATCCGTGGGAATCGCACCTTGCTTTACCTCTCGAGGGATCTCGAGAAGCTTACAACCCCCACCAGGCAGTGTACCTGATCGTTGTAGTATAGTATAGTGACAAGTACCGGGGGATTGATCGTTCAGCTTAGGAATAGTGTCGCTAGGATTAGAAAACCTAATTAATAGTTCTAAAGGTGAGGGAAGATTATTTTTTGTCTTTTTATGTTTTTATGAAAGCAATTAAAATCTCGGTTTTTGAAGGAAGTGGGCGGAATTAGTTGCTATTCAACTAACCCAAAACTAATATATTATCAAAATAAAATACTGAAAATGAAATTAAACTAAATTATACTAAGGTTGTGAGCAGTAATTGGAGAAATTGTGTTTACTTAGACTTCACTACTCCCTAGATATCTTTTACATGTTAATTACTTGTTATACTTGTATGGATGACGGATTGTATTCCTTAATACCATTCGTGGGGTGGCATACATAACTCCCCAACTCTATGAGCTCTTATCTCCTCCTACACCATGACCCAGCACAACTATAGGGATTGTAAACAGTGGCTCATGCATTAAATACAACCAATAAAGACCTAGTACGCCTCGGTTCATGTTTCTTAAGACGTTCAAGCATGTTACCATTTGGAGATCTGCCAGCTTTCTTAAGCCTAACATATAAATCATTCATCCAAGAACAAGAATAAACAAGTAATCAACACATAATCAACATCTAGGTTTCATTAGATCTAAGCAAACAGAAGAGAGATCTAGCCTAGCATAATTGAATTGAGACAAGAACAAGAGATAAACAACCAACACATAGACATATTGATTGAATTAGAAGAACACTTATCTCAATTACAATGCAAGGTATCAAGGGTTTGGAACCCTTGAAAAACCTGTAAAAGGGGCACCAAATTCGTCTTTAGGGTTTCACCAAAACTTCTCTCCTTTTAATGTATAAACTAGAAAACTATATATAGGAAAACTGGGTTGACGGCGTCAAGACAAGCATGTGACGCCGTCACCTCGCCGCCAAATACTTCCTCGGACGGCCTTGATCTACTTATGACGCCCTATGTGACGCCGTCACCACCTACGGTATTTTATTCTTGGGACTTTGACGCCGTCAGGATGGATTTTGACGCCGTCATCAACTACGGTGTTTTATTCTTGATGTCTGACGCCGTCAGGGTGTAACTCTTGACGCTGTCACCTAGTGTCTTCAGCATGGAAAATTGATACTTTGCCGTTTTCTTCACTTTTATGCTCCAAAAACGTCCAAAATGGCTTCTTTTCCAGAATTCACACTCCAAACACCTAAAATCACAAAAGGAACGATTTAGGGCAATATTTGATCAAATAAAGTCGGATTCGGGCTTAAATGACCCCCTAAAAACGGATCATTTTTCGCCTCATCATATACCCTTACACTTGAGATTTGCTTGTCCTCAAGCAAATGAGCTTTTATTCTACTCAAAAGACAAGTTAGGGGTCATTTAACACTAATATAAAAGTAATTACAACAAATAATCGTTCCACTAAAGACCAATAGACAAGCACGGAGATCATACACAAGCACCTCACAAATAGTGTTTAGATACTCACATCTCTCGGGTGTAATAAAGTAATATAACATTATGGAAATGGAAGATATCTCTCACTACCAGTCATAGCAAAATAGATTACCATAGGCTTGGGAAAGGATCAAACCTCCACCACATGGCGTAAGCACCTAGGATAAACTATCAAAGAGGTCTTTTAAAGGGTTGTAACGTTAGGTATAGGGATATGAATTACACGGTTTTGTTGGATAAAGGAAGTTTTACTGGTGGCGAGTTAACAATCTTGGTTAATTACATGTACAATATGGCGTTGCTAAGCCAAGACTAGACTCGACTTAAGCTAATAAATGAAAAATAACAAAAACATAAAATGAACATAGAATAAAAACGGGATGGTAGTCCGTATGTTTTTTCTCTTTTTTTTTTTTTTTTTTTTTTTTTTTTTTTTTTTTTTTTCTCTTTTTTTTTCTTGATTTTTTTCTATTTTTTTATTTTTTTATTTTATTTTATTTTATTTTTTTATTTTTTTTGCATACACTCTTACCCTACCATCCGAAATAATACATCATAGGGGATGAGAATTCCCCTTACACTTGAATCTTTACATACTTTACATTAAACTATTCTAATGACTCGAATTAAGAAAATCAAAACACTTGGAGCACTTTTAAGATTAACGCACATATGGGGGTAATAAATGATGTTCTTCCCCATTACTCCATAAATAAGTACTTACCCATGAGTCCCAATCGTCCCAAAACAATATGTACAAGGATATGACTCGACTTAGCAACCATGTAATCAATTAGAAAGTTAACTTAGGGTTTAACAAATAACAATAATGCACTAAAAATGAGTGCATACACGAAAGGCTAAGGCGATTTGGGTGTACACTTAAGTGGGGTGTAACAAATTCTTCCTTTAAGTAAAATGCTTAAAGTTAGAAACGAAAAGATAGGCTCGGAGGGGTGTACTAGGGGTTTCGTGTACTAAAAATGAGTACAACGCTAAGGGGTGTGGGAAAAATTAGTTGACTTAACTAGCCAAGTAATATGACTTAAATGGTCAAGTAATTATAATACGGTTTTAACACAAGGGTGATCCTAATGCCTCTTATCATGTAGTAAATCCTACTACACGAATGTAGTCTCACTAGCGGTCTCGGGATGCATCACTAACGCAAGTTCTAGAATCTAAATGCTACCGGTACACTCATAAGCACTAATAATGAATGCTTTTCCTATCAAATCTAAAGGCGAACCTCACATTTTTGGGTGGAAAATTTTTCTGAATATACGGTTATGTGCTAGTCATACAATCTCCTATCCATGAGACGCTTGCTATGGCTAAAGTTTCACTCCTAAATGTTGTAAAAAATTTTAAATTTGGCGCTAAAATTACACTAACAAGTATTTCTCGTAGTTTTATTACACATCTACCATCAAACAAAACAAACTCAAGCGAAAGTGCATATGTAAGGTATCATCTTTTTACCCTCCCCTTACACTTAAGATGAACATTATCCCCAATGTTCAAGTAAAGAATGTAAAAGTGAAAAAGTAAAGAGAATGAAATCAAATACTCCCCTGATTCGCTCGGTATGGATTTTAGGTTGACCAGGTTAAATCTTCTTCCAAGAAAACGAACAATCAAAGCTTCCCTTCCAGAATATAAATCATCTTCTTGTCAAAAATAACCTGTAAATCCTGACAACAATAGACAAGGCAACCTCGCGTAAAATCGGCGGCATCCTATATAAGTTACTAATCCTAGAAAACAAAGATAAGATATAATGCTTGTGGAATGAAGTTTGCAGAAATCCTGGAGATTATAAAACTTAATAATTCACAAAAACCATAAGACTCCGTTAGAAAAACAAAACCGGTAAAATTTCCAGATTTTTAACTCCTGACGCCGTCAAGAGTAATACTCTGACGCCGTCAGAATGGACCTACAGAAATTCTTATGTTAAGTTTCCGGAAAATTTCTGGAAAAACTTCGTCCTACTTCCTGGAAAATCCTGCAAAACTTCATTATGACTCAATACAAGCATTTGACTCTAACAAATACGAATATACATGTTCATTTAATATTGTGGAGAATCATGATTGGTTTCTTGAAAACATATTTGGGGTTTCCCCTTACACTTATCTTTTGCAAAAATACTTTTAGGTTGGAGTTAAGACTAGGCCAAACAACATAGTAAAGTATTTCCACATTTTAATTGAGAAACATGATCAACCAACAATAAAAATAAAACATGCATACGGAAGCAAATAACTATCAAACAAATAAAATCACACAAAACATGGGTTGCAAAGATTAACCATCAATAAAAATTAAAAGCTGAACATGCATAATATTTGTTAAAAGAACAAAAATAGACAGTGTCCAAAGCCAACAGAGGCTGCATCCTAAACTATTACAAGACCAAATGTTTCAAATCATACAACCAAGAATAAATTGTTCAAGAATCACAGATATCAAAATGAATCACTGAGGGGGAGGACCAAAGTGATAATCATAGCCTGGTGGGAGGTGTCCAGTGTACCCATAGGGAGGGTAGTCAGTCTCTCGGCCTGGGAAGGGGTCAATCTGCAGGTGAGGCTCAAGCTGATCTCGGGTGGAGAGGTGCTGCATCTGGCGGACGGTATGATCATACATCCAATCAAAGCGCCGGTCAGTAGTGGCTCGCCACGTATCCATCTGACCCATCCAGCACCCTGGTGTGCCTGCTAGTCTCCCCGACTCATGTGTCGGTAGTAATCAGCCGTCCCCTCCTCATACCCAGCAAACTGATGCTGCTGGGGCAGTCCCTCATCATCACCATCATCATCCTCATCATCAGGCCCTGCTGCCACGTACCATGTGTAGGACCCATCCACCATCTGCATCACAATGCTCATCTGCCTAAGGGATTTCGCCCTCACTACCCTGCAGTTCCCACAGTCGCTCAAGTACCCCATGATCTGAGGAGTAAGAAGACCATAGGAACGAGCCAACCGGGTCACGAACATCCCCCCATAAACCTTGTCAATATCCCTCTCACCCACACTAGTCCTCAAATAACTGGCCACCCAAAACGGGATGTTGCAGTAGACATCCGCAGAAAAGATGGTGTACAAGTAGAACAGGTCCGAAGCAGTGATACGGTGAGTGGTGCCATGACGTGCAGACAGGCTGTATGTGATGCACCTATGAACTAGCCTAACAATGGGGTCCCTGATCGATGCAGCCCCAGTAGTCGAGGTGTAAACCCCATCCCCTATGGTTGGCCAAAAGGTGACACACCTCATCTCACTCCTCTGAGTCTCTCCATGTAACAACCTCAGCAGAAAAGCCCCATCAACCTCCTCACTAGTATATAGCCCAAGCCTCCAACCAAACTCAGCCACAGAACATGACCTCAACTCTCCCCCTAGCCTAAAATACACAGTGGTGCCCCCCATATCTCCTCTAGCCTCAGCCTGATCAAAACGGAAGGTCGCAAAGAACTCCCGTACTAACTCACTGTATACTGTCTCTCTCAACCTAAACAACCTCTCCCACTGCGGACCCGCAAACCCATCTGTGCGGATCCTCCCTAAAAATGCAGCCTCCAACCCACTGGCTCTCAGAAAATCCTAGTCAACCACAGCCCCAACATCAATATGGTGGTTACACAACTCCTCATACTTGGTACTAGTACCAACATCGCCAAACTCGCCCCAACTGTGCACTAATTCCCCATAATTGATCCCTTGAGATCTAGAAGAACTACCCTTTTGTTGGCGAGATCTTTTGCTCATTTTCCTGGAAAAAGGTGGAGTGAATAGAAACGATTAGAACGTGAATTTTTTTATGAACTTTATGTAGTCAGACACATCTGACGCCGTCAAGAGTAATCTTTGACGCCGTCAGATGGATCAGAGTAAGAGCCATGCAAATGCGAGGGAAAAAATCAATTTTCAAACTTTTAACCCATTACCCAAACGCTCCTTTAATCAGGAAACAGGGGTGGGGGTCAAAGAATCCGAGTCATGATGGGTTTTCCCTAAATTAATGCATGATTTGGGTGTGACAACATCATCAATTGGTAACCCCACGATTACAAATCACCAATTGGATGGCATTACGATTTGCTAATAGCGGGTCAAGAATGGGGTTTCGGGCGAAAGGGGTTTTTCAAATTGACGGGTCCTAAGGATAATTAATCGAGAAAAGATGAAGAAAACTTACTCACAAAGTAGAGATCGGACGCGGAAGATGTCGAATTGGGAGGTTGAGAATCGGAGTAGCAGCAGCACTTGGGTGAGATTTGTGGGGTATGGGTTGAAAGTGATTGGTTTTTGGGTTAATATTGCTGATCCGTCGAGCTGACGGCGTCAAGAGTTAAATCTGACGCCGTCAGATGCCCGTGTAGGGTGAGGTTTGGAGTAGTTTCATGTTTAGTCCCTGCTCTTTGCGTGAATAACTAAACACTAGTAAAACCCATGAGTAGCTATTCCGTTAACGAGGTCCACCAGGGTCGAACGTCTCATTACTGTCGCGGAAAGAGGTGAGGTAGTAGCGGGGGTCGGGCGACGTTTTGGCTAAGTTGATCCTTATGCACCGGTCATTGGTGTGAGAAGAAAGATGTTGTTCCAGAGGAGGTTTCAAATCAGTGGTATTTTTGAGGTACGACCTCTTTACACCGGGTTTAAAACCAAAAGAACGTTTTTCGGATGAGATCGGGAATGTAGTTCGTAAGCATCCAACGAAAATGCTATGGATTTGCGAGCTTTTCTCCGCATGGGGGTGTTTATGAGAACGGGGGGTAGTTAATGGTAAAGCTTTTGAGGAAAATCTCCCGCTATCCTCTTGGTCAAATACCAAAGGGGTTGACGCCTCGAAGACTTTTTCAATTTTTTTAGGTATAGAATTTTCTTTGATCTTTCCTTTGACCCTTGATATGAATTGGTCTGCAAAATTCATAAAGGCTTTATGAGTGCTTTCCATGCGCGCCTCTAGGTGCTGGATTTGTTTTTCCTGATTATCCATGAAGGTCACCATTATCCCTTCGAATTCCTCTTGTCGTGAGCATTCAGGAAAATTTTGGCTGATAACCATATTCCTGTGTGGATTAAGACTCCACACGGGTTCAGCGGCAAGTTTCTCAATACTCGTCAATTCTTTCACCTGCTTCTCGAGGCTTCCTAACAATTGTTCTTGGGTGGCACATGCGTCATCAAGTTTTGCCTTGCTTGGGAGCATCGGGTCCTCCCATCCTTCCTCTTCGTATTGTGCCAACTCCTCAAGAACCTTCCAGCACTCGTCAATGCTAAGTCTATCTAGTCTACCCTTGGCTGCGTAATCAATGGCTTTCCTTGTTTGATAGTCAACCTTACCATAAAAGATTTGAATCTGCAGCCATGGTTCGATCCCATGATGAGGAACTTTTCAGAGTAGGTCTTTATATCGAGCCCATGCTTCATAAAAGGTTTCATTTTGACGTTGTTGGAACATCAAAATGTCATTTCTAAGCTTAGTAGTTCTCCCCGGTGGGAAAAATTGAGCAAGGAAACGAGTGGTGAGATCATCCCATGTGGTGATGGATCCCGCGAGTAAACGCTCAAGCCATTGACTAGCTTGATCCCGTAGAGAGAATTGGAATAGGCGTAAACGGGTAGTCTCTCTAGTTTCAACACCTAGGTCTATGGAATCTACGATTTTGAGGAAGTCCTTAAGGTGTTGGTTTGGATCTTCGGAACGAAGTCCATGGAATGCACACCCGCTTTGCACCAACCGGATGGTGTCGGATCGCAAGGGGGTCACATTGGCTCCGGTGAGCTCAATGGTGTTTCGGTAGCCTTGATGGCTAGGTCGGGAGTACTCTCCTAAGGTTCGGGGCCTAAGGGGTTCTAGTGGTGGGTTTTGTTGTGGTGGGATGACGGGTTCAAAGATGTTACCACCTTCCATGATGTCGGATGGTAAAGAGTTATGAACAAAGGCACGAAGAAATAAGATAGACTAAAGAAGACCTAAAAATAAAAATAAAATCTTACTAGAAAGGAATCTAGCAAGTAGACCTAATAAAAAGAAATCCTAACCTAGACAATAACTATTCCCCAGGCTGCGGCGCCAAAAACTTGATGCGTGGGAATTGCACCTTGCTTTACCTCTCGAGGGATCTCGAGAAGCTTACAACCCCCACTAGGCAGTGTACCTGATCGTTGTAGTATAGTATAGTGACAAGTACCGGGGGATTGATCGTTCAGCTTAGGAATAGTGTCGCTAGGATTAGAAAACCTAATTAATAGTTCTAAAGGTGAGGGAAGATTATTTTTTGTCTTTTTATGTTTTTATGAAAGCAATTAAAATCTCGGTTTTTGAAGGAAGTGGGCGGAATTAGTTGCTATTCAACTAACACAAAACTAATATATAATCAAAATAAAATACTGAAAATGAAATTAAACTAAATTATACTAAGGTTGTGATCAGTAATTGGAGAAATTGTGTTTACTTAGACTTCACTACTCCCTAGATATCTTTTACACGTTAATTACTTGTGATACTTGTATGGATGACGGATTGTATTCCTTAATACCATTCGCGGGGTGGCATACATAACTCCCCAACTCTATGAGCTCTTATCTCCTCCTACACCATGACCCAGCACAACTATAGGGATTGTAAACAGTGGCTCATGCATTAAATACAACCAATAAAGACCTAGTACGCCTCGGTTCATGTTTCTTAAGACGTTCAAGCATGTTACCATTTGGAGATCTGCCAGTTTTCTTAAGCCTAACATATAAATCATTCATCCAAGAACAAGAATAAACAAGTAATCAACACATAATCAACATCTAGGTTTCATTAGATCTAAGCAAACACAAGAGAGATCTAGCCTAGCATAATTGAATTGAGACAAGAACAAGAGATAAACAACCAACACATAGACATATTGATTGAATTAGAAGAACACTTATCTCAATTACAATGCAAGGTATCAAGGGTTTGGAACCCTTGAAAAACCTGTAAAAGGGGCACCAAATTCGTCTTTAGGGTTTCACCAAAACTTCTCTCCTTTTAATGTAAAAACTAGAAAACTATATATAGGAAAACTGGGCTGACGGCGTCAAGACAAGCATGTGACGCCGTCACCTCGCCGCCAAATACTTCCTCGGACGGCCTTGATCTACTTATGACGCCCTATGTGACGCCGTCACCACCTACGGTATTTTATTCTTGGGACTTTGACGCTGTCAGGATGGATTTTGACGCCGTCATCAACTACGGTGTTTTATTCTTGATGTCTCACGCCGTCAGGGTGTAACTCTTGACGCCGTCACCTAGTGTCTTCAGCATGGAAAATTGATACTTTGCCGTTTTCTTCACTTTTATGCTCCAAAAACGTCCAAAATGGCTTCTTTTCTAGAATTCACTCTCCAAACACCTAAAATCACAAAAGGAACGATTTAGGGCAATATTTGATCAAATAAAGTCGGATTCGGGCTTAAATGACCCCCTAAAAACGGATCATTTTTCGCCTCATCAGTAACCCTAGTGATAGTGAAGATCACTCGTATTATCTTGAATAATATTGAATCATTTGGTGAATTACTTTCATTGTTCTTTGATAAATAAACTCAAGCATCACAGTTCCATTTACAATAAACATTCTAAGTGTGGTTAAGTAGATTCCGCATACTTAATCGTATTCACTCAAAGTATCATATTTACACATTACAAAGGCCCAACACCTCATAGTGTGTGATCAAATCAAGTGATCCTCTCAGTTGGTATCTGCGCTTCCAGGTTGATATCTTTGATTTAGAAGAAGAAGAAGAAGAAGAAGAAGAAGAAGAAGAAGAAGAAGAAGAAGAAATGGACATGGAGTCTGTTCAAACAAATGTTGCTGCAAAGTTGCCAGTTCTCAAACAGAATGAGTTTGAATTGTGGAGGTTAAGAATAGAACAGTTTTTCCAAGTGCAGGATTACACTCTTTGGGAAATCATTGAAGAAGGAAACTATTTCAAACCCACAACCACTATATCAACAGTTGAAGGTAGGGAAATAACAGTTCTTAAAACTATCCCTTCAACTGCTGAAGAAAGAATAAATAAGAAGAATGACCTCAAGGCTAGAAGCATGCTGATGATGACCATTCCAAATGATCAACTTATAAACTTCAGCAAATTCAAAGATGCCAAGTCATTATTTGAGGCAATTATTGCAAGATATGTAGTGAATGAAGCCACAAAGAAGACCCAGAAAACCCTTCTCAAGCAACAGTTTGAGAATTTCTCATCAACCATGAATGAATCTCTTGACCACATGTTTACAAGGCTACAGAAAATTGTGAGCCAACTTGCTGTTCTTGGGGTTGATATACCTCAATAAGATTTAAACTCAAAATTTCTGAGAAGATTACCAGAAGAGTGGGCTATGCATGTTGTTGTCTGGAAGAATAAACCAGACATAGACACTATGGATCTTATGGATTTGTATAGCAACTTTAAAATTGTGGAACAAGAAGTAAAGAAAACTGGTGTCTCTAGTTCATATACTGGGAACATGGCTTTTATGTCATCTCCTAGTATCTCAAACCCAGTTAAAGTTGAAAAGGTTGATAATGGAATTGGTGCTGCTAGTTCATCAATTAGTACTTTTGGTATATTGAATGAAAAGGCTTGTTGTGCCTTTTTCACAAGTCAAAATAATGTGTCCATGCTTACTCATGAAGATCTTTTGGAAATCAATGATGATGATTTAGAAGAGATGGACCTAAAATGGCAAATTTCTCTTCTTAGCATGAGGGTTAAGAAATTCTATCAAAGGACGGGGAAGAAACTCACCATCAGCAGCAATGATACTGCTGGTTTTGACAAGTCAAAAATAGAATGCTATAACTGTCATATGTTGGGGCACTTCTCAAGAGAATGTAGAAGGCCAAGGCAGCAAGATAGTAAGAATAGAGGTTTTGGAAGCAAGTCCAAAACAGGGGAATCAACCAATCCAAAGGCTATGGTAGCTATTGATGGATTAAGATTTTATTGGAGCTTTACAGCTGATGAAGAAGAAGCTTCTCCTCAGATAGCTCTTATGGCTTTCTCTACAGAGGTACAACCTGATAAAGTTTGTTCAAATAATTGTTCTATTCTTAAAAGTTTAGAAACCTTAACCAAACTTTATGAGAATCAAAGGACAGAGTTAATTGATACAGCTCATAACTTAACCAATCATAAAAGAGGTATAGCTACTCTAGAAGAACAAGTCATACATTTTCAAACAAATGAATCTACCTTTACTGATGTCAAAATTCTTCTTGAAAGAGAAATAATGTTTAAAGATGTGGACATTAGTAACTTGAAAGCTGAAGTAGATATGCTTAGTAAAGCTAAAGAAAACATTCAAATGAGTGTAGAAACACTAGATTATGCATCTAAGGGTGTGACCAACTTAATTGAATGTCAAGTAATAAATAAAGCTAAGTCTAGTGTTGGATACAAATCTGTTCCTCCACCATATAGAGGTATTCCTTCACCCCCAGGAATTGACCTAGAACACACAGGCTTATCTGAATTTCAATTACCTGAATTCATATATGGAGTTCAACCAAAGACTAATGTAGTTGATAATGAACCTTTGAAAGAAAGTGAAAGTTTAAGTAAAACTTCACTTCCTAAGGACAAGGTGTGTTCTTGTAGAAAGTCAGATGGTCCAATCATTGAGGACTTAACATCTGATGATAAAAAGGTTAAACAGGTTATGTCTAAACCTGAAGTGGTTAAGAAAGCAGGAACAAGTGTTCCTAAGATAGTCAAACATAGTACTGAAAAACCTAAAAACAATGTTAAACATGTTAGGCAACCAGTAAGATATTGTGAACAATATAGAACCATAAACAAGCCCAGAGGCAACCAAAAGAATTGGTATAGTCTCAAGTCTCTCCAACAAAGAGATGAATTTGTCTTTAATAACAAAACTTGTTACACATGTGGTAGTTTTGACCATCTTGCAGCTTTCTGCAATCAATGGGTATATGCGTATACAAACAATAGGGTGAATCTAAAAAGGCAAACACCTAAAAGTCACTCTAACTTTACTAGAACAAAACCCAAAACAGTTTCAGTTCCTACTGAAAGGAAAATAGTTTTGGCTGATAGACCATATTTAACTGTTTACCCAAAAACAACAGTTAAAAATGCTAAAACAACTTTCAAATATGCATCAAATACTGTTAAAAGACCCATTCTAACAAAAGCAGTAGTCCAAAAACAAGTTTGGAAACCAAAGGATACAACTGCAAAGCCATCAGTTTCTGCTGATAGCCAAACAGTTTATATCACTGCTAAGGGAAACAGGGCAAATGTTGTTAAGGCCTCAGCATGTTGGATTCTTAAATCCAATGTTGCATCAACTATTCTCAAAAGATTACATTTCATTGATGCAAGAGGCGGATGCAAGTCAGAAATGGTTTGGATCCCAAAACAAAATAATTCTTTTATTTATGTGCAGGGACATTCATCAGCAGATACTGAAGATCAAGGATTCTCAGATAGTGGATGTTCAAGGCACATTACAGGCAACAAGTCTTAACTCTCAGATTTCCAATCAATAGATGGAGGCTATGTTACCTTTGGAGGAGGAATTGGAGTAAAAATTACTGGTAAAGGTACTATTAAAACCGGTAAATTAGATTTTGAAGATGTGTACTATGTGCAAGAACATAAGTATAATCTTTTTAGTGTCTCACAAATGTGTGAAAAAAAGAATAAAGTTCTCTTTACTGACACTGAATGTCTTGTATTTTCTTTTGATTTTAAGATGCCTGATGAAAGTCAAGCACTTCTTAGAATTCCAAGAAAAGGCAACATGTACAGTGTTGATATGAAGAAGATTGTTCCAAAAGATTCTCTTACTTGTCTTATTGCTAAGGCCACATTGGATGAATCTATGAAATGGCATTGGAGGCTTGGTCATATTAACTTCAAAACCATAAATAAGATTGTCAAAGATGGTTTGGTAAGAGGTTTACATCAAAAACGATTTGAAAATGATCAAACATGCATTGCTTGTCTTAAAGGCAAACAACATAAAGCCTCTTGTAAGCCCAAAATTTTTAACTCTATCAATCAATCATTGTTTATGCTGCATATGGACTTATTTGGTCCTACAAATGTTAGAAGTTTGCTGCATAAGAGATATTGTCTAGTTATTACTGATGACTTTAGTAGATTTACATGGGTATTCTTCTTAGGTACTAAGGATGAAACTTCTAGCATCCTTAAGACCTTCATTACAGAGATAGAAAACCTAGTAAGCAAAAGAGTAAAAGTCATTAGATGTGATAATGGGACAAAATTTAAAAATAGAGTTATGGATGATTTCTGCAAAGAAAAATGTATTAAAAGAGAATTTAGTGTTGCAAGAACTCCACAACAGAATGTAGTTGCTGAAAGGAAAAATAGAACACTAATAGAAGCTGCTATAACTATGTTAGCTGACTCTAAGTTGCCTATAACTTTTTGGGCAGAAGCAGTCAACACTGCTTGCTATGTTCAAAATAGAGTTTTAGTTGTAAAACCTCACAATAAGACATCATATGAACTTTTTAGAGGTAGAACTCCTGAAATAGGATTTCTTAGACCTTTTGGATGTCATGTGACAATTCTGAATACCTTAGACCATCTTGGAAAGTTTGATGGTAAAGCAGATGAAGGATTCTTAGTTGGATATTCTATCAATAGCAAAGCATTTAGAGTATACAACATGAGAACTAGAAGAGTAGAGGAAAATCTACATGTGAAGTTTTTGGAAAATAAAACCAATGTAGAAAGTCAAGGTCCCTAATGGCTATTTGATCTTGAATCTCTATCCAAATCAATGAATTATGTGCCTTCTGTTGCAGAAACTAATGAATTTTCAGGTTCACAAACTACTGATGCAACAAATGGAGAAGGATTAGAGAAGGAGGCAAATCAAGATTATGTGATGATGCCAATATGGACAAATTCAAGTGTGGATTCAACTTCAATAAATGGTGAATCTTCTTCTGGTAAATCTAAAGAAGATGTTGAAGATGAATGCAAGAAAGATAGAACTGAGGAACAAGAGTTTCAAGTCAGAAGTAACACTGCTGTTTCTACTGATAAGCAAACCGTTCCCGCTGATGAGCAATATGTTTCTGCTGATGGACCATCAGAAGAAACACAAGCAAATCTCTCAGAAAATGAGGTGGATTTCAACAACCTTCCACCTGATTATCAAGTTATTTCTACTCCACACTCAAGGATTCACAAAGTCCACTCCCTGGAGAATGTAATTGGAGATGTACAATCAGGAGTGAAGACAAGACAACAATTGATGTCTTCAGATCAACAAGGGCTTCTTGATGCCCTTTATGCTTCAAAACAGCATGAGTTTTCAAACTCTTGCTTATTTGTATGTTTTCTCTCACAAGATGAACCAAAGAATATTCATAAAGCCCTAGAGAATTCAAGCTAGTTGGAGGCTATGCAAGAGGAGCTTCTTCAGTTTAAGATTCAAAAGGTATGGGTGCTAGTTGATTTACCCAGTGGTGTAAGGGTAATTGGCACTAGATGAGTTTTTAGGAATAAAAGGGATGAAAGGGGCATAGTGATAAGAAATAAAGCTAGATTAGTATCTCAAGGGTACACATAAGAAGAAGGGATAGACTATGAAGAGGTTTGTGCTCCAGTAGCAAGGATTGAAGCCATTAGACTCTTTTTGGCTTATGCTTCATTTATGGGATTCCCAGTTTATCAAATGGATGTCAAGAGTGCTTTCTTATATGGTACTATTGATCCTGACCATCCAGACAAAGTGTACAAGGTTGTTAAAGCTCTATATGGCCTACATCAGGCACCAAAAGCTTGGTATGAAACACTAGCTTCCTACTTAATTTTTAAAGGATTTCAAAGAGGCAAGATTGATCAGACACTTTTCACAAAGAAGCATAAGAAGGATCTTTTGCTAGTTCAAGTATATGTGGATGATATCATCTTTGGATCTACAAGGAAGGAGATGTGTTTGGAGTTTGAGAAGCTTATGCACAATAAGTTTCAGATGAGTTCCATGGGGGAACTTACATTCTTTTTGGGTCTGTAGGTTAAACAATCAAGAGAAGGAATCTTTATTAGTCAAGAAAAATATGTTGCAGAGATTCTTAGAAAGTTTCAATTTGTTGATTCCAAAATAGCAAGCACACCAAAGGACCCTTAGAAGCCACTTCTTAAAGATATAGAAGGAATTAATGTGGATGTACACACATACAGATCTATGATAGGTTCTTTGATGTATCTCATATCAGCAAGACCTGATATCATGTTCTCTGTATGTGCTTGTGCAAGATATCAAGTAACTCCTAAGGTTTCTCATTTAACAGCAGTCAAGAGAATTTTTAGATATCTCAAGGGTCAACCTAGGTTGGGTCTATGGTATTCTAAGAAGTCATCTTTTGACTTGGTAGCATACTCAGATAGTGATTATGCTGGTGCTAGCTTGGACAGAAAGTCAACAACTGGAGGATGTCAATTCCTTGGGTGTAGACTTATCTCATGGTAGTGTAAGAAGCAGACAATGGTGGCTACTTCAACAACTGAAGCTGAATATGTAGCTGCGGCAAATTGTTGTGGTCAAGTCCTATGGCTTCAAAACCAACTTCTTGACTATGGGTACAATTTCTTACATACCATTATTCATATTGATAATAGTAGTACAATTTGCATTATTAAAAATCCAGTGCAACATTCAAAAACAAAACACATTGAAATCAGACATCATTTTATTCGAGATTGCAATGAAAAGAGGTTAATTCAAGTGATGAAAATTGCTTTAGAACAAAACTTTGCAGATCTTCTTACAAAAGCTTTTGATGTTGGAAGATTTCAGTACTTGGAGCAAGTATTGGCATGCTAAATCTTTAAATTTTTCAATATAATGTGTTTTTGTACATAACCTTTTTGATAATGTTTCTAACTTTGTCATCTAAAACTACTATTACCAATTTAAAGTTATTCATACAGTTAGTCCTATGCATAATTCTAATTCAAGACAAGTAATTTGTACTTTGTTCTTTTGCTTTTAGACTAACAATTTCAGGTATGAATGTTTGAGCTCAAAGGCTATTTCAAGTGAAATCTGTAAGCAACAAATTACTGATCATTGCTGCTGAATGCTGATCATTGCTGTTGATATAATAGGTTCATGATAGAAAGAGTTTGCGATTTCAAAACTCCTTAAAACTTCTTTCTTGGAACATGATTATGAAGTTTCACATTGAATTGATGAATTAGTTGATCAGTACTAACTGATACAACTCAATTTCTATCATTTTATACTCTCAAGTATAATGTGACTAATTTACGTATATCTGATAGAAAGAACAGTGAGCAAAAGTGAATCTAACACTTGTGTTAGAGGTAACAAATGCCACGAGCTGGAAACCCAGTAAAGAAAGCCTTTTGAATAGGTTTATCTATACACAGGCAGTTATTTATAACTGAAAACATTGGTTCTCACACAACCAGAGGTTGCTTTAAACCGAAATTTTGATTAAGTGTTAGTTACCACACTTAATCCCTTCAAAATGGTTAGAAGCAGTATAATTTTTAATCATAAAATCATGTTCATACTGCCAAGTCAAATATTTCTTAAAAAGGATTTTCAAAGAGGCTCAGAAAATCATCTAATGATGGATTATGAGTCAATGCTCAGTGATTCACCACTCATAGGAGGTTATACACCTAGAAGTGAGGAGGGCAGCATTTAAACTCTTAAGGAATTGATGGCTTCATGTACAAATTGTCTGAAAACATGGAAATTGCTAAATCAGATGATTGTGATATGATATGATTGTGAGAGATCTTCCAAACAAGGGAGGAAATTGCTCAGGAGAGAAATAAATCTCAGGGGAGGTTACAAAAGCCCTTTAAAAGGAAGATTATCCAAAGAAAAAGAAGAAAAAGATAAGAGCATACAAGATGATGACATGGTTTCTACTGATAAAGAACAAGAACAGAGCTGATAGGAGAAAGTTCTATCTAAATCAAAAGATGAAAGGTTTCAATTTCAGTTCACTACGTTTGTTCATCACTTCCAAAGACATGCTGAAAGATGATTTCTACTTCTTGGAACAAGCATCCAAGATACACAACATCATTGCCTCTTACAATTCTTCAAGTTGAATATTGCACCATCTTTTAGTCCAAGAATGGAGCAAATAACAAAAAGCAGATGAGTTACAGAGAAAGACATTCAATCACTCAAAAGAGAAGAAAGTTCAGATCAACAGTCTGACAATGAAGTGTTTGAAAGATCTTCACAAAGTCCTCATTTAATTCAGAAAAACATGTTTGAATGTAATTCACATGTTTAGGGGAGGATTGTTGGGAATTAAATAATCAGAAGAATCAGCAT
Source organism: Artemisia argyi (assembly GCA_030686995.1). Lineage (NCBI taxonomy): Eukaryota > Viridiplantae > Streptophyta > Magnoliopsida > Asterales > Asteraceae > Artemisia > Artemisia argyi. The sequence continues at coordinate 182,712,988 of CM060683.1, forward strand.
AAAGGCTCAAGGAAATACATCAAGTATGTTCCTGATAATAAAGCTCAAAATAAGTTCCTGCTGATAAACACAAGAGTGTTTCTGCTGAAAGAATGTTTTTACTGAAGGTGTTTCTGCTGATGGATTCTGCTGCTGCTATGACTCATTCAACAGCTGTGTAGATAAGTACGACTTATTCTACTGATACGTGTACAAAAACATTTCTTTGTTGTAGTCATCAAATTGAACACTCCAAGTGATTTGTAATCCTAGATACATGTTGTATCTTAATGACTAAACAAGATAAGTCATCATCTAGCTAGAATGAAGATAAGTCATAAGCTAGTGATTAGATAAGATATATAGATTGTAAAAGATCTTTTCCTTGGACTATAAAAGGAAGATCTTAGATATGTCTTAAGTGTGCAGAAAATATATGTGTGTGTAGAGATATACATAGAGAAAAACAATAGAACAAAACACAAGATTCAAGGTCTTTGTAACCCTAGTGATAGTGAAGATCACTCGTGTTATCTTGTATAATATTGAATCGTTTGGTGAAATACTTTCATTGTTCTTTGTTAAATAAACTCAAGCATCACAGTTCCATTTCTAGTAAACATTCTAAGTGTCGTTAAGTAGATTCCGCATACTTAATCATATTCACTCGAAGTATCATATTTACACATTACAAAGGTCCAACACCTCATAGTGTGTGATCAAATCAAGTGATCCTCTCAGTAGCACATAATGAGCGTTGATGAAGTTAAAATATGCTTCGTAAAGTTTTTAAAATGTTTTTATTGATATCCATATACAAATTTTAAATAACAATTTCATGAGTTGTTGTTATAAGTAGAATTGCATATATTTATTTTCATATCACAGTATCGTACTTACCATTTGATATTTATATTCCCGTTACTAATAATTTGGCCGTATTTCAAACCCGTATACGCATAAATTAAACTTTTAAATAATAACATGAGTCCTTATTTAAAAAAATATTCTAATGGATGAAAGTTTAAAACTAACATTAGTTAATATATATATATATATATATATATATATATATATATATATATATATATATATATATATATATATATATATATATATATATATTAACAATTATATATATATATATATATATATATATATATATATATATATATATATATATATATATATATATATATATATATATATATATATATATATAACGTATATTAAAACTAATTCGCATATTTACCAAATTTTGTAATTTTAATGGATAAAAGTCTAAAAACTAATTATAATACTAATGTAATTTTAAACAAAGTTAATTACAAAGTATAGGGGGTATAAAGTGTAAGGGGTTATTTGTGTTTTTTTATAAAGTTATTAAAAAACATTAAAACTTGTAATTTTACACTTTACTCTATATAAATTATTTAAAATTGAATCACTAAAGTTTTATTAATTACTTCATCTTTTTTTTTTTAGTTTTTGTTTTCATAAATTTGACACATATATTTTTATGCATTTTTTTCTTAACTAAATTTTCCACCAAATTTATTAAGTTTGATCAAAATCAATTTAATTTTGACTTTTTATTGACCAATCACGTTGCTCGATTTCGCCTACGTGGCAAAATCAAGCTATGCTATTGGTCAATTTTTTTTTTCAATGAGAATGGATTTGCAAAAATACTCCGAAATGATGTAATTCTTTTATTATAAAAAAGATAATAATAAATAAAATAATAATTTAATGAATATTTAATCAAAGTTACTGTTAAAACTCAGCTCAGTGTTTTATGCCACTAGCAATCTGTTGCTTCCTGGTTCATCAATTTAACAAAGCTTGAGTTTATATAAATTAAGTGTTGATCTTCCAGTAACTAGGTTTTAAAAAAATCTATGACAAATTCTATAATGGGCGGCCAAAGCATTGAATATCTAATTGTTTAGGACAAAATTTATAACGGGCAGACAAATTTTACCGATGAATGACGAAACACTTAGGATAAATCTATTATGTTTAAACAATTCCCCAAAGAGTATAGAGAAAGAATTAAAGTGTAAACATGTTGGATTATGGTCATTATTTTAGTAGTTGTATGTTAGGATCGAACTTGAGATCACGGGATTGCACACTTTATGTATGAATATTAAAGATTAATACTTGAATATAAATGTTGTATTCATTTATTAATTATCACAAAACATATAAACGTTTATTAGTATTTAAGATATATGACTAATGGACGTTAAATTAAAAGAACGAGGACTAGAATGAAATTAGATATCAAGAAGCTTCCGGATTCCCCTCCTCTCATGAGGGCCGATCGGTTTGGTATTGGGTTTACCCAATCCAAACTTAACTTGAGCTCTAAGTTTCATCTAGTATAAATACAATTCAAGGGCTATTGTTTTTGGGTACTCTTGTGCACATACACATAAACCTAAATTGTTTTCTCTCCTTCTTTTTTCCTTAGGTCGATCGAACCAAATCCCCACAAGGATTTTCGATTGATGTTTTTTCTAAAAACAAATAGTTTGGTTTAAGTTTTGTGATTTAATTACTAGCATAACTTTAATACGTTATAGTACGTGTGTACAAGAACGTGAATCAAACACACTATTGTTTGATTCTTGGATTGAATTAGAAAAGAGGTAAGAGGTAATTCTTATAATCCACATAAACCCTAATTAGGGTTCTTGATTTGAAGATTGCAATTGATTCTTGTTCAGGGCTAGAATCACAAAGGTATGTTTACTATTTATATTTGATTAATTAATTACATATTATATGATCTTGTAATTGCTTCCGCTATGCTCACTTGATGTGTTTGGTTCATTTTATATGATTGTCATGATATCATAATTCCAACAGTGGCATCTAGAGCCGTTATAATGTGTAATAAATTATCAAAACGCATAAAAATTGGATCTTGATTCGTTTAGTTACATGTTTTTAGGGTTTTTAGATTCCTAACCCTAATATATTTTTTATGGGTCGATTTGACCTTAGAGGGTTTTAGGGTTTTGGTTTTTGATTTTTTAATATGATTAGAAACCCTAGGATGTCATGAAATTTGTTATGCGTTTTAGTAAACAATCTTGGTGCAATATGTTAATTTTTAAGCTTAAATCCATGAAAAAGTGCATATTTGCATGGATTTTATTGTGTGATAATTTAAATGGTTTAAATTGGATATATAAATATAAATTAATTGTTAAGTTATATCGAAACATGTAAATTTATTAATAGATGTCGAATTGGGGAAGACTCCAATATTAAGTAATCAATTATGTGCTATGTGGTATTTGTTTAGTTTTGGCTTACGCAATCGATTTATCGATGTATGTGGCTCTTTTTCCTAGAAGAAGAAAGCCTTAATTGAATAAATACGTTATACACCTAGATTTGATTATTAATAGGACTATTAAATAAGATTTGCATGTGGCTACATGTTTTATACATATTTAATTGTTATGTTATGTATATGTTTATTTAGTTGTTTTATTTTTTATTTTATATTACTTGTTTTTGTTTATTATTATGTTAGACATGTTTATAAACGAAAAGGGTAATTTTTTGAATAAAAAATAATACGGACTAAATAAATGGCGAAATTGTTTTGGTTTTAAGAGTAAATTTCAAAGGATTGGTTGATTGATGTTTTTGTACATAGTGTGCGAAAGGCGGACCGAAGGTTGCCATCCAATGTACTTGTAGAGAGGGGTTTTTAAAGCTCATGCACCTACCGGTTCTCTACAACTGCTTGATTGCCGACTCTAGACTTACCTATATCACTATATTACGTACACTGTCATCTTAAGGGTGAATTCACCACAATTCCACAATGATTATCCGAAACACTAAGCCTTAGGGCTTATGCAAAAGTACGATATAAGTGGATGATAATTGTTGGTAATTCTTTAATTGGTGAACCCGATACCTCAATCAAAACTTTGTTATTTTACTCTTAGCAAATTGGTAATAACAATGTTTTGTAAAACCAATGTTATGAAGTTGTATGCATGCTTCTTCATACATTATTTTGATTACACGTCAAAATTTAATATTCTTATAAAATTAAGTGGAATGCCATCTAATTAAGAACACTTGAAGTTGTAATTTATGTCATGTGAGAACTTGGCGAGATTGCAATGGAGAGGTAAATTTCATAAATTCATTGCTAGAAGATCAACTGATGTGATGGATTTGTGAGTTTGCAGTTTTTAAGTTAGACGACTTAAATTGAGTAGGAAGTGAGATCTTGGACTCAAGGCATTAAGATGGTGATAAAACATGCTTACAATACAAAAGTTTTGTGATTGTAAATCCCATAAATCTAGGAATTGCAATATGATATTGGCAATTATTGTTCGACAATTACCTTGTTGAATACTATCATTACTAGCAGATCAACTGATGTAATGGTACTATGTCAATTAGGATCCTAGCTTTAAGAAAATACTATGGTTTATATGTATATTTACCAATGGGTATATTATTTTCTTAAAGATCTAATTATCGAAAATACTGAAATTGAATTTTGTAATTTGTTTTAATGTATTAATGCAACGTTCAAACCTTAAACGCTATTTGGGCTTTTGTAAATTGATCTCGTTCTGTTTTCAAACAAATATTTGATTAAGAATAATTTACTTAAAAGACAAAAGAAGTCTCCTTTCTATGAAAGAAGATTGAGACACAATCCTGTTCCTTTTCATGAATGAGAAAGGATAATAGGAATATTAGATATGTCTAAATTCTAATATAACTCATAGCAAATTTTTTAATAGTTAAGAAAATTGCGAATATTTTCCATGGAGATTTTATCATCCTCATTTGGTGATTAAATTCTTAGTAACAAATATGATATTTGGTTAACACGAAAATTATGTATGACATTTTATGAGTTATTATAATTAGAAGCTAGACTAATTACCGCAAAATGTTTAAAAACAAACTAGTTGTTTTGACTATTTTAAAGGTGCTACATACATTGTAGGATGGTAGACCTATTAAGGAAGAAATTGCATGCCCAAGTTTTCAAGTTAAAAGCATTTGGTGGATAGTCCAACATTTACGTAGTAGAATACACTCTTTAGTGCATAAGTAATTGTTACGTATGGAAATTCAAAGGTGTAGGAAAGTTAAAAGCACAATATTTTATTTCACTCGATATGAAACATTTATAATGTTATCAAATTTAGTGGGAGTATTGTGTACTTATTACTGAATAAGGAATTATTGTAATGATCTTTAATTCAGTGGGAGTTACAAGCTTTGACAACTTGGTAGCCAAAGATAATTACTTTCCAAGTGTAGACACTCATACTTTTAAGGATAGTCTTGTACGTTTCCTTACTAGACATTGTTGTTCTATAACTACTTGTTATGGTAAAATCTATGACACAATCATATTGAACACACAAACAAATGCATGGCATGTTGTTTATCAACTATATGAGGTTGTTCCATGCACAAGTGGGAGAAATGTTATCTTTAATGTGTGCAAGAAACAACTCATAAAGATATGATTTAATTGATTATCTTGACTACGAGGTAAGAGAATGATGTTCTAATATGAATTACTAATCTAATTCAAGAAACACTTGGTGTTACAATTTATGTTATGTGAGATCTTAGCTAGATTGCAACAACAAGGTGAATTTCATATTTTCATTACTAGCAGATCAACTGATGTAATTGAACTATGAGAATCTACAGTTTCTAAATTAGATACCTATTAGAACATGTGTCAATATGATATCAAGACTACTTTAATTTACAGATTTATGAATTCATGGAATGACATAAATTAATTAAGTAATCTAATGCTACTTCAATCTGAATATTTATGTGTTCTTGGAATGACATAAATAAATAAAGAAATAATATTATTTACATTATTGTGAAGTAATAAATTAACTTGAAATTACTATTGAAACCAAAGATGGTGTTCATAATTACTTTAGTTAAACATGTTTATGTTTCATTATAAAGTCTTTTAATTGTTACAAGACTTCTAATAAAGTAAGACGTCATATTGTTATGTCTTTTAATTAAGACATATACATGAAGTTATTAAATGGTTAAATGACGTATAACATATAGTGAGATTATAACAGTTTATGTTTTCTTGTAAAGACATGGACATGAAGTGGCTTTGTAAAAAGTACTTGTGTTATAAAGCATGCAATTGGCTTGAAAATTATTATACCATTAAAATGAATTAGTTGGTAAATAAACAAGTCAAATCGAATATGGTTATCTTAAATATTGTTAGATTGTCTTACAATATTAATACTACTGAAATACCAAATTTTTATGGTATGTTCAGTTAGGAAAATCAAACTTTTGTTATATTGTTTGATCAAAGATAACTATGACTTCTTTTCTTCCAAAAGTTATCGAGGTTAGAGTGTTGAGTATGACTTGGACATATTTATAAAACTCCAACATAGAAGGTTTATAAGACATTATCATATGATGGAATGTGATGAATGGTTGAATCACATTAAGTCTTAAATTGAAGTTCTAAATTTGTTTAACTGCTTATGAAGAGGTTATTAACAAAGTAAAGTTAAGAACTATTAATAAGTATTTGTAATATCCCAAAAGAGAACATTGTATTGTTTCTTTATTTGCTAAGTATTTAAAGATAGTCTTTAAATTACTAAAAGCAAGTGGGAGTTTTGATCTTTAAAAGATAAAATTGCAAGATACATAATCTTCTAAAATACACTAGTAAATATCATGATGAAGTTTGACATTTTAATGTTAAATATCAAGATGATAATAAAGTTTGACATTTAAATGTTAAATCTCAAGATGATGGAATTATCATTCATAAATAGAAAAGATATCTCAGATATTTGATTAATATGCTGAGGGCTATGATTTACAGGATTATTGTAAACCTGATAATCATTATGATACATTACCAAATATGAAATTGGGTAAAGTATACATGATATGAATGATTAAGATGCTGTCCATAAAGATAATCAATTTTAGAAACTTGGTTTATCTTAATAGTTAGACTAGAAAATGAAGATGAGTTTCTTCAAAGATTAGGTAACTCTTGTGGTTTAAATCTTTGTATAGAAATCATATGGACAATATTGCGCACATATTTAATGCATGTCTTATGACAAGATTATTAATCACACTTAAGCAATTAACTGTGATTGAATATTCTTTTCTAAACACATTAAATATATAAAGATTATCATATTTATGAAATTGACAATAGAATATCAAAACTCTTTCTTGAGTGATTACTTGAGCGAGGACGACAAGTAATCAAAAGGAGTTTATGAATTCAAATAAATCTTTGGAAGTGTACAAAGTGCAATAATCCATGGATGGATAAATGCATGCATCTAGAAGATTACTATTATGTTTAATTATTAAATTCATGTTTTGATTTATAATTGAAATAAGATAATTTCTAAGTATTCCTAAAAGCTAGTGGGAGTATTATGTTTAATTTCTTAAATCATATATGTTGTAGAACATATAAAAGGTAATATTCCATATAAGTTAAAAGTTAAGTCTTAGTTTGGAATGAATCTTTACTTGAAAGATTTAGAAAATAAGACATACAACCTTGGAATGAATGGTTATTGTTGTAACATGTGCGGTAAATAAATCTAATATAACATGATATATTATTTAGAAAGTCTAAATAGTTATGTATGACATGAATAAAATCTAAGTATGACTCAAAGATTTTTCATGAACATCATGTTTTGTTGTATCATGCTTGATTACAAGATGATTTGGCAATATTATTATCTAATTAAAAAGTTATTAAATAACTTATGTAATATTCTAATAAGAATATGTTTGATTATAGAATCACATCCTAAATCTGGAATAGCTTCCAAATTCTATAGATGAACAATTTTTCAATTGTTGTGAAAATTGTCATAACCAACAAACTTGAAAGTTTGAAGGGCATCAAACATTACACAATAGATATTAATGTTTACGGAAAGTTTTAATAGTATATTGTTGTAGCATACAATGATGCCAAATGAAATTGAGATGACACTCAATACTAGTTATGGTAAAGATTTCATCTTTGGCTATATGTACTAGTTATGCTTAGTAAGAGCATAGTTGCATTATACATTAAGAGAACAAGAATACTTTAAACTTTAAAATGTTTGGAAGTTTGATTATCATAAATTGGTGGTTAAGGATGTCACACATTTATGGAAGATTATAAGGCATTATCAAAATAGTTGAGTATGCATATATAAGAACTTTAATAGTTGAATTTTTGAAATAAGTATTCTCAAAATTCTGATAGATCAAAGTTGGATGATTTATGTCTTGTCAACAAGTATGAATGTCATTACTTGAGACATAATTCATCAACAAGAGTTATCATGCATTGATCTATTTAGTATTTGGATAAGGGATGTTAAACAATTATTATAATAAATTTAAATACGTGGTATGTTTAATTTATAATAAATTGTATCCTATATTTGCATGTTTAAATCCATGAATAAAGGTTATTCTAAATTGTCCGTTGTCAGTTAATAATATGGGAATATTATTAAATCAAGACAAATCTGAAGGTTGGTATAATATACTTAAAGTATATTGATGCGTAGTCATGCCATTTCTGATGATATTCAATGATACCGAATATAGGACTTATCCCAACTACATGATGTTACTTTATGGATCTTGTCATTAAGTAAATCATGAGAAGTTGTCTCAGACTTGAGATGCAAGATAAGTGTCATGAATGTAGTACATTTTTGTGGAACAACTTAACGCTATACGTAACTGGTAGTCATAAGGGTTGTTTTCGAAAGTGTTACAAAGTTTGTGGGTTTTACTTGTAGTCAAGATAGAATTTGTTCCTTCAAATTTATTTTTGGAGTTTAATACTGCTGGGCCCCTCGTAGGGTTGTCAAGATGTTTGCATGGCCGTGCCCAAGATCTTCCCTGAATATGTTCAGATGATTTGGTAATCTTGATCAATCACTAACAACGAGAAACAGAATGGTTAATTAAGGAATGACTTTGATCCATATCCTTATTAACATGGTATTAGAAACAAAAGGATAATAATAATGAGAAATCATTAAAAGGTTTTTCCAGGAGCCTTACTCGAGATCTTACTAGAGGCATCGAAGTGTTGCTAGACGCTAACCGATGTGATTACACTATTAAAATATGTCCATGTGGGAGCTGTTGGATTATGGACATTATTTTAGTAGTTGTATGTTAGGATCGAACTTGAGATCACGGAATTGCACACTTTATGTATGAGTATTAAAGATTAATACTTGAAGTTAAATGTTGTATTCATTTATTAATTATCACAAAACATATAAATTTTTATTAGTATTTAAGATATATGACTAATGGACGTTAAATTAAAAAAACGAGGACTAGAATGAAATTAGATGTCAAGAAGCTTCCGGATTCCCCTCCTCTCATGAGGGTCGATCGGTTTGGTATTGGCTTTACCCAATCCAAACTTAACTTGAGCTCTAAGTTTCATCTAGTATAAATACAATTCAAGGGTTATTGTTTTTGGGTACTCTTGTGCACATAGACATAAACCTAAATTGTTTTCTCTCCTTCTTTTTTCCTTAGGTCGATCGAACCAAATCCCCACAAGGATTTTCGATTGATGTTTTTCTAAAAACAAATAGTTTGGTTTAAGTTTTGTGATTTAATTACTAGCATAACTTTAATACGTTATAGTATGTGTGTACAAGAACGTGAATCAAACACACTATTGTTTGATTCTTGGATTGAATTACAAAAGAGGTAAGGGGTAATTCTTATAATCCACATAAACCCTAATTAGGGTTCTTGATTTGAAGATTGCAATTGATTCTTGTTCGGGCTAGAATCACAAAGGTATGTTTACTATTTATATTTGATTAATTAATTACATATTATATGATCTTGTAATTGCTTCCGCTATGCTCACTTGATGTGTTCGGTTTATTTTATATGATTGTCATGATATCATAATTCCAACAAAACATGTCGTTATAACTGTTCACTAAAAGAATATCTATTCCGACACATGGTTAAATGTTAAAAAGGAGAGAAAATGGGATTTGGCCGTAGAATAGCAACATACTTTCCGAATTGTTCCAATCTAGTACACGTACTTTTTTTGTCCCACTCAATGTAACGAACTTTCAACTTTTGTACCAATCTACCCCATGAAACTTCTTTTACCGGCTGACCTGAATTTTTTTTTACCAAAAACGCTGCCATGTAGGATTCCCACTAATCATGCAATAAATGCTTTAGCTACCCATTGCCCGGATCTTTCTGAAATTGGAATTATTGATTGTCTTAATATAGATGAGATGGCAAGAAACGTGGTATCACTTAGGTTTCTATCTGTTGCGGGATCCACAAATGTAAAGTGGGGCTTGGCTTCTGAATTTTGGACCAATCTTATAAATTTACAAGGTATAGATGTTTCGAGAAATGATGTGCTTCCTATTTTTGTAATGAGGTTATTTTCATCTATAAAAGGTTTGAAAGTCTTGTGTGCCTTAAATTGCCTGTCTTTAGAGGAAGACACAACTGTTTATACCAAGAGCAGTTGTCATGGTAAAATGACGCTTAGTTCATTTTGTTGGTAATCAGTCCCTCCTTGGTCCCGAATTCACGCCCACAAACACCAATCAAAACATCAAAGATATTGATACACTGGTTAACGTAGGTATATTAAATTTAAAAGAGAGGAAACTGAATACACTTTTAATAGAAAAGCAAACTACCCTATTTATAAGTAAAAAGTAAAAAAACCAATAGAACGTGGGTGCATGATATCTACAAAATACCAAAAGAATAGGTACACCCCAATGTGCATTTCCCTTATTCTCAGTCAAACAAAAGACCTGGTAAACCCATGAACTTAACCATGACTTGACCCATCAAGATTACCCAACATTCACCCCCGTAATCTTGATGATCATGACCCGTTTCTTCATCACCTCGACGTTTAAGACTTTTCCCGGACACCCGACCTTCACCTCGGCCACGTCCAAAATCTTCACGTAACCGCCTTTGATTGTTCACAACACTTGTAACATGTAACATGGCATCCCGTTGGACACGTTCATTGCCATCTCGACTTCTCCCGGATCCACGGCCTCTTCCTCGACCACATCCAAAGCCACCCGATTTGAACTTCCACCGCCATAATGTTAACACCGTGTTGTACTCCATTGTTCCCGACTTTTTCCGGACTTACGACCTCTACCTTGGTCTCGTCCAAAGTCTCCAACCACCCGACTGTTGTTGTCACCACACAGAACCCGTTTGCAAATAACACTTTTGTGACACGAGATCATTATTCCACCGATCAAGAAAACAAAGCCACCCACTTTTACCATTTTTTTTCACCCGCCAAAACGAACCGAATCAAAGCTCCCTGCTTTTCACAACTCTTCCCGTCCGTTTATCCCGCGAACCAATTAATCTCTCTATTTTTCGGTGACCTACAACTTACCACCGGATTTGATCACACCCTTTGATCTCAACTAACAGCTACGGAGCACCTTTGTTTATCACCGGTCACCCCCGTCTTCTTGAACAGTACTCCCCGTCTCCCTCACGACAACGTAGTCCCGAAACACCTTATCAGTCTCCATCTTCTGCTGTAAAACAGTCCTAACGACAGCACCTGTTGTCCATGCTTCCGCTGTGATGGCAGCCCCGCACTCGAAGGCTCCTCACCTTCGAAAGTCGAATCTTAAACCCGCCCTTTAATTGAACACGGAACTGATACCAAATGTTGGTAATCAGTCCCTCCTTGGTCCCGAATTCACGCCCACAAACACCAATCAAAACATCAAAGATATTGATACACCGGTTAACGTAGGTATATTGAATTTAAAAGAGAGGAAACTGAATACACTTTTAATAGAAAAGAAAACTACCCTATTCATAAGTAAACAGTAAAAAAACCAATAGAACGTGGGTGCATGATATCTACAAAATACCAAAAGAATAGGTACACCCCAATGTGCATTTCCCTTATTCTCGGTCAAACAAAAGACCTGGTAAACCCATGAACTTAACCATGACTTGACCCATCAAGATTACCCAACACATTTAGAGACACTTTTAAAGAACTATCTCTGATGTTTCCCGACACCAAGAATGATCGAGACATTTTCTCAGACTGGAGAGCCAAGTCAGAAAGAGAGACGCGGATTTGGATGAGTTTATGACTTGGCTTGAATGGATTCTATCCCATTCACTTTTTCGGATAGCCGAGAGTAACCCACATGGGCTCGATCAATTTTGGCTCAGTCAAGGGGCAGATCTTTTGCTCAATTTGTTGCAAAGTAATCAAGATGATGTTCAAGAACGGGGCTGTAACGGGTTTTTAAAACAGTTGTGAGTTTTGTGAGTTTTGATCAATTTCTTGAACTGGGTTTTTATTAAGTGTTAATTGATTGATTAGAACATTTGATTGATATGATGAAATTAGGGTTAGGGTTTGAAAGAATTGGGGGAAAATATGAGGAGGGGTAATTGTGGAGTGTGTGGGGTTGTTGGTGGGTGTTATAAGTTTATTTTAGTTAAAAATAAATGCCACATATACCACTAGCCGGCTTTCAAACTTTTTACCCGGTTGCCAGTCACCTTATGGGTAGATTGGTACAAAAGTTGAAAGTTCGTTACATTGAGTGGAACAAAAAAAAAGTACGCGTGCTAGATTGGAACAATTAGGAAAGTATGTTGCAATTGTATGGCCAAATCCCGAGAGAAAATATATAAACTATGTCGATGTTCAATATAGCACATACTATAGCACACGGACTCTCTGTGCTAGTGCATTAATTCTAGCTAAAGCTTTGTCAATTCAACTCCACGCGAAGACCAGCATTTGTATTCTTCAATTTCCTAAGCCGGTCAATCTCGTTGATACATTTTTTGTTCTCGACATCCGCAAGGCTTATTTTGATGTAATTCTTACTAATCAAATGAAACAAATATAATATTCAGAGATAATATAAAACATTAAATAGTATATAAAAGGTTAGGGATCCAACTTAAACGTACCTTCTCTGAAAGGTATTCCTGCCAAAAATGAGATTGCAACCACGATGAACCATGGTACAGATACTATATCCTATCATTTAGTTGCTTGTTGTAACTGAACACAAAATTTTCATTCCGTACTGGACTTTTGTTATTCTTTGCTTGCTGCCAAATCAATAATCCAAATTAGTGTTAAAAACGTGGTTCAATTCATGATGCTTAAGCAACAATAATACCATTGAACTAACTATAATCAGAAAGACGAACCACGGTTTGTCTTGTATCGTCAGATTTGTTACTGTCACCGTGCAGCTTCAAATAAATAATTGGATTTTTTTTCAAGATGTTGGCCTTCATGGATTGTGACAACAAGCAAACCTCCACTCTCATTAGCTTTTCGTATTTGTTTGTATGTTATTTCAACAATGATTTTTCCAAAGGGCTTCTTGTTTCATGAAACGTTCGTGTCCACGTTTTAGAAGAGGTCAAGAGTATGAGTGTTTTTTTCTTCAGGGATAAGGTGTTTTAATGGCACAACATTTTCCCACTGGTGATTAGTACTCTTGTCCTACACAACAAAGAATGATTAAAGAGAAACTAATCGATGATAAAAAATTCCAACCGAACACATCATTCATTTTTATTCCGCCGACAACAAAAGACACTTAATTCATTATATATATTATTGTTGTCTAGGCGAACATGCAATAATAATTAACAATTGTTGGAGGTACTATCATTCGCAGGTTATTCATGATTTATACTACAAGTCGATTGAATTTTGGCTAGTATTATTTGCTTGGTATTAATTTTTCAAATCACAATATTGCATTGAGTTTGTTACTGTCTTGTTTCGAAACCCTATCGTTTAGGGTTTTGCTAGTCTAATTGAAGTTAGGGCTTGCGAGTACTTCTTGTTTTGTGGTTTAATGTAAGCATACAAAAGGGATTCCTTGATTTGGGTGTGAGCGGTAGCAATCACAAGAAAAAAGATGGGAGAAAAAGTGATACTGTGTCGAACTCGTGCTCACATGGTGAGAGTGTTGATTCGTTTCCTGTGTTAAACACACTAAGAAATTCAAGTGCTGAGAGTGCTGATGTGGTTAACATCTTGAACGTGGATTCGTTTAGTGCAAAACCTAATAATGGTAGTGCTGATTCTAGCTACTAATGCATTGAATGAAACCAGTGGACCTGTTCCGACGGAAAGCACTAAAGAGACGGGATCATATGAAAGGGTCTTTAAAGGCGTATCGAGGGGGAAAATGTCAATTTTCGAAAGTTGCTAGCACCGGCTGGCAATAGAGCCAACGTCGCTGTTTCAACGGACTCTGTAAACATTGTTCAAGAATGGTTTCGTAACACTATGTATGGTTTCTTTTTTGGGCAAACGTGTCACGTACCCGGTAGTCGAGAACTATGTAAAGAATACTTGGAGTAAGTTTGGTCTAGTTAAATCTATAATGAATTCTAAAGGTTTATTCTTTTTTAAGTTTAATTCTAAAGACGGGATGGATGCAATGCTTGAAAAGGGGTCGTGGTTAATTCGCAACGTGCCATTAATTCTGAAAAAGTGGTCGTCGGATGCAAATATTATGAAGGAGGATGTGTGTAATGTTCCGGTTTGGGTTAAGCTTCATGATATTCCTATTACCTCATTCACGGAAGATGGTTTGAGTGCTATTGCAGCCAAACTAGGCACCTCATTGATGCTTGATTCTTACACGTCTACTATTTGCATGAAATCATGGGGTGCGTCTAGTTATGCACGTGGCATGATTGAGTTAAGAGCTGATACAGAGTTGAAAGACACCCTCGTGGTGACGATACCAAAATTTGAGGGTGAGGGGTATACTATGCACACTATTCGTATTGAGTACGAGTGGACATCTCCAGGATGCTCAAGTTTTAAGGTACTTGAACATGTTCTTAATGAATGTCCTAAAAACCTGTCTCGGATGTGTTGAACAATTTGAAGAAGCCAAAACAGGCCGGTGGATAGGCTGTTAGAGGATTTCTGATTGGTTTGAAGCCTAAGCCATATACCTTTTATCGACGGGTACAATCTACAAAGAAGGATAATGCTCCTGCTCAACCAAAGGTATCAAAGGTTACTACTTTGAACCCTTTTGATGTTCTTGATACATTAGTTGATGAGGGGGGCTGTGGGGATTCGAACCCCAAGAGTACTATTAAGACGATTACCTTGGTAGATGAGGAAGAGGGAGGGGTAAGCAAACCCCTAATACAAGTGTTACTCCTGTGGTAGCTAGGATTAATGACCTTGAAAGTAAAATGTTGGAGGGGAAACTTGTGTTTGTGGATGATCATGGAAAACCGCTGGAAGTGAAAGTAACGAATAAGGAATCGGCTTGCAAGCCCAGTACTTCTATGTAGGACCTATTGGAAGAATATGTTGAGGATGAAATTGAGATGCCTCATGATGCGACCTCTGGATATATGTCTTCGACTCGTGGAAGAGAACTCTTTGAAGATGTTCTTGATTACTATGACGGATACGACGATCATGTTTATGATTTACTTTGTGATCAATTTGATATCCGTCTTCCTTTTCATGTTAGGAAATAATTTTCCTCTTTTCATGTTAGGAAATAATTTTCGTTCTTTATGTTTAGTTCATAAGATTGTTATGTCTCTCTTAAGATTGTTTAGGTTTGAAGCACAATTGATGCGTTTGTTTTGCCTTTAATTGAACCGAGGCAAGGGATTTCAAAGTCATCCTATGTACTAAAACGTTTTTTTGGAGTAATATATTTTACCAGTAGCCCTACCCCTTTACTTAAAAAAGTAAATATAGAACTATGACCATCATAATTAGGTTTAATCTTAAAAAAATAATAATAATAATAATAATAATAAAATAAAAAATAATAAAAAAATAAAAAAAACCTGGCTAACTTGTTTTTGAAGTGTGCTTTGATACCATAAAATTCGATTAGTTACCACTTACCGGTATGGGTTGCCGTTCAAACGGTTATAAGATTTATTTTTTAGTAGTTTGAGTTCTTGAAAACGTACCCCAACGACAATTTCTAGAGCTTGCAGATGTAGATCTTTCACAAGTAGATCAAGGTTCAT
Organism: Artemisia argyi; assembly: GCA_030686995.1. NCBI lineage: Eukaryota > Viridiplantae > Streptophyta > Magnoliopsida > Asterales > Asteraceae > Artemisia > Artemisia argyi. The sequence continues at coordinate 182,729,122 of CM060683.1, forward strand.
TTCATACAGGATTCACGTTGCACTATACCACCTTAGATTTATTGAATGGAACCTCACCGTCATCTTTGGTTAGTCTTAATTTCACGTTGGTACTAGGAGAAAACGTCTTGAATACCCTTTCTAGCTTCATTGCTTTTATAACTCTCAAATTCACTATTCCAACAGGCTGCCTTTCAAATTCACTGCCTTTAATCTGAATTTTCTTCTAGTATGATTAATAAATTCGATCGGAAATGCATCTCTTTAGCAATTAAAAAATATAGATTACTTGAAAATGTGGTTCAGTTTCTAGTGCCCGCAAGATTTCGATCGCTAATGGACGTTCATTACGGTCTATCTTCAATCACTAAAAAGCAATCGAAGTGAACATCTTTAAAGAACTAGGAAGTAATTCATCTTTTATGTTACCATAAATAAATTCCTCTATCACGTTGTGTTTGTAAGAATGCCTCACCATTCCTATCGCGTTATGGTCGTTGGAGTCCAAACACAACCTTCCACACAATAGCTCAAACAATATGACTCCGAAAGAATAAACATCATTCTTTCGTCAATTCCCCTGTGTAGGCATAGAGCGGATCCGAATACCCATAAGTGCCTACAGGATCGGTGACAACAGTTGAGATTTATTATTAGGCGCTAGCGGACATACATTTGAAAGGCCTAAATCTGAAATCTTAGCTTGGCGTCCCAGTTTTCATCTATTAGGATGTTGGAACTTTTGATATCGCGGTGCACTACTCTTTGTCCCATACCGTTTGCACTATGTATGTAAAAAAGCCAAAACAATTCCGTAGCTAAGCTAACGAAGGCCCTGTGCAAAAACCAAAAAACTTATGTGATAACTATATATGACAATAAAAAAATATTAAAACAAATACTGAAACATAAAAGATAGTAGTTTGACGATCTAGCTTCATAATTAACAAATATTTATCAAAAGTCATTGAACACATGTTAGCTTTTCTTTTTTGTCGTGTTTTTCAATGCTTCTGTTATGTGCATACTCATACACAAGGATCCTTTCACCTCATTCGTCGTAATACCCTGATCTCCTTGCTCATATGCAGGATTTAAATGCTTGAAAGCGGCCATCGTGTGCCCTTCATAATGACCGAGTTCTCCCTTGTACACTTTTCCGAATCCTCCTTTGCCAATGCAATTCTCAGCGCGAAGTTGTTGGTTGCTAGTTTTATAGCTTCTAAGTTTTTTTTTCAGGTGTTCGAATTGTTTTATGTGCGGCACCTTCGTTTTAATGGCTAAACATAGATAGGAAACAAAACTTTAAAGCTTGAAAGAATTTGTAGTTGATGTGCATGAAATGGCAACGGATTAAATAGAAGATAGTAAAAGTAGACTAGGTGTTAGTCACTCAGGTAAATGTTGCAATAAAACTAGTATATTGACGTGATAACATGTATTATAACCCAAAATATGAGTGTACACATCGTTGGTATGTTGTTTGATACAGTACTTATTTATTACTATATGTTTTAGCAAAGGTTTGATTAATTTAACATGCCGTGCATGTAGAGATATTAATTGGAATTGTGTGACGTATGTACCTTCTTAAAGCTAGAAATTGTTAACAACTAGTCCGTCTAAGTTTTGAAGACAGAATTCTTATACCGTGCAAAAACAAAAAAAATAAAAATAAAATATTTGACTTGTTATATTTGTATATCTTTGGACATATTTGACACAAGTAGCTTGTAGCTAGAGTTGTAGATAGGATTTGAAGTAATATTATTAGCTGCCCGGAAACCTGAGTTATTACCTTAAGATCGTGTCTGAGTTATTACCTTATGATCGTGTAGCTAACTAATTATAGTTTAGTGTTGTTTGTATTACCTCAAACTACAAATTCACGTAGATGAATATAGTAATGATAATTACTGAAACTTCATTTCGTAAGTTTAGGATTGGGGGAGTTTAATTGTTTCTTAGTTTAATCCATGAAACGATGCCATATCGGTCTTCAAAGTATTTGATCACTTCACATTGTTCCTTCAAATTATTGTTCACTTCACATCGAGCATCGAGAGATTTTTTCAAGAGTGTTTGAGACTTTTCGTTTTTCCTTTTATTTATTTCAGTAAAACCATGTAACAACTAACAACAATGTATGTCAATAAGATATTTATCTTGCACGTCTCACGTTAAAAAGTTCAAAGGTCAACTTTCTTGGATTTCTAGTGAAATTATATACTCAAATTCATGATAAAACCATATTTTCTTATCGTGAAGTTTTACAGTATTTTCCATCATTTTGAATTAATGTATGAGCCTCATCGTAATAACTTTGAATATTTGAAAATACTATAATACGACAAGATGAAGCGACAAGAAAGAAATTACGTAGTAAATTCTATGATTTAACCGAATCAAAATTCTTGCAATTTGTATTTTAAATATTAAAAAGCTTGAATGATTGTCGCTGATAATTATACTTGACATGCCAACACGATAAATGCATGTAGTTAATGTTGGTATCAATCATGAAACAAAATCCTACTTTTCCACGAAGAAAAATCATTAGTATTCTAGGTCAACACATATTTAGACCAATCAATAAACTCTGAAACGACTATTGGATAACATATCGCTTGACTTGGTATTGTAGCTGAGGGCTAATCACTAGCTGAAGATTATGCATTTATTAGTTTTATAAGAATTAACTCGAGTAAATGTTGACCTTTCAGTCCCAATGAAAGTAGTGGAAGAGGTGAACATGAGGTTTGAGCATACACTCTATGGATATTTTCTTGGTCATCGTCTTGCTTTTCCTGTTGTGGATTATTTTGTTCGCAATGCGTGGGCTAAGTATGGGTTACAAAAGGTAATGATGAACGCTAAGGGGTTCTTCTTCTTCAAGTTTACTTCGAAGAAAGGTGTTGATGATGTGCTTGATAATGGTCCATGGTTGATCCGTAATGTTCCTATTATTCTTAAACCTTGGACTTTGAATACCAATTTGTTGAAAGAGGATTTAACCCATATTCCGGTGTGGGTTAAATTTCATGATGTTCCTTTAGCGATGTTTTCTGATGATGGTCTTAGTTTGCTTGCTACTTTGATTGGGACTCCCCAAGAGATTGGATGCCTTTACTAGTCAGATGTGCAAAGAATCTTGGGGTAGGAGTAGTTTTGCTAGATGTATGATTGAAGTGAAGTCGGATGAGGTTCTTAGGGACAGCCTTACTGTTGAGATTCCTTTACTTGACGGTTCGGGTACGACTATTGAGAAGATCCGTGTGGAATATGAGTGGAAACCGCCTCGATGTGATAAATGCAGGGTGTTTGGACATGTTTTGGTGGATTGTCCTAAGGGTGTGATACCGACTGCTCAACCTTCTAAGAATGTTAATGATGGTTTTAAGACTGTTAACAATAGGAAGAAGGGTAAGCAAGCTGTCTCGAATACGGGTCGCGGAGGTTTTACTAAACCTGTTGTGGGTAAGCATTTTGAATATCAACCAAAGAAGACTCCTACTGTGCCCAAGAAAGTTAATGATGGTAAGAAGAAGACTTCTGATGTGGCTAGTACGAGTGGAACTACGATCTCTACATCTAACCAATTTGATGCGCTTAATATGGATGCTACGGATACGTTTGGTATTCCTACTTATGACACCTGCATGGATGTGGATACTGGCAGTTCAATGGAAGTTAATGTGGATGAGTCGGTTAAGACTGGTGCTACATCACAAGAACCGCTTGTGAGTGATTCAATGGGAACTAAGGAAGTTGGTTCTACTCCTTTAGTTGAGAAAATTAGTAAGTTTGAAAACCTTCTTATCGATGGAAAAGGTACTCTTGTGGATGATGAGGGTCATCCTGTTCCGTCTGCTTCTGTCACTAAGAGGGCTAACCCATTTTCCAAGGTGGGTAATGTTGTGGTTTCTGATAGTGACGAGGAGGAGGTTCTTAACACGTTCGACGAATCTGCAAATCTTTTTGGTGGTGGTCATGAGCGTGAAGATGAGTTTGATGACTATGATGATTACTCGAAGCAAATTTATGATCTTCCAGGGGAATTGGATGCTCTTAATGCCATTTATGGCTTTAATCTCCAAGGTCGTAGGAAGTAGTTTATATTTTTGTTTGAGTCTTTCTATATGATGTGGTAGTGGTTTTGTTTTCTTGTCTAGAAAATAGGAAGTATCTTGTTATGTAAGCTTTTCGCCTATGTAACGGGCTGAGATATGGGATTCACTCATATCCGTTGTACTTAAATGTTTTTTGGAGTAATATATTTACCGGGTCTTTTGACCTTTTACCCAAAAAAAAAAGTTTTGCCTAACTTCATAACATAGGTCTCAGACCCATGCCGTAGATGCGAGCCTTTAGCATCATTTTGAGCCATGAGCCTTAACTGTTGTTTGCATTAACAATTTTGAGTTTACGATTCATTGTAGAAATGATAAGTGGTTTACTGGTTTATGATAATAATATTGATTGTATGTAAGAATTTTAGAATTAGGTATTGTATCCTTATAATTTAAATTTCCCAATTCTAATAACGAAACCCCCCCCCCCCCCCCCCCTTTATTTTTTTTTTTTTTTTTTTTTTTTTTTTTTTTATCTCGCAAGAGATTTTATTTTAAAAATATGCATGTTAACTAAAAGCAACATAAGTTCATCGTTTAATAGAAGAAATAACTTATTACATGGCGAGTAAGCAACTTTTGGAAATGCTGAGAAGAAGCAACTAGTTATGAATAAGAATATATAACACATTTTATGATTACTGTGAAAGTGCATAAGCTAATTAAACATGACATTGCAGCAATTTTTTGCACCCAGCAGTTGTTGTTACCGGGGCATTCTAGCTAAAGATCAACATTCCAACTCCACTCGAAGACCAGCATCGCTATTCTTTGAATTTTTAAGCTTGCAGATATTGTTGATATGTTTTTTGTTGACGATTTCTGCAAGGCTTATTTCGATGTAATTCTTACTAGTCCAATGAAACAAACACCACTTAAGGTAATCACAATAAGTCATTTAAACTTTTCAAGCTCGGGCCTGAGCTCCAAAAGTTATCAGGAAGTGTTATGCACTAACAAATCATCGGGGCTTAATTTCTCATATTTGTTTACCACATCCCCAAGGACACTAACGCGTGTGTAACACATCGCGCTGATTTCAAAAGGGTCCTTAAGATGACATTCATGCTTTCTTTCAAAAATTTGCATGTTGCATTTCTAGGTTGTGGTAAAATGAGTAGTGTGGGAGTTCCGGAAGGGGCAAGGAACAAGAGGAACATGATTGTTTTTATGTTCTAACATTGAAATTCTCCCTATACTTTATATTTTATTGATTAGTTACTAGTTATAATACCCGTGCACACGCGTTTTTTATTTATTTAGTATTTTTTAAAATTTTTGAAGAATATATTTTTATTTATTAAAAAACAAATAATTTAATCATTGTTTTATTTTGTTTGATTTATGAATTTTAATTATAGTTTTTTATTTTTAAAGATAATCATTTAAAATGTTTGATTCTATTGTTAGTTGTTTCTTATCTATATAAATTTTTATATTTATCATCTACTTGTATTGTATATCAACAAAACGAATTTATAAATCTATAAACTAAAAAATAATAATTCAATTATTAATTAATAACGATTTTTTTTTTCAAAATATGAAAGTCCCTATTTGAGGTTTTGTTTTATTATATTTAAAAAATTTATAGAATGCATAGATAGTTTTAAACCTAATATATTATTTAGAACTCCTTTGCAGTCCGAGGTAGAGAAATTGTGAAAGCTTCGACTAGATTTAAACAATTAAAACATGAAAGTAATGACTAACGTTAAAAAAACTAAAGCATGAAAGTCGTGAATAAAGCATGAAAGCTTGGACTAGATTTCACCAAATGTAGTCTTTTTTTGGTGCCGCAACGTGCTACAATCCTCGTTATTTACATATAGTGAAAGACAGGTTATAAACATGTTTTTTTGCGTTTTTAATTTGTTATGGTCACCATCAACGTTCTTAAATCAAGGTACTTCTTGTTTTTAATTTGTTATTGCCAACATCAGTTACCGATGATAGTTAACTTAGTCAGATGTTCTCCACAGCAAACCCACATCAAGTTGACTCATTCCGTTTTGAAGGATATATGTATAGATGATCCGTTTATTGTTGATGATGTCCGCAAGGCTTATATCAATTTGCGTTTATTGTTCATAACACTACAACAAACAGGAGGACGGGCGACGAGACTTTCGGCGGCGACGCCCTTGTCCCTGATTGACATGTGTGGTCATTGTTGTCGGGATTCGTTGCGATTGCAAGTCTTGCCTCGAGCAACCTGACTTTTGTCTCTAACACCTGTTTTTGTGCCTCCAGCATATTTATCCTAAGATCTTTTTCATGGCAGTTTGTGCACCCAGAACCGTGAGATGTTGAAGCAGAATATATTACTTGTAATTGTTCATCAAATTCAGTCTTCCACATAAAATATCCACATCCATGACCTTTCTCTCTTGGCTTCGAAAGAGGACATGCATAATACTCCAATCCAAATGTATCTTTTTGATGTGACGTTCTTTTTTTTATATTTCCAACTCCACAAGTACACATAAAAGGATTATATCGCTGCATTCTGGTTGACAGTGTGTGTTTGTAGTTGTGTGTGGTAGAATCGTGATCGGGGTGGCCCGATCTACAAGTTGAGTTGATAAAAGGTGGTGGCCAGAAAAAGATTCCGGCGGCCGGAAACTGCTGGTGTCGCCGGAAAACGAAAACTACTAGAGAGAGAGAGATATAGTGAGATGAGTGTGTGTGTGAGATGATATGGGTTAGATGAGTGTGTGTGAGTTTATATTGTGAGTGGATAAAAGTTGTTAGGTGGGAACATATATATCCCGTGACCTGTTAGGTGGGAACATTTTTGTAGTTATAGCATCTCGACTCGTTCGTTTAACATCTCGTGTAATACCACATCATCTCGACTCGTTCGTTTAACATCTCGTGTATAACCATAGCATCTCGACTCGTTCGTTTAACATCTCGTGTAATACCACATCATCTCGACTCGTTTGTTTAACATCTCGTGTATAACCATAGCATCTCGACTCGTTCGTTTAACATCTCGTGTAATACCACATCATCTCGACTCGTTCGTTTAACATCTCGTGTATAACCATAGCATCTCGACTCGTTCGTTTAACATCTCGTGTAATACCACATCATCTCGACTCGTTCGTTTAACATCTCGTGTAATACCACATCATCTCGACTCGTTCGTTTAACATCTCGTGTAATACCACATCATCTCGACTCGTTTGTTTAACATCTCGTGTATAACCATAGCATCTCGACTCGTTTGTTTAACATCTCGTGTATAACCATAGCATCTCGACTCGTTCGTTTAACATCTCGTGTAATACCACATCATCTCGACTCGTTCGTTTAACATCTCGTGTAATACCACATCATCTCGACTCGTTTGTTTAACATCTCGTGTATAACCATAGCATCTCGACTCGTTCGTTTAACATCTCGTGTAATACCACATCATCTCGACTCGTTCGTTTAACATCTCGTGTAATACCACATCATCTCGACTCGTTCGTTTAACATCTCGTGTAATACCACATCATCTAGACTCGTTTGTTTAACATCTCGTGTATAACCATAGCATCTCGACTCGTTCGTTTAACATCTCGTGTAATACCACATCATCTCGACTCGTTCGTTTAACATCTCGTGTTTAACCATAGCATCTCGACTCGTTCGTTTAACATCTCGTGTATAACCATAGCATCCCGACTCGTTCGTTTAACATCTCGTGTAATACCACATCATCTCGACTCGTTCGTTTAACATCTCGTGTATAACCATAGCATCTCGACTCGTTCGTTTAACATCTCGTGTAATACTACATCATCTCGACTCGTTCGTTTAACATCTCGTGTAATACCACATCATCTCGACTCGTTTGTTTAACATCTCGTGTATAACTATAGCATCTCGACTCGTTCGTTTAACATCTTGTGTAATACCACATCATCTCGACTCGTTCGTTTAACATCTCGTGTAATACCACATCATCACGACTCGTTTGTTTAACATCTCGTGTATAACCATAGCATCTCGACTCGTTCGTTTAACATCTCGTGTAATACCACATCATCTCGACTCGTTCGTTTAACATCTTGTGTATAACCATAGCATCTCGACTCGTTCGTTTAACATCTCGTGTATAATCATAGCATCTCGACTCGTTCGTTTAACATCTCGTGTAATACCACATCATCTCGACTCATTAGTTTAACATTTCGTGTATAACCATAGCATCTCGACTCGTTCGTTTAACATCTCGTGTAATACCACATCATCTCGACTCGTTTGTTTAACATCTCGTGTAATACCACATCATCTCGACTCGTACGTTTAACATCTCGTGTATAATCATAGCATCTCGACTCGTTGAGAAAACTTAATTAAAATGATTTAACTTAATTATAAATGATTTAACTTAATTAAAATGAATTAAAAATAATTTTAAATGATTTAAATTAATTATAAATGATTTAACTTAATTTAAATGATTTAAAAATAATTTTAAATGATTTAAATAAATCATAAATGATTTAAATTAATTATAAATAATTAAATTTAAATGATTTAAATTAATTATAAATGATTTAAAAATAATTTTAAATGATTTAACTTAATTAAAATGAATTAAAAATAATTTTTAATGATTTAAATAAATTTTAATGATTTAAATTTATTATAATTAATTAAATTTTAAAATGATTTAAAAATCATTAAAATGGTGAACACTTTCGGCGGGAACATGTCCCCGCTAAAAGTTTTCACCAATAAATTTTTTTTCCCTCTAAGCATTTACTTTATCCCGCCAAAGTTTTTGGCGAGATATGAAAACTTTTAGCGGGGACATGTCCCCGCCAAAAGTATATACTAAAAGACAAGACACACTTTCCGCGGGGACATGTCGCCGCGGAAAGTAAAGCTCACAACCACCCCTATTAGTATCAGATATGCAATTGAATAATTGAAAAAAAAAATATAAACCATCGTCTCAAACTAAACCATCCACCATCTCCAAAACTTCACCCACCACACTCGCACCACTACTTCACCGTGCATCACCATCTCCATCTCCACCACCACTACTTCACCGCACCACTATCTCCACCACACTCGCACCACTGTGCACCGGATAATTTTTCCTCAAACTCTCTAATTTTATAATTCTTCCTCAAACCCTCTCATTTTTTATTCTTTCTCTTCTTTTCTCCTTTCTTCCTCAAACCATCTCCACCACCACTGCCGCGAGGTATTTTTTTGATTGTTTTAAAAAAAATTATTGCTAACACAATTATATAAAGGTGTTACCAATAATTAATTGTTTGCGTTTATTGTTTTTATTTTTTGATTTTTTTAATTAATTTTCTTGTTAATTTTGTTGGTACAGTTGCTGAGAATTGAAGCCAGAGCCGAAGCCGAGACCACATACGAGAGCCCACTGCCAAGAGGTATTTTTATTATTATTATTATTTTGTTTAAGTGTTAGCGGGGACATGACGCCGCCAAAGGTTTATATTAGATAATTTCTATTTATGTATTTTTGGGTGTATGTTTGTTTGGTGAGGACAGTCGAGACTAGCCGAAAGCCGAGACCATCATACTATCAAGACCAGCCGAGAGCCGTGACCAGCCTACTGCCAAGACCACAATCGGTACGTTTGGTTTCGACTTATATCAATTGGCTTGCAGTAGATACATATATATCGGACCATGGGGTTTTGCATTTTGTAGCTCGCTTAAGTGTTTATATATAAGCAGTTAGCGTATATCAGTTAGTATATCAGTTAGCCTGCTAGTTGCCCTGCTCCATCAGTTAGTGTACCACGACACAAGTAGTGTCGTGGGGACTTGCTTATTTTCTGCACAAGGGTGCATTTGATTCAGTTAGTGTTGTGGGGACTTGCCCTGCTCCATCAGTTTGTGTTGTTAGTCTTGACCCACCACTGAGAGCCCCACCTAAGGGTGCGCCTGGTTTTGTAGTTTGACCCGCACCACAGCCCGCAACACAGGTCAACTAGGGTGCGTTTGTTGGCTGCAAGACAGCCCCAAAACAGGTAAACTAGGGTGCATTTATTTTCTGCACCAAAGGGGTCAACTGATGTGTACCACGACACAAGTAGTGTCGTGGGGAATTGCTAGGTGCATGAAACTTTAAGTGGCCAAATAGGTCGAAAACCATGGCTGCTTGTCTGTATACAACTATATATCATGACATTTGATTTCGGCTTATATTTTTCTATAACTTTTTTATATATTTTTATTTAACCATTTATATATATTTTTCTATAACCTTTTACAACAGTTAAATGTTTTATAACAATATATAACCATTTATAAGCCGGAAAATTGGGTCGTAAACTAAAAACAGTTAAAAGTGGTGGATACACAAGCAGGGGTGTTTGATCGTTATGAGCTTATAAAAGCTTATACGTTGGCTTATGAGCTTATTTGATTTCGGCTTATATTTCATAAGCTTCAATTTTCCGACTTATTTGGAGATTTGTGGGCGTATATAAGTATATTATGATATAATAAACTTATATAAGCTGGAAAATTAAGTCTTGTGATATATAAGCCGAAAATCAAATAAGCTCATAAGCTACAAATAAGATTAAACAAATAAGCTCATATTATTGTATGGTATTTGATTGTGTTAGACTATTGTAAATGATTTTAGGGTTTAGGACTTTAGTGATTAATTTTGGAAAGTTCCCGTCCAAAGTTAATCATCCCATAGAAAACCCGTCCGAAATTAATTTATTAGAAATTAATTTCGGAAAGTCCCCTGTTTGGGACTGCTTTTTGAATGTTTTGTCTCATTTAGGATATGAATGCGTATAATTGATTTACTATTTGTGAAAATTTCGACATTGTTTCCCCTTTACTCCTACGAATATGTCTTTAATGCACATATTTGGGGAGTTGAGGGGAAATGCTGCCGAAATTTTCTCAAATAGTAAATTCAGTTATACGCATTCATATATGAGACGAAACATTCAAAGAGTGTGTTAGGATTGCCTTCCATAGTTGGATTAGGTAAACAAAATGCACAACTCGTAATCGCATCATTAAAACGCATAACTTGTGAACATGTTTAATTCTATATAATTATTTGGTGCATCATTAAAATGCAGTTATGCCAATTGATAAGAGTTGGGTCTCATTATCTCGTGCTAGCCTCGAATTTTTAAAAGGTCTTAAATGGTTTTGCGCGTATGCCAAGGACTTTGTGAATATTGATGGGAATGTACATTGTCCATGTGCTAGTTGTTATAACAATGGTTGGATAAAGTACGAAGATTTGTTTGATCACATACACTCAAATGGTTGGGACCAAAGTTATACGAAATGGTATAATCACGGTGAACCGGATACCCGAACATTGGTACCCAACACAAATCATCCCGGGACGAGTGACATGGCTGATTTCCTTCATGATATGTGTCCGAATGAGCCAACTCAAGAAAATATTGGCGAGACAAGTAACGAGCCAACTCAAGCAACAACACTTCCTCAACGTAACGAGTTTGAAGCGTTACTTGCCACTGCTAACGACCCACTATACCCGGGCTGTACATGGATGTCTTCATTGGACTTTATGGCAAAGTTTACGAACATTAAGGTCAAAGGTAAAATGAGTGACACCACGTTTAATGAAACACTAAAATTTCTACGTGAATGCTTCCCGCCCGTTCTAGGATACAAAATCCCACCGTCATACTATGAAAGCTAAAGAACAGCTTATCAATATTTTGTGCAGTTTCGAGCAAATCTATCCTCCAGCTTTTTTTGACATTATGATTCACTTGGTTATTCATCTACCCGAAGAGGCTATTCAAGGTGGGCCTGTTTACATGAGGTGGATGTATCCATTTGAAAGGTACATGAAAAAGCTCAAAAATTATGTCAGAAATAAAGCTAAGCCTGAAGGATCAATAGTGGAGGGTTATATTGCTGATGAAGCATTAACTTTCTGTTCGCATTATTTTCGGGGTGTTGAGACGAGATTTAATCGTCTTGACCGGAATGAGGACGGTCCAAGCCTAACAAGTCGATTTCAAGTGTTTCGATCAGCCTGTAAACTGAATGGTAAACAATCATTAATTCGGCTTGAACCGGACGCAATGCAGAAAGTAGTATGGTATGTACTACACAACAGTCATGAAATCGACCCGTACATGAACGAGTACAAGAGGTACACGTTTTATTTCAAAATTTTGTTTTACTTAAGTTATTGTTCGACGACTTATTCTAATATCATGAACATTTACAGGGAATTTCCTGGCAATGACATACAAGAAGGATTTCCTCGCTGGTTTGGGAACAAGGTAGACTTGTTGAATGGAAAACCCTATAAAAATAACGACTATTACTCATCTATATCTATTCTTAACTTTTTTTTCTTAGATTCGTGAATTGAAAGTAAAGGACGACCCAAGTTGTACTTCCGAGTTGTTCGCTTTGGCTTGTGGACCATCATGTGTTGCATTCTCAGCCGACTCTTGCACAGTGAACGGTGTGAAGTTTATCGTACATGACCGTGATTTACGTCGTTCAACCCAAAACAGCGGAATTTCAACTCCTAATCCTAGCGGAGGAATGTATTATGGCCAGCTTGAAGAAATTATCGAGCTTGAATATATTCCGTTCAAGGTTGTGTTGTTCAAAGTTAAATGGTTCGACACTAATAACAATGGTCGCATAAAACGTTGTACCTATAGAAACAACATTACACAAATTACGACAGATCGTGTATCGTTTGAAAGTGAACCATACATTCTTGCAACACAAGCAACACAAGTCTTTTACCTTGATTTCCCGGGTAAACGTGGTAATGTCAATGCCGTCCAAGATTCTTATCATCGAAAGATTTGGAACCCGGATATCATCGTGGTAGAAGACAATCAGGATGTTGTACATGACAACACATCATCACATGTCACACTCTCTGCTGAGTTGAATACGTTGAATTATGACACCATAAATAGAGATGTTGAGCCAGCGGAAGTTGAGGCACCACCACAACCAATTATCACTTATGTCGACGACGACGAAGATAATATTGATTACGATGACCACGTTCCTCATGATTTAGCATCTGATGGTGAAGATTACGTCGATCGTGAAGATGAAGCTGACACTAATAATGAGGGTTTTTATCTTAGTGATGAGGGAGATTGATCTCAAATTGTAATTTGTTAAATGACACTTATTTGAATGAAATTGTTATCGAGTGGTTAAATGTGTTTATTTATTTATTTAATTATTTATTATTATTATTTATTTTTTTTTGTATAAATTGTTATTTATTTCAATGTGTGTGTATATGCGTATATGTGTATATGTGTTTCTTCACTAATTATATTTTCTTGTACTAGTACGTTTACAGATGGCAGATGTTGTTGCTAGGAGCCACGGTGGCGATGGAGGCAATGAGCCACCCCGTGGTCCGACGAGGATAGGCAGTGATTGTCAGAGTAAGAATTTCTAGATTATTTTAATTAAATTTGATTATTATTTGAAATTGATAACTTGTTATTTTATATCATCATCACTTGAATTTGGTTACTTGTAGCATCTAAATCCAGACCTCCCAGACCTCCCAAGCCCAATGCCAAAATTGGGAAAGGCAGGAAGTCGGTGCGTGGTCCCACAAAGAACACGCGAAGTGGGAGCATGTCGGTGCGTGGTCGTCCGGTATCGATCAGATTCCGGAAGAACGACAAAGGGATGTGGGAGCATGTGGGCGAGCACGCGAAGTGGTTCTCCAACTTGGTCAGGGAATTGTTGCGGCAATCAATTCCTATGCATTACAAATCCTGGTCCGCTGTTCCTGCTACCGCGAAGGCCCACATCGGCGACCAGCTTCACGTAAGTTTTTTTTTTTTTTTTTTTTTTTTATCTTTTATTTTTTTAATTATTGTGTTTGTTTATTTTAACTTTGCTATTTATTTAAATTTGATTGTTTATTTAAATTTGAATATTTATTTTAATTATATTTTATTGCAGCATTATTTTGACCTCGGCGAGCACCTTGCCAGTGCTGATGGAGAGAATATTGTCAACAGTATCGAATATTATCTCCAAAAGCGATACGACGACAACAAGTGGCGGCACAAAAAGATAAATTTTACTGAGCAAGGTGGGATGGAGAAGCTGGAGGAGATCAAGGCAAAACGCCCGGAGAACATGTCGGAGTCGGATTGGGAACAATATGTAAATTTCTGGATCCACACTTTATTATTATTATTATTATTATTATTATTATTATTATTATTGTTATTGTTATTAATAATAATAATAATAATAATAATAATAATAATAATAATAATAATAATAATAATAATAATAATAATAATAATAATAATAATAATTCATTTATATAACATTTTTTATTATTTATAATACTCAGGTTAAGCACTGGTCGAACCCGGATAATTTGAAGAGAGGGGTGACCAACAGGCAGAACCGGCTCGCCAATCCGACTGCCAGCCTTCATGGGTCGCATTCGTTAGTTGTTATACGCGATAACTTCGTAAGACGCTTTTTAATCATTTCATTTATATATATAGTGTTTGGTGAGTCGTTATTGAGTTTATTTATAAACAGCTGAGAGAACCCACCGACGCTGTGGATGGTAGAGACTTGATCGCGATGTACAGACACAACCATACGAGAGACGGCGTTTTGGAGTCTTCATTGTCCGAGACTAGATATGTAAGTATAATTTATTTCCATAAAACTCACCCACATTAATGCAAATATAATAAATCACGACTTATATATTACTTTGCTTATTTTTTTGTAAAACAGAACCAGATGATACAGATGCGGACGGAGAGCACCTCCGGGGGGACGACCATGTCTGACCTCGATATTATGCGCCACGTGATCGGTGGCAAGCAGCGAGGTCATATTCCTGGCGTAGGTCCAGTCTTACCCGGCGGTGGTCGTCAGACGACCCTCAGCGCCGCACGAGCTCGTGATCAAGCCTCCGCGTCCTCCCTGCACGAAACAGTCCAGAAGCAAACCCAGGATTTGTCCCAGCAAAGGACACTGATTGATATGTTGGTGGGGTGGGCTAAGACACAGCCGGGTTTTCCCGCTGAGCTAGCGACTCAGGCGACGACATCGGGATCCCAGGAGGCTTCACCATCACCAGGTGAGTCTACAGGTTCCCCGGAGGAGGGGAATGGGGCTAGTGGGGGGACTCAGGAGTAGCGTATGGGTTGTTTGGGTTGATTTATATTTTGTTTTGGGTTATGGACGAATGTGTGGATAGTTTCATGGATTATTATGTGTTTATGTAGTTTATGTGTTAGGATTCCCGCTACATTGTTCCCACGTATAGTTTTGTAGCGTATAGCGGATAGCTAGCTTATGTAGTGATCATGTGATAACGGTTTTTGAACCGTATTTTGCGAATTTGGATACAAACACATGATTATGTTAATTTTTAAGAAAATTAGATATGTATCATATTATGTTGGCGAATTTGTGATTTGAGTGTCTTGTGGTATTGTAATTAGGTTATATACAGGTTCTGGATTTGTAGTGATAATGTAGATTTTTTCCGGAAAAAATCTGGAAATTACCTATTTTGCAGCAATTTGCTGCAAAATGGGTCAGATACTTTTCGCAGGGACATGTCCCCGCCAAAAACACACACCATTTACTTGAAAAACACTTTCAGCGGGGAAGTGTCCCCGCCAAAAGATTACATCATAAACTTGGAAAATACTTTCAGCGGGGCGGCGTCCCCGCCAAAAGTTTGCATCATTTACTCGGAAAGTACTTTCAGTGGGGACATGTCCCCGCCAAAAGATTGCATCATAAACTTGGAAAATACTTTCAGCGGGGAGGCGTCCCCACCAAAAGTTTGCATCATTTACTTGGAAAGTACTTTCAGCGGGGACATGTCCCCGCCAAAAGGTTTGCCACGCTGGCAAGTTTGACCTGACCAATATTGTCCACGCTGGCAGTGTGGGTCCCACGTGTCACCGCCAAAAGAGTGGAACGTCGCCGCCGAAAGTTTACAGCGTGGGGCTTTGCGCGAGACACTTTCAGCGGGGACATGTCCCCGCCGAAAGGTATGGGCGGGGAGAAGTCCCCGCTGAAAGCGAGGGAATGTCCCCACTAAAAGCAGCTGTTGTTGTAGTGTAAACACATACATTGTAATTGCTTATCAAACAAATCTAGAGTCTATCTCATAAGGGAAGTAAAAGGATCCATTATACCTCACTATGAATTAAACTCGATGAAGGAGTGCTAATGACCTTCAGATGCAAAGTTTCATTGGTTGGTGGCTGCCTTAGCATAAATGTAAACACTTCTTCCCATATTGGATCTTTGTTCTTCATCATAGACTGAAAAAATAAAAAATTAAACCCCAAAATATTATAGAATAGCAAAATCTAAGAAGCTATCAAACTATGGTTATTATATATGAAAACAAACCTTGGTTTTTTTGACATGCCATGGAAAAGCAACAATACACGTGGATTCAGGTTATTATTTCCTTGAAAAGATCTGGCTTCATGGACAATAACGACAAGAAATCCTCCACTCGTAATAGTCCTGCAAGATCCTTTTGTAGTGCTATTGATAAGCTATTTCCATAAACACATTCAAAGAATCGGGATTTATATCATCCTTAATACCAGTGGCGTAGCCATGTAGAGGCCAAGGTTGGCCATGGCCCACCCACATTATAGATGAAATTATTTTCGACAGTATTAAGTTAATACTGTCGAAAATAATTTCATCTATAATGTTTTTTTCGTAGGATTCTTGTGCCAATCCTACTAATGACCGATGCTTTTCTTTGTTGTCCATACACAACCTCCCACACAATATTTGTTGTAAATACCAACAACAAACCTGGAAATCTAGTGCGGATTACCCGATACTCGAAGATGAAACACACAAGTAAATCTATATGTCGACAGGAAAGTAAAACCCGCACAAGAATAACCCTAACCAAACGTTAGTAATGAAAAGAATGATGTACAATGACCCCTCCCCCCTCACCTCTTTATTATAGAGATGAGGGGGGGGGGGGGGGGGAAGAAAACCAACTCTTGAAGGAGTTGAAACTGGCTGCAACAATTGAGAATCTCGAATGCTTCGACTAAGCTCACGTTTATCACCCTATATAAAGGTGTTATAGTCGGCTATGCATAACAACCGACTATCCATCCTATTTGACAAAAATACCATAGCTAATCTACACTAAGACCCCCTACACTTAGGAACACTTGCTAATATGGATACTATAATATAACAATTTCCACCTTAGTATCATATTAGCCATCTCCGATACACAGAAGCTTCAACCAGCACTGGAACCTCGGATCAACGTGTCCTATGGGTGACCGGGTCCTTGGTGATCAAGACTGCGCATAGTGCATTGATCTTGTGTTAGGGTGACCGGGTCCTATAGGAGATCACCAAGGAGACGACTGCAATGGAGATTCGGAAAAAGTTAGAGACTTTGTATAAGACAAATTCTTTAGCTAATCGTTTGTACTTGAAGAAAAAGTTATATACTTTTCATATGCATCCAGGTAAGAGTCGGTCTGAACATATTGATGAGTTTCATAAGCTGGTAGGTGACTTAACGGCTATTGGTGATGCTATATCGAATGAGGATCAGGCATTATTATTACTCATATCTTTACCATCGTCTTACGGTATTTCGTGGATACTTTGCTATATGGTCGGAATACTTCGATGCTAGAAGACGTGGTCGCGACACTTCGTTCTAGGGAACTTCAAAGGATGAAGGAAGCAAAGGTTGATGGTGGTGAAGGGTTGTTATGAGGGGCAAATCTGATCAAAATGATAGGCAGCAGGGTAAAGGTAGTTCGTAGTCAAAGTCACAGGGAAGAAGCAGTAGACTCAAGCGTTATATATGTCAGTCTGAGGAGCATTTGAAGAGGGATTGTCCCAGGTATAATCACAAGAACTCTCAAGGTTTTGTCAGGAATGAAGATCAGGTATCCGGTTCTGGAGCTGATGGGTATGACAATGCTGATGTTATGATGGCTATGAGTGTTGAAAAGTTATTAGACTGGATCATGGATTCAGGGGGCTCATACCATATGACATATAAGATAGATTACGTGTTTGATTATAAGGGGTATGACGGTGGCAATGTACTGCTGGGTGATGGCAGGGAATGCCGTGTACGTGGGATGGGTAAGGTTCAAGTACAGATGAGGGATGGGTCAAGTTTCATTTTGGACAACGTCATGTATGTTCCGGAATTAAGGGGAAACTTGATATCGTTGGGTACTCTTAAAAAACAAGGAAGGCTAATTGCGTATATACCCTGGACAGTCAGGCAGTGACTGGGAAGACATTGAAGGGTAGGAAGCAGTTAGGAGAATCTCAGACTGGGAAGAAGATCAAGACAGGTACTGTTCTTGATTCTTATAATTAGAGATCTACACAACAATGTATTAAGAGTGGGGTCGCCAAACATTTGGGTGTTGCAAGGCTACAACAGCAGAATGGGTTGGTTAAGAAGACGAATGTGACACTCTTGGATAAGGTACGTTGTTTTATGATTCAGTCTGGTCTGTCCAAGGTTTTTTGGGCAGAGGTTACAACCAAGTCTACATATCTAGTAAATAGGTCACCATCATCAGCGATTAGATTCAAGATGCTTATAGATATGTTAGGGATTTTTGGTTGGATTGATAGTAATAAGCAAGGGATACTTGAACCGGTTAAGGTCAAGTGCATATTCCTGGGATACCATAAAGGTATAGTGGTATCATGAGCTTGGTCGAGGGTTCTTGAAAGTCTAGGATCGATATCGAGGGTTTTTTGTTCGGGTTTCGCTGAAGAAGAAGAAGACGGGTTGTTTTCTGGTTTCAGTGATCGACTGACAAAGAAGGATCGTTGTTAGTGTTTCGGGTTCGTGAACAGTAACAGAAGGGTTCTCTGTTGTTTGGTTTTCTGGAAGGAACAGAAGTTATTTTCTGTTTGGGCTACCAGGTTCTCGACAACAAAAGTTATTGGTGTTTAGGTTTTTGGACGTCAAGGAGCAGCAGGTTGTCGCCAGTTAAGGGTTCTTTGAAGACCGTTTTTGAGTCCGGGTTTTGCGACAGAGAAGACTTCAAAGGTTCTTGGATTTTTTGAGTGGTCGAGGTTATCACCACGGGTTAAAGAAAGTTCAAGGTAGTTGGTTTCGGTGTACTGAAGATCGACAATTTTTTCTGGTTTTGGTTTGGTTCTTGTCGAGGTACAAAGAAGAAAAACATAACCAGGTCTTGGTTTCTTCTTTTGATTTAAAAGTCAACCTTTATACTACAAAGGAGAAAACAGGGCGTATTGCACAAGGGACTTTGTTGAGGTTTCGATTTTTGTGAGGGTACATCACAAGGTTTAATAGATCAATAAAGGGAATAAAAGAATGATAACGGGAACCATGTTTGACGTCGTGAAATTCGACGGGATTAGGGATTTCACACCATGGACGATAATTAAAGATTGAAGCTTTATTGACTCAACACGGGAACTATAAAAGTATAGAGAAAAAAGTAATGAGCCTGCTTTTGCAGTTGCTGCAGTGGAGAAGATATACGCACATGAGTCATTGACTTTCAATAATACAGTTGCTTGTGAGGTGATTTCCAAATAAAAGACTGGATTGAAAGAAGAAATGGATAATCGGTCAGATATGTGTGTACTCAGCAACGGTTGCAGGAAAAGCAATGACGACAGCCACATCTATTACTAGAAGTATACACCAGGTATGTTCATACATCTATTTCTCTATATAGATGGTATGGTTTTTTCTTGCGAATGCAAGGCTGAGATCTGGGTTACCAAGGTATTGCTGGATAAAGCAAAAGGAAATATACTTGGTATGGAGATCATCAGGAATCAGAGTGGTAATACTCTGAGGGGGTCACAGTCCAGGGTTCACAACGGATAGTTGGTACAAACTTTGTTGGAGGGACACTCCATACTGTCGTTGGAGGGTAGTCTATCAGGGGACTGTGATGTGGAAAAGAATGGTAAGTTGTCATATACATATGCGGATGGAAGCCAGGAGTATCAGATGGTCTGCACGAGACCTGACATAGCATCTGTAGATGTGGGTATGTTGGATAGGTTCGATCGTGGATTACAGACAGACGTACAGGTTTTTGTGGATTTTGACTACGGTATGCGTAGATCGATCACTGTCATGGGTAGATCAATCACAAGGTACGGGTTTATGATACAAGGATGTGCAGGAAGCTCGGAAGCTATGATGCTGCACATGGAGGCTTTTTCAACAACTGAAGCGGTGCATATGACACTTACAGAGGCTGCAAAGGAGGCTATTTGGCTAAAGAGACTCTCGATAGAGTCAGGAGCTAAGATAATGTTAGTAGCGATTGTTGCTACTAGTGCGTGAATGAAGGCACACCCCTATCCGAGGTTCCAGTGCTGGTTGAAGCTGTTGCGTATCAGAGATGGCTAATATGATACTAAGGTGGAAATTGTTATATTATAGTATCTATATTAGCAAGTGTTCCTAAGTGTAGGGGGTCTAAGTGTAGATTAGCTATGGTATTTTGTCAAATAGGATGGATAGTCGGTTGTTATGCATAGCCGACTATAACACCTTTATATAGGGTGATAAACGTGCGCTTAGTCCAAGCATTCTTTGTAGTCTCTCGTGTTTGCTACTTGTGCTCGATACAACTCGCGATCTAGCGTTCCGCGATCGAACTTCGGGTTTGTTGTCGAGGTATTATCCAACAATATTTCAAATTAATAGCACGACACCGAAGGAGTAAACATCCGACTCCTTTATTAAAAACCTTGTCTCTCCATATAACGGATCACAATAATCAAGCGTGCCTACAGCATTGGAGACAAGATATGTGAAATATTTGTTTGCAGGACCAAACTTGGAGAGGCCAAAATCTGAGATCTTGGCAATCCAGTTTTCGTCTAATAGGATATTCAAACTTTTAATAACACAGTGCAATTCTCTGAGCTGGGTCTCACCTGGAGCATTAAGATACTCGAGTCCATGAGCAGCCCCTAAACATATCTTATGGCGTTGGACCCAGTTTAGATCCTTGTTGGCCAGGTATAGGTCAAGACTTCTTTTAGATGCATATTCATACACGAGGATTTTCTCACCTGAATCATCACAATACCCTAACGGAGAAACAATATTTTCATGGCTATAATAGGAAAGCATCATGATCTCCTTCCAAAACTCGGGATTTCCTTGCCCAAATTTAGGATCTAAATGCTTTAAAGCAACCACCACCTCAACCTTGGCACTGTGGATGACTTTTCCCATATAAACTTTCCCGAATCCTCCTTGCCCGATACAATTGTCATGGGCAAAGTTGTCGGTTGCTGCTTTTATATCTTCTAGTGGTACTTTAAGGTGTTCAAACTATACTATGTGAGACATTATTTTAAGAGGAGTGCTACACCCACAAAAAAATATCCACAAAATTTTTCACAAAATGATGTGGCAAGCAATGATTGGTGAATTTTACTTTAGTTTGCCTCTCTTCTCTCTCATTTCACCAATTACTATATGACACATTATTTTGTGAAACTTTTTATGTGGTTGTATCATTTTCCTTATTTTGATGGATGAAGTGAGAAGGTATGCACGAATTTAAACCTCCAAAGTGGTATCGCTATATATTTTTCCATTTCACGTAGACTTTTCATTTGTAAGTTGTAAAAAATATTTTTTCCAGGTATGTAATTTCGTAGCTCGAGTAGTTTATTGGACAATAAGCAACATATCGTTGTAGTATTTCAAAACTTTTGTTTCTGTAACGTGAGTGTCTAAATCACCAACCTAGTTAAACTTAACTCATGCTGAGTTGTTGATTTAGGGTCCGTTTGGTTTATCAGGTTTGGTGTGATTCCATTATGCGGATTATGTTTTAAGATTTAAAGTTTTTCAAGTAAATTGGAAGTTGTGATGAAATACAGTACAATATTTAAGGAGAAATTTATATACTCAAACTTGCATTAAAATTAGGGATCTTTTTTATGACTTTTTGCATGAGATTGGTCTACGGGAATTTCATTCACATACGTAGTATTAAACAATGGCAGAGCTATTAAGGCACCGGGAAGGGTCCCGGCCTCCTTAGGCCTAAGCTCATTAGTGTATTTTTTCGAGATTTCATGTGTTAAAATTTTCTTTTTCCATCTCGGCCTTCCCATATAATGTTCTTCCAAAAAAAATTTTGTTTTGGCCCTTCCAAGAAATTTTTCTAGCTCCACCACTGATATTAAATAAACATCACATTAGTTTTCTTGCAACATAAAGAACACGGTGTAGGAATGTAATGGCCTTTTTTTTATTTTTTTTTTAATTGAGTGGTGTATTTCATGCACTAATAGTAGTTATTGCTGGGAAGTGTGTTTTAATTATTGTGATGTTATTGGGTGTGTGTGCTAAGGTGACACACCAATAACGGTTATTCATACCCTCTGCACCTAGCTATCTTACTACACTGTTTTATTTTTTTTTTTAAAAAGTGATTGACACACTTTATGTTTTTATTGAACACTCCATTATGCAAGCACTTAAAGCAGGTTATAATTAAAGTAAAACTATTTATTGTATACAATGGAATGTGTAAATAAAAATTAAGAGTGTGCAAATCAATTCTCTTTCTTTAAACAAGATACAAAGGCGTTGTATTGACAGGAAGTTAAATTCAAAGCTTGCAAGTTGCAAGTTCACTTCGAGTTCATCAGGTCCGCGTCAACTTTACGTACGCCCTCGTTATAGTTGTCACTGTCTTCTTGACATCAAGTTCCTAAGATTAAAAGCATTCATATTTTCCACAATTTCAATCATAGTGTTCAAATTGGGCAATGTTATGTTATTTTTCAAGTCATTTTTTAGTGTTGTGGCAGCTTGCATTTCTATATTTTCCACAATTTCAATTTTGTCATTAGAATAAAAGACAAAAACATACGTCACAAATGGTTTAAACATGTTATACAAGTGCGGTTTATGGTTGAGCTTGTTGACACTATTAATAAAGGGTTATGTTTGGGTTGACGTGATGTTGATGAGGTTGAGAAGGTTTATCAGAGGAACCAAAAATTTAATATAATAATAATGATCGTCTACAAAAGTAGCTTACGTGGGGTTTCTATAAAGCATCTACAATGCATGGTTTTTGAAAAGCTTTTCGCTATTTGTAAAAACCTTTTCTAAACACTTTCCGGCATTGTAGATAAATATTTTTGGCAAAACTTTTAACAAAAGCTTGGAGATTACCAAACGTTTGAGCAAGTTTGTTATTGCCTCATATTGTGTTGCGTTCATAATTATAAAAAGCTTGTATAAAGCTTTTGCCATTGGAGAATGTTAACAAAGATTACTTTTTACTATTCAAACATTAATGAAAAAGATGATTTAATAAATGTAAAAAGTCTTTTGGAGTTTGAGCATTATAGATGCTCTTATGTTAGGCTTTGTATCCGAGCATAAAACGAAAATAATGAAAATGATAAAAAGAAAAAAAAATGAGAAAAAGGAAAATAAGACTTTTTTTTTTTTCCTATCTAATTCTCTTCTATTCAAATAAAAATTAGAGAACATGTATGTGATGGTCTTTGTAATCTGGAATTTATTATCATCAAAATGACTCATTTACAAAAAAGAAAAGTTGAAAATAATAATAAAAAAAAGTCTTGTAACTACTTTTAAATCCCACCACTATTTTTTATACTAACTTTGTCGATAAGTGTTCACATTGCTATTTTATAATTTGATTAATGTTTATAATCTTTTTACATAGAGTTTGTGCATTGATTAGTCCTATAAAGTAAGAGAGTTTATGGAGGTAGTTTTGCCATTTTTTAATCATGCGTAGTTGTGCATATGTTTGATTTTGAAATCAAAGCAAGAAACTAAACAAGTTCTAACAAAATGATAGTAGAAAAATTTATCATTAATTTGTTTTTTAAAAAGTGTGTAAATTTTGTTTTAAGTCGTTTTCACTTTTAAACATGGATAAAATTATTACACTAATAAACATAGACATGTACATAATTAATCCTCCCAATTTTCACATTATTACTTTGAAGAAAGAAATTCACACATGTAAGTAAGGGCGGACCTTTTAAGGGCCAGGGCAGGGTCCCCCCCTCCCCCCTAAAAAAAATTGAGACAACTAGTGTAAGTTTTATATGTTTTAGGGGCAATGTATTGATAATACAAATAAATCTATGATTTGGCTCTCCCAAAATAAATGTTCAAGTTCCACCACTGCTTATAAGTGTACATATCAATTTGTTACACTCATTTTTTCACGCTTTTTTTCGCGTGGGGAAAATTGGTGTGAAAAATTAATCACAGCACTTTTAAACATGAATAAAGTTTATTTGTACGCACTAATAAGTGCGATTTACAAGTTACAACTATAATTGTGAATAATTTATTATTTTTAAAAATTCTTCGAGTTTATAATCTAACAAACTTGTGCACCAGGAAAAGTGAGAAGAAATACAAATTAGTGTTTAATAGTTAGGATATAAGTTTAGGGAGGCTAGTGTAGTTTAGCTCAAACTTAAGAAGGTTAGTCATGCATTAAGAAAATTCCTAACATCCTCAATTATAGATTTCTTGTTCACCAAAGATAAGGTTTCACCCCCCTCATTTTCTATAAATAAGGATGAGGGGGCGAGGTTTTATTTGTAACTTCTTTTCTTGCTCTCGTTTAATAAACGTTTGAGTGTAAATATCTCATGTGTGTATTGGTGTCACTCGGTATTCAGGGATCGTAATCCTTTGTCGAGGTTTTGTTGGAGTAGTTCTTGATTTGTGGTTCCGCTCTGGAAACTGGTTTGTTGGATTTCTTCAAACAATTGGTATCAGAGCCTTGTTCAAGAAGAAAGAATCACACATCGTGGAGAGAGCCGAAACAAGAGAAATGACTCAACCGGGTTTGGTTCGTTGATTATTCGGCAGTCGTGGGAGAATTGGCGCTGTAAGTTCGTTAACGATTGGATTTCTACGAAATTTGAACCGTAGGTTGAAGACACATAGATCTAGGATCTCACAGGAGGGATCTTGCATCGGAGCTTCTAGTAATGTGATATAGGCCGTCGAAATTTCTGGTACGGTTGTTGTGTTCTTTGTTGATGAGGCGAAAAATGAACCACTTTTAGGGAGTCATTTAAGCCCGGAATTGAATTTATTTGATCAAATGTTGGCCTAAATCGTTCCTTTTGTGATTTTAGGTACTTTGGGAGTGAAATATGGAAAAGGAAGCAATTCGGACATTTTTGGAGCATAAAAGTGATGAAAACGCCAAAGTCTTAATTTTCCTTGCTGGGAACAGTAGGTGACGGTGTAAAGAGCAACACCCTGACGGCGTCAAGAGTAAATTCCATGACGACCCAGTACATATTGGACGGCGTCACGAAGTAGGGCGTCAAGAGTAAAAATCATGACGGCCTGGAAATGCTAATACATGACGGCTTCAGAAGTAGATCAAGGCAGTCCGAGAAGAGTTTTGGAGGCGAGGTGACGGCGTCACAAGATTGGTCTTGACGCCGTCAGACCCTATTTCCTATATATAGTTTTCTAATTTTCACATTAAAAAGAGAGAAGTTTTGGAGAAACCCTAAGTACGAACTTGGTGCGAATTTTACAGGTTTTTCAAGGGTTCTAAGCCCTTGATACCTTTCATGTGTAATTGAGATAAGTATTCTTTTAATTCAATCAATATGTCTATGTGTTGGTTGTCTATATCTTGTTCTTGTCTTAATTCCATCACGCTAGGCTAGATCTATCTTGTGTTTGCTTGGGTCTAATGAAACCTAGATGTTAATTATGTGTTGATTACTTGTTTATAATTGTTTTGGATGAATGAATTTGATGTTAGGCTTAAGAAAACTGGCAGATCTCCAAATGGTAACATGATTGAGCGTCTTAGGAAACATGAACCGATTTGCACTAGGTCTTTATTGGTTGTATTTAATGCATGAGCCACTGTTTATAATCCCTATGGTTGTGGTGGGCATGGCATAGGAGGAGATAAGAGCTCATTGAATTGGGGAGTTAAGTGCGCCACCCCATGAATGGTATTAAGGAATACAATCCATCATCCATGCAACTATAACAAGTAATTAACGTGTAAAAGATGTCTAGGGAGTAGTGAAATCTAAGTAAACACATTTTCTCCACTTATTGCTCACAACCTTAGTATAATTTAGTTTATTTTCACTTCTAGTATTTTATTTTGATTGCATCTTTAGCATTGGGTTAGTTGACTAGCAACTAATTCCGCCCAAATCCTTCAAACCCGAGATTTTTACTTGCTTTCTAGAAAAATATAAAAATACAAAAATAATAATCTCTCACCTTTAGAACTAGTATTTAGGTTTTCTAATCCTAGCGACACTATTCCTAGCTGAACGATCAATCCCCCGGTACTTGTCACTATACTATACTACAACGATCAGGTACACTGCCTGGTGGGGGTTGTAAGCTTCTCAAGATCCCTTGAGAGGTAAAGCCTGGTGCGATTCCCACGTATCAAATTTTTGGCGCCACTGCCGGGGAATAGTTATTGTCTAGGTTAGAATCTCTTTTTATTAGGTCTACTTGCTAGATTCCGTTCTAGTAAGATTTTATTTTTATTTTTAGGTCTTCTTTAGTCTATGTTATTTCTTTGTGTTTTTGTTCGTAACTTTTCACCACCCGACATCATGGACGATGGGAACATCTTTGAACCCGTCATCCCACCACAACAAAACCCACCACTAGAACCTCTTAGGCCCCGAACCTTAGGAGAGTATTCCTGACCTAGCCACCAAGGCTACCGAAACACCATTGAGCTCACCGGAGCCAATGTGACCCCCTTGCGATCCGACACCATCCGGTTGGTGCAAAGCGGATGTGCATTCCATGGACTTCGTTCCGAAGATCCAAACCAACATCTTAAGGACTTCCTCCAAATCGTAGATTCCATAGACCTAGATGTTGCAACTAGAGAGACAACCCGATTACGCCTATTCCAATTCTCTCTACGGGATCAAGCTAGTCAATGGCTTGAGCGTTTACCCGCGGGATCCATCACCACATGGGATGATCTCACCACTCGTTTCCTTGCTCAATTTTTCCCACCGGGGAGAACTACTAAGCTTAGAAATGACATCTTGATGTTCCAACAACGTCAAAATGAATCTCTTTATGAAGCATGGACTCGTTTCAAGGACTTACTCCAAAAAGTCCCTCATCATGGCATAGATCTTTGGCTCCAAGACCAAATTTTTTATGACCATATCAATCTCTCCACGAGGCGAGCCATTGACCAATCGGCCGGTGGTAAGCTACGTGATCTAAGTGCGGAACAATCATGGGAACTCATAGAAGATCTTGCACTCTATGACAACGAAAGTTGGAATGATCCCCGTGACTTGAACAAAACGGTCAAGGCAATATCTTTGCCTTCGAACAATTCTAGCACTCCCGACCGTAGGATCATGGAACTTGAGGACCAAGTCAAGTTTCTCATGAAATCTTACGAAGCTCCTAAACCTTCAAGCCAAGTGAACAAAATCACTTCTTCATGCGAATTATGTAGTGGTCCCCATGACACTCGTGATTGTTTGGAACTCCCCGGAACAGCTTTTGCGGATTACGCATCCACGCGTACCGACGAAGCGGGAGATAAGTGGTACACTTTCAAGCCCGAGCCAAACACTTACGGTGATTCATACAACTCCTCTTGGAAAAATCGCCGAAACCTTAGGTGGAAACGAAATCAACCCAATTCTTCCAATCCGCCTAATCGTTACCAACCCAACGGTCCACCCCCCAACCGTACTTTCAACAACAATCCTTCTAACAACTATGGTAGTACCAACAACCTTAAAGATTGATGTCAAAGTTTATGGCATCTCAAGAAACTCGCATAGCTAGGTTTGAAACCGAATTCAACCAACAACAAACGGAGATGACCAACAAGATTGACAACTTGTTGAAAGCCCTCAATAACCAAGCGTTAGTCACACCTAGGAAGGACACTAGGGACACCAATAACGGAATCCAAATTAAGGACCCCTCATCATCCAAACATGTCCACTTTGTCAATGTTGTCACCATTAAGCCAATAGATAAGGAGATAGAAGAGAGTGACAAGGATGAAGTTAGAGTAGAAGCCGAGACTAAGGATGAGAGTAGGGAAGTTGAGGTTAATAGGAGAGACGAATTAGAGGAGGTAGAGCCTATAGAAAAGTACTTTGATAAGTTACCCACCAAGGAAGAACGAGAATACCATAAGGATTTATTTGATAGTCCCGAGAGACCATATATCCTTGGCACACCCCTTATCAAAATGGGAGACCCCTCTAACATTAACATACCATGCAATATCGGGCACATGCATATATGGAAAGCTTACATCAACCCTAGATCCCCCGTGAACATCATGACTAGGACTTATTACAATTGGGTGATGAAGAAGCAACTTAATTTTAGGATGATGCCTAATAAGAATCTGATAAGTAATTTTGCAGGAAGAGTGAAGGGATTGCATGTGATTATAGGGAATCTCACCTATGAGATCGATTTTATGATAGTTGAAGGCACTCGTCCGGTGATAGATGCTTGCCTAAGCCAAATAATATTTGGAAAACCATTTGTTGAGGCCACTAGGATGAGTTATGATCCGACTTTAGGGATAGTTAGATTCAAGGAAGAGAATGATGAGGTTGCCTATCAAATGCCATACAAGATTGAGCAATACCGCCTTCTCTCTAATTTCGAAAAGGAACAAAAGCAAGCGGCTTATTATAGGAATGAGGAGGATAGACGTAGAGGAGTAGAGTATGTAAAGAATAGGATGCTTGGTTTCTACAAAGAATGCTTGCAACTAGGACCGGAATACAAAACTGGTTTAGAAGACGACCTAGAGAGTGGAACCAATGATGAGGTCACGTAGTAACCTATGACCTTGAGTCTAGCTACAAGACTCATAAATAAAGAAAAGCGCTTCTTGGGAGGCAACCCATGCTTTGTGTGATTTTATTTTTGTTTGTTTGTTATTTGCTTCCGTATGCATGCTTTATTTTTATTGTTGGTAGATCATGTTTCTCAAATAAATAGTGGAAATACTTTACTTTGTTGTTTTGGCTTAGTCTTAACTCTACCTAAAAGTATTTTTGCAAAAGACAAGTGTAAGGGGAAACCCCAAATATGTTTTTAAGAAACAAACCAATCATGATTCTCCACAATATTAAATGAACATGTATATTCGTATTTGTTAGAGTCAAATGCTTGTATTGAGTCATAATGAAGTTTTGCAAGATTTTCCGGGAAGTAGGACCAAGTTTTTCCAGAAATTTTCTGGAAACTTAACATAAGAATTTCTGCAGGTCACTTCTGACGGCATCAAGAGTTAACTCTTGATGGCGTCACGTGTAAAAATCTAGAAATTTTACCGGTTTTGTTTTTCTAACAGAGTCTTATGGTTTTTGTGAATTATTAAGTTTTATAATCTCCAGGAGATCTGCAAACTTCATTCCACAAGCATTATATCTTATCTTGTTTTCTAGGATTTAGTAACTTATATAGGATGCCGCCGATTTTATGCGAGGTTGTTTTGTCTATTTTCTCAGGATTTACAGGTTATGTATGACAAGAAGATGATTTACATTCTGGAAGGAAAGCTTTGATTGTTCATTTTCTTGGAGGAAGATTTAACCTGGCCACCTTATTATCCATACGAGCGAATCAGGGGAGTATTTGATTTCATTCTTTTTACTTTTTCACATTTACATTTTTTACTTGAACATTGGGGACAATGTTCATCCTAAGTGTAAGGGGAGGGTAAAAAGATGATACCTTACATATGCACTTTCGCTTGAGTTTGTTTTGTTTAATGGTAGATGTGTAATAAAACTATGAGAAATACTTGTTAGTGCAATTTTAGCGCCAAATTTAAATTTTTTTACAACATTTAGGAGTGAAACTTTAGCCATAGCAAGCGTCTCATGGATAGGAGATTGTATGACTAGCACATAACCGTATATTCAGAAAAATTTTCCACCCAAATATGTGAGGTTCGCCTTTAGATTTGATAGAAAAAGCATTTACTATTAGTGCTTATGAGTGTACCGGTAGCATTTAGATTCTAGAACTTGCGTTAGTGATGCATCCCGAGACCACTAGTGAGACTACATTCGTGTGGTAGGATTTACTACATGATAAGAGGCATTAGGATCACCCTTGTGTTAAACCCATATCATAATTACTTGACCATTTAAGTCATATTACTTGGCTAGTTAAGTCAACTAAATTTTTCCAACACCCTTAGCGTTGTACTCATTTTTAGTACGAAACCCCTAGTACACCCCTCTGAGCCTATCTTTTCGTTTCTAAGTTTAAGCATTTTACTTAAAGGAAGAATTTGTTACACCCCACTTAAATGTACACCCAAATCGCCTTAGTCTTCCGTGTATGCGCTCATTTTTAGTGCATTATTGTTATTTGTTAAACCCTAAGTTAACTTTCTAATTGATTACATGGTTGCTAAGTCGAGTCATATCCTTGTACATATTGTTTTGGGACGATTGGGACTCATGGGTAAGTACTTATTTTATGGAGTAATGGGGAAGAACATCATTTATTACCCCCATATGTACGTTAATCTTAAAAGTACTCCAAGTGTTTTGATTTTCTTAATTCGAGTCATTAGATTAGTTTAATGTAAAGTATGTAAAGATTCAAGTGTAAGGGGAATGTTCATTCCCTATGATGTATTATTTTGGATGGTAGGGTAAGAGTGTATGCAAAAAAAAAAAAATAAAATAAAATAAAAAAAAAAAAAAAAAAAAGGAAAAAGAGAAAAAAAAAACATACGGACTACCATCCCGTTTCATTCTATGTTTGTTTTATGTTTTTGTTATTTTTCATTTATTAGCTTAAGTCGAATCTTGTCTTAGCTTAGCAACGCCATATTGTACATGTAATTAACCAAGATTGTTAACTCGCCACCAATAAAACTTCCTTTATCCAACAAAACCATGTATTTCATATCCCTACACCTAACGTTACAACCCTTTAAAAGACCTCTTTGATAGTTTATTGATGAGGCGAAAAATGATCCGTTTTTAGGGGGTCATTTAAGCCCGAATCCGAATTTATTTGATCAAATATTGTCCTAAATCGTTCCTTTTGTGATTTTAGGTACTTTGGGAGCGAAATCTAGAAAAGGAAGCAATTCGGACGTTTTTGGAGCATAAAAGTGAAGAAAACGCCAAAGTCTTAATTTTCCATGCTGGGAACAGTAGGTGACGGCGTCAAGAGCAAAATCTTGACGGCGTCAAGAGCAAATTTCATGAATTTCCATGACGACCCAGAACAGATTTGACGGCGTCACGTAGGAAGGGCGTCAAGAGTAAAAGAGTCATGACGGCCTGGAAATGTATAAGTCTTGACGGCGTCAGAAGTAGATCTAGGCAGTCCGAGAAGAGTTTTGGCGGCGAGGTGACGGCGTCACAAGTTTATTCTTGACGCCGTCAAACCTATTTTTCTATATAAAGTTTTCTAATTTTCACACATGAAGGAGAAGTTTTGGAGAAACCCTAAGTACGATTTTGGTGCAACTTTTACAGGTTTTTCAAGGGTTCCAAACCCTTGATACCTTGCATTGTAATTGAGATAAGTGTTCTTCTAATTAAATCAATATGTTTATGTGTTGGTTGTCTATATCTTGTTTTTGTCTCAATTCCATTATGCTAGGCTAGATCTATCTTGTGTTTGCTTAGATCTAATGAAACCTAGATGTTAATTATGTGTTGATTACTTGTTTATTCTTGTTTTGGATGAGTGATTTATATGTTAGGCTTAAGAAAACTGGCAGATCTCTACTTGGTAACATGCTTGAACGTCTTAAGAAACATGAACTGAGGCGCACTAGGTCTTTATTGGTTGTATTTAATGCATGAGCCACTGTTTACAATCCATATAGTTGTGCTGGGCATGGTGTAGGAGGATATAAGAGCTCATAGAATTGGAGAGTTATGTGTGCCACCCCATGAATGGTATTAAGGAATACGATCCATCATCCATGCAATTATAACAAGTAATTAACGTGTAAAAGATGTCTAGGGAGTAGTGAAATCTAAGTAAACACATTTTCTCCAATTACTGCTCACAACTTTAGTATAATTTAGCTTAATTTCATTTCAAGTATTTTATTTTGATTGCATCTTAGTATTGGGTTAGTTGATTAGCAACTAATTCCGCCCAAATCCTTCAAACCCGAGATATTTACTTGCTTTCATAAAAATATAAAAATACAAAAATAATCATCCCTCACCTTTAGAACTAGTATTTAGGCTTTCTAATCCTAGCGACACTATTCCTAAGCTGAACGATCAATCCCCCGGTACTTGTCACTATACTATACAACAATGATCAGGTACACTGCCTGGTGGGGGTTGTAAGCTTCTCGAGATCCCTCGAGAGGTAAAGCCTGTTGCGATTTCCACGCATCAAGTTTTTGGCGCCGCTGCCGGGGAATAGTTATTGTCTAGGTTAGAATTTCTTTTTATTAGGTCTACTTGCTAGATTCCTTTCTAGTAAGATTTTATTTTTATTTTTAGGTTTTCTTTAGTCTATCTATTTCTTTGTGCCTTTGTTCGTAACTCTTCACCACCTGCCATCATGGCAAATGACGAATCCCTTAACCTTAGGATCACTAGGAGTCGTAGTTCCACTCGAAACCTTGTCTTGCCTTATGCGGAACCCGAAATAGAAATGCATAGATTGAGACAATATCACTCAACTTCTGAACCATCTAGCGTTGTCATCGATTTTGATGCACCTCTTTCTGAAGAAAATTCAGAAAATCATGTCACAACCCCTAGCTCCCAACCCAACGACGAGATGAGTACTCTCGCAACCCCCATTCCTAAGCGCCTTAAGGACTACTCCTCCCCAACTTCTCGTGGCTTCTCAAACGCCATTGTCTACCCAAATGAACACACCAATGAGGTCTTGCATGCAAACGATGTTTGGCTTGTCAAAAATGTGTGTAAGTTTCTCCGAACAGATGAGGAAGACCCAATCCAACACATCAAGGACTTCCTAAAAATAGTAGACACCCTCCATACGGATGGGGCTACTAGAGACACATCCCGATTGCGATTCTTTCCTTTCACCTTATATGAAAAAGCCCAAGAATGGTATGACAAACTCCCTTCTGAATCTATCTTCACATGGGAGCAACTCATATCCAAGTTCTATGAGAAGTTCTTTCAACCTGGAAAAACCTCAGCACTTAGAGATAGGATCCTCCGTTTCTGGAAGGGGAAGGACGAACCCTTCCATAAATCGTGGACTAGATTCAAAGATTTAATAAGACAAGTTCCCCATCATGGCATTGAGCTTTGGCTCTTGGTCCAAATCTTCTACGAAAATATCTCCTCTAATGACCGAAACGGAATTAACCAATCTAGGAACGGAAGATTGGCCAATCTTAGTGCCGAGGAAGGATGGGATAGGATTGAAGAATATGCTCAAGACCAGGATGACACTTGGGATGAACCTGAGTCGACTGTCAGCATTTCTGAGATCACCTCGGATCGGTTGAGCAAAATTCACAAAAGAGTGGAATACCTAGCTGGATCGCAATTACCTAAACTGCTGTTGAATCCTTACTTGATCTGCGATTACTGTGGAGGCCCGCATGAGGTAGAAGAATGCGGAGGAGCAGCCACAAATGAACATGCGTGCTTGTCAGGAGGGGACATTTATGCTGATCCCTCCCTTTTGCCTTTTTACCAAAATGACGATTACACCCTTTGGGGAAATCTGGTAAGGAAAAGAGAAGGGGAGGAAGGCGGTGGTGCCCCAGACCAACCGCCTGTGACGACCCCTTCCCCATCAGCCCTGCCTAACCAACCTGTGAGAATCCCATTCCCGTCCCGATTAAGGAACCAGAAAACTGAGAACGATAACAAGAGGTTCTTGTCATACCTAAAAGACTCAGTTGTCACCATACCTCTCCTTGATGCTTGCTATCACATGCCAAAGTATAGCACATACTTCAAAAAGCTACTTGCTAACAGGAAGAAACTCAAGGGTCTTGTGACCCTAGGGGAGGAATGCTCAGTGGTGACCCACCGAGGGCTACCAAAAAAGGTAGACGATTCGGGCAGCTTCACCCTGCCTTGCTCCATAGGACCTCTATCAATCAAGAATGCTCTTGCCGATTTGGGAGCAAGTATCAATCTCATGCCTCACTCTATGTTCCGTAAACTAGGATATTCTGGATTGAAGTCTACCCGTATGAACATCCAACTAGCCGTTAGATCAGTCAAGTACCCCGTAGGGATATGCGAAAATGTGCTAGTCAAAGTTGGGAAATTCAAATTCCCGGTCGACTTCGTAATCCTGGATATGGAAGAGGATGACTTGGTACCTATCATCTTAGGTAGACCATTTCTTGCTACTGCTCGTGCAGTCATCGATGTCTATGATGGCAAATTAACCTTACGAGTGGGAGACGATAGCACAACCTTCGACATTAAGGATTCCATGGACCTCTCCCTCGAAGCAGCCAACCAGCTCTACTTTATCGGGGAAGTAGATGAACTCACAGATGTCATTGATAGTTGCGTCGATGAACAGATCGATGAAGGCTGGCTACGGGACGAGAGTTTTCTGCCTTTGCTAGAGGTAGAAAAGACGGAGGATGTTAGTGCAGTCTCCTTCTACCCCAGACAAGAGGCAACGGAGCATCTCGAGCTCCGAAAGCCCAAAAACAAGCTCAAACCTTCTATTATCGAACCTCCTAACGTTGATCTTAAAGAGCTTCCTAACCATTTGGAGTATGCCTTCCTTTAGGGGGAGGACCAACTCTCGGTAATCATTAACTCTTCCTTGGAACATGAACAAAAAACTAAACTCTTAGAGGTCCTAAAAAAATACAAGGGGGTACTCGCATGGAGTGTGGCCGACATTAAGGGGATTGACTCAACTTTTTGCACACATAAGACTCTCATGGAAGAAGATTATAAACCTACCGTGCAACCCCAGAGGCGCGTGAACCCTAACATTAAGGAAGTAGTAAAGAAAGAAGTTATCAAACTTTTGGATGCAGGACTGATTTACCCGATTTTGGATAGCCCATGTGTTAGCATTAAAAATATGTATTTAGAAGTGATGGTCATTCTCATATTGTAACTTTGTGTCGTTTGTTAAGATTAGTAATAGTTTAGTCATTGGGCTTTGGACTTGGTAAGCTAATATGTTATGTGTTAGTTTATGTAAGCCTTGTTATTTAATCATGTATCCAAGTCCAAGCCCAAGCCCATAGAAAAGCCTTTGTATGGAACTATAAAAGGCACCTTACCTCTCATTTGTAAGGTGTGCTTGTGTGTGTATTGTGTGTGTTTTTCTTAATAATATTCTCTCATTTTCCTTCTCTCTAGTTAACACATATACGATCCATATAAGTCACCAAGTCACCATCTTCTTCATCATCTTCTAATCTTCTATATTTGTGATAAAGTTGGTATATCTAAGGTCCTACAAGTGGTATCAATCACCTAACAATGATTTAGGAGTGTGTGGAAATCGTTTGTATCAAGTTTTTTGTGTCTAAAGTTGCGTTTTTTCTTATTTAACGTGTACTTTTCTTGCAAAAAGTCTTGATCTTTAAGTGTTTTAGTGTTAAAGTTGTTATTTTTCTTGAAGCTTTAGTGATTCTAAGTGTTTTGGGAAAGATTTGATCAAAAGAATCAAGTGGAAAAAGTGTTTTTGGTTGAAAAAATTGGATTTTTCAAGCTTTCTGGTCTCCTTACGCGTAACTTGGGTGAATAGTACGAATCTACAGCTGTGAACAGTACTTTCTGTCCTTTTTACGCATAAGATTTGGTCAAAACCCTTTTCCTACGCGTAACTTTATTCAAAACCCTCTTTACACTTAAGTTGCAATTCCTACGCGTAAGTCTACTATCTTACGAGTAAGTTTCTACAAGTAACTTTCTACGCGTAAGTTTCAGAAATCTACGCTTAAGTTTCTTCAAAGGTTCTCTCTTCGTGCTACGGTGACTCAGTACTTCCCTGACTTGGATAAGTTTGTGGAATACTTCGACACGGGATATCTTTCAAGCTTGGACAAGTTTGAGAGATCAAATTGGTTGAAAAAACCTTACGCGTAACTTTTCTTAC
Organism: Artemisia argyi; assembly: GCA_030686995.1. NCBI lineage: Eukaryota > Viridiplantae > Streptophyta > Magnoliopsida > Asterales > Asteraceae > Artemisia > Artemisia argyi. The sequence goes on from CM060683.1 coordinate 182,765,398, forward strand.
GCATAAACTCAAAGTTTACGCGTAAAAAATCAAAGCTTACGCATAAACATTTTGTTTACGCATAACCTTAATTTTTACGCATAACCTGAAAGTTTACGCATAACTTTTCTTACGCGTAAGATTTGAAGTTAACCATAAGATTTGAAGTTAAGCGTAAGAATCACTGTTTACGCATAAGTTCAGGGTTTACGCGTAAGTTTCTTGACTTTTTGACAACCAAACTTCAAACGGCCATAACTTTTGAACCGTAACTCCGTTATCGACGAATCAGCTGTCAAATCGATTTAGGCGAAGTTTTGAGGCCTAAAAACGCTCCGAGAAGAAGTTATTGAGGTTTTAAGGTTTTAGATCAAATTTTTCACCATAAAAACTTGCATCAACTTACACTAATCACAACTCCTACTTCGTTGGAACGATCCAAGAATCAACTTTATCTATCTACACTTCATCAATGGCATCTCAGCAAGATATTCATGCAGCAGGTGCGGAAAACCGACCTCCTATGCTTGAAAAAGGTGGATATCTCCCATGGACAAGCCGCATGCTTCGTTACATCAAAACTAAAGATCTTGGTAACCTCATGATCAACTCCATTAAGAATGGTCCATTTCAGCCAAGATAAGTTCAAATTACCGGTGATCCAAACTCAACAAATCCTACTGAACCATACATGCGTTTACAAACAGAAGAAGATTACACAGATGAAGACAAGACGCAGATCAAAGCTGATGATATAGCAATGCATCTAATCCAACTTGGATTACCCAGGGAGATCTTTGCTGCGGTCGACAGCTGTGAAACTGCTCATGCTATGTGGGAACGTGTTAGAAGGATTTGTCATGGAACAGAGATTGGACAACAAGACGTTGAGAACAAACTTCTTACTGAATGGGAGAACTTCACATCCACTAAAGGTGAACAGATTGAGTCATACTACACAAGGTTTTGCACGTTGATGAATGAGTTAATCAGAAACAAGTTGACACCTCGAACAATTGCAACAAACATCAAATTCGTCAATAACCTTCCAGAAGAATGGGGTCGTTATGTTACAATTGTTAATCAGACAAAGGACTTACATCAGGTGAATTATGATCAACTCTATGACTTTCTGAAGCAAAACCAAGCTGAGGCTAATGAAGTTAGGAAAGAAAGATTGGCAAAGAATCATGATCCTCTCGCACTAATTGCTAATACACCAACACCGTTACAAGTGAACACTCAACAACCATCATCATCCATTCACAGCTACATGCAACCATCATGCATTCAACAACCAACACCGGTCTACCAACAACAATTCTACCCACAACAACAACAAGTTATTCCACAACAGACATACTCACAATTCCAAGAACCAGAATTCACTGACAATGATGAAGCTGCTGCAGCATTGACTCAAGCTTTTGCTTTTCTGTCAAAGGCATTCCAAGGACGTTATTCTACACCAACAAACAACAACCAAAGGATTTCATCGAATACTCGCAACAGGCAGATCGCTTAGCCGAGTTTCAATATGGGCAACGGAGGCCAAATGGTTGGAGTTTATGGGAATCCGCAGGGATATCAGAATATGCAGAATGCAGGACAGTATGCAAGAAATCAGAATGCAGGTCAGTTTGCAGGGAATCAGTATGGTCAGAATGCAGGGAATCAGTTGGGTCAGTTTGTTGGAAATCAGAGGGGTCAGAATGTTGGTAATCAGGCAATGGGTAATCAGAATAGAAATGTTGCAGCTCCAGTAGTTGGGAATATGGGAAATGTGAATCAGGGTAATCCGGTTAAGTGTTTCAACTGTCAGGGTGTAGGTCATATGGCACGGAACTGTCCTACTAAGCCAAACAAGAAAGATCTAGCGTACTTGCAGAAAGCAGTAATGTTGGCACAAAAGGCAGAGGCAGGATTTCAGTTGAATGCAGAGGAGAATGACTTTATGGCTCTTATGGATGACATGGAAGATAGAGAAGATATTGATGCGAACTGCATATTCATGGCAAATCTTCAGGAAGCTAAGTATGACACGGATTCTGACACACTTCCTGTTTATGACACCAATGCACCATCTGAGGTATCTAACTTCAACACATGTCACAATAATGATATATTTGATATGTCTCCTCATGAGGAACAACATTTTGAGAAGCAAGCACCCACTTATGATACGTACCTGGACACGCCAAGTAGTAGCAATACTCCTTCCGCAACTCCAGATGTGAATCATAATGGAGGCTTCGTTTCACAGCATGCTGAGAATGATGAGGAAACACGTGCTTTACTTGAATCATTATTGAATAATTGTCGTATTGAAATTGAGAATGTGCAAAAGGCCAATCGCGATGTTAAGGCCGCGAATGTTAAATTGACCGCTGAGCTTGAGAGTTACAAATCCACCGTTAAAGCTTTTGAATTTCATAACAAAAGATTGTCTGAATTAGAAACTGGTTATCAAAATTCTGTTTCAGAGAAACAACAATTGCAACTCAAGTTTGATACACTTGATGTTAATTCTTTCAAAAAGATAAAATCTTTAAACGCGGAAATTTCAGATTTACAAAACCAACTTTCTAAACAAAAAACAGCTTATACCAATCTTGAAAAAGAAAGGGATGAGTTGAAAAAGGACTTTGCTAAGAAAGAAGACAAACTTTTGGAAGAAATCGTAGAGTCAGAACACATGATTGCTCATTTAGAAGAATTAGTGGTTAAGTCGGGTCAGTCGAGTCAAACAATGAAAATGATTTCAAATCAAATTAATCCGATTTACCATACGAAACATAAAATGGCTCTTGGTAACAACACCCCTTGTAATCTCAAGAAAGCTCAGCAAGAACAGAATGTTTTGTACAATGGTAATGTGATTTATACCAAACATGATCCTCCCGTCGTTCGGGATTCTGTGCTAACGATTGAACATGTCGAAGAGAGCATTAATAAAATGAAATAAAAGGATTTGAAACCCATTGATTACAACAAATTGAACAAACTTTTGGGAAGGATTCTGTGTTTTCCATTAAACGACCATTTGTGAAATTCTTGTCTAAAAAGAAAGTTGTTTCCAAATCTCTTTCAAAATTAGAACAAATGTCCTCTAACAACACTTTTAAAACAAGTGAGGCTAGAAACATTCTCGATGACGTTAAAATGAGAATTCAAGAACTTCAAAACATTGTTAAATCTAAAACTTCCATCGAAATTAACAACTGGCATTCTAGTTTTCACATCGAACAGAAAAAGGTGTTTCAAAACGAAATTACTATTCCACTGAATAACATCAGCGCGAGTGTAAAAAATTTTGAACAAGCTTTCTTAAAAGAAACGGCCGACTTTGTCAAGGACCACAAATCCCTGGTAACCGAAGCTAATGATGCTCGTGAAAACATGAATGTTTTGGAAAACCTAAATGATTCTCTCTTCGAAGCTGTTATGACCACTGACATTATGTCCATCATTTTACAAACATATTCTGTTCAAGACGATGAACGACTAAGAGCTGAGACCTCCGCAATTGTTTCAAAATATGAAAATGCTCTTATAAAGCTTGAAAAAGAAAATGTGTCATATTTTAAACAACTTGATCGAAAAAAGGAAGAATGTAAGTATGACAAATTGTCGTATGAGCGTGACTTAAAGAAAATGAAAGAGCAAAATGATCTTTTGAGGGCTCAGCTTGAAAGTCACAAAGGAAAGGGTGAGGAAACCATGTTTGCAAAACCATTGACTTCGGAGAAACCAAATGTTTCAAACACGGTTCAAAAACCAAAAATGTCAATTTCAAGGTTTGCTCCAAAAGTCGATGAGAAAAAGGATTTGACAAAACCAGTCACTCCAACACCCTTGCCCAAGAAAAATGAAAATGAAAAGATTGTTGATAAAAGAAAAGCGGTTGTCGAAACACCAAAAGTGCTAGCACCTGGCCTTTTTAGGATTAGTCCCACGAATGCGTCTGCCTCCACTTCTAAGACAAATGCGTGCAAAAAGGATAATTCTAAAGAGTCTAGTGATGCTAAAAAGGACAACAATATAAATCCTAACGCGTGTGCCTTACCTTCTACAGGATTAGAAAGCACCTCTAGGAGCAGCAGACTAAAGCCTAGGAGCAATACAAGGAACCATAGAGTCTCGCCTGTTTCTAAGAGTAGTTGCAAGAATAAAGCTGAAGAAGTAGAAGAACACCCTAGGAATTTATCGCTTTGTAATAAGAGACATGTTTCATCTGAATGTAATGTCGAGAGTACTATTTCTAATGCATGTAAAGACTCTGTTTGTTTAATATGCAAGAAATGTTTAATTAATGATGTTCATGATGAATGTGTTTCTAAGAATGTGTATGTTACGCCTGAACAGAAGCATGTTCCAAAAAGACCTAGTGCTAGATCCAGATCTATAGAACGACTAGTTGCACGATTTAGGACTACCACTATTAGTCGAATGCCTAGGAACTATCTTAAGTTTTGTATGTGGATTCCGACGGGTAGAGAGTTCACTCTTAAGGACGGCAAATTAGAAATAACTCAAGCTAAACAAGTAGCAACTGTCTATGAGTGTGATTCTGCTTTTACTCCTAACCCCATGGAACCAAATTCAACACGGTTTTCAAATACAAACTCTTCTGTTCTTGGCAGGTTATCGAAATATGTCTTTGGATCGTCGACTCGGGTTGCTCCAAGCACATGACCGGGAATTTAAAGCTGCTGATCAATTTCATCTGGAAATTCATGGGAACTGTACGCTTTGGAAATGATCATGTAGCAGCTATCCTGGGTTTTGGAGATCTTCAGTTTGGGAATTTTTTGATCACTCGAGTTTACTACGTCGAAGGGTTGGGACACAACTTGTTTTCAGTTGGGCAGTTTTGTGATGCAGATTTAGAAGTTGCATTCAGGAGAAACACGGTTTTTATTAGAAATTTGGTTGGTGATGATCTCTTAACTGGTAATCGTGGTACAAACTTGTATGCTATCGACATCAACCAAATGGCTTCTACATCACCAATTTGTCTCATGACAAGGGCAACCGAAACTAAGTCCTGGCTGTAGCATAGACGTTTATCCCATCTCAATTTCGACACCATCAACAAGTTAGCCAAAGACAACATCGTCACCGGACTTCTTAAGTTCAAATACACCAAGGAACACTTATGTCCATCATGCGAACAAGGAAAAAGCAAAAGAGCATCATATAAACCCAAAACCGTACCTAGTTCAGAAGCAAGGTTACATATGTTGCACATGGACTTATGTGGCCCAATGAGTTTTGAAAGCATTAATGGGAAGAAGTATATTCTTGTTATTGTTGATGATTATTCACGATATACTTGGGTAAAGTTTTTGAGATCAAAAGACGAAGCACCAGGCATCATCATCACCTTTCTGAAGCGTATTCAAGTTCTACTTCAAGCTCCAGTAAGGATTATAAGAACAGACAATGGCACAGAATTTACAAACCAGGAGTTAAGAACTTACCTTGAAGATGTTGGAATCACACACCAAACATCAGTGGTTAGAACTCCACAGCAGAATGGGGTAGTTGAAAGAAGAAACCGAACTCTTGTGGAAGCTGCTCGCACAATGCTGATTTTTTCTAGTGCACCTCTATTCTTATGGGCTAATGCTGTAGCCACTGCTTGTTTCACTCAAAACCGATCCCTAGTACATCCGAGATTCAATAAAACCCCATATGAGTTAGTGAACAACCGTAAACCTGACATCTCTTACCTTCACGTGTTTGGCGCTTTGTGCTATCCGACGAATGATAGAGAAGATCTAGGAAAGTTAAAAGCTAAGGGTGACATTGGAATCTTCATTGGATATTCAGAAAACTCGAGGGCATTCAGGGTGTATAATAGAAGAACGAAAAAGATAATGGAGACGATGAATGTGAAGTTTGACGAGATTTCACAAATGGCTTCTGAGAGATACGCTCTAGAACCCGCGCTTAATCCGATGGCTTCTAATCAAACCAGATTAGGACCCGCACCAAACAGTCAGACTTCTGGACACATCAGTTCAAGACTCGTGCCTCAAGGAGCTCAGTCAACAAACACGGATAAACCTACAGAACAAGAACTGGAAAACTTCTTCGAGTTAATGTTTGATGAATATTATGGTGGAACTTCGACTAATGCATCTCAACAACATTCCGCTGCACCCGCTCAAAACCATCAACCACCACCACCATCACAGGATGCATCTACAACAATCGAAGTTGAAGCACCAACTACCTCCACATCATCTACATCTACTCAAGCAACTCCATTTATTGAAACTGATCTACCAAGAGTTGATGAGCAAAGTCATAACACTAATTTTCAAGAAGAACCAACAAATAATTCAAACAATGATGCGTTAGAAGAAGAAGAAATATTTGAAAACCCGTTTGCATCAGACTCTGCTGAATCTTCTTCAAGGTTACAAGAACCATCTAACACACATTCGTTCAACCCAAGGTACCCTTCTACGTTTCAATGGACAAAAGACCATCCGTTAGTACATGTTATTGGTGATCCTTCAATGCCAGTTCAGACGAGGAGACAACTTGCCACCGATCTCGAATTGTGCATTTACATTTGCTAAATAAGAACCAAAGTACCTAAGAACATTCGGGAAGCAATGGCAGAAAACCCATGGATTGAAGCGATGCAGGTGGAATTTCTTCAATACCTGTTACATGACAGTTGGGAACTTGTTGAACGACCACTTGATAAACGTGTTCTTGACCTCAAGTGGTTGTGGAAGAACAAACTGGATGAGGAAATGACTGTTATTCGCAACAAAGCTCGTCTCGTGGCTAAAGGTTATCCACAAGAAGAAGGGATAGATTTCGAAGAATCATTCGCGCCTGTAGCTAGACTTGAAGCAGTCCGGATTTTCTTAGCCTATGCAGCTCACAAAAACATCACAGTCTATCAGATGGATATTAAGACTGCTTTCTTAAATGGAACTCTGAAAGAAGAAGTGTATGTGAGTCAGCCAGAGGGATTCATCGACAGAGATCATCCAGACTACGTCTACAAGCTTAAGAAAGCCATTTATGGTCTAAAACAAGCTCCAAGAGCGTGGTATGACGAACTATCATCTTTCTTGCTCAAAAACAATTTCACAAAAGGAACGGTTGATGACACCTTGTTTATCAAAAAATTCAAAGATGACATTTTGATCGTTCAAATTTACGTGGACGACATTATTTTTGGATCAACCAATCCTAACCATTCAAAACATTTTGAAAATCTCATGAAAAGTAAATTTGAAATGTCCATGATGGGGGAACTAAAATTCTTTCTTGGTTTACAAATACATCAATCCCCACGTGGTATTTTTATCAATCAAGCTAAATATACAATAGAGATTTTAAAAAAACATGGAATGGAAAATTGTGATTCTGTTGGTACACCAATGGTCACTTCACCAAAAATAGGTGCTGATTTGTTTGGAAAACCCATCGATCCGAAAAAATATCGGAGCATGATCGGTTCTCTCATGTACCTAACTGCTAGCCGACCCGATATCCAATTTGCTGTTTGCTTGTTAGCACGGTTTCAGGCAAAGCCTACCGAACTTCACCTCAAAGAGGTTAAACGGATCTTTCGGTACCTACGAAGCACCATTAACATGGGACTTTGGTATCCGAAGGATTCGGGGTTTAATCTAACAGCATTTTCAGATGCAGACCATGCTGGTGATCAAGTTACAGCAAAGAGTACATCAGGTGGAGCACAATTTTTGGGTGAAAAGCTTGTAAGCTGGTCGTCAAAGAAACAGGATTGTACTGCACTATCAACCGCCGAAGCCGAGTATGTGTCTCTATCTGCGTGTTGTGCCCAAGTTCTTTGGATGCGGACACAGCTCACAGATTATGGCTTTACTTTTGACAGAATACCTATGTATTGTGACTCAAAAAGTGCCATAGCCATCTCGTGCAATCCCGTACATCACTCTAAGACGAAGCATATCAAAGTCCGCTACCATTTCATCAAAGAACACGTGGAAGAGGGTACTGTTGAATTATTTTTTGTTAAGACAGATTACCAACTCGCCGATCTATTTACTAAAGCCCTTCCAAAAGAACGGTTTGACTATTTAGTTCGACGAATTGGCATGCGAAGCCTAACTCCTGAGGAGCTAGAACGTCTTCTCAAATCTTCTTGAAAAATGTTTTCAAAATCGCTTCGCTGTAAATATATTTATGAAAAAACAAAATACAAAATTTGAAAAACCAACAAAAACAAAATACAAAAATATAAAATCTTCAAAAAATCTAAAAACAATATAAAATCAAAAAATCCAAAAAAATTCTTCTCACGACATGTCTCTCGTATAAATCAATATTCTGTACGTTTCTAGAAATGTCATTCAACAATGATACGGACATGTACAGATGCTTGAGCGGGAGTTCTTTTAAATGTTTTTCCAAAACATGTCGTTTCTCAAAAGTTTCTTCACAATGGCTTTCGTATACATCAGTACGAAACCCGGACCCGAACGATGACTTCTGATTATTTTCAAATCAAGGACTCGTACGTTCAATGACGAAATCTTTTTCAAAAAGTTCGAGTCTAAACAAACGAAAAGGATTTCAAACATAAACTCGTTTTTCAAAATACAATTCTTGAGCACTTTTTCAAGATTGTTCAAAAGATTTCTCAAAATCTTTCAAATGAGTGCTCAAGATAACTCCCTCAAAACCCTTAATTGATTTTAAAATGTGTTGTCATTAAGGGGGAGTACAAAAACAAAAATGTTCCGTATTCATGCAAAATGAAATCTGTCTTTCTCTCCAAAAAGCTTGTTTAATCAGTTGACATAAAAAATATCACGATATGCTATTTTTGAGGGGGAGAAGACATGATTGAAATGTGATCAAAAGTGATTTAAGATTGTGACTGAATCTCAAAAGAGCTCGACTCAGTAAGTACCAATGAATTGACGAAGCTTAAAATGTCAGTAATCGAAAAGACTTGTCCTGGACGGGTAATAATTTCAAGCTAGTCCAACTAGTGATGTAAGCGTGTCTCGAATAGGACTTGTCTGAGTAGAATGTACCGTATCGAGAAACTTTCTTTGAATTTGACCAGCACGGGTAATAACTTCAAGCTAGTCTAACTAGTGATGTAAGCGTGTCTTGAATCGGTCATGTTCACTGAAAGTGGATCAATTCAAAAAGTGCAAACTCCTCACGCATGTGCAAATTTCTAAATAATTCATGAGCACATGTGAAGGGGGAGTCCTTCAAAAGAAATGCAAAACTCTCGAAGTGTCAACAATGTGTTTTATTATCATAAACACTTTGAGAGATTTTTTCAATGAATGGTTTTATGGCAATTATAGGATAGTCATGGAGTTATAAGGTGACTAAGGTTAGGAAAAACCGTCCTATGATCCGCCAGAGCCGGAGGGATCTACCCAAGGACAAATCCAATAGATTAGAATTAGAAGTCCTTAGGTATGATTGAAAAAAGGAGAGAATGAGAAAGGAGAAAGAAGGGGTTGAAGAATTAAAAAGAAAAGTTATGAAAAAGGGTGAAAAGAAATAGCCCTCCATATGTTCAACCTTAGGGCAGACACCGGGTTCAACTCATATGCTACTGGTTGTTACTAAGGTGACACCGGTATTGAAGACAAAGACGTCATGGACCCAGTGACGCACTGCACTAAACCTTCTTAACCACTCAAGTTCTCTTAAAAGAGCTTGTTTCATTCTCACGGGGAACCGGTGTAATCTATCGACTTGTCTCTTAGAGATGGTTGATATTGAAGCAGGAGACCTCTCCCTAATCTCCGCATAGGAAACCAAATGTGCACTTATCGAGTCTAGAGCCCCGAGATTCATCAAAAGATCTCATAGGAACACATAATATTTCTACACTGGTTGTTCATCATTAAGGACGCCAGATGTAAACTTAAGAGTCCTACGCAGATCTTAGCAATCTGCCAAAACATTTATGAGAGGATTCACCTTGGTGATTCTCAATGATTGAATGGAAATTCCTGCCAGGGTCAACATCAAACAGCCCTGACAGCAGGTCACTTCGGTAATTCTTTATGGGTTACGCTTAGTGTTCACGGTGGTTTCAAACGGTCTACAGTTGTGGAGTGATCCCCAGCGACTCACCCAGTCATTGAGCTACTTAGTAGGTCTCGTAAGCTCTCTCGAGAGTATCTGACATGGGAACGGTCTTGATAAGGGTTAGAAGGAGTCTTCACACTATGCTGTTGACAATCTCTAATTCTTATCTGTAAGTACCGGATGTTTTATTGCTAATTGTTTATATGCAGGGACACTTCATCTCCGTGGCGACAGATTCCACGTGCTCATACATACATCTGGAAGTTAAAGAAAGCTCCCTCAAAGATCTATACAACACAAAGTTCAAAGAAAGATTCTACGCCAAAAAGAAGAATCTACAAAGTATAAAGACTAAGGATCAAAGTGAAAGAAAGGGAACTACGTGCATATGAATATCAAAGTCCAAAGATGTATGAGCATGTTGGAATGGCAAACAACCACCACAGACGCAGAAGTGACGAAAGGCAGATAACTCCACATCACAAAGGAACAAAGAACGATGAAAAATCAGTTATCAAAGATCACAAAGCATGAAGGAACAAAGACTAAAGACTATTCTACAACAACACACAAAGTTAAAGACAAAGAACACGGAAGACCCACTCACGTGGAGCATCATTCGAATGACCACCCCTTAGGGGGAGATTGTTAGCATTAAAAATATGTATTTAGAAGTGATGGTCATTCTCATATTGTAACTTTGTGTCGTTTGTTAAGATTAGTAATAGTTTAGTCATTGGGCTTTGGACTTGGTAAGCTAATATGTTATGTGTTAGTTTATGTAAGCCTTGTTATTTAATCATGTATCCAAGTCCAAGCCCAAGCCCATAGAAAAGCCTTTGTATGGAACTATAAAAGGCACCTTACCTCTCATTTGTAAGGTGTGCTTGTGTGTGTATTGTGTGTGTTTTTCTTAATAATATTCTCTCATTTTCCTTCTCTCTAGTTAACACATATACGATCCATATAAGTCACCAAGTCACCATCTTCTTCATCATCTTCTAATCTTCTATATTTGTGATAAAGTTGGTATATCTAAGGTCCTACACCATGGGTTAGTCATGTGCAGGTTGTACCTAAGAAGGGTGGAATGACTGTAGTTAAGAATGACAAGGGTGAGATGGTGCCCCAGAGAACTGTCACTGGATGGCGGGTATACATCGACTATCGAAAGCTCAATGATGCCACGAGGAAAGATCACTTTCCCTTACCATTCATTGATCAGATGTTAGAGAGATTATCTGGACACGAGTACTATTGCTTCTTGGATGGATTCTCTGGATATTTTCAGATTCCCATAGCACCTGAGGACCAAGAAAAGACCACGTTTACCTGCCCTTATGGAACATTTGCCTACAAAAGGATGCCTTTTGGGCTATGTAATGCCCCCGCCACTTTTCAGCGATGCATGACCGCAATCTTTCACGAACTCATGGAAGACAGCATGGAAGTGTTCATGGATGACTTTTCAGTCTTCGGGAACTCCTTCGACCGCTGCCTTGCTAATCTAGAAAAGATGCTTAAACGGTGTGAGGAAACCAACTTGGTGCTAAACTGGGAGAAATGTCAGTTCATGGTGAAGGAAGGGATTGTGTTAGGACATAAGATCTCAGGAAATGGAATAGAGGTAGACCAAGCTAAAGTTGAAGCTATCTCTAAGTTACCATACCCCACGACTGTCAAAGCAATACGCAGCTTCTTGGGGCATGCCGGGTTTTATCGGAGATTCATCAAAGATTTCTCCAAAATCGCTCGGCCAATGACTCAATTACTTGTGAAGGATGCTCTGTTTGATTTTTCCCAAGAATGCAAGGATGCATTCGATCTTTTGAAAAAGGAACTCACACAAGCTCCCATCATGATCACACCCAACTGGGAGTTACCATTTGAAATCATGTGTGACGCTAGCGACTTCGCTGTCGGGGCTGTATTGGGCCAACGGCGTAATAAGCTTTTTCAACCCATCTACTATGCGAGCAAAACCATGAATCCCGCTCAAGAGAATTACTCTACCACTGAGAAAGAATTATTAGCCGTGGTGTTCGCGTTCGATAAATTCCGACAATATCTTGTCCTTTCAAAAACATTCGTCTTCACTGACCACTCGGCTCTTCGATATCTTTTTGCGAAGCAGGATGCTAAGCCACGACTCATTCGGTGGATCTTGTTGCTACAGGAATTCGATGTTGAGATTCGTGATAAGAGAGGGGCAGAAAATCTGGCCGCAAATCACCTATCTCGTCTCGAAAACCCCTTGGATGAGCACGATAGAAGTGAGATTAGGGATTCATTTCCTGACGAATAACTCATGTTAATGAGTAACTCGGAGCCATGGTACACCGATTTTGCTAATTACCTCGCAAGCAGAGTCGCTCCTGAACACCTGACTAAGTACGAAAGGAAGAGGTTCTTCTCTCAGCTAAAGTACTACTTTTGGGATGAACCCTTCTTATTCCGAAGGTGTCCTGACCAAATTATAAGGCGTTGTGTTTCGGAAAATGAGGCGGTAAAGATTATGAGGGAATGTCACTCTGGTCCCTCTGGGGGGCATCATGGGATAAACGTTACCGCCCGAAAGATTCTCGATGCAGGATTCTATTGGCCCACAATTTTCCATGATGTAAAAGAAATGGTGCAGGCGTGCGATGCATGTCAACGTGCCGGACATATATCGCATAGGGATGAAGCACCTCAGAACTTTATACAAGTTTGTGAGGTCTTCGATGTTTGGGGGATTGACTTCATGGGACCCTTTCCATCTTCAGGGGGAACGAGTACATATTAGTCGCTATTGACTATGTTTCAAAATGGGTTGAGGCACAAGCCCTTAGGACCAATGACGCCAGAGTAGTTATTCATTTCCTGAAGAAGCTTTTCGCGAGATTCGGGATTCCTAAAGCTCTCATTAGTGATAGGGGAACTCATTTTTTCAATGCACAAATGGAAAAGGTCATGAAGAGGTATGGAGTACCCCATCGGTTCTCCACCGCATATCATCCATAGACCAATGGCCAAGTCGAAAACACCAATAGAGCTATTAAAAGAATAATTGAAAAAACGATTAGTCAAAACAGAAAGGACTGGTCATTTAAACTCGACGAAGCCTTATGGCCATTCCGAACCGCCTACAAAACACCTATTGGAACGACCCCATTCCGCATGGTGTATGGTAAGGCATGTCACTTACCGGTAGAATTAGAACATAAGGCTTATTGGGCACTTAAGACATGCAACCTAGATAACACGACTGCTGGAAATAATAGGTTCTTGCAATTACACGAGCTTGATGAGCTTAGGCTAGAAGCTTACGAATCCTCCATCACATATAAAGAGAGAGCTAAAAGATGGCATGACTAGAGAATCAAGAAACCCAAAGAATTTTCTGAGGGAGACAAGGTCCTATTATACAATTCTCGGTTGAGATTATTTCCGGGAAAACTTAAGTCTAGATGGTATGGACCGTTCACGGTAAAGAATTCTTCTAAATTTGGAGCGGTAGTGTTAATTGATGATGAAGGTAGGGAGTTCACTGTTAACATACAACGTGTAAAACACTACCAAGAGAATAACAATGAAATGATTAGTGAGGAGGATGTGACGTTTGATGATGAGATCACGTAGTAACCCATGACCTTGAGTCTAGCTACAAGACTCGTAAATAAAGAAAAGCGCTTCTTGGGAGGCAACCCATGTTTTGTGTGATTTTATTTGTTTGATTGTTATTTGCTTCCGTGTGCATGCTTGATTTTTATTGTTGGTTGATCATGTTTCTAAACTAAATAGTGGAAATACTTTACTTTGTTGTTTTGGCCTAGTCTTAACTTCACCTAAAGGTATTTTTGCAAAAGATAAGTGTAAGGGGAAACCCCAAATATGTTTTTAAGAAACAAACCGATCATGATTCTCCACAATATTAAATGAACATATGTATTCGTATTTGTTAGAGTCAAATGCTTGTATTGAGTCATAATGAAGTTTTGCAGGATTTTCTAGGAAGTAGGACCAAGTTTTTCCAGAAATTTTCCGGAAACTTAACATAAGGATTTCTGCAGGTCAATTCTGACGGCGTCAGGGGTTTACTCTTGACGGCGTCAGGAGTTAAAATCAGGAAATTTTACCGGTTTTGTTTTTCTAACGGAGTCTTATGGTTTTTGTGAATTATTAAGTTTTATAATCTCCAGGAGATCTGCAAACTTCATTCCACAAGCATTATGTCTTATCTTGTTTTCTAGGATTTAGTAACTTATATAGAATGCCGCCGATTTTACGCGAGGTTATCTTGTCTATTTTGTCAAGTTTTACAGGTTATGTATGACAAGAAGATGATTTATATTCTGGAAGGGAAGCTTTGATTGTTCATTTTCTTGGAGGAAGATTTAACCTAGCCACCCTATTATCCATATCGAGCGAATCAGGGGAGTATTTGATTTCATTCTCTTTACTTTTTCACTTTTACATTCTTTACTTGAACATTGGGGACAATGTTCATCTTAAGTGTAAGGGGAGGGTAAAAAGATGATACCTTACATATGCACTTTCGCTTGAGTTTGTATTGTTTGATGGTAGATGTGTAATAAAACTATGAGAAATACTTGTTAGTGCAATTTTAGCGCCAAATTTAAAATTTTTTACAACATTTAGGAGTGAAACTTTAGCCATTGCAAGCGTCTCATGGATAGGAGATTGTATGACTAGAACATAACCGTATATTCAGAAAAATTTTCCACCCAAATATGTGAGGTTCGCCTTTAGATTTGATAGGAAAAGCATTTATTATTAGTGCTTATGAGTGTACCGGTAGCATTTAGATTCTAGAACTTGCGTTAGTGATGCATCCCGAGACTGCTAGTGAGATTACATTCGCGTGGTAGGATTTACTACATGATAAGAGGCATTAGGATCACCCTTGTGTTAAACCCGTATCATAATTACTTGACCATTTAAGTCATATTACTTGGCTAGTTAAGTCAACTAATTTTTCCCACACCCTTAGCGTTGTACTCATTTTTAGTACACGAAACCCCTAGTACACCCCTCCGAGCCTATCTTTTCGTTTCTAACTTTAAGCATCTTACTTAAAGGAAGAATTTGTTACACCCCACTTAAATGTACAACCAAATCGCCTTAGCCTTCCGTGTATGCGCTCATCTTTAGTGCATTATTGTTATTTGTTAAACCCTAAGTTAACTTTCTAATTGATTACATGGTTGCTAAGTCGAGTCATATCCTTGTACATATTGTTTTGGGACGATTGGGACTCATGGGTAAAGTACTTATTTTATGCAGTAATGGGGAAGAACATCATTTATTTCCCCCATATGTACGTTAATCTTAAAAGTGCTCCAAGTGTTTTGATTTTCTTAATTCAAGTCATTAGATTAGTTTAAATGTAAAGTATGTAAAAATTCAAGTGTAAGGGAAATTTTCATTCCCTACGATGTATTATTTTGGATGGTAGGGTAAGAATGTTTGCAAAAAAAAAAAAAAAAAAAAAAAAAAAAAATAGAAAAAATCAAGAAAAAAAAAAGAGAAAAAGAAAAAGAGAAAAAACATACGGACTACCATCCCGTTTCGTTCTATGTTCATTTTATATTTTTTGTTATTTTTCAATTATTAGCTTAAGTCGAGTCTAGTCTTGGCTTAGCAACGCCATATTGTACATGTAATTAACTAAGATTGTTAACTCGCCACCAGTAAAACTTCCTTTATCCAACAAAACCGTGTGTTTCATATCCCTACACCTAACGTTACAACCCTTTAAAAGACCTCTTTGATAGTTTATCCTAGGTGCTTACGCCATGTGGTGGAGGTTTGATCCTTTCCCAAGCCTATGGTAATCTATTTTGCTATGACAGGTAGTGAGAGATATCTTCCGTTTCCATATTGTAATTTATATTTTATTACACCCGAGAGATGTGAGTATCTAAACACTATTTGTGAGGTGCTAGTGTATGACCTCCGTGCTTGTCTATTGGTCTTTAGTGGAACGATTATTTGTTGTAATTACTTTTATATTAGTGTTAAATGACCCCTAACTTGTATTTTGACTAGAATAAAAGCGCATTTGCTTGAGGACAAGCAAATCTCAAGTGTAAGCGTATATGATGAGGCGAAAAATGATCCGTTTTTAGGGGGTCATTTAAGCCCGAATCCGAATTTATTTGATCAAATATTGCCCTAAATCGTTCCTTTTGTGATTTTAGGTACTTTGGGAGAGAAATATGGAAAAAGAAGCAATTCGGACGTTTTTGGAGCATAAAAGTGAAGAAAACGCCAAAGTCTTAATTTTCCATGTTGGGAACAGTAGGTGACGGCGTCAAGAGCAAAATCTTGATGGCGTCAAGAGCAAATTTCATGAATTTCCATGACGACCCAGAACAGATTTGACGGCGTCACGTAGGAAGGGCGTCAAGAGTAAAAGAGTCATGACGGCCTGGAAATGTATAAGTCTTGACGGCGTCAGAAGTAGATCTAGGCAGTCCGAGAAGAGTTTTGGCGGCGAGGTGACGGCGTCACAAGTTTATTCTTGACGCCGTCAAACCTATTTTTCTATATATAGTTTTCTAATTTTCACACATTAAGGAGAAGTTTTGGAGAAACCCTAAGTAGGATTTTGGTGCAACTTTTACAGGTTTTTCAAGGGTTCCAAACCCTTGATACCTTGCATTATAATTGAGATAAGTGTTCTTCTAATTCAATCAATATGTCTATGTGTTGGTTGTCTATATCTTGTTCTTGTCTCAATTCCATTATGCTAGGCTAGATCTATCTTGTGTTTGCTTAGATCTAATGAAACCTAGATGTTAATTATGTGTTGATTACTTGTTTATTCTTGTTTTGGATGAGTGATTTATATGTTAGGCTTAAGAAAACTGGCAGATCTCCACTTGGTAACATGCTTGAACGTCTTAAGAAACATGAACCGAGGCGCACTAGGTCTTTATTGGTTGTATTTAATGCATGAGCCACTGTTTACAATCCCTATAGTTGTGCTGGGTATGGTGTAGGAGGAGATAAGAGCTCATAGAATTGGGGAGTTATGTGTGCCACCCCATGAATGGTATTAAGGAATACGATCCGTCATCCATGCAATTATAACAAGTAATTAACGTGTAAAGGATGTCTAGGGGGTAGTGAAATCTAAGTAAACACATTTTCTCCAATTACTGCTCACAACTTTAGTATAATTTAGCTTAATTTCATTTCTAGTATTTTATTTTGATTGCATCTTAGTATTGGGTTAGTTGATTAGCAACTAATTCTGCCCAAATCCTTCAAACCCGAGATATTTACTTGCTTTCATAAAAATATAAAAATACAAAAATAATCATCCCTCACCTTTAGAACTAGTATTTAGGCTTTCTAATCCTAGCGACACTATTCCTAAGCTGAACGATCAATCCCCCGGTACTTGTCACTATACTATACTACAACGATCAGGTACACTGCCTGGTGGGGGTTGTAAGCTTCTCGAGATCCCTCGAGAGGTAAAGCCTGTTGCGATTCCCACGCATCATTTATCCTAGGTGCTTACGCCATGTGGTGTAGGTTTGATCCTTTCCCAAGCCTATGGTAATCTATTTTGCTATGACAGGTAGTGAGAGATATCTTCCGTTTCCATATTGTAATTTATACTTTGTTACACCCGAGAGATGTGAGTATCTAAACACTATTTGTGAGGTGCTAGTGTATGACCTCCGTGCTTGTCTATTGGTCTTTAGTGGAACGATTATTTGTTGTAATTACTTTTATATTAGTGTTAAATGACCCCTAACTTGTCTTTTGAGTAGAATAAAAGCGCATTTGCTTGAGGACAAGCAAATCTCAAGTGTAAGGGTATATGATGAGGCGAAAAATGAACCACTTTTAGGGGGTCATTTAAGCCCGGAATTGAATTTATTTGATCAAATATTGCCCTAAATCGTTCCTTTTCTGATTTTAGGTACTTTGGGAGTGAAATCTGGAAAAAGGAAGCAATTCGGACGTTTTTGGAGCATAAAAGTGAAGAAAACGCCAAAGTCTTAATTTTCCTTGCTGGGAACAGTAGGTGACGGCGTCAAGAGCAACACCCTGACGGCGTCAAGAGTAAATTCCATGACGACCCAGTACATATTGGACGGCGTCACGAAGTAGGGCGTCAAGAGTAAAAATCATGACGGCCTGGAAATGCTAATACATGACGGCGTCAGAAGTAGATCAAGGCAGTCCGAGAAGAATTTTGGCGGCTAGGTGACGGCGTCACAAGATTGGTCTTGACGCCGTCAGACCCTATTTCCTATATATAGTTTTCTAACTTTCACATTAAAAAGAGAGAAGTTTTGGAGAAACCCTAAGTACGAACTTGGTGCGAATTTTACAGGTTTTTCAAGGGTTCTAAGCCCTTGATACCTTTCATGTGTAATTGAGATAAGTATTCTTTTAATTCAATCAATATGTCTATGTGTTGGTTGTCTATATCTTGTTCTTGTCTTAATTCCATCATGCTAGGCTAGATCTATCTTGTGTTTGCTTTGATCTAATGAAACCTAGATGTTAATTATGTGTTGATTACTTGTTTATAATTGTTTTGGATGAATGAATTTGATGTTAGGCTTAAGAAAACTGGCAGATCTCCAAATGGTAACATGCTTGAACGTCTTAGGAAACATGAACCGATGTGCACTAGGTATTTATTGGTTGTATTTAATGCATGAGCAACTGTTTATAATCCCTATGGTTGTGATGGGCATGGCATTGGAGGAAATAAGAGCTCATAGAATTGGGGAGTTAAGTACGTCACCCCATGAATGGTATTAAGGAATACAATCCATCATCCATGCAACTATAACAAGTAATTAACGTGTAAAAGATATCTAGGGAGTAGTGAAATCTAAGTAAACACATTTTCTCCACTTATTGCTCACAACCTTAGTATAATTTAGTTTATTTTCACTTCTAGTATTTTATTTTGATTGCATCTTTAGCATTGGGTTAGTTGACTAGCAACTAATTCCGCCCAAATCCTTCAAACCCGAGATTTTTACTTGCTTTCTAAAAAAATATAAAAATACAAAAGAATCATCTCTCACCTTTAGAACTAGTATTTAGGTTTTCTAATCCTAGCGACACTATTCCTAGCTGAACGATCAATCCTCCGGTACTTGTCACTATACTATACTACAACGATCAGGTACACTGCCTGGTGGGGGTTGTAAGCTTCTCAAGATCACTTGAGAGGTAAAGCCTGGTGCGATTCCCACGTATCATTTGTCATTTTTTTCGGTTATTGTTTGGCTATCATTGTGTAGATTACAAGGTTTAAGGTTTCTATGTTTGCGAGTCAAGATTACTTGGGCAACAAGGTTCTTGAAGTTTTCTTGCATGGAGGTGGATCGATTCTCCTAGGATTATAGGAAATCATTTTCTTTTGTCAAAAGGTTCTTGGAGTTTCGGTTTTGAGCTTCAGAGGTGACATGGTTTTGCAAGAAGTTTCAATTTCAAGTTTTAGGTTTATTGAAATTCAAATCTTGGTGGTTCTTGAAAGACAAGTAAGGGTTAGCTTTGGCTTGGGATTCAAGAAAAGTGATTACTTCGAGTACAAGGTATATCAACGTTGAAGACTTAAGGTGGAAAGATCGAAGCTTTAGGGATTTCTAAAGGTTGGTAAATCAATAATTACAAGAAAGCGGATTAGCACACGGCTTGTGAGAGTTGTTGGTAAAGTTGGTAAAAAGCAACTTGACAAGGTTTGTAGCAAGTTTAAAGAAGAATGGCTAGTATAAATAATAGATTAAACATCGAAAGCTTGATGGAAATATTGTTCAAAAACATGGAGGTTCAAAACAAGTTGGGTTCAAGCAACTTGGTCTTGGTGCTAAAATAAGAGTCCATGGAGTACATGTTGAAAAGCATGTTTGGTTTAAGGTGAAACTACAGAGAGCTTAGGAAAATCATGAAGCTGAGGTGATTCAGGTTAGTAATGATCATACTGAAGTGGCTCAAAGAAAATTG
This sequence comes from Artemisia argyi, assembly GCA_030686995.1. Classification (NCBI taxonomy): domain Eukaryota; kingdom Viridiplantae; phylum Streptophyta; class Magnoliopsida; order Asterales; family Asteraceae; genus Artemisia; species Artemisia argyi. Next base: position 182,785,450 of record CM060683.1, read on the forward strand.
GATGTTTAACAACTTGAAGGAAAGACAAACATGGATTGTTTGGTAAATAAGCAGGTATACCTTGGTACAAAGGTCAGAGTAGACATTATGAAAACCGGAGTACCTGGTTAAGAGAGTGCAGAGGGTAATGATGCTGAAAGGTATAGAGGTGACAATAATATGGCTACTTTAGGAGTTGCTAGAGTAATAAAAGAAGATGCACATTAGTCATTGACTTTCAAGGATGCAGTTTCTTGTGAGGTAATTTCCAAGTGCATGGCTGTAATGAAAGAAGATATGGATACTCGGTCTGGTATGTGTATGCTCAGCAACAGTTTCAGACGAAGTAGTGATGATAGCATCATGTATTACTGGAAGTATGCACCAGGTTTGTTCATATATCTATTCTTCCAGATAGATTATATGGGGTTTACTTACGAAGGTAAGGCTAAGATTTGGGTTACCAAGGGTTTGCTGGATGAAGTAAAGGAAAATATACTTGGTATGGAGATATTCAGGACTCAGAGTGTTAATACTCTGAGGGTGTCATGATTCAGGTTTTCCAACGGGATGTTGGTTAGGATATTGTCATTAGAGGGTAGTCTGTCGGGGAATCGTGATGAAGAAAAGAAGAGTAAGGGGTCATGTATATATGCAGTTAGAAGTCATAAGTATCAAGTGGTCTGCACGAGACCTGATAAAGCATCTGCGGATGTAGGAATGTTGGATAGGTTTGATCGTGGATTACAGATAGACATGCATGTTTTTGTGAATTCTGATTACGTCATGGGTAGATCGATCACTATCATGGGTAGATCAATCACAATGTACGGGTTTATGATACTGGAATGTGCGATGAGCTGGGAAGCTATGTTGCGGCACATGATGGCTTTGTTTACAGCTAAAGCAGAGTATATGACACTTACTGAAGAATTAAAGGAGAATACATGGCTAAAAAGACTCTCTACAGAGTCAGGATTTGATCTAAGGTTAGTAGCGGGTATTGCTACCGGTGCCTTGACTAAGGTGGAAATTATTAGAATATCATTATGTGATAGTTAGGATATAAGTTTGGGGAGGCTAGTTGTAGTTTAGCTCAAACTTAATGAGGTTAGTCATGTATTAGAAAAGTTCCTAACATCCTCAATTGTGTATTCCTTGTTCACCAAGGATTAGGTTTCTCCCCCTATTCTCTATAAATATAGATGAGGGGGCGAGGTTTTATTTGTACATTCTTTTCTTGCTCTCATTCATAAACATTTGAGTGTGAATATCTTGTGTGTGTGTGTTGGTGCCACTCGGCTTAGGGGATCATAACCCTTTATCGAGGTCTTGTTAGAGTAGTTCTTGATTCATGGTCCCGCTCTAAAAACCGGTTTGTTAGATTTCTTTCAACATCTTTTATTAGACATGTGGACATCCATTCACTATTAAGGCTCACATAAAAATAAAATGAGAAACGACTTAGGTTATGTCCATGAAGTTTGCCTAGCTTAATAGCATATATAAAACCCAGACGTACGCTAATTCCAAGCCTTCAGCCAGTCATCCTAAACTGTTGTTTAGATTAAGGTTATCAAAACTAGAGGTGAGATCAATATATAACTCATATTTGTCATAGAATCAATGAACTAATTATAGTCATCAATTTTTTTTTATCTAAATTAATAAAATACCATTTTTCACCTTTTTTTAAACAACATATCTTGCAAACGGTAAATATTCAAGCTACAAAAAATACACCATCGCGACGAGAATTAAATTATCTTTCTATAGATATGCATATCTATACACTTTCGACGATTTATTTTTCTTTTCTTTTTTTTTTTTTTTAATTTTCGTCCTGAAAAATCAAATGTGATTCGTAAAAATTACATATGATTTGATTTTTACAAACCACATATGATTCTTACGAATCACATGTGACTTTTACAAATCACATTTGATTTTTCTAGGCAGAAATTTTGAAAAAAAAAAAGTTCATCGAGTAAAAAAAGTTCGACAAAAGTATATAACAATGCATATCTATAAGAAGATAATTTAATTCTCGTTGCGATGGTATGATTTTTTTCACGCAATGATTAACGATTTGCGAGATATTTAATTTATAAAAAAATTGTGAAAGTTTATTTTTTTTTATTTTGATAAAAAAAAAAAGAAAGTGAATAGCTAGTATTGATTAATTGGTTTTATAGCAAATATAAGTTCTATATTAATCTTTTGTCATTAAAACTATAATTGAAAGTTTTTTTTTTTTTTTTTTTTTTTTTTTTTTTTTTTTTTTTGTTTTTGTTAATGGCAATTTTAACTTTCTCATAATATTTATACCACAAATCTATCTCACATGTCCAGACTAGGAGGACTTGAACCCACAACTATTTGGTTGGGAAGTTTCTCTTACCATTAGGACACAGTCACTCGTAACCTCTTTCTCGTCAAATAGATTAAAAATTTATACATAGTCACATCTATATCTTATGGAAAATTACATTCTTTCATGTTGTAGTTTTACGTTCACCTGGTCTAGTTTGTAGCAAACTTATGTTGTAGTTTTACATTCACCAGGTCCAGTTTGTAGCAAACTTCATATATTTGAAACTTCAAGTTCAATTCGTTTTTCTCATTTATTTTATTTTATTTTATTCAGTTATAAATAAATCTTATATTATAAGCGATAAACTAAAATATACAAAAACACAAAGAACACCAAAAACCAGGACAACAACACATTCCTACCATATACTCCCTCCGTCCCAAAATATAAGTCCACTTTGGTACTTTTTGTTGTCCCAAAATTAATGTCCACTTCCAATTTTCACCAATCAAAATGTTTCTAAGTGGGAGAAAATGAACTTTTATTGGTTAATATTATAAGGGACCCACTTTTCTTAAACTTTGTAAAATATGAAAGTGGACTTATAATTTGGGACAGAGGGAGTAATAATCAACACCAATAAGAAATATTATTTCGTTCTTACACTTGTAATGATGAAAGAAAAAACCACATATGGTTATTGTGAGTCATATGATAATTAAATCATGGAAAATTTCTTATTGTTTTGCGTGCTGGTTTAGACGCTGGTTGTGGAGAACTATTGAATTTCTCTTGTAAAGTCAGCACAGACTCTAGACTGACCAAAACCTCAGCCATGGTAGGGCGTTGCTCTGGATCTCTATGCAAACATGCCTCTGCAGTTCGAACAAACTCCTTTAAGCATTCGGGGGCTATCTGATCTCTTATATCAGAATCTAGTATCTGCACTAGTTCCCCCTTTTTGATAGATTCAGTAGCCCAGTCATCTAATTGATGTGACTCTTCTATACAACTATTATCGAAAACTTGCCTCCTACATAGCACCTCAAATAATACCAACCCAAAAGAATACACGTCACTCTTCCTTGTCACCGTTCCCGTGAGGATATAATCAGGATCCAAATACCCAAGAGTGCTTTTAATAAGTGTCTCTACAGAAGTCTTGTTCCTCGGAACTATTGTCGCCAACCCAAGGTCTGCAATTTTGGCGGTCCAGCTTTCATCTAACAAAATATTGGAAGGCTTAATATTGCAATGTATTACCCCAACCCCAACCCCCGTGTGAAGGTAGTGCAACCCACGACCGGCATCTAAGCAGATACTGAGTCGCTGAAGCCAAGAAAGAACTTCCTCGGCCAACTATTAATGTTTTGTCAAAGTTTTTTGTTGCTAACTTAATCTCGTGAAACTGCAAACGACGGCATGGTTGTGACTTTTTTATGGAGGAGTAAGATAAGGAATCCGAGGGGGTGGGTAAAGAGGTAGATGGTTCAGATACCTATCAATCGCAACAAAATTAAATTAAAATAAAATAATAATTACCAACAAATCAACCTCTATACAATATAAAACGTGTGATTTAATACATTTGTCACAAAAATCCTCAATAACACACAAAAGCTACACATGTCCCCTCAATCTATAATTAGTAATCCTCTAAATCTTTTTCAATCAAAAACCGATTTAATATGTTTTCTTAACAAAATTTGAAATCACTTAAAACAAAATCATTGACACATTCGAATGAATTTTTTTGAGGATTCGAATAATCACACACACAAATCCGGTTATATTGTTAAAATGAATACTCTTTCAAACTTATGAAACTTCAGGGGTTGTTTTGTAACATTTTTATAACTAATATTACTTTGAGTTGTGTTTGTATTGCTTGTGTTTGTGCAGGGTGCTAAGTGTAATATGTGTGTATATAAGCTCTTATCCGGAGCTAGGGTTTCATTATCGAGCTTTGTCTCTCACAATCAAAACACGCAGTCAAACATCTCTCTCAAAGTTGTATTGTTATAGTTTATGGGTTTCTTTCAGGGATTGTTTTGTAGATCATCTTGATCTATAGGTTGTTTAGGTTTGGTTTAGTTTGGTGATAGTGTGTGAGTTCATTGTATCAAGATTGCACTCATTAGGAGGACAATCTTATATTTCTTTCTTGTATTGTATTGGCTTGCATCCGTTTGGGGACAAGTCTTCAGTGTTTATAGTTATAATAAAAGAAAAGATCACCAAGGGGTGGTTGGTTGGGTGATTAATCGGCTGTGTTAGTAGTTTTGTTACCATTTTTACATGGTATCAAAGCTTTAGGCTTTGATTGATTGATTCTTGGGTAAGGTTTAGTGAATTCAACGGTCTTGGTGTTGAGCCTTGCTGGATCTGGGTTTTATTGTAAGCTGATAGTATCAATTGAAGGCTTAGGGTTTTTTCTTGAAACCCTAGATTTTGGGGGTTTTGGTTCTTGATCAATTTGGTAGTAATTTATTGCAATTTATTGCAATTGTGGTGGTTTCTTGTTGAAACCCTAATTGGATTATTGGGGGTTTCTGTTTCTGGAGGATCTGTTGTTCGATTGGGTTGGTTCTTGGTGGCAATTACTCTAGACTAAGTGAATCTAGAGTTAATTGCTCATTATTCCGCTGCTGGTTTTGCTTTAATCACTATAAGTGTTTTTTTTTCTTTAAGAGACCTGTGTTTTAGTAAGAGTGGGTGCAAACGGACAGACTAACATCTTGACCTGCCAACATTGATTGGTACGGAAGCCTGCTCTGGTCTGTCCCAGTCTGCTCTGCTGGGCATTTGGTTACTCTTGGGTGTGAGTTGTGTAGCATTAGTTTTATTGTTTGGTTTATTGTGTCTAGGTCGAAGGAGGATAGGATTTGGGCAGTCTTGGAAGTTGTGGTTTGGTGGTTTCTTGGTTTATTAGTCTGTGTTTTATCTGTTAGTTGTAACTGTTTGTTTTCTGCTTATTTGGTTTTGTTTGTTTTTTGCTTGATTAGTGTTTCATTATGACTATTATGATTAGTAGTTTGGATCAGAGTAATCCTCTGCATCTACATCCTAATGATTCTAACTGTGCTTCTATTGTGAGTATTAAACTGTCTGGTGTTGAGAATTATAGGGTGTGGTCTAGTGCTATTAAACTTGCTATGCAAATTAAAAACAAGATGGGTTTTCTTGATGGTAGTTGTGTTAGAACTAGTTATGCTGCTAGTCCCTTACTGGAAGCCCAGTGGGACAGGTGTAATGCTGTTGTTCTTAATTGGATTCTTAGTTCTTTATCCCAAGATGTATATCTTGGTCATGTGTTTTCTGATAATGCTGCTAGTGTTTAGAAAGAATTAAAGGATACATATGATAGAATTGATGGGTCTGTTGTTTTCAATCTGTTGCAAAAGATTAATACATTTAAAAAAGGTGGTTTACCTGTTTCTGAATATTACCATAAGTTGAGTTCTCTGTAGAGAGAGTTTGATATTCTTACTAAGCTGCCTGATTGTGTTTGTGAGGCTAGAATTGAATTAAATGATCATGGAAAATTGTTGAAACTGATGCAATTCTTGATGGGCCTTGATGACATTTATCAGCCTATTAGGAGTAGCATTCTGACTAGGGAAGTTCTTCCTGAGGTTAAGGATGCTTTTGTCATCATTTCTAGGGAAGAATCCCATAGAGGGATTCCTACCACTTCTGTGAAGTCTGAAAAGCCTCAGGTTTCTGCTTTTGTGTCCAGACCAAATGTGAATAATAGCAATAATAGAAGAAATTCTAACAACTGGTCTGGTAATAATTCTAATAATAGAGGAAATTATGATAGTTTGTTATGCAAACATTGTGGGTTAAAAGGACATACTATTGAGAGGTGTTTTGAAATTGTTGGTTACCCTCCTGGTTTTAAAAAGAATCCCAACTTGAAGCCTGTATCTGGTTTTAATAATAACAAGAATAATAATGTTGAGGCTAAAAGTGTTATTGGGATTAGTGGTGATGGGAAGAATAGTGGCACTGTTTCTTTCACTAATGAACAGGTTATGAAGTTGATGAATCTTTTGAATGATAAGACTTGTACTTCTGCTAATGCCACCATGGCAGGTAGTGCCTCATGTTCTTTCTTTAACTGTAATGTTTTCTTTAATCAACATTTTTATAAGTTCTTTTGTTCTAAAGTCAAATTAAATGGAGTCAGTTATCATCTAGGATGGATAATTGACTCAGGTGCTAATCAACATATGACCAATAGTACAGAAAAGATGTTTGGTGTTGTTGATATATCTGATTTAAAACTTACAGTTGGACACCCTAATGGTACTTTGGCTAAAATAGCACATGTTGGAAACTTAAGATTGAATAATAATGTGGTTTTGTTTGATGTGCTTGTTGTTCCTGAGTATTCTGTGAGTCTTTTATCTGTTCATAAAATGATTAAGGATAGTAAACTTACTGTTGGTTTTGATGAAACTACATGTTATATTCAGGATTTGAAAAAGCAGAGTGTTCTAGGGACTGGTAGTGAGTTTGGTGGGTTGTACATATTTGATAAGGAGTCTTCTTATCTTGCTATGACTAATCAGAGTGAGTTTTGTGTGTATCATGTGTCTAAAGAGGTCTGGCATAACAGATTGGGTCATCCTGCTAATCAGGTTTTGAAATTATTAAAGGGTTCTTTAAATCTGACTAATGTTAATCATGAAGGACCTTGTGAAGTTTGCCATAAGGCTAAGCAAACTAGAGACTCTTTTCCTTTAAGTGAAAATAAATCCACTATTTTTGGGCAACTTATACATCTTGATGTGTGGGGGCCTTATAAAGTGATTAGCAGGGAGGGTCTTAGGTATTTTTTGACCATTGTTGATGACTATAGCAGATCTGTGTGGGTGTATATGCTAAAAACCAAAGATGATGTTTTTGGAATGTTTGTTAAGTTTTACAATCTTGTTTTAACTCAGTTTGAGAAAAAAATTAAGATCATAAGGTCTGACAATGGTACTGAATTTGTAAATAATAAGATGTCTGATTTTATTAATACTATGGGAATCATACATCAAACAACTTGTGCATATACACCACAGCAGAATGGTATAGCAGAAAGGAAACATAGACATCTTTTGAATGTTGCTAGAAGTCTTATGTTTCAGGGAGGGATACCTCTTGTTTTTTGGTCTGAGTGTGTGTTAACTGCTACTTATTTGATTAACAGGCTTCCTTCCTCTGTTTTAAATGGTAAGTCACCTTTTTCATTGGTCTATAATAAGGAACCAAATTTGTCCCATTTAAGGAGTTTTGGGTGTTTGTGTTTTGCAGTCATTTTAAAAGGGTCTGATAAGTTTTCTTCTAAGTCTGAAAAATGTGTCTTGATTGGGTATGCCAGTGGAAAAAAGGCATATAAGTTGTTAAGTCTTGAAAACAGGTCTATTCTATATTCTAGAGATGTTAAGTTTTATGAAACAGTTTTTCCTTTTAAAATGAGTCAAAATTTACCTTCTGAGTCTGAAACTGAGTCTGAAAAAGAAGTAACAACATTAAACTTTTTTGAGTCTATTGATAGTGAGTCTAAAACTTCACCTGAAACTTCTGGTCCCTCTCCCAATGATGATATTCATGAAGGAAATACATCTGTTGGTATAGAAGGTAGAATACATCAACCAGATGAGGCTGATTCTTTGGATCTAGATAATCTTGAACAGATACAATATCCAATACCTAGTAATAGTAATCAGCCACCTGGACATGATGTCACTTCTGCAACTCCTTTAGATGATAGTTATTATTCTGAGGGAAATTCTGATCCAGATTTAGAGGTTCCTATTTTTCAAAATGTTTCTGAAAATGAGGTTGGAGAAGGAAGTCATAGAAGGTCTAGTAGACCTTCTAAGTTTCCTGCCAAGTTAAATGACTATGTGCTTGATTCTAAGGTTAGATATGGTCTTAATAAGTATGCTAATCATTGTTTGTTAAGTGCTGAAAATTGCTGTTTTGTGTCAAATTTACATAAAAATGCTGAACCTTCTTCCTATAAGGAAGCTAGTAAAAGTGTTTATTGGAAAGGTGCTATGAATGAAGAAATGTATGCTTTACTTGAAAATGATACTTGGGAGGTTGTTGAGTTACCTATTGGTAGAAATGCTATTGGTAATAAATGGGTCCGGAAAATTAAGTTTAAGTCTACTGGTGAAATAGAAAGGTATAAAGCTAGAGTTGTGGCTAAAGGTTATAGTCAAAAAGAAGGAATAGATTATGAGGAAACTTTTAGTCCTGTTGTCAAAATGGGGACTGTAAGGTGCTTGATAAGTCTTGCAGTTCAAAAGGATTGGAAATTTTTTTAAATGGATGTTAATAATGCCTTCTTGTATGGGGACCTTAAGGAAGAAGTGTATATGATTCCTCCTCCAGGTTACCTTGAAGAAGGTGATAACAGAGTTTGTAAGTTGAAAAAATCTCTTTATGGTCTTAAACAGGCTCCTAGACAATGGAACCAAAAATTGTCTGAAGCTTTGTTTGAAGCTGGGTTTGAGCAATCTAAGAATGATCATTCTTTGTTCATTAGAAAAAAGAATGATACTGTGTTGTTTTTACTTGTTTATGTTGATGATCTTGTTATCACTGGTAATTGTGAAAAGGAACTTGATCAGTTTAAAGTTTTTTTGAAGAATAAGTTTAAGATTAAAGATTTAGGAGAGTTAAAATACTTTCTTGGAATTGAAGTCTTAAAAACTAAAACTGGTCTTTGTTTAAATCAAAGGAAGTATTGCATTGAGCTATTACATGAGTTTGGTTTACTTGCATGTAGGCCTGTTTCTACACCATTACCTGAGAATATTGTTCTAGCTCATAAAGAAACTGATAATGATAAGTATCTTAAAAATATTGTTGCTTATCAGAAGTTAGTTGGTAAATTGATTTACCTTACTTTGACTAGACCAGATATTTCTTATGCTGATCATTGTCATAGCCAACATATGCATGCTCCTTTGCAATCTCATTATGATATTGGTTTAAGAGTTCTCAGATATTTGAAACTTGCTCCTGGTTATGGTATTGGGTTTAACAAGGTTCAGAATGGGTTTAAAGTGACTGCTTTCTCTGATTCTGATTGGGCTAAATGTCCTATTACTAGAAAGTCTGTTTCTGGATATTGTGTGTTTGTTAATAATAATTTGGTGTCTTGGAAGAGTAAAAAACAAGCTACTCTGTCCAAGTCATCTGCTGAGGCTGAGTACAGATGCATGGCTTCTGCTACTTGTGAAATCATGTGGATTTTGAAAGTTTTAACTGATTTGGGTGAAACTGGATTAATACCAGTTGAATTGTTTTGTGATAATAGGTCTGCTATTCAAATTGCAGCTAATCCTGTTATGCATGAAAAAACTAAACATTTTGATATAGATGTGCATTTGGTTAGAGAAAAAGTTGCATCTGGGCTTATTAAAACTGTGAATATTGAGTCAAAAGAACAGACTGCTGATATTTTGACTAAAGCTCTTGGCTCTGTGCAACATAGTTTTTTAGTTAAAAAACTTGGTATGATAAATCTGTTTGCTTCATCAGTTTGAGGGGGGTTGTTAAAATGAATACTCTTTCAAACTTATGAAACTTCAGGGGTTGTTTTGTAACATTTTTATAACTAATATTACTTTGAGTTGTGTTTGTATTGTTTGTGTTTGTGCAGGGTGCTAAGTGTAATATGTGTGTATATCGCTCTTATCCGGAGCTAGGGTTTCATTATCGAGCTTTATCTCTCACAATCAAAACACGCAGTCCAACATCTCTCTCAAAGTTGTATTGTTATAGTTTCTGGGTTTCTTTCAGTGATTGTTTTGTAGATCATCTTGATCTACAGGTTGTTTAGGTTTGGTTTAGTTTGGTGATAGTGTGTGAGTTCATTGTATCAAGATTGCACTCTTTAGGAGGACAATCTTATATTTCTTTCTTGTATTGTATTGGCTTGCATCCGTTTGGGGACAAGTCTTCAGTGTTTATAGTTATAATAAAAGAAAAGATCACCAAGGGGTGGTTGGTTGGGTGATTAATCGGCTGTGTTAGTAGTTTTGTTACCATTTTTACATATATCATCTATCGATCAGAGATATTGTCCTAATTATCATATTCTAAGCTAATCTTATTTCTAATTTTTGTTATGATTGAATCCAATTAGGTTAGCCAACCAATTTTTTTTTTTGTGTATAATGAATTAGGGACTAGATATATACACAATTATGAATTTTGACTATCGATTTAATTTTCATGTTAAACCAACCACTTAACTACCGGATCATGCATTTGAAACTGCTCTTTTTGCTCTAAAACCAATTACGCAGCTTCTTACTTTAACTTTGCATCATGGCAAATTTCTTACCTTTCCACCAAATATTCTATCAAGTATTGTTCTGCGTGTTGGTTTTGATGTTGGTTGCAACGAACTATTGAATTTCTCTTGTAAAGTCAGCACAGACTCCAGACTGACCAAAACCTCAGCCATGGTAGGGCGTTGCTCTGGATCTCTACGCAAACATGCCTTTGCAGTTCGAACAAACTCCTTTAAACTTTGGGGGGCTATTTGATCGCTAATATCATAATCTAGTATCTGCTTAAATTTTCCCTTTTTGATAGATTCAAAACTAGTATCCCAAGCTCGCTCCCTACATAGCACCTCAAATAATACCACCCCAAAAGAATACACGTCACTCTTCCTTGTCACCATTTTTGTGCGGAAATAATCAGGATCCATATACCCAATAGTGCCCCAAGCACCACCTGTCATTACATAAGTTTGGTTCCTCGGAATTATTTTCGCCAACCCAAGGTCTGCAATTTTGGCGTTCCAGCTTTCATCTAACAAAACATTTGAAGTCTTAATATCGCGATGTACTACCCCAACCTCAACCCCTGTGTGAAGGTAGTGCAACCCACGACCGGCATCTATGCAGATATTGAGTCGCTGAAGCCAAGAAAGAGGGGTATCAAGTTTATGTAGATGATCATATAGTGATCCATTTGGTATATATTCATATACAAGGATCATCTCATCCTGATTACAATAACCAATCAAAGATACAATATTACTGTGCCGAAATGTAGAAATCCTCTCAACTTCGTGCCAAAACTCAGATGCTCCTTGATAGGACGACGAGGAGGAAAACCGCTTAATTGCAGCAACCACAAGACTCGATCCATCAAAAATCTCACCTTTGTAGACTTTCCCAAAACTTCCCATCCCATCTACTAATGTTTCGTCAAAGTTTTTTGTTGCTAACTGAATCTCATGAAATTGGAAACGACGGCATGGTTGTGACCTTTTTATGGAGGTGTAGGATGAGGAATCCGAGGGCGAGGGTAAGGAGAATGAGAAGGGGGTAGATGGTTCAGATACCTACCAATTGCAAACAATAAAAAATAATAAATCATCAACAAATGGTTGTAACAAAAAAATGCAATTTTTTTTTTATTGTAAGTAAAACTGCATCTCTAATTTATCCTCTATGTCCAAAATTTGTATATGCAAAATAATAATCATGTAAGAAGTGACAAATATATATAGGTTAATTCTAATTATGACTGAGAATTAATTAGAAAGACATTTTTGTTCAATTTTGATAAATGATCAGCTTACTTGACATTGAAGTGCTGCTTCAAGCCCCCTTACAATCTCCGTAATTAGTGGACGTTCATCACGTTCTAGCTTCAAGCATTGATATGCAACTTTCGAAAACACATCCAAAGAATTCGGATTTATTTCATCCTTTATATTCTGTAAAACAATTTGATTAACCGTTTTTTGTCTAAAGGATTGTCGAGTTAATCCTACTAAAGGCTGAAGCTTATCATCGATCATACACAACCTCCCACATAATACTTCACACAACACAACACCAAAAGAGTAAATATCTGACTCTTTTGATAAAAACCCGGTCTCTGCATATAGTGGGTCACAATACCCATGTGTTCCTACAGGGTGGGATATGAGAAATGTATTTTTTTCATTTGCAGGGCCAAATTTGGAAAGTCCAAAATCTGAGATCTTGGCATTCCAATTTTCATCTAATAATATATTGGAACTTTTTATATCACGATGCAATACTCTTTGTTGGGTCCCTGCTGGATTATGTAAGAACGCTAATCCACGAGCCGCCCCAATGCATATCTTAAGGCGTCGAACCCATGTTAGCTCACTGCTCTTGAGATACCGGTCCAGACTTTTCTTAGGTAGATACTCATACATGAGGATCTTCTCGCCATAATCGTCACAATAACCCAATAGAGAGACAATATTTTCATGTTTGTAAACAGAAAGCATCATGATCTCCTTCCAAAACTCGGGATCTCCTTGCCCAAACTCAGGATCTAAACGTTTTAATGCAACCATGGTGTTGTCAATTTTTCCTTTGTAAACTTTCCCAAATCCTCCTCTCCCGATGCAATTCCCATCAGCAAAGTTGTTTGTAGCAGGTATAATAGCTTCTAGCTGTATTTTGAGGTGTTCAAACTGTTTTAAGGAAGGTGCCATTTTGTGATTGTAAGAGTTCAAAAGCGTTGCACTTGAAGAAATTAAAAATGAAGGATATTAATCTTTTGATCTATAATGGTGTAAGATGACTATTGACAAGCAGCCAGTTGAGACTTGAGGGACGACTCATAAAAGATACAGTACGTACTACTTTATTACATTTAATAGACCAATTTTGACTCGGCTTAATAATGTAGACTGGATAGAACATATATGGTCATCATTAGACCAAACCAATTTTGGATTCCATGTCTTTATTTTTCAAGAAAAAGATAAAATAAAATAACAATTTAATGAATATTTAATCAAAGTTACTGTTAAAACTCAGCTCAGTGTTTTATGCCACTAGCAATCTGTTGCATCCTGGTTCATCAATATAACAAAGCTTGAGTTTATATAAATTAAGTGTCGATCTTCCAGTAACAAGGTATGAAAAAAATTTAGGACAAATTCTATAACGGGCGGCCAAAGCATTGAATATCTAATTGTTTAGGACAAAATTTATAACGGGCAGACAAATTTTACCTATGAATGAAGAAACACTTAGGGTGGTGGCAACCATACCTCCCAAAAAAATCCATACCTGCCAACCAACCAATAATATCATTCCACCTCACTCACACTTTTTTCATACCTCCCAACCCTTTTTTAGTGGCAACCATACTTTTTTCATACCTCCCAAACCACCAACTTTTTTTTTTCTTTTTCATAAATAAATAATTTAATAAAAATATAATATTTCATTAATAATTAAAATAAAAATACATAATACTTAAAAAGAAAATTACATATTACTTAGAAAAAAAAACACAAACAAAAAGGAGGGGCTGGAAACTATACAAAGCTGGAGAATAATCCAAAAAGGAGGGGCTGGAAACAATACATATCTCTTCATTCATTTCTTTCTTCTTCGTCTTCTTAAACACAACAGCCTTCAACATTTTTTTTTTTTTGTTCCACAATAAAACTCCCAACTTAATATTCGTGCACTTCAAAAAGGAGAAAAGACAAAGCAATACAACTTTTTTGTTCCACACAACAGCCTCCAACGTATATATTTGTTCCAAACCGCAGCTGGGTTCTTTGCCGCTGAACCAAACCGCCCACCCAAACCGCTGGGGTGGCGGCGGTGTTCCCCGGCGGTTTGGGGGCAAACCGATGGCCCAACGGCATGGCTGCCAGTACCCTTAGGAAAAATCTATGATTTTTAAACAATTCCCCATGCAGTATAGAGAAAGAATTAAAGTGTAAACATTCCGACACAAGGTTAATTAAATGATAAAAAGGAGAGAAAATATATAAACTATGTCGATGTTCAATATAATATTATAGACTTAATCCAATGAAATTGCATGTAAACCAAACTCGGAATGTGACAAACTACAGCATACGGACTCTCTGTGTTAGTGCATTAATTCTAGCTAAAGCTTCGCCAATTCAACTCCACGCAAAGACCAGTATTTGTATTCTTCAATTTCCTAAGCCGGTAAATCTCGTTGATACATTTTTTGTTCTCGACATCCGCAAGGCTTATTTTGTGTAATTCCTCATATTCAGAGATACAATATCCTATCATTTAGTTGCTTGTTGTAACTTAACTCAAAATTTTCGTTCCGTACTGGACTTTTGTTATTCTTTGCTTGCTGCAAAATCAAAAATCCAAATTATTGTTAAAAACTTGGTTCAATTCATGAGGCTCATGCAACAATAATACCAATGAACTAACTATAATCAGAAAGACGAACCATGGTTTGTCTTGTATCGTCAGATTTGTTACTGTCACCGTGCAGCTTCAAATAAATAATTGGATTTTTTTTTCAAGATGTTGGCCTTCATGGATTGTGACAACAAGCAAACCTCCACTCTCATTAGCTTTTCGCATTTGTTTGTATGTCATTTTTCAAAAATGATTTTTCCAAAGGGCTTCTTGTTTCATGAAACGTTCGTGTCCACGTTTTAGAAGAGGTCAAGAGTATGAGTGCTTTTTTCTTCAGGGATAAGATGTTTTATTGGCACAACATTTTCCCACTGGTGATTAGTACTCTTGTCCTACACAACAAAGAATGATTAAAGAGAAACTAGTACCATATTAACTAGCTTTAACAATATACCATAAAAAAAAAAAAAAAAAAAAAAACAACTCTTCTCTCCCGTGGCGAAAATCGATGATAAAAAATTCCAACCAAACACATCATTCATTTTTATTCCGCCGACAACAAAAGACACTTAATTCATTATATATATTGTTGTTGTCTAGGCGAACATGCATTAATAATTAACAATTGTTGGAGGTACTATCATTCGCAGGTTATTCATGATTTATACTACAAGTCGATTGAATTTTGGCTAGTATTATTTGCTTGGTATTAATTTTTCAAATCACAATATTGCATTGAGTTTGTTAGTCTGATTGAAGTTAGGGCTTGCGAGTACTTGATTCGGGTGGGAGGGGTAGCAATCACAAGAAAAAAGATGGGAGAAAAAGTGATTCTGTGTCGAACTCGTGCTCACTTGGTGAGAGTGTTGATTCGTTTCCTGTGTTAAACACACTAAGAAATTCAAGTGCTGAGAGTGCTGATGTGGTTAACATCTTGAACGTGGATTCGTCTAGTGCAAAACCTAATAATGGTAGTGCTGATTCTGCTAATGCATCTAATGAAACCAGTGGACCTGTTCCGACGGAAAGCAATAAAGAGACGGGATCATATGAAAGGGTCTTTAAAGGCGTATCGAGGGGGAAAATGTCAATTTTCGAAAGTTGCTAGCACCGGCTGGCAATAGAGCCAACGTAGCTTTTTCAAGGGACTCTGTAAACATTGTTCATGAATGGTTTCGTAACACTATGTATGGTTTCTTTTTGGGCAAACGTGTCACGTACCCGGTAGTCGAGAACTATGTAAAGAATACTTGGAGTAAGTTTGGTCTAGTTAAATCTATGATGAATTCTAAAGGTTTATTCTTTTTTAAGTTTAATTCTAAAGACGGGATGGATGCAATGCTTGAAAAGGGGTCGTGGTTAATTCGCAACGTGCCATTAATTCTGAAAAAGTGGTCGTCGGATGCGAATATTATGAAGGAGGATGTGTGTAATGTTCCGGTTTGGGTTAAGGTTCATGATATTTCTATTACCTCATTCACGAAAGATAGTTTGAGTGCTATTGCAGCCAAACTAGGCACCTCATTGATGCTTGATTCTTACACGTCTACTATGTGCATGAAATCATGGGGTACGTCTAGTTATGCACGTGTCATGATTGAGTTGAGAGTTGATACGAAGTTGAAACACTCCCTTGTGGTGACGATACCAAAATTTGAGGGCGAGTGGTATACTATGCACACTATTCGTATTGAGTAGAGTGGACATCTCCAAGGTAAGGTATTTGAACATGTTCTTAATGAATGTCCTAAAAAACCTGTCTCAGATGTGTTGAACAATTTGAAGGTGGACAGGCTGTTAGAGGATTTCTGGTTGGTTTGAAGCCTAAGTCATATACCTTTTATCGACTGGTCCAATCTACAAAGAAGGATAATGCTCCTGCTCAACCAAAGGTATCAAAGGTTACTACTTTGAACCCTTTTGATGTTCTTGATACATTAGTTGATGTTGGGGACTGTGGGGATTCGAACCCTAAGAGTACTATTAAGACGATTACCTTGGTAGATGAGGAAGAGGGAGGGGTAACCAAACCCCTAATACAAGTGTTACTCCTGTGGTAGCTAAGATTAATGACCTTGAAAGTCAAATGTTGGAGGGGAAACTTGTGTTTGTGGATGATCATGGAAAACCGCTGAAAGTGAAAGTAACGAATGAGGAATCGGCTTGCAAGCCCAGTACTTCTATGTGGGACCTATTGGAAGAATCTGTTGAGGATGAAATTGAGATGCCTCATGATGAGACCTCTGGATATATGTCTTCGACTGGTGGAGGAGGACTCTTTGAATATGTTCTTGATTGCTATGACGGATACGAGGATCATGTTTACGATTTACTTTGTGATCAATTTGATATTTGTCTTCCTTTTCATGTTAGGAAATAATTTTCCTCTTTTCATGTTAGGAAATAATTTTCCTTCTTTATGTTTAGTTCATAAGATTTTTATGTCTCTCTTATGATTGTTTAGGTTTGAAGCACAATTGATGCGTTTGTTTTGCCTTTAATTGGACCGAGGTATGGGATTTCACGGTCATCCTATCTACTTAAACGTTTTTTTGGAGTAATATATTTTACCGGTAGCACTACCCCTTTACTCAAAAAAGTAAAATAGAACTATGACCATCATAATTAGGTTTAATCTTAAATTAAAAAAAAAAAAAAAAAAAAAAAAAAAAAAAAAAAAAAAAAAAAAAAAAATTTGCTAGCTTGTTTTTAAAGTGTGCTTTGATACCATAAAATTCGATTAGTTACCACTTACCAGTATGGGTTGCCGTTCAAATGGTTATAAGATTTATTTTTTAGTAGTTTGAGTTCTTGAAAACGTACCCCAACAACAATTTCTAGAGCTTGCAGATGTAGATCTTTCACAAGTAGATCGAGGTTCATTTCATACAGGATTAACATTGCACTATACCACCTTAGATTTATTGAATGGAACCTTGCCGTCGTCTTTGGTTAGTCTTAATTTCACGTTGGTACTAGGAGAAAACATCTTGAATATCCTTTCTAGCTTCATTGCTTTTATAACTCTCAAATTCACTATTCCAACAGGCTGCCTTTCAAATTCACTGCCTTTAATCTGAAAATTTTCTTCTAGTATGATTAATAAATTCGATCGGAAATGCATCTCTTTAGCAATTAAAAAATATAGATTACTTGAAAATGTGGTTCAGTTTCTAGTGCCCACAAGATTTCGATCGCTAATGGACATTCATTACTGTCTATCTTCAATCACTAAAAAGCAATCTAAGTGAACATCTTGAAAGAACTAGGAAGTAATTCATCTTTTATGTTACCATAAATAAGTTCCTCTATCACGTTGTGTTTGTAAGAATGTCTCACCATTCCTATCGCGTTATGGTCGTTGGAGTCCAAACACAACCTTCCACACAATAGCTCAAACAATATGACTCCGAAAGAATAAACATCATTCTTTCGTCAATTCCCCTGTGTAGGCATAGAGCGGATCCGAATACCCATAAGTGCCTACAGCATCGGTGACAACAGTTGAGATTTATTATTAGGCACTAGCGGACATACATTTGAAAGGCCTAAATCTGAAATCTTAGCTTGGCGTCCCAGTTTTCATCTACTAGGATGTTGGAACTTTTGATATCGCGGTGCACTACTCTTTGTCCCATACTGTTTGCACTATGTAGGTAAAAAAGTCCAAAACAGTGTCGTAGCTAAGCTAACGAAGTCCCTGTGCAAAAACCAAAAAACTTATGTGATAACTATATATGACAATTAAAAAAATATTAAAACAAATACTGAAACATAAAAGATAGTAGTTTGACGATCTAACTTCATAATTAACAAATATTTATCAAAAGTCATTAAACACATGTTAGCTTTTCTTTTTTGACGTGTTTTTCAATTGTTAGTAATTCAAACGACGAAACAAATAACAAATTCGAACAAACGAAGCGGAAGCTTTATTCAAATTACCAAACAAATTACAAAACCAAATTCAAAGGTAACAACACAAAACTAATTCAAAAGGTACCAACCACAAATTCAAAAAGTACAAATAATTCTAATGCCAATGATCCCTATTTATAGGGCAAAACTAACCGTCATAGATCAGTTATCAAATTCTAACAAAACTTGTAGGACAAGTCACCCAATTTACCAAAGTTACCAAACAACCCTTAGAGTTTAAGTCACTTTCTAACAATCTCCACCGTGACTTCAACTCCACTCGAAACTTCAATCCAAACGAATCTTTCCTCTTCAAATTCAAATGTCCAAATTCCAAATGCTAGAGATGCTAGCCAAATTCAAAAAAAACGAACGATTCCCAAAAACGATCCAAAACAAACCGAATAAATACAAACGCCGATAATCTTCAAAACGAACAATCAAACGTTAACCGACAAATTCAAACTCGGTTAACCAAACAAACAAATCAGCTCAAACGATCTTCAACAAGGATTATCAAATTCAGGCAACAAATTTCAAGAGCTCGACGAACGAAGATTTAAATTTTCCAAAACAAATTCCAATGATCGAACAAATTCCAAATGACTTGAATCAAGTCTTCAAACACCAGATCGATCTTCAAATTTCAAATTCCAATGACCCACTTATCAATAAGTTATTATTGATAAATAACTTGACCAACTTCAAATTGATTATCCGAGTATCAACCAAATTCAAGTTAATAAATAACTTGACGAACGGGCCCAAATTCAAACGCCCCAAATATGATACGGATAATTATTCTAATGACCCACTTATATGATACGGATTATGGTCCAGTTCAAATACCCAAAGCAACTCAAATTCAAATGCAAATACACAAAACAAAACAAACTGTCGAACCATATATAAACAAACGCCAGTTCTATTCTAATAGCCTATGTTTTATGACAAAAGTTAAGGCCGAAAACAATGAATCCAACTTATCCTTAAGACCTCAAATACTAATTAATACAAACAAATCGGCAGACCCCACCGATATCCAAATTGTTTCAAGAAACTTTATTCCTGAACTAAAACAACTAATCCAAATATCAAACGATAACAGAAACAATCTCAATCAAACGAATCTTCAAACCAATTTCAAACGAACCTTAAACGAACTTTTTTTTTTCTTCTTCTTTCTCTTCATCTTCATCGCTAAACAAACCTAGCTCTTGATACCACTTGTTGGTAATTCAAACGACGAAACAAATAACAAATTCGAACAAACGAAGCGGAAGCTTTATTCAAATTACCAAACAAATTACAAAACCAAATTCAAAGGTAACAACACAAAACTAATTCAAAAGGTACCAACCACAAATTCAAAAGGTACAAATAATTCTAATGCCAATGATCCTATTTATAGGGCAAAACTAACCGTCATAGATTAGTTATCAAATTCTAACAAAACTTGTAGGACAAGTCACCCAATTTACCAAAGTTACCAAACAACCCTTAGAGTTTAAGTCACTTTCTAACATCAATGATTCTGTTACGTGCATACTCATACGCAAGGATCCTTTCACCTCATTCGTCGCAATACCCTGGAGAGAGACAATATTTTTATGTTTAGTCTCATTCCAAAACTCTTGATCTCCTTGCTCAGATGCAGGATTTAAACGCTTGAAAGCGGCCATCGTGTGCCCTTCATAATGGCCGAGTTCTCCCTTGTACACTTTTCGGAATCCTCCTTTGCCAATGCAATTCTCAGCGCGAAGTTGTTGGTTGCTAGTTTTATTGCTTCTAAGTTTTTTTTTCAGGTGTTCGAATTGTTTTATGTGCGGCACCATCGTTTTAATGGCTAAGCAAAGATAGGAAACAAAACTTTAAAGCTTGAAAGAATTTGTAGTTGATGAGCATGAAATGGCAACGGATTAAATAGAAGATAGTAAAAGTAGACTAGGTGTTAGTCACTTAGGTAAATGTTGCAATAAAACTAGCAGTATATTGACGTGATAACATGTATTATAACCCAAAATATGAGTGTACACATCGTTGGTATGTTGTTTGATACAGTACTTATTTATTACTATATGTTTTAGCAAAGGTTTGATTAATTTAACATGCCGTGCGTGTAGAGATATTAACTGGAATTGTGTGTCGTATGTGCCTTCTAAAAACTAGAAATTGTTAACAACTACTCCGTGTAAGTTTTGAAGGCAGAATTCTTATACCGTGCAAAAACAAAAAAATAAAAATAAAATATTTGACTTGTTATATTTGTATATCTTTGGACGTATTTGACACAAGTAGCTTGTAGCTAGAGTTGTAGCTAGGATTTGAAGTAATATTATTAGCTGCCCAGAAACCTGAGTTATTACCTTAAGATCGTGTCTGAGTTATTACTAGAATACTAGCCTTATGATCGTGTAGCTAACTAATTATAGTTGGTACGTGTTGTCTGTATTACCTCAAACTACACGTAGCTGAATATCGTAATGATACTTACTGAATCTTCATTTCGTAAGTTTAGGATTTTCCCATAACGCGGGGAGTATAATTGTTTTTTACTTTAATCCATGAAATGATGTCATATCGGTCTTCAAAGTATTTGATCACTTCACATCGAGCATCTAGATGTTTTTTCAAGTGTGTTTGCGACTTTTATTTTTTCCTTTTATTTATTTCAGTAAAACCATATGTAACAACAATGTATGTCAATAAGATATTTATCTTGCACGTCTTAAAAAGTTCAAAGGTCAACTTTCTTGGATTTCTAGTGAAATCATATACTCAAATTCATGATGAAACCATATTTTTCTTATCGTGAAGTTTTACAGTATTTTTCATCATTTTGAATAATGTATGAGCCTCATCATAATAACTTTGAATATTTGAAAATACTATAATACGACAGGATGAAGCGAAAAGAAAGAAATTACGTAGTAAATTCTATGATTTGACCAAATCAAAATTCTATCAAATTGTTTTTTTAAATATTAAAAAGCTCGAGTGATTGTCGCTGATAATTATACTTGACACGTCAACACGATAATTAAATGCAGGTAGTTAATGTTTGGTATCAATCATGAAACAAAATCCTACTTTACCACAAAGAAAAATCATTAGTCTTTCTTAGGAGGGTCATGGGCGGTTTTGAGCCGGCTCACCATCGGCAATTGATTCGGGCTCAACTCATTAAGGGGCATTAAATTTTTTTATACTCATTATATGTACTAGGCCCAACCACTAAGGAGTACTAAAAATAAACCATATTAATCATTTAATCCAAAAAGTAAAAAACGATTGTGAAAGAACAAAAGGGTGAAGGAATGAAGGCGTGAATGAATTTTGGAGAACATGAATTATGAATTGTTGATCGAAGACTTTGCCTCAAAAAACGCAAGAAGAACCGCACGGCACTACTACAAAAAGCACTTTTTAGACCGGTTCATACGGGCTTTTAGACTGGTTAACGAACCGGTCTAGATGAGGGGAAGTCTAAAAGATAAATCATATATAGGCCGGTTGCACCACTGGTCTAAAAGATTGATATATAGACTGGTTGTTTACATTTTAAGCGGTCTAAAAGACGGATTTTATAAATAAAAAAATAGCAATCCCAAACAACCCCATTTATATGTAGTATCAATAAGCAGTACCAAACGGCCCTCTTTGTAAGCATTGTTCAGATACAAAATGCTTATAAGATATGCTGTTTTGGAATGCTTATTGAATCTACTTATAAAAAGCTATTTAGGATTGCTTATTCCACTCAACAAAAGCCAAATACAAAGAATCATACATTAGCGTTAAAAGAAACTTCGAGAACAGGAGGATATAACATTTTTGTTTGGCAGAGATCACTTACATATTCATTGTAATAACAAATAAACATATATAATAAGATGCTCACTAGCGCCACCATTCTTCATCCGTTATGTTCTCTTTAGCATCAATCATATAGTCACCATCTAAAAACCATCTGTTTCTCAACATCATTTTGCTTTGGTGTCTCTTCTTGCCGTTTTAATCGCATAAGACAAATGATTACTGAAAGGTCTTCGAGCAGAAGTAGTTTAGCTAGATACTGGATATAGCAAGTTTAATCGTATTAGACAAATGATTATCTAGGTACAAATGAGCTAAGAATAATAGTCAACCTTAAGCAAATTTTACTAAGTAACTCTTTTGGTTATAAAACAACCTACAAAGGTTAATGTTCACATACATGTACGAGTCAACATAATACCAAACAAAAGTCTAAGACGTATATTTTTCCCTCTTAAAAACGTGTCTATCCAAACATACAACTATAGTTACCTGTATTTCAACAATGTCAAAAATGTTCTCTCCAACTCCAGTTTTTCCTTCTCAAGCTGCAACTTTGCCTGAATATCGTTGCCGATGTTGAATCTGTACCAAAAAGTTTAGACAAATAAGGCCAAAACTATCAGCTTTAGGAGCATTTCTTAAGAGTTAAGACAAACTAGCTATATTTTTTTTATCTTAAAATGAATTCATTACCATTTTTTTCTTGTCCGATAGTTCTCTGTCATTACTCATAGTGTACATAATCCATGTCTCAAGTAAAACTACGGATGTCTAATTATATATATCACTCAAAGCAACTTCAAGAAAAACTATCACAAGTAGAGCAGAAATTCTATGCATCTAATAGAACAACAAAAAACATTGAAACCAATAGTTCGAAACTTTCAAAGGGAAACAATGTTGAGTTTTTTTCATGGGAATGAATGGTGAACCCACCTCTGCTTAAAACCTACCTGGTGTGTTAAAAAAAAGTTTATGAGCTTTAACAAAAGGTATATAAAAATCAACAAAATGAGAGGCTTATTGTTGCTTCCACAAGTGATAACCAAAGCATTCTTAAAGTTCTATACATTTTATATTCACATTTTATCTCTACTGACATGAACAAGCATCAAGATCTAATATATTCATGGACGATAGCTTATTCTTCTACATGAACAAAAGCAATAAACTAAATAAATGCACAAAGAAGTCGTCACCTTCACCTCAATACATTAACCGATAACTTTACATGCTTCTTCGGCTTTTCTTGAGGCCAAATTAAAAACATTTTGCGCTGTTAATGAACTCTCTCCATTAGACCTGTTACAAAGTCTGAAATTAATCTTTTTAATCTTGCAAATATGTAAACATAACGAGTTTTACAAAGGGAACACAAGTGACCACAAAAGTAAAAAATTAGTTTTATCCATCTTTTTTTGAACTTAAGTTTTATCCATCTAATATACACGTTTTGGGCATTTTTTAACCATGGGTTCACTCATTGACAAACAAATATAGCATTCTAATAGATCAAATCAGTCATTTGTTCAAGATAAAAGACTTTAAACCCTATATAACGAATTTGCCCCAAATCTTGAACTTTACTATGTAATGGTAAAGCATAATATAGGGATAAACAATTCATAACATGAAAAGAATGAAACCATGAAATAAGCATATATAAACTGACATTAACATGTAAAAATGAAGCAATTTTACCAAAATCGAGCCCTAATTCCGGGTTGCTTAAGAACCCTAGCTTCACAACTAATTAAAGGCTTCGCTTGTTAGATCTAAAATCAAACCCAGTTAATTAAAACTTGGAATTGAATGGCTGGTGGTACAGCAGTGATGATGGGAGGATAGAAGAGAAAGATGAGGAGTGGTAGGTTGTGACTTGTGACTTTGTGTTGGGTGAACAACAAAGTGGGGAATTTGTTGAAACCGGGAATGGGAATAATGAAAAAGTTGAATCCCCCGCCCAACTGGGTCTTTATTTTTTTTTCACATATGTACCGGTGTGTTTCATTTTCACGGGTCATAAAACTTTTTAGACCTCTGCTTTTTAGTAAAGGGTCTGTATGAGGAGGTCTAAAAGGCCTAGTCTATAGTAGTGTAAAAGTAATACTTTTGTTGCAAGAATGATTTTTGTTCGTATTTTTAGCTTTTCGTACTTGATTATGCTCTATGGATATTATAATATATGGGCATTTTTTTTTCTTCGTGCCGGGTCTAATTTTTTTTTTTTTTTTTTGACGTTCTCAGCGCCGGCCCTGAGAAGGGTAGTGATTTATCTACGGAGAAAATTGATCCATCCATCATGGCACATGAATATAATTTTACACTTCTACTAACCCCATGTTTATATATTTGATGGTTTGACCGTTAACATTAGCACATCTTCTCTTAACACATATTTTGACCAATTAATAAACTCTGAAACGACTATTGGATAACATATGGCTCGACTTGGTATTGGAGGGATAATCACTAGCTATATGAAGATTATGCAAAATGTACTAGACATTTGAGTTGAAAAGTTGGTCGAAAAACATTGATATTTGCAAATTAATAGGCTCACAAAATTTGAGCTGAAAAACTAGGTCCAAAGTTGTTGAAGTGGGGTGTAAACCATTGGACCCTTATAAGAATTAACCTGAGTAAAATTTGTAGTTTTAGAGCTTTTGCATTTAATCGATTTTAAATTTAAAGCAAGAAACTAAACTACTTTTAACAAGGAATTGTAGACAAGAAAACGAAAAATGGGTAGCTAAGTCCATGAAGTTTTGCCTAACTTCATAACATAGGTCTCAGACCTATGCCATGCATATATAACGAGCCTTTATAAATTATATAGTCTCCTTTTGAGCCATGAGCCTCAACTGTTGTTTGCATTAAGAATTTCGAGTTTATGAATCATTATAGAAATGATAAGTAGTTTATGATATCGATTGTGTGTATGAATTTTAGAATTAGGTATTGTATATATCCTTACTAGCTTATAGACCCGTGGAATCCACGGGATTTTATAGGGGTTTTGTGTAAAAAAAAAATAAGTACGTGAATAAAGTAAGAAAGAAAAACGAAAGTAAACGTTGTGAAATTTTTTTGTAACGGAATAATAAATTATAAGTGACTGATAGTATAAAAAACAATGCTTGTAAATATCTGTGTAATAAATATTCATTGCCTCGTGATCTCAAATATGTTTGTCTTCATAAGCAAATGTATGTAGTGACCATTCTAACACTTCAACAAATGTCCATTACGTGAACACTTAATAAGTTTAAAAAATATGTAAATAAAAGAAGTCTGACATTTATAATAAGTGTAAACAAGAAAAATGTCATAAAACATGTAATATGTGTACTGTACATACCTATTGACCGTTTGATAATAGACCTTGAAGAACTTCTTTATATACCACATTTATAGTAGTTTTTGGTAGGTTACGATGTTACGATCCGCATCTGAAACAATAAACTTCAAATTTTTTTGCTTTTGACACGTGAAAGAACCCATGCATGTGTGAAAACATGACGTGGTAGATAATAAATCACAAGGATGCTAATTCCATTATTTTATAAAACAAAAATGTTGAAATTGTAAGTTGAAGAAATAAAGTTGCGTATTGTTTTCCGAAAGTGTTTAAATTATCTTGATAATTTTTAGTATAGTTTAGTGACCCGTGTAGTACATGAGCTAATATGAACAAAGTTTAAAATAATAATTGTCATTTAACAAAGTTTATCAAGATTCAAATTGAACAACATAGGAAAGAAACTATTTTCGTGAATACTAACAACAACGACAAATTATTTTAAAGACCAACGCATTAATAAACTTCAATATCAAGTCTTATATAACACGAGTCATTCGGAACCCGTGCTACGCACAAACTTGCTCTCTATGTGTTTTCGCGTAAATTTGTTTATGTTTTTGTACATATAACAATTTTGATGAGTTTATAGTTTATTAGTTATTGTAGTTGTTTTTTCTTTTCAAATTATGTTTTAATTATACATTATTTTAGCTAAATTCCTTATTTTGTAGTCTTATTTGTGAAGTTTAGGTCATCATGGCAACATAAATTAGTTTAATTACCAAGTTTTTGTTGATCAGATGGGTAAACCATTTTTTCAAACATTCTGACCAATGTATTGAGGTGTCATTACGAAGCCAATTTATCTATCATACTTATCATAAATTATGTTTCTTTTGTTTGATCAGAGAATAGGTTTCTGGTTATAAATTATTTTTTTCGCTAAGTGAGATATTTTATTGTATCAAATCCATTTAAGTAACACATGTGTGTCTGATATAGTTAACATGTTAACATGGATGGTCTAACATAATATACTGGTGCTTTACTCATTACAACAAAACATATTGTTTTCAACTTTTAAGTGTTAATGTTTGCATACAATAGTCAAAACGCCCCAAACATATGAAGGAAAAACTGATCTCAAGTTGCGACACTTAAACATCGAAATCTTAAATGGATTGATCCTACTGTGAAGACCAAGAGTAGTGCACGGCCATGAGCAAAAGTGTGTTGGTAATTACGTCATTGAATTTTTAGAAATCAAAAGCACATTCGAGTACCTGACCATGAAATGAACTAAGCCTTATAACACATTTTTGTTTATGGAACAAATGATCATTTTTTTAATTGTATTAACTACGCAAAGGAAGGACCAACATGCTACCTTTTCCCTATGGCAAAGTAACTCCAAAAATTTGTGTACTCTAACAGCATAGCTAACATCCTCCAATCTGATTCATAGCACAAAATCAAATACCATCAACACAAACATGTATCAGATGAGAATTCCGGCAAAAAAATATTGAGCAATCATTCATTCATGACTGAATTTTATGAACCATTTTATGAGGCAGCAATCCCAAAAACTAACCATCAGTCAATTCTATGGCAGCAATCCCGAACAACTAACCATCGGTCAATTCTATCTATAGTACATGTTCTAATGTTCGACGTAACATGATCGTTTACAGGTTCAAGTCGAATGGTTGTATGTGTCCCATATTAGTTCGAACAGACCCCATGTAAAACTTGGATAACAACATCTAGCAAACTCAATACCATCACGGACATTTTGAAAAGCAAAATATAATGAATTTGGTCTTAAAGGAAACTAACAAATGGATGACGGCTAAGTAAATGCTCAGAATAGATTCACATCAACATTGGTTTTTTTGGTTTTGGTATGGGTCAAAATGGTCAGGCTCAACAGTTAACTTGAAATACTTTATGTGCAAAAATTAATAATACACTTATACAGTATACACAAACTCCATTATTGATACCTCAGCAAGGTGCATACCCTCCACAAAAACCGAACCATGGGAAGGTTAAGAACAGTTTTCACTTACTCCTCATCGTTTTCGAGTTAACAGTTAAAGTCATCATTACAGGTAATAAATATATCATAAATTTATTATCTATACAGTAATCATAACATGATCAGCGTATATTTTTTTTTACCTGAGTTAATGACTGGATGTGCAATTATTCCAACATGACAATATAGTTGTTTTCCAGAAGCATAAGTTGTAAATAAACGAACATAATCAACATCGTGTACGCGATGAAGTATAAAAGGAACTTTGCGCTAGTCTATATATAAAAAGAACCATAGACATTTACACTTGACTATCTGTTTATTTAACTTATATAAACAACATCCAAACACAAAACGAACGACTAAATCCTTATTGAACAACAGACTCTTGTACGTTTCTCTACTATTTAGTCATTTTCATTTCTTAATTAAATAATAAGTACACTGACCAATTATGCTATTAGCAGGTTTCATAGCTATTTGGTTTTGTTCTGACAGGAAAACGACAATATCATTAAAAACCCTAGTGTCAATGAACTGCAGTCTAAGAACTTAAGGAGCAGGGCTTAACTCTATAAAGATTTATTGGCTGCTAAGCATGCTCATTATTTTTTGAATAAAGTAACAAACAACAACGAACTAAGCATGCTCATTATTTTTTGAAGGGTATAATAAGTAATAGGTCAATAATACGATAAGCAATTCGGTTTGTAACTATTCGGTTTGTAACTATTAAAATAATAAACGTGCACGTATTGTCTTCTCAAACTGGTAGTCAATATTGAAGAGCAAATGTATGCAGTCAACGTCAAATACTTAAGTTGTTTATGTTCATTACGTGAATGCCTAAAAAAAGTAAAAGTCAAACTAAACGTAAGTTGATGATAAGAGTATAAATTTCCATATATGGTATGTGAACTGAATTTGAGATGTTTCTTTACATGTGAAAGTGAAAGACAGGGCCTAATGATTTCTCAACAATTTCACAACCACGTATAACTGTGGTCAATATAGTATTAAAATTCCAAAAAGTTGAAGAGTTTTACACAAGTAACCACAAATATTCGACACTTATAAGTTCACATTGGTAAATAAGTTTGGACTAAGGATGAAAAAAGCTGGCATAGATAAGATATGGTTCAAGAATAAGAAGTTAACCATTTCAAGCAAGAAGGTATGGTTCAAATGATACCGGGTATGATTATAGCAAGAAGCCCATAGATAAGATATGCAATATATGGTGATAATCATCAATTATAGGCACACAATGTCATCAAATTGAACTAAATGCACAGAATGTGGAAAATGATCAACAACAGTGTCCGCACATAAAATTCACGCACTGTTTACCCGTAGATAAGATATACAATATATTGGTGGATATTGAATTGTTGATATATCTTATTGTAGATATAAATTAACTTGTACTCATTGTATAAAGTACAAACCTCACAATAGTTGAAGCCCATGATTAAGAGCATGAGTAGTGCCATGCATGTATTTACGATTGTCATTTTTTCCCTCTAATCAGATGGCATATTTAGATCATAAGCAATTAAATACAAAATATACCAAATGAAACCTATAGAATTGACATAGTATAAGAGATAACATTTGATTCTTCTAAATTTGTTGCATAATGTTGCAATATTGGCCCATGAGGCAAATGTCTAAGCCGTAAAGTTTGCTCGGTTTTTACAAAATTGTTTGGTGCCAACTACTCTTGTACCCTATCACCATACACGCCACATGGATCTCTTCATCAAGCGATGCTAAAACCGAAGTCGCTAATCTTAACCTACATCAAGAATTCAGTAATCGTCTAAGACATAGTAATAATTTGATAAGAATTATGAATGATTGTTTTCAAGACTTTCTTTAACTCCATAAATTATGACTAAAAAATTAGCGTATCATTCCAAACAATCACAATCCCATTCCCATATTCTAATCAAACCAACATGTATTAATATACAAAAATAACACGAAACTTGAAATTAGAGAGCATATCACCTTTCCAGTGTTCCCATTGATGAAGAATGCCATCATATGGTAGTAATACAATATACTTAAAGGACGCCATTAGTGTGCCACTCTGATCCATTTTCACAAGTGGCTGAATGAACTCCATCTTCCTCTTCTAAAAGCCAACAAAAAAATTCAATTGGGGTTATATTCCATGTAACAATCTCAGCTGAGTTGCCGCTTTTCGTAAAAAAATAAAACACTTTTTACATCAGTCACAAAGATAGATCTAAAGTACACTAAGTTGCCAGTCCAATTGAATGTGGTAAAGCAACGCAAACAAACTAAGACCATTTACGTATTCTTAAATCTTTTTAACATAAAATATCATGGTCTACACCTCCTATCTAGTTATCAAAGATCAGTGATCATTATCAGTAACAACATGCCATTGCTTAATATGGGGAAAATCAGCCAGCTCAAACAAATGATACATAATATGCATATACAAATTAGGATAGTTAGAGAATTTGTTTGTATTTATGGTCAGTACCCCCTCCTGATCAATTTTTTTTCATATCGACGTTTATAGTTTAAAAAAAATTACAGTAATGAATTAGGATGTAGTTACATGTCACAAATTTTGTGAATTAGTAAGCAGACCTTTGCATAATAAATTTAGCAATCTGGGGCAAGAAAATCTGTCAAAAAGGAAGAGCAAAAAAGTCAGATTTGTTTCCAAACAATGAAATTCAATCCTAAAGCACAAACAAAATGGTCAAATACTATTGTAAAACACGTGTCTATTACATGATATTCATCTCTATCTCCATAAGATAAATCCATTCTCTTTGCCATCTATATTACGTTTCATCACCATAAAACAAATCATGAAATATATTGCGAACATGCTAACTGATATATTACACCGGTGTTAATACCTTTCCAACAATTCCAATCACCATATATACGTCTACCTTTACAATATGAAATGCTTTTGATGTTTACAGTCTAAAATCTGTTAGCCAACTAAAAAGAGCACATTTATAACTTCAAAGCATGTCTTGACTACTGAAATTTTTGTGGTCAGCTGTAGGAGAGAAAGTTGATTTGACCAAAATCCAATTAATTAAAATAATGATTACCTCCTAAACTTTCAATTTACCAAATTAGGAACATCAATTGCAGCTTGTTGGTTAGTCCTTGCATACACAAAAGCATATAAACAAATCACTTGTTAGTCTCTGCATACACCTGTTTGTTATGTTGTACATTATACAAAAAGTTAAAAAGATTTATTCCACTCAGAAGTTTACAACCATCCACGCACTTGTAACGGTCATAATATCTTGTTACAGGGCCATTTAAAGCACCCCTCAAGTGTGAGCATTTCTAGTCCGTAAACACTCTCAATCATCCTAACTTCACAACCACTAACAAAAGTAATTTAATAAAGGTCAGCGATTGGTCATTTGAAGTACCCCTCAAGTGTGAGAATTTCTAGTCCGTAAACACTCTCAATCATCCTAACTTCACAACCACTAACAGAAGTAATTTAATAAAGGTCAGGGATTGGTCATTCTGCAAATTGTTAATAGATGTTGATTACCTTGTTCTGAGTTCTAACGGGTTCAATTGAAAGCAGAAATTGTTAATAAGCCTCCGGGTCGGAGGAAAGCTTCCACAAGTTATCGACACTACATCAATAAAAAAAGCAAGTGAAAATAAAGTACTGATAAAACAAACAACAGAAACTACAACAATGATAAACAATTTGCAAATGGTTTCTACGTCCATGGTTGCTGTGCAATTCTTTTATGCGTTTCTAAATTCTTCATAGTTCAATATTAAATGAGACCAAGTCATAGTAATAGAAAACTAAACAGTAAGCGGATAAGAAAGACAAACTATCTCCTGACTGATTCCCCGGACCATTTTCTTACATAAATCATGATAGTTTGATCTTTAAAGTCACTAACCTCACATCAAAAAATGGCTTCTTCATGCACTTTTCGAGAAGTTTCCTTGCATGCTCTCTAACCTAAAGGTATAGACCATAAAACATCCTAATTGATAATCATATGGCCAAGAAGACATCCAACGTAACATATACTCCGTACAAATCAATAATAGCTATTTTATGGATCATGGAACATACATATCGTGTTCTCCATAGAACAAAGTACAAATATTCCAGCCAACACTTTCATTCAGATTGACTAACAATGCATCATTCATCTTCTACAACAACATACTCTAATCCGTGGTCTCCTTCGGAATCCCCAACTATTGACATCACCAACAATTGCCAAAAAATGTTGGAATTTAGAACCTAATAGGTCAATCAAAACGTAAAGAAATATGCAAATACAAACCTCGTATCCGATATACTCTTAACAGACTCTACGCGTTCTACTTCACGAACGACAATATCAAAAATCCCGGATCATAACACTTAACACAATCGTATTCAAAAACATTAAGACTGTAAGAAAGGGTACTGAATACCTTTTGACAATCAGCGATTAAGAACATCTAAGAAAGGCCATAAATTATCCTGAAATCCTCATCCAAATTCATACAACCAAAAAAAAAAAAAAAAAAAAAACTTACAAATTGTGCACAGTATGCGTTTGAGATCTCAGCCAAAAAATTCCTCCATCCAAATGAATATAATATCAAACGCATGGACAACTCGATGTTAACACATACGGGATTTAAATCAAAACCCTAAAAAAACTAATAGATGCGAATACTTACTAATCGAATGATAATGGAGACTTTGAGATAGGGCATCGTACACCTGCATATCAAATTGAAAAAAATATTAGAACAATCGAATCACACATATCAAAATTAATCGGCACAAAATTAAATTGAAAAAACTAATAGAACAAATCGATTGGATGGAGTTCACAAAAAACTATGATTTCAATTCATAGTTTGAATCGATGTTTAGAATAGGTGTTTTGATAATGGTGTTTGATCGGTACTATGGTGTAGATAAAAAAAAAAATGAATCGTGGGATTTTGATCATTAATAGTGTGATATGAAACTGCAGATTCAAAACCGATATCATTGATTTTGAAGAGCTTTATTTTTTTGATTTATGGAATGTGTTGGTGATGATTGACTGGACCGAATCAAAACAAATCGTTGAATTTTTGAATAGATTAATGCTTAACAAAATGTAGAGAAGAAGAAATAGTAGAATTGAAACTGACTTTGAAGGAATTTAATGCTTAGCAAAATTAGTGATTACAGGAGCGTATTGGAGTATAAGGTGTGAGGAGGAGCGTGTATTAGAGTTTTTGTACGCAATAAATATTCGACCAATCACAGAAGAGACACGTCACAGAATTAATTACAATGGGTGCTTCAAAGGCTTGTAAATTATTCTGGTTTATTATATTTTATAGATAGTTATAATGTAAACTTTCCAAATTTAATAACCAAAGCCTTTTTTTTTTTTTTTTTAAATTCTCGCAAGAGATTTTATTTGAAAAATCTGTAGGTTAACAAAAAGCAATGTAAGTTCGTTGTTTAATAGAAGAAATAACTTATTATAAGGCAAGTAAGCAACTTTTGTGGTCATCAAAACATCTC
The DNA here is from genome assembly GCA_030686995.1 of Artemisia argyi. Taxonomy (NCBI): domain Eukaryota; kingdom Viridiplantae; phylum Streptophyta; class Magnoliopsida; order Asterales; family Asteraceae; genus Artemisia; species Artemisia argyi. Next base: position 182,818,561 of record CM060683.1, read on the forward strand.
AACACTAGTTTGTGGAATGCATCATCGCCTCCTCTTTGTGGTCCATGGTAGCAACTTGGTGGGGGTTCGCGGGCTTCCCTAAAGTTCTTGGAGACTTGATCCACTAGCAGGGTGATTCAAAATACGTTATGGACCATATGGAATTATAGGAATAAGCTTTGCTTTGACCTAATAGGAATAGAAAACTCAATCCAATATGAGGTCAAAATTCTATCTCATTCTTGGATCCTTAATAGGAATAGAAAACTCAATCCAACGTGGATTGATTGGATCAATGATCCTAAAATGGCACTTCTTTGTAACTTGTTTCTTGTAAATTAACCATCTTTTCTAGCATCTTACTATAAAGATATTTTAATACACATTGCTCTTCAAAAATAAAAAATAATAATAAAAAATAAAAAAAACAAACTGAAATTCGCACTACACCATTCTGGACCTATAGTAACAACGCAATGTTGTCGCTAAAAGTGCGAAAGTTGTCACTACAAGTATATTTGTTACAATATGTTGCCACAAAAAGCGTTGTCGCGATAAGTTACTGTGACAACATTTTTCACGTATCGCTATAAAAGGTTTGACTTGTTGACTCATATCTATTTTTGTGACAACCCTTTTAGCGACAAATGTTGTCACGAAAAGTTGGACTTTCTTTGACCGAATTCTATTGTGACGACTTTGTAGTGACAATCGTTAGTCATGTAACACGTTTTGTTAAATCCGCTCACTTTAAACTAATGCAAATCCTTAAAGCAATCAAGCCAAAAAAAAAAAAAAATCTATACAATGCATAATAGTTTAAATTTATAGGAAATGCTAACAGCATCCCTTAGGGTTGTTGTTAACAACCAACTTTTAAAAAAATATTGCTAATATTAAGACAAAGATGACAAATGTTCCTTATTTTTCGATTTGATAACCAATGAAAAAAATGTATTGTATTTGTATTTGAGAAAAGCAAGTAAATTGTTTTTTATTATATATGATTTTGTTTGGACATAGTGAATATTTTATGCTTAATTTTCAGAAATCTGTTATTAACAACAACACTAAGGTCTGTTGTTAGCAAAACCCTAAACTTATTTATTTTTTCAGCTGCATTTTTGCGCACATGGTTACATATAAACTTCGTTTACGAAAGAAAAATGATGATAAAAAAAAAAAAAAAAAAAAAAAAAAAAAAAAAAAAAAATGTCTAAATTCTTATTAAGTTAATAAGTGATGATCAATCCAAGAAATTTCCGTAATGAAGAGACGATTGGAATCATTTCAAAAAATCTCGCTATGTTACAGAAATAAGATGGTGTTCATTAGCTAAGTTTACTCATTTGTCCATAGCAACTCCACCTGCAGCCGGCCGTTCTTTGAGTCAATAAGGTTGTATCTCTCTTTGGTCCTCTTGTTGTTCACGACATCTGCAAGGCTTATATTGACATAACCCAGAGATTCCTAATGAAATATAGTCGTGTTAGAACCTTTAATCATATAGCAAAAGTTCAAATCCTTTATACCTTTGGATGAGTTAGCTTTTTCCATGAAGTACTAACAACTTCCAAATGCAGTATGTCATTTTTTGGTGATTTTGCTAACGTAAATTCAAAATCTTTTCCCCATCTTGGATCCTGATTCTTCTTTATGGGCTGCAAATATCCGAATCCATATATATGAAAGAACGTCAGATAATGTTTAAAGAAACTCTTAAGCCAAACTCACTATGAAAGAAAAACAACCTTGGTTTTTCTTAATTTGCCTTGAAAAACGACTGAAACTGATGGATTGGTGTGATATTTTCCTTAAAGATTTTCACCTTCATGGATTACAATGATAAGCAAGCCTCCACCCTTTGGAGTTCCTATAGGAGGCTTTCGAGATGGAACTGGGAAATCAATTGGGATTTTGTCATCAATGAGCTTTCTGTACAACATCTCAACCGTGATTTGGCCCTGTGACTTCTTTTTTTGCGAGTTGCTTGAGTCCATATAAGCTAGGAGATCAAGAGTTACTGTCTTTCGTTCTTCAGTAATTAGATCTTTCAATGGCATGAAACTCATCCCCATGCGAACATGGATCGCATACTACATAATAAAGAACAATCATGCCTTTGATTTCTTAAAGTCAAACTATATATCTACATTTTGCTTAGCTTTTTTGACATTATTATATCTAAAACTTGGACATTAATTACTTGCAGATATCCAAATATATCATGATTTCACATTTTTGATGATTTTAAAGAGACATTTACCTTTGTAAGCATAATACTTATTCATAATAACCATCACCAAGTAACAATTATAAAAGTCAACGGCATTCACGTGCTTACCTTTTTCCAGTTGCGAACCAAGATTTCATGAACTTGAACATGAGGGTCTATCACGTATAAGTTGAAGTCTGTATTCCATTCAGGATACAAGCTCTTTTGTTTCACATCCGTTTTATGGAATCTAGACCTGGATTCAGTTAGTCTCAGTTCCAAGTAAGGATCAGAAGCACCCAGAAAAGTCATCCTTTTTAGCTTTGTTGCTCTTATAACATTCACATTCAGGATTCCAATCGGTCGTTTTTATCTCTGCCAGTGTAATGTAAGTAAAATGTCACATATATTCTTTTGGGAAAACAGATACACATTAGGGCGGATACTTACTTCAGGGGATCAGATACTGGTTCCTCGAGCATTTTGGAGACATATGCAGGCTTACAAGCTGGTCTTTTCTGAGTTCCTGAATGATAGAAATTGATATTAGCACAGAGCTTTCATATCTTTCCTGGTTTCTAATCATGAAACGTTATTTCTTACAAAAGCCATGAAAGGCTGCTTATACACACTCTTATCCTAGTGATGCAGTGCAGATTCAAGAACTCTTTAATGGAAATATAGGATTTCCTTTGATCACACAAGTCCTTAGCTATTTAATGTGATTACTTAGGTTTTGTGTCACCAAGATCATCTTTTTAACCAATTTTTGATGGACAATAAGTTGATCTCTTGATTTAACCGACTACAGATATTGTCAATATGGGACATCTTTATGCACTATAATTTTCCGAGTAACAAGAAAATAAAATTAAACATGAACTACTATATATTATAGTTAATAGTATACAATGAAGTTCCATGAAAAAAAGATACAAACAACCATCAAAGTAAAATCCAAAAATTTCAAATAAAAACTGTCATAAATTACTAATTCTGCCATTAAAGAAAACTTACTAGATATATAAATGACTAATCTCGTCCGACATGTTTGAGGAGGAAGCGCTCCAACTAACTACAGCTGGTGATGATATGCCATCTATCGATTCCAAATTTAAAAGAGTTTTGTTAGTTTTAAATATAATTAGTGATAACCCACCTCTGTTTCTGGTGTTTCTTAATACACTCTTTCATCTAGTCATTTTAGATATAATTCATCTTGATCAAGATGAATGTGAAAATAGAATTGAATTCTTCATTTTGTACAAAAATCATGTCTTGGAAACCAAATGTCATAGTTTAGAATAAGTTTTAACTTAAAAAGTAAATGAAAGTTGTTTAATAATCTGCTGGTGATGATATGCTTTTGAAACAGAAAAAAAAGTATGAGAAGATACTTTGACCTTATTTACCAGGGTGCAGGATTACTCTCTTTTACCACAAAAAAAAAAAAAAAAAAAAAAAAAAAAAAAAAAAAAAAAAAAAAAAAATCAGTTAGGTTTCCCACACTTTTATAAGAGTTTTACTAAAACCTCAAACAGATTGACTCTTTAATTTAGCGTGCTACTAAAACCTTTGCAGCATATTGAGTGAACTCTTCATTCCATTCTGGAGTTATATCCGTGTGCTTTATGGTCATTTCTAATGGATATAAGCTAGCCTACCATTGTTTAATCCGTGTGCTGGTTTTGATGTTGGTTTCAACAGAACTGTCGAATTTCTCATGCAAAGTCAGCACAGACTCCAGACTGACCAAAACCTCAGCCATGGTAGGGCGTTGCTCTGGATCTGTACGCAAGCATGCCTCTGCAGTTCGAACAAACTCCTTTAAACATTCGGGGGCTATTTGATCTCTTATATCAGAATCTAGTATCTGCTTTAATTTTCCCTTTTTGAAAGATTCAAAAGTATCCAAATCTAGCTTCCTACATAGCACCTCAATTAATACTACCCCAAAAGCATACACGTCGGTCTTCCTTGTCAGCTTTCCTGTGATGGCATAATCAGGATCTATATTCCCATAATGGCCTCTAACATCTGTCATTACATAAGTCTGCTTCCTCGGAACTATTTTCGCCAACCCAAGGTCTGCAATTTTGGCGGTCCAGCTTTCATCTAACAAAATATTTGCAGTCTTAATATCACGATGTATTACCCCAACCTCAACCCCTGTGTGAAGGTAGTGCAACCCACGACCGGCATCTATGCAGATATTGAGTCGCTGAAGCCAAGAAAGATGGGTACCATGTCTACGTAGCTGATCATGTAGTGATCCATTGGGTATATATTCATATACAAGGATCAACTCTTCTCCCTGATTACAATACCCAATCAAAGATACAATGTTACAGTGCCGAAACGTAGAAAGCATCTCAACCTCGGGCCAAAACTCAGATGCTCCTGGACTGCTCGAGAAGGAGGAAAACCGCTTAATTGCAGCAACCACAAGACTTGATCCATCAAAAATCTCACCTTTGTAGACTTTCCCAAAACTTCCTATCCCAACTACTAATGTTTCGTCAAAGTTTTTTGTTGCTAACTGAATCTCATGAAATTGGAAACGACGGCATGGTTGTGACTTGTGACCTTTTTATGGAGGTGTAGGATGAGGAATCCGAGGGCGAGGGTAAGGAGAATGAGAAGGGGGTAGATGGTTCAGATACCTACCAATTGCAAACAATAAACAATAATAAATCATCAACAAATGGTTTGTAACCAAAAAATGCAATTTTTTCTAATTTATCCTCTGTGTCCAAAATTTGTATGTGCCAAATAATTTTTCCTTGAATAATCATGTAACCAGTGACATATATGTATAGGTTAATTCTAATTATGACTAAGAATTAATTAGAAAGACATTTATGTTCAATTTTGAGAAACGATCAGCTTACTTGACATTGAAGTGCTGCTTCAAGCCCCCTTAGAATCTCCGCAATTGATAAACGTTCATCACGTTCTAGCTTCAAGCATTGATATGCAACTTTTGAAAACACATCCAAAGAATTCGGATTTATTTCGTCCCTTATATTCGTTAGAACAATTTGATTAACTGTATTTTGTCTACAGGATTGTCGAATTAATCCTACTAAAGGCTGAAGCTTATCATCGACCATACACAACCTCCCACACAATACTTCACAGAGGACAACCCCAAAAGAATAAATATCCGACTCTTTAGTTAAGAGCCCTGTCTCTGCGTATAATGGGTCACAATACCCATGAGTTCCTACAGGGTGGGATATGAGAAATGTATTTTTTTGATTGGCAGGGCCAAATTTGGAAAGTCCAAAATCTGAGATCTTGGCATTCCAGTTTTCATCTAATAATATATTGGAACTTTTTATATCGCGATGCAATACTCTTTGTTGGGTCCCTGCTGGATTATGTAAGAACGCTAATCCACGAGCCGCCCCAATGCATATCTTGAGGCGTCGAACCCATGTTAGTTCACTGCTCTTGAGATACAGGTCCAGACTTTTCTTAGGTAGATACTCATACATGAGGATCTTCTCGCCATAATCGTCACAATAACCCAATAGAGAGACAATATTTTCATGTTTGTAAACAGAAAGCATCATGATCTCCTTCCAAAACTCGGGATCTCCTTGCCCGAACTCACGATTTAAACTCTTTAACGCCACCATGGTGTTGTCGATTTCTCCTTTATAAACTTTCCCAAATCCTCCTCTCCCGATGCAATTCTCATCAGCAAAGTTGTTTGTAGAAGATATTATAGTATCTAGCTGTTTTTTGAGGTGTTCAAACTGTTTTAAGGGAGCTGCCATTTTGCGATTGTGTAAGAGTTCAAAAGAAGGATATTAATCTTTTAGTCTATAATGGTGTAAGGTGACTATTGTGAGTATTGACAAGCAGCCAGTCGAGACTGGATAGAACATATATGGTCATCAACAGACCAAACCCACTTTGGATTCTATGTCTATATTTTTCCATAATAATATAAAATAATTTAATGAATATTTACTCAAAGTTACTGTTAAAACTTAGTTCAGTGTTTTATACCAATAGCAATCTGTTGCTTCCTGGTTCTTCATAAGGTGTTGATCTTCCAGCAACATGGTATTCAAAAAAAAATTAGGACAAATTCTATAACGGGTGGCCAAAGCATCGAAAATCTAATTATTTATGACAAATTTTATAACGGGCGTACAAATTTTACTGATCATGGATGTAACCAGAATTCACTTTTAATCTTCTGGTTGATGAAAACTACTACTACGTATTAATCTCTAGGTCATATCTCTCGCACACTAACAGATGGTCATGGAGTAGACTAGTCATTAATTAGTCTCTCAGGTCTTTTATAGAAAACTTTATTAAAAATTGTTCAAAATGTTTTGTTTTTGAACGGCTAAAATTTGATAAATGAACCTGTATTGTCATGATTACTTCATTCATAACCATTGATTATATTATAATGAAGGTATAATTAGGAGCATTTAGATCATTTGAAGTGGTCATTAACGTGACTCTATATTACTATCGATCGTTACCTCAATATCACATTATTAGATATTCTCCCGCTATTATTCATCTCAAAATAATTACCGCTCACCGCTTATCACTGTTTGAATGAAGAGCTATCATAAAAAGATACACATGGTATTTAGTCTAGCAGTATGTGAGTAACCCACAAATCTAGTGGTTTTAGATTCAAGTCACGCCGCCGAAAGCATTTATGAGATAAGTGGTATATGCTATGAAAAAAAAATGTTCAAAAAAAAAATAATAATAAAAAGATGCTTATGGTTTGCTCGGCCTCATGACCACGACTATTCTTGTTTTGCTCGGTTTCATATGACCCGCAGCAAAGCCCACTTGCAACGCCAAACCATTACCCTTTTCGCACGGTCTTAATATAGAATGATAAACCTTTTATAAAGTTTAAAAATTATAGATCATGTCACATTCACGACTAGGAATTATTCCGATATTATAAAGATATATCCACTTCTATCAAAAACAAAATACATCCATAATGTTACAAACATTTCTAACTTTATTAAATATCTTACATAACACATATGTATAATTACTTATAGTTCTTAAGCACATATACTTGTAGTTGAATGACATGATACGATATGTTTACTAGATACATGTAACACATTACTGGCTGGAAAATGATGGAGTGAGAGAGACATAACGGGAGTGGCTTCACAGAAAATCAGAAACTATGTATGTTCGACGGCACACCAACTTTTAATATTTTATAAATAATTTCTACTGAATAAGCTAGAGCTTGCTTGGAAACGACCGTGAATATTCTCAGAAGAATATACACATTACGGAATAGCCAAGTTGTTTGAGAATGTGAACTGGGACCCAAGTAGCCAAGTTGGCAAGTTAGTAACATAAAATCCAAAAGCCGCCACATTAGAAGGTGATTGGGTTCTTCTTGTCCACAGTTTCATATTGAGTTGTTTACGTTATTTGGCAAAAACAGTTTTACCAGCGAGCTTTTTTTTTTTCTTTTTTTTTTTAATAATAATAATAATTATTATTATTATTATTATTATTATTATTATTTATTTTAATATTTTTATTTCAACATCACTTTATTAGAAATTCAAATGATTTACAAGAAGTTAGTGGGAAGCCGAAATACCAACTGGGCTCCCACTCCTCTAACTATCGAAAAGTTAATCTTACTAAAGATATGAGCAGCAGCACGTGCTTCAATGTCTTGGGTCATCGAGAACTTTTGTATTCGCTTTAGTAAGGTCACTGCATCCTTCTCAAGTTCCCCAAAAGAAGAGAAAGAGAAGAGGAGGAACCCATATCCAATATCCGCGCACTTATCCTCATACTTGACGCGTTAACGTTGTGCAGCTTCAATCACCGCACTACCCGACACAAAATCAATCATACCATTTTGCGTCAAGGGCGATGACCCAGTCAAATCAACACATACATCAAGCCCTCCGTCCCACGAGTAGAGCAAAATATCAGCTAGACGTAAAGGTTTGTCCCTTTCCCCATAAAGCCCAATATCAACCTCTTTACGAGCCGAAATCCCCGACCGAAAACATATGTCAACAAGTGCATCACGTACCACATTATGCCAATTTTTAATACCAATAATACCAGCACAAGATACAGCATGGTCCCCAAAAATATCCCGAGTAAAGACCCTGGAACAAGCTGAGCACGGCATCTGAACAGAGAATAGGGGAACACCTAGCCGATAACATAACACGCACTGATAGGTCCTAGCATTCATATTTTGTCCCAACTCAGAAATCGGAACCACCCTAAGCCAGTCTGAAGTGTAGTCTTCAATTTGCGATCTCCATAATGCCATCTGTCGAGTAGATAAAGAAAATGTATATTCAGATGTTTGGGTAACACGTGTGAAATATATATCTGTCAGTTTCTTCATAAGTTTGGGGGCACCGATCTCACACGGATTTCTCAAAGGTCGATATCCATTTTTGCATTAAAAGCACACAAGGCATTATTAAAGGAAGGCCAAGAAGATACGATACCAGAATGTCGAAGTAACTTAGTCTGCAAGCGATTGAAGTCTAGACGCAAGAAATGCATAGTTCAAGACGTCACCTACAGAGTAAACACCAAGCCCGCCGAATGCAAAAGGTAAGGTAGCAAGCCTCCATTCCCAATCACCAAAACCAGGCCCGGAAGCAGTGACAATATGCTCTAGAGTAGAACGAAGAGCCCCATCAAACGAAATCTGAGCACGCTCAAAGACCCGGGGAGAGCAAGTGCGCATAGCAAAATATAATTTGGAAATACCTGCACAATTAAGCACGAAGGGGCAACAACTCACACTAACCATCATTTATCTTAGCAATAGCACCCATAAGCTCAATGGTTTTGGCAACCCTTTTCATAACAAGCTCACTACTAAAATCAAAGTCCATACTAGCGGGCCCACCAAGTAATTTAACACCGTACAAAGGTTGGGCAATACTAGGTGGGAAAACACCCGCAAGCCTGCTTCTGGGATCTTCCATATGCAAAAAAAACTTCAGTTTTATCAAGATTGAGGTGTAAACCAGAACGAGGTCCTTCCATCATGATAAGCTCTAAAACCTTACCCACAACCAAAGTATCTCCAATAATAGTGCCATCATCCAGATACCAAGCTTGAAGGGAAAGGCTAAAGGAGTCTCTAATCTTGCATACCAAAAGATGTAACATTAAAGAAAAATGCAAAGGTCCAAGTGGATCACCTTATTGCACACCTTGATGCGACCATAAAGTATGTTCCCCATAATATAATCTAGCTGGGCTGGAGTAGCAAAATTTCACCCAACGAGAAATAGCAGGGCACCGAAGGCGAACCTCATGTAGCATAACCTCACGATCCACCAAGTTGAAGGCGTTTTTGAAATCCACCAACAACATCGAAAGACCCACATCATCTCCACGATAAACAAGTTGAGAAAGTGCTTTCTCCTATTCTTTTTTATTTATTTATATTAATTTGAGATTTACACAGACGTGAAAGACAAACAATCAACAAGTTGCGCCGCTAGCCAACTTATTGATTACAAAACTAATTCTTTTAAAAACAACATTTGTGGCTCTAGATATCATAACATTACAATGTATAAATTATTGTACTCTGTTGCAGAGCACCACTTTATCAGGTGCAACGAAACCAAAAGTTTCAAATGCGAAATGGTAAAAACATGTTGATTTTCAATGCATGCTTTTTTGTGTTTTATCACTTTTTTCAAGGCAGCTTTCATACTCAAACCCACAAGAGGAGAAACCCGGTTAAATCCACACACGCATGTTTCCCTCCAACTTATCTAAAAACCAAAATGTCTACCGGTCTGAGGTTCCTCCAAAGTCAAGAGATAGGACTCTCATAGAGGTTATAATAGTGCTTTCGTTAATAATGATCACTCCTAAATCGTGATGCTCTACCGGCGTATTACGTAAATTAGGCAATTTGCATATCTATCATAAGAATCGGCGTCTTTCTGATTGTTCTCTTAAGTGGTAACATTCTAAAATTAGAATATAGAACGACATAAATAGGCATTTTAGTTCGATAATGCCTTCGATCGAGTTGGAACCTGAGCTCGAAATGTTATCAACATATGATGCATTAACACATCCGTTGGGTTTGATAGTTCATATTGTTTCAATTCCCATATTCCAAGGCACCAACACCACATATAACACTGGGATGATTTTAAATCGGTCCTTAACGAGACATTCACGTTTTCTTTTAAAAATTTTGCATGTGTTTGCATTTCGAGGTTGAGATAAATTCAGCAGTGATAGCATTCTCGAAGGGGCTAGGAATAGTATCATTTTTATACGATCATAAGACTTGAATTCATGATTTATAAGCCCTAGAGATATTGAATTTATGATTTATAAGCCCTAGAGATATTTGTAATTTTTTTTAAATGTTTTTCCTCGTGATTACACACAACTTGTTGCATATAGGGCATTGCAAATCCAAAGAAAAGCCGAAGTTGGTGTAAGTTCACCTCGTTGAAAATTTGTTTAAATTCAAATTGTTACAAATTAATACTGTCACACATCACAAACCAAACTGCAGTTCCAACAAACTCTCATCCATTAGAACACAGTTTCTTTTGAAATCACAATTCCATTGCAAAAAAATTCATGAAGCTTTTTTGGAATGATAGAATACCATTGCAAATGGTCATTTGCAATAGATTTAGACCGTCACATTAGCCCGATTGTTTTGTTTGTCATTTGAACCATAAAAGTGAAATATTGATGATATGAAGCATATCATTTTGGCTTTGGTGGTTTTCTAAGAGGTTATTATGCATGGTAGAGGTGTGTGTCTATATATATATATATATATATATATATATATATATATATATATATATATATATATATATATATATATATAGACAAGCGTTCAAATGAGATGTCTAATTTTTGTGAGAACGCGAGAAGAGATCTGGACCGTAGGATCAAGTCAATCTTAGTTTGGGCGGAATGGCATTATTGTAATTATTGGAAGAATTTTTTAGGGGTCTAAGTGAATTATCCTCATTTGATTCCACACCCCTAAACTTTATCCTATTTTTCTCTCTCACTCTACAATTATCACACGACACAAATTAGATCTGTCATCCGCCTTCATCTCCGTCATCTCTCCATCATCTCCGTCATCTCCGTCACTGCATCTCCTTCATCTCTGTCATCTCCATTACTGCATGTAATCTCCGTCATCTCCGGTATTGACCCCGTTATCTCTAATTTCTTTTTCAGTTACATAATTTCCTGTTTAAATGCTTAACAACTGTTTTCTCCGGCGTTGACTATATCATTTATATTTTAATTGATTTATTACACATCTATTTTTTTGCACATGTGAAGATTATTGTTTTATTAGTTACTTTTTTTTATTACATCTCTATTTTGTGCACATATGCAGATTATTAATTGTTTGTTATATTGAATATCTAATTATGCGTTTGTTAAAGTATAGTTTACGGATTAGGTGTTTTTCATGTTTAGAAATGAATTTATGTTCGTTTGAAGAATATTGATATTAGCGATTATTTGTTTATGTAAGTTTTTAAAAATTATCTTCACGAGTGAAGAATATCATTAAGTAATGAAGTTTTGAGGTTATTAGAGGTTTAAGTTTAGTAAAATTATCTTCACGAGTGAAGAATATCATTAAGTAATGAAGTTTTGAGGTTATTAGAGGTTTAAGTTTAGTAAAATTATCTTCACGAGTGAAGAATATCATTAAGTAATGATGTTTTGAGTTTATTAAAGGTTTAAGTTTAGTAAAATTATCTTCACGAGTGAAGAATATCATTAAGTAATGAAGTTTTGAGATTATTAGAGGTTTAAGTTTAGTAAAATTATCTTCACGAGTGAATAATATCATTAAGTAATGATGTTTTGAGGTTATTAGCAGATTTTTGGATTATTTAAGTATAGTTAGAGTATCTTCGCCAAAAATTTTGAAAAATGATAATAATGATCGAGTTTATCAGCAAAATTTTCAAATGGTATTTTTGGATTAGGGAGGGGAGAATTATTCAAACTGTTTTGTATAAGGGAATAGGTGAAACTGCCAAAAATTTTTATATCCCAAAATCAGAAGTTAATAAAATAGTTTTGAAAGCAATAAAAGGCCATCAAAACATGATAAAAATCCATCAAAACTCTATAGCATGGCTAAATAAGCGTATGGAAGAATCCGAAGAAAAGGACTGTAAAACACGTCTTTGCCAGGGTAATGTATGTTATTATTTTTGTGGTGAGAATTTTCATTTAGCTAAGGATTGTAGTTGTTTTAAGTGTGGTGAGAATGGGTATTTAGCCAAGGACTGTAGTGGTTATGCTGGTCGTAGTGGTTGTTATAAGTGTGGTCAAGTTGGGCATAGAGCTAGGAAATGTAACCAGGTTGGTAGTGGTGGTGACTGTGTTTGTTATAATTGCGGTGAGACTGGGCATATCGCGTGGGAGTGTAGTCAGTGTTGTTCTCTCTGCGGTAAGGGTGGGCATATGGGTAAGGACTGTGCTAAATTAAGTTGTACATGTGGTGAAGATGGACATTATCCATATGAGTGTCCTAGGGACCGTAGTGATGATGAAGATAGGATTTTCTATTATATCTGTGGTGGGAAGCATACGGCTAAGAACTGTAGTTGTGTTGGTTGTTACAAGTGTAGTAAGGTTGGGCATCTCGGTAGGGATTGTGGTCAGGTTTGGGGTGGGGGTGGTGGTGATGGTGTTTGTTATCACTATGGTCTGAGGGGGTATATGGCTGTTTGTTCTCTGTGTGGTAAGACAAGGCATTTGGGTAAGGACTGTTGGTAAAGATTCAAGATCAAGAGTGTCACATGTGTTTTTAATTTAGTTTTAATGTTTTAATGTTGAGTATGATGTTTATGAAATAAAGGTGGTTGAACCATGTTCGTAGTTTATGTTATATGAAATCAGTGGTTAAATGATCAAACACAAAATTACCAGTTACCTTTAGCCACATAATGATCGATTGTGTGGCAATAGAGTTCTAATGGTCACACAATCAAAATGTTCATGTGTGGCTAATTAGTAAATGTTGTCAATTTTCTTACATTCAGCCACACAAATATGTGAATGTGTGGCCGTTCCCTTTCGCCCATGTGTGACCAAATCCCATTTTTGTACTAGTGCATAGCAAGTCCACATCCACAATGTGTTGTAACGTACTTATGTGTAACTCTTTTGGTTCCTGGGGTGTAATCAACCATGAGGGAATTGTGTGTGTGTCTCTGGGTGTATTTTTAGGTTTGGATTTTTGTGTGTGTCTTTTGGATTTGTGTGTGTGTCTGGGTTTGTGATTTGTTTCTGGGTTTTTGATTTGTGTGTGTTTTTGTGATTTGTGTGTGTGTTTTTAATTTATAATTGATATAAAATAAAGGATTGTAACGTTATACAAAAGGACAAAAATCATGACAGCGCGACTGCAACTGTGGCTGCCAACATGGCAAGAAAAAACGTAAAAATTCTTAATTACACAGTTATTACACAAGTTTGCAAAGATTAGTAACTTTATACTCCAAGATAGCAAAATTAAAAGTTCCACACACAACTTAGTAAAACGTGTCAAGTTGGATACATTTAGAAATCATTATCCCTTATTATTATTATTATTATTATTATTATTATTATTATTATTATTATTATTATTATTATTTAAATTTTAGTCAAATCCGACTCCACTTGTTTCAAGTCACACTAAAAACCTTTATTTTCTCGATGTCTCATGCGATCACATCCCTAGCAATGCCACAATTTACGAAAAGATATTTTTTACACTATATTTCGCATGCTTAAAGATTTCACATTATCGTTTTTTTTCACGCTCACATATGTGTAGGGAAATATTTTTTGCCCCCCACAACCTAGTTTTCTGGCTCCGCCACTGTAACGAGCCTTTAGACTCCTTTTGAGCCATGAGCTTTAACTGTTGTTCGCATTAAGAATTTTGAGTTTATGATTCATTATAGAAAGGATAAGTGGTTTATGATAATATTATTGATTGTGTATATGAATTTTAGAATTAGGTAATATTGTATCCTTATAATGTAAACTTTCTAATTTTAATAACGAAAGCCTTTTTTTTTAATTTCGCAAGAGATTTTGTTTGAAAAATCTCTAGGTTGACAAAAAGCAATGTAAGTTCGTTGTTTAATAGAAGAAATATACGGCGAGTAAGCAACTTTTGGATATGCTAAGACGAAGCAACTAGTTATGAATAAGAATATATATATAACATTTTATGATTACTGTGAAAGTGCATAAGCTAATTAAACATGATATTGCAGCAATTTTTTGCATCCAGCAGTTGTTACCGGGGGCATTCTAGCTTAAGATCAACATTCCAACTCCACTCGAAGACCAGCATCGCTATTCTTTTATATTTTAAGCTTGCAGATATTGTTGATATGTTTTTTATTGACGATTATTGCAAGGCTTATTTCGATGTAATTCTTAATAGTCCAACGAAACAAACATCACACTCAGGTAAGTACAGTAAATTCTTTAAACTTTTCAAGCTTGGGCCTGAGCGCCAAAAGTTATGAATAAGTATTATGCACTAACAAATCATCGGGGCTTCATTTTTCATATTTATTTACTTATCCCCAAGGACACCAACGTCGTACGTAACACATCGGGCTAATTTCAAAAGGGTCCTTAAGATGATATTCATGTTTTCTTTCAAGAATTTGCATGTGTTGCATTTCTAGGTTGTGGTAAAATCACTAGAGTGGGAGTTCTGAAAGGGGCTAGGAACTGGAGGAACAGGATCGTTTTTATGTTCAACATTGAAATTCTCCATATACTTTATATTTTAATGATTAGTTATTTATAGATTGCATAGATAGCTTTTAAACCTAATGGACCGAAACCCATAAGCATATATAATATATGATTTAGAACTCCTCTGCAGTCCGAGCTTGAGAAATCGCAAAAGCTCGGACTAGATTTAAAAAATTAAAACATGAAAGTTATGACTAATGTTAAAAAAACTAACGCATGAAAGTGTTGGATCGTAAACTTGATTTAGTCCAATAAAGATTGGACTATCCATAAAAGCCCAAGCCCATGATTAAGAAGCTTCTAGAATGACGAAGAATGGTATGGAAGCTTCTAGAAAGTCGTAGAATGGTATGGAAGCTTCTAGAAAGTCGTAGAATGGTATGGAAGCTTCTAGAAAGTCGTAAAGCTTCTAGAATGACGAAGAATGGGATGGAAGCTTCAAGAAAGTCGTAGAATGGTATGGAAGCTTCTAGAATGTTGTAGTAGATGATATCTACTAGAAGTATGTAGCAAATGCGATAGAAATATCTAGTGGTAGTTATCTAAAATTAGATAAGGATGATGATGTAATAAGAATTATCTAGATTATGTTAGAATATCCATGGAAGTATCTCGGTTCTAGAATCTTTCATGGAGTAGTATAAATAGGTTTAGGGTGAAGCATTTGTATGTACCTAAGCAAAGCTTAAGGAATAAAGTTTCATTGTAAAAGCTCTCTAAGTATTCCTCTCTTCGTAAGCCTAAAAGGCCCTCGTGTTTTCCAACAAAGTGGTATCAGAGCTAGAAGATCGAGATGTCAGGTGCAATGAACTTGTTCCAGTTTCCTCGTCTTACCAAAGACAACTATGGTAGTTGGTGCATTCGTATGAAGGCGTTGCTTGGTTCACATGATGTATGGGAGATAGTCGAAAAAGGTGTTGAGAAAGTTGATGATGAAAGTTCGTTGAATGCCGCCCAAAGTGTGGAGTTGCAAAAGGCAAGAAAGAAGGATCAAAGTGCTCTTACACTCATCTATCAATGTCTTGATGATGCGATGTTTGAGAAAGTTGCAAATGCAACCACTTCTAAGGAAGCGTGGGAGATCCTTCAAAATGCTTTCAAAGGAATTGACAAGGTGAAAAAGGTACGCCTTCAAACTCTTAGAGGAGAGTTAGAAAAGCTCCAAATGGAGGAATCCGAAACCATTTCGGATTATTTCACTCGTATCTTGTCCATTTCAAATGAAATGAAGAGAAATGGTGAAAGCTTGAGTGACACAAGGGTGATAGAAAAGATTCTTCGCTCTTTACCACCAAGCTTTGATTACATTGTCGTGGCCATAGAGGAGTCAAAAGTCATAGACTCTATGACCATTGATCAACTCATGGGATCTTTACAAGCCCATGAAGAGAAGTTGAAGAAAAGAAGGGGGAAAGAATCCTTGGAGCAAGCTTTATATTCAAAGATCTCTTTCAAAGAAAGAGAAAAGAGCTTTCTACATGGAAATGAGCAAGGAAGAGGACGCGGTATTTTTCAAGGTCGTGGTGGTTTCCAAGGCCGAGGACAAGGAAGAGGAAGAGGAAGAGGAAGAGAAGATGCCAACAAAGAAGATGAAAACCAAAGGTTTTCATATCGAAGAGGTCGTGGGAGAGGCTTTCAATCTCAAAGAGGAGGTAAGCCCCATATACAATGTTACAATTGTCGCAAATATGGTCATTATGCCAATGAGTGTAGTAGCTCAAGACAAATTGAAGAAAAAGCCAATCTTGTGGAGGTAGAAGACAAAGATGAGCTTACATTGCTAATGGCAAGACATGATGAACAAGAAGAGAGGATAGAGCCATGGCATATAGATTCCGCTGCAAGTAACCATATGACGGGTGAAGAAGAATTGTTCGTGGAGATGGAGGAAAGTAAAGGTAATGTCACCTTTGGAGACGAATCAAAGGCACCGGTGAAAGGAAAAGGTAAGATACTTATCCGAGCTAAAGATGGAAGTCACCAATATATATCAGACGTGTACAATGTGCCCAACCGTAAAAGTAACATTTTAAGTGTGGGACAACTTTTAGAGAAAAACTACGATATTCATTTCAAAGATCGTAGTGCTACAATAAGAAATCCCGAAGGAAAGCTCATAGCTAAAGTCCCTATGACTAAAAACCGAATGTTCCTTCTAAACATTCAACATGATGAAGCTAAGTGCTTAAAGAGTTGTTTGAAGGATCATTCGTGGCTTTGGCATATGAGGTACGGGCACTTAAACTTTGGTGACTTAAAGTTATTATCCTCAAAGGGAATGGTGAAAGGGTTAGATCAAATTGATCATCCCAATCAAGTGTGTGAAGGATGTCTTCTTGGGAAGCATGCTAGAAGTTCGTTCCCGAAAG
This sequence comes from Artemisia argyi, assembly GCA_030686995.1. Taxonomy (NCBI): domain Eukaryota; kingdom Viridiplantae; phylum Streptophyta; class Magnoliopsida; order Asterales; family Asteraceae; genus Artemisia; species Artemisia argyi. The sequence continues at coordinate 182,835,937 of CM060683.1, forward strand.
AAGCGACATCAAGAGCTAAGGAGCCTCTACAACTAATTCATACGGATTTGTGCGGTCCCATTACTCCACCCTCTCATGGTAAGAATCTTTACTTCATGCTTTTTATTGATGACTTTTCAAGAAAAACTTGGGTATATTTTATAAAAGAAAAATCTCAAGCTTTTGAAGCTTTTAAGACATTTAAAGCTATGGTAGAAAAGGAGAAAGGTTTAAAAATAAAATCCATGAGATCCGATAGAGGTGGATAATTTTTATCAAAAGAATTTAACAAATTTTGTGAGGATAATGGGATCCGGAGATTTCTAACGGCTCCTTACTCCCCACAACAAAATGGAGTGGTGGAGAGAAAGAATAGAACCATTCTCAATATGGTCCGAAGCATGTTGAAAAGTAAGAAGATGCCAAAGGAGTTTTGGGCCGAAGCGGTTGACTGTGCGGTATATCTATTAAACTGGTGTCCGTCAAAGAGTTTAGATAACAAGACTCCACAAGAAGCATGGAATGGGATGAAGCCTACCGTCTCTCACCTAAGGGTATTCGGAAGCATAGCGTATGTTCATGTTCCAAGCCAAAGGCGATCCAAGCTTGATGATAGAAGTGAGAAGCATGTATTCGTTGGCTACGACAAGCATTCAAAAGGTTATAAGCTCTATAATCCAATCACAAGGAAGGTGGTAGTGAGTAGAGACGTTAAGTTCGATGAAGAAAAAGCATGGGATTGGAGCATTAAGGAAAATGAAAGGTATGATTTTCTTCCTATGACTGACGAAGAAGAGACATGTGAATCAAGTGAAGAAGTCCAACAACCTCAAAGTCCAACTCCATCCCAAGACTCACCTTCAAGATCAAGTGAAAGAGAACCAAAGACAAGAAGTTTGCAGGAGCTCTACGAGGTAACTGATGAGATACCCCTTCTTTGTTTATACGCTGATTGTGAACCTTTAGTTTTTGAGGAGGCTATGAAAAGTAAGAAATGGAGACAAGCCATGGACGAGGAGATAAATTCAATAGTGAAGAATGATATGTGGGAGTTGACGACCCTTCCGAAAGGCCAAAAGGCTATTAGAGTCAAGTGGGTATACAAGGCCAAGAAAAACGCCAAAGGCGAAGTGAAGAAGTACAAGGCAAGGCTTGTGGCTAAAAGGTACAAGAAAAAGCATGGTATCGACTATGAAGAGGAAGGATGTACGAGTGATACATGCGATATCCGAAAACCAAGTTGCAGATATCCATACCATGCCGTTCAACGAGCGAGATTTCTCAAGACTAAGGATGATGCTTGGAGTCGGGAAATCAAGTTTAAAGGGGGGTGTTGGATCGTAAACTTGATTTAGTCCAATAAAGATTGGACTATCCATAAAAGCCCAAGCCCATGATCAAGAAACTTCTAGAATGACGAAGAATGGTATGGAAGCTTCTAGAAAGTCGTAGAATGGTATGGAAGCTTCTAGAAAGTCGTAAAGCTTCTAGAATGACAAGGAATGGGATGGAAGCTTCAAGAAAGTCGTAGAATGGTATGGAAGCTTCTAGAATGTTGTAGTAGATGATATCTACTAGAAGTATGTAGCAAATGCGATAGAAATATCTAGTGGTAGTTATCTAAAATTAGATAAGGATGATGATGTAATAAGAATTACCTAGATTATGTTAGAATATCCATGGAAGTATCTCGGTTCTAGAATCTTCCATGGAGTAGTATAAATAGGTTTAGGGTGAAGCATTTGTATGTACCTAAGCAAAGCTTAAGGAATAAAGTTTCATTGTAAAAGTTCTCTAAGTATTCCTCTCTTCGTAAGCCTAAAAGGCCCTCGTGTTTTCCAACAGAAAGTCACAACTAGAGACATCGTGAAAGTCCGAGCAGAGAAATTGAGATATAGTGAAAACTTGAACTTTGAAATATGGGAAAACCGACAATAAGTGGAGACCGGTTATCAGACTACAACTAAAAAATCAAAACAAACATGTTGGCCGACAGTAGCTGCATCTTTGACCGGAAATTTCACCAAATGTAGTCTTTTGTTGGTGCCGCGACACGCTACGTGCTACAATCCTCGTTATTTACATATAGTGAATGACAGGTTATAAACATGTTTTTTGCATTTTTAATTTGTTATGGCCAGCATCAATTACCGATGATAGTTAACTTAGTCAAATGTTCTCCACGTACTGCAACTCCACATCAAACTGACTCATTCCGTTCTACAGGTTATATGTATGGATGATCCGTTTATTGTTGATGACTTCCGCAAGTTTTATATCAATTTGCGCTATAGGTTCCTAATGAAATATACAATTTAATTGCATTTCAAAGAAATCAAAGGTCTATCTTATTAAAAAGTAAAACATTATACCTTATTATGAATGAATCTCATTGTAGGAGCGCTAATGACTTTCAGATGCAAAGTTTCATTGGTTGGTTGCTGCTTTAACATGAATGTAAGAACTTCTTCCCATATTGCATCTTTGTTATTCATCATAGTCTGAAAAAATCAAAAATTAAACCCAGAAATATCATAGAATAAGAAGCTATCAACCTGCGGCGCTATAATTCAAAAATTAACCTTGGCTTTTCTTGACATGCCTTGGAAAAGCAACAAAATACGGAGATTCATGTGACTCTTTGCTTGAAGAGATCTGGCTTCGTGGACAATGACGACAAGCAATCCTACATATACAGCCTTAAGAGTCCTTGCAAGAGTTTCGGTATATGGGATTTGGCCATGTACCAACGGTTTGAACACCACTTCAATAACAATTTTGCCTGTGATGGAACTTCTATGTTCCACATTGAAGATAAAAAGATTAAAAAGCTCTTGATATTCAGGAGTAAGATTTGCCAAAAACAGAAAAGCCATCCCTACTAAATTATGTCGTTTTCCCTACATTAATTACAAAGGATAATCATGACGTTAACTGCCGAGGTACACAGATAAAAAAATCTATTGACATATGCAACAATTATATATTAATAATTAGCAAAGTACTCGCACATAGTGACAACGACAAACTGGTTTCAATGGCTGTATGTACATTTTTCTTTTTTCTTTTTTTTTCTTTTTTGGTAAGTACTCGCCCATTCTCCTGTTTGTTGTAGTGATATGAAAAAATAGTACTCATAATGGAGCTCTAATTAAAAGTAGACTATGAACACTATAAAAGTCATGTACTACTATTTGAGTCCCTAAAACATACCGAAGTTGCGTCCATAACCCATATGTTTAGATGTTGAACATCAATATTATCAACATAGAAAGTGAATTCTTCATGCCACTCAGGATTCTTGATGTTCTGCTTCACTTCCGTTTTCTTCGTGCATGGAAGACTACTTTCAGTTAGTTTGAGTATCACATAAGGATGAGAAGGGGCGAAAAAACTTCTTCCTTTTAGATTCATTGTTCTAAGAACTTTCACATTCAAGATACCAGCTTTGTAATCCTCTTTGTAATCCTCTGGGCACTAAACAAGCAATAACACCAATAGTTATAGAAAGTGAATTCTCTATCTCATGTCGTTTATTCAAAACAATTATTTCACCCATAAATAAGCAAACAAACACTCCCAAACATCCCTTAGCTTCGGTTTTGCGAATTTAATTATGTTACATGGGTGTTTCTTGTGGCAGGGTGTGGTGGTTTGTTGGTTTTGAGATTCGATGGTCCGCTTGGTTCAAAGTGAGAAAAGGGAAAGGGAAAGGGAATGCAAAGGAATGAGTGAGGTGTGTAATCAATACCTTACCCCTCAATTTACTCTATAATGGTTGATTACCCACTACGGGGTAATCAATACATTTGCACTCCCTAACCAAGCACTATATATTGAGTGATGTGGGCCTTTTTAAATATCTTACCCATTCCCCACCCCCTTTAACCCCCTACCAAGCACCCCCTCAATATTTGAAGATTAATTACTAAGAACATATTTCACAATGTCAAGGGTAGGGATTTCTTAATTAATTAAATATGCTAGTTGCATATCTTTAAATAACGATGTCAAGATCTATTAGTCATTTATGCAAAATAAATAATTAATAACTAGCAGAAAAAATAATAAAAGATCAATAAATTGCTCTTCCTATAAGACATATAGCTATAAATTTAGGAAACTAAAACGTACTTGATGCTTAAGTGCAGTTTCCAGAGCTTCCACAATCTGTGTCATCAAAGGACGCTCTTCACGTTTTCTATTCAAACATTGATAAGCTATTTCCGTAAACACATTCAAAGAATCAGGATTTATATCATCCTTAATACTATCGAAAATAATTGTATCTATAAAGTTTTTTTCATAGGATTCTCGTGCCAATCCTACTAATGACCGATGCTTGTCTTTGTTGTCCATACACAACCTCCCACACAATATTTCAAATAGTACGACGCCGAAGGAGTAAACATCCGACTCCTTTGTTAAAAACCCTGTCTCTCCATATAGCGGATCACAATAACCAAGCGTGCCTACAGCATTGGAGACAAGATATATATGTGAAATATTTGTTTGCAGGACCAAACTTGGAGAGGCCAAAATCTGAGATCTTGGCAATCCAGTTTTCCTCTAATAGGGTATTCGAACTTTTAATATCACGGTGCAATACTCTGAGCTGGGTCTCACCAGGAGCATGAAGATACTCGAGTCCACGAGCAGCCCCTAAACATATCTTAAGGCATTCGACCCAGTTTAGATCCTTGTTGGCCAGATATAGGTCGAGACTTCTCTTTGATGCATATTCATACACGAGGATTTTCTCACCCGAATCATCACAATACCATAATAGAGAAACAATATTTCCATGTCTATAATAGGAAAGCATCATGATCTCCTTCCAAATATCAGAATTTCCTTGCCCGAATTTAGGATCTAAACACTTTAAAGCAACCACGACCACACCCTTGGCACTTTGGATAATTTTTCCCATATAAACTTTCCCGAATCCTCCTTGCCCGATACAATTGTCATAAGCAAAGTTGTCGGTCGATGCTTTTATATCATCTAGTGGTATTTTAAGGTGTTCAAACTGTACTATGTGAGCCATTATTTTAATGGATGAAGTGAAAAGGTATGCACAAATTTAAAGCTCCAAAGTGGTATCGCTATGTATATATATTTCCATTTCACGTAGACTTTTAATTTGTTAGTTGTAAAAACTATACATTTCCAGCTATGTTGTCCTATTTCAAAACTTTTGTTTTTGTGACGTGAAATAACAACTTTGTTAATCAGGGGGGGAAAATGATACACTCACTATTTTCTTAAAGTTTTTTGAGTAAACTAGAAGTTGTGATGAAATACGGTACAATATTTAAGGAGCAATTTCATATTTCTCATTCTTAAATTTGAAAATTTAATATATGATGAAATACGGTACAACATTCAACATAATGCATTAAATGATTGCATAATTAATATATACAGTATATAATTAATTATGAAAGTAGTAGGTTTATCAGGTGGCCGGTAATTCTTGACACGAAACAACGAAACAAAAATATCGGCATGAAAATAAACATATTTGTGTTAATGATAAACAGCAATAAAAAACAGATCAAAAACTCACTTAACCTGTTTCAGGTTCAAGCTTTGAACCTGGATTGGGGTTAAACAGGTTAATATGTTAACAGTTTAAGTATGCAAGCTTGTAAAATAACTAACATAAATATTGAATGTAGAAATGATGATTGGGAGTTTTAAATGTTCTATTAATTGATGGAGAGTTAAGTGGATTTTGGTTTTCGATTTAGAATTATATAAGTTGTTTACTGACACGTAAAATAATTTGTTAGATTGTTAGAACATCGATGAAAACAAATTGAGGATGACAACGTGGAAGAAGTGCATAATCTGGATCGTTCCAAGAAGGATGTCTTCGACGACTTTTTGCATGAGATTGGTCTAGGGGAACTTAATTCACATATTAAATAAACATCACATCACATGTTGCAAAGACTTTGTATTGACGGGAAGTTAAATTCAGAGCTTGGAAGTTGCAAGTTCACTTCCAGTTCATCAGGTCCCTGTCAACATTACGTACGCCCTCCTTATAGTGGTCACGAGGTGGTAAGCCCGCGCGTTGCCGCGGGGTGTTTTCCCAAAGAGTCATTCGATGGTGAATTTAGTAACCGTTGTGTGTAATCACTGACATTTCATACATCAAATTGAAAACCAACAGTTAAACATGAAAGCAGATGGTGACTTTCAACAGTGTGTATATTTAAATTTACATATACATTGATTAATTAAAAGAACACATAAAGTATACTATTCCATGTTTCCTACAATGGGAGTGCTTGGCACTAACTGCTATTTACTTCTATTGATGCCCAAAAAAATGAACATAGAACCTAAGCGAGACTGAATCTTACATGCTATACTTTTACGGTTACAAAGCATCACAAAGTTGTGTGTAACAACATTTTACCTGCTGATGAAGTAACATGAAAGAAAGTGTCGGTTACCTAGTTCCTCTAGTTGATTTAACAGTCCACTTGCGATACACTCGTACACGTATGACGTATGGCATTGGCAATGTCTGATGGTTTCATATCTGCGACTCCCACGGTTTCTAGTTGTCTAACAGGTCTTTTTCTGGCAGATTTTGCCATCACAGCTAATGCAGCGTTATCCGACATTTTCCTGCAAATCAATGAACATATCATATCTGTTAACATGCATAGATAAATGAACTCAACAAACGGACAGCTTGTGCAAAAAAAAAAGTAAAATAACGTGGTTTATATAATCAATTCATGCATGCTATTTGGCTGTACCGGGAGCTAGCCTAGTGCACATTTACCTAGATGCGAGAAACATATTGCTACGACATGGGAATAAAAACATGGACGGCCAATAGATGTTGTGTCGTAGCCATTGTGGAAGTCTCTTAAAAGTTAAGCGTATAACCGCACTTCATATGCAACGTTTAACTTTCATTCAAGAAAGAGTTCAGCAAAAACTTACTAATTTACTTCTTGTAATTTATTCCCAAAAACGTTTTAGATGGGAAGTTGATTTGCTTACAAAGTTTTAAGCATTGATGTTTCCTAGTGTCAAGGCATAAAAAAAATGAGTTTCAAACTTCATCGTGGTGATGGAGGCTTAAAAAACAGCGTATAAAGCTGTTAAAAAACATCAAAAAGAGCTGTTAGAAAACAGCGTAAAAGGCTGTAAAATCAGTGTCTAAAATCATTAAAAGCTGTTAAAAAATAGCACATAAAGCTGTTAAAAACTGCATACGAAGCTGTGAAACGTGAGCCCAAACACCCCTTTTCTGTGTTGCATTTTGCGAACAATTTCTACTATTGTATTTGAATGTTAGTGTGTGTTTATTTGTACCTTTGACTGAAAAAACTAAGACAACCATTGTTGTGTCTATTATATTCAGTTTGAAAATTGATGAGTATGGCATACATGTCAACTTATATACAGCTACAATTTGTTATTATAAATCTGATGTTTAGACTTTTGACATTATTATAAATATGATGTTTTTCGCTAAATAAGCATCATTAAAGAACAAACTATTTTGTCCAAAGAAAAGAAGCCTGTTTCGAATTTTGACAGTCATAAATCTCATGTTCTTTAGCCATCCTTCTATTTTTAAATAAAAATTGGACCAACGTGTTTTTTCAATCTGAAATATGCATAACCTTTTTTAAATAATTAAACACCAAACAACCCGTTGTATGCATCCGAAATATTCTAGCAAAGTTTTGACCCATTTGATCTGCTCAATCCATTGAATTTAAGCATTAAAACTTAAAATATAACCCATTGGACCCGTTAAAAGGTATAACTATTATAGCATACCTGTTTTGTCTTTGCAAAAGGCATCCCTTGTGCATGGCAACATCTTCAAGAAAGTAGCATAAGTGGAAATACGGCTGGCTCTGGACTGATTTGGCTGACAGTTGTGGCAATACACCTCTGAACACTCCCTTCACCACTATGACTGTAGGAATGGGATCCTGGTAATTGTTGTTATGCCACCCTTTTCACACGCGTAGAACCCGAATTGCGCGATGTGTCTACATCTGCTGATGCCAAAAAGAAGAAACCGTAAGACTGTGGACATAGCAACAAATAAGAGTATAGTGAAAAAAAAAACTAAATGTAGATAGCAGAACTGCAGCAAATTTTGGGTTTCAATATTCGGCTACAAAGTTTTAAGACTAACAATCCAAACAATTATCCAACTAACCTACCAAAAAAATGCAATAAAGCCTTTTCCAACTAATCAAAACATAAAATCCAAAATCCCTAATTTTTTCTTACACAGTTGCACAAATTTTTTTTGTTAGTTTTTTGCCTACTGCCCTATCTACCTTCTAATTTTCAACCGCCCCCAATCCAGTTTTAAACAATTGATACCTTAGGATTTAATTATACCGTCAACTTCATGACTTGCTTAATGTGTACGGTGCTGCAAATCCAAAATCCTTGATGCTTATAGTTCTTATTATTTAGTTCCCAATCTACGATAAATGAGACTACATATACTTTGTTTAAGGGTTTTGACTATCAGTTTATCAAGGTTGTTTCAAAATGGTTTGACTAATTCTTATTTATTAAAATGATTTTTTTAAACAAAGGAATGTAATCTCTACGGAATGTCTAAAAGCCGTACCTGTGTGTGAGTCTCTTCGCTGCGTTCTTCAACCGTATTGATATATTTACAATCTCTTTTCAAAGCAATATGACAGATTTGATAAACCTTCACATAAGAAGAAACCTATCAAATGACACAAACCTATCAAACGACACATATGCAACAGTAATTACATTTTGTTCAATGAAATTAACATAACATGAATAAAGTATTGGAGGTAACATGTAAATCCAAAAATCTTGGCACACCTACACTCAAGCGTATTCAATACCTGTATGTCAAACATTGATGGGTCATCTTTTCCAACATCTTCCACTTTTGCATTTCTGCAAGTCACAATTGATTTTGAGGAGTAATTATAATCATTTCAGAAAATACAATATTCAGCACCCCTCAGTAACTCGTTATCAAATGCAGATTGATTTGTTTAGCAGATTAGAAAAGAGAAAAATAAATGATCAGTAGTGTTTAGTTTGTGGATCCTAAGTGAAAGATATAGACTCAAATATTAGCAGCAGACAAAAACTTGTTTCAGTATCGGCGACACCTATTTTTAACTTTTTTTTATAAATAAAAATGTCGAGTCATCACATAAAAGCAACAAAACCTCATAAGCCCAATATACAATTTTCGAGTGTTTTTCAGCTGAACGTAAGATAAGCACCTAATTAGTACCGAGAAAGAAACCAAATTTGATCTGTGGCGCATACTTTTTGATCTCGACTCCAGTACTTCATGGTTTCACTTTAACTTGCAAATACGTACGTGGTGACACATCTCTTCTAGTTCATAAGGACGACACATTTGCCGTAAAAAGTCAAAGTAGTTTTTTTGCTCTGCACGATACGGCCTGCAAATGAAATCAAGATTCAGCAGCTCCAGCCACAACAAAAAAAAACGTTATTCTACTGCTGTTATTTTATATTCTACCAATATATAGACAATAGATCAAAAGGAAAGTTACCACTTGCCATTGCTACTGTCTTTGAAAGAAGATTTAGCATCTCACCACTTTTTACGGTTCTCGGCTACAATAATCGCCTCCATGGCTGAAACCGGCTGTATTTCATTTGGGATTTCCTGTTACAAAAGAATAAACCCGTTACGAAACAAAACCTCTAATAATCTCAAATACTCACCACAGCCTGAAATTATACTACTTTCACGGGATTTCACTAATATATTAAAAAGGTGTTTGTGTTAGCTTATTTTATGAGATTATTAGCTTATTAAGATTTATAAAAGCTTATATAAATTCACATTTTCAGCTTATTATACTAAGATTATGCAATTGAGCCGCAGGCTGAAGGTGATAAGCTACTTATAAGCCAAAAAATGTGAGCTTTATTCACATTTCAAATCCTATACCATAAGCCTATTTTTTAAGCCTTATTCCTCAATTTATATGTTCATTTTTCATTTTACAATTAAGTTCTAATAGTAAAGAAATCCACAAATTACAAACAAATGCATCTATATTGACCAAAAAGAAAAAAAAAATAAAAAAAAAATTTGATATACCTTTGCACAGCAACAAACCTGGTATCCCAGCAAATCGAAAGATAGACCGCGGGGCGTCTGTAATATCATGTAATTCAATGCATATGGGTGTATGTGTACAGGTGCTAACCTGGTTTATGGGTCTATTAGCAAGCCCAAATTTCATAACTTCATCTTCTAATATCATGTAATTCAGTCGTAAAAGAAACTAACATTGCTAAAGTCATGAGAAAATCTCAGTTTGTAAAAATTAAAGAAAATCCAAATTAAATCAATAGCTTGTTTATGTTATAGATTTGTAAAAAACATTGAAACTAATTAGAGCTTCTGATTACCTAATCTCCTTAAATCCTTAAATAGTCAGATTTGCCAAAGACTCAATACAACTAATTATGTGATAACTGACTTTTGTTGCAGCATTTAACAAAACCTCCTACATTATTTTAATACAACACATGTATGCCAAAAGTAAGTGCACCCCTTATGTGTAGGCAAGAGATTGACTCGCTCAAATATGGTCTAAATCTCGTTATCGGTGTAGACACAAACCATCTAACTGATTACACATATATGCACTACATTGCATGTCATCACTTCTTGTGATTCTTAGTGACTACAAAAGAGTATTACAAAGTATAAAAAGTTCAAGTGCTCACCACAGGGAGGAAATTTTCCTGCTGCGATTGCTGAGATGAACTTGGCTGTGTCAGGTTCATTTGGGCTTTTACCCTGCATAATCATTTAAAAATGTTACTTCTTGCTTACAACTACATATTGCTCACAACTAAATATGAACGATTACTTATTGCTCACAACTACATACCTATGAATATATTGTATGTGCTACTTCCAACTGAGACGTCGCAACAGCACATGAGACCGCCACAATAATTTACCATACTGACTCACTCACTATAAGCAAACACCACACTCACTCACCGGTTGAATACCACACTGATGAATCATCTAGGTGTATGAATCAGGTAGCATACTCACCAATCCCCTGAAGCAAAACTCCTAAACCAAAAAGCTACATTAGTTAACGGTGTGATTATGGTTTAATTAAATTGGCTGAAATATGAGAAAAGATTTAATCGGGTCTTAAAACATTTGCTAGTACTAATAGGGAGTTAACAAATCAAGTTTAAATAAACTCATAAAATTCAAATCGGATACACTTTAAAATGTGTGCATTCGCTGGTGTACTATACAGCGTCTAAACACCACCCTTAAAACCAAGTTGTAAACAACACCCTAAGCATAGAGTTCTACACAATTTAAACAGCTACCGCAACTAAAATATTTAAAAAGGCACAGCCAGTTCATACCTGCAAATCGGCAGGCATTCAAAGCCTCTTCGGTCAGGGTTTATCTTTCAGGTATGCATGTTTGATAAAAATGTCGAATCTATGAAACATGCATACCTAAAAGATAACATGGTGCGCACTTTTGGAGCTTGCTGTTGTACTTCATGCATTGATGGTGGTGTTGTTTCCGATCTACTGTAACCGTGAGTATTGTGCTTCCTTTGTCAATGTGAACACATACATTCCCCGATGTTGATTAAAAGGCTCAGAAATCAGTTCATCATAGCCTGATTTCTAAGGCATGCCGAAAAGGAATACATCATGGACAAAAGGTTATCGACAACCCATGACCCCAGCATATCAAATTGACAGTGAGTATTAGGCTCAGAATAAAGGTTAATAATCAAAATAGGTGGTCGTCCGCCATGGCTGCAAACATAATAGTTTACCTAGCCAAGATACGGACGCACGCAACCTTATTCAACTTTGCTTGCATTCATCACAGCCTAGATGCCATATAAGGTGTGCACATTTGCTGGCACACTTGTTGCGAACGAAAGGTTGTCGACAACTCGTGAGTCTAGCATATGAAATTCATAGCAAGCATGAGGCTGACAGTAAAAGCTTAAGAAGCAAAAAAAAGTGCTCGTCCGCCATGGCTGCAAACATAAGAGTTTACCTAGCCAAGACACGGAGACACACAACTTTTAGTCAACGCTGCCTGCATTCATCACAGAGATGGTTCCCTATCAAGTATGCATATCTGCCAACCACCATATAATCCTAAAAATCAAAAACGAAAAATCAATCAACACCCACATAACCAAATCATATAACCTATGCAAAAGCAATAAATTCATACAAAAAACCCCTAAAAATAAAAAAAATAAATCTGTTTTGATAGTGTAATCCGAATGGCGAACACATAAACAACTATGCCTAGGATTTTTTTAGTAATAATGAAATCAATAATTTCACATAAAAACTGAAATAAACACAAACACCCCCAAACAGAAAACATTATAATCACCTAACAACATAAAAACTAACAAAGCTCATAAGCTGGGAAAATAAGGTAATCCAAACACCCCCAAACAGAAAAGATTATAATCACCTAACAACATAAAAAGATTATAATCCATTTCAGCAAACCAAAAACCCATATCACAATAATAATTATTTCCATCCCAAAAATTCAAAACAATATCTAAAGAAGAACATACCTCGTGGACCATGTTTGAAATCGATTATTCAATGTGCAAAAAAGAAACCATAAAAAAACCTAATCAAAGCAAAACCCTAATTTTACCTTCCTTTATGTTTATCTTCTACCCTAGATCCTAACTCAAACCAATAAACAGTTTGCTCATCACACCGTGAGCCAAAAAAAAACAACCAAACCACATAAAGAAACCTCATATTTGTAGAAAGAGATAAGAGAGCAGGAGACACAGGAAAGAAAATGAAGAATCCAGAACTCGCCTAAGATTATCTACACGAACCTAACAAAAAGATGTGGATAACAACCTTGGTAAGACTGTAGCAAGAACACATGGACCAAAATCAGCCACAAAACAAATATAAAAACCATTCTACTGTTCCTAGCACTGTACACCCCCTCACAGTCCACTGTAGCATCTTTTTGACCCGTTGGATCGGAGGTGATCGGTGCCGGGTGTTGTTATCGGAGGCAAACCGATCGGACCCCCAAAGTGGGAAGTATGTGTGAGTGAGGATAAACAGTTGTTACATAACCGGGTAATACCAAAATCACAAAAGGGTCGGGTCAAAATACATGGGTTAGCAAAGTGGGCTATTAAAGCCCTATGCTTAGTATATTGATATAATTGTCTTCTAGACATCAAGTTCCTATGATTAAAAGCATTCGTTCTAGCGTTCAAATTGGGCAATGTTATGTTATTTTTAGAGTCAAATTTTAGTGTTGGGGCAGGTTACTTATTAGTGGTTCAGGTCCAGCCAGCAGTGACATCTAATTGGACAGTTTGTTGATCCTAAGACCCGCCTGTTCTTCCTTTACCACTTATAGGGGTAAAAGTTCCGGGTGCGACTTGAACTTGAGACTTCCCCTAGCAAAACATCCCCTCCCCAAGGCACCTTAAGGAAATCTTGGTGGCCAACTGAGCTAACGATCTTTAGTTCACGTAAATCGGTACATTAGAAAAAGTTCGTCGCGATTTTACAATAAAAACCTTGTGAACAATGTTATGATTTTTAAAGTTCTCCAAAGCTTATAATGTAACAATTTGTGCACATTTAAAAAGTGCGAAGATATTTAATTTTCTAGTCTTTTGAAAACATGCATAAAGATTGTATAATTAGGCATTTTGGTGTAGTCTTGCAGTGGTTATATAGACCCAATGAACATATTTAGGGGTGCTTGGTTGGGGTATTGGGGATAGGGAATGGGAAAGACAATGAATAAACATGTCAGGTTAAGAGTAAAGAATGTAATCAATACTTAATTAGTAGTGGGTAAACGGACATTACTCAGTAAATTGGGAGAAAAGATAATGATTAACCACTACCACCACCACCACCACTAACCACCAGCCACCAGCCACCGCCCACCACCCACCACCACCACTGCCACCACCAATTTGGAGGTTAAGCATTTTTTTAAACCAAGTACTATAAAAAATAATGATAATTTTTATTTTATTCATTTATATTCTATTTTATTCCTTTTACATTTGCTATTTACATTCCCTTATTTGAACCAAGCGCACCCTTAGAGTTTAATTTCAAGTCTATTATTGGGCATGTGTAGGGGTGTTCATGGATCGGGTAATATCCACATTAACCAAAACCAAACCTAAACAAAAAACTATACCGAATTGGTAACTGAATCGAATTGGTCAAAACGAACCGAACCGAATTAAATATTCGGTTATCGATTTTGATATGGTTTTGACAATGAAAACCAAAAACCAAGTTCATATAAATATATATTTTTTCTATTTATTTAAATGGGAAAAAGAATTACTAAAATTCTTTCCTAGTATAAATATAACATTATTTAAGCTTGAAAAGAAAATTTTTGTGCTAAATATATAATTAAATGAAAAAATAACTAAAAGTATGTAATTCGGGTAATTCAGTTCGGTTTCGGTTCTTCGGTTCTTTGGTTCGGTTGAATCACATTTAAATTCGGTTCGGTTCGATTTTCGGTTTGACCCAGAAATTCTTTTTAACAAAAGTAATCGAACAGAATAATCCGATAACCGAACCGATAAACACCCCTAGGCACGTTGACATCCTTTCACTATTAAGGCCCAAATAAAAAAATGAAAAAAAAAAAAAAGAAAAAGAAATATGATCTACGTCATGTCCATGAAGTTATTAAGGCAAAAATTCAATATATATCTCATTTTTGTTATAAATCTTATAAACCAATCATGACCATTCATTTTTTTTTTAATCAAAAAAAAATAAAATAAAATAAAAAATCAAACTTTCATCATTTTTTTTAAATTAAAAATATCTCACAAAGTGTTAATTGTTACGCGAAAAAAATCTTACTATCGTGACAAAAATTAAATTATCTATCTTAACTACTTATAATGTAGATTTAGTCAAAGGGGAAAAATGGAAAACTGAATTTTTAGTTAATTCCCATTTTGCCCTTCTATACTACAAGGGCGAGAGAAAATGAATTGTGTAATTAATGCTCTTATTAAAACACCCCATAACTTAAAATTATAATAATTTATTCATATGGTACAACCAATTAAAAGCATCTATATCAAATTAAAAACAATCAATTAAAACACCCCTTACTAAAAAAAAGTACAATAAAATTTTCACAATATACAATTTAAACAAGCTACAACATAATATAAAATATAAAATAATTAAACACACTAATTAATGTTATTTTTAAAACACCCTAAAATGAAAAGTATATGTTATTATACACATTATACAAATTAATAAAACACACAAAACTTTATACAAGCTAACAAGTTGATGTTGCATATAGTTTTGAAAATTGGACCGGACCAACGAGTTCAACTGGGAAAAACATATAGTTTTGAAAACTGGACACGACGGGTTCAGTTATTAAAAGCATGACTCGGTTTAAATCGACCCATTTTTCGACCGGAACGGTTCAACCGGGTTTCAAAACATTATGTTGACATGAGCTTAAGTATCAAAGTCAATAAGTCAACAAAGTCAATAAGTCAACACATTTAATCCCTAAATCTTCAAACTTTTATTAGAGGTGGCAAAACGGGCGGGCACGGGCTAAAATGGCACGGGTTAAAACGGGCACGGGCTAAACGGACAAATTATAAATCGGGCAAACGGGCACGGGCTAAAACGAGCAAATTATAATTCAACTATTAAAAACATTCGGAACAGTCCTAAAAACCCTTTTAATTCATCTTGTAAAAAAAGATCAAGCATCTAAGTCTTAATTATATTTAATTATTTTTTCTTAAAAAAAATAAAGTATTAAATGAATAAAAATGCAACTAATTAAATATATCTATCAATTAATTAGAGTATTAAATAATTATGCATAAAATAGTTAATAAATGAGATAAATTAAAATTAAAATAGTTGGAATGTTTTATAGTTACCAGTGACAAGTGAATTGGTCGGAAAAAAAATGAGAGTAATTGCTTGAAAGTTGAATTGTGTGATTCGAAAGCCCATCTAATAATATCTGTTTTTATCTTTTGCCTGTAAAAGCCCATCAAATAAATGCAAGGGGGCAAAAAACCCCCCAAACTTTTAAAAAAGTGTCAAAAATCGCCCAAAAATTACAAATTGGGCAAGATTTGCCACCCCTAACTTTTATTATTTTTCATTTATAACCCATAAACTTTCTTTTATCACTAAACGATCTGTCGTTATAAAATACCGTTGCTATGCATGGGTATTCGTCTAGTCTATAAATATGCACTTTTCTATATTTTTGATGAATTTTTTTTCAAAATTTCCACCCAGAAAAATCACACGCGATTTGTAAAAATCATATGTTATTTGTAAAAATGATGTGTGATTTGATATTTACAAATCACAAGTGATTTTTATAAATCATATGTGATTTTGCTGGGCGGAAATTTTGAAAACAAAAATGTCGAAAATATAAAGAAGAGCATATTTATAGTTAGATAATTTAATTCTCGTCATATTTTTTGAAGCTTGAAGATTTACCGTTTGTAAGATATGTTGATTTAAAAAAAGTTAAAACATGAATTTTTATTAATTTAGATGAAAAATAAATTACTAAAATTGATTTTTTGAATCTATAAGCAAATATGAGATATATATTGATATATCAACTCTTAACATAATAGCATTAGGCCATGTTGCATGTATATAAACTAACTGCTCGCCTTCAGCAATTACCTAAACTTTTGTTTGGATTAAGTGTTTTTATTTATTTATTTATTTATTTATAATCTCAAAAGAGTTGTCACTTAAAAAAATCTGCAGGTTAAGGGAAAGCAACGTAAGTTCGTTGTTTACCGGAGTATAATAACTTACCATACTAAGCAACTTTGAATATGCTGAGAAGAAACTAGTTACTTGTTACTTTTTCAGTAAAAACATTCGTTACCATACAATACCAATAGATTAGAATGAAAAAGAACGTACAAACTACATTGTCATGTTTTACAATATAATGAACTGAATACGATCAGAATTGAGATTCTCGCATCCTAAATCGCCCGAAAGTGTATAGCTTAAACTTGGGGAATGCAACATTCCTCACCCAACAATAGTTATTGTTACTGGGGCCTTGTAGCTAAAGATCCCCATTCCATCTCCACTCGCAGACCAGCATCACTATACTTTGAACTTGTAAACTTGTAAATCTTGTTGGTATGTTTTTTGTTCACAATTTCCGCAAGGCTTATTTCGATGTAATTGTTACTAGTTAAGTGAAACAAACATAATATTCAGATAAGTAAAGTAAATCCTTGAAAACTAATATAGAATGTTAGGGATCAAAGATAATTAACTAACCTTCCGGTAAAGTCATTCCAACCCGTAAAGGATTGCATCCATGAAGAAGAACCATAGACATACAAAGTCAAAATTCTATCGGTTGGTGGCTTGTCGAATGTGAACTCAAACTTTTCTTTCCATACCGGATTTTTACGATTGTTCGCATGCTGCAAAATCCAAATTGAATTAGCACTGTAAGGTTTTTGCACCAAATAGTATCATTATACTAGCTATAATTAATTAAAAACACAAACCGTAGTCTGTCTTATAAAGTCGTGTCTGCTACTATCACCATCCAACTTCAAATAAACGATGGGATTTTTTTCATCGAGATGTTGGCCTTCATGGATTGTGACAATAAGGCAACCTCCACCCTCATTAACCATTCGTACTAAACCACCAAATGGTTTGTACGTTATTTCAACCATGATTTGGCCATATGACTTGCTGTTTTGTGAATACATGTTCTTGAAGAGATCAAGACTACAAGTCTCCCACTCTTCAGGCCGAAAACGTTTCAATGGGACAACATTTTTCCACTGTTCATTCTCGTCCTACATAACAAAGAGTGGCATGGCTTTAGTTTCACCAAGTCAATATACTAGTTTGTAACTATAATACATTAATACTTATCATTTGATATGATAAAAAAAAATATATATATATATATATATATATATATATATATATATATATATATATATATATATATATATATATATATATATATATATATATATTCAACTGCAATAAGAAATATAAATTGGGAAATCCTTTCTAACTATAACGCCGTAATTTATTCCTTTAAATAAAATACTAGATTGGGTTCCTGAAAACATACCCTTTGGTCCCGGCTAACAACAATTTCTAAAGCTTGCATATCAAGATTTTTCACAAGTAGAATGAATTCTTCATTCCATTCAGGATTCACGTCTTGATCTACCACCTTGGTTTTTTTGGATGTAATATCCTCCTCGTCTTTGGTTAGTCTCAGATTCACATACGTGCTGGGAGAAAACACCCTGAATACCCTTTTAAGATCTATTGCTTTTATAATTTTCACATTCAATTCTCCAACAGGCTGCTCCGAAAACCTAATGTTATTCCTCTGAAAATTTTCATCCGATAAATTAAAAAGTCTATCCAAAGAAAACAGATTTAATAGCGACAAAGAGAAATAATATAAGCTTACTTGACAATGAAGTGCAGCTTCTAGTGCTCTTACGATGTGGATTGCTAAAGGACGTTCTTCAGGGTCTTCCTTCAAACACTGAGAAGCAATGGTAGTGAACAACCCAAAAGAAGTAGGATTTATCTGATCTTTCATATTACCAAAAATTAATTCCTCTATTCTGTTTTGTTCATAGGATTGATTCACCACTTCTATTAAATACGGCTTGTCCGTACACAACCTCCCACACAATATCTCAAACAATACAACACCGAAAGAATAAACATCTGACTCTTTCGTTAGAAAGCCAGTCTTACCAAAAACCGGATCACAATACCCATGTGTGCCCACAGCGTGTGTGACAACTGACATTTGTTGATTAGCCTTACCAATTTTGGCGAGGTCGAAATCTGCGATCTTGGAGATCCAATTTTCGTCCAGTAGGATGTTGGAACTTTTGATATCACAGTGCAATACTCTTTGTAGCGGCCCGACTTCGCTATGAAGGCAGACGAGTCCACGAGCCACTCCAATGGATATCCTAAGTCGTTGAACCCATGTTAGCATATCGTTGTTGAGATATCGGTCAAGGCTTCCTTTAGTCTCGTATTCATAAACGAGGATCCTTTCACCAGACTCATCGCAATACCCTAAAAGAGACACAATATTTGCATGTTGGTAAGCGGAAAGTATTGTGATCTCTTTCCAAAACTCAACATAACTTTGCCCCTTTCTAGTATCTAAACGCTTCATAGCGACCATCTTTTGCCCTCGAGAATGGGCAAGTTTTCCGTTGTACACTTTTCCAAATCCTCCCATTCCTATATTATTCATATTACGTATTCGACTATATGGCTGGTGGTTAGTTCTTTTGGTTTACACGCTTAAAACCCTAACTGTTTCAGTTAGGGTTTACTGTTTATTGTTCGATTACTGTTTTTGTGTATGAGGGATTGAGAGAGATGAACAAGGGGTTTCTAAATTACACACAAGTGAAGCCGGTTTCACTTGATGATTATGGTAACGATCAGAATGGGAATAGTGGGGAAAAGGGTGATCCTTTGGTTGGTAATGTGTCACACGGGGCTGATTATGGGAATACTGTCAATGCTAAGGTTGATTTGGGACAGCCTAGTGTTACACTAGAATCGGATGTGGCTTGTAATGCTTCTACTCAGCATCATGTGGAACAATTGATTACAAATGCGCATAGGAATTTTGATGAAGCCATGAACAAAATCTCACATGATATTGCTACTGATATGGCTTCCTCACCTGTTGCTACTTCTGTACCTACTGCACCTGAGGTTGATTTGTCTAGTGGTAAGGGAGTGAAGTCGGTTTCTTATGCGGGTGTTGCTTCTAACGAATCTCAGAAACACGTGTCTAATTTTCGGAGATTAGAATGCAGCAATAAGAAGGATAATGTTGACCTTTCAGTCCCAATGAAGGTAGTGGAAGAGGTGAACACGAGGTTTGAGAATACTCTATATGGATATTTCCTTGGTCAGCGTCTTGCTTTTCCTGTCGTGGATTATTATGTTCGCAATGCGTGGGCTAAGTATGGGTTACAAAAGGTAATGATGAACGCTAAGGGGTTCTTCTTTTTCAAGTTTTCTTCGAAGAAAGGTGTTGATGATGTGCTTGAAAATGGTCCATGGTTGATCCGTAATGTTCCTATTATTCTTAAACCTTGGACTTTGAATACCAATTTGCTGAAAGAGGATCTAACTCACATTCCGGTGTGGGTTAAATTTCATGATGTTCCTTTAGCAATGTTTTCTGATGACGGGCTTAGTTTGCTTGCTACTTTGATTGGGACTCCCAAGAGATTGGATGCATTTACTAGTCAGATGTGCAAAGAATCTTGGGGTAGGAGTAGTTTTGCTAGATGTATGATTGAAGTGAAATCGGATGAGGTACTTAGGGACAGCCTTACTGTTGAGATTCCTTTACTTGACGGTTCGGGTTCGACTATTGAGAAGATCCGTGTGGATTATGAGTGGAAACCGCCTCGCTGTGATAAATGCAAGGTGTTTGGACATGTTTTGGTGGATTGTCCTAAGGGTGTGATACCGACTCCTCAACCTTCTAAGAATGTAAAGGATGGTTTTCAGACTGTTAACAATAAGAAGAAGGGTAAGCAAGGTGTCTCAAATACGGGTCGCGGAGGTTTTACTAAACCTGTTGTGGGTAAGCATTTTGAATATCAGCCAAAGAAGACTCCTACTGTGCCCAAGAAAGTTAATGATGGTATGAAGAAGACTTCTGATGTGGCTAGTACGAGTGGTACTTCGATCTCTACATCTAACCAATTTGGTGCGCTTAATATGGATGATACGGATACGTTTGGTATTCCTACTTATGATACCTGCATGGATGTGGATACTGGCAGTTCAATGGAAGTTAATGTGGATGAGTCGGGTAAAACTGGTGCTACATCACAAGAACCGCTTGTGAGTGATTCAATGGGAAATAAGGAAGTTGGTTCTACTCCTTTAGTGGAGAAAATTAGTAAGTTTGAAAACCTTCTTATCGATGGTAAAGGTACTCTTGTGGATGATGATGGTCATCCTGTTCCGTCTGCCTCTGTCACTAAGAGGGCTAACCCATTTTCCAAGGTGGGTAATGTTGTGGTTTCTGATAGTGACGAGGAGGAGGTTCTTAACACGTTCGACGAATCTGCAAATCTTTTTGGTGGTGGTCATGAGCGTGAAGATGAGTTTGATGACTATGATGATTACTCGAAGCAAATTTATGATCTTCCAGGGGAATTGGATGCTCTTAATGCCATTTATGGCTTTAATCTCCAAGGTCGTAGGAAGTAGTTTATATTTTTGTTTGAGTCTTTCTATATGATGTGGTTGTGGTTTTGTTTTCTTGTCTAGAAAATAGGAAGTATCTTGTTATGTAAGCTTTTCGCCTATGTAACGGGCTGAGATATGGGATTCACTCATATCCGTTGTACTTAAATGTTTTTTGGAGTAATATATTTACCGGGTCTTTTGACCTTTTACCCAAAAAGAGAAGTTGTTTGTTGCTAATTCCAAATCTTCTAGTTTTATTTTTAGGTGTTCAAACTGTTTCATGAGATGAGACATTGATGGTTGTGACTTTTTTATGGGGGAGTGGGACGAGGAATCCGAGAGGTAGGTAGATGGTTTAGATACCTATCAATTGCAAAAAAAAAAATAATAATAAAATAAAACAAAATAAAATATCAACAAATGTTTATAACCAACAAATACAATTTTTTCCTTATTGCAAGTAAAACTGCATCTCTAATTTATCTTCTTGTGTCCAAAATTTGTATGTACAAAATAATTTTTCCTCGAATATTCGTGTAACCAGTGACAAATATGGTATAAGTTTCAGTTCTAATTAAGACTAAGAATTAATTAGAAAGACCTTTTTGTTCAATTTTGAGAAACGATCAGCTTACTTGACATTGAAGTGCTACTTCAAGCCTCCGTACTATCTCTGTAATTAATGGGCGTTCATCTCGTTCTAGCTTCAAGCACTGATTTGCTACTTTCGAAAACACATCCAAAGAATTCGGATTTATTTCATCCCTTATATTCGCTAAAACAATTTGATTAACCGTGTTTTGTCTAAAGGATTGTCGAGTTAATCCTACTAATGGTTGAAGCTTATCATCGACCATACACAACCTGCCACACAATACTTCACACAACACAACACCAAAAGAGTTAATATCTGACTCTTTAGTCAAGAACCCTGTCTCTGCATATAATGGGTCACAATACCCGTGCGTTCCTACAGGGCGGGATATGAGAAATGTATTTTTTTGATTGGCAGGGCCAAATTTGGAAAGTCCAAAATCTGAGATCTTGGCATTCCAATTTTCATCTAATAATATATTGGAACTTTTTATATCGCGATGCAATACTCTTTGTTGGGTCCCTTCAGGATTGTGTAAGAACGCTAATCCGTGAGCCGCCCCAATACATATCTTAAGGCGTCGAACCCATGTTAGCTCACTGCTCTTGAGATACTGGTCCAGACTTTTCTTAGGTAGATACTCATACATGAGTATCTTCTCGCCATAATCGTCACAATAACCCAATAGAGAGACAATATTTTCATGTTTGTAAACAGAAAGCATCATGATCTCCTTCCAAAACTCGGGATCTCCTTGCCCGAACTCACGATCTAAACGTTTAAATGCAACCATGGTGTTGTCAATTTCTCCTTTATAAACTTTCCCAAATCCTCCTCTCCCGATGCAATTCTCATCAGCAAAGTTGTTTGTAGCAGATATAATTGCTTCTAGCTGTTTTTTGAGGTGTTTAAACTGTTTGAAGGTAGATGGTTCAGATACCTATCAATTGCAACAAAAAAATAAAAATAAAATTAAATAAATAAATTATCAACAAATGTTTGTAACCAAAAAATACAATTTTTTCTTTATTGCAAGTAAAACTGCATCTCTAAGTTTCAGTTCTAATTAAGACTAAGTATTAATTAGAAAGACCTTTTTGTTCAATTTTGAGAAACGATCAACTTACTTGACATTGAAGTGCTGCTTCAAGCCCCCTTACTATCTCTGTAATTAATGGGCGTTCATCTCGTTCTAGCTTCAAGCACTGATTTGCTACTTTCGAAAAAACATCCAAAGAATCCGGATTTATTTCATCCCTTATATTCGCAAAAACAATTTGATTAACCGTATTCTGTCTAAAGGCTTGTCGAGTTAATCCTACTAATGGTTGAAGTTTATCATCGACTATAGACAACCTGCCACACAATACTTCGCACAACACAACACCAAAAGAGTATATATCGGACTCTTTAGTCAAGAACCCTGTCTCCGCATATAATGGGTCACAATACCCGTGCGTTCCTACAGGGTGGGATATGAGAAATGTATTTTTTTGATTGGCAGGGCCAAATTTGGAAAGTCCAAAATCTGAGATCTTGGCATTCCAATTTTCATCTAATAATATATTGGAACTTTTTATATCGCGATGCAATACTCTTTGTTGGGTCCCTTCTGGATTATGTAAGAACGCTAATCCGTGAGCCGCCCCAATACATATCTTAAGGCGTCGAACCCATGTTAGCTCACTGCTCTTGAGATACTGGTCCAGACTTTTCTTAGGTAGATACTCATACATGAGTATCTTCTCGCCATAATCGTCACAATAACCCAATAGAGAGACAATATTTTCATGTTTGTAAACAGAAAGCATCATGATTTCCTTCCAAAACTCGGGATCTCCTTGCCCGAACTCACAATTTAAACGCTTTAATGCAACCATGGCGTTGTCGATTTCTCCTTTATAAACTTTCCCAAATCCTCCTCTCCCGATGCAATTCTCATCAGCAAAGTTGTTTGTAGAAGATATTATAGCTTCTAGCTGTTTTTTGAGGTGTTCAAACTGTTTTAAGGGAGCTGCCATTTTGCGATTGTGTAAGAGTTCAAAAGAAGGATATTAATCTTTTGGTCTATAATGGTGTAAGGTGACTATTGTGAGTATTGACAAGCAGCCAGTCGAGACTGGATAGAACATATATGGTCATCAACAGACCAAACCAACTTTGGATTCTATGTCTATATTTTTCCATAATAATATAAAATAATTTAATGAATATTTACTCAAAGTTACTGTTAAAACTTAGTTCAGTGTTTTATAGTTTTATACCAATAGCAATCTGTTACTTCCTGGTTCATCATAAGGTGTTGATCTTCCAGCAACATGGTATTCAAAAAAAATTAGGACAAATTCTATAACGGGTGGCCAAGCATCGAAAATCTAATTATTTATGACAAATTTTATAACGGGCGTACAAATTTTACTCATGGATGTCACCAGAATTCACTTTTAATCTTCTGGTTGATGAAAACTACTACTACGTATTAATCTCTAGGTCATATCTCTCGCACACTAACAGATGGTCATGGAGTAGACTAGTCATTAATTAGTCACTCAGGTCTTTTATAGAAAACTTTATTAAAAATTGTTCAAAATGTTTTGTTTTTGAACGGCTAAAATTTGATAAATGAACCTGTATTGTCATGATTACTTCATTCATAACCATTGATTATATTATAATGAAGGTATAAATAGGAGCATTTAGATCATTTGAAGTGGTCATTAACGTGACTCTATATTACTATTGTTACCTCAATATCACATTATTAGATATTCTCCCGCTATTATTCATCTCAAAATAAATACTGCTCACCGCTTATCACTGTTTGAATGAAGAGCTATCATAAAAAGATACACATGGTATTTAGTCTAGCAGTATGTGAGTTACCCACAAATCTAGTGGTTGTAGATTCAAGTCACGCCGAAAGCTTTTGTGAGATAAGTGGTATATGCTATAAAAAAATTGTTGTTCAAATAATAATAATAATAATAATAATAATAATAATAATAATAATAATAAGATGCTTTTGGTTTGCTCGGCCTCATGACCACGACTATGCTTGTTTTGCTCGGTTTCATATGACCCGCAGCAATGCCCACTTGCAACGCCAAACCATTACTCTTTTAGCACGGTCTTAATATACAATGATAAACCTTTCATAAAGTTTAAAAATTATGGATCATTTCACATTCACGACTAGGAATTATTCCGATATTAAAGATATATCCACTTCTATCAAAAACAAAATACATCCATAATGTTACAAACATTTCTAACTTTACTAAATATCTTACATAACACATATGTATAATTACTTATAGTTCTTAAGCACATATACATGAAGTTTAATGCCATGATATTGACAGGTTTACTTGATACATGTGACACATTGCTGGCTGGAAAATGATGGAGTGAGAGAGACATAACGGGAGTGGCTTCACAGAAACTATGTATGTTCGACGGCACACCAACTTTTAATATTTTATAAATAATTTTTACTGGATAAGCTAGAGCTTGCTTGGAAACGACCGTGAATATTCTCAGAAGAATATTCACATTACGGATAGCCAAGTTGTTTAAGCATATGAAGTAGGACCCAAGTAGCCAAGTTGGCAAGTTAGTAACATAAAATCCAAAAGCCGCCACATTAGAAGGTGATTGGGTTCTTATCCACAGTTCCATATAAGTTTTTACGTTATTTCGCAAAACCAGTTATAGCAGCTAAGGGTTTTTTTTTTTTTTTTTTTTTTTTTTTTTTGTCTCTCTCTCTCCTTATCGAGAAAGCGCTTTCTCGTCTTCTTTTTTATTTATTTATATTAATTTGAGATTTACACAGAGGTGGAAGACAAACGATCAACAAGTTGCGCCGCTAGCCCACTTATGGATTGCAAAATTAATTTTTTTTTAAAACAACATTTGTGGCTCTAGATATCATAACATTACAATGCATAACTCGTTGTACTCTGTTGAGGAGCTCCGCATTATCAGGTGCAATAGAACCAAAAGTATCAAATGCGAAATGGTAAAAACATGTTGATTTTCAATGCATGTTTTCTTGTGTTTTACTACCTCCGTCCCATAAAAACTGTCCAGTTTGACTTTTCAAAGTCAAACTGGTTGAACTTTGACCTTATTTATTTTTGTGGTTATTATATAATACTTGTTGCAAAATATATGAATAGATTGAGTTTTAAGTGTATTTTTCATTGGTATAATTTTTCATCAAGTATTATATAACATATAAAAAATATTTAAGGTCAAAGTTGAACCAGTTTGACTCTGAAAAGTCAAACTGGACAATTTTTATGGGACGGATGGAGTATCACTTTGTGCGAGGCATCGCAGCTTTCAAAGCGGCCTATCCTACTGTAAGACTCTAGCTACTCAAACCCACAAGAGGATAAACCCCACTTAAATCCACACACACATGTTTCCCTCCAACATATCTAAAAACCAAAATGTCTACCGGTAAAGTCAAGAGCTAAGACTCTCATGGAGGTTATAATAGTGCTTTCGTTAATAATGATCACTCCTAAATCGTGATGCTCTACCGGTGTATTACGTAAATTAGGCAATTTGCATATCAATCATCAGAATCGTCGTCTTTCTGATTGTTTTCTTAAGTGGTAACATTCTAAAAGTAGAATATAGAACGACATAAACAGACATTTGAGTTTGATAATGCCTTCGATCGAGTTGGAACCTGAGCTCAAAATGTTATCAACATATTATGCACTAACACATCCGTTGGGTTTGATAGTTCATATTGTTTCAATTCCCATATTCTTAGGCACCAACACCACATATAACACTGGGCTGATTTTAAATCGATCCTTAACGAGACATTCATGTTTTCTTTTAAAAAATTTGCATGTGTTTGCATTTCGAGGTTGTGGTAAATTCAGCGGTGATAGCATTCTCTAAGGGGCTAGGAATAGTATCGTTTTTATACGATCATAAGACTTGAATTTAATTATGATTTATAAGCCCTAGAGATATTGAATTTATGATTTATAAGCCCTAGAGATATGTGTAATTCCTTTATTTATTTATTTATTTATTTATTTACGTTTTTCCTCGTGATTACACATAACTTGTTGCATATAGGCATTGCAAATCCAAAGAAAAGCCGAAGTTGGTGTAAGTTCACCTCGTTGAAAATTTGTTTAAATTCAAATTGTTACAAATTAATACTGTCACACATCGCAAACCAAACTGCAGTTACGTTCCAACAAACTCTCTTCCATTAGAACACAGTTTCATTTTGAAATCACAATTCCATTGCAAAAAAATTCATGAAGCTTTTTTGGAATGATAGAATACCATTGCAAATGGTCATTTGTAATAGATTTAGACCGTCGCATTAGCCCGATTGTTTTGTTTATCATTTGAACCGTAAAAGTGAAATATTGATGATATGAAGCATAGCATTTTTGCTTTGGTGGTTTTCTGAGAGGTTATTATGCATGGTAGAGGTGTGTCTATATATATATATATATATATTTAGTTGGTATGGTATTTTTTGGTTTCTTATAATTTCTTAACTTTGCTAGTTGTACAATGAAATTTTGTTGTTTGCAGTTTAAAACAACTGCATGTTGAAGCAATGGTTCAAGGTAGACTTGCAATTTTATTCTTTTACTGATATAACAAAATAACATGCATCACATGCACACAATATTACACAATTTAAACTTTTGATACTTGAACAGTGATTTCAGTTTTCATCCAAATCAATTAACGTCTCATTTCTCCAGGACCAGCTGGTGGGTTTACAGCAGCGCCTTGCCATCCTAAAAATATTGCAAACAAGGTAAATGTCATATTGGTTACATTTAACAGCTAACGAGAAAGATGAATAGAAGTTTATTACCAAGAGAAGGATCTATTCCACGGTTCTTAAGCTCACGGTACTCCTGACAAAGAGCACAAGACAGACAACACATATGGACACAGCAATCATTGCAAGGTCTCGAAGGCAACATATATAGCTCCCTTAGTTTAGAACAAATAGAAACACGTATAAAACCAAGGACATGCGCCAAATAGACCAAGACACAGACAGTAAGCTCTGCTTACACAGCAAGCTGTTTTTACATGTCAGTAGAACTAATTATTTCCAAGTTGAAAGGAATAACATCATCTAATTATGAGTTATCATATTGTGTCATGCAAAGAGTTAAACATTTATTTAAATGCCACATATTTTGCGAAGATTACTTTGTCGGAACATCGAACGCAAATGATTTTAAACATATGTGTGCACATATAATTTATTTGTTACAAAGTACATATTTTCTTTAACATATCTTATAAGAATGATATCACGTTTGTTTGATAAGTGCTAAATGTGAACATCTAGATGAATATTTATATAAATTCATTTGATCGACTAAACCAATTAACTGACACGTACGTACCAGAATTTCCCTTGTCGGCAATCTCAGCAATACGACCAAAAGCAACGCACGGGCAACAATACGTCAAGCAACCTATAGTATCCAAAACAATTACAAATCTGAATGATACAATTTTGCATACGAAATTTTGATTAATTCATATAAATAAGTTCTAGACTTACAAACAGAACAATCCTCAAAGCAACCATAGTCCGGTGGTCCATTTGCCTGGGGCAGCCATGTTCCTGTTTTTGACACTGGCTTGGTAGTGTTTTAAGTGATGTAGCTTGTGTGTGCCTTGCTATTAATTTATAGGGCCAAAGTCGTGATGTACTAGTAGCCTCTTCTATTTTCTGTTTGATACACATTTGTGTACCAAGTTGGTATATAACTAGATTATAGTATTGTGTTGGTAAGTATCACATGATGAATATTGTCTTTTTAGGTTATAGTGTTAATTTAACCTCATTGGATAGATGAGTAGTAAAGGAGAGTTCAGAAATATGTCACAGTAGTACCAACCAAAAGGACCCTTTGCTTAGGTAGTCATGAGATAGTTATATCTCTGGTTTTGTGTTCAAGTCTTGATATAAACAAATAAAAAGTTATTATAATTTTGTAATACGTATAATTTATATATTGTAATTGATCTAGTCTATCATTTTGCATGAAAAACGCTGTTAAGTCATATATTTGGTTTTTGCATTGAACAAAATTGATTTATTATTTACGCATTGTGATGTATAAATAGAACATACCAAATGATTATTCAAACAAAAGCTTATAATTATTATTATTATTATTTATTTATTTATTTATTTATTTTTCTTTTTTTGAAAGGTGGTTTTGATAAACTAGCAATAATCTAGGAAAAAAAATATTTACAGTGAGTTACAACATAGAACATACAAGAACTGGGTCAATAGTCGAGTTCAACCAACATGGTTTTATATTCCTATTCCTATGAGAAATCTACAAGTGAGAAAAGAGTTTAATGTCATCACCTATAGTATCTTGGAGACGGCTAAGGTTAAATACGTTGATGAGATTATATATGATGTTGTCTGATAATCTCATTAATGATCATATCTGGAACCTGTAATTTTAATGTTTCCACACTTTCTATATATTCAACCACGAAAGTTGAAACTTTATGATAAAAGAGGCGTTTTATTTTAGATACCAAAAAAATGCTACATATCAATGGACAATTCCTGACCGTCGGATCAAAGAGACAAGATTTAAGAATAAAAAACACGGAGGGACCACTTCCGCCAATTAATAAAACTTACCCCACCAACCCCACCCCTACACCTCTCACTTTAACCAAAAATCTGTATCCAAAAATCTCACTTTCTCTCTCTAATCTCCATTAAAAAAAACTGTAACAAACACTCAAAATCAACCGATTTTAACCGTTCAAATCATTAATAAAACACAAAAATAGAAGAATCATTGAGTGCACAACCAGATCCACGAAAAAAACCGGTTCAAAATGAACCTACTGAATCTCGGGATGAAGGTATGATGCTTCTGAATAATTATTTAGTTGTTTCATTGGTTGTGTTTTTTAGTATTTACATTTGGTTGAGTTTCTGAGTAAAAAACTTTGTATACATGGATGCACACCAAGTGTTTGATGAAATGTGTGACTGAAAAGTATCACCAGTGATATTTGAAGTTGAACTGTATACGTGTGTATCACCAGTGATATTTGAAGTTGAACAGTATATGTGTATTATCACTAGTGATATTTGTATTTGACTTAACCGTGCAAATCACATAAAGCACACAGAAAATGAAACAATCGACATCTAAAACAACGAATACTTTAGTTTTTACTGTTATAGAATCATTATTAATGTGTTTTACTAGTTAATTTTTGATAATTTGTGATGTTGTGATGATTTATGTGATAATATGAGAGATTAAAAGTTAGGTTTAACAGAACAAAAGATATGTTGTGATGCTTCTGTTTGATTTGTGGTGGATTTGTATGTTTAATGATTGTGCATGTTTCAAAAGGTTTTGCCGCGGTATTTGAAAACAATATTGACTGATAGTGTATTACATGTGATATATAAGTTAAATTATTGTTGATTGGTAGAATATTTATTGTGATAACAAATAGTTATTTGTTTGACATATGATGTTGAAAACAAATGAACTATTCGTACACTAACAAAAATTATGAAAATATTTTGATGCAGATTTGAATGAGACCTGTGCAAAAACCAGCCTCATCAAACGAAAAGAATCAACAAGTGCAATTGTCGTTGAAGAAAGCACAACATCTCCACAACCAAATTTAAGAAGCTCAAACACTTGTGATATCACAAGTTCCTCAATCACCACAATTGATTCAACAAATAGAAGAAAGCTGACGCACATGTGATATCACCAGTGATATCACCTGTGATATCACCTGATATCACCAGTGATATCACCAGTGATATCACCTGTGATATCACAGGTGGTATCACCTGTGATATCACAGGTGGTATCACCTGTGATATCACATGTGATATGTGATCACATGTGATATCAAAGGTTCCCCCGAAAGCATCTGGGAATAAAATGAAGGTGTTGGTTGATGAACCAATGAAGAGGACGATTGTTGAAGAACAAAAGTAAATAAAACAAGTTGATGAAAACAGTTGCGTTGTTATGTTTTAATCTATACGGTTATAAATAAATGTGTATAGTTGACAAGTTGGAAGTCAATAGTAGGTATTTAGTTTGACTGAATCATTTTATTTGTCACAAGAGACTCAAACTCACATAAATGGGTCATAGTAAGCAATTGTTTAATCCATCTTGATTTGTGAATATTCGTTTGATAAAGTTTTGAGTGGTATTTAATTAGTTTAATATGGTAATATGAAAAGTGAAAAGTGTCATACCTGTAGTATCACCAGTGATATTTGAAGTTGAACTGTATATGTGTATTATCACTAGTGATATTTGTATTATCGCTTGTGAAATTTTGTATATTTTATAGGTTTTTTTGTTTACTTGTTAAGCTTTATTTTACTAGTGCTATTGAGTAAACCTAACAATTCAGGAAAATAATAATAATAATAATAATAATAATAATAATAATAATAATATCACAAATGATATACAAGTCCAGGATAAAATTAGCAATGCTATTAAATAAACCTAACAATTCAGTAAAAAAAAATCAATCAATCAACAAACTAATACTTCAATTGCAGCGACTGAGAAACCGCATCCACTTTCAACTACGCCGCCGCCCCATTGACATTTGAAACTTTTCCCTTGTTTGGATAAGTATGTCTATTATAATCAATTAAACTACAAATATTACAATCCTTCTTTTGGTTCTTCCTTTTCTCAATAGCTTTCTCACGTCCACCCTTAATACGATCATTCTTATGTCCTTTAGGAGGATTCTTTAGACCAATAAAATATTGAACAATATCACAAACTTTTCAGGGTGGAAGACTTGGCAAATCAGTCTCAACTTTTGACTTTAGCTCTCTCAGGTTGTCTACAAAAGTAGTCCAGTATCATAGACAGCTTATCAGTAATTACAACAATAAGAAACAGATTATCAAATATATCACTGGTGATACTACACATATATCAAAGGGTATACTACATATATATCAAGCATATCACTGGTGATACTACACATATATCAAACATATCACTGGTTATACTACACATATATCAAACATATCACTAGTGATACTACACATATATCAAAAATATCACTAGCGATACTATACATATACCATCAGCAAAAACATTTATTGTGTTTGTCTATTACAGTGAAAGGCACAAAAACCATCTTGTACATAAAAAGTACGTAATTAATACCTTAGTGTAACATCCAATAATGATCTTCATTACATACTCAGCATTAAACTCAGAAACAACACGAAAAATGCCAAGAACTCCATAAGATTTTTTGGTAGCCATGTAAGCATTTAAATAGAGCACCACAGAAAAGACTTCAAAACACTGTAAGCTACACCTTAATTAATAAATAATAAGCAGTATTACACTATAATTAATAACTTATCAGTAACTTATACTCACAGCTTATCCTCACAAACTTATATTTTCATCCTCATCAAAATGTCAAAAATATTATATAAGAAAATTAAACATCTTAATATAAACAACTTATAAATAAATAGACTAACAATTATCACTGGTGATACTAAACCAGCTTATAATCATCAACTTCAAATATCACTGGTGATACTAAACGTATGCTACAGAGCAGATTCAAAACCACAATTAGACACAAAAACAGCATTCAAATGCAGTTAAAAATATAAATTCAACTAACAACTTAATTAATAAGCAAAATTACAAAAGCAGATAACAAAACTATCAAATATTTTTTACTTACACATTTCATCAAACACTTGGTGTGTAGCTTCATAAGAAGAAATGTTAACAACTTGATTCACATAATTATCAACTGATTCAACAACATTATCAACCGCAACAATATCAATCAAATCTGCTTTTGAAGCAAACACTTATTTCAGATCAAAAGAAGCCATAAAAAATGATGATAATGATCGGAACGGTGATGGTGATCGGAGTGGTGCTGGTGCTGGTGATCGGAACGGTGATGATGAAAGACACGGTAACTGTCGATCGGAACAGTGATGGTAATCGGAGTGGTGATCAGAACATTGATGGTGATGATGAGATGATGATCGGAACAGTGATGGTGATTGGAATAGTGATGGTGATGATGATCAGAATGGTAATATAACTGATTTATGAATGGAAGGAATGAGAGCAGAGGAAACACACACACGAGGTGTGTGTAAAAAATGAAGCGAATGAAAAAAAGAAAGAAAAGAAGAGGCTTTATATAGTTGGGAGTATTAAGGTTAAGCATATTAAATCTTAGATTAATCTAGGCCATTAGATAAAAAAGAATGGAGGGTGAGGATTTGTCCATTGGTATGTACAAAAAAATGGGTATGCATTTGAATTTTCCTCTATGATAAAATACTAGAGTGACCAATGGGAGAATTAAAAGATTTAAAGAAGCACAAAACAAAAAGTCTTAAACTTAATCGTGATGTTGCTTGGAAGAACTTGGAAACGGCTAAGGTTTATTTTCCACAAGAAAATGCACTTATTGTCTAGTAGCTCATGTGACGTTACTTGTATTAGGATTTATTTGTACCGTGGGGTAGCATGTGATACTTGGAATCTGTAAGTCAGATCATCAAAGATACTTCAAGTAACATTTCACCCAAACGGTGTTTCTTGGAGCAATCCTCTTTCCTCAACCTAGTGTACAAAGCCTTCCCCTTATCGCTTTGTGTCATTCTTAGTTATTTTGATTGAATCTATGTGTGCTGCGTTGTTGATAGTTTAGGATTTTATAGAATTTAATAGAATGTCGGGTTAGACATAAACCATACGCTAGTTGTAAATGTGGTTGGACTAAATTGCCCTTGGAAAGATAACCAAAACTGAGCGTTGACCTCACCATTTCGGGTCAAGGGACGCATTCGGCCTCAAAATCCATAGTTTTGGACGCATTGCGATGATTTTGAAAAGTTAAGGGCCATGGCGATATTTCATGAAAAGTTTAGGAACCAACGGTGTAGTTTTGTCTTATTTTATTTTTCTTATTATTATTATTAAATAATTTATTACTACTAATTAATTGAATATTTTATTACTATTGAATAATTGAAGGATGTTTGTTTGTAGCACTTATCTACAGATGATGATGATGAGTGGATGACGACATTCTTCAAAAACGTCAATTTGAAAATCAAGGTTTCCTTTTTTCTTTCTTTTGATTTATTTAATTACAAGTAATTAATATGGTAATAGGGGAATTGCGTATATATCATTCACGAAGCACATAATTGCGTATATGTCCAAGCTAAACTTATAATCTTTTATATAATAAAACAAAACTTCTATTGGGAATTTTTCATTTAAAAAAAATGCATTCATATCTTATTTAGTAATAATTTTATTTAAAAAAAATATTATTTTCTTATTACGTAACATTTTATATTTATCCATAACACAACTAGAAGATAAATACAAAAAATATAGATAAGATGCAATTAATAATAGGATTAAAATTTTTAAATAATAATTTTTAATAATAAAAAACTATAATTAAACATCATAAATCAAACAAAATAAAGGTTAAATTATTTGTTTTTTAATAAATAAAAATATATGATTAAAAAAAATTAAAAAAAAAACCTGCGCGTGCGCGGGTATTATAACTAGTTGTATATATATATCCTTCCCAAACATTAAATTTGTCATATATATCCAAATTATTATTTTATGTATTTTTAAATCTCAAAAGTACATTATAATCATGATTTAAATAAAAATGACTATCATACCCTTATGTTAAAGATACGATCAATCAGTTACCAAACGAGTATTATACCATGTAGTTTTCTTTCTGCTATGCACATTAATGTTCATTTTTTAATCTTTTTTAATCATTTGAATGGACAACAAGACAACATACAAGTGTTGTATATATGATCAACTTGGGACAAGAGGACGAGAAGAACAATCTAACAAAGAGAGTGCTGACGATTTCAGGTCTTACAGATGACTGAAGTTATCATTTTGATTAAAGTTAGACAGAAGCAATGTAACGAATATGTTTATGAGTTTGAGTATGTGATTGATAAATATTTCATCACAAAAATATGATAGAAAAAAGAGTGAAAACAGAGTAACCGCTTTCTTATCTGGTTTATCTTTTTATTACTAAACTTTGTTGTATTTAGTCTTAGTAACTTGCTTGAATCTTAAGGGGATGTATGTGAAATTAAGACAACTAATAAGGAGAAGGTAATGTTCAAAAAATAAATAAGGAGAACGGTATAATGGTCAATTTCAATCTAAATTATAATTATCAAGTATTTTTGAGATTTAAAAATACATGAAAAAACAATTTGGATATATATGACAAATTTAATGTTTGGAAAGGA
Organism: Artemisia argyi; assembly: GCA_030686995.1. Lineage (NCBI taxonomy): Eukaryota > Viridiplantae > Streptophyta > Magnoliopsida > Asterales > Asteraceae > Artemisia > Artemisia argyi. The sequence continues at coordinate 182,871,276 of CM060683.1, forward strand.
TATATATGTAATTATGAGTTTAGCTTGGATATATACGCAATTATTTTTTTTTAGGGATATATACGCAATTCCCTTAATAATTAATTCTACAATGAATTAGGAAGTGGCGGAGAAATTAGATGAAGAAATATCATCAGATTCTAATATGAAACTCGCAATCGATGACTAAAGAAGTGGATTATATATGTCAAATTGTTTTCGCTCTGAAGTAGTAGTGGATTTCAATTTGATATTGTCATATTTTTTGTTTGTTTACTTTGTAAGAAAAAATTGAGAAGTACGATGATAGGGATTTCTTCGAGGATTGAGGTGATAAAACAAAATGGTTTCTCATCTAGTGAGTTTAGTGTGAGAGAAGAACTCAAAGAGATAAGATTGATATTTTGTAATGTAAAACACCTTTATATATGTGGATAACCTCATTCCATGTGCCGTCAACTCACCATTATAATTTTCTAGCAATATTGCTTGTTAATTTTAGATTTTTTTTTGTTGTTAAATTTTGTAGGTTATTACTTTCTATAAAACTTTCGGTACATTGTTATCATTAAATTTTGTAAGTTATTTTTTTTAAACTTATAACATATCTTACTTGATAGTTGATACTTGTAAAAAGAAATCTAAATGGTGTTTAGATTGCTTTTTATTTCGCATGTTATTTAGACATGAATCATATGTCATTCATATAGAATCCCATGTGATTCTCTGATGAATCACTTGTGATTCATCCCTGATCACATGTGATTCATACAGATTACCATGTGATTAAATAGAATATAAGTAACAGATATTATATATTCAAAGTGAAAAAGAATTTTTATCATAACAATACACAACAAAAACAGAATCTCAAGTAATTTTGTACTTCCAATTTATATAAAGCAAAATGAAAAACCCATGGGATTTATACAGAATCCCGTGTGATTTTCTCTGATCCCTTGTGATTCATATAGAATCCCATGTGATCCATACAGAATCCAATGTGATTCATACAGAATCCCACGAGATTCTGTATGAATCACATAAAAGATACTCGTCAAGTATCTTTATGAAACACATGAGATTCTATATGAATCACAAGGGATCAGAGAGAATCACATGGGATTCTGTATAACAACATACAATTTTTTAATAAAGAGATTCCAAAAGCTCATTTCAATAATCATATAACAAACATCTACCGCTAAAAAGCTGTGACATAAAAGTATAAAACTCAAAAACAGTGATTTACTCATTTTTACAAATCACTTGTGATTTTTTAAAAATAACAAATCACAAGTGATTTTTTTACGAATCACGTGGGATTTTTCTCGACGGAAATTTTGAAAAAAAAAATTCGTCGAAAGTATATAAAAGTGCATATCTATAGAAATATGATTTAATTCTCGTCGTGATGATGTATTTTTCGTAGCTTCAAGATTTACCATTTTCAAGATAGTCATTTTTTTTTTAAAGGTGGAAAGTGGGTTTTTATATTAAATGAGCTAGATGTCAATTTTGCCATTCCTTTGTTATTTTTTGGTTTGATCTATACCGTTAGATGAAAACAAAATGGAAGGCTAGGATATACTTATTTGTTCTTTAGATTTTTGTTGTTTGTCATGGATCTCACCTTAGATACGTCGGTCCAAAGATAGCTAGTTTTGAATTTAAAGTCCATTATTGTTTAGGGTTTTCATAGTCCTTTTACTCATAATAACAATACATGAATAATAAGTATATTCTTATGGGTTTTACATTACAGAAAAGTAATTATAGCATTCTTGGTTAAAAAATACCTATAGAGACAATAAATACCCCTGAAGAAGAAACCATGAACATGGAAAGACCCTCTGCATCAAAGGACGAAAAGAAAGCCACTACAGATATGATCAAACGGACTAAAACTTTGACCCTCTTCGAGCAACTCCCGCCTTTTTTGAATCCTACGCTTCACATCATCACATTTTTCACCCAAAAGCATAATGAACCCTTCATTCTCAGCCTCCTCTTGCATAAACAGGAAAAGGAAGCAATGTTGCAAATCATCTGATCCGCACGCCTCTTTCAGTTGCTCAAAATTAGGAGTAAAAACCATTTTTTGACACAGTTTTTTGTACAAAGTTTACTGGATAAAAGTATCAAATACACATGGTCACTACTTATATAGGCAAAAGAAGTAACTAAAAACAGTACCACAAACCAAACAACAACAGTAACCCATTAGGTTCTATTACCCATACAATATACTCCCTTTAAACAACAGGACAAACATTAATAATAATAATAATAATAATAATAATAATAATAATAATAATAATAATAATAATAATAATAATAATAATAATAAGGAAAGATGCTAGAAGCAGACAGTCTATGACACACTCTCAAAGCCTCCCAACCACAACTACACACTGTCCAACTGCATATAACATCCAATATAGTTACAGCGATATCCACTTGAAACAACACATGATACTATCTTATTTTAAAAGCAATTCATACTTCCACACCACATACATAGAAAAAGTACATATAAAACCCAATACACTTTTACTGAAATATATATCTGTCATTATACCATGGTTTTACAAAAAATTATTATAAGTTAGACTACCTAAAGAAACAACCAATGTAAAATAAGATAACAATTCAAAGAGATAATAAGTTAGACTTTTATTAATATCGACATAAACAAGCAGCGAGTTCCTCCTACATTTGAACTTTCATACAACCTAGATACATAACTTATACTGCATACATACTCCTAAAACTACAAGTACCCTAAAGATTTAAACCAAAAAGGTATACAAAAGAAAACTACGCTTCAAAATATTCAGAGACAGATAACACATAAACACCAACAGCCTTATTTCAGTTTGCTCAGTTTTATGATAATCTTAGATTTCTCACCAGCGCATAAAGAAGTAGAATAGCTCATCTGAATCAAACGGCCTATAACAGCAAGATCCTCTTTCTCCTCAGCCTTCAAATGTGCCAAAGCCTCATCCAAAAGGGGGTCACTCTCAAACTTTTTAAGCTCCAGAATAATACAATGCCTGTGCTCAACCCTAGCCTGTATCTCTTCAATTCTTTCATTATAACTCTTTTGATCACCCCTATACGCCATCTTCCCTCAGCCAAAAATAGTATGTAAAACCCTGTGAATTCGGCGATCACCAATTTGCTGTCAATAAAGAAAAATGTGGCCCATATATTGGCTTATAATTTTTTGCACAAATATTTTAAAAGTAAACAAAAATAAATAAATAAATAAATAAATAAACAATAAATAAATAAACACAAAGTCAATAATTATACTAATTAACAAATTCACAAAGTTAGGTGCACATCCGGATAAACAAAGCCATATTCCGGAGTAACTACTTCGTCAAGATTAAAAAAACACTGTAATTCCTTTTGAATACCTATATTCTTATGTCAATAATCTATCTAAAAATCTTACCTAAATTCTCTGGCGGCTACAACGTCCTGCCGCAACGCGGCGGACGGCGCCTTACTCGTTAATTATATAGACAAAATTAACATATTTAGAGTTTCAAGTCTATTATTGTAAGACCTCCAAAATTTGGTACAGCGGAAGACTAATCAAGCTTTCGGGGTGCTACGTGGATTGGTATCCATCACAAGTCATAAAAGAACAAGATAAAGTAAACATAAGTAAAACAAAACCAAATGGGGTTTTTAGAGTTTACATTCATCCCAAATTATTCAAAGTAAGGCCCAAATAGAGTAACCATAAGTCCACAAATACATATCAGAGTTTGAGAAAATGGATCCTTAAACCAGGTTGCTAAGCCAAGCCTTCCAAACCATGCATCCAAAATCATCACTTAATTACTTGAGAAAACGTGCTAAAAGCCAGCTTTCACTTGTGAGATCATAGGTTTAAATTCTTAATTCAATCAAGTGGACATATACGCAAAACGCTTGCTAGCTAGACTAGGCCTCGAATCACTAAACCAAACCTATAGGTGCACACTATAGTCCAAAACCAAATCAAATCAATATGCATTCGCAAGGATGCTACATGCCCAACATTCGTAAGGATACGACATGTTCATGCATTCGTAAGGATACGACATGCACTATAACCTACCTAGTTCTATAAGCATAGCAAGTTTTAAATAAACAGCAATAATAGTCCACATAAAACAATTAGCACGTTTCTCACCCCAAGTATTGAAAACAAAGTTCAAAAGTAAAAGTGGGGCTATGACTCACCTCAAGTCCAGATATCAGCACAAAACCGTAGAAGCAAGATGTATCACAACTCAAAAGACGGCAACTACGGACTCGGCACTTCCTAACAATATAAACTCTTTTCTGAATCATTTCCTCAAAATCAAATATTCCCAATCCCGAACGTATTCCTTTTTACTTTCCAAAAATCCATTTCTCGTATTATTCTCGTATTAGTTTGGCGTTTGGTATCCATGCGGGTGGAAGGTCGACACAACTCAAACCAAGAAAACACATCGAAAGAAATAATAATAACGATCTATAGGTCTAATATTAGCCCAATATATTATTTAAATAAATCATCGAAGTTTACCAAGTCCGTCGACTCGCTAATCCTCCATTATTTATTTACCTAATATATTATTCCAAAATCATACCCAATTCTAAATCACATAGCACATAGATTTCTATATGGTAGTCTTAAAGTCTAATAAGTTTCCTAAATATATAGTCAAACTTACCAAATTCGTTAATTCGGTAAACCTCACGAGATATTTAGTAGCTTATTATCCCGTACTCCTACCACAACCTAGAGGCGTCGTAGGATACAATACCCGTTAATATGCCCCTTTTATATAACTACGTAAGTCTCATTTAATCCGTCGATTAAATAAGTTATATGGTTATATGAAACGAGTCTATTAACGTCACACATCCGTGACAAGCACAAAGTCAACCATTTTTAAACGGTCAAATCTTGGATTTAAGTGCCCCTGATTACTTTATAACTCGCAAACATTTCATTTCGTACAAACAATTCGCGTTAATTTATATTTCCCATTTATAACTATTAAATCATAATAATGTTTCCGACGATATTATACTATTTTCATAGTCTAATATATATCGTTAACGTCATTATTTTAATTACTCGTGATCTCCTATTTATTATATACGCATTTATATAAATATATATACGTTTTCACATTTATATATTTATATAAATGTTTATATCGATATATAAGTTATTACGAGTTTTATTAATCGTGTAATTATTAATTAGTTCGAGTTATAAGGTACGAGTCACATGTCCGAGTCATCACTTCTCGGCTCATTGTCCAAATCCAAAAGTCAAGGCGTTTTGCCGAAGTCAATCATTGACTAGAAAGTCAATGTGACCTCGACTCGCACAACCAAGAGTCCAAATTAATATAATTAACTCAACCAAAAGTAATCCATCTCCGTCACCAAGTCCCATAATCACAAACTACAACAATAAGGTCCGACTACGGCACCTTTCTATCCTATCTCCGTCATTCTAAGTAACCGTCTCACAATCGATTCCCAATATCACTTTCGTCAACACAACTCCAATAATAATACCACGAGTCCGAATAAACTCAACGTCAAACTCAAATATATAAATATGAAACAATAATAATAAAATCCACCAACAATATAAATCAAACAATATACTCTACAACCAAATCAAATACCACATATACGGGTCGACCTACCAAGCCAAACCCGGGTCAAAACTTCACCACAAGACGTGTGGGTCCCACCCGTGACCTCTAAGGTATCGGCTTGCTCCAACGAGCTAGAACCAAACCAAACGGACCCCTTTGGGTCGTTGGCCTCAAACCAAACAACCAAAAATGAAAATCTCAACAACCAAAAACCAATCAAATACAAAAATGATGATCCAAACACCCTCGATACCAACAATTCAAAGACCAAGAATATCAAATAGGGGCTCGTTGCACCCGGAGAGCACAAGCCGAGAGCAAGGGCTCTCGGTTGAGCCTCGATTTCACTTCCACCAACAACACCTGGATACCAAACTTGTTATTTAACTCATTTTAACAACAACCCACTTGAATCCTTATGATTTTACTCATAAACACGAAAGAAAATATAAAATTCGTGACCCTTGGTAATGTTTTTCACCAAAATACGAGTCACAACCTCATGTGACTCGTCTTACCTTCGATTCACAAGACAAAGGTGAAAGACACTTCGAAAATACAAAAGATGGTGGCGAGTTTGTGGTGAATACGAGATTAAAAAGAAAGTTTTGGGGTGCGTGCAGTAGTAGATCGTGAAGAGGAGATGATGGGGATTCTTTTTATGGTGGTGGTGTGTTAAGGGGACCGACGGTGTGGCGGTGGTGTGGCCGGAAATAGGGCGGCTAGGGTTTGGAGGTTAGAGGTGGGAGAGAGAGAGAGAGAGAAAGGTAGATAATAATGATGATGATATTTTGTTTGTGTTTGTGTGTGTGTTTAAACCAAACCGGCCTTGGGCCATTTTATCAAACTTTTTTATTTTATTTTATTTTTTCTTTTACTTTGTTAATAATAATAAAAATAATAATGGTATGGGTAAATGTTTAGTCACGAAACACGAGGACCAAACCCGGAAACCTTTCAAAATAACACGACACCTTCAATTCAAACTTGTTCCCATAATAATTAAAATTTCTCGATACGTTCAATTTTTTTTTTTTTTTTTTTTTTTTTTTTTTTTTTTTTTTTTTTTTTGTGCAAAGGTGAAATTATATTACTTTCCAAACATTGTACACGTATAAGAATAGAAATCATAGATTTGGACATACCCCAAATCTTTTATACATTTCTGCATCTATACTGATAAACTAATGAAACATATCAGCTATCTACAAGACATAACCAAACAAACTCAAAATAGACTAGATACATCCTTGCATATACATCATACTGAATCCAGCCATTGTCTTGCTTATCAATTCACCTTTAATGCACCACCATCTAGCTACATTTCCGGCTCCTTTTCCCACCATATCACTCAACCAACATCCACAGTAATGTGGCAGAAAAAGGGTGCTGGAATCACTAGGAAACCCTTTACCCTTCCAGTCAAGAGCTCTTCCAAACAACCTACATTTCCATCTTTTAAGAATGACTTCAGTTGTTTAGAAACACATACCTTGAGGGAAGCCCATCCAATTCCTCCTTTAGTGATGTATTGGGTGGACCAAGAAGGTTCATCTTTCACACCTCTCTATTCCACCCATCATACACCACCCACCCAAGCTACTTACCCTTCACAGTGATCATTCCTTTATTATGGTACATCTACTATGAATTAGACCTCCTTTCTTACCATAACCTCGCTAATTTCCTCCCTAGGCCAAACAAGGATAATTATGGATATTGAAAGGTACAGTCACACCATTGAGACTCCAAGTACAAGGAATGATCCACTGTAGTAGCCTGCAATATAGACTTTTTCATTGGGAGATGTCAAATTCCAAACATTCCTTTTCAGGACTGTATTACAGCAGAGATACTAATTCCTCAATAAGACAACTTGAGGATCACATTAGGATTTTTCATACTCTCTTATACCAATCACTCTTTAACCCACCACTGGATAATATTACACCTGCTTGTCAAACTTGACATTCCATCTTGTTTCTTCAATGAGTACCTTGGTACATTTTCTAACTTTGACAATAACAAGCTTGGCTCTGATTTTATCACAAATGGTATTGAATAGTGATTCTTCATTTCTGTTACTCCCACAGAACAATCTACCATTTCTTTCTTGCCAAATGTAGTACACTGCTGCAGCAAGACACAACTTTTTGATTATTTCCCTAATGCTTCTGCTCTCCCCAATATTGCTCATTCTATCAACAATACCTTCCCAAGTAGTCTCATTATCTTGAAAATTAGCTCTATTCCTTAACTTCCACCAGACCTCTTTGGCATATTCACACTCAAAAAACAGATGATTATGAGAGTCCAGACCTTTACCACACAAACTGCATTCAAATTGTTTATTTGGGTACCATTTCTGCAATTTATCCTGAGTACAGAGCTTTTGTTTAACTACAAGCCACAAAATGAATGCATGTTTAGGAATGCAATTAGAGAACCAAACCAGCTTCTTCCATTTGACACAATCACCCTCAATTCTAACATCTTTCCACACAATATTGGTTGCGAAATCTTTCATATTGCGAAGCTTATCAATCCACACAGCTTTATCAGGGCTATCACATAACACAGGAACTTCAAGATTAGCTATTATTGGGTATTTGATCCTCCATTGTTCAGGCCATATCCATCTAGAATCCTGAATCACATCAGCAAGCTTTGCATTGTCTTGAAAACCAGCACAAAATACATCTTTCTTACTTACTTGACTAGAAATATTATGCCCACTACTCCATCTATCATGCCAAACATTGATTATTTTCCCATTGCCAACTTGATACCTCATATTATTACCCACCCAGTCTCTAAGCTTGAGAATGCACTTCCAGAACCGACTATCCTTACTATCAACAGTTACATCCCAAATACTCCTATTCTTCAACTTGACCACATTAACCCATTTGACCCATAGAGACTCCTTTCTAGCTGCCACATTCCACAAATGTTTAACCAATAGAACTCTATTCCACATTTCCAATGACTTGAAACCCAAACCACCCTGATCCTTTGGCCTACATACATCTTTCCAAGCAACTCTAGCTTTTCCTTGACAACTATCACCACAATTCCATAAAAATCTCTTGAACAATCTTTCAATATCATCAATGACTGACTTTGGGAGTTGAGAAACAGACCCGCAATAAACTTGCATAGAAGAAAGAACAGATGCTATGAGTTGTGCTCTACCTGCATAAGATAAGAATCTATTCTTCCAATCATTCAGCTTTCTTTGAACATTGTCCACCAATTGTTTACAATCAGCTACACCAATCTTCTTAGTTACAAGTGGGACACCCAAATATCTAACTGGTAGCTTTCCCTCCCTGAATGGCATAACACTTTTGATTGCAATTTTTGTTTCCTCATCAAGACTTCCACAAAACATAGTACATTTGCCAAGATTAGGATAGAGCCCAGATATATTACTGAATTTGTTAAGTGCTTTCTTAAGAACATTAACAGAATCCACACCTCCATGACAAAGCATTATTAGATCATCAGCAAAGCACAAATGTGTAATTTTAAGCTTTTTGCACCCAAAGTGATACTTGAACTTGTTGTCTTTCCTGATCTCATCTTTTACAATCAAATTTAGCATTTCCATTACCAATGTGAATATGTAGGGTGAAATGGGGTCTCCTTGTCTAAGACCTCTGCCTCCCTTAAAGTAACCATGCCTTTCACCATTGACACAAATAGTAAACATAGAATTGGTTATACAAACCATGATCCAGTCAACCATTTGCTTAGGAAATCCAAACTTAATCATAATTTCTTCTAAAAATTCCCAATTAACTGTATCATATGCCTTCTGTATATCAATTTTGAAAGCAACTCTTTTAGGCCCATTAATGCAATTATACCCTTTAAGAAGTTCCTGAGTCAGCAAGATGTTATCAGTTATTGCTCTTCCAGGGAGAAAAGCACTTTGATTCTCAGCAACCACTTGACATAGAGAAACTTTGATTCTGTTTGTGAGGATCTTGCTTATACATTTGTAAATGACATTGCAACATGCAATAGGTCTGAAATCTGAAACTTTTTGTGGTGTTGAAGACTTAGGAACAAGTGATACTAGAGTAGCATTGACTTCCCCTAGCAGTTTCCCTTTAACAAAAAACTCTTTAATAGCATCACAGAAGTCCTGTTTAATAATGAGCCATGCTTTCTTGAAGAATTTAGAAGTAAAACCATCTGGACCAGGGGCTTTTTCATCATCAATATCAAACAAAGCCATCTTGATTTCATCTTCTGTTACTTCTCTAATCATAATCTCAGCCTCCTCAACTGAAACTTGATTCTCAAAAATACAGTCATCATCATCACAAAGCTTGCCTACTGCAGGATTAATACCAAGGAAACCTTCAAAATGCTTAACAAATTGATCTGCAACATCTTTACATTCATACTTTGTACCATCTTCCCCACATACTGTCATGATTCTACTCTTATTTGCTCTTCCTTTGATTACTTTATGAAAATAAGCTGAATTCTTATCTCCTACATTAAGCCAATTAACTTTAGCTTTTTGTCTTAACAACTTTTCTTCATCAGTTATTGCTTCCTTGTATTCAATCAGTAACTCACTTTTCTCTTTTCTCAACCTACTATTGTGTGGATACTGATCAATTAACACCTGAATATCATGCAGCTTTTTCCTCAAATCAACCACTTTATCAAATAGATTCCCATTGCTCCAATTGAATTTGTTAAGATGAGGTTTAAGGGTTTTGAGCTTTTTAACAAGTCTGAACATATCATGACCTTCAACTTCCACATTCCATTTCTCAGCAACCAATTCATTGAAACCATTTTTATCAGCTATATAATTTGCAAACCTGAAAGATCTATTCCTTTTTTCCATTGCTTGAGGGAGAATCAAAATAGCAGGGCTGTGATCAGAGATACCATAGGGCAAAAACAGAGCATTAGCATTGTTATAATGATCAATGAATTTACAATTACCCATAACTCTGTCAATTTTCTTCAGGACTGTAGCATCTTGATTCAAAAGGCTTTTTGTCCAGGTAAAGTGTAATCCAGAACTATTGATATCTTCCATTTCCACAGCATTTATACAATCTTGAAACTCCTCCATGTCTTGAGTAAAATGTGATATTCCTTCAGAGTGATCGTTAAGGTTTAAGCACACATTAACATCCCCCATTATCACCCATGGATTCTGTCCCACAATTCTATCAAACAAAATAAGATCCTTCCATAGCAACCTTCTCTTTTTTCCTCTATTAGCAGCATAGATAAATGTGCAAAATAGAGTATTTTGTGTGCTCAAAATTTCAATATTATATAGCATAGCCTGATCAGTGGCATGTACTAAAGAACATCTCACATTATTAGCATCCCAACCCACTGCTATTCTACAACCTTTACTACACAATTGCTCATTATTCTGCCATTGCCAACTGCCAAATACATTTGCAGATACTTTTCCAATTCTATTTTTCTTCATATGAGTTTCCAATATTGCACATATACTTAACTTCTCATTCCATATTAGATTCTTAACCTCATTCTGTTTAGATACAGTACCCAAACCCCTGATATTCCAAGCAACAACTTTGAAATCCATTATTAAACTTTTGAAAAACAATCACTGCCCTTTCCTGATACTTCATTTGCATCCATGAACTTAGCTAACTCAGACTGATCTGCAATTACCTCATTCTCATGCAATGCCTCCTTATTTCCATTCTTAACTTTTCCATACTTTGCTTCCCAACTACTTGTAAAATACTTGAACATGCCTTGTTTCCATTTTCCAACAATCACCTCAGAAGGTTTGGTTTTGGTTTGCACATATTTATCCACAATTTCTTTCTCCTGATTACTTAAAACCACCAATTCACCATTATCATCTTGCTCCCCTAGAACAGCTAGGTTCAAATGTTATATAGACCAAACCGTAAGTCAATATTAAACCTTTCAAAATAACACGACACGTTCAATTCAAACTTGTTCCCATACTAATTAAAATTTCTAGATACGTTCAAATGTTATATAGATCAAACCGTAAGTCAATATTAAATCGTGTTAGGTTATATCTAGTGTCGGAGTCAACGTAGTGCCTCGAAGACGTTTCAAACAATACACATGATATAAACTCCATATCAAAGCAATAATTTAAATTAAATTCCACATAAACTTCAAAATTGACAACCACGGTTTAAATTTCACAATTTCGTTACGAATAAAAATTTCAAATATTTAATTAAATTAAACTTTAACGTAATGCGGGTTTTTAAAGTCTCCCTAATTTGACCGTTGTCACAATTATCAGGCATGTGGACATCCTTTCACTATTAAGGCCCAAATAAAAAAACTGAAAAATGATTTACGTTATGTCCATGAAGTTTTGCCTGATTAACATAATAGCATTAGGCCCTGTTCCATGTATATAAAACTAACTCCTAGACTTCAGCAATTACGTAAACTTATGAATGAATGTAGAAATGAGTTTTGATAACGAACGCCTTTCTTTTTTTATCTCAATAGAATTTTCACTTAAAAAAATCTGTAGGTTAAGGGAAAGCAACGTAAGTTCGTTGTTTACCGGTATCTGACACCAACTATTTGAATCTTTTGATATAAGAAATAACCTACTATTTTACAGTGAGTAAGCAACTTTGAATATGCTGAGAAGAAGCAACTAGTTACTGGTTGTTGAAATAACTTTTTCAATAAAAACATTCATTACCATAGTACGATACAATACCAATACATTAGAATGAGAAAGAACGTATAAACTACATTGTCATGGTTTACAATATATTGAATTCAATACGATCAGAATCGAGATTCTCTCATCCTAAATCATACAGAAATGTAAACTTAGATCGACTTGGGGAATGCAGCACTTCGCACCCAGTTATTGTTACTGGGGCCTTGTAGCTAAAGATCGCCATTCCATCTCCACTCGCAGACCAGCATTACTGTACTTTGAATTTGTAAGCTTGTAAATCTTGTTGGTATGTTTTTTGTTCACGATTTCCGCAAGGCTTATTTCGATGTAATTGTTACTAGTTAAGTGAAACAAACATAATATTCAGATAAGTAAAGTAAATCCTTGAAAACTAATATAGAATGTTAGGGATCAAAGATAATTAACTAACCTTCCGGTAAAGTCATTCCAACCCGTAAAGGATTGCATCCATGAAGAAGAACCATAGACATACAAAGTCAAAATTCTATCGGTTGGTGGCTTGTCGAATGTGAACTCAAACTTTTCATTCCATACCGGATTTTTACGATTGTTCGCATGCTGCAAAATCCAAATTGAATTAGCACTGTAAGGTTTTTGCACCAAATAGTATCATTATACTCGCTATAATTAACTAAAAATACAAACCATAGTCTGTCTTATAAACTCATGTCTGCTCCTATCATCCATCTTCAAATAAACGACGGCATTTTTTTTATCGAGATGTTGGCCTTCATGGATTGTGACAACAAGCAAACCTCCACCCTCATTAACCTTTCTTACTAAACCACCAAATGGTTTGTACGTTATTGCAACCATGATTTTGCCATATGACTTGCTGTTTTGCATGTTCTTGAAGAGATCAAGACAATAAGTCTCCCGCTCTTCAGGGCGAAAACGTTTCAATGGGACAACATTACCACTGTTCATTCTCGTCCTACATAACAAAGAGTGTCATGGCTTTAGTTTCACCAAGTCATATATATACTAGTTTGTAACTATAATGCTTATCATTTGATAAGGTTAAAAAAACCCTAGAAAGCCTCTCTCAAGTTTGGCGATTTTTGAAGAAAATATACTATCGTTCCTATCACTCTTTTTCTTCAATAATCATCAACGTGGTTTTTAATCTTACATGGTTGTGGGATCCCTTACCAACTGACCTTCATTATTTAATACTTGATTTGTTTGTTGCTTTATTGTCAGTTGGTGGAGCCTTGTTTATTTATTCCATATCAATTCGATCATACTCATATTATTAATTCAAGATTCGTTTAGTGTGATTTCTGGATTGCTTTATTGGTCGGTTCGTGGGGCTGCTTATCTATTATATTGCTATACTTATCCTTATCGACTAATTATGACTGGGGGTTAGATTGGTTACTTTGTGGTGCGTTCGCTCTAAACCCTAATTGCTTCAGTTAGGGTTTTTTCTTCTTGTTCGATTGCATGCTTACTGCTGTTTACTCTTTGTTTTGGTGGATTACTGTTTGGGATTGTTAGTGGGTTTGAGAGAGATGGAAAAGGGTTTTTTGAATGCTAATAGCGCGACCAAAGGTGCGAGACCTGTTGGAAATTTTGATGGAGGTGTGTCGAGTGGTACTGGTAGTGCGAAGTTGAGTTCCGCTTCTAGTTTGGCCGATCAAACTAGTTCTAAGAGTGGTGAATCGTTGAAAAATCAGGGTCCTATCATTACCGATTGGACCTCTGATGATGGTGATGTTAACTTGACTACACGTGTGGATCATGCTATCTCTAAAACACATAGTGCTAATACAACTAATGGAGATGGTAGTGTTAAATCTAATGAGCATGTTGGTTCGGGATCGGTTCCAAAGGGTATAACTGCTGCTTCCAAGTCTAAAGGGAGTATTAATGTTGATGTTGATGTTGAGGGTGTTGATTTGTCGTCTGAAGTGGAGCCGATTCCACGTACGAAAGATACACCACTTGGTGATGATTTGGAGCCGAGTACAAGTGCTGATACTGTGAAGCACTTGCTATCTAATGCACATAAGAACTTTGATGAAGCCATTGCTAATATTCAAAGTGAGATTGTTGCTAATAAGGCTTCCTCTTCAAGTGATATGGGGCGTGACTCTAATTCGAAAGTTGCTGGTCCTATTGATTCTATGGATGATACTACTAGTGGAGTGAAGTCGGGTTCTTACGCGGCTGCTACTTCTAATGAACCTCAGAAACACGTGTCTAATTTTCGGAGGTTGGAATGTAGCAAAAAGAATGATGATGTTGACCTTTCAGTTCCATTGAAAGTAGTGGAAGAGGTAAACACGAGGTTTGAGAATACTCTTTACGGTTATTTCCTTGGCCAGCGCCTTGCTTTTCCTGTTGTTGAATACTATGTACGCAATGCATGGGCTAAGTTTGGTGTGCAAAAGGTAATGATGAATGCAAAGGGATTCTTCTTCTTTAAGTTCAATTCGAAGAAAGGTGTTGATGATGTGCTTGAAAACGGTCCTTGGTTGATCAGAAATGTTCCTATTATTCTTAAACCATGGACTTTGAACACTAATCTACTCAAAGAGGATTTGACTAACATCCCGGTGTGGGTTAAATTCCATGATGTCCCTCTTGCAATGTTTTCTGATGATGGCCTCAGTCTTCTTGCCACACTGATTGGTACGCCCAAAAGGTTAGATGCTTTTACAAGCCAAATGTGCAAGGAATCGTGGGGCCGTAGTAGTTTTGCTAGATGCATGATAGAAGTGAAGTCGGATGAGGTGCTTCGGGACAGCCTTACTGTTGAGATACCATTACTTGATGGTTCGGGTTCGACTATTGAGAAGATACGGGTTGAATACGAGTGGCATCCACCTCGTTGTGACAAGTGTAAGATATTTGGTCATACTCTGACCGACTGTCCTAAAGTTGTTATACCTCCTGTTCAGCCTACTAAGCCTGTTTATGATAGCTTCAAGACTGTTACTAATAGGAAGAAAGGAAAACAAGGTGGTTCTACGATTCCGGGTAAAGGAGGGTTTATTAAACCTGTAGTGGGTAAGCAGTTGAAGTATCAACCCAAAAAGACTCCTCCTGAACCTAAGAATGCTGGTGGCACTAATAAGACTTCTGATGTGGCTAGTCCTAGTGGAACAACGATCTCTACATCTAACCAATTTGATGCTCTCAATATGGATGATACGGATGCGTTTGGTATTCCTACTTTTGACACCAACATGGATGTGGATGCTGGATGTACAATGGAAGTTAATGTGGATGAGTCGGTTAAGACTGGTGCTACATCACAAGAACCGCTTGTGAGTGATTCAATGGGAACTAAGGAAGTTGCTTCTACGCCTTTAGTTGAGAAAATTAGTAAGTTTGAAAAGCTTCTTATCGATGGGAAAGGTACTCTTGTGGATGATGATGGTCATCCTGTTCCGTCTGCCTCTGTCACTAAGAGGGCTAACCCATTTTCTAAGGTGGGTAATGTTGTGGTTTCAGATAGTGATGAGGAGGAGGTTCTTAACACGTTCGACGAATCTGCAAATCTTTTTGGTGGTGGTCATGAGCGTGAAGATGAGTTTGATGACTATGATGATTACTCGAAGCAAATTTATGATCTTCCAGTGGAATTGGATGCTCTTAATGCCATTTATGGCTTTAATCTCCAAGGTCGTAGGAAGTAGTTTATATTTTTGTTTGAGTCTTTCTATATGATGTGGTAGTGGTTTTGTTTTCTTGTCTAGAAAATAGGAAGTATCTTGTTATGTAAGCTTTTCGCCTATGTAACGGGCTGAGATATGGGATTCACTCATATCCGTTGTACTTAAATGTTTTTTGGAGTAATATATTTACCGGGTCTTTTGACCTTTTACCCAAAAAAAAAATGCTTATCATTTGATATGTCGATAAAAAATAATAAACTGCAATAGGAAATAAATAAATTGGGAAATCCTTTCTAACTTTAACACCGTAATTTATTCCTTTAAATAAATTACTAGTTTGGGTTCCTGAAAACATACCCTTTGGTCCTGGCTAACAACAATTTCTAAAGCTTGCACATCAAGATTTTTGACAAGTAGAATGAATTCTTCATTCCATTCAGGATTCACATCTTGATCTACCACCTTGGTTTTTTTGGATGTAACATCCTCGTCGTCTTTGGTTAGTCTCAGATTCACATACGTGCTGGGAGAAAACACCCTGAATACCCTTTTAAGATCTATTGCTTTTATAATTTTCACATTTAATTCTCCAACGGGCTGCTCCGAAAACTTAATGTTATTCATCTGAAAATTTTCATCAAGATTAAAAAGTCCATCCAAAGAAAACAGATTTAATTTAGCACCAAAGAAAAATAATATATGCTTAATTACTTGACAATGAAGTGCAGCTTCTAGTGCTCTCACGATGTGGATCGCTAACGGACGTTCTTCAGGGTCTTCCTTCAAACACTGAGAAGCAATGGTATTGAACAGCCCAAAAGAAGTAGGATTTATCTGATCTTTTATATTGCCAAAAATTAATTCCTCTATTCTGTTTTGTTCATAGGATCGCTTCACCACATTTATTAAATACGGTTTGTCTGTACACAACCTCCCACACAATATCTCAAACAACACAACACCAAAAGAATAAATATCTGACTCTTTCGTTAAAAAGCCAGTGTTAAAGAAAACCGGATCCAAATACCCATGTGTGCCTAAAGCTTGTGTGACTACAACTGACATTTGTTGACTACCAATTTTGGCGAGGCCGAAATCTGCGATCTTGGAGTTCCAATTTTCATCCAGTAGGATGTTGGAACTTTTGATATCACAGTGCAATACTCTATGTTGTGGCCCGTCTTCGCTATGAAGGTACACGAGTCCACGAGCCACTCCAATGGATATCCAAAGTTGTTGAGCCCATGTTAGCGTATCACTGTTGAGATATCGGTCAAGGCTTCCTTTAGCCTCGTATTCATACACGAGGATATTTTCATCAGACTCGTCGCAATACCCTAAAAGAACCACAATTTTTTTTTTTTTTTTTTTGGTGAAAGGTCAAAAGACCCGGTAAATATATTACTCCAAAAAAACATTTAAGTACAACGGATATGAGTGAATCCCATATCTCAGCCCGTTACATAAGCGAAAAGCTTACATAACAAGATACTTCCTATTTTCTTATTTTCTAACAAGAAAAAACCACTACCACATCATATAGAAAGACTCAAACAAAAATATAAACTACTTCCTACGACCTTGGAGATTAAAGCCATAAATGGCATTAAGAGCATCCAATTCCCCTGGAAGATCATAAATTTGCTTCGAGTAATCATCATAGTCATCAAACTCATCTTCACGCTCATGACCTCCACCAAAAAGATTTGCTGATTCGTCGAACGTGTTAAGAACCTCCTCCTCGTCACTATCAGAAACCACAACATCACCCACCTTGAAAAATGGGTTAGCCCTCTTAGTGACAGAGGCAGACGGAACAGGATGACCATCATCATCCACAAGAGTACCTTTCCCATCAATAAGAAGCTTTTCAAACTTACTAATTTTCTCAACTAAAGGAGTAGAACCAACTTCCTTAGTTCCCATTGAATCACTCACAAGCGGTTCTTGTGATGTAGCACCAGTCTTAACCGACTCATCCACATTAACTTCCATTGTACATCCAGCATCCACATCCATGTTGGTGTCAAAAGTAGGAATACCAAACGCATCCGTATCATCCATATTGAGAGCATCAAATTGGTTAGATGTAGAGATCGTTGTTCCACTAGGACTAGCCACATCAGAAGTCATCTTCTTAGTGCCACCAACATTCTTAGGTTCAGGAGGAGTCTTTTTGGGTTGATACTGCAACTTCTTACCTACAACAGGTTTAGTAAACCCTCCTTTACCCGGAATCGTAGAACCACCTTGTTTTCCTTTCTTCCTATTAGTAACAGTCTTGAAGCTATCATTAACAGGCTTAGTAGGCTGAACAGGAGGTATAACAACTTTAGGACAGTCGGTCAGAGTATGACCAAATATCTTACACTTGTCACAACGAGGTGGATGCCACTCGTATTCAACCCGTATCTTCACAATAGTCGAACCCGTACCATCAAGTAATGGTATCTCAACAGTGAGGTTGTCCCGAAGCACCTCATCCGATCTCACTTCTATCATGCATCTTGCAAAACTACTACGGCCCCACGATTCCTTACACATTTGGCTTGTAAAAGCATCTAACCTTTTGGGCGTGACAATCAGTGTGACAAGAAGACTGAGGCCATCATCTGAAAATATTGCAAGGGGAACATCATGGAATTTAACCCACACCGGGATGTTAGTCAAATCCTCTTTAAGTAGATTAGTGTTCAAAGTCCATGGTTTAAGAATAATAGGAACATTTCTAATCAACCAAGGACCGTTTTCAAGCACATCATCAACACCTTTCTTCGAATTGAACTTAAAGAAGAAGAATCCCTTTGCATTCATCATAACCTTTTGCACACCAAACTTAGCCCATGCATTGCGTACATAGTAATCAACAACAGGAAAAGCAAGGCGTTGGCCAAGGAAATAACCGTAGAGAGTATTCTCAAACCTCATGTTTACCTCCGAAAATTAGATACATGTTTCTGAGGTTCATTAGAAGTAGCAACCACGTAAGAAACCGACTTCACTCCACTAGTAGTATCATCCTTAGAAGCATTAGGACCAGAAACTTTTGAATTAGAATTCTGCCCAGTACCACTTGAAGAGGAAGCCTTATTAGCAACAATCTCCCGTTGAATATTAGTCATGGCTTCATCAAAATTCTTATGCGCATTAGATAGCAAGTGCTTCACAGTATCAGCACTTGTAGCCGGCTCCAAGTCGTCTCCATGTGATGTAGCTTTCATACTAGAACATACAGGTGCATCATCCTCATTCACACTAGCATTCGCCACAGAACTTGTACGCATAACTGGATGAGAGTCACCATGTACAAAATCTCGAGTATCCATGTTCACATTAGCAACGCCAACATTCACATTTACATCAGCCTCCACGCTAGCAGTACCAGAATTACGTAACATAGTAGTACCAGAATTACCAAGAGTAGTATTATTTAACTGAGTAACATCGGCGTTCTCAGATTCGTAACCTTGACTAGCACGTTTAACCTCAGTCGAAACTTTAGAAGTTAGGAAACCCTTATTCATCTCTCACAACCACAAACACAATAATCAAAAACAAAACAATAGCCAAATATCACCAGCAAGCATGCAATACCAGCCAATAAAGAGAAAACCCTAATCGTAAAGATTAGGGTTCATAACGATCCGCACCAAATCTCAACCTGTATCCATAATGATAGAGCAATGAATCAGCAACAAGGGATCACTAAATCGTAGGGGAATAAGAATGAAGCACCACGAAGCAGATCCACAAAAACACGAGACAAGAAAAGAACCCTAAGAGATCAGTCACTCAAAGATCGATTGTACAGATGCAAGATCGTTAGGAGATCAAGAATCAGGCAAAGATTGATTGAGAGAAGGCGAGTAGGCTGTTAGGGTTTTTTCTTTTTTTTCGCCAGAGAGAGTCGACAATTTAGGGTTTTTTTTTAAGAACCACAATATTTTCATGTTGGTAAGCGGAAAGTATTGTGATCTCTTTCCAAAACTCAACATCTCCTTGCCCATATTCATTATTGTTCATCAAACACTTCATAGCGACCATCTTTTGCCCTTGAGAATTGGCAAGTTTTCCCTTGTACACTCTTCCAAATCCTCCCTTTCCGATGGAACTTTCTTTGGAGAAGTTGTTTGTTGCTAATTTCAAATCGTTTAGTTTTAATTTTAGGTGTTCAAACTGTTTCTTGTGATGAGACATGGATTGTTAAAACCAAATATGGAAACAAAACTAAAATATTGGAAGAGTGTGTTTATAGATTGTTCAAAATAATTAAGTGTATTTGTAGTTGGAATGTTTGTAAGGGCAACTGTTTAAATAGAAGATATGCATGCATCCATCCCTTGGTCATGGAGTAGACTAGTCATTAGTCACTAAGGTCTTAAGTGAAAACTTTATTAAAAATTGTTCAAAATGTTTTGTTTTTAACCGCTAAAATTTGATAAATGACACAACATTAAAAAAATTGTATTGCCATGATAGCATCATTCATAACCATTGATTATGACGGTATAATTAGGAGTATTTAGATAATTTGAAGTGGTCATTAACATGACTCTATGTTACGTACTACCTCAATATCACATAATTATATATTGTCCCACTATTATTCATCTCAAATAATCACTACTAACCGCTTATCACTTTTTGACTGAAGCTTTCAGTTTGCTCGGCGTCATGACCACGACTATGCTTGTTTTGCTCGGTTTCATCTGACCCGCAGCAATGCGCACTTGCAACGCCAAACCATTATCCTTTTCGCACGGTCTTAATATACAATGATAAACCTTTTATAAAGTTTAAAAATTATAGATCATGTCACATTCACGACTCGGAATTATTCCGATATTATAAAGATATATCCACTTCTATCAAAAACAAAATACATCCATAATGTTACAAACATTTCTAACTTTATTAAATGTCTTACATAACACATATGTATAATTACTTATAGTTCTTAAGCACATATACATGAAGTTGAATGCCATGACATAATATGTTTACTTGATACATGTGACACAATGATGGAGTGAGAGAGACATAATGGGAGTGGTTTCACAGAAACAATGCATGTTCGTCGGCACACCAACTTTTAATATTTTGTAAATAATTTCTACTGAATAAGCTAGAGCTTGCTAGGAAAACGATCATGAATATTCTCAGAAGAATATACACATTACTGAATAGCCAAGTTGTTTGAGCATGTGAACTAGGACCCAAGTAGCCAAGTTGGCAAGTTAATTAGTAACATAAAATCCAAAAGCAGCCACATTAGGCTTGTGACAATGGTGACTTATATTGCATCATCTTTTCGACTGCCATCTCAGTTTTCTCTCTCCTTAACTCATATTCACCTCCCTCATCACAGTGGCAACACATATTGCATCATCTTCCTTTATTACATTAAAAAAAAAACATTTTTTAACACAAACACAAATTTTATTAATAAAACGTAAACATTACATAAACGAAACGATACGGAATTAAACAACTAAAAATTAAACGTAAACATTACATGATAAAACATGATACGGAAAACAAATAAAACACGATACGGAAATACTTAACATAAAACACCATTACTCATCGTCTCTGTCCCATGCATCTGTGTTTCTCAGAATGAACCGCACATGTTGATAATTTATCCCTCTCCCATGGCGTTCATGATAAATTTGGTTTGCATTGCTGAGACGACAAGGGTCTTGACTTGTACGCTGCAACTCTTTATAAATAGCATTATATCTACGACATTCAAGGTTGATTTTATTCCATTGAGCCGTAATACTATTTTTCTTACGGTGCTCACCATCAGTCTGATCGTTGAACCTTTGTGTAACTTAATTCCAAAAAGAACGTCCATTCACAAGGTCTCTGGAATCGTGAACTTCAAGCCATACGTTAGCTAGCAAGTATTCTTCTTCCACTTACCAACGATTATTCATTGTGAAATGCTTTAGGAGTGTTTGAAGAAAAGTGTTGTATGGTGTGTTATTTATATGGGATAATATAAGAAGCGGGATATTTTTAAATTCAAAATTCAAACAGAAGGCGGGATAAATTTTAAATTCAAATAGAAGGTGGGATCTTTTAACACAAACGTAACTTTTTTTATTAATAAAAACATAAATGCAAAACGATAAGAAATTAAAACATTACAATACTAAATTAAAAACTTAAACTTCAATTATAATCTGGGTGATCCCAGGTTTGAGAGTTGTTTGAGTCGTAACCGTCGTCGTAAGGATCAAAGCTCGCAAACCTCTCTTGTTCGATCTGAGCTTCAAACCTCTCTTGTGGTGCATCAGCAGCTGCCACATTCTCCTCAAAACTCCAACGTATCTTGTTGGAGTTTTCGTTTTCTATCTTATGCACACAACCCCACAATGTTTAACAACATCAGCGTCTTTGCAAAACTCATTGTACAAAAACTGGTCGATCACATATTTTCTGTCGACAGAGATATCTTTGCACTCTGTGTATCATGTTCTCAGGCGTTGTTTGCGTAACTTCGCCAGCTCAAACTTCTTAATAACTTCGATAATTGCATTTTGGCGTTCCTTGTCGTCTATTTCGACTTGTTTTTTGACATAGTTTTGAACTTGTTTGACAGTGTGAGGAAGTTTACAAGCCATTTTTTGTATTTGATTTGTTGTTTGAATTATGTTTGAAAGTGTGTGTTTGAAAGTGAGTTTGATTTGGGTATTTATAGGATGAAAATGGTTAAAATAAAATTTTAAAAATAAATAAATAAAAATAAAAAATCAAACGGTAACTTTATTTTTTTTGGGGGGATTGCATCAAACGTTCATGGTACAAATATCGTTCGTTACAACAACCGATAATGCATTATACATGCCGGCGATCGATTTCAACAAAAACCACCACAGTGGCTCGATGGATTTCACATATCGATCGATCGATCCTCTCGATCGATTAATTCAGGCACACTGCTACTAGCCTTAGAATAGAAGGTGATTGGGATCTTCTTGCCCACAGTTTCATGAGTTGTTTACGTTATTTTGCAAAACCAGTTTTAGCAGCTAGTTTTTTTTTTTCTCTCTTTTTAATTATTTTTTTTTAATCGAGAAAGCGCTTTCTCCTCTTCTTTTTTATTTATTTATATTAATATGTCACATAAAGGTGGAAGAAAAACGAGCAACAAGTTGCACCGCTAGCATTTTTTTAATTGTAAAACTAATTCTTTTAAAAAACAACATTTGTGGCTCTAGATGTCATAATATTACTATTCATAATTCGTTATACTCTGTTGAGGAGCTTCACTACATCAAGTGCAAGGAAACCAAAAGTATCAAACGTGAAAGGTGTAAAAATATGTTGCTTTTCAATGTATGTTTTCTCGTGTTTTGTCACTTTGTACGTGATAGTTTTCAAAGCAGCATGTTATAATGTAAAACCCCGGCTACTCAAACCCACAAGAGGACAAACCCCGGTTAGATCCACACACGCATGTTTCCTTCCAACCTATCCAAAAACCAAAATGTCTGCTTGTCTGAGGTCCTCCAAAGTCAATAGATAGGACACTCATAGAGGTTATAATAGTGCTTGCATTAATGATGATCACTCCTAAATCATGATGCTCTACCGGCGTATTACGTAAATTAGGCAATTTGCATATCAATCATAAGAATCATCGTCTTTCAGATTAATTATTTTCTTAAGTGGTAACATTCAAAAAGTAGAATATAGAACGACATAAACAGGCATTTGAGTTCGATCGAGTTGGAACCTGAGCTCAATATATTATCAACATATTATGCATTAACACGTCGGTTAGGATTGATAGTTCATATTACTATATATATAATGTGGCGTCGTTAAACGACGCACCACATGTCGTTTTGATCTTCGGTTTCTTAGCCCAGCCCACTGAGGTTGTCCAGGCCTACAACTTAGCCCGTTTCATTTTTTTTCGTTCTTGGATAATAATGATACCACCATCTCCATTTTCAGCCTTATCTTCTTGCTATCTCCTTTTCCGACCTCTTGCCGTTTTCCCTCGCTGAGATCGATTGCTTTTTTCTCTTACTTGCCTCTTTTGTTGTAGCTGAAATTGGGTTGCATCATTGCTGGTCATGGTTTTCATCACTTTGTTTTAGTATCATATTTGCTTATGTATCTGTTGGTTTTTGTATATGTGTTTGGGCTATGTCATGGGTTTCATAATCTTATATATGTATGTTGTTTGTAGTTTAGCTGTTTTTGGATGTTTTAAGTGTTGTCTGTGTTATGTGTTTTAATATGAAAACCAAAACTAAAGGGGTGCGTAGAACCAGTAGTGAACAAGCCTTAGCAGAAGCCGTTGTTGATGGGGGTTTAGTTGCCACATCGTTAGATCCTATAGGTTTTGCTCTTGCCAGTTGTCCAAATGATGGAACATTAGTTGATACTTTCATAGACGCCGATACTTGCTTAGATTCCAGTAACGGTTGCGGGGTAGGTGTTGTGGATGTACCTGCTGCCATGTCGAATAATTCAATGATTCATGGGCCCGAGGTTCGTGCAGTTATGGATGTGGACGGTTCGTTAGATTATAGTAACGCTCCATGTCACGGGGATATTACCGGGGATCGTTGGATTATAGTAACGATTTGTCTCACGTTACGGGAAGGGCATCTGCTCACCAGTTTCCTGAGTCAGCGGATGTTACCGGGAAGGGAAAGAGGAAAATAGATGACATACCAACGTCTACTGTTGATGGTAGTGTGAATTTTCCATGTGTATTTGTTGCAAGTGTGTGTTACCGTGGCCGATAACGTTTGTCTAACAGTTTCCGTTTCCAGCTTACCATACTATTCATCAATGGACCTCTCGCACTTCGTCAGCTGCTGAACGCGTTGCAGGGGTCTTTTCAGTTTCTTCCGATCATATCAACGGTATTCTCTTACATGCTTGCTACAATATTTATTTGTCACTATGTTTAGCGTTTTACTATTTGTTAACATAATTGAACGTAAATGGTAAATCACATTACTATATATATTAAATACCGTGGATTCGGTGCTTTCTCATTAGGTGTCCTCAATTTTGATCTCCGCTCTTTTCATCCAGTTCAACTAATCTGTCCAGGTACAGTATCGGACCCGTCTTTTCTTTTCTTTTCTTTTCTTTGGGACGTTTGATATTAACGATATAAACGATGCGACCGCATGTTATCTTCATTCCTCGGTCTAAAAAAAGGGTGAAGGTGAGTTTGCTAGATGAAGTTAATCGCTTTTCTTGATAGCTTTATGAATTGCTTTGTGTGAGCTGCTACCTATTGGATCAGTAGGTTTCGGTTCATATGCTGACCATCTAAAATTAATACCCATCCTTTTGAATTTTGTGATCTTTATACATCAAGATACCAGAAGACTAGCGGTCGCAGTTACACATGGATTGGCAAGAACGGCGGCAATCATGGCATCAGCTTACAAGGCTTATTTGGGTGTGGGAGTTGGTCCATTGTCAGTAAGTGTTAACAAACACCCCCCTTCAAATCATATAAACCCAAGGTTTTGAACAATCTTTTGAGATGTATGAGTATACTAACCTTTGTTTTGCATTTTTTTGACTAACCTCAGAATTTACCAGTTGCTTTTTTTCAAACATAAATTTGCTATACGCCTTTTTAAGCTTATTATCACAAACTTTTTAAGCCGAGTATTGCAATTCGTGTATGTCTAATAGAATACGAACTGCACTTCCTAATTTATACACTTTACCAGTACATATTCTTCTTTCTAATAAAGTAGCATCATGTTTGAGTTCTGATGGCTCTTAATGATCCTTTCGCAGATTACCGGAACTTGGTACTAAGATGATTGGGGCGTTATGGAAGGATGAGGTGCAGAGTCACTGCGTCATCGGCATTCATAAGGCGTCCTATGTATTTCTTATTCTGCTAAAGCTTAAAGTTGTAAGTATTTTGTACTCAATTTAAAAATCAATTATGTATTTTCAGTATATTTTTTATGGGGGGTTGTGAACTTTGGCTAGATGTTTCACATATATAATTACAAACTTCATAAGACCCTTTCAGTTGACTTTCACATAGACAAGGCCGACGTATGATCATAATTACAATCTACTCTTACAGAAGCAATGAATGACAGATCCTTGAAATCGAATTTTATTGCTATACTTGCGTAAAGAATCAGACTTTGTTGTTAATTAGCGTAAAATTCAATTTTGCAGCTTCGAAGGCAGTGGAAGATCAGGTAACCATGACATGGGATTTTAACCAGTCAATCACAAATGTACCGCATTCGACTGAATAAGCGTGGGTGAAGGCCTACAAATACGGTACGTAACGAACCATAATTTAGTGAAATTCATGTAAAATAGTCAGTGTTGGTATTTTTACGGCCCACAGAAATAAGAAACTCATTTTGATAGACCTTATGAGTTATGAGTTATGCTCATTTGTACATACTGTTTTTCTTTATCCAGATGATGAAGAATCTGCTTTTAGAAGGAGACCTTTTGCGAGTCAAGAATGTCACCCTGCCAAAGGGTACATATGTCAAGCGGCAACCATATACTTTGTACTCTTTGAATACATCTATCTCAAAAGCAATGTAAGTCGATAAGTTGGTCCATGGTCCTCTATTAGAGGTGGCATCATGGGGGTCTGCCTACGGGTTATGCACTCAAGATGTTAACGAGGTCGAAAAATGGTCAGTGTGCAGCTTTCATATCATTGTTGTGATCATATTTGGCGGACTTCCCACCCTTTTTAGTAACAAGTTGTGTAGGATTTTTTTTACCCATTTTGCTTAGTAACGGGTAGGATTGGTTCATAATCTATGTTTACATGGATCTTAAACGACTGTTAGTCTATATTGTTATTGTTTGCTATTTTATATTGTGGCACTTGATAGTCGAAACAAAATACCGTGCAATTATCAACGACGTGAGACGACGCTCCGCCGCAACGCGGCGGCCCGTCGCCCATCTCGTTGTTTCAATATGTTATCAACATATTTGCATGTGTTGCATTCCAAGGTTGTGGTAAATTCAACAGTGTGAGCATTCTCAAAGGGGTTAGGAATTATCATTTTTATACTATCATAATCTTGCATCGGCCTTTTGCCGAAATTAAAAAATAATAATAATAATAATAATAATAATAATAATAATAATAATAAAATAAAAAATAAAAGGCTAATTAACAAGACTTGAATTTATGATTCATAAGTCTTAGGGATACTTGTAATTCTTTTTATCTTTTTTTTTCATTTTTTTTTTAAATTTAGGTTTTCTGTTATGTTTTACCTCTTGATTACACATAACATATTGCATATAGGGCATTGAAAAGATGAAATTGGTGTAAGTTTATCATTGAAAATTTGCTTCAATTTAAATTGTTACAAATTAATACTGTCACACATCGCAAACCAGACTGCAGTTTCAACAAACTCTCTTCCATTAGAACACAATTTCATTTTGGAGTAAATTACACCATTCGTCCTTGTGGTTTGCGTTGACCGCAGCTGTTCGTCCTTTGACCAAAAAAACTGCACCGTTAATCCTTAACGGGCATACGTTAGGCGTCATTAGTCCCTCCATCACTAACGCTCGTTAAGTGTTGTTACATTTTAAGTCCCATGAGGGTATACTGACCACAAGGACGAACGGTGCAATTTTTTTTTTACTTTTTTTTTTCTTTTATTTTTAATATGTTAGTAAGTTCCGTTTTCGTCCGTTTTTTTACGTTTTCGTCTGTTTTTTTACGTTTTCATCCATTTTTTTCCGTTTTCGTCTGTTTTTTAAAGTTTTCGTCTGTTTTTTTTACGTTTTCCTCCGGTTTTTTACGTTTTCCTCTGTTTTTTTACGTTTTCGTCCGTTTTTTTTACGTTTTCGTCCCTTTTTTTATGTTTTCGTCCGCTTTTTTACGTTTTCGTCTGTTTTTTTACGTTTTCGTCTATTTTTTTACGTTTTCGTCCCTTTTTTTACGTTTTCGTCCGCTTTTTTACGTTTTCGTCTGTTTTTTTACGTTTTCGTCCGTTTTTTTTCCTTTTGGTTTGTTTTTTTTACGTTTTCGTCCGTTTTTTTTACGTTTTCGTCATTTTTTTTACGTTTTCGTCCATTTTTTTCGCTTTCGTCTGTTTTTTTTACGTTTTCCTCCGTTTTTTTTTACGTTTTTTTACGTTTTCGTCCGTTTTTTTTACATTTTCGTCCGTCTTTTTACGTTTTCGTCCGTTTTTTTTTCGTTTTCGTCTGTTTTTTTTACGTTTTCCTTTGTTTTTTTTACGTTTTCGTCCCTTTTTTTACGTTTTCGTCTATTTTTTTCGCTTTCGTCTGTTTTTTTACATTTTCCTCCGTTTTTTTTTACGTTTTCCTCTGTTTTTTTTACGTTTTCGTCCATTTTTTTTTCGTTTTCGTCTGATTTTTTTACGTTTTTCTCTGTTTTTTTTACGTTTTCGTCCTGTTTTTTACGTTTTCGTCCATTTTTTCGCTTTCGTCTGTTTTTTTACGTTTTCCTCCGTTTTTTTTTACGTTTTCCTTTGTTTTTTACGTTTTCGTCCGTTTTTTTTACGTTTTCGTCGCTTTTTTTACGTTATCGTCCGTTTTTTTTACGTTTTCGTCCGTTTTTTTTTCGTTTTCGTCTGTTTTTTTTTCGTTTTCGTCCATAAAAAAACGTGATAAGTTGCAGCAGTGAAAGACCCAAATTAACGTAACAAAGGTAAAAAACATAAAAAAAAACCAGAGGAAAACGTAAAAAAAAAAAAACAGACAAAAACGAAAAAAAAACGGACGAAAACGTAAAAAAACAGACAAAAACGGACGAAAACGTAAAAAAACATAGGAAAACGTAAAAAACAGACGAAAACGAAAAAAAACAGACGGAAACGTAAAAAAAGGGACAAAACGTAAAAAAACAGACAAAAACGTAAAAAAAGGGACGAAAACGTAAAAAAAACAGAGGAAAACGTAAAAAAAACGGGCGAAAACGTAAAAAAAAACAGACGAAAACGAAAAAAAACGGATGAAAATGTAAAAAAAGGGACGAAAACGTAAAAAACAGAGGAAAACCTAAAAAAACAGAGGAAAACGAAAAAAAACGGACGAAAACGTAAAAAAAACGGACGAAAACGTAAAAAAATGGACGAAAACGTAAAAAAATGGACGAAAACGTAAAAAAACAGAGGAAAACGTAAAAAAAACGGAGGAAAACGTAAAAAAATAGACGAAAGCAAAAAAAATGGACGAAAACGTAAAAAAAGGGTCGAAAACATAAAAAAACGGACGAAAACGTAAAAAAACAGACGAAAACAAAAAAAAACAGACGAAAACGTAAAAAAACAGACGAAAACATAAAAAAACGGAGGAAAACGTAAAAAAATGGACGAAAACGTAAAAAAAAACAGACGAAAACGTTAAAAAACAGACGAAAACGGAAAAAAAACGGATGAAAACGTAAAAAAACAGACGAAAACGTAAAAAAACGGACGAAAACGGAACTTACTAACATATTAAAAAAAAAGAAAAAAAAAATTGCACCGTTCGTCCTTGTGGTCAGTATACCCTCATGGGACTTAAAATGTAACAACACTTAACGAGCGTTAGTGATGGAGGGACTAATGGCGCCTAACGTATGCCCGTTAAGGATTAACGGTGCAGTTTTTTTGGTCAAAGGACGAACGGCTGCGGTCAACGCAAACCACAAGGACGAATGGTGTAATTTACTCTTCATTTTGTTTTCACAATTCCATTGCAAAAAAAATTCATGAAACCGTTTCGGAATGATAGAATACCATTGCAAATGGTCATTTGCAATAGATTTAGACCGTCACATTAGCCCAATTGTGTAATAGACTCGTAGTTATAAAAATAAAAGCGGATTTTAAAACAAATGATCATAAACCATGTTTCTCATTTGAATCATAAAAGTGAAATACATGACGATATGAAGCATAGCATTTCGGCTTTGGTGGTTTTCTGAGAGGTTATTATCCATGATAGAGGTGTGTGTGTGTGTGTTCAGTTCTTATGGTATTTTTTGGCTTCTTATAATTTCTTAACTTTGCTAGTTGTACAATGAAATTTTGTTGTTTGCGGTTTAAAACAACTGCATGTTGAAGCAATGGTTCAAGGTAGACTTGCAATTTTATTCTTTTACTGAGATAACAAAATAACATCACATGCACACAATATTACAATTTAAACTTTTGATACTTAAACAGTAATTTCAGTTTTCATCCAAACTAATTAACGTCTCATTTCTCCAGGACCAGCTGGTGGGTTTACAGCTGTTAGGTTTACAGCAGCAGCTCCTTGCCATCCTAAAAGTATTGCAAACAAGGTAAATTTCCTATTGGTTACATTTAACTGCTAACGAGAAAGATGAAATCGAAGTTTATTACCAAGAGAAGGATCTATTCCACGTATCTTAAGCTCACGGTACTCCTGACAAAGAGCACAAGGCAGACAACAACAATGGACACAGCAATCATGGCAAGGCTCCGCAGGCAACATATATAGCTGCCTTAGTCTAGAACGATACGTACATGAATACAACGTATGACATGAGCCAGCTAGACAAAGACAAACTAACAGACCTCCGCTTACAAAGCAACCTGGTTTTACATGGCAGTAGAACTAATTATTATTTCCACGTTGAAAGGAATAACATCATCCAATTATGAGTTATCATATTTTGTCATGCACAGAGTTATACATTTATTTAAATGCCACATATAATTTTGCGAAGATTACATCGCGGGAACGTCAAACGCAAATGATTTTGAACATATGTGTGAACTTACAATTTATTAATTTGTTACAAAAAGTACAATTTTTCGTTAACATCTTAAAAAAATCGCGTTTGTTTGATAAGTTCTAAATGTGAACATGCATCTGGATGAGTACTTATATAAAATCATATGATCGACTAAATCAATTAACTGACACGTACTATTAGTTCCCGCGTCGACAATCTCAGCAATACGACCAAAAGCAACGCATGGGCACCAAGACGTCAAGCAACCTATAGTATCCAAAACCAATACAAATCTGAATGATACAATTTTGCATACCAAATTTTGATAATTCATATGGTATGCCAGATGCATATAAATAAGTTCTAGACTTACAAACAGAGCAATCCTCAAAGCAACCACATAGTCCGGTAGTCCATGTACTCATGTTCCCATTTTTAACACTGGCTCGGTGATTTAAGTGATCCTCATACCTCGCTTCCACGGGATTGGGTACCAAGTTGGTATATAACTAGATTATATTATTGTGTTGGTAAATATCACATGATGAATATTGTCTTTTTTTGGTTATAGTGTTAATTTAACCTCATTGGATAGATGAGTAGTAAAGGAGAGTTCAGAAATATGTCACAGTAAGTACTAACCAGAAGGACCCTTGGCTTAGGGTAGTCGTGAGATAATTATATCTCTCAATCTCTGGTTTTGTGTTCATGCAAGTCTTAAAAAATAAAAAATAAAAAAAAAAACAAAAAACAAAAAAAACAAACAAACAAACCACCAAGGCGAAGCTTCATAGGGGCCGGGGGGGGCGCCCGACCCCCCGAAATTTTTTTTGCGATGTAGGGGGTATATAGTTTTCGTGTAGAAAAATTTCGGTATATTCGGTTTCGACCCCCCAAAAATTTTGGTATACCTGAAATATAGCCTTAGGAAAAAAAAATTTAGATCCCGACCCCTCACATACAAAATCCAAGCTTCGCCGGCACCAACACCAACACCACCACCACCACCACCAACAACAACAACAAATTGCTCTTCCTATAAGACATATAGCTATAAATTTAGGAAACTAAAACGTACTTGATGCTTAAGTGCAGTTTTCAGAGCTTCCACAATCTGTGTCATCAAAGGACGCTCTTCACGTTTTCTATTCAAACATTGATAAGCTATTTCCGTAAACACTTTCAAAGAATCGGTATTTATATCATCCTTAATACTATCAAAAATAATTTCATCTATTTTGTTTTTTTCGTAGGATTCTCGTGCCAATCCTACGAATGACTGATGCTTGTCTTTGTTGTCCATACACAACCTCCCACACAATATTTCAAATAGCACGACGCCGAAGGAGTAAACATCCGACTCCTTTGTTAAAAACCCCGTCTCTACATATAGCGGATCACAATAACCAAACGTGCCTACAGCATTGGAGACAAGATATGTGAAATGTTTGTTTGCAGGACCAAACTTGGAGAGGCCAAAATCTGAGATCTTGGCAATCCAGTTTTCGTCTAATAGGATATTCGAGCTTTTAATATCTCGGTGCAATACTCTGAGCTGGATGTCAGCAGGAGCATGAAGATACTCGAGTCCACGAGCAGCCCCTAAGCATATCTTAAGGCGTTGGGCCCAGTTTAGATCCTTGTTGGCCAGATGTAGATCGAGACTTCTCTTAGATGCATATTCATACGCAAGGATTTTCTCACCTGAATCGTCACAATACCCTAACAGAGAAACAACATTTTCATGGCTATAATAGGAAAGCATCATGATCTCCTTCCAAAACTCGGTATCTCCTTGCCCAAATTTAGGATCCAAAACCTTTAAAGCGGCCACCACCTCACCCTTGGCACTGTGGATGATTTTTCCCATATAAACTTTCCCGAATCCTCCTTGCCCGATACAATTGTCATTGACAAAGTTGTCGGTTGCTGCTTTTATATCATCTAGTGGTATTTTAAGGTGTTCAAACTGTACTAAGTGAACCATTATTTTAATGGATGAAGTGAAAAGGTATGCACAAATTTAAAGCTCCAAAGTGGTATCGGCGTATCGCTATATATATTTCCATTTCACGTAGACTTTTCATTTGTTAGTTGTAAAAAAGATTTTGTCCAGCTATGTAATTTCGTAGCTCGAGTAGTTTATTGGACAATAAGCAACACATCGTTGTCCTATTTCAAAACTTGTATTTTTGTGACGTGGGTGTCCAAATCAACAACCATTTACAAATTACATCATGTAAGTTGTTGATTTAGGGTCCGTTTTGTTTATCAGATTTGGTGTGTGATTCCATTATTTATGTTTTGAGATTTAAAGTTTTTTGAGTAAACCGGAAGTTGTGATGAAATACATTACTAAGGGGCAATTTCATATATATTTCTCATTCTTAAGAAATTTAATATGTACCCAAATATACATTAAAAATATTGTACATTAGAATGATTGCACTTTTCGTATATATGAAATTAA
Organism: Artemisia argyi; assembly: GCA_030686995.1. Taxonomy (NCBI): domain Eukaryota; kingdom Viridiplantae; phylum Streptophyta; class Magnoliopsida; order Asterales; family Asteraceae; genus Artemisia; species Artemisia argyi. The sequence continues at coordinate 182,904,478 of CM060683.1, forward strand.
TTATGAAAGTAATGTGTTTTATCAGGTGGCCGGTAATTCTTGACACGAAAACGACACAAAAATATCAGCACGAAAATAAACATGTTTGGGTTAAAAATAAATAGGTCCAGGTAAAAAAAACATATCAACTCACTTAACCTTTCAGGCTTTGAACATGGATTGGGGTTAAACACGTTAATATGTTAAAAAGTTTAAGTATGCAAGGTTGTAAAATAAATAACATAAATACTGAAAAGTAAAATGATGATTGGAAGTATAGAAGAGAATGAAGTATAGAAGAGGGAGAGGATCTTCTCTGCAAGTCGCAAATTGAGGAAGACAAAATGGAAGAACTACATTGGAAGGTCTTTTAGGGGCTCCATTGCGTATCACATTGGCATGAGAGGTGCCAAAACGGCAGGTACGGGTACGGGTACGGGCACGGGCACAGGCTAGAATGGGCACGGGCCAAACGGGCAAATTTTATACAAATCGCTTTATAAAAGACTAAAAATGATGAAATATATTTCTTAAATGTATAGTAATACTTCATTTATATTTAAAAAATTAAATATTTTACATATATAAGTTTTTCTTTAAAAACGATTATAATGTTCTTCGAATAAAAAAAAATATGTGTCTGTTAATGCCCATTTAACTTTTCAATGGGTTAAATATGCAAATTTTAAAAAAAATAAAAAAAATAAAAAATAAATATGTCCAAGTCTTTTACAAAATAATCAAAATTAGCTATTTTTTTTTTTTTTTCATTTTAAGCACAAATTGACACCTCGGGCATGACACTTGCTCGTTCCAAGAAGGATGTCTTTGATGACATGAGATTGGTCTAGGGGAATTTCATTCACATGCATAGTATTAAATAAACATCACATCACGTATGACTCATTAGTTTTCTTGCAACTTAAAGAGCACGGTGTACGATGTAATGGCACGTCATTATTTTTATTTATTTATCTATTTATTTACAACACCATAGTCCACCCTCCTTCACACGCCATTCATTATTTCGTGTGTAAGACCACGCCCGTTATTTATTTATTTATTTGAGTGAGTGGTATTTTTGGTGGTGTGTTATGCGACTCACATACACTAATAGTAGTTATTGCTGGGAAGGGTGTTTTAATTATTGTGATTTTATTGGGTGCAGTGTGTGTGTTAAGGTAATACATTAATAACGGTTATTCATACCCTCTGCACCTAGCTATCTCAATACACTTTTCTAATTTTTTTTAAGAAAAGTGATTGACACATTTTATATTTTTATTGAACACTCCATTGTACAAGCACTTAAAGCAGGTTATACTTAAAGTACAGCTATTTAATATATACAGTGGAATGTGTCAATAAAAATTTAGAGTGTGTAAATCAACTTTTGGCTTCATGAATTGTCCAGGTTTATATTTTTATTGAACAATCTTTCATGAATTGTTCAGGTTTCCCACACTTCTAACAAGTTGTTTTTGGTTTCTTATTAAGATCAGCTTTGGTGTTATCTTGATGCTTACGTGTGCCCTTGTTGTCATTGTACCTGGTGGATTTATTATGGTCCACCATATTGACAACTGATGGACCAGTAGCATTGCTACTCTTTGGCTTATCACTGTGTTACGCTCTGAGTGAATTCTAAATGCGCAAATGACTGTCCAACTCAACAAGAGTTAATTCCTCCTTCTTATATTTCAAAGAATGCTTGAAATCTTTCCAAGAAGTAGGGAGTTTATCAATGACACAAGAGACTGAAATTGCCTTATTCATGTGCATTTTGTGTTGTGTGAACCGACCAAGTATATTAACACGTTTATTGTATTGTTCCATGACAGGTCTAGAATCGACCATTTTGTAATTTGTAAAATTACTCACAAGGAAATCCTTGCTAGAGGCATCCTCAACCATATACTTAGCCTCCAAAGAATCTCATAGTTCTTTAGCAGATTCAACATTTTGATAAATATCAAACAAAGGATCAGACATACCATTGAGAATTAAACCTCTACAGATGTAATCGTCATTTTCTCACTTGCTCCTTTTCCTTATATCTTCCACAGTTGCATCATCCCCATCATCAGGAATAGGTGTGCTCAACACATCAAAGTTGTCAAAATCGCGCCTAAGGCGCGCCTAGGCGCACAAGGCGCTAGCCTTGGGGCTTTTTTTGACTCGAGGCGCACAACATGCATGACTCTCAAAAAAAGCGCGCGCCTTGGAGCTTTTTGCGCCTTTGCGCCTCGGGGGATTTTTGCGCCTAGGCCATATTTTGCGCCTTGAGGATTTTTTTTTTTTTTTTTTTTTTTTTTAAGATATAATACATGGGCCTTTTTAAGTCATAGGTGAGTATTTATATGATTTGTAAATTTGAATTGATTTTATGTTTATTTTATTGATTGAAATTTTCTTTAAGAAGTTTTGTTTCATTAATTATTTTTTTTTTATGACATATTATCATGAAAATGTAGCATCGTGCCTTGAATATTAGTATATTGCTTGCTTGATATTTTGGGTTGAATTGTGAGCTTTGTTAGATGTAAGCTACAAGTGTAGGGCACAAACATATTTAGTCTGATATTGATTTTAATTTCTATATAGTTCATCGAGCAAAAGAGTTGATCCGTTTTAGAAGTGACAACCGATCCATTTTAATATTTGATTCGTGTCAATTATAGTATATTTATATTGGGAGGAAATACTTGTGAAAGTAATTCCCGGGTCGTTCTCCCAACGAAGGCTCGAATGGAAAATTCGAATTATCGGTTTAGGAATCGTGTAGTGTAAGTGAATGGTGAAAGAGTGATAGAGTGAAAATAGCAATCAAGAAAATCAATTATTCACAAACAATGATAAAACATGCAAAGAGTACAAGCTAATTATGCACCGAAATGTAAAACGTAAAAACGGAAACGCAACCGTAAAATTTAAAGCGTAACGTATGACGAAAAATGATCCTACGAACTTGAAAATAATTTCTAAAAATTTAAAACTAATAAAAAGAATTTTAAGAAAAAGAAAAATATTTTTTTTACTTTTTGTTTATTTTCTAGAATTAATTTTCTATTTTTGGAATTAAAAATGAATTAAAAATAAGGAAAAATAGAAAAATAACTTGGAAAAATGAAAATTAAAATCTAAAAATTCTAAAATATTATTAAAGAATTTCTAAAAATATTTTTATATTTTTCAGATCTTTTTATGATTTTTTATGAATTTTTGGTATTTAAAGCTATTTAAAAAATTGAATAAAAATCAAAATAAAATAAGAAAAATAGTAAAAAGCTTTGGAAAAATCTGGAAAAATTCCAGAAAATCTAAAATGATAAAAAGAACTTAGAATAAAATTTTGAGATGAAAATCAGCTATGGAACTACTTATTTAAAGACAACTGCTTATCACAAGTGCTTATTAATAAGCACTTGTGATAAAAACTTTATGAAACTTAAAACACTGACTAAAAATAGTACAATGAACTCAGTGGTGATAGAAATTGACCAAATCAAGCTCAGATGTTCCACAGAATGCTCAAACTATAGTTATAAGCTAAAAATAAGCTAACAGATGAAAGCAGAATAAGCAAAGGCAGAACAGAAGCAAAGATGTGAAGTACAATTCTAATACTATTATACTATTGCATAACTACTCAGAACTTCAATCAATAAGCAATATCAATCTATAACACAAATTCTACAAGCCTAAGTACAATAGCAGTCAACAGTCTCACTAAAGCAACTTTAATGAATCAATATGCTGACAAGAAACTCAAACCACATAAGCAGAAATAGCACAGCTGAAACAGAAACAAAATGACCACCCACAATTCTAAATCCAACTAATAAGAAGCTTAAGAAAAATAACTACTAAACTCAGATATAGGTACAGATTATCAAATGCAGTCCAACATATTTTAACGGCAAACAGAACCTACACTATGACTAAACAGACCAAACAATGTTCAACTAATAAACTAGCAAATGAAATAAGATAGAAGCATAGGCTATTCTACTCAACTGAGTTCATCCAACAACTAAATCCCTACTCGTATTCAACCATGTGAAACTCTTAAAGAAATAAGATCAGCAGCCTATGCATATGATAACTGAAACAATTACTATTCTACTTACTACAAGCATTTGACTAAATACAATTTCTACTGCTAAATTCCACTCCTACAAATGATTTTAAGCTACAGTTACTCTAAATTAGGCTAACTAGATCTAAATTTTATCTACTTATGCAGCTTACTCTAACTGTTTCAATTAATCACAATCAGTTACAAAGATTTGAAAACTAACCTTAACTTTTAATGAACTGATCTACTATATTATGCCAATACTGAGTAACACTTACCTAATTTGTATAGAAAGTGAATCTCAAACTCCAAAATAACAACAGCTAGACACAACAATCAGTAGAGCCAAACACTACCTTATCATACAGTAACAAAAATGGAATGGTGCAATGAGCTACTAGCTATCAAATCAATAAACAGAATAGCTGAACTAACAATGATAAAACCTAAATCAACACACAAAAGCTACTGAATCTAAATATGCTACAGAAATTAAAGATGCAACATAAGCTGAACCACAATAGAACAGTTAAACTAATGAAGCTATCAAATACTCAAATCTCAGCAACAGAATAAACTATTATCAATAAAACTAAGAACTACAATAGCTAAAACATGAACTACACTACTCAATTCAATGAAACAGTTCTAATTAAGCAAGCTCAGTACTCAAAATTAAACAGATACTATTAATGCAGAATTTGAAAACAGAATTTTACCAACTTATCTCCCTCAGCTAAACAGAGGGAGACTCACTATGCTCGCCTATCTCTAGGATAGGCTGATCCTTCCTTATCTGACCAATTCTATCCAAATATTCCACAACCACCTCAGCAACAATTGAGGTTATCAACAATTTACAATGAAACAGTACTGATATACTTTAGAAACTGTAAAGCTTGAATGTATTTCAATATAAGCTGAATCAACTTATTTAACATCTGAACTACTTATTTGAAACTTTTTATAATTTTTTTTATTTATTTTTTATTTTCTGGTTTTTTAAGAAAATTATTTGTACTGATTGACTACTAAACTGAGTAAGTAAAATGATTAAACTAAAGAAGATATAATAAGCACTGATTATTAAAACAGTAAGTAAATGAGAATTGAAATTTAAACTGAATTTTATTTAAACTAAATGTGAAATTCTATTACAACATCTAAGCTAATACAATGAGAATTTAAAAAGACAGAGCTTCGCTACACTATCTAACTACACCAAATGAGCTAAAACAAGCATCTATTTATAGGGAAAAATAAGGGTTGGGGTCTCGGATTGCCAAGCTGGCAATCTGTGTGACCTGTGTTTCTTTGGAGCTCCTCAGCACCCTTGATCAATCTTCATCAAATATCCACCCTTAGATCATGGTCTATGACGCGTCTCCTCCAATCCGTATCTGCCATGTGTCCCGTTTTGTGCTTCTTTGGATATTCTGACATTCCTGACATCACTGACATTCTAGAAGCTCAACTGATTTGACAACATTACCCTTAATTACGGTAATTATCCAAGTTTGGGGGTTAGGGTTCTTATCTGGTAAATTGGGGAATTGGGGGAAAGTTTGGGTGTGAGGTAAATTTAATGTACGTTTGACCCTTCATTGACTTGTTGACCAGTTATAGTATTTTTGACCATGGTGTGTGGGCTCGGGTCAAGAGATAAGGTGGATTGGGCCTATGGTTATTTTGGTTTAGAAGTGGTACTAGTTTGGACCAGATTTGTAACAAAAGATTTAATGGTTAAAGTTTATTAACCTTTGAAGGACCAACCTTGTACATCTGAAAATTCTAGGGACTGAATTTATAATTTTTCCAAAGTTGATCCAAGGGCCATTCTTGATAAATCTGAATTTGTTGAAGGGTCATAGTTGCCATTTCTTCAATTTAGCTTCAAAGGACCATTCTTGATAATTTCTAAAATATGAGGGACCAAAGTTGTACATTTCTTCAAACTTCTCACAAGGGTCTCTTTGGCACAAATATTAATGACTGAGGACTCAAAAAGCTCAAATGTGATTCCCAGCTTGACTTTCTGACCATCTTCTACTCTCGTGCCCGTTTTTCTGGTTTTCTCGTGATTTTTCGTTAATTTGTGTAATAACCGTACCTGCATATCACAAACACAAAAAGACTCGTTTTCTTGGCATTTGTTAGCTCAAATAGTCGTTTTGGGTTGGTATTTGGTCAAATAATAGTGAGTGAATAAGCACTCACCAAAATCCCCCCGACTAAGGTATTGCCGTGTCCTCACGCAATGTGATCAATTCACGCTCTTGGGATAAATAATTTCACAACTCTTTCTACTGACTTTGTAAAGTAGCAATGATGTTCGAAAGAAGTAATAAAATCATTTATTCCCGTAAACGCTCCGTTTTTCCAAAATTTTCTTTTTATTCCTTTATTCCACTTTCACTTCCTATTTTTGTACTTTTCCATACTTCACACTTGTGACGGTTTGTTGAACTTTCATTATTTTGAAAATAATTATTAGGGTCAATGAGTAGAAACACTTCTATTTAAGAAGCGACCTTACGGATAAAAATCGTCATCCTTGATTTTTCACAAGTCCCCAAACTAAGCGTACAAACGAGATCACAGCTTATCTACAAATTAGATGCTAACACTACTCATAACAGTTACTTGTGAAAACTCCTTACTCCCATTTCCTAGGTTTTGTATCTCAATATTTTATTTTGTTGAGAAATGAATTGCTTCATATTTTCTCGTTTCGATAACTTTTTAGTCCGATAGTGATACCTAAGTTTAAACGATAAGTAGTTATTCATTTTCTCTTAAGAACCACTGCAATAGAAATTCGGTCCACATCAAGGAATTTGGGGTACATACAATATCAAAGATATAAGTTGCGGAGTACGATCACGTGCACCTCATGTGACTGATTACTAATCACTTATCACATGCACCTCACGCGACAACAACTTATTGATACATACATAGCTCTTATTCAACAATACTTCAACTTTCACTTTTTTCACTTTTCACTTTTTTCATACTTTTCTCATATTTTTCACTTTTTTTGACTTTTTTCTCAATACATCAATGGAAGCTTATCGGGTAGCTCCAAAACCACATAGATAATCAACTTTTGGCTTTTGATTTTTTCACTTTTTGCTCTTATTTTTGATGTTCCTTGATATGTACCCAACTTCTAAAGCAAAAATTCTCTTAAGAAAACAAAGAACTAAATATTATTCAAACCGAAATATCACTAATTAACCTAGAACATCTATTTTATATGGGTGACGTATCTGATGGGAGTAAAAAGCCACAAGTACCTCTCATGAGCTCTAAAGAGAACCACTACTCCACGTTTAGCATCTAACTTCTAAATAAACTCTATCATTTCTCGCTCATCGCAATTTAAGATTCCAAATAATGAAACCCGCGAATACTTAGCCGATAATCAGCCACACACATATAAAGTCAGATACGGAAACTTGCAAATTCTAGAAGAAGAATTCGCGTTTTCTAGCTCCTGATGTAAAAGACTAGCGAAAGCTTTTAAGCTGCGCATGTATAAAGTCAAGTACGGGAACTTGCAGATTCTTAAGAAAGAATTCGCATTTTATAGCTCCTTGTGTACAAAACTAGCACAAGCTTATGTGATCATCATTGGTTAAGGGAACAAGCTAGGGCTCAACACGCCCGGTCAAGTCAAAATATTTATTCCTACTCTCGCCAGCAAGAAAGTCAACAAGGTGTCAAAACACTTATTCAAACTTTATTATATTTTTGCACAACTTTTTCAACTTTTCTCAATTTTTTTACTTTTTCATTGCTTTTTCATCAAAATTTTTTTTGAAGTCTTTCAATTTTTTCAATTTTTTTTATTTTTAGTGGAAAAACGGAGTTGCAAGAGTACACGACTTGTGAAACATGCAAGGTCAAAATCGAATCGAAGATTCACCCTCCCCCCCAGACTAAAACAAAACATTGTCCTCAATGTTTAAAAGGTAAGGGTATCCTAACAAATCTAAGCCGTTTATTAATTATGCCAAAGAAAACGTTAGTCGATAAGATTTAACGGATATAGGATTTCCAAGTAGCACCGATGAATGAGACTCCAAGTGAAAAGATAACGAGCACGAGAGTCATCATAAATCATGGACAATCCTGAACAAACATCACAAACAACCACGGAGCACAAGAGTAAAAGAGGCACCCCCTCCTCACGTTATTTGTTAGAAAATAGAAATATAAGAAGATGAAATTGGATAAGCATGGGTTGCCACCCACGAAGCGCTTGTTTTTGTTCACCGAGTCACATGAGCTTGACTCGATCCCCGCATTCATTCGTCCTTGGGGAAAAACCATGGAAAAATAATCTCAATCGGGCTTTCATTTAAAATATTTTGAAAAACATATGATTTATGTGAAAGTTCCATCCCGAAGAGATAACCGCTGGTATGTTAATTTTGAAAATTTTGAAAAACGATACCAGGGTCAAAAACAACATCCTCACTCCCCACGGAGTGAAGGATAAGAGAAATCACACCAAACGTTATAAACGGCAAGAAAGTCATGACAACAATCTTGAAAAACTCATCATCTTCAAAAGAAAATTTCATAATTGTGGAATTATGAATCTTATCATTTAAACTCATTTTAAAATCTTTTCCGGGTGGGAGGGTTGGGAAAAACTTTTCATTCAAATTCTCATTTTTAAGCACACCACCCGGATCATGATCAACATCAAGATCAAAACTGAAACGTTCATATTCAGATTTAGAAAACTTTTCCATTTCATATTCAGATTCATCAAAACGAAATGATTCAAACTCCGGAAGAGAGATAAAAGCATGAGAAGTGGTACTGCCACGACTCGTCTCTTCCGAGTGATCGAAATGAAAAATTTCAAATGTCGGATCAGAAAAATTAGGACAATAAGTGGGATTGCCACTTATTTCCTCAGTCGTATCGAAGGTAAAACTCTCAAAGTCTGGTAAAAATTCCTCGAGCTCGGGCTCAAGAGGATCGTCAATAGTAAGCTCAATCTTCGTCTTAACTTTATCCGGAGGGATTGACGGTTAATCGTTCAACAAATTGTTAAGAAAAATAATATCCCCCTCCGAATCAAAGTAAGGTTCATCAGTCTCAGAAATCGGAATCGTTTCTATTGCAAGAAATTCATCGACCTCTTCCCAAAGAGAATCGTATTCCTTAGTCGAAGGAAATGATGGGGAAGAGTCGGAGACGAAAGTTTTCACAAAATCATCAAAGGTAAAATCACAAACATCGATGCTTTTGACGGAGTACTTCTTCGATTTTGAATCATCGGCTTTAAAAATCATAATATCATCATCGTGTCGTAAAGTTAGAGTATCCTCATAATGGTCTACTAGGGTTTTAGCGGTTCATAAAAACGGTCGCCCTAGTATTAGAGGAACTCTCGGATCAGCTTCAAAATTGACAACAACAAAATCTGCCGGAAAAGTACACGATTTCACACGAACAAAAACGTCCTCAGCAATTCCAACTGGATGAGTGATCGATCGATTAGCAAGCTCCAAAGTCATTCTCATCGGTTTAAGAGCCCCCATTCCAAGTTGTTCGTAGATCGATAATGGCATGAGGTTTATACTCGCACCTGAATCGGCCAGGGCGTTACAAACTTCTTGATCTTTCAATGAACAAGGAATGAGAAACTTTCCCGAGTCACCAAGCTTTTCGGGAAGCTTCTTGAGAAGAATCGCAGAACATTGAGCATTTATTGGTGTTTCGGCTAATTCAAGCAATTTCTCTTTATTACTTATGAGGTTTTTGAACGTGGAAGCAAATTTCGGCATGTACACGAGAGCATCCATAAAACTTATATCAAAGTGCAATTTTTGAAAAATATCCAGAAATTTTTCCATTTGTATTTTAGACTTTGCACGGAGCTCTTCATCGTTAAATCGTGACGGATATGGCAATTTAGACTTGTATTTCACATTATTCTCAAAAACGACTTTTTCTTTATCTTTTGACTTTTGGACAACCGGAGGTTAGACGTTTTCAGCTCCTCCATTATTAACAGGAGGAACCGGGTCCTTTGTCGCCTCGGTCTCACAGTCTACTACCTTGGGCGGAGACGAGGAAGAAGAGGTAGTAGGAGCTGCGGGTCCATCATATTGAGCACCACTGCGAGTTATGATCGCCTTAACTTCGCCCCTCGGGTTTGCGATCATGTTGCTTGGCAAAGATGTAATTCCCGAACCCGAGGGTCGATCATTTAAACGCTTGTTGAGATCATTGATTTGAGTTGCAAACATTTTCGTTGTTTCATCTTGTTTAGCAATTAAAGCTTGTTGTCCTTGAAGCAATTGTTTAATCAACTCTTCCGCGGGCGACGGATTTGGAACAGCAGCTTGATTTTGATTATTAAAACTTTGCCCACGGTTTTGAAAATTGTCATTGTTTTGAAAATTATTCCCTTAAGGCGGGCCTTGGTGAAAATTTCCCCGGTTTTGATTTTGTTGAAAATTCTGATTTTGTCCTTGAAAACCATTATTTCCACGGTTGTGATTCTGATTGTTATTGAATTGATGATTACGGTTTTGCACATTGTTATTCTGATTCACTTGATTTGGTTGATCAAACCCGGGTGGTCCAAGGTAATTGCTAGAACGGTAGCTGAGGAGATTACGGTCTCCTTGAGGTTGTGGGTAACCGTTGCCACCCATATTCGCAGCATACATGTTCGCTTGAGCAAAGCCACCGGAGGCTGGGCATTCAAGGTATGAATGTGGACCACCACAAGTTTCACAAACGACATTGACCATATTAACTTGTGTGTCTTTGACTTGATTCGGCATCATTTGGTACATTCTTAGCATAGCTGTCGACAAATCATCAATTTTCTTATTCAAGACGGCTAGCTCGGGGTTAGAAGAAGAAGAGTTTAGAGACGCAGACTCGCAGTCGATCTTATTGGCTCATTCCTCTCGGCTGAGGAATCCCAATAGTTGTAATGGGCCGTCATATTCTCAATTAGCTCGTAACAATCCTCAGGACGACGTTTCAGAAAAGTACCACCAGCTGCAGCATTGATCGTGTCCCTATGTCGTAAAGTCAATCCATTATAAAACGTATCGATTATCGTGACGAGAAGCATATTATGATTCGGACAACGATCAATGGCAAGCTTGTAACGCTCCCAAGCCTCAAACAAAGACTCATCGGGGAGTTGTCGAAAATTGCTAATATCATTCCTCAATTTCGTCACCATCGATGGTGGAAAATACTTCGCCAGGAACTTGGAAACCATTTCATTGAAAGTATGAATCGAGTTCCTGGGAAGGCGATCAAACCACGCGGTGGCATGATGCGTAAGAGAATAGGGGAAGAGAGAGAGACGGAGGGCGTCATCGGAGACCCCGTTTTGCTTCATATTTTGGGTGACGGTTAGAAACTTATCAAGATGCTTATTTGCATCGTCACCCGGTAATCCGTGAAATTGGCACGAATTTTGGACTTGTTGTATCATGTGGTGTTTAAGTCCAAAATCCGTAGCCTCAATATTTAGCGGGGCAATCGGGCCACCTCTACCATGCATCGTGGGTTGGCACAGCTCCTCCATCGTTCGGAGATCGGGAGCCGGCATGTGTTGGTTTACATCACCACCCACCGGAGGGTGTTGATCATTCGTATCCATTTCCTCAACGTTAAGGAAATGGACACGGTGTGTGTGTCGTATTACCCTTTCGGGAGCGGGTGTGCATACACCAAAAGCAAAATTAAAAAGAAAAGAAAAAGAAAAAGGAAAATCTTTTTGTTTTTTTATATTTTTCACAAAACTTTTTATTTCTTTTGTTTTTCTTTTCTTAAAACGTAATATTAATCGAAAACCGTTTCTTTCAAAACCACACGCGACGGGACGGGAGAGAAGAATGGATCTCTCTTCAGCTAGCAATTTAATGTCTTAGCTTCCGTATTTCCCGCTTATTCGGTTGTAGTAATTGAAATAGTCCGATAAACAACTAAATTACGTTTTCGTTATATTGCGAGACTTATTTGGTTTACAACGCCCTTTCTTTCGATCGAGTCGAGGCTGTAACTTTTATTATTTTTTTTTTTGGTATTTTGTAAACACTTTAGGAAAAGTGTTTTTGATTTTTCAATTTTTATAGAGATATATACAAAGTAGATGAAGGCTTAACAAAACACTATTTTTCAAAACAATATTCAAAAATTCACTTCGGCCTTCCCCGGCAGCGGCGCCAAAAATTGATTCGTGTCAATTATAGTATATTTATATTCCGAGAAAATACTTGTGAAAGTAATTCCCGGGTCGTTCTCCCAATGAAGGCTCGAATGGAAAATTCGAATTATCGGTTTAGGAATCGTGTAGTGTAAGTGAATGGTGAAAGAGTGATAGAGTGAAAATAGCAATCAAGAAAATCAATTATTCACAAACAATGATAAAACATGCAAAGAGTACAAGCTAATTATGCACCGAAATGTAAAACGTAAAAACGGAAACGCAACCGTAAAATTTAAAACGTAACGTATGACGAAAAATGATCCTACGAACTTGGAAATAATTTCTAAAAATTTAAAACTAATAAAAAGAATTTTAAGAAAAAGAAAAATATTTTTTTTTACTTTTTGTTTATTTTCTAGAATTAATTTTCTATTTTTGGAATTAAAAATGAATTAAAAATAAGGAAAAATAGAAAAATAACTTGGAAAAATGAAAATTAAAATCTAAAAATTCTAAAATATTATTAAAGAATTTCTAAAAATATTTTTGTATTTTTCAGACCTTTTTATGATTTTTTATGAATTTTTGGTATTTAAAGCTATTTAAAAAATTGAATAAAAATCAAAATAAAATAAGAAAAATAATAAAAAGCTTTGGAAAAATCTGGAAAAATTCCAGAAAATCTAAAATGATAAAAAGAACTTAGAATAAAATTTTGAGATGAAAATCAGCTATGGAACTGCTTATTTAAAGACAACTGCTTATCACAAGTGCTTATTAATAAGCACTTGTGATAAAAACTTTATGAAACTTAAAAAACTGACTAAAAATAGTACAATGAACTCAGTGGTGATAGAAATTGACCAAATCAAGCTCAGATGTTCCACAGAATGCTCAAACTATAGTTATAAGCTAAAAATAAGCTAACAGATGAAAGCAGAATAAGCAAAGGCAGAACAGAAGCAAAGATGTGAAGTACAATTCTAATACTATTATACTATTGCATAACTACTCAGAACTTCAATCAATAAGCAATATCAATCTATAACACAAATTCTACAAGCCTAAGTACAATAGCAGTCAACAGTCTCACTAAAGCAACTTTAATGAATCAATATGCTGACAAGAAACTCAAATCACATAAGCAGAAATAGCACAGCTGAAACAGAAACAAAATGACCACCCACAATTCTAAATCCAACTAATAAGAAGCTTAAGAAAAATAACTACTAAACTCAGATATAGGTACAGATTATCAAATGCAGTCCAACATATTTTAACGGCAAACAGAACCTACACTATGACTAAACAGACCAAACAATGTTCAACTAATAAACTAGCAAATGAAATAAGACAGAATCATAGGCTATTCTACTCAACTGAGTTCATCCAACAACTAAATCCCTACTCGTATTCAACCATGTGAAACTCTTAAAGAAATAAGATCAGCAGCCTATGCATATGATAACTGAAACAATTACTATTCTACTTACTACAAGCATTTGACTAAATACAATTTCTACTGCTAAATTCCACTCCTACAAATGATTTTAAGCTACAGTTACTCTAAATTAGGCTAACTAGATCTAAATTTTATCTACTTATGCAGCTTACTCTAACTGTTTCAATTAATCACAATCAGTTACAAAGATTTGAAAACTAACCTTAACTTTTAATGAACTGATCTACTATATTATGCCAATACTGAGTAACACTTACCTAATTGTTGGTCCCTTTTACTTGGTTATTAGTAACTAGGAAGCTAACGTAACCAAGTTGTATGACTTTAAACAAAGATGTATAAAATGATTAACAATAAAGCAACGTAAAGATAAGAGACAATATTTTCCAACGTTTAATTCTTTATTAGAAGTTAATCAAAAGAATCGTACCCAAGTGTTTGCGGAATAACACTTGGGGTTGAAACGACAAGTATTATTGTATGGACTCCTCACTAAACTCAAACTATGTTGAGTGACAACTTAAATTACCCACTGAGCTATCTCAGGGGCTTGTGTTGTTCTTTGGAGGAGTAAAGTGGTTTGTGAATGCTTTGCATTAATTGCACAAACTTGTCAACTTTTACTCCTCACATTTGCTTCCTATTTATACACAAGTATAGAACAACTAAATATACATTGGACCTAAAGCTTCCTTAACAATATCTTGAAAGATATTATTCTTCTGGCAAGGAACCTTCATTGAGTTAGATCCAAAAGGCACTTTCTGATGACAGACTGGTTTTAACCATTTGGGGAAAGTTTGACATTAAAGTGATAATGCACTTTAATAAAGCAGCTCAGACTTTCCCGCCCAGTCTCGCCAAAACTTCAGTCTTCATGTCATCAGTCTTCAGTACGATTAAGTTGTTGAGGAGTCATGGGGTTCAGTGAGTTATTGTCATCCTCACTGAACTCATCACCTTCTTCTTGGCTTAGATCACACTTCACTGAGTTCCGCCTCACTGAATGGAGAACCTTTCTTCTTAGGCTCGGTCTTAGCATCCTGAAGGTGACTCACTGAGTTACTGTTCACTCAGTGACTTGTTTACACTTAGGGGATTTTACGTTCAAATCCTTGTTAGAAGATTTGGGGAATTCAGTGACCCAACAATCTCCCCCTATTTGAACATACAAATAGCCTAAGTGTCTCTTGATTCAGCATGAGTTGTCAGGGTACTTCTTCTCTTGCTGAATGTTTGTTGTAATTGTAAGTAGGACATAACTATTTAAACAAAACATCAGTTTATTCATAGCTATTACATTTTCCTACAAATTACAAACAAATAAAAAGATAGTTGTTGCAGATCAGATGTTCAGATGATAGCCAAGACCCTCAATCTTAGCTTTCTTTGATCTCAGCAGGTGTTTCTCAGGATGCTTCTCAATCTTTGCCCGAAGGTCCTTACAGAACCTTTGGTTCGCACCACTTTGTATAGGAGAGGCTAACATCAGGTAGGTTACCATTGCCGTGACCCCTGCCTTGTCTATATCAGACCATCTTTGGAAAGCAAGGTCTCCATATTCATCCATAAAGCATAGACCTCTTTCAGGGTGTTCAAGCACGGTGTTGTTCACGAAGGTGATTCCTTCAGGAACGGTCCTATCACAATCCAATCCTGGGACCTTGATCTTAGGCTCGGATTCAACGTGCTTCCTTTTCCTCCTGGTGGTAGTAGATGAAGCAGTTCCTGTTGTTGGAGCAGGAAGAAGGGATGGAATGTTGAGGGCTTCAGCCATTGCTCTCAGTCTGTCATACCTTTCACTCAGTGACTTGAGAAGTTGATCAACAACGACACCATTTTTCTTGGCAATGATGGGACGGAGTTCATCAAGTTCAGTGACCCCGAAGTCAGCGAATTTGAATGGGTTATGAATGTCCATGATTCTTTTATCAGCCCCCCTGAAGACAGTGACCATTGCGGGTTTGGTATTCCTGTGGATTTTGATGTCAGTGATGGTTTCAGGCTTCAATCTTTCCTTCATCACCCTATGATATCTTTCAACCCTGGTCTTTCTGATTTGAGCTTGCCTTTTCAGCTTCTCTTCCCTTTCCTTTTTCAGAGCAATCATCTGTTCTTCCTGAGCCTTTTTAAAGGCTGCACCAGCTTGCTCAGTAGCTAATGCCTCAGTATCCAGACTAATCTTTTCAGCCTCCTCATGAACAACCTGTATTAGTTCAGGCTTGCTCAATCTCTCTTCTTCAGCTGCCTTTGCCACTTTCTCAGTTCTCTCCATGTAGTCTTGTATTTGTTCATTGGTGAGTTGATAGATTTTACCATTGATTGCAAATGGGACCCTGATAGGTTCATCAGGGTCAGTTCTCACCATAGTGGAGGCAGGCTGGAGTCTTACTTCAGGTTCTGAGGTGGTGGCTATGCTTTTTCCTCTGTCCTGAAAGAGAGTGGAGGAGACTGGTTCCTCTTGTGGTGGAACTTGTGTGATTGGTGTGGCTTCAGTGACATGCTCCCCGTCAGTGTGAGAGGGTTGTCCAGCTTCTTGTTCATCAGTAATAGGGGTTTCAGGAACATTCTCCCCCTCAACAATTGTCGGAGCTGCAGTGATGGCAAGTGTTGGAGTTACTGACGATGAAGTAGAAGTACCCTTGAATGCTTGAAATATTTCTGTCATCATGGACTTGATCTCCGCAGTATCCTGATGAATGAGAGATACCTTGGAGTCAAGTGAAGCCTGAGAATTTTCAAGAGCAGTCATCCTGGATCCCATTGTCCATGCCAGAGATGTAGACTTCAGGGATTGAGCTGTCACTGATGCTTCAAACTTAGTGAAGGAAGACTGGAGGGACTCCACCGTGGAGCTGAGATTCTGAACATTGGAACCCTTTATCAGACCAAGTAACTCAGTAAGAGCCACCGCGTTTACCTGGTACGTCTCAGATGCCTGTAGAATTTTCTTGTTGAGCTCAGGATCATCCTTGACTGATTCTTGAACTGACTTAACCCCTGTAGCCAGCTCCTTAAGTGATTCCAAAAATTGATTGATGTGTGAAGCCATTTGTGTCAGGGAGTGAGAGACAGTGGAATTTTGCTCTCTGACATCTTCATTGTAATCTTCAACAGCATCTTTGAGGAGGTGATAGTGGACTACTTGCTCAGCATGCATGTCAAACACCTCTTCAGTGACCCCCCTGTACAAAATATTGGTCATTTTCTTGATGAACTTTTTGAAGGCTCTTTCAGTGAGAGGAGTTGAATCGTCTTCTGAGGTATCCGGCTCAGAATGTTGTTCATCTTCGTCATGGTTAGAGGTTTGAGGATACTGAGTAACAGGTTTAGGGACTGTCTCCTCATCCTCCATATCATCTCCGGCCGTGAAGACTTCCTCGTCACTGTTGAATTCATCATCAGAAAATAAGAATGCCTGAGCATCCGCCAGGGAGGTAATCTGCAACAAATGGAGGTTATCCGGATCCTCTTCATAAGAAGATTTGTCTTCGTTTTGGCCAGGTCCTGACCCCTCAAATCCGGTAGGTTGGGTTTTACCTACCTGGTCTTTAAGGCCAGTTCCCAAGTTTTGCACACCTCCTGGAGTGGTTTTGGGTTCCATATCAGCGGGTGGTTTATATCCCTCTGAGTCTTTGTCCCCCGTGACCCCTTCAGACACTGATGGGTGTTTCTCAGTGCCATCACGAGGAGCCGTGATTGTTGTGTCCCTATCAGTGAGTTGTCTGTTTCCCACTGAGTCTTGGGGATGAGTAGGGGTGCCCTCGGACAAAAGCTTTGATTTGCGAATGTCCTCATCAGGCATATGAGTGGTTGAGTCCCCCTTTCCAACAGGCTTGTTCTGGCCTGTCGAAGGTTTAGGGACATGAACTCCCTGATGCTTGGGTTTTGATCTACCCGAGCCTTTAGCAAGATGTGATTGTTTGTGGACCCCCTTCTCAGTGGAGTAGTGCTGCCCCACCGAGGATTTAGGATCCCTTACTCCCTGAGACTCTGGTTGTGATTTGCCAGAGCCTTTAGCAGGATGTGAAGGTTTGGTTTGTTTCGGCTCAATCGTCTTGTTTATGACAGTAGAGTCTTTGGAAACAGGTATGCCCGAGGACACTGAGTGTGATGTCTCAGTGCCCTCCGATGGCTTTTGTTGCAGGCCTAGTGACTGGGTAATTATTTTCAGGGTGTCCGCAGTCAAGGGAGGTAATTCATGCCCCTTTTTGGCAGCATTAAGGTCAGAGGTCTCAGTGTCGAGTGACTTGGGTTGAGCCACCTTCCTGGACCCCTGTCCCTTCTTCCTCTTCACCTTTTTGGTAGGAGAGGGAACTGGTGAAACTTTATTGTCACCCTGGATAACAGAACGCATATACATTGTTAGGGTGACAGGTGTAACCTCAAGAGGGTCACGAGAGTAATTTGCCTTGTGTAGGACATCAGGCTCAAAACCTATTATGTCAGGCTTAACATACTCAGACCCAAGCAAGTCTTGTAGGGCACAGGAAACAAATCTAGGAAATGACATGTGTTTTTGCCTAGACTTCCCCCCTAACTTTGTTATGAGGTCCCTAAAGATGATTTCTCCAAGGTCAATCATTTTACCCTCAATGAGACAAAACACTATCATTGCCTGAGTAGTGTTTAATTGCTCAGTAGAGGATTTATTTCCCCAGAGAACCTGAATGACAAAAGTCATTAGAATTCTCCAGGGAGCTGGGAACCAGGTCTTTATTATTGGGGCTTTGGATAATAGGGACCCTGGTGTCACCTCAGGGTGATTTTTGTCATAGGGTCCCAGTTTCAGTAAGACCTCTTTTACCTCTTTCTCAGAGGGTTGGGCTATGAAGGTCGTGGTGTAGTGAAGGCCAGTGGCTTTGACAAAAGTTTTATAGTCAAGAGTTAGGGACTTGGTTCCATTCTTGACTGTAAACTTTATTTTGGCCTCTTTTGGCGCATCAGGGTTTTCAACCACCGTTGTGCACCAAAATTCCCTCAAATAGTCATGATAGATGACTGAGGGGGTTTTTGTGAATGAGGTGGTCAGGAAGCAGTTCTGAAGGAACTTCACCACATCCCTGTATTAAGGGTACCCAGCAGGGTAGGCAAAGTTCCCCACCACATTGTTCTTGGTAAGGTCTACGCTTTCCATTTGGAAATCCACATTGGGTGCGTATTTTACGACCTTTGAAGAAGCCATTTGGTTTTGATTAAAAGGCCTGGTTTTGAAAAATGGTATTGGTGAGGGAAACACACGCAGTTTTGAAAACAATTTGCAAGAGTTTAGTTATGATTTTAAAAGCGTGTGTGTTTTTCCCTTTTTGTAGGGGTATTTATAGTGGGAATTAGTGTAGTGATGTTGCGGATATCAAAAACTTATAATATTCAACCGAAACGGCATAATAATATAGGTTTGAGATCCGCATTAAATATCACGATTCCCACTACCCCTTTTTCTCTCACCCTTTGGGGTGCCTCTGCAAATAATGCACTTTTGCAGAGAAAAAGAAATCATCACACATTTTGTGTGTGAGAGAGCATTTAATGCTCAGTGGTGTTTGGTGAGAGGGATGTGGGGGCCCAAGATGTGGATGCCAGTTGTGTAAGTGACATATATTCCTATATTTAATAGGAATCAGTTACCTACCTGAGACATTTACTAACTAAGTATTCAGATCATTTAGTTAGGGTATTTAATGCCATTTTTCATCCACAGCCCCCTGAATGAATTATCATTCAACAAAAATGGGTTTTTCAGGAAGGTTATGATCAGGGACTTAGAGAATTTACATCATGTTGGAACAATTTTTGATCAGTTCCCTGATTCTATGTCCAACATGCCCAGTTCAGCTTTCAATCTTGTGAAAGTGGGTTCATCCAAGGGTTTTGTGAAGATATCAGCTAGCTGATACTCAGTGGGGATGAAATGTAGTTCAATTTCTCCATTAGAGATATGGTCCCTGATGAAGTGGTATCTGATGTCAATGTGTTTGGTTCTTTGATGAAGTACTGGATTATTTGAGATGGCTATGGCACTCGTATTATCACAAAAGATAGGTACCATCTTATACTGAATGCCATAGTCACTCAGTTGGCTCTTCATCCATAGTACATTTGCACAACATCCTGCAGCAGCCATATATTCAGCTTCAGCTGAGGACATGGCCACTGATTGTTGTTTCTTTGTACTCCAACACACAAGTTTACCACCAAGAAATTGCCAGGATCCTGAGGTACTTTTCCTATCCATGTTACATCCTGCATAGTCAGAGTCAGTGTACCCTTTGAGGTCAAATCCAGAACATTTTGGGTAATACAAACCAAGGTTTGGAGTACCCTTCAGGTACCTGATGATTCTTTTGACAGCAGTGAGATGTGATTCTTTAGGGTCAGCCTGGTATCTGGCACACAGGCAGACTGAGAATTGGATATCAGGCCTTGAGGCAAGTAAGTACATCAGTGAGCCAATCATTCCTCTGTATTGGGTTTGATTCACTGATTTTCCAGTGAGATCAGGGCCAAGGTTGTTTGGAGGAACCATAGGGGTTTTTACTGAAGAGCAGTCAGTGAGCTCATACTTCTTCAGTAGGTTCCTGAGGTATTTCTCTTGGCAAATGGATATTCCTTTATCAGTTTGTTTGATTTGGAGTCCAAGAAAGTATGTGAGTTCACCCATCATGCTCATTTCAAACTTTGTGGTCATCAGTTTCTCAAACTGTTTGCAAAGTTTCTAACTTGTTGAGCCAAAGATGATGTCATCAACATATACTTGGACAAGAATGACATCATCCTTTGTTCTGTAGATGAACAGTGTGTTGTCAATTCTTCCTCTGACAAACTTGTTTTGGATCAGGAAGGCTGAAAGAGTTTCATACCATGCCCTGGGTGCTTGTTTCAGTCCGTAAAGGGCTTTGTTAAGCTTGTAGACATGGTTGGGGTATTCACTACTTTCGAAACCAGGAGGCTGTTGCACATAAACATCTTCTTTGATGTTACCATTCAGGAATGCACTTTTAATATCCATTTGGTAAACTTTAAAGTTCATGTAGGTTGCATAGGCAAGGAAGATCCTGATGGCTTCCATTCTTGCAATAGGTGCAAAGGTTTCCTCATAGTCTATACCTTCCTGTTGATTATATCCTTTGGCAACCAGTCTTACTTTGTTTTTGATGACTGTGCCATTTTCATCGGTCTTGTTTTTAAAGACCCATTTCATACAAATGATTAAAACACCCTGGGGGCATTCAACAAGGGTCATGACATCATTTCTGTCAAATTGTTCCAATTCATCTCTCATGGCCTGAACCCAACTTTCATAAGTCAGGGCTTCTTTGACATTTTTAGGCTCAATTTCTGAGAGATAGTCAGCATAAAGACATATATTGGCAGTGGCAGCCTTGAGTTTGGCAGCCTTGCTTCTTGTGAGCATGCCTTCAGTGGGTTCACCAATGATGTTCACAAGCTCAATGATTTTGGATCTAGTCCAGCTATCCTGGGGTTTGGGATAGGAATTTGAGCTTGTAGGAGCCTGATTAGGTTCAGACTCAGGAACATTAGGTAACTCATCAGTATGTACTTCAGTGACAACTGTAGGAAAAATTTGTTCTGTGGGTTCCTGAACATTTTGTTCAGTGGTGTCAGTCTCAATTGAGACGGGCTGAGTTTCAATGAACTCACTGATAGGTGGTTGGGGTAGGTTGTGAGGGATGATGTAATAGGAGACATCAGCATCAGCTTGGTATTGAGTTGAGGGATTGTTCACAGGATGATACTCATCAGGAGGATATCTTGATGAGTCATCAATACCAATCTCTTCTACTGAGGAATTTGAGAACCTGATGGATTCAGTGCTCTCATCAACAGTAATGTGATAAGTTTCCTCAGTTTGTTGTCTCCTTGTGTTGAACACCCTGAAGGCTTTAGAGACCAGAGAATATCCCAGGAAGTATCCATCATCAGCTTTGGCATCAAATTTACCTAAGTGATCCTTGTGGTTATGTATAAACACTGGACACCCAAATACATGAAAGTAGCTGATGTCAGGAATCCTTCCTTTGAATATCTCATAAGGAGTCTTGTTATGCTTTTTCATAATGATTGACCTGTTTTGAGTGTAGCAGGCTGTTTTAACTGCCTCAGTCCAAAAATGTTTTGAGAGGACTGAGCCATTCAGCATTGTTCTTGCTGCCTCAATGAGTGTTCTATTTCTCCTTTCAGCTACTCCATTTTGTTCAGGAGTATAGGGAGAAGTGAAATTTTGAGAAATTCCTTTCTCATCACAAAAACACTCAAGGTCTTGGTTTTTGAATTCAGTGCCATTGTCAGTCCTGATCTGTTTAACTTTGACATCATTTTGATTTTCAATGTTCCTGACAAATGACATAATTGTTTCAGCTGCCTGACACTATTTGGTCAGGAAGTAAACACAAGTATATCTTGAGTATTCATCCACTATGACCAGAGTATACTTCTCATGGTGAATGGACATTGGACTGACAGGTCCAAGAAGGTCCATATGAAGAAGATGTAGGCAGCTTTTGATGGAAAAGGTTTGCTTGGTTTTGAATGATGCCCTGTGGTGTTTTCCTTTTTCACAAGCAGAACAAGGCTTGTCTTTGGTATACACCAGGGATGGAAGGCCCAGAACTTTGTTCTGTTTGGCCAGGTTGTTGATGCTCTTGAAATTGAGATGAGAGAGTCTCTTATGCCATAGCCAGTGGATTGTCTCACTTGCCTTTGAGAATAGGCAAGTCCCATTTTGAGTCAGGGATGACATGTCAAGGATGTATACATCATCCCTCCTGGGGGCAATCAACACAACTTCCTTATTGGCATTAAAGATGGTCCCTCTCTTGTCATCAAACTGAACTATGTATTTGGCATCACATAGTTGGGAAACACTTATCAGGTTGTACTTGAGACCATTAACATAAGCTATTCTTGTGAAAACTATACCATTGCAGTTTACTGAACCATAACCTTCAGTGGGAGCTGATGAGTTATCACCAAATACTACTTTGGGTCCTGGTTCTTCCACATATTTGTGCAGAAAACTTTTCACACCAGTCATACTTCTGGAGCATCCACTGTCTAGATGCCAGGTAGGATCCTTGATGTGTTTCTGCACAAACAGTAAACTGGGTTAGTTTTGCTTGTTGACCCACCTTCTAGTGGGCTTAGTCCTCAGGGACTTTTTGAACTCAGTTAGTGAATTGTGGTCTGAAGTTGTGTGACCTGAGCTTCCACATGTTTTACATTTTGTGGAGGTTGATGCCTCAGGTGACTGAGAAGTGTTGGTTTGGTTTTTCCTTCTGGACTGAATCACTTTGTCATGCCCCCTGGTTTCATGGGAGGGATCTCCACAGATGTCACAGTATTCTTTCATCATACAATCATCAGGAAGATGATCATTGAAACCACAGTGAGGACATGGTGAGAAAGGCTTAGCCTTCAGTCTTTGTTTGGAAGGTGTGGCATACTGATAGCCTTGGGTTTTGTATTGACCTCTTGCCTTTAAAGAGGCAGTGTGGGGGATGTGATCACAAGTTCTGTGGTCCTCTTGTTTGCATATCATACAAAACAGGACTCTGTAGCATTTATCAGTGCTGTGATTTGGATAATTGCACAGTTCACATCTCCCTGAGGGTCTGGGTGTGGTTTTTGGTTTGGAAGAACCTGAGGATACTGAGGGTGATGAGTGTGTAAATACTCATCATTTTTACCAATTCTGAACTGCCAAAACATCCAAAAACACTCAATAATGAATCAAAATAGTGAAAATATCCCAGGAAAGTGTTTTACATGTCTCAAATGCAAAAATACCAAAAACAGATGAAAAACGCACAAAGTTTGCATAATTGGCAGTTTCAGTCCCCCAACTTTCAAAAGTTGTCAAATCTAGTCCCTGGTCATTCTAAAAACTTGAAAAAATCACCAAAGGTCCTTATAAATCAAAAAGTTACATAAATAGTCCTTTGGTGAAAAGTTTCACAAAATGTCAAGTTTAGTCCCTGAACTTTGAAAATTGTCAAAAATGACCCCTGGGATATGAAAAACTTTGAGAAAAACAAATTTTGTCCTTGCACTAATCTCTTATGGCAGGTTTGGTCCCTTGGTAGAAATTTTGGTGGAATTACAAGTCAAGTCCCTGAAGTTTGGTGAATTGGCAGGTTTAGTCCCTGGGGTTTTAAAAAGTGAAAAATTCAAAATAAAACCTCATACTATTCATCATTGGCATATTACACCCTTGAAAACAAATTAAGAAAATGCCAAGTCTACACCCTCAACTTTCCTAAAATTACAAAAATGGTCCTTGTAAAAATAAGCCAAATCCGGACCATAAACAAATTAAACCAAAACCAATCCTAAGCCTAGTCCACTTTTGGGCCCAAAAATACCAAGTCCACCACAGCCCACACCTTAAACCCAGGTCAACGTTTGACCTGGTCAATACCAGTCAAACGCTACCAAAACCACCCTTCTTCCCCCGTATTTCCCTCCCACCTCAAAACCACCATGGTTTTGCAGCTCCACCACCCCACTTGCAGTTTAATCATCACACCCCCACCTCCCTACACCTACCCAAGCCACCCACAATAAATGCCCCTTCACCATTACACGTTATCAGAGGCAATTTGAAGAAACACCTTTTGGCGCCAAAAATACGTGTAAGCTTTTCATTGGACCAAAATTATCAAATGATGGTGGGATTTGCTCAGAAGATTATGGGAACCCTAATGGATGCTTATAAATAGAAGAGAGTGCAAGTAGAAGCAGAGTGTAGTATTTTTTAGTTAAAATTGTGTCGAATTTAAATTTCTTAGCAAAGTAGTGTAAACTTTCCCAATTCAAGTGTTGTACCAGTGTTTGTGTTGTAATGTGAACCTTTCTAAGTTATAAAATTTCAAATTTCAAGTTTAATTTTCATATTTGCAATTTACTCATTATCAAAGAATTCGAATTGCTCAAGTATTAATGGTGTGTAGGATGATGGACTGAGTTAGGCTCATATAAGCTCCCTTAAGCTTATTCAAGCTTGTAGAGATCCTTAAAACACTGATTAGCAAAGAAAATCAAAAAGATACTAAAAAGTCAATTTTGGTCAACCTTGTGTGTTCTTGATGTTTGATTGCAGGTTATTGAAGTGAAAAGATCAAGCTTGGAGTTTATTTTGGCCTATCTAAAGATAGGCTTCTGTGGAGAAGCCCCTTGTTCAGCTAGGGGTTTGGTTGTAAGCTTGTTCTCATTTCAAATTTCCATCAAAAATCTAGTTTCTAATTAAGCTCTGATTTGTTGCTTAGATGTGTTAATCTGTGCTTGTTTGTGTTAGTTGAACATTGTTTGAGTAGTTTTAAAGTTTGATAATCATCTTTAGTTATTAGAATCTTTAGTTACTCATAATCTTATATTTAACTGCCTTAAACTAGAATAAGTAGTATAACTGTGTTGTTGTTGTGAGAATCTATTTCCTAGTGCTTAATTTAGCCTAAGTAACCATAAATTGTTGTTTGAAATCAAGTTTACCAACCTTAGTCACCATATGCTTTGAAAATCTTTAAACAGTCAATCTAAGAGGGTGTTTGGTTTAAGTCTGTTAGATGTACCTTCATTGGTCTTTGGTATCAAAACTGGTTGTTACATGCTTCATAAGGTGTTATTAGCTCATTTAGGTCATAAAATCCTATGGTCTTTTGTTAAAAAGTCAAAACATCAAAGATCCCACCACCACAGTTGACTGTGGTGGTTTTTGATCCTCATAATCCATCATTCCATAGCGTAAGTTGTTAATTTAAGATGTTTCAGTTTTACTTTTACTTATAAACATGTTTTCAACCATTTAGATCAATCAAAAGTTCATATAAGTCAAATTTCCAAGTTCTTGTCAAAAGTCACACTATCAGATTTCTACTAAAATTCCAAGTCTAATTGTGAGCTGTATGATGGATATTAAGGTTTGAAACTTTGTGTGATTAAAGTCTACCAGCTGATCTTTGTTCCCTAATTTTTGCTTAATTTGTTTGGAAGCTTAAGTGGGTCCCACAGACCCTCAAAGTGAGTTGCAGGGCAAGAAGTGTGCCCTGCTCACTCAGACCCAGTCTATCACCACCACTTTGGTGGTGATTTGTGATCATCACAGTAGGCCCTAGACTCCCTAGTTAGCATTTTTCAACCCCCTCCTACCAGGGATCAGGGATTGACCCTTTGTTTGACCTGGTACCCAGTGGACCCCACAATAAGTTGCCACAAAGTTTGTCCCATGTCTGAGTTGTTTTAGAACTGCATAAGTGCTTATTTGGATTGAAACAGCTTAATTGTGCTTAATTCTTGTTAATCTTGGCTTATTCAAGTTTGTTAATCTTATTTGCACCTGATTTAACCATTGTGGACCCCACCCAAAGCCATTTGACCCAGATTGACCAAACAGTCAACCAAAGTCAACTGTTTAAGACAAGGGGGTGTGTACAGCTTATTAATAAGCTAAGTTTAAAAGTGTTTTCATAAAAGTTTGTCATTTTAGGGTATAAAGTAGTTCTGTAAAAGAAAAATCCAAAAAAAATCAAAGTTAAAGTAAGTGATAGTTTCTATTTAATTCAAGTTAATTTTAATTTTCATTTTTATATTTTAATTAAGTCACTAGTGTTTTTATATTTTTATTAAATACCTTATATAGTAAAGTAATTTTGATAATTTTTTTCAGATTTTTATTTTGTCATTTAGTGTTAATTAGATTTAATTTTAATTTTCTTTATTATTAATTAATATCAAGTATTAAATAGTTTATTTAGTTTTTATAAAGTTAAATCTAGTTTTTATAATTTTCCTAGTTCTAATATAGTATAATAAGTTTTTAGAAAATATATTTTGAGATTCTACTGTTCATTTTCTATTTTTCTTATTTTATTAAATAGACTTAAGTTAATTAAAAGGTAAATAATTAGTGGTTTAATCTTAAAACATAATTTTTAGAGTTTTTATAATTTTTTTAAGATTCCTGTGATGGTTAAGTAATTTTATAAATTTTATCTTAATTTTTTAAGTTAATTTAGTATTAATATTAATTAAAAGTAGTTTAATTAGTTTAATTAAGTTAAATAGTTTTTAATTAATAACAAAACCACAAAAAGACAAAAATATTTATTTTTATTTTTTATACTTTCTTCAAGTTCTAATTTAGGTTTAAAAAATATTTTTGTTAATTTTTAGTTTAATTTAAATCATATGTCATTTTTAGTTTATTTAAATTAGATTTTAATTTAGATTTTAAATAGTTTAATTAATTAAATAATATTTTAATAGTATTTTAATCACTTTTATAATTTCATTTTCATTTTCAATTTTAATTTTTGAAAAGTGTCAAAAGCACCCCCTGTAGTTTGATAAATTCCAAAAACCCACTTTTCCAGTCCGATACGTGATCTTAATTGTGAATTTGTGCATATATCTGGTATCTGATTTTTGTGAATATTATATCTGTGTACCAACACCAAAATAACAGTAGCAAAATCAATTCCATATCATCTGGGCTACTGTCCTCAGTCCCACTCACTCATAAACGATTTCAAAAGCACCATTTCAATCTCGTCGGGACTTTAACGACCCGGGGAAACACTACACTATCACCGGAGTATTGATTCTAGGCTGTCTTTGACTTGTTGACCTTGGTCAATAATAATCTGACGGTTCGGGCTCAATCAAAATTTGGCGCCGCTGCCGGGGAGGTTGTTGCGTGTTTTATAAAATCGTTTTAAGTTTAGTGGTTTTCAAAACCCTCCCTGTACAAATTTCACACAAATTTGTAAAAAGTTTTGTAAAAATATAATCATATCCGAAAAAACGTTCATTAACACTTCTCCTGAAGTGTTGAAAAACACCAAAAAAATTAAAAACAAATCAAAAACAAACTGTGAAGTTAAATTACTTCGTGTTCTTTAAGATTACAACCTGAAACAGTTGGTTTAAGGTAAGTTCTGACATTAAATTGCTAACTGAAGAGGGAACCTATTTACTTCCTCCCGCCAGCCTGCGAGTAATCTTAAAGGGACGATTTCGGTTAACGAATCAGTTCCAAAAATATTTCCCAAGTTTTCTGCACACACACCCATAAGCCTAAAGCAGATTTTTTCAAAAATCAATTAATAAACCCATAATAAGTTCCCAAACTTAAGATAAAAACTTGCCTTTGTATCCCTGTGAGTAGTGTACCTTTTTCAAAGAAGCTGCTCACTTGTGATTATTGGTTTAAGTTCGCTGTGGTTTTGCCTCGAACTTGTGTTGAAAAATTGTTTTTAGTGCATGCGCACTCGGTCTCAAGCAAAGAATAAAAAACAGAAAGACGTACCCGAGTTACGTTCTAATACAGAAACCGAAATGGCCGCTGGGCCACCACCACCATTACCACCCCCTGATGAGCCAGCTCCCGATCTCCGAACGATGGAGGAGCTGTGCCAGCCTACCATGCAAGGGCGGGGTGGGCCTATTGCACCAATCACTATTGGGGCTGCGGACTTTGGCCTCAAGCACCACATGATCCAACAAGTCCAGAATTCGTGTCAATTTCACGGATTACCGGGTGACGATGCTAACAAGCATCTTGACAAATATCTTACGGTCACCCAAAGCATGAAACAGCATGGTGTCACCGATGATGCCCTTCGGCTGTACCTCTTCCCCTATTCTCTCACTCATCATGCCACTGCATGGTTTGACCGACTCCCAAGGAATTCTATTCGTACCTTTGATGACATGGTAACCAAGTTTTTAGCAAAATATTTTCCACCTTCCATGGTCACCAAGTTACGAAATGATATCAGCAACTTTCGGCAACGTCCCGATGAGTCTCTTTTTGAGGCTTGGGAACGTTATAAGCTAGCCATTGATCGGTGCCCTAACCACAATATGTTGCAAGTTACCATCATAGATACCTTCTATAATGGTCTGACATTGAGGCACCGAGACATTCTCAATGCTGCTGCTGGTGGGACCTTTATGAAAAGGCGTCCCGAGGAGTGCTATGACCTAATCGAGAACATGACTGCCCATCATAACTTTTGGGATTCCTCTGCGGAGAGGGATGCGTCATGTCATTCAGTTACTCCCTCATCATCATCTCCTGAAATAATAGCTCTTACCAAAAAGATGGATGATATTTCTACGGCTGTGTTGAGAATAAGCCAATCGATGCAAAATCAGGCTCAAAATCAACAAGTGAAAGCCGTGGCCCGAAGTTGTGAAACTTGTGGGGGCCCACATCTGTATTCCGAGTGTCCAGCTACTGCTGAATTTCCTCAAGAGAACGTTTATGCTGCTAACGGTTCCTACAACACGGGGGGTAATTCTTACCAACCGCAAGGGGACCGTAATCTCTTAAGCTATCGTTACAACAATTTTCTCGGACCTCCCGGTTTTAACCAAAATCAAAACCGTAACACGAATCAGAATTTTAACCAAGGTCAAAACTCAAATTTCCAAAACCCGAACCAAAATCAAGGCCAGTTTAATCAAAACAATTTTCAAAATGGCAATCAAAACCAAGGTTTTCAAGGAAATTTTCAAAGAAACCAGAATCAAGGGAATTACAATCAGGGTAATTTCAATCAGAGAAACACTTTTCAGGGTAACAACAATCAAAATCAAGGGAATTTTCAAAACAACCGTGTTCAAAATCCCCCTGTTCAAAATCAAAACGTTGTTCCACCCCCGTCTTCCTCCGATGCTGAGATTAAACAATTCATGAAAGCACAAGAGGAAACGAATCGGTTATTGATCAAGACGATCTCTGAACTTCAGAAGTCTTTAAATGATCGACCCTCGGGCCCAGGTACATTACCGAGCAACACGATCGCTAACCCGAGGGGCGATGTCAAAGCGATCACCACCCGAAGTGGGACATCTTACAATGGACCCTCGATTCCTTCTACCTCTTCTTCTCCTCCTAAGGTAGCGGAACGTGAACCTGAGGTCACTACGGACAAGTTACTTCCTACTAATAACGGAGGTACCAACAACGTCCATCCTCAAGTTGTCCCGGTCCCGGCTCGTAAGCCGAAAGTTGTATTTGATCCCCCTGTGAGTTCTGATGAAATCCCAAAGAATGATCCTAAGCCATCAATTCCATATCCTTCACGGTTGAGTGAGCAAAAGAACCGCGAAAAAGCTAACCATCAGATGGAAAAATTTTATCAAATTTTCCAAGAATTACACTTTGATATTAGCTTCGCGGACGCTCTTCTTCTCATGCCTAAATTTGCTTCAACAATCAAAAATCTAATAAGCAACAAAGAAAAACTTTGTGAGATGGCAAAAACTCCTCTTAATGAGCATTGCTCAGCAGTGCTTTTGAAAAAGCTTCCCGAGAAGCTTGGGGATCCCAGGAAATTTCTCATTCCTTGTATTTTCCCGGGGATGGTTGAATGCTTTGCCTTGGCCGATTTTGGCGCAAGCATTAACCTGATGCCTTACACAGTCTGGAAAAGACTCTCACTTCCTGCTCTCACTCCGACCTGCATGACACTCGAGCTTGCAGACCGTACTATATCCCGTCCTCTCGGCATTGCCGAAGATATCTTTGTGAAAGTAGGAAAGTTCCATTTTCCGGCAGATTTCGTGATTGTTGATTTCGATGCTGACCCACGAGTCCCTCTCATTCTCGGGAGGGGATTCTTAAGAACGGGTCGTGCTTTAATCGATGTATTCGAAGAAGAAATCACTCTACGTGTTGGTGGCGAGGCCATCACATTCAATCTTGATCAGACTTCAAGATACTCCTCCAACTATGACGCAGAAACGGTTAACCGAATTGACATCATCGATGTTGCGTCTGAAGAGTATTCTCAAGAGGTCCTTGGTTTCTCATCCAGTGGCAGTCTTTCTACTGACCCTATCATTTCCGACTCTTCCCCTTCCCTCACTCCGTTTGAGGGAAGTGACTTCCTTCTGGAAGAGCTCGAGGCTTTTCTCGCTCAGGATAGCTCAATCCCCGATGGGGTTGATGAAAACTATCTTGACCCGGAGGGGGACATTCTTCTCCTTGAAAGATTGTTAAATGACGATCCTTCACCCTCTCCGTCTCCAAAAATACTTCATAAAGCGGAAGTCAAAAATGTTGAAATAACTGAAGACTTTCCCGAGGTTGAGCTCAAGGACTTGCCTCCTCATCTAGAATATGCATTTCTGGAGGGTGATAATAAATTACCTGTCATTATTGCCAAAGACTTAAAAGATGAGGAAAAGGCTGCACTCCTAAAGGTTCTTAAGTCAAACAAGCAAGCAATTGCTTGGAAACTCTCCGACATTAAGGGCATAAGCCCGAACTTTTGTACTCATAAAATCTTAATGGAGGATGACATTAAGCCAGCAGTGCAACAACAGAGAAGGGTAAATCCAAAAATCCATGAAGTTATCAAACAAGAAGTTCTTAAACTTCTTGATGCGGGATTGATTTACCCTATATCTGACAGTCCTTGGGTTAGCCCAATTCATTGTGTTCCCAAAAAGGGTGGCATTACCGTTGTCACCAACGAGGATAACGAGTTGATTCCAACTCGTTTGGTCACGGGTTGGCGTGTTTGTATTGACTATCGAAAGTTGAATGAAGCCACCCGTAAAGACCATTTTCCTCTCCCTTTTATGGACCAAATGCTCGAAAGACTTGCGGGGAATGAATACTACTGCTTCCTCGATGGCTTCTCGGGTTACTTTCAAATCCCCATTGATCCCCAGGATCAAGAGAAGACTACCTTCACATGCCCCTACGGAACTTTTGCTTACAGACGTATGCCTTTCGGCTTATGTAATGCACCAGGCACGTTCCAGAGGTGCATGATGTCTATTTTTTCTGACATGATCGGGAAAACTATGGAGGTATTCATGGATGACTTTTCAGTCATCGGGGATTCATTTCAGACATGTCTCTCCCACTTGGAACAAATGCTTAAACGTTGCAAAGAAACGAATTTGAGTCTCAACTGGGAGAAGAGCCACTTTATGGTCAAGGAGGGCATTGTCCTCGGCCATAAAATTTCAAAAAACGGGATCGAGGTTGACAGAGCTAAAATCGATGTCATTGCCAAATTACCTCATCCCACCACCGTAAAAGGTGTTAGGAGCTTTTTGGGTCATGCCGGCTTCTACCGTAGGTTTATCCAAGATTTTTCTAAGATTGCCCGGCCTATGACCCATCTCCTCGAGAAGGATGCTCCTTTCATCTTCTCTCCTGAGTGCATCGAAGCTTTTGAAACATTAAAGAAAAAGCTTACCGAGGCACCGATTCTTGTTGCCCCCGATTGGGACCAACCTTTTGAGCTTATGTGCGATGCTAGTGATTTTGCCATAGGTGCGGTCTTGGGGCAACGAAAAGCAAAATACTTTCAGCCCATACACTACGCAAGCAAAACTATGACTGAGGCTCAAGGTCATTACACCACCACTGAAAAAGAACTCCTAGCTGTGGTGTATGCCTTCGAGAAATTCCGGTCATACCTAATCTTGACTAAATGCGTAGTGTACACAGATCACTCGGCTTTGAAATACCTATTTGCAAAACAAGATGCAAAGCCGAGGCTTCTCCGTTGGGTTCTCCTCCTTCAGGAATTTGATATCATTATCCGTGATAAAAAAGGAGCCGAGAACCTTGCTGCTGATCATCTCTCACGATTAGAGAACCCTCATCAAGATGTGTCCGAGAAAAAGGAAATAAATGAAACATTTCCTCTCGAGACACTCAATGCGGTTGCTTTTCGTGGTGACTCTACTACCCCATGGTTTGCCGACTTTGCAAATTACCATGCGGGTAACTTCATAGTGAAGGAGTTGACGTCCCAACAAAAGAAAAAATTCTTCAAAGACGTTAAACATTACTTCTGGGACGACCCCTTCCTCTTCAAAATCTGTGCCGATCAAGTCATCAGGCGATGTGTATACGGACAGGAAGCCACTGATATTCTCAAGGCTTGCCATGCTGGACCCACCGGGGGCCACCATAGTCCTAACTACACCGCCAAGAAGGTGTTTGATTCCGGTTTCTATTGGCCCACGATCTATAAGGATGCCCACGAGTTAGTCAAAACTTGTGATGCTTGTCAGCGTCACGGGAATATTTCACAAAAGAACGAAATGCCACAAAATGCTATTCAAGTTTGTGAAATCTTTGACGTCTGGGGCATTGATTTTATGGGGCCATTCCCATCTTCTCGTGGAAACAAATACATACTCGTGGCAGTTGACTACTTGTCAAAATGGGTTGAGGCTAAGGCCTTACCCACTAATGATGCCCGAGTAGTTGTGAAATTCTTGAAATCCCTCTTTGCTCGTTTTGGAACCCCACGTGCCATCATTAGTGATCGCGGTACTCACTTTTGCAATGATCAATTTGCAAAGGTCATGCTTAAGTACGGTGTTACTCATCGTCTTTCTACCGCGTATCACCAACAAACAAGTGGGCAGGGGGAGGTTTCCAACCGTGGTATTAAACGGATTCTTGAGAGGACAGTAGGTGAAAACCGTGCTTCCTGGTCGGATAAACTAGATGATGCACTCTGGGCCTTCCGTACCGCTTACAAAACACCCATCGGGTGCACTCCATACAAGCTTGTATACGGGAAGGCGTGTCATTTACCGATCGAGCTCGAGCACAAAGCCTACTGGGCCTTGAAACATGCTAACTACGACCTTCATAAAGCGGGTGATCACCGTAAGGTTCAACTCAATGAATTAAACGAACTTCGTGATCAAGCCTACGAGAACTCTTTGATCTACAAAGAAAAGACAAAGAAGATCCATGACTCTAAAATCAAGAACCGAGTTTTCAACGTCGGTGACAGAGTCCTTCTTTTCAATTCAAGATTAAAGATCTTCTCGGGGAAATTAAAAACCCGATGGACCGGACCATTCACTATTGCTAAAGTATACCCATACGGGACTGTTGAATTATCTCAACCCGAAGGTCCCAACTTCAAAGTGAATGGTCATAGATTGAAGCATTATTTTGGAGAGGACACACCACCCATGGTTGTCCCAGATCTCCAAAATTTCCCCATGGACCAATGAATTCGGGGATCGAGTCAAGCTAGTGACTCGGTGAACAAAAATTAGCAGCATATATGGGTTTTCACCCGCATTTCTGACTTCTTTCTACTTTCTACCACCCTAGTGTGGGGGAGTGGCCATCCCCCACCATTTCAAAAGTAAATATGTTTCAAAATTCAATAATCATGTTTTGTATGTATATTATATCATTCAACTCCCGGGCTGTCAGGGCAAATTTATTACAGTTAATCATTCACAAGTGATTAGCTAGCGTGGTAAACCTGACACAAGCCTGGGAGGTGTATGTATATTATATACTTTATCATTCAACTCCCGGGCTGTTAGGGCAAATTTATTACAGTTAATCATTCACAAGTGCTTAGCTAGCGTGGTAAACCTGACACAAGCCTGGGAGATAGTGATTCTTAAAAAAAATATTAAAAAAAAAAAAAAAAAAAGACTGTATGTACAGATAAAATAAAGTGAAAAATAAAAATTTCCACAGTTAGCATCGAATATTAGCTTTTCCCGTTCAGAGATTCGGCATAATAGCCGGGACTTTGAATATTGAGGACAATATTCAGTTCTAGTGTGGGGGGGGGGGGGGGGGGAATTCTTACGAATTTTATAACAAAACTTTCCAAGTACCCCCATTTTAGGCCAAAATTTTTCAAAATTTTTCACTTTATTCCAAAATTTTTGTGGTTATCAGTCCGCCAAAGTCTAAATGACAAAGGGATTGGCTAGTCCAGGAGAAAACGGCTCTTGGTAAAGACATCTCAAACCCGTTGATGGCTGGCAGTTTGCCAAAAATTGCATGGTTCCTCAGCTCCCCCGCATCCTCATAAGCAAATGAGTTGGCTAGCCCACAAGATTATGGCTAGTGGTAAAGGCAGTGGAAAATCCATAATTGGTATTCAGCTCACCAAGATGTTGACTTAGTCCATCAAGATGCTGGCTAGTCCAGAAGCAAACGGCTTTTGGTAAAGACAAATCAAATCCGTTGACAGCTGGTGGTTTGCTCAAAATCACACGGTTATCAGGTGTGCCACAGTTCTTACACCTGGCTACTCCAGAAGTGATGGCTTTTGGTAAAGAGTTTCAAATCCATTAAGTTTTTTTCTCAAAAGATTGCTAGGGACTAACAATGTTTTAGTGTGGGGGATTGATGAGTGTGTAAATACTCATCATTTTTACCAATTCTGAACTGCCATAACATCCAAAAACACTCAATAATGAATCAAAATAGTGAAAATATCCCAGAAAAGTGTTTTACATGTCTCAAATGCAAAAATACCAAAAACAGATGAAAAACGCACAAAGTTTGCATAATTGGCAGTTTCAGTCCCCCAACTTTCAAAAGTTGTCAAATCTTGTCCCTGGTCATTCTAAAAACTTGAAAAAATCACCAAAGGTCCTTATAAATCAAAAAGTTACATAAATAGTCCTTTGGTGAAAAGTTTCACAAAATGTCAAGTTTAGTCCCTGAACTTTGAAAATTGTCAAAAATGACCCCTGGGATATGAAAAACTTTGAGAAAAACAAATTTTGTCCTTGCACTATTCTCTTATGGCAGTTTTGGTCCCTTGGTAGAAAGTTTGGTGGAATTACAAGTCAAGTCCCTGAAGTTTGGTGAATTGGCAGGTTTAGTCCCTGGGGTTTTAAAAAGTGAAAAATTCAAAATAAAACCTCATACTATTCATCATTGGCATATTACACCCTTGAAAACAAATTAAGAAAATGCCAAGTTTACACCCTCAACTTTCCTAAAATTACAAAAATGGTCCTTGTAAAAATAAGCCAAATCCGGACCATAAACAAATTAAACCAAAACCAATCCTAAGCCTAGTCCACTTTTGGGCCCAAAAATACCAAGTCCACCATAGCCCACACCTTAAACCCAGGTCAACGTTTGACCTGGTCAATACCAGTCAAACGCTACCAAAACCACCCTTCTTCCCCCGTATTTCCCTCCCACCTCAAAACCACCAAACCACCATGGTTTTGCAGCTCCACCACCCCACTTGCAGTTTAATCATCACACCCCCACCTCCCTACACCTACCCAAGCCACCCACAATAAATGCCCCTTCACCATTACACGTTATCAGAGGCAATTTGAAGAAACACCTTTTGGCGCCAAAAATACGTGTAAGCTTTTCATTGGACCAAAATTATCAAATGATGGTGGGATTTGCTCAGAAGATTATGGGAACCCTAATGGATGCTTATAAATAGAAGAGAGTGCAAGTAGAAGCAGAGTGTAGTATTTTTTAGTTAAAATTGTGTCGAATTTAAATTTCTTAGCAAAGTAGTGTAAACTTTCCCAATTCAAGTGTTGTACCAGTGTTTGTATTGTAATGTGAACCTTTCTAAGTTATAAAATTTCAAATTTCAAGTTTAATTTTCATATTTGTAATTTACTCATTATCAAGGAATTCGAATTGCTCAAGTATTAATGGTGTGTAGGATGATGGACTGAGTTAGGCTCATATAAGCTCCCTTAAGCTTATTCAAGCTTGTAGAGATCCTTAAAACACTGATTAGCAAAGAAAATCAAAAAGATACTAAAAAGTCAATTTTGGTCAACCTTGTGTGTTCTTGATGTTTGATTGCAGGTTATTGAAGTGAAAAGATCAAGCTTGGAGTTTATTTTGGCCTATCTAAAGATAGGCTTCTGTGGAGAAGCCCCTTGTTCAGCTAGGGGTTTGGTTGTAAGCTTGTTCTCATTTCAAATTTCCATCAAAAATCTAGTTTCTAATTAAGCTCTGATTTGTTGCTTAGATGTGTTAATCTGTGCTTGTTTGTATTAGTTGAACATTGTTTGAGTAGTTTTAAAGTTTGATAATCATCTTTAGTTATTAGAATCTTTAGTTACTCATAATCTTATATTTAACTGCCTTAAACTAGAATAAGTAGTATAACTGTGTTGTTGTTGTGAGAATCTATTTCCTAGTGCTTAATTTAGCCTAAGTAACCATAAATTGTTGTTTGAAATCAAGTTTACCAACCTTAGTCACCATATGCTTTGAAAATCTTTAAACAGTCAATCTAAGAGGGTGTTTGGTTTAAGTCTGTTGGATGTACCTTCATTGGTCTTTGGTATCAAAACTGGTTGTTACATGCTTCATAAGGTGTTATTAGCTCATTTAGGTCATAAAATCCTATGGTCTTTTGTTAAAAAGTCAAAACATCAAAGATCCCACCACCACAGTTGACTGTGGTGGTTTTTGATCCTCATAATCCATCATTCCATAGCATAAGTTGTTAATTTAAGATGTTTCAGTTTTACTTTTACTTATAAACATGTTTTCAACCATTTAGATCAATCAAAAGTTCATATAAGTCAAATTTCCAAGTTCTTGTCAAAAGTCAAAAGTTACACTATCAGATTTCTACTAAAATTCCAAGTCTAATTGTGAGCTGTATGATGGATATTAAGGTTTGAAACTTTGTGTGATTAAAGTCTACCAGCTGATCTTTGTTCCCTAATTTTTGCTTAATTTGTTTGGAAGCTTAAGTGGGTCCCACAGACCCTCAAAGTGAGTTGCAGGGCAAGAAGTGTGCCCTGCTCACTCAGACCCAGTCTATCACCACCACTTTGGTGGTGATTTGTGATCATCATAGTAGGCCCCAGACTCCCTAGTTAGCATTTTTCAACCCCCCTCCTACCAGGGATCAGGGATTGACCCTTTGTTTGACCTGGTACCCAGT
The DNA here is from genome assembly GCA_030686995.1 of Artemisia argyi. Taxonomy (NCBI): domain Eukaryota; kingdom Viridiplantae; phylum Streptophyta; class Magnoliopsida; order Asterales; family Asteraceae; genus Artemisia; species Artemisia argyi. The sequence continues at coordinate 182,941,923 of CM060683.1, forward strand.
GGACCCCACAATAAGTTGCCACAAAGTTTGTCCCATGTCTGAGTTGTTTTAGAACTGCATAAGTGCTTATTTGGATTGAAACAGCTTAATTGTGCTTAATTCTTGTTAATCTTGGCTTATTCAAGTTTGTTAATCTTATTTGCACCTGATTTAACCATTGTGGACCCCACCCAAAGCCATTTGACCCAGATTGACCAAACAGTCAACCAAAGTCAACTGTTTAAGACAAGGGGGTGTGTACAGCTTATTAATAAGCTAATTTTAAAAAGTGTTTTCATAAAAGTTTGTCATTTTAGGGTATAAAGTAGTTCTGTAAAAGAAAAATCCAAAAAAAAATCAAAGTTAAAGTAAGTGATAGTTTCTATTTAATTCAAGTTAATTTTAATTTTCATTTTTATATTTTAATTAAGTCACTAGTGTTTTTATATTTTTATTAAATACCTTATATAGTAAAGTAATTTTGATAATTTTTTTCAGATTTTTATTTTGTCATTTAGTGTTAATTAGATTTAATTTTAATTTTCTTTATTGTTAATTAATATCAAGTATTAAATAGTTTATTTAGTTTTTATAAAGTTAAATCTAGTTTTTATAATTTTCCTAGTTCTAATATAGTATAATAAGTTTTTAGAAAATATATTTTGAGATTCTACTGTTCATTTTCTATTTTTCTTATTTTATTAAATAGACTTAAGTTAATTAAAAGGTAAATAATTAGTGGTTTAATCTTAAAACATAATTTTTAGAGTTTTTATAATTTTTTTAGGATTCCTGTGATGGTTAAGTAATTTTATAAATTTTATCTTAATTTTCTAAGTTAATTTAGTATTAATATTAATTAAAAGTAGTTTAATTAGTTTAATTAAGTTAAATAGTTTTTAATTAATAACAAAACCACAAAAAGACAAAAATATTTATTTTTATTTTTTATACTTTCTTCAAGTTCTAATTTAGGTTTAAAAAATATTTTTGTTAATTTTTAGTTTAATTTAAATCATTTGTCATTTTTAGTTTATTTAAATTAGATTTTAATTTAGATTTTAAATAGTTTAATTAATTAAATAATATTTTAATAGTATTTTAATCACTTTTATAATTTCATTTTCATTTTCAATTTTAAGTTTTGAAAAGTGTCAAAAGCACCCCCTGTAGTTTGATAAATTCCAAAAACCCACTTTTCCAGTCTGATACGTGATCTTAATTGTGAATTTGTGCATATATCTGGTATCTGATTTTTGTGAATATTATATCTGTGTACCAACACCAAAATAACAGTAGCAAAATCAATTCCAAATCATCTGGGCTACTGTCCTCAGTCCCACTCACTCATAAACGATTTCAAAAGCACCATTTCAATCTCGTCGGGCCTTTAACGACCTGGGGAACACTACACTATCACCGGAGTATTGATTCTAGGCTGTCTTTGACTTGTTGACCTTGGTCAATAATAATCTGACGGTTCGGGCTCAATCAGAGGGCTTTGTAGATTTAGAGTCAGAGTTTTTCTCAGTAGACTCAAATTTCTCACTCAGCATCCTGACAAGTTCAGCAAGCTGATCAACCTTTGAATCAGTGCTTTCAGGCTTTACTTCAGTAATTACTGGAGGTTTTTGGTGTTCAATGGGTGCAGGAGTAGCTCTTTTCAGTATAGTCCTTCCTAACCCTGGTTTCTCTTTAGGAGAATTTGGTTGAAAGACTAATGGTGCAAGGTCAGAATTGGGTTCTGCTCCCTGAAGTTGTTTCAGTGGAGGGAGTGGTGAATCAGACTTAGACTCAGTGATGGACTCAGTATGACTAAGTTCATCAGTGACTCCTAGCAGCTCCTTTATAGCCTGACTTTCAGGCTCCAGGATTCTTCCAGTGTTAAAATTTGGCAATTTACTATTAGGATTGTTTCTTTCAATCCAATCACTGGGTTTGGGAGCTAGTTCCTTGCTAGAGAGTATGTTGGTAAATAGAAAAGTTGTAGAATGGCTACTCTCCCCAGAAACTTCAGTGAGTTGATCATCACCCAGACCAGCCTTATTGGGGATGGGTGAGAGACTCAGTGTTTCATAAAGTTTGGGGTTTTTCTGAGTCCATTTCCATATAATTTCCTTTTCTTTCTTAAGTTCTTCCTGAAGAGCTTGATTTTGTTTTACAAGTTCAGAGTTTTGAATTTGAAGTGTAACACTTTCAAGCTTGGCTTGTTTTAAGGCAAGTAATTCATCTCTAGAATGATTTAATTCAAAACTCAGTTTGTTAAATTTTGAAAACAAATTAAGTCTTTGCTCTTCAACCTACTTAAGATCAACATTAATATAGTCTAAGTAAGATTTCCAATCATCATTATCATCCATAGAAAGTAAAAGATTTACCTTCCTCATTGTGATGTTGACCCATTCACCATTCCTTGCATGACTCTTCCCCACAGCAAGTTTGTTGTCTTCTGACAGAGCCATCAAGGCACTGATGTGAACTTCATCGTCATCAAAGGACACTTCAACCTCATCCCAGTCATATGTTTCAGCAACAAGCCCTTTGTTCTTGGCTTGAGTAGGCTTTGGAGCCTGAGGAGGCTGAGAGACTGTTGAGGATGATTCAAGAAGGGCAAGTTTAGCTTTTGCCTTTCTGTACTTTGCTTCAAAGTCGATTTGAGGGACTTTTTCAAATCTTTGACTAGACTGAAGCATTTTAGGTTGAAATTTGCTAGGGCCTGAAAAAGAGTTATTTCCTGAAAATTTGAAAGATGGTTCTGAGGTTGTTTTTGAAAAACAATCTTTAGCAAAATGCCCCATTTTGCCACATTTAAAGCATTCAGTGTTGTCATTTGCTTTAGAAGGAAATTTGTTTTTCTTGAAAAACCTTTTTGAATTAGCAAGGAGTGCTCTTTCATGAAATTCAATTTGAAGATCATTAAGATACTCCTCACTGGTTCTTTGGTCAACCTCATCATCAGATCCATCCTGAAAATCTTGCACAACACCTTTTGAATAGAAAGCAGTTGATATGGGTGTAATTGTCAAGGCCTTTTTGGTCTCCTGAGCTTTACCAGGGTATCTCCTGGTGATAAGATTGTCTTCATAGACAAACTTCCCATAGATGGCAGGGAGCTCAAGGTTCTGAATGTGGTTTGCATTTCTCAATCCCTGAGAGAAGTTTAACCACTTCTCAGGGAGATTGTTGACAAAACCAACATTGATTTCATGTTTTGACAGTATAACACCATCATTGGTCAGCTCATTCAGGAGGGTCTTATACCGAGTATAAGTCTCAGAGAGACTTTCAGAATCCTTGGCCCTGAAGGTATTGAATTCAAGCTTCAGGTCCATGATTCTATTCTCTTTGGTATCAGAAGGCCCTTCATAGCTATGAACCAGGTCAGTCCAAGTCTGCTGGGCAGTGGGACAGTTGATCACTGATTCCATTATATCATCAGGAAGGCATGATATAATGATGTTTTTCAGGCGCTGGTCTTGATTGACCACACTCCTTTCATCTGTGGTCCACTGAGCTTCAGGTTTAATTAAACCTTGGGCAGTTGTTGGGACAAATGGACCATCATTAATCAACTTAATGTAATATGGTTCCATCCCAGTTAAGTAGCAAAGCATTCGCTTTTTCCACTTATTGAATTTGCTAGCTTCAAGTCGAGGGGCAGTTGCTGAATAACTTCCACCCTTCTTGTCGACAAGCTGGGGAACATCTATGTCAGTCATAGTGGGATCTTGATTTTAAAAACTTGAGCACTCTTTAATTTTTGAAAACAGGTTTAAGTTTTACAAATCAGAGGCTCTGATACCACTTGTTGGTCCCTTTTACTTGGTTATCAGTAACTAGGAAGCTAACGTAACCAAGTTGTATGACTTTAAACAAAGATGTATAAAATGATTAACAATAAAGCAACGTAAAGATAAGAGACAATATTTTCCAACGTTTAATTCTTTATTAGAAGTTAATCAAAAGAATCGTACCCAAGTGTTTGCGGAATAACACTTGGGGTTGAAACGACAAGTATTATTGTATGGACTCCTCACTAAACTCAAACTATGTTGAGTGACAACTTAAATTACCCACTGAGCTATCTCAGGGGCTTGTGTTGTTCTTTGGAGGAGTAAAGTGGTTTGTGAATGCTTTGCATTAATTGCACAAACTTGTCAACTTTTACTCCTCACATTTGCTTCCTATTTATACACAAGTATAGAACAACTAAATATACATTGGACCTAAAGCTTCCTTAACAATATCTTGAAAGATATTATTCTTCTGGCAAGGAACCTTCATTGAGTTAGATCCAAAAGGCACTTTCTGATGACAGACTGGTTTTAACCATTTGGGGAAAGTTTGACATTAAAGTGATAAAGCACTTTAATAAAGCAGCTCAGACTTTCCCGCCCAGTCCCGCCAAAACTTCAGTCTTCAGTACGATTAAGTTGTTGAGGAGTCATGGGGTTCAGTGAGTTATTGTCATCCTCACTGAACCCATCACCTTCTTCTTGGCTTAGATCACACTTCACTGAGTTCCGCCTCACTGAATGGAGAACCTTTCTTCTTAGGCTCGGTCTTAGCATCCTGAAGGTGACTCACTGAGTTACTGTTCACTCAGTGACTTGTTTACACTTAGGGGATTTTACGTTCAAATCCTTGTTAGAAGATTTGGGGAATTCAGTGACCCAACACTAATTTGTATAGAAAGTGAATCTCAAACTCCAAAATAACAACAGCTAGACACAACAATCAGTAGAGCCAAACACTACCTTATCATACAGTAACAAAAATGGAATGGTGCAATGAGCTACTAGCTATCAAATCAATAAACAGAATAGCTGAACTAACAATGATAAAACCTAAATCAACACACAAAAGCTACTGAATCTAAATATGCTACAGAAATTAAAGATGCAACATAAGCTGAACCACAATAGAACAGTTAAACTAATGAAGCTATCAAATACTCAAATCTAAGCAACAGAATAAACTATTATCAATAAAACTAAGAACTACAATAGCTAAAACATGAACTACACTACTCAATTCAATGAAACAGTTCTAATTAAGCAAGCTCAGTACTCAAAATTAAACAGATACTATTAATGCAGAATTTGAAAACAGAATTTTACCAACTTATCTCCCTCAGCTAAACAGAGGGAGACTCACTATGCTCGCCTATCTCTAGGATAGGCTGATCCTTCCTTATCTGACCAATTCTATCCAAATATTCCACAACCACCTCAGCAACAATTGAGGTTATCAACAATTTACAATGAAACAGTACTGATATACTTTAGAAACTGTAAAGCTTGAATGTATTTCAATATAAGCTGAATCAACTTATTTAATATCTGAACTACTTATTTGAAACTTTTTATAATTTTTTTTATTTATTTTTTATTTTCTGATTTTTTAAGAAAATTATTTGTACTGATTGACTACTAAACTGAGTAAGTAAAATGATTAAACTAAAGAAGATATAATAAGCACTGATTATTAAAACAGTAAGTAAATGAGAATTGAAATTTAAACTGAATTTTATTTAAACTAAATGTGAAATTCTATTACAACATCTAAGCTAATACAATTAGAATTTAAAAAGACAGAGCTTCGCTACACTATCTAACTACACCAAATGAGCTAAAACAAGCATCTATTTATAGGGAAAAATAAGGGTTGGGGTCTCGGATTGCCAAGCTGGCAATCCGTGTGACCTGTGTTTCTTTGGAGCTCCTCAGCACCCTTGATCAATCTTCATCAAATATCCACCCTTAGATCATGGTCTATGACGCGTCTCCTCCAATCCTTATCTGCCATGTGTCCCGTTTTGTGCTTCTTTGGATATTCTGACATTCCTGACATCACTGACATTCTAGAAGCTCAACTGATTTAACAACATTACCCTTAATTACGGTAATTATCCAAGTTTGGGGTTAGGGTTCTTATCTGGTAAATTGGGGAATTGGGGGAAAGTTTGGGTGTGAGGTAAATTTAATGTACGTTTGACCCTTCATTGACTTGTTGACCAGTTATAGTATTTTTGACCATGGTGTGTGGGCTCGGGTCAAGAGATAAGGTGGATTGGGCCTATGGTTATTTTGGTTTAGAAGTGGTACTAGTTTGGACCAGATTTGTAACAAAAGATTTAATGGTTAAAGTTTATTAACCTTTGAAGGACCAACCTTGTACATCTGAAAATTCTAGGGACTGAATTTATAATTTTTCCAAAGTTGATCCAAGGGCCATTCTTGATAAATCTGAATTTGTTGAAGGGTCATAGTTGCCATTTCTTCAATTTAGCTTCAAAGGACCATTCTTGATAATTTCTAAAATATGAGGGACCAAAGTTGTACATTTCTTCAAACTTCTCACAAGGGTCTCTTTGGCACAAATATTAATGACTGAGGACTCAAAAAGCTCAAATGTGATTCCCAGCTTGACTTTCTGACCATCTTCTACTCTCGTGCCCGTTTTTCTGGTTTTCTCGTGATTTTTGGTTAATTTGTGTAATAACCGTACCTGCATATCACAAACACAAAAAGACTCGTTTTCTTGGCATTTGTTAGCTCAAATAGTCGTTTTGGGTTGGTATTTGGTCAAATAATAGTGAGTGAATAAGCACTCACCAATATTTATAATGGCAATATGTGTTATGCATTAAGTATTTTAAAGTTATTTTGTATTATTTAAGCTACATAAATGGTCACATATGTTATAAAAAACTTAATGCTTTTAGTGCGCCTCGCATTCATGAATCCCGCGCCTTGGAATGCGCCTCGACTCGAGGCTCTTTGGACCCCTTTGCGCCTTAGTGCGCCTTGAGCCTTTCAGAACACTGCAACACATACACCACACTCATGCTTGACAACAAGAAGTGCATCTTCTTTTGCCATTTTCTGAAATTGATACCTTCAAACTATTTCAATTTAGAAAAGTTAGCAGCCATATGCTTCATAGCAGCAGCCATTCATTATCACAGAATAGTTTCTATTGATTGTTGGTTTAGTTTATTGGAGTGTTCCCAGTTGTGTGAAGATAATCAATGGTTACTAGATATCACTTAAAATCGTGTTATCACTTTTCAATAGAAACTATTCGATCATATGCCTGGGTTACACAAATATCTTTATGGGATAAGACCAAGCGGTGCTCTTGTTTTAGGCACAAATCAAGAACCTGTTCGCGTTTAAGTGTTTAGGGTTTGTATTTTGTATATCCATGCAGTTATGTTATGATCTCTATTCATAATAGAGATTACTCAAACCCTAGTCCATAGAATTATTAGTGATTAACAGCCCCTTAATCATACCATAATAGCAGAGATTAGTGGTTATACCAGCGGTACTAATTTATACCTTGCAATACTAACTTATACCAGTAGTATTAACTTTATGCCAGCAGTACCAACTTTATGCCCAGTAGTACTAACATATAGTACTAGCAGTAGTAAATCTATGAAGGATTAAACCTTTTGATGAGTTACTCCAAACCACTATTTGAGTTAGAGTGTTCAGGGACCTGATGGGGGTACACTCCGTATCTCTAAGCTCATTATCAGGTATGAATTGATCCCTCAAATGCACTAAAATTTCCACATATTTTATGTGCGACATCATCGTTTTAATGGTTAAACATAGATATGAAACGAAACTTTAAAGCTTGAAAGAATTTGTAGTTGATGAGCATGAAATGGCAACGGATTAAATAGAAGATAGTAAAAGTAAACTAGGTGTTAGTCACTTAGGTAAATGTTGCAATAAAACTAGTATATTGACGTGATAACATGTATTATAACCCAAAATATGAGTGTACACATCGTTGGTATGGTGTTTAATACATTACTTATCTATTACCCCTTTATAAAGCATACATATCCAATGCCTAAAACCAAACCACCCTCCAAACCTAGATATTAAGATTCAACACCCGACCCTATAACTCATCTAAAGGAGCAATATCCCCAACCAAAATCCAACCCTCCATTTTTTAGATTCAAACATCCAAGCCAATAACAAAGCCTAAATTTACACATACCAAACCAATAGCCAACCCTAAAAAGAAATCCTAACCTCCTATCCCATTCACATAAACCCACACATCCCATAACTCTCATCTCACAACTCACACTAAAAAAAAAAAAAAACAAACTCATCTCCTTAAACAACTCATTTACCACCAAACCACAAGGGGTGACCCAACGGTAAGAATATCAACCTTCCAAAGAAGAGGTCAAGGGTTCGAATCCAATGGGGAGAAAATTAATCCCCTTGTGGCCACGGAGGTTCACCTGCGCCGACTTCGGGCTATCCGAAAGGGTACTTGCCGTGGGATTAGTCGGCTCGCAATTTCGAGTCGAAAAAAAAAAAAAAAAAAAAAACTCATTTACCACCACACACCCCTCCACCACTGGACCTCACAACCCCAGAAAGTAAACCACTATGGGACCACCATCGAACCCGACCATCACCAAAACGAAGCACCAAACCGAACCTCAATGTTTTGAGGTATTTTTTCAGGTTTTTCGTAGATTTATGTATTTTTTTTAGGGTTTCTTTTAAATATTTGTAGATTTTATTTATAGATCTAAGTTTTTATAAATTTTTTGGAACTTTTTGTTGCAGCGCCCGCCTGCCGTCACGTTGCAGCCGCCTACACCGAAAACTGCCCGCTTCTCGCCGGAAAGGGTCGCTGTTGCTGCTTGTGTATAGATCTAAAGTTTTGTTAGATAGATCTATCTTTATTTTTTATAAGATCTAAAGTTTTGGCTTTTTTATTTATATTTTTCAGTTTTGAAGGGTTTGACATATTTTTAGCTGCTGCCGGATCTTTCGCTGTCGTCGCCGGAATCTTTCACTGCCGCCGCCATAATCTGTATATTTTTCAAACTTTTATTTTTGTATGGATATATGTGTTGTGTTTATATAACCGAACTTTCTATAATTTTTTCACATTTTTTTCAGGTTTGTCGCTACATATCGCCGGAATCTTCTGCTGCGGTGGCCGGAATCTGTGTTACCCATCGACCGTTTTTGGCGCTACAGACCGCCGGGATGTACTTTTTTTTTTTTTTTTGAATTTTGCAATAATGTTTAATCGGTAAGTTTTAATTAAATTTCTTTGTTTATTTTGTTGGGTAAATTTGTTTATAAGTTCATTTATGACTTCTTTTTTTTTTTCTTTTTTTTTTTTTTAATTTTATTTCAAGAATTGGGTCGTAATAAAGGATATAATTAAGCTTGTGATTTAGTTTTTGATTTGGTTTGTGATTTGGTTTTATTTAATAATGTTTTGCAATTTTTTTTTAAGATCCGGTAGTTTTGTTAATTGTTGAAATTTAAGAATTTTTTTAATTTGAATTTATTGATAATTTTCTTGAGTAGAGTTCGAAAGTTGAACTTTTTTTTAATGTATTCGAACTTTTAAAACGCTTTAATATTAAAAAAATGTCTTTATTTTTTTAAGTGAAACAAGTTTTTATAATCTTACAAGTATTTAATTTAAATTTCAAAGACATTATAATTGTTTTGAATTTTAAGAAGAGCATTGATATATGGACCTAATTAAATAGTCCTAAAAAGTGACCTATTGCATAATGACTTGTGCAATTATATAACTGTGTAAGTCATTTATGCGGTAGGTCACTTTGGCTTTTAGATACATTTAATTAGCTCTGTTTATTATTTTCCTTTTAAGAATGTCAATCAAGTCTTGCACAAATCACGTTTTGAAACTCATCATACTGACTTTGCACAAGTCTCGATATATATAGCTTTCAATATGTCATTTGATAGCTCATTATTTTCAAGCAAGCATTATTCACATCAACATTTTCAATAGCTTTTAGAAACAAAATAAAATATTTGACTATTAAATACTAGACGAACACTCGAGCAAAACGATGATGTCTAACGGCAAATAGTTATACTTGTGAACTTTTGTTTAAATGTGACATTTGATGCAATTTACGAGTTCAATATGTAGTCATTGCGAGAAAAAAAAGTTTATGAGTTATAAACGAAAATTATAAAAGTTTGAAAATTTTGTTAAATTAATTGTGAGGTTGGGCTTATCTAACTATCTTCACAATATTACCGTGTATCATTTTTATATTTTTAAGAGTATCGCATGTGCACCCTATAATTTTTGTATTAAATGGTTTTTTTTTACTTAAAATCTCGCTATTTGTAAAGTTATTATCACAAAACGCATATAGCTAGAAAACGTTGCTTGCCAAAATATTAATTTTAAGATATCCGCCGCCGCATCGCGCGGGTACCCAGCTAATTTATTACTATATGCTCTAGCAAAGGTTTGATTAATTTAATATGCCGTGCATGTAGAGATATTAATTGGAGTTGTGTGACGTATGTGACTTCTAAAAACTAGAAATTGTTAAACTACTCCGTGTAAGTTTTTGAAGGCAGAATTCTTATACCGGTGCAAAAACAAAAATAAATAATATAAAATATTTGACTTGTTATATTTGTATATCTTTGGACATATTTGACACAGGTAGCTTGTGGCTAGAGTTGTAGCTAGAACAAGTTTAAATGGAAAACATGAAAATGGAAAATAGTATGCTTACCATAAAGGATTTCTAAATTAGGTATCGGGGTACTGCGTGCCCGATTTTGCCAAAGCTTAACCATTCTCAAGATCTTTACTTGTGAAATTAATGTTCATGGAAGAAATTGAGACACATATATAAACTATTGCTTTAAAGGACTAAATTTGAAAAACAAACACTGGCAATTGAGGTGACTAGCGGGAAAGGGAGTAAAAGACGATACTACCCTCAATGACTTGACACTTAACGAGGAAACTAACGGGAGTTAGCTCTCGATGGCTTTTTTGCACTTACCAGAACGTTAGTGATATTTTTGCATGGCTTTATAACTCGGTGGTTTTTTTGCACTTTCGCAATACGTTAGTGACTATTTTTGCAATTTACCCTAAATATAATTTTTAATTAAATAAACTCAAAGTTTCTTATATTGACATTAAACCTTGGCATCTTGCTTTGAAAGGTACTCGTTAGATAAACTCTTTATTTATTATAGTAATAAGATAATACATTTTTTTTTTTTTTTTGTCTTTTATTATTTTTGACTTTTAAATTATATATTTTATGTTTTATTTGTGTAGTAGTTTTACTCACTGCTATACTACATTACTAGAATGGTACCCGCGCAATGCGACGGCGGGTATCTTGTGGTTATATTTTGCGTTATTCGGTTACACGTTTAGTTGTCTTAATGTTTTATAAGTAGAGATATTAGAGATGTTTAAGCCAAATAATTTTAGTTTGAACAACCAACCGCTTCCTAACCAATCTGTTTCATAACAAACTAATTTTGAAATCTTTCCATATTAAGCAAGAAAAAAGTCAGAATTTAAAGCCTTTCTAATTATACAATAGTCCCAAATGCATTATAATGTAGTATAGATAATGCATTTGGGACTATTCTAAAATTAGAAAGACTTAAATTCAGACTTTTTTCTTGCTTATTATGGAAGGATTTCAAAATTAATTAGTTAAAAAGCAAGTTGATTAGAAAGTTTATTATTAAGCGGTTGATTCTTCAAAATAAAATTATTTGGCTTAACAATCTCTAATATTTCTACCTCTACTTATAAAGCATGAAGACAACTAAACGTGTAACCAAATAACGCAAAATATAATCATACGGTACCCGTCTCCGCATTGCGCGAGTATCGTTCTAGTTATTAATAAGAGATGACAGCTTTTTATGGTATTTACTTCATATTTTTTATATTTTACTATTTTTAACTTGTCAAATTTTATATTTTTTATTTAGCAGTTTTATTATAAAAGCAAAATTATACAAAAATTTTTTAAAAATAACCTATCCCTAGTCAAAACAAAAACGCGTTTAGTTTAGTAGTGTGTTGGGTATATAAATAGACGTAAGTGACGCGATGGTGTAGGGACGGATTATAATTGCCATGATATCAACGGATGAGATTATGGGTTTTGGTTTTGATCCAACGGTTGAGATTGGGTGAATGATTGGAGTGTGAGTTGGGTTGTTGCGGGGACCATTGTCGTGGCATCCATCTTTTCTCATAATCCGCGTTTGCACATGGAAACTTTGTTGAAACAATAGTATACGTATAACGAGCGGGGTACTCGTGCGTTGCTGCGGAAATGTTGTTGTTAATTTAAACTCGAAATAAAACTATTGAAAAAAAATTATTTTTGTTATTAAAGACTAAATTTGCAAAAGATCGATAACCGCAAGTACTATTTTTTAAAGTTAGTCATTTGGGACTAACTTTGAAATTAAAACATGAGGTGGTGTTTAAAAAAAAAATGAACAGTAATTTTTAACAGGATCGATATGTTGCAAAGTTAGTTCTTTGAGACTATCTTTGAAATTATAATTTAACATGAAGTACTGTTTTTGTTAAATATTTAACCTCATGATAAAAAATTAAAAAAAAAAAAATGAACACTGCTGCTACAGTAACATTGCTACATTACGCACCACACATAATTACTGTTATAATCACTGTAGCTACAGTGATTTGCTACAGTACCTCCGCACTGACTTTTAGTATATATATATAACGAGGTGGATCACCCGCGCGTTGCCGCGGGATGTTTTGCCAAAGAATGTAAAAAAAAAAAAAAAAAATTAATGATGAACAGTAGAATGTACAATAACTAACGACCGTTAGTTACTGTACATTCTACTGTTCATTGCGAGGGGTTACTGTAGCAATTGCTACAGTACAGCCTGATAAATGTTATATTTACGAGGTTGATCATCCGCGCGTTGCCGCGGGATGTTTTGCCAAAGACAAAAAAAAAAAAAAATTAACGGATGAACAGTAGAATGAACAGTACTTAACGACCATTAGTTACTATACATTCTACTGTTCACTGTGAGTGGGATCACTGTAGCTTGCTACTGTAGCAATTGCTACAGTACATCCTGGTAAATGTTATATTTATAAATAAATTTGAAGTAATACTATTAGCTGCCTGGAAACCTGAGTTATTACCTTAAGATCGTGTCTAAGTTATTAGTGGCCTTATGATCGTGTAGCTAACTAATTATAGTTGGTACGTGTTGTCTGTATTACCTCAAACTACACGTAGCTGAATATCGTAATGATAATTACTGAATCTTCATTTCGTAAGTTTAGGATTTTCCCATAACGCGGGGAGTATAATTGTTTTTTACTTTAATCCATGAAATGATGTCATATCGGTCTTCAAAGTATTTGATCACTTCACATCGAGCATCTAGATGTTTTTTCAAGCGTGTTTGCGACTTTTATTTTTTCCTTTTATTTATTTCAGTAAAACCATATGTAACAACAATGTATGTCAATAAGATATTTATCTTGCACGTCTCACGTTAAAAAGTTCAATGGTCAACTTTCTTGGATTTCTAGTGAAATTATATACTCAAATTCACCATGAAACTGATGACGTATAGTCTATAAATGGGCCATAAGCCCAAATGATAGACATTACTTACACCTAAGCCCACTACGAATGGGCTACCATGACAAATGGTATGGGCCGCAGTATTAATACTTTGGGCTCATGAAGCACAAAGGCCCAATTCAACCCACTAGGGTATGCGATAAGGATTATCTATTCAAGGAATAGATATCCTTACCTCGGATAAGCACCACGCGTGCGAAGAGTAAGGAGCAAGAAACACGGTTTCTTAGCCCCTATATATAGAATCATACGATTCTCATTCAAGGTACGATTGACACAATCCCTAACTCTTCAACTAAACCCTAAATCGATTACTTACTCTCACGCCGGAGTCTAATCGGGGGAGACAATCCCTCGATAAGCCTAACGGTGTTGTTTTATTTTCTTAGTGCGCAGGTAACGAAGTACTAAGGAGCTGATTGATATAAGAGCAAAAGCCCAATAACCCGGTACGCCTAACTTTTGTATCAACAAGTGGCGCCATCCGTGGGACCCACTCAGAACTAGAATGACGAAACATAAGAATTCGAGCCAGCGGACTCCGCAGTCAGAAAAACGTGACCATCAGAAGAAGAATCGACAAGATTCGACCTCTAGACAGGTTGCTGGGACAACCAGCGCACCTGATCACCAAGAGGCAGGGACAACCCAACATCTTCCAGCGATGGAACTACCTATAATCTCTTCAGTGGTCCCAGGCGTTGAGGAACTTCAACGCACCCTCTTCACTACTCCTCATCAGGCCACACCCGCAGTGAACAACACTGCGCCGCCAGGCGCGCCTGAACGAAACAGGGCGCCCAACACTGAGGCAGAAATTCTTGCAACAACGGAGGTGGTACCCGATCTAACTTTAGGAAACTTCGTATCCCAAAATTATGAAACCTTAACCGCCCTCATGCAAGAAGAAGCAACAAGAAGAGCAAACACGAGCCTACAAGCCCGACTCAATTTTGCAGTTGAACGCGAACCATCACCACCGCGTCACCCACGAGGAAGACGCGCAGAACGTACCACTATCCATGATAGGTTAGGTACGATATCTGATTCGCAATACTCGGGAGACAGCGAGAGGCGCACTAATGTACACTCCAGACTTGGCAGTCGGGGAACACATGATCGATTAGGGCCTCAACATTCGCCAAGCCAAGGGTCTTCCAAACCTGGGAGTAGGAGGATCCAAGACAGATTGGGAAGAAGAAGATCCCCAAGCAGAGATCCCTCAGGCTCCTCTTCAGAAAAAAGCAGGCGCAAGCGCCGAAAAAGAGAGTACTCTTCTTCCAGTGATTCCTCGGACAACGAGGATAAGGAAACAGGACACTGGAAGTCAAGAGGAAGACGTCGTGAGGAGGAGAATGAAGATATGTCTCTCCCATGGCGACGCCATAAAATTGATGCGTTTACACGACGCATCAGTGATTACTCAGACCATAAACGCAGGCGCATGCCCGCTAACGTAAAAACATATGATGGAACAGGTGATCTTGACGATCACCTAAAAATTTTCGAATCAGCCGCAACTATCGAAAATTGGCCACAACCTGTGTGGTGCCACATGTTCAATTCCACGTTAGTAGGAAACGCGCGCACATGGTTTAGCAAACTCCCATGTAGGAGCATCGGTGGATTTGAGGAATTACGGAAAGCATTCCGCCACAACTTCACCCAGCGAAAGAAGTGGGCTAAAAACCCTGTGGAGCTAGCAAGAGTGAAACAGCGCCAAGGGGAATCCACCAGCGCTTTTATGGAACGTTTCAAAGATGAGTGCATACAAGTAAAAACATGTCCTGAAATTCTAAAAATTTCAGGGTTCATGAATGGGATCAATAACCCAGAACTCATCCGGAAGCTTAATGACAAAGTTCCACAATCCTTTTACGAGTTAACAAAGCGCACTAGATCCTTTATACAAGGAGAAGCAGCTGCTGCGGATAGCAAAAAAGGATATTCAAATTATAGGCAACAAGAACAGCCGCGGAGACAATCCAATGATCAGAACAACAACCGCAGCAGGAACTACCGCAGTGGAAGAGACAACGACAAATATACTCCTCTCACTAAAACTCCGAGAGAAATATTTGTAACAGAAGGTGCGAACTTCCCAAAACCACCACCAATGCGCACTGCAGAAGCAAAGTGCCTAGGTAGTGGATACTGCGAGTACCACGGCCAAAAAGGCCATGCAACTAACGAGTGTGTTCAACTAAAACAACTAATTGAAAAATTAGTTTGAGAAGGCAGGATGGACTACCTCGTAAAAAACATTAAGGAGGGAAAAGATAAGCAGAGAAACGGGGTCAAGAAAGAACCCCCAAAAGAAAAAGCTGATACTATCTACATGATACAATCATGGCAACGAAAGATAAAACAAAAGGTCAGTCAGAAATTCTCTCCAGAAAAAGAGATATCCTTCCCTACCATAGCCGCGGACAACGCAGTCGTGGAGCCTCTAACCATTGAGATACATACAGGGGGACATGACATCCACCGTATGTACATTGATGGTGGAGCATCCGCAGACATCCTGTACGATCACTGTTTCAAAAGGCTGCGACCTGAAATCCAAAGTCAGTTGATACCAGCTACAATGTCATTAACAGGATTCACAGGAGAAAAGATTTGGCCCATGGGGCAGTTACGCTTATTGGTGGTCGTAGGAGATGAACAACACTCAACCGCGACATGGATAAACTTTATGGTAATCAAATCCCCTTCACCATACAATGGTATAATTGGGAGACCGGGAATATCATCCATGCGCGCGGTACCATCCACAGCACACGGAATGCTTAAATTCCCAGTGGAAGGAGGAGTAGTCACTCTCTATAACACAACAGCGCAAGGAAAAAACGCCAAATTTAAAAGTCGCTATTCATCCAGATTATCCGGAACAACAAGTTTCGATTGGAGGATCTTTATCTGACAAAGGTAAAACAGCCGTATGCGCACTCTTGCAAAAGAACCTAGATATCTTTGCATGGGAACCAAAGCATATGACGGGAGTACCGCGCTCTATCACAGAGCATAAGTTACAAATCCGACAAGGATACCCTCCAATACGACAAAAGAAGCGCGGCCAGGCTCCAGATCGTGCAAAGGCTATTTTGGAAGAAGTACACAAGCTAGTAGATGCAGGAATCATGCGCGAAGTATATTATCATGACTGGCTTTCTAACCCAGTTATGGTAAAAAAGAGCGATGGCAGTTGGAGGATGTGCGTGGACTTCACTGATCTCAACAAAGCATGTCCGCAAGACTGCTACCCACTAGCAGAGATAGACTGGAAGGTCGAATCCTTGTGCGGATACCCCTTCAAATGCTTCCTAGATGCATATAAAGGGTATCACCAGATCCAGATGGCAGTGGAAGACGAAGAGAAAACAGCTTTCCACACCAGTCAAGGAGTATACTGCTACACAAAAATGCCTTTTGGCCTGAAAAACGCAGGCGCGACATACCAACGACTGGTGGATACAGCCTTCGAAAAACAAGTAGGCCGCAACTTGGAAGTCTATGTTGACGACCTTGTCATCAAAAGCCATACAGAGGACGAATTGGTGCGCGACATCGAGGAAACATTCCGAACGTTGGGGCGGATAAACATGAAGTTGAATCCCAAGAAGTGCACCTTTGGCGCAACTGAAGGCATGTTCCTCAGATACTTGATAGAACCAGACGGAATCAAACCGTGCCCAGAGAAGACAAAGGCTGTTATTGATCTCCCCTCCCCGCGCACACTCAAAGAAGTCCAGTCACTAAATGGAAAGTTAGCAGGGCTGAATCGCTTCTTATCTAAGTCAGCAGACAAGTCCCTTCCCCTCTTTAAAACACTTACGAAGTGCACAAAAAAGGGAGACTTTCGCTGGACTACCGAAGCAGAAGAAGCTTTCCAACAACTTAAACACCATCTGGCATCTCTTCCCAAACTCGTCGCACCGCGACCAGGGGAAGAACTAATCATGTACTTATCGGCAACCCACGGAGCAGTTAGCGCAGTACTATTGACAGACAGAGACTCCGTCCAGACACCCATATACTTTGTAAGCAAAGCCCTAAAGAAAACAGAGGTTAACTACAGTGTTATGGAAAAGCTGGTCTTGGCTCTAGTGTTCGCATCCAAAAGGCTGCGCAGATACTTTCAAGCGCATCCAATAGCGGTAATCACTGATCAGCCAATTAAACAAGTTATATCTAAACCTGACGTATCAGGACGCTTACAAAAATGGAGTGTACTACTAAGTGAGTATAACATCTCATACAGGCCGCGCACTGCAATCAAAGGACAAGTCTTAGCCGATTTTATCGTGGAGAAGCCAGATAGCGACAGCCCGATCTCTGCACCCAAAACAGACCTACAGGAACCGTGGACCCTGTTCACAGATGGATCCTCATGCGCAGATGGATCAGGCGCAGGCCTTATTCTCACAAATCCAGAAGGTATGGAATTCACCTACGCGCTACGCTTTGAGTTCACAGCCACAAACAATGAGGCAGAATACGAAGCCCTACTAGCCGGACTACGCATCGCAATCCAAATGGGCGTTCGCAACCTAGAAGCAAATGTAGATGCGCGTCTAGTCGCTAACCACGTGTTAGGGGAATACGAAGCCAAGGATGATCACATGATCCAATACCTGGAGAAGACAAAATCTTTGATCAAAAACTTTGATAGGTTCACAATAAAACAGGTACCTAGAGGAGATAATAGGAAGGCGGACGCACTCAGCAAGATTGCATCCACAAGCTTCGCACACCTTTCAAAACAGGTATTGGTAGAAACCCTAAAAAACAAATCAATCTTGGATATGGAGATATCAACGGTGATAGAGGAACAAGATCCTACGTGGATGACACCTATCATCGAATTTATTAGCAAAGGAATCCTACCCCAAGATCATAAAGACGCTCGAAGAATACGGCGCACAGCGCAACGATTCGAAGTACGCGACAACGTACTCTATCGACGATCTTTCCTACAGCCATGGCTCAGATGTGTTGGACCCCTCCAAGCAGACTACGTACTCCGCGAAATTCACGCTGGGTCATGTAGTATGCACTCAGGGCCACGATCCGTGGTGGCAAGCGCTTTAAGGTCAGGATACTATTGGCCAACAATGCACCGCGATGCACGCGATCTGATATGAAAATGCAGCAACTGCCAAGTACATAGGCCTATTCCGCGCCGACCACAACACGAGCTAACACCAATTACCTCACCATGGCCATTTTACAAATGGGGTATTGACATCGCAGGACCTTTCCCCGTCGCAGCCGGAGGAATAAAGTTCCTCATCGTAGCCATAGACTACTTTACAAAGTGGATCGAAGCAAAAGCAGTGGTGAACATTACGGGAAACCAAGTCAAACGCTTTGTTTGGGACAATATTGTCTGTCGCTTCGGCCTACCGGGCGAGATCGTATCAGACAACGGAAAACAATTCTGTGATAACCCATTCAAAGATTGGTGCGCACAATTGAATATCACACAACACTTTGCTTCAGTCAAACACCCACAAACCAATGGCCTAGTTGAGCGCGCCAATCGCAGTCTAGGTGAAGGAATAAAAACGCGCCTTGACATACACAAAGGAAGATGGGTAGATGAGCTCTCGCACGTCTTGTGGGCGCATCGCACGACAATCAAAACCAGTACTGGCGACACGCCATTTTCCTTGGTCTATGGAACAGAAGCCGTCATACCAGCTGAGATAGGAATGCCAACTATACGCACAGCAGAGTTCAACGTCACAACAAATGACGAGGAACGGCGCATAGACTTAGATATACTGGAAGAAAGACGCGAACGTGCAGCTATACGAGAAGCAAAGGCTAAGGCAAAAATGAAGAAGTATTATGATGCAAAAGTCAAAGACACTTCATTCAGACCAGGAGACTTTGTTTACCGCGCCAATGACGCGAGCCACGCAGAAGACACAGGCAAGCTCGGACCCAAATGGGAAGGACTTTACGAGGTCACAGACGCGCTCGGCAACGGCGCATACAGGTTGCGCGATATGGAAGGTCACGACCTAGCGCGCACTTGGAACATCTGTAATCTCAAAAAATGTTACTTTTAGGCTACGGCCCTTTCACAAACACACTTGCATTCTACGAGGTGCCCAATAAGTGTTTGTCTTTCTTTTTCTTTCTAGGAATTGTATTTTCTATTTTTTCACTTACTTGCAAGTATTAATAAAATGTTATGGTTTCTAGCTAACTCCATAGCGCATTTTACTTTATTGCATACATGTCAATATTGTTTATTTTATTTCTGCCTACATGGCATGCATGCACCACTTAAAGACCCACGAAGGCACAAAGGATGAGTTAACCTACTAATTTACTCGTTGAATAAGAGGGTTGCAAACCCATCAACATTGGATCATGTATCCTTGCTAAGCGCCTTACTGTTGAGACGTCAAAGTAAGTTTCACATGCGCACCCCACGACGGATGCGCATATACCAAGTACACCGTACAAGCTTAGCAACATAACGAGCCAAGACACTTGGTCAAAATAATAAAAACTTGGCAAACAATGCAAGTATACTTAAGTCACGCACTTAAAAGACTTAGTTAAATAATAAAACTTCGCAAACAATGCAAGTATATTTAAGTCACGCACTTAAAAGACTTAGTAAATAAACAAACTTAGCAAACAATGCAAGCATATTTAAGTCACGAACTTAAAATAAAAATGTATCTTATTCCATATTTATAAAATTACAAGGAAAGTTACATAAACAGCCTATATACTATGGCGATGCTCATGACTCTCTTCTGGAGCGGCGGAACTCCCCGCTTCCTTAAGCTTACTCAAGATTATGGCATCCTGCATAGATACGGTGGGGACACTTACAGCCACGCCGTCTGATCTAGGAAGGTGTGCAGCACCGATGCCGCACATCACAGCCTTGCCTTTGACGCCCTTCTTCACGGCAACCCTCTGCTCGTGACGCTCCAGCACCTCTTTCAAAGGAATTTCCTTCTCAAGAGCAAAAGGCTTCAGGATATCACGAGGCCGTGCGAACACAGGGACTTGAAGCTGCGATACATCAGGTTTTAGATAATAATCTAATTCCTCTTCCGCATTCTCCTCAAGATGGCGCTGCAAAGTTAGACCCGCCATCAGCACAGCTATGGGATCATCTTGATCGCGCTCCAACTTCCCTATGTGCGGCAACTCAAGAACCTTCAGCCCCGCCATCGCCTGCACCAGCTCATCGTATGCCGTTGAGCTATACCCAGGGATCTCCGCCAACTCCTTCTCCAGCAACTTGGCCTCACGGAGCTCCTCCATGGCCTGCGAACGGCCACGCGCTATTGCGCAGTGTACAACCTTCCCAAAGGCTTCCACCACCTCCGCAGACTCTAAAGTACTCAGAGCCGCCAGGCGAAGCCCATGGCTGATCAACCACCTGCATTCACAAAGTAATAAATGGGTAAGATATACAATAGGGCACAAAAGCAACCTTAAAAGACAAGGATGTAAGAATACCTGCGCTCGGCTATCGTAGACATAAGATGAGGGTACAGCTCCTCGTTATACTCGATGCTGAGGGCGCGCAACTTCTCCTCATACATCACGAGCGTCTTCTCCATGCGCTCCTTGAACTCTTGCAGGCTAGCATAATGCTCTGCCCTTTTTTCTTCAAGATATGACACCGACCACGACGCCTTTGCCTTTACCTGCTCAAGCTTCCCCCTCGCATACAGCAGGTCAGCCAAAATGCTCATCTTATCTTGAGCGATTTTCTCAGCATACGCCCTCGACTCCCCAAGCTCCACTTGCGCATCCACCAACTGTGCGCGGAGTGTCACCAACTCCTCCTCCTTCTGGGCTAGAGCACGACTCTCCCCAGCATACTTTCCCTTCAGCTGAGCAACAAGCTCAGCTTGGCGGGCAGTGGTCGCAGCCAGCTCATCCATCAGCTGCTGCGCCTCACCACCATCAACAGCCTCGGTATTCCCCTCCTTGTTTTCGTTCTGCGGAGAGGAAACCTCATCATCCTTCGCGGCGTCGTCCCTACGAAACAAAGACAGTCAACAAGTATTACAACAAGTAATATATATATATAAAAAAAAACAAAAGAGAGAGTGCACACTTACAGAAACGGAGAAACAACATCTACCTTCAACCGAGCGCCAGAGGTAGAGGTCTCTTCCGCGTTCGACTCTGCGTCTTTGACGACGTGTCGACGCCTCTTCCTAGTACCACTAGCCCCAGCCTCGGCCTTGCGCTTGGAACTCTGTGCAACTTCCTCTCTCAGCTCCTCCTCAGGCTTCAGGATCCGGAGGCTGTCAGATGACCCTGATTGCGCTTCCTCGCGCGCCTCCTCTACATCAGGTACCGCCTCTACAGTGGGCGCCACCACTGCCTCCGGCGCTACACTCTGGACGGGCGTCACCACAAGTGGTGGTGTATCTTCGCGGACCGTCGCGGGCAGAACAGTCAAATGCCCCGCGGTCGCCTCCAGCAAAGGCAGCTCTCCCTCTTTCAGCGGACGCACCCCTATGGTCACCTGCTTCGGCTTGTCTAACTTGACCACCGCGAATAGATCCATCTCTACACATATCAAAATAAAGCAAGAAACAACAACGAAAGATTAGTTGGTAAATGCACGAAGATAAAGAATGAAAAACTTACAAATACAAAGGATGAACACCCACCCCGGCCATCCTCACTCAGGAAAGTGGGAACCTCATCTGCAGCGCCAAAATAAGCGCGACCCAATCCTACATGTACCAAAAACTCCTCCGGATAGGGGTTAATGGCCAATCGATTGGCATCTAAAGTCTGCGCGTCAGCAAGCCTATATGAACCGGGTGCGGGACGCCCATCCCTTAGTAAGGACGCCTGAGTATAAAACTCAAAATTGGAGGGAAAGACCACGTCGTCTACCCAAAAGAAATATTCCCTCCAATTCTTAAGGGCGTCGACCTTTTCCGTATAACATTGAAACGCCCCCGGGCGCTTCGCAAAGGACACCCAACCGTTTGACCACGTTGAGTGGTAAAAGGAGCGGAACAAGTCCACGGTTGGTTCTATCGCTAGTAAACGGCAGTTTACCTCAAAATTCGACACCTTCGCCGCACCTATACAGTGCAGCTGAGAGATGTGGAGGCGATAGTGATTGAGCAAATCGCTCAGAAATATAGATATAGGTACGCGGTAGTTAGCGTACTCAAAAAATTTCGTGTATAAACCTATCTTCCCTTCGGGGAAGTCGGCTATACACGCATCGACATCTGGCGCCTCTGGACGCACATCCAAAGGCACAAAATAGTCGGAAGAAAAGTGCATCACGTCCTCAACAGACATCGCAGAGCGAAACTCCTCTAACTGAGCGACCATTTTCATCTTAAAACTAAGTGGACGCACACAAAGATTACCTACGAAAGTTAAAAGGTTTTCTTGCAAAAAACGCTCTCAAAATGAAGAAGAAGATGAATAGTGGTTGTGTGTGTGTTTTTACTGTGTGAGTGTAAAAACGGGGGGCGGTGACTCTTATATAGGGTGGTAAAAACCCTAGATCATCTCCACGTGTATCCCACTAACAAAAACGTGTGGCTGGAACTGAACCGGTACATCACTTTTTCCCGGTTTACGAGGGCCACGTGGATACTACCCCCGATTTACGAGGTATGCGTTTGAAATACCTATGACTGAGTGCATTGCACTTTAAATGGGCGGCAATATTTCTATTTTTTCCCGCTACGCTTACCGCTGTTCATATTAGTCTAGTATCCGCGGCTACGAGCCGCGCACACTAGACTGGGGGGACATGATGACGTATAGTCTATAAATGGGCCATAAGCCCAAATGATAGACATTACTTACACCTAAGCCCACTACGAATGGGCTACCATGACAAATGGTATGGGCCGCAGTATTAATACTTTGGGCTCATGAAGTACAAAGGCCCAATTCAACCCACTAGGGTATGCGATAAGGATTATCTATTCAAGGAATAGATATCCTTACCTCGGATAAGCACCACGCGTGCGAAGAGTAAGGAGCAAGAAACACGGTTTCTTAGCCCCTATATATAGAATCATACGATTCTCATTCAAGGTACGATTGACACAATCCCTAACTCTTCAACTAAACCCTAAATCGATTACTTACTCTCACGCCGGAGTCTAATCGGGGGAGACAATCCCTCGATAAGCCTAACGGTGTTGTTTTATTTTCTTAGTGCGCAGGTAACGAAGTACTAAGGAGCTGATTGATATAAGAGCAAAAGCCCAATAACCCGGTACGCCTAACTTTTGTATCAACAGAAACCATATTTTTCTTATCGTGTAGTTTTACAGTATTTTCCATCATTTTGAATAATGTATGAGCCTCATCATAATAACTTTGAATATTTAAAAATACTATAATACGACAGGATGAAGCGACAAGAAAGAAATTACGTAGTAAATTCTATGATTTTGAATCAAAATTCCGCAATTTGTATTTTTAAATATTAAAAAGCTTGAGTGATTGTCGCTGACAATTATACTTCTTGACATGTCAACACGATACTGTTAGAATTATACAATCAAAGTACACATAATATGCGGAAGCAAGGATCATAACATGTAAAGATAACTAAAACACAAATCGGAACGTATCTTGGTGATTTTAGCCCAAACAAGAATCAAATAAACAAATCTTGAATTAATATAAGAACCCTAATAAGGGTTTATGAATTAATGATCAATCCCTTACCGTTTTATTGATTGATTCTTTAATAACAACTATATTGAGTTGTTACCTCGTTCTTGTACACACAAATTAAACCGTATCAAGGTTATGCCAGTAAAACACAAGGATGATTTTTGATTAACAAAAATCGACCCACAACCCTAAGGGGTGTTTGCCGATCGGTTATGGAGCAAAGAGAGAATGGAAAAAGCTAGGGATAATTGTGTGCACAAAAGATGTGTAAAACAATGACCCTAGGTTATGTATTTATAGTTTTTGGATAGCTTTGGGACCAAGCTAGGGCAAGGGTGCCCCTTGTGTATGTGTGTTCGGCGACCCAACCCAAGGAGGGGGGTTCTAGGCCATTCCTTGGTTACCAAATTACATAAATACCCTTTTTACTCCTTTCGTCTAACGGTCGTTAGTCCCTTTTCCGTTAAGTACTAACGGTCGTTAGTCCTCGTGTAATAATAATAAATATAAATAAATTATATTAATTATTATTCCTTAATACTCATTTGTAATGTGTGCAATCCCGAGGTCTCGGGTTCGATACTCGTCATTTACACATTAATATTTATACGTTACTTTTTACAGCTCCCACTCGTATATCTATTAATAGTAAAATGACATTGGTTGACGTCTTGCAACACTCCAATGCCCCCAGTATGACCCAAGCTAGGTTTCCAGGAAAAAACCCTTAATGATTCATCATTATAATCATCCTTTTGTTTCTAATACTACATTAATAAAGATGTGAGATTCTTTATTAACTTTCTGTTTCTCATTTCTTTATGATTGAACAAAATTACCAAAACATCTGAACGTATTCCAGATAGACTTTGGTCGTGGCCACTCAAACATTTTGTCAACCCTACGAGGGGCCCAGCAGTATTAAACTTCTGAACAAATCAGAAGGAACAAATTCTTTATTGACTACAAGAATAACCCATGAACTTTGCAACACTTCTGAAAACAACCCTTATGACTCCCTATTACGGTGAGTGGTTGATTGCTTCAAAAAAATGCACTACATCCATGACTGTTATCTGGTATCTCAAGTCTAAGGATAATTTTAAATATGATTCTCACATATATTAAATCATATTGTTGAGATAAGTCCTATATTCAATTCATTGAATATCATGTGAAATTGGTATGACTACGCATCAATATACTTTCAAGTATATCATTTACCAATACTCAAATATTGTCTTAGTTTAATGATATTCCTATATCATTAATCGACAACGGACAATTTAAAATAATAATTTATTCATGGATATTAAACATGCGAATACAGGATATATTATTAAGACAATGATAAATAAACATAACCATATTTTATTTCATTAAAATTAATAATTGTACATTACATCCTTTATCCAAATACTAATCACAAATGGGCATGAAACTTTCAGCTAAACGAAGTCCTATGCCTTCAGCTTGTTTATAAAGCTTAGTTCCGGGAAGAGGCTTTGTTAATTGATCTGCTAAGTTGTCATCTATGTGAACTTTGAGTAATTCGATTTCACATATTTCGACTTGTTCTCGAACATAGTGATGCTTAATCGGGAAATGTCTGGTGCCTCTCATGATTCCAGGTTTATTGGCAAATGCAATTGCAGCTGAATTGTCGCAATATATTTTTATAGGTCTTTGAATCGATGGCATAACCCCAAGCCCCGAAACAAACTTCCTAATCCAAACAGCTTCCATAGCAGCTTCTGATGCAGCTATATACT
Organism: Artemisia argyi; assembly: GCA_030686995.1. Classification (NCBI taxonomy): domain Eukaryota; kingdom Viridiplantae; phylum Streptophyta; class Magnoliopsida; order Asterales; family Asteraceae; genus Artemisia; species Artemisia argyi. Next base: position 182,967,810 of record CM060683.1, read on the forward strand.
CACTTTCTGTTGCAGACATCGCCAGTGTACTCTGCTTTCTGCTCCTCCAATCCACAGCTCCTCCATTAATGAAAAAGACATAACCCATCTAAGACTTCGTATCATCCTTATCACCTTTCCAAGAAGCATCGCAGTAACCTGTAACATCAAGTTCTGCAGATGGAGTACCCCCATAAACTAAGAACATCTCTTTAGTAGCCCTTAGGTACTTAAGAATATTCTTAACAGCAGTCCAGTGAGCTTCACCTGGATTCTGCTGATATCGACTGGTTAAATTCTAAGCAAATGCCACATCAGGCCTTGTACTTTTCACCGCATACATAATAGATCCCACAATTGAAGCATAAGAGACTCTCTTCATGTGTTCCACCTCTGCAGGTGTTGAAGCACAAACTTTGCTACTTAAGCCATGTTGTTCTTGCATTGGCAAATATCCCTTCTTGGAATTTTGCATATTGAATCTCTTCAATATTTTATCAATGTAAGCACTTTGGCTTAATCCAATTAATCACTGAGATCTATCTCTATATATCTTGATTCCCAGAATAAATGCAGCTTCCCCTAAATCTTTCATAGAAAAACACTTTCCAAGATATGCCTTAACCTTTTGCAAACTTGGAATGTCGTTTCCCATGATCAATATGTCATCAACATATAAAATAAGGAAAATTACATTATTCCCACTAGCTTTGTGATATACACATGGCTCATCAAGATTTTGAATGAATCCATACTTTTTAATCTCACTATCAAATCTTTTATTCCATTGTCGTGATGCTTGCTTCAATCCATAAATGGATCTTTTAAGTTTACATACACGATTTGGGAATTCTGAATTCACAAACCCCTCAGGCTGCGCCATATAGATGTCTTCATCTAGACGACCATTTAAGAAGGCGGTTTTGACATCCATCTGTCAAATCTCATAGTCATAGTATGCGGCTATGGCTATAAGAATCCTAATAGCCCTAATGTCAGCTACAGGAGAAAAGGTCTCCTCATAGTCAACACCAAAAGTTTGAGTATAGCCTTTAGCTACCAAACGGGCCTTATAGGTGTGTACAATGTCATCCATATCAGTCTTTTTCTTGTAGAGCCATTTACTCCCAACTACCTTGGCACCAGGAGGTAGGTCCACTTCTTCCCAGACTTCATTGTCTTTCATGGATTGCATTTCCCCATTCATAGCAACCTGCCATTTTTCCTTTTCAGGACCATTTATGGCAACCTTATAACTTGTAGGTTCATTAAGATCCCCTAGTAAGTTATCATGACACTCTACATTAAGACATAGACGTGTAGGAGCTTTCACATGTCTAGTTGACCTACGAATGGGAACCACTTCAAGTTCAGGTGGAGGACCTAAACTTTCAGGTTCCACAGGAAGTTGGCTAGTGTTTTCTGAAGGTGTTACATCTTCTTGATCCTCTTCCAGATCATACACTCTCTCACTGAATTCTTGAGATATGATCTCCTTTTCCAAGAAGTCTCCATACCTTGCAACAAAAACTTTGTTTTCAGGTGGGTAATAAAAGTAGTAACCCATAGTTTCCTGAGGGTATCCTACGAAGATGCACTTCACAGATCTTTGTTGGAGTTTGTCTGCTGAGTCACGTTTAACATACGCCTCACAACCCCAGACCTTAAGATAAGACAAGTTAGGAGCTTTTCCAGTCCATAACTCATATGGTGTCTTATCCACCTTCTTTGTTGAAACCATATTTAGAATGCGAACTGCAGATTCTAAGGCATAATCCCAAAACGAAAAAGGAAGAGTTGTTAGATTAAACATAGATCGTATCATATCTTGCAATGTACGATTCCTTATCTCAGATACACCATTTTGTTGTGGAGTATATGGAGAAGTAAGGTGCTGGACAATTCCCTCCTTAGCTAAGTAATCTATAAACTCTTGACTCAGGTATTCACCACCCCTATCGGATCGAAAGGCTTTAATCTTCTTTCCAAGTTGCAACTCTACTTCTGCTTTAAACATTTTGAATGTTTCAAATACCTCACGCTTATGTTTAAGTAAATAAACATAACCATAACGGCTATAATCATCCGTAAATGTTAAGAAGTAGCTAGCACCTCTCCTTGACACATGTCTAAGTGGTCCACACACATCTGTGTGAATTAGACCAAGTAGATCAGAAGCCCTTTCAATCCTATTCTTAAAGGGTTTCTTTGTCATCTTCCCAGCAATACAAGATTCACACTTATCAAATGATTCATCATTGATCTTTTCTAAAAGCCCGTCATGTTGCAGCTTTTCCATGCGAGCCTTGCCAATGTGAGAAAGTCGACAATGCCAAAGATAAGATGAATCGAGACCTTTCTTGATTCTCTTATGATTGATGTTATACATTGAATTATTTTTAACGAAAGCATTATCATTATCATTCATATCAACTTCAAAAATACCATTCACAGCAATATCATTAAAATAAAAAACACCATTATAAGAAACAGAAATTCCATTGCTAGAAACAGTATGATGAAAACCAAGGTTCAACAAACATGAAAATGAAATAACACCTCTAACAATTGACGGTGCATAATGACAATTGTTTAAAGATAGTTCAAGGCCCGAAGGCAACACTAAATTAAAAACGCCTATAGCTTCAACTTCTGCATGTGCTCCGTTACCCATGTGCAAGAATTGTTGTCCATAGGCCAGCTTTCTCTCAACTCAGAACCCCTGCAATGTATTGCAAATATGAATTCCATATCCCGTATCATATACCCATGAATTCAATTTAGGAGTAAGAGTGAATAATTCAATCATAAAGAACGCACCTGAAGTGCTGGGGTTACCAGCTTCATTCTTTTGCTTCTTCTATCGCAAGTCATGAATATATTGTGGACAATTGCGCATCCAATGGCCCTTTTCATGACGGTGGTGACATGTCTTATCCTTCTTGTTTGGAGGATTTGCTTTCTTCTGCTTTTCCAGTCCATAACTCATATGGTGTCTTATCCACCTTCTTTGTTGGAACCATATTTAGAATGCGAACCGCAGATTCTAAGGCATAATCCCAAAACGAAAAAGGAAGAGTTGTTAGATTTAACATAGATCGTATCATATCTTGCAATGTACGATTCCTTCTCTCAGATACACCATTTTGTTGTGGAGTATATGGAGAAGTAAGGTGCTGGACAATTCCCTCCTTAGCTAAGTAATCTATAAACTCTTGACTCAGGTATTCACCGCCCCTATCGGATCAAAGAGCTTTAATCTTCTTTCCAAGTTGCAACTCTACTTCTGCTTTAAACATTTTGAATGTTTCAAATACCTCATGCTTATGTTTAAGTAAATAAACATAACCATAACGGCTATAATCATCCGTAAATGTTAAGAAGTAGCTAGCACCTCTCCTTGACACATGTCTAAGTGGTCCACACACATATGTGTGAATTAGACCAAGTAGATCAGAAGCCCTTTCAATCCTATTCTTAAAGGGTTTCTTTGTCATCTTCCCAGCAATACAAGATTCGCACTTAACAAATGATTCATCATTGATCTTTTCTAAAAGCCCATCATGTTGCAGGTTTTCCATGCTAGTGATGAGTGCTCAAACACTCATCATTTTTGTCGTATTTAAACTGCCAAAACATCCGAAAACGCTCAGAAATGCATCAAAATACTAAAAATATCCCAGGGATTGTATTTTATACGTTTCAGATGCAAAATGAGTACAAACAATGGAAAACGAACAAAGTTTACACAATTGGCAGTTTTAGTCCCCCTACTTTCAAAAATTTACAAAACTAGTCTCTGAGCATATGTTTCGAAAGAAAAGTCAACCCAAGGCATTTAAAAGTCAAATATATTCAAAAATGATCCTTGGGTGAAAACTTTGGGAAAATTTCATGTTTGGTCCCTGTACTTTGCAAATGTGACAAAATCAGTCCCCAGGATTTTAATTTTGGAAAATGAACTTCAAAAGTCCTTATGGAATTACAACTTGGCAATATTGGTCCCTTGGGTTAAATTTGGAAATTTTGCAGAACTCACCCCTAAACTTTCAGTAAATGACAATTTTGGTCCTTGTTGTTTTTCACTAAATTACAAACGGACCCTTTGTTATTTATATGATCCACTAACCAAAACCAAACCACTCCAAATTTAATACCCAGCCCACTCTTATCCCAAGCCCACCACAAGCCAAAGCCCACCCAACCTTTTTTATTAATTAAATGGCCGGGTCAAACAAGATAGTCAACCCCCACCCCCTTTCTTCCCCGCCTAAAACAGCCAGCCCCCAAACCCTGCAACTCCCAACATTTATGTCCCCTCTCCCACTCTCCAACCTTCCTACTAACCACCCTATACCTCAACCAAAGTCAACCCCCAACAATAATCATTACCTTTCCCCCCTCCTCCAACAGGGCATAAAATTGATCCTAGGACTGAGATGAAGGAAGTAGCAATTCTATGGATGGGATGTTTCCAAGGACAAGCAAAATGCACACCAGACACACCAGACAAAGAGCAAAAAAATGAAAAAAGAAAGAAGACACAGGCCTGGTTCATGTTTTTATTTTTTTTAGTATTTGTAAGTATGTAATTGTAAGCCAAGATGGCAGTTAGCCAAGTAGTAGTTTTATCTTATGTAATTTTCAATAACTAGTGTAATATGTAACTTTTCAGTTATCAATGCAAGATTTCAGTTTTTATTAAATTTCAAGTTCATTATCAGTCGTTTCATAATCTCTTTAAAATTTCTTAAGTAAGCTCAAAGATTATTGTTGTTATTCTGTATTGTTTCATAAGTTAAATTGGTACTCAGTACCTAAAAAGAAAACAAAATCAGAAAAGAAAAAGAAAAAAAAATAGACAAAGGAAATTGCAAGAAGAATCAAAAAGGGAAGAAGAAGGAAATGATGCAGAGTATGGATTGGGATATGGTTTAGAATCCCATGGGGGATGTTAGGAAATGGTCATGGTCACTGGTCTTGGGTGTATTCTATGCTTGGATGCCAAGTAAGGCTTTGATCTTTTATTTTGTCACAAATTACATTAGTTAATAACTGTTGGTATTTGTTGTTTATTCCTGCTGATTTAGGTTCACATTAGTTAAATATAAGTTAGTTAATCAAGTTTGAATGTTAATTTGTGCATTTCCTTTGAAATTCATTGAAATCAGTATGGTTTAAGGGGTGTTTGGAATAAGGATTTGAGTAGGGTTGTAGTTGTTATTTGAGACTTAAGTTAATTTGTTCACTGTCCTTAAGTGTAACTGAGTCAAAACAAGCCATTACAAACCAGTGAGTTCAAGAAAAAGTCAAAAGAAGGTGTATATTGGTATGGTATTCACAGTAGGATAATTTAAGATCTCAAATTGTAGGATTAGGTAGAGTATAGTGTCACATAGCTTAATTAGGTGTAATATCATCATAACTTAACTTGTAGATTCACCTTTGATCACTGGAATCTAACCCAAGTCAACACTCATTAACAAAATAAAAAGTCAAACTTCAATATTGGTCAGAAATACCAATTCTTGTGAGATTTTTCTTGATTTTTGTGGATTGAATGGGGATTTGAAAATTTTTGTGGTGGAAGTATGTCAGCTAAACTACACAGATTCATGCTTTTTTCAATTTTGTGAATTTTATTGGAGTGTGTGCATTAAGTTCTTTGAGGTTGCAGGGAAAGGAACCTCCCCTGCACCCAGATTTTGGAACCTTTCCACTTGACCATAATTTGGTCATTACTAGGTCGTTTCCCTTGATTTGTGTTGATTTGAACTCCCCCTAGGTAGGTTTCAAGTGTGTGTTTTTAGGTTGCCCTTAATGGCTTAGATACTTTCTTAATTTTGCCCTACTAGTTCCCCTATTCTCACTGTTTTGCTGATTCAACTCAGTTAACTGAGTTTGTTTCTTTTGATTTTCTGAGTAATCAAGGTTTATTAGCATATTGTGATTAGTTGTTTATAACCCATTAGTGATTGTGTTTGTGTATGATTGCTTAGGAATAGCTTAATCTTTGATCTTTAGCTTATTGTTGATTACACTGCTTGTCCTTGTAACCTTTGCAATCTCAGTTTTAGACCCAACCTTTCAAAGGCCACCACAAGCTCACCTTTTGAGCTCATCCCTTGGTCTTGGACATTTTAGAAAGGCCTCCTAGCACACTTTTGATTTCCACTCTTACCCTGACCTCCAAAGTACACATGTGGGACCCAATAAGGGCTGCAGATTGCTTGTAAGGCCTGTTTGGGGTCTGAGGTGAATCAGATTAGCTTATTTGCTTATTGTGATGATATCAGTTTACTCCATTACATGATTCAGCTCATTTTCTGTACATTTGAATGTTAGAAGCTTAAAATGTTCAAGGTTCTCAATTAGTTGCTTGTTTGAATAGCCTTTGCACCTTCAAAAAGCTCAAAAAGCTCACTGTTGAGCTTATTTGTGTATACTGAGCTCATTTTTAATTTCCATCAAAAGTTCCTTTACAAAAGTTGGCTAATATTAGTTGTAATATAGATTGGTAAAAGAAAAAATAGAAAAAGACAAAAAAAATTAGAAGTGATAACTTATATTTAAGCCACTTTGGCTTATTTTCTGCTTATCTATAAGCAAAAGCTATTTTTAATTTTTTTTTCTTAGGCTTCTGTTATCATAATAGATTTTTAGGAATTTTTTCAGATTTTTTTTAATCATTTAGTATTTTTTTTAATTTAGTTTAATTTAAATCAATTAAATAATTAGTTTTTAATTATTAATAATTAATTAAAAAGTAGGAAAAATAGTTTTTCTGTTTTAAAATTAGTTTTATAATATTTTAAATTTTTCTAAATTTAATTTTCATTTTTCTAGTTAAATTTCAAAATTATTTGTAATTTAGGATAATTTAATTAATTAAAAAGTAATCAATAATTAGTAATTAATTAAATAGTGTAAAAATTATTTTTCTTTTTCTAAAAATTTTCTTAAGTCATTAGGATTGTAAAAATATAATTTGCACATTCGTAGGACTTTGTTTACTCCCGTTTCACTTTTTTATTTGCGCGTTCGCGTTTATTTTAAATCTAAACGCGCGTTTTTAGGTTAAATTACGTTTTTAAGTTATCTGATAATCAGTAATTGTTAGTTAAGTTTTTCTAAGTCATTTTCCATCATTATCTCGTAGTATAATCATAATAATCAAATTCCTGACCTTCCTGATTAATCACCCGATCCTTTAAAACGTTCACAAATACAATTGCACGCCTCGTCGGGACATAACGACCCGGGGATTCCCTAAACTCCTTGGTTAGTTGGTTTTTGACGTTTGACTTGGTTGACCATCACCTGGTGAACTTAGTTGACCGTTCAGGACCAATCAAAATTTGGCGCCCTTGCTAATGTGAGCAAGTCGACAATGCCAAAGATAAGATGAATCCAGACCTTTCTTGATTCTCTTATGATTGATGCTATACATTGAATTATTTTTAACGAAAGCATTATCATTATCATTCATATCAACTTCAAAAATACCATTCACAGAAATAACATTAAAATAAAAAACACCATTATAAGAAACAGAAATTCCATTGCTAGAAACAGTATGATGAAAACCAAGGTTCAACAAACATGAAAATGAAATAACACCTCTAACAATTGACGGTGCATAATGACAATTATTTAAAGATAGTTCAAGACCCGAAGGCAACACTAAATTAAAAACGCCTATAGCTTCAACTTCTGCATGTGCTCCGTTACCCACGTGCAAGAATTGTTGTCCATAGGCCAGCTTTCTCTCAACTCTGAACCCCTGCAATGTATTGCAAATATGAATGCCACATCCTGTATCATATACCCATGAATTCAATTTAGGAGTAAGAGTGAATAATTCAATCATAAAGAATGCACCTGAAGTGCTGGGGTTACCAGCTTCATTCTTTTGCTTCTTCTGTCGCAAGTCATGAATATATAGTGGACAATTGCGCATCCAATGGCCCTTTTCATGACAGTGGTGACATGCCTGATCCTTCTTGTTTGGAGGATTTGCTTTCTTCTACTTAGGCTGATACTGCTTCATCTTGGGCTGTGGTTGATAGGCCATGACCTGCTTGCCTTTTCCACCCTTCCCAATGCCTTTGTTCACATGCAATTTCTTCTGGATTCTCCCACCTTGAATTGCCAACACTTGCGGGGTAGGAGCCTTAACCTTGGCTGGTAGACTTTTCTCATAATCAACAAGCAATGCGAGTAATTCTGAGACTGTCTTCCCTGAGCAATGCATGTTGAAATTCTGCACAAAACCAGCAAAGTCCTTGTTAAGGGACCTGTTGATCAAAGTGTTCTCTCATCTCATTCACATAATCTTCAACTGGTTTACCATCACCATGCTTGCAGCTGTGTAGTTTGTCAAGAGACTCATACAATTCAACTGCAGGAGACTTTTCATAAGTCTTTCGAAGTTCATCGAGCATATCCTTGGGATAGGAATACTCGTACTTCTTTTGCAATTGAGCATTCATACTAGTGAGCATTAAACAGGCAACCTCATTGTATTTATCATGCTCAAGTCTCCAAGCTTCCTTAACTGCATCTGTTTCAGTTGCAGCAGCCTTTGGTTCGCATTCAGTGGTCAAGTATTTGATTTTACCGATCGCCCTCAAGACAATTCTAAGCGATTGGTACCAATCATTGAAGTTCTTGCCAGTCAGTTTTTCCCTTTCAAGATGGCTCTTGAAAGCAGAAATCACAGTTGGGTTATCGGGTTGAGCCATATCTACTGATAAAAGTTCAAACATTAGTATTTTTGATAATTAATATCTTCAAGAAAATATAATACCCAAAGGCTATATTCATATAACCATCTAATTCTCTTGAAGATCTAGGATCCAACTTTACATAGTTCCACCACATCAGTTGATCTGCTAGTGGTGAAAGTACAAAAGATGGTAATCTGTCGAACAATAATTGGCAAACAAGATTTCCAATTCCTAGATCATTATGGGATTTACATCAAATTGATTCATCAATTTGCTATGTAAGAATTTTTCATCCCATCACATGCCTTAAGTTCTAGGTCTCACGCACAACTTAATTAAGTCGTCTACCTTAGAAACATGTAAAATTACAATTATGGTCTCACGCACTAAAAGAATTTTACCTTGTTATTAAAATTTTAGCCTAGGTCTCACGTTTACTAAATTATATTTCCAAGTGTTTCTTATAGGTAGATGGCATGTAACTTAAATTTTATAGGGTATTCAATTTTGATGTGACAATCAAAATATGTATAAAGATGCATGCACTCATCTTTATAGCATAAATTTTCAAAACCTTTTTATAACCAATTCTTAAGATTAATACAAAAAGTTTCACTTGAGGTAAAATACCTTAAGATGATATTGTACAAGATGAAGTTAAAAGAAAATCGTTTAAGACATATTCGTAAGTGTGATAACCAAGGCAGACTCTAAGGCTCTTTCTAAGACTTCTTATCACAACTTTGAATTTTGTCTTAAAGGAATTACTTTTAACAACCATGTTGTATAAAATCATCAATCAAGTCAAAGTTTTTGGATTAAATCTTAAAACAGTAACAAAGTATGAATCTTGCTAGTCTCGCCCTGGAGCAAATTACCGTGCGAAGTGAATCGTTGTTGGCACATAAGACACCGCAAGATTCAATCTTTATCACTTTAAAGTTTCACCATTATTAGTCCATATTATTTTCTTTATGAAAATTACCCTTTTTATTGCTTACATCAAGTCAAACAATTAAGAAACAATAAAAACAAGTAATTCAATACAAATCAACAACCAATAATAACAAAGGTGAAACAAGTAGCCACATGTAATCCTTATTAAGAAAAGATCCTAACAAAATTAATTCTAGGTGTAATAATGCATGTAATCAACTAAGGCCTTCCCTTCTTAATGGAAGTGGAGCCACATACATTGACGAATCAATTGCATAGGCCAAAGCTAATATACACACCACATAGCACGTAAATTAGTTTTAATAATTTTTATTGAGGTCTTTGTAGTATACTCTAATATTTGAACATGGATGGTTTAGTGATTAGGTTGATTTTATGTAGAGATTTCTAGTGAGAAGTTAGAGAGATAAAGTAATGAGGTTGGGAGCCTTGAGAGAAAATGGTAAAATGTTAGATTGCAAATGAAGGTCCAACCCTTTCCCATGGGTGGGAAAGGGTATATATAGTTACAATAGAAACGCCCCTTGAAACGGGCTGTAGAGTGGGATGACAGTTGGTAAAGACCCGACCCGACTCCACAAATACCAACTAACACTATACTACGTGCTAACTAATATGATAACTACTACGAGCTACAATATGTTAAACTACACTCGGGGTGACCGAGTCTTCATATGAATAAACGTATTCCTAACAATCTCCCCCTAAGGGAGGTCACCCCGGAAAATAAATGTTGAATCATAGCATTCAGGTCTTTGACGACATCTTTGTAGCTCGTAGCCTTTTGATTCTTCATTGTTGAGATCTTTATGCTTTAAGTGGTAGACTCTAGATGACACCTTCAATATAATGGATGATCTTTGGAAATTGTTTCAGCTTCATCATCCAAATGAATGTCAGAGGATCATCTTCGAGCAGTAACGTCTCCATGTGATATGAACATCTTAGTGTTGGCATGCTCATACTTTTTCAGGATCATGATCTTCTGCATCAGAGTTGTTGAAGCATATGTGAGGCCCAGTCAATGATCATGATTTCTTAGATTGTGATATTGAAGTGTGAGCATGTGTTGATGGATCAGCATCTTTTCGGCAATCAACTGCAACCGTCAGAAATTCCTGCAAGTAGACAGTTAGCAACAAATCATCCGGTACTTATAGGTTTAGAATTAGAGTTCGTCAACAGCATAGTGTGGAGACTCCTTCTAACCCTTACCATGACCATTCCCAATCGGCAAATCCTGAAAGGATTTGCACGACCTACCTAAGTAGATCAACGATTGGGTGAGTTGCTGGAGATCACTCCACGACTGTTGACCGTTATTAACCATCGCGACCACTAAGCGTAATCCTCAAGGAATTACCTAAGTGACCTCCTTTCAGGGCTGCTTGATGTTGACCCTGGCAGGAATTTCCATTCAATCACTGGGAGTTACTAAAGTAACATCCTTCATAAATGTTCTGGCAGATTGCAAGGATCTGTGTAGGACTTATAGTTTACCACTAGTGTCCTTAATGTTGAACCACCAGGGTAGAAGTAGCACGTGTTCCTATGAGATCTTTTTATGTATCTCAAGGCTCTAGACTCAATAAGTGCATTTGGTTTTCCTATGCGGAGATTAGGGAGAGGTATCCTGCTTCAATATCAACCATCTCTAAGAGATAAGTCGATAGTTCACACCGGTTCCCCGTGAGAATGAAACAAGTTATTTTAAGAGAACTTGAGTGGCTAGAAGGTTTAGTGCATTGCGTCACTGGGTCCATGACGTCTTGTCTTCAATACCAATGTCACCTTAGCAACAATTAGTAGATTATGAATTGAACCTGGTTTCTGCCCTAAGGTTGAATAATTGGAGGGCTATTTCTTTTCACCCTTTCTAATTTCATTTCTTTTTAATTCTTCAACCCCTTCTTTCTCCATTCTCACATTTCTCCTTTTTTCATAATCATACCTATGGACTTTCTAATACTATCTATTTGGTATTGTCCATGGGTAGATCCCTCCGGCTCTGGCGGATCATAGGACGGTTTTCCTAACCTTAGCCACCTTATAACATCATGACTATCCTATGTTTCCATTCACCAAATCATTGAAAATTCTCTCAATGTGTTTATGATTAAGAAACACATTTTGTTAACACATTGAGAGTTTTGTCATTTTCAAATGCTCCCCCTTAACATGTGCTCATAAGTATTGATTTGAAAATTTGCACATGTCGGGAAGAGTTGCACTTTTGAATTGATCTACCTTGAGTGAACATGACCGGGCATTCGAGACACGCTCACATCACTAGTTAAACTAGCTTGAAGTTATTACCCGGCCCAATCAGATTCACCCAAGGTTTCTCGAAACAGTACATTCTACTTAAACTAGTCCTCTTCGAGACACGCTTACATCACTGGTTAACCCAGCTTGAAGTTATTACCCATCCAGGACTAGTCCTTTCGATTCAGGACAATTGTGTTTCGTCAATTCATGAGTCAAGACTGAGATGCACTCATATGAGATGCAAGGTTCCTTTTACACAAACCATTTTGCTCCCCCTCAATATGTGCATTGATATACGAAAGAGTTTGGCACATAGGAAAGAGCATATTTTTGTTTTCAGGTTCAAAACATCACGTTTAATCAGTTTTTCATATTTAAATCATATCTTCTCCCCCGATCAAAAATTTCAAACCAATTGAGATTTGTGATCCCAAGTGATTTAAATAAGGTTAAAGTTTTTGGAGAAAGATGGGACATTTTTAAGAATGACTGATTTTGAGACAACATTTTGCTCCCCCTCAAACCTTGAGGGAGTATGTTAGGTGTTATAGAGGATGAGTTTATAAATGATTTAGAGTTCTATGAGAAACTCATGAAAAATTCATATACTAACATATAACAAGCACATTATATTCACTGTTTGAATGCACAAAGATCTTGATTTGATGATATAGATTTTTGAAATCATTCTCCCCCTCAATCGATGACATATTTTAAAATTAAACATTTTCCACAAAGCATTAATTTTGTTAGCCTCGATTGAGTGGCAAATTTTTTAAACACCATTTCGAGTTTGTTTGATCTACAAAAACAATGGTACCACCAAGTTTGGATCAAATACTCTCCCGAAGAATCTTTGAAAGAAAAAGTATTTGAGATGCAAAGAAGACTTCTCTTCTTTTACCAGAAATGATGCACTTAAGCGTACATCAGATTGGAAAGGCACGAATATAAAGTAATTCATGCCTTTGATAGGAACAGTCGTCTTTTTAGCGGTGAACTTTCCCCAGTATACAGACCGGGTTGCTATCTGAAGTAATAGCAAACCATTATGAAAGAATAATTTTAGAAGCGACATGTTTTAGAAGACATTTTAATAATAAGAACTCTTGCTCAAGCATATGTATGTTTCCGTGTCATTATTGAATGACATTTCTAGAAGCGTACATAATATTGATTACACAAGAGACATGTCGTGAGAAGAATATTTTTGGCTTTTTATGATTTTATGATTTTTATGGTTTTTGAAGTTTTTATATTTTTCTATTTTCTTTTTGTATTTAATACTATGTACAAAGGATATGTGAAGCAACCCCTTTACTCCTCCTGATCTCCCTGAAGACTTATGAGATCCTCAAAAGTGAGACTCTTCATACCAAGACGAGAGAGGATGAATTGAAATCGATCCCTAGAAAATGCTTTGGTAAAGATATCAGCTAGCTGGAACTCAGTCCTCACGAAGTAAAGTTCCACAATTCCTTTCTCAACTTGCTCCCTGATGAAGTGATGTCGAATGTCTATGTGCTTAGTCCTTGAGTGCTGGACATTGTTGCAGCAGAGTGCAATTGCACTTTTATTGTCACAGTACATGGGAATCTTGTTGCATACGAAGCCATAGTCCGAAAGTTGAGATCTCATCCATAAGATCTGAGCACAGCACGAGGACATGGCAATGTATTCAGCCTCTGTGGAGGATATTGATGTACTCATTTGTTTCTTTGAAGACCAACTGACTAGTTTATTACCCAAAAACTGAGCACCCCCAGATGTACTTGGGGTACCATAGGCCCATGTGGATTGTTCCTTTAAGATACCGAAAGACTCTCTTGACAGCTTCCAGGTGTTTCTTGGTAGGTTTGGATTGATACCGAGCACACATGCAAACTGCAAATAGAAGATCCGGTCTGCTAGCGGTAAGATACATTAAGGAACCAATCATGGTTCGATACTTGGTTTGTTCAACCGGGATCCCAACATCATCTTCATCAAGTTTTGATCTTTCAATCATAGGAGTATCAACTGCGTCACAGGAATCGAATCCAAATTTCTTCAAAATTTCATTAGCATACTTGAATTGATTGATGAAGATGCCATTGGGATTCTGAGATATTTGCAAGCCTAGAAAGAAGGACATTTGACCCATCATGGACATCTGGAACTCAGAACTCATCTCTTGGGAGAAACGATCACAATCTTTGGGATCAGAGGAGGCAAATATGATATCATCTACGTAGATTTGTACATGAAGATAGGTTTTACCCATTTTTCTGGTAAAGAGTGTAAGATCAACATCACCTTTGGAAAACTTGTTAGCAAGAAGGAATTTTGACAAGGTGTCGTACCACGCCCTAGGAGCTTGCTTAAGTCCATTAAGAGCCTTCTTCAAGCGATACACATGGTTAGGACGCTCTGGATCCACGAATCCTTTGGGTTGGCTTACATACACCACCTCTTTAAGATCGCCATTTAAGAATGCAGTCTTAACATCCATAAACCACCATATTCTGACTTGCAGCATTTGCCAGAAATATTCTTATGGCTTCAATTCTAGCAACAGGTGCGAAGGATTCTTCAAAGTCTATACCTTCTTCCTGACGATATCCTTTTGCCGCAAGCCTAGCCTTGTTCTTTAATACATCTTCATGCTCATCAAGTTTAACTTTAAATATCCATTTGAGAGCAATGATCATAGCACACTCGGGAGGCGGTACTAATTCCCACACATCAAGTCGATCAAACTCATGAATCTTGTCCACCATAGCAATAAACCATGAGTGTTTAGACATTGCATCCTTGAAATCTTTTGGCTCAACTTTAGAGAGGACATAATTGAAGAAGCACCACAATGCGTCGGTTGCAAGTTGCTTACGGGTTGATACCGGACGCGAAGGGTTTCCAATAATGTTGTCAATTGGGTGATCATTTATCCATTTCCTAAGGCGTTCATGGGGTTGAGGATAGGGAACTGAGGTAGCCGTGTTAGATTCATCTGAGGATGTAGCATCATTTGACGATTCAGGAGCAAAGATGTTAACAAACGGCTCATTATCAGGTGGAGCGAAAGGATTTACTTCAAACGAATTATCCACAGCCGCTACTCGTTGTACAAATGAAGATTGACCATTAGATGTGGTAACGAAGTGGATGGTCCAGCATTATCATCTTGGACATTTGCTATCCCAGCTGGTTGGGGAATGACTGTGGCTTCTGGAGCATCCACATTTTGAGGTTCAAAGTATTCATCAAACATGGGATCAAACAGCTTCTTCCAATATTCACTTGTAGGGGGTACAAAAGGAGTAGCAGGAGCGGGATTCTGTACAAGCCTGGAGCTTATAGGTCCAGGAGACAAAAGGTTAGGTACGGGTCCAGAACTTGATTGTCCAGGAACCGGTTGCTCAGTCAGCTCATCGAAAGTAACGTGGATTGTTTCCATTATGTCTCTGGTACGTTTGTTGTAGATTCGGTATCCCTTTCATTCTGGAGCATAGCCAACAAAGAAACCAATGTCGGCCTTGGCCTTGAGTTTCCCAAGGTCTTCACTGTCATTTGTTGGATAGCACAATGCACCAAATACTCGAAGAAACGAAAGATCAGGTTTTTTTGCCATGAACCAGTTCATATGGAGTCTTGCAGTAGAGAGGATGTATCAAGGATCGGTTCTGTGTGTAACATGCTGTTGCAATTGCCTCAGCCCAAAGAAACATAGGAGCTTTGGAGAAGATGAGCATAGTCCTTGCAGCTTCAACCAGGGTGCGATTACGTCTTTCAACAACTCCATTTTGTTGAGGAGTACGTGGAATGCTCTTTTGATGACTAATGCCGACACCTTCATAAAATTGAGTAAGTTGTTTGTTCACGAACTCCGTTCCATTATCAGTACAAATGAACCTAACTGTTTTGTTGAGTCGAACTTGCAATTGTTTAATGAGTTTGATGATGATTTCCGGAGTTTCATCTTTTGATCGTAAAAACTTTACCCACGTGAAACGAGAATGATCATCAACAATAACAAGCACATATTTCTTTCCGTTGATACTTTGAATCCTCATTGGTCCACAGAGATCCATGTGAAGAGTATGCAAGACTTCCAAGATGGAATTGACAGTTTTGGGTTTATGGGTGTGCTTTTTGCTCTTGCCTAGTTGACATGCGGAACATAGATGATCTTTTTCATACTTAAGTCTGGGCAAGCCTCGAACAAGATCCTTACGTATGAGTTCATTGATGGTACCGAAGTTCAAGTGGTTTAAACGACGATGCCACAACCATGATTTGTTCTTAGAGGCTTTTGAGAGTAAGCAAATCGGAGAGGACCGCATCATGTCTTCAATAGAGATGGTATAAAGGTTAGTCCCCCGACTCCCTTTGAGGAGATCTACACCATCTAATTCTCTAACAAAACAGGTGTGCCTTCTGAAGGCAACTTCAAGATCAGAGTCACATAATTGACCAACAGAGAATAGATTGTGTCCAAGTCCCTCCACATAGTATACTCTGGATATCACACTGTCTCCAAAGACGTAATCACCTGATAAGGCGAAAAATGAACCGTTTTTAGGGGGTCATTTAAGCCCAGAATTGAATTTATTTGATCAAACATTGCCCTAAATCGTTCCTTTTGTGATTTTAGGTACTTTTGGAGTGAATTCTGGAAAAGGAAGCATTTTGGATGTTTTTGGAGCATAAAAGTGAAGAAAACGGCAAAGTCTTAATTTTCCTTGCTAGGAACAGTACCTGACGGCGTCAAGAGCATTTTGATGACGCCGTCAAGAGTAAAAGTGGTGACGATCCAAAAGAAACGTGACGGCGTCACCCAAGGCCGTCACGTGTTAACTTGTCAAAACTTGCGCGCGGAGTAGCTGATATTGTTTTGGTCATAACTTTTGTATACAAACTCGGATTTAGGTGATTCAAAAGCCCACGCGAAGAGGACGAAGAGATCTACAATTTGGTGAAAAAATGGTCATGACGCCATCATGTGTAATGGGCTGACGCCGTCAAGATGGGCCGACAGAAAATTAGCCTATAAATATAACATCATAACTTCACTTTTTGTAAGCCCTAAACCCAAAGGTCGATTCCTGGGTTTAGGTATGTGTTTTTCCAACAACTTAGAGGGTTTCAATCACTCCATAAACATCTTGTGATGGTTTGATGATTCTATCTTAATTCATGTCTTCAATTATCATTATTGTTGCTTGTTCTTTTTTAATTATGTTTGGCTAATTCACCTTGTGTCTACTTATGATTATGTGAAACTTGTATATAATTGATTAGATCTTATTGATTCCTTGTTGATGTTTGTGTCTATCTTCATCAATTAGGGTGTGACACTTCGATAGGTCTAGTTGATTTAGCTTATAATTCTTGATTCCTATTGTCTCTTGTTTGCTTGATTGTATTCGATGTTAGGCTTAAGAAAACTGGCAGTCTTCCATTGTGTGACATGCTTGAACGTCTTAAGAATCATGAACCAATGCGTACTAGGTTATTATGGTTGTATTTAATGCATGAGCGAATTCTAATGATCTCATGTTAGGAGCTTCTTGCAGGCTCGACATAGGAGTGAAGTAGAAGCTTATAGAGTTGGGGAAGTACGCACGCCACCCTATGAATGGTATTAAGGAATACAACCCATCAATTAAAACAAGGTGTGACAATTCAATAGGTAGAATTGGATAGCTAGCAAGGAGTAACATATCATGGGTAGACATGCTTCACTTATCTTGTAGAACCTTAGTTTATTTTTCTTCCACATTAGTTTGATTAGTAGCTTTTGGGTTAGTTGATTAGCAACTAATTCCGCCCCTCCTTCCAATACCCGAGATTTTTACCTGCTTTTCATAAAATATAAAAACATAAAAAGAATCATCCTTCACCTTTAGACCTAGTTAGATTAATTTCAATCCTAACGACACTATTCCTGAGTTGAACGATCAATCCCCCGGTACTTGTCACTATACTATACTACAACGATCAGGTACACTTCCTGGTGAGGGTTGTAAGCTTCTCGAGAGGTAAAACCTGGTGCAATTCCTACGCACATCAAGTTTTTGGTGCCGATGCCGGGGAACAGTTATTGTTTAGGTTGAAATTTATTTTGATTAGGTCTACTCATTAGATTCTTTTTTAGTGAGATTTTTATTTTCTTTTTATTAGCTTTCTCGTAGTCTATCTTTTCTTTGTGTATTTGTTCGTAGAAACCTTTCCATTGACTCTTCCGTTCACCATTATGGAGAGTGCGAATCCACCATACTACCGACCACGAAACCTATTCATTCCTAATGACATCTTGATGTTCAAACAATATCGAGATGAACCTATTTATGATGCATGGACTCGTTTTAAAAATTTACTCCGAATAGTCCCTCATCATAGTTTCTCTTTAGCATCCCTAACCCAAACCTTTTACTATCGTGTCAACCGATGTGACCAAATGTGCATTGAGGATTTGGCCAATGGGGACTTTAGGGAATTAAATGCTGAAGAAGCATGGGATGCCATAGAAGATTGTGCCCAATATTATTATAGAGTAGACAACCCAACAAACAACATCACAAATCAATCAATAACAAGTTTGAAGGAGCAAACAGGAAGTTTGTCTGGGGATGATTACTCAGGGATACCTGTGTGGATGTCACCTAAAATCATAGTACAAAACAAACACATAGGTAATCTAGGTACAATGGAGGATGATGTGGACAATCCAAGCCCGCTAAATACCCCACAAGTCCTACCATCATTTGAGGCACCCACACCGCCCATGACTTACCCGGAAGAAGTAGAAGAGACTATAGGAACCCCAATTGAGGTAGAACCCTTGGACCAAACACCACTAGAGGATATAGGTTTGAACACTTGTAGTAATAACCTTACTCCTAGTTCTATGGAATTTCCTAATATTGATGAACCGGAACCTCAACCTTTACACAACTTTCCATCCTTAGATATACATCTAGGAGACAAAAGAGGAACCGACCCACCCATCAACCAATATTATCCGGGTAGTTTTAGGATGAAGGAAGCCATTCACTCACCCCCTTCACCTCACGTGGCATATTTTCATCCTAAAGGTGTATATCGCTACTTCCACCCGCACTTAATCCTAAGTGTAGGGAAAACCTCCCCTATTTCTGTTAAATAAGGGTAGAGTCAGGCTCGTGACTCGAACAAAAACAAGCGCTTCTTGGGAGGCAACCCATGTTTTTAATTGTTTGATGTTTTTATTTTATTTGTTTGTTTGTGTCATATATGCTTAATCATAGTTGTTTAATTTTCATGTTTCGAATAATTTGTGAAAATGCTTTATTTTGTTTTTAACATCGTCTTAATTGCATATAAAGGTATTTTACAAAAAGATAAGTGTAGGGAAATTTATATCTTGTTAAAAAGAACTAAATTCGAACATGAAAACTTCACAATTCATGATTAGCATATATTCTATCTTGTTTGTGTGTCAATAATTGTGGATATGTTTTATGAGTTCTTATTTGTACAAGTATCCTATCATTTTGTTGCTTTGTCTTGTTTCTATTTCTAAGTCTGGAATTACATCTAGTTGTGATTTTTGTTCGGTTTGATGCTTTGGTTTTTGTGTTTGTTGATTACAGTACAAGAAGATGATTTATATTTCTGGAGGGAAGCTTTTAACGTTCATCTTCTTGGAGGTAGATTTAACCATGTTGTCACATTATCCACGGTGAACGAATCAGGGGAGTATTAGTTTCTTTCATTCTTAATTATTTTTACTTTTACATCTTTTATCTAGAACATTGGGGACAATTTTCGGTTTAAGTGTAGGGCGAGTATATTAGAAACTATTACTCCACTTGGTTTTTGTTTTGTTTGATAGTGAATGTGTAATAAAACTGAGAGAAATATTTGTTAGGGAAATTTTAGCACCAAATTTAAAATTTTTTGCAACATGTAGGAGTGAAACTTTAGTCTTAATAAGCGTCTCATGGATAGGAATTGTATGACTAGCACAAAAACCATACCACTCAAAAATTTCCACCCCAAAAATGTGAGGTTCGCCTTTAGATCTTTAGGAAAAAGCATTCATCGTTGGTGCTTATGAGTGTACCGGTAGCATTTAGATTCTAGAACTTGTGATAGCGATGCATCCCGAGACCGCTAGTGAGACTACATTCGTGTAGTTAGGATTTACTACATGATAAGAGGCATTAGGATAACCCTTTTTTTACACCTGTAATATAATTACATTGACTTCATAGGTCAAGTAATTCTCCCACACCTTTGCGTTGTACACATTTTTAGTACACGATACCCCTAGTACACCCCTCCGAGCCTATCTTTTCGTTTCTAACTTTAAGCATTTTACTTAAAGGAAGAATTTGTTTACAATCCACCCCAAATGTGCAACCAAATCGCCTTAGCCTTCCTTGTATGCACTCATCTTTAGTGCATTATTGTTAATTGTTTAAACCCTTTGTTAGTTGTCTAATTGATTACATGGTTGCTAAGTCAAGTCATATCTTGTACATATTGTTTTGGGACGATTGGGTAAAGTACTTGTGTTATGGAGTAATGGGGAAGAATATCATTTATTACCCCCATATGTGCGTTAATATTTAAAAGTACCCCAAGTGTTTTCATTATCTTGATTCGAGTCATTAGAATAGTTGATTGTAAAGTATGTAAAAGCTCAAGTGTAGGGAGGAAACGAGCTCCCTTTGATGTATTATTTTGGATGGTAGAGTAAAAGTGTATGCAAAAAAAAAAAAAAAAAAAAAAAAAAAAAAATCGAAAAAATAATAATAATAAAAAAAGAGAAAAAAAGAAAAAAATAATATAGAAAAAGAAAAGAGAAAAACATACGGGCTACCATCCGTTTCTTTTATTTATGTTTAAGTCAAATAGTGTCTTGAAAATCAAAAAAGAGTTGTGGTTAGTTTAAGTTGAGTCGAGTCTTGGCTTAGCAACGCCTCATTGTACATGTAGTTAACTAAGACAATTGACTTGCCACTAGTAAAATATTCGTTTATCCAACAAAACCATGTCTTCCATATCCCCTACACCTAACGTTATAACCCTTTAAAAGACCTCTTGGATAGTCTATCCTAGGTGCTTACGCCAAGTGGTGGAGGTTTGATCCTTTCCCAAGCCTATGGTAATTTATTTGCTATGACAGGTAGAGAGTGATATTTCTCCATTTCCAATTATGACATATAAATTTACAACACCCGAGAGATGATAGTATCTAAATACTTAATGTGAGGTGCTAGTGTATAATTTCCGTGCTTGTTTTGATTAAGGTGGAATGATCATTTGTTGTAATTACTTTTATATTAGTGTTAAATGACCCCTAACTTTTTTTTTTTTTTTTTTTTTTTTTTTTTTTTTTTTTTTTTTGTGGAAAAGCTCATTTGCTTGAGGACAAGCAAATCTCAAGTGTAGGGATATATGATAAGGCGAAAAATGAACTGTTTTTAGGGGGTCATTTAAGCCCAGAATTGAATTTATTTGATCAAATATTGCCCTAAATCGTTCCTTTTGTGATTTTAGGTACTTTTAGAGTGAATTCTGGAAAATGAAGCATTTTGGACGTTTTTGGAGCATAAAAGTGAAGAAAACGGCAAAGTCTTAATTTTCCTTGCTGGAAACAGTACCTGACGGCGTCAAGAGCATTTTGATGACGCCGTCAAGAGTAAAAGTGGTGACGATCCAGAAGAAACGTGACGGCGTCACCCAAGGCCGTCACGTGTTAACTTGTCAAAACTTGCGCGCGGCGTAGCTGATATTGTTTTGGTCATAACTTTTGCGTATAAACTCGGATTTAGGTGATTCAAAAGCCCACGCGAAGAGGACGAAGAGATCTACAATTTGGTGAAAAAATGGTCGTGACGCCGTCATATGTAATGGGCTGACGCCGTCAAGATGGGCCGACAGAAAATTAGCCTATAAATATAACATCATAACTTCACTTTTTGTAAGCCCTAAACCCTAAGGTCGATTCCTAGGTTTAGGTAGGTGTTTTTCCAGCAACTTAGAGGGTTTCAATCACTCCATAAACATCTTGTAATGGTTTGATGATTCTATCTTAATTCATGTCTTCAATTATCATTATTGTTGCTTGTTCTTTATTAATTATGCTTGGCTAATTCACCTTGTGTCTACTTATGATTGTGTGAAACTTGTATATAATTGATTAGATCTTATTGATTCCTTGTTGATGTTTGTGTATATCTTCATCAATTAGGGTGTGACACTTCGATAGGTCTAGTTGATTTAGCTTATAATTCATGATTCCTATTGTCTCTTGTTTGGTTGATTGTATTCGATGTTAGGCTTAAGAAAACTGGCAGACTTCCATTGTGTGACATGCTTGAACGTCTTAAGAAACATGAACCAATGCGTACTAGGTTATTATGGTTGTATTTAATGCATGAGCGAATTCTAATGATCCTATGTTAGGAGCTTCTTGCAGGCTCGACATAGGAGTGAAGTAGGAGCTTATAGAGTCGGGGAAGTACGTACGCCACCCCACGAATGGTATTAAGGAATACAACCCGTCAATTAAAACAAGGTGTGACAATTCAATAGGTAGAATTGGATAGCTAGCAAGGAGTAACATATCATGGGTAGACATGCTTCACTTATCTTGTAGAACCTTAGTTTATTTTTCTTCCACATTAGTTTGATTAGTAGCTTTTGGGTTAGTTGATTAGCAACTAATTCCTCCCCTCCTTCCAATACCCGAGATTTTTACCTGTTTTTCATAAAATATAAAAACATAAAAAGAATCATCCTTCACCTTTAGACCTAGTTAGATTAATTTCAATCCTAACGACACTATTCCTGAGTTGAATGATCAATCCCCCGGTACTTGTCACTAAACTATACTACAACGATCAGGTACACTGGCTTCTCGAGATCCCTCGAGAGGTAAAACCTAGTGCAATTCCCACGCATCATCACCATAACCCATTATAGATCCAAAATGGTCGTTCCCAAATCTGACCGTAGCAATGAACTTTTCCACGAAATTCTTGAGCCGCGAGCGATCTCCAGTCATATGTTTTGAGCAGCCTGAGTCCAAATACCAAAGGACGATTTGTACGACCTGCATTTGAAACCAGACAATCGTGGATAACTGAAAAAGCTGGAGCCCCACAAACTGTTGGGGTCCGTTTGGTTAGCACACATAAATATTGGATTATCATATGTCACGGATATATCACTGGAATTTTCACATTTTCATGCACTAGACCTAGGAGTGGTACTAAGTGCTTCTATTGGGAACTTTCTACCAGTAGGTCTCTGATGAGTGTCTAAATATTCATCATTTTTTACCAATCTGAGCTGCCAAAACATACAAAAACACTCAAATATGCATCAAAATACTTAAAATATCTTAGAAGTGTGTTTTATATGTTTCAAATGCAAAATATGCAAAAACAGATGAAAAACGTACAAAGTTTGCATAATTGGCAGTTTCAGTCCCTCAAGTTTCATAAATTGGCAAAACTAGTCCCTGGTTATTCTAAAAACATGAAAATGTCACCAAAGGTCCTTTTTAATCATAAAGTTACATATTTAGTCCTTTGGTGCAAAGTTTCACAAAATTACAAGTTTAGTCCCTATACTTTGGAAATTGACAAAATGGTCCCTGAAGTTTCACAAATTGGCAAGTTTAGTCCCTGAAGGTGTAAATTTGGAAATTCTCAAATTTGGTCCTCATATTATCAATACTTGGCAAACTACACCCCTTGGAATATTTTGGAAACTTACCATTTTAACCCCTCTAAAAATCAGAATTACAAAATTGGTCCTTGTGAAAATACTAAACCAAATCCGGACCCTTTTGTTATTTTTTTATCCAAACCCAAAAGCCAAATCCAATCCAAAAAACAAAACACCCCCAGCCCAAGTTTTTCCCTGGCCCAACACACACCCAGCCCACACCCTTTAATAAATAAAACCCTGGGTTTGACCTGCGTTGACCCCGCCACAAACCACTTACACTGTTCATCTCCCTCACAGCCAATACCACCACCTCCACCTCGACTGGTATTCCACCCAACTTGCTACCACCTATCCTACCCACTACCTTCCACCTCCACAACCTTCCAAAAGCCTTGAAAAGCTCTCCACGCAACCACAGTTGTCCCCAAGACTTTTTCGCGCCAAAAAGTATTTTAAACAACCATGATTCATTTGACCTTATCAACGGCTAAGGAGTGGTGGGAAATATCATTGTGGGTCCCACAAACTCAGAAAATCTCTACAAAAGGGAAAAGAAGCAGAAGAGGAGATTTATTAGAGTAGTTTTAGTTTAATTAAATCGTAGGTAGTAGAATTTCATTTTCAGTTGTAATTTTAAGTTAAATCTTGTTGTACTCAGTTTAATTAATGTTAAGGAAACCTTATTTAATCTTTAATTCCAGTCTTGTTTGTTAAAATCTTGTTTTGACATCTCAAGTGAAACTGACAATTTCATTCTGTGTTGTTAAGTTGTTATTAGAGTTGTGTTAGATTCTATTAGTTCACATAAGCTCTGACAAGGCTTATTCAGCTTATAGAAACTTTGAAGCAGCAATAGTTTTTAAAATAAGAAATCCAAAAAGAAATCTAGAAAAATAAAGAAAAAAATAAAGAAGAAATAAGTTTGTGGACAAAGAAGATTGGAGCTGGTTAATTTGGATTGGTGTGGTATTAGAAACCTTGTGGAAGGTTGTTAGGATAGACCTTGGTCCTTGGTTCCATCACCTCAGTCACATACCAATTGTAAGTCACAATCTTGCCATTTGAAATTTTCTTTTGTTACTGTTGTTATTCATGGTTGTTTAGGCTTATTTAGTTTTTATATCATCACTAGTATCTGTTTCAAACAAAAATTTGCAAGGTTAAAGGACTGAATTCATAGTTGTATTGTAGATTTAGTTTTAAGGGAGTGTTTGGATTAACTGAACACTCAGTGATCTAGTGTGTTATAGTTGTAGTTAATTGTTGTTTTGTGCTACTTTAGTGTACCAAAGAATGTATGAGTAATAAAATCAGGTAGCTATTTGTAGAAAAAGTCAAAATCATAGTGTGTTTACCTACACAGTTAACTGTGTAGGAATTTGGTACCATAAGCTCATCAAATCTAATCACAAGTAGGTATTTTAGTTTAATATAATCTTATTGTAGCCTAATACATCCATATCAGTACCTAGGATCAAGTTAAAGTTCATAAAAGTCAAGATATCAAGTTTTCATTAAAAGTCAAATTTTAAGTTCTCAGATTTTTCCAAAACTTGGGAGATTTGTTTAGAATTTAGGAATAGGATTTAGGACTTGAAACTTGTTCCTAGTGATAGATTACCAGCTTAACTTTTAGATCCCACAAGTTTTATATTTTTAGGATTTTTCTACTTGGCCCCACCTTAGGCCAAAAACACTTGCAGGGAGGACCCCTTCCCCTGCTCCACCAGATACTCAGTCCATCACCACCACTTTGGTGGTGATTTGTGACCACCACAGTGGGCCCCAGACCTCAAATATTGTTCCATTGAACCCCCCTCCTAGTAGACTCTTAGTGTTGACCTTTTGTTTGACCTGAAACCCTGTGGACCCCACTTGAAATTGCCCCTCAACTTTGTCCCTATTCTGAGTAGTATTTGAGTTTTGGATTGGCTTAAACTTGCTTATCAGCTTATCTACTGAGCTTATTGGGCAAATCTTAGCTTAAACATATCCAACTTACTCAGTTAGACCTGATTAATCCATAGTGGGTCCCACACAAGCTCATTTGAGCTTATTTTCATTTTTAGTCAACTTAAGTCAACTGTTAGGCTTAGTAGCTTATATCTAGCTTATTATTAAGTTATAATTTAGTTGTTTTTATTAAAGTTAGTTGTTTTTATATATAATATAGTTTTGTAAAAGAAAAATCCAGAAAAGACAACATAAAAATAAGTGATAGTTTCTATTTAATTTAATTTAATTTTAATTTTCATTTTTAGATTTTTATTAAGTAATTGGTAATTTTATATTTTTATTAATTTCCTTTTATATTAAAGTATTTTTAATAAATTTCTCAGATTTTTATTTTGTAATTTAGTATTTATTAGAATTAAAAATAGTTTTATTAGTAATTAATCTATAATTAAGTTATAAATAGCATAACTAATTTTTATAAAGCAACACCTAGTTTTTATATTTTTTATAGCTTTTATAAGTCATAAAATAGTTTTATAAATTTTTCCATAATTTTCTAAGTTGATTTAGTATTATTTGTAATTTAAAATAGTTTAATTAGTATAATTAAGATAAATAGTTTTTAATTAATAAAAAGCTCATAAAAAGACAAAAATATTTATTTTTATTTTTTATACTTTCTTCAAGTTCTATTTTAAGTTTAGAAATTATTTTTGCAAATTTTTAGTTTAATTTGTAGTGTTTATTATTTTTAGTTTTTATTTAAGTTAGTTTTAATTAAATAGTTAAATAGTTTTTAATTAAATAATTAATAATAAATAATAAAATAATCAAAATTATAATTTTCTTTTTAATTTAATTTTCTTTTAAGTTTAAGTTTATAGGATTTTCATTTTTAACCCTTGTAGTTTATTTTTCTTAAAACTCACATTTTTTTCAGTACGCAGTCGCGTCTGATTTTTAATTTAGTTTACATTTATACGTTTTATATATCTAGGTTTCACGTAACAGTTCCAATAGCTTATTTAAGCTATTTTATTTTATAAAACCTTAGATTAATCACTCACACACACTTATTCATATCCCTGTTCATTTTCACTCGATCACAGATTCGTTTTTAATAAAACATTGCACACCTCGTTGGGACATTACGACCCGGGAAAACACTGTATTTCACGAAAGCATTTGCCTTAGCTGTTTGACTATTATAATTGACCATTCACAAGTGGTTGACCAATAATCGTCTGACCGTTTGAGGCAAATCAGTCTCCATTTCTTAATTGGCACAACTTTGGAGTTAGTGATCCTAGTCAACGGGCACTTTTCTCCTAAGGTGAATTTCCTTCTAGTAGGTCTCCATTGATAACCAACATTAGTGAACAGCTTTCCTGTTTTATTCCAGACTTGTTTAACCCTTTTAGCACTTGAAACATTCATGACCGGAAATTGCATAGTGGATTTTAAGAAGGACACAACACAAGCATCATGATTACCAAAAAATAAACATTCGTTACAAGTCTTACAAATATCACCAGAATTCGAATTAATTACATCATTGTTAACACAAATGTTTGATTCAACTCGATTCCTTTCATTAAGCATAACTTTATTGTTCCTAGAGGATTCTTCTACTTCCTTCATAAGTGTACTCTTAGCCGGCAAAGTCCTATCATTCTTTGTATTGCACCTAGGCTGTGACTTGCTAGCTTTAGATACACCTTTTACTCCTGTAGAAGCAATGACGGGAACATTAGTATGATTAGGTGCTACTTGTTTACCGGTGATCATGATGGTGGATTGTGACATGGATTGGGGATAATCAAATGTAACATGTTTGTTGCCACTGTTAGAGTGCGACGCAAATGACCTATCCAACTTGTTATCATTCTTGGGGCATTATCCTATAGCATATTCTAATAATTCCTGGGCTCTATTAGTGAGGAAGCATGCACCAACAATAACATCATCCAGTGGTTTAGGTATCCTCTCATCTTCAATGGTTTCTCTAAGTATGACCAGGCAATCCTTAAGATATCTAAGATAGTTGCTATGAACTAACTTATTGTTCCTAAGGGGAAGAGAGACATTCACAGCATCGCACGCATATTTCTTACAAGCATGTACATTGGAAATTGCATGATCACATGAAACGATGGGCATTTTACCCTTCACCATAGTATTTAGATTCTCAATTTCGTTTAACAAAGAAGTGACCCTTTCATCGTTTTGGTCACGTGTTATTTTAATAGACTCAAATAACTCTTTGTAACGTTGTTTAGCGTTTGACATTTCAGCACGAAGCCACTCATTTGCATGTTGTAATTCATTGATAATGCCTTGTTTCTGACAGTTTTGAGAATCTATCGACTTCTGGTAATTGGTATTGGTCACGTCACCTTTGTTCGACTTTAATTGTGCAATTTGGGCCCTCAACTTCCGAATCGTGTTTGAGTGAGCTTGAATTACTTCATCCTTTTTGGATAATTCAAAACATGTGTCAAACTCAGGAGCATCCGAAGATGTCTTGGCATTTGATATTTTTATGTTTTCTTCTAGATGTTGATATTTTAATTGCAAGTTAAGATTATCAACTTCTAGTTTTGAGAAATTCCTAACCATGTTATCATGGTCGTCGTTTTGAATTTTGTTATTTAGTTTGTAATTCTCCCCCTCAAGCTCAATCACACGATTCTGGAAGACATTTAAGGTGATCGACATTTCATGAAATTGTCGAGCAGATAATGCTGAGCCGGTGACAGTGTAAAAAACATCCTGTGCAATGCAATGAGCAATCAAGTTTTCATTCATAATGAGAATGTTTTTCCTGTCAATTTCACTGTATTTGAGATCAATAGCCAATTGGTTACCTTCACTTTCCACCTCTTTAAAGACCTTTTTCATTTGAGTCACATCATTATTAATGGTATTTTTAAGGCCCTCAAAATGTTCTTTGAGAAGATCGAAAAATGGCATGACTTCCGTTAGGTAACACTGTTTTGTTTGCTCAAAACCCCTTTCCCCTTCTGTAATCTCTGTTGGTGTAATTCTTATTTTACATATTTTTTCAAAGTCATTAAACAATTGACCTAGAACATATAACCCAATTAGGGTATTACACTATGTGGGAAGAGTATATGGTACAAGGTGCCTGGGAGTGTTCAGAGGGTAGATAGTTGGGTCAGCAATCCTAAAGATGGTACGTGTGTTACCTACAACTCTTTCAGCTTTCATTTTCTCCATGTCAATATTTCAAAAAAGTTTTTCAGGGAGGATTTTCTTTTGAGGAACAAAAATGGCTGAGTTGTTGTCATTAGTATAATCATGATGAAACACAATATTTTTAGCTATGCACAGGGGATCCTTTAACCGCTCAGCAAGTTTTTCCCTAGTTCTATCCTCCGCCTCATCAATCTCGTCATAGGATCTCACATCAGGAGGGGCATGGTTAGGTTCAAGCATAATGTTTGCATCATATAACGCAGGTTGAGCACCTATACCATGTCTAAGGAATTTGGCTTTAGTCTTAGATGCATCCCGTTCACTAAATTCATCCCTTAGTTTCCTATGGTTTTCCATTATTTGAGCAGATTGAATGGTTTGGCCTTGCATGTACAACTTATCTTCCAATTTATTTTTCAACATTTTGAGTTTTGAGAAATCATTTAGAAGTTTAGTTTCTTTATCTTTGTATTCAAGCTTGATTGAATTCAATCCTTTTTGAATTTCCTGTTTTTGTTTAACAGTTTGATCCAATTGTTTTTTAAAGACACTAACTCTCTTTTCAATGTTTATTGTTTGGAATTGTTTTCAAATATGTAAGCACGCATTTGCCATTACATTTTCTGCTCACGTTCATTAAGCTCAAATTTAGCACGCTGCTCGTATATGGTCACCTGATCCTTAAGGATGTTAACTCTAGTGGTCAAGGAATCATCAGGGTTGTATATAGTGTGCTCATGCAGCTCAAGTTCACTAGAATCAACCGACGGCATGTCACTTGGTACAACTGACAGTCTATTGTCATTCACATACCTTTCATACGGGATATTATTGGTATTTCCTATATCATTGGTGTATGTGTTGTCAATATTCTTGAGTTGTACAGAGTCACACGCCCCCTGTGGATTGATAGAATAATTCAGGTTAGAATTAAGTGACGTTGGTACCTCAGAGATAGCAGATGTGATGGAAGAGCCAGACTGCTGTGGAGATGGAGCAGCTGCAGACAGATTAGCCATGAAGATGGTTTGAGCTGTGGGTTCGTCATCAACATCTGAGTCAAAAGCATCACAGTCTTCAACCTGAAAGATGTTCGGATCATTTAGTGCCATGTCCTGAACAGGTTGATCATCCACATCAGCATCAAACGTATTCCCGTCATCACCAGCCAGAAAGAGCAGAGCTTCTTCATCCAAAGCAGTTCCATTCTCTTGCGCCTGCATTAGCAACATCTTGTCCTTGAAGTACTCAGAGTTTTGAGGACGCTTTGGGTGAGTGCAATTCCTAGCTATGTGGCCCAACCCTCTTAGGCTGCCTAGCTTGTACTTGAAGTGCATTCCCAACTCTATACTGCCCATTTTCTCTACCAGCATTTCTTGGATTGAGGTTTTGTCTTCCTTGCACATTCTGCACCACCACTCTTCCATCTTCTATGACTGCCTGATTTCGTGGGTTAGACGAAGTCCTGAGTTGGTTATTAGTTGGTGGAAGTACAGCTCTGAACTATTGGACTAATAAGGAGACTTGGTTGGAGAGGTTATCAATCATCATGTCAGTGTGAGAGTACCCAGAGTCAAGGTGGGTGTTTAAAGCAGGTGGTGAGGGAGTTGATGATTGACCATTAGTTGGAGTAGACCTGGATGAAGATGATTGAGATAGATTATTTGAAGGTTGAGTGAGTTGTTGAACATTAGAGACAAAGGCAAGGGACTCATTTGTTGTTGAAGGATTGAGCTTTTCTCGCATTAACCGATCATAAGCTGCATGTTTCTCATGTTGTTGGAGATATGCATAGAGTTGTTCATGATTAGTATGCCTGAGACCTTTGTTGAGTTTAACAGTTGTAACAAACCTATCCCATTCTGGTGCCATGTTATTCACGAATTTTGAGTTAAGCTGAATGTTGGGCATTGTCATCTTGATGGCTCTCATGTCATTGACCAGCTTGTGAAATCTGACGTAGTAGTCAGTGATGTTTTCACCTGGGTTCATTTTGAAGTGCTCAAATTCATCATATAGCTGAGATTCCCGATCTTCTTTGGTTAACTCAGACCCTGCAAAAAGCATCTTCACATTATCCCAAACTGCTTTGGCTTCTGTGTTGAAGTTGATGAGTTTGTAGACATCTTTAGGAAGCCCTTGAATGACAATATTCGATGCTCTGATGTCGGCATCATAGCGTTTCTTTTCTTCATCTGACAACTCATTGTAGGTGCGAGGTCTATCTGGACCGACTGCAGCAGGTTGGTCATCAGTGGCTGCGATTGTGTCTCTAGTGGTGCCCATTCGAAAAGGTCCTTCATCAATGGATTTCAAGATGTTAACACCGTTTTCCTTTCCCAAGCAGTAGAGACGAATCCTTTGTGCCCATGATTCATAATCAGTTCTGTCCAGCATAGGAGGACGAGTATCCGACCCTGCGGCCTGAATATCATCAGAGGAAGTACTTGCCATGCTATTGAAAGTGAGCAAGTCCAAACGTCACGTTGTAAACACAAGTGTGTTTCGTGTTTTGTTGCAACAAGTCGAATTACAACCGCTCCACAGAACACAAGTCAAGTTGTAAGTTTAGTCTCACAACGTCAAGTTACTATTAAAATAACAAGTCAAGTCGTAAGATTAGCCTCACAACGTCAAGTTACTGTAGAGATGGTGGTAACAACTCAAGTCGTAACAGCACACAACTTACACTAATGCACCTAAACCAACTCACTAAGAATCCCACAACTCGCTAGAACGTATCAACCCTCTGACAATACCAACACGCTGAATACTGGACCTAACTCGCTAGCATACAACTCGCTAAATGGAAGCAACTTGCTAGTGCAACAAATCGCTGGTAGACAAATCGCTAATCTGACAATACGCTGATTGCTTAACTCGCTACTACCAACTTGCTAGTTCCAGAACCTGACAACTCGCTAACTACTCAACTCGCTACTACCAATTCGCTAGTACCAAAACCTGACAACTTGCTGACACCAACTCGCTATTACTAGAACTTGACAACTCGCTAGTAATGAGACAAAAGTGTCACTTTCGTAGCGATTTGTCCGTATGTCCCAAAATAGCAAAACGCCAACCCTCTACACCAACTCGCTACAGAAGCTGTCAACTCTCTACAAAGAAAATATCAACTCGCTAACAAGAATAGAGCCACTAAATTCCACCAATGTCCACACAAATGATGAAATGACTAAACCAAAGTCAATACAAGGTGTCTACACTACTTCTAAGTAAGAAAGTACAAGAAGAATGCCAAGAAAAACGCCTAACGAGATCAAACAAGTGAGGAAACCACTAAAACCATTCGAAACCAAGCTAAACTCACAAACCAATCAATAAATCCGAGCATACCACGAATCCTAGGATAGAACCATGGCTCTTGATACCAATTGTAGTATACTCTAATATGAGAACATGGATGGTTTAGTGATTAGGTTGATTTTATGTAGAGATTTCTAGTGAGAAGTTAGAGAGATAAAGTAATGAGGTTGGGAGCCTTGAGAGAAAATGGTAAAATGTTAGCTTGCAAATGAAGGTCCAACCCTTTCCCTTGGGTGGGAAAAGGGTATATATAGTTACAATAGAAACGCCCCTTGAAACCGGCTGTAGAGCGGGCTGACAGTGGGTAAAGACCCGACCCGACTCCACAAATACCAACTAACACTACACTACGTGCTAACTAATATGATAACTGCTACGAGCTACAATATGCTAAACTACACTCGGGGTGACCGAGTCTTCATATGAATAAACGTATTCCTAACAGTCTTCCCCAATATTAGATCTATCTTATACATGTGACAAATAAACAAAACAATCATGATCCATGACTAACATGCATGTTTCGTCACGGATCCAGCATAACAATTATCATATAGGTCAAATAACCGGTTTAAAGACCTAGGGTTTCTAGTGATTACAAGTTAATCAATTAAACCACAAAACCCTAATTAGGGTTTCATGGAAATCGCCCCCCCCCCCCAAATTAGGGTTAGGGTTTCAAAATTTTATAAAAAAATGAAAAAGAAAAAACCCTAGATCAAACATGTATCTAAAACACTTAAAGATCCGATTTTTATGTTGTTTTAGTAAATAATTACATGTTATACATGGCTCGTGATGCCACTGTTAGAATTATACAATCAAAGTACACATAATATACGGAAGCAAGGATCATAACATGTAAAGATAAGTAAAACATAAATCGGAACGTACCTTGGTGATTCTAGCCCGAACAAGAATCAAATAAGCAAATCTTGAATTAATGTAAGAACCTTAATTAGGGGTTATGAATCAATGATCAATCCCTTACCGTTTTATTGATCGATTCCTTGATAACAACTATATTGAGTTGTTACCTCGTTCTTGTACACGCAAATTAAACCGTATCAAGGTTATGCAAGTAAGACACAAGGATGATTTTTGATTAACAAAAATCGACCCAAACCCTAAGGGGTGTTTTCCGATCGGTTATGGAGCAAAGAGAGAATGGAAAAAGCTAGGGATAATTGTGTGCACAAAAGATGTATAAAACAATGACCCTAGGTTATGTATTTATAGTTTTTGGATAGCTTTGGGACCAAGCTAGGGCAAGGGTGCCCCTTGTGTGTGTGTTCGGCCGATCCAACCCAAGGAGGGGGTTCTAGGCCCTTCCTTGGTTACCAAATTACATAAATACCCTTTTTACTCCTTTAGTCTAACGGTCGTTAGTCCCTTTTCCGTTAAGTACTAACGGTCGTTAGTCCTCGTGTAATAATAATAAATATAAATAAATTATATTAATTATTATTCCTTAATACTCATTTGTAATGTGTGCAATCCCGAGGTCTCGGGTTCGATACTCGTCATTTACACATTAATATTTATACGTTACTTTTTACAGATACATGCATGTAGTTAATGTTTGGTATCAATCATGAAATAAAATCCTACTTTTCCACAAAGAAAAATCATTAGTCTTTCTAGGGTGGGTAGTGATTTATCTACGGAGAAAATTGATCCATCCACAACACATGAATATAAGAGGAGGGTGCGGTGACAAGCACAAATTACTTATTTGGGGCTCACGGGTGCCACATCATCTTAACACCTCTTCACAACTAACCTCCTACTCACTCACAACTAAACTCAACTTGTTCATTTGGAGCCCACCACTTACACGTTTATTTTATTTATCACTCACAAAAAAAAGTACGGTTCATGTGAGACGAAAGCTTCGTCATGCAGACGAGCAAGACCAAAGTGAGGAGGGATGAGTAGGTTTGGATGGTGTGGTAAAGAGCTGTGACTTACTACTTGGATAGCCACGTAGGGGTGGCGAGGCAAACTAACGTGCCATACCCTTCACTCTAATTTTACACTTCTACCCTTGACATTTATTAACCCTCATGTTTATATATTTGATGGTTTGACCATTAACATTAGCGCATCTTCTCTTAACACATATTTTGACCAATTAATAAACTCTGAAACGACTATTGGAATAACATATGGCTCGACTTGGTATTGGAGGGATAATCACTAGATGAAGATTATGCAAAATGTACTAGAATCTAGCAACAATTTAATGTACCAAATATATAACAGTGGTCTCCATTGTTTTCTTTGTCCCTTTCACGTTCTTTTATAGATTATAAGAAGGAAAAAGAAATAATATTATAAATTAAATAACATTAAAAAGCCTAGACATTTGAGTTGAAAAGTTGGTCGAAAAACATTGATATTTGCAAATTAATAGGCTCACAAAAATTGAGCTGAAAAAATAGGTCCAAAGTTGTTGAAGTGGGGTGTAAACCATTGGACCCTTATAAGAATTAACCTGAGTAAAATTTGTAGTTTTAGAGCTTATGCATTTAATTGATTTTAAATTTAAAGCAAGAAACTAAACTACTTTTAACCAAGGAATTGTAGACAAGAAAACGAAAAATTGGGCTAAGTCCATGAAGTTTTGCCTAACTTCATAACATAGGTCTCAGACCCATGCCAAGCATATATAACGAGCCTTTAGTCTCCTTTTGAGCCATGAGCCGAAAACTGCCCGTTTGCATTAAGAATTCGAGTTTATGATTCATTATAGATCAATGATAAGTAGTTTATGATAATATTATCGATTATGTGTATGAATTTTAGAATTAGGTATTGTATATATCCTTATAGTTATAACGTAAACTTTCCAATTTTAACAACCAAAGCCTTTTTATTTATTTATTTATTTTTATCTCGCAAGAGATTTTATTTGAAAAATCTGTAGGTTAACAAAAAGCAATGTAAGTTCGTTGTTTAATAAAAGAAATAACTTATTATAAGGCAAGTAAGCAACTTTTGTGGTCATCAAAACATCTCAACACTTGTTTGTAATGCATCATCGCCTCCTCTTTGTGGTCCACGGTAGCAACTTGGTGGGGGTTCGTGGGCTTCCCTAAAGTTCTTGGAGACTTGATCCACTAGCAGGGTGACTCAGTTACTTATGAAAGCCCATCAAAGCTTGCTTTGACATGGTGATTCAAAATACGTTATGGACCATATGGAATTATAGGAATAAGCTTTGCTTTGACCTAATAGGAATAGAAAACTCAATCCAAGATGAGGTCAAAATTCTATCTCATTCTTGGATCCTTAATAGGAATAGAAAACTCAATCCAACGTGGATTGATTGGATCAATGATCCTAAAATGGTACTTCCTTGTAACTTGTTTCTTGTAAATTAACCATCTTTTCTAGTCTTACTATAAATATATTTTAATACACATTGCTCTTAAAAAAAATAATAAAATAAAAAATAAAAAAACAAACTGAAATTCGCACTACACCATTCTGGACCTATAGTGACAACGCAATGTTGTCGCTAAAAGTGCGAAAGTTGTCACTACAAGTATATTTGTGACAATACGTTGCCACTAAAAGCGTTGTCGCGATAAGTTATTGTGACAACATTTTTCACCTATCGCTATAACAGGTTTGACTTGTTGACTCATATCCTTTTTTGTGACAACCCTTTTAGCGACAACTGTTGTCACGAAAAGTTGGACTTTCTTTGACCGAATTCAATTGTGACGACTTTGTAGTGACAATCGTTAGTCATGTAACGCGTTTTGTTAAATCCGCTCACTTTAAACTAATGCAAATCCTTAAAGCAAAAAAAAAAAGAAAAAAAAAATCCATACAATGCATAATAGTTTAAATTTATAGGAAATGCTAACAACAGCCATTAGGGTTATTGTTAACAACCAACTTTTTTAAAAATATTGCTAATATTAAGACAAAGATGACAACTATTCCTTATTTTTTGCTTTGATAACCAATGAAAAAAATGTATTGTATTTGTATTTGAGAAAAACAAGTAAATTGGTTTTTATTATATATGATTTTGTTTAGACATAGTGAATATTTTATGCTTAATTTTCGGAAATCTGTTATTAACAACACTAAGGTCTGTTGTTAGCAAAACCCTAAATTTATTTATCTTTTTCAGCTGCATTTTTGCGCATATGGTTACATATAAACTTCGTTTACGAAAGAAAAGTGATGATAAAAAAAATGTTTAAATTCTTATCTATTACCCCTTTATAAAGCATACATATCCAATGCCTAAAACTAAACCACCCTCCAAACCTAGATATTAAGATTCAACACCCGACCCTATAACTCAACTAAAGGAGCAATATCCCCAACCAAAATTCAACCCTCCAATTTTAAGATTCAGACATCCAAACCAATAATAAAGCCTAAATTTACACACCAAACCAATATCCAACCCTAAAAAGAAATCCTAACCTCCTATCCCATTCACATAAACCCCCATAACTCCCATCCCACAACTAAAAAAAAAAAAAAAAAACTCTCATCTCTTTAAACAACTCATTTACCACCACACATCCCTCCACCACCGGACCTCACAACCCCAGAAAGTAAACCACTACGGGACCACCATCGAACCCGACCTTCACCAAAACGAAGCACCAAATTGAACCTCAATGTTTTGAGGTATTTTTTTAGGTTTTTCGTAGATTTATGTATTTTTTTTTTGAAGGTTTCTTTTAAATATTTGTAGATTTTATTTATAGATCTAAGTTTTTATAAATTTTTTGGAACTTTTTGTTACAGCGCCCGCCTGCCGTCACGTTGCAGCCGCCTACACCGAAAACTGCCCGCTTTTCGCCGGAAAGGGTCGTTGTTGCTGCTTGTGTATAGATCTAAAGTTTTGTTAGATAGATCTATCTTTATTTTTTATAAGATCTAAAGTTTTGGCTTTTTTATTTATATTTTTCAGTTTTGAAGGGTTTGACATACTTTTAGCTGCCGATGCTGGATCTTTCGCTATCGTCACCGGAATCTTTCAGTGGCGCCGCCATAATCTGTATATTTTTCAACCTTTTATTTTTGTATGGATATATGTGTTGTGTTTATATAACCGAACTTTCTATAATTTTTTCACATTTTTTTTCAAGTTTGTCGCTACATATTGCCGGAATCTTCTGCTGCGGTGGCCGGAATTTGTGTTACCCATCGACCGTTTTTGGCGCTACAGACCGCCGGGATGTAATTTTTTTTTTTTTTTTTTTTTTTTTTTTTTTTTTTTGAATTTTGCAATAATGTTTAATCGGTAAGTTTTATTTAAATTTCTTTGTTTATTTTGTTAGGGTAAATTTGTTTATAAGTTCATTTATGACTTTTTTTTTTTTTTTTTAATTTTATTTCAAAAATTGGGTCGTAATAAATGATATAATTAAGCTTGTGATTTAGTTTTTGATTTGGTTTGTGATTTGGTTTTATTTAATAATGTTTTGCAATTTTTTTTTAAGATCCGGTAGTTTTGTTAATTGTTGAAATTTAAGAATTTTTTTTAATTTGAATTTATTGATAATTTTCTTTAGTAGAGTTCGAAAGTTGAACTTTTTTTTAATGTATTCGAACTTTTAAAACGCTATAATATTAAAAAAAAATGTCTTTATTTTTTTTTAAGTGAAACAAGTTTTTATAATCTTACAAGTATTTAATTTAAATTTCAAAGACATTATAATTGTTTTGAATTTTAAGAAGAGCATTGACATATGGAACTAATTAAATAGTTCTAAAAAGTGACCTATTGCATAAATGACTTGTGCAATTATATAATTGTGCAAGTCATTTATGCGGTAGGTCACTTTGGCTTTTAGATACATTTAATTAGCTCTGTTTATTATTTTCCTTTTAAGAATGTCAATCAAGTCTTGCACAAATCACGTTTTGAAACGGGATATGTTGACCGGACGAGGGGTGGCCCACCCCTGTCCCCCTCTTGTCCCTTTTTGTCCCCCACTTTTTTTCAGTACAGTACAGTTTTTTGTTAATTTCTGTTCCGTATTTTTACAGTTTTAAGTGTTTGACATATTAAACTTTAAATTTTTGGTTCCGCACTTTCAGGTTTATAGTTTTTTGATATAAACAAAATTATAAAAATAAAAAAAAATAAAATAAAAAAACTAAGGGGGGATCGGGCTAAAAAATAAGAGAGGGTCCGGTCAACACTAGCCTTTGAAACTCATCATACTAACTTTGCACAAGTCTCGATATATATAGCTTTCAATATGTCATGTGATAGCTCATTATTTTCAAGCAAGCATTATTCACATCAACATTTTCAATAGCTTTTAGAAACAAAATAAAATATTTGACTATTAAACACTAGACGAACACTCGAGCAAAACGATGATGTCTAACGGCAAATAGTTATACTTGTGAACTTTTGTTTAAATGTGACATTTGATGCAATTTACGAGTTCAATATGTAGTCATTGCGAGAAAAAAGGTTTATGAGTTATAAACGTAAAATTATAAAAGTTTGAAAATTTTGTTAAATTCATTGTGAGGTTGGGTTTATCTAACTATCTTCACAATATTACCATGTATCGTTTTTATATTTTTAAGAGTATCGCATGTGCACCCTATAAATTTGGTATGAAATGGTTTTTTTTTTACTTAAAATCTCAATATTTGTAAAGTTATTATCACAAAACGCATATAGCTAGAAAACGTTGCTTGCCAAAATATTAATTTCAGTGTATCCGCCGCCGCATCGCGCGGGTACCCTGCTAGTTTATTACTATATGTTCTAGCAAAGGCTTGATTAATTTAATATGCCATGCATGTAGAGATATTAATTGGAGGGGCAAATTCCAAAATGAGTACATTTATTTTTCGAGTTTATTTATGGAGTACAAAACCAACCCCATTTTCCAATTTAGTCAAGTGCGATCGTGCGATTCTTTTAGTTTCTTGACACTTGTCCCACCCACTATCTCTTGTCCCCCACTATCACTTGTCACTTGTCCCACCCACTATCTCTTGTCCCCCTTGAAATTACTTATTTACCCTTTCTCTCTCTATATATATATCTTTAACCACAATATAAGTTTAGATCTTGTGTTCGTGTTTAGATCCATCACCAACAGTTCAAGCTAGAATTCACCAACAATATATCTAAACTTATATTGTTCGTGTTTAGATCCACTCATTAGTATCTGACAAAATTACTTATCACCATCACCACCTGATAAACACCACAACAGATCCACCATGACCACCGCAGATCAACACCTCTTTCTCTCATAAAAATTTCGGATCTAAACACGAACACAAGATCGATACCAAATTCGTTTATAATCATTTTTAGTTATTAAAAACATTAAACCCATTTAGTTTTAACCCAAAACCTCAAGATTTGTGACGAGTTGGTCACGAGTTTGGCTCATAACGAGTCAAATCGCACACAACTCACGTTTTCCTACCTTTTTCTACCAGATCTAGATGGTGGTGATGATAAGGAGTGGTGGTGGCGGCGTGTTGGTTGATAAAAGGTGGCGGTGGAGGGTTTTTTTGGCGCGTGGAGTACGGTAAGGTGAAGAGGAGGTCACGAGGTGTTGAATGGTGGTGGCGGTGTAGCTATGGGTGGCGGTGGTGGTGTTTGGGTGGTGGCTGCTACAAATCTTCATGTGGGTATATGGTTTGGTTCCAAGAGAGAGAAATATTCATTTAGTCAGTGATTTAATTTATACTTAAGATATTTGAGTTTGGTGGTGTTTGGGTGGTGGCTGCTACAATATATCAATTAGGATTTATTATATGGTTTGGTTCGTACATTTAATTTGCCGGAATCTGGAAATAAATTAAATTCGCACGTTCGCACATTTAAGGGGTTTTAAAATCGCACATTTAATTTGTCAGAATCTGGAAATAAATTGAATTC
Source organism: Artemisia argyi (assembly GCA_030686995.1). Lineage (NCBI taxonomy): Eukaryota > Viridiplantae > Streptophyta > Magnoliopsida > Asterales > Asteraceae > Artemisia > Artemisia argyi. The sequence continues at coordinate 183,007,857 of CM060683.1, forward strand.
GCACGTTCGCACATTTAAAATCGCACATTTAATTTGCCGGAATCTGGAAATAAATTGAATTCGCACGTTCGCACATTTAATAGGTAGAAAAATCGCACATTTATTTGACTTATAGAACTAAGGGTAAATAAGTAATTTTGTCTAGTCACATGGGGGACGAAAGATAGTGGGTGAGACAAGTGGCAAGTGATAGTGGGGGACAAGAGATAGTGGGTGGACAAGTGTCAAGAAACTAAAAGAATCGCACGATCGCACTTGACCAAATTGAGAAATGGGGTTGGGTTTGTACTCAATAAATAAACCCGAAAAATAATTGTACTGTGCCCTAATTGGAGTTGTGTGACGTATGTGACTTCTAAAAACTAGAAATTGTTAAACTACTCCGTGTAAGCTTTGAAGGCAGAATTCTTATACCGATGCAAAAAAAAAATAAATAAAAATAAAAAAAAAATAAAAATAAAAATAAAATAAAATTGACTTGTTATATTTGTATATCTTTGGATATATTTGACACAAGTAGCTTGTGGCTAGAGTTGTAGCTAGAACAAGTTTAAATGGAAAACATGAAAATAGAACAGAGTATGCTTATCATAAAGGATTCTTAAATCAGGTATCGGGGTGCTGCGTGCATGATTTTGTCAAAGCTTAACCATTCTCAAGATCTTTACTTGTGAAATTAATGTTCATGGAAGAAATTGAGACACATATATAAACTATTGGTTTAAAGGACTAAATTTGAAAAACAAACACTGGCAATTGAGGTGACTAGCGGGAAAGGGAGTAAAAGACGATACTACCCTCAATGACTTGGCACTTAACGAGGAAACTAACGAGAGTTAGCTCTCGATGGCTTTTTTGCACTTATCCGGAACGTTAGTGACATTTTTGCATACCTTTATAACTCGGTAGTTTTTTTGCACTTTCGCGATACGTTAATGACCATTTTTATAATTTACCCTAAATATATTTTTTAATAAAATAAACTTAAAGTTTCTTATATTAACATTAAACCTTGGCATCTTGCTTTGAAAGGTATCCGTTAGATAAACTCTTTATTTATTACAGTAATAAGATAATACATTTTTTTTTTGTCTTTTATTACTTTTGACTTTTAAACTATATATTTTATGTTTTATTTTTGTAGTAGTTTTACTCACTGTTATGCTACATTACTAGAACGGTACCCGCGTAATGCGACAACGGGTATCTTGTGGTTATATTTTGCTTTATTTGGTTACACGTTTAGTTGTCTTAATGCTTTATAAGTAGAGATATTAGAGATGTTTAAGCCAAATAATTTTAGTTTGAACAACCAACCGCTTCCTAACAAACTTTCTAACCAACCTGCTTTATAACAAATTAATTTTGAAATCTTTCCATAATAAGCAAGAAAAAAGTCAGAATTTAAAGTCTTTCTAATTATAAAATAGTCTCAAATGCATTATAATGTAGTATAGATAATGCATTTGGGACTATTCTATCATTAGAAAGACTTAAATTCAGACTTTTTTCTTGCTTATTATGGAAAGATTTCAAAATTAATTAGTTAAGAAGCAAGTTGGTTAGGAAGTTTATTATTAAGCGGTTGATTCTTCAAAATAAAATTATTTGGCTTAACAATCTCTAATATTTCTACCTCTACTTATAAAGCATGAAGACAACTAAACGTGTAACCAAATAACGCAAAATATAATCACACGGTACCCGCCGCCGCATTGCGCGAGTATCGTTCGAGTTATTAATAAGAGATGACAGCTTTTTATGGTTTTTACTTCATATTTTTTATATTTTACTATTTTAAACTTGTCAAAATTTATATTTTTTATTTAGCAGTTTTATTATAAAAGCAAAATTATACAAATTTTTTTTTAAAAATAACCTATCCCTAGTCAAAACAAAAACGCGTTTAGTTTAGTAGTGTGTTGGGTATATAAATCAGTGTTGCAAAAATCGGCTTACAAGGCCGATTAATTGGCGATTACAAGCTGAAAGGCCTTAGACTTTGGAGCGAATTACAAGGTAATCGGCCGATTAATTGGCCTTGGACCTTGGAATCGGCGATTAATCGGCCAAAAATTGTTACACGGCCCTCGACCGCCTCGAGACCGATTCACGATTTTTACGACATTGATATAAATAGACGTAAGTGACGCGATGGTGTTGGGTGAATGATTGGAGTGTGAGTTGGGTTGTTGCGGGGACCATTGTCGTGGCATCCATCTTTTCTCATAATCCGCGTTTGCACATGGAAACTTTGTTGAAAGTGATGTCTAGCTAGTATAACAATTAATTATCAACATGATTAAAATATGTTTGTATCTCTATTCCCTGTTAAAGGCCGACAATAGTATAGGTATAACGAGCGGGGTACCCGCGCGTTGTTGCGAAAATGTTATGGTTAATTTAAACTCGAATTAAAACTATTGAAAAAAAAATATTTTTGTTATTAAAGACTAATTTTGCAAAAGATCGATAACCGCAAGTACTATTTTTTTAAAGTTAGTCATTTGGGACTAACTTTGAAATTAAACATGAGGTGGTGTTTAAAAAAAATGAACAGTAATTTTTAACGGGATCGATATGTTGCAAAGTTAGTTCTTTAGGACTATCTTTGAAATTATAATTTAACATGAGATGCTGTTTTAGTTAAATATTTAACCTCATGGTCAAAAAAAAAAAAAAAAAAAAAAAAAAATGAACACTTTTGCGCACATGGTTATACGTGTTGTGTTTATATAACCGAACTTTCTATAATTTTTTCACATTTTTTTTAGGTTTGTCGCTACATATCGCCGGAATCTTTTGCTGCGGTGGCCGGAATCTGTGTTACTCATCGACCGTTTTTGGCGCTACAGACCGCCGAGATGTACTTTTTTTTTTTTTTTTTTTTTTGCAATAATGTTTAATCGGTAAGTTTTATTTAAATTTCTTTGTTTATTTTTGTTGGGTAAATTTGTTTATAAGTTCATTTATTTTTATTTTTTTATTTTTTTTTTAATTTTATTTCAAGAATTGGGTCGTAATAAAGGATATAATTAAGCTTGTGATTTAGGTTGTGTTTGTTTTTATATGAAATGTCTGAATAACATCTTATGTTTTTAATTTCTACCTGCATAACTCTTGATGCATGATACATTAATACAAATTGGGATTTACATCAAGGTGGTAGGTAAGCGGGCAACAAGCTGCGCCGCCACCCCTTTCTGAATAACAAACCCTATTCTACTGAAAACATAATCGTGACCCCTCGGGGCCGATATATTGCTGCGAACAATCTTACGAACCCGATCCAAGAAGCGCACAGCTTCAGGGGCTAAGGAACCAAAAGTGTCAAATGCAAAAGGAACAAACACGTGTTGATTCTCGGAGCACGCTTTATCATGTTTGTCCACTTTCTTCATCTCAGCCTTCATAACAGCTTGCCCAGCCGTAAACCCATGACCCCGAAGATCCACGAGGGGGGACACACCAGTGAGGTCCACACAAACATGTTTCCCCCCTGCCCATCCAAAAACCAAAACATCAGCGGGCCGCAGAGAGGACCTCCCCTCAGTAGGGTCTGTAAGGAAATTTACGGGAGCTTCCTTTTTCGCCGAAATCCCCGCCCTCCGAAGGACATCAAACAACACATCCCGCACCAAGTCGTGACGGTACTTAAACCCCGGGAGCTCTTTGCAGTGCACCGCATGTTCCCCAAACTTGTCCAAGGCGACCTTATGACACACAGGACAAGGCTCGTCCACTGGGAACAACGGGATCATTAGACGATATTTAAGGATCGCCCTATATTCGATTGGAGACATGTGCTGCCGTAGCCCCTCAATGGGGATGACGGTAAGGAAATCCTGTGTGTGCGGTTGCTGCAGACATTCCATCACAGCCTTCTGTCGCGGGGACAAACCAAAGTCCATTCCCAAATTCTGGGAGATTTTACAGTAGAGGGCACTCGCCAAAGTTTCCTGAGGTTTTAGGGGGGCGGTGTCCTTACTAGTGAAACCGCCGAAATCAAAATCTGGGAGGGACGTATGCAAACGCCCCAACGCCTGCCCATAATCAGGGTCAAGGCTAGAAACTCCGCTGTTACGCAATATATGATCCTGCAACTCCCATGATTGAACCCTAGAAGCGACAAAAGCATATGAGGAGACATTTTTCGCTGAAAGAAGCCCCAACCCACCATAGCGAAAAGGAAGGGAGGCAACCCGCCATTGAAGATCACCAAAAAAGGGGCCCCCACAAGTAACGATATCTTCAATAGCACTCCTTAACCCATTGTCGAACACATCCACTGCCTCATCAGAACAAGAAGGTTGACAAGTGCGTAACCCAAACAACAACTTAGCAACTCCCATACAAGAGCGTAGAAGGAGAAGCTCACTTTGAGGGTCCCCAAGAAGGGGAAGGCGCTTCATAAGTTCCACTGCACGCCAGGCCCTTTTAACCGCCAGGGCGCTAATAAATCCCTCATCCCTGCTGACAGCCCCACCAAGAAGCTTCACCCCTTTATCCGGCCTCCCAATCTCCACGGGAAAAAGACCTTGTTGCATCTTTAAGCCATTACAGGAAGGCCAGAAAACCTCGGTTTTCTGGATGTTAAGCTTAAGCCCCAAGACAGGGCCCTCCGTCTGAATAATATTTAAAGCTTTAGCAACCTCAGCTGCGTTACCAATTAAGGTGCCATCATCAAGGTACCAAGCCTGAAAAGGGAGGGAACAACATTCCTGAACCCGCTGAACAAGGGGGTGTAAGGCTAAAGCAAAAAGAAGAGGACCCAGTGGGTCCCCTTGTTGAACACCGGTAGTAGCCCCGAGGCAAACATCCCCGACATATAACCTGGCAGGTTGAGCGTAGAGGAATTGAACCCAAGGGGAAATCGAAGGGCACCGCAGACTAACCTCCCGTAAAAGAGCCGTTCTATCCACAAGGTCGAATGCGTTAGAAAAATCCACCGTAAGCATAGCCATAGCCCCGTCTGAGTGGAAAGAATTAAGATACCTGTTTGCACTGTGGAGCACAGCCTCTGCCCCATTCGGGATCCCCACCCCGAACTGGAAATCCTCGAGATAGGCAGCCATCTTTTTCTTGACTTTATGCATAGCTACTTTGGAAACCAGCCTCCTCCAAATAGCACCTACAGCGATTGGCCTAATCCCATTATCAGGCTTGAGCAAGGGAGTCAGGGGAGCCGAGGCAACGAACTCGGCGAGGACTTTGGGACAGTTTCCCCCCAACCAAAGGTTTACAACATCCGTAATAGCCGAGGCAAGCCCTGAAGCAGTTGCAGACCCTTCCCCACACATGGCGTCAAGAAGGTGCTGGGCCCGAAGGCCGTCTCTCCCGCAAGAAGTCCCTTTCGGGAAAGATTGGATGTGCCGCAGAACACAGTCTTTATCAACCACTAAAGCAGGCTCGGAGAGCAAGACTGACGGTAAAACCGGGGGGGGGGGGGGCAAGTCCGGATGTTTATCCTTTAAGGTATTTAAAGTGGAGTCATTCATAGGCGCAACACCGGACGAACACAACACTTTTACTGCCGCAGTGAAATGCCCGTCTGCAACCTTCCGCAAACACTGCCTAACATTGGAACTTAAAGCTGAATCCCTATCCCTAGCCTCTTTCCCAGAACTCGACTCCACCCTAGGTGAATCCAGAAGGGAAGAAACCAACTCACAGAAACCAGAACCATCTTTCCATCTAGCAAGGGCTTGATTGATGTTGTTGGATTGGAGAGACTTGCGATTCCCCGACCTACGCTCCTGGCGACAAGAAGGGCTAACAACTCGAAGCGTGCAACGAGGTAAAAGGAGAAGCTTGACCCACGCATCTACAGAACCTGGAGCCGCAACAACCTTACGCAATGTCGAGGACAACACCTGCGCGAAAGCCAAACGACAATTGGGTGGGATACTCTTGACCGTTTTAATAGGCAAAGATAAGACACGCTCCAGCAAGGCAACATCCACTGGCATTTCACCCGAAAGATTGGTCACCATGTCAACCGAGGGCCTGCATGGCTTAGGGATACCCACTACCCGATCAACCCCTACATCAGAACCCGGAGCAAAAGTAGAGATGCCATCGGAATGGTGACACCCCCTACTGAGAGCATGCAACACCATACACCTCCCACAGAGCCATTGGTCAAACATCTTCAACATTTCCCCCACATCACTTAAGAGAACCCAGTCCAGGGATAAGGCATCCCGTAGACAATCTTTGCTATCATCCGACCTGAAGTGATCTCGCTTGATGTGAGCGAGTAGCCTAGTATAGCCAGCGGAACCGGGCCTACCATCTTTGCAACAGTGAAATTTCCTAAACGGGCACGGCCACACCCCAACCCCAGAAGAGGAACACCCCTCACCCGAGGATGCGCGATTAACCATTATTTACTCAAGATTTTCAAAAAGGATCAAACTAAGGTCGATTTTCGGAATTGAAAATGAATTTAGCATTAATGAAGGTTGAATGGAAAAGGGTTTTGCTGGATTTTAAGTATATTTTGGATGTAATGTGATTTTGAAAATTAGGGTTAGGGTTAGATTCGTGAGGGTTGTAATGTGAGGAATTAATTGGTGGCTTTTGATTGTTGTGGGTAGCTGTGGCAGGGGTGGTTGGTGGTGTCAGCGGCGGTGGGCGGGGTTAGTGATGGTGGCGTTGGTGGGTGGAGGTGATAGATATGCATAGTGTGGGGTGGAGGTAATATAATGAGGGATTAAAGATTGTTACCTGATTGGTTTGATGATGATGAGATGAATCAGCAGCTACATTGGGTTTTTGATGATCGATTTGTTGAAGATGCTGGATCGATTGTTGTTGGTGATGATCGATTGTTGATGATGATCGATTGTTGTTGTTGTTGTTGTGGATCGATTGTTGATGATGATCGATTGTTGATGAGGATCGACTGTTGTGGATCGATTGTTGATGATGAATCAGCAGCTACCAGGATCGATTGTTGTTGTTGTTCAAAGCAGAAGCAGTGGAGAAAAAAAAACAGTGGAGAAATTAAATTTACCTTGTTGTTGTTGTTCAAAGCACATGCCCGTAGCTATCTACATTTACAAAAGAGAATATCTTATATTTGATTCGGACAGACATTTTAGCTTTTAAATTGTTTGTTTTTTTTTCAGATTTAAGAGCTTAAAATATCTAGATAACCTCTTATTCGGTTAGAGGTTGGGTAACGTCTTGTTATATCTGAAAGGCCAATAAAAAGGAAAGGAACACACGTAACTCATTTCCGTTCATTTCATTATTATTATTTTAATCAAGATATTCTCTTTTGTGTGCTAGTGGCTATGCATATGATTTTATTTTATTTAAAAGAAAGCTTTGTTGCAACTCAATAATACTATAAAAGTATTTTCATCTAGATATTCTCTTTTGTAAATGTAGATAGCTACGGGCATGTGTATTTATGTATTTATAGCTTAATAAAATATATGTACACGATATTAATATATAACCATTAGATTAGGAAATGAACTATCCATAACAAATTTGCCGAATAAAGCATTAAGACGTTCTTTAAAAAACAAACGGTCTTATATGATTCAGATTCAGACTTTTCAACCGCTTCTTATCATTCAGATGCGTTATTCAGATTCAGACTTAAAATCTCTAAAAAAACAAACAACATCTTAGTTTTTTATTTGGTTTTATTTAATAATGTTTTGCAATTTTTTTTTTTGAAGATCCGGTAGTTTTGTTAATTGTTGAAATTTAAGAATTTTTTTAATTTGAATTTATTGATAATTTTCTTGAGTAGAGTTTGAAAGTTGAACTTTTTTTAATGTATTCGAACTTTTAAAACGCTTTAATATTAAAAAAATGTCTTAAAACTTTTCCGTAATTTTTAGTTTTTTATTTTTTTTAAATAGAAATTTTTCTAAAATTCATATTAGATTTTTGAAAATTTTGATATTCATCTAATTAGAAAATTTTGAAAAGAAGTTTTAGATTCAAAACTTCTTGAAAATTTCAAATCTCAGAAAATTTAGGAAACTTTTACAAATTTCAAAAACAAAATTTGTGCCAATTATGATATATATTATTTATTTATTTATTGTTATAGTTTATACTTTCTCATATGACTTTTTGAAGCCTAAACGTGAATGCAATAATTTGTTAAACTGGGGTTTGACTTTTGAGTATGAACAAAAGATCTTAAGCGTAAAAAAATAATAATAAACAAAAGATATTGAAACTACTTTTGATAACTAAAAAAAAAAATGCAATCAAGATAGGTAGGTTTTTCAAGCATTTGGTGGGCTCGGGGTTGTAGTGTGAGAATATTTGACTACACATTTGAATTTATACTTTGACTTAAAGAAGCGGTAGGATAACCACACCCTCTATAGGGAGGGTGTGTTGACTTTGACCAGCTACCGCCGCTTATACTGTCTGTATTAAGACTTGTACATTTTGATTAAAGTATGTGAACCCTCCTTAGTAGGGAGGGTTAGTATAACACAACCCATTAAATGGAGAAAGTTGGTTCATATAATAGGCATGAGTTAACCACACCCTCCATATTTGACCAGCTGCCGCCGCTTGTACTGTCTGCATTAAAACCTGTACAATTTGACTAAAAGTAAGTGAACCCCCTGATAGGGAGGGTGCGGTCAACACATCCCATATAATATTCCCTCCCAATGCTTACAAGACTTGATTGAAGTTTCATTTTTCTTGATTGATTGAAGTTTAATAATTCATGGCTTTGTTAATCCTTCTAATTCGTTTTGATTTTTGAACTTTATAATATTAGTGAGATTTGGCCATATACCGAACAAGGAACTTTATAATATTAGTGAGATTTTAGAACTTTGTTTAGTTGATATTTGTGAATTATTAAATGTGTAAATTGTAAAAGAATTATGAAAAGTAAAGTTTTTGTTATGTATTTTGGAAGATTTTGCAAGTTTTAAAATCTTTTAAAATTTTTGAAACACGAAAACTTTTGAAAATTTCAAAGTTATTTAAATTTATATGATTTTAAAAGTTTTACAAAATTTGAGGCAATTCTTGATATACATCTCCATTCTCCACTATGTTGAACTAACGGACAAAATAAAGTAAATTTGAGGTCTTAAATTTGTATAGTTTTGTCTTTTCAACCAGGAACATACATGCATGACTTGAACTAACGAACAAAATTGACAACCCATATTGATAGACATGGCAAAGACTTTATGAGAAATGACAAAGTAGGTGAAGATAATATTTTTTACATATTTTTGAAATTTGAATCAACTAAATTTTTTTAAATTTTGAAAAATAAACATGTAAATTATATGTAAACTTATAAAGTGGAATGACAAATTGGTACATGTAAACATCTATTTATATCTATATCTATACTATCTAATAAACAGGAATAATGTACAAGCCCCCTAAAGCAACCATCTCATTTAATTTTCTGATGTGTCTTGAATTTGATTTGCTGGAGATTAATTGCGTACAAATAACATGATGCAGCTCATCTTAGTCAAAGTTGAGAGGAAAGTCTATTTGGTAACTAATTATGTCTTTCAACTCATGATTCAACGAAATCAATTCACATTAATTTGTGTTTTGTAACCGAATCTCTTCATCCATTCAAAACAAAATCAATTCATCTTTGTTGTCCATACCTTAAAATCGGGGATGATCTTGATTCATAACATAACACCACCTTCTCCAACGCTTCACGATTAATAGGTTGAATTAAGTATGCGTTTAAAGAAATAATGCATCATTGTGCCAGTGATTTGTACATTGTGTGGTAAGTATCTATTTAATTTAATTTTATGGTTTTGATTTAAATGTTACAAATTACAATTATTTTTGAGATTAATTACTTGATGAATTAATTTTAATATTTGTATTTGATCAGAACCCTAAGTTTTTTTGTGGAAAGCATCCTGATATATTTCTATTTATTATGCTATAATTTATTTTTGTAGGTATAATTTGATTAGGGAAGATTAATAAGGTTTGACAAGTTTTATTTCTTTTCATTCTTTAATTCAAGTGTTAGTAGATGATATGGATTAATGAAAATGATTATTTGTAGTTTATGTTTTATGTGTGTTTTTTATGCACACCAACTGTTTGTTAAATTGTATTTGTGTAATTGTCATTTGTAGGGCCAAAATGAAGCACATGATAACTCCTTATAACCAAGAGATTATGTTATCTATGATGATCCATCCGTTGAATTCGTTGAATTACAGGTCTGTATTTGTTCACTTTCGTTTCAATGTTCATATTTGTGTTTCAAGCAGGTCAATTGTGGTGCTTTTGTTTGTGTAATTGTCATTTGTCTATGTTCTGTAAACAATGACAATAGACGTCAAGCTGTAGTGAATGGTTTAACAGTTTGATAAAGGGATAAGAAAGATAGATAATACCGATGGACATGGTGATGACGGTCCTTGCATTTTTCCAGTGGCCGGCAACTCCTGTACTTTTTATTTTCCCTTTTGGGTTACGTTTTTATGCTCAAATTTTAATGTTCATGTGTTTGTAACAATAGCTTTATACACCCTGCAGTCTTCAGTGATCCACTCTATCAGAGTTGTGACAATAATAGTTATTCTATTGCAAACGGTATTAGGAATGCCTGTCAAACAATTTCTGTCACTGTTGATATTAGCCATACACCTATTTGGGATTTAACTAGAGGTACTACGTCTTGGTTTTTTTTAACTGTCAAAATTTGTCGCAGCTGTGATGCTTATCGCTATGTGTGACCTTTTTGTATTTTCTTTTTCCATGACTTCACATGTGTAAATATACGCGGGAATACTATGTGCGACATTGACAGTTCGGATAATGACCATACAGAGGAGTCACTTGCAGGTGAGTCAATGGTTATGCCTAATTAACGTCTTCGTGTGATATGTGCATAACCGTTTTAGTTTATTTCCTTTAAATGTACATTATTCTTTTAAATGGTTAATGTTGAATGGCTGCTGTTTTTTCTTATAAGATATTGAGCAAAATTTCAGACATTCGCATGTGAAAGTTGTATATGTTAGCTCAAAGAACAGAGCCCATGATGATACGAAAATTATAATACTGAAAATGCTTTCTTGTGAAATTTTTGTGTCTAAACAAGTTTAATATGCTTTATGTTGCAAAATCCCACCTCTTCATGTTTCATTTACTGATCATCTGAACTCTGCTTCAATGGTAGTCGCAGAGAGGTATAGGTTGCGGCTGTTCGTGGGTAGTGGTGCTCAAATATGATTTAGTTCTTTGATACATGACTTTTTTTGGTATGATTCTGATCAAAGTTGGTCTAAACTTTTGATGGAATGAATGTGTTGATGTAGGCGTGTATAATTTGTATAATATACTTTCGATATATCCTAATTCCTAATAACTTGCAAAAAGAATTCCTGAAATAGTTGCAATGGACAGACCACAAATATTGCTTATATGTAGGTGGTACTATATATTTTAAGATGATTTATGCTCATTGCTTCTCAAGCTTGACTATGAATTTTGTGTGCTTTGCTATATTGCAGCTTGTGAAGGGGCTGGAGTAGTTTTTCATATAGCTGAAGCAGATTCATCCATAAATAACTACAAGCTATAGATGAATGGTTAAATTTTGACAGTTTTAGTAATACATTTTATTATTTTATGTTTCCAGATGATGCAATTTGAATTTCATTACATGAACTAACAAACCATACTGATTTTTTAGCTATTCATAAATGCCTTCGCCGAAGCCCTTGAGTTAGGTTTTCTTAGGTCTCTAAAGTTGCATAATTATTATTTTCTTTCTTTACCATACTTGAAAACTTGAAAGCAACTTGAATTTGAATTTAAAATATGCATCTATTTTGAGTAACATAAGTCTTTGGCATGTGGAGTATGTGTTATATTGTTTGCATTTCTTATGCAACACATCTACAATTATGCATATAGAACTAATGGTTTGATGTAAATGATGGTAATCGGTATTTGGTGAAAAGATTATTCAAAATTGTTTTACTACAGGTATTTGTTTTGATGCTTGGTAACTAATATTTTCTCATGGACACAATTATACGTTGCACTCTCGCATGCGAGTACTGAAAGCGATGCAGAAGTCCTTATAATTGACCACCTTTGTTTGATGCTCCTAACATTAGAGAAAACTAGACCATTGTCTATCCAGGTATATGAAAATGCCCAGAACACTCTTTAAGTGTATCTTAAATCCTGTTTATCATGTCTATTGCAACCTTACTTATTTATTTCATGAATCTTTAATTTTTCTGAAACGCATTCTTTAAACTTTCATTTCAGCCACTATAACAATGATATCTTTTCATTTGTTTTCTGCAGAGAGAGAAGACTTGGTCCGTGAATGCATCCTCTTTGCAGAACCAACATCTAACACAACCTGATCCAAAGAACCGTTAACACACACATGCATGTGTAAGCAATAGCAACAAACACAACCAGAGCTTAACTCATATTGGTAGTTTCGTTTTTGAAAAGTGGAAAAGATCTTTGACCAACTGGTAGTTCTGGAGTACTTTTTATTAAGTTCTTTTATATCCTTGAATGTAATGAAAAGTTATATTATTGAAACTTGGTTGATGCATAAGTGTTGTGTCTTAGATTTTTATTTTTATTTATTTATTTATTTATTTATTTATTATTATTTTTTTTTTTTGGTATTGTCATTTGATTCTATAAGTATCTCAACAACAGTTCCTAGAAATGTATTCAATGGTGTTTGAAATATAACATGGAGATGGTTTTGTTCGGCTTTAAACTAAACATGTATAATGCTACATCATGCATTTAGCCAAAAAAATCTAGCTATGATTCCTATGAAGTAACAAATCCGGTTTTATCTACTTTGGGTTGGGTTACTGCTTTCTTGACAAACATTAGGACTACATGAACTTACCTAATAACTATGCACAACCTTAATAAATTAAGACCAACCATCCAAGGCTGTGTTTATCTCTTCCACAAGAAAACAAGTTACTAGAGTTGCTAACATACTTCTTTTTTGTTAAATGCCTATACGAGATAAACTTTTCTATTTCGACCTTTTAGCTCAGTTTCTAACTTCTACAGTACATATTTAGTTATGTAAAAGTATCCATTATATCTTAAGAGGGAATATTGGATCAAACTATCGAACATTACTTAATTTTGATGAGGAAATTTGATTACTATATGTCTATTTGTTCTATCCCTTTTCAGCTTGAAGGAAAAGCAAAAGGCATCTGGTATCATGGATGTGTTTGCAGAAAAGCTCAATGGAGTAGATTTGAAAATTAAAGAGGTAAAGTTTTTGAGTGAAAAATATATATACATTCGTTAATTTAAAGAAATAAATAGGCTCTTAGATATAGAACTTCATAAGCAAATTAACTATAAATACTATAGCCCATGGACTCGAGGTCCGTGCCAGTTAAAAAATTATTTTTTCAAATAAAAAACAATAAATTTTATTAGTAAAAAAAATAAAACTTACAAAACATACCCTGGACTTTTTAAAATTTAAGATTTTTTTTTATATAACAAACTTTGTTCGCCAAATAACTAACAGATATCTGGTAATTTTGTGAATAAAAAAAATACTGGCAAAAAGCCTTCTCGATAACGAACAGAACAAGCCCAATATTGATATGTTTTTGACGTACGCACGGTTTTATAAAAAATGTTGAAGTTTAATATATATATTTTTTAAGTAAAAAGAACTTTCAAAATGCGCCCTTAACTTTTCAAATAACTTTAAAAATTATCCTAAATTTTTTTAAAAGGGCAAATTACCTGAAAATGTATTTAATTTGCCACTTTTTACCATTGTATGCAGCCATCTTTTTTTTTTCTATTGTGTGACTAAACTTTCGAATTTAGTACATTGTGTGTATTTTGTGACCATTTTACCCTTACATTTTCAAAATTTCGAACGGTAAAATGGTCATTTTACATGGCTAAAAAGTCACAAAATACACACAATGTACCAAATTCGAAAGTTTAGTCACACAATAGGAAAAAAAAAGATTGCTACATATAATGGTAAAAAGTGGCAAATTAAATACATTTTCTGGTAATTTACCCATTTTAAAACTATAAGGGCCAACACCACCACACAAAGACTTCCGTTCACATACGGCTCAAGTTCTTTTCCAGTGATGTCAAGAATCTGATTAATCCATCGAAATTGATCAAAAGTACCCGCCGCAACGCGGCGGGCTCGAATACCTTGTTCATACTATATACTATGGGGCATGGACTCGATGTCTGTGTCAGGATAAAAAATTGATTTACCAATTAAATATTTCAGTTATAGTGTTAAAAAAAGAAAAACACAAGGACCTGAACGAGTTATCAATTAAAAAAGGAGTTATGGTTTAAAAAAGGAAAAAAGGTAGGCTGAGTTACTTTTTGGACTCATCCAGCTTCATGGACAGGATAAACACCACCGTTTTTTTCGATAATCATACCTGACGCCGCCTCAGCTACAGCCGATCATCGCTTACAGGTAGTTCACAGTTGCTAGCCAGCGCCTGTATGTTTTATACATATACGGTATTTTACTTTCGCTGTGTCTTTTTTTTTTTTTTTTTTCGTTTCTGGACCGTATATTCATCTGCCTAAAAAGATCCCAGACGTCTCCGATTCATATGGTGGTGAACGTGTTCAAGATTCATCAAATCTACAGGTCTGTAGAATCTAATCGCGGTTTTTTTTTTTGAAAGTTTAACTGTTAATTTCGGGGGTTTTGCTAATTTCGGGTTTGTTTAAATTTTAGGTGATTCTTGCTTGCGGTCCATGTTTTTCAGATCTTTAACAGACATCACCATCATGCCGAAATCGAAGAGAGACGGAGCAGGTAAACTCATCTTTATTAATTCAATTTTATGCACTTTTTTAATTGGTGTAAGCAGTTCACTATGTAGTGGGTCTTTGGGATTGCTTATTTTTAACCAGAATAGCAGCTGTTCATATTTGTTATCATATTTGAATTAACTTTTACCCATAAAACCGTTAATAAAGGAAAAGTAGTTATTTTTACTTCTAAAGAGTACTTATCTTTAAGCACAAGCAGTAGAAATAAGCAATCCTAAATACCCCATAGTAAGTGTGGTCAGATGTTGTCAATCAAATGGACTTTAGGTTAGTTATTATAAGGGAATAAGCTAATTTTAATTAACATCTCAAGTAAGCATCTCCTTATTGAAAGTTGCTGTTCCAAAAAAAAAAAAAAAATCTCCTTATTGAAAGTTGCTTTTTATACCTTAAAAATAAGCAGGGTAGTACAAGCTTGCTGTCTCTATATTGATTACAATTATTCTGCTTTGGTTTCTTTTTTATGCAGTGGAGCAGTATAGTTCTATGTATGTTTTCAGCTTCATATCTAACTTTTCCAGCACCTTTTACACCTCCTTCAACCACATGTGAAGGTCTTATGCACATGAAATTCAGGTCTCATTATACTTGACTTTCTCTTTATTAAAACTGTACTTTTAATTTAACTACTAACAAGAATGTTATTGATGCTGAGCTCATTTATTGCAGCCCCTGTATCATGTTTGTACGGGAAGTGTGACAAATTTGAGTGCACTAATTGCAGTGGCGGACATACAGAAGAAGATTAAGCACTTCTGATTAAGGTATGATATCTTTAGCAATTGACAACTTCCGTCGCTTTTAAGGAGTGTTTGTGTTTGATTATCAGTTTGCAAACCACGTTTTGAAAACCATGATTTGCAAAAGTAACTCGTAGGGTCTTTATTCTCTGTTACAATCTTCGTTGTCGGTATGTATAAATTTTTTTTTTTTTTTAAGTTTTAGTTCATGCTTTGTGCCTCTTTTTGTTTAGGAAAAGATTATGAGCTCGAACCTTCTTCAACCATCTTTGGTTTTGATCGAACCAACCCGTTAGCACGAAAGACAGACCAATGACACTTTACAGCTATATGGAAGATTGGTGGGCGAAATTTATAAACGTACCTATATGGAAGTGAATACAGTCACAGGTTAGTTTAACTCCTCACATAAATAACTTCTAAAAGATAAAGATACCCGTAATTGTGATCTATATGTGTTTGTGTAGTTAGATGATATGTAAAGATTGCTGAAAGGATGCAAGAAGAAGAAGAGGAAGAGTAAGAAGTTGAATCAGAGCATGTGGTTGTAACAATCCAAACGATTCCAGCCGGCCGGGCTGTTCCGTATACTTTTGTATAATTGTTCAATTTTAAGTTGTGAAATGGGGACAATTTGGTTTAGCGCATTTGGAATAGCAGATACCCGAGTTAATAAAGATTGTAAAACAAAAGTATCTTATGTGAGTGCGTGTACTGAGCCCATATCGAGCTACTACTTCATCGTATTTAGAGGTCAGCGTAGGTTCCTGTCCAGAATGCGAATCAAAGGGCCCTTTCTCTGTCAATATTGAGCAGGCGAGTTATGTTGCTCCTCCTTTTTGTAACATGGAAACAAATTCATATACTAATACTCTCTTTGTGGCAGACTATATATGGGAATTATCAGAAGTTTACCCTTCTAGAGAGCCGCGGCGTTGTTCCAGCTGGCAGATTCCCGAGATGCAAAAAAACTGATACTTCTAAATCAGCAGATGAAATGTGAAACACCTAATATAGATTTGACAGGTATTATTTGGTGTTTCATTTAGATATAATAGATAAACTGTTTCAAGGGTGTTTGGGATTGCGAATGGCAGTGGGACTCCTGCTGGTAAAAAGAAGCTTAAAAAATGAAAAAGGACGAGCAATATAACTCAGCCGCTCAATCTGATAATGTTCAATATGATCATGTTACTAATACTCTCTTTGTAACTTGCAATATGATACTGTTCAGCATGTTATCTGTTGCGATTCATTGGCTGCATATGCTTATGAGTTATGACTTCGGTTTTCTAAATAATTATGTGTTTGGGTTTGCTATGAGTATGGGTCACTTAACATGATTATTTGGATAAAACTCAGCCACTATAGGTAAGTAGCAAACTCTTTACTTTTGCTATGTATGAAGTGAACAATAAAGATTCTCTCCTCTTTTACTAAAATACTAGAAACCATGTATTTCTTTAAAATATTGGATTTATTATATTTAACATCTGAGAGGAGAATCAAAAGATTATGTATTTTGACCTTTGGGTTCAACTGTATGTGGGAACGATACATGCTTGAGGTTAGTTATATCTATAATTAGCTTCATATTCCATGTTATTTGCACAACTTTTTTTCTCTGAATTAATACTATAGGTGGCAACATGGATCGGTCAAAATTGGTTGTTTACCCATTAACGTTTGCTGGAATTACGAATAATAATAAATATATCATATATGGTTAAGAAAAACTTTTTTTAAACAACTGACCAAAATTTGAAGCTTTTAAATGTTGTATGGTATCGGCTACCTCTTTTATGAGAATTATTTACACGTTAGCAGTAAAGTATATCCCTAAAAGACCTATTTAACTCTAATTGTTCATATATGCAGTAGGCTATTTTGAGAAAAGACCATTCTCTTCCTTTACCGGTGGCCAATAAAGGATCTTCACGTTCATTTAATTTCCCAGCCTTAGTCGGGGCTGATCTTGAAAATATTTTTCGAGGAGCGGTCCTTCTTACTGGTACAAAAGGTTTGTACTAAACTAGCCCAAATGATTTTGACACAATAATAATTAGTGTTATAATAATGCTGTAATTGTGATGATATACTTCAGGTGCTGAATTTGTGACAATGTAGCAGAAGGTAAACAATATCCGTTTGGGTCAACAACTAATCGGGTGTTTTATATAGGTATTCAAACTAATGCATCAAGAATTCTACTTGGTAGAAATTTATGTTTTTTGACGCATGAATTATCAATTTGAAAGTGGATTGTTGCATTTACAAGTTCATGATTCATATTTTATGAAAATAAGTCATCCGATCCCTTTGTGAGTTGTGAACCCATAATACATCAGCCACTCTTTTACCAACTGTTAAAGGTTGCCAATAACAAATAGATCGACACGTGCTAGAAAACCCGCCGCAACGCGGCGGGCTCTTCTACTTGTTGTAAACTATATATGAATTGTTTGTTATTATCCCTTGATTATTTTTCTAAAATATTTAAGCGGGCTTTTAAAGTGACTAGCACACACATCATTTGGATATCCAAATGAGGGGTTTAGGAATGAAGTTATTGTTTACTTGATTGAGCAAAATCGTACATACAACAAAAGAGTTGAACACATGGTTAACTCGACATACCCAGACAGGAATTTCTAAATATTATGCAAAAAAATGAGTCGAAAGTATCTATAGATTTCACCCAGACGTTGCACTTTTGACCCATTTAATTATAACTATTTGATATGGGTTGTGTTTTAACATAATTAAAACGGGTTAAACTTATGTATTTAAGTAATAAAAAAATTTGGTCAAATGATTATATGGTTTAGGGTGCGAATAAGTAGATAAGTTTAGTTCATAAAATAATTAATTTAACACGTTTAAAGTTAGACATTTACCAATTTGATTTACAAGTTCTAAATAAATGGCCTATCCTTTTATCTTCGAACAGACAAGAAGAGTTTATGCAGTTTACTTTAGACTCACTTTCCCCTAATTTAAATTACGCTTAGGATGCTCAAATAATTGTACCCGTTAGGCATGTTGGACCTACTACATTTTTAGTCCAGTTTAACCAAATTGACCAATTCATAAGTTATGAATTCAATTTCATCGTGTTTTGATGTGCCTTGCGGTTTGGCCTTCACCGGAAATTTCTTACATTATCGGGTAGTATTATAGCCTATTTACGTTCATTGGTGTTCGTTAATTTATTTTCAAACATAATTCTTAGTGATAAATTTCTTTAATGATCCCCGTGATTCAACGGGTCTATAAGCTATATATAATCTTTATAGAGATATGCATGTTTCATTAGCTTAGTATACTTTCGTACACTTTTAAAAGTCGGATTGTATCTGCAACATTCTGTTTTCATACATGGATAGCTATATGTGGCTCTTTTATGTGTCAAAAGCAAAAAAAGTTTGAATGTTGTTTTTTCAGATGTAGATGGTAACCTATCACAAACTACTATAACTGTGGTATATAAAGAAGTTCTTCAAGGTATATGATCAAATGGTCAATAGGTATGCACATTATACATATTACATGTTTTGTGGCATTTATCTTATTTACACTTATTATAAATCTCAAACTTCTTTTACTTACATATTTTAAACTTATTAGGTGTTCACGTAATGGACCTTTTGTTGAAGTGTTAGAATGGTCACTACATACATTTGCTTCTGAAGATAAATATATTGGAGATCACGAGGCAATGAACGTTTATTACACAGATATTTACAAACACTGTGTTTTATATTATCAGTCACTTATAACATATTATTCCGTTACAAGAAAATTTCATAGCATTTATGTTCGTTGTTCTTTCTTACTTTATTAACGTACTTACTTTTTTTAATAAAAAACCATCTAAAATCCCGTGAATTCCACGGGTCTATAAGCTAGTAAACGAATATAAGTGAAACAAGTTTTTATAATCTTACAAGTATTTAATTTAAATTTCAAAGACATTATAATTCTTTTGAATTTTAAGAAAAACATTGATATATGGACCTAATTAAATAGTCCTAAAAGGTGACTTATTGCATAAATGACTTGTGCAGTTATATAACTGTGCAAGTCATTTATGCGGTAGGTCACCTTGGCTTTTAGATACATTTAATTAGCTCTGTTTATTATTTTCCTTTTAAGAATGTCAATCAAGTCTTGCACAAATCACGTTTTGAAAACTCATCATACTGACTTTGCAAGAGTCTCGATATATATAGCTTTCAATATGTCATGTGATAGCTCATTATTTTCAAGCAAGCATTATTCACATCAACATTTTCAATAGCTTTTAGAAACAAAATAAAATATTTGACTATTAAATACTAGACGAACACTCGAGCAAAATGATGATGTCTAACGGCAAATAGTTATAATTGTGAACTTTTGTTTAAATGTTACATTTGATGCAATTTACGAGTTCAATATGTAGTCATTGCGAGAAAAAAAGTTTATGAGTTATAAACGAAAAATTATAAAAGTTTGAAAATTTTGTTAAATTAATTGTGAGGTTGGACTTATCTAACTATCTTCACAATTTTACCGTGTATCGTTTTTATATTTTTAAGAGTATCGCATGTGCACCCTATAATTTTTGTATGAAATGTTTGTTTTTTTTTTTTTTTTTTTTTTTTTTACTTACTTACTTAAAATCTCGCTATTTGTAAAGTTATTATCACAAAACGCATATAGCTAGAAAACGTTGCTTGCCAAAATATTAATTTCAGGGTACCCGCCGCCGCATCGCGCGGGTACCCTGCTAGTTAAGTTAATAAGTGATGGTCAATCCAAGGAATTTCCGTAATGAAGAGACGATAGGAATCATTTCAAAAAATCTCGTTATGTTACAGAAATAAGATGGTGTTCATTAGATAAAGTTTACACATTTGTCCATAGCAACTCCACTTGTAGCCGGCCGTTCTTTGAGTCAATAAGGTTGTATCTCTCTTTGGTCCTCTTGTTGTTCACGACATCTGCAAGGCTTATATCGACGTAACCCAGAGATTCCTAATGAAATATAGTCGTGTTAGAACCTTTAATCATATAGCAAAAGTTCAAATCCTTTATACCTTTGGATGAGTTAGCTTTTTCCATGAAGTACTAACAACTTCCAAATGCAGTATGTCATTTTTTGGTTATTTTGCTAACGTAAATTCAAAATCTTTTCCCCATCTTGGATCATGATTCTTCTTCACGGGCTGCAAATATCCGAATCCATATATATGAAAGAACGTCAGATAATGTTTAATGAAACTCTTAAGTGAAATTCACTATGAAAGAAAAACAACCTTGGTTTTTCTTAATTTGCATTGAAAAACAACTGAAACTGATGGATTGGTGTGATATTTTCCTTCAAGATTTTCACCTTCATGGATTACAATGATAAGCAAGCCTCCACCCTTAGGAGTTCCTATAGGAGGCTTTCGAGATGGAACTAGAAAATCAATTGGGATTTTGTCATCAGTGAGCGGTTTGTACAACATCTCAACCGTGATTTGGCCCCGTGAATTCTTTTTTTGCGAGTTGCTTGAGTTCATATAAGCTAGGAGATCAAGAGTTACTGTCTTTCGCTCTTCAGTAATAAGATCTTTCAATGGTATGACACTCATCCCCATGCGATCATGGATCCCATACTACATAATAAAGAACAATCATGCCTTTGATTTCTTAAAGTCAAACTATATATCTACATTTTGCGTAGCTTTTTTGACATTATATCTAAAACTTGGACATTAAACAGTCATATTACTTACAGGTATCCAAATATATCATGATTTCCCATTTATGATGATTTTAAGAGACATTTACCTTTGTAAGCATAATACTTATTCATAATAACCATCACCAAGTAGCAATTATAAAAGTCAATGGCATTCACGTGCTTACCTTTTTCCAGTTGCGAACCAAGATTTCAAGAACTTGAACATCAGGGTCTATCACGTATAAGTTGAAGTCTATATTCCATTCAGGATTCAAGCTCTTTTGTTTCACATCCGTTTTATGGAATCTAGACCTCGATTCAGTTAGTCTCAATTCCACGTAAGGATCAGAAGCACCCAGAAAAGTCATCCTTTTTAGCTTTGTTGCTCTTATAACATTCACATTCAGGATTCCAATCGGTCGCTTTTTTTCTCTGCCAGTGTGATATGTGAGTAAAATAATGTCACGTATATTCTTTTGGGAAAACAGATATAGATTAGGGTGGATACTTACTTCAGGGGATCAGATACTGGTTCCTCCAGCATTGTTGGTGACATATGCATGCTTACAAGCTGGTCTTTTCTCAGTTCCTGAATGATATAGATTGATATTAGCAGAGAGCTTTCATATTATTCCTAGTTACGAATCATGAAACATTATTTCTTAAAAAAGACATGAAAGGCTGCTTATACACAGTCTCTTATTCCTAGTGATGCAGTGCAGATTTAAGAACTCCTTAATAGAAATATAGGATTTCCTTTTATCACACAAGTCCTTAGCTATTTAATGTGATTACTTAGTATCTCTGTCACCAAAATTGTCTTTTTAACCAATTTTGATGGACGATAACTGACTGCATATATTGTCATATGGGACATCTTTATGCACTAAAATTTTTCGAGTTTACAAGAAAGGGACAAGTCTGAATATACGTAACAAAGTTTCACAAAATTACCAAAATACGTAACATACTAGTTTTATTCCACAAACTGCTAACTAACTTTCAAAAATTGTTCAATATACGTAACATTGCCACTTTTTTTCCAGGGTGGTATTTTTTATATACCACGTGTATATTCCACATAAGCACAATATGCCACTTGTGTATTCCACTACTATGACCCATTTAAAAACCCAATTACCCAACCCGTTTTTTTACCATTATTAAACACATTTGCCCCCTTTTAACCATAATTAAATTAAAGATCTCCAATTCAAGAACCCTAATTTTACACAATGTCTGCCTCATCTTCTAACATTCGAAGCCGTGTCCGTCCTAGTCCTTGATACGTGGGAATCGCACCAGGCTTTACCTCTCAAGGGATCTTGAGAAGCTTACAACCCCCACCAGGCAGTGTACCTGATCGTTGTACTATAGTATAGTGACAAGTACCGGGGGATTGATCGTTCAGCTAGGAATAGTGTCGCTAGGATTAGAAAACCTAAATACTAGTTCTAAAGGTGAGGGATGATTACTTTTATGTTTTTATATTTTTTAGAAATCAAGTAAAAATCTCGGTTTTGAAGGATTTGGGCGGAATTAGTTGCTAGTCAACTAACCCAATACTAAAGATGCAATCAAAATAAAATACTAGAAATGAAAATAAACTAAATTAACTAAGGTTGTGAGCAATAAGTGGAGAAAATGTGTTTACTTAGATTTCACTACTCCCTAGACATCTTTTACACGTTAATTATTTGTTATAGTTGCATGGATGACGGATTGTATTCCTTAATACCATTCATGGGGTGGCGCACTTAACTCCCCAATCCTATGAGCTCTTATCTCCTCCTATACCATGCCCAGCACAACCATAGGGATTATAAACAGTGGCTCATGCATTAAATACAACCAATAAAACCTAGTGCACATCAGTTCATGTTTCCTAAGACGTTCAAGCATGTCACCAATTGGAAGTCTGCCAGTTTTCTTAAGCCTAACATCGAATTCACCCATCTAATACAATTATAAACAAGTAATCAACACATAATTAACATCTAGGTTTCATTAGATCCAAGCAAACACAAGATAGATCTAGCCTAGCATGATGGAATTAAGACAAGAACAAGATATAGACAACCAACACATAGACATATTGATTGAATTAGAAGAATACTTATCTCAATTACACATGAAAGGTATCAAGGGCTTAGAACCCTTGAAAAACTTGTAAAATTCGCACCAAGTTCGTACTTAGGGTTTCTCCAAAACTTCTCTCTTTTTAATGTGAAAACTAGAAAACTATATATAGGAAATAGGGTCTGACTGCGTCAAGACAAAGCTTGTGACGCCGTCACCTCGCCGCCAAAAAAATTCTCGGACTGCCTTGATCTACTTCTGACGCCGTCATGTATTAGCATTTCCAGGCCGTCATGAATTTTACTCTTGACGCCCTACTTCGTGACGCCGTCCATTCTGTACTGGGTCGTCATGGAATTTACTCTTGACGCCGTCAGGGTGTTGCTCTTGACGCCGTCACCTACTGTTCCCAGCAAGGAAAATTAAGACTTTGGCGTTTTCTTCACTTTTATGCTCCAAAAACGTCCGAATTGCTTCCTTTTCCAGATTTCACTCCCAAAGTACCTAAAATCACAAAAGGAACGATTTAGGGCAATATTTGATCAAATAAATTCAATTCCGGGCTTAAATGACCCCCTAAAAGTGGTTCATTTTTCGCCTTATCATATACCCTTACACTTGAGATTTGCTTGTCCTAAAGCAAATGCGCTTTTATTCTAGTCAAAATACAAGTTAGGGGTCATTTAACACTAATATAAAAGTAATTACAACAAATAATCGTTCCACTAAAGACCAATAGGCAAGCACGGAGGTCATACACTAGCACCTCACAAATAGTGTTTAGATACTCACATCTCTCGGGTGTAATAAAGTATAAATTACAATATGGAAACGGAAGATGTCTCTCACTACCTGTCATAGCAAAATAGATTACCATAGGCTTGGGAAAGGATCAAACCTCCACCACATGGCGTAAGCACCTAGGATAAACTATCAAAGAGGTCTTTTAAAGGGTTGTAACGTTAGGTGTAGGGATATGAAATACACGGTTTTGTTGGATAAATGAAGTTTTACTGGTGGCGAGTTAACAATCTTGGTTAATTACATGTACAATGTGGCGCTGCTAAGACTCGACTTAAACTAATAAATGAAAAATAACAAAAACATAAAATGAACATAGAATAAAAAGAGATGGTAGTCCGTATGTTTTTTCTCTTTTCTTTTTATATTTTTTTCTTTTCTTTTTTCTTGATTTTTCGATTTTTTTTTTTTTTTTTTTTTTTTTTTTTTTTTTTTTTTGTTGCATACACTCTTACCCTACCATCCAAAATAATACATCATAGGGAATAAACATTTCCCTTACACTTGAATCTTTACATACTTTACATTAAACTAATCTAACGACTCGAATTAAGAAAATCAAAACACTTGGAGCACTTTTAAGATTAACGTACATATGGGGGTAACATATGATGTTCTTCCCCATTACTCCATAAAATAAGTACTTACCCATGAGTCTCAATCGTCCCAAAACAATATGTACAAAGATATGACTCGACTTAGCAACCATGTAATCAATTAGATAGTTAACTTAGGGTTTAACAAATAACAATAATGCACTAAAGATGAGTGCATACACGGAAAGCTAAGGCGATTTGGGTGTACATTTAAGTAGGGTGTAACAAATTCTTCCTTTAAGTAAAATGCTTAAAGTTAGAAACGAAAAGATAGGCTTGGAGGGGTGTACTAGGGGTTTCGTGTACTAAAAATGAGTACAACGCTAAGGTGTGGGAAAAATTAGTTGACTTAACTAGCCAAGTAATATGACTTAAATGGTCAAGTAATTATGATACGGGTTTAACACAAGGGTGATCCTAATGCCTCTTATCATGTAGTAAATCCTACTACACGAATGTAGTCTCACTAGCGGTCTCAGGATGCATCACTAACGCAAGTTCTAGAATCTAAATGCTACCGGTACACTCATAAGCATTAATAGTAAATGCTTTTCCTATCAAATCTAAAGGCGAACCTCACATATTTGGGTGGAAAATTTTTCTGAAAGTACGGTTATGTGCTAGTCATACAATCTCCTATCCATGAGACGCTTGCTATGGCTAAAGTTTCACTCCTAAATGTTGTAAAAAAATTTAAATTTGGCGCTAAAATTGCATTAACAAGTATTTCTCATAGTTTTATTACACATCTACCATTAAACAAAATAAACTCAAGCGAAAGTGCGTATGTAAGGTATCATCTTTTTACCCTCCCCTTACACTTAGGATGAACATTGTCCCCAATGTTCAAGTAAAGAATGTAAAAGTGAAAAAGTAAAAAGAATGAAATCAAATACTCCCCTGATTTGCTCGGTATGGATAATAAGATGGCCAGGTTAAATCTTCCTCCAAGAAAATGAACAATCAAAGCTTCCCTTCCAGAATATAAATCATCTTCTTGTCATACATAACCTGTGAATCCTGAAAAAAAAATAGACAAAACAACCTCGCGTAAAATCGGCGGCATCCTATATAAGTTACTAAATCCTAGAAAACAAGATAAGATATAATGCTTGTGGAATGAAGTTTGCAGATCTCCTGGAGATTATAAAACTTAATAATTCACAAAAACCATAAGATTCCGTTAGAAAAACAAAACCGGTAAAATTTCCAGATTTTTACACGTGACGCCGTCAAGAGTTAACTCTTGACGCCGTCAAAAGTGACCTGCAGAAATTCTTATGTTAAGTTTCCGGAAAATTTCTGGAAAAACTTGGTCCTACTTCTTGGAAAATCCTACAAAACTTCATTATGACTCAATACAAGCATTTGACTCTAACAATTATGAATATACATGTTCATTTAATATTGTGGATAATCATGATCGGTTTGTTTCTTAAAAACATATTTGGGGTTTCCCCTTACACTTATCTTTTGCAAAAATACTTTTAGGTGGAGTTAAGACTAAGCCAAAACAACAAAGTAAAGTATTTCCACTATTTAGTTTAGAAACATGATCTACCAACAATAAAAATAAAGCATGCATACGGAAGCAAATGACAAACAAACAAAATAAAATCACACAAAACATGGGTTGCCTCCCAAGAAGCGCTTTTCTTTATTTACGAGTCTTGTAGCTAGACTCAAGGTCATGGGTTACTACGTGACCTCGTCCCTTGAAATGATATACCCCATGTAGTTGTGATCATTACTGTTATGATGGTAGTGCCTCAACCTATCGATACTCGCAATCACCATTCCACCTACTTCACTTCTCAAGTTAGCTATCCCATCTTGGCTCACACCTTTAATTGTGAAAGGCCCATACCACCAAGGACTTGGTTTATCAGGTGGTATTGTTGTTTCCAAGTGTCTCAAGAGTACCAAGTTCCCTTCCTCAAATGGTACATGATTTTCTGCGGGTTGAGTATGTTCGAATTCGACCTGAACCTTATTGCTTTTGCTTCTTTCATTTTTAGCTTCCTTATAGCTTTTAATTCTTGCCTCCCATGCAAGAATTTTATTCTGAACACGAATGGGTGTCGTGTCAATGTTGTTTTTGATCTTTCTCCAACTCAAATTCTCATGCCCACTTCACGGAGTCATGGGAAAGCTAATTTTCCTTTTTCCAGATTTGAGCTCGATCTTCCTACCTTCATATTTAATGACAGCCCTAGCGGTGGTGAGGAATGGTGCCCCAAGGATTATTGGCATGCATCCATCTCCTTTATCATCGATGATCATAAAATTAACGGGGTACATGAATCCTGCGACATTAACTAATACATCTTCTGCGATTCCAAGGGGGTATACGTACGAGTGTCCAACGAGGGATAACCTAACACGAGTAGGGGCTGGCATTTTTGAAGTTAGTTGGATGTAAATAGTTAGGGGCATAAGATTTACTTCCGATCCTTGGTCGGCGAAAGCACTAAGATATTTCAAGTCCCCGATGCTAGTTGGTATCTCAAAGTTCCCACATGCTATCTGCTTAGTAGCCACTTTTTGTACCAATAGCCTCTCGAATACTGATCCCTCAGGTAGCGTATCATACTCATCTTTCACTTCTTCCTCTCTCTCAGAACCCTGTTTGGAAGGTTGGTTACGCCCATCATCCTTAATCCAATTTGTTATGGTGTTTTCGTTTATATCATGTTTCAGGTAGTAACTCAAAGGTTGGGATTCTGGTGGTTTTTCTAAGGTCTGTTTAGCAGGGGTTTCTACCTTCTCGTTATCCTTTTGGACAATTGTGATGGAATTAACAAATTGGGTAGTGGGAGTGGCGCTTTCTTTCCTTAGTAACATTCTTTCGGGGGTTTTCTGGTTGGCATACTCCTCTAATAGACTCATCATCTCATTCATTTTCTCCTGCATCTCCTCTTTTTGCTTATAAACTGCTTCCTCGAATCTAGCAAGCCGATCTGAGTGAGTTGCCATATATTCTCTCATCCTAGCTTCAAACTCCGAGCTAAGCTCCTCGGGAGGGGAACAAGGTGGGGCATAGTTCTGAAAAGTCTCGACATTTTCTCTAGAAGGTGACTCGGATAACGGTGCCGAAGTTGGTTTTGAGACAGAATTGACAGTAGCCCGTCTAGGACTTAAAGGTCTCCTTTGCCTTTCCTCAAAATAGTCAACTTTTGCCTCGAGTTTGCATAGGAGTTCATCGGGGATTTTGGTGGTCCCTCCAGATGTTGAGACTGCATTGATGGCCGCTTTTATTGTATGATTAAACTCCCACATCTCATGATTATCAGCGGCGAGCTCCTCGATAATCGCCCAGGACTCCTCGGCGTTCTTATCACGCAGTTTACCTCCCGCAGCCCTATCGATTGTGCGCTTAGTGTGGTAATCAACATGGTCGTAGAAAATCTGGACTAATAACCAAAGGTTTATACCATGATGAGGGACCTTATGGAGGAGATCCTTAAAACGGGCCCATGCTTCGTAGAAAGTTTCTCCTTGATGTTGTTCAAACATCAAAATGTCATTTCTAAGCATTGCAGTCTTCCCCGGTGGGAAGAATTGAGTAGGAAAGCGATTGGTGAGATTATCCCATGTGGTGATGGATCCCGCGGGTAAACGCTCAAGCCATTGACTAGCTTGATCCCGTAGAGAGAATTGGAATAGGCGTAATCGGGTTGTCTCTCTAGTTGCAACATCTAGGTCTATGGAATCTACGATTTTGAGGAAGTCCTTAAGATGTTGGTTTGGATCTTCGGAACGAAGTCCATGGAATGCACATCCGCTTTGCACCAACCGGATGGTGTCGGATCGCAAGGGAGTCACATTGGCTCCGGTGAGCTCAATGGTGTTTCGGTAGCCTTGGTGGCTAGGTCGGGAATACTCTCCTAAGGTTCGGGGCCTAAGAGGTTCTAGTGGTAGGTTTTGTTGTGGTGGGATGATGGGTTCAATGATGTTCCCGTTGTCCATGATGTCGGGTGGTGAAGAGTTACGAACAAAAATACAAAGAAATAAGATAGACTAAAGAAGACCTAAAAATAAAAATAAAATCTTACTAGAAAGAAATCTAGCAAGTAGACCTAATAAAAAGAGATTCTAACCTAGACAATAACTATTCCCCGGGCTGCGGCGCCAAAAACTTGATACGTGGGAATCGCACCAGGCTTTACCTCTCAAGGGATATTGAGAAGCTTACAACCCCCACCAGGCAGTGTACCTGATCGTTGTACTATAGTATAGTGACAAGTACCGAGGGATTGATCGTTCAGCTAGGAATAGTGTCGCTAGGATTAGAAAACCTAAATACTAGTTCTAAAGGTGAGGGATGATTATTTTTATGTTTTTATATATTTTAGAAAGCAAGTAAAAATCTCGGTTTTGAAGGATTTGGGCGGAATTAGTTGCTAGTCAACTAACCCAATACTAAAGATGCAATCAAAATAAAATACTAGAAATGAAAATAAACTAAATTAACTAAGGTTGTGAGCAATAAGTGGAGAAAATGTGTTTACTTAGATTTCACTACTCCCTAGACATCTTTTACACGTTAATTACTTGTTATAGTTGCATGGATGACGGATTGTATTCCTTAATACCATTCATGGGGTGGCGCACTTAACTCCCCAATCCTATGAGCTCTTATCTCCTCCTATACCATGCCCAGCACAACCATAGGGATTATAAACATTAGCTCATGCATTAAATACAACCAATAAAACCTAGTGCACATCAGTTCATGTTTCCTAAGACGTTCAAGCATGTCACCAATTGGAAGTCTGCCAGTTTTCTTAAGCCTAACATCAAATTCACCCATCCAATACAATTATAAACAAGTAATCAACACATAATTAACATCTAGGTTTCATTAGATCCAAGCAAACACAAGATAGATCTAGCCTAGCATGATGGAATTAAGACAAGAACAAGATATAGACAACCAACACATAGACATATTGATTGAATTAGAAGAATACTTATCTCAATTACACATGAAAGGTATCAAGGGATTAGAACCCTTGAAAAACCTGTAAAATTCGCACCAAGTTCGTACTTAGGGTTTCTCCAAAACTTCTCTCTTTTTAATGTGAAAACTAGAAAACTATATATAGGAAATAGGGTCTGACGGCGTCAAGACAAAGCTTGTGACGCCGTCACCTCGCCGCCAAAATAATTCTCGGACTGCCTTGATCTACTTCTGACGCCGTCATGTATTAGCATTTCCAGGCCGTCATGAATTTTACTCTTGACGCCCTACTTCGTGACGCCGTCCATTCTGTACTGGGTCATCATGGAATTTACTCTTGACGCCGTCAGGGTGTTGCTCTTGACGCCGTCACCTACTGTTCCCAGCAAGAAAAATTAAGACTTTGGCGTTTTCTTCACTTTTATGCTCCAAAAATGTCCGAATTGCTTCCTTTTCCAGATTTCACTCCCAAAGTACCTAAAATCACAAAAGGAACGATTTAGGGCAATATTTGATCAAATAAATTCAATTCCGGGCTTAAATGACCCCCTAAAAGTGGTTCATTTTTTGCCTCATCAGTCCTACACATTGTTATTGTGGCATTCGTCTGGCAAAACATGTTTCTTGGACTGAGAGAAACCCTTGTCGTCATTTTTTGGTTTGCCCAAAACCCTCGGTATGTATGTTATATTAGTATGTTAACAAATTATAAATCAAAGTATTGTTTTAAATAGATTTCTTTTTACAGTTTTGTGCTGATAGATGTGATGCTTTCTTTTGGATTGATGCTGAGTTGCAACCTTGGTACAAACATGCAATGTATGAGATATACTTGAGTATGAATGGTGACCAGAGAGATGTGTTTGCAGAAGAGATTAATAGGCATGAGTTGGGAATGTTAGCTCAAGAAAGACTTGCTTATGTGGAAGCTGATTTTGACAACTACAAGTCAAGGATGGTGCTTGCACTAAAAAGGGAACAATCCAAGTATGCAGTGTGGAGGAAGATTTCTGTTTTCATGATGTTTCTCTTGACTATAATGTTTGTGTTGTTGTTGATTGTCATTTAGGTCAAGGGAATGGTAGTATGAAGTGGTAGTATAAGGTGGTTGTTTAGTGTTTATGAAGTAGTTGTTTAGTGTTTGTGATGGTAGTAGCAAACTGGTATGTATTCACAACAAGTTTTGTATCAATGAAAGTTGTGTTTATATAGTATTTGTTGTCTGTTTTTGGGTTAGAATTCAAGTGTATTGCACATGCTAATGTCACCTTTTTCAAGAGACTACACATGCAAGTATGCATAAGGAATATATCAAATACTGGTGCAAAGTTAAACTAGAATATATAACTGCATAGATTAGCCAACTAGTGATAACAGCCATGTGCAAAGTTTACAAAAGATGTGCCATCTTGGTCACATATATCTAGCAGCCTACATAGACATGAACCTAAACCAGTGATACAGGCACAATTATAATGTTGACAAAAGGTGTGCCATGTTGGTCACATACACATTCCAGACATTAATTACAAAAGGTTAAGTGTTTCCAAGGCATCAAGAGTGTTCAAATGCTGAATGGCTTGGATGGAGACCTACCAATCCCATCTGGTGGAAAGTTAAACTTCCTTTTCTTTGCAATTCTCTCTGACGTGTTTCTTAGCCTGATTGGATGCCTTTGTCTTGGATTCTGCCTTGGTGCTTCAATCATAGGTGGTGCTTGACTTTCTTCTGTTTCAGCAGCATTCATTGGTTGTGTTGGCAACTCCACAGTAGGATGTTCAGAAATAGCCATGGAATCAGGCTGAGATGCACTTGGAAGTTCAGCATTGTATTGAATATGAGCTTCTTCAATTGCCTGAAGCTCACTCAAAGTTGCAGGTCTGTTATGTTCATTAAGCTCATCCTCTGAAAAGTGGTCCCATCCATGTACGTTATCTTGACTCATAGGTATCTGCTCCAACTCTATCATTCTCCTTTCTTCCTCATCCATTACCTCCTGCATAACTTTTCTCTCTGCTTCCTCACCTCTTTTTTCCTAATATTCCTGTGTAAGATAACAAAAGATCAAATTAAAGATGCCTTGTGCAGTGTCTGTGTTCTGCTTGTGGTAACCAAGTCCTAACTGACTCAATTAGACCCTGCATGTTAATAGATTAACAATTGTTTATATCAAAACAAACATAAAGTAATTATACTAAAACATTGTATCAAAACATACCTTGTGAGCATCTGAGATGATTGTGACACCAGCGCCTTCTTTTAGGTAAAGATCATCAGCTAAAAGCGACAAAAACCAACACCAATTATTTTTGTTCTCAACATCCACAACTGCCCAGGCTATTGGATACATTTGGTTATTCGCATATCTACCCATTGCAGTCAAAAGCTCACCCCTGCACATATGTGTGATAAAACACCCATCATTCCTAGACCAGGCACAAATTCTTTCCAAGGTAATTCAGGGTTATAAGAAGGATATTCAACACCTTTTTTTATCTTATACTTAGCATCTATAACATCCTCTTCAGGTTCATGTTCTTCCACAAAATACTTGCCAGGTAAAGGGGGGATTGGATTATCTATGTTTCCTATAAAGTTACCCTTACCAATCAGTTTAGTTAAAAAAGGATCATCTATGGTCAACCTCTCAAATACTACATTTTGTTCCCCTTCACTGTGAAAGTCTATATTCTCAAGATCCTCTTCTACCTCAACATTAGCTTCATCACAATCTAGGCTATCAACATTACAATTTTCAGTATCCAGATTATCATTTGTAGTGTACACCATAACATCATAATCAGTGTAATTATGATACAAGTCAACCTTAAAACCATTCTAAAATCCTGCTTTAACAAAGTTAACCATATCATCATCACTATCTATTTCCCTAATCTCACGAGTAAGTGTTGTTCCAGGTACAACATAATACAATTTGTTAATTGGATTGACAACTAACCGTCCAATGACATCATACAACTGACTAACTGGCATTTCTTCGAACTGAATGTCATTAATAATCGTACATGATCCAGTCACATACTTTAGTGGATTTGGGACGAAAACCCCATCATGATGGAGTGTAACAGTCAAATGAGACATCTTCAGCTACTCAACAACCTGCAATCAAAAAAATATGGACTTCAATTAGGGTTTTAAATATAGATTAAATAAAATACCTAATTGCATTTGTCAGAAATTGGGTTAATTAGTTCTAGGGTTTGAATTAGATTAAGTGGAAGAGAGATGTGAGATTTTGGTAAAGTGAAAAGGTGTGTGTTTTTTACGGGTTAATAAGGGTTAAAAACGGGTTGGGTAATTGGGTTTTTAAATGGGTTATAGTAGTGGAATACACAAGTGGCATATTATGCTTATGTGGAATATACACGTGGCATATAAAAAATACCACGCTGGAAAAAAAGTGGCAATGTTACGTATATTGAACAATTTTTGAAAGTTAGTTAGCAGTTTGTGGAATAAAACTAGTATGTTACGTATTTTGGTAATTTTGTGAAACTTTGTTACGTATATTCAGACTTGTCCCTACAAGAAAACGAAACTAAACATGAACTACTATTATATTGTTGTTAATACTATACAATGAACAGGTGGAAAAGTTCCATTAGCACGAACAGGTGGAAAAGTTCCAGCAGAGTTGTTGGAATGATTTGACTCGGCTAGTAGCTCAGCAACTCGTTGCTCCACAAGTTGGTTGATCATTGGTTGATCCACAGTAGGTGCATTAAGTGGAACATGATCATTGTCTCCCTGAACATCAACATTTTAATTCCTGTTGTGGCGGTTAGTAGTGTCCAGGTTATCAGGAGTAGGGGTTTCAACATTTCGAGTCGGACGGCGTCCTCGGCGACCAGGGGTAGTCACTGCAGGACCATTTCGGGTTGCTCTAACAGGGTTTCGTCGTGGGGACATTGATCTGAAACATCATACAAGGTTCATAAGTTTCCGATAAAACTTATCATACGCTCAACAAGAATTAAATCAATGAAGCCAAGTCGTGGAAAGAATATAAGCAATACACCACAAAACAACAATAAGGCGAATAGGAACTCAATTTCCATAACATCCAAAAATCACATAACACCATATAATAATAACCATCATCCATACAATAGTGATCCAATATCGTTCCAAACAAGACGAATAACCAACGGAAAATACATCAAATAAGATAACTAGCTTTTCTAACCAAACACTCCTCGGTGTAGAAAGCAACATAACCACATAATCCAACTATCTAGCCACGCTGCTGGCGTAGGCTCCTCAACTCCTGCCTAAAACCATCTAGCTCTCTCCACAATGATCCTAACTCCACACTATGGGTGTCGCTATCTCTCTTGAGGTCTGTTACCTCCTTCTCTAGCTCAGTGTTTCTCTGCCACAACTTGCGATCGGCCTCGCGAGCTGTGATGAAACCTCGCTGCAAGCTCTCGATCTGCTCGTGAATCTCAATCATGCCTCTCCTCATCTCAGTAACTCTCCTCTCAGCCGTAACCATGTCAATCCCCAAATCTCCAATGAACTCAACGGTCACCCTATCAATCCGCTTAGACATACGTGTAACCCTCTCACCTAAAGCAGTAATCTGCGCCCACATCCTACCAGTCTCACCTAACTCTGCCTG
This sequence comes from Artemisia argyi, assembly GCA_030686995.1. Lineage (NCBI taxonomy): Eukaryota > Viridiplantae > Streptophyta > Magnoliopsida > Asterales > Asteraceae > Artemisia > Artemisia argyi. Next base: position 183,042,247 of record CM060683.1, read on the forward strand.
CTCAGCAGAAACCTCAGATGGTGCATCCGACTCAACGGGACTACCAGGTGGCAACTCAAACAAGAATGGGTGATCAGGTGAAACAGGCTCTAGTGGATGTATCGGGGAATCAGGCTCCTCAGCCTGAGCTGGCGATGTTAACAAACCATCATCATCAGGCATCTCCTCTTCCTGAGAATCATCCTCCTCAGGGTCATCATCACCCTGCTCAGCCTCCTGAGGGTCATCAGCCTCATCCTCACCCTCGTACTCCTCCTCCTCCTCATCAGAAGAGTACACCATCAATCGTCGTCTCCTAACAGGTGAACCATGTGGTGATGGGGTAGGTGATCTAGGACGACGATGCAATGATGTAGGTGGTGCATCTAACAAGAGAGTGTGAGAATCAAAGTGTAAAGGTGGTGAAGTATGGCGTACCGACATACGTGCCGTAGCTCGATGGGCAAAACGTGGATCCACACGAGCCAAAGCCTGATGAAGAGTAAGCTGTCTCGAAGTACCAGGGAGCCCTAGAGAAGATGAGGGTCCCTGAGAAGTAGATGCAGCAGGCGGTGCAGAAGTAGAAGCTGTCGGTGATGAAGTAGCTGCATGCACGACAATCCTGTAAGGATCATCAGGAGCCATGGTGATCTGTGCTGGGCGTACAGGTGTAGCAAGAATATCCTCAACAACGTCGAACGTACGGGAGGCCATAGTCTGTGACAACGGCGTAGGGTAGGTGTAAGTGTTTCAAAACAACTAAAGCGCGAACTCAAAATACCGTATCAAAAATCATCATATAATTTCAATCATATAATCTTAATAAAGAATTTCAAATACCGCATTACTAAAACATTTATAAAACAATTAAGCCGTATAATTCCTCGAAACGCCATCATATCACTTAATCACTATATCCTCCAATCATCTCAAAAATCTCATTTCAAATCATTATCTCATAATACCTCAAAATAATCGAAGATGCTTCGGCTTGGCGGGCTGGCGGGCATTGGTCAAGGATCGTTTTCTATAAAAATCGGTTATAGTTTAGGTGTTTATTTACCTAGTTCTCTATAACCTTGGCTCTGATACCAATCTGTAACACCCCCAAAATTTGGTACATCGGAAGACTCAACAAGCTTTCGGGGTGCTACGGGGATTGGTATCCAACACAAGACATAAAAGAACGAGATAAAGTAAACATAAGAAAAACACAGCCAAACGGGGTTTTAAAGTTTACATTTATCCCAAATTCATCCAAAGTCAGGCCCAAAAGAAATAAACATAGGTCCATAATTAAATATCAGAGTTTTAGAAAATAGATCCATAAACCAGGTGCCATTGCCAAGCCTTCCAATCCAAGCATCCAAATCATCACTTAATTAAATGAGAAAATGTGCTAAAAGTCAGCTTTCGCTGGTGAGATCATAGGTTTAAATTCATAATTCAATCTAGTGGACATATACGCAAAACGCTTGCTAGCTAGACTAGGGATTCACTAAAAGCCTGCGGATACCCTCCGCACCATCATAAATACACGGATACCCTCTGTAATAAACCTGCGGATACCCTCTGCCATAACATAAATACACGGATACCCTCCGTAATATCATAAATACTCGGATAACCTCCGAAGTATCAATATCATATAGGTGCACACTATAGTATCTAAATAAGCCAACCATAACTAGTTCACACGAAACTATGTGACTAAACTTGACAATTCATCCTAGTCTATAAGCATAGCAAGTTTTGAAAAATAAAAGCGATAATAGTCCACATAAATAATTTGCACGTTTCTCACCTCAAGTATTGAAAACAAAGTTCAAGAGTAAAAGTGGGGCTATGACTCACCTCAAGTCCAGAAATCAGCAAGAAGAAATTGGTAGAAGTAATATGTATAGTAACTCAAAAGACGGCAACTACGGACTCGGCACTTCCTAACAATATTAACTCGTTCAGAAATCATTTCCTCAAAATCAAATATTCCCAAACCCGAACGTATTCCATTTTACTTTTCCAAAAATTCATTTATCGTATTATCTCGTATTAGTTTGGAGTTTGACGTTTGGTATCCATATGGTGGTGGGTTGACACAACTCAAACCAAGAAGTCACAACAAAAAGGATAATAAAGCAATCTATAGGTCTAATATTAGCCTAATATATTATTTAAATAAATCATCGAAGTTCATCAAATCCGTCGATTTGGTAATCTCCCATATTTATTTACTTAATATATCACTCCAAGATTATACCCAAATCCTAAGTCATATTGCACATAAAATACTATATGGTATGTATCAAAGTTTAATAAATTCTCTAATTATGCCGTCAAGCTTACCAAATTCGTCAATTTGGCAACTTCACGGGATATTTAGTAATTCATCATTCTTGTACACATACCACAACCTATGGGCGTCGTAGGATACGATGCCCATTAATATACTCAATTTATATAACTAATTAGCTCTTATTTAACCCGTTGATTAAATAAGTTACGTAGTTATAGAAAGTGAATGTATTAATCGTCACATATCCGTGACAACACGAACATCACAAAATAATAATATCTTCCACTTGGACTCAAGTGACCACGACCCCGTATAACTCGATAGTTTTCCTCGTTTATTTAAAAGAGATTATTTTATTAAATATTTATTCAACGTCAAAGATTTCATCGTTATTTATAGTCGTTTAATTATAGTAACGCTCCCGACATTATTACACTACTTTCATAGTATAATATTTATCGTTCCGTTATTATTATAATATTACTCGTGATCGTTTTATTTTTAATATACGCATTTATATATTTATATATACGTTATTCACGTCTATATACTTATATAAACGTTTATATTACCAATAATATTATTACGAGTTTTATTATTAGCGCTTGATTATAAATATTTATCGAGTCATACGAAATGGTCACATGTCCGAGTCATCACTCTCGGCTCATTGTCCAAGTCCAAAATAAAATAACCAACTCAAAGTCAAGCAATCCAATTCCATCCAATCAATACCCATATCACGTGCTACAACAATAAGGTCCGACTATGGTACCCGACTAACCTATCTCCGTCATCTAATTCGACCGTCTCACAATTGGTCCCCAATTCATGCTCGCCAACACAACTCCAACATCAATATTACAAATCCAAAGAATCCACTTCAAGTTCAAATATCACCATAAAACAATAAATATAAATCCAACAATACATATATAACTTAACAAATATAAACTCCTCCAACATTATTACCATATCATTGGGTCGACTTACCAAGTCAAACGGGTCAATATAACTCCACAAAAAATAACGTGGGTCACACCCGAGACCTCTATGTCTCGGCTTGCTCTACACGAGCCAAACCAACCAAACGAACCCACTTGGGTCGTCGGCTACAAAATCAAACGACAACGACAATAATATTCTAACAACCATAAATCATCCAATACTCAAAATACTAATCCAAACATCCTCAAATCCAAAACCAATGACCAAGAATTGTCAAGAAATCAAAATAATCCAAAAATGACACAAGCCGAGAGCATTAGCTCTCGGTTTGGTCTCGACCTCGTGACCACAAAGCAAACCCGGATACCAAACGGACTTTTCAACACTTAAAATGTTATTTCCCATTAGTTTATAATGAAACCCAACAAGAAAAGTTCATATACCCACGGTTTGGGTAGTAGATCGAGGCACACGATTGAGATTCGTGGCCACTCACCTTCAAAACGGCTCCAAGATTATGTTTCTTCAAAAACCCAACAAGAAAAAGATGAAGAGGTGATGTTATAGTGGCGGTAGTAATTATTTCGTGGTGTTAGAGGAGGTTTTAGAGCGCGTGATGTATACCAAAAGATAGATCGGGATGAGGTGGTTAAGATGGTGGTGTTATTTTGTGAGTGGGAGTGGCGGTGGTGGCTGTGGTGGCCGTTTAGGGTGGCGGTGGTGATGCTGAAAATAGAGGGGGAGAGAGATGAGATAAAAAGATGATGTTTGTTTATGTTTGTGTTGTTGTGTGGTGACAGGAACCACAAGGACGTTTTTGTAGCTTTACTCTTTTTATTATTTTCTTTTCTTTCTTTTAATAATAATAATAATAATAATAATAATAATAATAATAATAATAATAATAATAATAATAAGGGTATTATTAATATTTAGGGTAAGGTGGCTAGGTGTAATTTACACGGACCAAAACCCGAAACTCGTTTCAAATCATTTAATATCTCACGAGACGTTCCATAAATAAATATATATAGTCGAAGCCGTAAACTCAAGACATAAAATTTCTGTTAGGTTATCTAGTGCCGGAGTCAACGTAGTGCCAAATGGAAATTTTAAAATAAATCACCACATATATTTCCATATCGAATCATTAAAATAAATCTCAAATTCCATAAAGATTTTAAAATATAATCAACCATAATATAGGTTTTACAAGTTCGTTACGAATAAAATTTCAAATATAAATTTATAAATGAACTTTTACGTGATGCGGGTTTTCAAAATGGCTCCCTAATTTGCCAGTTGTCACAGTGTTATCACTTTCTAAAGTAAACTATTTGACCCTAATGCCTGGGTATCACGAATATCTACTTGGGATAAGACCAAATGTATGTTAGTGATTTAGGCACAAATCAATAACCTTGCGTGTTTAAGTGTTATATGTTTTCTGTGTATCTCTCATGCATCAATAGATTTACCTATTTATAGGTAATATTACTCAACCCTAGTCAATGGAATTAAGAGTGATTAATGGCCCATTAATCCCACATAATTGCCTCCATAATAATAGGTATTAGTGGTTACATGACCAATTAAACGTGGTCATTAATGCAGTTAAAACTACCACTTGAATAGGTCAAAGCCGTTACAAGTTAGTTATGATTCAGTCCAGTGAGTTCTTTATACTCACTGTTGAGCTAGTCCCTGAGGACATGACAACTTCCTGATGAGATCCTTTAGCCAGAGCTGAACTCATCATCCTGATGAATACAATTCAGTTAGAGTATCACTCCCTGAAAGAGTGAACTCACTGAACTTCATTAGATACTGAATAACACTTAACCACTATAGGAGTCAGGGTGTTCAGGGACCTGATGGGTGTACACTCCGTACCTCCTGACCCATTGCCAGGTTTGAACTAAACCCTCAAGTGCACTAAATTTTCTAACAATCCTCCTCAAATTTAGTTCACTTCCTTTGCATGAAAATTAAACATAAAACAAAACATATGCATAAACGAAAATATCCTGAGGATTGAATTTCCATCTTAGTATATTACACGTTCAAATATTCGAGAATCAGGGTGTTCCAAAGAATAGGGGTGGAAACGAGCCGAGCCGCTCGTGAAAAGCTCGAGCTCGGATCGGTAAAAAGCTCGAACGAGCCGAGCCTAAACGAGCTCGAGCCCGAGCTCGAGCCTATATTAGAGCTCGTTTAATAATCGAGCCCGAACCCGAGCTCTATATACAAAGCTCGAATAAGCTCGCGAGCCCTAAACGAGCTTTAGGTAATATAATTACACTATCTACCTCAAACAACTAGCCCAAATATGCTAATAGTGTAAAACACTAGGCCCATCTCCACTACACTTAATAAAGTCCAAACCCAAAAGCTAGTCTTTTTATATCCCAAATATCTATCACAAATTAACCCTAAAACTCACATCCTTTATCAAAAACGCAGCCACACCCTTCTTTTTCACTCTTGTCAGAAACGCAGTAACCAACAGAGTGACAGACAAACATCCTTAACACACAATTATTTATTCACATTTCAACACTTGTTTTTCCTTTATTTACTCCTCGGTCAAAGATCAACTACATATTTGGTTTCTTACATAACCAAATCAAATAATAAGCATGAAAGAACACACAAACTTGTACACTACATATTTGGATTCTTTAAACATTTGTTCTAAGTACAAATTTTGTGATAAACAAAGAGATAATCGGAGATCATTGTTCTTGTTAACATGAAGTGAGAGTGAGGTTATGGTATGTTGGATTTGTTTGTTGTTGACTTTAGCTTACTGTTTTCTTACATAGCATCCAAAATAAATAACAGCTCATTAACGAGCTCTAGATGAACGAGCTCGAACAAGGAAGCTCGAGAAGCCTGGGCGCATAACAAACGAGCTCGAGCCCGAGCCGAGCTCGAGCTTTATATAACATATCACGAGCCGAGCTCGAGCTCAAACCTTAAGGCTCGAAACGAGCCGAGCTTGAGCTCGAGCTCTCTAAAATATAAACGAGCCGAGCTCGAGCTCTGGCAGGCTCGGGCTCGGCTCGGCTCGTTTCCACCCCTACCAAAGAATTGAACCCTTCAACCCATTTGAATACCTGAAGATAAAGTACACATACATTTTCAAACACTTAAACACTCCTAACACTATACAAGCCATGTGTCCATATCCAATTCATAAATCTTGTAAAATCTAAAAGTCCATAGCTTCCTGAAGCGGCAAAACTTCAACATTCACATAGGTGGTTCCTCTTTATTCATGCTCATGCCAAAACACTTTTTCAAAGAAAATTAACCATTAAGAAGTAATGACTTCATCCTCCTTTTCAGCAGGTTCTGAGCACAAACCTTGGGATGTAATATAAAACATGTGCTCCAGTACACTGAATGTTCAGCTTTTCACATTGAACTCAGCTCCCAAGTTTCCTCAGGAGGGAGTTGGGTGTCTTAGCATTCAATGACTAAGTTAGACTTTAAACTCATCCCTTTAGCAGACTTTATAACCAAGTCTCTAGCCAAACCCTTCGTCAAGTGATCAACAAAATTTTGTTGAGATCTAACAAACTCTATAGATACCACCCCATTCATGATAAGCTCACGAATCATGCTATGCCTGACACCTAAGTGTCTAGACTTCCCATTGTACATCTGGCTATAAGCCTTTGCCAATGTAGCTGCACTATCACAACGGATAGAAATAGGTGCTATAGGTTTAGGCCACAATGGAATCTCAAGATGCAAGTTTTTCAACCATTCAGCTTCTTTACCAGCAGCTGCCAAAGCCACAAATTCAGATTCCATTGTTGAACTGGTGATACAAGTTTGCTTCTTAGATGCCCAAGAAATTGCACCTCCACCAAGTAGGAATACCCAGCCACTGGTAGACGAATTGTCTTCAGTGTTACTGATCCAACTTGCATCAGTGTATCCTTCCAACACTAAAGGATAACCAGTATATGAGAGACTATAATCCATAGTTCTCTTCAAATACTTCAGTACCCTCTGAATTGCTTGCAAGTGCTGAGCACTAGGATTACTAGTATACCTGCTCAGTTTACCCACTGCAAAAGCAATATCAGGCGTTGTACACGTCATGGCATACATCAGGCAGCCAATCACCCTAGAATACTCAAGTTGAGATACAGCTTTGCCAGTATTAGGCATAAGCTTCTCAATGGTATCCAAATGAGTACTCACTGGAGTACAATCAAAGTAATTAAATTTCTTCAGTACCTTCTCAATATAATGAGACTGAGAAATTGATAAACCATTACTTTCATGTTTGATCCTTATACCAAGGATAACATCTGCCTCCCCCATGTCCTTCATGGAGATCTTGATGACAAAAAATTCCTTTGTCAAGTTAACCTGATTTTGGTCAGTGCCAAAGATCAGCATGTCATCAATATATAGACAAATGATGACTCCTTTACCAGATTCATCAAATTTGCTATATACACATTTGTCAGCCTGGTTAAGAACATAACCATTAGACAAAACCACTTCATCAAAATTTTGATGCCATTGCTTAGGTGCATGTTTCAGTCCATATAAAGACTTGATTAGTTTACACACCTTGTTTTCATTGCCAGGCAAGATGAAGCCCTGAGGTTGGTTCATATAAACCTCTTCATCCAATTCACCATTCAAGAAAGCTGTCTTCACATCCATCTGATGAATAATCAGATTGTGAATTGATGCCAAAGCAATCAGCAGCCTGATGGTACTGATACATGCCACTGGGGCATAAGTATCAAAGTAGTCTATCCCTGAATTTTGTTTAAAGCCCTGAATGACTAGTCTAGCCTTGAACTTTTTAATAGTTCCATCTACCTTCATTTTCCTTTTGAAAATCCATTTGCAACCAAGAGGTTTGCAACTTGGTGGTAGATCAACCAACACCCAAGTGTTGTTGCCCATGATGGCGTCAATCTCATCATTTATTGCTTCTTTCCAGAAAGCAACATCCTGGGACTTCATTGCTTCTTCAAATGTTTTGGGATCATCCTCAACAATGAAGCAATAAGAGTATTGGTCAGAGACCTCACTCCTTGTACCTTCAATTAAGTATAATTGAAACTCAGATCCAAATGACTTTGGAGTCCTGACCCTTTTGCTCTTCCTGAGCTCAGGTTCAAGTTGTTGAACCACAACCTCATTAGGGACCTGAGATGATAATTCATCAGGGACCTCTGATACACCAATGTCATCAGTTCCATTTGGAATCCTTTGACTTGGTCTAGGGACCGATGAGAATCTATTCTCATCAAAGAGTGCATCCCTTGACTCAATTATTGAATTAATTGAAACATATTCATTAGGTTCAATAACATAGAACCTGTATGCCTTGGAATGCTCAGCATATCCAACAAAGATGCATTCAATGCCTCTTTCACCCAAAGTTTTCAACTTAGGATCAGGGAGTCTTACAACTGCCCTACAACCCCATACCCTGAGATAATTCAGGTTGGGTTTCTTCTTAGTCCAGAGTTCATAAGGGGTAACCTTGTTCCTTTTATTTGGAACCCTATTTAATAAATAGCAAGCTGTTAACATAGCTTCTCCCCAGAACCCTTGACTCAGTCCTGAATAGGACAACATAGAATTAACCATCTCCTTCAGTACCCTATTTTTCCTTTCAGAGATACCATTTTGTTGAGGAGTATAGGGAGCAGTCGTTTCATGGATTATACCAACAAACTGAAAATATAAAGTGTCCATGTATTCACCTCCCCTATCAGTCTAGAATCTTTTGATCAGTGACCCAAGTTGCAACTCAACTTCAGTTTTAAATACTTTGAATTTATCTAATGCTTCATCCTTGGTATGTAACAGATAGACATAACAAAACCTAGAAGCATCATCAATAAATGTCACAAAGTACTTCTTGTTCCCCAAAGAGGGAGTGGAATGCAAATCACACAGGTCACTGTGTATAAGCTCCAAGAGCTCAGTCTCACGTTTTACACCCTGAAAAGGTTTCTTAGTTATTTTAGTCAACATGCAAGTTTTACACTTTTCAGTGTCCATGTCAAATGCTGGGATTAACCCATCCTTAGACATATCTTGCATCCTTTTATAGTGTACATGGCCAAGTCTAGCATGCCACAGGGTGGAGTCGTTCAGTTTAGAGGTTGACATAAAGGCTGAATTAACAATGTCAGTGACAACATTAAGCCTGAACATTTGATTACACAAATATCCAAAACCAATAAACACACCATGTTTAGACAATATAAATTTATCAGATTCAATAACTTGTTTATATCCATGATTATTCAAAACACTACTTGAAACCAAGTTTTTCCTTATATCAGGAACATGAATAACATTAAACAAAGTTACAATCTTTCCAGAACTAAAACTAAGATCTACACAACCACGACCATGCACCAAGGCTGTTGACTCATTTCCCATGTGAAGAATAGAACCATCATTCGGTGACTCGTAAGTCTTGAACCATCTTCTATCTTTGCACACATGAACAGTTGCACCAGAGTCAACCCACCACGCAACATCATCATCCTGCACATAGTTAAGTTCAGATACATATGTAACATAATAAACCTGAAGAGATTCATTAAACATATTCTGACCTTTCAGTGAGGTGGAAGAACCTCCACTCCCTGAACCACTAGTGCCTGAACCATTGGTTTTATTACCAACCTTAACACCTTTGCAATCCCTTTTAATGTGACCAGATTTGCCACATTTCCAACAAGTAGGTGTTGCCTTCTTGTTAGGATCAGCCCTTGTGTTATCCTGATGTTTACGTTTGCCTTTATTGTCATTGTACCTAGTGGAATTGTTATGTTCCACCATATTGACAAGAGATGCACAAGTAGCATTGCTACTCTTTGGCTTGTCATTATCCTGCGCCCTGAGGGATTCCTCAATACGTAGATGACTACCCAACTGAACGAGTGTCAGTTCTTCCTTCTTATGTTTCAAGGTATGCTTGAAATCTTTCCAAGAAGGAGAGAGTTTGTCAATGATACAAGAGACTGACATAGCCTCATCCATATTCATTTTGTGTTGTGTAAACCTTCCAAGTATTCCAAGAAGTTCATTGTATTGTTCCATGACTGGTCTTGAATCAGTCATTTTGTAATTTGTGAAATTACTTACAAGAAACTTCTTACTTGATGCATCCTCAGCCATATATTTGGCATCCAAGGAATCCCACAGTTCTTTGGAAGATTCAACATTCTGATAAATGTCAAAGAGAGAATCAGACATACCATTGAGGATTAAACCTCTGCAGACATAATCATCATTCTCTCATTTGCTTCGATTCCTTATCTGCTCCACAGTAGCATCATCCCCATGATCCTCAGGAATGGCAGTGCTTAGAACATACACCACATTCATGCTTGACAGCAAGAAGTGCATCTTCTTTTGCCATCTTCTGAAATCAACACCTTCAAACTTTTCCAATTTGGAGAAGTTAGCAGCCATATGCCTCATAGCAGCAGCCATTGGATTATCACAGAATAGTTTACTTTGATTGTTGGTGGTTATTAACCCATAACAGGGTGAAGATAATCAATGACCTAACTACGTACCAATGAATGGTTATTGGATATCACTTGGAATCGTGTTATCACTTTCCAAAGTAAACTATTCAACCCTAATGCCTGGGTATCACGAATATCTATTTGGGATAAGACCAAATGTATGTTAGTGACTTAGGCACAAATCAATAACCATGCATGTTTAAGTGTTATATGTTTTCTGTGTATCTCTCATGCATCAATAGATTTACCTATTTATAGGTAATATTACTCAACCCTAGTCAATGGAATTAAGAGTGATTAACGGACCATTAATCCCACTTAATTGCCTCCATAATAATAGGTATTAGTGGTTACATGACCAATTAAACGTGGTCATTAATGAAGTTAAAACTGCTACTTGAATAGGTCAAAGCCGTTACAAGTTAGTTATGATTCAGTCTAGTGAGTTCTTTATACTCACTGATGAGCTAGTCCCTGAGGACATGACAACTTCCTGATGAGATCCTTCAGCCAGAGCTGAACTCATCATCCTGATGAATACCATTCAGTCCAGAGTATCACTCCCTGAAAGAGTGAACTCACTGAACTTCATCAGATACTGAATAACACTTAACCACTATAGGAGTCAGGGCGTTCAGGGACCTGATGGGTGTACACTCCGTACCTCCTGACCCATTGCCAGGTTTGAACTAAACCCTCAAGTGCACTAAATTTTCCAACACCTAATATATACACTTGGCCTATTAAACCACATGGTTTGAACCTACCGTCACACAGACTCAAACCAGGTAAAACCCAACCTTTTCCTTTTCAGAAGGTTGACGTGATCACTTCAAAGATGTTTGCACTTAACATGAATTGAATTTAAAACCTCGCTTACTTTAGAGTGATAGTCACAAGGTGTAGAGAAATGTTTTTATTATTATTATTATTATTATTATTATTATTTTATTTTTCTCACAATAGTTGTTGTGAACATGAGTGAAGAAGCTTCACATTGCAAATTGTGGACAAGAATATTGAAAAGTCCACACTTGTATCAGTTGTATGCATGAAACAGGAACAAACGGAAGAAGCTATACACTCTTTAAAGTGTGGACGATTATGAAAACTCGACACTTGAAAGTGTGAACAAACCAACTAAAGCCAACTGAAAAAGCATGTAAAGTAGAAAAGTTCACACCTAGAAATGTGACAAATTCTATAGAGCTATTGTAACCTCGGCATTCGGCATCCAAATTTTTATATCCAGACTTTTACAAATTAAATAAAACTAAACAAATCCAAATTTAAAGCTCAAGGTCATAGTTAATTCATTGCATATAACCAAATATCATAACATTCTATCTTTGAGTTTAACAAGCAAATACAAGAACTCGATTACATTGGACTGTTAATTGATCCTTCGTTTCTCTAGCATCTACCACAATTATGCAATTACTCCTTACTCCTTTTTGCTCAGACTCAACAAATGCTCGACATTCTTGAGAATTTCCTTTGACCCTGATCGAAACCCTTCGACTGATATGCGACTGATAATCTATATCCAAAGTAACCTGCAACATAACATATCACAACATTAACAAACTATTAGCTAAACTAAAACTTAATACAAAATTTCATTCACTACTAATTCAACCATTTTATTTCGAAGCTAATAACCTATATTTAGCAACGCCTAACAGACTCTACAAATCATTATAACCTAACGCGACAAAACTAAAATATAACAAAGCAAAAAACAGCAACAGTTACTTATTTTAAACTTACATACCCACACATATAACTGACCTCAAACTTCACCTTTATGACAATCTGCTCTACACACCAGTAAAATAACAATAGACATCAACGACTTTCCTAAACACATACCACATGCAAGTAGGGTGCTGGAAGTGGATTGAGCTTAGCAAAACTAGGTGTTACAGAATTCTATGACCATAAAACATAAATCATATACTTGGCAGACTTGCATTGTAATTCCTATAGCAGATCGTATAACAAGCATCACATACTCGTAATCCCAGGAAATCATTTATAAAAAGGAATAAAATTCAGCATCTCATAGCTAGCTACCAAATATGATATATGATTCACCAAAACAGTGAGTACATAGATTTATATAAGCTAATCATTTTCTGAAAAGCATTATTTTGTGTTGTTTGCGTCATCTAAAACCTGATTGGTATAATTCTTATTTGCTACTATCTAAAACATATAAATATTGGCTTGTTGAATAACTAGTAATGTTACTCCTTCGACCCAAAAACTATATGTTCGCGACTTTGTGTTGGGAAACAAACACTTTATAAAAGCCCCGTCCAGTACGGAAATGATCCACACTAACTCAAACTAAATTCTATTAACCAATTACATGGAATTTTGCGTAGTGTTGACGCGATCTGCTAGCAGCCCACTTTCTCATTCTGACCAGCTTATGCATGTTCACTGGGCAAAGAAGCTTCTAACTTGCATAAGAGGGGAGGGAGTAATAACGCCCCAACGGCGTTTTTGCCTACATGGCATGTTTTCCATGCCGTTTAGGCGTTAACACCATTTCCAGCTTCATTTTTTTGGCCCTGCGTTTCCTTTCGCGTTACCACACTAACGCACGTTAGTAAACTTTCCATTTGGTTCAAAAAAAGCCCCCTAGTATATTACCGTTTGAATTTGACCGTTTGCAACGGATACATTTTCTAAAACCAAAAAAAAAAATCAACACTACTTATATATATACATATGCTACTGATCAGCATATACTCACAAAAAAAAAAAAAAAAAAAAAAAAAAAAAAGCATCCGATCCGAAAAAAAAAAAAAACATCCGATCCACAAAAAAAACAATCCGATCCAAAAAAAATGTCGGGACGTGACGATCAAAGTTTCATGAACTTGACGATGGGTTTTGGAAATCCTAACTCGAACAATGCCGGATCTTCGTCAATGCCTAACCCACTTAATTTCACACCCGAACAACAACAATTTATGTTAATGTGGCAACAAAATTTCGCACAAACCCAAAACGAGCAACATACACCGCCAACACCACAAACCCAATCCTCACAAGCGGCATCCGTGGAGCCCGAAGCTATATCTCCACGAAAGCAAAAACGTGGAGGTAAACGGGTGTCAAAAAGAGCCAAAGAAACCCAATCCTCACAAGTATATGATGAAAAAAATCCCGACGTGAGTAATACTACGTTACGTTGGACATCGGAAGAAGAATGTTTACTTGCCGTGTGTTGGGTGGCCGTTTCCGAGGATAAGAATGTTGGAGTATCTCAAAAATCGATTACGTTTTGGTATCGGGTTATGAATGAGTTCAACCGGAAAATTTTTCAAAATCGTAACAAGGATATGCTATCAAGCAAGTGGCATACGTTGAACGCAAATTGCCAAAAGTTCGAAGCGTGTTACAAACGTGCTAAACGTTTGACAAAAAGTGGTGAAGGTGATAATGATGATATGAGGCATGCTAGACAATTCTATCGTGACGAACACAAAGGTGTTTCGTTTGGTCAAGAGGAAACGTGGTTGATTTTGAGGGCATGTCCAAAATGGGACGCGCCGGAACTGATTGATTTAACCGGAGATGTCCCCGGTCAAAGCAATGAAGAGCTATTCGGTCATGATGCACAACCACGTCCGCCCGGGAAAGCACGCACCGGGAAGAAACAAAAGTCCGATACATCGACTAGTACCGGGGGAAGTGCATCAAGTAACTTGGATTCTTTGACACACGTGCTTCGACTTAGACGGGAAGCGGCCCAAATGGCGTACGACGCGGCTAGAATGAAAGACGAGACGACTACACGTTTGGAGGAATTTAGATTTCTCAGTATGAAAATGAGTGACGTAGATCCGGACAAGGCTTATTTTATCAAACTGGAAAAACAAAGAATCAAACAAAAATATAATTTGCAACATCCGCCAACCGGTCCGACAAACAACTAGTTTTTTTTATTATGTGTTTTTTTTTTTTTTTTTTAGTTGTAATGTTTTTATTTCGTAATGTAATGTTTAGTTTTATTAATGAAATGTTTAATAAATGAATTTGTTGAGGGTAGAATTTATAAATATGTAAAAAGTGGTGTTATGATTTCCTGATTTTTTTTGTGTTAAAATGATGTGGCGCTGACGTGGCAGTGGTGTTGGTGTTATTTAGTGTTATTACTCCTTGCCCTCTAATAGTATTTGTGTATGTAACATCTATCCTGAATCTTGAGCACAATGACACTTCTTGATAAAACATAGTCAAAAAACACAAGGCATGATCGATTCATCTCCTAACTGTATACAAAGCGAACTAGCCTAGTTAAGCCAGTTAATATAACACTGTCCAACTCTAAACCCTACATATTAGGCAAGGCATGCCATAAAACTTCTAATGCAACTCCGTAAACTCCTAAAGCACATAACAACACTAGCTTCAAGCAAAAAAAGCTGAAAAAAGTACCTGATTAGTGAGTAGTTATACATATAAAATATCTTCACGTGAACCAGAAAAGAGCTGAAAGACATATAAAATCAAATTGTTACGTACTACTACATGATTTTACCATATTCAAGCATTAAAGAAGTAAATGCATACTCAGCCTCACAAATTGCTGAACCTTTTCGGATGTTGCCAATGGTGGTCGTTTCTTTATATGCTCCCTCATCTTGATCAATGAATGTATGCAGGAATAAATCAACCATATAGACGACATTATTGATAAAACCTGACAAAAAGTTACACATACCGATAGGTGAACCCAAAATACCCAGCCTAACAAATTGCTGAACCTTTACTGCCTGTTACTTTGTTTTGTAGATATCTGTGATATTTTATCACCTGTAATTTTATCTGATGAAAATATCATATTTTCATATTAGTATTTTTCCAAGGAAAACAGTAACAATGAAAACAAAATTAAGAAAATAATAATCACCTCAAGAAGTTGTCAGCTACCGGCACAGGACCTAATGTTTCACAAAATTATAATATCAAGGATCAAACAAGTACACTTCTAACGACTTTCAGTTACCCACTTTATTAACTAGTACTGAGCTCATCGTCAAATGCAAGGCAGTATGCTTTTAGCTCATGGTCTGTCTCCCTGTTCATTCGCTGACCTATCAAGAACGCTGATAATAGTGATGCACTTACAGTACCAGATGTACCGGGTTCCAACTTCAGGGGAAGAACATCTTTCAAAACACCTTTTTAAACCTCTTCATAACCGAGATGACCACGGGCTAAAACTTCCCTGAGGGCATCCAGTTGCACCTTTGATACTTTTTCTACATCTTTCAGTTCTCCCTTGGCTGAAATTAAACATAAGCTTAGTAAAATGACTGTCTTGCCATAAAATATATGACTATATACTGAACACTTTCCTAAACATCAATCCATCATTCTTGCAAAAATGCAAGTTGAACTATGCAGGTTGCACAAATTTAAGCGTTTTAAATCTGGATAAGAAAATACCAAGCACAATGGTATCTTTTGCATTCACATTTCCATACTTCATTAACTAATGGTATCTTTTAGCATTTTTGCAAGATATGGTCGGTTTACTAAACGAATTCAATAATAAAGTTTCAGAAACACAATTATCGATTAGCTAATGGAAAAATTATGAAGAACATTAGTAGACAAAAATTGCATGCATCTTTCAAAAGTAATCAGCATTAAAGTCGTTAATCAGTTCTAACTGAAAATTTTCATCACTAGGAGTTACACAACTTATTATACAACTAAAGCCTGCTAACTTCACCATTGACTTTTTTTTTAACACTAGAACTATTACATAATATCCCGACGTTTTCACCTCAGCTGCTAATTACTTTATTAGTCTACTCAAGTTTGCTACGTTAAGCCACTAGCTCATTTCACAGCTACTTAAACACACCAAACACGTATCCCAATACAAACTAATAATTGTCCTAACCAGTTAAAAATGCAAACGTTATATCAGTAAGCTACCATTACTCCTGTCCTAATGAACTCACACAAACAAGAGCCACCTTGACCTTCTAAGGTCAAAACTACTAAAAAACCGATAACTAACATCTGCATCTTATTAACCCGCACATATAGCTGAAAGTAAGCAAACAGGTATATTTCAGCACATTCATTTCTCCAATACTTGTATCACATCACTCAAATTATCATCACCATATGCATCCAAAAATATGAATCACTAACATGAATCTAAACTCAGATGTCGAAAACTTTGTCAGCGTTGGTGCAGTACGGATATGTGAAATCAGGTAAACTGTTATAGCATCAATCTAAGCTCGATAACTATAAAAGGGTACATGTATATAAAAGGGTAAACATGTAATATCATTGAAGCTCGATAAGGGCTCGCGAGCCTCACGAGCTGAGCATTTTCGAGCTCGAACTCGACTCAAAAACGTACTCGAGCAGCTCGAGCTCGAGCTCGACTCGTTTATATCGAGTAGTTTACGAGTCGATCTCGAATAGCTCGCGAGCTGTCTCGGCTCGTTTACACCAACAAAAAGGATAAATTATGCAATACATACCGATCCTAGTTTCACATACATCAATCTATAACTAGAGTCAATACATTCACAAACGATATATCCGATCAACGTGAAAGCGTAAACAGAAACTACACAATAACCAAAATAGCATACTGTAACACATTGCACGTATATCAAAATTTATACTAACATCGTTCAAGTTAAAACAATCACATTACACTCAAATCATTCACATGATTAAACAAATAGAGTCAATACATTCACAAACGATATATCCGACTACCAGAAACTAGCGTTTAACAAACTCAAATCATTTCCACATAATCCTTTCATACTCTATACACTACACTACCACAAATCCCCCTAAAATAAACCGATCATCATGGAAGACAACAATATATCCTTTAACAAAATTAACAGAAAATGAAAGAATGAACAGAAATCATACCCAATTCGCACGGCGGAGGTGCGTCGGAGTTTTGTTATGTACGATGGAGATACGGTGAGGGTATTGTGGCGATGAGTTTTGATATTCCGCAAATTAACAGAGGGAGCAGGTTTTTAAAAATAAGTTCACACCTTCTTATTCTTGTTTGTAAAAAGTTTGACCACAAAACATTGGCAAATTAAATTGAAATCACAGTTTTATTTTTAATTTATTAATTACAGTTTTTTTTTTCTTTTCTTTTTTTAAGTTTATAATAATAATAATAAGTAAAAGTAATATGGTAATCTATATCAACTTTTTATATTTATTTTTATTAATGGATAATTAATTTGAGATATCATAAAAAGAAAAACATGGATAATAATATTAGGACGGAGGGAGTATTTGGTTTAAAAATATAGTTCACACTTTTTAGTCTTGTGAATCATTTCTTATTGAAAAACAAAGTTCACACCCTTAGACTACCCCCAAAGCAGATAGCGTGAGGGTTTGTGAAGGAGGTTCACACAGCAAGCCTCAATGGGTCAGTGGCGTGAAGGATCGGGAAGGAAGAGGAAAGGTGAATTGTTCACCTTTGGGAACACGTGCGGTGTGGGTCCAAAAAATAAATATACCCATTTCTATTATCAAAATAATAATAATAATAATAATAATAATAATAATAATAATAATAATAAAATAAAAATTCCACTATCCCATTTTTTACCTACAAATACCCCATTTTTATCTATAAAGATCTCATAAACTTTACATAACTTCATACTTATTCCCTACCAAAAATTTGATATAGCTTGTTCGCTTTCACATACCATCGATGAGATCATAGTTTTAGTTGATGGACTTAGCTGTGCAATTTGACAAGGCATGTGAAGCTAAAGATGATCTGAGAAAAGCATACGAGAAATGCAATGACATTCCGCAAGAAAACGGTTCGTTAGCCCGCCGTCATTTGGGTTTCTTCTATTGCACCGCCGCCGTTGTGACGACATCACCTTGTGTCTCTGACGCCATCATGATGTGTGACTCTGTCGCTCTTTAAAAAGTCTGAGCCGTCTCGTGTAATTTTTTTCTCTGAATCTTGGTCTTCAAATACAAGTGACGGCGTCACTTTGTAAGTTGTGACACCGTTAGGGTCCCATTCCTGACAAATTCGCGACTTGATCGTTTTCTTTCACTTTTTTGTCAAATTAACCCAAAACTTGCTAGTTTTCATATTTTGTGTCTCAAGTACCTAAAATGTAAAACGAAACGATTTAAGGCAATAATTAATCAAATACATACGAGTTTAGGGACTAAATGACCCCTTAAAAAGGTCTGTTTTAAACCATTATCAAATCCTCAAGTTGTTCGTTTTTGAACTTTAATAAACATATCTATATGATTACGGGGGGCTGATTGCAAAAGTTATTAAGAAATTAACTATTGGATTAAATCATTTATAAAAAAGTGGGTTGACTTGGGGTGACTAAACACTCACTAATCACACTAATAGCTATGCCCCTGAATAATATTGATTAATGTTTATAATTTTTTACATTCAAATTATGCATTCATTAGTCCTATAAAGTAAGAAAGTTTGCATATCAATTAGTTACACACATTTTCTTCACGCTTTCTTTTGCGTGGGTGTGACAAATTAATCACTATACTTTTAAGAATGAATAAGGGCTAATGACTTGAAAATACATTCAACTTATCACTTTTTTTTTTTTTTTTTTTTTTTTTCGCCCCTATTTTAACACAATGCTTCAAAAACCAACCTTTGTATGTATTGTGTGACCTGCTTCTTCGTTAGCCGGTTGCTTGTCCCCACTTATATCATTTATGCATTTCCAACTCAGATAAAACATTTCTACCTAAGATAAAACATTATCCGCCTTTGATATCCACTAAGTTTAATATAGTACCAAATGCGGTGTCGTTTTCTTTTCAGATCCAAGTACAAAACACACACACACTTATGTATTTCCAGATCCCTTTTAACCAACCAAAATCCTAGTTATTCATGAATCCAAATTGATTGTCGTTATTGCTCCATTATTAAAATTGATTGGTGCAATAGGTTATTATTATGGTCCCCATGTCAATGTTGTCTATATTTAATGTTTCAACATGCATAGCATATTAGGGTTAGAAATTTATTATTATTATTATTTTGTTTTTTTATAGGAGGGCACCATCTAGTGGTTCAGACTCTCATTACTTATTCGATGTTCATTGTAAAGGTGTGTATTATTTAGAACCACGTAGGTATGAAAGTGGGGGTGTGTTTTATATGGGAGTTGCTAAGGATAAAAAAAAATGGACTATGCAAGTTTGTGTGAGTATATGAAAAAAAAAAAAAAGACTGAGCAAAATTTATATTCTTTGTATTTCTGTTTACCAGGATGTTAATTAGGAGTAGGCTTGAAACCAATAGAAGGTGATAGGGATGTGGCTAACATGTACGAATTTGCTGAGTCATATGGGAAGATAGTGTTGTATATGGCATATATTCCACAACAATTAGATGATTTTATTATCAAAATCTTACTTTTGATGATTTTAAAGATGATGAAATAACTAAGTTGATTATTCATCGAAAAAGGCAAAAACATGCTGTCAACATTACATTTGATGAGCTGACTGAGTAGGCTGAAGAAGAAGCGCGTAGCCTTATATCACCATTAAAGCCTAGAACTGTTAGGCATACTCATAAACCATTTATACTAAGCTATAATGTGAATGTAGAGTTTGTTAAATGTGAATATAATGATGTGAATGTAGAGTCGGTTCAAAGTGACCATAGAGTCAGTTGAAATGAACCTAATGATGATGGTATGCCTCTTAGGAATCTAGCTGTTATGCCTAATGTTATGATAAGTTGTTGGCAAGTCAAAGCAGCCCAAATACATATGTTGTTAATAAGGGTAAGGGATAAGTCAGGCACATGATGAACCTATTCTAGATGATGACGATGCCAATGTCGCTGATTTAGGTAAAAGTGCAGTCAATGATGATGCAATTCTAGTTAAGAAAGCCAAGGGTAAAGGGGTAATGATAGAAGATGACCATTATATTAAGAAAACAGTTAAGAAACCTGCACATAAGAATAAGAGAATTGTAATTGAAGAAAATGTCAACCAATCTGATACAGATAGTGAAACTGACCAGAAGATGAGATTAACTTTAGTTTGTATAGTGATAGTGATAGCCATTACTACTCAAATAAATATGTTGACTATTTATCAGAAGGTGAAGATGAGCTAATAGATCTTAGGAAGAGAAAAACTGAGGCAAAGAAGGCCCATAAGACAAATAACAGACCAACTGTTGTTGGTAGTTCAAATGGTACAAGGAAAAGGAGGATGTATGAAGTTGGTGACAGTGAAACAGTAATTGAGCATCAAGAGTTTATGGGTGACTTGATGAGAAAGCTTAGAGATGGAGGAGATGGAGATGTTATCAGTAATCCCTTCAAGATAGTTGAGACTATAAAGTGGAGAAGTATCCAATACATGATGTGGACACACATTGGAGGATGCGAAAACCACAGGTAATAAGTGATTGTTATCTTCCTTTATTACCTTATTTCTTGTTTACCTTATTTACTTATTATACATGTTTCTAATCTGTAAACCTATATTCTAGGTTGGTGAAAAATTTGTTGATGTTGACCAACTGGAAGAGTGCCTCACTTAGTATGCACTAGCAAATGGTTTCTCACTGTGGTTTTACAGAAGCTCAAAGACCTAACTTATTGCTAAATGTGGTTTGAGACCGGAAAAGCTTAAAGAACCAGACAAATGAAAATAGAAATGGAAAAGATACCCAAGTGTTGTTCCAGTTGAAGGCTCAAGCTGTCCATTTAGGTGTTATGGTAAGGGGATGACAAATGAAAAATCTTTCCAGTTAATATGGTTGATTGATGAACATACCTGTGTAAGACATTTTAAGTGTGGAACCTTAGTAAATTACAAATGGATAGACAAGCACTTTTGTACTAAAATTAGGCTCAATCCAGAAATCAAGTTACATGAAATAGCAGAGCTAGTGATGAAAAAATACAAGTGCATTGTTAACCCAACCCGATGTAGGAATGCCAAGAGATGGGCTATAAATGAAGGGGAAACAACCATTGAAGACCATTATGGCTTTATAGGTCTTATGGTAAGGCAATTTTAGATTCTAATCCTGGTTTGACAGTTAAGGTTGGTGTTACAGTTAATCCAAATGACAAAACCTATTTCGATAGATTCTATGTTTTTTTCAAAGGATTGAAAGAGGGATGGAAACTGGGGGTGTAGAAAGGTTATTGCGTTGGATGGGTATTTTCTTAAGAAGCCAACAGTAGGTGAAATTCTAATTGCTATTGGTCGTGACGCAAATAACCACATTTTTCTTGTGGCATGGGCTGTCGTCAATGTCGAAAACAAGGATAATCGGAAATGGTTTTTTGATTTACTTGGAGATGATTTGGATATGCCCACTAGTAATGGACTCACTCTCATGTCAGATCAACACAAAGTGAGTATCTGTTATAATTATCTGTCCTTTGCTTTTTTTTAGCGTTTTATAGTCCTTTAGTTTTTGGTTTTACTTGGAAATGATGTGGTTATCTGTCAAATAAGGATTCATTGAAGCTGTCAAAGAAGTTATGCCACACGCTGAGCATAGGCAATGTACTAGACACATTTATGAAGGCTTTCAAAAAATTTACAGTGGTGTTGAGTTTAGAGCTTTATTTTGGGTAGCTTCTAAGGCTAGCTATCCTAGACAGTTCAACAAAATAATGGAATAGAAACTTCATGCTCAAGTCGTTTTTTTCATTCTTTTAATTTTTTTTCAGATATAAATAAATATTTTATTAGTATAAACGATAAACTAGAATATACAAAAACACCAAGAAACACCAAAAACCAGGACAACAACACATTCATACAACAACAATCTGAAATGTTATTTCATTCTTTCATAATGTTTCCTTTATAATAACGAAAGAAAAAACCACAGCTGGTTATTGTGAGTCATAGGATAATTACATCAGCAAATTTCTTAGCTTTCCACCAAATAGTCTATCAATTATTGTTCTGCTTGCTGGTTTAGACGCTGGTGGCGGAGAACTATTGAATTTCTCTTGTAAAGTCAGCGCAGACTCTAGACCGACCAAAACCTCAGCCATGGTAGGGCGTTGCTCTGGATCTGTATGCAAACATGCCGCTGCAGTTCGAACATACTCCTTTAAACATTGGGGGGATATTTGATCTCTTATATCATAATCTAGTATATGCTTTAGGTTTCCTTTCTTGATAGATTCAAGAGCCCGTTCCAGTAAATCAGGTCGTTGTCCATGGATACTTATGGTTGGAGGCTTGCGACATAGTAATTCAAACATTACGACCCCAAAAGCATACACATCACTCTTCCTTGTTAGCTTTCCAGTGTGAATGTACTCAGGATCGGCAAACCCATATGTACCTGAAACAGTATCTGTGTCAACATAAGTCTGGTTCCTCGGAACTATTTTCGCCAACCCAAGGTCGGCAATTTTGGCGGTCCAGCTTTCATCTAACAAAACATTCGAGCTCTTGAAATCGCGATGAATGACCCCAACCTCAACCCCTGTGTGAAGGTAGTGCAACCCACGACCGGCATCTATGCAGATATTGAGTCGCTGAAGCCAAGAAAGATGGGCACCATGTTTTTGTAAATGATCATATAGTGATCCATTAGATATATATTCATATACAAGGATCATCTCGTTTTCAAGATTACAATAACCAATCAAAGATACAATATTACAGTGCCGAAACATGGAAAGCATTTCAACTTCGGGCCAAAACTCCGTTGCTCCTTGAAGGGACGTGGAATCGAACCGTTTAATGGCAGCAACCACAAGACTAGTTCCATCAAAAATATAACCTTTGTAAACTTTCCCAAAACCTCCTTGGCCAACTATTGATGTTTCGTCAAAGTTTTTTTGTTGCTAACTGAATCTCGTGAAATTGGAAACGACGGCATGGTTGTGACCTTTTTATGGAGTAGGATGAGGAATCCGAAAGGGAGGGTAAGGAGAATGAGAAGGAGGCAGATGGTTCCGATACCTATCAATTACAACAACAACAAAAAAAAAAAAAAAAAAAAAAAAAAAAAAAAAAAAAAAAAAAAAAAAAAAAAAAAAATCTTTATTGTAATTCAAACTGCAACTCTAATTTATTCTGTGTCCAAAATTTGTATGTGCAAAATATTTTTCCTCGAATAATCATGCGGCCAGTGACAAATATATATGTTATAATTCTAATTTATGATTAAGAATTAATTAGAAAAACCTTTTTGTTCAATTTTGAGAAATTATCAGCTTACTTGACATTGAAGTGTTGCTTCAAGCCCTCTTACAATCTCCGTAATTAATGGACGTTCATCACGTTCTAGCTTCAAGCATTGATATGCAACGTTCGAAAACACATCCAAAGAATTCGGATTTATTTCATCCTGTATATTCTGTAAAACAATTTGATTAACCGTATTTTGTCTAAAGGACTGTCGAGTTAATCCTATTAAAGGCTGAAGATTGTCATCGACCATACACAACCTCCCACACAATACTTCACACAACACAACACCAAAAGAGTAAATATCCGACTCTTTTGATAAAAACCCGGTCTCCGCGTATAGTGGATCACAATACCCATGCGTTCCTACAGGGTGGGATATGAGAAATGTATTTTTTTGATTGGCAGGGCCAAATATGGAAAGTCCAAAATCTGAGATCTTGGCATTCCAGTTTTCATCTAATAATATATTGGAACTTTTTATATCACGATGCAATACTCTTTGTTGGGTCCCTGCTGGATTATGTAAGAACGCTAATCCACGAGCCACCCCAATGCAAATCTTAAGGCGTCGAACCCATGTTAGTTCACTGCTCTTGAGATACCGGTCCAGACTTTTCTTTGGTAGATACTCATACACGAGGATCTTCTCGCCACAATCGTCGCAATACCCCAAGAGAGAAACAATATTTTCATGCCTGTAAACAGAAAGCATCATGATCTCCTTCCAAAACTCGGGATCTCCTTGCCCGAACTCACGATTTAATCGCTTTAATGCCACCATGGTGTTGTCAATGTCTCCTTTATAAACTTTTCCAAATCCTCCTCTCCCGATGCAATTCTCATCAGCAAAGTTGTTTGTAGCAGATATAATAGCTTCTAGCGGTATTTTGAGGTGTTCAAACTGTTTTAAGGGAGGTGCCATTTTGTGATTGTGTAAGAGCTCAAAAGCATTACACTTGAAGAGATTAAAAATCAAGGGTATTAATCTTATTGATCTATATTCTATTCTGGTCAGTAAGATGACTATTGACAAGCAGTTGTCGGATTATAGACGACTCATAGAATATACTTTATTAATTACATTGTATTTATAAATAAAAGATACTTTTGATCCATTCAAAACTTGAGACGACTCATAAAATATACTTTATTAATTACATTGTATATATAAACAATAATATGTTAGACTAAGTGTAATAAGGAAGTCTTATGATCGCAGTTATCACTGACGCATCAACGATAACTTAACTTTCTCTTTGTACAATTAACTTCACAACTAAATTAGTTTAATAAGACAACCGCGCTCACCACTTTATCTTTCTTATATGCGGAACGAGAGAATCTTAATTATGAAGGGAGTGTGAATTAGTAAATAGTAGTTATTTTGATAGTAGCGTTTATGTTAGGTGGTGTGATTGATATATATCATCTTAACTACTTATAATAGAGAAATGGTCAAAGTGAAAATGTGGAAAACTTAATTTTCGGTCAATCCCAATTTTACCCTTGTGAAAATGTGTAAATCCTGGTGAGTCAAAACTGAATTAGTGAGTGATATGGAATGTCTAAATTTTACTAAAGGAAAGTATTCAATGGTGCAAACTATATCAAGAAACATTGCTAGAAACACCTTCCCTATTGCTGGACAAGAATTCAAGACAATAAGTGAAAACTTTTATTAACATTATTCGTATCTTAGTCACATATATCTTATCTCTTATTTCTCTATGTAACCTAAAACAAACCCAGCCATACTCTCTCTATAATTTCCACCGCCACCACCGTCCCCTCTAAACCTACCGCCGCTAACTCTATCAAATGAATCCTCCGACGCCCCCACTACCGGGGTTTGTTGTAATGAACATTTGGTTTGAAGAGAGGGGTTGCTAAACACAGAAAACAAACAAATACATTACCGCTCCCTTTGATGCCATCGTTGCCGCCTCACTCGGCGTGTGATAATGGTGATGTCTGTGTCACGAGGTTGAGAAAAGCTTGGTAGTGTTGGTGTTTTTGGTGTGTGTTTAGTACTTGGGTGTGACTGAGGTTTCTTTTCTTGGTTGTTTCGAGTATGTAAAAATATGTTATAAACGAGAAGCTAGAGGATAAGAATACTAAACGAGTATGATCCTATTTGACGAAAACATGCAACCTTAAACGGATTAGACGCTCTTCATAATCCTGCAAAACATTAAGGTTATCCTTGTGAACAGTTGTTTGAGTACATACAATCTAAATGTTTGTATTGCTAACTATGTGTTGGCGAAATGATTTTTTATTTTTGCATGGTTGTCTGTATAATTGAATCTTATGTTGGTAGTATAATAACTTTATTCCTAAAGTTATATTTAATTTGTTCTTTATGCTGTAGAAAGGGATATGTACCACAAGAAATATATACCCCTATCTGTCACTTGACCCTATCTAACCTTTTCCTTCTTTTTTATTTTGTAGAGCAAACCACACTTTGTATGGTGAGCTTGCCACAGACCAAAGCCCCAAGGTATACATACCATTTATCTCAAAATCATTTCACTATAATAACCAAAGACCACAAATTGTTGGCAAATATTGACAATTATCTTTAAATCTCATACTATAAGTTTTGTCATATCAAGTACTACCATGTTGATGATATCTTAAATATATAGAATTGTAAAATGATATAAAATATAATAGGAGGTTCTATTCAAAGTCTACAAACTTTTATTTCATAGGTGTCAAGCCATGGCTTCCTCACATCAGTTAGAAAAGATGTATTATTGCATTTTTTTTTTCAACCCATGTGAATGATGTACAATATGAAAAATGATGAAATAAAGGGCAATTCAGGCCCTGGCATATTTAATCAGGTCGTTTTGTGTGTATTTTTAGTCCATTTAAATTATTTTGTGCAACAGATTATAAACTGGGCTTTGCATCATAAGTGTATGGTTGGATTTGTTTCTTCTTTATATATTTTGTTAGTATCTTGAACAAGTGAAGTATTTGAGGCTTATAATATTTAGGCAATGATGATGTGCTTAGCTCGACGTTTGATTGAAAGATTATATCTGAGCCTCATTGTAAATTAGTTGTGGTTTTTAGTGGTCAAGTTATTTAGATGACGGGTGCTTAAGGTCATTATGACGGGTTTATGTTTTCTTTTTCATTCATAAAGCCAAGTACTTGAGTGGTTCTGTATTCATTTCCGCATGCTATCACCAATCGTATTGTTGTCATTTGTGCTTTCGGGAACCAAAAAATAAAAACGAGTTATTTTTTCATGCAATCTGTATGGGGTCGTCCTTAAAATGGAAGATTAGTGTTGATCTGGTATATCCGGTGGTGGTCATGTACTAGCCTAATCTAATTCATTCTTGGACAGACTTATTATCTTTGAAGAGTGTAACTCCAAGTGTATGCATTGTCACTGAACTGAGATTTAATCAATTGATTTCGGATTTTGTTAATTTGTTTCTATTTATATTGTCTATAGCGTGTACAAAGATAAACAATATATTAAGGCTGGTATTAAATTGATCTTTGTCTCTTGGGTATGCTTAGGAGACCAAGTAGTAATGTGAGGCAAAATGTTGCTATGATACAATGTTAAAGAGAAAAGAATATATTAAATTGTTATTGTAAATGGTAGACACCAAACTGTTAAAAAAATGGCGTCAACTTTTTTGTATATGTGACATAACAAAACAAGGCAATAAATGCAGTGTCAAGTTAAATTTTGACAACAATGTTAATAATACTTGCTCTATAAGAGCTTACCGTATTTCAAATGCACATTTGACATTAGTTTAAGGAAAGTGTGCACAAATTGACTTTTTAGCCTCATTTGACATTAGTTTTCGATATCAATTATTATATTATCTATTTATCATTGTTTCAAAGTTCATTCTGTGAATGTCACAGGTCATAGAACTAAAACTAAATATATCGTTAATGTTCATGGTCAAATAAGTTACATATCATGTGGTATTGTGCCAAAAATACAGATCATAAAACTTTTATTATTTTTGTATCATACATCATTCGTATTAATAAAGTTTTTTTATTTAATGCTTACTGTTTTAAACTATTGTTTGTTCTTAACGTCTATAAAACTATTCGGTTCTCTTTTTAAATTTATCTGATGTCTTTTATTACATTGTTTACCAAATTCATCTAAAAGATTCTTTACATACACATTATTCTTAATCAATCATTACTATATGTGTTATATGTCCGTTTATAACACATTCTACATCTTGTTCATAGTTTTCAATTTAATCATGTGAATTTCACGGGTCATAGAATTTCACTAAATGTTTTTATATGTTCTTAGTTACATGTTAGGAATTTTTGCTTGAAATGAGTTATCACATGCTACAGCCGTTTGCAATTACATTATAATCGGTTCACGTTCTATTTTGAATGCTACACAAAACACTCACCACAATATCACAAATCGTTAATTATCTGCCGCTAGAAATTCCGTTGCTATGCACGGGTACTCGCCTAGTCGTTTAAAAATGTTCCATAAGTCTTGTTTGACTAATTTTAAACGTATTATAATGAGTACATTCCCGACTAAACTCTATAAGAAAAGTAGTAGATGACCTAGTACTCATTAAAAAAAATATATAAAAAAAATAAAAATAAAAAAAAACATTTCTTACTCATTTCCTCATCTTTTAAATCATTCATAGCTTTCATAAATTATAAAGGCATCGAGTTTTTGGTGTTTGAATTTTAAGAGTTTTTTTGAGACATTGTATGAGTCGAGAAGATTCGTGGGTGTTTGTCTAAGCTTATATGATAGACTTATAATCTTATTAGCTTAAACGTGTTAAATAAGCCTAGACTAGTTTTTGGCCAAGTTTATATGAGTAAACTTATGAGTTTATATAAAGAGTTTTTGATAAGCTCCAAAAGTGTGTTTTTTAAGAGTTTTTGAGCTTATATAACATGCTCCATTACAAATTACAATTTTACTCTTAATTATATAATTTATATTTAATCTAACTTCATATTTTCCAACACATGTCCTTTTGATCGTTTACCAATTTATGCTAAACCAAACACTTGAGCTTATTAGCGATTTAAAATAAACTAAATCAAACACTCAACATGGGCTTATGATATATAAGACATAAAGTGCTTATATAACATAAGCATACGTCCGTTTTATAAGCTTACTCTAACACCCTTTAGAGTATCTAAATAATGATTAGGTTTGAAAGTGTGAATAAAAATGGAGAATTCTTGAAGTATTTACAAGGTTGTTTTTTTTTTAAAAAATTTTGAAAGAAATTATGATTTTTCATTAAATGACCAAATGGTCATATTTTTAGACACTGGGGTATGTATTTTTGTGCCAAGCAAACCACATGACTCACTTGATGGGAAGACTGGGTCCTCCCTTTTTGGCTTAAGCGACGCGTCGGGTGGGGTGTACTATAGGGGAGGTCATGTCCTCGGATGTAATGACCGAGTCAATCATCCGACCCCCTATTTCGGATAGTCTTAGAGTGAGGATAGGACATATGTGGTCATCCACAGACCAAACCAACTTTGGACTATGTCATTGTATATTTTTCTAAATATATTTTCTTAATAAATATCTACTTAATAAAATATTTATTTAAATCACACTTAATGAATTTTTATATTTTTTGAACGGCGATATTGTATTAAAGATAGCGATTGGGCTTGAAAAGAACAAGGTCACAAAGTAATACGACAATTGTATCTAGGATCAATCCAATCCAACCAAACCGGGTGTAATTTGATCATATTCCTTTGGAAATCCAAGCGTGAGACTGGATTAAGCTGTTGTCTCTAATTGTGTCTTTCTTCGAGGGTTTGTTGTCAAAGTAAATGCAGTTCCTAAACCTCTAAAGTGGTAACTTAGTGAATATTTACTTAAATAAAAGTAAGTGTTAAAACTCGTCTCAGTGTTTTAATTATACCACTAGAACTTTTCTACTTCCTGGTTCATCAATATAACAAAGCTTGAGTTTATATAACCGATGATCTTCATTTAACATGCTATTAAAAAAAATTATGACAATTTTTTAAACCAACAGCCCAAGCATTCAGTAGCTAATTATTTTGGAGCCAATTTAATTAGCTCTATCATTTAGGCATGGATGAAGAAACACTTAAACTTTGTTACCGAGTTTAAGACGGAACGAAAAGAAATGTAGAGGGTAGAGAATGAGTGAAATGAAGAGGACGGGGAAAAATTTGTTTTCAATTTTGAGTTCCCAAGTTGAAAAGAAAAGAAATGAGACATAAGCAAGTACGTATTCTGAAAAGAGAAACCGTGTCGGTATAACTGCTCACTAAAAAAATATCTATTCCGACACAAAGTTAAATGAGAAAAAGGGGAGAAGATATATATATATATATATATATATATATATATATATATATATATATATATATATATATATATATATATATATATATATATATATATATATACTAGCAGGGTACCCGCGCAATGCGGCGGCGGGTACCCTGTAACTATATTTTGCGGCGAGCAATATTGTTTGGTTACACATTTTTTTTCTTCTAACAATAACCATACAAATGAATGACAATTTATATTAAAATAACTTTAAACAATAACAATGATATATCATTTCTTAGCATTTTCTTCATATTGTAAACATATACAAACAATACCAAAAATTTTGACGTAAAATTTTTTTCCCAAGTGTTCATGTTTCAAAATTTGACGTAAAAAAGTTAGGATTAAGTTTTATTTGACCAAAGTGTTCATGTTTCAAAAACATATCCAAAAAGCTTATACAAACAATACCAACACAATAAAATAATGATCCAAATAAACTAAGGCTACTCACAGCAGTGACTCCCAGCGACCCTCTATTTTTAATTTTTCCGTCACCCCAGCTTTCCTTCTCCTGCGCTCTACAGGCGACCGACATTTTAAGCAAAGTAAGGCGACTTACATCTTCTTCTTCTTCTTTTTTTTTTTTTTTTTTTTTTTTTTTTTTTTTTTTTTTTTTTCTTTTTTTCAACTTTATTTAGCAACAAAATTAAATTTTATTAATAATAAAAAATCATTACATAATAATTCAAATATATTTAAAAACATTACAAATCTTTTAAATAATACTAACACAACCGAATTTAAACTTATATCAAATCCAATGAATACCAAGCCCAAAACGTTTCATATGAAAGTTATCCCAAACCAGCCATTAACCCTAAACCTAGGATATAATATCCTTACATCTAATCTCTCGCCACACAATCACCATTTCATTAAACAACATTTAGCCGCTTCTTCTCTCACACAAAACATTTTCTTAATCTTTGTTAACCGAAGCTAACACAAGAAATAAGCAAATCTCATTCCATCTCCTATTACTCCAACCGAATCACACAAACAACTGTTTCATTAATCTTTTCAACTCAGAAAACAAACATAGACCGAAGCACATTTGGATCATCTTCAATATCTCTATAAAGAGGTCTCGGGTAGGTTTTGTTGTTTTTCCGTTTTGCATGTTCAAGATCTATGATGAAATCGTGTTTTAATCTTTATAAATATTTTGATAAAAGTACCTAACACGAATCTGAGATCTTATATTCTTGTCTTTGTAATTTCGAATCTGAGTTGATGATGAGGGAATTGGGTTTAGGATAGTGAAGTTGTTGTTGGATGTTGGTTGTTCACAGTGGACTTTCGGTTTTGTAACTGAGGTCATAACGAAATCACCAAGTGATGTCTGAATTTAGAGAAAGAGTAAGTAGAGAGAATTTGAGATTCTATGGATTTATGCGATGTGTTTTCCTATTGTGGTACCTAACGCGAATGTGTATTGTTTGTGGTAATCGGATTTTATATATAGTAGGTTCAGGAGTAGGTGTAAATGTCTGAATTGAAGTTTGGAGGGCGTAACGATGGGCTGTTACAAGTCCTTATTTAATTTGGTATAATTGGGTGTAAATGCCTGTTCCAAGTATAGTACTGGGCTGTTATGATTAATGATTTAATAGCAAAATTAATACAATTGTTTCCATTTTAAGTAATATGTTGAATCTGAATTTTAAGCCTTCTTTTTATAGCATGTCCCAAATGCTTTATAAAGTAGTATAGATATATATAGGGTGAGGTTATTATAAAAAGGGCCTTATAATAAAAAGTGTAGGAAGGATTGTGGGAGTGACATGTGTCACCCCCTTACCACATCATATGACACGTGTCACCCCACCCCCACCCAACCCCGCCACCCCCCCCCCCCCCCCCCCCCCCCCCCGCCGAAAAAAAAAATTTCCCGCCAAAAAAAAAAAATTTTTTGCGCAAAAAAAAAAAAAAAAAAAAAAATTCCCGCCAAAATTTTTTAGTGCATCACAGTTATAAAGTTACTGCATCACGGTTATAAAGTTACTGCATCACAATTATGATTTTACTGCATCACGGTTACTGCATTCATGGTTTTAATGTTACTGCATCATGGTTATAAAGTTACTGCATTCATGGTTTTAATGTTACTGCATCATGGTTATAAAGTTACTGCATTCATGGTTTTAATGTTACTGCATCATGGTTATAAAGTTACTGCATCATGGTTATAAAGAAACTGAATTATCATAAGTTTTATGCATCATATATGTATGTAACTGCATCACAATTAAAATACGATTCTTTTTTAAGTTTTGGTGCATCTTTATTATAAGTTACTATAGTTAATAGTTTAGTGCATCAGCTATGTTGCAGTAACTTATAACCTTAATGCACTAAAATTTAAAACTGTGATGCAGTAACTTTTATAATTGTGATGCAGTAACTTTATAACTGTGATGCACTAAAAAATTTTGGCGGGAAAAAAAAAATTTTGCCCAAAAAAAAATTTTTTTTTGGCGGGAAAAAAAAATTTTTTTTGCGGGGGGGTGGGGGAGGGGGTGGTGACATGTGTCATATGATGTGGCATAGGGGTGACACATGTCGCCCTCACAATCCTTCCTACACTTTTTATTATAAGACCCTTTTTATTTTAACATATACCTATACCTATATATATATATATATATATATATATATATATATATATATATATATATATATATATATATATATATATATATATATGGTAGGGATCCAATAAGAAGAATAATTAAAATAAGAAGGGTAAGAAGTAATTTTAGCCACACATTTTTGTATGGGAGGGAAAATTTGAATGAAAATGCATCCATTTTTGTAGGTGCATCTAGAATGTGTGGTTGTGGTTACTTCTTATCCTTCCTATTTTAATTATTCTTCCTATTTGATCCTAACTATATATATATATATATATATATATATATATATATATATATAAACTATCTTGATGTCCTATATTACTATATATACTAAACATTTACTGTAGCAGCACGTAGCTGCTACAGTGCTTGCTACAATACTCGCTACAGTTTTTTTTTTTTTTGCGTCACGTCTCGCTACAGTACTCGCTACAGATTTTTTTTCTTTTTCTTTTTTTTTTGCATAAATTTCCTTATGAAAATTTGTTTTTTTCAAAAAAATAAAAATAAAAAAACACAAAAAATAATACACTTACAAAAAATTTCTTATACAAATTTGTTTCTTTTAAAATACCAAAAAAAAAAAAAAAAACAAAACAAAAAAACAAACAACCCAAAAAAATTTCAACCGCAACGTAAAAAAAAAAAAAAAAAAAAATAAAAAAAAAAAAAAAAATAAAAATCCGTAAAAATAAACAAATTATGCTTCCAAGTAAACATATGCATATTTCAAATAACAAAATTATTAATTACACCGTACAACCCACAAAATACAAAACACAAAACACACCCGCCGCAACGCGCGGTCTACCTAGCTAGTTAGAGACTAAAATCCCATGAAACTGTATGTAATCTAAACTCGGAACGCGACAAATTTTCACACCAAGGATTTTCTGTTAGTGCATTAATTATAGCTATAGCTTCCCCAATTTAACTCCACACGAAGACTAGCAGTCGAATTATTTGCGTTGACAAGCTGGTAAATCTCGTCAATATGTTTCTTGTTCACGACGTCCGCAAGGCTTATATAGATGTAATTCTTCTTACTAGTCAAAATACAAACATCATATTTAGAGATAATTAAAAACATTAAATACTATATAAAAAGTTACGGATCCGATTTAACATACCTTCCCCGAATGTTTTTCCTGCCAAATTGGGATCGCAACCACGATGAACCATGGACGTGCAAAGACAAAATCCTATCCGTTGGTTGTTTGTCAAAATTAAACTTAAAATTTTCATTCCATACAGGACTTTTGTTATTCTTTGCTTGCTGCAAAATCAAAAATCCAAATTAGTGTTAAAAACTTGGTTCAATTTAAGAGGCTTATGCAACAATAATACCATTGAACTAACTATAATCACAAAGACGAACCACGGTTTGTCTTGTATCGTCAGATGTGTTCCTATCACCGCGCAGATTCAAATAAATCATTGGATTTTGTATTTCAAGATGTTGTTGTGACAACAAGTAAACCTCCACCTTCTTTAGTTTTTCGTATTTGTTTGTACATTATCTCAACCATGATTTTGCCATAGGGCTTCTTCTTTCGTGAAACATTCGAGTCCGTGTTTTTGAATAGATCAAGAGTATGAATCTTTTCCTCTTCAGGGATAAATTGTTTTAATGGCACCACATTTTTCCACTGGTGATTAGTACTCTTGTCCTACACAACAAAGAATAATTAAAGCGAAACCAGTAACATATTAATTAGCTTTCACAATATAATACTTAACATTGGTCTCAAAGTAACCATATAATTCTGACCAACATGATTAGGTTGAATCTTTCGAAATAAATATATTTGTGGCTAGGTCGTTCTTAAAGTATGCTTTGATATCATAAAATTTGATTTGTTGCCACTTAAAAATTAATTAGATTTTAATTTTAGTAGTTTGAGTTCTTGAAACCGTACCCCTTTGTCCCGGCTAACGACAATTTCTAGATCTTGCAGATGTAGATATATCTCTCACAAGCAGATCGAATTCTTCATTCCATACAGGATTCACGTTGTGCTTTACCACCTTAGATTCATTGAATGGAACCTTGTCGTCGTCTTTGGTTATTAGTCTCAATTTCACGTAGGTACTGGGAGAAAACATCTTGAATACCCTTTTGAGCTTCATTGCTTTTATAACTCTCAGATTCACTATTCCAACAGGCTGCCATTCAATGCCTTTAATCTGAAAATTTTCTTCTAGTATGATTAATAAATTCGACTGAAAATGCATAGTTTTAGCAGATAAAAAGTATATAGCTCAATTACTTGAATATGTAGTGCAGTTTCTAGTGCCCGCAAGATTTCGATAGCTGATGGACGTTCCTCACGGGGTATCTCCGAACATTGAAAAGCAATTGACGTGAACATCTTTAAAGAACTAGGACTTATTTCATCTTTTATGTCACCATAAATAAGTTCCTCTATCGTACGTTGTGATTGTAGGACTGCCTCACCATTCCTATAAAAGGCTGATGGTTATGGTCGTTGGGGTCCAAACACAACCTCCCACACAATAGCTCAAACAATACGACTCCGAAGGAATAAACATCGGATTCTTTCGTCAATTCCCCAGTGTGGGCATAGAGTGGATCACAATACCCAGGTGTGCCTACCGGATTGGTGACAACAGTTGAACTTTGTTTATCAGCCGGACAAAATTTTGAAAGGCCAAAATCTGAAATCTTGGCGTCCCAGTTTTCATCTATTAGTATGTTGTGACTTTTGATATCACGGTGCACTACTCTTTGTCCCGTCCCATTTTCTCTATGAAGGTACACAAGTCCACGAGCCACTCCAATGGATATCGTAAGCCGTTGAACCCATGTTAGCTTATCATTTTTGACGTGTTGGTTAAGGCTTCCGTTATGAGCATACTCATACATGAGGATTCTCTCACCACATTCGTTGCAATACCCTAAGAGAGAGACAATATTTTCATGTTTGTGGGAGGAAAGTATAGTAATCTCATTCCAAAACTGCTGATCTCCTTGTCCAGAACCAGATGCACAATTTAAACGCTTGAAAGCGAGCATAATGTGCCCTTCATAAAGGCGGATTTCTCCCTTGTACACTTTTCCGAATCCTCCTTTTCCAATGCAATTCTCAGCGGCGAAGTTGTTCGTTGCTTGTTTTATAGCTTCTAAGTTTATTTTCGGGATTTCGAATTGTTTTATGTGTGGCGTCATCGTTTTAATATATGGTTTAACAAAGATCGGAAACAAAACTTTAAAGCCTGGAAGAATTTGTAGTTGAAGAGCATGAAATGGCAACGGATTAAATAGAAGATAGTAAAAGTATTTGATCACTTCACGCCGAGCATCGAAATGCTTTTTCAAGCGTGTTTGAGACTTTTCTTTTTTCCTTTCATTTATTTCAAGCGTGTAACAATAATGTATGTCAATAAGATATTTCAAAAGTCATCTTTCTTAGATTTCTAGTGAAATTATATACTCAAATTCATCATGATGAAACCATATTATATTTTCTTATCTTGAAGTTATTACGGTATTTTTTCCATCATTTTGAATAGGGATAATGGCCTATAAATGTATCTTATTAGTCACTTTATCTTTCTATATGTATCAAATTATTTTTTTATACTATTCTATATACTAAACTTGCATTTTGCATCACTTATATGTATATTGTGATTTTTTTTTTCTCTCAAATTATTAACACTCGTATTTATAATAATAATAATAATAATAATAATAATAATAATAATAATAATAATAATAATAATAATCTATATCTTATCTTATATACTAAAAGCTTAAGTAGCTTTATTAATGTAAAGTGGTCATAATAAATAGCTCACAAATTGAAAGTGAAATATGCAAGCTCCAAGCAAACCAACCATCGCACGAATTGAATGTCAGGAAGATGAAGTAAAACATAACCAATTGAGAATAAATGCAGCAAATAAACTTTTCGGTTGCTTTTTGAAGATTATAAATAGCCACTATCACCATTTTCACAACATCATTTTTTCCCGATCTTCACCAACATGAAACAATCAATAATCCATTCAAATCCAACAACCTTAATCGAACAACCAACATCAACCAACAACAAACAACTTCACGTCTCACAACCGACAACAACAAATCCAAAACTATGACTTAAAAACTAAAGAAAAAAAATCCTACAAACTAGACACAACCATGAACCCTCACAATCACACAACTACAAGAATCGAATTTGTTGAAGCCTAGCTTCATTAATATCCGAACTTATTCAAGAAAGAACCATAACAAAACTGTTAAAATCTTTCTTTTTGTTCGGTTTGAAAAACAAAAACGCAAACAATATCAAATCACCCTACCCGAGACCCATCCTAGGATCTTGAATCCATTTAAACGCGTCCTTGATTCATCTTGAACATCAAAGAAGAAAAAGGTCACGATAAGGCTGTATGTTTGTGTTTGATTCGGATTTATGATGAACTTGATTATATTTGAACCGCAAACGAAGACATATGTTAGGGTATTGTTTCGATTGTGTTATTCAAATCGTTAGATGTGTGATTCGTTTATGATTTGATGGTATTAAATGAAGATGGGATGTAATTGTTTGTGAGGAGAAGATATATTTGATGATGGTGATAGATGTGTTTGTGTGTGAGTTTAGAGATATGGGCGGAGTACACAAAAAGTAGGGTTAGGTCTAATTTTTTTAGTTAAATGTCGAGTCTATTGATTGATTGGAGCGGGTTTATAATTCGGACTTGGGTCACTCTCTAATTTTTAATTATACGAATTATAATTTATACTCTTGAATATACTAATTACTTTAATGTTTTATGTTTTTATAATTTTTTTAAAAAAGAAATTTGTTTTATAGTTCGCTTTTAATAATGTAATTTATTTCATCTTTATCCATAAATGGTGCAAAGCAATAGACTAAAGATAAAACAAATGCGTATAATGATTCGGGTAATCATATCCACAATTAGTATCGGCAATTAAGCGATTATGTTATTTTGAGGATTTACCATTTATATAATTTTACTATAGTTTAAGTATTACATAATAAGTAATATCATTTTGACGATTTATGTAGTTTAAACAATATAAATATACCATTTATATAATCTATTGTAAATTAAATTTAAAGCTTACTCAATAAGTAATATCACTATGGAAATTAATTGATTATCTTAATATGATTTTAGTTTCATTTGTAGAATGACAAACAAATTTGGCAAAATGAAATTGTTATATTAGTTATTAAGAAAAGAAAAATTATATGTTGAGATTGATGTCTTCAAATATATTTATATATGCAATATGTTACAAATTAAACTAATAATATTTGACCGATTTTCACAACAATAAAAAAATAATAAAACTTAAATGGTTTTTTAGGGTAAAATAAAGTTCGAGTAATTAAGCGTAGTAATGTGGAGCTGTCGTATTTGATATGATAAACCAAAAGGATAATACATTGTCACAAGTTAGATATCAAAATATAGAGAATATCCACTTTGTTATGATTTTATATAAGGGTTACATTTATTTTGAAAGAACCGTATGCGTTTAACCTCCCTTTGACATTTAGTATGTAACTTATACATATTAAAAAATTACATGTGAAGAGACTCTTTTAAATGTAGCATCTTGAAAATAGTCTCTTCACATATACTCTTTTAATGTCAATAAACTATTTTAAATGTGTGTCATGCTTAGAAAAGGTATGATACCATCACAACTTAGATATATAATGACGAAAATAAGTGCCAAAGATTATGCTCTGAACACTTATATACAGCCCATGTAATGACGAAAATTAGTGCTAAACAATACATTATGAACATTTAGATTAAGCCCATGTGCATTACACGGGTCTAAACTCGGTCTAAATATAAAAGTCACCAAACAACTAATTAAACTCATTCATCTTAAACTCATGCGATGCTTACAAAAGTTTTGATACCATCACAACTTACAAACCTAATGACGAAAATAAACACCACACATTACACTATGAACCATTAGATAGAGCCCGTGTGCAACGCACGGGTCTGAATTACTAGTATATATAAAGAATGAGTTCCCATATTGAATGTTAGCATTAATGCAACAAACCAAGAAACTCAAATAAGTGGTTTAAGCTAATGCAAGCTTCTTTTAAAGCTTTTTGAGCTTTTAATGTTGCATAAATATATATCCTTAATAAAAGTCTAACTATAAGAACCCGAAGAGTCTTTTATAATTAAAACCGATTGATGCAAACCCTTTCATATTTTCATGTTGCATCAACACTCTTTTCATCTCCTGATCATTAAATGTGTTGTTTCCTATAAATTACACACAAGCCACAATTTTGAAAGGGGCCACGAAGGTAATGTTGTACCTAAAACCCACATTCAGATGCTATGAGACCGTATTTTCCTTTGAAACTGAATTTTGGCTAATAAATTTTTTCATTCTGCTTACAGGTTGGGCTTAAGTTTGAGTGGAACAATAGCAAAAGATGATTCCACTTCAACTTGTTGCATCTGCTTTTTTGTCAAGACTTTTCCTTGGAAGACCAATATATATGGGAAGGTACGTGTCTCCCTTTCATAAACTATTTGGTTTATGTTGTTTTGATTTTGTTTTCTATGTATGAGATATCTACTTTCCTCTATTAGGAGGTGTTTAGATGTTTGTATGAGCTATCTACCGTGGATTTCATCGCGGAATAATTAAACACAGATTGTTGTAAACAAATTTCCTAAAACCACATGCACGTCTCTTTATAACTCATGACACTCGACAACGAATTATAACCTTTCACATGTTACGTTTGGATTGAAATACTCTATTAACTTGCACGTTTTTATAGGTGATTAACTCTATTACATTACGAACACGGTTACAAAAGGGAACTACAACAATGGCATTGGGTGAACAACAGGGTGAATATGTAAGCGTATTGGAAGCATTGAACTCCGTTTCTAAAGGGGAAGAACTTCTAAAGCTTACAAGTGAAGGTAATTCCTCTCAAATTATATAAAACATGCATGCACAAAGGAAATACATAAACGACATTGAATTATTCAGAGTGATTGTTCATACAGTAGATCTTCATTGGAAGCAAGTTTCTTTCAAAGTCAATGCAAAATTGTAGAGTAAAAAAGAATATTAAAATCTAACACCTTAAAAAAAACAAATAAAAAAGATATATTATCTGCTTAAATGTGCCTTAGACAAAAAACAACCCTTAATGTTTTTCATTTGAATGTTCATGACAGATGCAAATCAAACATTGGAGCAAAGGAAAAAAGGTTCAAACACATGAATGGCCTTTAAATAATTTTAATGTTATAGTTCTATAAACAATACACATATTATAAAGAAAGAAGCATAACCTGATGTTCTCACCGATATAATATATAGGTAAACTTTGCGAGAATATTTCTTTTATACAATATGTGTTTATACAATTATGTTTCTTTATTTTAAGCACCATGTCGTAAGGAACTAATTTGAGATAACTTTGCAAAGGTAGTGGAACTGAGATGGTTTGGTACTTGACTGAAAGTTTTCACGCAATCAATGACATGTTGTCCCATTGTACATAGTAATATAAGATGTTCATAATTTAGATGTTCATATGTTCATGGGTTGTTTACGAGTAGGCATTAGTTTGGTTATTCTTTTATATGTAAAGTTCATAAAATCAGTTATGGAAACATGAAATTATTTTTTTATAAAGAAAACTTGAATCAATATATGGTGGAATGAGATTATATAGTTTCTGCAATGAAAAGTTAGTTGGTTTGTAGCGGACGTGAGTTGGTTCTTTATATAGAGATAGCTACCTACACAAAAGAAAGAGATAATAGAATGCAATAGACGAATGAAAGAGATCATTGAACTGAGTTTCTGAACTTACACCTGACCCTCCAGAGAATGCAAGCTAAACACACAATAACCCAAGAAGGACAAGAAATTGTAAAATCAGAAAATAGAAAAAGGTGTTGCTTCAACACCTCAAATAAATAACAATTGAAAGAGACAATTTATTTTACTAAAGAAATGAGATATATCATTTGAAGAATTTTTTATTTTTTTAAATCTAATTTGTTATTATTACATACTAATCAGAATTGGTGGTTAATTGATCTTTTTTGTGCATTTACATTGTCTTCTTTCATGCTCTTATGGTTCGTTTAGCTTTTCAAGTTCAGTGGTTTAATTGGTGTGGTTTCTTATTTTCTTGCAGGTGGTCATGGTTCCTGTTGCAAGGGAATCCTCAATATGTGAAGGCGTATCAATTTGGTTTTTAGTGTGAAATAAGCTCTTCATTCAATTACAGGTGGTCATGGTTCATGTACTATTTATATCATAAACATTGATGTAATATCTATTAAGCCAACTTTGGTTTTTAGTGTTATTAACCCAACTTTGGTTTTTAGTGTTATAACCAATATTTATTAATCATATTTGGCCGAGTGTTTTCTAACTTATTGTAAAGATTAGGTAAGATGTTTGTGTGTAGATTCTATGCTATTCATATCATGTATGATTAATGTTTTCATCATAATTTTGACATATTTCGGATCAATAATGACCGAAAGCTTAGCAACTCATTCTTGGATCTCTTATATAGCTATTAGTATTGCCTAGGATTGTAGGATGAAAAGTTTTGTGAGGTTGGACACAATCTTAGTTGAATTAAGACCTCAAGGAATACAATGCATGATAACTATTGTTTAAGAGTTGTGATTTATAACTTTGTTGAGATGTGTTGTTTATCGCATGGTAATGGGTTATAATGATTAAATCGATGAATTTAAATGTTGTACTAAAAAAAATCAATGCGTCAACTTAACCCGAACACCTTTTTACCCGAAAATACATGTATGATTCTTTTACGCTAATGTATATTAACGTGATTAAAATGTAGTTAAAAGTTGATTTTATGTATGCTTCCTTATACTTTTTTGTTTTATATGAAATCCATATCTATCTGATGTATCGAAAGGTACATTTAAAAGTTGTATTTTTTTTTATAACCTGATAAAAATGTTTTTGTACTTTTTGTTTTTATACATTATAAAACAAATTAAGTTGTTTCAGGTTTACATTTAAAGTAAAATCTGATTATAATTTTGACATATTGTCAAAATATTTCCAATATATTTTTGTGGTTTGCAAAACTATATGTCGTGCTATTATTAGTGATATATTTGATACTACACACTACGCTGTATTATTTTTAGAATACTCGAGTAGCTTTATTTACAATCACGGTTAAAATAATATATACTGGGAGAAAGAACATTTGTTAACTATCCAGGATGCATGGGTTGAACGTTAGCACAAGATTATATGTTCGCTTTACTTTCATAAATGTTTTTGACCAGGTGTCGTTCGCACGAAGATTTATATTGTAAATGACGCATTAAACTTTATAGTGATAAAAGAAATTACTTAAAATCTCGAAGTAGCGTAAACGGACGAGCAACATCAATGATTTGATGGTACACATGATGAGTGAAGTTTAAGAATATATACAGAAAAAATGAACGTGTCAACATAACCCGAACACTTTTTACCCAAAATACAAGTATCATTTAATCATGATGAACAAAGCCCGTACATTGCACGGGCTATGCTGTCTCGTAATAATAATAATAATTTGAGACACATAAAAAGATAAAATGACAAGTAAAATACATTTACATGTAATTATCCCTTTTGAATAATGTATGAGCCTCGTCGCAATAACTTTGAAAATATAATACGACAGGATGAAGCTACAAGGAAGAAATCACGTATTTGACCGAATCAAATTTCTTGCAATTTGTATTTTTAAATATTAAAAAGCTGAATGATTGTGGCTGACAATAAATGCATGTAGTTAATGTTGGTATGAATCATGAAACAAAATCCTACTTTTTCCACAAAGAAAAATCATTAGTCTTTCTAGGATTCTAGGTCAACACATATTTTGACCAATTAATAAACTCTGAAATTACTATTGGATAACATTAGTGGTGTCAATTTCTGACCGGACACGAAACCCAACTTGAAACCGACACGAATATTAACAGATTTGGGTTAAGCTTAATAGATTTCGAGTTAGGTTTGGGTCGACATATCTAACTCGTTTATTAAACATGTCAGATTCGGGTTAGGAATAAAATAAATGGGTCGACCCGTCAACCCGTTTAAAAAATTTTTTTCTTAAGTTAAAAATTATTTATATTTATTTATACGGGTTAAATGGGTTAAAATGGTCAACCGCTAAACTGTTTAACCCGTTTAACTCGTGTAATGTGCTAACTTTTGTATATAAAATGGTTAAATGGGTCAACCCGAAACCCGTTTAACATATTCAACTCGTGTAACCTATTTAACCTGTCAATTCAAGTATATATACGGGTTAAATGGGCCAGGTTTTGGTAAGATGTAAACAGGTTATGGTTGACGTAGCTGACCCGATGATTTAAATAGGTCAGTTTTGGGTTAACTTGGTATTGGAGAGCTAATCACTAGATGAAGATTATGAATTCAATAGTTAACTTGAGTAAAATTTGTAATTTAGAGTTTAAGTATTTAATCGATTTTAAATTTAAAGCAAGAAACTAAACTATCTTTAGTAGACAAGAAAACGAAAAATGGGTAGCTAGGAGCATTCACAATAGTGGACCTTTTAAATAGGTTTATAACAAGTCAAATCATTAATTTATAAACTATAAACTAAGGATGAGCATTTCGAACCGAATACCGGAATCGAACCGGAACCGTACCGGTACGGTACCGACTCCTGATATACGGTACGGTACGGTACCGGTACCATGAAATAAGGCAAAAAAAATTTGGTACCTTTCGGGATTCGGTACGGGACTAATTCGGGAATCCCGGTTTGGTACCGGAATTTAAAAGGTTTATTTTTAGAGTTAATCTAGGGAAAAAAAGGCTGACAAGTCTTGCCTAACAACTATTGCTCCCTCATAAACCCTCCCGAAAACCAAACCCTAACATATCATCAATCATTAGTATCAAAAAATTTGCATTCATATTTCATCCCGATCATCATCACTAAAAATGGAGGTACGTACATTAAAAGTTTTCATCCATATACGTTTGAATAAGCCATATCTTTTATATAATAAAACAAAACCCTTATTGGGAATTTTTCATTTCAAAAAAATGTATTCATACCTTATTTAGTAATAATTGTATTTAAAAAAAATTATTTTCTTATTAGGTAACATTTTATATGAGGTGCGATCCCCTACAAAGGGGACTAAAAATACAAAGTCTACAAAGGCTAGAAAGCCACTCACCATGTGACAAGTGTCCACCACCCATTTTTTTTTTAAATTCGGTTAGGGGGCATTTTGGTCATTTTAACCCGTTTCTTTATTCCACCCTAATACTTCAAACGCAAATATCTTTCAAACGACAAACTTTTACGAAAAACTGATTTCATCATAATTTTTAAAATTTAATCCTCTTTAATTTGGTTTAAATCTTGTTAAATATTTCGAACTTTTTTTTTACATATAAAGTGGGTCTTGGTATTCTTGATTTTTTTGTCATTTTCGGCCCTATTTTTTACCCTCATAAATATCAAATCGTTAAAAACTTAAAACATGAAAGTTATAGATTTTTGTTCACTCTTTACACAGGTTTTTGAATCACTCAAATCCGATCTCATATGAGTAAGATAACACATGTTAAAGATGGTGTTTAACTCATATTTGTTGCACACAATGTGTTTGATGAAATGTCTAGCTTATATATTTTGTGTTAAAATTGAGCTAAATGCAC
Source organism: Artemisia argyi (assembly GCA_030686995.1). Classification (NCBI taxonomy): domain Eukaryota; kingdom Viridiplantae; phylum Streptophyta; class Magnoliopsida; order Asterales; family Asteraceae; genus Artemisia; species Artemisia argyi. Next base: position 183,087,064 of record CM060683.1, read on the forward strand.
TAATTTTTGTTTCTCAATGCATTATTAATCATTTTATTAATGTAAGACTCAAAAAGTAAAGTTTTTTAATCATTATATTTTTAAAATATTCATTTAGTTCATCAGTTAGGTAAAAAAAAAAGTTTAGTATTTTTAAAATATTCATTTAGTTCATCAGTTAGGTAAAAAAAAAAGTTTAGTACTTTTAATGCAGAGTTAGGTAAAATATTCATTTTGTTTCTCAATGCACATGTGGTCACCCGCCAACCCGTTTAAGATTTTTTTTTCTTAAGTTAAAAATTATTTATATTTAATTATACGGGTTAAATGGGTTAAAATGGTCAACCGCTAAACTGTTTAACCCGTTTAACTCGTGTAATGTGCTAACTTTTGTATATAAAATGGTTAAATGGGTCAACCCGAAACCCGTTTAACATATTCAACCCGTGTAACCTATTTAACCTGTCAACTCAAGTATATATATACGGGTTAAATGGGTCAGGTTTGGGTTACATGTAAACAGGTTAGGGTTGACGTAGCTGACCCGATGATTTAAATGGGTCAGGTTTGGGTTGACTTGATATTGGAGAGCTAATCACTAGATGAAGATTATGCATTCAAAAGTTAACTTGAGTAAAATTTTTAATTTAGAGTTTAAGTATTTAATCGATTTTAAATTTAAAGCAAGAAACTAAACTATTTTTAGTAGACAAGAAAACGAAAAATGGGTAGCTAGGAGCATCCACAATAGTGGAGCTTTTAAATAGGTTTATAACAAGTCAAATCATTAAATAGGTCTATAAATTTTGACCCAATAAAAAATTCTCGCAATTTGTATGTTTAAATACTAAAAACTTGAATGATTGTCGCTAACAAGTATACTTTACATTAGGGCTGAGCAATCTCGACAGACGACCAAAAACCGACCGACGCCCGACTCCGACCAACACCGACCGACACGAACTGATCTATACTCGAGTCGGGACTCGGTTTGGGTTTTCTGGCTTGTCGGGACTCAGGTCGAGTCGGGAGTCTGGATTACTCGAGAAAACACAAAGAATACCATACAAACCGGTTTCGTTTCTGGACTCGGGTCGGGAGTCGAGATTACCCGAACTAGACTCGGGTTGGGATTCGGTTAGGATTTTCTAGCTTGTCAGTTTCGGGATAGGTCAGGATCGGGTCGGGACGGGTGGGTCGGTTTCGGCCCGATGCCCAGCCTTACTTTACATGTCAACACGATAAATGCTTGTATTTAATGTTGGAATGAACTATGCAACAAATGTTTACTTTTTCCACAAAGAAAAATCTATGGTCTTTCCATGATTCTGGGTCAACACATGTTTTGACCAATTAATAAATAGATAATTATGAGAAAATGTAACTAAGTTATTATATTTTCAAGTGTTTTGTAGCTAATTTTTATATAACACCAAAGGTTTGATGGATTTTTGTGTGTATTTATGAACATTTTACTCCTACTTTAATTTTACTACTCTATCATTAGCGAAATGTAAAACGATCATCGAATATGAACAGAAAACATGCAGAAGTCCGATTTTATGGAAGTAATTTCGAAATATAAAACTTAATTAATAGTCATCAATTATACTTTACATGTCAACATATGAACTATGAAACAAAACCATTTTTATTATTTATTTATCTTTTATTTTTTTTTATTTTATTTTTTTTTAATTTTGGTTTCTGACTTTTTGTCTGATTAATCCATGGGTTTAACAAATCGGGTAAAACCCTCTCTTTTCAAAAGGTTGTGTCGCCACTTCAAAGTTATTTGTATCTAGCAAAAACTAAACTTGAGACCTCACATTTTAATTGTGATAGTTACACAATTTTGTCACTAAGAGTCTAAGACCATCTCCCACCATGGTCTTCAAATAATGTTTTTCTTCGTATTTGAATAGAGGAGCACACAAAACCATCTCCAAAAAAAAAATTATAGCTGATTAAAATCATTTATATTTGAAGGATCATTATTTATTCTCGAAACATATAATAGCGTTTTATATACATGAAATAATGTGAAGAAATTTAGTCATTGGATAAAAATAAATCAATCTTGTATAAAGAAATTTGAGTAAACTTCAAAATACATCCATGTGGTTCGCACAATACATCCTCTCGAAAAAGTTGCAATAAATACATCTCTTCGTTATAAAAAGTGAACCAATATACATCCCTCAGTTAAAATAAGGACTAACGGTGCAAATATTTTCTCCGTTATCTTCTAACGAGATAGAACACATTTGCACCGTTAGTCCTCCGGGTTAACGGTATTTGCACCGTTAGTCTTTTTTTACGTTTTCTTCTATTTATTCACGTTTTCGTCCGTTTTTTTACGTTTACGCTCGTTTTTTTACGTTCTCACTCGGTTTTTTACGTTTTCGTCTGTTTTTTTACGTTTACTCCCGTTTTTTACGTTTTCACCAGATTTTTTACGTTTTATTCCTTTTTTTTTTTATGTTTTCGCATATTTTTTTACGTTTTCGTCCGTTTTTTTACATTATCGCGTGTTCTTTTACGTTTTTGTCTATTTTTTTACGTTTTCATCCGTTTTTTTACGTTTTTGTCCGTCTTTTTTACGTTTTCGTCCGTTTTTTTACTTTTACGCCCGTTTTTTTATGTTCTCACCCAGTTTTTTTAACGTTTTCGTCTGGTTTTTTACGTTTTCACATATTTTTTTACGTTTTCGCCTGTTTTTTACGTTTTTGTCCATTTTTTACGTTTTCAACCGTTTTTTTACGTTCGCCCCTTTTTTTACGTTTTTGTATGTAAAAAAACGTAAAAACATGGTGAAAACATAAAAAAAACGTGCGCCAACGTAAAAAATGAACGTAAAAAAATGGACGAAAACGTAAAAAACAAACATAAACGGAGAAAAATAGGCGAAAACGTAAAAAAACGGACGAAAACGTAAAAAAAGTGACAAAAACTTAAAAACAGACGAAAACGTAAAAAAATGGACTAAAACGTAAAAAAAACACGCGAAAACGTAAAAAAACGGACGAAAACATAAAAAAATATGCGAAAACGTAAAAAAATAGAAGAAAACGTAAAAAATCGGGTGAAAACGTAAAAAAAATGTGTAAACGTAAAAAAAAAGGCGTAAACGTAAAAAAAGGACGAAAACGTAGAAAAACGGTAAAAAAACGTAAAAAACCGGGTGAAAACGTAAAAAAACGGGCGTAAACGTAAAAAAAACTCACGAAAACGTGAAAAAAACGAAAGAAAACGTAAAAAATGATTAACGATGCGAATACCGTTAACTTAGAGGACTAACGGTGCAAATGTGTTCTATCTCGTTAAGAGATAACGGAGAAAAAATTTGCACCTTTAGTCCTTATTTTAACTGAGGGATGTATATTGGTTCACTTTTACTAACGGAGGGATGTATTTGTTGCAACTTTTTCGAAAAAGATGTATCATGCGAAATTTGGTAAAACACATAAATGTATTTTGAAGTTTACTCAAGAAATTTTAAAGTTTAGGTTTGAAATATATGGTTGAAGATGTCAAATATTTAATGAATGAATTTAAGCAAAATATGTCACGATTCCATTAAATTTGAAGAAGTTATGAAACGGTTGGAGATGCCTCCCACCCCATCCTTTTCGACAAAGAAAAATCTCTAGTCTTTCTACGATCCTAGGTCAACACATGTTTTGACCAATTATTAAACTTCGAGACGACTATTTATTGGGCAACACATATGGTTTGACTTTAGTATTGGGCTAACGATTACTCGACTAGGGTACCCATGTGGCACTCTAACTCTAATACTTTTTCCATTCTTATAATAAACTAGTTATAATACTTTTTTTTTTTTTTGGGTAAAAGGGATAATACCCCGGCAAATATATTAAACAACCAAAACTATACAATGAGAACTAACTATGGACACACCCATAGTAGTTATTATACCATGACATTCCCAAAACATGCTTCGGGAACATCGAAAGAAACAATAAAACTCTACGATGACTATCCTTATTACAACTCAAAATACTACTAATAACGTACAAATAGCAAAACATTACACTATTCTTCATCTTCATTGCCAGGATCAAATCAATAGTGTATAAAATGGAGCATTGCAATAAACGAGATTGCCTCCTTAAAAAACCTTCCCGGGTAAAACCCATCGGGACAAACCCCGGGTAAGGAAAAAGAGAACAACTCTCGTTTACGACTCCTACCAATATAAAAATATTGGCCTTCAAATCTTCAACAAAATATAACATGTAAATCTTCAAAATGGCAAAGGGCTTCACAGCAATACATACAACCCACTGATGCAACTTTTGGATACTAAAATTCAGTAACTCCATAAGCCCAAGAACCAACATAAGCTGGAAATACCCACCATATAAAAGAACTACCATCAGCCCATTATGTGAAAAGAAGAAGACCATATTTCCAATAGAGTCCAATTGGGTAACAAGCCCAATATATAACTCAATGGTAGAAGCCCGACAAAACAAGAGCAGCCCTTTTTCCTTATACCAATAACCCATAAAAATCAAAAGAATATCATAACTATTATTGAAAACATTTCCACCATTAAACCCCGAATTAATCTTAAACATCAGAACCACATAACTTCCCAAAAACAAACACCCCTTAATCTTAAACATCAGAACCAAATAACTTCCCAAAAACAAACACCCCTTATCTCTCCATTTATACCATGAGCAACCAAAATAACAACATGACCAATAAGACTGAAAGCCCATAACACCAATACCCTCATAATAATCAGAATAAGAACTCCCAGTAACATGTAAAAACCAGATATAACCAATTTTTTGAGACCAACACCACCACATAACTACCCATACACCATCTGAGCTAGGCTCACACCATGAAGGACAATCAGTAGTATAAGAGGCCTCAAAAAACAACACCATTAGCATAATAAACATGCATTTCCCATAGTCATCTAAGCTAGGCTTACACCACTTAGGGAAAGCATGTAGAAGACAAAACCAAAAGCTAATGATGGAATATAGAACCTGAAACTCATCCCAACTTAGAGAAAGCACAATAATCATCCGGATGTTGCATCCAAAGATAAAACAAGTAACAATCTTGCGGTAGACACCAGGAAACTCCATAGAAGTAGCCACCAACCACATATCAACCACCTCAACTTCCTTGCAGATTTTACAAACTTCTTCCATCTACAAACATCACTTTCTTCCTACCCATAACTCTGTTCACATGAAATTCCCACAAGCTAGCAGCTTCAAAAACCTGATTAGAATCATTTAAACTTAGACCCAAAACTCTAAGTCTAACTGAATCTTTAATCAAGTTGCAAATATCATCCAGATTTCTACTCCTGCCCTGAAAAGTTCTAATATTTCTTTCAAGCCACACAAAGTAGATAGCAGCACCAATAAGAAGCCTCTGCATCACACTCCAAATCGATTTGTTGATAGGTCTACTCAGCATGAATCTTTGAATTTCAGACCAGCAATTAGGAGCATAATCCAGTCTCACCAAACATTTTAACCTGTTCCATATCTCACCAGTAAAAGCACACTCAAAAAGAGGTGATCATGGCTGTCCTGCACATTTTTACAAAACACACATTTGAGATTTTCAGACTTCTCCCAAATGCCCATCTTATCATGTGTCTTGAGCTTCCCATGAACAGCCAACCACAACATAAAGGAATGCCTAGGTATGCACTGACTAAACCAAACAAGTTTAGCCCATGGGACACATGGCGAAACCTGTCTAATGTCATTCCAAACGGTAGAAACTGAAAAATCCTTATGCCTACCACCCCTAGTCTTCCATAACACTTTATCCACACTCTCAACACAAAGATTAGGAGGACTGATGTCATTCAAGCAATCAAATTCTTCAGATAACACACTAGGCCAAACCCATTTACCATTAATAATCAAATCAGCAACTTTGGTATTCAAAGAAAGACCTGCTTGATGAATTTTCCTTTTGGTGATGAAATTACTGAGAGGACAAATAGAATTCCAATTATCAAACCAGATGGAAGTAGAACAACCATTACCAATTTTATGTATAATATGCTCTCTTAAAACACCCCTGATCCTAAGAATTTTCTTCCAGCTCCATGAATCACCATCCTTTTCTGGTATATCCCAAAAATTCCTACCTTTGAGCTTATAGGCGTTAACCCATTTGACCCAAAGAGAATCCTTACCAGTAATAAGGTTCCATACGTGCTTAGAGATGAGAGCAATGTTCATGTCTTCAAGTGATCTAATGCCTAAACCACCCTCAACTTTTGGTTTACAAACCTCACTCCATTTAATCTTGGCCTTACCACTCTTAAAAACACCAAAATTCCACAAGAAATCTCTCATTAACTTCTCTATTTCATTAGCAATAGTAACAGGAAGAATGAACATGGAAGACCAGTAAATCTGTATAGAACCTATAACAGACAAAGTCAATTGTAGTCTTCCAGCAAAAGAGAGTGACTTATTTTTCCAATCCATAACCCTTTTCCTAACTTTATCAATGAGGGGCTGACAATCATTAACATAAAGTCTTTTAGAAATTAGTGGAACTCCTAAATGTCTAACAGGGAGCATACCAATATTAAAAGGCATCACTTTCAGGATTCTAGCTTGAGCAGCTTCACAAACATTACCGAAATAAACTGTGCTTTTTGGCATGCTAGGAAGTAAACCAGACACACTCCCAAAAGTATCCAAAGCTTTCTTTAACACAGCAACAGATCTACTATCTCCATGACAGAAAAGCATGAGGTCGTCCGCGAAACAAATATGAGTGAGTTTGAGCTCTTTGCATTGCCAGTGGTACTTAAACTCTGTACAATTAGAGACTTGCCTCTTGATAAGGAGATTTAGGACTTCCATAACAAGGGTGAAGAGGTAAGGGGACAAAGGATCCCCTTGCCTTAAACCCCTTTTACCCTTGAAGAACCCATGAAGATCCCCATTCACATTAATAGAAAAAGATGTGGAAGAAATACATTCCATTATCCATTTGATCATGACCTTGTGAAAACCAAAATTAACCAAACAGGACTCCATAAAACTCCACTCAACAGAATCATAGGCTTTTTGAATGTCCACCTTAAAGGCACATCTAGCATAACCCCTATTTCTGTGATAACCCCTCATAAGTTCTTGAGATAGAAGAATATTATCACTAATTTGTCTATTAGTGATAAATGCACACCGATTTTGATCAACAATGTCACCAAGGCAATTTTTAATCCTATTAACAATAACTTTACTTATGATCTTATAGACCACATTGCAACATGCAATGGGTCTATAATCAGATACCAATTTGGGAGTATGAATTTTGGGAACAAGAGAAATGACCGTAGAGTTTACCTCTTTCAGAAGTTTACCACTCTTGAAAAATTCTTTTACAGCCTTGCAGACTTCACCACCAGTAGTGCTCCAAGTATCTTTAAAGAACTGAGATGAAAATCCATCAGGACCCGGGGCCTTGCACCCATCAATATCAAAAAGAGCATTCTTGATTTCATCATCAGTAATTTCCCTAACCATGAACAAAGCTTCAGTAGGAGCCAACTTGTTATGAAATAGAGAGCCCGGGTCATCAATAGGGGAAACATAACTGCATCTACCAAGCACATTCTGAAAATGGTTCACAAATTGTCTACCTACATCATTTCTAAAATGAGTAACACCATTAAGATCTTCCACAACTGAAATTCTACCCCTGTTCAGCTTGCCCCTCACCACATTATGAAAGTACTTTGAGTTTTTATCACCTTCATTAAGCCACACAATTTTAGCTTTCTGTTTCAGAAACGCTTCTTCATCTTTAAGAGCAGTCTTGTAAGCCTTTAAACAATTCAGTTCAGCTTCTCTAAGAACTTTAGAGTGTGGATCAGCAACCATGGATGTCTGAATCCTGGACAATTCATTCCTAAGAACCTTAACATTTTCAAACAGGTTCCCCTGTTCATAATTAAGTTTCCGCAAAGGTTTCTTGAGCATCTTCAGTTTTGAAACCAAGGCATACATAGAAAACCCCTCCACATCAATGTCCCAAACTTGTCTTACAGCAGGCAAAAAACCCTCCTTACTAGTCAAATAGTTGTGAAACTTGAAAGGCTTGGGCTTTGGATTAACAACATCAGGTATGACAAGAGTAGCAGGAGTATGATCCGAAGTCATGAATGGGAGGAAATGAGCAAATGAATTAGGAAAAGAAGAAACAAAACCTGCATTCCCCATTACTCTATCCAATTTCTTCAAAAGGCCCCCCTCCTTACCAGGTCTTTTATTCCAGGTGTACTTAAGACCACTCATAGCAATGTCTACCATGTCTGTATCAGCTACACACTCCCTAAAATCACTAATAGCAGTAGTAATTTTAGAACCTCCGGTAGATTTTTTAGATGGATCAAGAGTAGCATTGAAATCCCCCAACATGACCCATGGAGTATCCTTAACAAATCTGCCAAATTTGAGTAAAGATTTCCACAGGCTTCTTCTATCCACAGTATGAACATAAGCATAAACAAATGAGCAATGAAACTTCAGATCACCGTTAATGGTTTCAACATAGCAATGCATAACCTGGGCAGTTTGTTCCAAAACCATAAGATTGACATGATTTGGATTCCAACCCACAATAATTCTAGTACCCCCCTCACAAGCAGTGTTGTTGGAAACCCAGTTCCAATTACCCAAAACTTTGCCACAAATTTTATTCAACTTCCTCTTCTTAACATGCGTTTCAAGAAGACCACATAAACTGAAGTTATCATCCCTTAACAATTGAACAACCTGATCTTGATTGATTGTGTTGTTAAGACCCCTAACATTCCAAGCTACAACTTTAAACCCCATTAAAAAACATTAGAATTGTTTGCTGCAATATTACCATTAGGATCAGCAGCATTAACCTCATATTCAGGTTTCATCTCATTTGCAATACCATCTCTATCTGATTCAACATCATCATCTTCAAAAGAAGGGTCTAAATTATATTTGTGACAATTCTTGTAGAAATAGTCCATTTGGTGGACTGTCCAATCCAATCTAACAGGTTTAGAAGGATAGATACCAGCCTCCATAAGAATATCAACTTCCTCCTTGAGCCCCGGCCAAACTTTAGAAAAAAACTCCTCACTTTCATTAGTACCCTCCATCCCATTACTCTGTTCCATCACCTCATCAACAAAAGCACCAAAAGTATTGCTAATAGGAATAGATTCATTAATAACACTATCAACAATATTTTTTGAACCTGAACCCCTAACAAGAACCTTAGGTTTGTAATTAGGATCTTTACTTAGCTGTAACAAAGACTTAGGCTCAACAGTAGTCTTAGAAGGCACCTTAGTAGGACCACTGTTAACCTTTGCCTTATTAGCAAAGTTTTTAGACTGAACACCACCATCCTGTTTTTTACCATTAGGATTAATAACATTGTTGTTAAACTTAGGTTGATACTTACCTTTATTGACTCCATTAGTAGCATTAAAATACACACCCTTCCCATTGTTTGAAGCAAAATTATTACCAACTTTCTTTTGAAAATTACCCTGCCTATTTCCACCCTGCACACTTCTATTCTGCACATTATCATTCCTGTTATTAGCTACAACAGCAGGCCTATTCTTCTTTCCCACAGTGGTAAAACCATCATCCTCCATATCATTAATATTAACCACATCCTCAGTCCTAACAACCCCATTACTAGCAGCTTTGGAAGCCAGAGCAGCCATTTCATCAGAAGTTTTTGGTCTAACCTTACAAGAAAGCGTAGAATGGCCAAAAGTCTTGCAGTGTGTGCACAATGGAGGCTTCCATTGATACTTCACTTCCAGCTTACCAATCCTTGCAGGCCTGTTTCCCAAAGGTGGATACTCGATCTCTAAAACACCAGGAAACTCTTCCTCAGCTGACACTTCAACAAGTACCCTTGCAAAATCTAATTTACCCGCTTTTTTCAAACATCTCTCCCTAGTCATTTTATCCATAATTAACGGCTTCCCCACACCACTCATTATCTTTCCAATTCCATTCCCGTTGCATAACTCCATAGGAATATTGTAGACACACACCCAAATAGGCATATCAGTAGGTTCAGTTTTGTCTATCCATATACCCGGTTCCCACACATTCAACACCAACGGAACATTTTGAACCATCCATGGTCCACAGTCCAAAACAGTTTTCATTCCTTCTTCACTTTTAAATTTGAAATAAAAGATACCACTACTAGCTTTGGTGATATCCTCAATTCCATGAACTCTCCACATCTTCATTAAATTGCCCCTAACCACTCTATAATCCATTGACGTACCAACAAAATATCCATATAACTGTAAAGCACAATCCTTCCCACCTTTGTACACCTCTTCCGCTGAAAACTGAATTCTTTTAGTACCATTTCCTAATTTAGCTACAGCACTAGGTGTATACTCCATCTTAAGAGCTAATTCCTCACTTCCTAGCTTTAATTTCTCGGCGAATCTGTCCACATCAGCAGCGTACTGATTGGACAACATGGTGGATCTAAACCCGTTAACATTGCTAGTATTCCAAGCACCCCCATTAGAACCCACAGTCTTCTTAACAAAAGGGTTATTAGTATTGTTTATACCAAACTGCACATTCAACAATGGAACAGATGGTTTCTTTAAAATACCCCTATCCTTATCATTCTTCCCGAACACAAAACCATTACCACCCTTATCCGATGCAATACCATTCAAGTCACTAGTATGAGCAACACCAGTTACCACAACATCTTCCATACTAGTGTGTTCATCACTAGGACCTGAACCTGCAAAACCCGTACCATTACCTGTCTTAGCACTAGTTATACCATCTCTACTACTAGTACCATCACAAGTAGCATTACCTACATCTCCTATACCACTGTGATTAATACTAGTTTCAAGAATACCACTCTTAGCCACAGGTTCACTCTGAGTACTATCCAATGAACTTTTATCAATAGGGAACTTAATAAAAGAGCCATCATTGCCATTAACCTTATCACAAGCATCAACAGGTTTAGTAGTAGAACTAGTAACACTAGAACTACCTATAGCAAAGTTTAAATTATGCTCAATAGTACCAGACTTCAAATTATCCAAGACTTTATGTAATTCCTCATTAACATGAATATAGCTAACACGTTTTCCACCCCTATTATCAACAAGAGTAGATTCAATACGGTTACGAGATTTACCAGCCACTTTAGAAGATCTAAGGCGCCTCAAAATTGAACCAGCCCTAGCAGACGCGGATTCAGGTGTTGGAGCTTTGATTTTGATTCTAGGTCGGTGTCTTCTGAGTTTCCCCTCCTTTCCCTTTGAAGCAGAAACATCAATCACCGAGTGTCGAAGATTATCAGCCGACATCCCAGTCAACTCACAAAATTCCTTAATAAGTGGATCTGGGGGTTTGTTGTTTTCAATTGGCATATCAATAGGGATTAGAGAAGAGAAATACTAGATGAATTACAGTGAAGAAACACAAGAAATTTCCCCTAAAACGGAAGAAATTGATGTGTAAAGAGGTGATTTCGGCAAAATCGCCTAGAGAGAGAAAGGAGCCTAGAGAGAGTGTACTAAACTGGTTATGGTTGACGTAGCTGACCCGATGATTTAAATAGGTCAGTTTTGGGTTAACTTGGTATTGGAGAGCTAATCACTAGATGAAGATTATGAATTCAATAGTTAACTTGAGTAAAATTTGTAATTTAGAGTTTAAGTATTTAATCGATTTTAAATTTAAAGCAAGAAACTAAACTATCTTTAGTAGACAAGAAAACGAAAAATGGGTAGCTAGGAGCATTCACAATAGTGGACCTTTTAAATAGGTTTATAACAAGTCAAATCATTAATTTATAAACTATAAACTAAGGATGAGCATTTCGAACCGAATACCGGAATCGAACCGGAACCGTACCGGTACGGTACCGACTCCTGATATACGGTACGGTACGGTACCGGTACCATGAAATAAGGCAAAAAAAATTTGGTACCTTTCGGGATTCGGTACGGGACTAATTCGGGAATCCCGGTTTGGTACCGGAATTTAAAAGGTTTATTTTTAGAGTTAATCTAGGGAAAAAAAGGCTGACAAGTCTTGCCTAACAACTATTGCTCCCTCATAAACCCTCCCGAAAACCAAACCCTAACATATCATCAATCATTAGTATCAAAAAATTTGCATTCATATTTCATCCCGATCATCATCACTAAAAATGGAGGTACGTACATTAAAAGTTTTCATCCATATACGTTTGAATAAGCCATATCTTTTATATAATAAAACAAAACCCTTATTGGGAATTTTTCATTTCAAAAAAATGTATTCATACCTTATTTAGTAATAATTGTATTTAAAAAAAATTATTTTCTTATTAGGTAACATTTTATATGAGGTGCGATCCCCTACAAAGGGGACTAAAAATACAAAGTCTACAAAGGCTAGAAAGCCACTCACCATGTGACAAGTGTCCACCACCCATTTTTTTTTTTAAATTCGGTTAGGGGGCATTTTGGTCATTTTAACCCGTTTCTTTATTCCACCCTAATACTTCAAACGCAAATATCTTTCAAACGACAAACTTTTACGAAAAACTGATTTCATCATAATTTTTAAAATTTAATCCTCTTTAATTTGGTTTAAATCTTGTTAAATATTTCGAACTTTTTTTTTTACATATAAAGTGGGTCTTGGTATTCTTGATTTTTTTGTCATTTTCGGCCCTATTTTTTACCCTCATAAATATCAAATCGTTAGAAACTTAAAACATGAAAGTTATAGATTTTTGTTCACTCTTTACACAGGTTTTTGAATCACTCAAATCCGATCTCATATGAGTAAGATAACACATGTTAAAGATGGTGTTTAACTCATATTTGTTGCACACAATGTGTTTGATGAAATGTCTAGCTTATATATTTTGTGTTAAAATTGAGCTAAATGCACTAATTTTTGTTTCTCAATGCATTATTAATCATTTTATTAATGTAAGACTCAAAAAGTAAAGTTTTTTAATCATTATATTTTTAAAATATTCATTTAGTTCATCAGTTAGGTAAAAAAAAAGTTTAGTATTTTTAAAATATTCATTTAGTTCATCAGTTAGGTAAAAAAAAAAGTTTAGTACTTTTAATGCAGAGTTAGGTAAAATATTCATTTTGTTTCTCAATGCACATGTGGTCACCCGCCAACCCGTTTAAGATTTTTTTTTCTTAAGTTAAAAATTATTTATATTTAATTATACGGGTTAAATGGGTTAAAATGGTCAACCGCTAAACTGTTTAACCCGTTTAACTCGTGTAATGTGCTAACTTTTGTATATAAAATGGTTAAATGGGTCAACCCGAAACCCGTTTAACATATTCAACCCGTGTAACCTATTTAACCTGTCAACTCAAGTATATATATACGGGTTAAATGGGTCAGGTTTGGGTTACATGTAAACAGGTTAGGGTTGACGTAGCTGACCCGATGATTTAAATGGGTCAGGTTTGGGTTGACTTGATATTGGAGAGCTAATCACTAGATGAAGATTATGCATTCAAAAGTTAACTTGAGTAAAATTCTTAATTTAGAGTTTAAGTATTTAATCGATTTTAAATTTAAAGCAAGAAACTAAACTATTTTTAGTAGACAAGAAAACGAAAAATGGGTAGCTAGGAGCATCCACAATAGTGGAGCTTTTAAATAGGTTTATAACAAGTCAAATCATTAAATAGGTCTATAAATTTTGACCCAATAAAAAATTCTCGCAATTTGTATGTTTAAATACTAAAAACTTGAATGATTGTCGCTAACAAGTATACTTTACATTAGGGCTGAGCAATCTCGACAGACGACCAAAAACCGACCGACGCCCGACTCCGACCAACACCGACCGACACGAACTGATCTATACTCGAGTCGGGACTCGGTTTGGGTTTTCTGGCTTGTCGGGACTCAGGTCGAGTCGGGAGTCTGGATTACTCGAGAAAACACAAAGAATACCATACAAACCGGTTTCGTTTCTGGACTCGGGTCGGGAGTCGAGATTACCCGAACTAGACTCGGGTTGGGATTCGGTTAGGATTTTCTAGCTTGTCAGTTTCGGGATAGGTCAGGATCGGGTCGGGACGGGTGGGTCGGTTTCGGCCCGATGCCCAGCCTTACTTTACATGTCAACACGATAAATGCTTGTATTTAATGTTGGAATGAACTATGCAACAAATGTTTACTTTTTCCACAAAGAAAAATCTATGGTCTTTCCATGATTCTGGGTCAACACATGTTTTGACCAATTAATAAATAGATAATTATGAGAAAATGTAACTAAGTTATTATATTTTCAAGTGTTTTGTAGCTAATTTTTATATAACACCAAAGGTTTGATGGATTTTTGTGTGTATTTATGAACATTTTACTCCTACTTTAATTTTACTACTCTATCATTAGCGAAATGTAAAACGATCATCGAATATGAACAGAAAACATGCAGAAGTCCGATTTTATGGAAGTAATTTCGAAATATAAAACTTAATTAATAGTCATCAATTATACTTTACATGTCAACATATGAACTATGAAACAAAACCATTTTTATTATTTATTTATCTTTTATTTTTTTTTATTTTAATTTTGGTTTCTGACTTTTTGTCTGATTAATCCATGGGTTTAACAAATCGGGTAAAACCCTCTCTTTTCAAAAGGTTGTGTCGCCACTTCAAAGTTATTTGTATCTAGCAAAAACTAAACTTGAGACCTCACATTTTAATTGTGATAGTTACACAATTTTGTCACTAAGAGTCTAAGACCATCTCCCACCATGGTCTTCAAATAATGTTTTTCTTCGTATTTGAATAGAGGAGCACACAAAACCATCTCCAAAAAAAAAATTATAGCTGATTAAAATCATTTATATTTGAAGGATCATTATTTATTCTCGAAACATATAATAGCGTTTTATATACATGAAATAATGTGAAGAAATTTAGTCATTGGATAAAAATAAATCAATCTTGTATAAAGAAATTTGAGTAAACTTCAAAATACATCCATGTGGTTCGCACAATACATCCTCTCGAAAAAGTTGCAATAAATACATCCCTTCGTTATAAAAAGTGAACCAATATACATCCCTCAGTTAAAATAAGGACTAACGGTGCAAATATTTTCTCCGTTATCTTCTAACGAGATAGAACACATTTGCACCGTTAGTCCTCTGGGTTAACGGTATTTGCACCGTTAGTCCTTTTTTACGTTTTCTTCTATTTATTCACGTTTTCGTCCGTTTTTTTTACGTTTACGCTTGTTTTTTTACGTTCTCACTCGGTTTTTTACGTTTTCGTCCGTTTTTTTACGTTTACTCCCGTTTTTTACGTTTTCACCAGATTTTTTACGTTTTATTCTTTTTTTTTTTTTTTTTTTTTTATGTTTTCGCATATTTTTTTACGTTTTCGTCCGTTTTTTTACATTATCGCGTGTTCTTTTACGTTTTTGTCTATTTTTTTACGTTTTCATCCGTTTTTTTACGTTTTTGTCCGTCTTTTTTACGTTTTCGTCCGTTTTTTTTACTTTTACGCCCGTTTTTTTTATGTTCTCACCCAGTTTTTTTAACGTTTTCGTCTGTTTTTTTACGTTTTCACCTGTTTTTTTACGTTTTCGCCTGTTTTTTTACGTTTTTGTCCATTTTTTACGTTTTCAACCGTTTTTTTACGTTCGCCCTTTTTTTACGTTTTTGTATGTAAAAAAACGTAAAAACATGGTGAAAACATAAAAAAAACGTGCGCCAACGTAAAAAATGAACGTAAAAAAATGGACGAAAACGTAAAAAACAAACATAAACGGAGAAAAATAGGCGAAAACGTAAAAAAACGGACGAAAACGTAAAAAAAGTGACAAAAACTTAAAAACAGACGAAAACGTAAAAAAATGGACTAAAACGTAAAAAAAACACGCGAAAACGTAAAAAAAACGGACGAAAACGTAAAAAAATATGCGAAAACGTAAAAAAATGGAAGAAAACGTAAAAAATCGGGTGAAAACGTAAAAAAAAATGTGTAAACGTAAAACAAAAGGCGTAAACGTAAAAAAAGGACGAAAACGTAGAAAAACGGTAAAAAAACGTAAAAAACCGGGTGAAAACGTAAAAAAACGGGCGTAAACGTAAAAAAAAAACTCACGAAAACGTGAAAAAACGAAAGAAAACGTAAAAAATGATTAACGATGCGAATACCGTTAACTTAGAGGACTAACGGTGCAAATGTGTTCTATCTCGTTAAGAGATAACGGAGAAAAAATTTGCACCTTTAGTCCTTATTTTAACTGAGGGATGTATATTGGTTCACTTTTACTAACGGAGGGATGTATTTGTTGCAACTTTTTCGAAAAAGATGTATCGTGCGAAATTTGGTAAAACACATAAATGTATTTTGAAGTTTACTCAAGAAATTTTAAAGTTTAGGTTTGAAATATATGGTTGAAGATGTCAAATATTTAATGAATGAATTTAAGCAAAATATGTCACGATTCCATTAAATTTGAAGAAGTTATGAAACGGTTGGAGATGCCTCCCACCCCATCCTTTTCGACAAAGAAAAATCTCTAGTCTTTCTACGATCCTAGGTCAACACATGTTTTGACCAATTATTAAACTTCGAGACGACTATTTATTGGGCAACACATATGGTTTGACTTTAGTATTGGGCTAACGATTACTCGACTAGGGTACCCATGTGGCACTCTAACTCTAATACTTTTTCCATTCTTATAATAAACTAGTTATAATACTTTTGCTTTTGCATGCAATGGGTTTTGACATTAATCAAATTTAGAGTAGTTGTCACGTATGAATTTTTGGCATGTTGTGTTTCTTTAATGTTATATTCATATTGCCCCTTTAAACTTGAAAATATTAAAGATAGTAATAACATCAACCACCAAATTAATAGTTTAAATTAATGTTGCAAAAATCGTGAATCGGTAGTCGGGCGGTTGACCACCCTGCAGCGATTAATCGGCCAAGGCGGGATTAATCGGTGATTAATCGGATTGACATTTCCTGCATGTTTTAGGTATTTCTAGAGAACAAACTAAATATTTTAACTGATTCTAAGCCTACTATGTTTCCAAACCTCAATAAAAAGTTCTAATTCTTATTATGAGGCCTATTGTGCGTTATAAGTGAAATAAACGATCCCTAAATTATGTAGAATGCCTAAATTATTATTTTTTTAAATTTGACCGATTCGGCCGATTTTTTACTGATTCGACCGATTTTTTCTGAGGCTGATTTTTTCACCAATTTTCAAAAATCAACAAGGTGCAATACTACAAAAATGGGCTTTTAGACCTTCATATAAAGACCCTCTATGAAAAACAAATGTCTAAATAACAATTTAGCTCACCTAAAAACCTTTAAAACCGGTTACTTTGAATTTCACCTGTCCAAATAAGAAAAATACATTTAGACCGGTGTCCATGAAATAAACCTGTTTAAAAAAATTTCTTTTAGACCTCTTACTTACATAACCAGGGGTCTAAATATTTTTTGGGGGGTTTAATTTGATAATTTCATTTGGTCTTTCAAAAATTTCACTCTTCCACCAAAAACACACTCAGCAACTCACCATCCATCTCTCTCGATCTAAAGTACTATCAAACCCTACCCACCATCGGCGCAGCTCCACTTCACCACCGTTACGAAACCCTCAACCACTTCACCATCGACGCAGCCCCACTTAACCACAGTGAGTGATTTTGATGTCATCATTAAGTTTATATATGTTGGAACTCAGATTAGTAGTAGAATATTTGTAATATTTTTTTGGATTAAGCAGTAATTTATAATATAGATATGAATGTGTGAATGATGGAATTAGGGATTTTGGACCAACATGGTGTTTGGGTATGCTTAAAAGTAAGCGGTTCTCAGTTTGCTATATGCTTATTAATAAGGAGATAAGCACTTAAAAACACTCCCAAACGCATGTTCAATAGAAAGCCTTTGACTTTGATTATTCAAAGTGCTCAATAAGTAGGTAAGTCGTATGCATAAATAGCCCCAAACACTCCTTTAGACCAGACGAATTGTATATATATATATATTGTGTTTTTGTGTATTCACTATTGTAATGCTCATGATGTTCTATAAGCTAAAAATGTAACACTCCCTTTGAGTGATTAGTTAATGTGATGATCTAAGCGAGCGAATTATGTCGGATGGCCCCTAGTGACTTCATTCATTTACTTAAGACAATTTTGGTTGACACCGGTAGCTCTAATCTATGGGTACCGTCGTCAAAGTGTTACTTTTTGGTGAGTTTCTGTTATTTAGATGCATAGATTGATTTGTAATTTTTATTGTACACTAATAACATAACTTTTGAACATTTCTACAGATGGCGTGCTACTATCATTCAAATTATGATCTCAAGAAGGTCTAAGACATACAGTAAAAATGGCAAGTCAATTTCAATAAATCTAGGAAACTAATATGTTGCTTGATAATTTAAAGTTTTGATCGCATAATTATTGACAATCATACATGAATATTTCATTGACTTGTTGTATCAGTAGTGTATAGCTTGTCACACGTAAAGGGAAATCTGCTGAAATTATGTTTAGTGATGGATCGATATATGGATTTGTTAGCAAAGACATTCTTAAAGTTGGGGATTTTGATATAGCGGACCAGGTGAATTAGAACTTTGTGTAATCATTCACTTGTTGTATCAGTAGTGTATAGCTTGTCACACGTAAAGGGAAATCTGCTAAAATTATGTTTAGTGATGGATCGATATCTGGATTTGTTAGCAAAGACATTCTTAAAGTTGGGGATTTTGTTATAGCGGACCAGGTGAATTAGAACTTTGTGTAATCATTTTTCACATGTTTTACTTTAGGCGATTCTATATCTTTAAGAAGAGAAATTTGATATGTGAATAGGAATTTATCAAGGTAACCAAGGATCCCAGCTTAGTATTTGAGAAGTCAAAGGTGGACGGTGTACATGGACATGGGTTCAGAGAGTTCTACGTTGGTACGTTGGTGATAATGGAATTTCTGCTATTGTACATTCATGAACTTCTTTGATTAGAGGCCCATTGGTATGCGTAATCTAAACTTTCATTTCCTTGAATTTGTGTTGTAGTACTCTGCGCGAGTGTACTAAGTTATCTAATTTTTACATGTAGCATGTCATCACTGAGATTAATAATGCTATTCGAGTTACTGGCTTTGCCATTCAGCCATCCAAGTCTGCTGTTAGACAAGAAAGAGATGTGCTTTATTTCTTCTGCTCTATAAGCAATTTCATTTGAGAATTCCAAAAAGTTATTGAATATTAGCCCAATACTGTACAAACGTCATTAAGTATTATCTGTTATTTGTTATGTATAACTTTTTGTGTTTTGCAGGCAAAATCCACATGGTTAGTTGGGTCATACATAGTGCCAGAAGGGTTTAGAGGCTTAACTGAATTATGTCATGAACAGATATGTTGTTATTGTCACTGAAAATAAAGTAAGTCATTTGTTTAAATTTAAAAAGTACCATTATCAGCATGTTAACTTTCAGATTGGTTTGTGAGCAGAGATGATGGATTCAATGTGAAGGGCGATTCACAATTCTTGTCTCTTAATAGGCACGATCGAAATCAAGAAAACATAAAATTTCATTAAGCAACACGCATAACTGGAAAGCCGAAACTTCTTGTTGTGCTTCTCAGTTGAACAACACGCATAACTGGAAACACATTCGAAGTTTTTTTGTGAAAGCCGAATCTTGTCACAGCTTGCCAAAACGATACAAAGTATGTGTTATTTTTGTCCCTATAACCTGTAGTAGTCAGTCACTTAATGCAAGTAATAAGTACAGTACTGCAGACTTTCAAACAATACAAATTGGCGAAATTAACTCACATTGAAACTGGTTGTTGCAGACCACCGTCTCAGTAGGCTTCTTAAATCCTTTGTTATTGTTTAACGATACTGTTTCTTTGTATTTGGTTTGTAATTGTTATGATGTTACTTTTTCTTTGGTTTGTAATTCTTAACGATACTGTATGTCACTTTGTATTTGCGTATTCTCGAGCGTAAATATAGGATTCAATAAGCAATCCCAAACAACCTTTTTACATAGTTTCAATAAGCAATTCAAACAACCCTTTTTATAAGCATTTTCAGTTTGAGAAATGCTCATAGAGGGTTGTATGAGATTGCTTATTTAATATGCATATAAAGGGCTGTTTGGGATTGACATTTGTTTTTTTAAAATAAAATTCACATATAGACCGGTTACAATGATACCAACCGGTCTAAATAATACTCTTTTGGACCGGTGCTTCAACCGGTCTATATGACATATCAACCGGTCTAAATAATGTTTTTTTAGACCGGTGCATCAACCGGTCTATATGACTTTTATCTTTTAGACCTCCTCTCATTTAGACGGGTTGGGTAACCGGTCTAAAAAGCTCTAGCAACCGGTCTAAAAGACCTTTTTTGTAGTGGTGTATGACCGATTAACGATTAATCGGCCGATTCGGCTGATTTTTGCAACATTGGTTTAAATATTATGTAATCCTCAAACTTTTATCATTTTTCGTCTATAATCTATTATCTATAACTTTTTTTTTTTTTTTTTTTTTTTTTGCAGTAACTACTAATTAAACCGGTAAATGGTCTCACCAAAACCATAAGTTTATAAGTATAATTATTTGCCGTCATAAATCGTCGCTTTGTGATGGTATTTGTCTATCATTACATAAACTTTAAATTATAAATCAATCAATATTTATTATGAGTCGTTGCTTCAACCAAATTTTAAATAAGTTACAAATAGTTTTTACATGAAGCGCTAGTATATGTACAATCTCGTATTTTAGATACACATATTATAGCATCTAGTGCTTGCATTTTGATATTTATAATGCCGTTTCACTATCGTCAGTCGTGCCAAAAAATGCTGTTTCATCATACTTGGTGGGATAAAATAAATATATTTTTAGGCACGATCTTTTTTATGTTTGTTAAAGATAATGACTAAAAATAAGTGATCTTATGTTTACACTTTAAAAAACAAGATAATTGATACTTAACATTGTTGGAATATTGGATAAATATTAATAAGTTAAATGTCTAGTATCGAACCCGAGACCTCGGGATTGCACACATTACAAACGAGAATTAAAGTATAATAATTATATATATTAAATGTTATGTATATATATAATTATTTAAACACTAGAAGGACTTAAGGGTCGTTAGTTATTAACCGTATGGACTAACTATCGTTAAATGCAAACGTAAAGGACTAGAGATGAAATAAATAGCAAGAAGGATCCGGAATCCCTCCCTTGGACCCATGGTCGGTCGACTAGGGGATAGGGAAGCCCAATCCTTATCAAACTTGGATAACAAGTTTACTAGGCTATATATACAAACTCAAGGGTTATTTGTTTCACACCTTTTGTGCACACAAATTATCCCTAAAAGTTTTCTCTTCTCCTCTCTTGCTTAAAACGATCGTACAACCCTAATCCTTAGGGTTGTCGATTTTCTTGACTTCCTAAACATTGTGTTTTATGTTACTAGCATCACCTTTAATTCATTAGTAGTTTGTGTGTACAAGAACGAGGTAACAATATACTTTTGTTGTTATCAAGGGATCGATTAACAAAACGGTAAGGGGTTAATCATTGATCCATATAAACCCTTATTAGGGTTCATCACATGTTCAAGATTATTAATTGATTCTTGTTTTGCTAGAATCGCTAAAGGTACGTTCCTATTTATGTTTTAGTTAATCTTTGTATGTGTTATTCTTGATCCTTGCTTCCGCTATATGTGTACTTTGATTGCATAATTCTAACAGTGGCATCACGAGCCATGGATAACATGTAATTGATTACTAAAACTTAATTAAAATCGGATCTTTAAGTGTTTTAGATACATGTTTTGATCTAGGGTTTTTTCTTTTTAAATTTTTTTGAAAAATTCGAAACCCTAACCCTAATTTTGGGGGGGGGGTCGATTTTCCATGAAACCCTAATTAGGGTTTTGTGGTTTTCATGGATTATGTGTAATCACTAGAAACCCTAGGTCATTAACCGGTTAAGTGAACGTATCTTGTGACCTATGTGCTAATTGTTAGGTTTTATCCGTGACGAAACATGCATGTTAGTCATGGATCTTGTTGTTTTTTTTTTTATTTATCACATGTTTTAGATAGATCTAAAATTGGGGAAGACTCCAATATATATTAAAATCAATTTATATGCTATGTGGTGTGTATATTAGCTTTGGCCTACGTAATTGATTCATCAATGTATGTGACTCTCTTCCATTAAGAGGAGAAGGCCTTAGTTGATTACATGCATGGTTATACCTAGACTTGATTTTATTAGGATCTTTTCTAATAAGGATTGCATGTGGCTAATTGTTTCACTTTATTATTATTAGTTGTTTGTTTTTCTTTGATTACTTGTTTTATTGTTATTGTTTGACACGTTTGTAAGCAATAAAAGGGTAATTTTTCATAAAGAAAATAATACAGACTAATAACGGTGAAACAAAAGTGATAAAGATTGAATCTTGCAAGGTCTTAAGTGCCGCTAGTGGTCCGATTCGCACGGTAATCAGCTCCCAGGCGAGACTAGCAAAATTCATACTTTATTACATGATTTTGAGATTAAATCCATAAACTTTTGCTTGATTGATGTTTTGTACAAATATGCTTTTAAAATTAAGTCCTTTAAGACGATATTCATAACCGTGATTTGAAGGCTTAGAAAAGAGCCTTAGAGTCTGCCTTGGTTATCACAATCTTGAATATGTCTTAAACGAATTACTTTTAAAATCATAATTGTAGAAAGTCATCTTAGGGTTTATTAAACCTCAAGTAAAACTTTGTGTATTAATTTCATGAATTGGTAATAAAAAGGTTTTGAAAACTTATGTTATAAAGATGAGTGCATGCATCTTTATACATGTTTTGATTTTCACATCAAAAATTTATACCCTAAAATTTAAGTTACATGCCATCTAACTATAAGAAACACTTGAAGTTATTATTTAGTAAACGTGAGACGCATGCTAAATTTTAATGACAAGGTAAATTTCCGAGTGTGCGTGAGACCACACATGGAGAATTTGCAGTTTCTAAGTTAGACGACTTAATTAAGTTGATGCGTGAGACCTAGAGCTTAAGGCATGAGATGGGATGAAACATGCTTACATGACAAATTGATGAATCAATTTGATGTAAATCCCATAATGATCTAGGAATTGGAAAAGTGTTTGCCAATTATTGTTCAACAGATTACCATATTTTATACTTTCACCACTAGCAGATCAACTGATGTGGTGAAATCTATGTAAAGTTGGATCCTAGATTTTCAAGAAAATATGTTGGGTATATGAATATATCCTTGGGTATTATATTTTCTTGGAAATATAAATTATCAAAAATACTAAAATTGAATTTTGTAAATTCTTTAAATGTATTAATGCAACTTAAAACTGTAAACGTAAGTTATTCTTTTAATTGATCTACACCCGTTAGGGTTTTTTGGTTAGAGTCAATGTTACAAAAAGAATAAATATAGTCTTCTTTCCATTAGGAGAAGTGTGAGACTTAATCCTAATCCTTTTCATGAATGAGAAAGGTATAATAGGATGATTAGAATTGTCTAAAATTCTAAATACATAACTCATAGCAAAATTTAATAGTAAGATTATTTGCACTTTATGAGTTATTTAATTAGAAGCTAGACTAATTACTGCACAATGGTAAAAGACAAATTAGATTATTTTATCTAGTTGTTTTGATTAGACCATTTAGAGATACTACATACAATTGTTGGAATGGTAGATCTATACAGGAAGAAATTGCATACCCAGTTTTTTCAAGTTAATAGTTTGAAATGTGATGAATCACATTTAAGTAGTAGATTACATCCTTTTATAACCTATATAATTGTTTGAATGGGTTTTCTTAAAAGATGTAGGAAAGTATACAAGCACACTATTTACTTTTACTGATAATGACACATTTGCAATGTTGTTAAGATTCAGTGGGAGTATTGTATTCTTATGGCTGAATAAGGGATTATTGTTATGTTCTCTAATTCAGTGGGAGTTACAAGACTTATTGTCTTGATTGTAACTTAGATTATCTTTTGAATGCCTCAAGGTAGTTACTTTCCAAATATAGACACTAATGTTTTCAAGGATAGTCATGTACGTTTCCTTGATTGATTGAGTAAACTCTATATCTACTAAGTTATGTGAATGACACAAATCATATTGTTCACATTAACAAACGCGTGCGTGTTGTTTATATGATACATGGTGTTGTACCATGCACAAGTGGGAGAAATCTTCATTATGTGCAAAGTACAACACATAAGAATATGATTTAAAGAATTCTCTTAACTGCAAAGTAAGAGATTATAATTCTAATTAGATTAATACATCTAATCTAAGAAACACTTGGTGTTAAAATTTAGCAAACGTGAGACGCATACTAAATATTAACAACAAGGTGAATTTCCATGTATGCGTGAGACCAACATAGATAATTTACAGTTTCTAAATTAGACATCTATTAGAACATTGTGTCAAATAACAATACTACTTCAGCTTTAATATTTATGTATTATTGGAATGACATAAATACATGAAGTAATATAATACTACTTCAATAATTATGTATTCTTAGAATGACATAAATAAATAAAGTAGTGTGTTAACTTGAAAATATTATTGAAACCAAATGAGGGTGTTCATGTTTACTTTAATTATACATGTTTATATTTTATTGTATAGTTATAAACATGAAGTTTTTTAAGTATTACAAGACTTATAATAAAGTAAGACGTTAGCTTTTTATGGTCTTTTAATTAAGACATATACAAGAAGTCATTGAGTTGATCAATGATTAATATAGTATAGTGGGATTATAACAAGTTTATGTTTTTATAAGACATAAACATGAAGTGACTTGGTCAAAAGTACTTGTGTTATAAAGCATGCAATTGGTTTGGAAATACTATTATACCATTAAGTTGACTTAGTTGGTAAATAGGTATGCCAACAGGAATATGATTATCTTATATATATTGTTAGATCTTCTTACAATATTAATTCTAATTGAAGTACCACATAAAATAGTATGTTCAGTTAGGAAATCAAACTCTTGTTAGAAGTTTGATTAAAGATAACTATGACTTCTTTTCTTCCGAAAGTTATCAAGGTTAGAAAATTGAGTATGTAATGAATATACTCAATTAGACTCCTAGAAGATTTATAAGACACCATTGAATGTGATGAATCACATTAAGTCTTAAAAATTGAAGTTCTGAATTTGTTAAGCTACTTATGGGTAGGTCATTAACAAACGAATGTCAGGAACTGTCAATGTGTATTTATAATGTCCTAAAAGAGAACGTTGGATTGTTGCTCTAATTGCTAAGTATTTTATTCTATATAATACTAAAGGCAAGTGGGAGTATTTTATCTTGAAAAGATAGAATTACAAGATACATAATCTTCTAAAAATCACACTAGTGAAAATCATGATGAGACTTATCATGTAAATGATAAACCTCAAGATGATGGAATTATCATTCATAGATCCACTTGGATATCTCAGATATTTAATTAATATGCCGACGATTATATGATATATATTACCGAAATAATGAATTGGGTAAATTACTCATAATATGAATGTTATAGATGCTGTTCATAAAGATATTCAAATTTAGAAAATTTTGTTTATCTTAATTCTTAATAGTTAGAGAATAATGATGAGTTTATTCAAAGATAATGTAACCCTAGTGGTTTAAATCTTTGTGAAATAATCATATGGACAAAATTGTACACATATCTTAATGCATGTCTTATTACAAGATTATTAATTATACTTAAGCAATTAACTATGATTGAATACTCTTTCCTAAGCACATTAAAGATACAAAGATGCTTAATTGTCATATTTATATGAATATGAAATTTGACAATGAATATCAAAATTCTTTCTTAAATAATTACTTGAGCGAGGACGATAAGTAATCAAAAAGAGTTTATGAATTCAAGAAAATCTTTGGAAGTATACAAAGTGCAATAATCCATGAATGGATAAATGCATGTATCTAGGAGATTATTCTTATGATAAATTATTAAATCTATGTTTAAGTTTATAATTAAAATAAGATAATTTCTAAGTATTCCTGAAAGCTAGTGGGAGTATTATGTTTGATTTACTAAATCATATATGTTGTATAACATATAAGAAGTTACATTCCATATAAGTGAAATGTTAAGACTTAGTTTGGAATGAAACTATAAGTGAAAGATTTAGAAAATAAAACATACAACCTTGGAACAAAAGTTTATTATTAAATAAACATGTGCGGTAAATAAATTCTAATAGAACATAATATATCATTTTGGAAGACTAAAAGGATATACATATTTGTAAAGATCAAACATGAATAAAAATCTAAGTTTGACTGAAGGATTTTCATGTGCATTATATTATTGTTGTATCATGCTTAAGTGCTTAATGATTTGACAATATTTGATATCCAACTAAAAGTTATTATATAACTTGTGTAATAGATATTCTAATGGAAAATGTTTGAAATTAGAATAATGATCCTCAACCTGGAATAGCTCCTAAATATTACACTATGGATATTAAGTTTACGAAAATTTTAAAGAGCATATTGTGTTTAATATACAATGATGCTGGTTTAATTGAGATGACACTCAATAACTAGTCATGAAGGATTTCATGAGAACTAGTTGTGCTCAACTAAGAGCATAGTTGCATTAAACATTAAAAGAATTAGAATACTTTAAACTTTAAAAGGTTTGAAAGTTTGATTGTCATAAGTTGGTGATTGAGGATATCACACCATTTATGATAAATTATGTGGCTATATCAAGATAGTTGGATTTACACATACAAGAATTTTAATTATTGAATTCTTGAAAGAAGTATTCTCAAAATTCGGATAGATCATAGTTAGATGAAATAATGCCTTGTCAACAAGTATGATTGTCATTACTTGAGGCATAATTGTCTTCAAGTTATTACTTGAGGAAAATTCATTAACTAGTATAATCATGCATTGATCTATTTTGGTATTTGGATAAAGGACATTAAGCAATTATTATTTACAACGAATTAAAGTACTTAGTACGTTTGTTTTCATTAATAATATATTGTGTCCTATATTTGCATGTTTAAAATCCGTGAATAACTAATATTATTCTAAATTGTCCATTGTCGATTAATGATATGAGAATATAATTAAGAGCATTGATTGGGATGCCTAACTCATATGCCTAATAATATGCCTAAACATATGTGTCATCATCTTATTGGGGACAGCAAGGGGACCCACTTCTTCACAAACCAATAATTTATTGCCACGTCAATTAGGCACACAATTAGACACATTTTTTAGGCCTCCAAATCATTTTCCTATCATTAAACTAAGACAAATCTGAGTATTGGTTAAGAATATACTTGAAAGTATATTGATGCGTTAACATACCAATTTCACATGATATTCGATGAATTGAATATAGGACTTATCCCAATTACATGATTTTACTTTATGGATCTTGTCAGTAAGTAAATCATGAATTTGTTATCCTCAGACTTGAGATACCAGATAAGAGTCATGGATGTAGTGCATTTTTGTGAAGCAATCTACCGCTCACCGTAACAGGGAGTTATAAGGGTTGTTTTCAGAAGTGTTGCAAAGTTCATGGGTTATTCTTGTAGTCAAGAAAGAATTTGTTCCTTCAAATTTGTTTTGAAGTTTAATACTGATGGGCCCCTCGTAGGCTTGACAAGATGTTTGCGTGCGCACGCCCAAAGTCTATCTGGAATACGTTCAGATGTTTTGGTAATCTTGCTCAATTATAAATAACGAGAAACAGAATTGTTAATTAAAGAATGACTAAGATTCATATCTTTATTAACGTAGTATTAGAAACAAAAGGATGATTATAATGATGAATCATTAAAGGTTTTTTTTTCAGGAAAACTACCTCGAGTCGAACTAGGGGCATTGGAGTGTTGCTAGACGCTAACCAATGTCATTTTACTATTAACAGATATCCAAGTGGGAGCTGTTGGAATATTGGATAAATATTAATAAGTTAAATGTCTAGTATCGAACCCGAGACCTCGGGATTGCACACATTACAAACGAGAATTAAAGTATAATAATTATATATATTAAATGTTATGTATATATATAATTATTTAAACACTAGAAGGACTTAAGGGTCGTTAGTTATTAACCGTATGGACTAACTATCGTTAAATGCAAACGTAAAGGACTAGAGATGAAATAAATAGCAAGAAGGATCCGGAATCCCTCCCTTGGACCCATGGCCGGTCGACTAGGGGATAGGGAAGCCCAATCCTTATCAAACTTGGATAACAAGTTTACTAGGCTATATATACAAACTCAAGGGTTATTTGTTTCACACCTTTTGTGCACACAAATTATCCCTAAAAGTTTTCTCTTCTCCTCTCTTGCTTAAAACGATCGTACAACCCTAATCTTTAGGGTTGTCGATTTTCTTGACTTCCTAAACATTGTGTTTTATGTTACTAGCATCACCTTTAATTCGTTAGTAGTTTGTGTGTACAAGAACGAGGTAACAACATACTTTTGTTGTTATCAAGGGATCGATTAACAAAACGGTAAGGGGTTAATCATTGATCCATATAAACCCTTATTAGGGTTCATCACATGTTCAAGATTATTAATTGATTCTTGTTTTGCTAGAATCGCTAAAGGTACGTTCCTATTTATGTTTTAGTTAATCTTTGTATGTGTTATTCTTGATCCTAGCTTCCGCTATATGTGTACTTTGATTGCATAATTCTAACAAACATGACGTTGCATTCGACATGTAAAAATTGTTATTGTAGACTTCTTATGGAATGTTATAAGCGTATGTGAAAAAAATTAAATAGTTATATTACTAATTAATATCTTACGTAGACTTTCAACCTCATTCTCGTCAACGTAAAAACGGGGTATTCAAAACCAACGACTGTTATGATCGACATTAAGGACTTGGTCCTTTGCGAGGCTCTTATGATGTCTAATGTTGTGGTTCCTCAACACATTATTTACCTCTGGGTAGTATTTAATCATATATGACTTATTTAACATTTATAAAAATTATAAACATATATTTAGCATTCGATATATTCCTGCCCATTTAAGTTTGACCAAAATTGAGTTGATAACTTATGCGTCGTAGTAATAAGAATTGTAAACATAAAAGCAATGTTTTGAACCCAGTTCGACCCGGCCGGTTGAACCGTTTATTGCCGTAAAAAGGGCTAAAATGAATCGGTTTTGTGAGGCTTGAAAATCCAATTTGACTCGCCGAGCTTCATGTGACCCGAGCATATATAGGGAGACTTTCTTGCAAGAACTGAGAGAACCACAAAAAACATACATGCACGACTTCAATAATTTTATTTTTGCACTTATGTTGTAAAAACAACATACATGTTTTAAGAAAACATAGTTGTTCTAAAGAATTTGATAAGAAATTGGAAATACAAAATTTTTCTTCGAAGGTGCGCATGTATGTTCTTATAAGGCGTGCAACGACAATATTGCGGCCATGTGTAAGGTTTTTGTGAAAAAAGAGGATAAGTTCATGATGATATGGAAGAACATTGGTAGATACTTACGATTATTGATGATTTGCATGTATTTTTATTTTATTTTAAAAGGCGTGCATGTATGTTTTTGGTGGTTCTCTCAGTTCTCGCAGATAAAATGGTTCTCGTAAGAAAGTCCCCCTATATATATATATATATATATATATATATATATATATATATATATATATATATATATATATATATATATATATATATACTAGACGAATACCCGTGCATAGCAACGGGATTTTATAACGACAGATCGTTTAGTGATAAAAGAAAGTTTATGGGTTATAAATGAAAAATAATAAAAGTTAGGGGTGGCAAATCTTGCCCAATTTGTAATTTTTGGGCGATTTTTGACACTTTTTTAAAAGTTTGGGGCGTTTTTTGCCCCCTTGCATTTATTTGATGGGCTCTTACAGGTAAAAGATAAAAACAGATATTATTATATGGGCTTTCGAATCACACAATTCAACTTTCAAGCAATTACTCTCATTTTTTTTCTGACCAATTCACTTGTCACTGGTAACTATAAAACATTCCAACTATTTTAATTTTAATTTATCTCATTTATTAACTATTTTATGCATAATTATTTAATACTCTAATTAATTGATATATATATATATATATATATTTAATTAGTTGCATTTTTATTCATTTAACGAGACAGCATGGCCCGTGCGATGCACGGGCTTTGTTCACCTTAAAGAATCATTGGTTTTGCAAAGGTTATACGTATTTAGTTATTATATGCTTGGTTTTGACCGGGAGTACTCAACTGAATAAACGAAGTTTGTGTAACTAAGTTTTTGTAAATAGAATTGTTTCAAGAAAAATGTATCAAATACATGATTGACTTTGAATTTTGGGTAAAAACTAAAAAGTGTTTGGATTATATTGACACGTTGATTTCTTTTGTATACAACATTTAAATGTGTCTCATTATAGTCGGTTACCTTTTGATAGACAATACATCTCACACATCACATTTATTCTAGACATTGTCATGAATGTGGAAAATATATATATATATATATATATATATATATATATATATATATATATATATATATATATATATATATATATATATATATATATATAGAAAAAAAGACCATCAAGATGCTTAGGCATGTACAAAATCGTATATCCCATTCACAAATTAAGCTTAAACCGTTCTATACTTATGTTACTTTTTATTTAGTTATGCTATGTTTTTTCAACTCATGGACATGAATATTGTTTTTGTTGTTATTAAAAAGTCTGTTACTATTATTGTCATATTTGAATTGTCAAAATAAATTTGTTATTGTCATTGTAAACAACATTATTCTTTCGTTTTAATTGCTTGAAATAATATTGATTAACTCAAGTTTGGTATATAGCTGATAGTTTACTTTTTACACTTGGTCGTTTTTAAACATGCATCAAATGGTTCTCTCTAAATGATCTGTTTTCTATGTGCATTTTTGTTGCATATAATTGAAAAATAGGTTAATATAATATGAATTCTTTGGATTATGAAAGAATGAATAATTCATTACTATTATGTATAACTGTAAGAACATTTGGTTTCACAACCATCATTCTTTATCTCTATCTTTTCACCATTTTCTTCGTCAACCTCAATCTTTTTGCCACCTTGTTTCATTCTCACCCACTGTTTCTAGAGCTTGTCCCTTTTCAACCCTTGATTTTCCGACCGCGAACTTTTCACCTTCATCCATTTCAATGGTACTTGGTTTTCCTCGCGAACCTCAAATAGGGTATCAGAAGAGATCAAAACTTTCAAACCACACGATATGAGGCTCTCTTCTTGCTGTTGTTTCTCCTTTGAAGGAGTAAGGTGGGTATACCACATACATGTACCCAACTTAGGATAAGCTATGGCATTAATCATGGTACGTATTAAAGCGTGTATTTTGTGTAAAATAAATGACCCAACTTAGCAAGTGATCCTCAAGCATCATATGTGATGTGGTTATACCGCTCGCCCTTGAAAGATGAAGTCGCCCAATGTTGAGGTTCAATTTGCATCACCCAATCATAAGCCTATGATGATATCAGCTTAATCAGTTTCACAGAATGCAATAAAATAAACTACTATAATTTGCATTATGATATAATTTCACCACCAATTCATCAAAATGGGACTACATTTCCTTCTTGTTGTTTTGCAGACTACAACCATTATGCAACTTACTTCAGCCAACACAAAAACAGAAGGCCTCATCACTCCATTGCAAACCAACCATGCTTCTAATAACATTGCCAACTTTAAGGTCTCACATACTTTTAGTTAATATATTAAAAGCTTAAATAAATTCAATCATTGTTCCAACTTCTGGTATATAAATTTATAAACAAAATATGAAAAGTAAGAATAGTTACTTGTTTCCCCTAAATAGATAAGAGTATGTCAAAGCGAGATAAACTAATATATATCTATTTTTTGAGCAAAGATAAACTAATATAAGAATAGTAATAAAAAGACCAACCTGTTAAGGTTCTAGGATTCCAAATACATGGTTCATCATGAGGCATGCATATCCTCATTTAGAAGCTTTTAATAGAATTGCAATCACTGAGTTTCTTATTTTTTTTTTCATTATAGATTATTGAACCTCATTGTCTCGATTCTATAAACTTTGTAGATGAAGAGCTTGGAAAATCTTATTGCAAGGAAAAAATATTCAAAATTTTAATGTTAATTATCACCAAAGTGTGCAGGTGTTGATCAAATGCGGTACGACCCAGTAGCCATCTTTGTCGTCCTATACACACGAAAATATTTCAATATTAATGAATGAGTAAATAACATATCAATAAACCACACCTTTGTTATTGTATTAACTAATGTCGTCTTATCGAACATTACAATAGTCTAAACATACCATCTCATATGCGACATGTAGTCATTTTAAAGAGCATGAACACCTTCTTTCAGTTAACATGATAGGTAAAAGTACCAACAACCCTTGATCCTTGATAAAAAGAAAGACATTTAAAAGATTAAAGTTGTTGCGAAAGAACGAAGCATAACCCAGATATTCTGACCAATATAATATATAGATAAACCAACACCACTTTTAGCCCATATTATAATAATTAACCAAATCCAATAACTGGTAGGGTTACAATTTGATATAAGGCCCACTAACCAAATGTTAGTGTATAGCACTAAGCATTCTCAACCCTAATAACACAACATCTCCTAATCGTACGCCTCTATGCAGCCACCCTCATTTCATCTCACCACACATAAACATAAAGGCAGCCACACTATCTTATCTCATTTCACCAAAAAAAAAAAAAAAAAAAAAATTATAATAATCATTTCTTTCTTTCTGTTTTCTTACTTTTTCTTAGCCAAACGACAACTGAAGATCGTAACCAGTTAAGTACAGCCTCTAAGATCTTTAAAAGATCTACGGTAGGTATCTTTTTTTTCGTTTTTGTGTTTGGTTTAAGATCTATGATGGGATATGTGTCAAACCTTTAAGATCTTGAATGATCTTAGCATATGTTTGAACGATTCTGAGATCTTGGATATTTAGTTTCTTTTCGAGTCTTGTTTGTGTTTGGAGATGGGATAGGATAGACTATGTTGGTGTTGACGATGGACTTTAGGGTGCATTTGTTGTTGTAGTTGACTTGATGTTGTAGTTTGGGGGTATGTTTAGTTGTAAGAATATGTTATTATTTGTTCTTCTTTTCCTTTCATTTTGTTTTGTTTTTTTTTTCTTACCCTTTGACTTTGGACTGATGAGGATTTGTTATAGATCTGAGGTCCAATCAGATCTCAAAAGTTCTTAACCACAACCGGAAGAGCCACACTATGGAAACCACTGAAGCCATCTAAGCCGCCACGATACCATCATTTTTCTTAAAAATCACCAGATAGATCTAAATGAAAAGAACAAACACACTGAAACCACCACCTAGCCAACTACAACAACCGAGAGAGATGTTGGTTATGGGGGCGGCGGTTTTAGTGGCAGCAAAGGTCTTTGCGTGTGTAATTTTTTAGAAAGAGATATTTGTGTGATGGGGCTGGTGTGTTGCTTTATAGAACTCTAATGTCTCTTCACATTTCCGTAAGTAGTTACATTCTTTGAAAATAAGAAGTCTTTTCATTTTCATTATTAATTCGAGCTTATTTAGTATAAACCAGTTAATGCCAACTTTATTGTTGCTAGTTACGAAATTACTATTTGGTTTATGCATTAGTTATCTTTTGCATAATAGAGTTTCTTGCATAATAATAGAGTTTCTTGTCTAATAACATTAATGCTCACATTCAATAGGGGGAACTCATTCTTTATATATATATAGATACTCTATTTTTTTTTTAAGAAAAAATAATTAAATATAGTTAAGACTTAGATGCTTGATCTTTTTTTACAAGATGAATTAAAGGGGTTTTTAGGACTGTTCCGAATGTTTTTAATAGTTGAATTATAATTTGCTCGTTTTAGCCCGTACCCGTTTAGCCCGATTTATAATTTGTCCGTTTAGCCCGTGCCCGTTTTAACCCGTGCCATTTTAGCCCGTGCCCGTGCCCGTGCCCGCCCGTTTTGCCACCTCTAATAAAAGTTTGAAGATTTAGGGATTAAATGTGTTGACTTATTGACTTTGTTGACTTATTGACTTTGATACTTAAGCTCATGTCAACATAATGTTTTGAAACCCGGTAGAACCGTTCCGGTCGAAAAATGGGTCGATTTAAACCGAGTCATGCTTTTAATAACTGAACCCGTCGTGTCCAGTTTTCAAAACTATATGTTTTTCCCAGTTGAACCTGTTGGTCCGATCCAGTTTTCAAAACTATATGCAACATCAACTTGTTAGCTTGTATAAAGTTTTGTGTGTTTTATTAATTTGTATAATGTGTATAATAGCATATACTTTTCATTTTAGGGTGTTTTAAAAATAACATTAATTAGTGTGTTTAATTATTTTATATTTTATATTATGTTGTAGCTTGTTTAAATTGTATATTGTGAAAATTTTATTGTACCTTTTTTAGTAAGTGGTGTTTTAATTGATTGTTTTTAATTTGATATAGATGCTTTTAATTGGTTGTACCATATGAATAAATTATTGTAATTTTAAGTTATGGGGTGTTTTAATAAGATCATTAATTACACAATTCATTTTCTCTCACCCTTTAGTATAGAAGGGCAAAATGGGGATTGACTGAAAATTCAGTTTTTCACTTTTCCCTTTTGACTAAATCTACATTATAAGTAGTTAAGATATATATATATATATATATATATATATATATATATATATATATATATATATATATATATATATATATATATATATATATATTTATTATTTTTTCTTTATTTAGTTTTTAATAAATTCTTACTTTGATGATGACTAACTTTTGTAGAAATACGTATTTACTTTCCATTCATGTCTACTACGTACACGTGGTAACTATATAAGTTTGTTGGTCATTTCATGCAAATGTCACACTCCTCACAATACATGTTGCAAGAAAACAATCTTGCTCAGACTACAACATGAACTAAGCTCAGTACGTGACTTTATAAGTTTGTATCTAGTTCATTGTTGCAAGAAAACAATCTTGCTCAATCAAATATGCGTGCCAAACTATCAAACACACAGACAATCTTGTCTCCAACTTGCAAGCCAATGGTTATAGCTACTGGGACTTGGTTCAATGGTTACTCAGACCATTTTTCTTTACTCAGACCATCTTTGTCTCCACTTCCAAGCCAGCCATACGGTTTCTTTAGACAAGAAAAAAAAAGAAAAAAAGAAAGGTGTGTAATATCGGTTGTATTTTCAACCGATGGTGTCTTTTGGTTATGCTCGACCGATTATTGCCCAACTCCCCACAGAGGTGACGACCGATTTGGATATCGGTCGTATGAGACACTCGACCGAGATTTTACAGGCCACTGTGCCTAGCCTAAGAGATTAGTATCTTTGAGAGTTAGGGGAATTATACCATCATGGTAAAACAGGATTGTTGAAGATTCATTACCAACTGAATGTTACGGAATCCATGATAATACCCCTCTGAATGGGTATATCCTGCATATACAAACTCAAGGTTTTTTTTTGTTTTTTTTTTTTTTTTTTTTTTTTTTTTTTTTTTTTTTTTTTAACTACACACCAATTCAAAGTTTTGCAATTTTCTAGACCGGAGTGTTGTATGAAGTTATGAGGAAGTCAATAATCTCATGTCACCAAATTCAAAAAAACATAGTCTAATATCCTCGTAAACATGTATTGCTCAATGAAATCAACACTTACGTAAGGATAATACTTGGTGCGTTTGGTATCCCACTATGGGAATGAATCTATGACTTTAAAAGTCATTAATGTTGTTTGGTTGGTTATGGGCCCACCACAATGGAATGATGATACCCATGATATGTGGGTTTCCTCATAGGAGTATGATGTTGTGGGTATGTGGATACCCATGAAAAGTGATATCTACATACCCATTTCCATTCTACTCCATTCTCAAACCTATACCTATAGTTGGATATAGTAATCAACTCCAAACTAAAAGCCGAATTTTGCATAAATTGATCCGTTAGAACCCTCTAATAACTTGCTTCAAATCATCTTATCTTCCGTTCTAAATAACCACTAACCCTCTAATAACTTGCTTCAAAACACCAATATGAAATGTTATTTCGTTCTTACACAATGTTTCCTTTGTAATAACGAAAGAAAAAACCACGTCTGGGTTAATTTGAGTCATAGGATAATTACATCATGGCAAATTTCTTACCTTTCCATCAAATAGTCTATCAAGTATTGTTCTGCGTGCTGGTTTTGATGTTGGTTATTGCAACAAACTATCGAATTTCTCTTGCAAAGTCAGCACAGACTCCAGACTGACCAAAACCTCAGCCATGGTAGGGCATTGCTCTGGATCTCTATGCAAACATGCCTCTGCAGTTCGAACAAACTTTGGGGGGCTATTTGATCTCTTATATCAGAATCTAGTATCTGCTCTAGTTTCCCCATTTTGATAGATTCAATAGCCCAAATTGCTAAATGACGTGACTCTGCTATACGACTATTATCGAAAGCTTGCTTCCTACATAGCACCTGAAATAATACCACCCCAAAAGAATACACGTCACTCTTCCTTGTGACCTTTCCTGTGTGAAAATAATCAGGATCTAAATACCCGAAAGTGCCCCAAACCAATGTCTCTACATAAGTCTGGCTCCTCGGAACTATTTTCGCCGAACCTAGGTCTGCAATTTTGGCGGTCCAGCTTTCATCTAACAATACATTTGAGCTCTTGAAATCGCAATGTATAACCCCAACCTCAACCCCTGTGTGAAGGTAGTGCAACCCACGACCGACATCTCTTCTCCCTGATTACAATAACCAATTAACGATACAATATTACAGTGCCGAAAAGTAGAAAGCATCTCTACTTCGGACCAAAACTCATGTGCTCCTTGATTGTATGTGGAATCCATCCGTTTAATTGCAGCAACCACAAGACTTGATCCATTAGAAACAGTACCTCTATAAACTGTTCCGAAACCTCTTTTTCCAACTACTAATGATGTGTCAAAGTTATTTGTTACTAACTGAATCTCATGAAATTGGAAACAACAGCATGGTTGTGACCTTTTTATGGAGTTGTAGGATGAAAAATCCAAGGGGGCGGGTAAGGAAAATGAGAAGGAGGTAGATGGTTCAGATACCTATCAATTGCAAATAATAATAAAAATAAAAATGATCAACAAATGGTTTGTAACCAAAAAATGCATGTATTTCTTTATTGCAAGTAAAACTGCATCTCTAATTTATCCTCTTTGTCCAAATTCGTATGTGCAAAATAATTTTCCCCGAATAATCGTGTAACCATGGACAAATATACATAAGTTTTAATTCTAATTATGACTACGAAATAATTAGAAAGACCTTTTTGTTCAATTTTGAGAAATTATCAGCTTACTTGACACTGAAGTGCTGATTCAAGCCCTCTTACAATCTCCGTAATTAACGGACGTTCATCACGTTCTAGCTTCAAGCATTGATATGCAACTTTTGAAAACACATCCAAAGAATTCGGATTTATTTCATCCTGTATATTCTGTAAAACAATTTGATTAACCGTATTTTGTCTAAAGGATTGTCGAGTTAATCCTACTAAAGGCTGAAGATTATATCATCGATCATACACAACCTCCCACATAATACTTCACACAACACAACACCAAAAGAGTAAATATCTGACTCTTTTGATAAAAACCCGGTCTCTGCGTATAGTGGTTCACAATACCCATGCGTTCCTACAGGGTGGGATATGAGAAATGTATTTTTTTGATTGGCAGGGCCAAATTTGGAAAGTCCAAAATCTGAGATCTTGGCATTCCAGTTTTCATCTAATAATATATTGGAACTTTTTATATCGCGATGCAATACTCTTTGTTGGGTCCCTGCTGGATTATGTAAGAAAGCTAACCCACGAGCTGCCCCAATGCATATCTTAAGGCGTCGAACCCATGTTAGCTCACTGTTCTTGAGATACCGGTCCAGACTTTTCATAGGTAGATACTCATACATGAGGATCTTCTCGTCACAATCGTCACAATACCCCAAGAGAGAGACAATATTTTCATGTTTGTAAACAGATAGCATCATAATCTCCTTCCAAAACTCGGGATCTCCTTGCCCAAACTCACGATCTAAACGCTTTAATGCAACCATGGTGTTGTCAATTTCTCCTTTATAAACTTTCCCAAATCCTCCTTTCCCGATGGAATTCTCATCAGCAAAGTTGTTTGTAGCAGATATAATAGCTTCTAGCTGTATTTTGAGGTGTTCAAACTGTTTCATGGGAGGCACCATTTTGTGAAAAACGTTGCACTTGAAGAAATTAAAAATGAAGGATATTAACCTTTTGATCTATAATGGTGTAAGATGACTATTGACAAGCAGCCAGTCGAGACTTGAGAGACGACTCATAAAAGATACTACTTTATTACATTTAAAATAAATAATATATGTATATATTTTTGACTCGGCTTAATAATGTAGACTGGATAAAACATATATGGTCATCAATAGACCAAACCAACTTTGGATTCTATGTCTATATTTTTCCCAAAAATAATAAATAAAAAATAATTTACTGAATGTTTAATCAAAGTTACTGTTAAAACTCAGCCCAGTGTTTTATGCCAATAGCAATCTGTTGCTTCCTGGTTCATCAATTTAAGCTTCAATTTATATAAATTAAGTGTTGATCTTCCAGTAACAAGGTATTAAAAAAATCTAGGACAAATTCTATAACGGGCGGCCAAAGCATTGAATATCTAATTCTTTAGGACAAAATTTATAATGGGCAGACAAATTTTACCCATGGAAGAAGAAACACTTAGGAAAAATCTATGATTTTTAAACAATTCCCCAAGCAGTATAGAAAAAGAATTAAAGTGTAAACATGTCGTTATAACTGTTCACTAAAAGAATATCCATTCTGACACAAGGTTAAATGATAAAAAGGAGAGAAAATATATAAACTATACCGATGTTCTATATAAGATTATAGACTAATTAAATCCTATGAAATTGCATGTAAACCAAACTCGGAATGCGACATACTACAGCATACGGACTCTCTGTGTTAGTGCATTAATTCTAGCTAAAGCTTCGCCAATTCAACTCCACGCGAAGACCAGCATTTGTATTCTTCAATTTCCTAAGCCGGTAAATCTCGTTGATACATTTTTTGTTCTCGACATCCGCAAGGCTTATTTTGTGTAATTCCTCATATTCAGAGATAATATAAAACATTCAGTAGTATATAAAAGGTTAGGAATACAACTTAAACGTACATTCTCTGAAAGGTGTTCCTGCCAAAATGGGATCGCAACCATGATGAACCATGGTACAGATACAATATCCTATCATTTAGTTGCTTGTTGTAACTGAACTCAAAATTTTCATTCCGTACTGGACTTTTGTTATTCTTTGCTTGCTGCAAAATCAAAAATCCAAATTAGTGTTAAAAACTTGGTTCAATTCATGAGGCTTATGCAACAATAATACCATTGAACTAACTATAATCAGACAGACGAACCACAGTTTGTCTTGTATCGTCAGATAATTAAACTAACAACTAAACTAGAACATACTTTACTGAACTTTTCTATTCATTCTTTTCATCTCTTCCTTTCATTCATGCAACAATTACATATAAATAAAGTAACCCAATAAGCAACTACCCACTATGCTAGAATACTGGAAACATGGAAGTTATTATTCGGACACATGCATGCCTAAACTAAGAAATAGTCTTCACGTCTGAACGAGTCAAAGATGTCCTTTTTTGCAAATGCATGTAAATCATGGAGATAATAAAGATATCAGTTGTTAATTGATATTCGCAAGATATGATATTCATGCACGTATCAGTCACCATGCAGCTTCAAAAAAATAATTGGATTTTTTTTCAAGATGTTGGCCTTCATGGATTGTGACAACAAGCAAACCTCCACTCTCATTAGCTTTTCATATTTGTTTGTATGTGATTACAACAATGATTTTTCCAAAGGGCTTCTTGTTTCATGAAACGTTCGTGTCCACGTTTTAGAAGAGGTCAAGAGTATGGGTATTTTTTTCTTCAGGGATAAGGTGTTTTAATGGCACAACATTTTCCCACTTGTGATTAGTACTCTTGTCCTACACAACAAAGAATGATTAAAGAGAAACTAGTACCAAGCATATAACAATATACCATGTTAAACAAAATAAATAAATAAACCCCCTTCTCTCCCGTGGCGAAAATCGATGATAAAAAATTCCAACCGAACACATCATACATTTTTATTCCGCCGACAACAAAAGACACTTAATTCATTATATATATTATTGTTGTCTAGGCGAACATGCATTAATAATTAACAATTGTTGGAGGTACTATCATTCGCAGGTTATTCATGATTTATACTACAAGTCGATTGAATTTTGGCTAGTATTATTTGCTTGGTATTAATTTTTCAAATCACAATATTGCATTGAGTTTGTTACTGTCTTGTTTTGAAACCCTATCGTTTAGGGTTTTGCTAGTCTGATTGAAGTTAGGGCTTGCGAGTACTTCTTGTTTTGTGGTACAGATTGGTTTAGTTTAATGTAAGCATACAGAAGGGTTCCTTGATTCGGGTGGGAGGGGTAGCAATCACAAGAAAAAAGATGGGAGAAAAAGTGATTCTGTGTTGAACTCGTGCTCACATGGTGAGAGTGTTGATTCGTTCCCTGTGTTAAACACACTAAGAAATTCAAGTGCTGAGAGTGCTGATGTAGTTAACATCTTAAACGTGGATTTGTCTAGTGCAAAACCTAATAGTGGTAGTGCTGATTCTACTAATGCATCGAATGAAACAAGTGGACCTGTTATGACAGAAAGCACTAAAGAGGCGGTATCATATGAAAGGGTCTTTAAAGGCGTATCGAGGGGGAAAATATCAATTTTCGAAAGTTGCTAGCACCGGCTGGCAATAGAGCCAACATAGCTGTTTCAAGGGACTCTGTAAACATTGTTCATGAATGGTTTCGTAACACTGTGTATGGTTTCTTTTTGGGCAAATGTGTCACGTACCCGGTAGTCGAGAACTATGTAAATAATACTTGGAGTAAGTTTGGTCTAGTTAAATCTATGATGAATTCTAAAGGTTTATTCTTTTTTAAGTTTAATTCTAAAGACCGGATGGATGCAATGCTTGAAAAGGGGTCCTGGTTAATTCGCAACCTGCCATTAATTCTGAAAAAGTGGTCGTTGGATGCGAATATTATAAAGGAGAATATGTGTAATGTTCCGGTTTGGGTTAAGCTTCATGATATTCCTATTACCACATTCACGGAAGATGGTCTGAGTGCTATTGCAGCCAAACTAGGTACCTCATTGATGCTTGATTCTTACACGTCTACTATGTGCATGAAATCATGGGGTACGTCTAGTTATGCACGTGCCATGATTGAGTTGAGAGTTGATACGAAGTTGAAACACTCCCTCGTGGTGACGATACCAAAATTTGAGGGTGAGAGGTATATTATGCACACTATTTATATTGAGTACGAGTGGACATCTCCAAGATGCTCAAGTTGTAAAGTATTTGAACATGTTCTTAATGAATGTCCTAAAAAACCTGTCTCGGATGTGTTGAACAATTTGAAGAAGCCTAAACAGGTTGGTGGACAGGCTGTTAGAGTATTTTCGGTTGGTTTTAAGCCTAAGTCATTTACCTTTTATCAATTTGTCCAATCTACAAAGAAGTATAATGCTCCTGCTCAACCAAAGGCATCAAAGGTTACTACTTTGAACCCTTTTGATGTTCTTGATACACAGAGACGGAGCCAGTAGGGGGGCTGGCGGGTGCTCGGCCCCCCTAACTGCCTCAAGTAGCCTAGCTTGTTTCTTGATTGACCTGATTTTTGTTTATCTTTTTCGTTAAAATTGTAAAGTTTAGGGATAAGTTGCAGGCTCTATTTTAATGAAGAAGAAGAGGAAGACATAGATCTAAATGAAAAGAGAGAGAGAAGAAGATAAGAAGTAAATGTGGTGTGGCGTGTGTATGTTTTGCTTATCGAATATAGTACTACTAGGACA
The DNA here is from genome assembly GCA_030686995.1 of Artemisia argyi. Lineage (NCBI taxonomy): Eukaryota > Viridiplantae > Streptophyta > Magnoliopsida > Asterales > Asteraceae > Artemisia > Artemisia argyi. Next base: position 183,129,409 of record CM060683.1, read on the forward strand.
ATTAAAATACTCCTACAAATGTAGACACTATAAACTGTGGTACTTGTTTCACTTTTTTTTTTGAAAATACTTCTTTCACTTTTACTAGGTTGACTGTGTATTTTACTCAGTATTACTTCTTTCACTTTGAACCAAAACATCTTTATCAATGACTTTGTAATTTTATAGTACTACACGTAATAGTATGGTTACATTTTAAGACAAAGTAACAAGCCGACCCCCTAACCTCAAATCCTAGCTCCGTCCCTGTTGATACATTAGTTGATGAGGGGGGCTGTGGGGATTCGAACCCCAAGAGTACAATTAAGATGATTACCTTGGTAGATGAGGAAGAGGGAGGGGTAAGCAAACCCCTAATACAAGTGTTACTCCTGTGGTAGCTAGGATTAATGACCTTGAAAATCAAATGTTGGAGGGGAAACTTGTGTTTGTGGATGATCATGGAAAACCGCTGGAAGTGAAAGTAACGAATGAGGAATCGGCTTGCAAGCCCAGTACTTCTATGTGGGACCTATTGGAAGAATCTGTTGAGGATGAAATTGAGATGCCTCATGATGAGACCTCTGGATATATGTCTTCGACTGGTGGAGGAGGACTCTTTGAAGATTTTCTTGATTGCTATGACGGATAGGAGGATCATATGATTTACTTTGTGATCAATTTGATATACGTCTTCCTTTTCATGTTAGGAAATAATTTTCCTCTTTTCATGTTAGAAATAATTTTCCTTCTTTATGTTTAGTTCATAAGATTGTTATGTCTTTTGTATGATTGTTTAGGTTTGAAGCACAATTGATGCATTTGTTTTGCCTTTAATTGGACCGAGGTAAGGGATTTCACGGTCATCCTATGTACTTAAACGTTTTTTTGGAGTAATATATTTTACCTGTAGCACTACCCCTTTACTCAAAAAAGTAAGTATAGAACTATGACCATCATAATTAGGTTTAATCTAAAACAAATAATAATAAAAAAATAAAAAAATGGCTAGCTTGTTTTTAAAGTGTGCTTTGATGCCATAAAATTCGATTAGTTACCACTTACCAGTATGGGTTGCCGTTCAAAAGGTTATAAGATTTATTTTTTAGTAGTTTGAGTTCTTGAAAACGTACACCAACAACAATTTCTAGAGCTTGCAGATGTAGATCTTTCACAAGTAGATCGAATTCTTCATTTCATACAGGATTCACGTTGCACTATACCACCTTAGATTTATTGAATGGAACCTTGCCATCGTCTTTGGTTAGTCTTAATTTCACGTTGGTACTAGGAGAAAACATCTTGAATACCCTTTCTAGCTTCATTGATTTTATAACTCTCAAATTCACTATTCCAACAGGCTGCCTTTTAAATTCACTGCCTTTAATCTGAAAATTTTCTTCTAGTATGATTAATAAATTCGATCAGAAATGCATTTCTTGAGCAATTAAAAAATATAGATTACTTGAAAATGTGGTTCAGTTTCTAGTGCCCACAAGATTTCGATCGCTAATGGACGTTCATTACGGTCTATCTTCAATCACTAAAAAGCAATCGAAGTGAACATCTTTAAAGAACTAGGAAGTAATTCATCTTTTATGTTACCATAAATAAGTTCCTCCATCACGTTGTGTTTGTTAGAATGCCTCACCATTCCTATCGCGTTATGGTAGTTGGAGTCCAAACACAACCTTCCACACAATAGCTCAAACAATATGACTCCGAAAGAATAAACATCATTCTTTCGTCAATTCCCATGTGTAGGCATAGAGCGGATCCGAATACCCATAAGTGCCTACAGGATCGGTGACAACAGTTGAGATTTATTATTAGGCGCTAGCGGACATACATTTGAAAGGCCTAAATCTGAAATCTTAGCTTGGCGTCCCGGTTTTCATCTATTAGGATGTTGGAACTTTTGATATCGCGGTGCACTACTCTTTGTCCCATACCGTTTGCACTATGTAGGTAAAAAAGTCCAAAACAATGCCGTAGCTAAGCTACGAACTGTGCAAAAACCAAGAAACTTATGTGATAACTATATATGACAATAAAAAAATATTAAAACAAATATTGAAACATAAAAGATAGTAGTTTGACGATCTAGCTTCATAATTAACAAATATTTATCAAAAGTCATTGAACACATGTTAGCTTTTCTTTTTTGACGTGTTTTTCAATGCTTCTGTTACGTGCATACTCATACACAAGGATCCTTTCACCTCATTTGTCGCAATACCCTGGAGAGAGACAATATTTTTATGTTTAGTCTCACTCCAAAACTCCTGATCTCCTTGCTCAGATGCAGGATTTAAACGCTTGAAAGCGGCCATCGTGTGCCCTTCATAGTGGCCGAGTTCTCCCTTGTACACTTTTCCGAATCCTCCTCTGCCAATGCAATTCTCAGCGCGAAGTTGTTGGTTGCTAGTTTTAGAGCACAAGGTGGGGCAACAAGGGTTTGGCTCCCCATTCGAGCCCCACCATGCCACATCACCAAAACACCTCAACTTCAACAAACCACAACAAACCCCCTTCACCAAACAACAAACCTCCACTTCCCTATTCGGGCCCCACCTCTTACACATTTATTTTTTTATTCATTTCATTAAATAAATTAAATCCATTTCACAAATACTAAAAAATAACAAAACATACTAATTTTATTTCATCAAATAAAAAAAGTTACAATACGGAAAAAAAAAAACATACGATTTGCGAAAAAAAAAAAAAAAAAAAACATACGATACGGCACGAAAATAAATACTTAACATAAACCAACAAACGATACAATAATACAAAGGCGATTAATTGATAAATCGGTTCCAGATGGTGTTGCTCTTCAAAATCAACCAAACCTGAAAATATTTGAAAGCTCTCCCATCATGCTGTTCTTTGTAAACATTCAACGCATCTTCAACACGATCATCTGGCTCACGTGTCGGTTGCAAATTCAAGTAAATTTCATGAAACTTTTGGCAATCTGAGTTCATTCTTGCCCACTTACCCATTAGCTGGCTTTTGCTACGAGTTGGACCGTCAGATTGTTCATTGAACTTTTCTGTTACAACTTGCCAGAAAGGTCCTTCGTTGGCATGGAATTCGTGAACGTTTTGCCACATCTCGGCTAGCCAGCATTCTTCATCAATAGACCAACGAGTTGCCATTGTGAATTTTTTTGAAAGTGAAGTGTGTGCAAAGTTGTATGATAATGTATGGTTTATATAGGAGTCTATAAACATTTAGGATTCAAAACCTGAGCGGGATAATATTCAAATTTCAAAATATTCAAACTTCTTGAATTCAAATTCAAATAAATGGGCGGGTAAACGTTTAACATTTGAATTCAAACGTTTAAAATACATAAGAGAAGTACACATGATACATAATTAGTTAACATAAAGTACATAAAAGATATCCACCATTACTCATCGAATCTGTCCCATGTGAACGTGTTTCTAAGAGCGAACCACACATGTTGATATTTAATCGCTTTACCATATTGTTCATGATAAATACGGTTTGCATTGCTGAGATGATTAGGGTCTGCACTTGTACGCTCCAACTCTTTGTAAATAGAATTATACCTACGACATTCAAGATTCATTCTGTTCCATTGAGCCGTAATACTATTTTTATTACGGTCCTGACCTTCTGTCTGATTGTTGAACCTTTGTGTTACTGCATTCCAAAAAGAACGTTCATTCACAAGTTCTTCAGAATCGTGAACTTCAAGCCATACAGTTGCTAGCAACCGTTCTTCTTCCACTGACCAACGATTAGCCATTGTAAAACTTAATGGTAAATATTGAAGTGTGTATAAAACTGAATGGTATAATATGGCATTAATAGGGGTTTTTTGAAAGCGGGATAGTTTCAAAATTTGAATTCAAATTGAAAGCGGGATAATTTCAAAATTTGAATTCAAATTGAAAGCGGGATAATTTCAAAATTTGAATTCAAATTGAAAGCGGGATAATTTCTAAAATTTGAATTCAAATTGAAAGCGGGATTTTTTCAAAATCTGAAAACACGTATCCAAAATCTTTCTATAAATACGTATCCAAAATCTGAAAACACACACAATTCCCACAATCATCAAACAATTCTCCTTTCTTCTTCCAGAAAAATGTCTCACAACGCATCACCTCAAAACAATTCCCAACAAAACACACCGCCAGAAGATATATTTCCGGTGTTTCAGTACAACAACCCACCACCTCCAACTCCACCAGAAGTTATGTTTCCACCTCAAAACACACAGCCGGAAGATATATTTCCGGTGTTTCAGTACGACAACCCACCACCTCCAACTCCACCAGAAGTTTTGTTTCCACCGCCAAACAACCAACAACCAAACAATCAACCTGAAAACCAACCCATCATTCGTCAATTGACTGAGCAAGAACAATATGAGCTGGATATGGAAGTGCTACGGGAGTATGAAGCTGAACAAGCCCGTCAGGAAAGGGAGCGTGAGGTGTACCTCAAAGGAAAACAAGATCACAGGAACAGAAGAGCCGAATGACGTTGGGCTCAGGGACTTCCACCTGTCCCATCCAGTGAGGACGACTCAAGTGCCTCATACTCGAGTCAGGAGGGATACGTGTCGGATGATTCATTTTATTGAATCATAGTTTTTATTATCGTATGGTAGTTTATGTTTTTAATTTTCGTTTTTAAGTTTAATGTTGTTATCGTATTTGTAAAATAATTGTACGTTGTTTCAAGTTATTTTAATCCTATGTTTAATATAGTTGTATTATTCAAAAAAAATATACGTATAAAAACCATACATATACATATACATTTTACAAATAAAAACACACATATACATATACATATACATGTTACAAAAAACATGCACATACACATACATTTTACATTACTATTAAAAGTGTAAAAAAAAAAAAAAAAAAGAAACGAATCAGATTGTCAGAAAACTCAGCTCGCCGTCCCGACGAGGAGTTTCCTAACTGCGAAGAACGGCGAGCCACCAACGGTGTGGCGGCGAGCAACGGCTCGCCGTTGGAGGTGCCACCTCGGACGGCGAGGGTTGCTTAGCCGACCGCACCTTGTGCTCTTATAGCTTCTAAGTTTTTTTTTTTTTTTTTTTTTTTTTTTTTTTTTTTCAGGTGTTCGAATTGTTTTATGTGTGGCACCATCGTTTTAATGGCTAAACATAGATAGGAAACAAAACTTTAAAGCTTGAAAGAATTTGTAGTTGATGAGCATGAAATGGCAACGGATTAAATAGAAGATAGTAAAAGTAGACTAGGTGTTGGTCACTTAGGTAAATGTTGCAATAAAACTAGTATGTTGACGTGATAACATGTATTATAACCCAAAATATGAGTGTACACATCGTTGGTATGTTGTTTGATACAGTACTTATTTATTACTATATGTTTTAGCAAAGGTTTGATTAATTTAACATGCCGTGCATGTAGAGATATTAATTGGAATTGTGTGACGTATGTGCCTTCTAAAAACTAGAAATTGTTAACAACTACTCCGTCTAAGTTTTGAAGACAGAATTCTTAGAGCATCCACATCAATAACGTGAGTTATAACTTAACTTAGCGCCACGTCAGCGCCATATAAGCTTTACCACTTTAACCTTAACTTAAAAAAAAAACAACCACAACAATAACTCAACCTTAACTCAACATTTGAGCCCCACTTTTTTCTTATTTTCCAATTATTTAACAAAATACAAATTAAAACAAAGTACATTTTTATTCAAACAAATAATTAAAAATTACATTTTTATTTAAATAAAAAAAAGAAAAAAAAATCTGTATAAACCCACAAGGACCAAACTGCAAATACACAAAACCTCAAAGACTAAAAGGAAAAAAAAAAGATATGTCATCATCAACCTCTCGATACACACACACAGCTGCAACACACACTAAACACACACGAAAACACACACAAAAACCCACCAATAATCATTTAAATTGGAAGAAAAGAAAAAAGAAAAGAAAAAAAAAATGAATAACGCAGCGTTAGTGGTTTAACACAACCGCGTTAACGCGGCCTTAATGCAAACAAACGCAATGGCTAATGCCCTTTAACGTGCGTTAAAGAGATGCCATGTAAGCTTTAACGCAAGCTTTGCGTTACAGATGTTTATGCTATTATACCGTGCAAAAACACAAAATAAAAAATAAAATAAAATATTTGACTTGTTATATTTGTATATCTTTGGACGTATTTGACACAAGTTGTAGCTAGGATTTGAAGTAATATTATTAGCTGCCCGGAAACCTGAGTTATTACTGAAACTTCAATTCCTATGTTTAGGATTTTCCCATAACGCGGGGAGTATAATTGTTTTTTACTTTAATCCATGAAATGATGTCATATCGGTCTTCAAAGTATTTGATCACTTCACATCGAGCATCTAGATGTTTTTTCAAGCGTGTTTGCGACTTTAATTTTTTCCTTTTATTTATTTCAGTAAAACCATATGTAACAACAATGTATGTCAATAAGATATTTATCTTGCACGTCTCACCTTAAAATGTTCAAATGTCAACTTTCTTAGATTTCTAGTGATATTATATACTGAAATTCATGATGAAACCATATTTTCTTATCTTGAAGTTATTACAGTATTTTTCCATCATTAATATATATATAATACGTGATTTGATACGACGTCGTGTCGATGGTAATCTACAGTTAAATTTTTTTTGGCCTGCTAACGTCATAAGGCCCAGTCCATTTCCTGTTCGTTTTTCTTATACACAAAACACCCACACCCACATAAACCTAGAACATTCCCGATCCTCTTATCAAACCCATCATCCATTTTACCCACAGGTTTCCACAAACACACCTGAAGCCAGATGACGATGAAGATGTTGCATATTAACGGATTAAAAAAACGACAAGCTGATGAGCGGCGGAGAGAAGTAAATCAAAACGCGTGAGTTATGGATTCAGTTTTGGGGTTTTCTGGTGCCGGTTATGCTTGATTCATTGTTTGTTTGTTTGTTTTTTGTGCCGGATTTTAATCAGAAAGGAAGCGTTAGGGTTTCAACTACGGGAGTTTTTGGTGCCGGAAGATTATTTTTGTTATGTTTGATTCATGTTTTAGTATACTTAACTTGGAGAATCAAAGAAAGGTATGTACATGCTTTTATGTTTATGTTTGGTTATAATTTTGCTGTTAAAACTTTTACCAAAAAATGTGATTTATGTTAGATATAAAGGTAACAGTAAGCTTTAACAACCCCGCTATGATGGTTCAAAAAGTTTAAAACGACTTATGCATCGGGTGTAATGCATCCGAATTGAGTTTCGTTTTGTTGTGTTTAATAAGATTTGCTTATTTGACGATATCATTTAGGCCTCTTATTACATGTAAGTTGTTAAATTTTAGAATTTGCCGCAAACTAATATAAGTGGTAATCAATATTTTGTAGCCCATGAAAGGTTTGGTAAAAATTTTAATAGTGTGACTTAGATTAAAATATGATTACAAGAGCCGCAATTAAATTGAGATAGCTTTTTTCTGTTTTTATAAAAAAAATCATAAGCCGAATCAACCCATTTTTAAGTAAATGGGTCGAAACTCGCTACCAATCTTAGTATAACTAACTGAATAAACTTTTTTTGCAGGCTATTAATTGAAGTCATACCCTCCACAGCTCTCGCTTACAACTCTTATTTGCGACTACGAACTATGGTTTAAGAAATCTATATAACACGGATGCTTATTAATCAACGGCACTCATTTTGAGTCCAAAACTGGAATTGTTGAAATAGTTAAGGCTGCTAAACTTGAAAAAGTCCCTGTACCGAAGCTAACTGATCGAATACCTAGGTTTTTCGTTCATATGGTGAGTAATTCGTCTCTAAACTCATTCCAAATTTGGTCTTTTGCTGTTGATTTTTGCCTAAATTTTAGTACACTAACATGACTATTACTAACAGTATTTTTTTCACTACTGTGTAGAGGAACTGAAGACGGATAATGTCAAAACCAACGGTCGCCACACCAAAGCCAACTACTCTCAATTAACCGAAGCTACTCCACTAAACAGGACAAAGTCATTACAGGTACCTTGAAAACTTGAAATATCAGGTCTCATTAGTATATTTATAATACACCATCACGAACGACGTCGTGTGTGGTGTGGGCTCCCTGAATTTTTTTTTTGTCTGCTAAAGTGATAAGGCCTGATCCATTGTCATGTTAGCCGGATCCAAACTTCCGTTTATATAAAACTTCGTCTCCTCTAGAACCTACCAGACCTCCTCACCGCCTCTCTCATTTGTATCAAAAATCAGATTCGTGGTAAACATTCGATTCCAAGATGCGGTGGGGAAGAATCAGTAATGTTTAACGCTGTTGATCTTGGTCGTGAAGTTGGGTTGCTGGTATAAGAATGAAAACGGTATACAAATTTGTTTTGGGTTTCCTTGGTTATTAAATATTTGTATGTATGTTATTCCAGGTAATCTTGCTGTTATTGCCTCAACTGATGTATTGTTTAGTCAAATGAAACCTTTGTCGCTTATCTGAACTACCTTGCAGAGAACACGTTGGATGGGCGACATGATAAGGCACCCTTATCCTCCAAGGAGTTTTACTTAAAGGCTTGCAAAGAATACGTGTACAACTAGATGTTACGCTCACTGTTGATAGGTGTACAGGTAAATCTCATACAACCACAAATGATTCCTACATGTATTTAGAGTCTTATTTTCAAGGTCTGGTTATATAAGTAATTATGTTATTTGAGATTCTTGAGAGTTTGAAACATATGATGTTGGGTGTTATTCATTTGTGTGAGTTTCAAGATGTTTAATGCTTCTATGGCGTTAGAGACATTTTCAAGAAAGTAATGGTAAAGTGTTCTGGTCTTCAAAGAAGTATGCTCTTATTATCGTTGTTGCTTTTTATGGTTGAAAATCAAAATATTACAGCCTCAAGCTACTTGCTATTATCGATGGGTTATATCTCTTCAACCTTTAAGATGGATGTTTCTTTCTTCTTTGGTTAGCATTTCCATCAAGATTTGGAATCCTTGCAGTTGAGGAATTAACTTCTTGGCAGTATATCCTGGAAAGTAGTCAGCGCTATGCAACTCGAATTTGTCAACCGACTGGAAAAAATGTGCTTGACATTAGTAGTATAGCCAATGTTTTGAATTGAGCTGATTCTTGCTTTTTATTATTGCAGATCGTTTGCGAATCAGTTGGATGGTGATGAGGAAAAGCGTGAGAAGTATCGGGAAATGGTGGTGCAATATATCATGGTAATATTAGGATATAACAATTTTTTCTTTATGCTTTGCTGTGAATTTATCATGTTGTGAGTTTATCAGAAGGTTTTGATGAAATCGTATACTTAATAGGAATAGCTGATTCCGCAGGAACTTTAAACATGACCTTACAGAAAGAAAGATATGCATCGATCAAGGCGAAACTACACGGATCAGGGGCCAGCTAACGCTTGAAACACTCCGCCTGAACCAAAACTCAAAGGAATATGACAACGGTAAATGTATTTCTTTTAAAAGAAAAATAGTTTAGGTGGACAGAAAGCCAATATCATTGGTAGAAAGATTCCAATTTCGTGTATCCGGTTAACCAATCAATCTATAAAGAACAATTTAGCAAATTAGAAAACCTGGTGTTTATGATAGTAATGTGGGAGTGACAACTTTGGTTTTGTTTCGGTGTATGTAAACAAATTCCTAAAGTAGACATACCTGAGCTGAAGACTGATACCATGATTTAAGAATAACATTTTAAAAAAATAATCGCCAACTACAATGTCCCGCCGCAACGCGGCGGATCGGTGCCTGACTAGTTTTGAATAATGTATGAGCCTCGTCATAATAACTTTGAATATTTAAAAATACTATAATACGACATGATGAAGCGACAAGAAAGAAATTACGTAGTAAATTCTATGATTTTGAATCAAAATTCCGCAATTTGTATTTTTAAATATTAAAAAGCTTGAGTGATTGTCGCTGACAATTATACTTCTTGACACGTCAACACGATACATGCATGTAGTTAATGTTTGGTATCAATCATGAAATAAAATCCTACTTTACCACAAAGAAAAATCATTAGTCTTTCTAGGGTGGGTGGTGATTTATCTATGGAGAAAATTGATCCATCCACAACACATGAATATAAGAGGGTGTGGTGACAAGCACAAATTACTCATTTGAGGCTTATGGGTGTCACATCATCTTAACATCTCTTCTCAACTAACCTCCTACTCACTCATAACTAAAGTCAACTTATTCATTTGGGGCCCACCACTTACACATTTATTTTATTTATCACTCACAAAAAAAAAAAAAAAAAAAAAAAAAGTACGATTCATGTGTGACGAAAGCTTCGTCATGCAGACGAGCAAGACCAAAGTGTGGAGGGATGAGTAGGTTTGGATGGTGTGATGAAGAGTTGTGACTTACTACTTGGATAGCCACGTAGGGGTGGCGAGGCAAACTAACGAGCCATACCCTTCACTCTAATTTTATACTTCTACTCTTGACATTTATTAACCCTCATGTTTATATATTTGATGGTTTGACCATTAACATTAGCGTATCTTCTCTTAACACATATTTTGACCAATTAATAAACTCTGAAACGACTATTGGAATAACATATGGCTCGACTTGGTATTGGAGGGATAATCACTAGATGAAGATTATGCAAAATGTAATAGAATATAGCAGCAATTTAATGTACCAAATATATAACAGTACGTGGTCTCCATTGTTTTCTTTGTCCCTTTCACGTTCTTTTATAGATTATAAGAAGGAAAAAGAAATTATATTATAAATTAAATAACATTAAAAAGCCTAGACATTTGAGGTGAAAAGTTGGTCGGAAAAACATTGGTATTTGCAAATTAATAAGCTCACAAAATTTGAGGTGAAAAAATAGGTCCAAAGTTGTTGAAGTGAGGTGTAAACCATAGGACCCTTGTAAGAATTAACCTGAGTAAAATTTGTAGTTTTAGAGTTTATGCATTTAATCGATTTTAAATTTAAAGCAAGAAACTAAACTACTTTTAACCAAGGAATTGTAGACAAGAAAACGAAAAATGGGGATAAGTCCATGAAGTTTTGTCTAACTTCATAACATAGGTCTCAGACCCATGCCAAGCATATATAACGAGCCTTTAGTCTCCATTTGAGCCATGAGCCTCAACTGTTGTTTGCATGAAGAATTCGAGTTTATGATTCATTATAGATCAATGATAAGTAGTTTATGATAATATTATCGATAATGTGTATGAATTTTAGAATTAGGTATTGTATATATCCTTATAGTTATAACGTAAACTTTCCAATTTTAACAACCAAAGCCTTTTTATTTATTTATTTATTTATTTTTTATCACGCAAGAGATTTTATTTGAAAAATCTGTAGGTTAACAAAAAGCAATGTAAGTTCGTTGTTTAATAGAAGAAATAACTTATTATAAGGCAAGTAAGCAACTTTTGGATATAGATATGAGAAGAAGCAACTAGTTAAGAATAAGAATATATATCACATTATATGATTACTGTGAAAGTGCATAAGCTAATTAAACATGATATTGCAGCAATTTTTTGCACCCAGCAGTTGTTGTTACCGGGGCATTCTATCGACAGATCGACATTCCAACTCCACTCGATGACCAGCATTGCTATTCTTTGAATATTTAAGCTTACAGATCTTGTTGATATGTTTTTTGTTGACGAATTCTGCCAGGCTTGTTTTGATGTAATTCTTACTAGTTCAATGAAACAAACATCATATTCAGGTAAGTACAGTAAATCCTTTGAACATTTCAAGCTCGGGCCTGAGCTCCAAAAGTTATCAATAAGTATTTTGCAGTAACAAAATCATCGGGGCTTGATTTTTCATATTTGATTACCACATCCCCAAGGACACCAACGCTGTATGCATGTAGCACATCGGGCTGATTTCAAAAGGGTCCAGATACTTCAACTCCACATCAAGCTGACTCTTTCCGTTCTGAAGGATACGCCTTACAAACATCCCTTTATTGTTGATCCGTTTATTGTTGATGACTTCCGCAAGGCTTATATCAATTTCCGCTATAGGTTCCTAATGTAACAGACAATGTAATTGCATGTCAAAAAAATCAAAGGTCTATCTTATTAAAAAGTAAAACATTATACCTTACTATGAATGAATCTCATCGTAGGAGTGCTAATGACTTTCAGATGCAAAGTTTCATTGGTTGGTGGCTGCTTTAACATGAATGTAAGAACTTCTTCCCATATTGGATCTTTGTTATTCATCATAGTCTGAAAAAATCAAAAATTAAACCCAAAAATATCATAGAATAAGAAGCTATCAAACTGCGGCTATAATTTAAAAATAAACCTTGGTTTTTCTTGACATGCCTTGGAAAAGCAACAATACACGGGGATTCATGTGATTCTTTCCTTGAAGAGATCTGGCTTCATGGACAATGACGACAAGCAATCCTCCACCCTTAAAGCTGCGTACTTGAGTTTGTTTTTAGAAGGAAAAGAAAAAAATGAAAGGAAATAGAAAAATTATTGTGTTCTCGAGTTTTTATCAAACAGAAAAGAAATGAAATAGGAAGGATTTGATAAGAAAATTAAGAGGTTTTTTTTCTCCAAAATTTTTCCCCCAAATATGGACGGATTTGGAAGGAAATAAATTTACACCTAAACTATTTGTTATAAAATAAGTTATATAACCTTCATTGTTTTTATATATCTTTTGTTATAGATGTATTTCTATGTTTAAAAAAGAATAACTACACTTTCCGTCCCAAAATATAAGTCCATTTTTGAATTTTTAAAATCTTTTTCTTCATACCTTGTCCGTAATTATTTTTTTTCGTGTTATATAATACTTGATGAAAAGTATACAAATGAACATACATTTGAAACACAAATCCATTTATATATTTTTCATCAAGTATTATGTAACACGAGAAAAAATAATTATGGTCAAAGTCTGAAGAAAAAGACTTTGAAAAGTCAAACATGGACTTATATTTTAGGACGGAGGGAGTATAATTTTTTCTTGTTTTATTTCTTTTCCTCCCAATTTGAGAACACGACTTTGTTTAGTTTCCTTCTATTTCCGTTAATTTTTTTTCAACTCGAGAAAATGAAATATAAATGCAACTTTCTTTTCTTTTCAATTCTTTTCTTTACCTATCATTTATATTCTCACAACAAAAAACTCGAGAGCAGAGCCAACGGTTATGGGATTTAATAGTCCTTGCAAGATCCTTTTGTTGTGCACTTATATATTCTATCTCCGGATATGGGATTTTGTCATGCGCCAACGGTTTGTACACCACTTCAATAACTAGGGTGCCGATGATGGAACTACTACATTCCACATTGAGGATATCAATATGAAGACGCTTATGATATTCAGTAGTAAGATTTGCCAACAACAGAAAAGCCATCCCTACTATATTATGTCGTTTTCCCTACATTAATTACAAAGGGTAATCATGACGTTATCTTACCGAGGTACCCAAATAAAAAAAATTATTGACATATAATGCAACAATTATAGATCAATAATTAGCAAAGTACTCGCATGACAACGACAAACTAGTTTTAGAGGCTGTATGTGTGGTTTTTTACCTAGCAGAGTAATCACGCATCGTGGTTATTATATATGGTCTATGATTAAACATTACTCATAATGCAGCTCTAATTAAAGGTAGACTATGAACACTATAAGAGTCATGTACTATTGTTTGAGTTCCTAAAACATACCGAGGTTGCGTCCATAACCCATATGTTTAGACGTTGATCTACATCAATATTATCAACATTGAAAGTGAATTCTTCGTGCCACTCCGGATTCTCGATCTTGTGCTTCACTTTCGTTTTCTTCGCGCATGAAAGACTACTTTCAGATAGTTTGAGTATCACATAATGAGAAGGAGCGAAAAAACTTCTTCTTTTTAGATCCCATGTTCTTAGAACTTTCTCATTCAAGATTCCAGCTTTGTGAGCCTCTGGGCACTAAACAATAACACCAATAGTTATATATAGTGAATTCTCTATCTCATATCGTTTATTCAAGACAAACATCCCTTAGCTTTGGTTTTGTGAATTTAATTAGGTTACATGGGTGAGAGTGTTTCTTGCTACAGTGTGTGGTGGTTGGTTGATTTTGGGTTTAAACATTTGAAGATTACCACTACAAAAAATAGTTAAAATGTGCACGTCTATTTTTCCACGGTTTACAAAGGGTGGAGTTTGAAATTGTCTTTTTACACATAAATGAGCGTGCACAAAATAACCACAATTATATGTGTGTACAAAATTATAGTTGACGCTTAAAAGTGTGTAAAAAGCTAAAAGAAGACTTGCACCCTATTAACCGTGCATATTAAATGCCTTAAGCTACTAAAAAAAGCGTGGCAAAATCTTTTATATAAAAGTTTAAGGGGGGTGGCAACCTTGCCTCAAGGTTTTGTCAAAACAACCAATAATATTGTTCCAACACATTTTATGCCTAACCATGGCTCAACATGTATTTTTAGTGGCAATCTTCAAAATCATGCCCAACGTTCAAAATCATTCAATGTCAACATTCACATTTGCCTTGGAAATGGTCTTACCGATTCGGTAAGATATCCCTCTGAGCTCCCCGAATTTCTCTTGCCGAGCCACTGGCATTGCAGCTTGCCGATCGGCAAGCCTTGCCGATCCACTTTTGCCGAAAGGATGCCACCCCCCTAAAGAAAAAGAAAATTGACAATGAAAAGCGTGCACTTTTTTCTCTTCTTTTATATCCCCAAATCACTTTTTCATTTTCCTCCCAAATCATTATCAATAAAATCTGTTTTCCCTGAAGCAGATTGGATCTGTATTTAATGTTTATCTGCGTGGCCTTGTTGTGATCGCGGAAAAGTTGTTTTAAATATTTTGTGTATGTTTTTGATACATTGCGTTTGGGGGAAAAGGTTGCTATTCGTCTTAGTTGAATGTCGTTTTTGCGAATGATGTGCGTTATGTTCATTAGCCCCCGTCACTAGTTTCAAGTTCAGTTGATAGATTGTGTGAATTTAGCGTGTCGCTTTTTAGTTGTGTGTGAAGTTTGAGTTATTGTTGATGTATCGGGATTGAAGGCTATATTGAAAGTTGTTTCTGAGTAATGCGTATAGTGTTTATTAGCTGCATCACTAGTTTCTAGTTTCTACTTTCTAGTATCATGTAATGATGGTCTAGTTGGTATTTTGGTATGTTTTTTACTTATGACCTTTTTTCGTGTGCTGCTGGTGTAATAATTCATGTGAAATATCTGAATAATGTAGATGCTAATATGCGCTTAGAAATTGATTATTTGAATCAAGCTTGTTGTAAGCGAGTTATTGATGAATGTGAAATTTTGAAGTATGTAGATGCGAGTTATTGTTTTTTTTTTTGTGCAAAGGTGAATCTTATATTAAACTCCAAAAAATGCGAGTTATTGTTGTAAGCGAGTTATTGATGAATGTGAAATTCTGAATAATGTGAAATTGATTATTTTAGTCTGTTTTGATCTCGTGTCAGTGAAAAGAACCTGGTCAGAAGTAAAAAGTCCTTGTCCATACCGTTGATTCTTGAAGTACATGTTGTCAAAAGTTGAAACATATAAGTGAAATGAACTTGAAGACATGGAATCGGGTTGCTACTGAGTTTATTTTTGGCTTATAAATAATAATTGTCTTATGAATATGAAATATTATGTGAATTCTACAAACGATATTAGATACTTGTGGTTTAGTGGCATCTATACATCATGGTTACGAGTTGGTATTTCCTAATACTTCTTTGTCTTATAAAAATTTAGAGGCAAGGAAGTCGAGACAATCTCAGTCGATGTTTGCTTTTGAAGAGAGTTTAATCTTGAAATTGCATATTTGTTGGGTTATTAAGCTATTGAAATTTGATTGCAAAAGCTGAGTAGAAATGATGAGGTATCAAACTGTTTGCCTAAACTTACACCACATTTAGGTTGAACGTTAGTTGTAATCTCTTTATATGAGGCTGATGCGATATAGATGATTAGGAGGATTTTTGGGTTAGTTTGCGAATATATTAGTCTTTCTGGTGATGTGAGAAAATTTCTTGTTGGAATTATGTTTATGTGTGGTTCATGTCAAAGTTGTTGAAACTGCGTTTCCTAGTCTATATAATGGTGCTTCTACTTCTGATTCTACTGGTACATGTGACAAACATGTGAGTGGTTTATTGTTTTACGCAATATTTTTTTTCAGTCCCTTGTTTGAAGTATTTTATGTTTTTTTTCAGCCCTCTTTTGGCGCATCACCACTTCCAGATCACTACCCTGGTATATATTTCAACTCGTAATACTTAGCTGTTAGTGTTTGCATACAGTGATTCTTTTCGATTGTCTGATTTCGGGGTTTCTATTTCACGTCTGACTGCCTCGGATTATTTCATTGTGATTACTTAAGATTGCTAGTCATCATAATATTAACACGTTAAGTTTAAGGGCTGTTGGTTTTGTGTAGTTGGTATGAAAGGGACCCATAGGACTGTTATAATTGCATGGTTTCTAGTTTGTTAGTATTAGCAGTTCTTACAAATGAGGGTTTTGTTTTACGGGTCAAATAGTATGGCACCTATTAGCTATTGCTACAGGGCTGTTGGTTTTATACTCTTAGGTCAATTCGGTCAAATAGTTAAAACTTGAACTACCCTTATGAATTAATGGACCAAGAACATGATAATGCAGGGCCTTAAACTCATTGGAAGTGATCTAAAAAAGTCATCTTTTAGATTAAAGTGTACAATTACTGATTAAGCTGGATTGAACAATTACATTTGCTTCAGACGCCAAAATGATCATAGGGTGGTTTGAAATTGATATGGTGTTGCTTTTTAACTGGTAATCTGCTTATATATAGCTGATTATTTTGCCTATCAGCTTTTTTGCCAATGTGTTTTGTTTAAGCTGATAAACTAGTGTGTTGCAAAGTAGTCTCAATCACTATATTTCCTTGCACCATTTTTTATAGCAAAAGGGTCAAGTCCTTTAAACATGATTTGTATTTGTTGCAAAAAGGTTGGTTTAGGGAGTGATAAGTAAAACCCATGTTTTATCAGCTTACCAATATGAGGAATTAAATTTGGACTTGATACAAAGTGCAAAACTGTCTCATATAATAATAATCACAGTTTTAACTATTACTTTTGGTTTTCTTTTTCATTATTTAGGAGGTTCTTGAAGAAAAAAGATCAAAGCTTGCAATGAATACTTGAAGATGGAAGATTGACGAAGCTAGTTTTGTTTTGCAATAAAATCTATTGTATGTGTAGTATGATATATTACAGATTTGAATTCTTTTATATCATTAAATCTTTTGATGGTTCATACTTGAAGCAGAACTAGATGTATGATATAATGCAAAATTAAGTATGTGATGTTAAATAAGAAATTGTTACTACAAATTTATCTGATATTCTGATGTATGCTGCACAATTAAGTATTATACTGCAAAATTTTTGTATTTTTAATACAGGGTAAGAATTGTAAAATTATCAAAAGTACGGGGTTATAACTGAAAAGTTATCAAAATAGGGAGTGACATATAAAAGCGTGTAAAAATTTGATGTTGCTTTGACTTGTGAAAGATTTTTCCAAGCTTTGTAGGGTGGGAGTTAGGAAAAAAATTTCACACTAAAAAGTGTGGACATATAATCAATTTTTGCACGCTATCGATTGTGACAATTAGACTAGTTTCTCCACGCTCAAACAGGTTCAGAAATTTGTGACGCCCATATTTGCCACGCAACAATCAAGCGTGTACTCAATAATTTTACACACTTTAAATTGTGTACATGTGTCCTAATAAATATGTAAAATTAACCCATTTGTTGTAGTGTACTTAGAACATATTTTAGAATGTCAAGGATAATTAAGGATTTCTTAATTTATTGAATATGCTAGTTGCATAGCTTTAAATAACGATGTCAAGACCCATTAGTCATTTATGCAAAAAACAAATAGATAAATAACTAGCAGAAAAAATAATACTAATAAATCAATAAATTGCTCTTCCTATAAGACATATAGCTATAAATTTAGGAAACAAAAACGTACTTGATGCTTAAGTGCAGTTTCCAGAGCTTCCACAATCTTTGTCATCAAAGGACGCTCTTCACGTTTTCTATTCAAGCATTGATAAGCTATTTCCGCAAACACATTCAAGGAATCGGGATTTATATCATCCTTAATACTATCGAAAACAATTTCATCTATAATGTTTTTTTCGTAGAATTCTCGTGCCAATCCTACTAATGACTGACGCTTGTCTTTGTAGTCTATACAGAACCTCCCACACAATATTTCAAATAGCACGACGCCGAAGGAGTAAACATCCGACTCCTTTGTTAAAAACCCCGTCTCTGCATATAGCGGATCGCAATAACCAAACGAGCCTACAGCATTGGAGACAAGATATGTGAAATATTTGTTTGCAGGACCAAACTTGGAGAGGCCAAAATCTGAGATCTTGGCAATCCAGTTTTCGTCTAATAGGATATTCGAGCTTTTAATATCTCGGTGCAATACTCTGAGCTGGGTGTCAGCAGGAGCATGAAGATACTCGAGTCCACGAGCAGCCCCTAAGCATATCTTAAGGCGTTGGGCCCAGTTTAGATCCTTGTTGGCCAGATGTAGGTCGAGACTTCTCTTAGATGCATATTCATACGCAAGGATTTTCTCACCTGAATCGTCACAATACCCTAACAGAGAAACAACATTTTCATGTCTATAATTGGAAAGCATCATGATCTCCTTCCAAAACTCGGTATTTCCTTGCCCAAATTTAGGATGAAATACAGTACTAAGGGGCAATTTCATATTTCTCATTTTTAAGAAATTTAATATGTACCCAAACATATATTAAAAATATTATACATTAGAATGATCGCACTTTTTGTATATATGAAATTAATCATGAAAACAATTGGTTTTATCAGGTGGCCGGTAATTCTTGACACGAAAACAACAAAAAAATAAACATGTTTGTGTTAAGGATAAACAGGTCCAGGTAGGTAGGGGTGTCAAATGGGTTGACCCGACCAAACCCGAACCCGATAAGGCCTTATAGGGTCGGGTTGATTCGGGTCCAACCTAGCTTATCGGGTTTATCGGGTCAACCCGATAGACCCGATAGCCTAATAGGGTCGGGTTAGGGCTTTAGTTAGTTTCTTATCGGGTTATCGGGTCAACCCGATAAACCCGATAAGATATAGTGATATATTAACAAATATTTGATTTTTGAACAAAAGCCTATTAACATACAACACTTCTTTTTTTAATAAGTTTACTGCTATGCTTCTTTTCATTCTTTATTACTACGTAACATACAACACATTTTTTGCTAGTATACAACATTTCAAAATTCCAATTAATTGCTGCATTTTGCTAGTAGTAATGATGTGGATACTAATGGCACTCTGACTAATGATGAACAACAGCAGATAATGTTACACCCCGTGCCCGCTTAGACCAAAAAAATTAGAACTTTACGCGCGAAAACGCTTGACTTTAATGGACATACCGTTACTCTTTTACAATCTGACAAAAATATATGAACATTCAGACATTGAGACTATTTTTAAATGAAACTATAATCAATTACCTTCGAAACGCCGGGTGGCACGACCCGTGGCTCCTTACGGATTAAAAGATATGATTTTTCAAAAACCGACAAAATCTGTCCACTGTTCACACCGAAATTTGAAACCGAAATTTGGTGTCCCAAAACCGAAATTTGGTATGTTTCATACCGAAATTTTCCTCTTTCACACAACAAAAAACCCATACCACCTTATTTTCACACCAAACTCACCCAAAGCCATTTACATTTCATAATAAATCATTTACATAATCAATCAACCCATTTGCTACCAAAAATGGGTAAAAACACACTTAACCCAAACACCCTTTTATCTGCATAATCCTTTTATGCACCTTTCGACCCATTTTTCGGAAAAACAACTTCTATAACTCGACAATTAAGAAAACTTTCCAGATTTACTTAATACATCCATGGGCTCATTTCCATGTGAAAACATTTACCATTTGACTCTCGGAAATATACTTTACAAATTGACGGGTTTTGTGCCAAAACCCGTTTTGACCCATTTACATGCCATAAGTCACATACGACTTCCATAACGCTTCAAACTTAACCAAAATCATTAACATAACATATAAAACTTGTTCCATACACACATGACCCGTTTACATCCCAAAATGGGTAGAAACACGCTTATGCCAAACACTCCCTTAACTTTTCCCATTTACGCATAAAACATACTTTGACACAACGGTTGACCACCAAAACGTTAGGAAAACCTTGACATACTCTTTACACATTGTAGAAAGACTCTCGGGGTTACAACCATGACTAGAGCTCGGTATTCTACCTAGCTCAACTATCTTACCAAAGTCCTTCTACTTCACATATCCAAGCCTTCCATAAATGCATACCAACCTACAAAAGGTTAGACAACTAAACCGTAAGCACAAAGGCTTAGTAAGTAAACAGGTATAACATAACATTACATATCAATCACACATTACACATCATAACTATCAATCCATAACAACCATAAACATGAACACATACCTCTAGCCACTTAAGCATCACCATACTATCTCATCACACCTAAACCTACTTAGCTAACACTTCACTTGCTAGCTATGCCAAACTAGCCTTATAATCACTTTCACACAACACATATCTTCCAAACCATTCAATAACCATATCAAGATAATCATATAACACATAATGGAATGAAATCAACATAACATCACATTATAACCGGTTACTTACCTTAGCTTCCAAAGCTAAGCTACAATCATAAAATCAACATCATCATCATCATCATCATCATTACTAGCCATCATCATCATCATCAATCTTTATCATCTATCAAAACCTAAAACATAACAATCAATAATCATAAACAAGGGTTTATACAAAACCCATTATAACTAACTCATCCTCCTTTCTATATCATCATATGATCATATCTTGATTATATGATGATTTCCCATTTCTAACCATAACTCTAAACCATTTAATGATCAAGACAATGAATACTTACTTGTAGGGAGGATCATAACAAACTTAACTCCTGATGTGGAACACAAAACCTTCATCAATTACTTGATCATCCAACTAGCTTTCTTCCCTCCTTTCTTCTCTCTAAAACCGTACATCAAACACACCTAGAATGATAAGGGATTTTCTAGAATTCCCTGGATATACTTATCTAGGCATAACTTTGGGATAATAGCAAGAATGGCCCCTCAAGTCTCTTTTCTATTACTTTGGCGACAACCAACTTATAACATATTTATGCTTGACAATATTAGTCCCTCAAGTTACACATCATAACTTCCCAAAACTATATTAGTCATACTTTGACTATTAGTTTGACTATCGGGTTTGACCGCAACGCAACATTCGTTGACTGGCCAATCACATGAGGTCTTTATCATTTTCATCTAGGGTGGGGTCCCAACACCCGGGAAACGGGTCTAACAATTCTATCCCCCTTATTTAGATTTCGTCCTCGAAATCTCTCGTCTATTACTATCCAAAACTAAATCTCAACATAACAACTTCTAATTACAAGCTCATCTAAAATTTCCCACAATTGACGACTTGTCATATGGAAAATTAACTATTTTGACTTTATATAAGTCAAACTTCACACTATCATCACTTCATTCACAAATACACTAACATGACCTTAAGTCATATACCGGCCAAAATTACACTTTACACAATATCAACACTTATCTACTTCCAAAAACCGGTAACTTATCTCGCAATATATACATATTACCATATAAACGGCACTTCCAAAAACCATATCTACGCATTACTAAAGCAATCTTCTTGTTAAGTCGTCGGAATTCCACCCATCATCTTATCAACTTAAAGCAAAAACTCATTCTATGCGTCTATCTTAAGGTTCATATAGGACCTTAACGCCGCTACAAGCTTTTATATCTAATCTCTTCTTATAACGTCTAACTTGTTTTAGTTTTCACTTTCTCATATCTCTACCCGTATTCATGTCATATCGGCTACACATAAGCCCACTCATTTATAACTCTTTACTTACATAAAAAGGCGTCCCAATCTATGCAAGTAAAGAATTATAAACTTATGGTTCGGCGATTTACAATTTCTTTATTTAAATGAAGAGGCATCCCAATCCATTTAAATAATGAGATTATAAATCCTCCTACTCATGTACTTCCAACACAACAATTATACTTACTTTACTTTCCTTCTTTTCTAGCCTTGGATCCAAACTCACTAACTATTCATCCATGTCATAAAGACAAGCTGGCTATCCCGAAGGATACCATAATATCCATGCCCTTGCGGCAAGCTGGGCCACCCCGAAGGATGCCATAACTATCATCCATGCCATAAGGCAAGCTGTACAACCATGCCATGAAAGGCAAGCTAAGCTATCCCAAAGGATACTTTCATACATGCCAAGAATATAGGCAAACCATGCCGGCGAAGGCAAGCTAACAACCATGCCATGAAGGCAAGCTAACAACCATGCCGTAAAGGCAAGCTAGGCCATCTCAAAGGATGCCAAAACACATGCCACGAAGGCAAGCTAACAACCATGCCGTAAAGGCAAGCTAGGCCATCTCGAAGGATGCCGAAAACACATGCCATAAAGGCAAGCTAACAACCATGCCATGAAAGGCAAGCTAAAAACCATGCCGCAAAGGCAAGCTAACAACCATGCCATGAAGACAAGCTAGGCCATCTCAAAGGATGCCAAATACATGCCATAAAGGCAAGCTGGGCTATCCCGAAGGATACCAAAACTAGAGAATTGGATCCAAGCTATATCTAACTTATCATCTTTACTTACTTTATCTTTCATGTACTTTTATAATTAAGTACACGCTATCACTTGAACACTTCTCATTTCCTTGAGCAATTTCAACATTCTCTACCACATTTACTTTCATCTAGACAAGTTGCTATATTACACAAGTTGCTATATTACACTTGTTAAAATATGTTTGCATTCTCACAATGCTACTTATCATTTATCCGTCAACCCCAAGTTGACTCATACATTCACTACGTGGCATCTCTATTTTAGACAAGTTCTATATGATGCTTGTCCATTTACAGTTTACACATTCTCTATGTGTCCTTACCACACACTTTTACTATTATCCGTCAACCCTTGTTGACCATGTTCACAACTCATACTATTACTTCATTTTGTCTACTCAACTTTACACATATAAGCCTTACATAGGCTTATTCCATAACATTTTCATTAATCTCATCATATACTATCCAATATATAAACATGACTATACTCATGTTTTACAATTCTTCTAGCGCACTTCATATCACCTATGAATTCAAGCGCAATCTATGTCTCATTCATCACTTCTAGTTATCACGCTTAACCATTTACTTACTAACACATTTTACTTATCATGTTTTATATATAACATGATCTCGTCACATCTTAACCGTATACTTTAACTTTTCTTATTTTAATTAAGCGTGTAGGACTTATGCTTCAAGCATCTACTCATTATTACATCTAATCGTTCATGTCTCACGAAATATGCATTCCAATGCATCTATCTCAACTCATACACTTCTGTGAATCGTGCTCTCAAGCACATCACATAAAACTTAGACATATAATAAACTACTACCATAGACTTAACGCCACATAAACAATAACTCTTAACACTTATCTAACAAGTGTTAAAACATTCATAATCATAATCAAATCATATAGTCTATGGCTCATACATCACATTAAACATTCAAACTATGTCTAAGCATCAACATTCTAACTAGCCGCAAGCACTAGTCTACCTTATAACTAAGGCATCATAAAACCTTACTCTACTTACTAGCCCATCTCTAATACCGTTTAGCATTAATACTCGCATTCTATTACCATACTATCACATAATCACATCATAATCACCGACACCAACCGAGGTCCACGGTTAACTAATCATTTAAGCATTTCAAGTCCTCCACGGACTTACATCTCATACACATCAACACTATATCATACATCCACCACTTATCATCTATAAGTTCAACTAGCATAAAACATAATCCGTCTCACACTTAACAATTACTTTTCCGCATTACTCAAACTTATGGCCATCGCAATCTACGAGTGGTTTAAGACTAGGAAACCTATAGTGGAAACCTAATTCACTTAAACCGAAGCTCTGATACCAAGTTGTTACACCCCGTGCCCGCTTAGACCAAAAAAATTAAAACTTTACGTGCGGAAACGCTTGACTTTAATGGACATACCGTTACTCTTTTACAATCTGACAAAAATATATGAACATTCAGACATTGAGACTATTTTTAAATGAAACTATAATCAATTACCTTCGAAACTCCGGGTGGCACGACCCGTGGCTCCTTACGGATTAAAAAATATGATTTTTCAAAAACCGACAAAATCTGTCCACTGTTCACACCGAAATTTGAAACCGAAATTTGGTATGTTTCATACCGAAATTTCCCCCTTTCACACAACAAAAAACCCATACCACCTTATTTTCACACCAAACTCACCCAAAGCCATTTACATTTCATAATAAATCATTTACATAATCAATCAACCCATTTGCTACCCAAAATGGGTAAAAACACACTTAACCCAAACACCCCTTTATCTGCATAATCCTTTTATGCACATTTCGACCCATTTTCCGGAAAAACAACTTCTATAACTCGAAAATTAAGAAAACTTTCCAGATTTACTTAATACATCCATGGGCTCATTTCCATGTGAAAACATTTACCATTTGACTCTCGGAAATATACTTTACAAATTGACGGGTTTTGTGCCAAAACCTGTTTTGACCCATTTACATGCCATAAGTCACATACGACTTCCATAACGCTTCAAACTTAACCAAAATCATTAACATAACATATAAAACTTGTTCCATACACACATGACCCGTTTACATCCCAAAATGGGTAGAAACACGATTATGCCAAACACTCCCTTAACTTTTCCCATTTACGCATAAAACATACTTTGACACAACGGTTGACCACCAAAACGTTAGGACAACCTTGACATACTCTTTACACATTGTAGAAAGACTCTCGGGGTTACAACCATGACTAGAGCTCGGTATTCTACCTAGCTCAACTATCTTACCAAAGTCCTTCTACTTCACATATCCAAGCCTTCCATAAATGCATACCAACCTACAAAAGGTTAGACAACTAAACCGTAAGCACAAAGGCTTAGTAAGTAAACGGGTATAACATAACATTACATATCAATCACACATTACACATCATAACTATCAATCCATAACAACCATAAACATGAACACATACCTCTAGCCACTTAAGCATCACCATACTATCTCATCACACCTAAACCCACTTAGCTAACACTTCACTTGCTAGCTACGCCAAACTAGCCTTATAATCACTTTCACACAACACATATCTTCCAAACCATTCAATAACCATATCAAGATAATCATATAACACATAATGGAATGAAATCAACATAACATCACATTATAACCGGTTACTTACCTTAGCTTCCAAAGCTAAGCTACAATCATAAAATCAACATCATCATCATCATCATCATTACTAGCCATCATCATCATCATCAATCTTTATCATCTATCAAAACCTAAAACATAACAATCAATAATCATAAACAAGGGTTTATACAAAACCCATTATAACTAACTTATCCTCCTTTCTATATCATCATATGATCATATCTTGATTATATGATGATTTCCCACTTCTAACCATAACTCTAAACCATTTAATGATCAAGACAATGAATACTTACTTGTAGGGAGGATCATAACAAACTTAACTCTTGATGTGGAACACAAAACCTTCATCAATTACTTGATCATCCAACTAGCTTTCTTCCCTCCTTTCTTCTCTCTAAAACCGTACATCAAACACACCTAGAATGATAAGGGATTTTCTAGAATTCCCTGGATATACTTATCTAGGCATAACTTTGGGATAATAGCAAGAATGGCCCCTCAAGTCTCTTTTCTATTACTTTGGCCACAACCAACTTATAACATATTTATGCTTGACAACATTAGTCCCTCAAGTTACACATCATAACTTCCCAAAACTATATTAGTCATGCTTTGACTATTAGTTTGACTATCGGGTTTGACCGCAACGCAACATTCGTTGACTGGCCAATCACATGAGGTCTTTATCATTTTCATCTAGGGTGGGGTCCCAACACCCGGGAAACGGGTCTAACAGATAAAGTCTAAATTACAAGAATAAGTGAACATCAACAGATAGAGTTTAAATTCCTTGTGTATTTAGTTAATTTCATATCTTGGATTGAGTTTAAGTTCCTTCGTATATGCTATTATTATCTAAATGGGAGACTCATGGATTGTATTAATTTGTTAGTATCCATATTGAGAGTTAAGTACCGAAATGGTATTCCCTGTGTGTGTTTAACTTCCATGCAAAAAATGCAAATGTATGACAGCAAGAATGCAAAATCATAGATATGTACAAATAAATTTGGCTTAGTTATGCTATACATTCATCTATTAACAGAGCATTACATAACAATTGCTCCCAAAGTCAAACACCCCGTTCCATAACATTTGGAATTTTTTTATTATTGGACATATTTTTTTTCCTTAACAAGTAACCCGATAACCCGATAAAGCCAACCCGATAACCCGCAACCCGATTGACCCGAACCCGATAGACCCGATTGCTTATAGGGTCGGGTTGCGGGTTAGATTTTATTTTTCAAAAACCCGTTAGACCTGACCCGATAAGCCTCAAACCCGACTCGATAACCCGATTGACACCCTAGGTCCAAGTAAAAAAGAACGACTCACTTAACCTTTCAGGCTTTGAACATTGATTGGGGTCAAACACGTTAATATGTTAAAAAAAAATTGAAGTATGCAAGCATGTAAAATAAATAACATGAATACTGAAAAGTAAAAATGATGATTGGAAGTATTGAAGAGAATGAAGACAATGTGGAAGAACCAATGTTTTGAAAACCCGGTTTTCAATTTATTACTTTTTTATTTTTTTACCGGGTTAACCGGTTCGACTGCCGGGTCAACCGGTTCGACCACCGGGTCAACCCGGGTTTTTATTAAAAAATTTTGAAAAAAGTGAAACCTGGCCGGGTTTTGAGAACCGGGTTGACCCGGGTCACTCAAAACCCGGCGGATCAAACCGGTTAACCCGGTTTTAGAAACCCGGATTGTTTTCACCCGTTTTTTCGGCCGGAACCGGTCGAACTGGTTAACCCGGCCGGGTCGACCCGGGTTTCAAAACCTTGGGAAGAACTACATAATCTAGATCTTTTGAATGACACTTGCTCGTTCAAAGAAGGATGCTTTGATGACTTTTTTGCATGAGATTGGTCTAGGGGAACTTCATTCACATATTAAATAAACATGACAACGTGGAAGAACTACATAATCTAGATCTTTTGAATGACACTTGCTCGTTCAAAGAAGGATGTCTTTGATGACTTTTTTGCATGAGATTGGTCTAGGGGAACTTCACTCACATATTAAATAAATATCACATCGAGTATGAGGTGTAATAAATAATAAAAGAAAATTAATATCTATCTAATTTTACGTGCACTCAAATATTTAATAACTCTCGTCGTATACCGTTTATTTTGAAAACTTTTATGTTTTATTTCCAAAACATTTCCATTTTAATCATAAAAACCGATTCGTCTTATTAAAGTTCCCGATAAGTATTAATCTAGTTTAATACTACCTCCGTCCCAAAATTATTATCGCTTATTAACTTTTTCGGTCTTTACTTTTCAACTTTGACCATAAGTATTTTTGTTTATATTACTTAATATTTGATACAGAATATATGAACGAATTGAGTTTTAAATGTATTTTTATTTGGTATAATTTTTATCAAAAAATATATAAAACAAACAAAAATATTTGTAGTCAAAGTTGAGAAAGAAAGACCGAAAAAGTTAATAGGAGACAATAATTTTAAGACGGAGGAAGTAGTTAATAGTTATCGTTAACGTTATTATTTATTTATTACATTGCTTATTTAAACGTTTTCTTACATTTTCGTCCGTTTTTAAACGTTTTTATACGTTTTCATACGGTTTTATCCGTTTTTATCTGTTTTTATATGTGTTCCTCCTATTTTTACACTTATGTCCTTTTTTTCTTACTTTTTCATCTGTTTGTATACACTTTCATTTGTTTTTATATGTTTTCATCCTTTTATATACGTTTTCATTTATTTTATACATTTTTCTTGCGTTTTATTCGTTTTTATTAGTTTTTATACTTTTTCATCCTTTTATATACGTTTTCTCTTGTTTTATTACATTTTCTTGCGAATAAAAGTGTATAAAAACATATGAAAATGGATAAAAATGGATAAAAACGTACTGAAACGCAAGAAAAGTGTATTAAAACAGACGAAAACGTATACAAACAGATAAAAATGTATAAAACGGACAAAAACCTAAGAAAATGTATAGAAACATAAGAAAACGGGTGAAAATGTAAGAAAACAAGCGAAAACGGATGAAAACTTATGAAAACGTAAGAAATACAGAGAAAAACGTAAAAAACGGAGGAAACATATAAATAATAAAACGGATAAAAACGGATAAAACCATATGACAACGTCAGAAAACGTATAAAAACGAAGGAAAACGTAAGAAAAATAGAAGAACACATATATAGACAGACAAAAAAGTATAAAAATGGACGAAAACGTATAAAAACAGACGAAAACGTAAGAAAACGCATGAAACGGAGAAAAACAGACAAAAACGTGTAAAACCGGATAGAACCGTATGACAACGTAAGAAAAAGTATAAAAACGAATGAAAACATAAGAAAAATAGATGAAAACGTATAAAGATGGACGAAAACGTATAAAAACGGACGAAAACTAAGAAAACGCATGAAAACAGGCGAAAACGATAAAAACCACGTAGAAAATATTTTTTTTAAGAAAACCAAAATTTCAGTTAATTAGTAACGGTCGTTAGTATAAAGGACTAACGTTGCAAATGATCATTTGGTTAATGGACTAATGTTGCCACTTGACAATTGTCTCCTAACGGAGAAGATAACGACAGTTAGCGATAGGGACTGACAGCGTGCAATATGTAAACCATAAGGATAAAAAAAGCAAAAAAATATATCAGGGACTACGGTAGTGATTTGAAGCAAACCACAGAGTCGAACAGTGTAATTTACTCTTTTAATACTTTGCATGAGCTTAAATTCACATGCAATTAAAAATGGAGGCGTTTAAAAATTTGACATTCACAAGATTCGAACCTGGGTCTATTACTCAATAAGCAAGCTCCTCAACCAATGGACTAGGAAAGATTTGTGATAGATATTTGAAAACAATAATGACATGCTTTAATAACTCTTTAATGGAATGCGATCAAATTCGACTCCTAAATTGTCTATATGAATTTCGGAAGTTAAGGGTTTTAAATATTGAACATATATCCATTCCTTTATTAAAGTTTCCAACTTAATCACATCTCCCCTAAACGTCATAAAGTCCTAATTTTTTTAATTATGCCTCCACAAACAATAAAAAAAACGTTAATCACATGTTAATGGAAAAAAAAAGTACGGTCTACTTTTCTCAAAACCCTAACGATCTTATGTTTGTATTTGTTGAACTAGCTATTTATGGTGGAGGCTTTTGGTGTGGTTTGGATGGACAAAAAACAAAAGTACGTATCCTTTTCTCAAAACCCTAATGATGCAATGTTTATTGTATTTACAGAACTTTAGTGGAGGTTTCTTTGTCTATTTTGGCTTGACAAGGTTATGGTAAATTACTTTTTGATAATTTCTACATGAATAAAGAAGTTACGGTATGTTCGGTTCATGTCAATTTAATCACTGTGATAGTGTGTTAGAGTTTTTTTAATGTTCACAGCAAGAAGCTCATGTAGCGTGTTGATTAATGTATTACTATATTCAAAGCAACAACTTATTCACGACATGAAAATTTATTACTGTATTAGTTGCATGTTTTTTTACCATTGTATTTTATGGTGTTTGAAATTTGTGATTTTTAATATCTTTGTTTGTGTATTGGTTTGGATAATCATTCTTTTGGGGTAAATTCTCTTCCTTATAAATTTAAGCAGAAATCTTGAGTGAGATAATAGTTGTTGGAGCTAATGTACCTCCTTTTCGTATGGTGTTGGAAGGTATATTGCATTTCCTTACTTCATTAAATGTATGATATTTATTTAATCATGATCTTATCATGGTATCTTCAGTTAACATATGCATATCAGTTACATTTGTAACTGATTTTGGGTGAATGGATGAGGTTTTATCTACGAGAGACCATTTCCGAACAGGTGTTCGCTGTGATTATTGTCACAGTTGATTTTGGGCACCAGGAAACCAGCTTGCATAACGTGAGCACACGTACCGGCCGACAGAAACGTGTCCGCTACGGTCCAGGTATTTATTGTTTTTGGGACGTTCTCAATATTTCGAGTTCGTTATTATTTTCGTGTTCAAAAACCATATTCCTTTATTTCTATATATAGGTGTCAATCGAAAGACGTATGCTAATTTAGCTGGTACCCACATACCTGTTGATGCCGCACACCAATCCGTTACTGGTAATTTGTTGCACATGTATTTTTCTGTATTACATTCGGCGAATAATGGTTCCTCATTCTTATATTATCTATAGTTTCCGAGTTACTATTACAAAAGTTGCTACTGATGTGCGTGTCACAATTATTATTGTAGCAGAAATCGTTCATTCCCATACCACTTTCTACAGAAACAGTTCATTCTCATACCACTTTCAATATAAGTGATTCCAATGTGTTTTTACAGGTTGGTTGTGTACTGTGTCCGTAATTTAAAACGGTAGAGTAATTTTGTCTTCTTTTTTTCCCCTTCCAATGTGTTTTTACAGGTTCATTTAAAAGGTGATTCAATGAACCTAGGTGTACCAATGGGCATTTCAGCAGTAGGTTGGACCGAATCATCCTTAGCTGCACAGATGCGTATACCAATTACATGCCACAAGGTATGGTATTTGTACATTTGGCAAATGGTTTTGAGTCTAAATGTGTAGTTTTTATCGCAAATTGGGCAGTGAAAAGCCATATGATGATCACGTTTTGTAGATTCATTAACGTTCAAGTCATATTGTAGTTTCACTAAAAGTCTTAATTCTTTTACTAACCATATCAGGAGACAACTGTTCGTTAGGATTCTGAACTTTGATCGTAACTTGAGCACACCTTATGTTTTCATGCTCAGATTTCTGAGAGCGGCCCAGGAAGGCAAATAAGTATATTTAGTTTCTGATGGTAAACCTTATAAAATAGATGTACTCAATATCAATCAAGAAAAGATGACTAACATCTCTTAAATAATTATATTCCAGTTTGAAATGCTACCATTCTTTGTGATTCAGTTGTACTTGGCAGAATATGAATTCTTTACCTCCCATCATTATCATCATCAGCTATTTATCTTGCTAGATGTACTATGCATTTGGCCCCAACATGGGTTTTATACAATCATTCTCACTTTGATGATTTTTAGATCAGGTATACTTCAAGATATAATTCCAAAGTTTTTCTTTACATAAAATTAGTGAATAATATCTGATCATATTATCAGTTTTTATTTTAGGGATCATGCGAATATGATATTGGGCTTCACAAGACTGCATGAAGAGCCTTATTGAGAGTTGCAAACAAAGGCGGTTGAGTCACCATTCTTGTGTTACATCCATGCCTATACATTTTTTTCGTGGCATAAATGAAAATTTTACATATTCTTAGAAATAATTTTTTTCAAACAAATTCACTCTACCAAATGATTAATTTTATTTGTACCACTCCATAATAAATAATGCTAACCTGAGATTTCCTTGTGAATCTGTAGAATGTTCATCAAGGATATAAAGTGGAAACTTTAGAGTAAAAAAGCAAGAGATGGGACTGTTCCCAGAGCCCACAAGATAGTTTGATCTATCCCCATTTTGATTATACATATTTCTAGATAGGCGCGATTCACATCTGATAGGCACGTCTGGCTATACAAAAGAGGTGAACATTCACAACCTGTATTTCGTATTCATTGTATCTTATTTTTATCTAACACATATGTTATCATGCTATATTGATAGGGCCTTCCGGTCTTTGCCATATGTATAGATCTCAACACATTTTGTTGACATAAATAAATAATGTCTAAAAACATTGTTAACTTATTAACAATGTCTTTATGTTTTGATAATTACAAAGCATAAACTCATTAATCTAAAACTTATGACGTAAATAAGTTTTTAGTGCTTAACATTTGTCTTTGCTTCCATATCACTTAAGGTATGAATAAACAAAGTGTTTATTGTATTTTATGATCAAAGGAAATTTGTCTAATCTCTAGAATTTTTATAAAATGTATTAAACATACTATATCTTTTACAAAATTATTTTTGGAATTAAAAGAATATGTTTAATTCATTATAAATATATGATTTCAAATTTTCAACCAAAAATGGCAAATTTTATCCAGAAAAATCTTCCCCACTAAAAGACAAGAAAATCCAACGTTCTGTAGGGGCGGCCCCCTTAAGGGGACCGGCCCCTAATTAAGGGGACCGGCCACGCTCCAGAACAGTAATTTTTCTCCCTATAAATACTGGTTCATCCCACATAATTTTCTCACCTTTTGCACTCCTAAACTTTCTGTTCTAGATCCCCATTTCTATTCTCCAAATCCTTTGATCATAAATACATAATCCTTTGTTTCAAAGTGATTCTTACTTCATCCTCTCAAGTGCAAGAGAAGAATACTTCTATCCTCAAAGACAAGAAGTATTACAACTTGTTGTGACCTCCACATCTAAGTTGTTGGTGCATCATCAAGAATATTTACATATATCTTTGTGTAGTGTGTTGTGAATATTTGATTGTAAATAGTTGTGTTAGGAATATAGATAGTGTGATTCGCTAGTAGATTGGTGTGAAGTAGATTGTAGTGAAGATAATTGGTGTGTAGAAGATAGGTGTGAAGTAGATTGTAGTGAAGATAATTGGTATGAAGAAAATAGGTGTGAAGTTGTTAGGTGTGTAGTAGATTGGTGTGAAGTAGTTGTGAAGGAGGTGTGATTTCGTTGTGACGAAGTTGTGGTGTGTAATTGGTGTGTAAGGTTTTCTCCGCCATAAGGGAGCTTGTTGATATAGTAAAGAAAACTCTCGAGTTAGGTGCTCGGGGAGTGGAGTAGGGCAAGGAAGGTGTCCTTGTAGCCGAACCACTATAAATCTCTTGTCTCGCGGTTCGATCTTTCCATCTCTCATTTATTTCATTACTTACATTACCATTGCTATACTTTGCTTATTTATTGTTGTTTATATTGTACAAGACTTGAAATCACATATTATCGAATCTAAAATTTGAAAAAGAAGAAAACACTAAAACAATCTTTTATAACAAATTAAAACGACGTAAAACTATTCAACCCCCCTTCTAGTTTTCCACAATTGGTATCAGAAGCCACGTCTAGCAAGATTTTTGAAATATATTGTATTTTAAAACTTGTAACGATCTATTGAATCTGAAAAATATTTAGAAGGGCAATCTATGCAAAGACCACCACTATTTGAAAGTGATGGACTTTTATATTGAAAAAATAGATTCGAAACTTATGTGAAATCAAAAGATCTTGATCCTTGGCATATTATTACCTTTGGTGATTTTCCTCCTATTCAATATAATGTTGAAACTAAAATGGATGAAATTGTACCTTTTGAAAAACAAAATGATGATTTGAAAAAGAAACTAGCAAAAAATAATGAGGCTAAAATGGTTATTTATAATGCGTTACCACGCAAAGAATATGAAAGAATTTTTATATGTAAAACCGCAAAAGAAATTTGGGATTCTTTACTAATCACTCACCAAGGTAATAGTCAAGTTAAAGATAACAAAATAGATCTTCTTGTACAACAATATGAACAATTTACGATTCCGGAAGATGAATCAATTGATAATGCTTTTGCTAAATTTAACACCATTATCACAAGTTTAAAAGCACTTGATGAGACATTTTCTAGTAAAAATTGTGTTAGGAAATTTCTTAGGGCATTGCATCCGAAATGGCGAGCTAAAGTCACGGCTATTGAAGAATCAAAGAATTTGATGACATTGTCATTAGATGAGCTTATTGGCAACTTGAAGGTCCATGAACAAATTATAAGAAGAGATTCGGAAACGGTCAAAGTCAAGAAAGAACAAATCAAATCCATTGCTCTAAAAGCCAAAAAGGAACCTTGTGACGATAATGATTCAAGTGACGAGAGTGAAGATGAAGAATATCCAATGGCCGTAAGAGAATTCAAGAAATTCTTCAAGAGACGAGGAAGATTCACTAGATCACCACGTGACGAAAGAAAATCGTTCCAAAGTAATAGAAGTGATAATTACGTGAAAAGAAAGTGCTTTAGATGTGGAAGTCCAAATCATCTCGTTGGAGAATGTCTAAAGCCGCCGGGTTATGAAAATCAAAGCGCATTTGTTAGTGGAACATGGAGTGATAGTGATAAAGAAGAAGTGAAAAAACCAAGAGAAGAAAAGTGTTTTGTGGCAAATGCAACCGACGAAATATGCTTAGGAATTGACTTGGAGCCTGACGAATGGATCAAGGATAGTGAATGTTCGAGGCACATGACGGGGAACCGCAAGCTATTCTCTACATACAAGGCATACAATGGAGGAAACGTTATTTTTGGTAGTGACTTGCGTGGAAAAATTATTGGCAAAGGTACGATTTCTCAAGACTCACTCACTATTGAAAATGTTGAACATGTAAATAATTTAACATATAACTTACTTAGCGTAGGCCAAATATGCGATAATAAATGTAGAGTTATCTTTTCTGAAGAAGATAGCGAAATAGTTAAGAATGGAAAAATTATAGGTAGAGGAATTAGGAAAGGAGGCGTATATGTTATGTAACTAGGAAACAAACCCGAGGATAGGATATGCCTAACGACCCTAGACGAAAACTCCACATTGTGGCATAGGAGATTAGTACATGCTAACATGCAACAAATACAATCTTTGGCCTCTAAGAAACTAGTTAGAAACTTACCTAATCTAAAATATGACAAACATTTTTGTGATGCATGTAAAATTGGAAAACAAGTTCATGCTAGTCACAAAGCTAAGAATATAGTATCCACTACTAGGTGCCTAGAACTATTACATATGGATCTTTTTGGTCCATCCGCTGTGCGGAGCTATGGAGGAAACAAATATACCTTAGTAATAGTAGATGACTACTCACGATACACGTGGACTAGGTTTTTAAGTGACAAAGCCCAAGCCTTTGAAAAATTAGAAATTTTTAGTAAAATGATTCAAAATAAATTAGGATGCACAATAGTAGTCATTAGGACGGACCATGGTAGGGAATTTGACAATGAAGTACAATTCGAAAAATATTGTGATTTAAATGGAATATCTCACAATTTCTCTGCTCCTCGTACTTCTCAATCAAATGGTGTAGTAGAAAGAAAAAATAGGTCACTACAAGAAATGAGTAGAACAATGTTAAATGAACAATCCATCCCACAAAAATTTTGGTGTCACGCCGTAGATACTTCAACATATATTATTAATAGGGTATCAATTAGAAGAATTCTAGGAAAAACTCCTTATGAGTTACTAAGAGGTAGAAAACCAAAATTAAGCTACTTTAGGGTATTTGGAAGTAAATGTTACATTCTAAACACTAAGGATTACCTCACTAAGTTTGATCCAAAATCGTATGAAGGAATATTCTTGGGATACTCACAAAATAGTAAAGCATATATAATACTTAACAAACACTCCATGAAAGTAGAAGAATCACTAAATGTAACATTTGATGAAACACCACTTCCTAAAACTTTACCTTTAGAAGATGATGACTTAGTCAAAGAAGAAGCTATTGAGGTTAGTAAAACGAAGCCCATAGGAAATGATGATGAAGACATTAACTTAGGAAATAACGAAACTGTAAATGTTAAAGAATCTAGATCACATCCACTAAATAATATAATATGACATCTTAACCAAAGAACCCTTAGATCACAAGCTCAAGATAAAAATAATTTCTTTTGTTTCCTCTCAGCAATAGAATCTAAGAATATTAATGAGGCTTTAAAAGATGAAAATTGGGTTATAGCTATTCAAGAAGAATTAAATCAATTTAAGGCAAATAATGTTTGGGAATTAGTCCCAAATCCAATGAATATGACCATCATAGGAACTAAATGGGCGTATAGAAATAAATTAGATGAAAATGGAGTAGTTACTAGGAACAAAGCTAGGTTAGTTGCCCAAGGTTATAATCAATAAGAAGGGATTGATTATGACGAAACTTATGCCCCCGTAGCTAGACTAGAATCTATTAGGATACTACTTGCCTATGCATGCGCCCTAGATTTTAAGTTATTCCAAATGGACGTGAAAAGTGCATTCCTTAACGGTTTTATCAATGAGGAGGTATATGTGGCACAACCTCCAGGATTCATTGACTTCGCAAAACCTGATTATGTTTATAAGTTAAAGAAAGCTTTGTATGGACTCAAGCATGCTCCCAAAGCTTGGTATGATCGATTAAAAGCTTTCCTTATTAAACATGATTATTCCATGGGAATGGTAGATAACACTCTTTTCACGAAAAGGAAAGACCCAAATCTTATCATTGTCCAAATATATGTTGATGACACTATATTTGGATCAACTTGTCAAGACATGTGTGATGAATTTGCCAAAATCATGCATGATGAGTTTGAGATGAGTATGATGAGTGAACTTAACTTCTTCCTAGGATTACAAATAAAACAATTAGAAGATGGAATATTCTTTAACCAATCTAAATACATTAAGGAAATGCTTAAGAAATTTGGCCTAGAAGACTCAAAACCCATGAAAACTCCCATGTCTACGGAAGTAAAGCTCACAAAGGATGATGAAGGTGAGTCCGTAGATAACACCAAGTATAGAGGAATGATAGGTAGTTTACTATACTTGACGGCAAGTAGAAACGATATCATGTTTAGTGTCTGCCTTTGTGCCCGTTTTCAAGAGGATCCCAAAACCTCTCACCTAGAAGCGGTTAAGCGTATCTTCCGATATGTTAAAGGCACTATACACTTAGGATTATGGTATCCTAAGGGATCCGGCATAGAAACCATCGTCTATGCGGATTTGGATCATGCGGGAGACTACGTAGATAGAAAAAGTACTAGCGGTATTTGCACGTTTATGGGATGTTGTATAACATCTTGGTTTTCGAAGAAGCAAACCGCTCTTGCTATTTCTACCACCGAAGACGAATATTTAAGCGCTGGAAAGGCATGTCAACAAGCACTATGGATGAAACAAGCTCTCGTAGACTATGACATTAAGTTAGAAAATGTTCCCATTATGTGCGATAACAAAGGTGCGATAGATTTAAGTAAAAATCATGTGCAACACACTAGGACAAATTCACTAATAATATTGTTATCTTGCTCCATCACTAGTTTTCCACTCACTAGTTACCTTTGCCTTTGATCTAAGATAGTTGCTCTAGGAAGATTTAGTACCCTTGCCTTTGTTTGTCTCCTCTAGCTTATTACTAATTGCTTGATTGCTCTCTTACTTTAGTGTTATTGCGTTCATGCTATATTATAGTTAGATTAGATGCTATATTGCCTCAAGAAGTTGAACTTGCTTGAATTCTAATCCAAACACACAACCTTTCTGCAAATTTTCTGCCAAAAACCCAATTCTGGCAATCTGGAAATCAGCAGATGGGCGGCCCCATTAATTTTGTAAGGCGGCCCTCTTAATCATTAAGGGGACCGCCCCCTAATTAAGGGGACCGGCCATCTGATGGTCGGGTTTACAGAATCTTTTCTGCTTTTTAGCTCATTTCAACCGACATTTCCCATTTTTTTCACCTACATACTTTGTCCTAATCTCCTAAACAAACCTTATCCATCCTTAAAGCACACAAATCTTACACTATAAATATCCTCAATCCTCAAAACTCTCCATTCATCCCATCATGAACTCTCCAAACAAACCAAAATCAAAAGCCTCAAGGCTAGCAAGGATGACGGAAAAACCCGTTTGGCAAAGAAAAAGCCCTCGAAACAAATCCATCATAATGAAATTGGAAGTCATTCAACACCTCCAACTTCTTACTTCCCAAACTTTGCCTCAAACCCACAAGGTCATTCATTTGACCCCTTTTACAAACCATACAACATTGGCCAAACATCTTCCCTCAAGCCAAACTACACATCCCAACCTCCATCCACTTATAATGATCCATACAAGTTTGATCAACCATCAAACTACAATTTCAACAACACAAACCCAATTCATCCATATCAACACTATGATCCTCTCCACATTGCCACGGAAAAACAAAAGTTCTGTGATGAAATAAACCAAATCCATGATCTTAGTGATCTCCTTGCTATGCATCTTGCACAACACAACAAAGGGCAACCTCCATCATCACCCTATGCAAATTGCCTTCCCCACTTTCTCAACTTGGATCAAGTTACAAACCATACTCACTTTTGCCCTTGTTGCATATTCCTTCAAAAACAAATCCTTTACTTGAGTGAAGATATTTCTTGGATTGAATATCTTCTCACTCGTGATCATCCAATACCACCCTTAACACGATACAACATCGTGAGATCCACTTCTTCCGCTCCATACCCCACTCCATTTCCCTCTCCATCAAACAAATAAGCTCTATGCTTATGTTACCCTCAAGCAAATAAAACAGTCAACCATGGGTTGCAAGCAAGTTCAAATGCTCTCTTCGGCAATCTAGAACTATGTTGTCTATTTTCTTTTATTATAATCAATATGCTTCAAGCATATTGAATGTTGTAAGGATGACCATTTTTATGATCATCTCATGCTTGAATGAATCTATTTATATTTGCATTAATGTTGTTTTGCATATATATATATATATATATATATATATATATATATATATATATATATATATATATATATATATATATATATATATATATATATATCTTGTTCTCCTCACATATTTTTTGTAGCCAAAATTTTCATAGCTCATTTCCTTGGTGCTCTCAAATGAGGGGGAGCATACATCAAGGGGAGCTCTCTACCCGTTTAATTTTGTTTTCTTATGAAGATTAAACGGTCTAACCTTTTTAATTTTACAAAAAGGGGGAGAAGAGAATGTTAAACTCTAATAATACTTGCCTAAAAATTATCTTTTAGACCTATTGAGTTTAAGGTTTTGTAATCATCAAAAAGGGGGAGATTGTTGACGTAAACAAGTTTTTAGTGCTTAACATTTGTCTTTGCTTCCATATCACTTAAGGTATAAATAAACAAAGTGTTTATTGCATTTTATGATCATAGGAAATTTTTCTAATCTCTAGAATTTTTATAAAATGTATTAAACATTCTATATCTTTTACAAAATTATTTTTGGAATTAAAAGAATGTGTTTAATTCATTATAAATATATGATTTTAAATTCCCAACAAAAAACGGCAAATTTTATCCAGAAAAATCTTCCCCACTAAAAGACAAGAAAATCCAACGTTTTGTAGGGGCGGCCCCCTTAATTCCTTAGGCGGCCCCCTTAATTATTAAGGGGACCGGCCACACTACAGAACAGTAATTTTTCTCCCTATAAATACTGGTTCATCCAAAATATTTTTCTCACCTTTTGCACTCCTAAACTTTCTGTTCTAGATCCCCATTTCTATTCTCCAAATCCTTTGATCATAAATACATAATCCTTTGTTTCAAAGTGATTCTTACTTCATCCTCTCAAGTGCAAGAGAAGAATACTTCTATCCTCAAAGACAAGAAGTATTACAACTTGTTGTGACCTCCATATCCAAGTTGTTGGTGCATCATCAAGAATATTTACATATATCTTTGTGTAGTGTGTTGTGAATATTTGATTGTAAATAGTTGTGTTAGGAATATAGATAGTGTGATTCGCTAGTAGATTGGTGTGAAGTAGATTGTAGTGAAGATAATTGGTGTGTAGAAGATAGGTGTGAAGTAGATTGTAGTGAAGATAATTGGTGTGAAGAAAATAGGTGTGAAGTTGTTAGGTTTGTAGTAGATTGGTGTGAAGTAGTTGTGAAGGAGGTGTGATTTCGTTGTGACGAAGTTGTGGTGTGTAATTGGTGTGTAAGGTTTTCTCCGCCATATGGGAGTTTGTTGATATAGTGAAGAAAACTCTCGAGTTAGGTGCTCGGACAGTGGAGTAGGGCAAGGAAGGTGTCCTTGTAGCCGAACCACTATAAATCTCTTGTCTCGCGGTTCGATCTTTCCATCTCTCATTTATTTCA
This sequence comes from Artemisia argyi, assembly GCA_030686995.1. Classification (NCBI taxonomy): domain Eukaryota; kingdom Viridiplantae; phylum Streptophyta; class Magnoliopsida; order Asterales; family Asteraceae; genus Artemisia; species Artemisia argyi. Next base: position 183,169,898 of record CM060683.1, read on the forward strand.
TTACTTACATTACCATTGCTATACTTTGCTTATTTATTGTTGTTTATATTGTAAAAGACTTGAGATCACATATTATCGAATCTAAAATTTGAAAAAGAAAAAAATACTAAAACAATCTTTTATAACAAATTAAAAATACGTAAAACTATTCAACCACCTTCTACTTTTCCACACATTTGACAAAGCATGTGTAATAGTTTAATATGTACTATTTCTGGTGTTTCCTTTTTCACAATACAACAAGTGCTATTATAGGTAATGGAAAATGACTAATGCGTGACTTTTTACATAATTCTTTTTTTGTTAATTTCTGGTCAATTATATGTGCATTCACATATTCAAATGAATGACAATCGAGATCATGTAATATTGGTGAGTGAAGCATGGCATGCCTCATTTTTGTATCTAAAGGAAACCTTCTAAAAGTCTCACCCTTTGAAATAAATTTGTGATATAAAACCATCGGAAATCGTGGCTTGATTTGGAGAAACTCAAAAAAAGATAATGGGTCAAGAAGCAATTAATCGGTTAAAATTTATATCCGAGTATATTTACTTTTTGTTATTATAGTCCTTAGGTATCAAGGGTAAGATGTGTTAATGCAAATATCGCCTAAAATGTTATTTATATTTTACGATTTTTGCTAAGTTTTGTTAACGACAAAGTGTAAACTTTATTTTTTAGTAAAACATTATTTTAGTTTTAGTCTTGCATAACTATACTTTATTTGTTACATTTACATTTCATATTTAACATAACATTTTGATATTTTTAAATATAGAAAATGTAACATGTGCATTTATGGAAAGATTGAGTGTTTGACTTTCCATAAGACTTCTTACACATTGTTTCTTACACATTATAGATGGTCTCTTACTCTATGTATTGTGTGTTGACTTGAAGAAGCTTGATTTTACATTGCTAGATATGGAAAGATTTCTTGAAGGCTTTGACTGTCAGACACTGGCGGAACCCTGGGGTTACTGTGAGAACTAGCAATTTAGGGAGCTATTTTGAAACCCGCATTACGTTAAAAATTTAATGATATAAAATGTTTGGAGTTTATTCTCAATGGATTTTTGAAATTTAAACGCGTGATTTTGAATTAAGAATTATATGTGGAGTTTAATTTGAATTATTAATTGAATATGGAATATCTGTCGTGATTTATTGTTGAGACGTCTTTTACGCACTACGTTGACTCCGGCACTAGGATAACCTAACCAATTTGAAAATTTGAATAACGGTTGTGTTATAAAATTTTTACGAACGTATTTATGATCAAATCTTGTGGAATGACGATTTTGAAAATATTGATGCGTGAGTTAACGCGAGTTGAGAAAATTTTTAGATATGAAAACGAGCTCGGTTGAGAGTGTCGGGATACTTTAAAAAGTTTACGGAGATGGTCCTTGTGTTTTATCACTAGCCGCCCCCTCCTTCCTCATTATTATTATTATCATTATTAATATTTTTTTAAAGAGTAAACTAATAAAATTGTCCTTGTGGTTCCTAGAAAAACACAACACAAACACACCCTCACCAATCTCTCTCTCTCTCTCTCTCTCTCTCTCTCTCTCTCTCTCCTTATCTTCTTCTTCATCTCATCATCGAAACCCTAGCCACCACCATCAATATACGGCTGCCGCCGCCTAACCGCCGTCCACCATCACCTAAAAACACATCCAATCAATTCCCCACTACTAGATCTATTAGGTCTACTAGTTCATGCGCTAGTTTTCTTGATTTTTGAAAATTTTAGTGACCTTTTCTTGTGATATCGAAGGTAAGACGAGTCACAAGTGTTTGTGACTCGTATTTTTGTTAAAAACGTGACTCAAAGGGGGTCACGGGTTATATTCTTGACGGTGTTTGACTAAAAACGAGATATACATGTGGGTTTATGTATAAAACAAGATTTAAAATAAGTTTGGTATCCGGGTTTTCATTCTTTTGTGTGGTGTCCAAGTGAAACCGAGAGCCTATGCTCGCGGCTTGTCATATTATTGAGTTTTGGTGATTATTTGTTATACTTGGTTAGTCCTTGTGGATATTTTGATATCTTGGTCTCGTTTGGTATGGGTAATGAGAGGTAAGGACCAAGAACTGGTGTAGATTGATTTGTTTTTGGGTTGATATATTATTGTTGTTGTTGTTTGGTTAACGAGAACCTTGAGGTTCATTTGGTTTTGTTGTGGCTCGGTGTGAGCTAGCCGAGACCCACTAGGGGTCTCTTGGTTTGGTTGTGGTTCGACAATGGTGAGCCAAGACCCACAAGGGTTCGGCAACAACCATTGGTTGGTAATCTTGAGGTTCCTGTTGTTATTGTTTATTTGTTGTTAATATTTGTTGCTATTGTTGTCCTTGTGATGCCGCGACCCTAAGAGTCCGTTTGGGCTGTTTTGGTGTGCTCGTATGAGCCTAAGCCGAGACCTATATGGTCTTGGGGTTGAGTCCTCGTGACTCGTGGTGTAGCCGAGACCCAAGTGGGTCTCTCGGCATGGGTTTAACATGGTAAATCGACCCGGAATTTGTATATTCTTGATGTCCTTCTTGTTGTTTTACTAGGTGGATAACCCGCGCTTCGCGGCGGGCTGTTTTGCTAAAGAAGTAGTTAATCTATTGTATTGCTTGGATTTTTATGTAAAAGATTTATATTGAAGGCAATCAGTTCCAGCAAGTTATTGCTTCAAATAGTAGTTAGGCTAACAGAAATAATGAAGTTATCATGTTTTAGTAAATGTATTGATGTGCAAGAATCAATAACCAACGTAAATACGACACGATACTAACATCAGACGATAATTAGAAAACATATTATACTATATATAAACAATGTATAGACATAATTTATTTGATGAAATAGGAATCATTTGCAAGCATCGAGGGCAAAACAGAGTTTGCAACTTCGAGAAATAGCCATTCTAGAATATGTCTCGTCCGAATGAATTAGTTGTGGGAAAAGTACATGCCTGGTGCCATCATTCCATCAAGTAAACACTTTTCGTTACTTCAGGTGTCTGCTTTTGTTTTCCTGCATTTCAGACCAAAAGAAACAGCCCTTCTTGTATCCTCGTCCGCATTTTTGTATATGTCATGGAAAATTTTGTTAAAAGCTGCATCGCCATCAAGTTTTTCATCTTTTTCCTGAAAAAAAAATAACAACTGGTGCGGTTAGCCACACCACCCAGAACGTGAATTGTGTCTTCAAGTCTCAACTGTCACTGGACATAAAATATATGAGAGTTAATCCATACCTCCTTTTTCACTTGAGCTTCAAGCTTATTCCAGTCTTTGGTTGGTGTTGAAGAAGGATATGGAGGTCTTCAATTATCTACATAACAAAATCTTTAACTGGTACTTGAACCAAGCATAAACAAAGAGCCGTTACACATGGGAAAGCTCCGATTCGATTCAGTTTTCATGTTGTTCAATGCTATTGCAGGCGCGGTTGGTTTACCATGGACCTGTCACATATGTTAACCATTCTCAAGTAAAAATATCGCAACTCGTTGAACCAAAAAACATCAAGAAAATATATATAATGACTTGTATATCAATAGACTACCTATGTATTTTCTGTAGATAAGGTTTCGCCTACAAAACTCAATTGTAACAATTACCACAATATTTTTTTACCAATAAATGAGCAATATCATGGCCCCTTTACATTATTATATATTGAATAAACTTCCTGGCCAATGTTTCAGCGTATTCCTAAATTCTATCTCCTTGTTGCGACCCAAATTTTATCATGGTTTTGCTACTGTTTTAGACGGCTAAATATTGATAGATTACAGAAATTATCATTTTAGAGCAGAAATGAAATTAATACCTGAAGCGATACGTATCTTTCAAGTTCGCTGCAAACAGAAAATAGATCATGTGAGTAGTTAGCTGTCTACGTCCAAGTTTTAAATCGCAACATCTCAACTGATTCCCGAAACCTTCATCGAACCAACGTAATTCTGTAAAAAAGATTCCAGACAACTATTAAAACTAACCACTACAATCTAGTTAGCGACTTTATCTTCTTTTTAACCCCAAACATTATACAAACCAAAAATTACACACTTTTTTTTCACTTGCAATTCTAACAAAAATATCATTTGTCACTTAAAAACTTCATTAAACCATATTTTTTTTCCTTTCTTTTAGGTAACCACAGACTCATCTAAAATCTGGCTGTTGCAATTACACGGCAAGGGCCACACCATGAAGCACTGAAATCCACAACGACCTTAGATAAACTTGGTAATGATTTGTGTATTTGTGTGTATTACAAAGATTACAATAGATGACTATATATAGACTTAGGTTAAACAAGTAGGGCTGGCTAACATAGCTTATAGGGCCGGGCCTAAGCACTACTAAATACACTGTCTAATATTCCCCCGCAAGCGAAGGCCGGGAAGTGATGTCACAACCCACAATTTCAGGTTATTTTTCCAAACTTCGACATTCTACTATTCATCAATCACTATTCATCATTTTACTATTCATCATTTTTGAGGTCAATTTGACATTCCGAGAAACATTCAGAAATTTTACTATTCACTTGACACTATTCATTCCCGAGAGAAAACCACTATTCACGTGCATTACTCATGTCATCGTAAATTTAGTTTACGAGTATTCAAATTCGCGTAACCGTATTGGTTCAGGGGCGAATTCATGCATTATTATCAGGGACATTTCATACGGACTAGAAATAGTCTGCATATCATCATTAGGGCACTTGCATACTATTCCACTTGTAGGGTATTCAAATTATATTTTTAATATAATTAACGAATTACGTATGTTTATTTTAAATAAACACTAATACGCGAACTATAAATGTGACTAACATGTCCGACATTCCTGACTATGATCCCAATATATTTTTATACTCATTTTTGTAATATAAAAATTATAATATTAATTTACCCGGTATTTTGGAAATTTATTTATTTCGTATCGTACGTCTAATTTAATTTCGACGGTTTTCATAAAAATTAAACAATAATTATCTAAACACTTAATGTTTGTACCCAACATATTTTTATAATTTTTATAACTTTATTTTATCCCGGTTAACTCCGTTAAAATTTATTTTTAGTTAACCCGGTACCCGGTACACCTTAAAACTACAAAATAACACAAAATAATACAAAAGACACCAAAAGTCTTACACCAAATTCCCCCCCCCCCCCCCCCCCCCCTTTGACTTGCCCCCCCCCCCCCCCATGCCAATCTCTTACAATGTATACTTACTCACTCCAACCTCATTAAAGCTTATACTAACTCTATTATAATAATAATACTAATAATACATATACTAAAAATTAGATATTTTATCTCATTTGCAACTAGCCAAGAAAATTTTTTTCCCTCTTTTCCTCTCAAAGGGTGCTCGGCCTAGGGTATTCAAGAAGCAAGAAAACATCATTTTTCAAAGATCAAAGTAAAATCTTGTTCATATAGTTGTCCTTGTTGGAGTTTTGAGATAAAAACTCAAGGATTGTTAGGTTTTCACCATCCAAACTTCATTAATCTTCCAAGTAAGTTTACAAAACTCATTTCATAATTTTTACAAGTTATTACTATGTTTATATATTTTTCTTACAAGAACTCATGCATATATTGGCTTATACCACTCCATTTTGTATATATTTAACTTTCAAGCCCTAGAAATGATTTTTGGTTAGATCCTTGTTAGATCTACTTGGTTATGATGTTTAGGAACCCATGACACCCTAAGAAGGTGTATGGTAGGATTAGACTAGTTTTGTGGTGATTGAAAGTGGTTTGATTGAAGATGGAACTAGATTAGAACCCTAGAAATGATTTTTGAAACAATAGAAATGCCTACTGTCCCTATTTTTATTTCGTGGGAAAATCAGTGGTTTATGGTTAATTTTTGACCAAAGATTTAGAAAATACTTTCAAAAACGAAACTTTAGGCGAAAGAACGGATTAAAACGAGCTTATAACGAAGGAGATATGATTTTTGCAAATTTAACGACGAAAACTATTTTTATAAAAACTGCATGCTGTTTGGCAGTTTTCGACGGACAAAAAGAGGTGTTAAACGTAACCTAGAGGAGCCGAGTTATCAAAAATATATTAGTATATACAAAAACGAATCCGTAGATATAAAGAACGAGGAAAATGAGCTTAAAACGACCAAGTTATACCCGTTTTAACATCGTCAAACTATATATATATATATATATATATATATATATATATATATATATATATATATATATATATATATATATATATATATATATATATATATATATATATATATATATTTGGTCACAAATAAAAATAATAACTTACGCACTAGATGGTATATTTTCTAGAAATGGTACTAAGGACTATATTATTAACAACGTATGACCCAAGAGAATATTTATACGACTTAACGACGTTATTTTAAGGTTTTTGATACAAGGAATTTAACCCTAACATTTTCATACAAGATAATACGACAAGTTATATACTTCTATATATGGACTTATTTTTCCTAAGTATGGAAACTATTTTACTATGACGATAACTAGTATTTCCAAATTACGAGTGGTATAGGTATCATGTGCATGTGCATTCATTACATTACGGCTTGATCTAAATTAGATCGCGATTATTCATTTAGGTTGCGGCTAGTGTTCGCGCCTCATTGTCCCGACTACTTTTACATCATTGTACCATCTTTGTACCATCATTTCGAGGTGAGTCTTCATAGCCCCGTTTTTAGTACTTATTTGATTTTAAATCCCACGGGGGAGAATACATTGCACCAACTATTTTTGTACATGCCCAAGTATTAAATTCCGTACATTGCTTAAGTTGCTAGTACTACCACTTCAAGTCCCCTTTATTATCATGGACCGTTAATTATATTGCCAAGCGAGAGTGAGTGGATAGATCTATCGAGGGTGACGCCTCCATTCGTGTTTGGGTTGCTCTATAAGGAAAACGAATGCATTTCATGTCTAAATAATTGAGTGACTGGTAACCACTCCTTTGGGGCAAATTTTAGTACGTCTAGCTTCGGGGTCATGAGCTTAAGAGACAATGTAGCTTTTTGACATTTTGTCACTTTACTTTATACTTGTGGCTTATGTATATACGATTTACTTATAAACCTACGATTATTCACCAACTTTATGTTGACCGTTTTCGCAATGTATTTCTCATGTAACTAAGGCATATTCTCATGGCATGCATGGAGTCATTTTGTGTATCAAGGATGACGCGTCTCTTTTTGGATTTCATGCACTTATGAACTATCGTTTGATTGTACTAAATTATTTCCTTAAACCTTTTCCAACTTTTGGGACCTATGTTTTATAACTCTGAATATTTTGAATGAATCAAACGATGTATTTTCTAAATGACACTTTAGGTCGTTCAATATATCCTTGTTTGTGGTGCTATGACCGTTACACCCTCAGGCATTGCATTCCGCTGCCATTCAGGTATTTTGGGGGTGTGACAGATTGGTACCAGAGCTAAGGTTATAGCGAACTAGGATGCATCATGGACCCTAGACTATAACCACACCATCATAGCATATCATCATTTCATCATAAGTGCATATTTATTTATTTTTTAGGTGATTCCATTATACGAGTTATTTATTTTCTATTTCACCTTGATTATCACAGAGACATGTCTTCGAATCCAAACACTGTGATACTTTACTCTATATCAGACTCTGATGATGAGGGCTCTATGTCCTCCACTACTGTTTCACCACTTGTTTCTCCTGCACCTGAGTTGCCACTTTTGGCATCAGATGATGACACCGAGCCTTTTGAGGAGGAGGAGACGACTCCTACTCCTCATGTCCATCCTACTGTACCACTTGATGTCACCCGTGTACCCACTGACATACCATCTCCTACTACTACTATTCCTTCAGAACCAAGACTTATGTTTCCTAGGAGTAAGACCATTCCGGTTGCTAGGAAGAGTGTTCGTCATGCTACATCTACTTTTAGGACTCTCCCTAGTCCTACTGTGCCTACACCACCACCACCAGCCATACCCACTACTACTACTATATCTACCTCACTCTTGCCGCTCAGGAAGCGTGCAAGGTTTACCACCCCAGATTCACCTACTACCGAGACTGCTGACCTTCCACCACCACCAGTATACCACATAGGTGAGAGTTCGAGAGCGGCCTACAGCTGTTACATTAGAGGATCAGTTAGGTGCTCAGCAGGAGCAAGTTGATAGGCTGGGTTATAGGGTTGATGAGATTATCACTACTCGACTTGAGGCTGTCGAGGAGCAGGTTGAGGATTTGATTCAGGGCAGGGTTGGTATTGATGTGTCGTACCATGGACTCGAGGCACGATAGTTGAGGCACCAGGAGCAGATTGATCTACTTAGGGATGAGTTACCTGAGATTCGAGATAGAGCTCAGGCGACACAGGAGACTCAGTGGGAGCAGGTAGACCGGTTGGCATTGATTCGAGAGAGGTTAGTCGTATTGGAGCGCAGATATGCTTCTTTTCAGTTACGAGTTCAGCATCTAGAGAAGATCGTGGTTGCGATGGATCGTGAGATTCGCCGCTTGAGGGGAGAGCCTGGACCATCTAGAGCACCTGGAGGAGCTTAGACATAGACTGGTATTATATTAGCTTTTATTATTTTCCTAGTCCCGAGGTGTAGGACATAGTTCAAGAACTTGTAGTCTTTTGGTTGTTGTACAAACAAATATATCAAGTGCGACTCTACTATGTTGGAAATGTTGTGCTATATATTATATCGGTCCATGTAGGCCGAAATTTTCATGTATTATATTCATGTGTTGTGATTATATTTATGATGTTTCGTGGTTGCTCTTTATTGTTGTCATATCTAGACAGATTGTGGTTGTATTCGTACATATCTTGGTTGTATTTATATAGATTGTGGTTGTACCCGTACATGTCTTGGTTGTGTTATTACTCGTTGTGGTTGTATATATATACATGTTGTGGGTGTATACCTTTGGTACTATGACTATTTCCATTATGATTTTTCTCATGGTTATTTCCATTGTGATTTATCAGAAGTATGGCACCAAGGAAGAGTAAGACTGCACCAGAAACTCCCGCTATGACTCAAGCCGCTATCCGCAAGTTGGTCAGGGATAGTATTGCAGAAGCTCTGGAGATTGAGAGAGTTGAGGTTGCTGCTAGGGCTGCTGAGACTGCTTCTAATACAGGGGCAGTTGAACCAACCACTATTAGGCGTGAATGTACATGGAAAGATTTCAAGATTAGTGATCCTATCAAGTTTAAGGGCACTGAAGGAGCGGTTGCTTTGATCCGCTGGTTTGAAAAGACTGAGAATGTATTCCTCATGTGCGGATGCCCGGACGTCAGCAAGGTAAAATTTGCTACAGGTATGCTTCTTGATGAAGCTATGTCTTGGTGGAATTCGTATGCTCAGCCGATTGGTATGGAGAATGCTTACAAGCTCACTTGGGAGGAATTCAAGAAATTGATGGCTAAGAAGTTTTTCCCTCGTACTGAGATACAGAAATTGGAAGCAGAATTCTATGGGCTTGTGACTAAAGGTGATGACATCGAGACCTACTTCAGAAGGTTTCAGGAGTTGGCTGCACTATGTCCAACTATGGTTCCTGACGATGAGAAAAAGATGGAAAACTTTGTTGGTGGATTACCTGAAAGTGTTCGAGGGGATGTGATTTCTTTTGATCCTCAATCAATGGAAGAGGCTATTCGTATAACTCAGAAACTCATGGTCCAAGTGGTAAAAGGAAAATCTGCTGTCAACAACAATAACCGTTCAAACAACACCAACTACAACAACACTCGAAACAACAACAACTATAACAACAATCGAAACCGCAACTATCCCAATAACCGAAACAACAATCCAAACAATAACAACAACAACAAGAGAAGGTTTGACTACAACCAAGGTGGAAATGCTATTCAGCCACCACCTAAGAGGCAAGAAGTGGCAAGGGCCTATGCTGCAGGACCGACTGAAAGGAAAGGATATGAGGGTAATCTACCCAAGTGTGAAAGGTGTCAGAAACATCATAACCCAGGACGTTGCCCAAATCCATGTGGTAACTGCAAGAAGATTGGTCACCACATCAAAGATTGCAAATTTCCAACCTTGGGTGACAATCAGAGGCCACCAGTAACATGTTTTGGCTGTGGAGAAATTGGACACTTTAGGGGTGAGTGCCCACAGAAGAAGAATCAAGGAACTGGAAATCAAGATGGAAGGGCTCGAGGAAGAGCTTATGTTATGGGAGGAGAAGATATCAAAGAAGACCCGAATGTGGTTGCGGGTACGTTCCTCGTTAATAATCGTTATGCATCCATTTTATTTGATTCAGGAGCGGATAGAAGTTTTGTTTCTATTGCATTTGCACCTTTACTTAACATAGAACCAACCCCATTAGACATTTCCTATATCATTGAACTAGCCGATGGGTCTTTAGTTAACACCAACACCATTGTTCGTGGTTGCACTATAAATTTTCTAAACCACCCATTCAATATAGACCTTATGCCCGTAGAACTTGGAAGTTTCGACGTTGTTATCGGTATGGATTGGTTATCTCGGCATCGAGCGAGAATTATTTGTGATGAGAAAGTTGTTCACCTTCCTTATAACGGTGAAACTTTGGTTGTTCGTGGAGAGCGAAGTGGAACTAGACTCAGTATTATATCGTGCATTAAAACCGAGAAGTACATAAAGAAGGGTTGTTATGCATTCTTGGCTCACATCACAGAGAAGAAGTCGGATGAGAAACGACTTGAAGATGTGCCAATTGTTAAGGAATTTCCAGAAGTTTTTCCGGAAGAATTGCCAGGACTTCCGCCTACACGCCAAGTCGAGTTTCAAATCGAATTAGTGCCAGGAGCTGCACCAATTGCGCGAGCACCGTATAGACTTGCACCTTCGGAGATGCAAGAATTGTCGAATCAACTACAAGAACTTTTGGACAAAGGATTCATTAGACCGAGTTCCTCGCCTTGGGGAGCGCCGGTTTTGTTTGTGAAGAAGACGGATGGAACTTTCAGAATGTGCATCGACTATCGTGAGCTGAACAAGTTAACGGTTAAGAACCGTTATCCACTCCCCAGAATCGACGACTTGTTCGACCAGTTACAAGGTTCCAGTTTTTATTCCAAGATTGATTTAAGATCCGGTTATCATCAACTTAGAGTTCGGGAAGAGGATATCCCGAAGACGGCATTTAGAACACGCTATGGTCATTATGAGTTTCAAGTAATGCCGTTCGGATTAACCAACGCACCTGCGGTATTTATGGATCTCATGAATAGGGTGTGTAAACTGTATCTTGATAAGTTTGTGATCGTATTCATTGACGATATCTTGATTTATTCCAAGAGTAAGGAAGATCACGAAGAACACCTCAGAACAATCCTGGAACTACTCAAGAAGGAGCAATTGTATGCCAAGTTTTCAAAGTGTGATTTTTGGATACGAAGAGTTCAATTTCTTGGCCATGTTATTGATAGACAAGGTTTACAAGTCGACCCAGCAAAGATCGAGGCAGTTAAGGATTGGGCTACGCCCAAGTCTCCTACGGAAATTCGTCAATTCCTAGGACTTGCCGGATATTACAGAAGGTTTATCGAAGGGTTTTCTAAGATAGCGAAGTCGTTGACAAAGCTGACACAAAAGAATGAAAAGTATGAGTGGGGAGAGAAACAAGAGTCCGCATTTCAGTTATTGAAACAAAAGCTTTGTAGCGCACCGATTTTGTCACTACATGAAGGTATTGAGAACTTTGTGGTATATTGCGATGCTTTGCATCAAGGACTTGGAGCTGTGCTAATGCAAAACGAGAAGGTGATAGCTTATGCATCTAGACAGCTTAAGACACACGAGAAGAATTACACTACGCACGACTTGGAGTTGGGTGCGGTAGTTTTTGCACTCAAGATTTGGAGACACTACCTTTATGGTACCAAGTGTGTAATTTTTACCGACCACAAGAGCTTACAGCTTATACTCGATCAGAAGGAACTTAATATGAGACAACGTCATTGGCTAGAATTGTTGAGTGATTATGATTGTGAAATCCAATATCACCCAGGAAAAGCAAATGTTGTAGTAGATGCACTTAGCCGAAAAGAACGACTCAAACCTTTGAGAGTTAGGTCATTAGGAATGACTATCATTTCGCCATTACCATCAAAAATTTTAGAAGCCCAGATTGAGGCTCTCAAAGAAGAAAATCGACCACATGAGAAACTTTATGGTATGCCAGAAAGCGAAAATGGCTTTGTAAAGAGATCAGATGGAGTGTTATGCTTCAAGGACCGAAGTTGGATACCACTCTATGGTGGAGTGCGAGAATTGATTATGCATGAATCACACAAGTCGAAGTACTCTATTCATCCAGGTTCTGATAAGATGTATCAGGATCTCAAAACGCTTTATTGGTGGCCGAACATGAAAGCAGAAATAGCTACGTATGTCAGCAAATGTCTTACTTGTGCTAAAGTGAAAGCCGAGTACCAGAAACCGTCAGGGTTACTTCAACAACCAGAGATTCCACAATGGAAGTGGGAACGTATTACTATGGACTTTGTCACTAAACTTCCTAAGACGTCAGGAGGTTACGATGCTATTTGGGTAATTGTTGATCGTCTTACCAAATCAGCTCATTTCATACCCATTAGAGAGACTTATTCCATGGAACAACTTGCTAGACTTTATGTCAAGGAAATAGTCTCAAGACACGGTGCACCAGTTTCCATCATTTCCGACAGAGATAGTCGTTTTACTTCAAACTTTTGGCGGTCATTACAAGATTCTTTTGGATCCAAGTTAGACATGAGCACTGCTTACCACCCTCAGACCGATGGTCAGAGCGAGAGAACTATTCAGACACTTGAAGACATGCTTAGAGCATGTGTGATTGACTTTGGAAATGGTTGGGCTAACCATTTGCCGTTGATCGAGTTTTCCTATAACAACAGTTAATATTCGAGCATTAAAGCAGCACCATTCGAGGCACTTTATGGTCGTAAGTGTCGATCTCCAGTTTGTTGGGCCGAAGTCGGTGAAGTACAATGTACTGGCCCGGAGATGGTTCAAGAAACAACAGAAAAGATAATTCAGATTCGAGAGAGACTCGAAACTGCTAGAAGTCGACAAAAGAGCTACGCAGATGTTCGACGCAAACCATTGGAATTTCAGGTCGGAGACAAAGTCATGTTGAAAGTCTCGCCTTGGAAGGGCGTGATACGATTTGGAAAACGCGGGAAATTGAACCCGAGATACATTGGTCCGTTTAAGATACTGGAAAGGATTGGTCCAGTAGCTTACAAGCTTGAACTTCCGGCAGAACTTAGAAACGTACACAACACGTTTCATGTCTCAAACCTCAAGAAATGTCTTTCGGACGAGTCTGCCATTATACCATTAGAAGAAATACAACTCGATGACAAGCTTAACTTTGTGGAAGAACCAGTTGAAATAATGGACCGCGAGATCAAACAGTTGAAACAAAGTCGAATTCCGATCGTGAAGGTTCGCTGGAATTCTCGAAGAGGACCCGAGTTTACTTGGGAACGAGAAGACCAAATGCGACGCAAGTATCCACAACTTTTCACCAAGCCAATTGCCGAGACCAACACTAACTGAATTCAGGGACTGAATTCCTTTTTGGATGGGCGACTGTCACAACCCACAATTTCAGGTCATTTTTCCAAACTTCGACATTCTACTATTCACAAATTACTATTCATCATTTTACTATTCATCATTTTTTAGGTCAATTTGACATTCCGAAAAACATTCAGAAATTTTACTATTCACTTGACACTATTCATTCCGAGAGAAAACCACTATTCACGTGCATTACTCATGTCATCGTAAATTTAGTTTACGAGTATTCAAATTCGCGTAACCGTATTGGTTCAGGAGCGAATTCATGCATTATTATCAGGGACATTTCATACGGACTAGAAATAGTCTGCATATCATCATTAGGGCACTTGCATACTATTCCACTCGTAGGGTATTCAAATTATATTTTTAATATAATTAACGAATTACGTATGTTTATTTTAAATAAACACTAATACGCGAACTATAAATGTGACTAACATGTCCGACATTCCTAACTATGATCCCAATATATTTTTATACTCATTTTTGTAATATAAAAATTATAATATTAATTTACCCGGTATTTTGGAAATTTATTTATTTCGTATCGTACGTCTAATTTAATTTCGACGGTTTTCATAAAAATTAAACAATAATTATCTAAACACTTAATGTTTGTACCCAACATATTTTTATAATTTTTATAACTTTATTTTATCCCGGTTAACTCCATTAAAATTTATTTTTAGTTAACCCGGTACACCTTAAAACTACAAAATAACACAAAATAATACAAAAGACACCAAAAGTCTTACACCAAATTCCCCCCCCCCCCCCCCTTGACTTGCCCCCCCCCCCCCCCCCCTCCATGCCAATCTCTTACAATGTATACTTACTCACTCCAACCTCATTAAAGCTTATACTAACTCTATTATAATAATAATACTAATAATACATATACTAAAAATTAGATATTTTACCTCATTTGCAACTAGCCAAGAAAATCTTTTTCTCTCTTTTCCTCTCATAAGGGTGCTCGGCCTAGGGTATTCAAGAAGCAAGAAAACATCATTTTTCAAAGATCAAAGTAAAATCTTGTTCATATAGTTGTCCTTGTTGGAGTTTTGAGATAAAAACTCAAGGATTGTTAGGTTTTCACCATCCAAACTTCATTAATCTTCCAAGTAAGTTTACAAAACTCATTTCATAATTTTTACAAGTTATTACTATGTTTATATATTTTTCTTACAAGAACTCATGCATATATTGGCTTATACCACTCCATTTTGTATATATATTTAACTTTCAAGCCCTAGAAATGATTTTTGGTTAGATCCTTGTTAGATCTACTTGGTTATGATGTTTAGGAACCCATGACACCCTAAGAAGGTGTATGGTAGGATTAGACTAGTTTTATGGTGATTGAAAGTGGTTTGATTGAAGATGGAACTAGATTAGAACCCTAGAAATGATTTTTGAAACAATAGAAATACCTACTGTCCCTATTTTTATTTCGTGGGAAAATCAGTGGTTGATGGTTAATTTTTGACAAAAGATTTAGAAAATACTTTCAAAAACGAAACTTTAGGCGAAAGAACGGATTAAAACGAGCTTATAACGAAGGAGATATGATTTTTGCAAATTTAACGACGAAAACTATTTTTATAAAAACTGCATGCTGTTTGGCAGTTTTCGACGGACAAAAAGAGGTGTTAAACGTAACCTAGAGGAGCCGAGTTATCAAAAATATATTAGTATATACAAAAACGAATCCGTGGATATAAAGAACGAGGAAAATGAGCTTAAAACGACCAAGTTATACCCGTTTTAACATCGTCAAACTATATATATATATATATATATATATATATATATATTTGGTCACAAATAAAAATAATAACTTACGCACTAGATGGTATATTTTCTAGAAATGGTACTAAGGACTATATTCTTAACAACGTATGACCCAAGAGAATATTTATACGACTTAACGACGTTATTTTAAGGTTTTCGATACAAGAAATTTAACCCTAACATTTTCATACAAGATAATACGACAAGTTATATACTTCTATATATGGACTTATTTTTCCTAAGTATGGAAACTATTTTACTATGACGATAACTAGTATTTCCAAATTACGAGTGGTATAGGTATCATGTGCATGTGCATTCATTACATTACGGCTTGATCTAAATTAGATCGCGATTATTCATTTAGGTTGCGGCTAGTGTTCGCTCCTCATTGTCCCGACTACTTTTACATCATTGTACCATCTTTGTACCATCATTTCCAGGTGAGTCTTCATAGCCCCGTTTTTAGTACTTATTTGATTTTAAATCCCACGGGGGAGAATACATTGCACCAACTATTTTTGTACATGCCCAAGTATTAAATTCCGTACATTGCTTAAGTTGCTAGTACTACCACTTCAAGTCCCCTTTATTATCATGGACCGTTAATTATATTGCCAAGTGAGAGTGAGTGGATAGATCTATCGAGGGTGACGCCTCCATTCGTGTTTGGGTTGCTCCATAAGGAAAACGAATGCATTTCATGTCTAAATAATTGAGTGACTGGTAACCACTCCTTTGGGGCAAATTTTAGTACGTCTAGCTTCGGGGTCATGAGCTTAAGAGACAATGTAGCTTTTTGACATTTTGTCACTTTACTTTATACTTGTGGCTTATGTATATATGATTTACTTATAAACCTGTGATTATTCACCAACTTTATGTTGACCGTTTTCGCAATGTATTTCTCAGGTAACTAAGGCATATTCTCATGGCATGCATGGAGTCATTTTGTGTATCAAGGATGACGCGTCTCTTTTTGGATTTCATGCACTTATGAACTATCATTTGATTGTACTAAATTATTTCCTTAAACCTTTTCCAACTTTTGGGACCTATGTTTTATAACTCTGAATATATTGAATGAATCAAACGATGTATTTTCTAAACGACACTTTAGGTCGTTCAATATATCCTTGTTTGTGGTGCTATGACCGTTACACCCTCAGGCATTCCATTCCGCTGCCATTCTGGTATTTTGGGTGTGTGACAAGTGACCTGTAGCTTGGACCGAAGCTAAACAAACCGTTGTGAGGGTAGAGGCTTGGTGAACACATCGGCAATCTGATCATATGTCTTTATAAATAGAACACAAAATCTTCCTTGGGCAACCTTCTCTCGAACGAAATGAAAATCAACTTCCACATGCTTTGTTCGCGCATGAAACACTGGATTCGCTGACATGTATGTGGCGCCTAAGTTGTTACACCACAGCGTGGGAACCGAAGACTTTGGAACACACAATTCCCGTAACAATGTTTCAAGCCATGTGAGTTCAGCAACCGTATCTGCTAGAGCTTTGTACTCGGATTCTGTAGATGATCGTGATACAGTCCGTTGTTTACGAGCAGACCATGATACTAAGTTTGAACCAAGATATATAGCAAATCCCCCGGTGGATCGACGGTCATCTGGGCAACCAGCCCAATCTGCATTTGAGAAGGCACGTAAATTAAACGAAGCATCCGTATATGCATGTAGAAGAGATCCAGAGTTTCGTTGAATTAATAGACCATACCCAGAAGTACCCCGTAAATACCGCAATATCCGTTTAACCGCCGTCCAGTGATTAGTAGTGGGAGAATGCATAAACTGACACACTTTGTTGACTGCATACGTAATGTCGGGCCGAGAAACTGTAACATACTGTAGAGCTCCAACAATTTGACGATATCGAACAGGACTGTCAAAGGGGGAGCTATCACCAAGAGAGAGATGTGGAGTACTCAAAATGGGAGATGCGACTGGTTTAGATTCAGAGAGACCTGCATGAGCAAGAATATCCAAAATATACTTCTTTTGAGATAGAATAATGTCAGCCCCTTTGGGAACAATCTCAATACCTAGAAAGTATGATAAGGAACCCATATCCTGAATAGCAAAGAGTTTGCTGAGACTGTGAACAACATAGGCAATCGCCTTAGGATTGTTCCCTGTAAGAATAATATCGTCAACATAGACAAGCATGTATAATAAAGTGCCACGAGCAGATAAAATGAACAGGGATGGATCAGTCTTAGATCCCTTGAAGCCGAGACCAAGTAATGTCGTAGATAATCTGTGAAACCAAACTCGTGGGGCCTGTTTCAGACCATAAAGAGATTTGTGTAGAAGACACACATGATCTGGTTTATTCAGATCCACAAAACCAGGTGGTTGCTGTAAGTAAACTGTTTCTTTAAGGTCACCGTGCAAAAATGCATTTTGTACATCCAGTTGACGCAGAGGCCAGCCTTTAGTGACAGCAATGGATAAGACAATTCGGATGGTAGTTGCCTTGACAACCGGACTAAACGTTTCATGATAGTCAATGCCTGGTTGTTGATGAAAACCTTTAGCGACCAAACGTGCTTTGTAACGCGTAACCGCCCCATGTTGATCTTTCTTAATTTTGTATACCCATCTACAGTCAACAATATTGGTGTTAGGAGCACGTGGGACCAAGGACCATGTACCATTTTTCGTTAAAGCCGAATATTCTGCAGCCATGGTGAAGGAAGATGGTTCAGAAGTTGTAGTTGTGTGAAAAGAAGAAGGGTTGTACCGTTGCCTTCCAGTAGCCATAATTAGTGGGTGAAAGTTTGAAGGCAAACTTGTGGGAATTGTGAGTTGTTTTGTCAACCTGAGAGAAGGCTGCTATAAGGGCCATTGTAGTGTGAAAAAGGGGAGTAAGGCTGGGATTGCTGACAGAAAAGCTGTTGTAGGTGGCGGCACAATTAGGGTTAGGAAAAAGAGAGGCTCTGATACCAAGATAAACTTGGTAATGATTTGTGTATTATTGTATAATTGTGTGTATTACAAATATTACAATAGATGACTATATATAGACTTAGGTTAAACAAGTAGGGCCGGCTAACATAGCTTATAGGGCCGGGCCTAAGCACTACTAAATACACTGTCTAATAACCTTTCAACATAAATTTTCATTTGTTAATGTCATTCCGAGTAGCCATTTTTCACCATAAAAACATACAACAAATCAAAGTGTATATCTTACGGAGTTCAACAAATTTGACCCTTAATTTCGGAAAGAACATATATGCAAAAAGGGAAAAATGGCATACTGTACAGTAATGAAACAACGTCCACATGATACATATTATTAAAGAATCAACATTAAAATGACAATTAACAGAGCAATTATTGATCTTACTCACAAATTAACCATGACTAATAATGAAATATGTTTGAGTCACAGATTCTATATATATCTTTGAGTGCAACATGGCTAAATTTTTCATAAGTAGTCTAAGTGCAACGAGGCTAATTTTTTTAAAGTAGGTTGAGTCAATCTTATTGGATCTGTTTCTAGCAATTTTTTTTATATAGACTATACCAACCACATCAGAAACAAAAGTCAGGAATATATCAAACCTGATTGGTAGGTGTTGATCCCGTGTGATGAGCATAAGACGTTGAATAGGTTGATGTTGTTGATGTGACCATGAGCCTAGGATCCCTACGTGTATCCAACCCAACTAAACTATCGTTCTTTTTTGTCCCAATGGCCTTTTCCCATGATAATCATCAAATACTTTTAACAAACCAAAACAGCAAAACCACCTCCCAACCGTCGTAACTATTTGTTCAATCATGATAACAGCTTTAATAGAAAAAAGCTGAAACAAACTATGTTACCCATTTTACAGTTACTCCTATTCATTGCATTGATCCTTTGTGAATCTGCTAGCATACTTGTTTTTGTATTCTACTAATTTTGCGTTCCTTTCCAGCTCAACAACACTATCCTGGGGAGTGTCGCGGCTTCAGTGTCTGCACCTAGGATCATGTAAAGGCAAATGCTGATACATTGAACCTGCATACTAAACCTAATGTGCAAATACCATCATTTTAAACCACCAATCACCAAAAAAAGCATTTACACTTTCGTTTTTTGACATCAAATTTGTTACTTTCCGATGCTTCCAGTATCTAAAACTCCTAAAACCAATGAAGCTCTCAACTTCCATAGATCAATAGGACTGAGGTGCCCAAGATCAACAAAAGCATTTTGAGTAAGGTAATTCAACTTATTTAAGTGGTTATTGAATTCTGAACATCAAACAAATAGGGTGTTTAAAATTCCTTATCCAAGACATCACTCACATTATTTAAGCAACAAATAAGCAATTAGCAGATAATAACTTTTCGTATTTGTAAAATAATAAGTGCACATAAGCGATAGTATCTTCATCACCATGTGGCAGCACAACACGCAACCCTGCCGATTTAGATATTTTATTACCTGTCTAATGTGAATGAGACGCTGACCCATAGCAGAACATATAGTGAAACTGAACGGGTGACTCAAAGCCGCAGGGTGTCGGCAGAACATATAGCTGCTAACCCTGTTTCATTATTTCCGCAGACGAAGGCATCCACCGAACCTTTCTGAATGACTCGCAGGACACCAATTCCGACTGCCAACAACAATAAACTATATTAACCATTTCTTCATTATTTATTTGTCACAAAACACAGAAAATTTTAGCATAATCAAATAAAACATAGTAATACCAGCTAGTAAATTCCAACCTTCCCTTTAGAATACTTGCCGACACCCTGCGGCTTTGAGCCACCCGTTCGGTTTCACTGCTAATGATGAGGCGAAAAATGATCCATTTTTAGGGGGTCATTTAAGCCCGAATCCGAATTTATTTGATCAAATATTGCCCTAAATCGTTCCTTTTGTGATTTTAGGTACTTTGGGAGTGAAATCTGGAAAAGGAAGCAATTCGGACGTTTTTGGAGCATAAAAGTGAAGAAAACGCCAAAGTCTTAATTTTCCATGCTGGGAACAGTAGGTGACGGCATCAAGAGCAAATCCTTGACGGCGTCAAGAGCAAATTTCATAAATTTCCATGACGACCCAGAAGAGTTTTGACGGCGTCACGTAGGAAGGGCGTCAAGAGTAAAAGAGTCATGACGGCCTGGAAGTATATAAGTCTTGACGGCGTCAGAAGTAGATCTAGGCAGTCCGAGGAGAGTTTTGGCGGCGAGGTGACGGCGTCACAAGATTACTCTTGACGCCGTCAAACCTATTTTTCTATATATAGTTTTCTAATTTTTCACATTTAAAGAGAGAAGTTTTGGGAGAAACCCTAAGTACGATTTTGGTGTAACTTTACAGGTTTTTCAAGGGTTCCAACCCCTTGATACCTTGCATGATTAATCAAGATAAGTGTTCTTCTAATTCAATCAATATGTCTATGTGTTGGTTGTCTATATCATGTTCTTGTCTTAATTCTATCATGCTAGGCTAGATCTCTTCTGTGTTTGCTTAGATCTAATGAAACCTAGATATTGATTATGTGTTGATTACTTGTTTATTCTTGTCTTGGATGAATGATTTATATGTTAGGCTTAAGAAAACTGGCAGATCTCCAATTGGTAACATGCTTGAACGTCTTAAGAAACATGAACCAACGCGCACTAGGTCTTTATTGGCTGTATTTAATGCATGAGCCACTGTTTACAATCCTTATAGTTGTGCTGGGCATGGTGTAGGAGGAGATAAGAGCTCATAGAATTGGGGAGTTATGTGTGCCACCCCATGAATGGTATTAAGGAATACGATCCGTCATCCATGCAATTATAACAAGTAATTAACGTGTAAAAGATATCTAGGGAGTAATGAAATCTAAGTAAACACATTTTCTCTAATTACTGCTCACAACTTTAGTATAAATTAGCTTATTTTCATTTTTAGTATTTTATTTTGATTGCATCTTAGTATTGGGTTAGTTGAATAGCAACTAATTCCGCCTACTCTTCCAAAACCCAAGATTTTAATTTGCTTTCTAAAAAATATAAAAACACAAAAATAATCATCCCTCACCTTTAGAACTAGTATTTAGGCTTTCTAATCCTAGCGACACTATTCCTAAGCTGAACGATCAATCCACCGGTACTTGTCACTATACTATACTACAACGATCAGGTACACTGCCTGGTGGGGGTTGTAAGCTTCTCGAGATCCCTCGAGAGGTAAAGCCTATTGCGATTCCCAGGCATCAGCTAATCAAAATAATAAATACACATCCTCAACCTTATTAAGCTTCACATGCAAATCAAAACAAAACAATAAATACCCTCCAGCTTTCACTCACCTCTTTGATTCTTCCGATGTATCTGTCCCCGTCAACCTTCCATTGTTGTTACTTGTGGCAGCAGAATTCTTTTCCAAGCTTTCATCCTGAGCGACCCGCATAACCTCATATCCTTCAAAACAACAAACAAATGAGTTTACATTATGATAGAACATCATAGATGTGAAACTGTCGTATACTATATTGTGTTTGGACAGGGAAAAAAATAGATTCATTGCTATAGTTTAATTCATCGCAAGATTCTAAACACATTAATTAATCACACTCTAAGGGTCTAACCAAGTGATTAAGATTCCATTCATTAGGCCGTTTGGTCATTTAGCTAGAACAATCCAAATCTTTAAAGTAGTCTGTAACAACCCGCATTTTCAGGACATTTCTCCTATTCACTATTCATCATTTACTATTCACCGGTCACTATTCATCATTTTACTATTCAGTTTGTGATTCCAAGAAGCGTTCAGAAATTTTACTATTCATGTGACACTATTCATTCCCGGAGGGAATCACTATTCACGATTGCCGTTTATTTCATCGTAAACTGAGTTTACGGGTCTTCAAATTCGCGTAACCAATGTGGTTTAGCTGCAAATTCATGCATCATTCATTAATGACATTTCATATAGACTGGAGTAGTCTACACATCATCATCACATTAGATAATGCACGGATATGCATTATTTCTATATACGTATGCTTAATTTGTAATTAACGTTACCACTCGGTTTTTACTACGAACGTATACCCAATACTCCCGACTACGATCCTAAAATATTTTCATACTCATTATAATGATATAAAAATTATATTATTAATTTACCCGTTGTTTTGAAATCAATTACTATATTTTACGGTCGGAGCTTATAACTCCGTCGGTTTGCGAAATTTCAACACGATACTTATTCTAACACCCGATTCTCATCAGGAATAATATTTTACAACTTTTACAACTTCGTCGTATTTTATTTCACCTCGTTAACATTTATTTCAAGATAACTCGGTACCCGGTAACACCTAATACACATCAATATCTAAATAAATATAAGCCTTAATTAGCCACAAAACATTTCTTCCTTGTTTCACTCCTTTGTGCCGCCCCATTGCCCCCCCTAGGACCAAGACTTCAAGATTTTTTTGTTGACCAAATAATATACATCAAGACTTGTATATAATTCTTCCATTTTTACAACACAACATAACTAGCAAAAATCTCATCTTATTCTCTCTTCCTCTCTTCTTCTTGGATCGACCACCACAAGAACCACCACTATCCACCATTGATTTTTCAAGATCAAGTAATATTCAAGTTCATTTAGTGATCCTTGTTGGGGTTTTGATATAAAAACTCAAGGTTACAAGGTTTTTACTCATCCAAGCTCTCTAATCTTTCAAAGTAAGTTACTAACAATCTTTCCTACTCTTTTAAACATCTACTTTATATATTTTCATTATCTAGTAACAAAAACATGCAAATATACTATGATCCATACCACTTATTGTTTATTTTTATTTATAAACATAGATCTACAATTTTTATTAGTAATCTCATGAGATCCACCATTTTTGGTGAAGACTAGGACCCCATGACACCCTAAGAAGGTGTATGGTAGGATTGGGTACTTGTGGAGTTGATTTGAGATACTTTGGTTAAGTTTTGAACAAGCCTCGAACTAGAAAAATTGATTTTTACAAACAATATAAAGGTTCTGTCCAAAAACATGAAACGTGGGAAAATCAGTGGGTTTTGGGTAACATTGGGTTAGATATTCAGAAAATACACTCAAAAACGAAACCGCGGCCTTTTGAACGGATAAAAACGGACTTACGACGAGAAAGTTATGATTTTTCCAATATTAACGACAAAAACTATTTTCTGAAAAATTACTTGCTGTCCCACGATTTTCAAGGGCAAATCTGAGGTGTAAAACTTGATCTAGCCGTCCCGACTTATCAAAAATATATTAGTAGGTTGTCCCACGATTCCGGGGATATAAAGAACGTAGAAAACGAGCTTATAACGAAAAAGATACAAGTGTTTGAAATCCGACGATATATATATATATATATTTCTATCAGCTTTTCTATTACAATTTTTGCCGCAAAACTGTCTTCGCGAAGTGCCATATTCACGGCTGTTTTTCTTTATGATCGGATCAATTTGAGTCCGGGCCGTGGTTAAGTAAAATCAAGATCTTCCAGCAAGCTTTTCAAATCAATTGGCCGTTTGATCATTGGACTCGTAACGAATAAACTACGACCTCATCTATATACCCGATAAACTATATATATTTTGACAGCTTTTACTATAATGAAATTTTCTAAGTGTTGAACATAATACTTTCAAGTAACAACAATGAGAGTCGATTTTCTCATCGATCAAGACCCGTATAGCCAAAAGTTAAATGACACGACTTCAAGATATTGTTACAAGGTTTTCAAAAACGCCGAGTTTCATCACTAACCCTTAACGTACAACATTTCGCGACTTGTTTTGCGAGGCCATTTTGGGCATATTTTCAAGTAATGAAAATGTTATTTTTGCGACGAAAACCTTATATTTGCCGATAAAACACCAAACAAGGATCGTGGAGTACCGTTTCAACATATTTACATGAAAAGTGGTTATTAACTTAACGAGACGTCAAAAATGTATTTTTCGACGATAAACATTATTTTCAAAACTAACGAGTGGTATCGATAACATACGTATTTGCATGTGTAGCATTATTTCATTTCTTACATTAGATCATACCATTCATGTTAGGTTACGGTTAGAGATCATGCCTCATTTCTGTGTATTCACTTTGTCATCGTAGCTATCGCACCAGGTGAGTTCATAACCCCTACTTTTACTTGTTTTACAACTGTTTTGGGGGAAGATACATGCTCCTTACTATTTAAATTCAATGCTTGTTTTACTTGAATGCGATTCATTTTCTCAACCATTACTGGATGGTTGAAATACTTGATTGAATACTTGAATACATTATGAATTACCTATTCCATCCTTGATTACTTTATTAAGGATACAAGTACATTACTTTATTGCGGACATAAGTACAAAACTGTTACATTGCCTGAGTTACCTATTACTGCCACTGAAGTCCCCTTTATCATGAACCGTTAATTACATGCGTGTGAGCGCGAATGCTGTGGATAGATCTATTTGGGTTGACACCCCGTCCGAGTTGGTCGCGCCAACCTGTCAAACGGACGCATATCATTCGGATAACTTCCGAGTGTCTAGCAAACACTTACTTGGGGCATTTTATGCTTGATTGCATACGATTACGTCGAGCTTCAGGGTCATGAGCTTAAGGCATTGTATTTTACTTTTGGGTTAACGTTGTATTTGTTATAATGGTTAACCCTACTGAAAATCTCGTGTTCCGCAAAATACTTATTACTTTTGTTTACATAAACCAATTCATATTTGGCAGTGGGTCGTAAACACACAGGTTACAAGTCTCTTATGGCGGGACTTGCAACTGAGTGGATTTACGATGCCTTTGCCGAAAAATCTTCATTTAAATGCAATGTATTTCATTTTACACTAAACTCTATGAACTCACCAGCTTTATGCTGACGTTTTAGCATGTATTTTCAGGTTATAAACAATGGCACGCTACTGGAGGTTTTGGCAGGGCATGGCATGGTCATAGAAGACTCTGATATTCATATGGGGACCGTTTTAAATTATTTTAAGGGCCTACTTCCGCACTATTTTTAAAAATGTAAATTCAACATTTTTGATTAAGCTATTTTATTCTAAATGATTCAAGTGGAAACCAGTTTTGAACCTGTGTTGTAATACCAATTGAGTTACACCCCAGCTACACGCATGCTTCCGCTGGACCCGATTCTGGGGGTGTGACAGATTGGTATCAGAGCTTTGGCTATAGCGAACTAAGTGTTTTTAAAACCTAGACTATAGCTACTTTCAAGAAAACTTAACCCTATGACCGCCGCGTGCCTGCCTGCCAAGCTGATGCCTCATTGGTAGTTGTTGCTGACTTATGTGATGAGTTTTGTATTTCATTATTAGATATATCATATTCATTTATTCTAATTGATTACTACGATTGTCTTTCATATAAGCATGTTCACGTATCATATATGTCATCGCATTATGTTTTCCTTGCATAGTTTCATCATTCGACCTCGAGTTTTGGTCACCTGCTTTAGTCTTTCAGAACGTCTTGGTATTTGTGAAGGACATGGTATTAGTATAACTGAGCTGAGTATTTCAAAATTCATGGAACCTCGGTGGAATGTAGACTGGTCATCTACATTCGACCCGGGATAGTAGGACATAGGCTGACCACCTATATCCGACTCAGAAATGAATTTTGCAACACTAACAATGGTTATAATAAAATTTTGTCTGGAATAAATTCTCTACTCAATTTCCAAATGTTTCATTCATGTGTGTGTATACCCTAGTTGTTAGAACATTCATACTTTTCATCACTTCGCGAACCACCGATTGGAAGCACGTCAACTGGTTATTCCATCTCATGAACATTTATGTCTATGCACGATACACTTACATCATAGTATTTTCTTTTATCACAATCTCATTTCGTCGCAGTTGTCACAGTCTTTTCCCTTCTCACCCTCACTATCATTCCCTTTCCCATCCCCATATATATAAGGAATTAGGTGACACTCTATAGAATCCTATGACACTCATCCTTCACTACTCTCAATATTGATAAGTGGATATTATCAATGACCTCTCTAGGAAAGACTTTACATACCATCTATGAGGAGGATCCCTCGGTACATTAAGACCATTCATAACTCAACAAAAATCCCAGGATATCACAAAACCATTCGAACCACTATCACTGGCCTGATTGCCAAAATTCCATCATCTTGAAAGTATTGGCTTGATCGAATTACAAGATTCGTTTAGATGCGAATGCTCACTAAGCAACACCATAGAGATAAATCAAACCTCTTAACCAAGACTATAGATTGAACATGACCTCACCAATAGACATTATTCAAACATGTTAGACACATATGCATTTGTGCAGACATACCTAGCCGACTATTTTATCCTCTTAATACTTTCACTTTTAAATGGATTTTTCTCCAAACTACCGTTATACAAAACATATATCTTGTAAGAAATACTTTTCGGAGGCACTTATTTTGACAAGTAAATTCCTTTTGATTAATCTTTTACAAAACTATTGAATGTTAGGAAATTTTAAACATCAATCTTTGGTAAACCATATTATCCACCTTATGTTGAAAAATTGTCCTATCTTGCATAACTATTAAATTTTGAAACATCAAGAAAAATGTTACTTAGAAAACCGTTTGCTTAAAAATTTGTAAATTCATTTATTCAGGGAAGGTTTATGAACAAAACACGCAATCTCAAAACAAACTTTGAAAATCAATCACCATGTTACATCACTTATACATTTAGGAGTTTGTGAATTGACGACATAGAGCTTGGAGAAAATCTTAGTAATGGAGACTAAGCACCGTAGGTGGAGAGAGACTCAATTCATGACATCCTGCGGAGGATCACAACCTTATCCTAATCTATTATTTTCAACAACACCCTTTGACGGACTTAACCTTGTAAGTTCTTCCACAAGATTCATGATATCCATTTCAATTATTCCTAATAGAGAAATTTGATCCACCTCAAACTCCTAGCAATTTCATTAAGATTCTTTTGGAACTACACCACCTATTATCTGCAGACCAATGGTCATAAATTAGAAAACGATTCAAACATAGGAAGATATGCTCAGAGCATGAGTGATTTACTCTAGAAATGGTTTGACTAACCATTTATCATAAAACAAATTCAGTTGTAACCATAGTTACCACACGAGCTTAGAGACTACACCATTTGAAGCACTCTATGGTCGAAGTGTCAACATCCATTGAAGGATCGAAATTTTGAAAAACCCAACACACTAGTCCAGTAAGCATTCATGAAATAACCTGGAATTTCCTACAAATTAAAAATCAGTTACAAGTTCGATAAGTGTAAACCATTACAACTTCAAGTTGGTAGCCAGATCATGTTGAAAGTTCTGCCTAAGAAAGGCATGATACCATTCAGAAAAATTCAGAAAGTTAAACCCGATATACACTGGACCATTTAATATTTCAGACAGGGTAGGCCTAGTAGCCGTCAGACTTGAACCTTGTTAGAGCTCAATAGCTTACACGATAAAAATCATCATCTTTTCACCAATACCACTCTAGAGACCAACACAAACTGAACTTCGGGACGAAGTTCCTTTTAAGGAGGTGAGACTGTAACAACCCGCCTTTTCAGGACATTTCTCCTATTCACTATTCATCATTTACTATTCACCGATCACTATTCATCATTTTACTATTCATTATTTTCGGAGTCAGTTTGTGATTCCGAGAAGCGTTCAGAAATTTTACTATTCATGTAACACTATTCATTCCCAGAGGGAATCACTATTCACGATTGCCGTTCATTTCATCGTAAACTGAGTTTACGGGTCTTCAAATTCGCGTAACCAATGTGGTTTAGCTGCAAATTCATGCATCATTTATTAATGACATTTCATATAGACTGGAGTAGTCTACACATCATCATCATCACATTAGATAATGCACGGATATGCATTATTTCTATATACGTATGCTTAATTTGTAATTAACGTTACCACTCGGTTTTTACTACGAACGTATACCCAATACTCCCGACTACGATCCTAACATATTTTCATACTCATTATAATGATATAAAAATTATATTATTAATTTACCCGTTGTTTTGAAATCAATTACTATATTTTACGGTCGGAGCTTATAACTCCGTCGGTTTGCGAAATTTCAACACGATAATTATTCTAACACCCGATTCTCATCAGGAATAATATTTTATAACTTTTACAACTTCGTCGTATTTTATTTCACCTCGTTAACATTTATTTCAAGATAACTCGGTACCCGGTAACACCTAATACACATCAATATCTAAATAAATATTACACTTGGGGGACATAAGCCTTAATTAGCCACAAAACATTTCTTCCTTGTTTCCCTCCTTTGTGCCGCCCCATTGCCCCCCCTAGGACCAAGACTTCAAGATTTTTTTGTTGACCAAGTAATATACATCAAGACTTGTATATAATTCTTCCATTTTTACAACACAACATAACTAGAAAAAATCTCATCTCATTCTCTCTTCCTCTCTTCTTCTTGGATCGACCACCACAAGAACCACCACTATCCACAATTGATTTTTCAAGATCAAGTAATATTCAAGTTCATTTAGTGATCCTTGTTGGGGTTTTGATATAAAAACTCAAGGTTATTAGGTTTTTACTCATCCAAGCTCTCTAATCTTTCAAAGTAAGTTACTAACAATCTTTCCTACTCTTTTAAACATCTACTTTATATATTTTCATGATCTAGTAAAAAAAACATGCAAATATACTATGATCCATACCACTTATTGTTTATTTTTATTTATAAACATAGATCTACAATTTTTATTAGTAATCTCATGAGATCCACCATTTTTGGTGAAGACTAGGACCCCATGACACCCTAAGAAGGTGTATGGTAGCATTGGGTACTTGTGGAGTTGATTTGAGATACTTTGGTTAAGTTTTGAACAAGCCTCGAACTAGAAAAATTGATTTTTACAAACTATATAAAGGTTCTGTCCAAAAACATGAAACGTGGGAAAATCAGTGGGTTTTTGGTAACATTGGGTTAGATATTCAGAAAATACACTCAAAAACGAAACTGCGGCCTTTTGAACGGATAAAAACGGACTTACGACGAGAAAGTTATGATTTTTCCAATATTAACGACAAAAACTATTTTCTGAAAAATTACTTGCTGTCCCACGATTTTCAAGGGCAAATCTGAGGTGTAAAACTTGATCTAGCCGTCCCGACTTATCAAAAATATATTAGTAGGTTGTCCCACGATTCCGGGGATATAAAGAACGTAGAAAACGAGCTTATAACGAAAAAGATACAAGTGTTTGAAATCCGACGATATATATATATATATATTTCTATCAGCTTTTCTATTACAATTTTTGCCGCAAAACTGTCTTCGCGAAGTGCCATATTCACGGCTGTTTTTCTTTATGATCGGATCAATTTGAGTCCGGGCCGTGGTTAAGTAAAATCAAGATCTTCCAGCAAGCTTTTCAAATCAATTGGCCGTTTGATCATTGGACTCGTAACGAATAAACTACGACCTCATATATATACCCGATAAACTATATATATTTTGACAGCTTTTACTATAATGAAATTTTCTAAGTGTTGAACATAATACTTTCAAGTAACAACAATGAGAGTCGATTTTCTCATCGATCAAGACCCGTATAGCCAAAAGTTAAATGACACGACTTCAAGATATTGTTACAAGGTTTTCAAAAACGCCGAGTTTCATCACTAACCCTTAACGTACAACATTTCGCGACTTGTTTTGCGAGGCCATTTTGGGCATATTTTCAAGTAATGAAAATGTTATTTTTGCGACGAAAACCTTATATTTGCCGATAGAACACCAAACAAGGATCGTGGAGTACCGTTTCAACATATTTACATGAAAAGTGGTTATTAACTTAACGAGACGTCAAAAATGTATTTTTCGACTTTAAACATTATTTTCAAAGCTAACGAGTGGTATCGATAACATACGTATTTGCATGTGTAGCATTATTTCATTTCTTACATTAGATCATACCATTCATGTTAGGTTACGGTTAGAGATCGTGCCTCATTTCTGTGTATTCACTTTTGTCATCGTAGCTATCGCAGCAGGTGAGTTCATAACCCCTACTTTTACTTGTTTTACAACTGTTTTGGGGGAAGATACATGCTCCTTACTATTTAAATTCAATGCTTGTTTTACTTGAATGCGATTCATTTTCTCAACCATTACTGGATGGTTGAAATACTTGATTGAATACTTGAATACATTATGAATTACATATTCCATCCTTGATTACTTTATTACGGATACAAGTACATTACTTTATTGCGGACATAAGTACAAAACTGTTACATTGCCTGAGTTACCTATTACTGCCACTGAAGTCCCCTTTATCATGAACCGCTAATTACATGCGTGTGAGCGCGAATGCTGTGGATAGATCTATTTGGGTTGACACCCCGTCCGAGTTGGTCGCGCCAACCTGTCAAACGGACGCATATCATTCGGATTACTTCCGAGTGTCTGGCAAACACTTACTTGGGGCATTTTATGCTTGATTGCATACGATTACGTCGAGCTTCGGGGTCATGAGCTTAAGGCATTGTATTTTACTTTTGGGTTAACGTTGTATTTGTTATAATGGTTAACCCTACTGAAAATCTCGTGTTCCGCAAAATACTTATTACTTTTGTTTACATAAACCAATTCATATTTGGCAGTGGGTCGTAAACACACAGGTTAGAAGTCTCTTATGGCGGGACTTGCAACTGAGTGGATTTACGATGCCTTTGCCGGGAAATCTTCATTTAAATGCAATGTATTTCATTTTACACTAAACTATATGAACTCACCAGCTTTATGCTGACGTTTTAGCATGTATTTTCAGGTTATAAACAATGGCACGCTACTGGAGGTTTTGGCAGGGCATGGCATGGTCATAGAAGACTCTGATATTCATATGGGGACTGTTTTAAATTATTTTAAGGGCCTACTTCCGCACTACTTTTAAAAATGTAAATTCAACATTTTTGATTAAGCTATTTTATTCTAAATGATTCAAGTGAAAACCAGTTTTGAACCTGTGTTGTAATATCAATTGAGTTACACCCCAGCTACACGCATGCTTCTGCTGGACCCGATTCTGGGGGTGTGACAGAGTCGAATTCATAAGATACCGGACCAAAATTGCTATTACTCACATGAAAACAAAAACTTAACTATGAAGCATTGTATAAGGGAAAGGAAACTTACATCGAGTAGTTTGTCTTCCAACAATACTTCATCACTGGTGGTAATCACTATCAAAACACAATGCCAAATGCCCCCTGTAAACATGCCACGGAATGATAAATGTTGAAAGCTCAAAAGAAAAAATGCAGATAAGTAAAAAAGCACCACTTTGTTAACTGGATTCCAATTTTTTTTTTTTTTTTTTTTTTTTTTTTTTTTTTTTTTTTTTTTTTTAATTTCCACTAAAATTAGCATATGAATTATGAACCCAAAAAAGAGTATAGAAATGAACAGGAACACGCGGTTCGATGAAGACTCCTCTTTCCAATGGCTTCCATCTTTGCATCAGATTCAATGTTCGGACCCTACACAAACAAAGATCACCGATCAAAATAGGAAGATGTAGTAATCAATAAACCGTTAACTGAAAAAAAAGATTCAGGCAAACCTTGGCCTGCTATTCTTCTTCTCCGTATCGGTCTTGTCGCACAACCTTAAAAAACTGTAAGGCAATTTTTTTTTGTCACCCAACTTGAAAAAGGCATAATGCTGTTTTTAGACGAATAGGATAATGAGGTAAGGAAATGAATCGCAATAAAAAGTGAAACTCAAATATAATGAAGCAAATAATCAGTCTTAATAAGCAATTCCAAACATCCTTAATTCTGTAGATTATTAGAACCCTAAAATTTAATTGAAACCCTAAAAAATTAATTTCATAAGAACTCTGATCTCATTCCCAATACCAAACACCCCTAATTTCAAAAGAACCCTAAAATTTAATCGAATTCCTAAATCTTATGAACCATTTTAGGAAAATCCCTAAATTAACACGAAACCCTAATTCTCATGAACCACATATATATAATAAGAATCCCAAATAAAAAAATAAAAAAATAAACCCTAATTCAATTCAATTGGAAGCAAAATTAAAAGGAATAATGACTTTAGACGAAATAAATTAAGAAGATACCTTCGATGATGATGCCGATTCCGGTGAGGTTTTTCGGTGGATTAGATAACCGGATCTGCGTTTTTGGGACTCCCAATCAAAAATTAGAATCTGCGTTTGTGTATGTTTCTGTATGTTTGTGCATGTGCTTTGTGGGTGTGTGTGTTTTGAAGAAAGTGGGAGGAAAAATAAGTGGTAATCAAGTCTGTTAAATGAGTGAGTATGTGAGTTTTTAGAGAGATGAAGATGACAGTGATATCAGGAAGCTTCAAGAAAAGAGCGGTTTTTTTTATATATACCCAAGAGTACTGTTCATTCATTTCCTGATAAATGTTATTGTTTATAATGTTATTATTGTTGTGTTTATTTTTTTTTTGGCCGAGAAGTATTGAGGGTCGAGACCCTTTCTGGTCTCGGCAATGGAAACATTTGAATATTGTGGAGTGTTGACGATGATGTGGATAAATAGGGACCGATTGTGAGACGGTCAAATTAGAATGACGGAGATAGGTTAGTCGGGTGCCGTAGTCGAACCTTATTGTTGTAGCTTGTGAAATGGGATGAATGACGGAGTTGTGATACTTGACATTACTTTGCACTTGTGTGTTGTGCGAGTTAGAGTCACTTTGACTTTCTAGTCAATGGTTGACTTCAACAAACGCCTTAACATTTTGGATTTGGACAATGAGCCGAGAGTGATGACTCGGACATGTGACTCATCTTTTATAACTCGGCATAATTTATAATTAAACAAACAAACAACCAAAAACTCGTAATAACTTATATATCGATATAAACATTTATATAAATATATAAATGTGTAAACGTATATATATTTATATAAGTGAGTATATAATAAATAGGAGATCATGAGTAATAAAAATGATAACGTTGACGATATATATTGGACTATGAAAATAGTAAAATATTATCGGGAACTTTATTATAACTAAACTATTATAATTAGAAATATAAATATAACGTGAATTTTTTTACGAAATAAAGTAAGCTTTTGGAAATAAAATGAGAACTTACGAGTTATAAGAGATTTGAGGGCACTTAAATCCAAGTTTGCCATTTTATTAATTGTTGACTTTTGTGCTTGTTACGGATGTATGACGTTAATAGACTCGTTTAATATAACTATTTAACTTATTTAATCGACGGATTAAATAGGACCTATTTAGTTATATAAAAAGGGTTTATTATCAAGTATTGTATCCTACGACGCCTTTAGGTTGTGGTAGAAGTGCGGGATAATAAGCTATTAAATATATTTTGAAGTTTATCGAATTGACGAACTCGATAAGTTTGACGATATATTTAGGAAACTTATTAGACTTTAAAACTTACCATATAGTAATCTACGTGCTATCTGATTTAGGACTTGGTTTGGTTTTGGAATAATATATTAGGTAAATAGGTTGTGGAGGATTAGCGAGTTGACGAACTTGGTAAATTTCGACTACTTGTTTAAAGAGTAAATTAGGCCAACACTAGACCTATAGATCGTTATCATTTCTATTGATGTGTTTTATGGATTGTGTTGAGTCGACCTTCCACCCACACGGATACCAGATGCCAAGCCAAATATAATAAACGAATTTTGGAAAGTAAAAAGAAATACGTTCGGGATTGGGAATATTTGATTTTGAGGAAATGATTCTGAGAAGAGTTTATATTGTTAGGAAGTGCCGAGTCCGTAGTTGCCGTCATTTGAGTTGCTATACTTCTTGATTCAACCGGTTTTTGAGCTAATATCTGGAATTGAGGTGAGTCATAGCCCCACTTTTACTTTTGAACTCTGTTTTCAATACTTGGGGTGAGAAACGTGCAAATTGTTTTATGTGGACTATTATCGCTATTTATTTAAAACTTGTTATGCTTATAGAACTAGGTAAGTCGTAGATCATGTCGTATTCTTATGAATGCATCGCATGTCGTATTCTTACGAATGCAAGAAGATGTCGTATTCTTACGTATGTTGGGCATGTCGCATCCTTGCGAATGCATATTGATTTGATTGGTTTTGGACTATAGTGTGCACCTATAGGGTTGGTTTAGTGGAACGAGGCCTAGACTAGCTAGCAAGCGTTTTGCGTATATGTCCATTTGATTGAATTAAGAATTTAAACCTATGATCTCACCAGTGAAAGCTGACTTTTAGCGCATTTTCTCAGGTAATTAAGTAATGGCTTTGGATGCTTGGTTTGGAAGGCTTGCCTTTGGCAATCCGGTTTAAGGATCTATTTTTCTCAAACTCTGATATGTATTTGTGGACCTACATTTATTTCTTTTGGGCCTTACTTTGGATAAATTTGGGATGAATGTAAACTTTAAAAACCCCGTATGGTTTTGTTTTACTTATGTTTACTTTATCTTGTTCTTTTATGACTTGTGATGGATACCAATCCACATAGCACCCCGAAAGCTTGTTTAGTCTTCCGCTGTACCAAATTTTGGGGGTGTTACAGTTACAATGGCGGAACCCTTGTTTGGGTTCCGCTGGATCCGCCAGTGGTTTGGTTTGTTTGGCTATAAATACCAAGCCACTTGCAAGAAATCTTTCATCACTTCTCATATATACTTTGCACATACATACTCATATCATTCATCTAAATCATTAACATTTCATTTGTGTGAAGTTCTCTTGTAGCAAAGAAGTTCACAAGTTCATATCAAAGTTACAAGTATTCAACACAACGTTGCAAGACTTGTTAGCTTAGCATTGTATAGACTTCATGTAGTCTATACTTCATTTGATTGTGTATATTCAGTAGTGATCGGTTAGTATTTTAGGCCTTAAAAT
The DNA here is from genome assembly GCA_030686995.1 of Artemisia argyi. NCBI lineage: Eukaryota > Viridiplantae > Streptophyta > Magnoliopsida > Asterales > Asteraceae > Artemisia > Artemisia argyi. The sequence goes on from CM060683.1 coordinate 183,205,392, forward strand.
ACATAGTGTGACGGGAGTGGTTGTACCCTTGTAAAAGAACTCGACATCTAGCTTTGTGTTGGTAATCTTGTGTAAGCGACGTGTAAGGTTTTCTCCGCCGGTGAAAGGAGCTTGTTGACTAGTGAAACTCTCGAGTTAGATACTCGACGCGTGGAGTAGGGCAAGGAAAAAGAGTCCTTGTAGCCGAACCACGATAAACTATCATGTTGTGGTTTGATTTCTTCTTTCGTTACTCTTGCATATTATATATTGTCTTGTAGTTTAGATCTTTGATTAAACGTAAAGTTTCACAAGATAATTAACTTCAAAACCGGTAAACTATTCAACCCCCTTCTAGTTTTCCACAATTGGCATCAAGAGCCACGTTGCTCAAGCTTTTAAAATATATTGTGTTTTAAAACTTGAAATGATCCATGGATTTTGAAAATTACAAAGAAGGACAATCTATGCAAAGACCACCACTTTTTGAAGCAAACGGTTTTATATATTGGAAAAACCAATTTGAAACTTACATGAAATCTAAAGATATAGATCTATGGTATATAATAATTGATGGTGATAATATAGCCACTTTCAAGGATACTTCAAGTAGTAAAGATGAGGATAGCTCAATTACTAAACATAATGAAGATAAAAAGAAAATAATTGCCAAAAACAATGAAGCTAAATTGATGCTTTACAATACTTTACCAAAGAAAAAATATGAAAGAGTTTTTATGTGCAAAACCGCTAAACAAATTTGGCAATCTTTAATAGTCACTCATCAAGGAAACTGATGAGGCGAAAAATGATCCGTTTGTAGGGGGTCATTTAAGCCCGGAATTGAATTTATTTGATCAAATATTTCCCTAAATCGTTCCTTTTGTGATTTTAGGTACTTTGGGAGTGAAATCTGGAAAAGGAAGCAATTCGGACGTTTTTGGAGCATAAAAGTGAAGAAAACGCCAAAGACTTAATTTTCCATGCTGGAACAGTATTTTGACGGCGTCAAGAGGAAGGATTTGACGGCGTCAAGCGTTATTATCATGACGGCCCAGTACATTCATGAAGGCGTCACAAAGTAGAGCGTCAAGAGTTAAAAGTGTGACGGCCTACAACATGACGGCGTCAGATGTAGATCAAGGCAGTCCGAGGAGTACTTTGGCGGCGAGATGACGGCATCACCTAGTTGTTCTTGACGCCGTCAGACTCTATTATCTATATATAGTTTTCTAATTTTCATTCATTAAAAGAAAGAAGTTTGGAGAAACCCTAAGGCCGAACCATATACGAATTTTACAGCTTTTCAAGGGTTTTGAACCCTTGAATGCTTACATGTGCTATTGAGATAAGTCTTTGCTTAATTCAATCAATATGTCTATGTGTTGGTTGTCTATATCTTGTGCTTGTCTTGATTCCACCATGCTAGGCTAGATTTACTTTGTGTTTGCTTAGATCTAATGAAACCTAGATGTTGATTATGTGTTGATTACTTGTTTATGGTTGTATTGGATGAATGATTTCAATGTTAGGCTTAAGAAAACTGGCAGATCTCCATTGTGTAACATGCTTGAACGTCTTAGGAAACATGAACCGATGTGTACTAGGTTTTATTGGTTGTATTTAATGCATGAGTAAATTCTAATGATCCCATGTTAGGAGCTTCTTGCAGGCTCGACATAGGAGTGAAGTAGGCACTCATAGGATTGGGGAAGTAAGTACGCCACCCCATGCATGGTATTAAGGAATACAATCAGTCATCCACGCAACTATAACAAGTAATTAACATGTAAAAGATATCTAGGGAGTAGTGAAATCTAAGTAAACACAATTTCTCCACTTATTGCTCATAACTTTAGTTTAATTTAGTTTATTTTCATTTTTAGTATTTTATTTTAATTGCATCTTTAGTATTGGGTTAGTTGACTAGCAACTAATTCCGCCCAAATCCTTCAAACCCGAGATTTTACTTGCTTTTTATAAAATATAAAAAAACATAAAAAGAATCATCTCTCATCTCTAGAACTAGTATTTAGGTTTTCTAATCCTAGCGACACTATTCCTAGCTGAACGATCAATCCCCCGGTACTTGTCACTATACTATACTACAACGATCAGGTACACTGCCTGGTGGGGGTTGTAAGCTTCTCAAGATCCCTTGAGAGGTAAAGCCTGGTGCAATTCCCACGCATCAAGTTTTTGGAGCCGCAGCCTGGGGAATAGTTATTGTCTATGTTAGAATCTTTTTTTATTAGGTCTACTTGCTAGATTCCTTTCTAGTAAGATTTTATTTTTATTTTTAGGTTTTCTTTAGTCTATCTTATTTCTTCGTGTCTTTGTTCGTAACCTTTACCATCCGACATCTTGGAAGGTGGTAACATCTTTGAACCCATCAACATACCACAACAAGACCACCCACAAAACCCACCTCTTAGGCCCCGAACCCTAGGAGAGTATTCCAGACCTAGCCACCAAGGCTATCGAAACACTATTGAGCTCACCGGAGCCAATGTGTTACCCTTGTGATCCGACACCATCCGGTTGGTGCAAAGCAGATGTGCATTCCATGGACTTCGTTCCGAATATCCAAATCAACATCTCAAGGACTTCCTTAAAATCATAGATTCTATAGACCTTGATGTTACAACTAGAGAGTCAACCCGATTACGTCTATTCCAATTCTCTCTACGTGATCAAGCTAGTCAATGGCTTGAACGTTTCCCCGCGGGATCCATCACCTCTTGGGATGATCTCACCACTCGTTTCCTTGCCCAATTTTTCCCACCAGGGAGAACTACTAAGCTTAGAAATGATATCTCCAACAACGTCAAGGTGAAACCTTTTATGAAGCATGGACTCGATACAATGACCTACTCTGAAAAGTCCCTCATCATGGCATTGAACCCTGGTTCCAGATTCAAATCTTTTATGATAAAGTTAATTGTCAAACGAGAAGGGCTATAGATTACGCAGCCAATGGCATGCTAAATAGACTTAGCGTTGATGAATGCTTGAAAGTTCTTGAGGGGTTAGCACAATACGAAGAAGAAGGATGGGAGGACCCGATGTTTTCAAGTAATGGGAAACTTGATTATGTAAACTCTACCCAAGAATAATTATTTGAGAACATCGAATGGCAGGTTGAGGAATTGATGAGAGCCGAGATGCCCATGGATAATCCCTTCGGATATGTGAATGAAGACAGTAAATATACATTTCCTGAATATTCACGACAAGAGGAATTCGAAGGGATAATGCTGACTTTTGTAAACAACCAAGAGAGGCAAATCCAACAATTAGAAGCCCGCATGGAAAACACTCGAAGTGTTTTCATGGACTTGGCTGATAAGTTTATATCAAGGATTAAGGAGAAAATTAGGGAAGAAGCTATACCCAAGAAGATCGAAAAGATTTTTGAACTCTCAATCCCTAATGAAACAAGCAAAGATGGGCACAATGAAACACCTCTCTATGTGAGTTCAACCCAGAATAACTTCTATTCTCATAAGCTTCCTTTTGAGAAAGAGAACTCTCACGCCTATACCGTAACCTATAAATCACTCAAACCAACCTTGATGCATAGGGTCTCGATGATTTCTCAAACCAAACCCATTACCCATAAAACCTCTTTCCAACATTCCAACTTCAAAACGCCAACACTCCACTTCTTTGACGAAAGCAAGTTTGAGTACGAAGACGAAGATGAAGTTGAAATAAAAAAGATGGGAACCGGAATGGATGAAGAACCGTTAGAGCATACTATTCATGAAAATGGCAAGAGCTCAAATCTTTGTCATAAAAATCTTCTAACTTCAAATCCACCCATCAAACCAAAGGATTCGGGTAACATAAAAATTAAGGTAGTAGACTATAAACCTTGTGTAGTAGAAGCTAACATAGGAGTGAACCATGACCTTACATATTTACATCACCCATTCATGAGCAATTACAAGAAACATTATGGGTTTAAACCGGGTTTATTAGGTCAAGATGGATCCCCAACTAGTAATCTCTTGAAGTCGATTGAAAATGATCCCTTTCTAGGAGAAAATCCTAATCCACCCATTAACCCGATTGAATTAGGTAAGGTTATGATGATAGGAGCACACCCCTTTGAGCATATAATTCATCCACCACTCTTTCCTCACAGGGCATATTTCCACCCTAAGGGTGTGTATCGCTACTTTCACCCGAACTTAATCCTAAGTATAGGGAAAACCTCCCCTATTTCCGTTAAATAAGGGTAGAGTCAGGCTCGTGACTCGAACAAAAACAAGCGCTTCTTGGGAGGCAACCCATGATTTGTGTGATTTTAATTGTTTGATTGTTATTTGTTTCCGTATGCATGCTTTATTTTTATTGTTGGTAGATCATGTTTCTAAAAGTAAAAAGTGGAAATACTTTACTTTGTTGTTTGGCCTAGTCTTAACTTCACCCTAAAGGTATTTTTGCAAAAGATAAGTGTAAGGGGAAACCCCAAATATGTTTTTAAGAAACAAACCAATCATGATTTTCCACAATATTAAGTGAACATGTATATTCGTATTTGTTAGAGTCAAATGCTTATATTGAGTCATAATGAAGTTTTGCAGGATTTTCCAGGAAGTAGGACCAAGTTTTTCCAGAAATTTTCCGGAAACTTAACATAAGAATTTCTGCAGGTCACTTCTGACGGCGTCACGAGTTTGCTCTTGACGGCGTCACGTGTAAAAATCTGGAAATTTTACCAGTTTTGATTTTCTAACAGAGTTTTAAAAGTTTTTGTTCAATTATTAAGTTTTATAATCTCCAGGAAATCTGCAAACTTCATTCCACAAGCATTATATCCTACTTTGTTTTCTAGGATTTAGTAACTTATGTAGATTGCCGCCGATTTTATGCGAGGTTGCTTTGTCTGTTTTCTCAGGATTTACAGGTTATGTATGACAAGAAGATGATTTATATTTCTGGAAGGGAAGCTTTGATTGTTCATTTTCTTGGAGGAAGATCTAACCTGGCCACCTTATTATCCATACCGAGCGAATCAGGGGAGTATTTGATTTCATTCTTTTTACTTGTATTACTTTTACATCTTTACTTGAACATTGGGGACAATGTTCATCCTAAGTGTAAGGGGAGGGTAAAATGATGATACCTTACAGATACACTTTCGCTTGAGTTTGTTTTGTTTAATGGTAGGTGTGTAATAAAACTATGAGAAATACTTGTTAGTGCAATTTTAGCGCCAAATTTAAAATTTCTTACAACATTTAGGAGTGAAACTTTAGCCTTAGCAAGCGTCTCATGGATAGGAGATTGTATAACTAGCACACAACCGTAATATTCAGAAAAATTTTCCACCCAAATACGTGAGGTTCGCCTTTAGATTTGATAGGAAAAGCATTTACTATTAGTGCTTATGAGTGTACCGGTAGCATTTAGATTCTAGAACTTGCGTTAGTGATACATCCCGAGACCGCTAGTGAGACTACATTAGTGTAGTAGGATTTACTACATGATAAGAGGCATTAGGATCACCCTTGTGTTAAACCAGTATCATAATTACTTGACCATTTAAGTCATATTACTTGGCTAGTTAAGTCAACTAATTTTTCCCACACCCTTAGCGATGTACTCATTTTTAGTACACGAAACCCCTAGTACACCCCTCCGAGCCTATCTTTTCATTTCTAACTTTAAGCATTTTACTTAAAGGAAGAATTTGTTACACCCCACTTAAATGTACACCCAAATCGCCTTAGCCTTCCGTGTATGCACTCAGCTTTAGTGCATTATTGTTATTTGTTAAACCCTAAGTTAACTATCTAATTGATTACATGGTTGCTAAGTCGAGTCATATCTTTGTACATATTGTTTTGGGACGATTGGGATTCATGGGTAAAGTACTTATTTTATGGAGTAATGGGGAAGAACATCATATATTACCCCCATATGTACGTTAATCTTAAAAGTGCTCCAAGTGTTTTGATTTTCTTAATTCGAGTTATTAGATTAGTTTATTGTAAAGTATGTAAAAATTCAAGTGTAAGGGGAATTTCCATTCCCTATGATGTATTATTTTGGATGGTAGGGTAAGAGTGTTTGCAAAAAAAAAAAAAAAAAAAAAATAGAGAAAAAGGAAAAGAGAAAAAAACATACGGACTACCATCCCTTTTTATTCTATGTTTATTTTAAGTTTTTGTTACAAGGGAAAAATGCCATATTGTACATGTAATAGAGAAAAAAACGCCATATTGTACATGTAATTAACCAAGATTATTAGCTCGCCACCAGTAAAGACTGCCTATATCCAACAAAACCATGTATTTCATATCCCTACACCTAACGTTACAACCCTTTAAAAGACCTCTTTGATAGTTTATCCTAGGTGCTTACGCCATGTGGTGGAGGTTTGATCCTTTCCCAAGCCTATGGTAATCTATTTTGCTATGACAGGTAGTGAGAGATATCTTCCGTTTCCATATTGTAATTTATACTTTATTACACCCGAGAGATGTGAGTATCTAAACACTATTTGTGAGGTGCTAGTATATGACCTCCGTGCTTGTCTTTGGTCTTTAGTGGAACGATTATTTGTTGTAATTACTTTTATATTAGTGTTAAATGACCCCTAACTTGTATTTTGACTAGAATAAAAGCGCATTTGCTTGAGGACAAGCAAATCTCAAGTGTAAGGGTATATGATGAGGCGAAAAATGATCCGTTTTTAGGGGGTCATTTAAGCCCGGAATTGAATTTATTTGATCAAATATTGCCCTAAATCGTTCCTTTTGTGATTTTAGGTACTTTGGGAGTGAAATCTGGAAAAGGAAGCAATTCGGACGTTTTTAGCGCATAAAAGTGAAGAAAACGCCAAAGACTTAATTTTCCATGCTGGAACAGTATTTTGACGGCGTCAAGAGGAAGGATTTGACGGCGTCAAGCGTTATTATCATGACAGCCCAGTACATTCATGAAGGCGTCACAAAGTAGAGTGTCAAGAGTTAAAAGTGTGACGGCCTACAACATGACGGCGTCAGATGTAGATCAAGGCAGTCCGAGGAGTATTTTGGCGGCGAGATGACGGCGTCACCTAGTTGTTCTTGACGCCGTCAGACTGTACTATCTATATATAGTTTTCTAATTTTCATTCATTAAAAGAAAGGAGTTTGGAGAAACCCTAAGGCCGAACCATATATGAATTTTACAGCTTTTCAAGGGTTTTCAACCCTTGAATGCTTACATGTGCTATTGAGATAAGTCTTTGCTTAATTCAATCAATATGTCTATGTGTTGGTTGTCTATATCTTGTGCTTGTCTCGATTCCACCACGCTAGGCTAGATTTACTTTGTGTTTGCTTAGATCTAATGAAACCTAGATGTTGATTATGTGTTGATTACTTGTTTATGGTTGTATTGGATGAATGATTTCAATGTTAGGCTTAAGAAAACTGGCAGATCTCCATTGTGTAACATGCTTGAACGTCTTAGGAAACATGAACCGATATGTACTAGGTTTTATTGGTTGTATTTAATACATGAGTAAATTCTAATGATCCCATGTTAGGAGCTTCTAGCAGGCTCGACATAGGAGTGAAGTAGGCACTCATAGGATTGGGGAAGTAAGTACGCCACCCCATGAATGGTATTAAGGAATACAATCCGTCATCCACGCAACTATAACAAGTAATTAACATGTAAAAGATATCTAGGGAGTAGTGAAATCTAAGTAAACACAATTTCTCCACTTATTGCTCATAACTTTAGTTTATTTTAGTTTATTTTCATTTTTAGTATTTTATTTTAATTGCATCTTTAGTATTGGGTTAGTTGACTAGCAACTAATTCCGCCCAAATCCTTCAAACCCGAGATTTTACTTGCTTTTCATAAAATATAAAAAAACATAAAAAGAATCATCTCTCATCTCTAAAACTAGTATTTAGGTTTTCTAATCCTAGCGACACTATTCCTAGCTGAACGATCAATCCCCCGGTACTTGTCATTATAGTATACTACAACGATCAGGTACACTGCCTGGTGGGGGTTGTAAGCTTCTCAAGATCCCTTGAGAGGTAAAGCCTGGTGCAATTCCCACGCATCAGAAACTCACAAGTAAAGGATAACATAATTGATCTTCTTATTCAACAATATGAACAATTTTCTATTCCCGAAGATGAGATTATCGATTGTGCATTTGCTAGGTTTAACACTATTATTACTTCACTTAAAGCACTTGATGAATCTTTTTGTAGCAAGAATTTTGTCAGGAAATTCCTTAGAGCACTCCATCCGAAGTGGAGAGCCAAAGTGTCGGCGATTGAAGAATCTAAAGATCTTTCAAGCATGTCACTTGATGAGCTAATTGGAAACCTCAAAGTTCATGAAATGGTTATGGAAAAAGATTCGGAAATAGATAAAGGAAAGACAGAAAAGGTCAAGTCCATCGCCTTGAAGGCTAGAGTTCAATCAAGTGATGATGAATCTAGTTCGGATAGTGACGATGAAGAATATGCAATGGCCGTGAGAGACTTTAAAAAGTTCTTTCGAAGACGACAGAAGTTTATGAGACAACCTAAAGATGACAAGAAAGCCTTCCGAAAAGATCGTGATGACAAGAAAGGAAAGGTTGAATGGAAATGCTTTAGGTGTGGAGACACAAGTCATCTCATAGGAGAATGTCCAAAACCACCCAAAAGTAAATCTCAAAAAGGTTTTGTAAGTGGTGCTTGGAGAGATAGTGAAGATGATGACGAGGAGTAAAAGAATGACGAAATTGCTCTCATGGCTCATGACTCAAATGAGGTACACTCCGACTCATCTTTCTCTTCTATTGATGATGACACCTTACAAAAAGAATACAATAAAATTTGTGAACTAAGCTTAAAAATCATAAACAAAAACAAATTTTTGAAAACTAAAAAGAAGTTTTTAGAAAATGAAGTTTATGAATTAAATGAAAAAGCTAAGAGATTAGAAAAGAGTAAAGGCACCAACACATTATGTAAATCATGTGAAGAGTTTAAACTCGAAATTGAGAAACTTAAAATTACTCAAAATGATCTAATAAAACAAACCACAAAGTTTAAAAGGTTCGATAAAAGTATTTCTTGTGCGGATGAAATAATGAAACTTCAAAAGTCGCTATTTGATAAAACAGGACTAGGTTTCATGAAATTAGAAACTTCAAAGAGTCAAACGAAACAAGACGAGAAAACACAAGAAACTAAGAAAACTGCTACAGGCTCCCACGGACCAGACGGAACCCAAAACAGGGTTCCGCCCGTTGAACCCAAAGGTTCCGCGGGGTCTACAGCAGAAAAGATAGTTTCTACATCGGATCGTACAAAGTTTGTTAAAGTCACAAATAAATCCAAAACTAGTAGTAATGAAACAAAACTGAAACCAGCTATTAAGGTTGGAGTAGGACTTGGTAGAAATGAATTTAGAACTAAAACCACTCAACCGAGACCTAAAACTCCTATTCCCAAACGCCCCTTTCCAAAGAGCAACTACAACATGCAACCAAACTACCAACATGGTTGGAACCAAAACACATCTAGACATTACCAAACTCCAAATTGCATGTCATGGAACCCATATCTTCCATTTCCATACATGAATCAAGTTAATGGTATGTTTAACCAAAATGGACCCATGAGATATTGGGGACCAAATGTTTGAGTCTGTTGTATAAAATAGGTGTGATTCAAAGTAAATTTGGAACCGGATGAATGGATCAAAGATAGTGGTTGCTCAAGGCACATGACTGGGAACAAAAGCGTCTTCTCAACTTATCAAAAATATGATGGAGGTAATGTCACGTTTGGTAGCAAGGCTAAAAGCAAAATCATCAGAAAAGGTACAATCTCTCATGACTCTCTCACTCTATAGATGATGTAGCTGATGTTGATAACTTAGCTTTTAATCTCCTTAGTATTAGTCAACTTTGCCGGAATAAGTATAACGTCCTTTTTAGTGAAATTGGAAGTAAAATACTTAAAGATGGCATAACTATAGCTAGAGGTGTTCTTAAGAACAACTGTATGTCATGAAGATGGATCAAACATCTAGAGACAAACTTTGTCTCACCTCATTAGATGAATCTTCAACTTTATGGCATAGACGCTTAGGACACGCTAATATGAGACTTATTCAAAATCTCTCCTCTAAAGACCTAGTTCGAAACCTACCCAAGTTGAAATATGACCAACACTTTTGTGATGCTTGCAAAGTTGGTAAACAAGTTAATAGTAGCCATAAGGCTAAAAATGTAGTGTCTACATCTAGGTGTCTAGAACTTTTACATATGGATTTGGTTGGTCCATCCGCTATACAAAGTTATGGAGGTAACTTCTACACTTTGGTTATAGTATATGATTACTCAAGATATACTTGGACAAAATTTTTGAAAAGTAAAAATGAAGCTTTTGACAAATTTGAAATTCTAAGTAAGAAAATTCAAAATCAACTAGGAACATGCATTATGTTTATTAGAACGGACCATGGTCGTGAGTTTGACAATGAAATACAATTTGGAAACTTTTGTGATAAAAATGGTATAACACATAACTTCTCGGCACCACGCACTCCTCAATCTGACGGTGTAGTAGAACGTAAAAACCAGTCTTTGCAAGAGATGAGTAGAATAATGCTTAATGAACAAAACATTCCTCAAAAGTTTTGGTGTAACACCGTTGACACGTCAACCTACATTTTAAATCGTGTCTTAATTAGACCATTTTTGAACAAAACTCCATATGAACTATATAAAGGTAAAAAGCCTACATTAGGATATTTTAGAGTGTTTGGGAGTAAATGCTTTATTCTTAACACCAAGGATTATCTCACCAAATTCGACCCAAAGTCTTATAAAGGTGTGTTTCTTTGATATTCACAAAGTAGTAAAGCTTACATTGTTCTAAATAAAGAAACCTTAAGAGTCGAGGAATTGTTAAACGTAACATTTAACGAAAGTCCACCTCCCTCTAAGACATCACCTTTGGTAGATGATGACTTAGTTGAAAATCAAGCAAAAGAAAAGCAAGAAATTGAAAATGATAACAAGGAAGATGAACTATTAAACAAAGAAATTTTCAATGTCAAAGAGTCCAAAAGTCATCCATTAGATAGTATCATAGGAAATATTAATGAAAGAACACTAAGATCAAAAATCCAAAATGAAAGTAACTTCTTTTGTTTCGTGTCAACTCTTGAACCAAAAAATATAAACGAAGCTATAAAAGATGAATCCTGGGTAATAGCTATGCAAGAAGAATTGATAAGGCGAAAAGTGTACCGCTTTTAAGGGGTCATTTAAGGCCGAATTCGTGATTATTTGATCAAATATTGCCCTAAATCGTTCCTTTTGTCATTTTAGGTACTTTTGGAGAGAAATCTGGAATAGGAAGCATTTTGGACATTTTTGGAGCATAAAACTGAAGAAAACGGAAATGTCTCAAATTCCTTGCTGGGAACAGTACCTGACGATGTCAAGCTTTAACATGTAACGGCGTCAAGAGTGACACAAGAGTTGGATGTGGAACTTATAACGTGATGGGCCAGAACCTTTTCTTTGTTAATGGCCTGACGGCGTCACCAAGGCCGTCAGGGTCCAAATACACGTGACGGCCCAGAGAAGATTTGCACATGAAGGCGTCAAGACTGGATCTAGGCAATACGAATTTCACTTTGGCGGCGATTGACGGCGTCAGAGGCTAATACATGACGCCGTCGGGATGCTATGTCTATATATATTTTTCCAATTTTTTCATTGTAAAAGTGGAACCTTTGTGGAACAAGTTGGGTAAAAACCCTAGGTCGAATTTCCTGCATATTGAAGGGGTTTCAAACCCTTCTTTCTTCCATGTTTGAATAAAGATAAGTACTTCAATAATCATTCAATATGTCTATGTATTGTTTGATTCTATCTTATGTTTATATTTCTTTTAACATGTTAGGCTAGGCTTTTTATTATGTTTGCTTAGATGTAGTGAAACCTAGATGTTGATTATTGGTTGATTGTTTGTTTATAATTGTTATGGATGATTGTATTCGATGTTAGGCTTAAGAAAACTAGAAGACTTCCATTGGTAACTTGCTTGAATGTCTTAAGAAACATGATCGGAGGTGTACTATGATTTTTTGGTTGTATTTAATGCATAAGAGAATTCTAATGATCCCATGTTAGGAGCTTTTAACGGCTCGACATAGGAGTGAAGTAGGATCTTATAGAGTTAGGGAATATTGTACACGGCCCTACGACTGGTATTAAGGAATATAACCCGTCATCCATGCAATTGTAACAAGCTAATCAACCGGTAAAAGATATCTAGGGAGTAATGAAATCTAAGTAAACACAACTTTTCTCATTATTGTTTCCACCACATTAGTATAATTAGTTTAATTTTCATTTCTTTTATTTTATTTTGATTGCATCTTAGTTAATTGGGTTAGTTGGCTAGCAACTAATTCCGCCCACTCCTTCAAAACCCGAGATTTTACTTGCTTTCCATAAAATATAAAAATACAAAAAGAATCATCGCTCACCTCTAGACATAGTTTAGTAGGCTTTCTAATCCTAGCGACACTATTCCTGATCAATCCCCCTGTACTTGTCACTATACTATACTACAACGATCAGGTACACTGCCTGGTGGGGGTTGTAAGCTTCTCAAGATCCCTTGAGAGGTAAAACCTGTTGCAAGGGCGCAATTCCCACGTATCAAGTTTTTGGCGCCGCAGTCCGGGGAATAGTTATTGTCTAGGTTAGAATTTCTTTTTATTAGGTCTACTTGCTAGATTCCTTTCTAGTAAGATTTTTATTTTTATTCTTAGGTTTTCTTCAGTCTATCTTACTTCTTTGTTCCTGTGTTCGTAAACTATCCCGATGGAGAACAATAGCATTGATCATTTTATCCCTGTTATTCGTGTTTTTCGTCGTAGAATTTTCCAACCACCCGTCCCAATTCCTGTAGAGGAAAATGAGAACCCACCTAACCTCTCACCTGACCATCACTTTGGTAATAATTCTAAAATGGAGGAGTTAGACCATGATGATGACCATAGGATTAGCCCTTTTTATTGTACGGACTCCGATGAGGACCTAGATGATGGTGATGTTATTGATGATGATAGGATGGCTGTCGATATGAGCCCTTTTAAGCATGTTGATCTTAGTACTAGAATTGAAAAAGATAGCTTCTTCAACATGCAATTCCCTTGTAAGATTGGATTTAGGAGCTTCTGTAGCACCCCCAACTCAAAATACGGCAGCTGACATGCTGGGGGCGCTACGCGAATAGAAACCAGGCACCTTTATAGCTAATGACCACAACACGGGACGTTTAAAAGTGCCTCAAAACACATCATTCGCATTACAAACCATTTAGAGCACATAGGCTCTTTAGTCAAAGTAGCAGCGGAATAAAAATAAAAGTTTGCAGCAGAAAGTAACAAAGTTTAGTAGTAGAAATACAAAGTTTAGCAGCGGAAAGCAAATAAGTTTAGCAGCGGAAAAATATTAAAGACACACCAAGGTTTTACGAATGACATGAAAATTAAAGATAGTAGAAATGATAAAGCTGCCTTGACAAAAAACTTCCTTCGTCCAGCCACTCCACCACGCCCAAAAGCATAAAGCTCCAAAAATTAATTTGTAGTAGTACCTGAGAAACACATGCTTAAAAGTCAACACAAAGGTTGAGTGTAATCCATAGGTTTACATAATAAAGTTGAGCACAAGGTTTTAATAATACGATATAAGCAACAAATGCAAATACCAGGGTAATCAAGGTAACGCCCAATACGTAGAGGCATCCCAGTGCATACATACGGTTGATGGTACTAAGCTCATGACACACAAACGTTAACCAAACCAATCGTCAGTAACACTGTACTGACATAAACAATAACCGCGGAATCTCATAATATAAGGTGCCCCCAAGGCCGGGTACTTGCCAATACCCTGCAAAATCGAAAGTAGTACACCCGCGTCGCCAAGCCCTTGGTAAACCGGGCGGGATGGTCAATCCTATAGGCCTATAAAGTAAGTTCGTGTTTACTCGCAAGTGACTAATGGCTCATGATCTGAGGGTCTCTCCGGAAAGACAAGCTACTTAGCACATCGTCAGGAAATATATATATATCAATCAGGAAAAGCATACCAAAAATAATACTTGTGCTCAGAAAACATTTAAAGCATGTGTCTCACCCCATGGGTTTATAAACAATTAAAATATAAAAGCGGGGCTATGAATCACACCTTGACAATAGCAGTAGTAGGAAACGAGATATAGTAACAAATCAATAACGCTTCGCAGCAAAATGGACCTCAGCACAACCTAATCAATATAAATGGCATAACTCATAACTATACTCGAATATCTCAATAAACAATGCTTGAGTAAAAGTTTTGTAAATACAATGGCATTTGAAAGAAATTGATTTCATAAAGTCTCGTGTGGGAGACAAGAAAATTAGAAAAGAAACAAGTCGGCGAAACGAACACCCCTGCTGATATAAATACAATGGCATTTGAAAGATGAAAGAACTCCTCGAAGAAAGTCGTCGAAAAGAAATGGAAAGAAAAGAAATAAAAATATAATAGAAGAACTCACTCAAATAAAAATAAATAATAACACGTAACAATAAGTCTCGGATTTTACCCGTTTTCCCAAAATAATATTGAAATAAAAAGGTTTTGAAATAATAATAATGTTTTGGTAAAATGATTTAAGTTTATAAAGAATTTTATAAAATTTCGGCATGACCTGCCCGTTTAGATAACGTTTCCCGAGTCGACGACTCTTTATTTTTAAACAATCTTAATATATATATATATATATATATATATATATATATATATATATATATATATATATATATATATATATATATATATATATATATATATATATATATATATATAAATATGATTGGATATATCATTGGCGTAGTCCATTAGTTGTTTAGGTTTTATCGACCATTTTGCATTTGTTCGGGTTCCAGGTACATTAAGATCTTTACGGGCCTAACGTACCCTACCGTCTCGTGTACCAAAGGGTCTATAATATCCAAATAACCAAGGCCATAAATTCAATACGTCCAAATCAAGCTCACAATGCAATAATACGGAAATCATATCCGATATCAAGTCCGCTTAACTATAACAATTTATTTTAGATTTCATATATATTATTATCCGTTTTTATTATTAGTTATCGTTTTCAAACTATATCAAAATCCCGAGACCAAGTTTTAATCACAAGTAAATAATATAAACAAAAACAAAATAGCAACACAACACCCACCACCACCCAAGCCATGGTGGTGGCGGTGTACGGCTGCCAAAACCAAACGGACCCAAGGGGGTCATCCAATCCAAAATCCAAATACCAACATCAACAATAATAATAATAATCACTACTCCCCTCCCCCACCACCACCCAAGTCGCGGTGGTGGTGGTTCTCGGCTGTCGAGGCAACAAAAACCAAACGGACCCTCGATATCCAATCCAAACACAAAAATATGTATATACCCTTCGTCACCAACATCAAACAAACCATAAATATCAAAACCCTCACCGAGTCAAGCGAGTTGACTCGGTGAGTCAACTGAGTCGCGGCCAAAACGGGCCGAACGAGAACCAAAATGAAATCCCACACAAGTTTTGGGTTTAAAAATATTATTAAAACATTTTTATAAAAGATTTTAATATCAAAAATCGGATTTAAAATAAAAATAAAATTAGGGTTTTGAAAATAATTTAAGAAAATGAAAAAGGAGGTGCGTGGCACGCGTTTTACCGTCGGAGAGTGGTGGAAAAGCGGCGGTGGTGGCGTATGGTGGTGTTGTCGCAGCGGTGGGAGGTGCGTGAGGGTGATACGGGACATTTGGGGGTGAGTGAGTGGTACGGGTGTGACGGGGATATCCCGATCTATAAAGTAGTACAAGAAAATGAGGTGGCCGGAAAATTTTCCGGTGAGTCGGCCGGAAACTGCTGATGTCCGGCGATGGGAGGCGGCGGCCGGAATATTCAAAGAGAGAGAGAGAGAGAGAGTAATTTTTGAGGTGTGTGTGTATGTTTTAATAAATAAAATGAGGAAAAATGGGGTTAAATGGGGTATTTATATGGTGTTAAAAGTATAGGGTAGTTTTTGTATTTAATGAAAGTGTAGGGTAAGGTGTAGGGAGATATTCTAGGGACAAATGTTGCCAACGAAATAAACTTCTAACGTTAATCGCTCCGGGGTCCAAACGACATAGCAAACGGACTCGAAAATTTACGAAACTTGCGCCATTGTTCACGAAATAATTTTTACAATAGAATCAAGCATAAACTTCAGAGTTTTTCCAAAACTCAAAATAATTCAAATAATTTGGCAAATGCAATACAATTCGAGTGTTCTAGGTTGTGTTGGCTCAATCAAGGAATAAAGTTCTAGTTTCCAATATATCTCACGTTTCTCAAGCCCAGAATAATCACAAAATAAAAGTTTTAATGTGTCTCAGGTATGAAAATAAATATTTTGGCTAGTAAGAAGTTTAGAAAAAGTACCGGGGGTTACATCACATACATCTTATTTAGAAATCCGTCCTGGATTTAGTTTGAGTTGCCAGTCCCGGCTTTGAAAAGATTTGGGTACTTGCGTTTAAACTCTTCCTCGCGTTCTGATGAGGCAAAAAATGAACCACTTTTAAGGGGTCATTTAAGCCGGAATTGGAATTTATTTTATCAAATATTTCCCTAAATCATTCCTTTTGTGATTTTAGGTACTTTGGGAGTGAATTCTGGAAAAGAAGGCTTTTTGGACATTTTTGGAGCATAAAAGTGAAGAAAACGGCAAAGACTTAATTTTCCTTACTAGGAACAGTAGATGACGGCGTCAAGAGCAAAATGGATGACGGCCCAATGAAAATGTGACGGCGTCAGAAGAAGGGCGTCAAGAGTAAATTTGGTGACGGCCTGGAATGGGATTACACATGACGGCGTCAGATCCAGATCTAGGCAATCCGAGAACTTTATTGGCGGCGAGATGACGGCATCAGATTTTCCTCTTGACGCCGTCACCTCGCAAAATCTATAAATACTTTTCTATTTTTCATTCATTAAAAGAGGAACTTGTGTGGAGAATTCTAGGGCCGAACCTAATAAACCCTAGGTCGTTTGTAACAGTATTTTCAAGGGTTTTCACCACTTCAAACCATTCATGTTCAATTAAGATAAGTCTTCTATCAATTCATTCAATATGTCTATGTGTTGTTTAAATATATCTTATGCTTGTCTTGATTTTAACATGCTAGGCTAGATCTTTTGTGTGTTTGCTTAGATGTAATGAAACCTAGATGTTGATTATAGGTTGATTGCTTGTTTGTAGTTGTAATGGATGAATGATTTCAATGTTAGGCTTAAGAAAACTGGCAGATCTCCATTGTGTAACTTGCTTGAACGTCTTAAGAAATATGAACCGATGTGTACTAGGTTTTTATGGTTGTATTTAATGCATGAGCGAATTCTAATGATCCCATGTTAGGAGCTTCTTAGCCGGCTCGACATAGGAGTGAAGTAGGAGCTTATAGAATTGGAGAAGTAAGTACGCCACCCCATGAATGGTATTAAGGAATATAACTCGTCATCCACACAACTATAACAAGTAATTAACCTGTAAAAGATATCTAGGGAGTAGTGAAATCTAAGTAAACACAATTCTCCCACATATTACTCACACCACTAGTTTAATTTAGTTTATTTACATTTTTGTTATTTTATTTTGATTGCATCTTAGTTATTGGGTTAGTTGACTAGCAACTAATTCCGCCCACTCTTCCAAAACCCGAGATTTTACTTGCTTTTATAAAACATAAATAATACAAACAGAATCATCCATCACCTCTAGACCTAGTTTTTAGGCTTTCTAATCCTAGCGACACTATTCCTGAGTTGCTCCATCAATCCCCCGGTACTTGTCACTATACTATACTACAACGATCAGGTACACTGCCTGGTGAGGGTTGTAAGCTTCTCGAGATCCCTCGAAAGGTAAAGCCTGGTGCAATTCCCACGCATCAAGTTTTTGGCGCCGCAGCCCGGGGAATAGTTATTATCTAGGTTAGGATTTCTTTTAATTAGGTCTACTTGCTAGATTCCTTTCTAGTAAGATTTTATTTTCATTTTTGGGTTTTCTTTAGTCTATCTTATTTCTTCGTGCTTTTGTTCGTAACCTTTATCATCCGACATCATGGAAGGTGGTAACATCTTTGAATACATCAACCCACCACAACAAAACCAACCACAAAACCCACCACTTGTTAACCAACCTCTTAGGCCCCGAACCCTAGGAGAGTATTCCCTACCTAGCCACCAAGGCTATCGAAACACTATTGAGCTCACCGGAGCCAATGTTTTACCCTTGCGATCCGACACCATCCGGTTGGTGCAAAGCGGATGTGCATTCCATGGACTTCGTTCCGAGGATCCAAATCAACATCTCAAGGACTTCCTTAAAATCGTAGATTCTATAGACCTTGATGTTACAACTATAGAGTCAACCCGATTACGCCTATTCCAATTCTCTCTACATGATCAAGCTAGTCAATGGCTTGAGCGTTTACCCGCGGGATCCATCAACTCATGGGATGATCTCACCACTCGTTTCCTTGCTCAATTTTTCCCACCGGGGAGAACTACCAAGCTTAGAAATGACATTTTGATGTTCCAACAACGTCAAAGTGAAACTCTATATGAAGCATGGACTCGTTTCAAGGACTTACTCCAAAAAGTCCCTCATCATGGCATAGATCTTTGGCTCCAAGTCCAAATTTATTATGACCATATTGATCTCTCCACAAGGCGAACCATTGACTAATCGGTCGGTGGTAAGCTACGTGATCTAAGTGCGGAAGAATCATGGGAACTCATAGAAGATCTTGCTCTCTATGACAACGAAAGTTGGAATGATCCCCGTGATTTGAACAAAACGGTCAAGGCAATATCTTTGCCTTCGAACAATTCTAGCACTCCCGACCGTAGGATCATGGAACTTGAGGACCAAGTCAAGTTTCTCATGAAATCTTACGAAGCTCCTAAGCCTTCAAGCCAAGTGAACAAAATCACTTCTTCATGCGAATTATGTAGTGGTCCCCATGACACTCGTGATTGTGTGGAACTCCCCGGAACAGCTTTTGCGGACTACGCATCCTCGCGTACCGACGAAGCGGGAGATAAGTGGTACACTTTCAAGCCCGAGCCAAACCTTTACGGTGATTCCTACAATCCTTCTTGGAAAAATCACCCGAACCTTAGGTGGAAGCAAAACTAAAACAATTCTTCCAACCCACCTAATCGTTACCAACCAAACGGTCCACCCGCTAACCGTACTTTCAACAACAATCCTTCTAACAACCTTGGTAGTACCAATAATCTTGAAGGATTGATGTCTAAGTTCATGGCATCTCAAGAAGCTCACATAGCTAAGTTTGAAACCGACTTCAATCAACAACAAACGGAGATGACCAATAAGATTGACAATTTATTGAAAGCCCTCAACAACCAAGCGTTAACTACACCTAGGAAGGGCACTAGAGACGCCAATAGCGGAATCCAAATTAAGGACCCCTCGTCATCCAAACACGTCCACTTTGTCAATGTTGTCACCATTAAACCAAAGTATAAGGATAGAGAAGAAAGTGACAAGGATGAAGATGGAGTAGAGACCGAGACTAGGGATGAAATTAAGAAAGTCGAGGTTGATAAGGGAGAAAAGTTAGAGGAAGTAGAAAATGTAGAAGAATACTTTGATAAGTTGCCCACCAAGGAAGAACGGGAATATCACAAGGATTTATTCAATGATCCCGAGACACCATATATCCTTGGTTCACCCCTTATTAAAGTAGGAAATCCCTCTAACATCAACATACCATGCAACATTGGGCATATGCATATATGGAAAGCTTATATTGATCCTAGGTCTCCCATTAACATCATGACTAGGACTTATTATAATTGGGTAATGAAGAAACAACTTGGTTATAGGATGATGCCCAATAAGAATCTAATAAGTAATTTTGTAGGAAGAGTGAAAGGATTACATGTGATTGTTGGAAATTTCACTTATGAGACCGACTTTGTGATAGTGGAGGATATTCGTCCGGTGATAGATGATTGCCCAAGTAGTGTTCGGAAAACTATTCGTTGAGACCTCTAAGATGAGTTATGATCCAACTCTAGGGATAGTTAGGTTCAAGAAAGAGGATGATGAGATTGCTTACCAAATACCCTATAAGATTGAACAATACCGCCTCCTATCAAACATAGAAAAGGAACACAAACAAGCGGTTTACTACAGGAATGATGAGGATAGACGTAGAGGAGTTGAATATGTTATGAATAGGATACTTGGTTTCTACAAAGAATGCTTGCAACTAGGTCCAGAATACAAAACTAATATAAGAGATTACCTAGGGAGTGAAACCAACGATGAGGTCACGTAGTAACCCATGACCTTGAGTCTAGCTACAAGACTCGTAAATAAAGAAAAGCGCTTCTTGGGAGGCAACCCATGTTTTGTGTGATTTTTATTTTGTTTGATTGTTATTTGCTTCCGTATGCATGCTTTATTTTTATCGCTGGTAGATCATGTTTCAAACTAAAATAATGAAAATACTTTATTTTGTTGTTTAGCTTAGTCTTAACTTCATCCAAAGGTATTTTTCAAAAGATAAGTGTAAGGGAAAACCCCAAATATGTTTTTAAGAAACAAACTCGATCATGATTCTCCACAATATTAAATGAACATGTATATTCGTATTTGTTAGAGTCAAATGCTTGTATCGAGTCATAATGATGTTTTGCAGGATTTTCCAGGAAGTAGGACAAGGTTTTTCCAGAAATTTTCCGGAAACTTAACATAAGAATTTCTGCAGATCACTTCTGACGGCGTCAAGAATTTCTTCTTGACGGCGTCACGTGTAAAATTCTGGAAATTTTGCTAAATTTGTTTCTCTAACGGAGTCTTAAAGTTTTTGTTGAATCTTTAGTTTTATAATCTCCAGGAAATCCGCAAACATCATTCCACAAGCATTATATCTTACTTTGCTATCTAGGATTTGTTAGTATATATAGATTGCCGCCGATTTTACGCGAGGTTGCCTTGTTTGTTTTCTCAGGTTTAACAGGTTATGTATGACAAGAAGATGATTTATATTCTGGAAGGGAAGCTTTGATTGCTCATTTTCTTGGAGGAAGATATAACCTGGTTACCATACTATCCATACCGAGCGAATCAGGGGAGTATTTGATTTCATTCTTTTACTTATTTTACTCTTACATATTTACTTGAACATTGGGGACAATGTTCATCCTAAGTGTAAGGGGAGGGTAAATGATGATACCTTATAGGATACTATTGCACTTGAGTTTGTTTTGTTTGATGGTAGGTGTGTAATAAAACTATGAGAAATACTTGTTAGTGTAATTTTAGTGCCAAATTTAAAATTTTTTACAACATTTAGGAGTGAAACTTTAGCCTTAGCAAGCGTCTCATGGATAGGAGTTGTATAACTAGCACAAAACCGTACTATTCAGAAAAATTTTCCACCCAAATATGTGAGGTTCGCCTTTAGATTTGATAGGAAAAGCATTTACTATTAGTGCTTATGAGTGTACCGGTAGCATTTAGATTCTAGAACTTGCGTTAGTCATGCATCCCGAGACCGCTAGTGAGACTACATTCGTGTAGTAGGATTTACTACATGATAAGAGGCATTAGGATCACCCTTGTGTTTAAACCCGTATCATAATTATTTGACCATTTAAATCATATTACTTGGCTAGTTAAGTCAACTAATATTTCCCACACCCTTAGCGTTGTACTCATTTTTAGTACACGAAACCCCTAGTACACCCCTCCGAGCCTATCTTTTCGTTTCTAACTTTAATTATCTTACTTAAAGAAAGAATTTGTTACACCCCACTTAAATGTACAACCAAATCGCCTTAGCCTTCCGTGTATGCACTCATCTTTAGTGCATTATTGTTATTTATTTAAACCCTTAGTTAATTATTTAATTGGTTACATGGTTGCTAAATCGAGTCATATCCTTGTACACATTGTTTTGGGACAATAGGGAGTGAATTCTGGAAAAGAAGGCTTTTTGGACGTTTTTGGAGCATAAAAGTGAAGAAAACGGCAAAGACTTAATTTTCTTTACTGGGAACAGTAGATGACGGCGTCAAGAAGAAATTCTATGACGGCGTCAAGAGCAAAATGGATGACGGCCCAGTGAAAACGTGACGGCGTCAGAAGAAGGGCGTCAAGAGTAAATTTGGTGACGGCCTGGAATGGGATTACACATGACGGCGTCAGATCCAGATCTAGGCAATCCGAGAACTTTATTGGCGGCGAGATGACGGCGTCAGATTTTTCCTCTTGACGCCGTCACCTCGCAAAATCTATAAATAATTTTATATTTTTCATTCATTAAAAGAGGAACTTGTTTGGAGAATTCTAGGGCCGAACCTAATAAACCCTAGGTCGTTTGTAACAGTATTTTCAAGGGTTTTCACCCCTTGAAACCTTTCATGTTCAATTAAGATAAGTCTTCTTTCAATTCATTCAATATGTCTATGTGTTGTTTGAATATATCTTATGCTTGTCTTGATTTTAACATGCTAGGCTAGATCTTTTGTGTGTTTGCTTAGATGTAATGAAACCTAGATGTTGATTATAGGTTGATTGCTTGTTTGTAGTTGTAATGGATGAATGATTTCAATGTTAGGCTTAAGAAAACTGGCAGATCTCCATTGTGTAACTTGCTTGAACGTCTTAAGAAACATGAACCGATGTGTACTAGGTTTTTATGGTTATATTTAATGCATGAGCGAATTCTAATGATCCCATGTTAGGAGCTTCTTAGCTGGCTCGACATAGGAGTGAAGTAGGAGCTTATAGAATTGGGGAAGTAAGTACGCCACCCCATGAATGGTATTAAGGAATATAACTCGTCATCCACACAACTATAACAAGTAATTAACCTGTAAAAGATATTTAGGGAGTAGTGAAATCTAAGTAAACACAATACTCCCACATATTACTCACACCACTAGTTTAATTTAGTTTATTTACATTTTTGTTATTTTATTTTGATTGCATCTTAGTTATTAGGTTAGTTGACTAGCAACTAATTCCGCCCACTCTTTCAAAACCCGAGATTTTACTTGCTTTTATAATACATAAATAATACAAAAAGAATCATCCCTCACCTCTAGACCTAGTTTTTAGGCTTTCTAATCCTAGCGACACTATTCCTGAGTTGAACCATCAATCCCCCGGTACTTGTCACTATACTATACTACAACGATCAGGTACACTGCCTGGTGGGGGTTGTAAGCTTCTCGAGATCCCTCGAGAGGTAAAGCCTGGTGCAATTCCCACGCATCACGTTCCCAAGTATACTCCGGTCCTCTCTTGGAATTCTGACGAACCTTCACAAGAGGAATACGAATCTTCTTCAATCGCTTAACCTCGCGATCCATGATTTCAACAGGCTCTTCAACAAAATGCAATTCCTCATCAATCTCAATCTCCTAAAGTGGAATTACATCGGTCTCATCGGTCAAACACTTCTTCAAATTTGACACGTGGAAAGTAGGGTGAACTCTACTGAGCTCCGGTGGCAATTCTAGCTTATATGCCACAGGACCAATCCTCTTCACAATCTTAAATGGTCCTATATAACGGGGATTCAACTTTCCTCTCTTACCAAACCTGATCACACCTTTCCAAGGCGATACCTTCAACATAACCCTATCTCTTACCTGAAATTCCAGGGGTTTACGTCTCACATATGCGTAACTCTTCTGTCGGTCACGAGCAACTTTCAATCTGTCTGTAATTTGAGCAATCTTCTCGGTCGTCTCACAAACTAGATCTAGTCCAATAAGTTGTGCTTCTCCCACTTCATCCCAACATATAGGTGATCGGCACTTCCGACCATAGAGTGCTTCAAACGGTGCGGCCTTAATACTCGCGTGGTAACTATTGTTGTAGGAAAACTCAATCAAGGGCAAATGGACATCCCATCCATTCCCGAAATCAATCGCACGTGCACGTAGCATATCTTCCAAAGTCTGGATGGTTCTCTCGCTTTGACCATTGGTCTGTGGATGGTAAGCGGAACTCATGTCAAGGTTCGTGCAAAACGAATCTTGAAGTGACTTCCAAAAATTCGAAGTAAACTTGCCGTCTCTATCTGTGATAATAGACACTGGCGCTCTATGTCGAGACACTATCTCTTTCACGTAGAGCCTGGTCAACTTATCCATACTGTAGTTCTCTTTGATTGGAAAAAAGTGTGCGGATTTAGTCAATCGCTCGACTATTACCCAAATAGCATCGAACCCTGTCGAAGTCCTTGGTAACTTGGTGACAAAATCCATTGTTATTCTTTCCCATTTCCATTCTGGGATCTCAGGTTGTTCTAGTAAACCAGACGGTTTCTGATGTTCAGCCTTAACCTTGGCGCACGTAAGACACTTACGGACATAATCGGCAATCTCAACTTTCATATTGGGCCACCAATATAACTTCTTCACATCCTGATACATCTTGTCAGATCCTGGGTGAATAGAATACTTCGACTTATGAGACTCGAGCATGATCAAGTCTCTCAGTCCTCCGAACAAAGGTACCCAACTTCTTCCTTTGTAACACAGAGTTCCATCTGAACGTTTCTCAAGTTTCTCCTTTCTGATCATCCCATCAAAATTCTCTTCCTTAAGCTCTCCTCTTTTCACGACTTCCTCTTGAGCTTGCAGAATCTGAGCGGGTAAATTCGAGTTAATTGTCAAAACTAAAGCTCGAACGCGTAACGGTTTCAAACATTCCTTGCGGCTCAAAGCATCAGCCACAACATTTGCCTTTCGAGGGTGGTATCGTATCTCGCAATCATAATCGCTCAACGTCTCCAACCATCATCGTTGTCGCATATTCAACTCCTTCTGATCCAAAATACACTGTAAACTCTTGTGGTCGGTAAAGACGACACACTTAGTACCATAAAGGTAATGTCTCCACAACTTAAGGGCAAAAACCACGGCTCCTAACTCCAAATCATGAGTGGTATACTTCTCCTCATGAGTCTTAAGCTGTCGGGAAGCATATGCCATAACCTTCTCTCGTTGCATCAAAACTGCTCCTAACCCTTGATATGAGGCATCACAATAAACCACAAAATCTTCTACTCCATTTGGCAAAGCCAATATCGGTGAACTACAAAGCTTCTGCTTCAAAGTCTGAAAGACCTTCTCTTCTTCTTCCCCCCATTCATACTTCTTATCCTTGTGAGTCAATGCAGTTAACGGTTTAGATACCTTGGAGAATCCCTCGATGAATCTCCTATAATACCCAGCCAATCCTAGAAAATGACGAGTTTCTGTGGCGTTAACCGGCGTTGCCCATTTCTCAATCACCTCAATCTTAGCGGGATCCACATGTAATCCTTCACTATCAATCACATGACCCAGAAATTGAACCTTCCGAATCCAAAACTCACACTTAGAGAACTTTGCGCACAACTACTCGTCCTTGAGCGACTTAAGAATCGTAGCCAAATGTTGTTTATGCTCTTCCTCACTCTTTGAGTAGATCAAAATATCCTCAATAAAGACTATCACAAACTTATCTAGATAAGGCTTGCATACTCGGTTCATAAGGTCCATGAACACTGCAGGCGCATTGGTCAAACCAAAAGGCATTACTTGAAATTCATAATGACCATAACGGGTCCTAATGCCATCTTGGGAATATCCTCTTCCCGAACCCTGGGTTGGTGATAACCAGACCTCAAGTCAATCTTATAGTAGTAACTCGATCCTTGCAACTGATCAAACAAATCATCAATCCTTGGTAATGGGTAGCGGTTCTTCACGGTCAACTTATTCAATCTTCGGTCGTCGATACACATCCTAAACGTTCCATCCTTCTTCTTCACAAATAACACTGGAGCTCCCCAGGGCGAAGAACTCGGTCGAATAAATCCTTTATCAAACAGCTCTTGCAATTGCTTCGATAACTCCTCCATTTTCGATGGCGCTAAACGATATGGTGCACGCGCAACAGGTGCAGCTCCTGGAACTAAGTCGATGCGGAACTCCACTTGTTGGGATGGCAGAAGTCCCGGAAAATCCTCAGCAAATACTTCAGGAAACTCACGCACTACAGGAACATCCTCGAGTCGCTTCTCTCCCGACTCCTTCTTAGCCACGTGTGCTAGGAATGCGTGACATCCTTTCTCAAGATATTTCATGGTTTTGATACATGATATGATATTCAGGCGAGTTCCACTCCTATCACCTCGAACAATCAAAATCTCATCATTGAGAGGTATATGAACAACTCGTTCTCCACAAACAATGCTCGCTCGATTCTTGGATAACCAATCCATTCCAACTATTACATCGAAGCTTCTGAGCTCGATTGGCATCAAATCAATACTAAACGGGTGATCTAAAAGGTTAGGGGTATAGCCACGGATCACGGTGCAGGTGTCTACTAGGTTACCATCAGCTAACTCGATGTTATAGCTAACGTCTAATAAAGTAGGGGATTGAGTGATGAGAGTAGGAGCTTTTAGTAGACCAACCCTACCTTAGTATTCATGGATTTTATTTCAGATTTATGTTTGATTATTTCATTTCTTTTAGAAGTTGGTTTTGGTTGTATTTGTTTTATTAGTCCTTTTAGTCTCAAGATTTGTAATTTATTGAGCTAAGTCTTCCGCTTGCGCTTAATGTTCTGAAATGACACCATAATGTTACACTTTAGACCCTTATCCGGTTTGTGGTGTTACAATTGCTACTACTTGGCGTATCGAGGTATGTATCATAAGTGGGTGCTAGCTTTTCAGAATGTTGTTCCTCATGAGGAGACATATCAAATATATCATTATTGTGACATGTGTTGAAGTTTGATACCTCAGATGGTGCACTGGTGTCATAAACAGGAAGTGTGTCCGAATCCGTGTCATACTTAGCTTCCTGAAGATTTACCATGAAGATGCAGTTCACATCAATATCCTCTCGTTCTTCCATGTCATCCATAAGAGCCATAAAATCATTTTCCTCTGCATTCAACTAAAACCATGCCTTTTCTTTTTGTGCCAATAGCAATGCTTTCTGCAAATACTCTGGATCTTTCTTGTTCGGCTTAGTAGGACAGTTCCTTGCCATATGACCTACACCCTGGCAGTTGAAACACTTTACCGGATTACCCTGATTCACATTTCCATTATTCCCAACAACTGGAGCTGCCACATTCCTAATCTGATTACCCATTGCCTGATTGCCAACATTCTGACCCCTCTGATTTCCAACAAACTGACCCATCTGATTCCTTGCATACTGACCGAACTGATTCCCTGCATACTGACCCAACTGATTCTGCATATTCTGATTACCCATGTTAAATCCAGTAGCATATCCCTGCGGATTCCCATAAACTCCAACCATTTGGCCTCCGTACCCCATATTGAAACTCGGCTGAGCGATCTGCTTGTTGCGAGTGTTCGATGAAATCCTTTGGTTGTTGTTTGTTGGTGTAGAGTAGCGTCCTTGGAATGCCTTTGTCAGAAAAGCAAATGCTTGTGTCAAGGCTGCAGTAGCTTCATCATTGTCAGTGAATTCTGGTTCTTGGAATTGTGGGTATTGTTGTTGTGGAATAACATGTTGTTGCTGTGGGTAGAATTGTTGTTGGTAGACAGGTGTTGGTAGTGGAATGTATGTTGGTTGCATGTAGTTATGAGTGGAAGATGATGATGGTTGTTGTTGTGTGTTGACTGGTAGAGGTGTTGGTGTATTTGCAATTAATGCTAGAGGATCATGCTTTTTAGCAAGTAATTCAGCCCTTACTTCATTAGCCTCAACTTGATTCTGCTTTAAAAAGTCGTACAACTGATCATAAGTAACCTCATGCAAGTTCTTTGTCTGATAAACAATAGTGACGTATCTTCCCCATTCAGGTTGTAACTCATTCAGAAAATTGGTGTTGTTAGCGATGTTTGTCTGACTGAGGTTGTGTCTTGATAAGTCATTCATGATCTTATAGAACCTGAGGTAGTACGACTCTATAGATTCACCAGGAATTGAAGTAAACTTGCGTAGTTCTTTGAGCAATTGTGTTTCCATTTCCTGTTTCCCGATGTCTGTCCCATACATTAACCTCTTAAATCTTTCCCAGACTGCATGAGCACTTACTTCACTATTAACAGTTGCATACGTTGTTTCAGGTAGACAAAGAATGACGAGATGAAATGCCTGATCATCAGCTGCAATCTGTTGTCTATCTTCCTCAGTGTACTCAGTCTCATTTTGATCTCTATAGTATGGTTGTACTGGGGGGAGGGGGTTCCATTAGGATCACCAGGTTCTAGTACTTGTCTTGGTTTGAAGGGTCCTTCCACAATGGATTTGATAAGAAGTTTTCCATTTGTTTTGCTCTTAAGATAGCGCATCATACGACTAGCCCACTGTGAGTAACCACCCTTTGACATCATGGGAGGTCGGTTTTCTGCACTGGCTGCATGAATATCTTGTTGAGTTTCCATTGATGAATGATAAAGTTGATCTTGGATCGATTCAACGAAGTAGGAGTTGTGTTAAATGTAAGTTTATGCAAGTTTCTATGGTGAAAATTTGATCTGAAACCTTAAAACCTCAATAAATTTTGTTCGGAGTGGATTTGGGCCTCGAAACTTGCGTTGAATGATCCTAAGACTGTTCAACATATCCTTCTTCTCGGTCTCACGGTCGTTTTGACAGCTAATTCGTCGAAAATGGAGTTACGGTTCAAAAGTTATGGCCGTTTGAAGTTTGGTCGTCAAAAGTCAAGTTCTAAGCAGCAAAAGTCAACAATAATGATGTAATCTTATGCGTAAACACAGATCTTATGGTAAACTTGAATCTTACGCGTAAACAGAGTTATGCGTAAACTTTAGGTTATGCGTAAGATATAAGGTTATGCGTAAACAGATTGTTTAGGCGTAAGCTTTGATTTTACGCGTAAACTTAGAGTTTATGCGTAAGATTTTTACGCGTAAGGTTTATCAACCAAACAAATCTCTCAAACTTGTCCAAGCTTGAAAGATATCCCAAGTCGAAGTATTCCACTAACTTGTCCAAGCTTGGGAAGTACTGAGTAACCTCTGATTGTTGAAAAAACTTCTGCGTAAAATTGCAAGTTATGCATAAAATCCAATCTTATGCGTAGACTCCAAACTTTTGCTTAAGACTTGAAACTTTGGCGTAGGAAACCAGACTTTTGCGTAAAACAAGGGTTTTATGCCTAAAACTTGAATCTTAAGCGTAGAAAGAGGGTTTTATGCTAAAACTTACGCGTAAACAGTACCAAACAGTACTTTTTCAGCGAAAATCAAGGTTAGTGGTGTCCTTTTACGCGTAAGATGACCAAAAGATGAAAAAATACGATTTTTTTCAACCAAAACACGTTTTTCACTTGTTTCTTTTGATCAAAACTCTTCCAAAACGCTTATAATCACTAAAACTTCAACAAAAACAACAACTTTCACACTAAAAACAAGTAAAAATCAAAACTTTTAAAGAAAGGCCCACGTTTTTAAGGAAAAAACGCAACTTTAAAGAAAAAGTTTGATAAATAACGATTTTCACACACTCCTAAATCATTGTTAGGCGATTGATACCACTTGTAGGACCTAATATCTATCAACTTTAACACTAATATGGCACGTAAATAAAGTAAAGATGGTGACTTGATGATGATATGTATGGCGTTAGATATAAGATGAGAGAATAAGATGAAGAGAACTTTTATTGAAAGGAGGCACACACAATACACACACAAGCACACACCTCAAATGTGCCTTTGAGGTGTTTATATAGTACATGACATGAGATGCCCTAAAGGCTTTCTATGGGCTTTGGGCTTGAACTTGGATTACATAAAACATTACATGGCTTACTAACTTAACTCTTAACATATTAGCTTTACTAAGTCCATAGCCCAAACTATCATGGGGCTTTGTGGTCCACTAGGTGAAGCTTATTAAGTTAAGCGAGCCTAGGTGAGAGTAGTACCGGGTTGGGTGACCAACCGGGAAGTCCTCACATGGGGACCACAAGCTCTAATGATATCAACCAGCTACCTTAGAAGCCTGAGCCCAACCATGTGATGTCTTAATCCAACTAAAGGACGCGAGTTCGATTCTGTTCCGCAAGCATGGTTGGGTATTGGGTGGAGGTATTTCACAGGCATCAAACCTTTGCTGGGTAGGGTTGATGGGTACCATTATGGTACACAGGGTTGAGGTGTCCCTGCCAATCTACACTTTTATGATCCATCCAAGTCCATAGCCCAAACTCTATTACTACCACACGACATACAAAGTTATTTATATGAGAATGACCATCACTTTCCTATTACATATTTTTATTGCTAACACGTACGTACCAGAATTTCCCTTGTCAGCAATCTCAGCAATACGACCAAAAGCAACGCACGGGCACCAATACGTCAAGCAACCTATAGTATCCAAAACCAATACAAATCTGAATAATACAGTTTTGCATACCAAATTTTGATTAATTGATATAAATAAGTTCTAGACTTACAAACAGAACAATCCTCAAAGCAACCACATAGTCCGGTGGGTGGTCCATTTGCCTGTGGCAGCCATGTTCCTGTTTTTGACACTGGCTTGGTAGTGTTTTAAGTGATGTAGCTTGTGTTTGCCTTGCTATTAATTTATAGGGCCAAAGTCGTGATGTACTAGTACCCTCTTCGTATTTTCTGTTTGATACACATTTGTGTACCAAGTTGGTAAGTATCACATGATGAATATTGTCTTTTTGGGTTATAGTGTTAATTTAACCTCATTGGATAGATGACTAGCTAGATGAGTAGTAAAGGAGAGTTCAGAAATATGTCACACTAGTACCAACTAAAAGGACCCTTGGCTTAGGTAGTCATGAGATAGTTATATCTCTGGTTTTGTGTCAAGTCTTGATATAAACAAATAAAAAGTTATTACTCCGTATAATTTTATAATATAATTTATATATTGTAATTGAACAAAATTTATTTATTATTTACGCATTGTGATGTATAAATAGCAATGTTTTAAAAACCGGGTTCGAAATCGACCCGGTCGAGTCACCGGGCACCGGGTCAACCGGTTGGACCGCCGGGTCAACCTGGTTTTCAATTTATTATTATTTTATTTTTTTGACCGGGTCAACCGGTTCAACCGCCGGGTCAACCGGTTCGACCACCGGGTCAACCAGGGTTTTTATTAAATTTTTTTGAAAATATGAAACCCGGCCGGGTTTCGAGAACCGGGTTGACCCGGGTCACTCAAAACCCGACGGGTCACACCGGCTAACACGGTTTTAGAAACCCGGGTTGTTTTGACCCGTTTTTTCGGCCGGAACCGATCGAACCGATTAACCCGGCCAGGTCGACCCGGGTTTCAAAACCTTGATAAATAGAATATACCAAATGATTATTAAACAAAAGCTTATAATTATTTTTTAATCCATACCTAATTAATAAAAGAAAAAATTACACGGATGGTCTCTGTGGTTTACTTAGATTGCAAGTTTAGTCCCTAAGCCATTTTAAGTACACTAAAGATACTTATTTTTTGAAACTTGTCACACATTTAGTCCCTAATTTGGATGGCTGTTAGTTTATCCGTTAAGTTATTTACACCATTAGTCTTTCGTTAATATTTTTTGCACCGTTATTCCTCATTTTCTAAAAAAGTTCTCATTTTTTGCACCGTTAGTCCCTCCGTTAATATTTTGCACCGTTATCAATCTTTTTATGTTCTCGTCCATTTTTTTAACATTCTCGTCCATTTTTTTAACGTTTTCGTTCATTTTTTTTTTACGTTTTTGTCAATCATTTTACGTTTTCGTCTATTTTTTTTACGTTCTCGTCCATTTTTTTAACGTTTTCATTCATTTTTTTTTACGTTTTTGCCAATCTTTTTATGTTTTCGTTCATTTTTTTACATTCTCGTCCATTTTTTTAACGTTTTTGTCAATCATTTTACATTTTCGTCCATTTTTTTTACGTTTTCGTCCCTTTTTTAACGTTTTCGTTCATTTTTTTACGTTTTTGTCAATCTTTTTACGTTTTCGTTCATTTTTATACGTTCTCATCCGTTTTTTAACGTTTTCTTCTATTTTTTTACGTTTTCGTCCGCTTTTTTACGTTTTAGTCTATTTTTTTACGTTTTCGCTCGTTTTTTTTGTGATTAGGTAAGTATACTAAAAGAAAACTTGACATTTGATAAAAATGTTTCTGTATCGATTATAAATCACGATATTGACACCCTTTCTGGTCTGAATCATAAAAAATGTAAAACACGAAAGTTGGACGAAAACGTAAAATGATTGACAAAAACGTAAAAAAAAATGGACGAAAACGTAAAAAAAATGAACGAAAACGTTAAAAAAACGCACGAGAACGTAAAAAAATGGACCAAAACATGATTGACAAAAATGTAAAAAAGTGAACGAAAACTTAAAAAAAACGGATGAGGACGTTAAAAAATAGACGAAAACGTAAAAAGATTGATAACGGTGCAAAATATTAACGGATGGACTAACGGTGCAAAAAATGAGGATTTTTTTAGAAAATGAGGACTAACGGTGCAAAAAATATTAACGAATGACTAACGGTTGAAATAACTTAACGGATAAAGTAACGGCCATCCAAATTAGGGACTAAATGTGTGACAAGTTTCAAAAAAAGGTATCTCTGATGTACTTAAAATGACTTAGGGACGAAACTTGCAATCTGAGTAAACCACAGGGACCATCCGTGTAATTTTGTCTTAATAAAATTTCCTCACTCTTTAATTAATTGAGGTTTTCCACATCATCATTTTTTTTGAAAGGTGGTTTTGATAATCTAGCAATAATCTAGGGAAAAAACAATTTACAATGAGTTACAGCATATAGAACACACAAGAACTGGGTCAATAGTTGAGTTCAACAAGCGAGAAATCTACAAGTGAGAAAAGAGTTTAATGTCATCACCTATAGTATCTTTCCTTGAAGGTAAAATACGTTGATGCGATTATATATGGTGTTGTCTGATAATCTCATTTGTATGTCTCATATCTGAAACCTGTAATTTTAATGTTTCTACACTTTCTATATTTTCAATCACGAAAGTTCAAACTTAATGATAAAATACTAGAGTGACCAATGGGAGAATTAAAAGATTTAAAGAAGCACAAAACAAAAAGTCTTAAACTTTGATCGTGATGTTCCTTGGAAGAACATGGAGACGGCTAAGGTTTATTTTCCACAAGAAAATGCACTTATTGTCTAGTATGTGACGTAGCTCATGTGACGTTTCCTTGTATTAGGATTTATATGTACCGTGGGGTAGCATGTGATACTTGGAATCTGTAAGTCAGATCATCAAAGATAATTCAAGTAATATTTCACTCGTTACAGAAAAATAAATTAAAGAAAATTAAAAGATTCGCTTCTCTAATCACAAGTTAACTTGACTTACTTTTTACTTTCAACTTGAATTGAATAATGAAACCCCGCCGCAACTTTTAAATTCCAACATGATTTTTTAGTATACTTTATTAAGAAGCAACAAAAGATAATGAGAAGAAGCAAGGTGTTTTCGTCCTCACTTCTACTATGAGTACATTAATTTCAAAATTTTGTTTTACTGAATATGTTCACAAGAAGGAAGCTTGAATATGCTATGAAGCTATAACTCATCCGATTAGTGCGTAGAGTCTTTGACGTTTGGTAACTTATAGCAAGCTAGTTTTGAATTTAAAGTCCATTATTGTTTAGGGTTTTCATAGTCCTTTTATTCATAGTAACAATACATAATTATAGCATTTTTGTTTTTTCTGCAAGGTTTACAACACGCAACAACTGTACCCAGATCAAATCTACAAATGCCTGTAAAATTAGCAATATGACCACAAACTATAAAAGATATCATAAAACACTTATCACGACAGATTATACAAAGTGCACAAAATCAAAAACTATGACCACATATCAGCCTTTAGAAAACATGTCAATGTTTAAAAAACCAAAAACACATATCCATTGATAACGTATAGTCTATATTTGGGCCACGAGCCCAAATGATAAACATTACTAAGGCCCAAACCCATCACGCGTAATTTTAAGGGGACCGGCCACGCTCCTCTGTCAGAAACTTTGCCTATAAATATTGGCTCAAATCTGGATTTTTTCCTCACCTTTTGCACTAAAACTTTCTGTTCTAATTCTCTCAAATCATCTTCCTAAATCCTTTGATCATAAACATATTAGTTCTTGTTTACAAGTGATTCTATCCACCCTCATTCAAAGTGCAAGAGAAGAATACTCATTTTATCTAAATCCAAGAAGTGTTGAAGATTAGTTGTGTAGCTTGTTATTATTGTATAGTTGTGTTGTGATTGTAATTGATAGATCTAGGTGTGATAGTAGTTGTGAATAGAAGTAGTGTAGAAATAGTTGTAGTGTGAAGAAGAAGTAGTGAAGGTGTGAGAAGTAGTGCAGTAGTAGTGTTGTAAAGAAGGTGTGTTGTGGTGTGAGATTGGTTCTAGCTACCATTAGAACTCGACATCTAGCTTAGTGTCGTTAATCGGTGTAAGCGAAAGTTGTGTAAGGTTTCTCCGCCAAAAGAGAGTTTGTTGACATAGTGAAGAAAACTCTCAAGTAGGTGACTCGAGGAGTGGAGTAGGGCGAAGAGGTGCTTCGTAGCCGAACCACTATAAATATCGTGTGTTGTGGTTTGATCTCTCTATCTCTATCTTTTCATTGCTTTCATATTTACGTTATTATTGTTTAGTTAGCTAGATTATATTGTTTGAGTTGTGCAAGTGTTGAAATTCACATAAATTAGAATCGAAGCTTTTATCAAACAAAGTTTTTATAAATACAAATTGACGTAAAACTACTCAACCCCCCTTTCTAATTTTTCACAATTAGCATTAGAGTCAGGTTAAACAAGATTTTTAAAATAAACTGTATTTTAAAACTTGAAACGATCAATGGAATCTGAAAAATATTTAGAAGATCAATCTATGCAAAGACCACCACTATTTGAAAGTGATGGTTTTCTTTATTGGAAAAATCGATTCGAAACTTATGTTAAATCAAAAGATCTTGATCTTTGACATATTATTACCTTTGGTGATTTTCTCCCTATTGAATATAATGTTGAAACTAAAATGGATGAAATTGTATCTTTTGAAAAACAAAGTGATGATTTGAAAAAGAAACTAGCAAAAAATAATGAGGCTAAAATGGTGATTTATAATGCGTTACCACGCAAAGAATATGAAAGAATTTTTATGTGTAAAACTGCAAAAGATATTTGGGATTCTTTATTAAACACTCACCAAGGTAATAGTCAAGTCAAAGATAATAAAATAGATCTTCTTGTACAACAATATGAACAATTTACGATTCCGGAAGAGGAATCAATTGATAATGCTTTTGCTAGATTTAACACTATCATCACCTGCGGACAGTAAAAAAGGCTACTCAAATTATAGGCAACAAGAGCAGCCTAGGAGACAATCCAATGATCAAAGTAGCAATCGCAGCAAGAATTATCGCGGTCAGGGAAGTGGACGAGATAATGACAAGTATACCCCCTCACAAAAACTCCAAGAGAAATATTTGTAACAGAAGGGGCAAACTTCCCAAAACCCCCACCAATGCGCACCCCAGAGGACAAGCGCACAGGGAATGGATACTGCGAATACCATGGCCAAAAAGGCCATACCACCAACGAGTGTGTCCAACTACGAAAACTAATCGACAAATTAGTAAAGGAAGGTAGAATGGATCACCTCGTTAAGAACATTAAAGAAGGGAGGGATAAGCAAAAGAGCGGAGTTAAAAAAGAACCTTCCAAAGATAAAGCGGACATCATCTACATGATACAGTCATGGCAGCGCAAGACAAAACAAAAAGTCAGTCAAAAATTCTCTACAGAGAATGAGATATCCTTCCCCACTCTAGTTGCGGACAACGCAGTAATAGAGCCACTAACCATTGAGATACACACTAGAGGACACGATATTCGCCGCATATATATCGATGGAGGAGCATCCGCAGATATTCTGTATGATCACTGCTTTAAACGACTACGACCTGAAATACAAAGCCAGTTAATACCGGCCACAACGTCGCTGACGGGCTTTACAGGAGAAAAGATATGGCCTATGGGGCAATTACGCTTACTTGTAGTCGTGGGCGATGAACAGCACTCTACAGCGACATGGATAAATTTTATGGTAATCAAGTCTCTTTCACCATACAACGGTATCATTGGGAGACCTGGAATATCATCCATGCGCGCTGTACCATCCACAGCACATGGGATGCTCAAATTTCCAGTAGAAGGAGGGATTGTCACCCTCTATAACACCACGGTACCACCTAAAGAATGCAACGCGGTAACCAGTGAGATGGAAGAGGTTCCAGAACAGTGCACAATAAAAATACCAAATTTAAAAGTTGCCATCCACCCTGATTACCCAGATCAACAAATATCGATTGGGGGATCTCTATCTGACAAAGGTAAAGCAACTGTGTGCGCACTTTTGCAAAAGAACCTAAATATCTTTGCATGGGAACCAAAGCACATGACTGGAGTTCCACGCTCTATTACGGAGAACAAGCTACAAATCCGACAAGGATTTCCACCAATACGACAGAAAAAGCGCGGCCAAGCTCCTGATCGCGCAAAAGTCATCTTGGAAGAAGTGCAAAAACTGGTAGACGCAGGCATCATGCGGGAAGTCTACTACCACTACTGACTTTCCAATCCAGTAATGGTAAAAAAGAGTGATGGCAGTTGGAGAATGTGTGTAGACTTCACTGATCTTAATAAAGCATGCCCCCAAGATTGCTACCCACTACCCGAAATTGACTGGAAGATAGAATCCCTATGCGGATATCCCTTTAAATGCTTCTTAGATGCATACAAAAGGTACCATCAAATCCAGATGGCAGTAGAGGATGAAGAAAAAACAGCCTTCCACACAAGTCAAGGAGTATATTGCTACACAAAGATGCCTTTTGGCCTAAAGAACGCGGGAGCAACATACCAGCGATTGGTGGACATGGCTTTTGAAAAACAAGTAGGTCGCAACTTGGAAGTTTACGTTGATGACCTTGTCATAAAAAGCCACACAGAGGATGAATGAGTGCGCGACATTGAGGAAACGTTCAAAACGTTGGGAAAAATTAACATGAAGTTAAATCCCAAGAAGTGCACATTTGGCGCGACAGAAGGCATGTTCCTTGGGTATTTAATAGAACCCGATGGCATCAAACCTTGCCCAGAAAAGACAAAAGTTGTCATCAATCTTCCCTCACCGCGCACATTAAAAGAAGTTCAGTCACTAAACGGAAAGCTAGCTGGGCTAAACCGTTTCTTATCAAAGTCAGCAGACAAATCACTCCCTCTCTTTAAAACGCTCACGCAGTGCACAAAAAAGGGAGACTTTCGTTGGACTGAGGAAGCATAGAAAGCATTCCAACAACTAAAACAGCACCTTGCATCACTCCCCAAACTTGTCGCACCGCGACCAGGGGAAGAGTTGATCATGTACTTATCTGCAACCCACGGGGCAGTCAGCGCAGTACTATTGACAGATAGGAACTCTGTTCAAACACCCATATACTTTGTAAGCAAGGCATTGAAAAAGACAGAGACTAACTACAACGCTACGGAAAAGCTGGTCCTAGCCCTAGTATTCGAAGCTAAAAGACTGCGCAGATACTTTCAGGCGCACCCAATAGCTGTGATCACGGACCAGCCCATCAAACAAGTCATCTCTAAACCTGACGGATCAGGACGGCTACAAAAGTCGAGTGTGTTCTTGAGCGAGTATAACATCTCGTATAGACCACGCACTGCAATCAAGGGGCAGATATTAGCTGACTTTATTGTTGAAAAGCCAGATTCCGATACTCCACCTTCAACAAGCAAGACAGAGTTACAAGAACCATGGGTTCTATTCACAGACGGATCCTCATGCGTGGATGGATCAGGCGCAGGCCTTATCCTTACTAATCCAGAAGGGGTAGAATTCACCTACGCACTTCGCTTTGAATTCACAGCCACGAACAATGAGGCAGAATACGAAGCCCTACTCGCTGGACTGCGTATTGCAATTCAAATGGATGTACGCAACCTAGAAGCATTTGTGGATTCCAGGCTAGTAGCTAACCACATGCTAGGTGAATATGAAGCCAAGGATGAACACATGAACCAATACCTCGAAAAAACCAAGTCCTTAATTCAGAGCTTCGATAGGTTCACAATCAAACAGGTACCTAGAGGAGACAATAGGAAAGCGGGTGCGCTTAGTAAGATCGCATCTACAAGCTTTGCGCACCTATCAAAACAAGTATTGGTAGAAACACTAAAAAACAAATCAATCTTGGAGATGGAAGTGTCCACGGTGATAGAAGAACAGGATCCCACGTGGATGACACCTATCATCGAATTTATAAACAAAGGAATTTTACCACAAGATCAAAAGGACGCTCGAAGGGTCACTACAAAAAAAGGGCCATTTAGTAACACACAGAAAGTGCGACAATAGGCCAAATAAGTGCCACTAAAAGCCCGTTAGACCTTCGGTGGCACAAATCAAAAGTGTCGCTAACAACGCTGCCACTAAAGGGTTTTAGTGACACTTTTATGTTGTGTTGCTGCAAACTTTAAGGAAGTAGTGGCACTTAATAATCTATCACCATATACTAAAAACAATTTTGTGGCACATGCGTTGTGCCATTGAATATGTGTTATGTTGAAACACTCAAATGGTTTTAGTGGCATATATTATGTTGTACCGAAGCATATCTTGATAGTAATTCGCATCGTCGTATCAATTTTCTATATCTACAATGACTTTATCAAAAACCGAATTTCATTCAACCATAACTGATGACGTGGGAATTGCACCAGGTTTTACCTCTCGAGGGATCTCGAGAAGCTTACAACCCCCACCAGGCAGTGTACCTGATCGTTGTAGTATAGTATAGTGACAAGTACCGGGGGATTGATCGTTCAGCTTAGGAATAGTGTCGCTAGGATTAGAAATCCTAAATACTAGTTCTAAAGGTGAGGGATGATTCTTTTTGTATTTTATATTTTATAGAAAGCAAGTAAAAATCTCGGGTTTGAAGGATTTGGGCGGAATTAGTTGCTAATCAACTAACCCAATACTAAAGATGCAATCAAAATAAAATAATAGAAATAAAAATAAACTAAATTATACTAAAGTTGTGAGCAATAAGTGGAGAAAATGTGTTTACTTAGATTTCACTACTCCCTAGACATCTTTTACACGTTAATTACTTGTTATAATTGCATGGATGACGGATCGTATTCCTTAATATCATTCATGGGGTGGCACACTTAACTCCCCAATTCTATGAGCTATTATCTCCTCCTACACCATGCCCAGCACAACTATAGGGATTGTAAACAGTGGCTCATGCATTAAATACAACCAATAAAGACCTAGTGTGTGTCGGTTCATGTTTCTTAAGACGTTCAAGCATGTTACCAATTGGAGATCTGCCAGTTTTCTTAAGCCTAACATATAAATCATTCATCCAAGACAAGTATAAACAAGTAATCAACACATAATTAACATCTAGGTTTCATTAGATCCAAGCAAACACAAGATAGATCTAGCCTAGCATGATGGAATTAAGACAAGAACAAGATATAGACAACCAACACATAGACATATTGATTGAATTAAAAGAACACTTATCTTGATTACACATGCAAGGTATCAAGGGTTTGGAACCCTTGAAAAACCTGTAAAATTCGCACCAAAATCGTACTTAGGGTTTCTCCAAAACTTTTCTCCTTTTTAATGTGAAAATTAGAAAACTATATATAAGAAAAGGGGTCTGACGGCGTCAAGACCAATCTTGTGACGCCGTCACCTCGCCGCCAAAACTATTCTCGGACTGCCTTGATCTACATTTGACGCCGTCAAGACATAATCATTTCCAGGTCGTCATGACTTTTACTCTTGACGCCCTACCTTCGTGACGCCGTCAAATCTGTACTGGGTCATCATGGAATTTTGCTCTTGACGCCGTCAGAGAGTTACTCTTGACGCCGTCACCTACTGTTCCCAGCATGGAAAATTAAGACTTTGGCGTTTTCTTCACTTTTATGCTCCAAAAACGTCTGAATTGCTTCCTTTTCCAGATTTCACTCCCAAAGTACCTAAAATCACAAAAGGAACGATTTAGGGCAATATTTGATCAAATAAATTCGAATTCGGGCTTAAATGACCCCCTAAAAACGGATCATTTTTCGTCTCATCATATACCCTTACACTTGAGATTTGCTTGTCCTCAAGCAAATGCGCTTTTATTCTACTCAAAATACAAGTTAGGGGTCATTTAACACTAATATAAAAGTAATTACAACAAATAATCGTTCCACTAAAGACCAATAGACAAGCACGGAGGTCATACTCTAGCACCTCACAAATAGTGTTTAGATACTCACATCTCTCGGGTGTAATAAACTAATATAACATTATGGAAATGGAAGATATCTCTCACTAAAGGGTTGTAACGTTAGGTATAGGGATATGAAATACACGGTTTTGTTGGATAAAGGAAGTTTTACTGGTGGCGAGTTAACAATCTTGGTTAATTACATGTACAATATGGCGTTGCTAAGCCAAGACTAGACTCGACTTAAGCTAATAAATGAAAAAATAACAAAAACATAAAAATGAACATAGAATAAAAAGGGATGGTAGTCCGTATGTTTTTTCTCTTTTCCTTTTTCTATTTTTTTTTTTCTTTTTCTTGATTTTTTTTTTTTTTTTTTTTTTTTTTTTTTTTTTTTTTTTTTTTTGCATACACTCTTACCCTACCATCCAAAATAATACATCATAGGGAATGAACATTTCCCTTACACTTGAATCTTTACATACTTTACAATAACTAATCTAACAACTCGAATTAAGAAAATCAAAACACTTGGAGCACTTTTAAGATTAACGTACGTATGGGGGTAATAATATGATGTTCTTCCCCATTACTCCATAAGATAAGTACTTACCCATGAGTCCCAATCGTCCCAAAACAATATGTACAAGGATATGACTCGACTTAGCAACCATGTAATCAATTAGATAGTTAACTTAGGGTTTAACAAATAACAATAATGCACTAAAAATGAGCGCATACACGGAAGGCTAAGGCGATTTGGTTGTACATTTAAGTAGGGTGTAACAAATTCTTCCTTTAAGTAAAATGCTTAAAGTTAGAAACGAAAAGATAGGCTCGGAGGGATGTACTAGGGGTATCGTGTACTAAAAATGAGTACAACGCTAAGGGTGTGGGAAAAATTAGTTGACTTAACTAGCCAAGTAATATGACTTAAATGGTCAAGTAATTATAATACGGGTTTAACACAAGGGTGATCCTAATGCCTCTTATCATGTAGTAAATCCTACTACATGAATGTAGTCTCACTAGCGGTCTCGGGATGCATCACTAACGCAAGTTCTAGAATCTAAATGCTACCGGTACACTTATAAGCACTAATAATGAATGTTTTTCCTATCAAATCTAAAGGCGAACCTCACATTTTTGG
The DNA here is from genome assembly GCA_030686995.1 of Artemisia argyi. Taxonomy (NCBI): domain Eukaryota; kingdom Viridiplantae; phylum Streptophyta; class Magnoliopsida; order Asterales; family Asteraceae; genus Artemisia; species Artemisia argyi. Next base: position 183,247,042 of record CM060683.1, read on the forward strand.
GTGGAAAATTTTTCTGAAAGTACGGTTATGTGCTAGTCATACAATCTCCTATCCATGAGACGCTTGCTATGGCTAAAGTTTCACTCCTAAATGTTGTAAAAAATTTTAAATTTGGCGCTAAAATTGCACTAACAAGTATTTCTCATAGTTTTATTACACATCTACTATTAAACAAAACAAACTCAAGCGAAAGTGCATATGTAAGGTATCATCTTTTTACCCTCCCCTTACACTTAAGAGGAACATTGTCCCCAATGTTCAGGTAAAGAATGTAAAAGTGAAAAAGTAAAGAGAATGAAATCAAATACTCCCCTTATTCGCTCGGTATGAATAATTAGGTGGCCCGGTTAAATCTTCCTCCAAGAAAATGAACAATCAAAGCTTCCCTTCCAGAATATAAATCATCTTCTTGTCATAAATAACCTGTAAAACCTGATAAAATAGACAAGACAACCTCGCGTAAAATCGGCGGCATCCTATATAAGTTACTAAATCCTAGAAAACAAGATAAGATATAATGCTTGTGGAATGAAGTTTGCAGATCTCCTGGAGATTATAAAACTTAATAATTTACAAAAACCATAAGACTCCGTTAGAAAAACAAAATCGGTAAAATTTCCAGATTTTTACACTTGACGCCGTCAAGAGTAAACTCTTGACGCCGTCAGAAGTGACCTGCAGAAATTCTTATGTTAAGTTTCCGGAAAATTTCTGGAAAAACTTGGTCCTACTTCCTGGAAAATCCTGCAAAACTTCATTATGACTCAATATAAGCATTTGACTCTAACAAATACGAATATACATGTTCATTTAATATTGTGGAGAATCATGATCGGTTTGTTTCTTAAAAACATATTTGGGGTTTCCCCTTACACTTATCTTTTGCAAAAATACCTTTAGGTGGAGTTAAGACTAAGCCAAACAACAAAGTAAAGTATTTCCACTATTTAGTTTAGAAACATGATCTACCAACAATAAAATTTAAGCATGCATACGGAAGCAAATAACAAACAAACAAATAAAATCACACAAAACATGGGTTGCCTCCCAAGTAGCGCTTTTCTTTATTTACGAGTCTTGTAGCTAGACTCAAGGTCATGGGTTACTACGTGATACGAGTGAGTTCCTCATTGAGGACGTCTTTGGGATCAAACTTAGGTTTCAACTTCCTATCGGTTTCCTTAGTATGGTATGACCTTTCAAACTTTTCTCCATCCGGATCATACAAAGTTATCCTCATATGCCATGATCCGTCACCTTCTTTAGGTGGCTTGTCCCACCTCCATTTACACTTGTCTCCCTCTCTTTTCCAATTATTCATCTCAATATTAATAGGCATTACACTCAAGAATTCAATCATCTTCCTAAAGACTAAGGGGTCCTCAAAGGGGTCTAGCTCTTCATCTCTAGCTATGAGTTGTTCTACCGAATGTGTCTTTTCAACGAAATCTTTCTCTAGATAAAATGGGCATTGAGGTCCTATAAAGTTCCTTTCTATCCAAGGTCCATATCTAGATGGGCTCCTATTCATCTCTACCCAATGCGGTGTCGGTTCATCATTACAATCATAACTATGCTTCTTTACATCGTACACCGACCAAGTATCGCCTTCACCTACCGCTATCTTAGACTCCTTACAATCTATCATTGCGCTAGCGGTTGCTAAAAATCCTCTTCCCACTAATAATGGGCATGTAGTGTCACTAACCATGTCTAGGACGTGAAAATCCGCTAATATAGTTAACTTTCCTACGTGAACAACTACATCCTTAATCATTCCAACCGGGTGGGCAATACTCCCATCCGCTAGGCCTATCAATACCTCCGTTTCCTCTAACTTCCCTAGCTTAAGAGTGGTGAATAAGGATAAGGGAATCAAGTTGAGGCTTGACCCTAAATCGGCTAGTGTGTCGAAAGCTTCGGATCTCCCTATCTTACAAGGCAAAACAAATATACCCGGATCATCAAGCTTTTTGGGCAACTTGTTTTGAACGAAGGCGGTCCATTTTTACCTAGTTTAAACTTCTCATATTTTTCTAGGGGGGCACTATAGTAAGGAGCACGCGCTAAGACATCAATGACGGGGCGTTCAAGGTGAAGTTCTTTGAATGCATCGTCAAGGTCTTGCGTAGGAGGTATTTCAGCTATACTTTTGACCGGCTCTATATCGGGTGTTTTATTTGATTGGTCATTTTGAAGAATTTGGTTTTGTTTGAAACACGTGCTCGTTGATTTAACCGAGTAGTATTGTGGACACGAAGTGGGTGACAAAACTGAAAATATGGAATTAACGTTTAGTTTCGGATTCTTGACCGTGTCGCTTGGGAGTGCTCCCATTTCTCGGTCATTGAGAACTTTCAACAATGTGTCAATTCTGGTGGTCATCTCGCTTTGCTTTTGTTTGAAATCGGTTTCAAACTTAGATATGCGAGCTTCTTGAGATGCCATGAACTTAGACATCAATCCTTCAAGGTTGTTGGTACTACCAAAGTTGTTAGAAGGATTGTTGTTGAAAGTACGGTTGGAAGGGGGACCGGTTGGTTGGTAATGATTAGGCGGATTGGAAGAATTGGGTTGATTTTGTTTCCACCTAAGGTTTGGGTGATTTTTCCATGAGGGGTTGTATGAATCACCGTAAGTGTTTGGCTCGGGCTTGAAAGTGTACTACTTATCTCCCGCTTCGTCGGTACGCGTAGATGCGTAGTTCGCAAAAGCTGTTTCGGGGAGTTCCACACAATCACGAGTGTCGTGAGGACCACTACATAATTCGCATGAAGAAGTGATTTTGTTCACTTGGCTTGAAGGCTTAGGAGCTTCGTAAGATTTCATGAGAAACTTAACTTGGTCCTCAAGTTCCATGATCCTACGGTCGGGAGTGCTAGAATTGTTCGAAGGCAAAGATATTGCCTTGACCGTTTTATTCAAATCACGGGGATCATTCCAACTTTCGTTGTCATAGAGAGCAAGATCTTCTATGAGTTCCCATGATTGTTCCGCACTTAGATCACGTAGCTTACCACCGGCCGATTGGTCAATGGCTCGCCTCGTGGAGATGTCGATATGGTCATAAAAGATTTAGACTTGGAGCTAAAGATCTATGCCATGATGAGGGACTTTTTAGAGTAAGTCCTTGAAACGAGTCCATGCTTCATAAAGAGATTCATTTTGACGTTGTTAGAACATCAAGATGTCATTTCTAAGCTTAGTAGTTCTCCCCGGTGGGAAAAATCGAGCAAGGAAACGAGTGGTGAGATCATCCCATGTGGTGATGGATCCCGCGGGTAAACGCTCAAGCCACTGACTAGCTTGATCCCGTAGAGAGAATTGGAAAAGGCGTAATCGGGTTGTCTCTCTAGTTGCAACATCTAGGTCTATGGAATCTACGATTTTGAGGAAGTCCTTAAGATGTTGGTTTGGATCTTCGGAACGAAGTCCATGGAATGCACATCCGCTTTGCACCAACCGGATGGTGTCGGATCGCAAGGGGATCACATTGGCTCCGGTGAGATCAATGGTGTTTCGGTAGCCTTGGTGGTTAGGTCGGGAATACTCTCCTAAGGTTCGGGGCCTAAGGGGTTCTAATGGAGGGTTTTGTTGTGGTGGGATGACGGGTTCAAAGATGTTCCCGTTGTCCATGATGTCGGGTGGTTACGAAAAAAGGTACAAAGAAATAAGATAGACTAAAGAGAACCTAAAAATAAAAATAAAATCTTACTAGAAAGGAATCTAGCAAGTAGACCTAATAAAAAGAAATTCTAACCTAGACAATAACTATTCCCCAGCAGCGGCGCCAAAAACTTGATGACGTGGGAATTGCACCAGGTTTTACCTCTCGAGGGATCTCGAGAAGCTTACAACCCCCACCAGACAGTGTACCTGATCGTTGTAGTATAGTATAGTGACAAGTACCGGGGGATTGATCGTTCAGCTTAGGAATAGTGTCGCTAGGATTAGAAAGCCTAAATGCTAGTTCTAAAGGTGAGGGATGATTTTTTTTGTATTTTATATTTTATAGAAAGCAAGTAAAAATCTCGGGTTTGAAAGATTTGGGCGGAATTAGTTGCTAATCAACTAACCCAATACTAAAGATGCAATCAAAATAAAATACAAGAAATAAAAATAAACTAAATTATACTAAAGTTGTGAGCAATAAGTGGAGAAAATGTGTTTACTTAGATTTCACTACTCCCTAGACATCTTTTACACGTTAATTACTTGTTATAATTGCATGGATGACGGATCGTATTCCTTAATACTCCCTCCGTCCCTAAATAAATGTCCACTATTGACTTTCAAAGTCTTTTTGTTCCAACTTTGACTTTGAATTATTTTATTCGTGTTATGTAATACTTGATAAAAATTATACCAATGAAAATACATTTAAGACCAAATTCATTCATATATTTTGTATCAAGTATTACATAACACAAATAAAATAATTTACGGTCAAAGTTAAAAAGAAAAGACTTAAAAAGTCAATAGTGGACACTTATTTAGGGACGGAGGTAGTATCATTCATGGGGTGGCACACTTAACTCCCTAATTGTATGAGCTCTTATCTCCTCCTACACCATGCCCAGCACAACTATAGGGATTGTAAACAGTGGCTCATGCATTAAATACAACCAATAAAGACATAGTGCGCGTCGGTTCATGTTTCTTAAGACGTTCAAGCATGTTACCAATTGGAGATCTGCCAGTTTTCTTAAGCCTAACATATAAATCATTCATCCAAGACAAGTATAAACAAGTAATCAACACATAATTAACATCTAGGTTTCATTAGATCCAAGCAAACACAAGATAGATCTAGCCTAGCATGATGGAATTAAGACAAGAACAAGATATAGACAACCAACACATAGACATATTGATTGAATTAAAAGAACACTTATCTTGATTACACATGCAAGGTATCAAGGGTTTGGAACCCTTGAAAAATCTGTAAAATTCGCACCAAAATCGTACTTAGGGTTTCTTCAAAACTTCTCTCATTTTTAATGTGAAAATTAGAAAACTATATATAAGAAAGGGGTCTGACGGCGTCAAGACCAATCTTGTGACGTCGTCACCTCGCCGCCAAAACTATTCTCGGACTGCCTTGATCTACATTTGACGCCGTCAAGACATAATCATTTCCAGGCCGTCATGACTTTTACTCTTGACGCCCTACCTTCGTGACGCCGTCAAATCTGTACTGGGTCGTCATGGAATTTTGCTCTTGACGCCGTCAGAGAGTTACTCTTGACGCCGTCACCTACTGTTCCCAGCATGGAAAATTAAGACTTTGGCGTTTTCTTCACTTTTATGCTCCAAAAATGTCCGAATTGCTTCCTTTTCCAGATTTCACTCCCAAAGTACCTAAAATCACAAAAGGAACGATTTAGGGCAATATTTGATCAAATAAATTCAAATTCGGGCTTAAATAACCCCCTAAAAACGGATCATTTTTTGTCTCATCAATAACATATGAGACGAACATCTTAAAGATTTACAAGAAAATGAATTCTTCATTAATCAACAAAGCTCTCCAATATACAAGAAATACAAATCCAACATAATAACAATCCAACTAAATATATAGAACTAAACAATATGCCTAAGACTACCAATATGCCTAAGGCTACCAAAAGAACAACGAGTTAGGATCAAATAAGAAGAAAAAATAAAATAAAAAGGATAAAAAGAAACCACAACCACACATTTCAGATGCACCTATTAAAATAGATGCATCTCCCCTTGAAAATCTCTCCCTTATTTGAAATGTGTGGTTAGAATTTCTTCTTATTCTTTTTATTTTAGTTTTTCTTCTTACTGGATCCATACCCAAAGAACAACTTCATCTTTTGTAAATTCTTAGAAGCGCAAACCTGTAGACAAACAAAAAAATTCTTATAAATGAAAGTTACACATATTAATGTAAATGTGAAAAGTTCATATGCTATTAACATTAACAATTCATAACAAAAGCACCTGTTGTTGATCATTTATTTTTTTTTTCTTGCGGCACCATGATTCAAAACATCAATAGAAAAATGTTAAGATAAACTACTATAAGGATAACCCACAATACAATTTTCAAGATCTCGCCAATTTTGGTCGCTTCATATATTATCATTCAATTTATCCTTTAATTTACTAGTATAACATTCCCTATAAATGAATTCACGTTTGTAATACTCCTAAATATGATAGAAAATAAAAACGAGTGTTAAGATTAGAAGAATCACATACAGGTTCGAACACTCACACTGCATGATGACGGCCATGGCTAAAGAACGATGACGAAAAGAATAGATAATTTGATACAAATGATACGGCTTAGACATAGTGTCAAGCGTAGGGTTTTTAAATTGTAAATATGATATGAAAATTTTGAAGGAATAGAGCCCACTCAATCTATACTATCTATAATGGAAAAATGGTCAATCTTAAAAAAATGGTCAATCTTGAAAAGTGGAAATCTTGAAAAAAAATTATTAAAGAAAATTATGAAATATAATTAATACTCTTATTAAAACACCCCCTTACTTAAAAGTACAATAATTTATTCACATTGTACAACCAATTAAAAACATATCTACCAAATTAAATACAACCAATTAATACAAATCACGAACCAGGTTGACCCGGGACGCTTCAAACCCGACGGGTTTAACCGGTTTAATTTGACCCGTTTTTGACCTAACCTAGCAAGTTGACCCGGTTTAAATCGACCAATTTTTCGACGGAACGGTTCAACCGGTTGAACCACCCGGGTCGAACCGGGTTTCAAAACATTATGTTTAATTTCCAAATCTCCAAACTTTTGTTATTTTTCATTAATAACCTATAAATTTTTTTTTATGAATAAACTATTTGTCGCTATAAAATTCTGTTGTTATAAACTTTTTATAAATAAACTATTTGTCGCCTTTAAAAAATGGCATGTTATTAAACAATGACATGTTATTAAACGAATTGCTAAAAAATAATATGTCATTTTTTTAAAGGCGATATTGTCTAAAAGAAAGCCTGATTCTAAATCATATATGCAAAATTTTTTGGGAAATGCTATAAGTCAAATACTACCTGCACTACTCACTAATCTTATTGGTAAAAAAATGTTGTTGACCATGTCTTTCAGGATGTGGTAACACGTGCTTCATCAATACCCATTGTAACAACTTATAATACAACACCCTCTTCTGATTCTGTGGAACAACCATCAGTTTCATCTTCTCGATTAGCTAAAAGAGAACTTTCCACACATCATTTTTATTGTTTTATGTATAAACGTTACATAAAATACTTAACCATAATATCACACCTATAACTATTTGCCGCTAGAAAATTCGTTGCTATGCACGGGTACTCGTCTAGTGTTTTTCAATTGGTTTTTTATTTTAGGCCCACCTCAACTATTAATATTATTTTTAGGCAATAGTGGCACAATTAGGAACAACAAAAAATATCAACGAAGTCTTTAATGGCATAAATTATATACATGACGTTACTTCCAGTAAGGTATTATGACATACCAAAGTTTGTACCACTATTAACATGTACATTAATGGCACAAAGTATAAAATGCCACTAAATCATTCATATTTTTAATGACACATAATCAACTACCATAAAAAATACATTATAGTAGCACATGTATAGTTTGCCACTAAAAATGTGTGCCACTAAATGGCAATTTTTTTGTAGTGGGTGCGGCACACAGTGTAGAGATTTGAACTACGAGATAGCATCCTATATCGACGTTCATTCCTACAACCTTGGCTCCGATGTATTGGACCTTTTCAAGCAGATTATGTACTCCGAGAAATTCACGCTGGATCATGTAGCATGCACTCAGGATCACGGTCCGTTGTGGCGCGCGCCCTGCAATCAGGGTATTATTAGTCTACAATGCACCGCGACGCGCGAGATATGATAAAAAAAATGCAGTAATTGCCAAGTACACAGGCCAATTCCGCGCCAACCACAACAAGAGTTAACCCCCATCACCTCACCATGGCCATTCTATAAAGGGGGTATTGACATCGCAGGCCCCTTCCCAGTTGCAGCGGGAGGTTTGAAATTCCTCATAGTAGCCATCGACTACTTCACAAAGTTGATTGAGGAAAAAGCAGTGGTAAGCATCACTGGCAATCAGGTAAAACGCTTCGTATGGGACAATATTGTGTGTCGCTTTGGACTACCTAGGGAAATTATCTCAGATAATGGAAAACAATTCTGCGATAACCCATTCAAAGATTGGTGCGTGCAATTGAACATCACACAACACTTTGCTTCAGTGAAACACCCACAAACCAATGGTTTAGTTGAACGCGTGAATCGCAGTTTAGGCGAAGGGATAAAAGCACGCCTTGACAGACACAAAGGAAAATGGGTGGACGAATTGTCACATGTTTTATGGGCACACCGCACAACAATAAAAACCAGTACCGGAGACACACCATTCTCTCTTGTTTATGGAACAGAAGCCGTCATACCAGCCGAAATTGGAATGCCAACTATACGTACAGCAGAGATAAACGTCACAACAAATGACGAAGAGCGGCGCATAGACTTGGACTTGCTGGAAGAAAGGCGTGAACGCGCAGCTATACGTGAAGCAAAGGCAAAAGCAAAGATGAAGAAGTATTATGATGCAAAGGTCAAACATACTTCTTTCAGGCCAGGAGACTTCGTATACCGCGCCAATGATGCAAGCAACGCATAAGACACATGCAAGCTTGGACCCAAATGGGAAGGACCCTATGAAGTCACGGATGCACTAGGAAATGGTGCATACAGGTTGAGCGATATGAAAGGTCACGAACTACCACGCACTTGGAACATCTGCAATCTGAAAAGATGCTACCTTTAGGAAAGGCTACGGCCACAAACAGACAACTTCGCACTTTAGTACATGCCCAATAAATGTTTGTTCTTGAAACTTTCTTTTCTTTATTAGGAATTGTTTTTTATTTTCCAAACACTTGCAAGTATTAATAAAACGTTGTGGTTTCTAGCTAACTCCATAACACACTTTACTTTATTGCGCACATCTTTATTATGTTACAATATTGTTATTATATATTTTGCCTACATGGCGTGCATGCACCTATCAAGACCCACGATGGCAGAAAGGATGAGTAACCCTACTAACTAACTCGTTGAGTAAGAGGGTTGCAAACCCATCAACATCGGATCATGTATCCTTTCTAAGAGCCTTACCTTCAAGACGTTGAAGTAAGATTCCCATGCGTATCCCACGAAGGATGAGCAATATCATGTACACCGTACATGCTTAGCAAATTACGAGCCAAAACTCTTGGTCATTCAATAAAAGTATTTGCAAAAATAAATGCAAGTCTATTTTCATACTTATGATTTATTTTTTAAGTCACGTACTTAATTTGAGTATGGATTCAATTGTGCATCTTAATTGACCTTTTACATAAAGGATAAAAAACGGATACCATAGCACACAAGCAAAAAGAAACAATTTGTTATTTATGTGAAACCATACATGTACAAGCTACATAAAAGCCTATATCTATACACTATGATGGTGCTCTGGACTACGCTCTTGCTCAGCGGAACTCCCAGCCTCTTGGAGTTTCCTCAAAAGTAATGCGTCCTTAGGCGATACGGTCGCTACGCTGACCGCAACTCCATCCGACCTGGGGATATGCGCAACACCTACACCACATAGGATGGCTTTACCCTAAACCCCCTTTTTCTTAGCTGCCCTCTCCACATGAAGCTCCAAGACTTCCTTCAGGGGAACCTCCTTCTCAAGAACGAAGGGGTTCAAAATGTCACGCGGCTGCGCAAAGACTGGAACCTGCAGCTGCGACTCGTCAGGCTTTAGGAAATAGTCTGATTGAGCCTCCACATCCTCCAAAGCGTACCTCCCCAGGGTTAACCCCGCCATAATCAAATTTATGGGGTAATCCTGGTTACGCTCCAGCCGCGCAATATGCGGAAACTCAAACAGCTTCATGCCCTCCATAGCCTTGACAAGCTCGTCGTACGCCTCAGCCTTATACCCAGGCACTTCAGCAAGCGAGACTGTCAGCATCTTGGCCTCGCTAAGTTCCTCCACAGCCTGCGCCCTGCCACGCTCCACGGCGCACTCAACCACCTTCCCAAAGGCCTCCACCACCTCCGGGGACTCCAAGGTACCCATGGCAGCTAAACGCAAACCATGGCTGATCAACCACCTGCGCAGGAAAACATGGGATGCATTAGAAACAAACGACAGTATATCAACACTTATCATAATAGAGAATTGCAAGATGAACAACACATACCTGCGCTCAGCAATTGTAGACATAAGATGAGGATATAACTCCTCATCGTACTCTATACTCAGCATGCGCAACTTCTCCTCTTGCACTCCAAGCGCATCCCCAACCTGCTTGCGAAGAGCCTCAATATGGCCGAAGTGCTCAGCTTTTTTCGCCTCCAGGAACCTTACTCCCCAAGTCATATCCGACCTATACTGATGCAGCTCTCCGCGTGCATGTTGCAGCTCAGCCATTACAGTCAACTTCTCATCAGTGACCTTCTCGGCATGCGCCTTGACGGACCCTACCTCCACTCGCGCATCAGCCAACTGCGCACGGAGCAAGGCGATCTCCTCGTCCTTCTGTACCAGACTACTACTCTCCCCAACATACTGCGTCTTTAACTGAGCGACCAACTCAGCCTGACGCCCAACGGCAGCAGCTAACTCCTCTATCAACTGCTGCGCAGACAGCTCCCAGTCACCTTCACTGTCTCCTCCACGTTGGCACCCTGAGGAGGGATCACGCTCTCCACAAAGGCCGCATCACCCTCTGCAGCATGATCACTACATAGCATAAAAAGAAGGTCAGATCATACTATGACAAGTAATAATGATAAAAAAATAATAATAATAATAGAAAACATGAGTAGCACTTACAGGATGGGAGAAGCCTTTGAAATTTCCTTATCGGCGCCAGAAGCGGATGTATCACCTTCTGTGGCTGACTCTTCATCCGCGATAAGATGACGCCTTCTCTTGGAAGTGCCAGCGCCATCAGCCTCCCCCATGCGCTTTACACCCCGCGCTACAACATGAGGTTCCAGAACTTCCACGCTGTCAAATGACTCTGCGTGCAACTCCTCCACCACAGGGGACTACAACCCAGTAGGAGGGACGCTCTGCACAGGAGTCACGAGCGCCGCAGCAGGAGGAGAATCCTCAGGACCATCCTGCGCCAACACCGTTATGTGTCCCGCAGTAGCCTCCAAGATGGGCTCCTCATCATCCCTCAGAGGGCGCACACCCACTGTCACTTGCTTTGGCTTCTTAAGCTTGACCACAACAAACAGGTCCATCTCTGCGCGACACATAAACAAACAACAAAACCAATTCAGTTATTGAAATTACAAGGAATACTTACAATATTGAAGCGAAGGTAAAAGAGGGACAAGCACCCACCCCGGCCGTCTTCATCAATGAATGTTGGAACCTCGTCAGAACCATGGTAATAGTTGCGACTCAGCCCCATGTGAACCAAGAACTCCTCAGGATAGGAGTTAATGGGGATGCGGTTGGTATCAATCGTATCCACATCCTCCACACTATACGTACCGGGTAGAGGGCGCTCATCCCTAGGAAGCGTCCCTTGAGTATAAAACTAAAAAGACGACGGAAATACTATATTATCCACCCATAAAAATTTCTCCCTCCAATCCCTAAGGAATCCACCTTCTTCGTATAACACTGAAGGCGCCCACCGCGCTTCACAAAAGAAACCCATCCATGCGACCACGTCGTGCGGTAAAACGCACGGAATAGGTTAATAGTAGGGTTGACCGCCAGCAAGCGGCAGTTTATTTCAAAATTTGAAATTTTCGCCACACCTATACAGTGCAGCTGGGATATATGAAGATGATAGAAGTTGAGCAAATTGCTCAAAAATAACGATATGGGTACGCGCTGGTTCGCATACTCGAAGAAGCGCGTATATAACCCTATTTTTCCCTCAGGGAAATCCACGATGCACGTGTTCGCCTCCGGTACTTCCGGATGCACGTTTAGAGGGATGAAATAATCAGAGGAGAACTGACGCAGTTCATCCTCGTCTATTTCAGATGGAAACTCGTGTAACTGATGAACCATTTCTAGAAAGGGATACTATTAACTGAAGCGCGTATCCACGGTTACCTAATCAAACAGTTGATCTCTAAAAACGGAGCTTGGATAATTTTGAAAATGGCGGAAGTAAGCTTTTTACTGTGAAGGTGTATGTGAAATGGAGGCGATGATTTATATAGGGTTACAAAAACCCTAGAATGTTCACCACGTGGAATCCACTTTCGCAATCATGTGGCTAGAAAACGATCGGGTACGTGCACTTTTCCCATCCCCCGATAAACACGTGGACACTTCCCACGTTTCCCTAGGTATTTTTGAAGTTATTTGAGACTAGATACATAGAATATAATATTGGGCGGTAACTTTTGCCGCCACACTTACCGTTGTTTTTACTAGTCTAGCATCCGCGGCTACGAGCCGCGCACACTAGACTGGGAGGACATGATAACGTATAGTCTATATTTGGGCCACGAGCCCAAATGATAAACATTACTAAGGCCCAAACCCACCATGCGTGGGCTAGCATAACAATAACTTGGGCCGCAGTATCAACAAGAGTGGGCTCACGTAGACTCAAGCCCAACCAAACTATTTATGGTTTAGATAAAAATCTTCTATCTACGGATAAAGATCCTTGGACCGGATAAGCACCATGCGTGCGAAACGTAAGGAGCACGAAACCTACAAGGATTCTGCGCCTATATAAAGAATGACATAATTCTCATTAAAGGTACGATCTAAAACCCTAACTCTTTACGATAACCCTAAAACCGATTACTTACTCTCACGCCGGAGGATAATCGTGGGAGACAATCTCACGATAAGCTTAACGGTGTTTGTTTACTTTCTTAGTGCGCAGGTCTTAAGCATTAAGAGCTAATTGGTACGAGAGCAGAAGTCCAAGTCAGAAACGCCCAACTTTTATATCAACATCCATAACTACAGAAATATTTTTATAAACAAAACATCCAAGCCCCTTAAAACATCATATATTTAAATTTGGTTGTTCATGACTCGTTAAGAAAACTCTATAACCTTTTATTTTTGCGCAACATAAGTTACCTTTTACAATGTGGCATGCATATTGGAATTTCTATACACACATCAACATGCAGTATCCATAATAAATCTACGAGTTACTGTAAAATTACAACATTTCCCTATAAGCACAAACTGAAAACATGTTTCAAAACACTTATGACGAAAGATTAAAATAATAGGATTAATGTTCCATAAATCCATTAAAAACATACCATCCATATAAACTAATATAAGCACCAGTCATAGCGCACCATGCATGTCCACAGTAATAGTTCTTTCCGGCTTTCATATCTTAACAATTCAAAACAATCAACAATGTGACTAAATAATCAATCATTTATGCATTAAAATCACAATAATATCCACAAAATCTAAACAATAACCAAAGATTTTTTACTACATTTAATAGACAGTAAAATCAATACCAGTAGGTACACATTTCTTTTTGGGCTAAGGTGTGAGACTCATTCACATCCGTTGTACTTAAATTGTTTTTTAGAGTAATAATATTTTACCAAGCTAACCTTTTTACACACACACACACAAAAACACTATATATTCACGGCACATGCAATCACAAGTATCAAAACTTATTCAAGATCCGTCGACTAAATATATTTAAGATCCATGGATAAAAATTATAAGTTCGAGTAAAGATGAACTACCCACATGCAATTAAAACTTTGCATATGTAATGTTCCTCTTCTTTCAATTCTGAAAACAACGATAATATCAAAAAAAAAAAAAATAAAAAAAAAAAATAATAAAAAAATAAAATTGGCCACCACCAAACATACAGTCTCACACACACAATCTCACAATCACTGTGTCTCTCTCACATTACAGTCGGATTTTATAGCTACTTATGACGCATATACGGCGCACTATACACAAAACAACTTCATTTTCTCCAACGTTATAACCGAACATTAAACAACGTCCTTCAAGCCCAGCCCAAGAGTTAAAAAAACGACGGCATTTTGGAACCAAAAGAAATAGCGTCGTTTCCCATGATAAGTGTAAAATAAAGTAATAGTGTGTGTTCACAAGTTTTAGATGAAAAGTTGTGCCTATAGCAACACATTTAAAAGAGTGTCACAAAAATTGAAAGGTGTTGGATTTCTTTTATTCGTGCGGACATGCGGATGAATCTACACCGTCTAATTCAGATCTGATCTTGACTTTTTTGTAAAAAAGTCAAGATCCGATCTTAATATCACAGTAAGTTTTAACCATCAAAAATATGTTTTTTTTTTTTAATTTTGTTTTAGCGATTCTTAATTATTTGTTGTCATCTTTAGTTTTTTAATTTTTTCAGATTTTTTTGAATTTATTTTAAAAAATGTTAGTATGATATTAAAAATCATGATAGTTTCTGTGATATTAGAAGTATGATATTTAAAAACGACGATAATTACAGTGATATTGAAAAAAATAAAGAAAAGTTGTTTTACATGTAAAAAGTAACTGAGATATTAAAATTTTAATTAAAAAGTTATCTTGATATTACTAAAAAACTTAATATCCCTACCTTTTTATTAAGATATTAAGAAAAGTTGCGGTGATATTAAAAAAAATAACTTTGATATTAAGAAAGCATGATAATTAAAGTGATAATGACAAAATCCATAATATCATTATACCTTTTAACCATGAAAATGATTTTTTTTTCTGAAATTTTTTTCAGCGATTCTTAATAAATTGTTGTCATCTTTCTTTTTTTAATTTTTTTCTGATTTTTTTGAATTACTATTATTTTTTTTAATGTTAGTGTAAAATCTGTAATATTATCCGCATCATCCCTACTTAAAGGCTAATCCGCACCTAATCCCTTAGCTATATATATATATATATATATATATATATAGAGAGAGAGAGAGAGAGAGAGGATTACAGGCGAATTTTTATTTTTCGTGCGGATGTCCGGATGAATCTAGACCGCCCATTTCAAGATCTGATATTGAATTTTGTAAACAAGTCAAGATCTAGCGCCATTTTCACGGTACCAATTAACCATGAAAATGATTTTTTTTTTTTAATTTTTTACCTTTTGAGCGATTGATGCGTGGGAATTGCACCAGGCTTTACCTCTCAAGGGATCTTGAGAAGCTTACAACCCCCACCAGGCAGTGTACCTGATCGTTGTAGTATAGTATAGTGACAAGTACCGGGGGATTGATCGTTCAGCTAGGAATAGTGTCGCTAGGATTAGAAAACCTAAATACTAGTTCTAGAGATGAGAGATGATTCTTTTTATGTTTTTAATATTTTATGAAAAGCAAGTAAAATCTCGGGTTTGGAGGATTTGGGCGGATTTAGTTGCTAGTCAACTAACCCAATACTAAAGATGTAATTAAAATAAAATACTAAAAATGAAAATAAACTAAATTAAACTAAAGTTGTGAGCAATAAGTGGAGAAATTGTGTTTACTTAGATTTCACTATTCCCTAGATATCTTTTACATGTTAATTACTTTTATAGTTGCGTGGATGACGGATTGTATTCCTTAATACCATTCATGGGGTGGCGTACTTACTTCCTCAATCCTATGAGTGCCTACTTCACTCCTATGTCAAGCCTGCAAGAAGCTCCTAACATGGGATCATTAGAATTTACTCATGCATTAAATACAACCAATAAAACCTAGTACACATCGGTTCATGTTTCCTAAGATGTTCAAGCATGTTACACAATGGATATCTGCCAGTTTTCTTAAGCCTAACATTGAAATCATTCATCCAATACAACCATAAACAAGTAATCAACACATAATCAACATCTAGGTTTCATTAGATCTAAGCAAACACAAAGTAAATCTAGCCTAGCATGGTGGAATCAAGACAAGCACAAGATATAGACAACCAACACATAGACATATTGATTGAATTAAGCAAAGACTTATCTCAATAGCACATGTAAGCATTCAAGGGTTGAAAACCCTTGAAAAGCTGTAAAATTCGTATATGGTTCGGCCTTAGGGTTTCTCCAAACTTCTCCCTCTTTAATAAATGAAAATTAGAAAACTATATATAGATAATAGAGTCTGACGTCGTCAAGAACAACTAGGTGACGCCGTCATCTCGCCGCCAAAATATTCCTCGGACTGCCTTGATCTACATCTGACGCCGTCATATTGTAGGCCGTCACACTTTTAACTCTTGACGCTCTACTTTGTGACGCCTTCATGAATGTACTGGGCCGTCATGATAATAACGCTTGACGCCGTCAAATCCTTCCTCTTGATGCCGTCAAAATACTGTTCCAGCATGGAAAATTAAGTCTTTGGCGTTTTCTTCACTTTTATGCTCCAAAAACGTCCGAATTTCTTCCTTTTCCAGATTTCACTCCCAAAGTACCTAAAATCACAAAAGTAACGATTTAGGGCAATATTTGATCAAATAAATTCAATTCCGGGCTTAAATGACCCCCTAAAAACGGATCATTTTTCGCCTCATCATATACCCTTACACTTGAGATTTGTTTGTCCTCAAGCAAATGCGCTTTTATTCTAGTCAAAATACAAGTTAGGGGTCATTTAACACTAATATAAAAGTAATTACAACAAATAATCGCTCCACTAAAGACCAAAGACAAGCACGGAGGTCATATACTAGCTCCTCAGAAATAGTGTTTAGATACTCACATCTCTCGGGTGTAATAAAGTCTAAATTACAATATGGAAACGGAAGATACCTCTCACTACCTGTCATAGCAAAATAGATTACCATAGGCTTGGGAAAGGATCAAACCTCCACCACATGGCGTAACCACCTAGGATAAACTATCAAAGAGGTCTTTTAAAGGGTTGTAACGTTAGGTGTAGGGATATGAAATACACGGTTTTGTTGGATATAGGCAGTCTTTACTGGTGGCGAGCTAACAATCTTGGTTAATTACATGTACAATATGGCGTTGCTAAGCCAAGACTAGACTCGACTTAAGGTAATAAATGAAAAATAACAAAAACTTAAAATAAATATAGAATAAAAAGGGATGGTAGTCCGTATGTTTTTTTTTCTCTTTTCCTTTTTCTATTTTTTTTTCTTGATTTTTTTTTTTTTTTTTTTTTTTTTTAAGCATACGCTCTTACCCTACCATCCAAAATAATACATCATAGGGAATGGAAATTCCCCTTACACTTGAATTTTTACATACTTTACAATAAACTAATCTAATGACTCGAATTAAGAAAATCAAAACACTTGGAGCACTTTTAAGATTAACGTACATATGGGGGTAATATATGATGTTCTTCCCCATTACTCCATAAAATAAGTACTTTACCCATGAGTCCCAATCGTCCCAAAACAATATGTACAAGGATATGACTCGACTTAGCAACCATGTAATCAATTAGAAAGTTAACTTAGGGTTTAACAAATAACAATAATGCACTAAAGATGAGTGCATACACGGAAGGCTAAGGCAATTTGGGTGTACATTTAAGTGGGATGTAACAAATTCTTCCTTTAAGTAAAATGCTTAAAGTTAGAAACGAAAAGATAGGCTCGGAGGGGTGTACTAGGGGTTTCGTGTACTAAAAATGAGTACAACGCTAAGAGTGTGGGAAAAATTAGTTGACTTAACTAGCCAAGTAATATGACTTAAATGGTCAAGTAATTATGATACGGGTTTAACACAAGGGTGATCCTAATGCCTCTTATCATGTAGTAAATCCTACTACACGAATGTAGTCTCACTAGCGGTCTCGGGATGTATCACTAACGCAAGTTCTAGAATATAAATGCTACCGGTACACTCATAAGCACTAATAGTAAATGTTTTTCCTATCAAATCTAAAGGCGAACCTTACGTATTTGGGTGGAAAATTTTTCTGAATATTATGGTTGTGTGCTAGTTATACAATCTCCTATCCATGAGACGCTTGCTAAGGCTAAAGTTTCACTCCTAAATGTTGTAAAAAAATTTAAATTTGGCGCTAAAATTGCACTAACAAGTATTTCTCATAGTTTTATTACACATCTACCATTAAACAAAACAAACTCAAGCGAAAGTGTATCTATAAGGTATCATCATTTTACCCTCCCCTTACACTTAGGATGAACATTGTCCCCAATTTTCAAGTAAAGATGTAAAAGTAATACAAGTAAAAAGAATGAAATCAAATACTCCCCTGATTCGCTCGGTATGGATAACAAGGTGGCCAGGTTAGATCTTCCTCCAAGAAAATGAACAATCAAAGCTTCCCTTCCAGAAATATAAATCATCTTCTTGTCATACATAACCTGTAAATCCTGAGAAAACAGACAAAGCAACCTCGCATAAAATCGGCGGCAATCTACATAAGTTACTAAATCCTAGAAAACAAAGTAAGATATAATGCTTGTGGAATGAAGTTTGCAGATTTCCTGGAGATTATAAAACTTAATAATTCAACAAAAACTTTTAAAACTCCGTTAGAAAAACAAAACTGGTAAAATTTCCAGATTTTTACACGTGACGCCGTCAAGAGCAAACTCGTAACGCCGTCAAAAGTGACCTGCAGAAATTCTTATGTTAAGTTTCCGGAAAATTTCTGGAAAAACTTGGTCCTACTTCCTGGAAAATCCTGCAAAACTTCATTATGACTCAATACAAGCATCTGACTCTAACAAATACGAATATACATGTTTACTTAATATTGTGGAGAATCATGATCGGTTTGTTTCTTAAAAACATATTTGGGGTTTCCCCTTACACTTATCTTTTGCAAAAATACCTTTAGGGTGAAGTTAAGACTAGGCCAAACAACAAAGTAAAGTATTTCCACTTTTTAGTTTTAGAAACATGATCTACCAACAATAAAAATAAAGCATGCATACGAAAGCAAATAACAAACAAACAAAATAAAAATCACACAAAGCATGGGTTGCCTCCCAACAAGCGCTTGTTTTTGTTCGAGTCACGAGCCTGACTCTACCCTTATTTAACAAAAATAGGGGAGGTTTTCCCTGCACTTTGAATTAAGTGCGGGTGAAAGTAGCGATACACACCCTTAGGGTGGAAATATGCCATGTGAGGAAAGAGTGGTAGATGAATTATATGCTCAAAGGGGTGTGCTCCTATCATCATAACCTTACCTAATTCAATCGGGTTAATGGGTGAATTAAGATTTTCTCCTAGAAAGGGATCATTTTCTATCAACTTCGAGAGACTACTAGTTGGGGATTCGTCTTGACCTAATAAACCCGGTTTAAACCCATAATGTTTCTTATGATCAATCATAAATGGGTGATTTAAGCATGTAAGGTCATTTTCCACTCCTAGATTGGCTTCCTCTCTACAAGGCTTAGAGTCCACTACCTTTATCCTAAGACTACCCGGACTATATGGTTTGATGGGTGGATCGGAACCTATTTTAATTCCTAAATTTTCATCCAAAGATGGAAGATTAGGTAACGGTTTTGGTTGAGGCTCCGTTTCATCAAAACTAGGAACTTCCCTAGAACTAAGAGTAAGGTTATCATTATAAGTATTCAAACCTATATCCTCTAGTTGTGTTTGGTTCAAGGGCTCTACCTCTATTGGAGTTCCTATAGTCTCTTCTACTTCTTCAGGGTAAGTCACGGGTGGTATGTGTGCCTCAAATGATGGTAGGACTTGTGGGGTACTTGATGGGCTTACGTTACTTACCTCATCCTCCATTTTATCTAGATTACCTATGTGTTTGTTTTGTACTATGGCATTACATGACAACCACTTAGGTATCTCAACACTAATATATTCATCCCCAAACAAACTTGTTTCATGATCCTGAAAATTTATATTCAATTGACTTGTACTAACGTTTGTTGGGTTGTCTGCCCTATAATAATATTGGGCACAATCTTCTGTGGCATCCCATGCTTCTTCAGCACTTAATTCCCTAAAGTCCCCATTGGCAAAATCCTCAATGCGCATTTGGTCATATTGGCCAACACGATAGTAAAAGGTTCGGGTTAGGGATGCTAAAGCGAAACTATGATGAGGGAATTTTCGGAGTAAATTTCTAAAACGAGTCCATGCATCATATATGGGTTCATCTCGATATTGTTTGAAATTCGAGATGTCAATAGGGTAGAATGGCCTTTGTGGTTGGTGGTATGGTGGATTCGCGTACTCCATAATGGTGAACGGAAGAGTCAATGGAAATTACGAACAAACACACAAAGAAAAAGATAGACTAAAGAAAACCTAAAATAAATATAAAATGCTACTAGAAAGGAATCTAGCAAGTAGACCTAATAAAAAGAGATTCTAACCTAGACAATAACTATTCCCCAGGCTGCGGCGCCAAAAACTTGATGCGTGGAAATTGCACAAGGCTTTACCTCTCAAGGGATCTTGAGAAGCTTACAACCCCCACCAGGCAGTGTACCTGATCGTTGTAGTATAGTATAGTGACAAGTACCGGGGGATTGATCGTTCAGCTAGGAATAGTGTCGCTAGGATTAGAAAACCTAAATACTAGTTCTAGATATGAGAGATGATTCTTTTTATGTTTTTTATATGTTATGAAAAGCAAGTAAAATCTCGGGTTTGAAGGATTTGGGTGGAATTAGTTGCTAGTCAACTAACCCAATACTAAAGATGCAATTAAAATAAAATACTAAAAATGAAAATAAACTAAATTAAACTAAAGTTGTGAGCAATAAGTGGAGAAATTGTGTTTACTTAGATTTCACTATTCCCTAGATATCTTCTACATGTTAATTACTTGTTATAGTTGCGTGAATGACGGATTGTATTCCTTAATACCATTCATGGGGTGGCGTACTTACTTCCCTAATCCTATGAGTGCCTACTTCACTCCTATGTCGAGCATGCAAGAAGCTCCTAACATGGGATCATTAGAATTTACTCATGCATTAAATACAACCAATAAAACCTAGTACACATCGGTTCATGTTTCCTAAGACGTTCAAGCATGTTACACAATGGAGATCTGCCAGTTTTCTTAAGCCTAACATTGAAATCATTCATCCAATACAACCATAAACAAGTAATCAACACATAATCAACATCTAGGTTTCATTAGATCTAAGCAAACACAAAGTAAATCTAGCCTAGCATGGTGGAATCAAGACAAGCACAAGATATAGACAACCAACACATAGACATATTGATTGAATTAAGCAAAGACTTATCTCAATAACACATGTAAGCATTCAAGGGTTGAAAACCCTTGAAAAGCTGTAAAATTCGTATATGGTTCGGCCTTAGGGTTTCTCCAAACTTCTCCCTCTTTAATGAATGGAAATTAGAAAACTATATATAGATAATAGAGTCTGACGGCGTCAAGAACAACTAGGTGACGCCGTCATCTCGCCGCCAAAATACTCCTCAAACTGCCTTGATCTACATCTGACGCCGTCATGTTGTAGGCCGTCACACTTTTAACTTTTGACGCTCTACTTTGTGACGCCTTCATGAATGTACTGGGCCGTCATGATAATAACGCTTGACGCCGTCAAAATACTGTTCCATCATGGAAAATTAAGTCTTTGGCGTTTTCTTCACTTTTATGCTCCAAAAACGTCCGAATTGCTTCCTTTTCCAGATTTCACTCCCAAAGTACCTAAAATCACAAAAGGAACGATTTAGGGCAATATTTGATCAAATAAATTCAATTCCGGGCTTAAATGACCCTATAAAAATAGATCATTTTTCGCCTCATCAGCGATCCTTATTATTGTTATCTTCTTTCATTTTTTTTCAGATTTTTCTGAGCAATTTTTTGTTTTTTGATTATGAGTCCTACCTTGATATTAACGATATTATGAGTCCTACCGTGATATTAAAAAAATTAATTTTGATATTAATAAAACATGTAAAAAGTAACTGTGATATTAATAATTTTACTTAAAGATACTTTGATATTAGTAAAAAAAACTTAATATCAATGTTTTTTTTATTACGGTATTAAGAAATAGGGGTGAGAAAACGGACCGGATGGACCGGGCCGACCGACAAAATCGACCAGACCGGACTGGACCAACCACATTCGATCCGGTCCTCGGTCTTGACTTTTTGGTTAATTCGGTCTTCGGTCCGGTCGGTCCGGACCGACCAAAAAACCAAAAAAACTTACCAAATCTTGCCTAATTGGACCGGACTGACCAAAGACCGAACCGGACCGGACCGAACCGGACCAGACCGACCACATTCGGTCTCGGTCCCGGTTTTTACCTTAATTCGGTCTTCGGTCTTGTCGGTCCGGTCCGGTCCTATACCGATGCTCACCCTTATTAAGAAAAGTTACGGTGAAATTTAAAAAAATTAACTTTGATATTAAGAAAGTATGATAATTATGGTGATAGTTACGGTGATATTAACAGTTTTATTAAAAATACATGATAGTTACGGTGATATTAACAATTTTATTAAGGAATAGTTTCTGTGATATAAAAAAAGTTATTTTGATACCAAAACTAAAAAATAAATAAAAATAAAAAATAAAATAAAATTATGTGATATCAAGATCAGGTCTTGAGTTTTGTAAAAAAGTCAAAATCAAACGCTAATATCACATTACCTTTAAGCATGAAAAAGATTTTTTTTCTGAAATTTTTTCGCCGATTCTTAATAATTTGTTCCCCTCTTTCTTTCTTTTTTTCTTTTTTTCATATTTTTTTGAATTTTTTTCTATAAAAAACTACTGTGATATTAACGATTTTAAAAAAAGACAGGATATTTACGATTTTGCCACTCCGCCTTTTCCAGATGGTTGACTAGATGGAGGGCTAAGATTTTTCAGTTCATCACCAAAGAAAACCCTTGATGAGAGGTTGCTACTGTCACGAGCAAAGATGGAAAGGAGCTTCAAATGAGGATCTGTGGTGTTTAGTAACATGAGTGTTAAAAGGATAAAATGGTTATTTGGTAAGAAAAGGGAGGTTGTCAAATCGATTCAGTGAGTGAATCGGTTGTGATAAAAACCATGTGACTAAATGTGGTAATCGTATGGCTATCAAGTCAGTTGGGAATTTAGGATTATCAGGGTCAACAAAAATCCAAGTGTGTTAAGTTAAGTCTGAGGCTGAGCCTAATCGAGTGGAAGAAACAATTGGGTGGATATGAAAATGGGTCAGAGAAGTCATTGTGACTCTAGAGAATGATCCAAGATTGATGGTACAAAGGGTGTGTTTCGTTACTTCAGGCTAAGCCTGAATCAAGTTTGTGGTAAAACTCAAGGGGGCTGAGAAGTGATACTTGGTATAATTGTTGAAGGGATCATTGAGTGTCCATAAATCACAAAGTATCACAACTTAATATGAAAACAAACTCGAGGACCAAATATGTAATTTACTAACGAAGTGAGTTAACGGACGTTAGTAAAAAAACCTAAATCCACCAAAAATATTTGTTGGGTATGCAAGAAAAAAAGAAAAATACCTTAATTGGAAATGGACCCTAAGTTTAATACGTTTTTGTGCTATTTGCCTTATTTATTACTGTAATATTATTGTCATCATTATTAAATTAAAATTATTCATAATAAAAACAGATTTGTACGAACAACATTTTTCACGAAGTTATAATGCAGTCACTCATTACATATTCGAAAATTCTAAATTTGACTACAGGCGTTTAATTACCCGTGTACGCACGGGTTGAAAAAGTGGTACTGCCAAAGTATTGTAATTTGTAAGTCATGTATGATAAATTAAGGTTTTATACTGACTTTAGTTTATGTTTAAACTTTGTGTGTAGACGAACTTGTAGCTAATACGTGGAAAGAAAATCCATTGACTTCAAAGTCTATGTGAACTTTTAAGGGGAATGAATTTAACAATGGAAAATGATTGAGAGGCCGAATATTTGTGTCTAAATTTAGGCTTAAACATATGTGGCATGATCATGATAGTTTGTAAGAAAGTGGGTCCGTTAGCAGCAATCATTAGAATGATGACACACACGTTTAGGCACATCTTTAGGTATATCTTTAGGTCTCTCAATCATAACTCTTTAACAATACTAGCGACTAGCAAATTGCCCATTGTTTTTGTATTCATAAATATCCACAACAATAATCATCCAAATTTTTCCGACCAGACATAAATATCCACAACGATAATCATCCAAATTTTGCCAATCAAACATAAATATTCACAACTATAATCATCCAAATTTTGCCAACCAGACATAGGTTTGTTGTTTTCTTTCTTTTATGAATAATGAAAGTCGTTTCGATGATTCCAAATAAGGTTTTGTAAATAGGTTTGTTGTTTGTTCTATGTCAATTTTCAATAATTCGAATTTTTTTGTTTTTGCTTTGTAAACTTGGAGGAAGCAACTGTGTATTTGCTGAGAAGATGCACAACTCTGATTTAGTTACAGTAATTTTAAATGCTTGTATTTTTAGAAGTTTGTGACGACTTTTCATAAAGCTATTACAATTGGTTTAAGGTCATCGAAATGTAATATGTTCTTCTGTATTAAACTTGGATAGAATGTACTCTTTAGCTTACTGGTGTAAGATTAAAGAAACTTGCTTCAAATATGTTACGTTCTTCAAAGCGGATGCACACTTTTTGAGTGAGCCGTTAATTTACTCTAAGCTTTTCAGTTATCAATATTTTACGAGAGGTGATTCGCATACTACAAATTTTAATTGGCACATTTCATTTCATGTTGTAAATAGTTGTACATATATCACAGGATATGATGTTTACTGTACTTTTGTATTGAAGTGTCTATCAAAAACTGAAGTGCGCAAATCACCAACTATACTTTACAAGAGATATTAACATTTGGATTGACAACATTTTGCAAGTTAATTTACGAAATTAAGTTACTGATTATTAACATTTTGCTAGTTGCTACTCTTAACATACAATCAAGAAACCTAAAATTTGCTTAATTTGGATTGACACCCCACATTGTTTGATTTACCGTATAACTTTATGTACATGTTATTTAAAATAAAAAGTGTATCGACGTATCATTTAGCATAGGATTATTAGGATATATCATTTTCTATCAATTATCTTTATTTAATTTACTTCTCAACTAGGTGGTAAAATACAAAATTGGAATGTGAGTAAAGGTGTATGGAAATTGACAAATTGTCATATGCGGACATCGATAAGGTTTTCCAATTATGCTCACTCAACTGGCCCATAAAACAAGATTTCGTCATAACTTTTCAAACTTTGGGCATCGGCCCAAGTAACAAATTAAATGAAAAGTCAAAAAGTAAACATGAACTCATGCAAAAGTACCTAGGGATCAATGAATTTTGTGTGTACTTGAGTTTTTTTTATTATTATTATTTTTTTTTAATTCCTATATATTTTTTGTATATTTTTTATGTGCTTAACTTGTGCCCTAAGACACAAGTTAAAGAAACACATTTAACAATATACTAGTGACTAGCAAATTGCCCGTTGTTTTTGTATTCATAAATATCCACAACTATAATCATCCAAATTTTGTCAACCAGACAAAATTATCCACAACAATAATCATCCAAATTTTGCTAACCAGACATAAATATCCACAACTATAATCATCAAAATTTTGCCAACCAGATATAGGTTTGTTGTTTTCCTTCTTTGAAGAATAATGAAAGCCGTTTCGATGATTCCAAATGAGGTTTTGTAAATAAGTTAGTTGTTTGTTCTCATGTCAATTTTTAATAATTCGAATTTTTTTGTTTTTTCTTTGTAAACTTGGAGGAAGCAACTGTGTATTTTCTGAGAAGATGCAAAACTCTGATTTAGTTACAGTAATTTAAAATGCTTGTATTTTTAGAAGTTTGTGATGAGTTTTCATAAATCTATTACAGTCGGTTTAAGGTCATCGAAATGTAATATGTTCTTCTGTACTAATCTTGGGTAGAATGTACTCTTGATTAATCTCAAAGGTTTAGCTTACTGGTGTCAGATTAAAGAAACTTGCATGAAAACTGTTACGTTCTTCAAAGTGGATGGACACTTTTTGAGTGATCCGTTGATTTTGTCTTAGTTTTTCATATGCATAGGTCGGCGTGCTTAGTTATCAATACTTTACGGGGGTGATTAGCACACTCCATAATTTAATCGGCACACTTCATTTCAAGTTATAAATAGTTGTTCATATATCACATGATGTTTAATGTACTTGCGTATTGAAGTGTGCCTATCAAAAATTGAAGTGTGCAAATCACCAGCTATACTTTACAAGAGATATTAACATTCGGATTGACAACATTTTGCAAGTTAATTTACGAAATTAAGTTACTGATTATTAACTTTTTGCTAGTTGCTACTCTTAACATACAATCAAGAAACCTAAAATTTGCTTAATATGACTGCTTATTAAGAGAAAACCGCCAAGCATGCACTAAGCACTATGAGCTAGATCACACCCACATTGTTTGATTTACACCGTATAACTTTATGTACATGTTAGTGCTATTTAAAATAAAAAGTGTATCGACGTATCATTTAGCATATGATAGTAGGATATATCATTTTCTATCAATTATCTTTCTTTATCTAATTTACTTCTCAACTAGGTGGGTTGGAGATCTAAAATACAAATTTGGGATGTGAGTAAAGGTGTATGAAAATTGACAAATTGTCATATGCGGACATCGATAAGGTTTTCCAATTATGCTCACTCAACTGGCCCATAAAACACGATTTCGTCATAACTTTTCAAATTTGGGCATCTGCCCAAGAAACAAATCAAATGAAAAGCCAAAAAGTAAACATGGACTCATGAAAAAATATCTAGGGAGTAGGGACCAATGAATTTTGTGTGTTCCTGAGTACTTTTTTGTAAATTCCTATGAATTTTTTGTACATTTTTTATATGCTTAACTTGTGCCCCTAAGGCACAAGTTAGATAAACACATTAAACAATATACTAGCGACAAGCAAATTGCCCATTGTTTTTGTATTCATAAATATCCACAACTATAATCATCCAAATTTTGTCAACCAGACAAAATTATCCGCAACAATTATCATTCAAAATTTGCCAACCAGACATAAATATCCACAACTATAATCATCCAAATTTTGCCAGCCAGATATAGCTTTGTTGTTTTCCTTCTTATAAGAATAATGAAAGCCGTTTCGATGATACCAAATGAGGTTTTGTAGATAGGTTAGTTTTTTGTTCTCATGTCAATTTTCAATAATTCAAAATTTTTTGTTTTTGCTTTGTAAACTTGGAGGAAGCAACTGTGTATTTGTTGAGAAGATTCACAAGTCTGATTTAATTACCGTAATTTAGATTGCTTGTATTTTTAGAAGTTTGTGACGACTTTTCATAAATCTGTTACAGTTGATTTAACGTCATCGAAATCTAATATGTTCTTCTGTATTAAACTTGGGTAGAATCTTGATTAATCTCGAAGGTTTAGCTTACTGGTGTAAGATTAAAGAAACTTGCATGAAAACTGTTACGTTCTTCAAAGCAGATGGACACTTTTTGAGTGAGCCGTTGATTTTGTCCAAGTTTTTTATATGCATAGGTCGGCGTGGTTAGTTATCAATACGTTACGGGAGGTGATTTGCACACTCCAAATTTTAATTGTCACACTTCATTTCATGTTGTAAATAGTTGTACATATATCACAGGATGTTTACTGTACTTGTGTATTGAAGTGTGCCTATCAAAAATTGAAGTGTGCAAATCACCAACTATACTTTACGAGATATGTTAACTTTTGGATTGACCACAACATTTTGCAAGTTAATTTATGAAATTAAGTTACCGATGATTAAAATTTTGCCAGATGCTACTCTTAACATATATCAAGAAACCAAAAAATCACTAAATATCACACCCACATTGTTTGATTTACCGAATAATTTTATGTACATGTTAGTGCTATAATAATAATAATAATAATAATGATAATAATAATAATAATAATAATAACAAAATTATCGTCATATCATTTAGCATAAGATTAATTAGTAGGATATATCATTTTCTATCGATTATCTTTCTCATATAATTTATTTCTCAACTAGGTCGGATGTTTAGAGTAAAGGTGTATGGAAATTGTCATATGCGAACATCGATATGGTTTTCCAATAATGCTCACTCAACTGGCCCATAAAACACGATTTCATCATAACTTTTCACAGTTTGGGCATCGGCCCAACAAACAAATCAAATGAAAACTTGTATTGGTCTATTTGATTAGAGCAAAAAACTACAAACCGAAATACCGAATGGATGATTTTTGCAGTTTACTCTAAATTCTTTAATCCACCGTTATTGTCAATACAAAGGCCAAATAACTAAAACCATTTTGATCAGTAAGTTATCAAAAATCCAAAGGCAAAACATATCAACACTTAAAATCCAGGCCGTACGACCCAATGTCCCACTTTAATTTCTTACCTGATTATCATAAATTCATAATGAATGACTACACCTCTATCGTATGTTATGGTCACTTATGCATTGTGGCAGATACACTTATGTCTCTTTAATATCCCTTATCCAATGTTAATAGTTGATATGTCATTTTCATGTATTCGATTAAGTTCAACGAAACATACCAACCACATCTTAAATTACCTCATAAACTCTAACAATTCAAATGTCACATCTCATTTTACACATTTATATATAAACCTTGTCAAAAAAGTTGAGAAACATATGCATGTCGACATAGAAATCTTTCATCTATTTGATTAATCTTTTAGTCAATAAACATCCTTACCTAACTAATCCAAACTTAATTATGTAAAAAAAATAAATCTCCCTTTTCTCACTCTCTCCACAACTTAATTTACAAATACAAGCATCACAAGTTATTAAGCACAACATTAATTCCAACTAGTATCATCATGCAACACTAATGATGTTATCTCCATTGCTACTATTAAAGCTACCCGACATTTCTTGAAATGTAGCCACTGTGTGTCTTGTTGATGATGATGGCGATGATTGTTGTTCGGAAGAGGTTGAGGGTGTAGAGGTTGATAGGTTTAATGTTAAGGGCAATGGCGGTTCGAGGTTGTCATTTGTTGTGCTTAGATTGAGTTTAGCCATTTTGTTAGATGGAGGTATTGGGATAGGAGGCATTTGATTTCCTATGGTCTTAGTTACTTGTTTGGTTGTAGGTGCACGTCCAAGTGTGAGACTCTCTAGCCTGGTTGATGGAAAAGATGATATGGGAAACTTTTCCGGCTCGTATTTTAGATTTGATGGTAGCTTTTGATCATCATCCATTGACGAGGTCATGCACTGCAAGTCCAAGAAGAACGTGAAATTTAGTATGAAGTCGTGTAAATACTACATATTTAAAGTATACAATCACTTTGTGTACGTTAATTATATTAGCTAACTAAACTTGTTACTAAAAACAATAGCAATGCCCAAACATGGAAGATACACCACTTGTAGTCATATCTGTTATAGGTAACATGGACAAACGAAGGCAAATATTATTCACATGCATGAATATATCACATTTGATGAAATGTGGATAATAAACTAATAAAAGTTGCAGAAACTATATATGCAATTATTTAAATTTTGTTTCTATCAAGATTTAATAATGCATAAAAAAAATAATGTAACAAAGTATTTACCACGCGTTGAGAAATAATTGGGAGGACTAAAGATGTGACTAATTTCAAGCCTAAACTTGTATGTCAATGTTTTATTAGTTTGTGAAATAGTAGGTCCCTTAACTACAACTAGTAGGATGCTGTCATGCATGTTTAGTAAATCTAACTAACTATGCATTATCCATCAATCAAATATCATCCATCAACACAAACTCCATTTTAATTGATTAAAAAACAAAATAAACATTTATTTTTTGACATCCAAAAATAGAGACATGTTTATTTTAGAACGGATGAAGTAATATCTTATCACAAATGCATTTTCTCACTCTAAATCAACACTTGATTTTCCACTTGACATTCGGGCTTTTTTTTTAAGAGTTACCCCTATAAAATATTATTACTCAAAAAAAAAATAAAAAAAAAAATTAAGTACATTCGTCTACATTTTAAACATGACTATCATTTTCCTTTTCTAATATTAGTATAAATGAAAGAAGAAGAAAAATTTTCGTTTACAATAACCTTTAATATTGTTGTTAACAACTAACCATTTAAAAAAATCACCCATAATCAATAACCACTTCGTACTATTTAATTTCTTAAATACAAATAAATTAAGTATTATCTTTATTACTTACAGTTAAGTACGTACTCTTTTTATTAGTCATTTAAAGGTCACAAGTCTAGAAGTTAGTTTTTACTAGCATTTTCCAAAACTTTTATTCCCACATAACACATTTGCACGTAACATTAGACAATCAAAGGTGGAGTAAGAATATACATGTAGACTTTTTTTGTTCACTTTAGTTAGATATCTTATTCATTTTCTTAGATAAATGATATCAACACAAATAAAAGATTTGAAGATTTGTGTGAAGCAACTCCATTCACACAAGTAGGTGGTGATCTTGGTGGCCTGGAAGAATCCAACTATCTATGTCAACTTTTATGACCAAATGATAACAACCAATCATTTCATATTTCATAAGATATGAAATTAATTAAAATGATAGTATATGAATGGATGTAGTTTGATTGGTTGTCATAAAAATTGTTTCACTTAAATAATATACTTGGAAAAACATATAAAAGAAAGTAGGCAATCACTTTAAATGCTTTATCTATCATTTGAAGATAAAAATAAGTGGTTTAAAATCCAAGTTGATCCAGTCGGTTGAAGATTGAACCGGATGATCGGAAGCCGGTTTTAAGCGAAAAACCCAGTTGAACCGTCAGTTAAACCGGTTAAATCATGACCCGGTTGCTCGAACGGGTCAATTAAAAAACCCCGTCTTTAAAACATCGAGAAAAACATCTAAAAGTCTAATTAGTTGGTCAAAAACAAGTAAACAGCATATTGTACGAATTTCAGATCAATGTTACTTTATAATTATTATAGTTTGCTAAAGTACTAATTATCGAAAATCACCTAATATGTTATATTTATAGATTATAGTTGACACCATGTGCTAAGTTTCATTAAAAAGCTAGCAATGATTCTATAATACAACAAGATAACTTATATTTTGTACTAAAAGCTATACACTAATAAATAAATGAATCAAGGATATCATTTTAAACTATTTATATTTTTTATAAGTTAATTTAGTATTAGCAAAATTTTGGTCTAAGGTTCCACTACCATATGATTCGCTTGTTTGCTTATTTCTAAAGCAGCCACTTTAAATATTTATTGAGATCTAGTCAAACAAACCAATCAATATAGCTTTTTAGTATTTGATAGATTGATCACTTGTAAATAATGCAACATTAATTAAACATTAATTAATAATTAAATCTAGATTATCAAATCAAATATAGTAGTATAAGTTAAGGTATAGAAACAAATGTTAAATCCTAGATTGTGACATGTTAACTTTTAATTGTAGACTTATGAGTTTTCATTTCTCTAAGATATACATAGGATGATGAAGAATTTGTACCGTATCAGTCGTGATGTCGAATAAGCTTGATCTCCTGCGACGCCTATTGTGATTAGTTCGTCGGAGAAAGTACTTTTGAGCATGACTAGCCACTTGAGTCGGAGTTCGTGTTTTCACAAAGTTTCGAGAAATTCCTCTCCAATCTCCTTTCCCTACGTTTTGTAACCCGATCAAAAACAACCGATGCTCTTCCTCCGTCCACGGTACTCCTAATCGACTCAAAGCAATCACAATAAGTAATTCGTAAATTGAATAATCACCTAATAGTATATTTGAATATATACTTTTTGCATAGCTATTTATCTTAAGGAAGATTCTATTCAATTTATCCTGAAAGATTACTTTTTGACTCAGATATACGCAGCCTAAACGAAAATTTTCATGATCGTTTCGAACCACAAGTCATATTAACATACTAGCAAAATACAATTGGCAAATGATAAATCTAGAGTAATTAATATAAACCAACATCATACATCAATTGCTAAATATATACACATAAAAAAAAGTGAATTAAACCATTAATCAAAATACCTCGTTTCCTCTCTCGACTACGAGCCGAAGGATGAACAACATCATCAGACGCATATCCCGTAGCATCGAGATTTGAGTCTGGTGGTTGTTCATCAAATTGAGCTAGATTATTCATGCTAACACTCTTCCTAAACCCTCCACTTCCGGTTCCACCTCCTTCCATCAATCTAACTCCAAACAACATGATACTTTTACCGCGATTTCCGTTATTATTAACGCTTAACTCTCCATCACCATTAGTAGAATCAGACCATTTTCCAGGTTCGAATGCCATTGTTTTTTGTTTTTCTCTCTCTAGAGCTAGAGAGAGGGTGTGTAAATGGGATTGGAGGAAATGTGGAAATGAAAGGTGAGTTGTTGTTATATATGGGTATATTTTTTTGTTTTTTAGGGTTATTAAGTATTAACAAAAGAAGTTGTACTCTAATACGTTGATAATAATAGTAATAAGCATATGACTAAAATGAGGGTTGTTCTGCTTAGATGGTACGCACGACCAATAGTTGCATGTATCATCACTATTCTAGTTATAATCATTACCTTTTTAAATGGTCTTACACTAAATTTATATTAACATTTATATAGTAAAAAATATTACATATATTATATTTTAGGGCATGCTTGGTAGAGGGGTTATGGGATGAGGAATGAGAAATATAATGAAAAAAAGGTGTTTGGTAGAGTATAATGCAATGACACATTAACTAATAGTGAGTAATTGGTTACCCAATAAATTAGAGGACACTTTTCTTTCCCTTTCTCTTTCCCCACATTATCATTGTCTTTCCTTTTTTATTTCCCGAGTTTAAACCAAACACACCCTTAAATTTTCTTTCCCTTTAGTTTGCTTCCCTTTTCTTTTTTTAAATGGTAACGGAATTTATCATTAAAATTTAAAAATAACTAGCAATGAGCTCATGGGCGGTTTTGGGCCGGCGCACCATCAGCAATCGAGTCGGGCTCAACCCACTAAGGGGCACTAAATTTTTTTATACCCATTATATGTACTAGGCCCAACCGACTAAGGAGCACTAAAAATAACCCTATTAATTATTTAATCCAAAAAGTGAAAAACGATTGTGAAGGAACAAAAGGGTGAAGGGCTGAAGGCGTGAAGCACTGAAGCTTTGCTTTCAATAATCAATCTCCATCTTCAAATCATAACTAATGTTACAACTTAGAACTCTCAACTAGTTATCAATTTTAATTTTTTTAGTTATTAATTTTGCCTAATTATCAATTTTGCCATTTAATTTTTTTTTCATAATTCTATACATATACTGATATAGAGTATATACTCAAATTGAGTAATTGATATTTGACAAATGACAAATTGTTAAATAATGTTAATTTTTTTTTCATATGTAGTTGTTTAAAAAAAATTATGTCTCCTAAACAAGCATCCGGTAGTTTAAATAATAGTATATGGATATTATAATATAGGGGCACTTTTTTTTCGTGCCGGGCCTATTTTTTTTTTTTTTTATTTATTTATTTTTTTATACGTTCTAAGCACCGCCATTTAATGAACTAAAACTAACAAAGTATCGTCAAAACGCGGTATGAAACCAAAGCTAAAGTCAATCTAAGTTAAATGTCATTGTAAGTGAAGTTTTATTTATTCATATTACGAAATAAACAATTGAATGTAAATTGTAATTGGTGATCTAAATGGTTTAAAAGCTTGACCAAGAAAATGGTCTCAATCCAAAGAGGATTAATAATTAACTTTTAACTAGATAAGAAGACAAAGTAAGCTTTGGGTAAATAGGCACAAATGCTTGTATGAACGGTATGTTTAATTTATCGAAGATCCATGCAATCGAGTATATATATAATATAAACTCGTATAATTTTTCACGGGTATAAATATTCAAGACAAGTTTTCGGGATTGTAACACCTTAATTAATCATGGTCTGTCTATTATGGATAGGAAGATAGGAAAATAGTTCATATCACTACGAAGGTCCGTTAAACAATCCCGAATTGGCTCAAACACATCAAAACTTTTTTTATTAGTTACTCGTATTTGTTTGATTGTCTCCTCAATCTTAGTATAACTGTCTTTAGCCTAACTCATGTACGTATCTCGTGTGTATTTATTTGTTTGATTGTTTCCTCGATCATTAGTGTTAATTGTGTTTAGCCTAACTCATGTATTTCGTGAGTGTAAAATGTCATTACATAACTACTAGTTATAATACCCGTGCACGCACGAGGTTTTTCCAAAATTTTTTTATTATATAGTATTATCATATAAAAACAGAAAATCTTATGTATATTTTAAAAAATTAGAGCATGAACATGTGCGAAAGTAAGAAAAATAGTTAGCAGAAATTGTAAATATAACCGTTGCATCGACCTTGTATTGGACTCTTAAGCGCGTCTCTTTATAATGTTATTGGGTCAAAGGTTCTTTGATCACATTGGTTTACAAATAAATCAAATTTATTTTATAATTTTTGCTTACTATATGGACATATAATTTAACCGTGAAAATCGTGATATAAGTACAACTAATAAGTATGCATGAGTTTTTCATTATGTATTAATATCAATTAATATTTTGTAAAAATTTTATTGGATGAAAGATTTAACTTTGTTTGCCTGACATAGATGTTAATGTTGAGGTTGATTTTGTTGTTTAACTTTAATTATTGATATCATATTGTACAAAATGTGCGAGTTTAGTAGCACATAATGAGCGTTGATGACGTTAAAATATACTCCGTAAAGCTTTTTAAAAATGTTTTTCCGGATATCCATATATGAATTTTAAATAATAATTACTTGAGCCGTTATAACTACAATCGCGTATATTTATTTTCATATCACAGTAACTCGTATTTATCATTTGGTATTTTTATTACCGTTAATAATAATTTAACTGTATTTAATATTCAAACCCATGTACGTATAGATTAAACTTTTAAATAGGATAACATGAGTTCTTATAAAAAGATATTTTAATAGATAAAAGTTTAAAGCTAATATTTATTTTAAAAGTATTTAACGTATATTAAAACTAATTCGTACATTTATAAAATTTTGTAAGTTTAATAGATAAAAACCAATACTAATACTCATGTAATTGTAAACAAAGTTCATATTATAAAGTGTAATGGTTATAAAGTGCAAGGGTTTATTTGTTTATTATTTAAAGTTATCAAAAAAACACGGAGATTTATAATTTTACACTTAATTGCATATAATATATTTAAAATTCAACCACTAATGTTTTATTAATTACCTCATCTTTTTTTAAGTTTTTATTTTCATAAATTTGACACTTATATTTTTATGTGTTTTTTTTCCTTAATCAAATTCTCCACCCAATTTATTAAAGTTTTACCAAAACCAATTCAATTTTAACTTTTTATTGACCAATCATATTGCTTGATTTCGCATATGTGTCATAATCGAGCTTTCCTATTGGCCCAAATTTTTTTCCACTTAGATTGGTTTGTCAAAAAAAACTCCGAAATGATGTAATTCTTTTATGAGTTTATTGCATAAATCGTCCTTGAACTTTGGTCAAATTGTATGTTTCGTCCCAACCATTTTGAAAGTGCAGAAATCATCCCTGTGGAAAACCTTTGAGTAAATTTTCGTCCTTGATTGGGACGAAACGTGCAATTTAACACTTTCGAAACATGCAATTTTCGTCCCAACCATGGACGAAAATTTGCTCAAAGGTTTCTCACAGGGACGATTTATGCATTTTCATAATGGCTGAGACGACAAATACAACTTGATCAAAGTTTAGAAACGATTTATGCAATTAACTCTTCTTTTATTATATAAAAGATATCATCAATCAACTCATTATTTTGATAAAAGGACATAAAAATAGAATGCTAGATGTAATTTATATATGAAGCAGTCTAATTTGACATGTTTTACATGCATATAAAAAACAACTGACGTACCAAGAAGACAAGTACATTATATACAAAATAAAGGTTATATTTCACTATCGAATTCAATTTAAGTTATTATCTTGTAAACGTTATTTTGTATAGAAAAAGGCTCACAACATATCATGACAAACATATGAATTTAAAACGAGTCGCCTTCTTCATATAATATGAACAGGTTAATTTGCTTTTAAGCATTAGTGCCTTTGCTTAATGCTGTTGAATTTATTCGAGAGACACAAATCCTACTTTTATTCTATTCAACGTGAATAAACTGTACAGTTTGCTAGAAGAGTAATTTGCTTTGTTATCGAATCTGCTTTTAGAAGTAATAAAACAAGTATCATGCATTCATGCTAGTGCTTACTTTAGGCTTTAATCGGCTGCGAACTAGTAAAAATAATAAGAAAAGATGACTAAAAACACTAGATATCATATAGGCAAATATAAAAATTCTATGAAAATTGGTCAAATAGAATTTCAAAAACCAATATACTAATTATTTTTCCACATATAAATCTTAAAATTTAAAATATATATATTTCCAACGGATTTATCTTTAAACAATTTGTTCAAGGAAAAATCTTTAGACAATATATACGTACTTTGTCTCGTTAGCAGGATCGACAATATTTGACTCAAATTCATGAATAAAAGCAGGACTAAAAAGGACCGGATGCACAAAAAATTTTAAACAATAATATTAGACACAAGTTTTTAAGACTCGTTGTATTCAAATAAAATTGAAGTTTTTAAAATAATTTAACTCCACAAAGCAAAATTTATCAGGTCCGTGATACCGCGAAAACTTCTTAGCGTCAGTGCTCAAATCATCTATCTATAGTTATAAATCAAATAAATACTAATTTCAGATGTATTGTTGTTCATAGTAATTACTACTTTCTTTTCTTTTTCTTTCTATAATGTCCTTTTCCATAAAACAACTTTTTGATAGAAAATCCTGAGCCATCACAATAGTTCATAAAAAAAATCATGGCATAAAGAAAGGCCATGAAATAAAGTATAAGCAACTCTACGCCGTCAACTTGGAATATTCCAATATTTGTTCCATTTGAAGAAATTGCCGATTCTTTATTGCTAAGTAATGACCCAATTTCATTTTACACATCATATAATGCTCAATTTGTATTTTTGAATGTTTTACCTAAATGATCCAATGTTTTTTCTTAAGATTTAGACGTAGCAAAATTACGTACTCAAAGTACTTCTACGCTTTTGAGCATAAGATTTTTGGGTTCTTGTCCTATTTAGGCATTTGGTTCTTTCCTTTCGACAAAACATAAAGTATTATTAATCGGTTAGAAATCAGGCTTCCCAAGTATAGTACATCGTGTGCTTCGATATTAGCATACATTCTTGCTAGCAAGTTCTTGGATAGTATAAAGCGTAATCACAGATTATCTTCGAGACAAAGTATCAATCAGCGTTGACGGTCATCATTTCTTTTGCAAAAAATTATATATCATGGTTTCATTATCAAAAAATTACCATATAGCATCTTTCCAAATGTGGTTTTTCTAGTCGTTAAGAAATACACCTAATTTATACACAACTTTTGATTTGGACCATTGAATTTTAATCAACGGTTAATAATTGTTCAACTTGACTCAAGTTGTGAATAACAACTTGAAAGGATATTCTTCCAAATTTAAATTTTAGTTCATTTTATATTAATGGCATTATGGTGGGTGGGCCGTGGGTGTGATTTGTGAGGATAAAGGGCACATTAACCCCACCATATAAACCCATCCTTATAACATCTTATTACAAACCTTTTTTATCATATCATTTTAAATTTCTATACATGGTTTTAATCCATGATTTTGATGTTTTAGTGAATGGTTCTTGTCATTCTTGCCCCCATTAGAAATCCTTTAAATATTTATAATACTTTTATAATATTACTTGGTCAGAAATGAAAGTTGTTCATAGACTTTTAGTGGTAGATATTTAAAGCTTGAATATCATATTAATTATCATATATGTGCTCTCTTTTCTATTTAGATGGTTTCTCAAAGAAAACATTATGTTTTGCATAGTAATATTGATCTTTAGTGCTAGACGAGGTTCGATCATATGTATTGTAATTTTATCTTAATAAATATCTTTAAGTTGTTATTGTCAATGAAATGGGGTCATATAAACTAGATTAAGTTTAGAAATAGCATTCATTTTCATTTTATCAACTAGTATACAAATAAAAGAAAGGAAGATCAACCACATTAAGTATAAAAAAGAGGATTCTTTTTTGCTAATTTTATCCCACATCAAAAGCCACAACAAAAGCACACACCTCTTTCCTCGCACCTAACAAGCTTTTAAAAGATATGCTTTATAACCATAGTATTAAAAAGATAATATAGGGTTATGTTATTAACACCTCGTGTATGATTTGACAATAGAGAATTTTGGTCAAACCCGCAATACACAGGGCTCCACGAAAATAACCCCCCCCCCCCCCCCCCCCCCCCCCCCCCCAATGAGAGGGTCCGTATAAACTCCCCCATGATATATTATGACTAGAAAGAAGAATTAGAACTAATGAGATTGTACACAAGTTTTATGACTTCTTGGGGTTTTTTATACCTCACAAATTAACTATCATTATCACATAAAATATGTTTGTTTAAATAATGTTTATCAGTCATCTAACATTAATTTATAGCTAATAAAAAGTAATTTACTTATTTAGTATATTCATTATATAAGTTAAATATTCATTATAAGTTAAAATTGTTTTACAGGGTTAATTGTGTATATTTTGTGGGCCTAATATCATAAAAAAGTATCATACTTGTCAAAAAAAGCTGTTCTGAGTAGCATACTTTTTTTTTTCCTTGTTGGTGGGTCAAACTCGACTTTTTTGTCCACAAGTAAGTATTTTACAGCCCACTCCAGGTTAAACGCCATGTCATCCGGTTTTATTTGTTTATATCCTTTTTTTTTCACACACACACCCATTTGCTCTCTCTCCCTTTTGATACTTCCCACAGCCGGTCTAACTTCCGGCCACAGCAGCAGATTCCGGTCGCCGGAATGATTTTTCGGCAACCCTTTTTCTTGTCCCACTTTGTAGATCGGATAAAACCCTTCACCCCCGTGCTAACCACTCACCACCACACCCACCGTATCATCTCCACGCGCCTCCCACCGCCACCACAGCCGCCGCCACTATCACCGAAGACCAACACCACTTTTCCTTGTGTTTTCTTCACAGTAAACAACCCTCACGCTCCTCGCCGTAACCTATTTTCATTTTTATACGAAACCATAATTTTGTAAATCTCTAATATATCGTTTTTATTATTTAATCTTTTATAAAAACCATTTAATAAATGTTTTTAACATGTAAAACCGTGAGGATTTGTTGTTCTGTCGCGACTCAGTCAACTCGGAAGAACCACCGAGTCGACTCAGTGCTCGGTGTGAGATTATTTTTGTGTTTCTTACTTTCTTTGATATGTTCCTTGATACTATTGTTGGTTTGGATATTTTGTTGGTCCGTTTGGTTGATTTGTTCTGAGCAGTAGGCAAAGGGGGAGAGTATAGAATGGATCCGTTTGGTTGCTTGTTTTGTTCTCAGCAGTAAGAAAAGAACAAATAGACAAAGTGATAGATGATGTTCATGAAAACAAAGAAGCAGACTAGATGTAGGGTGATGTTGGTACGTAGGAATGGAAAATCAAATCAAAATTCCATCACAATAACCTTTAAAGCGGATGGTCTGAGTTGAATGGGGTTTTTTATTTAGCAAAAGCCTTGAAAATGACCGGTAACCGGATGAGGGGGTGGTAAAATACTCACTTGTGGACAAAAAAGTCGAGTTTGACCCACCAACAAGGAAAAAAAAAAGTACGCTAGTCAGAACAGCTTTTTTTGACAAGTATGATAATAAGACCAAGGTGCATCTAGATTCTCACGTGCTACCAAAGAGCAAATAAAAACATGATCGTTTAAAAATAAAACACGAGCCTAGCTAAATACACGTGAACCCATAACATGTTGATGAATTGATACATATATATTATAAAAAATAAATGATCGTACTCTAGTAAGTTGACCGTAACATTTCAAAAGAAAAAATGAATCATAATATTAACAGTATGCATAACTCACGACAAGTTAACCAAAGTGTGAGACGTCTTAAGTTCAATTCTCGTTAGATGCAAACAATCCTGAAATGGTCGCATTAGCCTTCAGAAAAAGAATGCTTTAACCGGTTTGAGTCTGCGTGATAGTGGTCCAAACCTTGTAAATTAGTCGATAAAAAAATTAGAAATCATGATTAGAAAAAAAAATAAAAGAAAAAAGGGACATAGTTTAAAATTATACCATTTTTAGATGCTTTGTACGGAGTAGTTTGTAATGAGTACGTTTAAACTCCTATACTGCCTAAAACATGGATGGATTACACATTCGCTAATCGCTACTATAATCTTTATTTGGTTCAGTTCCTGAATCTGGTATGAGTTCCCTTTATGTTTTCAAGACGTCAAAGGTCCATTAAGAGCTATGACATCTAATGAATTTTAGGAACTTTAGTATAAAGACATAGCTTTTCAATAATATGTATTACTTGTCAACATATGTCTCTTTGACTAGGTAGCTTAGCTACATTTTTTTGTATGTTTATCCAAGAAATGTATTCATACTTTTTAGCAGTAGTAATATCACAAAGAAATGATCGTTGTAATTAGTTATAGGACAGCAACATCAATATTCAATTTTGTCAGAGCGGAGTATGGGGTGGTAGGATCTAGAAACGAGTTCTTCATGAAGTTCTAGAGATCGCAATTCAGAATCTTTGTTTTTTTATAAACGCAATACGATGTTTTCCAATGGGAAATTAAGATGATAATAAGAATTTTGCTCGATAGTCTTGATTTCTGAAGCATTTCTAGCCAAAATTAAAAGGCTAATTATTAAAAAAAGTATTATACTTGTCACTGTTTCATCTTTTGAGTAGTGAACAATTTTTTTTTCATTTTGAGGGTAATTTTCTTTCAAATTCATCATATTTAGAGTAATATGTGACATTTTTGCCCTTCGAGAAAAAAAAAATTTGTATTAGCTAAGAGGGGCAAAAATGTCCAAAAATTTCGCAAAATACTTTAAAGATGATGAATTTGAAAGAAAATTACCCTCAAAAAAAAAAAAAAAAAAAAAAAAAAAAAAAAAATTGTTCGATACCTAGAAGATGAAACAGTAGCAAGTATATTACTTTTTTTTTTTTTTTTTTTTTTTTTTTTTTTTTTTTTTTAATTTGCCCAAAATTAAATAAGAACCTTGATAGAAATTTATGTACGTTTATCAACTAGTTATAATACATGTGCACGCACAGGGTTTTAAAAATTTTGTTTTAATTATGTATTATTATCGATTAATAAATGAATCTCTTAACATGCTTCAATTGGTTTTACTTAGTGGACTAAAAATAAAAAATCATATGTATATATGTTGTAATCTACCTATTATTTTAGGAGAATGCTTTTGGGTTAAAATTTATTTTTTATTATT
Organism: Artemisia argyi; assembly: GCA_030686995.1. Lineage (NCBI taxonomy): Eukaryota > Viridiplantae > Streptophyta > Magnoliopsida > Asterales > Asteraceae > Artemisia > Artemisia argyi. The sequence goes on from CM060683.1 coordinate 183,288,634, forward strand.
CAAGCAAAATCACATGATGATACTTGACTTACATGACATTTTAGTATATATGTTTTTAGTTTTGCAAACCCATGCTATCAATTTATGATATGTTTTGTAATCGTGGTACTTCTTTTACTTATATTTTCGTTAAAATATGTAGTATATTTAGATAGCTTTGAAGATTGAATCATTTTTTTGATTATAAATAACCATCATACCATGTTTACTAATGTACATTTTTGTTTGAAAATAGCATTTTCATAAGTTTGTGCTATTTACTTCTCATGTTTGATCTTAAAATTACCAAATTAACATAGATGCTTATACTATAGCTTCTTTATTATATAAAGAGAAACAAAAAAAGATGTGATGAGTAGAACTCAAATTTAATCTTACGTTTGTGTCTTAATGTATAAAAATATTTTTTTTTCTGAGACCGAACTATATAAGAAAATTATAATTACTTGTATAAGTAAATTATAAATGCATGAAAAAAATGACAAAGAGTACATTCGCAAGTCTTTTAGGATTGTTTGAATCCTTACCGACCTTTCACTTTAGTGCAATTTTCTTTACAATTGGCCTAGATCATCATGGTAAAAGACACCCATATTTTAGACGGTTGATTGATACCCATAGTGTTATTAATGACAGCAAACACCTGCTAAGTTTCATTAACTTATTCAAAGACACCTGGTAAGAATTCCTACTATAAAATTCCCCAATATATGCACTAAAATACATCTTTGGTACATTAAAATACATTCATATATTATCTAAATCAGCAACTCAATTTAATTATACATTCATACCTTGAGCAGGTATAGAAAATCCTTCCATGACAATCATGTTTTAATACTTAATCCTCTTCTAAAAACGCACACAACAAATTGTATTGCACTTTATTGTGTGTGTGATAATGTAACACCCCAACCCGACAGGGTAAAAGTGTCACAACAATGGTGTCATATCAGAGTATACATAAGCATAAACAAACGGAAGTCATATCATAAATAACCAAAGAGTAAGTCAACATGACTTAATAAACATAGTCCCAAATGAAAGAGACAACCAACAGAGTTACATGAGTTCTAAACAAAAGAAAAATATCCAAAAGAAATAACGGAAAATAATAGTCTTAAACATCATATCCAAAATCCAAAGCTAAGATCTCTAAGGTAAGTCCACTCAGCACTCAACCCATAAGCAACCCCAGCTCCTAGCTTAGATACCTGCCGCCGAAGAAAAGAAAACGCGGCTGAGCTTAAAACGCCCAGTGAACAGATATAACAACGAAGTAATAATGAAACAGAAATGAATACTGAATAAGGTATAAAGGAAATAACATAATGTAATCAAAGACAAGTATGAAATAGTAATAAGAGATAAGGTAAGGGTTAGTCATCAACCACGAGCCCAGAAACAGATATAATGCCTTCATAATAATTCCTTCATCATAATCATAATCATAGTCACAATCACACATAAAGCAGCATATGTAGGAGAGACCTACCAGAGTTGTGAAGGACGTGCATGCACGCAACATCAATCACCAGATAACAGATAACAGATAACAGATAACAGAAACAGATCTAGGATGCATCCATACGCCCCCACAGAAATAATATTGGCCATAATAAACAGATAATTGAGCTCATAACAGATAACAAATAAGGGGACGTGGTAGAACATCACTCCACTGCCCTGGAGTCATGCCAGAGCTGCATCCCTGACACGGACATGAAACCCCCATGCCTAGTGAAATAAATTTGGCTCGGGTGTCAAACTAGAATAGGTCAAACAGAATATGTCAACAGAATGTCATAAAATGACATAGATCATAAGTTATCATAATCAGATCATATCAGAAGTCCATATCACAAGGTCATATCAAAAGGTCCAAATCAGAAGGTTCAAAATCAGAAGGTCTAAATAGCAAAGGTTCATAACAGAAAAGGTTCAGAAAATAAAATGGGGTTTCATAGCAATGGCATCGGGAACCCTAAACAAAATGAGAGATTAAAAGAACGGAAGTCATGAGAAACCTTTACTGAAAAGGTCAGAATATCTGTACCTTATTCCAAATAGTAAATTGATAACAGGCAAGAAATACAGAGACCACAGAGTCACTCCTTTTTCACACCTGAAGGAGTAGGAGGCAGAATTACTGATAGGTTCTTATAATCCAGACTACTGATTTTAGTTACCTTTCCATTTTAGGTAACTTTCCATATTTAGGGTTTATAATGAAAATATAGTAAGGTTAAAGGTTAATTATGAAAATATAACAAGTTCTCATTTATTTATTACGAGTTATCCATGAATTAACATAAATTACCATTTAAACCTTCAAGTCAACCAATTTTACAATTTAAACCCTTAACATACATTAATTACCGTTTAAACCTTATAATTATAAAATTTACAATTAAGTCCATAAGAATTCCATATTAGCATATAAAACCACCATATTACAGAATTTACACATTTTACCCTTGACTTTAAGCATATTATAAAATTACCTCATAATTTACCATATTTATACTTTTAGTCCTTATATTTAATTAATTACATTTAATATCCTTTAATTATGCATTTTACATATAAAATCCATTTAATTATCAAGTATACATTATTATTAGCCCTTCAATAACTTTAAAATTCAGAAAACACCACATAAATATCATATTTACAAAATTAGTCCCTCTATTTAACATTTAATTAAAATCGTATAATAATTAATTAATAAATACAAATTAGGTCCTTATAATTACAAAAACTACCCAAACAGCCCTTGCACTATTTTTATATAATTTCCATCAGTTTATAAGTCTCTCAAAACAGCCCATAAGTTTTAGAAAATTCAATTTGACCCTTAACCTTTTTAAAATCAATTCGATCCAATTTAATTCCACAAACCCTAAACCAAGTTTTCCCAAAATCATTTAGCAATTATTACCCCATCATATGACACTAATTAACATGTAGAAACACCAAAAAAATCCAAGCCTAGCTGCTTGCCATATTTTCCTTTTCCTTTTTATTTTACCGATTGGAATAATATAACAAATAAATTCGAAACACCATATCTAAGCTTCCAATAATTCGAATACCATTTTTAAAGTGTTATACCATCATAATGTCATGTTATAAAAATAATTTCATGCCTCAGAAAATTCGTTTTCAACTTGTTCTTAATTAAACCCGAAATTAGGGTTTCATTCGAAATAATTTCCAAACGAGCCAACAAGCATGCATGATCTGATTTCTATATTTTATAATGATGTTATGGAGTATAAGGAGTGATACAAAAATACCCAAAACAATTGTGAACAATTGGATTAATCAGAACGATTTTACTCTCTCGGCTGAAAATAGCAATCCAAAATAATTCACCAAGACCCAGTCGATCACTTCTGGAACTCCACACTATTTTTATCACGTTCAAGAACCTTCAAGATGGCTGGGAAAATTGATTGGTTGTGGTAGAAAATTGTGGAGAGCCGTATATAATTTTTGGGATAGTTTTAGGTTTTGTTTTTGGTATGATTTTGGTATACACGGTTTATAGGAAAATTCTGAGATTTTTGGGGCTGATTTGGACGAGATTATAGGCCCAAGATCAGATTAAATAAATTTAAAAATAGTTTCCTTATTTTCTTGATACATATCTTTAATTTATTTCTTTTAATTCCATATTATGTACAAAGAAAATAAATATTTTGGACCCATTAATATAGCTAAGTGCCACTTAATTATTTCGTACATATTTTTATGATATAAAAAAATGCTAACAAAATTATTTGTGGTCATATGATACTTTATTTTATTTATTTAGGTTTTATTTGGTATTTTAATTATAGTTTTATAAATTTTTAAACTTGTAGGGGCAATTTGGTAATTTTATAGAGTTTACGGATTTTAGGTATTACAGATAAGATCATAAAACTGCAAAAACCACTTACATGTTACATTATAGTGAGGATAACAACATAGTTAGTTATAACATCAAATAAGAAAACTTCAGATTATAACTAAAGGGGTGTTTGGTTATGCTTATTAAAGGTGTTTATTTGCTTATTCAATTACCATAACACAATAAGTTTATGATAAAGCTATAAGCTTTTTTGAGAAGCTTAGTAACAAACCTATGAAGTCACAACTAATTATATCATAGCTTAGTGTGTTTGTAGTAAAAACACAAATATTAAGTGTAGAAGTTTTCGATAAAACATTAAAAAAAGGTTACTAAAAGTTAGTGTGTATAATAAAAAAGTTAAACCATAAAAAAGGTTACTAAAAACTATCAGCTAGATAAGACATAAGCCAAAGTTCTGTTGAGGTCTCTTTCAGATTCTATCGAGAAGCAAAAAGAGGTTAACACATAAATCATAAGTATAGAAGAATGGTATCTCACATCCGTGATTACCAACTCAATAACATTATCGTAGTATAGTAACGTAATAACCTAATTAAATACTATATATGCTTGCTTAATAATTCTCATGTACATACTTTAATTCCTTTACAAGGGCAACTATAACATTTTTTTTCTTTTTCTTTTTTTTTGAAACATCACATCAATGAATAAAGTTAGGTTATCACCTACATAGTTTTTCTTTTTTTGATTTAGAAGGTGATTGTTATCAAATAAGGATTGTGATGTGTGCATTTTTTTTATTTTATATAATTTAAAGAAAACACCTTCTAACTTAAACAATGACTATCTAACTCATGTATATATATATATATATATATATATATATATATATATATATATATATATATATATATATATATATATATATATATATATATATATATATATATATATATATATATATAGGGGATATGTTGGCTACAATTATTGTAGCCAACTAGCTACAATCCTTTAATAAAATTACATAAGAAAATATTCAGGACCCACAAAAATAAATCAGGGACCCACAAATGGACTCAGGGACCCACAGAATATAGCACAAAAATGTAGGGAGTTAGCTACAATTAATTGTAGCTAATATTTTCCCATATATATATATATATATATATTAAATAATTAGCTTTGTATAATGTTTTTAACTGGCAGACATGCTGAGGTTGATGTTGATGTTATTGTTTAACTTTAACTATTGATATCATGTTGTACAAAATGTGTGATTTTAGTAGCACATAAATGAGCGTTAATGAAGTTAAAATCGTTGTTATAAGTAGAGTCGCGTATATTTATTTTCATATCACAGTAACTCGTGGTTACCATTTGATATTTATATTCCTGTTACTAATAATTTAGCAGTATTAATATTCAAACCCGTGTACGCATAAATTAAACTTTTAAATAGAATAACATGAGTCCTTATTTAAAAAAATATTCTAATGGATGAAAGTCTACAATTAACAATATTAAAACTAATTCGCATATTTACAAAATTTTGTAATTTAAGTAGATGAAAGTCTGAAACTAATACTAATTTCATTTTAAACAAAGTTCATATTAAAAAGTATAAGAGGTATAAAGTATAAGGGGTTATTTGTGTTTTTTCAAAAATTAATAAAAAACATGGAACTTGTAATTTTACACTTAGCTCCATATATTTTATGTAAAATTCGACCACTAAAGTTTTATTAATTACTTCCTCTCTTTTTAAGTTTTTGTTTTCATAAATTTGACACCTATATTTTTTTGCATTTTTTTTAACCAAATTTCTCCACCAAATTTATTAAGTTTGACCAAAATCAATTTAATTTTGACTTTCTATTGACCAATCATATTGCACGATTTTGCCTACGTGGCAAAATCGAGCTCTCCTATTGGTCTCATTTTTTTTCAATGAGAAGGGTTTTATAAAAACACTACGAAATGATGTAATTCTTTTATTATATAAAAGATAGCCTGACTTCAATGGGCTTGTGATAGTATCAAACCTTTAACGGGCCTGGAACTTGGTAAGTAATAATCTTAACAATGACTTCTCTCTATCGTTTATACACTACTCAATACAATTGCAAGATATTACCTTTTTCACTTTTTACGTGTTATTCTTGTTCTTCAAGTTAAGAAACTTTGTTATAATAATGGCACATCTCAGTCAATCTGTTCAAGGTTAAAAATGCAAGAAACATGCATGCGAAAATAAACTAAACCATTGTTTCATCGCTTACCATTACTTAGAATGCTACTTCGCTAGGAAAATTTAAGTACCATTGTATTATTATCTCCATAGTTTACCTTACTACTGTCTTGGTCATAATTTATCACAATCATCTCATTTAATCATCAATTATTTGTAATAATTCGACTCTATTTGACTTTTTCTTTTGGGTCAATATTGTGAATATTTAAGTACAGGCAATCTTGATTCAAAATAAAGTATCATCTTTGCTAATCCTCATGAGGGGTCATAGGAACCACCAAGGTCAAGGTGGTAAGTACTTTGGCCTCATGATTGACCCGCCCATTTTTAAAAAGTGTATATGTTGAGCTATTCTTATGAGTTTCATGCAAACTTTAACGAATACTGGTAAATGTTAACTTAGCTATAAAATTGTATTTATAAGGCACTAGCATACAAGGTGTATCTCAAGGACTCTCAAGGACTCGTTGATCCATGCGCTCAAAACAGGGGGGTATGGTGCCCCTAATAATACTTGGAATGTTGTATTATTATTTTTTTGGTTGGGCCTAGTCAATGTTGCCTAAATGGGTTGTATTGTGCGTGACCATTCCATAACAAATTTAGCTAAAAGGTTTATTTTTTTTAGTGTAGGCGGGCCAACCCAACCCAGATACATGGAAATGTAAACAAGGTGTTACACATAAGAAAAAAGAAACCTTTGATAGATGGAAATGATACAAAACAGTATATAGATCTAACAGTATTACGCAATATCTTTGGGAATGACCCTCATGGTTAAAAATGGTTCGGTAGAAGTAGTCAAACCTTTCCCTAAAGAAAATGCCACCACAATATGTAGCACTTATCAATTCCACAATAAGAGGAAACTGAAGGGTCACAAAAGACGTAATTGGAAGGCATGTCAATGCACCTATTGGAATAAGCATCGACGAGTTACCTTGTCCAAACACAAGGAACAATGTTGCTCCAAAAGCTATAATCATTGCTGTCGTCGAGAGGAACAACATAGTGAGGCCAATAATCAGCTTCGTTGGTAACTTGAGGAGAAAGTCTTGTTCCGCAAAACGTGCGGTTAGGATCGATAAAAACAATAACAAGGAGGTAACAGCTGTGAATAATGATATTGCATCTGATATAGCAAATACTGTGAATGAAATCTTGTTAGTGAAAATCGGTATCCCAGATTCCTGATTGTTTCCACCGGGCACTGTTATAGCTGCTGCAAATACAATGGTGATAATGAGTGCAGCTGTTATTGTGTATGACTCGGCAGTTTTCTTTATCCAGTTCTCTCCCTCGATCACCAGGTCTTTGTGCTCTCTTGTGAAAACCATTTCAGGCGTTTCATCATCCGAGTTCTTTTGTAACCGGTTTAAGGGACATACAAATCGTTCAACTTCCTAATAAATATTACGACATATTAACCTTGGAAGATATATAATAATACGTCTTAACAACTTTATGTATGCTGAATGAAATTCAAACTTCGATCGAGTCATTGGTTAAAGTACATTACCTTGAACCATTGTAGTTCGCGTTGAACTTGCAGAGCTGCCCCCGATATTAGATTCAATTTGTTAATAGGTGCCAATCTTGCAGCCAAATGCAAGAGGTTATTCCCAAAAGCATCTTTAATTGTTTTATAAATATTCTTGTGTTCGCTCATTTCGTATAGTAGGCCGTAAATCTTCTCTGAACGATTGATCACCGAATATTGAATAAAGTTGTGACCATCTTCATTGGTACTCAAAATTGCATCTGGAAACGACCTCATAATACGTCTAATAAAAGTGGATGCATTTCTTCTAGTGGCTTCAAAAGTCGAAGTGGTGTAATACTGATGATAGGTGCTCGCGTTATCTTTAGTAAGTATCTTGTTACATACATCTGATAAAAGATTTGTTGCATCTTCATGAATCTGAATCGTATCTTTAAAGAAAGGTCGTACTGCAACATAAAGACAAATCAAAATCTCAAAAAAATAAGTAACTTTCTTTCTCTTACATTTTTGGTCATATAAGTATTGTAACTTTTGATTGGTCTTACCAAGTAGCTTAAGGAATCCGTAGAACATAGTTGCAACCCAGGAAAAGACTGCAAGATGAGTTGATTGTTAGAATTATGGAGGTACGACGTTACGGTTCAACCAGTGAACTACAAAAACATTAATTAGTGTCTCAAATAAAGTATTTACTTTTAACTTTACAAGAAGGGTTGAATTATAATAAGACTGTTGTTTTCCGTGAGAATCATGTACGAATGGTTTAAAAGTTCATTTTCACACTATCTTCTTTGTGGGAATCATGCAACTATTCATTGATAAATTGTGATTAATTGGAAGAATTGGTTTTTTTACAATTCAGTTATAAATTGTTATACTTCATTTGTACCGTAATTTATTGTACTCTATTGTACTCGTATAATTATTAAATGTATGTGATAATCTAAATATATAAAAAGATAAAGGATAATTCCAAAAATGCCCTTATTTCCCAGTTGATTTGTTTTTTGACCTTATTTTTGAAGTTGCTGAAATTACCATTTGGGCACCCGGACAGCTCTAATGTAACCAACCATGGAATGCCAAGTGTCCCAAGTTGCCCAAAAAATACACAAATTGCCCAAACTTTCGGACACTTGACGTCCCATGGTTGGCTACAGTAGAGTTGCTCGGTTTCTCAAAAATTAATTTCAGCAACTTCGAAATAAGGTTATAAAAGTAAATCACTTAGACAATAAATGCATTTTTGGAATTTTCCCAAAAGATAATCACATAAAGAAATATGTAAAGAAATATGTGATTATTTGGTTATATTATATGATTATATATCAAAAGAATTATTTAGTTGCAAAAAGCTGTTACGAAAAAGTCTTAGGAAGTTATTTAAAAAATTATCTAAATAAGACACATGAAAAAAAAAATTGTAAAAAAAATAGTTTAATAGTTTTACCTTCTCACAAGAATAGACATTCTTATATAAACTTTCGTCGTAAGAAGGAAGAAAAATTAACTCATATTTTTTTCAAAAGAATCCACAATAATTTGGAGGTTTGGGATTAAAAATCCTTGAATTTCTTTCTAAAAGTTTATTAAAACAAATGGAACTAAATTGTCGCGAATTATGATTTTATGTAGCTTACTAATTATTTGGCCGTTATATAACTCACATTTTCAATTTTGACTTTTGTGTGTATATTGTGACAATTTTACCATTTTGTTTATCAATAACGGAGTGGTAAATTGTCAAATATATATATATATATATATATATATATATATATATATATATATATATATATATATATATATATATATATATATATATATAGTGTATCTTTATTTTCAGAACCCTGTTAAGTGCGGGAACTGCGAGAACTCCAATTTTGCATTACAAAACATGCATGTTCATATAAAACATGTATGTTTTCTTACATACACCTTAAAACACAAACCTGCGTAACATATATGTTCATATAAAACCAATGAACATGCATGTTTTCTTACATACACCTTAATACACATACCTGCGTAACATACATGTTCATATGAAACCCTGTTAAGTGCAACATATCAATGCAAAATGGTTTTATAAAAACAGGTATGTTATGCAGGTATGTGTATTAAGGTGTATGTAAGAACACATACCTTCAAAAAAAATGTAAGAAAATATACATGTTTTATATGAACATGCATGTTTTCTAATGCAAAATTGGAGTTCTCGCAGTTCCCGCACTTAACAGGGTTTTGAAAATAAAGCCCCCCCTATATATATATATATATATATATATATATATATATATATATATATATATATATATATATATATATATATATATATATATATATATATATATATATATATAATAATACATACAAAGTTCAAAATTTAAAAGTGTGAGTTATATAAAAGTCAAAACAAATTATTTGATTACATAAAACCATAAAATGTGACAAGCTGTTATTATTATTATTATTATTATTATTATTATTATTATTATTATTATTATTATTATTATTATTATTTATTTTATTATTATTATTAGAAACTCAAAGAATTTACAAGAAGTTAGTAGGAAGCCGAGATATTAACTGGGCTCCCACTCCACTAGCTATAGAAAAACTAATCCTACTAAATATTATTATTTTTCTTTTTTTGCTTATTTAAGATAATACAGAAAACTAAATGAATTTACTTTCCCAGCCTCTCTCTAGCATACAAATTTAAAGATTTTCAGGAAACTTTTTCTTTTCAAATATTCTTTAACTTCAAACTATTAAAAAGGGTTTATGTTTGTGATGAAACCAAGAATTCGTAATAAGAAAAAAGTTTGAAAGATAGAAGTTTAATACGAGTAGTAGTTTGGGAAAAGAAAAACCGCCTTCTTTTGTTTAGGGAATTTTAAATAAGAAGTTGAAAAAGTTATCAAATTCTTCTCTTTTAATCTTTTATCATGTTGTTCTTATTTAATGTTTATCATCTCATTACGTACCTAGTAAAAGTATCCCATAAAGAAGAATTAATATCTTTAAAGGTACGTGACCACGTGGCGACTCCATATAGTTAGTAAGTCTGTCGAAAGTAGGCCTCCAGTGACCACCCATCCTATAAAACTCGGGGTAAGATATACTAACCCTCCCTAAACTAATATACTAACCCTCCCTATTAGTACTTTTGTACTTTTTTTAATTTTTTTTTTGTACTTTTTTTTTTTTTTTTTTTTTTTTTACTTTTTGTACTTTTGTACTTTTTTTTTTTTTTTTTTTTTTTTTTTTTTTGAAATATTTTGTATAATATATTTTAGGATGTATTTGTATGTATTTTGTATAATGTTTGTATAATTGACGTGTAATGTATTTTATTTAAATAACAACAACAACGGTCACGTTAAAAATTACCACATTAAATAAGTACAACAACGACTGTTATTATTTAATTAAACAACATCGTTAACACATTATTTAAAGCTACAAAATCTACGACATATGAAGATTATTCATCTCATTTAAAAGATCATGGAGCCGGGCACTTGACTGACAAGCGTGATCCTCAGGATTTCTTGCCATTTCTAACTCCATTTCCAGCGCCTTTATTCTTGCCTTCAACAACTTGTTCTCATTTTTTGTAGCAACGCACTCATTTTTTGTAGCAACGCAGTTTGAGCAATGCGTTGAAGAAGATGGTTGATTAAAGTGTTCTGCTTCAAATTCATCTTTCCACGCGAAGAATCGACACCCATAGTCTTTTGTACCTGGCTGTTACATGTTAAGAAAATAATAAGAAATTTATTTTTAAGAAACAAATTATTTACATAACTAAGCAAACGTATGATTATTTACCACTGAAAGAGGACATGCATAAAACAGTCGCCCACGACTACCATCTTGCCAGGATCTCCGTTGTACAATAAATCCTCTGTTACATCGGCACAAGAAAGGATTTCTTTGGCTCATCTGACCAAAGAATTTGCATAATAATATACATCATCAATAAATAATGTTATTAATAATTTAAACAAAGTAATAATAAAAAAATTATTCGAATTAAATAAATAAGCAGTTAGAGTTCAAAGGTTTGTCAAATAACATACATATTGAAAATAAAGACATACAAAGGCAAACTACTATGAAGATACTAATTTTGATACTAACTACTATCACTGTCCACCTGCTCCAGCAACTTCTCTATCTCTTTCATCCTCTTCTCAAAAGACTCTAACTTCTCTCGAAACTCTACAGCCGCTTTCTCTAAATCAGTCAACCTAGATGCGTGCTCATCCAACGTAACATAAACATCACCTATATCTCTCCTATCACGCTTAACTTCCCTCCTCAATCCTTTGACATCAGATTGTCGCTCACACAACCTCCTCGACATCGACACATAGCGACCCCGACACCAAGAGATGTCATCTCTCAAACGACTCAACTCTGCCCTAAGTTCGGCAGGAGAAACTCGTGGTCTGGTGGAAGACTCGCCAACCTCAAAAGTAGATATGACCTCCGTCTCAAGTGCATGACCTAAGGCATCTGAAGTGTCTGACTCATAAGTGATATCTGATATGGCTGGCGAAGGTGGCAAAGGAAGAACCTCCTCATCAGCAATCTCATCAACATCATCAGCATCATGATCATCCATCTCATCATCTGCATGAGCAATCTCATCATCATCACCATCCATCTCTGGATCCATCTCATCATCATCCATCTCTGGATCCTCTTCTGGACTAGGTGGTGCCAGTGCGGGATCAGGGGGTATAACTGGTGCAGAACTAACACTCTACAAAAAAGCAGACTTAACATTTAAATAAATGAATAATCATTTACAACATTTTCAAACAATTAATATTTAAATAAATGAATAATCATTTACAACATTTTCAAACAATTAACATTTAAATAAATGAATAATCATTTACAACATTTACAAACAATTAACATTTAAATAAATGAATAATCATTTACAACATTTACAAAATACATCGATGGTTATATATTGCTTCCCATTCGTTTGCAATTGGATGTTTGAACCACCTCCATTGTGGGTGGTTATGTGGTAGTGGAGAATCTCTGTCTATGTTGAGACAAATGTAATGAGCACCACTGTTCTCCCCTATACGCGCAATCACAATGGGGTCAATTCCATGTGATAAGTTTGGAGCAGAAAATAGGGGTAAACATGTGAACCAACCTTGACGGTCTATATATACAAGAGGTCGTTGAATAGCTGAAGCGATGACCAGACCCGTATTTGGCATCGTCATCCAGTAATCTTCAGGCGCTGGTCCATTAAACCAGTTTATTGTATCACGAAGGTGGTAAACGTCTTGTTCGCCCCACATACTCACGTAAGTTATACCATGTTCTTGTAACTCTTGCAGTAACGCGTATCTAACATCGGCCCACCTATCCTGGTCTTGCCAAATCCAATGGGCAATGCACCGAAATCCACAATTTCCGTCACCAAGCACATTTTTAATACTTATTACCTGTGAACGGAAAATCTCTGGAATGCGATCAATAAAATCCTCGCTATCCTTATCTCCAACGAAAAATCTGTGTCTTATTTTTTGACCCGTGTACGAACTATGTCTTGCAGGTTCTTTAGCGCGTTTCGGGGCTTTCGTAGACCTTGAATTTGTGCTTCTTCGGTGATTCATGGTTGGCACATCATTCAAGTCATTCAAGTCCGGGACTTCATTCAAGTCCGGAACTTTTGTAGCCTGCGACTTTTTGTCCTTTGCACTTGGACGTCCACGGGTCTTTTTCTGAACAGCAGGTTGACGTATGTCCACAGATTCTGGTTGGAATATCCCTTTCACCTTCGTTAACATGCTTTTCTTGACAAACGAAGTCGCTTTGCTAAAAACATTTTTGAATTCTCGCATGTTCTCTTCAAAAGCAATATCATCTTCATGGTCACTAGAAGGACCATCTTCAGATGGACCATCTTCAGGCGGTGGCTTATTGATAACAGGCCACGGGACGGATAGGGTTCTCCAATAAACATCAATTGCATCCAATGGAACGGGCCGTTCTGCATGAGTTAAAAGTGACTTCTATAAGTTACTGATATTAATGCGGAAAAATAAGTTGATAGGCATAAACTGAATATACTTACCATGAATTCGATAAAATTCAAATTCGCAGAAGCATGGTAGTCCATAAACTGTCCGCAACTTATGGCCACATTTTTCTACGGCGATATCCCGGTTAAGTTCTACATGCATTAGGTTGAAAGCATGTTTTGAAACTTTGTACCACAATTCTGAAAATATTGGTATGTCACATTTATTGAATTTCTCGTTCTTGCTCCTATTAAAACTCTCTTTTATCTCTCGTTCTTGCGCAAAGAGAATTTTATCAACCGCACTCAACAACCGGTCTAAATTGGACTGTGTGCTTTCCAAATATAATTTCAACAACGCGTGGTGACTCTCCACTCTACACGTTGTTGTCTGGCCGTAGCAGTGATATTGATCGATGATACACGAGACAAACATGTTACCGTAATCTCGCAACAAGTTATTCAGATACTGAGCAATACCTGAAAAAAATAATGACCTAAAAAAGGTCATTCGGGTTTTTATTTATTAAATAATAAAAATCAGTGAATTAATAATTAAGTACCCGCATGATTGACCAATCGCTGTTGTAGGCGTTCGTAATGATGCGCGAATTCTCTGCGTGTCGGAGCTGTAATCATATAATCCCATCTCCATTTGATGGATTCATAGTCTTCTGATGAAACGCATCTATTTCTGCAATTCTGAATAATATTTTGCTGTATATGCCATCGACAGAGTAATCTGTGAGCGTCAGGAAATTCCGCTTTGCATGCCCCAACCAACGCTAAATCTCTGTCGGTGACGATAACACGCGGGTAGTATCTTTGATCTATCACTAACTTCACACGTTGCAATACCCATTGAAAATTAAACCCTTTCTCACTGTTTAAAAAGCTGTACCCCATTGAGAATGTTTTATTTGTCGAAGTTACTCCGACAATTTCCAATAACGGCAATTTAAACATTGTGGTATTGTACGTGGAGTCCATAAGCATGATTTGAGGGAATGTACACCATAGAGCATACGATGTGGGGTGAACAAAAAATAGTTCCTCAAGCTGATTTTGCTTATTTACCCTATCGTAATATATATACCCCGCATCCCTTAAATGTGAGTAAAGGACTTGAATTGGAGTTCGACCACCTTCTTTGATTTTCCGGATCTTACCTTTTGCGTTATATATAGTTCTAACGCTAGACACGTTATCCGGATTACGACCCTGTATTGTTCTAAGGATATTACGTGGTCGTACATTATAACCTGCCAATTCTTCGACTAAACCGAACTCATGCTCCTTTAATCGCATTGCATATGGGAAACCATGCAACGAGTCTGCCAAATCATGATTATGGCTATCATCTTTCACCCTCAAAATCCAAAAATCACCCGTCAAATGATATTTCGCCACTAATTTGAATGGGCAACCCGTTTTAAAAGTACTGGTTTGTCGTTTTCCACTACCTTCAGGTTTATATTTTCCACCCTTTGTACACCTATAATTTATTTCATACAGATAACCCTTTTCTGCTTTGCTTCTATCTTTTACAATGACAAAACCGAGCTGACGGGCTATACTTTGCACCCACTCAGTTAATTGCTCGTTAGAACTGAACGCCTGTAAATTTTTTAAATACATTTTTACATTTTTATACTTGACAAAACAGAGCTGACGGGCTATACTTGACAAAACCGAGCTGACGGGCTATACATTTTTTAAATACATTTTTACATTTTTATATATATTTTCCACCCTTTTTACAAACAAAATGAACAGTTTTACAAAATTACATTTTTTTTTAACTTTTAAACTTTTTACAATATATATATACATTACATATACATTACATTTACAAATACATTTACAAAAAATACTACATATACATATATACATTACATATACATTTACAAATACATTACATTTACATTACATTTAAAAAAAATAAAAATAAAAACGCGTTTAAACGCGTCCCGTACATATCTCTCTTTTCTCTCTCTCACACCTCACATAACGCTCTTATCTCACACACACTCACTCCTCATATTCTCTCTTTTCTCTCTCTCTATTCTGTCTCATATTTTAGATCTAAAACCATGTTTTAGATCTAAAATTGGTGGTTTTGGTGATGTTTATGATGTGAGTGTGTGTGATAAGAGCGTTATGTGTAACTGAGGTACGTTGATAGACTTTCTCTGGGTTGTTTTGGTGATGTTTATATTAGGGTTTTTTAAAAATTGAGTGATTTATTTCAATTAACGTTTGTTAATTGAAGTATTTGTGGTTAATTAACACGGATCTATATTATTTTTATGAAACGCATAATTTTTAAAAATTAGGGTTTTGAAAAAATTTTGGGGGTTTTTTAAAAAGTGACTGATTTATTTCAATTAACGTTTGTTAATTGAAGTATTTGTGGTTAATTGACACAGATCTATATTATTTTTATGAAACGCTTAATTTTTAAAAATTAGGGTTTTGAAAAAATTTTGGGGGTTTTTTAAAAAGTGACTGATTTATTTCAATTAACGTTTGTTAATTGAAGTATTTGTGGTTAATTAACACGGATCTATATTATTTTTATGAAACGCCTAATTTTTAAAAATTAGGGTTTGTGAATTATGTTGTGTATTATTGGTGGTTCTGAGGTGAATTAGGTGGTGATTATGTGGTTTGAAAAAATTTTGGGGGTTTTTTAAAAAGTGACTGATTTATTTCAATTAACGTTTGTTAATTGAAGTATTTGTGGTTAATTAACACGGATCTATATTATTTTTATGAAACGCCTAATTTTTAAAAATTAGGGTTTGTGAATTATGTTGTGTATTATTGGTGGTTCTGAGGTGAATTAGGTGGTGATTATGTGGTTTGAAAAAATTTTGGGGGTTTTTTAAAAAGTGACTGATTTATTTCAATTAACGTTTGTTAATTGAAGTATTTGTGGTTAATTAACACGGATCTATATTATTTTTATGAAACGCCTAATTTTTAAAAATTAGGGTTTGTGAATTATGTTGTGTATTATTGGTGTTTCTGAGGTGAATTATGTGGTGAATTATGTGGTGATTATGTGGTTTGAAAAAATTTTGGGGGTTTTGGAAAAATTAAGTGATTTATTTCAATTAACGTTTGTTAATTGAAGTATTTGTGGTTAATTAACACAGATCTATATTATTTTTATGAAACGCCTAATTTTTAAAAATTAGGGTTTGTGGTTATGTTGTGTATTATTGGTGGTTCTGAGGTGAATTATGTGGTGAATTATGTGGTGATTCTGTGGTTTAAAAAAGTTGGGGGTTTTGGAAAAATTAAGTGATTTATTTCAATTAACATTTGTTAATTGAAATATTTGTGAAAAATTAAGTGATTTATTTGAAATATCTGTGGTGGGTTATATGTGATATGTGACTTTCTTTAGTGGTTCATTGGTGCAGGTGTTTGTGATATATGATATTAAGTAGGGAGGGTTAGTATATCCTACCCCTTAAGGTGGTTCTGTGGTGATATGTGGGTAGGTTAACACCTTGATCTGCCACCATAGAGTGGTATGAATACCTGCTCTGGCCTACCCCATTCCCCACAGATTTGTGATGAAACTGATGAAACTGTTT
This sequence comes from Artemisia argyi, assembly GCA_030686995.1. Classification (NCBI taxonomy): domain Eukaryota; kingdom Viridiplantae; phylum Streptophyta; class Magnoliopsida; order Asterales; family Asteraceae; genus Artemisia; species Artemisia argyi. The sequence continues at coordinate 183,305,923 of CM060683.1, forward strand.
TCTAAAAATAACAGAAAAGGCAATGATGATTTTATAAAAAAAAAAATACTAGATTTTGGCATGGCATTTCCAAATGGATAGGCAATTATTTGCAACCTTTGAAGTTGCAGCCAAACATGATGAGTAATATATATATATATATGAATCTGAGCCTTTACCTGTTCTGTGCTAAATGGTGAGTTCGACATTTGTTGTCTTGGACTTTCTTTGCTTGTGTTACTTGTGATGCTTGTGACAAAACCTGGACTTGTAAACCTGCACTTGCTTGGTTACTTGTGATGCCTGGGTTTGGTTAATACTCCCTTGATGCTTGGGTGAAATAAACCTGCACTTGTGACTTTCTTTGCTTGTGTTATTTGTATGGGTGAGATATACTGACCCTCCCTATTCTAATATACTAACCCTCTTGTGAAACTTGTTTCACTTGTGGGAACATGTGGTGATACTGTTGAGCTTGTGAACTTGGTAGGTTGTGGAATATTGTTGTACCTGTGTTGCTTTTGTTGGGAATATGCAGAATCTGAGCTGTGTGTTGTGTTGCTGAGCTTGTGAACTTGGTAGGTTGTGGAATATTTTGTACCTGTGTTGGCTTTTGTTGGGAATTTGCAGAATCTGAACTGTGTTGGCTGTTGTGGCTTTTGTTGGGATTTTGGTGAATCTGAGATGGTTGCTTGTGTTGCTTTGGTCAAAACCTGGACCTTGTGTCCAAAAGGCGATGACGAATGGGTTTTTCAACCCCGAATGGATGGCAAACAATTATGTTTGCAACCTTCATATCCGAGCCTTACTAAACAATTTTTATTTTTAAATTATGTTTTCAAATCCGAGCCTTTTTCGGCGATGACGAAAACCTGCACTTTGGATTTTTTTTTTCTATTTGTGTTTTTTTGCTTGTGTTACATGTTTTGCTTGGACAAAAACCTGGACTTGGAGTTTTTGCTTGTGTGATTGTGTCAAACCTGCACTTGCAACTTTTGTTGCTTGGACAAAAACCTGGACTTTTGTTAATTGCTTGTGTGATTGTGTCAAACCTGCACTTGCAACTTTGTTGCTTGTGTTGCTTGGACAAACCTGCACTTGCAACTTTGTTGCTTGTGTTGCTTGGACAAACCTGCACTTGCAACTTTGTTGCTTGTGTTGCTTGGACAAAAACCTGGACTTGGACTTGGACTTGGAACAAGAAAAGGACAAAAAAAAAACAACAAAAGGACAAAGTACAAAAAGGACAAAAAAAAAAATATAAAAAAGTACACAAGTACACCCTACCCTATGGGAGGGTTTGTACTTACCTCCCATAGGGAGGGTTCGGTTAATGTATCCCTAAAACTCTTCCTCCCAACCTGAGACGTAGATAAAAAAATTGGCGTACGTACATGAACTTTAATTAATTGAAATAATAAAGAAACAAATTCATTACCTCTTTCCCAAAAATTGAGTTCACGTGGAAAGTTTTGAGCTAAAGCCGTCAACACAGCATCACGATCAGAAAGTATGGCATCGGGGTAATCATTGATTATCATCTTTGCTAAGCCTACATATTTCAGAAAATTAGTGGTTTATAAAATGACAAGCTCATCACAACTTTTGAAGCCAATAGATGACACTTACTAAAATCTTGACAAGAGATAGCAAGAACGACAAGATCCTCGCCACTTTTGCCCGTAAAAAGAGCATCGTACTCTTTTTCTTGTTGTTCAAGCAGACACTTTGATGTCCTGATATCCTCGCCACTTATGCCCGTATTAATATCACCGTACTTTTTTTCTTGTTGTTCAAACGTCTTACATGTCATGATAACCTCGCCCCTTAAAAGAGCATCGTACTCTTTTTCTTTTTCTTCAAGCAGATACCTATATACTTTCATGTGCTCAAACAAACAGTGAGATGTCTTGATATGCATATTGGAAATAGATAAAGCAAGTGGAGTGTGACCCTCATTGTCTTTGGCTAATAACAATTCTGGGTTTCTTTCCACCAACATGTTGACAACTTCAGTGTTGCCACCAATAGCAGCAACATGAAGAAGGCTGCTTCCATCTGAATTTACCACATCTAGTAGTGTGTTCTCTGTCGGTGTCATTTCCAACAATTTCTCTAATAATTCAGGATTCTCGGTAGAAGAACCCACTGCTACATGGAGTACTGTGTTTCCATTATTCGTGAGTTTGTCCCAGGGGTTAAGACTATATCTTTTTAATAGGTTTAATATTACCAAATCGAAATGTACGTCTCCTTCTATAATGTAGTCATAAAGCCGTCTCTTTTGCTTTTCTTTCTCGGTCTTTTCTTCTGTTGGCTCGTCTTTTGATTTTGCATCTTCAGATATTGAATTCATTTCTATTACTGATTCTGCTTGTGGTCTTGTCGTTAATTTTGTTTCTACATGATCAAAATTTTCAATTTGGTTGATCAAGGTTATAAAAAAAAAAAAAAAAAAAAAAAAAAACTAGAAAAGAAAAGACATGCGTTTTAATGTAAATCACCAGGGATTTCAAACAACAAACTAAATTACTAAAGCAAAGACATATACGTACATAGCTTCAGATTAACGCTCAACTGGTGGTAACAACGTCTCAAAAGTATGTACTCCGCTCAACTGGTGGTAACAACTGGTGGTAACAACGGAGTACTTGAATTTACACTTAAAAACCCACCTTATAAAAACTGATATATTGAACTAATATCAAGAAGTTACTTTAGGACATGTAAGGGGTGTAAAAATGAAAATACGAACTGGTATACGGCCAAGTGGTGTCAAGTCATAACATATACATTCTGTTACGTAATTATTTTTATTACAATTATGATCAAAGTGTAAAAATAAAAAGGGAAAATTCCAAAAATGCCCTTATTGCCCAAGTGAATTGCTTTTTTACCTTATTTTCCAAATTGCCGAAATTACCCTTTGGGCAACCGGGCAACTCTACTGTAGCCAATCACGGGACACCAAGTGTCCGAAATTTTGGGCAACTTGCGTATTTTTAGCCAACTTGAGACACTTGGCGTCCCATGGTTGGCTACATTAGATTAGAGTTGCTCGGGGTGCCCAAAGGGTAATTTCGACAACTTCGAAAATAAGGTCAAAAAAGCTAATCAATTGGGCAATAAGGGCATTTTTGGAATTTTCCTGAATAAAAACAACATTTCTAAATATTAAAAAAGATCCTAACGATGTTTGAGTAAATCATTGCATGTCTTTGACTTGTATGGTCAAAACATAACTACCAGAGAGCCTCAAGCAATACATTATCAAATAAAAAAATGGAACGAACAAAATACACCATTATATTAACTAATCAATCGGCATGTCCTTAATGTACTTTGTTTTATAAATTAGTGCTAAGCTTTTGTTTTAGTAGTTTAGCCCTCCTAAAAATTAATCATTAACATTTCACATCTTAGGCGGCCTGGGCCAACTAATATATTTTATCATCTAATAGTTTCAGCACTCTCAACAAAATGTTTCAAGTTCCATCCATGATTATAAAGTTTATGAGAGCTTTCCAATGCTAAAATCTTATCAAAGACTATTCTTATAAAAAAATCTACAAAAATGCTTTCGCTCAAGAAATACGTCAAATGCAAAAAAAAAAAAAAAAAAAAAAAAAAAAAAAAAAAAAAAAAAAGTTCATTCCAAAAGTTTTTTTGTACTTTTTAATAATAAAATAGTAAGTCATGTTGGAAGTCGATTGTCAAATGTCAAGTAATTGCTTCAAAATTTCATGAAAATAGTTACGCTCCAATGATAAAAATAAATAAATAAATAAATAAAAGAAAAGTTTATTTGTTCAAAAAAGTCATTCCAAATCACAAACCAAATAAATAAAACTTCGATTAGCAAAGGAAATATAGTACCTGCTGCTTGTTCATGAACTGAAGGTCCATAACTACGTCGCAGCTCATCCCATAAATCTTTTGCTGTGAAATCTGTGTTCTCATGTTTGTGTGTGAGATGATTGACAGCCTTCTTAGCCACTTCTTCAGAAAGTGAACCAAGAATCCAACATTTTACAAGTGAATCTCCTGCAATCCATGCCTCCATATCTCCCACTTTCCCCTTCCCATTCCTCGCTGGACTCGGGAACTGACCGTCGATAAAAGCAACCATATGTTGACTCTTTAAGAGACATTGCGTATGTGTTTTCCAAAGATTATACTTGCTCTTACCGCTCAGCTTCACAATCACGGTAACCAAATTTGGGCAAATAACATGTGAACGATATGGAAATGCTTCACCAACATCCACTATGCAACTTGGATTCGAAGTTGAAGCTGCATTCGCCATTTTGATCTTAATTCAAACTTGTATATTTTTTTACTTTCTTTTTGTCAATCCTCCTTCCATCTTCTAACATATTTAAACTAAAAGATGAAGTAACTTCATGCCGACAAAAGCTACGTTAGGATTCCTTGCTTCATGAGGCATGATTGGGATTCCTTTCTTGGTTGTGTTCGGAACCTGTCGAAACATGCAACTTTTAGATACACTACGGTGGGCTCTATATGGTGCTTGATTGCAGATTCACAGTATATAACATTTCTAGTTATGGTTATTTCATTTCCATCACATTGGTCACTTTTTATTTGTTTGGAGCTTCTATGACAAACTGGGCAAATTTTGGAACATTGGTCATTTGTAGATGTTAGAGTTAGTATTTTAGTGTATGAACGCTTTGGAAGGGATACTTTTATAGCTGTATTTGGTTTTTATCATTGGATCTTCTCGTATATTTAATAATCTATTTCTTATAGTTTTAGTATATTTAGAGTTAGTGGTATTAAAACCGTGTAAAATTTGGTCCCTTTCGATTATGGTTGTTCTATATATACTTTGCATTTGTTTCGTTTTTATTGATTATAAAATAATGTGATGTGTTTAAGGAAGAATTAAAAAAAAAAAAAAAAAAAAAAAATGATTGGGAGATTGCAAACAGTCATTTTTATATACTCCAGGTTTTAGATGGAAATCAAATGGTCAATAAAAAATAAAAATTTGGTACTAGATTGATCGAAATCGGTGGTGTTGCATTAATGTACCAAACAACAAAAAAAAAAATAACAAAATTAACTTTGCTAGATGGGAAGAGCCGGAGAGGTATAAGTGTTGATTCCTTTATTTATACATTTCTTAATTTCATCTTTGCTTACAACATCACTCAATTCCATATTCCATTCTTATAATGTTGGATAATGTATCTCCTTATGCTGATCTAACAATAAAAGCAATGTATTCGTTTATTTATATGTTTTTTAACTTCATCTTTGCTTCCAACATCGCTCGATTTCATAATCCATTATTATAATGTCGGACCATGTATTTCCCTATGCTTATCTAACAATGAAAGCAATGTTTATGTCACAATTATGTTGGAATATAGTTGTCTTTATTCACAAAATGTCATTTCCATCATATGATGAAACACATTAAACGTAAAAAAATTGTTGTATAAATATCTTAAACCATTCAATTCAAACTTCTTTTTACATAGTATTTAAACTAAAAGATGAAATAACTTAATGTTGACAAAAGCCACGTTAGGATTCCTTGCTTCATGAAGCAGGATTAGTATTCCTTTTTTAGTTATGGTTATTTTATTTCCATCACATTAGTAAATTTTTATTTGTTTGGAGCTTCTATGACCCACTGGTCAAATTTTGGAACATTGGTCTTTTGTAGAGTTAGAGTTGGTAATTTAGTGCATGGATGCTTTGGAAGGGATAATTTTATACATGTATTTGGCTTTATCATTTGGCTCTTCTCGTATATTTAATAATCTATTTCTTATAGTTTTAGTATATTAGAGGTTCGAGTGGTATAAAAACCGTGAAAAATCTGGTCCCTTTCGATTGTGGTTGTTTTATACATACTTTGCATTTGTTTCATTTTTATTGATTATATAAGAATTTAATATATTTTAGGAAGAAGAAGGAACAAAGAAGCAAGATTGGGAGATTGCAAATAATCGTTTTTATATATTAAAAAAAGAGAGAATACCAAGACCAGAAAAAAGTAGTTTATGAAGAAATCAAATTGGACCAATAGAAAATCTTATTTTTTCATGTGAGAAAATCGAACCACATAATTGGTTAAGTCAAAAATTGGTGGTGTTGCATTAATGAACCAAATAACAAAGAAAATTAAAAAAAAAAATATAATTGTGCTAGATGGGAAGAGTCGGAGAGGTATATGTGCTAATTTCTTTATTTACACATTTCTTAAATTTATCTTTGCTTCCAACATCACTTGATTCCATATTTCATTCTTATAATGTTGGACCATGTATCTCCTTATGCTTATCTAACAATGAAAAAATGCATTTTTTTATTTATACCTTTCTTAGCTTCATTTTTGCTTCCAACATTACTCGATTTCATATTCCATTCTTAATGTTGGATCAAGTATCTCCCTATGCTTATCTAACACTGAAAGCAATGTTTGTGTCACAATTCTATTGGAATATATTTGTCGTTATTCACAAAATGACATTGCCATCATGTGATGAAACTCATTAAGCATTAAAAAAATATTGTATAAATATTTTAAACCATTCAATTCAAACAATAATGAATGAAAAAGATATTGTATAAATATCTGAAACCATTCGATTCAAACATCTTCTTACTTATTTAAATTAAAAGATGAAATAACTTAATGCTGGTAAAAGCCACATTAGGATTCCTTGCTTCATGAAGCATGATTGGGATTCCTTCCTTAGTTATGGTTATTCATTTTCCATCACATTGGTTACTTTTTATTGATTTGGAGCCTCTATGACTCATTGGTCAAATTTTGGAACATTGGTCATTTGTAGATGTTCGGGTTGGTATTTTAGTCTATGGATGCTTTGGAAAGGATAATGTTATAGTTGTATTTGGTTTTATCATTTTGCTCTTTTCGTATATTCAATAATCTGTTTCTTATAGTTTTAGTATATTAAGGGTTCTAGTGGTATTAAAACTGTGTAAAATTTGGTCCATTTTGATTGTGGTTGTTTTATATATACTTTGTATTTCTTTCTTTTTTATTGATTATATAATAATTTGATGTATTCTAGGACGAAGATGAGGAAAAAAATGATTGGGAGATTGCAAATAATCGTGTTTATATATGAAAAAAGGAAATACCTTGACCATTTTCAGAGGAACAAAAAATAGTTTTTGATGGAAATCAAATTGGACAGAAAAAAATCTTATTTTGTCATGTGGAAAAACTTAACTACGTAATCTGTCAATAAAAGTCATAATTGGGTATTAGAAGTGTTGCATTAATGAACCAAAAAAAATAATAAAAAAAATAACTTTGCTAGATGGGAAGAGCCGGAGAACTATATGTCCTGATTTCTTTATTTATACATTTTTGAACTTCATCTTTGCTTCCAATATCACTCAATTCCATATTCCATTCTTATAATGTTGGATCATGTATCTCCTTATGCTTATCTAACAATGAAAGCAATGTATTCCTTTATTTATACCTTTCTTAACTTTATCTTTATTTCCAATATCACTCTATTTCATATTTCATTCTTATAATGTTGGATCAGGTATCTCCTTATGCTTATCTAACAATGAAAGCAATGTTTATGTCACAATTCTGTTAGAATAGAGTTGTTGTCATTCACAAAATGCCATTGCCATCATATGATGACACTCATTAAACATTAAAAATAAATAAATAAATAAAAATTGTATGAATAGTTTTAACCATTCAATTCAAACATAAATAAATGAAAAACGTATTGCATAAATATCTTAAACCATTCAATTCAAACATCTTCTTAGGCTAAAGGTAACGGGTGTCAAGCCATCACCCCTCACAGCACTTCATACCATAAACCCCATCACATACAAAAATTCTCACGCGTGACACCATCACAAATTGGAGATAGTGCCATAGTGGTGAGTTGAAAGACTTTCGGCATTTGTGTAAAAGGGTTTGTGTTTTATTATTTTTTTTATTTAGTTTGTGAGTGTATGTGGCATATAATGAGATATGTTTGTATAAAGTGGGTATTTTAATTAAAAATAGGGTGGTGTGACCTTATTAGGGTTGAAAGGTGAGATAGTGTGATGGGAAGTAAAAGAATAGTGAAAGCTGAGGTGGCGTTGATGTGAAAGGTAACCCGGTGTGACGATTACCTTTAGTCTTACATATTTAAAAAAGATGAAATAACTTAATGCTGACAAAAGCCATTTTAGAATTCCTTGCTTCATGAAACATGATTGGGATTCCTTTCTAATTAGTTATTGCCTTTCCATCACATTGGTTACCTTTTATTGGTTTGGAGCTTGTATGACCCACTGGTCAAATTATATTATAAGAATATAACAATAAGTGGGCTTTGCCCACATTTTCTTAAGCCCACATGCATTTGAGTCGGGTTGTTGGAGGCCCAGTTTGTGAAAGTGTAACTTTTTACATGACTTCTACTGTGCTCCTTCACTCACATCTCCTTCTCTAATAGAGGGTCCGACTGGGTCATGAATCCATCGGCGATGAACCAGCTCCGAACCGACAAAGTTCCTACTACTGTTATGCTACAGTGGATTGTGAGGGGATGCACAGTTAAACGCACAGTGATGGTAATATTTTAATCAGGTTGTGGTTGTTTCATTGCCAAATGTTCATTGCTACAGTCCTAACATCTCTTCTAGCCACATATATTAGGTTTTGGTTACTTTTTAGATCAAAGAAGTTTCCAGACCAAAAAAATAGATCACCCTAGACAGCACACATTCCTTGATTCACCAAATTCCGGTTGGAAAGCTCACTTTAGGTGTGATTTGTTGTTTTCGTGGCTGCCAAATGTTCCTAGGTACAATGATTGTTAGATCAAAATAGACAACTCCCCTTTCTTGGTTCAACAAATTGCGTATAACAATTGATCTTAGGTGTGATATGCTTATTGTCTTTTTTATGGGTTTTTTTTTTTTTTTTTTTTTTTTTTTTTTTTTTTTTTTTTTTTTTTTATGTTTTTACTGATTTATGCATCCTTAATTGTTATAATGTTTCTGTGTATGCAACTAGGTTAAGATTAGTTGATCTCATTTAATATGGTTGGATGAAAGGCGAAATAGACATGACTTATTTAATAAATTTTTAAGGTGATAGTAGTTGATTTCTATGGTTAATTGAAATGGGTTATGATTCTTTGTAGGTTGATGTTTGGTGTTAATAAAAGTGGTTTATATTTTTTTTTAACTTTCTAAAAGGCCTTAGTAAACTTTTATTCAACAAAAATCTGCTTAACCTTTTGACGCCTTCTTTTTTATTGTCATTATCACTTACCTGCAGATATATGGGGCAGAAATATTCACATTCTGTGGTATGCGTTTCGGATATTATTTTAGGTTGATATTGGCCTGTTGGTGTTTCGCCTATTTAATGCCCAACACATACATACAGGCAATGACGATAATTATACGTGTTTGCAACTTTTATGACCGTGATTTAACAGCACCGGTATCTTAGCAGGGCAACCTTACCCGATTGGTGGTTGCAGCCATGGCCGGTGCTCGGTTTTGCTGCTATACTTGCAAACCTGGCTTATTTCACCATGATTACTTTGGCAGCGTCGGTCTCTTGGCAGGGCAACCTTACCCGAGTGGTGGTTGCAGCCATGCCTGTCGTTCGCATTTGGTACTATATTCACACGCCTGAGCCATTGCGTGATGATCATCCACTTTTGGTACATGAATGTATTCTTCAAGATGTGAACGCATGTATGTATGTGTGACGGCCAGTGCAACATGACCCGAATAGTTATTGCAACCATGGTTGGATTTTGGTACCGTTTCTACGTGCGATAAAGGTTATGCTTTTGGTTTGCATATGCGATAAAGATTGTGTTTTTTGTCCACTTTGTTGCTTCTGTTGGTTAATTGAATTTGTTTGTTATTGAAAGGGTGTGTCACGATTTGGGGTTATGATAGAGGCCAGAACACATTCTTTTTAAAGGGCTAGCATGTAAAGAGGAGAAGATTAGAAAGAAGGAATGGTGAGTTGGCTTTTCTGTTGTAATTTCGTATAACACAACTGATAATGGTGCTCTAATGGTTTCTCATTTCAGGGAATCATTAATTATGTTAAGATGGATTATGCGAAGAAAAGGAACAGTGGCAAGGATTTCTTTGGGTAATGATAATGTAGGCCTGTGAAAATACGATAATATTTGTGCATTCCCGCTTGATAATATTTGAGCTTAGGTCGAAAGTTTTTTTTTGAAAATTTACTATAGTTTTTGAGAGTATTAGGATAGCATTTCTTAGAATCGTTTTTTTTGAAAATGTTATAAGCTAAATATGTATTTTTGCTTACGCAGATTCAGTGAAATGGAGTTTGTTGCTGTGGATTTGTGACTGCCGGTTGCGGCTTTGCAGTTAATTATCGTTTCCCAGGTTATGCTTTTTTATTTTGCGGTAATTTAAAGCTTTTATATACTGATTTTGATGATTCGTTTTCAAACTAACACTTAGGGGGTCATATTGCTTAATGTGTTATTGTTAATGTTTCACCTAAACTTGGCTTGGCGTTGTCAAATTTGGTTACTGTACGTGAAAATAAGAAAAGAGGAATGTTACCTAAGACACAAATATAGTGATGGTTCAGCCTATTTTCCTCTAGGACTTTAGCTTTAGAGGACAATTAAGTTTTTAAAAAGTTGCGACTATGAAGTCACTGGACTATGGCATGGATGTGAGGGTGAACTAACCCGCGTTTGCAGCTACCCGTGCGCATAATACAGCATGAGTGGTTGCTGTCAAGGGATCACAAAATAGAATACATGATGTCATTGATGACCAACCTCTAGAAATTATCTAATTATCACTCAGGTTATAAACTATAAAAGATGGGATACCCGAAGTTGTCTATATGATTACTTGGTTCTATCTTTCTATAAATAGAAGCTAAATACATTATTTTTATCTGTAAATAGTTTCCGAACAGTAGCTATACATATCTTATCAAGGCTTAATGTGAATTTTATCGTGTTTCTAATTGATTCTAGGAAGGAGCGTTTGCAGGATGAGAGTCAGCAGAAGGTTAGTGTTGCGGATCTGAGGATTGTGAATGTGCATAATGAGCTTAGTGCGTGGCTTCAGAAGATGAAATGATTTGTTGTTCACTAAAAGGAGAATTAAAGGTATGTTGTTACGTTAAATTAATTGAAAGTTTTTTATATAAACCGTTGGCGATGTACTAGGATCTTCATGCCTCTTTGAATTAGCTCAATTTGTTGGCTTACGAACTTAACGTAACTTAGAAAAGTTCATAACCTCCCATCTGGCCTAAGTGCTTATCAAAACAGTATATCTCTTCAACTGTTAGCCAAATTTTGATAGTTAATTGTTGTTTTTGAAGCAGCAGTTTTAAATTTTCAAAGACAGAATTTGACTTTTTCCCACATTTTGTATTAGGTCTGCGATTTCCATGATGAATGACGCCGAAGAGAAAGGCCTGATCACACCCGAAAAAAGTACTTTGTGCATTGAGATTTGTGAAATACATACTATCAACGTTTGATAAACATGCATACTTCAATTCTAAATTGATGGTTGTACCAGATGGTATTAATTGTTCCATGGCCTTTAGACTACAAAACTGGCACAACAACATTATAATAATTTCTAATTATATCTTGACAGGGAAGAAACCTTCACCACGTTTGGCGGAACGCTTAATCTAAAGACTGTTGTGTATAACCGGTAAAGTTTTAAATTGGAATTATATTACATGCGTTTTTAGGCTTTCAAAAAAATCATATATTTATCTGCATTTTCGCAGGTTGAGTGCTGCTGTCTGTCCAAAGGTAGCTTCAAAAGAACGTGTGTCCAAAGGTCAGCGCATTCTTTCAGCGTCATGCAAATAGTATTCCTTATTGCAGATTAATTGAGTTATCATTAAATGTGTTCGTTATTGCTTTTCAAAAACAAGAAAAGTGGGGTTATCGGGTCAGCAACAATGTACGTTTAATGTTCATTTTATAATTTAATAGCCTTCTTTGGAGGAGTAGTATCTGCACGCACAAAAATGGCACCGACCGGTTTAAAACAACTATACACATAGCAAGGTGAAGCTAATGCACACACTGCTGCGAATTGCTCCACCGCTCCTTTTTTCACTATTTTTATGAATGTTGGCATGCAGTTACGTATATTTGTTTACTAATAATAAGCAGTTACGTTTTTGTTTTTTGGGTTTGAAGTTGTCGCGAGAACTAAGTAGGCTGTGAGTGCAGTTGTGGAGTGCGTTGGAAGACAGTTTTATGGGTTGCAATACCATCATGAGTTATAAGATTTATTATTTTGGTTTATGTTGCGAAATTAAGCCATTTGTGTGAAAATGTTTGTTTAAGCTTACTTTTTGGACTTAACAGGTAATTTGAGTTTCAGTAGAGTTTTTCCGTGCTTTATAAAGCACAGAATTTGGACATGGAATAGTTTATGCAGTGGCGGGTGCGAAGAGATTGGTAAGTAACATTTATTTTATATTTTTGGCGAGTGAAGCGTTAAGTCTACCGTGAAAATTCCTGTGAATAAGTTGTGTCCTTCTCGACTTTTTTTAGTATGATTAATCAGGTGTGGTAAAAATTTTGCACATATAATACCTTATTTACAGAGCGTGTTGGGTAATGGGTCTAAAGGGCTGATGCTTCCTTGCGTTTGACGATGCTTGCTTTTCTGATGCTTTCAGTTGTGTCGCATCTGCTGCACTCGGGAAGGGATATGGATAAGTGGAATGGTAAGCGTACTTGACACATAACAATTTGCTCGCCTAATTTGATTTACCAGTTTGAATAACTCAAAGTGAATGAAAGGAATAGAAACATTAGACGACATTTTCCAATTTAAAGAGTGTAAAATCTTTTAGGCTTTCTGGAAATTGTTCATTGAATAGTTTGAATTAATATGTGGTATTACAAAGGACTAACAACATATTTATGTACAGGAGGGTGTTGCTATGGTAAAAAAATGTCATTCCATAGAAGATCGACTTGCAATCCCCCTTTGGACCTGAAAGTCTTTGGTGAAAGATATGAAAACTGGTGAACCCAAACCAGCAGAAGATAAACATGTGGACACAGTTGAGAATTTGAAGAAATGCATTGAGTGGTTCAAACTTCGAATGCCAAGTGGGGAAGAATTTTTGATTATCAAAAAGGTTGAAAATGAACCAACGTCCATTTTTTCTATTCTTTTCCACAATTTTTACAAAGGTGTAATGTATATGCCTTTAAGCTTGAGTAGTCTTTACCAAGTATTGATTGCAAATACCTTAAGTATGCAAACATGTTACCCTCCTGTATGACTATACTAATGCATAGAAACCTTATCTATGCAAAAGACCATCGTACAATAACTATATTCCCGTTTTTTTTATACTAACTTGCGTACTCATTATGGTTAAAATAAATTATGAAACAAATCACCTTTGTGAAGCATCGTTTAAACAAAAACTTTAAACAATTAGCAAAATGATCAAAACCAAACGCCTTTTACATATTGTTCCTACCATTTCCATTTTGCAAAATTTACTAAACACATCCGAAAATGCTTCTTTTGCAAAACACCCCGCGGCAACGCACGGGTATACCACCTCGTTACATACATTCATTGGGCTAAGTGGGTAAAACTTTCTTTCCTGACCCACCCACCCAACTCCAAATAAGAATTTTGGCTTCTCTTGCCCGACCCGCACTATTCATCATACCTCAGACACTTTCCTTTTGTTTGGGACCCGGAAGGTGCAGCTCCAACCAAATAACCCGTCGCCGGGTCACATTGATCCGATCCGGCCAAATGGTTACTACAGTTGCCTATGACGGGAGCAACAGTAGCACTAATTTTTTTAATAGTCATGCGGTTCTCCTTGCGCCATATGTTAGATTTGCGACTTTAGTAACTATTATTTTAGGGTTCATGCCACTTGCTTTTTAGGGTTCATAGCGGTTAACTTTGTTTGTTAGGTGTGATTTTAGGGTTTAGGACTCACAATAAAAGATGCTTATAATTTTAGGTGAACTTTTTATTTTAGTTTGCAATACCCGAGGATTTGTTTCACATTTTTGTGGGTGGATTTGGGGTTTTGCCTTTTGGTGATATTGGTGCTTTTTGATGGGTTTATGACAAATTTCAATTTTTAATGTTCTTATATTTTCTGTTTTTATATTTTATCTTGATTGTTGTTTTCGATTATTGGTTTTGGGTCAATATGCTAGGAATGAAGCAGTGTTAGCGGAAGTAATGAAGCAGGGTTAGTGGCACGGCATTATAAGCGATGATGATACTATTGCATTTGTGTGTTTGTTATTTTGCAACTACACTAAGTTGCTGGATTGTGAAGGGTGAAATCGGCCCGTATCTTGGCTGGTCAACACGACGTTGTGCTTGTTGCCATGGCGGGCCGCATACCCTTCTATATGGACACGCACTTGCAAATCTGAGCCAACTACAAATACCGGTGCATACCCGCTTTGTACTTTAAGCTGGTTGATTATGAAGGGTAAAATCAATCCGCATCTTGGCGGGGCAGCAAGACATCGTGTTTGCAGCCATGGCGGGTTGCATCCCGTTTTATTTGGACACACACTTCCAAATAAAGCCATGTATTATAATTTTCATTCATGTTCTTTTCTTCTGTTGGCTCGTCTTTTGATTTTGATACTGTTATCACTTCTATTTCTGATTCTGCATCTTCATATTCTGATATCACTTCTATATCTGATTCTGCATCTTCATATTCTGATATCACTTCTATTACTGATTCTGCTTGTCTTGTCGCTAATTCTTTTTCTACATGTATGAAATGTTCAATTTGGTTATCAAAGGTTAAGAAAAACTAGAACATAGAAGGTATGCGTTCTAATTTAAATCACCGGGATTTTATACAACAAGTGAACAAACTAAAGCAAAGATGTACATATATATAGCTTCAGATTTAACGCACAATTGGTAACAGCATCTCAAGAGTATGTACTTGAATTTACACTTTTCTAAAAGCCCGGCCACCTTATTAATTTAACTAATATCAAGAAGTTACTTTAGGGCAAGGGGTGTAAAAATGCAAATACGAGATATACTGCCAAGCGGTGTAAACTGACAATTGTGATCAAAGTGTAACAATAAAAGAAAGTTGGTTATTGTAGAAGATTTTTGCATAAAAAAAAATAAACCAACGATATTTCAGTAGATCAATGCATAGGTCTTGGACTTTTAAGTTCAAAACATAACTATTTTAACTATTTGTCTAAATCACAAAACCGAACAAATAAAACTTCGATTAGCAAATGAAATATTGTACCTGAAGGACCATAACTACGTTGCAGTTCATCCCATAAATCTTTTGCACTGAAATCTGTGTTCTTGTGTTTGGGTTTGAGACGATTGACAACCTTCTTGGTTACCCCGTCAGAGAGTGAACCAAGAATCCAACCTTTGACAAGGGAATCAGATATAATCCATGCCTCCATGTCTCCAACTTTCCCCTTCCCATTCCCCGCAGGACTTGGGAACTGACCGTCGATGAAACCATACATTTGATGACTCTTTAAGAGACATAGAATTTGTGTTTCCCACGCATTATACGTATCCTTACCGCTCAGCTTCATGGTAACGAAATTTGGGGCAATAGCATGTGAAGGGTATGGGTATACTTCACCAACATCCACTATGAAGCTTGGATTCGAAGTTGAAGCTGTATCCGTCATCTTGATCTTAATTTAAGTTTGTGTCTTGTTTACTCCTTGTGTCAAACTAAAATATGAAGCTGACTATAAATACTAACGTTCAAAAAGGACCATAGGGTTTAGTAGCATATAAAAGTGGTTGGTATGGATATTTACTTCTCAAGATAAATATGAGCCAGCTATTTACCGAGACCTCTTATGAGCCAGTAAGTCTTTGGTCTCGTTCCAAAAAAGTAAGTCTTTGGTCAAGATCCACAGGGTTTGGTAGCATATAGTGGTAGATTTGGATATTTACTTCTCAAGATAAAATATGAGCCAAACTATTTATGAGCCATAGTCTTTGGTCTCCTTCAAAAAAAAGTAAGTCTTTGGTCAACGAATGACCAAGTTTTTTTATTTAAATATATCTTACATTTTAAAAGGGTATAAATAAGAGTAAACTATAAAAACCGTTTTGTTCAAATTGTATGCGCAGTCTTTATATTTTCAAAAGTGTAGACACAGTCCATATGAGAAACCTTTGGGTGAATATCGTCTTCGCCACAAAATAAAATAAGTAAAATGCAATGTATTTGTTATAAATGTAATGAACAAGAACATCAGAATGAGAGAGGAAGAGAATTCTTATTATTGAGATGATCTTCATAATATTACAATAGGAGGTATTTATAAGGCATAGGAAAAACCCTAACTTGTTAATTAAGATTAGGATGAATAGACATAAGCCCATAAGCCCATAATATTTTACAATACTCATCTTTGGATATTCATCCTTCATTATACTTCATAAATTGTCTCATCAAAAACCTTATCAAGAAAAACCAATGGGATAAAAAAAAACTTGATGAAGGAAAAGAGTGCAGTGCGTATAATGCTCCTCCTCCTCAATTTAATGTGTATATTTCAGGCATCGAATGTTAATCTTCTAAACGAGTTGCTCGTATACTTTTGTTGGCAACAACTTTACAATGAAGTCCATCAAATTAATGATGTTACGAATAAGTCCTGTAAAAATGACAAAAATATATGTGTAGCTTCTAACCCAATATCAAATCAATTGGTTGTAAAGCATACAATGCATGTACAAATATTAAAAGAGGAAAATACACTCTTGTGATGCATATTAATTACAAAATTGGCACCCAAACCTCAATTGTACTCATATATGGTATTTGAGGACTAATTATTTCTTTGAGACATATGCAAAAACAATTTATATAATATGCGTCCAAAATCATTTGGATCCATATACGGATTCATTCAACTTTATCAAATAAAGTTATTGAGAACTTTATTAATCGTATCTAGAAGTTGAAGTTGTAAGTCATGCTTGAGACATTACAGATCATTCCTCATTTAGAGCGAATTAAATACTTCAATATTGATTGTCTCGTAAAATATCAATAAGATATTTACATCCACCTCGAGATAATATGCCTTTTAATAATCAACTTTGTGTTTTTATGAATTTATTTATTCACAACTCATGTCTTAAAAGATATAACTTTAGAGCTCTTATTTCGGTTTAGCACAAAAACCGATTTATATACAATAGATTTTACACATTGACGTGTACGAACTTCACATTTCAAGACTTTTAGTATTTGCAAGATACCAAGTCCTTTTATGTTGGCCAATCATTTCGTTGAGCGCACATTTGGATATTAATTGACATTTAATCTTCATCATGCATAATAGCGAGCAATATATTGTATGTAGACAAATTTATCGACGTTGTTTATGTTTCGATTCCATATAACTTTAAACATGATATAATTTATTGAGATCTCATTAGCTATTTGAGGTTCTTTGGAACCTTCATGTCTAGTGTCTCTTTATGAGACTATCATGGGGTCTTTTATACCTCGAATAACCATCTTGTTTTCATGCTTCATATTTTCATCGAGGATTTTATTTGGAATCGATTTGTCTACCATGCTTGAGGCATGTCATAATAAAATAGTGTCCTTGAGGGACAACTTATAATCAGAGCATCAGTAGCTGAAATTTTGTTTTTAGCCAATGTTTATTTATGGCCATTAGATTATCCATTTTAATAATCAATTCATAAAATTTCTTTCGAGGATCAACAGAATATGATAATTCATTCTGAATTTTCAGCTACTTCTCTCCTCCTAAAGGAATTATCCATCTTCTATATCCGATATATGTGCATTTAGGTAAAGTAATTTGCACACAATAAAACAAAAATGGGATATGTTGGTTTATAACCAAAACCAATTATAAAAGGGAGGATTTATAATAACATATTGGCATGATGCTAATTTTGTTTGTTGTGTATATTATAATATAGCCCCATACAACAACAAAAAAATTTCTCTCAATGTCATTGAAGATTTTAAGTAATTCATCGAACATTCATGATGAAATACTTACTCTGGAATGTTAGGCTCATTTTGAGCTATTAATCATGCAAACTTGAGGTTGCAATTTGATGACCATTTAGACGATGCATCGATTTTAAAACTCTAAATGGTTCATACAATGGATTTGTATGCTTACATATATCCATTTGTTTTCTTTCCAGAAAATTGAGGAATTGAGTCCTCATTCTAGTTGATAGATTAATAATCAACTTCTTTTTTAGAGGTAATAACATTAAATTGAAGAATCTTATTCTTTTATAGCTTTCGCATCATTAATGACTCAGGATGGTGTAACTGGTCATGCCAAAAATTATTATTATAGCTCATAAACTTATGTTATGGCTATGATTAGTTTTTACTAATCTTTATATAATGCATGTCGAGGAAGATACAAAAGAATATAATGCATCCTTAATATTTAATTTCATTCCTGATGACAATTTTATATTTCTTTTGTGGAGCAAAATGCGCTAGCACAGATTTTTAAATCTATGAATATGGTGTGTAATATCTTTGACACACTTGTATTTCATATACATCACATTGCATTTTTGCATAAATAGCATTTTTGTTTGCTCCTTTCTTATTGAATTTTCGCCACTACTAGTGGTTTTTCATTGTCATACTACCTCGACCATAGCATTTACCATGATAAATGATCTTTAACCATTTATCATTACATTATCACATTCACATGAGGGAATGAGGATCTCACATTGATCATTTTATCTCATTCACTTGAGGGAACGAACATCTTATATTGATCATTTTATCACATTCGCTTGAAGGAATGGAGATCTTTATGTTGCAACTTGAGGTTGCCAACCAGTTTCTTTAACACGACAATATAGAGCAAATTTAGTAAACGGGTTTTTCGTGTTTGTTCAAACATGCCCATTTCTTTTATATCAAAGCATCGTTCTCGATATATGAGTATATTCGAGGCATTAACCATCTCATCGCATTTTTTCTTTTCATTATTCAGATGTACTACTTAATATTGCGAAAAATGTGCTCGCATTTGCAAGAATCTCTTGCTTTTGATGGTCAAATCTTTCTTTTAGATTTTGACATACATTTAACGGATCTTTCACCGTTATATATTTTCTTTTTAATTCAGGTCTAACACTGAAATTTTGAGACCAAACTCGTTTTTTTTTTTTTTTTTTTTTTTTTTTTTTCTTTCTTTCTTTTTTTTAATGCAGCTTGAGGTGCATACAATTATAGCGAGATTTTTGGGAATATTACTTGCTTTTATGTGGTAAAGTATCCTTAAGATCTTACCATAATTTTAACGAATCTTTCATCGTTAAGTATTCCTTTTTAAGATCCTCACGAGGTTCTTCTAAAAAGTTTTACAATTAAAATAGGTCTTAACATCAAAAGTACACGCAAATATTAGAAACTATAACAATTATTCATTAAAAGCCTTTATGATATGTAACCAATCATTTAACCAGTAATAATATGTCATAGTTAACATGCCTTTAACCAATTATGTTACGTCCAAGCAAGAGTTATATAAGCTTGGCATATTGTACTGTAGGCTATACTAGTTATAATGCCCGCGCACGCGCGGGGTTTTTTCTAAAAAAATTTATAATGTATTTTTATCTCTTAAAATACAAATAGTTTTTTTTTTTTTTTTGTTTTTTTTTTTTTTTTTTTTTTTGTTTTTTTTTTTTTATGTTTCTTAATTTTTTTTTATAATTATGTTTGACGTACGTTGTAATAGTTCGTATATGGTATTTTCATAGACATGGTCTATCTTTATGTAACGCGCGGGGTTTTTTCTAAAAAAAATTATAATGTATTTTTATCTCTTAAAATACAAATAGTTTTTTATTTTATTTTATTTTTTTATGTTTCTTAATTTTGTTTTATAATTATGTTTGACGTACGTTGTAATAGTTCGTATATGGTATTTTCATAGACATAGTCTATCTTTATGTATAAAGTTTAGCTTCTCCATATTGTGTTTGTATATCGGTAATTAGTGTTTTATAATTATGTTTGTTTTTTTTTTTTTTTCCTCTTTTTTTAGATAGTAGTTAATATGTTTCTAACACACAAATTAAGTAAGCAAATATATATTCTCGTTAATTACATGTGAACTATAGTAAAAACATGGAGGCGTAAACAAACATACGTGGAGACACAAAGCCATTTGCCATAAAAAGCAGGAGAAAAGCACAAATCAGAAGGTTACATAACTACTGTGATCATAAGTAAATACTGAATAAACATAATTGCCATGTATGAAATGGATGAAATCCGTCATTTATGCAGTAAGGGTTTATATCTTCGATCAGTGTTGGATTTTCGTAGAATATATTTGCCACCAAATCTAGCCTAATTTGATCAACAAATATCTTTTATCCTATTTATGTTAGATGGACACTATCCCATAATACGAAATTATTGTCATCAGGCATGTTGGGATGAATTTTTTTATATAATATACTTGCTTCTAAATATTCTATTCCATAGCATCCTTTAGTTGTGACTTGAAAACCTATTGAATATTAGCAACTAACATACAATTCACTTGAATGGGCACAAAGCTACTAACATACAATGCATTTAAATGTGTCTCCAAGTTTAAACCATGAAATGCTTTTAATGTTACGATAATAGGGGGTCAATAGATTATTATGTATCTCGAAGCTAAGATAATTCTTACGGTGACCGTAAAACATAAGCATTGATGTCAACTTGATAATACTATTGTTGCAAAGACAACAATTGAGCGAGAAGTTGGAGCTGCTTACATGATCATTGCACACATCAGTTAGCATGTGAATGATAGTATGACTGTATGAGGTCCTTGTGCATTAGATGTGTTATAGTATGATTCTTTGCATTGGATGTGTTACAATATGATTCTTTTTCTGCTAAGCAGGCTGTCACAAACACCAGTTAAATTGGTGCATGAGCCATAGCTAAATAGCCGTCAAAAGTTGAAAATTTGTATATGACAGACACTAACACCAATAACAAAATTGCTGCAACAACCATAACCAATAATTTGTTGTAGAAAGACCCAAACACCATGTACAAAGATCAGATGGTTAACTTAATTCAAATGGATCAAGAAGGTAATCAACTTTTTACAAAAATCACATGAGTAGCTTCCTCACCCATATGGTCAAGTTTACATCTATTAAAAAGTGGACCAAGCGTGTGCTTGACTTTCTTCCTATTCTCGGCCATTAGAAACGGAAATGTGTAGATCCTGCAAGGAATTTCGTCAGTCAAATATCAACATGTGATAAGTATATTATATGACTTGTCTAACGGGTACAGTTGAGTAAAACATAATAAATAAATAAATAAATAAATAAATAAATAAATAAATAAATAAAAGCTTTTGAGTAGAGCTCATAGCTAAGGAAAGTTGATACAACCCCCAAAATCGATGAAAAACTTGGTCATGTATATAATCCCTCAAAACTAAAAGAAAACTTTTGTTTAATGTCGCTATATGATATTTCCTTGTACCCACATGCGCAGGCAGGAAAGAAGACAATAATATGACGACACCAACTAAAGAAAACACACCTTATCCACGGTAAACTAAAAGATCAAGCAAACCACATTGAAATATTCCATCAAAAATTTAGAAGATGTTTGCACCAAAGAAAGAAGACCACTTGCCTAAAGGTTGTAGAAAACTTGGTAGAAAATTACTTCCTTCTAAAATCGCACATGTATCTACTTGCGTACACTTAACGACTAACGACAATAGCTACCCAAACAATCTGAATCGATAGCATGGGAAGGATGCTCGGTTTCCAACTTGCACTTCTAACGGTTCAGCCATAAAAAACTGGATTTAAAGAATACGTGTCAAAAATAAAGTATTGTTTCTTCTCGTACCATTGCCACCAAACTAATTTCATTTGCAGATGACTTTAAATCCCGTTCAAGATGGTAAGAAAGTTTAAATATCTTCAAAAACTTGAAAGTAATATTAGTTAAAAAACATTTATCTGTAATAAGTAAAGGTTATAACTAAATTTGAGTTTTCATAAATTGCTTTGATGGATTAGTGTCTTGGCATGATGACATCTCAAAAAACTTTTCATATGTGTATATTTGATTTTCTTTTTCTACGTCTAATTGAAAACCGATTTTCTTTTTATTATGACTAAATCAGGAAATGTTGTAACTTTTCTCTATTAAAAATCTAAATAATAAAAAAAATAAAAATTTATTTATTACTAAATAAAGTATGAATTGATTTTTTTAAAATGAAAAAATTCTCAATAAGGTTTTGTTTTATTAGGGAAAAGATTTGTTATAATACCCATATATGCACGTGATTTTTAACATAAATTATATTTAGTTAACTTACTTCGTTTAAGATAAAGATTACCTTTTAGCCAAGCTAATAAACACGGATTGTAAAGTAAAGTTTATTTATTACTATTAAGTACTCGTAACATTTACATGTATATAATTCATACATGGAGGCGTGAGTATACACATCACTTAAACAGATATATCATGTCCTATAAATGGACATTCAAGAGAATGCGCAACTTCTATGCTAACATTAAAGATCTTCATTAAACCTTTTAGTATTACTATAAAACTGCAAGGGTCATCTTTTTCCAGGCCTCAATCTTTTTTAAGTCCACTAACTTGCCGTGTTTAACTGGCTTCAAGCGGGTTTTAGTCATCTTCTCAATCACTTTACACCCCAATGAACATATATCCATTGTGTATGTATGTATCTGTGTATTTTCGCATATCAGCCTGCAAAACTTGCACGAATAAGATGATGATTACCACTTTATTGCTTATGATTATGATGACTAAATTTGATACTTCAAGAAGGCCCAATGGAACCCGTTAATGCAGACTGCTCTTGAAAAGAAAAAAAAAAATCAATTACATGATCCTTCATTAAACTATATGAGATCAATATATAAATTACGTAAACTATGTGTGCACTCTTATGTTTCATTGGATAGGTCATGAAACCATTAAACTTTTTTTTTTTCCTTTCTTTCTTTCTTCAAAGCCAACACTCTATTGCATCACAGCCTATTTTGTCCCGTTACCAAAAATTATCTTACTTTGACCAGTTACATGAACTTACTCGCCCGTCAAGAATTCCACCTTTTCCAACAATTTTAGACTCAAATTAATATTATTAAACATGAAACATACCACATTCATAAAGGGCGTCATAGCCGTGCACATTCTTGTTTCCAAAAAATTGAACATGCACGAATGAGCTCAAATCTTCAAATTTTCTACACGTACAAACCATTAGATTTGTTAGTTCCTCGAAGAAAAATTTTCCAAGTTTATGCACAAAACATTTACCTTTGAGACGTGGTTCATGTTTTTGTTTCATTGCTGAGAAAGACGAACATAGTTAAATGCTTAATTACCAAAATTCATAGTGAATGAAGAAAATATTGAAAACCCCAAATAAAAAGCACAAACCTTGATATATTGTGAATCGGAGAGCAACTTGCAAGTCCGCCTATAGGATACTAAAAATATAGACAAATTTAACATGTTGGGAAAATGGGTTATTTTGGTAGGGGTCAAAACATAATGAGTTGACCGGAAACACAAAATAAAACTACAAACATAGTTAACTGATTGCAAGCTTGATGGGTGACTCTGCAATGTATTATATGTCAAGGTTTAAGCATTCTGCTATATGCTTGTTAAAGGTAAGTACACATGTAACTATACTTGACCAAGTTTTGAGCATTATGCGCTTGTAAAAGGAAGATTTTTATCGCGGCTACTTATGTATAATATAAGACTTACATCTTATCTAGCATTCTTGTTACCTAAAATATTAAGGCTTACATAAACAAAGTCGCTTCAGGGTTCAATAGTATAGAAGAATCAACAAAAAATACATTTGACATAATGGGATGTATAAGAAGCTACTCTTAGTTTATACCAAAAAGGAAAGGGATTTGGTTATCTCTTTCATACCTTATTACTTGTGGTAAATCCTTTGGAGACATTACAGTTACGCTGTCCCTGCATATGCATATGTCCTAAGCTTCTTTACAAAAAATTTGCTTTTACGGATGCGAAGCTCCAAAGATTGGTATACCTTTTTATCTGGTCATTTATGATTTAAGTTCTTTAACATCATCCTCCATGGACCTAGAGCCACATCATCTTGATTAAAGTTTTCCTAATTTCAAAACAACAAAGACATCAAAAGCAATCAATTATAGGTAATGGTATTTTTTTAATTTTTTTAAATACAAAAGTCATCACTTGAGGTTTTGTTTTATTATATAAAAATATTAATAAAACCAATCAACCATCTAAAGCAACCCTTTATTCATCAACATAATTCTTCAAGCATTCCACGATACACTAAAAGTTACGTAGCCTTTTCATCGCCAATTTTAAGGTCCTAGTACCACAGTGAAACATATTCATGATGTACTTGAAATGTTTTATGCAGTCATCACACCTGTACTGATCCAAAGTAGAAAAGTAGATCCATATCTTTCTCATATTGCACTAATCTTTCGCATGTTTCTCATATTGCACTAATCTTTCATATCTTTCTCATATTGCACTAATATTTCAAGTAAGTTAGCGAGTTCCAAAGCAACTTTCTCCCAATAAGGATCAAATTATAGGTTTTCTTCCTCTTCCTCAAATCCCCATAGATAAATTTAAAGCCTTGAATACAAAATTTAATAAAAATAATAATAACAATAACAACAAATGAGCCTAATTTTGTAGTCTTGCTCCTGTAGAATTGATTTTATGTATGAGCCGTAAATCCAATGGACACCATTAAAATCCAAATGGCTGTAAAAAGGTATACAGCTCAGAAGCAACAATTTAGAATGATTTAAGAGTAAGTGTGGAGTTGCACCAAATATCGAACCAACAACTTCCTTCAAAATTTTTAAACTAAAGCAGCCTAAGAAAGAAATCGTAAACAAACACCCCACAGTATCCAATTCCCCCAAACTTATTAGCACCAATATATAAGATTTGCTAAAGAAACATTACTTCAAAAAAGGGATGTGATAACGATTTAATTTATCAATTCATGCAGTTGGATAGGTGTGTGTTGGAACACCTATTCAGTTGTATAGCTATACTTTATTCATATAGACAATTAATGCTAAGCTAATGACTCTCCATATAAACCTTGGACACCACAACAAAACTTAATTTTATAATGTAAATATACAAAATAGTAATGGTTGTCAAAATAAGATTTATACCTTTATTCTCGTGCAGAAGCAATTGAGCCGACGTTATAATTTCTCCCATCTGAAAATACTTCACTTTGAGTGGAGACTACTGTTAATGGTATATTTGACAAAAACGCCAATTTCACTTCCTAATAATACCGTTTGGACAAAGACAACTAAATCCCTATAGAAGGGGTAGGTTTAAAGTGTTTAATTACATGAAAGCAAAAGGGAGTAACACTTATTCTTTACTTAAGTCAGGTGAACTTGTGCCACTTTTAGATCGCAGAATTTCATAACTAAGCTTTTGGGGTTAAACTATACCTATAATTTTGTCGGAAAGAGAGAGGGGGGGGGGGGGGGGGGGGGAGGGGGGGATTTTATTGTTAGTTCCAACTCCAGAAACATTATTTAAATCATGGAATGCTCACATTGCGTACAAAAGCCAATAACTTTCTACATTTTAAGAACAACCTCATTAGACATACTTATATATTTACATACATATGTATGCATAATAACACTGAAAGCTGTTATCTGAAGATCAGAATGGATATCATAAAAGGATGTTAAGCATAGTATTTTGTTTCTCCTTTATTATGATTCTAGTAGTCCCAAAGGTTCTTCTTCGATTTCACAATTTTCAGATAATAAGTCTCGCAACTTTATTGTTATATCACTTCTAGAGGATCCGTAAGCAACATTGGCGTACAAATTTATGGTATGAGTTGAATTATGTGGTAAGGATCTTTGGTATGTTTGCTTCCTTAGAATCAAAGTGTAATACATTACTTGTCAATCCCTATGCTAAGACCTAACCGAATTAATTACTCTAGATAACCTCATCTCATGACCTATTTCCGCAGAGACCTCAAGTAGAAATATAGGGCCGTCCCATTTGTCCTCATTAAACACCTCTAAAGTAAGACTGCTAATAAGATTATCAAGAGCAGATAACTCTGCTTCTACTTGACAATGAGGATCCCTTTTCCCCCTCCAATGACACTTTCAAAAACCATCAATCAGCACCAAAAGATTCAGAGAGCCTTGTCTTTTAACCAAGAATCCATCAAGAGCAAGTTTGACTGTCACTATTAATTTTATGCACCATAATATCTAAATTAATTATAGGCTTCTATGTCTCCTTTCAACAACTAATAAACTTAAAAGACCATCATCTGTTCTAAATTGGAACTTTATGACTAAAGTTTCCATCTTTGTAAGTGCTTCTTTATATACCTATACCTATACGGCTATACCTATACCTATATAGATATTCATATCAATATCCATGGTAGGTCATGTTAACAAATCAAACACCCCCTACAATTCAAGAATGTCATCAAACATAAAAATACCTTCTTGTGTATTTTTTCAAGAGCAGGTTGTCGTGATATATGATTTTTTGGAAGCCTCTATATAGCACATCTGAAATGCAAAGAAGTAAAAAGTAAATAAACAATCTTCAAACATGCTCACATAAAAAAAGGGAAATACAATAAATAATAGTCAAAGGCAATGTTCCTTTGAGCTTACATTTATAAATATTAATGCTCATACAAAGGCTGGCATTGTTGCTTTAAGCTTGTGTCTTGATTACCCTTGATATCATCCTTCCCACAATAGCTACGCTGAATACTGGAGGGCAGATCGCTCAAAAAGAGGTAGATACCTATTCACCCGACCACTACATATAGGCCTGTTGAAGGGAGTTTTCTTGTTGTAGGGTTCATATTAGGGTTTTGATTTGTGGTGGTATTTATTTAGATGGAGGTAACCTTTAAACAATCAAAACAACACCCACATAAGTAAACCACCTTAATAACAAAAAATAATCAATACCCACGTCATAAATCATCTTAATTGCATAAAAAATCAAAATTTATAAAAAAGCCCCAATTTTTTTTTTTCTTTTTTTTTTTTTTTTTTTTTTTTTTTCATACCAGTACTGATTCTTAAATCAGCACCGCCACTGTTGTATGTAACTCCGGTGATTGTTGTTCCCATTGAGTGTGGCGAGTTGATGTCAATAGTTGCATCAGGATCCATAAACCACAATTTAATTACCCCTAAAAAGAGACTTGAAATCAATCATAATTTAATCAGAAGATGAATAGAATACCTTGAATTTATTAACTGAAAAAAAAATACCTTTGATTAGACAGATTGATCCATGTTAATTTATGGATTTTTGGTCGTCGTTGTGTTTTTTAGTACTACGTATATTGTATGTGTGTGATTTTCTGTTTTTGTTAGATTGTTTTTTGGGTGCCGTATAAGCTTTTGATTCATGCCTTAAAAGTTCGGTTTTGACCCCTAAAATAATGTAAATTTGCTCCGCCTTTTCAAAGTTCTCTATTTTATTACTTTTGGCACATATAATTTTGTACCCACTTTTAGCTTAAAACGAATTTATAATTTCTTTTTGCCCAATTTAGAAAATTTTAAGGTTTTTTACTAAACATATTTTTTCTGAAAAAATCAAATTAAAAAAATTATTACAGAAAAAGGAATAAATTAATTTTTTTTGAAATGAAAAAATTCCAATAAGGGTTTTATTTTATTATATAAAAGATATGGTTTTGATTCTCTTTTTGTAATTACAATAATAAAACTAAAAAGAAAATAACAACGATACCTTTTCTTGAGATCAAACTCAATATGCGATATAACTGAAGCAAAGTAATACTTATACGAGATGGTATAACGATCAAAACAACTGGATCTCAAAATCATTAATAAACAATATATGATGTCACCTATGCTTTATTTAATTAAAAGGAAAACTTTAATTGCCAAGCAACATATCACAAGAAGCCACAAGTAATACTACGAGAAGTATATATAATATACTTTAACGAATACTTTAACGAATTATGCTTTTATCATATCCCAAATATGAATACTAACACGTAGCTAGTAAATTACAATAGAACAGAATTTAGTTATATGAGATGCTTGCAATACAAATATATAAGAATAACATAAATTAAGTGATGTAAGAACTGTCACATAGATTGATGTAAGAACTGTCACATAGATTATTCATGAAATCAGAAATCATGATACAACCAAAACATGTAAACAACTAGTTTCAAATCCTTAAGTTGTTCTTTAAATCCTTTATTTTATCTTCGGCTCCATCGATTAGTTTTAAAGAACTAAATAACTTGCGGTTTTAATCAATTAAACTTGTAACTATTTCCTAGCAAATGATTTATCCAAAGTGATTCACTACTACATGACAGGGCTATAGCGACGGATTTTTCTGTCGGAAATCCGTCGGTACAAGTGGTTTCCGACGGATTTGTGACAAAAACAGTGCGTCGCATAATCTATGATCGCTGTCTGAATTCTGTCGGAACTAGCGACGGAGAGCATTGTGTCAGAATTCCGTTGGTAATGTTTTCTGTCGGAACTCAGTCGGAAAATATTCTGTTGGAAGATCGTCGGTAAAAAGTCTGTCAGAAATCGGTCGGAAAATTATAAATTAAAATTAATGCAATAAACCTGTATTTAAATAACTTTAATAAATGAAACCAGTAAATTAAAATGATAATTTATATAAAACATAGAACCATTGAAACGATAATCATTTATATAAAACATAGAACCATCAGCTACATCGTTCAAGTTTCAAAATCCAAACAAAAGCATTCAAAGACATAGATAGAAATTACAGTTTAAAATCCAAATATTCATATTTCATAATGATGTGACAATATCCGACTACTTTGGGGGGCCTGGATTGTTAAACTTCCTTAGCACCGAGTTAATTTCGTTCATCTTTTGTTGCCACTGTCTCTCTCTCTCTCTCGAGCTTCTTCACGAGCATTCGCCTCTAATTCCCGAGCATTCGCCTCTAACTCCTGTTGATGCAAATGTGCATGCACTTGATGTTCTACCTGTCGTTGTAACTGCACTTGCATCTCAATTTCTCTTGCTCTCATTTGTGCGTTATCCTCTTGCAATTTTCTTACCGTCTCTTCCAAAATTCGCACCTACATTGTACCAAGCCCATTAAAAAGCTTCAAACTTATATAAAACACAAAATCAAATTTGGGCCAAACAGATTAGAGTGTAACCATCAAGAGTTGAGACGATTATTTCGGTCAATCAAAAAGTTGTGCACATGTAACTAAACAGAACAAAGGTAATAATATTTTTCCTATACAACTATCGGCTGCAGACCTTACATGTATATAGTCAGTATCTCATCCTCCTAGAACTCAACCAAGATATACAGATAAAATGACATGGCGTCATGAACCTGCATATTTCAATCAGAATCATCCCTTCACGCATTGACTAGTGCCTACAGTACCATTACAGATTATATTAAACTATGCTATTATGTACATTTTCTTTTTCTCTTACTCAATATGTCAACAATATAAAGAGTAAACTTTTAGCATAAATATCCCATTGTTCAGTCATTGTTTTTCAAAATCAAAAGCAACCACTTTCTAATCACAAAAGCAACCACAAAAGTAGATCATTCCTGGAAAAAGGAAAAAAACATACTTCTAATCACAATCACTTTCTATGTATCCTAATCTCCATCCTCTTGCAATATCTAATCACCTTACTTTACAAGCTCTGCCTATCATTATTCTTACCCCGATTATCACAATAAACAATAAGTTCAAATATTTAGAAAAATAAGATGTACTTCACTCCGAACAACATTAAATCAAACCCTGAAAGAAATGAGAATAATACATAATTGCATATCTGTAACATTAAAATGTTGTTGCCCTGATTATTTTATTACAGTTAACAGACCCCCACACCCAGCCTATAGTTAATAATCATACACATACATTTAGCACCAATTACCATGTACAAAGAACTGGCCTACACTTGCAAATTACCTATAATCTGTAATTGTAATTATTTATAATCTGTAATTTGCGGTCTATATCTGTAATGTGTAATTATTTACTTAACTTAATCTTTTATGCAGTATTCAAGAGACCATATTTAGATGATTTCCTGTATTTGTTTCATGAAATTCAATGTTGGCATTTGGTCTTACTAGACTGACCATATTTGCGATCTAAAGTGAGTACTTACAAACAGACTGACCTCACCTCATCCCCCAAGCCTACCCTATCCCAACACCCCAAACCAAAAGCATGGACAGAAGAGCATACGATGAGCATAAAATTAGAGATAGCAAACATGTTCGCTAGGTTCGGATCCTGTGTGATGAGCATACGATGAACTAGATGAGCTTGATGTTCTTGATGTCACCATGAGCCTTGGATCCCCCCGTGTACCCTCAGTGGCATCCTCCCATGTATCAAAGTCATCAGCTGGATGTTGACTAGCGTCTGGTCCATGTTTCTCCTCCATAGCAGCCTCAACAGCATCCTACGATTAAGTACTTTTAATCATTAATAGTGTATCATTATCATAGACTTTGTTTCACAAGTAACACAACATTTTATACATTATGGTATCCTGCTAATCTGACACTAACTACTACAAATCACATACTCTACATCATGATAAGTGCTACAGAGTGAATCAAGTAATCAATTAGTTCTAGAGTTTCAGTAACTGATGCACTATACTATAAACATTCTTCTATCCTCTCAGCTTTTCCTCATATGCTTTATGTAGCTCGTCTAAAAAACCGTTTTTACCAACAAACATAATTGGACTGAATTTGGTTCACACATAGCAGATCACATGATCAATAAAATCTACATGAAAGAAATACTCAACGAAAATATACTCATGTAGGTCTAATAACTAAAGTAACAACCATAGAAAGCTAATGGTATCAGTTATCTCCTAACTCTAGGTTAGGCTATATTCATGCACAATTACTAAAATGAAATTGAATTGATTTGTTAAAGAACAAAAGAGATTATAATAGAATGATCGGATAAACTCATACCTGTAACAACAAAACCAAAAAAGTTTACCGATTCTTTGTTTTGCTTAATAAAATTAAAATTTTCAAGTTTTATTCGACATCTAAGATTTCTTTTTGTTGGTTAAAAAGTGACCAGACACATGATCATTGTTCAACTCTATAATGGAAATCAAAAGCAATCATCATTGGAAGTCAAGCCACGTTCAGAGAAGATTTATTTCAAAGATTCCATGCACGTTATAACATAAAATAGCAAAAAAACGCAGAAATGAGGCTAATATTGTGGATCATAAAGGGAATGAGAATCCAATTCTAAGGGAAACATGATTGGTAAGGTTCACAAGAAAAGCAAGCTTTGCATTGTTCTAATTCAAGTAAGCTTGTGCTTCAATCAAGTTTAAAGTGTATTCTGCTCTGCAGAATATGAATCAGTTCACATCCTTAAAGGGAATCTAAAGGGAATTAACATGGTGGATCCAAGTTTCTTTGATACATGTTTGTGCCCAAATTATAACATGATTGACTGCAATGCACATCTGCAACTAATAAGAATACCATCAATAGCAGGAGTGGGCAATATATGAGTTCATGACAAAGCTACAGGCGTTGACTGCAACAAACACTTAAGCTCTAAAGAGATCAACAAGTTCATGACAAAGATTTATAGTGCATAGTTCTATAAATCACATACTCTGATCTAGGAGCATTACAGGGTAAGTCACCGTTACAGCAAACATATCTAACAAACTAATAATGTTCACAGTGAATCAAGTAATCAACTAGTTCTAGAGTTTCAGTAACTGCTATTTATTTTAGGACATCGTGAACAGAGATCAACAACAAAAATCAACTCATTTATAACTACCATAACAAAAACTATCACATGCTAAACGACTCACAAAGTCAAGCAAAGTGTCACTGCTGGAGATTGAAATATTTGTTTTGAGCTAAACAGCTATCATGTAATTTAAAAGGAGATGAAAAGAAATTACCGCCACTCGTTTTGAGCTACGTGTGATGTACTTCCGTATTCCGCTCCCCAACGCCTCATCTGTCCCGTTCCCTGACCCCTCATCCGTCCCGTTCCCCGACGCCTCAGTTGACTCTTGTGTATGACAACGGTGGTAACAGATGGTTTAAACAATCAACTAATATCATCTGATACACCAATCAACAATCAACTAATATCATGATATTACTAATAACAACTTAAAATCCACTAATAACAATCAACAATCAATCAATCAATCAAACAAGCTTAAACCATCTGCCACCGGCTTTAATCAAAAGTTAAGGCAAAACTGAGGCAAAATAAGCAAAAGGAAGAGTTAAACCTTAATGTGGTCGACGGAAGACGGCGGACGGCGGTGGCGGATGACGACGGTGAATGGATGGAACAGTGAAAGTGAAAATGTGATATTACTTTATACTAAACGGAAAAGAGGGAATAGAGGAAAGAATGAAAATGTGTATTTTTATAAGTTTTTTAAAAAGATGTGATATCACCTTTTTAGTGGTTAATAAAAGAATGAAAATGTGTATTTTTGTAAGTTTTTTAAAATGGTTAAGGGAAAATAAAGGATGTGTATTTTTATAAGTTTTTTAAAAGAAGTAAAATGTAATATCACGTTTTTAGTGGTTAATAAGTTTTTGAGAATTTTGTTGTTAATAAGTTTACAATAAATGAGACAGGGAATATATATAAAAATTCAATGTATCAAATTTTAGAATAGTAATAGAAAAAGAGCTTATGATAAGTAGAGAACATCATGTTGTATTCATAATCAATGTTTTAAAACTCGGGTTTTTATTTGACCTGGTCGAGTCAACGATTCACCGGGTTACGTGTTTAACCGGTTGAACCGTCAGGTCAAGCCAGTATTATGACAAATGAAAAAATTACCCAATTTGAAGAGTTCATAAAGGAAAATATATAAAACACTTCCGTTTTCAAACTAAATAACCACTTGGGCGGGTCAAGCCGGTATTATGACAAATAAAAGTAGTCTTAACAGATTTTATATATATTACATTATGGTCTAGTTTTGTATATTATTTTAAATTTAATAAAAAAACTAATTCATTTCTTTAAGCACCATAAAAAATGTTTTGACTATCTGTTATAAATTTTATCAAACTACATAACCACTTGGCCGGCTTATCAAGTCACGAGCCAAATACGAGTAATGTAACAACCACTTGACTAACTTGAAACAGGAGTTGAGGGCGCACACACAATAAAAGCCCAAAAACTAAATAATTTACAGCGAATAGTGTAATCCCAAAAATAGTTAAATGAAACACGAGTCGACATAGTTTAACATATCATATATGTGTACATAATAAATTTTAATAAATTCTAATATTTCCGACGGAAATATTAAAAAAATAAAAAATCATTAGAAATGAAAACATTTCCAATGGATTAGCGACGGACAAAAATAGATGTCGGAATATCGTCGGAAATTCGACGGTAGCTTATGTGAGTTACTGACGGATTTCCGACAACAGTCCAATCTCTTGGAATTCAGTCGCAAATTACTCGGAAAAGCACATTTATCGCTGGTTCGTCGGAATATGGTCGGTAATTTAGCGACGGAATAGTATCCGTCGGAAATTCTGTCGCTGAAAGTCCACTTTCTAGTAGTGATTAGTCATTACAAAATTAATAACACTAAATATTCCTCTTAGTAAAAACCAAATTAAGTTTATAAAAACTAAATCATACTTTCCGAGAAGGCAAAACAAGATCTCAGATCAAATTAAAATTAAAACAATGTATATTGTTAACACAATTCTAAGTACAGAATTAGATCACCCAACGTCATATAATATATGTAGCATGCATCTTTTTTTCATTCATTATAATATATTTTTTTTTCTTATAACCATAAAATCCTACGGTAATAAGGCTTTACTTGTTAAGTGTATTGGATATCAATGATAGCACACGAGAATGATATACAACTTTATAGAATTAATATGCTATCATATAGTTAATATACACGCGGCACATAACTATTATATAGAGTTGCGTCGATACCTGCCGAATTGGGTCACGAAAATTAAATCCAATCCATAGCGAATTACTTAAAGCCATAGTCAATCGAGAGTAGATAAACAAAACCAAAATTAAGAGCGTGCCATACCACTAATAATCAACAGGAAAAAAAAAAAAAAAAAAAAAAAAAAAAAAAACAAAAAACTTTAGAGCGTGCTGATAACGTGTTATAAATGTAATGAACAAGAACACCAGAATGAGAGAGGAAGAGAATTCTTATTATTGAGATGATCTTCATAATGTTACAATAGGAGGTATTTATAAGGCATAGGAAAAGCCCTAACTTGTTAATCAAGATTAGGATGAATAGACATAAGCCCATAATATTTTACAATAGTATTCACTTTGAGAAATGGATATATCCATCCTAAAATAAAATTTCTCTCACGGACTGCAATCTATCTATTTATTCTAATAAAATAGAGTTTTGTACCACGCTTTGAAGCACCCTCTGTAATTAATGGGCTAATGTGTCACGATGGAGAAGGCATCGTTATTTTAGTACATTACAATCATGCAAATGCTTGGTTAAGACTTCTTCTATACACTCTCTACATTGATGACATTCAATGTAATTACAATCAATCACGTAACGCCAATCTTCTTCAATACGCTCCCTATCTAAAAATTCAAAACCATTCTACAAATCAATTCTTTCCATCTCTTCTTCCACACCATACGATTCAAGATTCAAACCAACCCAGTTACCTTTACATCAAAAAAACAAGTAACAATTTCTCAATAAATCACCCGCAACAGTTTCGATGAATCTCTATTACGGATTCAAAAAACCACCCACAACAGTTTCGATCTATGTAAAAATTGGTTAGATTCGATCTATGACTATGCAAGTGACTTCTATGTTGTCCACACCGAACAATTGGTAAGTAGCGTCTAATTCCATCTTTTTGGGTTTCGATTTAAGTTACATGTTACAGCTATTTTGTTTCGATTTAATTTATAATATATTTTGCTTTGATTATGTTAATTTGATTGTGTTGTAGCAAAACCCTACAAACAATTGATGAAATCCGCATTCATGAATTAGTTTTTACAATTTATGTATGTGTTTTGTGCAATTTAATTGTGCTTGAATTAAATTTGTAATATATTTTCTTATTTTAATTTCTTTTTAATGACAGACCATATGGTGTCATAACGAAAATGAATTGAAGCTGCTCCTGCACCAACTGTCGAGACACCTCCAGCTCAATTTTTTATGAAGAAGTCAATAATGTGTGTCCTGTTCCAATGCAAAATGGATCAAATAATGGGTGTGTTACATTTTAGGAGTGGTAATTATACAAATCTCATTTAAACTTTCTGATTCTTTCTTTTGATTTTATGAACTAAAATCATTTCAATAGTTTTTTTTCCATCATGTTTCAGACTATTTCCTCTTATTATGCATAGTGTGATATGGAGCTAAATTTCTTGACTGTTGATGATGTTGTATCAAAAGGTATGCAGCCCTTGAATCCTTTGAATTGTAATGTCATCTTAACTTTAACAGATATGTTTGAATACATAAGTTCGGCAACTCATAAACCGGTAACAGGTGTAAATTAATGGTTGGGCTAGAGTTCGCACTTTAATAAATATATTGTACAATTAATTTGATTTACTTGATTATATATCTTTAATATATTTTAATATATGCTTAACAATTATCCAGTAGTGCCCTTTATAAAATCTAATATCATAAATTCATAATACGAAAAAAAGTTTTGAGCGGAGTTGTGTATAACTGATTCCATGTAGTTTATGCCTTAGATTATTGGTTTTTACTTTCTTTTTGTTTGTTTATCCAAGTATGAACCTAAAGAATAGATGTAATTGTCAAAGCTAGGCATGAGTTATACATTATCGTGGTATCCGGTCTTTACCAGTAAGTAGCTAAATAACGTATATGTAACATGAACAATGTGGCTGTTAGATGAGATTAGGCACGTGATTAAGTTAGAAGAATTGGACAATTTCACTACAAATGGTAAGCCGTGAAAAAAAGACCTTTAAAGCTAATGGACCTTGAGTAAGTGTATGATATTTGTGCAAGATTGCTTATATTTTTTTAATGATAATGTTCACTGTATTAACCCTTATATTTTCTTAAATGCTCGATTCACAATTCAATGTCACATTAAATCTAAATTTGCTCAATCCTAACCTAACAAGCAACTAATAAGCTCAGTCCTAACCTAACAAACAACTGATAAGCTCAGTCCTAACCTAACAAATCAACTGATAAGCTCAAACATTCATGCCTACTACACATAAAACTAGTTTAAGCTCAGGCATTTCGTCGATCAGTTGGTGTACACACGCAATCCACTAATAACAATCAACATTCAACCACAACAATCAACTCAGGCATTTCATCGATCACTTGGTGTACACATGCAATCCACTAATAACAATCAACTAATAAGCTCAAACAATCAATCAAATCAACAATATCATGTCACAGATGGTTTAAACAATCAACTAATATCATCTGGTACACCAATCAACAATCAACTAATATCATGATATTACTGATAACAACTTAAAATCCACTAATAACAATCAACAATCAATCAATCAATCAAACAAGCTTAAACCATCTGGTACCGGCTTTAATCAAAAGTTAGGGCAAAACTAAGCCAAAATAAGCAAAAGGAAGAGTTAAACCTTAATGTGGTCGACGGAAGACGGCGGACGGCGGTGGCGGATGACGACGGTGAATGGATGGAACAGTGAAAGTGAAAATGTGATATCACTTTATACTAAAGGGAAAAGAGGGAATAGAGGGAAGAACGAAATGTATATTTTTATAAGTTTTTTAAAAAGATGTGATATCACTTTTTTAGTGGTTAATAAAAGAATGAAAATGTGTATTTTTATAAGTTTTTTAAAATGGTTAAGGGAAAATAAAGGGCAAATAAAAGAATGAAAATGTGTATTTTTATAAGTTTTTTAAAAGAAGTAAAATGTGATATCACTTTTTTAGTGGTTAATAAGTTTTTGAGAATTTTGTTGTTAATAACTTTACAATAAATGAGACAGGGAATATATATAAAAATTCAATGTATCAAATTTTAGAATAGCAATAGAAAAAGAGCTTATGATAAGTAGAGAACATCATGTTGTATTCATAATCAATATTTTAAAACTCGGGTTTTTATTTGACCTGGTCGAGGCAACGATTCACCGGGTTACGTGTTTAACCGGTTGAACCGTCAGGTCAAGCCAGTATTATGACAAATGAAAAAATTACCCAATTTGAAGAGTTCATAAAGAAAAATATATAAAACACTTCCGTTTTCAAACTACATAACCACTTGGGCGGGTCAAGCCGGTATTATGACAAATAAAAGTAGTCTTAACAGATTTTATATATATTACATTATGGTCTAGTTTTGTATATTATTCTAAATTTAATAAAAATACTAATTCATTTCTTTAAGCACCATAAAAAATGTATTTGACTATCTGTTATAAATTTCATCAAACTACATAACCACTTGGCCGGCTTATCAAGTCACGAGCCAAATACGAGTAATGTAATAACCACTTGACTAACTTGAAACATGAGTTGAGGGCGCACACACAATAAAAGCCCAAAAACTAAATAATTTACACCGAATAGTGTAATCCCAAAAATAGTTAAATGAAACACGAGTCGACATAGTTTAACATATCATATATGTGTGCATAATAAATTTTAATAAATTTTAATTTTTTTGTCGGAAATCCGTCGGAAATAAATAATATTTCCGACGGATTTCCGACGGAAATATTAAAAATATAAAAAATCATTAGAAATTAAAACATTTCCAATGGATTAGCGACGGACAAAAATAGATGTCGGAATATCGTCGGAAATTCGACGGTAGCTTATGTGAGTTACTGAAGGATTTCCGACAACAGTCCAATCTCTTGGAATTCAGTCGCAAATTACTCGGAAAAGCACATTTGTCGCTGGTTCGTCGGAATATGGTCGGTAATTTAGTGACGGAATAGTATCCGTCAGAAATTCTATCGCTGAATGTCCACTTTCTAGTAGTGATCAGTCATTACAAAATTAATAACACTAAATATTCCTCTTAGTAAAAACCAAATTAAGTTTATAAAAACTAAATCATACTTTCCGAGAAGGCAAAACAAGTTCTCAGATCAAATTAAAATTAAAACAATGTATATTGTTAACAGAATTCTAAGTACAGAATTAGATCACCCAACGTCATATAATATATGTAGCATGCATCTTTTTTTCATTCACTATAATATTTTTTTTTTCTTATAACCATAAAATCCTACGGTAATAAGGCTTTACTTGGTAAGTGTATTGGATATCAATGATAGCACACGAGAATGATATACAACTATATAGAATTAATATGCTATCATATAGGGGCTGTTTGATAAAACTGTATTATTTTGCGCTGAACGAATCAAATGTGCTGAGTAATTCAAAGGTGCTGAGTGAAGATGATTCTGAATTAAAAAATTGTTTGATAAATGTTCTGAATACTAGTTATAAATAAAAGGAAATTACCATTTTAACCCCGAATATAACTTGATGCTAAATGAAATATATTAGTTGATAAATAATGTTCATTTATTGAAGTTATAGTGTTAAAAATGAATGTAAACAAAATTAAAAATCGTAGACTAAAAATAAATTTATCCCAAAATCATACATATCACAAAATATTAACGATCATGGACTTTTATATTAATTAACTTAAGAATATATGCACTTACTTGGCATAGTTTTATATAATTTAGAATTCTAGAAAAGTATGATGGTGAGATGATTCCTTCGTACAATGGGCTTTTGCATTTAATAAATGGAAGTGTAAGAGAGTAGTGGATAATAGGGGTACTAGGGTAAATAGGTGGCTCACTGAATCATTTTGTGTCCCCTATAACGTCAAATCGCTCAGCATATGATTTATCACTCAGTGGCCATTTTTTGCATTATCAAACGTACTGACCGATTCATTTTTATAGAATCAGTACTGAATTATCCCATTCAGCAACAAACAAACACACCCTTAATATACACGTGGCACATAACTATTATATAGAGTTGCGTCGATACCTGCCGAATTGCGTCACGAAAATTAAATCCAATCCATAGCGAATTACTTAAAGCCATAGTCAATCGAGAGTAGATAAACAAAACCAAAATTAAGGGCGTGTCATACCACTAATAATCAACAGAAAAAAAAAAACAAAAAAAAACAAAAAACAAAAAAACAAAAAAACAACTTTAGAGCGTGCTGATAACGTGTTATAAATGTAATGAACAAGAACACCAGAATGAGAGAGGAAGAGAATTCTTATTATTGAGATGATCTTCATAATGTTACAATAGGACGTATTTATAAGGCATAGGAAAAACCCTAACTTGTTAATCAAGATTAGGATGAATAGACATAAGCTCATAAGCCCATAATATTTTACAATAGTATTCACTTTGAGAAATGGATATATCCATCCTAAAATAAAATTTCTCTCACGGACTACAATCTATCTATGTATTGTAATAAAATAGAGTTTTGTACCACGCTTTGAAGCACCCTCTGTAATTAATGGGCTGATATGTCTCGATGGAGAAGGCATTGTTATTTTAGTAAAGTACAATCATGCAAATGCTTGGTTAAGACTTCTTCTATACACTCTCTACATTGATGACATTCAATGTAATTACAATCAATCATGTAATGCCAATCTTCTTCAATACACTCCCTATCTAAAAATTCAAAACCATTCTACAAATCAATTCTTTCCATCTCTTCTTCCACACCATACGATTCAAGATTCAAACCCAACCCAGTTACCTTTACATCCAAAAACAAGTAACAATTTCTCAATAAATCACCCGCAACAGTTTCGATGAATCTCTATTACGGATTCAAAAAACCACCCACAACAGTTTCGATCTATGTAAAAATTGGTTAGATTCGATCTATGACTATGCAAGTGACTTCTATGTTGTCCACACCGAACATTTGGTAAGTAGCGCCTAATTCCATCTTTTTGGGTTTCGATTTAAGTTACATGTTACAGCTATTTTGTTTATATTTAATTTATAATATATTTTGCTTTGATTATGTTAATTTGATTGTGTTGTAGCAAAACCCTACAAACAATTGATGAAATCCGCATTCATGAATTAGTTTTTACAATTTATGTATGTGTTTTGTGCAATTTAATTGTGCTTGAATTAAATTTGTAATACATTTTCTTATTTTAATTTCTTTTTAATGACAGACCATATGGTGTCATAACGAAAATGAATTGAAGCTGCTCCTGCACCAACTGTCGAGACACCTCCAGCTCAATTTTTTATGAAGAAGTCAATAATGTGCGTCCTGTTCCAATGCAAAATGGATCAAATAATGGGTGTGTTACATTTTAGGAGTGGTAATTATACAAATCTCATTTAAACTTTCTGGTTCTTTCTTTTGATTTTATGAACTAAAATCATTTCAATAGTTTTTTTTCCATCATGTTTTAGACTATTTCCTCTTATTATGCATAGTGTGATATGGAGCTAAATTTCTTGACTGTTGATGATGTTGTATCAAAAGGTATGCAGCCCTTGAATCCTTTGAATTGTAATGTCATCTTAACTTTAACGGCTATGTTTGAATACATAAGTTCGGCAACTCATAAACCGGTAACAGGTGTAAATTAATGGTTGGGCCGGAGTTCGCACTTTAATAAATATATTGCACAATTAATTGGATTTACTTGATTATATATCTTTAATATATTTTAATATAGGCTTAACAATTATCCAGTAGTGCCCTTTATAAAATCTAATATCATAAATTCATAATACGAAAAAAAGTTTTGAGCGGAGTTGTGTATAACTGATTCCATGTAGTTTATGCCTTAGATTATTGGTTTTTACCTTTTTTTTTTGTTTATCCAAGTATGAACCTAAAGAATAGATGTAATTGTCAAAGCTAGGCATGAGTTATATATTATCGTGGTATCCGGTCTTTACCAGTAAGTAGCTAAATAACGTATATGTAACATGAACAATGTGGCTGTTAGATGAGATTAGGCACGTGATTAAGTCAGAAGAATTGGACAATTTCACTACAAATGGTAAACCGTGAAAAAAAGACCTTTAAAGCTAACGGACCTTGAGTAAGTGTATGATATTTGTGCAAGATTGCTTATATTTTTTTAATGATAATGTTCACTGTATTAACCCTTAGTTCCCTACTTAAAGTGGTTTTGCAATGCCCTTTTTCATGTGATTTTGTGTCCCTGCTCAAAATAATATAGTAGTTGATTACATTAGATTGTGTGTTTAGACTTTGAAGCTGGTGCCTATTGTTGCAAACAAATTTGTATTCAACCATTCACATGTTAGTTCCAAAACTGTCATTTTTACTTTTATATATATCTACAAAGTACCGTGTAGGTTTTATAGAGGACGAGCTGGCCTAGACGGAAGGCAAATTACCCCATATCCTATTTCTTTCTTTAATAGTAGATGAGTATTGTAAGTAGTTGACTAACCGTTGAAGCATTGAATTTGAGGACCAAAAGGACCCGTAAACATATGGAAAGTAGACTTTTGTTTCCACTTGGCATTTACACCAAGTCAACAAATAATCTCATACAACACAATATGTACTTCGAACAACTAATATGGCTGTAATTTTGAGTGACTTTTTTGTTTAAGAATCTGAATTTTCACATGATGTGTTTTTTATGTTTTATGGTGAATATATGTAGATTAGAAGATGGATGAAGACATGAAGATGATGGTTCGTTTACATTCACAGAATTTCAGGTGAGTTTTTCACAACCGTTATTCTTGATATGAAGTTTTAATGTATCATATATAGTTTTAAAGAGTTGTGGTGAAGATATGGAAATTAAAAAAAAAAAGGTTTAGACTTAAAGATGTTTCATTTAAGAATGAGTCTTAGAGATGTTTCATTTAAGAATGAGTAGTTTTTGGGGAAAATATTCATGAAATATATAAAGAATTATCCATTAAAGTGTAGTTTTTGATCGACTTTCATCATTTAAGAACGAGTAATCATACAAGAGAAGATGTAATTTATAAATGATTTCCAGTGACAAAGGTACTAAAGTTCTTTTAAACTTTGTTAATGCTTTATATTATGGTCTTTATGGTATTCATGTAAAACAACTTAAGAAAACTTTGCATGCATGGTGCGTTTCATGATAACCAGATGTAATTTATAAATGATTTCCAGTGACAAAGGTACTAAAGTTCTTTTAAACTTTGTTAATGCTTTATATTATGGTCTTTATGGTATTCATGTAAAACAACTTAAGAAAACTTTGCATGCATGGTGCGTTTCATGATAACCAATACGCATTTTTGAGTGTTTGGATGGAACTAAACAACTCTTGAAGTTTGTTTAGGCTCAACCTGTAACAACCGTGATTTTAACAGGTTAGTTAGACCTTTAGTTTTGAGTTATCTAACTTTGTTTGGTGTGGTTTGAGTAGGTATATGGGTATATGTGTGATTACTGTGTATTATAGTGTGATTAGTATTTGGGTTAGCACTAAATCCCTTCGCGTTGTGGTTGTCATTGTGATTTT
This sequence comes from Artemisia argyi, assembly GCA_030686995.1. Taxonomy (NCBI): domain Eukaryota; kingdom Viridiplantae; phylum Streptophyta; class Magnoliopsida; order Asterales; family Asteraceae; genus Artemisia; species Artemisia argyi. Next base: position 183,348,744 of record CM060683.1, read on the forward strand.
TGGTGATGTTGATTTTGGGAAGTTCATTTTAATCACCCAGGTGGTGTAGAAATGATTTGTATATATTTGGTGTTCTGAGTTTTTGTGTAACGAGTCTTTGTTCAAGTATTTGAGCGTTAGTAAGTTATGGGAATGTTGTCGCTGTGAGAAATATTTATGGAGTGTGTGAAAATTTATTTTTGGAAACTTTATTTTGAAAATGAATATTTTCTGGTTTGTCGCAAAATTACGGTTTATCGCGAAAGACGTTAGGTTTTGTTATGGGATTACATAAAATATGAAAAGTATGAGGTTTTTAGTGTAATAAATAAATTTAATAAAAAAAATAAAAAAAAAATAAATATAATTAAAGGGGCGGCCGAATATATGGTTTTGGGGAAAAAAAGGAAACCAAATTTGATACCAAATACAAGTCTAAGCCTTCAGGGTTATCCAAAATAATTATAAATACAAAATCAAAATCTCCCTATCCCTTCTTTTGGATTATACGGTCGAACAAGGGGGAGAGCAACAAGAGAAAAATTTAGGGTTTTGTTTTTGAAGCTAAAACCAAGATCAAGGTATATTTTTAATACTAATTTTCATGTAATTAATTAATTATTGTTATGATTCATGTAATATTTAATATAATGGAATCTAGGGTTTATATACTTCTGTAAATTAATGAAGTAAAACATGTTAGGATCATTAGTTGTTAATAATATGGTTATTCGATAAGAGAATTGAGTGTAAAACGCGTTAGATTATGTGTTAGGGTTTGCGCAGGAAATTATGGCTGTAAAGATGTGAGTGTAAATAACAGATGGTGAAGAGTTAAGTCACGAATTTTAGATCTAAATTGAAGTTTAATGAAAGAGCTTTCCAAAAAGTCCAGCCATGATTGATTTCAAGGTCGGGAAGTTGGTCTTTTGATTTTTCTTTGTTAAGGTGTCAAAGCTGTCAAACCGGGACAGATTTTGGGTAAAAGTTTGAGGGTGTTTTGTGGTTGTATTTTGACTAGCCCTTCTGGAATAGTTAAGTATTAGGTTATAATAGACTACCACGAAAGGGATTCGTGATAAAAACTTGTGGAAGTATTTTATGTTAATCAAAACTTTTTGGTGTGCGTTCAGATCCGAATTTGAGTAGTTGACAAGTTTGATTTTCTTTTGAGTGCTTGTGTGTGTTATTGGTCCATGGTCTTCTGGGATTAGTTTGTATGCTTATGAGAGACCATGGTAAATTTTTGGTGTGAGTTGTTGAGCTTTATTTGTCATGATTTCATGTGGGTGAATGTACCAAAAAATTATGCGTTTTCTGATTTTAAGAGTGCAAGGGATTTAGTGAGTATTAAGTTATTGTGGTGGTTAGTATGGTGTCTAGGAGATCCATGGTGGGTCATATGAGTCTTAGACATCCATCATATGTGTATTACATGGGTTGTAGCTTTTAACTTGACCTTGTGTAATGTGGATTTTTTTTTGTGTGCAGATTGTGAGTTGTTTTTGTGGAAGCTGCGGAGTTTAAGGTGAGTTCATAGTCCCATATTTTACTTTGTTTTAAACTTGGTATGGGAATGATGCTTGTCTTAAATATTTGAGTTACTGTGATTATGTGTGTGTCAAAATAGCTTGGACTTATAATGTTATCGTATGCATGCTATGTGTGATTATTTGCTTGTGTGGATAAATATGTGTTCCAATTAGGAGGATGCTTATCCTGTTGCTCGCGCATGTGACCTAGTTATGGTTTATTGTGGGATCGGAGGACACGAGCCGTCCTGTTATAATCATTGTGGGATCGGAGGACACGAGTCGTCCTGATGTTGCCTTATGTGTATTGTTGCCTTTGTGTGTGATTATTGACTTGCAAATACATGTAGCTATATGATAACTGTAATTTATTTGTCCAGCTATGTTTTATGATCACAGTAAACTGGTTGCCTTGTGAGTGTAAGTGTGTCTAAACCTATGAATCTCACCAACATAATGTTGACATTTTATGCATCATTTTCAGGTGAGCATTCTAAGGCTAAAGTTGAGGGCAGCAATTAGGCGAGACTTAGTTGCATATGGAGACCTTACTTATGTTTTGGGATTTGACTTGATTTGGATTTGGTTTTGATACATTTATGTTTATCGTTTGTTATTTTCGTATCTATTGAAGATACCTTTTGGATTATTGTTTTGGTTATTTATTTTGGGGTATTGTTACAACACTGTGTGTTGGTACATTGTTCTATTTAGGTGCATGTAGTTGTTCTCTATGTAGACACACCAGGTGTAGTGATGATATCCATGAAGTTACACCCGCGTGTTTCCGCCATGGCGGGGTGTGACAGATTGGTATCAGAGCCTTGGTTATGGAGAATTAGGTGGTTTAACCTAGACTATAGCTTAGGAGTCCCTCATATAGTTGCATTTAGGACCTATGTGTAAGTGTAATATCTTTACATGTCTATTTTCCTAAATTATGAGTTATTTTACCGAGTTTTTGAACGTCTATCAAACCCTGTACTTAGCATCGTGTGTGTGTCATTTATAGAATGGCACCTCCTGCACGAAAGACGCTTCGTTGGACGACTTTAGTTGCTAAGGGACGTTAGAGAGTTGGGAATATGAAGAGAACCAACAGAAAGATATTGGTCCCCGCTAGCATGGTACCATGTGTGATTGAAGAGAAGCTGACACTCGAGAATGTGAATGGGGAAATGGTGGAGAGATATGAGACAAAGGTAGCTGATAAAGAAGGTTTCACCACTAAGTACCCGTGTAGGTGTCCTCAGTTTCTGGAAGATGATGGGGTAGTTTGGGCTAGACCTTGAGGGTTGTATGATTTTGTGGACATGATACATGAAGAGTTAAGAAATCGTGAAGATGATTTTGCAAGACATCCTCTACCACAGAATCATGGAAATAAGAATGGATGGGTGAGCGAGGAGGAGGAAGTGGATTCGGATTTGGAGTCCACTGCGCGTACACTGTTTTAGGTCTTAGATAGGACTCGAACCGCGTATGACTTGTTTTCAATGTTATGTTTTTAATGTTTTATGGTTTTGTTGAGTTATTTTGACGTTGATTGTATGTTGGAATGTGAATTCCTTCGGATTTTGGGATTTATCCCTTTTTTTTAATGAGAAGCCTTGGGCAAGTTTGAATATTTTGGTGTGTATATTATGTGTATTATGGGAGTATAGTTTGGATGGTATTGATTGTGTGTTATTTGTTATAATATGTTACTATTTTTAGGTGTGGCTTTGGAAGTAAGTACACATGTGGAAGGATACATCTAAAATTGTGGGTGGCCAACACAATTATAAATGTATCATGACATATGTGGGCTTACAGCCAATGTTACATTAAATCAATGGTGATATGCTTATGTGTGGTAGAGTTGAGTTAATTTGGTTATATGATTGAGAGTGTCTCATGTGATGGGAGGTAGATGATTGGGTATGATTACGGAAATCGTGGAATCTTGTGAATGGTCTCTAATGGTCCTATTGTCCTGCGTGTTTAGGAAATGGTGCCAAGGAAACCAAGACAACCTATCACTAAGTCACCGATGAGTGGAGCTTACCGGACGCCGAAGAAGTCCAAGAAGTCGACACCCATTATTGGGGATAGCAACCCTATCTTCCAACAGATGATCAATCAGCAGCTAAAAGCTTTAATGCCTGAACTGGTGACTCAATTGAGTGCGCAGATGGGCAGTGGAGCTCATCCTGATGGCGCTGGAAGTGGTGGAAGTGGGAATAATGGGTGTACTTATAAGGAGTTTATGGCATGTAAGCCCAAGGAGTTCGATGGGATGGGTGGGGCGATTGCACTCACTCGATGGATAGAGAAAATGGAGTCGGTGATGGACATAAGTGGATGTAGTGAGGGCCAGAAAGTTAAGTATGCGGTTAGTTCCTTGGTTAACAAGGCATTGACCTGGTGGAACACGCAGTTGCAAGCTAGAGGACGAATTGCGGCTTTGGGTATGACTTGGGAGGACTTCAAAGCCATAATGGTGGAGGAGTTTTGTCCAACCAATGAAATGCAGAAATTGGAAGAAGAGTTGTGAAATCATACTATGGTTGGGGCTAATCATATGGGGTACACTGATAGGTTTCATGAGTTAGCTAGGATGGTTCCTCATCTAGTAACTCCTGAATCGAAGTGTATTGAGAGGTATATCCGTGGGTTGGTTCCACAGATTCACTCGATGGTTAGGGCGACTGAGCCGACAACGCGTCTAAGTGCTATTCAAAAGGCTGGGGCACTGACAGATGAAGCGGTTAGGAGTGGAACACTTGCAAAGTCGGGAGAGAAGAAGCGAGAGGAGGTTGATACTACTAAGACAGTTGGTTTTAGTGGTGACAATAAGAAATCAAGGAAAGGAAAGGGGTTCATAGCAACGGATCCTATGATAGCAGCAGGTTATGTGGGAACAGCTTCTACGGCTGTGACTGGTAATAATGAGAAGAGGGGATATGTTGGTAATTCCCCTAGATGTGCTAAGTGTAGTGGCAATCATCCTGAGAATGCTGCATGTCGTGTGTGCTTCAGGTGTGGTAATCCTGGGCACATTGCTAGGTATTGTCTAGGAGGGATTATTCAGGCAACTCCAATTAACTCGGTGGGTGCGGGGCCTTATCGCAGGGCGTGCTACGAGTGTGGTAGTACCGATCATCTGCGAAACTGGTGTCCCAAACTTGTTGGAATGTTTGGACGGCCTGGGAATCAACTGGCTATTGAAGGAGGACAAGGACAAGGGTTTAATAGAAATGCAGCTAAGGGAAAGGCATTTACAATGAATGCAAGCGAGGCGCGCCAAAACCCGAACGTTGTTGCTGGTACATTCTCTCTTAATGGTTATTATGCTACTACTTTATTTGATACGGGTGCGGATTATTGTTTTGCTACTACTGAATTTGCTAGAATATTGGGTGTTGAGTTTAGTGAACTTAGACCTAGTACTTTGATTGAAATAGCTAGTGGTATAGAAATAGAGGTTGATAAGGTTATTCGTGGGTGTGTTATCGTGTTAGAGGGTGTTACGTTTAAGATTGACTTAATACCCTTAGGACAAGGTAGTTTTGATGTGGTAATAGGGATGGATTGGTTGACTAGGCATAAGGCAGAAGTAGTATGCCATGAGAAGGTGGTTCGAATTCCATTAGAGAATGGTGAGGTGCTGCGAGTATAAGGAGAAAGTGTGGAGAAGAATTCGAAATCCCTTATGAGTGTGAAGTCTAGGGAACTCAAAGTGGGCGATATTCCAGTAGTGTGTGAGTTTTCGGGCATTTTTCCTAAGGATTTGTCCGGATTACCGCCGATACGACAGGTGGAGTTTCGTATTGAGTTAATTCCTGGAGCGACGCCAGTAGCGAAAGCTCCTTATCGATTGGCACCTACAGAGATGCAGGAGTTGGCTGCACAGTTGAAAGAACTTCAAGATAAGGGGTTTATTCGACCTAGTCATTCCCCGTGGGGAGCACCTGTTTTGTTCGTTAAGGAGAAGGATGGTTCGTTTAGAATGTGTATTGATTGCCGAGAGTTGAATAAGTTAACGGTGAAGAATCGATATCCTCTACCTAGAATTGATGATCTTTTTGACAAGTTGCAGGGTGCTAGATTTTTCTCAAAGATAGATCTGCGATCTGGTTATCATCAGTTAAGAGTGCATGTGGAGGATATTCCCAAGACAGCGTTTAGAACTCGTTATGGACACTTTGAGTTTACAGTTATGCCATTTGGGTTGACTAATGCACCAGCGGTATTCATGGATTTGATGAATCGTGTGTGTAGGCCCTATTTGGATAAATTCGTAATTGTGTTCATTGACGACATCCTGATTTACTCCAAGTCGAAAAAAGAGCATGGGGAACACCTGAGGTTAATACTTGGCTTGTTGGAGAATGAGAGATTGTACGCTAAGTTCTCTAAATGTGAATTTTGGCTGCAAGAGGTGCAATTTCTTGGTCATATAGTGAATAGTGAAGGTATACATGTAGATTCTAGCAAGATAGAAGCGGTCAAGAATTGGAAGGCTCCTACGACACCTTCTGAGATACGCTCTTTCTTAGGACTGGCAGGATACTACAGGAGATTTATAGCAAATTTTTCAAAGATTGCTAAGCCTCTCACTATGTTGACTCAGAAGAATAAGAAGTATGAGTGGAGGGATGAGCAAGAAGTGGCTTTTCAGACACTAAAGGATAGTTTATGTAATGCACCTATTCTGACATTACCTGACGGACCAGATGATTTTGTGGTATATTGTGATGCGTCGAATCAAGGTTTTGGATGTGTGTTAATGCAAAGGGGGAAGGTGATAGCTTATGCATCACAACAACTCAAGGTTCATGAGAAAAATTATACCACTCACGACCTAGAGCTTGGTGCGGTGGTATTTGCTCTCAAGAATTGGAGACATTATTTGTATGGTACGAAGAGTACGGTCTATACCGACCATAAGAGTCTTCAGCATATTTTTAATCATAAGGAGTTGAATATGCATCAAAGAAGATGGATTGAGCTGTTAAGTGATTATGACTACGGCATTCCTTATCATCCTGGAAAAGCGAATGTGGTGGCCGATGCGTTGAGTAGAAAATAAAGAATTAAGCCAAGACGTGTGTGAGCTATGAGCATAACATTGCAGTCAGGAATTAAGAGTAAGATATTGGCAGCACAAGAGGAGGCTCTCAAGGATAAGAACCTTGTGGCTGAAATTTTGCGTGGTTTAGATCAGCAGATGGAAAGAAAGGAAGACGGTGGATTATATTTCTTAGATCGAATATGGGTTCCACTAGTGGGAGATGTGAGAAAGGTGATCATGGATGAGGCTCATAAGACGAGATAATCGATTCATCCAGGGTCTGATAAGATGTACTATGATCTTAAAGATGCTTATTGGTGGCCGGGAATGAAGAGGGAGATAGCTGAGTATGTTAGTCGATGTTTAACTTGTTTGAAGGTTAAGACTGAACATCAGAAACCCTCTGGATTGTTGCAGCAGCCGCCAATTCCTGAATGGAAGTGGGATAATATAGCTATGGATTTCATTACTAAATTGCCTCGCACAAGTAATGGACATGACAGGATATGGGTCATTGTGGACAGATTGACGAAGTCTGCACATTTTCTGGCCATTCGTGAGGATTACAAGATGGAGAAGTTGACAACGATCTATATAAATGAGATTGTGGCAAGGCATGGTGTGCCTGTGTCTATCATTTCAGATCGGGATAGTATATTCACTTCGCGGTTCTGGCAGTCGTTGTAAAAGGCTTTGAATACACGGTTAGATATGAGTACTGCTTATCAACCACAGATCGATGGGCAAAGTGAGCGAACGATTCAGACGTTAGAGGATTTTCTTCGTGCTTGTGCTATTGATTCTGGAGGAAGCTGGGATACTCACTTGCCTTTGGCTGAGTTTTCCTATAATAACAGCTATCATTCAAGCATTAGGTGTGCACCGTTTGAGATGTTGTACGGAAGGAAGTGTAGATCACCGGTGTTATGGGCAGAGGTTGGGATGAGTCAGTTAATTGGACCTGAATTAGTACAAGAGACTACAGATATGGTTTTTCATATTAAAGAAAGACTTAAGGCTGCGAGAGATCGTCAAAAGAGTTATGCGGATAATCGCCGCAAACCCTTGGAGTTTAGTGTTGGGGATTTTGTGATGTTGAAGGTGTCACCATGGAAGGGTGTTGTGCGTTTCGGTAAGAAAGGCAAGTTAGCACCTAGATATGTTGGGCCATTTGAGATTACGGAAAGGATTGGACTTGTGGCATATCGTTTGAGATTTCCTGAGGAATTAAGTGGTGTGCATGATACGTTTCACGTGTCTAATTTGAAGAAGTGTTTGGCGGATGCTAGTTTGCATGTGCCACTAGATGAGGTTAAAGTTAACAGAACACTTCACCTTGTGGAGGAACCTGTTGAGATTATAGACCGAGAAGTTAAGAGTATGAAGTGTAGTAAGATTGCATTGGTAAAAGTTTATTTTTCGCCTTATCATGTAACAACCGTGATTTTAACAGGTTAGTTAGACCTTTAGTTTTGAGTTATCTAACTTTGTTTGGTGTGGTTTGAGTAGGTATATGGGTATATGTGTGATTATTGTGTGTTATAGTGTGATTAGTATTTGGGTTAGCACTAAATCCCTTCGCGTTGTGGTTGTCATTGTGATTTTTGGTGATGTTGATTTTGGGAAAGCTCATTTTGATCACCCAGGTGGTGTAGAAATGATTTGTGTATATTTGGTGTTCTGAGGTTTTGTGTAACGAGTCTTTGTTCAAGTATTTGAGCGTTAGTAAGTTACGGGAATGTTGTCGTTGTGAGAAATGTTTATGGAGTGTGTGAAAATCTATTTTTGAAAACTTTATTTTGAAAATGAATATTTTCCGGTTTGTCGTAAAATTAAGGTTTATCGCGAAAGACGTTAGGTTTTGTTATGGGATTACATAAAATATGAAAAGTATGAGGTTTTAAGTGTAATAAATAAATTTAATAAAAAAATAAAAAAATAAAAAAAATAAATATAATTAAAGGGGCGGCCGAATATATGGTTTTGGGGAAAAAATAAACCAAATTTGATACCAAATACAAGTCTAAGCCTTAAGGGTTATAAAAAATAATTATAAAAACAAAATCAAAATCTCCTTATCCCTTCTTTTGGAGTATACGGTCGAACAAGGGGGAGAGCAGCAAGAGAAAATTTTAGGGTTTTGTTTTTGAAGCTAAAACCAAGATCAAGGTATATTTTTAATACTAGTTTTCATGTAATTAATTAATTATTGTTATGATTCATGTAATATTTAATATGATGGAATCTAGGGTTTATATACTTCTGTAAATTAATGAAGTAAAACATGTTAGGATCATTAGTTGTTAATAATATGGTTATTGGATAAGAGAATTGAGTGTAAGACGCGTTAGATTATGTGTTAGGGTTTGGGCAGAAAATTATGGTTGTAAAGATGTGAGTGTAAATAACAAATGGTGAAGAGTTAAGCCACGAATTTTAGATCTAAATTGAAGTTTAATGAAAGAGCTTTCCAAAAAGTCCAGCCACGATTGATTTCAAGGTCGGGAAGTTGGTATTTTGATTTTTCTTTGTTAAGGTGTCAAAGTTGTCAAATCGGGACATATTTTGGGTAAACGTTTGAGGGCTTTTTGTGGTTGTAAAAGTGGTATTTTGACTAGCCCTTCTGGAATAGTTAAGTATTAGGTTATAATAGACTACCACGAAAGGGATTCGCGATAAAAACTTATGGAAGTATCTTATGTTAATCAAAACTTTTTGGTGTGCGTTCAGATCCGAATTTGAGTAGTTGACAAGTTAGATTTTCTTTTGAGTGCTTGTGTGTGTTATTGGTCCATGGCCTTCTGGGATTAGCTTTTATGCTTATGAGAGACCATGGTAAATTTTTGGTGTGAGTTGTTGAGCTTTATTTGTCATGATTTCATGTAGGTGAATGTACCCAAAAATTCTGTGTTTTCTGATTTTAAGAGTGCAAGGGATTTAGTGAGTATTAAGTTATGGTGGTGGTTAGTATGGTGTCTAGGAGATCCATGGTGGGTCATATGAGTCTTAGACATCCATCATATGTGTATTACATGGGTTGTAGTTTTTAGCTTGACCTTGTGTAATGTGGATTTTTTTTGTGTGCTATAGATTGTGAGTTGTTTCTGTGGAAGCTGCGGAGTTTAAGGTGAGTTCATAGTCCCGTATTTTACTTTGTTTTAAACTTGGGATGGGAATGATGCTTGTCTTAAATATTTGAGTTACTGTGATTATGTGTGTGTCAAAAGAGCTTGGACTTATAATGTTATCGTATGCATGCTATGTGTGATTATTTGCTTGTGTGGATAAATATGTCTTCCAATTAGGAGGATGCTTATCATGTTGCTCGCGCATGCGACCTAATTGTGGTTTATTGTGGGATCGGAGGACACGAACCGTCCTGTTGTAATCATTGTGGGATCGGAGGACACGAGCCGTCCTGATGTTGCCTTATGTGTGTTGTTGCCTTTGTGTGTGATTATTGACTTGCAAATACATATAGCTATATGATAATTATAATTTATTTGTCCAGCTATGTTTTATGATCACAGTAAGCTGGTTGCCTTGTGAGTGTAAGTGTGTCTAAACCTATGAATCTCACCAACGTAATGTTGACATTTTAAGCATCATTTTCAGATGAGCATTCTAAGGCTAAAGTTGAGGGCAGCAATTAGGCGAGACTTAGTTGCATATGGAGACCTTACTTATGTTTTGAGATTTGACTTGATTTGGATTTGGTTTTGATACATTTATGTTTATCGTTTGTTATTTTCGTATCTATTGAAGATACCTTTTGGATTATTGTTTTGGTTATTTATTTTGGGGTATTGTTACAACAATGTATGTTGGTACATTGCTCTATTTAGGTGCATGTGTTGTTCTCTATGTAGACACCACGTGTTGTGATGATATCCATGAAGTTACACCCGCGCGTTTCCGCCGTGGCGGGGTGTGACACAACCTCTCTATAATGAGACGTTAATATTGAAACTCGGCTATATTTGATGTGTTTATTCAACATAGCAGTGTGTACGAGAAATGTGTTATTTTTTTATAGGAGATATCGTAATAATTACTATGATTCACGGGTGATGGTATTTCAAAGTTTTATTTATAACTTTGATTATCATTATACTTGATTCACGAAGAACTTTAAAATCTTTTCGAAATATTTTAAGCTTAACTTTTGATATATAATCGAATGTATAATAGATAATTATGACATGATTATAAGTGAATGAGTCAAAATGGGTTCCCTTTTATTTTAAATGGGTCAAATAAATCTTTGTTAGCGAGGAATGGGTAATTGCTTAAAGTTGTTCTGGTGTTTAGTAGGGTTAATTGAGATGTAGTTTATAATTGTAACAATACCCTACTGTCTTTATGATCATAAATGATGTGATAAACTTTATACAAAATTGGTCAAAATATGTTTGTTGGTAAATACAATCCTATTGATGCGTACTAAACTTCAATCCATTTTAGCTTAATGTGTTGTGATGCGTACTAAACTTCAATCCATTTTAGCTTAATGTGTTGTGACCCTTTACCGTATCCACCCATCTTGCCATATGTACAGTGGATCTCACTGATCGTTAAGACCCGCATCAAATTTGTGGAAGCATTAGTTGGTAAAAAATGTTTGGCCAAAATACTTATGAATTGGGTTATTAAACTATCATTAAAAGTAACATGTCAAATTGTTATTAAAAGAATGTTATTTTCTTTTAATCATACTATAAATAATTGGGTATTTATTTAACTCTTTTTACTCTATGATTTCCTGGGATTCAGGGACTTAGTGGTCAATCACTTTCGGCATTGGTTGATTTGCTGGCAATTGGAGCCATGTTTCCATTATCTCGTGGGCATTCCAAGAAGTGAACTATTGACCACGAGCCATGGTCTTTTGGATAGGAGGTAAGCCCTATAGCTTCGTGACTAAACATTAAACAATGCAGGATACATCTGCTTAATAATTCAATTCATAATAAATTTACATTTGACAGTGTAAGGAAGTTTGTCGTTTGGCATTAAAGAGGCGGTACCGCCTTATTCTACACATATATACACTTTTGTATTTGGCACATACAAAAGGTCTTTTTTTGCGGGTATGCGGTATGCCATGACGCTATGAATTTATCTTCATCCATATATTAGTGTTAAGCTTTAGGTTTTGAGTTGCTGCATTTTTATCATCTATTTTGCAGACTCTAAGGATTGCCAGTTGAGAACTAATATGAGTTTTTTCCAGATGGGCATGCTTCTTTTATATGCAAGGTTCTCATTTTACTTGTGCTTCAAGGACTTTCTGATATTTGTTCGTATATTTAACTTTTAATTCTTACTTTATCTACTGATCTAAATTTTTAATGTCGTAGTACCATAAGTGATCATGGGGTTCATCAAGTGAAGCATGCAATGCCTGGTGGAATTTGGATGAGTTTTGACTTTGAAGATTCACATCCGGTATGAATGTCCTTAAAAAAGACTTTGTATTATTGTCTTTTATGGCAGTTTAATTGCATTCTGTATATGTATGGTTTCAATAATCTTGTGGATGATTTAGGATTTACTAGCATTGTATCTAAAAGGTGGATCAATTATCTCATTTGGTCCGGCATATAAACTTGTTGGTGAAGCTAATCTAGATTATGATCGATCATTGTTTGTCGCTTTAAATAAATTGGCGAGTATACAAGGCTATACATCTATATATGTAAATGAGTTTAAGAAATAAATCAATTTTTTTAGGTTGATTATATTCAATTTGTCAACAATGAAATCAAGATCTTTACATTATATGATTTTGGAGAGCTAATAAGTAAAAACATTTTTTGAAGGGCCCATGAAGGGTGAACTCCATAGGTTTTGCTTTTCATATGGAAAAGAGACATTGGTTGCTTAAGCTACGTTAGACCGTTTCGTTGTGTCACACCATTTGATTATTATTATTAATATATATATTGTTTTGTTAACCTTTCATGTTTATGAGTATAATTGCTTATCAAACTATGTGTTTTTGCTGTTAATTATACATCAGAACCTTGGCGATTGTGCAGGTCTCTCTTCAAGAGTCTATATTGAGTATCATGCTACAATACGAGGATGCCAATGAATCTGGTGTTTTATGTATTAGCAAGAGAACTTGGTTTGGTGGTAAATGGACTATGGAGATCATTTTAGTAGAACATAAATGGAAGATGATGATGCTTTGGTATGTGATTTGGTTGACTGACAAGATTCAAGGTACGCCATTTACATATGTCATTGTTTCCTTAGATTTTGATTTATTTGAGTCATTATAATCTGGAGCAACTTATTTCAAAGGGCTAATTAACATTTTTCAGTAGGAATAAGCTATTGAGTTCAATATAAAAGTTGTACCATCAGTTGGATAATGTGTGAAGTTAATATATTTCAGTAGGAATAAGCTACCGAGTAGAAACTTATTTGTCCCTTATCCTTTCCATTTATAAAATTTATTTGGGATAATGTATAAAATTGGTATGTTTATTGTTGTCTCTTGCGTTAGTATACCCATATGTTCGTTGGCGTTCTTGAATGCAAGGATCATCCATCATCTTGTGCTTGAAAATCATGAAGAATCTAATTGAATGCAAGGATCATCATCTTTCATAAGGTAAAATAATATTCGTGTCTATTATGTTCATTATTTTATTCTTTCATTTTGCTTTCTTAGTTTAGATATTACGGTGACACATACATTTAGAATATTAGAATTTGGACTACGCCTTTCATGCTCATTCACGTTTCAGTACGGTAATACGCAACTCTCGAACTACTTATTTTATGATGTCATTTGTAGAGGTGCAAAATGGGTGGGTCAAGCAACATGCGTTGACCCGAAAAACTTCTTATCAGATACTTTAAGCTTTTATACATATATAGTGTGTCAAATATCATCATAAAAGATTATATTGTTTCAATAGTCATATTATTTATTATTATTTGCCACAATTTTAGGACACTATAGTCATTCAAAATACACTTTCGGTGGCTTTTGAACCATTTGACCCGTTTCCTTTATAGCTTATGTGTTTACCCATTGGAGATGGCTCTAGGATTTAGCTGCCAATATGTGAACTAACTATATTTTCATAGATTTAACTAGATCCGTTGCTGCAACTTAGCTCAGTAGGGATAAGAATGATCATATTTAGTCGCTCGATCCACCTTTTGACTTTGTTTTTGGTATTGATCAAGTGTATCACGTTTATGAACTTAGGACTGGTTATATATATATATATATATATATATATATATATATATATATATATATATATATATATATATATATATATATATATATATATATATATATATATATATATATATATATATATATATATAACAAGTCTTTTGCATATGGTAGATATATCATTTGCACACTGGTCCATGATACAAAAATTGATTACACTTGATCAATAGCAAAAAATGACCTAATTGATATATAGCCTTGAAACTAAAAGATACTCCTAAAAATGAACGACTTAATTACTTTTACATATCTAATGAAATTTATTTGAAAGATAGTATTAATATAGATACTAAAGTTTAGTTGTTAATCAATATTGGTTTTACTAATACATGGCATATTTTTTATTTGAAGTAATATACTATGTTAGTTTTAGGCAAAAATAAAAATTGCATCCATGCTATTCTTCAAAGATAAACATTTACCGCTCAAGATCGTGCGCAAACAATTTCCTGTATGAGTCTCATTTGCCATGATGATAAACAAGAGCCAAGGTCAATCACTTTCAAAAGTTGATTTGTGCCTACCACATCCTGTTTTTACACATGGACAATTATACGTGGCTCTTTCACGCGTCAAAAGCAAAAATGTTTGAAGGTTGTTATTTCGGATCCGGATGGTAATTTATCAAACACTATTACAAATGTAGTCTACAAAGATGTTCTTTACGGCCTATGATCACTGTAACACCTAAAATCCGAGAACATGTGAAAAGACCAAATTGCCCTTACAAATTTGAAATTTAATTAAAAGCTTATAAAGTCTCCAAATAAATCCCAAACTTCAAACAATGCACAAGTTATGTATCCAAATAATTTTAACTATTACATTTAACATTTATACAAGTGGTAAAATTACCAAAATACCCCTACAAGAGCCGAATGAGATAAAATGAATTTTAAGGAGATTTAATTTGATTTAAATTGTGCAAAATAAGGAAAATAATCACCAAAGATATTTTGTCAACCCATATCACGAAATTTCTGGTCCTTCCCCCCCCCCCCCCCCCCTTATACCACACGGAATTCCACTTTAAAAAGTCAATCCATATCTTTTCTCCTAAACCCTAATTGCCGACCTAAAATAAACACACAAAGAAATTCTCACAGCCTCCATTCGACTCTCCCATCACTCTCAAGCATTTTTTTGTGATTCATCAACATCCTAAGAAGCCAAGAAAAATCCCATTCGAATTGTTGAAGCCTTACACGATCGTAGCATTTGTTTTCCTTTGTCGAGCCCTAGAAAAGAGGTAAAATGTTTCTGCTTCAATCGACCACTATATAATTCATCTATCATTTTTCTGATGTTCCTTACATGTAATAAGACCCACGAAAATTGGTTTCAAGGTTGCTAGGCCTTTGGTGAAGTCGTGACGATTTTTGGAGTGTTTTGGCCAATCGAGTGTACATCTGATCGAACTGCTGTTTCCACACGTTCCAAAATTGATTTGGTATTTTTCTCAGACCCTTTATACCTTATAAACATCAAATAAATTGTTGGATTCGACCCATGCATGCTCGACATCCCTTTCGTGATTTAAAACCCTAAAAACGAGTGTAATTGTGTAATATACCTTCCGATCCATAACAATTCCTAATAAAATTTATTTACACTTGTTATAATGTAATATGATCTGGAAAATTATTGGAAGAATTATCATGGCTTGAATCATGTGTTTTCGAATTTATTTTGGTTTATCGATTTTTAAATAAAACGTGTATAAATAAAAGGGAAAAATCCATACGATTTGATTTTATGAATTAGGGCTTGTTTTTGTAATGATTAATGATCTTTAATGTGCTGGAAATGATTAAAAATGGATTAGGTTTGATTAGGGTTTTTAATTCCATGATTTTATGTCATGCGATTTGTGTTAAAAGGTTTTGGGTGAGTTTTGTAAACTTTAAAACTTAAAGGTTAATTCTGGAACTTTATTTGGGCTGTATACTATTCGACAAAAATATAAGATGAGGGTGCTATGTGTAAGTTTTGCATTTAAATGGATTAAAATGTATTTAATGATTAATTAGGGTTTGTTTTGAAAATAATTAAAGTAGAGGGACTAAAAGTGTAATTTCTGGAAACTTGGGACTGATTTGAGTAATAAAATATATTCAGGGGGTTTGTGCTAATTTGGTAATTTAATGGCTTAATATGTAATTATAGATAATTAAAAGTTGGAATTGTAAATTAAAAGGTTAAATATGTAACTTTGATAACTTGAGGGACTTAATGTGTAAATTATGAATACTTGAGTATCCATTCGTATTATATGATAAAGTAAGTGATCATGGTGTAAAATGGATAAGTTAAGGGTTTAATGTGTAACTTTGAATACTAAAAGGTTTAAAGTGTAATTTTGGAAAGTAAAGGATATAAAATGCAAAGTTATGAAACCCTAAGGACCAAATGTGTAAATATGTTAAAAGATACTTGATTCCATTAATAATGACTCAACTTTCTAATTATGGAAACTTTCTAAAAGTGGAAACTTACTATTTATGGAAACCTGCTAAAAGTGGAAAGTCACTTTAAATGGAAAGTTACTAAAACTGGAAAGCCGACTAAAATGAGAAATCTGAATTGAATAAGTTATTAATAACAAGCCGACCATTAATTCGTGTAGATTCGCTGAAGAAGGAATTTTGCTTTCGACCTTTATGTTTCTGTCATGTGTGCACTTGCGGTTTAAGGTACAGATATTCTGACCTTTCTCAAAAGGTTTCTCATGATCTCTTTCATATTCTGATCCGTTAGTTCCCGAATTGATGCCATTGCTATGATCCCCTTTACTTGAACCTTCTCTGTTGATCCCACTTGATATGACCTCCGTTATGAACCTATGCTATGAAAACCTTCTTAATGATACCATGGAAATGTTTTGAGAAGAACCGATTTGAAAAGATGTTTATAAATGATGCTAAATTTCTTTTTAAAAGAAAGGTTATTTAACTTTCATGAACACTATATTTTGAAAGACCATTTTTATGAAAACTGTTTTAAAAGATTATTTAAATTGGACTTTTAATAGAAACTTTTGAAACGGACTTTTGAACTGAACCATGAATTGATTTTTGAATATGAACCTTGACCTGATAAACTCTGATTGGACCTTGAATACTATTTCTGATATGAACCCTTTATTATGAAATGCTATTATGAACCTTTGATATGATTCTGAGATACACCTTTGCTATATGACCTTTTGTATGATATGAGACCTGACTCTTAGTTTGATACCCGAGCCATTTCTGTTTTCCCTACCTATGGAGGTACCATAGGCGTGTCTGTGATGCACCACTGGCATGACTAGTGTGTGGCCCTAGTGATTTGGCTACACCGTCCCCTTTCTGTTATATGATATGCGCGCTTTATGATATGATTTGTTATGGCCACTATGATTTCTGCGGGGGCGTATGGATGCATCCTAGATCTGTTCTGTTTAGTGGATTCAACTATGATTATGATTATGATATATGTCTGGTGACTGGTACTGTGTGCTATACATGCCTTTCACAATTTCTGGGAGTTCGCTACTCCACCCATTTGAAGAATGAGGACACCCCTCATATTATCTGATTATCTGAGAGGACTCCCCTCTATATGATTATGAAGAATTATGGTATTGACGGCTTATATGATATGATATGTTTCTGGGCTCGTGGTAGATGACTATCCTTTCTTCCTTCTATTCTATTACTCTTTTATCTATTCCTTATTCTATTTCCCCAATGCACTATATTTCAGTTCTGTTTCATTATCATTGCTTTGTATACGTATCTGTCCACTGGGCTTTTTAAGCTCAGCCGCATTTCCTTTTCCTGCGGCAGGTTTTAGTAGGAAGCTGGGTTATGGGAAGAGAGTGTGACTGGACTTAGAAGACTATGCTTTGGACTAGAGACGATTAGATGAAGTTTCACTTTATTAGACATAGTATTTATTGTTTTGTAACCTTGTAGTTTCAGATTTTCATTTGTAACCCTGAATTTCATTGTATGTATGAATCATATGCTTGTGTTTGTTCTGATATGTCACTGTAATGTAATACTTCTACCCTTATCAGGTTGGGGTGTTACAATTATGGTATCAGAGACCAGGCTGCGATTCGTAATACATTTACCCTTGACCTGTGAAGTTTGGACCCCTAAGTTTCCACTGTAGGCGCTCATAAGACAACCTTTGAAACTTTACATTAGGATTCCTCATAGGAACCTAAGTTATTACCAGTGAGGAATGGGTAGACTAAGACATTTATGTAAGTATCATTTGCTTCCGCATCACTCTGATCGTGCCTTTGCTCTTGGATAAGCCTTATAAGGACCCTTGTTTCAGAAGTTAGAAGTTTTGCAACTTAAGCTTAGTAACCAAGTAAGTTTGGAATACCTCGGAAGGCTACCTGGATACCTTACACATTTAAATTTCACCTTCAGATTTTGATCTCCGCCTCCGATTTGTTTGATAAGCTGTTTGACACCTTTTCGACCACATCGTAGGTCATTCAACCACAATGTGTTCGACACATTCTGTAAATTCATTACTTATGCTGGGTATGAATGTATCATCCGATACTACTTAACTCTGTATGATCCATTATTACTCCTATGAGAATTCTGGTAATTATGAACTACGAATATGAGAAGTTTTTTCTCTGTGAATGATGAACCTTGTTCTGCCAACCGTTTCCTTGGAAGGGTATGATGTAAATACTATCTTTGTATGGATTTGTTAACTAAGCATGATGATGCTGATAACTGAGACTCTGTACATCTCACTATTGACAATTATACGATGTTCGTATTACCAATGATACACATCCTACCTGCTACTTATGCTAAGAAGCTAAACGAAATTCCCACACATTGAACTGTTCGTTTATCCATCCCAACATTTTGTTGAACCATGTACTTGACTTCGATATATGAACTATCTGTATGATTTGACGACTGTATTCACTCTATGAATCCCTTGACTTTGATATGTTTGATTGTACGGTCTTTTGGACTGAATGACTATTCGTGAAGATACCATAGACTACCATATCTGAAGTGTGACCTTAAAAATCTGCTTCACTCTATTTCATTATGATGACTCTCTACATCTGCTAAAATTTCTACCACTATGGAAAACCCCAAACCCGAACTCATGTGATTATCAAGTTTTCCTGAAAACCATTATTATCAACCCTTAGAAAGTTCTGCTATTGGGAAATATTTTGTCATACGAAGATTTTCCGGTATTCTCTGATGAACCTTTTGGTACTCCTTCCTGCTTAGGAAGTAGAGTGGGCATTGAACTGATCTCAGTTGAAGAAACCATGGTACTATAAAAGTTGAGTATTTGAAGGAACTGATGGAATATGATTTTTGTTAACCCTTGTGATTCTCTTTAGATGCTCTTGTTTGTTTATGAAGAAGAACGAGAGAAGTATGCGATGACGTATCGACTATCGTGAACTTAAACGTACCACTATCACTAATCATTCTCTGTTTCCGCGTATCAATGATTAATTTGTTTTTCCTTTGAACCCTGCATTTGATTGCATCATTTTAGATTTGAAGGCTGAAGAAGCAACCACAAAAACTTCTAAGAAGGGGGCTAACTAACCGAGAGTAACCTTTGGGAAGTATTTCAGTTCCTGAAGAAGAAAGAAGGCGATGTGAAAATTCCCTGAGATGATTTCTGAAGTTGCCTTTGCACTCGTTATAACATTTATGAACTTGAATGATGCCAATGGTGTTGGCTAGAATAATCATGTTTTTCGCGTGTTTTGGACAAATTGTCATAGTATGACATTGTGTTGTGTTCTAAAACGAAAGAAGAACATAGAGATTATTGGTGAGATGACTCTTTGTTCTGGAAGAAAATTTTGATTGATGTTCAGAAAGCATAGTAGACAACCCTATCCTGTATAATGTAAAGACAGAGCTTTCACAAGAAGGACCAAGATCGAAGATCGTTATCGGAGTTAGAAACCTGGTGGAAGAGTAGTAGAAGATGGTTGCGACAAGCATTACCATGGAAGAAGCATATAAGAAGAAGAGAGGAACTGGGATAGTGCTCAATCATACATCATGCAACACGTGAAGATTTCAGTTCGGGCATCAAGACAACCAGACCAAAGAAGACGAACCATTCAACACACAACCTGGAGTCGACAACAACGTCATGTACCTTAAAACCTGGAGTTGTATTAGAAGACCTGTCGAAGACACGCAGTCTTGTTTCTCTATTCATTTTAGTTGTACTAAGATGAATTGAGAGCAGAAGCAGACCTGCAGATGGAGGGATGCGCAGTAATCGCGTCAGAGACTGCCGTTACGATACCACACTACCAAGAGGAGCTGCTGAAGACCGGAGGAACCAGACTCGAGTTTAAATTCTTTCAATCATGAGGTAAGACGGACAAGAGTAAACAGACTATCCCAGCTTGGAAGAAATTTTGAAATTTGTAAATGAGTGGACGGATTTGAAAGCGGACATTGTGTTTAGACGAGATGATGCTGTAAAGAATTGACGTTACTGATGACGTACCTTAATTTTGAATGACATTCTCGGATCTCCGTTACTCTTCGAGTAATTTCGTTCTCTTAGTTATGTTGTTTGATTTTGGTGACCTCTGAGACTGTAGAAGTACTAGGTGGATTAAGATAGGTGGTTTTGACTCACGACTTGAGATAAAGTATGACCAGCATGAGGGCATATGTATATGATGCCAGTATTATGACGTCTGGCCAGCGTGATAATACTTACATCATATAACGTGCACTTATGGTGGGCATGTGATATTTCGAGGAGTGCCTTAGAAGCTTTAGAATTCTGGCATCTGATCAAGATCATCTGAGTTTAGTGAGACTTTAGATTCATTCTACCTATACGTTTGGTATGCTGTCCTTGTTATACGATTCGATACGTTTGGACTCTCGACACGTGTTTTGCTGATCTTTGCAATTTCTGATAAGAATCTTAGGTTCCATTATGAAATTTCTGCCGTTGACGATATCTAACGATATGCTTTTTGTCCGTATACGTTTCGCATTCGTTGAAGTTGTTCATTATGATCTGCTATGAGTAAATATCTGATTATGGACTTTGCGGAAACGAGACCTGTTTGTTTATGAGAATACCTTTGGAAGGTTATCTGAAAGCCGAGACTATTTGAGAAGCTGAAGAGTTAAACCTTATATCACCCCATGTTTGCTACGATTCAATGTACTCTCATCTGATTCGCCTAATCAATTCGATGTAAATCCTATGAATTTTTATACCTCTTCCTGGAGAATTCGTTATCATCCGTTATGTTAGGTACATTATCCTTTTGATTCAAATTCAATATGATATGCCCTTCTGAGAAATCTGAAACTGTTTTGACAATAATTACGAGTCATGAGAAACCAGTTGGTCTGAATATCTTTTGGAAGAACCTTCCCGGGCGTGAAAATGTTTGTGACGACATTTGCGGTTTGCTACGACTTCGTCTAACTTTGCGACTTCAAATTTCGAGGACGAAATTTTTCTTTTTAGAGGGGAAGAAGTTGTAACACCTAAAATCCGAGAACATGTGAAAAGACCAAATTGCCCTTACAAATTTGAAATTTAATTAAAAGCTTATAAAGTCTCCAAATAAATCCCAAACTTCAAACAATGCACAAGTTATGTATCCAAATAATTTTAACTATTACATTTAACATTTATACAAGTGGTAAAATTATCAAAATACCCCTACAAGAGCCGAATGAGATAAAATGAATTTTAAGGAGATTTAATTTGATTTAAATTGTGCAAAATAAGGAAAATAATCACCAAAGATATTTTGTCAACCCATATCACGAAATTTCTGGTCCTTCCCCCCCTTATACCACACGGAATTCCACTTTAAAAAGTCAATCCATATCTTTTCTCCTAAACCCTAATTGCCGACCTAAAATAAACACACAAAGAAATTCTCACAGCCTCCATTCGACTCTCCCATCACTCTCAAGCATTTTTCTGTGATTCATCAACATCCTAAGAAGCCAAGAAAAATCCCATTCGAATTGTTGAAGCCTTACACGATCGTAGCATTTGTTTTCCTTTGTCGAGCCCTAGAAAAGAGGTAAAATGTTTCTGCTTCAATCGACCACTATATAATTCATCTATCATTTTTCTGATGTTCCTTACATGTAATAAGACCCACGAAAATTGGTTTCAAGGTTTCTAGGCCTTTGGTGAAGTTGTGACGATTTTTGGAGTGTTTTGGCCAATCGAGTGTACATCTGATCGAACTGCTATTTCCACACGTTCCAAAATTGATTTGGTATTTTTCTCAAACCCTTTATACCTTATAAACATCAAATAAATTGTTGGATTCGACCCATGCATGCTCGACATCCCTTTCGTGATTTAAAACCCTAAAAACGAGTGTAATTGTGTAATATACCTTCCGATCCATAACAATTCCTAATAAATTTTATTTACACTTGTTATAATGTAATATGATCTGGAAAATTATTGGAAGAATTATCATGGCTTGAATCATGTGTTTTCGAATTTATTTTGGTTTATCGATTTTTAAATAAAACGTGTATAAATAAAAGGGAAAAATCCATACGATTTGATTTTATGAATTAGGGCTTGTTTTTGTAATGATTAATGATCTTTAATGTGCTGGAAATGATTAAAAATGGATTAGGTTTGATTAGGGTTTTTAATTCCATGATTTTATGTCATGCGATTTGTGTTAAAAGGTTTTGGGTGAGTTTTGTAAACTTTAAAACTTAAAGGTTAATTCTGGAACTTTATTTGGGCTGTATACTATTCGACAAAAATATAAGATGAGGGTGCTATGTGTAAGTTTTGCATTTAAATGGATTAAAATGTATTTAATGATTAATTAGGGTTTGTTTTGAAAATAATTAAAGTAGAGGGACTAAAAGTGTAATTTCTGGAAACTTGGGACTGATTTGAGTAATAAAATATATTCAGGGGGTTTTGTGCTAATTTGGTAATTTAATGGCTTAATATGTAATTATAGATAATTAAAAGTTGGAATTGTAAATTAAAAGGTTAAATATGTAACTTTGATAACTTGAGGGACTTAATGTGTAAATTATGAATACTTGAGTATCCATTCGTATTATATGATAAAGTAAGTGATCATGGTGTAAAATGGATAAGTTAAGGGTTTAATGTGTAACTTTGAATACTAAAAGGTTTAAAGTGTAATTTTGGAAAGTAAAGGATATAAAATGCAAAGTTATGAAACCCTAAGGACCAAATGTGTAAATATGTTAAAAGATACTTGATTCCATTAATAATGACTCAACTTTCTAATTATGGAAACTTTCTAAAAGTGGAAACTTACTATTTATGGAAACCTGCTAAAAGTGGAAAGTCACTTTAAATGGAAAGTTACTAAAACTGGAAAGCCGACTAAAATGAGAAATCTGAATTGAATAAGTTATTAATAACAAGCCGACCATTAATTCGTGTAGATTCGCTGAAGAAGGAATTTTGCTTTCGACCTTTATGTTTCTGTCATGTGTGCACTTGCGGTTTAAGGTACAGATATTCTGACCTTTCTCAAAAGGTTTCTCATGATCTCTTTCATATTCTGATCCGTTAGTTCCCGAATTGATGCCATTGCTATGATCCCCTTTACTTGAACCTTCTCTGTTGATCCCACTTGATATGACCTCCGTTATGAACCTATGCTATGAAAACCTTCTTAATGATACCATGGAAATGTTTTGAGAAGAACCGATTTGAAAAGATGTTTATAAATGATGCTAAATTTCTTTTTAAAAGAAAGGTTATTTAACTTTCATGAACACTATATTTTGAAAGACCATTTTTATGAAAACTGTTTTAAAAGATTATTTAAATTGGACTTTTAATAGAAACTTTTGAAACGGACTTTTGAACTGAACCATGAATTGATTTTTGAATATGAACCTTGACCTGATAAACTCTGATTGGACCTTGAATACTATTTCTGATATGAACCCTTTATTATGAAATGCTATTATGAACCTTTGATATGATTCTGAGATACACCTTTGCTATATGACCTTTTGTATGATATGAGACCTGACTCTTAGTTTGATACCCGAGCCATTTCTGTTTTCCCTACCTATGGAGGTACCATAGGCGTGTCTGTGATGCACCACTGGCATGACTAGTGTGTGGCCCTAGTGATTTGGCTACACCGTCCCCTTTCTGTTATATGATATGCGCGCTTTATGATATGATTTGTTATGGCCACTATGATTTCTGCGGGGGCGTATGGATGCATCCTAGATCTGTTCTGTTTAGTGGATTCAACTATGATTATGATTATGATATATGTCTGGTGACTGGTACTGTGTGCTATACATGCCTTTCACAATTTCTGGGAGTTCGCTACTCCACCCATTTGAAGAATGAGGACACCCCTCATATTATCTGATTATCTGAGAGGACTCCCCTCTATATGATTATGAAGAATTATGGTATTGACGGCTTATATGATATGATATGTTTCTGGGCTCGTGGTAGATGACTATCCTTTCTTCCTTCTATTCTATTACTCTTTTATCTATTCCTTATTCTATTTCCCCAATGCACTATATTTCAGTTCTGTTTCATTATCATTGCTTTGTATACGTATCTGTCCACTGGGCTTTTTAAGCTCAGCCGCGTTTCCTTTTCCTGCGGCAGGTTTTAGTAGGAAGCTGGGTTATGGGAAGAGAGTGTGACTGGACTTAGAAGACTATGCTTTGGACTAGAGACGATTAGATGAAGTTTCACTTTATTAGACATAGTATTTATTGTTTTGTAACCTTGTAGTTTCAGATTTTCATTTGTAACCCTGAATTTCATTGTATGTATGAATCATATGCTTGTGTTTGTTCTGATATGTCACTGTAATGTAATACTTCTACCCTTATCGGGTTGGGG
Source organism: Artemisia argyi (assembly GCA_030686995.1). Taxonomy (NCBI): domain Eukaryota; kingdom Viridiplantae; phylum Streptophyta; class Magnoliopsida; order Asterales; family Asteraceae; genus Artemisia; species Artemisia argyi. Next base: position 183,373,486 of record CM060683.1, read on the forward strand.
TGTTACAATCACGTATCGAGAGGTATGTACCAATTGGAATATGATGTGATTTATGCCGTTTTCTTGATTTTACATATATTATCAATCACACAAAATGTTTTACTTACACTTTCTTCTTATACTTAGTAGGTTATCAACAAATGCTCATTGCCTTACCAAGGCTGTCAAGATTTGCTTTTCATCTACATTATCAAGATTGGAGCACGTGAGCATGGTCGTTTATTACATTCTTAGTTACAAGCATTGTACTTTATACAATCATTGACTTATTAGTTGACATTCCTTTCGAATAAATGATTAATCCTGTTTACTTTGTGGTTTTTCCTTACTTTGTTTACACACACTATTTTTTTTTGGCACGATCTCATCTAAAAACCCGTGGATTACCACGGGTCTATAAGCTAGTTTCAAAAATATATGGTGGCATATAAATGTGAACTAGATTTTTTTTACGTTTTCGTCCTATTTTTTACGTTTTCGTCCGTTTTTTTTACGTTTTCGTCCGTTTTTTAATGTTTTCGATAATTTTTTATGTTCGTCTGATTTTTTTATGTTTTTATCCGTTTTTATACGTTTTCGTCCACTTTCTTACGTTTTTGTCCGTTATTTTACTTATTCGTTTGATTTTGTATGTTTACATCTGTTTGTTTATAACGTAAAAAGTCTGGCGAAAAAGTAAAAAATCTGACGAAAACGTAATAAAATGGACGAAAACGTAAAAAACCGGACGAAAACGTAAAAAAAAACGGACGAAAACGTAAAAAAATCTGACGAAAACGTAAAAAATCTGACGAAAACGTAAAAAACGGACGAAAACAGAAAAAATCGGCCGAAAACTTGAGAAAAATATGACAAAAATGGAAAAAATCGGACGAAAACCTAAAAAACCTGATGAAAACGTAAAAAAACGGACGAAGAGGTAAAAAAACGGACGAAAACATAAAAAATCGGACGAAAACGTAAAAATTATGACGAATACGTAAAAAATCAGACGAGAACGTAAAGAATCGGACGAAAATTTAAAAAATCTGATGAAAACGTATAAAATCTGACCAAAACATAAAAAAAGGCCGAACACGTAAAAAATGGGCGAAAACGTAAAAAGATATGACAAAAACGTAAAAAATCTGACCAAAACATAAGAAAACGGACGAAAACGTAAAAAATCGGACGTAAACGTAAAAAATCTTACGGAAACGTAAAAAACGGACGAAAGCGTAAAAAATCGGACGAAAACTTAAAAAATCTGCCGAAAACGAAAAAAACGGACGAAAACGAAAAAAATCAAACAAAAACGTAAAAAATCGGACTAAAACGTAAAAACCTGACGAAAACGTAAAAAAACGGACGAAAACGTAAAAAAACATAAAAAATCGGACGAAAACATAAAAAATATGACGAAAACGTAAAAAAATGGACAAAAACGTAAACAACTGACGAAAACGGATTTGGGGTATTTTAATGAAAAATAGGGGGAAAAAAAAGTGTTTTGTAGTTTTGTGTATTAAAGTTGGAAATAGGAATTTTGTGTTTTGCAGAGAATTTTATTGGAATACACTAATTTGAACGCGATCTCTGTTTTCCTTGTTTTTCACAAAAACATTTTGTGAAAAATAAGGGTGTTTTCCCTCAACTAAACGCACCCAAATGTTTGTGTTATACTTGCTGGGAAAACCATTATCGTAATCGTAGCTCAAAGATGCTGCAAGATTCAATGATGCTTGTACTTAAGTATTCTCAATATTGATCTAGGAAATTAAGATATTCTAGTTAGTATCCTCACTGGCAGGGCTGTCTTTGAGGGTGTGAAAAGTGGGCGACCGCTCAGGGCCCTGAAATTTTTAGGGGCCCAAAATTTGTCTCGTTAATAATTATATGCGTTTGTACACATATTTTTTACCAAAAAAATGTATTTAAATGAGAAAATATCTTAAATGAGTAATATGTTAAAACGTTTAGATGATTAATTGCATTATATCTTATAAGCGTTAAACTTTATATATAACATTATTTCTTGAAATGACTAATTATTTAATTTCGTACATGGCCCTCAAAATTTTTATCAATTCATGGGACGGCCCTGCCCACTGTAAATAGGAAATAGTTATTACGAAGTAATTGATGATCGAATGAGAGGAATGAAGGATGGCCAAGTAGGAATAGAAGTAGGGGTGGTAATCAAGTCGGGTTCGTGTTGACGTATTTTGGTTGGTGAATTGATATAACCTTAACCCAGGCATGATCAATTTATTCATCGTGTCACGAAACTCAATCCTAAGATGAACCTATGTAACACATGTCACTTAACCATAACATGAACTTGTGTAACACATGTAATGTGTGTGGGACTTGCATAAACTGTAGGTTAGCATGTTGGTGAGTTCATGAATCAATCATTTCATAAACCAAAATGATAAATGATTTAAAAAATTGACAAGTTCACCGAGTTTAAATACTGAGAAAAGAATAATCTTAATTTAAATCTATATATACATAAGAAAACACATATAAATTCAAATTCAAAATCAAAACAAATTATATTTTCTTATTTTTTAGAGGTTTATATACTTAAAAAGGTTTATAAGTTGACCTGTGTTTTTGACCCAACTTGTTGATTCTTATCCCAAATTTGTTTATCGATCTACATGTTTGTTTCATGTCTTTTATCGTATCGTGTATCGCCTCCCCTAACGTGAGTAATGCAAACAATGGAGAAAATAATTTAACATTGTAGTTTACATTCACATGTATGTTTCTTGTATTTTGATATGTGGTCGACATGCACCATTGTAACAAAACATTTTAAGGCGGGGCGAAGCATGCTTATCGGGTTATGGGGCAGGTTTCAGGGCCTTAACTGGGATTTTATAGGGTTTTGGGCAGGTACGGGGCTCGACATCCCTGCCCTGCCCCGAAACATATATATATATATATATATATATATATATATATATATATATATATATATATATATATATATATATATATATATATATATATATAAAACACACACACACAATTATAGATATTGTATTGTGTTAGTATTACCTAATGAATATATAATTCTTTAATTTCATTATTTCTGATATTGAAAATTATGATCATGGAAGCTTGTTTTGTATCATAATATTCTAAGGAAGTTGATTTGCAATGCAAGTAGCTTATCATTTTTTATATTTGATATTGCTATTGAAAACGTATGCTTAATTTATTAATTATGGCCTCTTGATTTTTTTAAGCTATTGCATAAAATTATATAGTTTATAACAATATTAAATGGGGAAAGACATGAGTTCGGTGTAGCATCGCGCCCAAAGAAGACAACCGTATAAGATCCCCAACAGGGCACGGGGCGGGTTAAGAGGAGCATCTCGCCCTAACGGGGAGCCTCGATAATCGCCAATGGGGATTGAGGCGGGTTTGGAGATGATATTTGTAATCGTGTGCGAGGATGGAGATAAACCGCCTGCCCTAAATCCGCTCAACTGTCATTCTTATTCCCAAGTCGACTAACCTTAGTCGACTTGTTACCCGATTTCGTACTCTCCAACTTGCATAGGTTTGCAGCCCTAGTTCTACCTGTGTAGTATCGGTGGTTAGCTGACGCAGCTCACATGGCAATTCTCCTCAAGAAATCCTATTCATTTGAATCAAGCATCAAGAAGAAGAAGAAGAAGAAGAAGAAGAAGAAGAAGGCAACTCCATGCAAGATAAGAAGGTTTAGGAGCTTACGTTACTGCAGGATCAAGTAAGTAATTCCTAAACACCCTTCATACGTTTTAGATTAGGTTATATCCCTGATTAGGAGATTTGTCTATCAAAGGATTGTTCTACATGGCTTATGTGTTTATTTTTCGTTGTGCATGATTTATAAGCCATGCGAGTGACCACCAATACCCTATATGATGTTTCCCCAAACCCGCCCCATTCCCATCAGTGATCTTATCGAGGTCTCCTCTTTGGGCACGTTGCTCAACTAAACCCGTACCTATTCATGTTTATTACTAGTTTTACACAATTAGCAATATGATTTCATGCAATAACTTGAAGAATCGAGAACCTATGAACAATAAATTATGACTAGCATTACTAAGTCTTCAACGATAGCATACTTGTTTTTTTCCATCTTTCGTTTTTTTTTTTAATTCCCTCCAGTAAGAGAGTCCTTTCTAGTAAATACAAATAATGAAATCTTACTCCGTAATAAATTACAATGTCTCTTAAAAATATGATGCAAAACAAACTTTTATAATCACAATTTGCAATCTTATAAGGTTGATAAACTAACAAATATTAGAGAAACATGTTTTTATTACGTAATATTAGTTTAATACTATATGAGTATTGATATAGGTATATGCATATACATGTGTCGGGTGGAGCGGGGTGATGATGTTGTTTCGTGCTTCCACCCTCGAACCTGATAAAAATCCCAGTAAAGGCCCCAAACCAGCCTGTAGCCCGATAAGCATGCCCCGCCGTGCCTCGAAATGTTCGGGTTTTGGGATAAGGTATTTTTGCCATCTATACTCATTGTCCTAGTTAAGGCCCCAATCTTGCTTCGTAACCCGATAAGCATTCCCCACTCAACTCCAAAAGGTTCAGGTTTTGGGTTTGGTTATTACACAAAAAAATTACTAAAGTTTCCCAAAAATTTGGCCTAAGTTACTATAGTTTCATTTTGTTCACTTAGGTTACTGAACTTTCTGGAAGCATACTTTTCGAAAATTCAGTGTTAGTCCGAGTAACATGAATGTATATTTTTTGATAAGTTCAGTAAACTGAGTGAACAAAGTTTCAAAGTTCAGTAACCTAAACATTCATTTTTATAAGTTCAGTTACCTGAGTGAACAAAGTTTCAAAGCTTAATTAATAACCTGGATGAACAAAATGAAACTATAATAACTTAGGACAAATTTTTGGAAAACTTTGTAATTTTTCCATCCATACTCATTGTAGCTGACAAACGTTACTTGTGGAGTAAATTACAAAATCATCCCATGTCATCTGTTCAAATTATAGAAGCAAACCATACAATTTTAAAAAAGCAGTCCGTGAGAGAAACTTTTAGGGTGAACATCGTCCATGTCCCAAAGTAAAATGACTAGAATGCCCATGAGAAAAAAGAATAATACATTGGCATTTTAGTCGTTTTATTTTGTGGGCAGAGACAGTATTCATAAAAAGTTTTCTTACATGCACCGTGTGTGCACTTTCGAAAATATAAAGACCACGCATACAATTTGAACAAAACGATTTTTACTCTTAATTATACCCTTGTAAAATCTATACTACTTACAAGTAGGTTTTTATTTATTTATTTTTTTCCCCGTAAAACTTAAAAACATTAAAAATGAGTAAAGTTTGTATACCCAAATATCCAATTAAGTTTTAAAACCTTTGATTTATGTTCTAAAAGTTGACTAACATCGTTAACAATCACAATTAATTAGATACTATATATAATCAGTATCTTCAACTCTATATATATGAGATCTTGAATTTCTAAGCCTGTTTACTTAGCCGCCGCCCAACACTAGTAACAATCTCATTCACATTCTAGTCTTTTTACTTCATTTTTATTACGGCCCTTTTTGTGTGTTTTTATAAGGGGTTGTTTGGCTAATCTTATTTAGTGGGCTTATGAGCTTATTAGCTTATATAAGCTCATAAGCCCAAACAAAATGTTTGGCTAAGCTTATTTAAGCGGGCTTATGAGCTTATTTATGGGGGTTTTGATAAGCCAAGAAAATAGGGCTTTTTTATGAGGTATCCGACTTATATAACTCACCTCTTTGTAAATTTACATTTTTGACCTCATTTTTCACCTTCAATTTCTTGTTGTTTCTCATGTAAACCAATGTAAGCCAACATAAGCCAAATCATGTCATTTTTAATCATTTACTAACATAAACCAACATAAGCCAATATAAGCCAAACTAAACACTTTTGAGCTTATAAGCTTATTAACCATGAGCTAATCCAAACACTAGCATGGGCTTATAAGCTTATGTTATATAGGCCATAAGCCAATAAGCCTAAGCCCACTAAATAAGTTTAGCCGAACAAGGCCTAAATGTTATAGTTTGATAATTTTACATTGTATATATATAAACTTTAAACAAAAAACACTTAACCAAAATGCCGCAACTATAATCATATATTCGCCGCTATAAAATCAAGTCGTTATACATGAGTACTCGCATACAATGGAGGGATATAATGGAGGCAGGGGAGGGTCCCGGCCCTCCTCATATTTTGAATTATTGTTTATAGTCTAAAATTCAAAATGAAATATTGTGACTAATATAGTACTCCGTAGTACATTGGGTGGTGTAAAGGAATTGATTGTCACTTTGATAGTTTGTGAAGATAACATTTAGCTTCCAACTTTTTTCATAAATAAGTCATTTTATATTGGCCTTTATAGGTGATTTGCTATTTGTTTCTTATTGCTTATCTTAACCAATTAATGACTAATTTAGTTTTTTATTTTTTTTGTTTTTTTTGTTTTTTTGTTTTTTTTTTTTCTAAATAAAAACATAGCAACATGTTGCTTGGTTTTATTTTGTTTTGACATTTAAGTACCGTTAAACACTAGTTAAGTCGAAAGAATGAATCGGTATATGCAACTTTAAACACTATCAAACTACTGTCTTGATATTATACTTCATATATAACTACACGGATTCCTTTGATATATAACTATGCTTGAACAAACACTTCAATTATTATCTTTCTTTCTTATATATAAGTGGTTTCGAATACATAAAGAATTTCAGTTTACGTTCAATATTTCGGCTCTTTCAAGAAAAGAGGCCAAGTTTCGCCACTTGTATAATAAAAATCTTGGCATTCGTTGACCAAAAGACTTATGGTCTCATAAACAATTGGCTAAATAATCTTGAGAAGTAAATATCCACATCTACCAAATTTATATGCCACAAAACCATGTGTTCTCTTTGGTACGTTAGCATTTACTGACGAAAACGTAAAAAATGGACGAAAACATAAAAAATCAGATGAAAACGTAAAAAAACTGGAGAAAACGTAAAGAAATGGACGAAAACATAAAAACTCGAAGGAAAACGTAAAAAAACAGATGAAAACGTAAAAAAATCTGATGAAAACGTAAAAAAACGGACGAAAACGTAAAAAATCGGACGAAAACATAAAAAAAACATACGAAAACGTAAAAAAAATGGACGAAAACGAAAAAAATCGGACGAAAACTTAAAAAACCTGACGAAAACGTTAAAAAATGGACAAAAACGTAAAAACAAACGAAAACCAAAAAAATCGGATGAAAATGTAAAAAGACGAAAATGTAAAAAAATGGACGAAAACGTAAAAAAGCTGACGAAAATGTAAAAAAAACGGATGAAAACGTAAAAAATCTGACGAAAACATAAAATATTAGACGAAAACGTAAAAAACAAACAACAACGGACAAAAACGTAAAATATCGGACGAAAACGTAAAAAAACTGACGAAAACGTTATTTGATATTATATTTTAATTTTTTAATTTCTTTATTTTCTCGTATTAGATTTTTTTAGTTATTTTATAATTTAGTTGGTTAATTTATAATATTTTTTTTTTTTTTTTTTTTGAAATATTTTTATAAGAAAAATGATTCTTATGCCTAATTAGCAAACCTACTTGTATGCCTAATGATTTGATTGATGGATTTAACAAAGTGATTGGTGGAAGTTTGGAGAGAGAAAATGTACAACACAATTGTACAAGTAAATTATGCATTAGGCATATATTTAGACTTGGATTGTAGGTCTAAATAGCATTACTCTTTTTATAATACTACTAAGGTGAATATTGAATTAAGATATAAAACAACAACACTTAAACATGTTTTCTAGTTTTGGAAAATGGAAAACACAAACACATGTTTCTCAGACTAAACGCGTTTTCTAAATTTTCCATTGTTTTGTGGAAATCAAACTCCCCTCCCTTTTCCTACAAAAGAAGAAATAGGAAATGACAGAGAATGTTTTCCAACTAAACGCCACCTAATAACCCCACTGAATAGTATTCCCATTCTTCAAAAATTTCATGAGTTTAGCCAAATGCCGCCAAATGTTTGAAAATTTCTAATGCAAAGAATAGAAATGAATATTAAAAAAAAAAAAAAAAAAAAAAAAAAAAAAGCTTTGAAATTTTCATTTGATTTGTGTAAATTCATCAAACTAGATAAGTAATGTAAAAGTGTGGCACGCATAAGGCTGCATGCAATAACGACCGAGACCGACTCGGTCTCAATCGGTCGACTCGGTCGGCCCTAGTGTGGGGTGTCAGTCGCGACCCAGAAACAAGGAAAAAAAACATGGAGTCGGTCTCAAGCTCGACCGACTAGGCAAACTTATTTTTTTGTATTTTGATCCAAACCTCCCACACATTTAATGTAGACGACCGTTTGTGACTAAAAAAAAATACCGTTTGAATTGTAGACGTTGGGCAAAAAAAAAAAAAAAAATCCCCTATAAATACACAACTAAACAACACTTCAATTCATACAATCTCACACTTCTTTTTATTAAAAATGTCTAAGAAAACACCACAACAACAAGCAAAAGGCAGGAAATCCCGTTTACCACAACAAAGCATCCCGCAAGTATCACCGGATTCGACTTTCCGGTTAACCGGTGTGTCACCAACCATCAATTTCCGACCTTGTTCTCTTGATTACGAATCTCAACGACCTCCACAACAACAAACATTCAATCCATTTGCTATGCATCATAATATTAATCGTCCATTCAATCCAAAATGCGGGTCGAAAAAAATCAAGGACTTCTGACACGGACTCGGATGTGCCTAGTAATGAAGAGCCTCGAAATGAGCGACCGGTTAGGCGTAATGCAGCTAAGAAAAATAAGGCTACTAAGAAAAAATCATCGGGGTTTAGTTTGGATGGGGTAGCCGAAAAATGGCAAGCAATTACATCAAAGGCATGGGGTAAGAAACAGGAGCTTGCAGACGGATACTACAAATTGAAGGAAAAAGAGCTGGAGCAAAGGGATAAGGAGTTGGCGCTACAGCAAAAGAAAGCGGAGCAAGAAGACAGAAGATTGGCAATGGAAGAACAAAAGCTTGAATTTGAGCATCAAAAGAAATATCAAAAGACCTCATTTCTATTTCAAACCAATCGACTCATTTTTGCCCGCATTTCAACGACAAAAAAATGCAAGAACTCAAAGACTCGATCAAGGAACAATACAACCTAGATGATTAGTTTTTATGTTGTAATGTTTTAATAAGTGTTGTAATATTTTTATTTTAGTTGAATTAGTATGTAACTTTTAATTATGAATGAAATTTTAGTTTGTGTTAAAAATGTTTTTTTTTTTTTTTTTTTTTAAATGAACTTGGTCGCCCTTACTGTGGCACTGAATCGCCTGCAAATCGCTGGAGAGAGTAAGCTGACGTGGCAGAAAAAGTAAGGGGGATTAACCCTTATTAATGGTCATTATTGCATGCAGCCTAAAGTATCAGTTCCCATTTGCACATTATCAAAGTAGCAATGGAAGCACAACCCTAGAAACAATATCAACTTAATTTTCATTACCATCTTGATAGATTTATGATTGATCAAAATCCAATAGGAAAATATACATAAGTTCAACTTCATGGTGTAAAACAATTGGAGATGATAGATATGAAGTTTGGTAACCAAAGACACCACAAGGCACAAGTTGTCAAGTTCAAAAGATTGGGCTACCCACTCTCTAGATTATTAAGAATTGGGCTACCAATCTCCTGACTATTTTGTTCATGTTGGGCTGTTATAAACCCCATTTTAGTTGTGTTATTTTGATAACCAAAGCTTTATCATTAATCTTTTAAATAGTTCAATATTTTATAAGCTATTTACAAATCACCCGAGTCCATATTAATCAATTTATAAAACTTGGTTATTATTTAAAGGAGATAGCAATTCACATGTGGTTCTAGTTAGTATCACTCAAACATGACATCATTTACATAAATTAGACGATGTCGGCCTCTAATTTTGTATCAGGTTTCGACCACACTAGGCTGAAACCCGAATTTTTCTAACTGAACGTGGGACATAGCCTAATTAGCTCCTGTTAAGCCATCAAATAGACTACCATTGCTAATGAATTTTTTTTTTTACCCATGTTATCATATAGTAAGGTATGCTCGCCAAACATCATAATATATTGGTGATACAAGACATTTTTCACATAGACATGCCTTTTGTTTCTTCAACTTATATGCATACTTGTGATAATCACGAAAAAAATAATGTACTTCCAAACTTTTTTTATGCCATTACCAACCCGATGCACGATGTCCCCACGTAAATGAAAGAAATTTACGACTATTGAAAAAAAAAAAAAAAAAAAAAAAAAAAAAAAAACTCACAAAATGCCATTTGAGACCATATAATTTCAATAACAAAGCTGAAAACTATTTATTATCATCACTTTACAGGCGCACTGCACAATGGTACTAGTTATAAAAAAAACATTTGTGTTTTAGCTTTCTCACTCAATAACCCTTTGTCCATGAAAGTAGTTATAAAACTAAACTAAAACATGTATATTAAACTTTGGTTTCAAGTACCAAAAAATGCGCATCAAATTGCATCATGAATGCCCACTAATTGATTAAGACCTCAAGTCCTCAAAATGGGCAATGGGAAATCTTGAAGAAGAGAATGTTTTGTGTAGGCACACTTGCATATAAATATTTCTTAGCTCATAAAATTCATATAGTAGATATCAGGATATGTTTTGTGTAAACCTTGAGTTTTAGTTTTAACTCACACTGCTTTTTACAAAACTTGAACCCACATACATGTAAGTCAAACTATTATTATTCTTTTTGTTTTAACAAAACACTATAAATAACAAGTTAGCTTTAAATCAGTGTCTCGAATCATATCAATAGTCAAAGCTCGATCCACAACTAGGTGTTCGGGCCGAACTGTAGCTATCTTGGCTGAAAAATTTCTTAATTTCGGACTAGGATTTGACTTCAACTGGTCCAATCTAATCTGAAATGAGTTTATATCATGGTACATTCCTAAATAAATGAGTACTTATCATTATATTGAACTTGCACCAAACAACATACAATTTGCATGTGGTGATGTTCCCCAATGGGGGGAGGACCTCATGATACAACATGCATTTTGAAGACCAAATTTATTACTAATAATTCCTTTCTTTTTGTTTTATTGTCATGTTACAAGGGTTTTTATGAAACTGGGTGTACAGTGGAAAAAGTGGCACACAAGTTATGGTGCATTATCACAACAAAAACAGCAACAATAACAAACCCAATCCTATCCGAGTGATATATGGAAGAGGTAAGATATAAACAATCATCCGCTTAACTCCTTAAGTGAGAGTATACCATGAAGGCTGAGATTAAAGAGACTGACTGCTATTAGAACGACTTTCACAAGTGTATGCGCAAATATGACATGTGTATATACATGTGTGTGTCGTTATAGACGCATTATCTTAACCCTTAAGACTAATGTGTTCAACATCAATAAGCTATGTTAGCTTGTTAAATGGAAAATCATGATATAAGAAGAAAATAAAATTGTTTGCTTGCAGCCATTAACGGTTAACCAAAAAACTTAAAGAGGTCTTATTTTTCAAAATGATGTGTTTTTTATGGCAAAGTAACGACCTTTTCTATTCAAAATTTCTATTAATAATCAAATCGCAATGATAATAATCTTGTAAATTTGTTGCTGGTTTTTCTTGGATATAATATAACTAGCATTTTTAATCATTGAACTATTGATTGTTTAATTATTGGTCTATGAAAAGCCTGTAACATGTATAAAAAATGTGCTTGCATAATTTAATGTATCTAGCGAATGAGAGAAATGGAGACTCGTTTATTAACTTGTTGGGATTTTTGGCTTGATTAAATTTATAATAATGAAAACCACACTATCATTTCAGACTATATACGAAGTAGGGTGTGTTTGACACAGAACGTTTAGGAGCATTTATAAGCAGTGAGCGGTGTAATTTTTAATGTTCGTTTGACAAGCAATAAGTAGTTTTATCTATTTTTTCATAATGCTCCTTTTCAAACACAATAAAGTAGCATTTAGGAGCGTTGAACATTTAAGAGTTGTTTTACATACTATAATTACTACAGATATGTTACCAAACATTTGTATAGCTAAATACAACTACTAGTCACTGTTACTTGTTACTGGTATTTTTACCATATGCATCCGAAGTAAATGTATATATGTAACTAAAATGGTAGTGATAAAATAAAACGTATTATTTAGCAAACGTTTACTCGTGATATATAAAATGAGAACAATCATTTTGACACACTTCATTTTTCACAAGTTTATTCGTAACGTAAAAATGGGCATATGTACCGTATAGTGCGGTTGTGGTTCCAATTTGTCTACTTGTTTCTTTGATCATGTTGTTACGCGATATACTTTTGACAAGCAGTTGATGAAGGCTGCTGGTTAGTCGATTTTCTTCTTCTTGAATACATTTCAGGCAACTTTGATTAGTTGTTTAACACGTCTCATTTTTAGCTAAATTGGTAAATCTCCCATATACAAATCCTACTAAAAATCTTTGAAAATGACTTATTTCTAACGTGAGTATTAATTTCACCCCCATGTTCTTTTTTATCATTTGAGAATATAAAACTAAACAATAAGGCAAAAATATTTGTAGGAAACGGAGATCTAAGGACCTTATCAAATGGAAAACAACATCTCAACGTTCGATATGGCCAAAAGGTTGCCTAATAATCCAAGAAATGTCACATGAATTCTAACCACATTGTTTCATCGATCATTCACCATCACATCATCCTTTTTTTACTTCATCAATAAATACACCCATTATTTGTTTTTGGTGGTTATTGTTTTTCTATTTGTATGAACTACCGATATGGAATCCGAGTCTAGCGTCATATAGACTAGAACATGGTCTAACATTTTTAAGAGTGCAAGGTGCAGGGGAATCATCACATCATCTTGTATCATATAACAACCCCTCGCCCCCACTCACTCCAAAAAGAAAAACGAACGAGCAATCTCCATGGCTATGCACCTATAACACATATGCAACGGTGTAGTATAACAAGCACGGCGGTGTCATAGGTGTCATTTTGGCACTTATAACACGTTATAGGGTCAGTGCACCGCGCCCAATTAGAAATGATGTTGGTGTGACTCACTAAAAAAAAAAAAAAAAAAAAAAAAAAAAAAAAAAAAAAAAAAAAGGACTTGACTGTCGGACTTACAAATATTTAGTACTATTTAAGTATTTACAATGTTAAAAGCTTTACAAATGCATCATTTCATACCACATCACTCAACCATTATCAAACAAAACACACAAATCTTTCACCCATGTCACTGTTATTAGATTCTCGTTGATCCTTTCATATGTCTATCATATTTAATTAAGATTTTCACAGTTGGAGAAACGATTGTGGGGTATTTAAAAACTAGTTGAAGGAGCTCGACAATAAAAGATCAAACAACTATCTGATTATTTAAAGTTTTAAACATCACAATTTCATAATATTTTCTTGCTAATTTCATTCATTCAACTATAACTCTACAATTATATGCGATATTCGTACATTATAACAAAACACGTTCACGACACATCCTACATGAACCTATTTTCGACTCACCTGCATTTATCGGTACCGAACCATCTCAAACATGGGTAATAAATTTCATATCGCGTCGTTACAAGTCAATTCTCGATGTATATAACACTATTAAAACCTATTTAAACTTGTATTTAAATAGGATATGAAAATGAACATGTTGACCTTAAGGCATCCTCAAGATCACATGCAAAGCATTTTAGTCATGTTACAAGTTATCGTGTTGTGTTATTTATTCGCCCCTACAAAATTGGATCCCGTGGCTATAATTAGGTGTGACATTTCCATGTTTGGTACATTGTACCGTATTTATTTCCTTCAAATAATCATTTCCAATGTTGAATCACTTATAAAGACATAAATAATTAAATAAATGATATATATATATATATATATATATATATATATATATATATATATATATATATATATATATATATATATATATATATATATATATGGGGAAAACATAGCTACATTACAAATATAGTCAATTGGCTACATTTCCTTTAAAAAAAGTTTTAATAATGTACAGTTTAGTCCCTGCGGTATGTCCCTGACACATATTTCCCCCCTGTCCCCACCCTTTTTTTCAAAGAAAATGTAGCCAATTGGTTACATTACATTGTAATATAGCTATGTTTTCCTATATATATATATATATATATATATATATATATATATATATATAATTAAAGTACATGGTGCAAAAGGCTGTAACGATCGGCACCACCATATAACACCATATTATTATCTTAACAGCCCAAAGCCACACCTCTCTTCGTGTCACAGGGGTTGGTGTTGTACCCATCAGTCATGGCATACGTTTTTTATGTTGTATTTGTGTTTCATTAGATTATGTTTGAGGGAAGGGGTGTTTTATAACGTCAACTTTTGAAGTAATTGTGTTTTTTTATTAAAGTTATAAATTTGGTGTTATAGGGAAAAAAAGTATTGCGGTGATAGCATTTTTTTCCTATAACACAAACTCTAAAACACTAAGGTACCTGGTGCTCTAAAAAAGTGATATTTTTGTTAGATAATAATATATATGGTTAGGTTACGTTTTGGTAAAATCAGCTAAAGTTGGAGTTGAAAGTTGTAGTTTATTCTAATGACTTAGAAGCTTTTTCTTAAATAATATTTTGCGAGTTTTTGTAAACCTTCCGAATATTATTTGATGAGAGCTTACATTCCTAGAAAAACAAGACTAAAGTCTTATAACGTAACAAAAATGTTTTGTTATTGGACGTTTTGCCTAACTATTGTTATCAATAATTAAATCCCATAATTTTGATATTTAATTCTGAAAAGACTATCTTGAACCTATAAGTTATACTTTTTGTAATTACTTTTATTAAATTATAAAAGCCATTTTACACTTTAGTTTTCACTTTTAACGTGCAAGGGGAAATAAAGGTTTGTACATGGGCATGGTTAACATTAGCAAGTCACATGTCTTTGTGTCGTTTTTATTGTCTTTTGCAGAAAGCAACGACATCGTATCCATATAAAAATCTTTAAATAATGACATTAAAAAGGAGAAAATGATTTATTATTTTGAAATTGAATTTTCATCCCATTGACAATAACATGCTTCCAACATCTATCAACTCGACATCTTTCATCTTTAATGAACCTTGAATATAGGAAAATATAAATAAATACTAGTAAATACATAAACAAAGTCCTAAAGTACATAAGTTTTTTAAAATGATAGTTTGTATGTAGCTACATCTTTTACAAATAAGGGTGCGTTTGGTTTGTAAATGGGTTAGAATCGGATTTGGATTTAAGAATGGTTTGAAAGAAATTGAGAAGGGGGAAAATGTATAATTAATTAAATATATATACAATTAATAAATTAACATTAATTTAAAAATATTATTTGAAAATAGTGGAATAGTAGAAATAAATGAATTTGTGAGTTGGTGGTTAAATATGCGGCTATAAACAAACGAATTAGTCAAATGTGTCATATTAGTACAAGTATGTTGGATATTTTAGTGTAATTGGATTAACTTGTTTGACCAATTTCGTCATAATAAGACATCATTTAGGCTTGGACGTGCGGAGTGCACACCTATTTGAATTTATTATGATCTTAGGGGCGAAGCCCCTAAGGGACGGGGGTCCGGGGGGCGGTAGCCCCGGGAGCAGGGTCCAAGGGGCGGCAGCCCCTGACAGGGTCCAAGGGGCAGCGCCCGTGGCTGGGGTCGAGCTGGAAAACTACCCAAAAGTTCCTCAGAAAATCAAATTTTCGGAAATTGAGGGACTAAATTTGACAACTTGGAAAACTACCCAAAAGGCGGTTATTATAGCCCTAATCCCGTTTTTTGATAGATATACGTTTTCTTGGTCATTCAGTTTTCTCTGGTTCATAAAAATCTCAAACAAAAACCATACAAAACGTTCTTAATTTCTGAATTGTATCCGATTGAATAATTCGGGAGAACCACCGAATTGATTCGATCTGAAAGTGTTCACACGCCTTTCAGAGATTCAAACATATTCGCTTGTGTTCGTTACTGTTATCCCCTACAAAGTATTTCATTAAAACCTCTCGTAGTAGCCTGGAATGAATTTTTGATTCAAATCTTTTAGTTTATTCCGAAAGTATTAAACCAAACTACAAATTCAAAGAATCATTTCATTCCAAGAAGTTAAAACCCGCAAAATAAACGGCCCCTAATTCTAGCTTATATAGTTTTCGAACAATGCATTTATCAATCAAATGGTCCCGTCTCGTAATGCAGTCAAACATTGAGCATAAGCTAACTTGAATATTAGCTTTACATATCGTTTTTTAGCACTATTGTTAACTAATCAACATTATTAGTTATCAACAGTTTGAAGAAAAAGAAAGTTCTTAATATGCAAACTCATAAGAGAGTAAGTTTTCTTTTTCTTTTTTCAGTGATAAAAATATTCTCTTTTTCTTCTTAAACCATATGCTAACACTATTAAGTCCTCCATAGCTGATTATATACTTATAATTAAGTTATAGAAATCGGAGGTCCCCCGAAAAATGATGGCCCTGTGCGGTTGTCCATGTCGCACATGTCCAAATCTGGCCATGAAACTAATCAACATTATTAGTTATCAACAATTTGAAAAAGAAAGTTCTTAATATGCAAACTCATAAGGGGCCGTTTAGTTGGTGAAAAATTTCTCAATTTTTCCATCTCTAAATTTTTTGAGAAGGGGATGGTTTTTCTTTTCTAGAGAAGAGTTGAAAATTTTGAAAACGCGTTTAGTTGGAGTTATATATATTTTTTTTTTAAATGATAAGAAGATTACCTCTTGTGACGGTGGCGGCGACGACGGGCGGTGGCTGTAACGATCGGCGGTGAAGGATGACACGAAAGATTAGGGGTAGAATGGTGTATGTGTTTTTTTTGGAGTTCAAAAAAATTGAGAAAGAAAAAAGTGAGAATGGTATAATAGGCTTTTCAATTTCTTAGTTAAAATTTAGAAAATGAGAATTTCATTGTTTTTTAAAATTGTTGGAAAAAAGTGCGACTAAACACGTTTTCAGTTTTTTCATTTTCTTATGAAAAATTTCTTAGAAAAGCGGAGAATTTCTCTCCAACTAAACGCACCCTAAGTTTTCTTTTCCATTTTCATAATTAATTTTAGTGTTAAAGTAGTATGCAATTATACATATTAATTCATCAAGCTAGATTATTTAAATTAAACCTAAATCAAATGCTAATAAAGATAGCTATTCTTAAAACTGAATATAGAGCTGTAAATGAAGATGGAGAAAGTGATTATAAAAAAGATTATTTTTATAAATTATATAGAAAAGAAAGCATTTAATTTTTAAATATTATTAAATATTATATTTTTATAATCTCTTATCAATTATGTTTACAAAACAAATATTATATTTTAAATAGGGAAAATTCTAAAAATAGGCATAAAATCGAATTTATGTCCACAAATAAGTCATGAATTTTAAAAATTCTAATTTTGGTCATGCTCGATCTGTGCGACTGCGCGACTCTAATAACATTGTGACACATGGCCTGACAAAAGGTACAAATGGGTGGAAGAGACAAAATTTTGTCATGCCACATGTCACAATATTACTAGAGTCGTGCAGTCGCACATGTCGAGCATGACCAAAATTGAAATTTTTAGAATTCTTGACTCCGTTGCGGACACAAATTCAATTTTAAGCCTATTTTTGAAATTTTCCCTTTAAAATAACTTATTAAAAAAAAAAAAAAAAAAAAAAAAAGTCTAATCTTTAAACAATCTCATGTTATATAAGAAAATCTATCTACAATAGAACAGAAACCAATGTAACAAAATGACATTTTGACCCCTAATATTTTATTATACTCGTCGCAGAGGCATCGTGGCCAATTGGCATTTTCGTCATCTTGCGATTATAAAATTTAGCGGGAATATTACCTTCCGCATAATTTAGTAGTGAAAAATGATTTGGTTATTATTATTATTATTATTATTATTATTATTATTATTATTATTATTATTATTATTATTACGTTTATCAGGAATTTTTAATTTCTCAACGGAACTAAAGTTATTAATCATTTCGTCTTAAAATAATTGTTCACCGATAAAAAAGACACACAATTTAAGAAAATCATAATTATTATTGTTTTCACTTTTTTACTTTTTGCAAAGTAACAATTTTACCTGTAACTAATTAATTAATATATTTTTTAAAGTTTGTAATAATAATTTCATGTAATGGTAATATAGTAAACTCTAGGGGTGACAATCGAGTCGTGTTCGTGTTAACATATTCGGGTTCGCGGGTTGGCGGGTTGAAATAACCTCAACCCAAACACAACCCATTTATTAATCGTGTCAAGAAGCTCAACCCTAACCCAGACTTGCATAACACGTGTAACCCGTTTGTGACCCGTTTAAACCGTTTAAGTAAATAGGTCAAGTAGTGAATAAGATTGGTGGTTTGTTTATTTAACTAGCTTAAATGCAAAAATGATATAAGGATCTAAAATATGATAAAAATAACATACAAATAACTATACGAAAATTTCAATGATATTTGAGTTATAAGTTATAAGCGTCAATTTCAATAAAATCTGAGTTATAATCATAAGAACATAACAAAATACATTTAATCCATATCCAACATTAAAACCAAGTTATATATTTTATTTTTAGAGACTTATATACTTAAACGGGTTCACGTGTTGACCTGTTTAACACTTGCTCAACCCAAACACGACCCGTTTATTAAACGGGTTAGACGGGTTGACCTGTTTTTTACCCAAACCTATTTATCTTCAACCCAAACCTGTTTAACTTCGTGTCGGGTTCGTGTCGTTTATCGTGTCGTGTCGAGAATTGCCACCCCTAGACTAAACTCGATCAAATTTCTTTATCTAAATTTAGTAGTGCGCAATCATGGCACATCCGAGAAAAGAAACATGAAATATTAATTTGGAACGGATTTGGCGTGGGTGAACCTCCGTGACCACAAGAAGATTAATTTTTCCTCGATGAATCTAAACCCGACCTTCACTTTGTTATTCTTACCGTTTGATCATCCTAAATGGAATTTGTTTTTGCTTATATAACGAGCTTATGGCTTATGTGATTTTCGGGTTATGTTTCAGAGGCTCAATTTTTGTGGCTTATTTGAAACTTTTAAACTTATATAAAGTTATTATGACATGATAAACTTACTAGTATGTTTGACAAAAGTAACTTTCCATGAACTGGAGCTGGTGCTGGAAATAAAGATTATAAAATATATATATATATATATATATATATATATATATATATATATATATATATATATATATATATATATATATATATATATATATATATATATATATTTATAAGCTACATGAAGTAACATTTGATTTTAAGAGATTGTGAAAGATTATTTTTTAAATTACTTATTTTTTGAAAAAAAAATAGGTATAATCTTTCAACAATCTTGCATGTTAAAAGTATGTTTGGCGAAAGTAACTGTTGGTGGAACTGAAGATGATGCTAAAGCTAGAAATTATAAAAAGAGATTATTTTTATAAGCTATATGAAGTACCTTTTGATTTTAAAAGATTATTAAAAATTATTATTTTTATAATATATTATAAGTTCTATTTGCCAAAAAAAAATTATTTTGTAAGTAGCTTATTTAAAAAAAAAAAAAAAAAAGTTACCAAAAATAAGCAACATATATCCATTCCAATAAACACTATATAAACTTTCCAAATATATAAAATCAAAAACCATACAAATATATCCATCCCATCCCTCCCATTTCCCCTCTCTCTCCCACCTTCTAAAAACCACCGTCCAACCACCGCCGGAAAACCCATTTCCGGCCACCGGAAAAAATGTCAAACCCAAATCCAGAGCCACCACATCACCAAGACCTAAAACAAAAAGTCCTGACATACATCTCCAAGCTCTCAGACCGAGACACATTCCCCACAGCCTCATCCTCACTCGAACAAATAGCAGTCACCTTACCCGTTGACTCCATCCCCCACTTCATCTCCCACCTCTCCTCCACTTCCCCTTCCGACAAATCCCCTGTCCGTAAACAATGCCTCAAGCTCCTCTCTCTCCTAACCGTCACTCACAGCACCAGCATGACGTCACATGTCGTCACCAAGATCATGCACGCCATCGTGAAGCGGTTGCGCGACGGGGAGTGCAACGGTGTACGGGAGGCCTGTGTGGAGGCGGTGAGGGTTATGGTGAGGGAGGTGGCGGATGAGTTTGTTACGGTTGTTGGGAAGCTGGTTGAGGTTGTTGGAGGGAAGACTGAGAGCGATGTGAATTCGGTTATTGGGGGCGCCATGTGTTTATCGGCTGCGGTGGATGAGGTTAGGGCGGGTAGGGGGGTTCGGGATTCGGAGAGGGTTTATTTGATGAAGGTTTTGGCGCGGGTGATGAAGATGTTGAAAAGTGAGGGAGGGGGGAAGGGGAAAGGGAAAGGGGCGGGGGCGTTGTTGGGTGTGGTTGGGAGTGTGTGTGGGTGTGGAGTGGTGGGAGGAGGGAGTAACGGGGGGTTGTTGGGTGTTGTGGTCACGAGTTTGGTGGAGTTTTTGGGGAGTGAGGATTGGGCGGTCAGGAAAGGGGCGGTTGGGGTGTTGGGGAAGTTGGCGAGTGTGGAGAAGGGGAAGGGGAGTTTGGTTGAGTTTAAGGCGGGGTGTGTTTTGGCGTTGGAGAATAAACGGTTTGATAAGGTAGTTTGATACTTCAATTGGTTAATTAGATTGCTCAATTAAATTGGCGTGTGTTTTGGCTTTAGAGTATTAACGATTTGATATGGTATAATATGATTAATATAAATTGGCCAATCAGATTGTTCAATTTTGAAGCAAACGTGATTATTTCTCGATGTACTCTCAAAATGTGATAAAAGATGAATGTAGAGGTGCTTTAATTTTTATTTTGTTAGGCCTAATGGAAATTTGGTTAATGAATGTAATAGGTGAAGGTGGTTCGAGAATCAAAGAATCAAACATTAGAGTTGTGGAAGGAGATTCCCGGGAGTTTAGATGAGGTTCCTGCATCGCCTCAGTTGAATGGGAATTCGTCATCAAAAGGTAAGCAGTTTCTTTAAATTATGATGAGCTAATTGACTTAGGTAAGTTGGTGGCATATTAGTTAGTTAGTTGTTTGTCTCGTGCTTATGTGTTTGTATTATGTTTCGTGAATAGAAAGTAGTTATGGTGGTTGTTTATCTGGTAAAAGGTTTAGGTGAGCTAAACTAAGATCACTTGACCAAACAAAATGTACACATAACAAAAACGAAAGCAGATAAATTTAACTTAGGCGCTGATTAGGTATTCCTTTGAAAAGGTCTAATCATAAAAGTTGTGCAAGTAATATTATCAAACCATATCAATAGGCATGTTACGAAGAAAGTGAACAAGCATTGTCAAGCATGACACATGACATCCATTTAATCATCATAAAGTGTCACTACTGACCGCCCAGCATCTACATTAATATATATCAAGAATCCAAAATCTCGCAATTGAGAAAATAAAACAATGACGGAACAACACCAAAGTTTCTATGTTTAGGTTACCTAAACTTAGATTATTTATACCTTGAGTTGGATGGAAAGCTGCCTTAATTGTTTCATACTAAAGAAAATGATTAAAGTTGTTAGCTGGAACATGAAACATTTTGTTTTGTTTCCTTTTTATGTTATTTTTCTATAGTTTGGTGGTTTTGGATTCTTGGTATATGTTGGCCTGTTGGGTGGGAAATAGCGACATTTTATGATAATTAAATGAATAAATGGATGTCATGTGTATTATATTTATATGCTTTGATTTTGTTCGGTCACTTTCTTGACAGCATGCCCATTGATTTCCATGTTATAATAATTATGACTTTTGCTACATCTTTCATTTTTGGACCTCTAAATGAAGACCTAATTGACACAAGTTACATCTATATATAGTACTTGGCAATTGTTTATTGAATATGTTGCTGTTATCAGTTTGTATTATGTTTACATTTAGTATACGTTAAAAGTATTAGGTGAGCTAAAGTGCTAAACTAAGATTATTCATACCTTCCATTTGAAAAGACTAGAACGGTACCCGCGCAATGCGGCGGCGGGTACCTGTGATTATATTTTGCGTTATTCGGTTATTAGGTTACTTGTCTTTATGCTTTATAAGTAGAGATGGTTAAGTCAAATAATTTTAGTTTGAAGAACCAACCTGCTTCCTGACAAACTTCCTAACCAACGTGCTACCTAACAAATTAATTTTGAAATCTTTCCATAAAAAGCAAGTAAAAGTCTGAATTTTAAGCCTTTCTAATTATAGAATAGTCCCAAATGCATTATATAGTAGTATAGATTATTCATACCTTGAGCGGGAGGAAAAGCTGGCTTATTGTGCTCTTTAAAGACTAAACTAAATAACAATATATAATTGTGTTTTTAGACTCTTGGTATATCTTCAGCGGGCAATGGTGACACTTGAAGATGATTGAATTGGGTCATGGTGTGTTTCATTCTTGATAGTTCCTGCCCACTTTCTTCGTAGTATGCATGTTGATTTATTTTAGAAATGTTAGCTGTGCAACATCATACATATATGGACCTTTATAAAGGAAGACCTAGTCAGCACCTAATTTATTTCATTTTATGGTGCTTGTTAACTATTAGAAATCTAATTTATTCTAGTTAGTAATAATTTCTTAAAATTTAAATCCCAGATAATGGCATAAGAAAATCTCCTATACACCCAAGAATTCCTTCTGCAACGGCTATAGAAACTCTACCAAAGGAAACAATTCCCAATAACAAGCATTCTCTAGTTCAACGTTTATCTCCAGCTACGCCACAAAGTAGAAGTCCTCCAAAGAGTAACTACAGGAAACAAAGTGGTTCAATTGCTAGAAAGGTGGATTTCGACAAAGAAACTGATCAAAAGATTAATGTTTCCATACCGAAGCCTGTATCTTTAGACAGCAGTTGTAAAGAAAAAGTAAAGAGAGAAAATATGGTGGATACTGACAAAAAAGTCATCCTAGAAACGGAAAAGAGAGTTACAGAACAAGTTATATCTAATAAAACAAAAGATAGCACCTTTGGAAAACTTGGTGGTTCAAAATTTGGTTCTCGCGTGGTTCCATTTATTGATGAGTGTGAGTTGGATACAAATAATAATGGACATGCAATTGAACACGGTTATGGGAACCAGAAAGAGGTTGAGGATATATCTCGGATCCAAAATCAGCTCGTTCAGATTGAAAATCAGCAGTCAAATCTCTTGAATCTTTTGCAGGTGCCTTGACATGACACCCTTTTGTATTTTGTTTCATCATTTGATATTCTGCTTCATATTTAACTCCTGTTTTCATTAATTTCAGAAATTCATTGGAAGTTCACGTAGCGGAATGAATTCTTTAGAAACACGAGTAAACGGTTTAGAAAAGGCTTTGGATGAAATATCATATGATTTAGCAATATCAACCGGTAGAGTTTCGAACTCAATAAGTCTAAGTGTTTCTTAGTGACGACATGTTGTCGCTAAAGATCGAAATGTCGTCGCTAAAAGTTTTGGTCAAAGTTGGAGCTCGGAATGCCTCTTTTTTGTCGCATAGGGACTTGTAGCAATGACATCACCCCGTCACAAAATCTACCTTCGCGAGAAGTCCAAAATGACGTAGTGGGATGTTCATTCTACAAGTTTCTCTCACGGACTGCACTTTCAAAAATGTAAGGCCTGCTTCTGCAATTTGAACATATGACATGGGATGATTTTGCAATTTACTCCACAGGTAATGTTTGTCAGCTACAATGATTATGGATGGAAAAAAATACCTAAACCCAAAACCCGGACGTTTTGGAGCTGAGTAGCGCATGCTTATCGGGTTACGGAGAGGGAATGGGGCCTTAACTGGGACAATGAGTAGAGATGGCATAAATACTTAATCCCGAAACCCGAACATTTTGGGGCAGGGCAGGGTTTGGTGCCTTAACTAGGATTTTTATCGGGTTCGAGGGTGGAAGCAGGGAACAACATCATCACCCATGTCATTTATAATCAGCTTACCTGGAGCTCAAATATGATCGCAAGAAGAAGTATAGACCTTCATATGATTTATATTGCTTAAAGAGTTTGATACATGCTTCAACACCCAGCTGCTCACAGTATTCTTTGGCAACCTTCAGTAAATACAATGGTCGGCAAAGTGGAAAATGAAAATGACAATCACAGAGAGTTCAAAGCTTCTGCTTTTTTTATTTGACTTCCAAAACTGATCAATTCTAATTACCTGCACAATTTCCCCTTAGATTGACCAGCACAAGATCCTTCATGCACTCAAGTACCCACTCCTTTGACAGCGTCCCAAACAATTTGACAAGAGACTAAAAATGCCAAATAGTTAGGTGTTAGTCCAAATAAATGTCACAACCTAAAGTAAAAAGGTCCAGCGATAGACAAACCTGTGGCTCAATAGCATGAGTGTTTACAATGACACACTTGATACCAACCTGGAGGGCTCGGACAAAAAGACCGGCTTCCATTTGGGACATCAAGAGAGCAAATTAACATCCCCTGCAAAAAGCAACATAAAGTAGTCAAGCTTCCTTGCATGAATCTGAAGTGCAGTTCTTACATACGGCATTTAGGTTGTCATATTGAACAAATAATGTATATATGGATATCTGTTGCTAAAAAATAGTCTAATACCTGGGGATCTGATCGAAGTTGTTTGCAAAAGGAACAAATAATCAGGCGTATACCCAACCTACACCAAATGAAGAGTGATTATAGGATACTTCTGCCACACATATAAAAGTGTGCTTGTATAAATAAAATCTATAGCTGCACAGAGAGTTATGCTCCCTTCGCTCGGCAAAAGTTGCAACTTTTTGGTGTTGCTCTTGCTTTGATGAAGATTTTCAATGCAAGATCTTTGTCAACAGTCTGTAGGTAAAATTTAAATAAACCAAGTTTTAATAATGGAACATTTACTGTAAATAAAAGCAAACTCAAACCTTTGATATTGTATACCTTCACAAGATATCCACAACATGATACTTTCAACACCAACAAAACCATAAATTAAGAAAAATCAAAATCCTCGTTCTGGCGATGAGTGATTCAGATACTCTGCAATTCAAATCCAGTGCACCTTGTATAGTACTAAATGCTTTACAAAAAGTGTAAATGATTTCAAAGAACAAATCTACAAGAGGGAGTGTCGACTGTGCCAAAGTTTCAATATTGCAACTTAACTCAATGGTGTTGAAGTCACATTCCTTCAATACCCTTAAGGGTCGATTCAAAGTTCTTTAGGTTTCTGATTGACGTGTTCCTAGAAACAGGTCGTTTCTGATCTGAGGTTATAACATGCGAGCTACTTTTGGCTGAGCTTGAACCTCTTAAGAGCACCGGGGCTTGCATCTGTTGTGCGTATGAGATGAATCAGGTTCATTTGTAGTTAATCTTGAAGATCTTGTTGTTCACAAACAGGTGGATCTTGATACCTGCAAATCAACAATTTGATACATAGGTAGTTAAGGCTGCTTGTACAATTATTATGCCACAACAAGCAAAAAGAAGAGGCCATTTATATAAGCCATTACCTGCATTCTCTAATCTCTCTTTTTGCTCGTGCCATGGCTTTGGTTAATGCTGCCCATAAGGTTAAGTTTGTCTATGGTATTTTGAAGCTAAAAATAGAAGAAAGATTGACTTAGAATAGGGAAATGTCATGCGGCATACCATAGAGTTGGCTAAAAGTGCTAAACGTATCATTTTAGTATGGGGGTAGTCGGCCTGAGCACTTTTTCACCGAACCTTCCAACTCTGTTAAAAACAGTAGTGTAGCAAATAATAAAGTTTTTTTTAGTAAAATGATACAAGAGGTTTTACGTACTAATAATTTTCATTTTGGACGACCTTCAACCCGTTTGACCCATTTGACTTTTTCTAATTTTATTTTTACCCATTTGACTCGCTCATAGGTTGAAGGATTGAATTATACCGCCGCATGGTAATACTTCTAGCTTGATTTTCAATCTCTCTGTTGTACGTATTCACATCCACTACAGTAAATCCAATGTGTACAAACAACTATGACAAGAAATCTTCTAAGAAATAGAACGAACACTGCAATTTTTTTTTGATAATAACATAAACATAACGTGAAACATTTAAGCGTATACAATGAAGACCAAAACTCTGCAGAATCATTACAGTGCCATCTCCACAGAAATAGAAGTTCTCACTGATAACCCGATTCTTGCTCATTAGCATTGCCTGCAAAGTGGCCACAAAATTATGGTAAAATCTTTTGGTTTATTGTCGCTATTTACATTATAATAATGTTACCATAAGAAGTTTGGAGACTCACTTGAGCATAGTCCCCAATAGCTTAATTGCTTAAGAGAACGTAACCATTAGGCTGCAAATTTTGTAAGGTATGCAGACCTAAGAAACACGAAGAAAGAAAGATCCAAAGTTGGAATTTCAAAGAAGGGCAAATTGTACTAGGTAACTGACTTTTGTTAAACCTTTATATTCGGTAACCAACTTTGCTTTAACGTATAATTCTCAAACGGGCCAAACAGGTTGTAAGTCGCATAAACTCAATTCTTAATTCATAGAAACCACCTAAATTGCTTTTAGGGGGTGTTTGGGATTGCCTATTGATAGTGCTTATCTGTTTATAAAGCAAGTGTATTTTAAATGCTTATTTACACTAAAATATGTAGTTACATACTTTCATCAAAACTGCTGATGTTCTTAAAAGATAAGTCAAGCACTTGAGTAAGCAAACCAAACACCCTCGAATCCAAAACCTAAGATTATAAATACATCAATATATGTTTTTCAAGTGATCAACCCAATTACAGATTAACAAAAGGCTCTATTTTTTAGAAATCGGAAGCAGTTCAAAATTAGCGTCCACCCATTGTTCGGCGATTTACCTTAACAAATCTTCTACCAAATGAATGATAGAGTCATAGAACTACATAAACGATATCTCGATTCACATTGAAGAAAAAATTACCGATTGTTAAGCATTAACATGAATTCATGAATGAAACAAATATCTAAATATAACTCGGGTTCTGGCTGTCGATGACAAAATTTAATGGGTTATAAATCTTCAGTCAACAATAGATATTCAGGCTCTTCAATCCACAATACAGACTGAAAGATAATCAAACAAATAAAAAAATTCACCACGACAATAATAGATAACACAAAATCTTTTCTTTACAATGCATGAACAAAATCATTCATCTTTATGCTTAGTGATTATGGTGTGACTAAATTTTTTAAATGAATTTCCTGAAGGTACCATATGTTGAAAACAAGCTGGTGTTACACATAAGAAACCATTGATAGATGGAAATGATGAAAAACAATAGAAATTTAACAGCATTACACAATATCTATGGGCGACCCCCACGGTTACAACTGATTCAGTAGAAGTAGCCAAACTCTTCCCTAACAAAAAAGCCACCACAATATGTAGCACTTATCAGGTCCACGATAAGAGGAAATTGAAGGGTCACAAAAGATGTAATAGGAAGGCACGTCAATGCACCGATTGGAATAAGCATCGACGAGTTACCTTGTCCAAACACAAGGAACAATGTTGCTCCAAAAGCTACGATCATTGCTGTCGTCGAGAGGAACAACATAGTGAGGCCAATAATCAGCTTCGTAGGTAACTTAAAGAGAAAGTCTTGTGCCGCATAACGTGCCGTAAGGATCGATAAAAACATTAACAACGACGTAACAGCTGTGAATAATGATATCGCATTTGATATAGCAAATACTGTGAACGCAATCTTGTTAGTAAAAATTGGTATCCCTGAATCCTTATTTCCACCGGGCACGGTTATAGCTGCAGCAAATACAATGGTGATAATGAGTGCAGCTGTAATCGTGTATGATTCAGCGGTTTTCTTTATCCAGTTCTCTCCCTCGATTACCAACTCTTTGTGCTCCCTTGCGAAAACCATTTCAGGCGTTTCATCATCTGAGTTGTTTTGTATCCGGTTTAAGGGACATACAAATCGTTCAACTTCCTAATAAATATTATGACATATTAACCTTGGAAGATATATAATAATACGTATTAACAACTTGATGTAGCTTAATGAAATTCAAACTTTGAGTCATTGGTTAAAGTACTCACCTTGAACCATTGTAGTTCACGTTGGATTCGCAAAGCTGCCCCCCTTATTAGATTCAATTTGTCAGTAGGTGCTAATCTTGCAGCCAAATGTAAAAGGTTATTCCCAAAAGAATCTTTGATTGTTTTATAAATATTCTTGTGCTCGCTCATTTCATATAGTAGGTTGTAAATCTTCTCTGAACGATTGATCAAGGAATATTGAATAAAATTGTGACCATCTTCATTGGTACTCCAAATTGCATCTGGAAAATCACTCATAATAAATCTAATAAAAGTGGATGCATTTCTTCTAGTGGCTTCAAAGGTCGGAGCGGTGTAATACTTATGGTGGGTGCTCGAGTTAGCTTTATGAAGTATCTTGTTACATACATTAGATAAGAGATTTGTTGCATCTTTATGAATCTGAAATGTATTTTCAATGAAAGGACGTACTGCAACATGAAGACCAATTAGAATCTCAAACAAACAAGTAACTTTCTCTCTCTTACATTTTTTGTCATATAATATTGTAACTTTTGATTTTTCTTACCAAGCACTTTAAGGAATCCATATAACATAATTGTGACCATGAAAAAGACTGCAAGATGAGATAATTGTTAGAAATGTGGAGATCTGATGTTATAGTCCAACCAGTGAGTTACAGTAACATTAATTAGTATCTCCAATGAACTACTTACTCTCAACTTTTCAAGGTGGTTGAATTATATTAAGAAAGTTGTTTTTCGTGAGAATCATGTATGGATGGTTTTAAAGTTCATCTTTCACATTGTCTTCTTTATAGATATCTGATTTAAATAATCATATATTATAACATGATAATAAAAAAAATAAAAAATCCATGCAGTTCTTCTTTGATAAAATGTGATTAATTTGGAAGAACTATTTTTTACAAACTAGTTATAATGCCTGCGCACGCTCGGGTTTTTAAAATTTTTTTGAATCATATATTTTTATTTATTAAAAAATAAATAATTTAATCTTTGTTTTGTTTGATTTATGATGTTTAATTATAGTTTTTTATTATTAAAGATAATTATTTAAAAATTTTAATCCTATTATTAATTGCATCTTATCTATATTTTTTGTATTTATCTTCTACTTATGTTATGGATAAATATAAAATGTTACCTAATAAGAAAATAATATTTTTTTTTAAATAAAATTATTACTAAATAAGGTATGAATCCATCTTTTTGAAATGGAAAATTCCCAATAGGGGTTTTGTTTTATTATATAAAAGATAACTCGTAAATTGTTATATTAGTAATTCATTTGTACCATAATTATTGTACTCGTATAATCATTAAATGTAAGAGATAATCCAAATATATAAAAATTCATCACATAAAGAAATATGTGATTATTTAGTTACATTATATGATTATCTCATAAGAATTATTTAGTTGTCAAAAAGCTTTCATGAAAAATTCTTAAAATGTTATTTAAAAAAGACACACGGAAAGAAACTGAAAAAAATAAATAAATAAATAAAAGAGAGTGAAAAAGGTAAAAATAAATAAATAAATAAATAAGAAAAAAAATAAAAAGGAAAAAAAATCTTTCATTGTTGAGAAATGAAAAAAAAAATTAACTTAAATTTGTCCAAAAGAATCCACAATAAAGTGGAAATTTGGGATTAAAACTCCTTGAAGTTCTTTCTAAAAGTTGATCAATACAATTGCATAGTATTTTTGTGTACTATTTAAATGATAATAATAATAATAATAATAATAATAATAATAAATGAAATAACTTGTCACGAATTATGGTTTTATGTAGCCTAATAATTATTGACTTTTGTGTATATATTGTGACAATTTTACCATTTTGTTTATCAATAACGGAGGTGTAAATTGTCAAAAAAGTTAATAATAAATAATACATAAAAAGTTCAAAATTTAAAAGTGTGAGAAATATAAAAGTCAAAAAAATATTAGAGCATTGATTGGCATGCCTAATTGGTATGACTAATTGGCATGCCTAATCTATGTGGCAACTTCTTACTGGTGACAGTAAAGGGGCCCACACTTTCACAAACCAATAAAACACCAACACTTCAATTTAGGCACACAAGTAGTCATATTTTTAGGTCTCTAGATCATTTCTCAAAATATTAGACTACATTTTTTTTTTTTGAAAGGTGAATTTCAACTTAGAATCGACCACCTTCGCGGACAGCGAAGGCCCCATCGCCACCCCGCCAGACTATGTTGTCTGAACCGGGTCCACGCTGATCTCAGGTGGTAACGGGTTTCCCCCGGAAACCGTACTGCCTCCACACAAGTTACCTTGCTGGAGAAACAGCCGGATGAAAACCGGGCCATGCTCAGGATTCTAACCCCAGCGGCTTGGTCTAAGGGCTTCGAATCCATCATTGCAATATATCTCCGGAACAAATGGTCTGCAAGTGGACCACAAGTGAGGACTTCCCGGGTGGTCACCCACCCGGTACTACTCCCACTTGTGGCTCGCTTAACTAGTTAAGCCCCACCCACTAGACCACAAGTCCTTTGATAAATATTAGACTACATAACACCATAAAATGTGACAAGTTGGTTATGTTTTTTAATTATCATTATTGCTTATTTAAAGATAGTACAAAAAACTAAATGATCAATTTACTTTCCCAGCCTCTCTCTCTAGGGTAGAAAAATTTAAAGATTTTCAGGAAATTTTTTCTTTTCAAATATTCGTTCTTAATTTATAACTATTAAAAAGGGTTTATGTTTGTGATGATACAAAGAATTCGTAATAAGAAAAAAGTTTGAAAAGTAGGAGTTTCATACGAGTAGTAGTTTGGGAAATGAAAAATCGCCTTGTTTTGTTTAGGGAATTTTAAATAAGGAGTTGAAAAAGTTATCAAATTCTTCTCTTTTAATCTTTTACCATGTTGTTCTTATTTAATGTTTATCATCTCATGACGTACCTCCTAAAAGTATCCAAAAAAGAATAATTAATATCTTTAAAGGTAGGCGACCACGTGACGAATCCAGATATTCTGACAAAAGTAGGCCCGTAGGGAGCAGATATCATGTCATACTCTTTCACCCAACCTGAAATGTAGATAAAACCATCAATAGATTTTATTCCGACCCCCCACCCCTTATTATTATTATTTTTTTTAATTTTTATATTTATTTTTCTGTCAAAAAACTATAAACCTGAAAGTGCGAAACAGAAAATATAAAGTTTAATATGTCAGACGTTTAAAAATGTCAGAAATACAGAACAAAAACTGAAGAAAAAAAACTGTGTTGCACTGTAAATAATGGAGAACAAAGGGGGACAAGGGGACAAAAATGACACCCTACCTCCAGAGGGAGGGTTCTTATAACATCACCCATCAAAAATTGGCGTACATGAACTATAATTTGATTAAATGAAATATATATTAGGCTATCCACAATGGGCTTATGTGGCACATGTTCAATAAGAAAGAATCCGGATCCCTTGCAAAGGGAAGTAAGTTTAAAAAGTCTAAAAAGATTTCTGGTGATGCCACGTGTCCCCCTTTTATTTTATTTAAAAAATCTGGATAGAGGCAAAATAGTAAAATTACTCGTTTTTTCTTTTTCCACCTCAAATTTCAAACGCACATATCTCTTAAACGACAAACATTTAGATAAAACCGATTTCACCATAATTTTTAAAATTTAATCCTCTTTAATTTGGTATAAATTTTGTTAAAAATTTTGAAACTTTTTTTTTTAGATACGAAATGGGTGTTAATTTTCTTGATTTTTTTTGCATTCTCGACCATATTTTGTACTATCATAAATGCCGAATCGTGAAAAATTTAAAACATGAAAGTCGTAGCTTCTTGGCCATTCTTTACCCAGAAATTTGAATCACTCAAATCCAATATGATATGAGTGAGATATCGTATGTTAAAGATGACGTTTTACTCATATTTGTTGCACACAACATGTTTGATGAAATGTTTAACTTAGATTTTGTCTTAAAATCGAGTTAAATTCACTAATTTTTGTACAACAATGCACCTTTAGTCATTTTATTAATATAAGATTCAAAAAGTTTTTTTTTTTTTTTTTTTTTTTTTTTTTTTTTTTTTTTTTTTAACTGATGAACCTTATTAATTTAATAGGTTCATCAGTTAATAAGGTCATCAGTTAATATAGTTCAACCAGTTAATAAGGCTGATGAACCTTATTAACTGATTTAATAAGTTCATCAGTTAATAAGGCTCTTTAACTGATGAACCTTATTAACTGATTTAATAAGTTAAATCAGTTAATAAGGTTCATCAGTTAATAAGGTTCATCAGTTAATATAGTTCAACCAGTTAATAAGGCTGATGAACCTTATTAACTGATTTAATAAGTTCATCAGTTAATAAGTTCATCAGTTAATAAGGTTCATCAGTTAATAAGGCTCTTTAACGCGCGGTATGTCTTTTTTAAAAATCAGTTAATAATGTTCATCAGTTAATAAGGTTCATCAGTTAATAAGTTCATCAGTTAATATAGTTCAACCAAAGTAACTGATGAACAAAATGTCTTTTTTAAAAATCAGTTAATAAGGTTCATCAGTTAATATGGTTCATCAGTTAAAAAAAACAACAAAAAAACAAGAAAAAACAAAACTTTTTGAATCTTACATTAATAAAATAACTAAAGGTGCATTGTTGTACAAAAATTAGTGCATTTAACTCGATTTTAAGACTAAAAATCTAAGCTAAACATTTCATCAAACACGTTGTGTGCAACAAATACGAGTAAAACGTCATCTTTAAAATACGATATCTCACTCATATCATATTGGATTTGAGTGATTCAAATTTCTGGGTAAAGAATGGCCAAGAAGCTACAACTTTTGTGTTTTAAGTTTTGCAAAATTCGGCCTTTAAACTAGACAAAATTAGAGCCGAAAATGCTAAAATTTTCAAGAAAATCATGACCCAATGAATATGTCAAAAAAAAGTTTCGAAAAAAAAAAAATATATACCAAATTAAAGAGGATTAAATTTTAAAAATTATGGTGAAATCGGTTTTTTCTAAAAGTTTGTCGTTTGAAAGTTATTTGCATTTGAAATTTAAGGTGGAATTAAAAAAATGAGTCAAATGACCAAAATGCCCTCTAACCGAAAATATTAAAGAAAAAATGGAAGGAGTGAGGGGGGGGGGGGGGGACACATGTCAATAGCTTAGTGGCTAGAAACCCTTTTAGACTTTTTAATTTTGATCCCTTTTTAGAGGATCGCAACTCCAATAAGAAAAGTAAACCTATGTGTCATCATTCAATCCACTGTGGGTTGTTAAAGTGATCAATGAACCTCCTTTTTGCCACTTTTATTATTAAATAAATGCTTGTTATAGTGGGATGGTGGTTTTGCCTCTTTTATTATTAATCAAGTTTAATGGGTTGTGAAGGTTGTGTAAAGAAGTGTTCAATGCTCATGTGGCATTGTATTGCATCTTGAAATATACCATGCATTGAGGACGCCCTAAAGTTTTGAGCTAAAGCCGTCAACACAGCATCACTATCGTCAAGTATGGCATCGGGGTAATCCTTGATCATCATGTTTGCTAAGCCTACATATTTCAGAAAATTAAGGGTATAAAATATGACAAGCTCGTCACCACTTTTGAAAACAATCAATTATACTTACGAAAATCTTGGCAAGAGATAGCAAGAACGACAAGCTCCTCCCCACTTTTGCCCGTAAAAAGAGCATTGTACTCTTTTTCTTGTTGTTCAAGCAGACACTTAGATGTCTTGATATCCTCGCCACTTTTGCCCGTATTAAGAGCACCGTACTTTTTTTCTTGTTGTTCAAACGTCTTACATGTCATGATAACCTCGCCCCTTACAAGAGCATCGTACTCCTTTTCTTTTTCTTCAAGCAGATACCTATATGCTTTCATGTGCTCAAACAAACAGTGAGATGTCTTGGTATGCATATTGGAAATAGATAAGGCAAGTGGAGTGTGACCCTCCTTGTCTTTGGCTAATAACAATTCTGGGTTTCTTTCCACCAACATGTTGACTGCTTTAATGTTGCCACCAATAGCAGCAACATGAAGAAGACTGCTTCCATCTGAATTTACCAAATCTATCAGTGTGTTCTCTTTTGGTGTCATTTCCAACAATTTCTCTAATAATTCATGATTCTTGGGAGAAGAACCCACTGCTACATGGAGTACTGTGTTTCCATTATTCGTGAGCTTGTCCCAAGGTCTGAGACCAACTTCTTCTAATTCGGATGTTACCTGATTTATGAATCCTTCTATAATTAAATCATAAACTCTCTTATTATTTTCTTTCCTGGTATTTTCTTCTGTTGGCTCGTTTTTTGATTTTGCATCTTCTGATATCACATCTATTACTGATTCTGATAGTCTTGTCGATTCTATGTGATCAAAATTTTCAATTGGTTATCAAGGTTAAGAAAAACTAGAAAATAGAAGATATGCGTTTTAATGTAAATCACCATAGATTTCAAACTACAAACTAAAGCAAAGATGTACATATATCTAGCTTCAGATTTGATGATAAATTGGTAACAACTTCTCAAGAGTACGTACTTAATTTACACTTATAAATTAAAATTAGAGTGAATTTCAAAAAATTTCCTTGTGGTATGGCCAAATTGCAATTTCCGTCCTTATGGTTTTAAAATTGCAGGTAGCGTCCCTGCGGGAAAACTTAGGGTTCATATTCGTCCCTGACCAATATGAAATAACTCAAATACCCTCGCCTTCTTCCTCTTTAATGTTCATGTGAATTTATATTTTTTTCAAAAATAAAAGTTCAACTTTTTTCTGGATAATATCAAGAACACATAATGATAAAATTAAAGAAAATAAATACACTTATAAATCTTACAATATAATGATTTTTAAAATGAAGCCATAACGCTTGCCAAAACTAAATCAAACATCTAAAATGATCAAACCTATGCTAAGGCTATGTTTGGCACAAAGCTTTTTAGAGCTTTTTTGGGCAAGGAGCAGTGAACAATGAGCTTTTTTATTTTTAGTGTTCGTTTGACATGAGAGCTGTGAGCTTTGCTATTTTTTAGGAAAGCTCATTTTCCCAATGCTTCTTTATGAAGCTGTGAGCTTTTTTGGCTACTGCTCACAGCTCATTGTTACTGCTCACTGCTACTTTTGCCAAACATAGCCTAAATCAATACCCACAATCTTCAAGAACATTGACATACACCAATGCACACAACCGTTTTTGACTAATTGTTACCATCGAATACAACAACAATTTGGGCTTTTGAACAATTTTTTACTTTCACTAATTGCTACTATCCGAATTAAAGATGACGATTTCGGATTGGGGGGATTGAAGATGAAAAGTTTGAAAATAGGGTTTTTAAATTGGGCTTTTGAACATGATGTTGGTGATTTTGAAATTAAGGGCCGTTTGGTTTGTAGGTGTGTTTAAGATTTAGATTTAGATTTTGATTTGGATTTAATGTAAAAGAGATAAATAAAATAAAATATGTATTTAACTAAACAAATAATCAGTTTTTATAATTTTATATACATTTTATTTTTAGTGGAGTTCAATTAATGTGATGTTAAATTTTAGTGATGACTATTTTAATTTCAAAACTTACCTCACTTCCTTTCTTTGAAAATTTGTATGCTCATTGGGGTTCACCCTAATTTTGAATCTTTTTTTTTTAAACAAACATGAACCACATACGAAACGGGCCCTAAGGCTTTGGAATTGGGGGATTTGAAGTTTCAAGCTACTGATGATGATTTCAAAATATTGGGGGTCTTGAAATTGGGTTAAGGTTTGGGCTTCGTTTTTTAAGATGATGATTTTGCTAGAAGTGATCTTTAATTCATGTATAGGTTATTGATTTTGTCACAAATCTTTTTAAACATTCTTGAATATGACGATACTTTATGAATGCTCATGGTGTTCTTCCATGTAATTTAATATAATATTATTTTAATAAAATACAAATTGAAAAAGAAATTGAAAGAGAAAGAAGACAAAGGTATTTGAGTCATTTCACTTTGGTCAGGACAAATATGAAGCCAAAGTTTCTCTACAAGGAGGCCGTTTAAAACCATAAGGACGGGACTTGCAATTTGGCCAAACAATATGGACGAATTTTACAATTTACTTTTAAAATTATTACTCCTTCCGTCCCAAATTATATGTCCACTTTCATATATTACAAAGTTTAAGAAAAAGTGTGGCGCTTACAATATTAACAAATAAAAATTCATTGTTAACTACTTAGAATCATTTTGATTGGTTAAAATTTAAAGTAGACATTAATTTTGAGATAATAAAAAGTAAGAAAGTGGACTTATATTTTGGGACGGAGGGAGTAGAAAACTAAAAATCCACCTTACCAAAATTGATGTATCAAGAAGTTACTTTAGGGCAAGGGGTATAAAAATGCAAATACGAGTTGGTATAAGGCCAAGCAGGGACGGAACTTGAACGTTGTTGGTGGGGTGCCAATTTGAAAATTATTTATTCTAAGAGGGGCTAATATACACTACGCTAAAATTTTTGTGTTATACTCCCTCCGTCCCAAATTTATTGTCCACTTTGAATTTTCAAAGTCAAACTAGTTCAACTTTGACCATAAATATATATTTTTTTGTTATATAATACTTGATGAAAAATTATACCATTGAAAAGTACACTTAAAACCCAATCTATTTATATATTTTGCATCAAATATTATATAACACCCACAAAAATATTTAAGGTCAAAGTTAAACAAGAAAGACTAAAAAAGTCAATAGTGAACAATTAATTTGAGACGGAGGTAGTAATAACTAAACCATATATAAAATGATATAAAATGTGCATAGGGTCAAGTTCCGTCCCTGCAGCCAAGTGGTGTCAAGTCACAAAAAATACATTCTTTTACGTAATTATTTCTATTACGATATAAAAGTAAAAAACCAACTATGTTTTGGTAGATCTTAGAGAGCCCCAAAACATAACTCTTAGAGATCCCCGAACCATTTGTTGTTAGATAAAGAAATGGAACAAAATACACCATTATATTAACTAATCAATCGGCATGTCATTATAGGTCTTATGTGAGCATCCCAATGCCAAATTCTTATCAAAGACTATTCTTCTTAAAAAAAAAAAAAAAAATCAAAATCAAAATCAAAAATCTACAAAAAAGCTTTTACTCTAGAAATACGTCAAATGCAAAAGAAAAAATCATTAAAAAAGTTTAATGTGTACTTTTTAGTTATAAAATAATAAGTTACGTGAGAAGTGTATTTTCAAACATCAAGCCATTGCTTCAAAGTTTCATGAAAAAGTACTCTCCAATGAAAAAAAAAAAAAAAAAAAAAAAAAAAAAAAACTATTGAAAATAATTTGCATTTCTCAAATCACCATTGGAGATGTTGTGATTGCTGCATAATTTTAACTATTTGTCTAAATCACAAACCAAACAAATAAAACTTCGGTTAGCATAGGAAATATCGTACCTGCTACTTGTTCATGAACTGAAGGACCATAACTACGTTGCAGTTCATCCCATAGATCTTTAGCAGTGAAATCTGGGCTCTTTTGCTTGTGTGTGAGATGACTGACAACCTTGTTGAATGCTTCTTCAGAAAGTGAACCGAGAATCCAACCTTTGACAAGGGAATCTGATATAACCCATGCCTCCATGTCTCCCACTTTCTCCTTCCCATTCCCAGCAGGACGTGGGATCTGTCCGTCGATGAAACCATACATTTGATGACTCTTTAAGAGGATTAACATCTGTGTTTTCCACATATTATACTTATTCTTACCACTCAGCTTCACGGTAACAAAATTTGGGGCAATAGCATGTGAAGGGTATGGGTATACTTCACCAACATTCACTATGAAGCTTGGATTCGAAGTTGAAGCTGCATTCATCATCTTGATCTTAGTTAAAATTCGTATCTTTTTTTTTTCTTTGTGTGAATCCTCCTTCCATCTTCTTACATATTTAAACTAAAAGATGAAGTAACTTAATGCTGACAAAAGCCACGTTAGGATTTCTTGCTTCATGATCACGCATGATTGGGATTCCTTTCTTCGTGGTGTTCGGACCCGTCAAAGCATGCAATGACCCACTGGTCAAATTTTGGAACATTGGTCTTTTGTAGAGTTAGAATTGGTAATTTAGTGTATGTGTACTTTGGAAAGGATAATTTTATAGTTGTATTTGGTTTTATCATTTCGCTCTTCTCGTATAATTAATAATCTATTTCTTATAGTTTTATTATATTAGGGGCTCGAGTGGTATAAAAACAGTATAGATTTTGGTCTCTTCGATTGTGGTTGTTTATACATACTTTGTATTTGTTTTGTTTTTATTAATTATATAATAATTTGATTTATTTTAGGTAGTAGGAAAAAAAAAAAAAGAAAAAAAAAAGAAAGCATAATTGGGAGATTGCAAATAATCGTTTATATATATATAAAATATACTGTGATCATTTCAGAGAGAGAAAAAAGGTTTTCAAGAAATCAAATTGGACCAATAGGATTTTTATTTGGTTATGTGGCAAAACCAAGCCACGTAATCGGTCAATAAATGTTTAATTGAGTACTAGATTGATCAAGATTGGTGGTGTGTTGCATTGATGGAACAAATAACAAAAATATAAAATAAATAAATAAATAAATAAATAATTTACTTTGCTAGATGGGGAGAGCCACAGAGATATATATATGTGCTAATTCCTTTGTTTATACCTTTCTTAACTTCATCTTTGCTTCAAACATCATTAGATTCCATATACTATTCTTGTAATATTGGATTTGGTATCTCTTTATACTTGTCTAACAATGAAAGCAATGTTTATGTCACAATTTTATTGAAATAGGGTTCTTTTCATTCATAAAATGCCATAGCCACCATGTAATAAAACCCATTGAACATTAAACTAAAGATATTGTGCAACATATCTTTAACAATTTAACATCAATAAAATGAAAAATATACTAAGAATTTTGATAAGAGAAGATGCTCTATTTAAACACCACCAATGACCTAATGGTAAGGTTATTGGTTTCCTTAAAAGAGTTATAAAAGGTACCTTGCTACGTATGTATATTTGGAGGTGGTCATAGAAGAGCCGGAAACAATCCTAAGATTAACCCGGTGTGGGCGCCCGAGTAAAAAAGAACACGCTTTTATATGTGAATAAACAAAAACATGTCACAAACTGACGACCCAATTTTTTACACGCTTTCAAGTGTCAACCTACTTCTTTTGATGATTTTTCAATTCTTACCCTACCCTGTAGTCTGAATGTACATACAAATATATTATAAAAGAATACGTACAGACATTGAATCTGCAACTTACTATACACAAATATATGATTTAACAATTCTTACCCTACCCGTAGTCTGAATGTACATACAAATATATTATAAAAGAATACGTACAGACATTGAATCTGCAACTTACTATACACAAATATATGATTTTACAATTCTTACGCTACCATGTAGTCTGAATGTACATACAAATATATTATAAAAGAATACGTACAGACATTGAATCTGCAACTTACTATACACAAATTCAATATAAAAGATAGTACCAATTTGTAAGTATAACATACTTAAATCTGCAGCTCATCATTCACAGACTAATAATATCTAACATACAAAGCATTATTCTTCACAGCTAATCTTACACTATTCTTGAACAATTGGACCAGACTCTCTTCTTGTAACTTTTGTCTTCAACAAGCTCCTATCTTTTGTCTTCAACAAGCTCCTAAACAACGAGAAAGAAAACCAAAAATAATTTTGTATCTAAAAAAATAGAAAGCAAAGTATCCTACAAATCAAGTATAATATTATACATCCTTAAACATCACAGTCAAGACAACTATCGCACAACAAAATGACACTAGTCTTCCTTGCAACAATTACCATATTAGAATCACAAGCTCGTAGTAGCTATGGCATCATATAAGAGAAATTGCATGTGCTGTTTTTTGCAAGGCAGGGGGAAGGAAATGAACAAGTATCATTAGATTATTATTATCGCTGGTCCAAAGACCCTATGGTGTTTATTTATAACCTGTTTGCTAGTAATTGTGCAATCACAGGTACATCCGAAAAAATCAACCTTGGAGGGTATGTAAGCCTCACAGTCACAGATCATGCATTTTTTATGAGAACCCAACAGTACAAAGTCGCCTTTGGATAGTAAAAATAAATACGGCATATATATAATCCCAATATACATTTTCCGTTATGCAGAGCAGACTTTGCAATGTCACAAGAATTCTTGAATCAAACAGATTGCCAAGCTACATATTGAACACGATAATCACAATTAACTAAAACATACAAATCCATGTTTCTAATATATATAGTTCACATCATTATGACAGACTTGATCTCCGTATCAGAACCTTATCATGGGTGTATGTAACACCCCCAAAATACCGCAGCGGAAGACTGTGTCATAGGGGTGCTACTTCATAATACAAAGTACAAGTTATAGAAAACGAACTCTAAATGAGACGTTTTGAAAAGTTACCATTCGATTAATGAATTCAAAGTTACAAACATGAGATTCCAAAGTATGATACATAAATGTATACAAAGTGTTTTGAATGGTAAATGATAAAAGCGTAAGTCTTCAGAATATGCAGCTTGACTCTAAGTTCCACGCACTAGCTATCGCCTTACTAACCTGAGATAAACATGCTAAAGTGTCAACACAATGGTTGGTGAGTTCATAGAGTTTGTCTTAAAACGGTTGAAAAAGCCTCAAAAGAATGTTCACACAGCAAAGGCATTGAGAATCCACTCAGTTGCAAGTCCCGCCATAAGAGACTTGCAACCTGTGTGTTCACAACCCACTGCTAACATATATAGTATGAATAAGACATGTATAAGTTCATCAAGACAATTAAGCAATTAGTAGTGAGTCTCTACTTCATCTCTGAAGACCTCACTTGGGAGCCAATTCCCAAAGACAACTGGGAGCCACTTCCCAAAGAAAACTGGGAGCCACTTCCCAAAGATATAAGTTTACTGGGAGCCACTTCCCAAAGATAACTGACAGTCATGTATGTATGAAATCAAGTATAATGCAATCAAGTATAAGACAATCAAGTATAAAACAATCAAGTATAAATGTTTTGAGTATTTGTACAAGTAAGCAAGTAGTTGAGCATGTATCCCCCCCAAGAGTTAAAACAAGTATGAAAAAGTAGGGGCTATGACTCACCTTAAGCTTATGTAATGAGAAATGAAAGTGGTAGTCGAATCGCGAAAGTCACTAAGAGCAGCCTATAATAGAACGTTGCGACTTAGGTTTGGAGTAACATCTAAGAATACGAAGAATTGCCTATATATGTCTTGCATAATGTTCATGATGTAGTACTTAGTATATAGTGTAAGTCTTTGAATATAAATGGTCTATGAAACATGTATAGTTTGTATATCTCTTACTACCGTTCGGGCCGACATAATTCAGAAGTCATTGAGTAAACGTTCGAGAAGCCAGGACACTTTAATTCGTAAATCCACAACTCGTCTCGACGGCTTACTTAATGAACTCCTCACATGAGGCTCCCTACTATTGTAGTATTTGATAACATATATAAGCTTTTTGATCTTTAAAAGTTATATGGTCTTTAGCCGTGGCTTTGCCGTGACCTTGGTCATTGTTACCATGGTCTTGAGACTCAACCTTGGCTTTAGTCATGGTTGTGGTCTTGGCTTTAGGTCATTAGACCTCTTGGTCTTAGTAAAAACATAACTATTATATAGTTACTTTGGTCTAAAAATGGGCTGTTAAGAATTTGAAGAAAATTATCACTCATAAAGCGTTTTCAGGGCTCGAGCTTCTTTGTTCCTGAACGAAAACGTCGTTCCGGATAACTTTCGTGTTTTAACTTTTTGATGAATCGGACCAGAAGGGTGACTTTAAAAATCAAAATTTGATCAGAATGCTATTTAGGCAGTTTTGCCGTTTTGGTTTCGCTAACTTCTTATGGCCATAACTTTTGACTCGGGTACTCGTTTTGGGTGATTCAAATTGCTATGTTTTCCTTGTTAAGTCCTCTTTAACAGTAAGTAAGTGTCAAATATCAAAGTTATACTATTTTGGTCGTGGTTCTCCATAAAAATCACTAGTTTGCTTGTTTGCTTGTCATAAGTTAACATATGTATACCAATACTTGTTTTATCCATTTTTAAACATCATGAACACAATAACAAGAACATATATAGCATGAAAGAACACAAAGAGCATGAAAATGATATTGAGAAAGAAAGTGTATAAGGGTTTCTTACAACTTTTGGCTTTCACTTAAGAAAGGAAGTCAAGTATGAACTAGGACACTAAACCTATGCTTGTAAACCCTTCACCATAACTCTTGTAACCCTTGCTAGCCTTGATCTAACCCTTGTGAAAACCATTTAACTTCAGCCCTAGCAACCTTGTGTAGCTCCTAATTCAACCATGGAATCACCAAACAAACTTAAGAACTAGGTAGAGAATACTAAGACCTTGAACTTTGTAGTGTAACTTGTATATTGAAGATCAAAGGATCATGGTGCTAGGTATAATAGATGTGGCATTTTTATGATGAAGAAAGGAAAGGAGAATGAGTTTTTCTAAGTCATATGTGATCATTTATATAGGCTAGGATGAGGAGGTTAGGAAAGTGTTAGGAAAGTGCCTAAACTTGGTGACAAAGTTGTAAATAAGTATGATCTAATGGCTAAAGTCAAGATTTAACCACACATGGTGACTCCCCCCCTCCTAAGTCGGTTTGTATATGGATAGGGTGACTAGATGAGTAGTCATGGTCTTTGGATGATAATATCCTAAGTATGTAGCTAGTTTTGACTCCGTAAATTGCTAACCGTAAGTTTTTAAGTCACGAAACGTAAAACCGGGTATCCTAAAAATATGAAACTTATAATATGCTAGAACTTATCAATATACTCCATAATAAAATATAAAATGAGTGGTAGGTTCTATCGGGTGCTAAAACCCTGCTAAAACTGGAAACACGGGACTAAAACGCGTAATACGTAAAACATACGAAAGTTGCGTAAAATTGAGAAAAGTAAAATGTAACTTTTCTAATATGATACTAATGACTTAAAATGACTTATAATGTCTAGGCTGGGCTCAGTCTAGTGTCGGTTGGTATTTAATGTCTCTAAACTTAAAACCGTAAGCCTAAAAATCAAGGAATGATTTATTAAATCAAGGAATGATTTTTTTGGTCAAAGGAGGAGGGAAAAATATGTTGACTTTTTCTAATAAGTTGAAAACTCAAATCGTCTTAGAAACGCGGTGCAGGTATAGGCTAAGGTTACGGCTAAGTAAAAGTGCTTAAAAACGAGAATTCCTGTTTTTCACGGCCGAGGTTTATTTTGGTCATGTTTTTCTCAGTCATGATAAATTCTCTAATTAATCATGAGAGTACTAAACATTTTTCTGATGCGGGGTCACTTAACGCGGTCGAGTTTCGTTGTGCGTAGAATTTTTAAATGACGTTTTACCCTAAAACGTGTAATTCCGTGTAATTCCTTAATAACTTTCACGAAAATAATCTGCTGAATGTCAAACTTTTAATTTGCCATAGAAATGATTTATCACTCGAGGCCAAGAAACAAAAATCAAATTTCGGGAGAATTTCGGGAAAAATGAATAGTAAAAGTGAATAGTAAAAAGTGAATAGTGAAATTTTCGGGAATAAAAGTTAACCTGAAATTGTGAATTGTTATAGTCTCTACCCCTTAAGGAGAACTTCGTCCCGAAGTTCAGTTGATGTTAACTACTTACGGTGTGTCTAAGAGAATTCGGGATTTCAGGATCTCTAAAATGGTGGTGTTCACTCTGATTCGTCTAAGGTTCTGGTTAAGGAGTTGTATCGGCTAGAATTAAGCTCACTTATTTATAACACATTACTTACATTA
The DNA here is from genome assembly GCA_030686995.1 of Artemisia argyi. Classification (NCBI taxonomy): domain Eukaryota; kingdom Viridiplantae; phylum Streptophyta; class Magnoliopsida; order Asterales; family Asteraceae; genus Artemisia; species Artemisia argyi. The sequence continues at coordinate 183,417,742 of CM060683.1, forward strand.
AGAAGCGTCCAAATTTATGTAAGTAAGGTCTCATAAACTTATGGTTCGGTGATTTACAATTTCTTTATTTAAATAAAGAGGCGTCCCAATCCATTTAAATAAGGAGATTCTAAAACATCCTACTTAAGAATTTCCGACACAAAATCCGCCTTCTGAGGCCGATAGTAAGATAATCAAGTCATCAAATCCCTAAAGCTAAGCAATAATATTATTTAACTCAAATCTTGTGTCTCATCAAACAAGAACTGTCACAAGATCAAGTTAAATAATTAGTTATTTGATGCGTGGGAATCGCACCTTGCTTTACCTCTCGAGGGATCTCGCGAGGCTTACAACCCCCACCAGGCAGTGTACCTGATCGTTGTAGTATAGTATAGTGACAAGTACCGGGGGATTGATCGTTCAGCTTAGGAATAGTGTCGCTAGGATTAGAAAACCTAATTAAAAGTTCTAGAGATGAAAGATGATTATTTTTGTGTTTTTATATTTTATGAAAGCAATTAAAATCTCGGGTTTTGAAAGAGTGGGCGGAATTAGTTGTTATTCAACTAACCCAAAAACTACTTTGTAACTAATTAAACTAATGAAAATAAAATTAAACTAATATTAAACTAAGGTTGTGAGCAGTATGTGGAGAAATTGTGTTTACTTAGACTTCATTACTCCCTAGATATCTTTTACATGTTAATTACTTGTTACACTTGTATGAATGACGGGTTGTATTCCTTAATACCATTCGTGGAGTGGCATACATAACTCCCCAACTCTATGAGCTCTTATCTCCTCCTACACCATGACCCAGCACAACTATAGGGATTGTAAACAGTGGCTCATGCATTAAATACAACCAATAAAGACCTAGTACGCCTCGGTTCATGTTTCTTAAGACGTTCAAGCATGTTACCATTTGGAGATCTGCCAGTTTTCTTAAGCCTAACATATAAAATCATTCATTCAAAACAAGAATAGACAAGTAATCAACACATAATCAACATCTAGGTTTCATTAGATCTAAGCAAACACAAGAGAGATCTAGCCTAGCATAGTAAAATTAAGATAAGAACAAAAGATAAACAACCAACACATAGACATATTGGTTGAATTAAGAGTATACTTATCTCAATTACAATGCAAGGTCTCAAGGGTTTGGAACCCTTGAAAAACCTGTAAAAGAGGCACCAAAATCGTCTTTAGGGTTTCACCAAAACTTCTCTCTTTTTAATGAAAAAAACTAGAAAACTATATATAGGAAAATCGTCCTGACGGCGTCAAGAGTTAAATCTGACGCCGTCAACTCGCCGCCATACACTTCCTCGGACGCCCTAGATCCAATCGTGACGGCCTATGTGACGCCGTCACCACCTTCGGTAAATTAATCTTCATGTCTGACGCCGTCAAGAGCAAACCCTTGACGCCGTCACCTTGTATTTCCAGCTTGGATTTTTGGTACTTTGTCGTTTTCTTCACTTTATGCTCCAAAAACGTCCAAAATAGCCTCTTTTCCAGAATTCACTCTCCAAACACCTAAAATCACAAAAGGAACGATTTAGGGCAATATTTGATCAAATAAATTCGGATTCGGGCTTAAATGACCCCCTAAAAACGGATCATTTTTCGCCTCATCATATACCCTTACACTTGAGATTTGCTTGTCCTCAAGCAAATGAGCTTTTATTCTACTCAAAAGACAAGTTAGGGGTCATTTAACACTAATATAAAAGTAATTACAACAAATAATCGTTCCACTAAAGACCAATAGACAAGCACGGAGGTCATACACAAGCACCTCACAAATAGTGTTTAGATACTCACATCTCTCGGGTGTAATAAAGTAATATAACATTATGGAAATGGAAGATATCTCTCACTACCTGTCATAGCAAAATAGATTACCATAGGCTTGGGAAAGGATCAAACCTCCACCACATGGCGTAAGCACCTAGGATAAACTATCAAAGAGGTCTTTTAAAGGGTTATAACGTTAGGTGTAGGGATATGAATTACACGGTTTTGTTGGATAAAGGGAATTTTACTGGTGGCGAGTTAAGAATCTTAGTAAATTACATGTACAAGATGGCGTTGCTAAGCCAAGACTAGACTCGACTTAAGCTAATAAATGAAAAATAACAAAAACATAAAATGAACATAAAATAAAAACGGGATGGTAGTCCGTATGTTTTTTTTTTTTTTTTTTTTTTTTTTTTTTTTTTCTTTCTTTCTTTTTCTTTTCTATTTTTTCTTTTTTTCTTTTTCTTGTTTTTTTTTTCTATTTTTTTTTTCGATTTTTTTTTTTTTTTTTTTTTTTTTTTTTTTTTTGCATACACTCTTACCCTACCATCCAAAATAATACATCATAGGGGATGAGAATTCCCCTTACACTTGAATCTTTACATACTTTACATTTAACTATTCTAATGACTCGAATTAAGAAAATCAAAACACTTGGAGCACTTTTAAAATTAACGTACATATGGGGGTAATAATATGATGTTCTTCCCCATTACTCCATAAAATAAGTACTTACCCATGAGTCCCAATCGTCCCAAAACAATATGTACAAGGATATGACTCGACTTAGCAACCATGTAATCAATTAGAAAGTTAACTTAGGGTTTAACAAATAACAATAATGCACTAAAAATGAGCGCATACACGGAAGGCTAAGGCGATTTGATTGTACATTTAAGTGGGGTGTAACAAATTCTTCCTTTAAGTAAAATGCTTAAAGTTAGAAACGAAAGGATAGGCTCGGAGGGGTGTACTAGGGGTATCGTGTACTAAAAATGAGTACAACGCAAAGGGTGTGGGAAAAATTAGTTGACTTAACTAGCCAAGTAATATGACTTAAATGGTCAAGTAATTATAATACGGGTTTAACACAAGGGTGATCCTAATGCCTCTTATCATGTAGTAAATCCTACCACACGAATGTAGTCTCACTAGCGGTCTCGGGATGCATCACTAACGCAAGTTCTAGAATCTAAATGCTACCGGTACACTCATAAGCACTAATAATGAATGCTTTTCCTATCAAATCTAAAGGCGAACCTCACATTTTTGGGTGGAAAATTTTTCTGAATATACGGTTATGTGCTAGTCATACAACCTCCTATCCATGAGACGCTTGCTATGGCTAAAGTTTCACTCCTAAATGTTGTAAAAAATTTTAAATTTGGCGCTAAAATTACACTAACAAGTATTTCTCATAGTTTTATTACTCATCTACTATCAAACAAAACAAACTCAAGCGAAAGTGCATATGTAAGGTATCATCTTTTTACCCTCCCCTTACACTTAAGATGAACATTGTCCCCAATGTTCAAGTAAAGAATGTAAAAGTTAAGAAGTAAAGAGAATGAAATCAAATACTCCCCTGATTCGCTCGGTATGGATTTTAGTTGGCCAGGTTAAATCTTTCTCCAAGAAAACGAACAATCAAAGCTTCCATTCCAGAATATAAATCATCTTCTTGTCTTAAATAATCTGTAGATCCTGACAAAAGTAGACAAGGCAACCTCGCGTAAAATCGGCAGTATCCTATATAAGTTACTAAATCCAAAAAACAAAATAAGATATAATGCTTGTGGAATGAAGTTTGCAGATTTCCTGGAGATTATAAAACTTAATAATTCACAAAAACCATAAGACTCCGTTAGAAAAACAAAACTGGTAAAATTTCCAGATTTTTAACTCCTGACGCCGTCAAGAGCAATTGCCTGACGCCGTCAGAATGGACCTGCAGAAATCTTTATGTTAAGTTTCCGGAAAATTTCTGGAAAAACTTTGTCCTACTTCCTGGAAAATCCTGCAAAACTTCATTGTGACTCAATACAAGCATTTGACTCTAACAAATACGAATATACATGTTCATTAAATATTGTGGATAATCATGATCGGTTTGTTTCTTAAAAACATATTTGGGGTTTCCCCTTACACTTATCTTTTGCAAAAATACCTTTAGGTTGGAGTTAAGACTAGTCTAAACAACATAATAAAGTATTTCACGTTTTAATTGAGAAACATGATCAACCAACAATAAAAATAAAACATGCATACGGAAGCAAATAACAATCAAACAAATAAAAATCACACAAAACATGGGTTGCCTCCCAAGAAGCGCTTTTCTTTATTTACGAGTCTTGTAGCTAGACTCAAAGTCATGGGTTACTACGTGATCTCATCATTGGTTCCACTACCTAGGTCATCTTCTAAACCAGTTTTGTATTCCGGACCTAGTTGCAAGCAATCTTTGTAGAAACCAAGCATCCTATTTCTAACATACTCTACTCCTCTACGTCTATCTTCATCATTCCTATAATAAGCCGCTTGCTTACGTTCCTTTTCGAAATTAGAGAGAAGGCGGTATTGCTCAATCTTGTAGGGCATTTGATAAGCAACCTCATCATTCTCTTCCTTGAATCTAACTATCCCTAACGTCGGATCATAACTCATCCTAGTGGCCTCAACAAATGGTTTCCCAAATATTATTTGACTTAGGCAAGAATCTATCACCGGACGCGTGTCTTCCACTATCATGAAATCAATCTCATAGGTGAGATTCCCTATAATCACATGTACTCCCTTAACTCTTCCTGCAAAATTACTTATCCAACTTTTACCGGGCATTATCCTAAAATTGAGTTGCTTCTTCATCACCCAATTGTAATAAGTCCTAGACATGATGTTCACGGGGGATCTAGGGTCTATGTAAGCTTTCCATACATGCATGTGCCCGATATTGCATGGGATGTTAATGTTAGAGGGGTCTCCCATTTTGATCAGGGGATCGCCAAAGATATACGTTGTCTCGGGACTATCGAATAAATACTTATGGTATTCCCGTTCTTCCTTGGTTGGCAACTTATCAAAATATTCCTCTATAGGTTCTACCTCCTCTAATTCCTCATCCTTATTAACCTCAACTTCCCTACTCTCATCCTTACTATTGGCTTCTACTCTAATTTCATCTTTGTCACTCTCCTCTATCTCCCTATCTATCGGCTTAATGGTGACAACATTGACAAAGTGGACATGTTTGGATGATGAGGGGTCCTTAGCTTGGATTCCACTATTGGTGTCCCTTGTGTCCTTCCTAGGTGTGGCTAATGTTTGGTTGTTGAGGGCTTTCAACAAGTTGTCGATCTTGTTGGTCATCTCCGTTTGTTGTTGGTTGAATTCGGTTTCAAACCTAGCTATGCGAGCTTCTTGAGATGCCATAAATTTCGATATCAATCCTTCAAGATTGTTGGTACTACCATAGTTGTTAGAAGGATTGTTGTTGAAGGTACGGTTGGATGGTGGACCGTTTGATTGGTAACGATTAGGTGGGTTGGATGAATTGGGTTGATTTTGTTTCCACCTAAGGTTTGGGTGATTTTTCCATGAGGGGTTATATGAATCACCGTATGTGTTTGGCTCGGGCTTGAAAGTGTACCACTTATCTCCCGCTTCGTCGGTACGCGTGGATGCGTAGTCCGCAAAAGCTGTTCCGGGGAGTTCCACACAATCACGAGTGTCATGGGGACCACTACATAATTCGCATGAAGAAGTGATTTTGTTCACTTGGCTTGAATGCTTCGGAGCTTCATAAGATTTCATGAGAAACTTGACTTGGTCCTCAAGTTCCATGATCCTACGGTCGGGAGTGCTTGAATTATTCGAAGGCAAAGATATTGCCTTGACCGTTTTGTTCAAATCACGGGGATCATTCCAACTTTCGTTGTCATAGAGAGCAAGATCTTCTATGAGTTCCCATGATTGTTCCGCACTAAGATCACGTAGCTTACCACCGGCCGATTGGTCAATGGTTCGCCTCGTGGGGATATCGATATGGTCATAAAAAATTTGGACTTGGAGCCACAAATCTATGCCATGATGAGGGACTTTTTGGAGTAAGTCCTTGAAACGAGTCCATGCTTCATAAAGAGATTCATTTTGACGTTGTTGGAACATCAAGATGTCATTCCTAAGTTTAGTAGTTCTCCCCGGTGGGAAAAATTGAGCAAGGAAACGAGTGGTGAGATCATCCCATGTGGTGATGGATCCCGCGGGTAAACGCTCAAGCCATTGACTAGCTTGATCCCGTAGAGAGAATTGGAATAGGCGTAAACGGGTAGTCTCTCTAGTTTCAACACCTAGGTCTATGGAATCTACGATTTTGAGGAAGTCCTTAAGGTGTTGGTTTGGATCTTCGGAACGAAGTCCATGGAATGCACATCCGCTTTGCACCAACCGGATGGTGTCGGATCGCAAGGGGGTCACATTGGCTCCGGTGAGCTCAATGGTGTTTCGGTAGCCTTGGTGGCTAGGTCGGGAATACTCTCCTAAGGTTCGGGGCCTAAGGGGTTCTAATGGTGGGTTTTGTTGTGGTGGGATGATGGGTTCAAAGATGTTACCACCTTCCATGATGTCGGATGGTAAAGGTTACGAACAAAGATACGTAGAAATAAGATAGACTAAAGAAGACCTAAAAATAAAAATAAAAATCTTACTAGAAAGGAATCTAGCAAGTAGACCTAATAAAAAGATAGACTAACCTAGACAATAACTATTCCCCGGGCTGCGGCGCTAAAAACTTGATCCGTGAGAATCGCACCTTGCTTTACCTCTCGAGGGATCTCGCGAGGCTTACAACCCCCACCAGGCAGTGTACCTGATCGTTGTAGTATAGTATAGTGACAAGTACCGGGGGATTGATCGTTCAGCTTAGGAATAGTGTCGCTAGGATTAGAAAACCTAATTAAAAGTTCTAGAGATGAAAGATGATTATTTTTGTGTTTTTATATTTTATGAAAGCAATTAAAATCTCGGGTTTTGAAAGAGTGGGCGGAATTAGTTGTTATTCAACTAACCCAAAAACTACTTTGTAACTAATTAAACTAATGAAAATAAAATTAAACTAATATTAAACTAAGGTTGTGAGCAGTATGTGGAGAAATTGTGTTTACTTAGACTTCATTACTCCCTAGATATCTTTTACATGTTAATTACTTGTTACACTTGTATGAATGACGGGTTGTATTCCTTAATACCATTCGTGGAGTGGCATACATAACTCCCCAACTCTATGAGCTCTTATCTCCTCCTACACCATGACCCAGCACAACTATAGGGATTGTAAACAGTGGCTCATGCATTAAATACAACCAATAAAGACCTAGTACGCCTCGGTTCATGTTTCTTAAGACGTTCAAGCATGTTACCATTTGGAGATCTGCCAGTTTTCTTAAGCCTAACATATAAAATCATTCATTCAAAACAAGAATAGACAAGTAATCAACACATAATCAACATCTAGGTTTCATTAGATCTAAGCAAACACAAGAGAGATCTAGCCTAGCATAGTAAAATTAAGATAAGAACAAAAGATAAACAACCAACACATAGACATATTGGTTGAATTAAGAGTATACTTATCTCAATTACAATGCAAGGTCTCAAGGGTTTGGAACCCTTGAAAAACCTGTAAAAGAGGCACCAAAATCGTCTTTAGGGTTTCACCAAAACTTCTCTCTTTTTAATGAAAAAAACTAGAAAACTATATATAGGAAAATCGTCCTGACGGCGTCAAGAGTTAAATCTGACGCCGTCAACTCGCCGCCATACACTTCCTCGGACGCCCTAGATCCAATCGTGACGGCCTATGTGACGCCGTCACCACCTTCGGTAAATTAATCTTCATGTCTGACGCCGTCAAGAGCAAACCCTTGACGCCGTCACCTTGTATTTCCAGCTTGGATTTTTGGTACTTTGTCGTTTTCTTCACTTTATGCTCCAAAAACGTCCAAAATAGCCTCTTTTCCAGAATTCACTCTCCAAACACCTAAAATCACAAAAGGAACGATTTAGGGCAATATTTGATCAAATAAATTCGGATTCGGGCTTAAATGACCCCCTAAAAACGGATCATTTTTCGCCTCATCATTATTACTGAGCTCCATGTTTCTAATGACCCGGCTAATCTCTGGGGCTCCTTATAATACTAAAGTCACATCATCTAACAGCGTGGAACTAAACCAACAACTACCAAAAAGCGTATGTGTATGTAGTGTGTCTAAGGCAAATAAAGAGGAAGGTCTCAACGTATATAGCAGTTATAGTCTAGGCACTAAATGCAACCTAGTTCTCTATAACCAAGGCTCTGATACCAATCTGTAACACCCCCAAAATACCGCAGCGGAAGACTGTGTCATAGGGGTGCTACTTCATAATACAAAGTACAAGTTATAGAAAACGAACTCTAAATGAGACGTTTTGAAAAGTTACCATTCGATTAATGAATTCAAAGTTACAAACATGAGATTCCAAAGTATGATACATAAATGTATACAAAGTGTTTTGAATGGTAAATGATAAAAGCGTAAGTCTTCAGAATATGCAGCTTGACTCTAAGTTCCACGCACTAGCTATCGCCTTACTAACCTGAGATAAACATGCTAAAGTGTCAACACAATGGTTGGTGAGTTCATAGAGTTTGTCTTAAAACGGTTGAAAAAGCCTCAAAAGAATGTTCACACAGCAAAGGCATTGAGAATCCACTCAGTTGCAAGTCCCGCCATAAGAGACTTGCAACCTGTGTGTTCACAACCCACTGCTAACATATATAGTATGAATAAGACATGTATAAGTTCATCAAGACAATTAAGCAATTAGTAGTGAGTCTCTACTTCATCTCTGAAGACCTCACTTGGGAGCCAATTCCCAAAGACAACTGGGAGCCACTTCCCAAAGAAAACTGGGAGCCACTTCCCAAAGATATAAGTTTACTGGGAGCCACTTCCCAAAGATAACTGACAGTCATGTATGTATGAAATCAAGTATAATGCAATCAAGTATAAGACAATCAAGTATAAAACAATCAAGTATAAATGTTTTGAGTATTTGTACAAGTAAGCAAGTAGTTGAGCATGTATCCCCCCCAAGAGTTAAAACAAGTATGAAAAAGTAGGGGCTATGACTCACCTTAAGCTTATGTAATGAGAAATGAAAGTGGTAGTCGAATCGCGAAAGTCACTAAGAGCAGCCTATAATAGAACGTTGCGACTTAGGTTTGGAGTAACATCTAAGAATACGAAGAATTGCCTATATATGTCTTGCATAATGTTCATGATGTAGTACTTAGTATATAGTGTAAGTCTTTGAATATAAATGGTCTATGAAACATGTATAGTTTGTATATCTCTTACTACCGTTCGGGCCGACATAATTCAGAAGTCATTGAGTAAACGTTCGAGAAGCCAGGACACTTTAATTCGTAAATCCACAACTCGTCTCGACGGCTTACTTAATGAACTCCTCACATGAGGCTCCCTACTATTGTAGTATTTGATAACATATATAAGCTTTTTGATCTTTAAAAGTTATATGGTCTTTAGCCGTGGCTTTGCCGTGACCTTGGTCATTGTTACCATGGTCTTGAGACTCAACCTTGGCTTTAGTCATGGTTGTGGTCTTGGCTTTAGGTCATTAGACCTCTTGGTCTTAGTAAAAACATAACTATTATATAGTTACTTTGGTCTAAAAATGGGCTGTTAAGAATTTGAAGAAAATTATCACTCATAAAGCGTTTTCAGGGCTCGAGCTTCTTTGTTCCTGAACGAAAACGTCGTTCCGGATAACTTTCGTGATTTAACTTTTTGATGAATCGGACCAGAAGGGTGACTTTAAAAATCAAAATTTGATCAGAATGCTATTTAGGCAGTTTTGCCGTTTTGGTTTCGCTAACTTCTTATGGCCATAACTTTTGACTCGGGTACTCGTTTTGGGTGATTCAAATTGCTATGTTTTCCTTGTTAAGTCCTCTTTAACAGTAAGTAAGTGTCAAATATCAAAGTTATACTATTTTGGTCGTGGTTCTCCATAAAAATCACTAGTTTGCTTGTTTGCTTGTCATAAGTTAACATATGTATACCAATACTTGTTTTATCCATTTTTAAACATCATGAACACAATAACAAGAACATATATAGCATGAAAGAACACAAAGAGCATGAAAATGATATTGAGAAAGAAAGTGTATAAGGGTTTCTTACAACTTTTGGCTTTCACTTAAGAAAGGAAGTCAAGTATGAACTAGGACACTAAACCTATGCTTGTAAACCCTTCACCATAACTCTTGTAACCCTTGCTAGCCTTGATCTAACCCTTATGAAAACCATTTAACTTCAGCCCTAGCAACCTTGTGTAGCTCCTAATTCAACCATGGAATCACCAAACAAACTTAAGAACTAGGTAGAGAATACTAAGACCTTGAACTTTGTAGTGTAACTTGTATATTGAAGATCAAAGGATCATGGTGCTAGGTATAATAGATGTGGTGTTTTTATGATGAAGAAAGGAAAGGAGAATGAGTTTTTCTAAGTCATATGTGATCATTTATATAGGCTAGGATGAGGAGGTTAGGAAAGTGTTAGGAAAGTGCCTAAACTTGGTGACAAAGTTGTAAATAAGTATGATCTAATGGCTAAAGTCAAGATTTAACCACACATGGTGACTCCCCCCCTCCTAAGTCGGTTTGTATATGGATAGGGTGACTAGATGAGTAGTCATGGTCTTTGGATGATAATATCCTAAGTATGTAGCTAGTTTTGACTCCGTAAATTGCTAACCGTAAGTTTTTAAGTCACGAAACGTAAAACCGGGTATCCTAAAAATATGAAACTTATAATATGCTAGAACTTATTAATATACTCCATAATAAAATATAAAATGAGTGGTAGGTTCTATCGGGTGCTAAAACCCTGCTAAAACTGGAAACACGGGACTAAAACGCGTAATACGTAAAACATACGAAAGTTGCGTAAAATTGAGAAAAGTAAAATGTAACTTTTCTAATAGGATACTAATGACTTAAAATGACTTATAATGTCTAGGCTGGGCTCAGTCTAGTGTCGGTTGGTATTTAATGTCTCTAAACTTAAAACCGTAAGCCTAAAAATCAAGGAATGATTTATTAAATCAAGGAATGATTTTTTTGGTCAAAGGAGGAGGGAAAAATATGTTGACTTTTTCTAATAAGTTGAAAACTCAAATCGTCTTAGAAACGCGGTGCAGGTATAGGCTAAGGTTACGGCTAAGTAAAAGTGCTTAAAAACGAGAATTCCTGTTTTTCACGGCCGAGGTTTATTTTGGTCATGTTTTTCTCAGTCATGATAAATTCTCTAATTAATCATGAGAGTACTAAACATTTTTCTGATGCGGGGTCACTTAACGCGGTCGAGTTTCGTTGTGCGTAGAATTTTTAAATGACGTTTTACCCTAAAACGTGTAATTCCGTGTAATTCCTTAATAACTTTCACGAAAATAATCTGCTGAATGTCAAACTTTTAATTTGCCATAGAAATGATTTATCACTCGAGGCCAAGAAACAAAAATCAAATTTCGGGAGAATTTCGGGAAAAATGAATAGTAAACGTGAATAGTAAAAAGTGAATAGTGAAATTTTCGGGAATAAAAGTTAACCTGAAATTGTGAATTGTTACAGTGTATGCCCATCTTATTCTTATCCTATATATAATCCTAAGATCAGCCAACACATACATCGAAACAAAAATTACACATGCAACATGACATCAAATTATATAATATCAACCATGCACACACACACAAACACACACAAAAAATTGCAGCAGACAGAACACAAGCCAATATTAGGCGTTTCTATAAAACATAAGCAATTGAAATAATGTGGAGTGCATTCTAATTATAAAGAATGAAAGCTTCTTTTGTACTTTTACAGGGTGTTTGGGAGCTTATTCTCAACTTGATACAGCTAAGGGGGAATTTGGAATTGTTTAAGCTTTCCCTTAACAACATAACATATCAGCAGACAACCAGCTTGATAGCAAGCTTTTATTCCTCCTCTAAACATACACACTACAGGTTGTTTGGATAAGCCTAGCTTCTGCGCGCATTGGATTAAGTAGATAAGGTGGGTGTTTGGGTTTACTTTTTACTTTAGACTGCTTAATTAATAAGTTTACTGTTGCATTTATTTATCCTACATTTACCTTAAACATTTTGAAAATTCAAAATAAACCTTTTCAAAAAAATTACTATAGCCTTCAGAATTTCACACTGCAACATATAATGCAGTTAAAACTTATGTTAACACCATTTCAGGTATTTAATGATGTTAGAGGGTGTTTGGGTATGCAACTTAAAGACATGCAGTACATGAAATGGCATTTGAATTCATTTAGGAATAGAACAATTTTGGGAAAAGCACTTTGAGATAAGCTGTATGTAGGATGCTACTAACACTATTCTTACATTTAAGGTGTGCAATGCTGCAAGTGCAGAAGGCTGATCCACGTAGACGGCAAACCCAATAAAATACACGAAACGATTACCTTTTAAATAAAGGTTCCAACTTAAAAATAAAAAAGTGTACAAAACATTACATTATAAACACATTTTTTACTTCTTTAAACCCTTTATTGGCAAATTCACAAAATGATGCATGCACATACGAGTACATATCATTTTACGTAATAACAATAAGTGTAAACCATAAAGACACAAATGCACATACAGTAAACCATAAATATGACGAAATGAATAATACCTGAAAACTTTAAGCGGAACTCGAAGGTACTTAATAGCTTGTGACCTTGTTATATATCTAACCGCATTACCTTCCTTCTTCTTCCCCTACAAAAACGATCAAATTAAATCAAATTAACAGCTTTGAAAACTTCATAAAAACCCCATATACCCATATACTTCAATCTCATCCTTGCACAGTAAAAAAAAACATCATTTTAACAACATATGCACTTCAACTAGTCATAAAAACATCAACTTGGCAACAAATATATCAAACTACAATAAAAAAGCATCAAATACACAGCATATTAACCAATCAAACAAAAAACGATTACACAGACCTATAAATCAGAAGAAAAAAATGAAAATGAACTCACAACTCCAGTAGGTGAATAGGTAGTGATCGTTATCGAGCGTCTTGGAGTTTAGTGTCTGTCTCTAAAAGTTTTGCTTGTAATCGGAGCAGTAATCCAACTTTTATCCATTGCTTATACTTACCAAGTTTCTGATACAATGCCTAAAATCATTGAATACAAACATACGGGGTATATAATAAAAAAATACTAGTAGATTCTAGTATGTTAAAAAAAAACACAAAAAAAAAAAACAAAAACAAAAAACAAAAAAAAAAAAACAAAAGAAAAAAACAAAAAACAAAAAAAAAATGGTTGCATATGTTCAATCCATGTAATCGCGAATCACAACTAGTCGCCACATGTTGCATGCTTATAGTCTCTTTTTCACATCTAAACGTATTCTATTCAACATATAGTCAACGATTATATCAATCACATATTTATATTCGATCCACATGCAGTACAATTCAGAAAATGAAATTAAACCAATTTAATTAAACTAACAATTCGTTTTAACAAATCCATGTGAACTGATAAAAAAGTGATACAACTTACAGTTTCCAGTTGATAAACAAATCGAAGTGAACGAGTATTATACAGAATGTGAGATTTGGGGAAAACGTTGACATGATGATTGCAAAAACGATTTGGCTTTTATTTGTTTGTGATATTGGAAAAAACGATCGATGGGAAAGTGTACGTCTTCAAGTTATTTTATTCAAAGTGGAGGAGATATTAATTTTGATGGAATTTAAAAAAAAAAAAAAAAAAAAAAAAAAAAAACACGTTTTTTTATTGTCAATTTTCTCTTTAAATTTTTGTCCAAGCTCTTCTTCGTGACTCGGTATTGTATATCCACGTTTAAGGGAGTGTGGTTCTTCGTTTCGCCTCTACACGCTGATGACGTATGTGGTCTGAGAAACCTGATCCGCCTGGACATTGAATGAAAGGCACCGGAGAAAAGTTTTGGATGAAAGGCACATGGCCGAAAGACACAGGAGAAGGGAGCGCCCGGTTTCGTCCGGAGATAAGGCACGTCGCATTGACCACCAGGTAATAGTCATATGCCCACGTGAACTGCGCTTGCTGCTTTAGAACTCCTGCAATTGCTAACTACATCTTCCACATGTTAAGTTAGACTTGTAGGTTTGAGCTAATTGTCATATTAGAGGAAGATAAGCAGAAAGTATGAGATTTTTAAAATATATAATGTAATAGACTAATTAGTTTCTGATCCCCTTTCATTCAGTAAGTCCACGTCATATTGTGTGTGTGATTGTTTTTAGTTTATATAATGTTTCATTTCTGAAGTTAAATAATTTTCTTTAATGCTGAAAAATCATAATGGTGGATGGTTTTATTAACTTCAATCTTGATGATATGTGCATTCTTAATTGTCTTGATTAGGTTGAATCAGGTTACGGCTTGTTGTTAACAAGTTTACAATATCTTTCTGCAGCTCTCGAAGCATGTCAAACAATTAAGTGTCCAGTTACAGTACGTGTACTTGGAGAGAATGATGTACTCGTAAGCTCTATCCAAGAAAGAGGTAACATGACTACATTCTCATTCATAGAGTTTCCACTGTCCATAGCAACATACTTGCATAGTAGATGACACTGAATGATTTGTATGATTACTAGAGGTGGCAATTTCAGCCCACTAACTTGTCAACGGATCATTTTGAATTGTGTTTTATCTCAAAGATGCCAAACTAAAGGAAATTTAGCTAAAAGTGGAAACAGGTCAAATGAGTCAAACTGATTGAAAGATGTTTAGGGTATAGTAATTTCACTACTTGTTCAATGAACTCGACTCTATTGCAACACATGTTTGAAGAGTCGATGAAATTTGCACGGAGGAGTGTGAGTGACGCTCATTCGCAAATACCAAGCCTTTGCTCGAACACTGCAACAGTATAGGGGGATTGGCTGCCGTGCCCCAACTGGTGGAGCTGATGATGATGACCTTTATAATGAGGCTTACAATAAAACTGTACTATATCATGTTCTATTTCTAGTAATAAAGGTTCCTAGTTATTATGTAAATGTTAACTTGATGGTGCTTTTTTCTACATTAGGTTCGACTTTGTGTTCTGTAGAAAATAAATTTAGATAAGACCCAGAATCTGATGTGTTTGTTCAAGGGTAGATATTCATTTGCAAAAAATCAAGAAGTTATGGATTAGTTCCAATTAGTCTTAATTTGACATTTGATAAAACTCATTTTGAATGTTAATTGACTAAACAACCAAATTTCTCCTCAACAACCTCCCTCACTCTAATTGTCACGGCCTCAACACACGCCTCCCTAACGCCGTTACAATCACCGTCACGTAACCGTTTCATGACGGCGTTCATGATCTTGGTGACGATGTGTGACGTCATGTTGTGACGGCGAGGAGTGAGGCATTGTTTCCGTACAGGTGATATGTCGGAAGGTGAAGTGGATGACACGTGGCATATGAATTGAGTTATTGAGTCAACGGGTAAGTTGACTGCTATTTGTTCCAGTGAGGATGAGGCAGTGAGGAAGGTCTTATTTTGTTGTGGTTTGGAGCTCGCTTTTTATTGTTGTTCCGTTTTTGTTTGTTTAATTATACGGCAAATTACACTAAAATACATCATTTGTAGTTCTGTGTGTAGTCTATTTTTTTCGATTATTCGGTGTAAAAAAACAATTTTTTTTTTTTTTTTTGTTAATGTGTGTAAATTTTGACCTGCCCAGCACGTTATACCATCCACATCACTCCCACATTATCCATTTCACTCAAACTCATTGTCCACCTCACTTCAATCCCATGCTACATACAATTACAAAAAGTGGCAAGTATAATACATTTTTATTTAGCTACTTAATTTGCATATTTACTAGAAGTGGCAAAATGGGAGGGCCTGGCGGACATGGGCAAAAACGGGCAAATTATAATTAGAATCAAACGGGCACGGGTCAAAACGGCACGGGCCAAAACAGGCAAATTATAATTCGGATCAAAAGAACACGGGTCAAAACAAGCACGGGTCAAAATGGGCTCGGGTGAAAACGAGCTATTTAAAAAAAACACCGAATTACAAAATAAATTCCTAAATCAAATACCCCGTTATTGTTGAAATAAATGGATAACGAATAAACAAACATTAAAGTCGAATATATCAAAATGACATTTTTGGTCCTTGTGGTTTGTCGGGTATAACACTTTTAGTCCAATAGTTTCAAAAATCCCGGATCCTGTCCTGAAATGAAACACTCGTAACGGGTTTGGTACAATTTTTCAGTTACCGTTAGTTTGACTAACTTTGACTGTTAAATGTGAGGGCACTTATGTCATTTCATCTATATCGGTGGAAAAACTCATATAATCCCAACCAGACACCAACACAACTCAGTTTTATCATTTTCTTCTCAACACCCTCTATTTCTCTTCTCCCAAACACACAAATACATCCACCACCACCAGCAGCCGGCCATCGCCTCCTCCATCAACAACCCCAAATTTTAAACTAAAAACCCTAACCACCCACCACCACCAACACCAACACATTCCACCATCTTTACCTATCATCTACCAACAACACCATCGGCCACCCCTAAACCACCACATTACACCCACCTAACCGCCGGCCTAACAACACCAACTTCTAATAAATAGCCATGGATCAACTTAAACAACATTTTTCTTAAAAGGGTTAACCGTCGAAATTGACAAAGGCAGTTCTAGTCGTGTTAAACACTTGCACTCCAAATTTATCAAGGGGGCGTTTGGATAATCTTATTTTTACAGCTTATAGGTTTATTTGAAATTGGATAGCCTATATGCTAACTCTTAACATCTTATCAGTCCTAACAACCACTTATCTCAGCTATAAGACAGTCCTAAACACGGGTTGTTTTTGGATAATCTTATTGTCACGGCTTATGTACTGATATAAGTATACAAGATACAAAAAGCATTCAATTCAACCTATAACAGTGGAACACCAAATAAGGCTACTAGAAAAAGAAAAATCTTGGAATTCACAAATTTACAATCAAATGAATTCAAATCACAACAAAGTCAATTAAATAAAAATAATAAGCTAGGGTTTAGTTGACGTCAGGTTATCGAGTCAACCCGATAGTCTAATAGGGTCGGGTTAGGGTCCTAGTTTGTTTTTTATCGGATTATCGGGTCAACCCGATAAGAGACGACGACATATTAACAAATCTTTGATTTTTGAACAAAAGCCCAATAACAAATCGTTTTTTAGTAGTTTACTGTTGGGCATAATGTATTCTTTTTATGGATATACGATACTACTTTTGTCTAGTATAAAACACTTCCAATATCAATACCAGTTGGTTGTGCTTTGTTTCACAAACAAGAAGCACAGAAGTAATGATAGCACAACAAGATCATATATATGTACATTTAAATTTGGTTTAATTATGTCATATGTTTCTCCATTAAAAGATAGCAATCCTAGCATTATAAAACACTTGCTCCAAAGTCTAACATTCTTTTTCGATAGCATTAGAAATCTTTTCTTATTGGGCTTATTATTATTATTTTTTTTTTTACCTAACGATCGTTAGTGAAGCCCGTTAGTCAGTCCTCACGTGCATTGCACGTGAGGGTATTTTCATTATTTCACTTTTCCTGCCTTTAACACACTTCAACTACCTCACTTGCACGAAAATCGACGAGGACATTTTTTGCAAATAACTAAACTAAGTCGTGTTTAACTAACATTAACAAAATCACACACACATAAACGTTCTATCTTCTTTCAACCCAATATCTCAAACAATACAATCGGAGCTTAGCAGTCGTGATTCTTCAAAAAACACACGTACCAGGTAACCACATTTACTGTTTTTTACTTCATTCAAACAGTATTTGCATTTTTTTGTAACCTTAATCGTTAATGCAGTAACCATGTTTGGTAATCAATTTATTTGCGCTATGGACAATCATCAACATGTTTTGGATGAGTTTGTAAGTTAACACCATTATTGACAAGCTGTTATTTCTCTAAGAAACTAGTTTAATCTAACTATCATATAAAGCATTTAGGCCTACTAAATGTAAAAATACTTAAAATTAAGCATTACAATCATCAAAGCCACATATACAACTAATTTAAGCAAACTAATGGCATTAAACTTAAAATGGTAATTTAAACACACTAATTACATTAAATATCTTAAAATTAAGTAATACAACTAACAAAACAATATATACAAGTAAATTAAACACAATTTTGAAACATTAAATATCTCTTAAACTTAATTTCTTAACATTAAACACATTAAATATCAAAAGTCTTAAAATTAAGACATACAACATATAAAGCACTTGGTACAAATCAATTAAAGACACATATAAAAAAACTTAAAATTAAGAATAAAACATTAAACACTAATTAATATTATTTTTAAAGCACCCCTATAATAAAAAAATACATGTTATAATATACATTGTACAAACAAATAAAACACACAAAGCTTTATACAATTTGCATGCTACTAAGTTGATGGTACATATGATTTTGAAAACCGGACTGGACCAACGGGTTTAACCGGACCGGACCAACGGGCTCAACCGGACCAGATTAACGAGTTCAACCGGAACTCGAAGTCGCCATTGGTTCGACAAGCCAATAAAAGCCGCTCAAAAACGAAATGGAGGATGACCCGTCATAATCGGTAAAAATGGGTGAATTGGGTCGGATTGGTATCATGTTTTTCTCCGGTTAATGAGTTTGCCATTGTTATTTTTTTGGCATCTGAACTTTAATCATAGGGTACCCGTCGCTGCAATGAGCTAGTACCCTGCTAGTTAGTATTTTATTCACAATGGTTAAAAATTAATTTTCATATACAGGAACTTGTGACAACTGGCAAATTAGGGAGTTATTTTGAAAACCCGCATTACATTAAAGTTCGTTTATAAATTATATTTGGAATTTATTCGTAACGAACTTGAAAAACCAATATTTTGGTTGATTATATTTAATATTTTTATGGAATCAATTTGGATTATCGATGTGATGAGAATTTATTTCGAGATTTTATTGGCACTACGTTGACTCCGGCACTAGAATAACCTAACTAAAATTTTATGTCTTGAGTTTACGGACTCGACTATATATATTTATTTATGGAACGTCTCGTGGGATATTATATGATTTGAAACGAGTCTCGGGTTTTGGTCCGTGTAAATTACACCTAGCTACCTTACCCTAAATATTAATAACACCCTTATTAATATTATTATTAGTGTTATTATTATTATTGTTAGATTTAAAAGAAAGAAAATGAAATATTAAGAAGAGTGGACTACAAAAATCGTCCTAGTGGTTCCTGGTCTCCACACAAACATACCAACACCTATTCTCTCTCTCTCTATTTTATCACCATCCTCATCTCTCTCTCTCTACAACCCTAGCCGCCGCCCATCTTTGGCCGGCCACCGCCGTCGCACCGCCACCCTCACGACAAAACAAACACCACCACCGTAACCACCATCTTTCGATCTATCTATTGGTGTGCACCACGCGCCTCACAAACATCACAACTCTTGTTTTTAATCACCACCGCCACCTAAACACCACTATTCCCGTCGTTTCATTGTTGGGTTTTTGAAGAAAACGTTATTTGGAACCGTTTGGAGGTGAGTGGCCATGATTTCTGTATCGTGTGCCTCGATTTAGCTTATATATTTGGTGTCGCGTTATATATTTGATGGTATTTTGATAAGTGTCGCGTTATATATTTTGATAAGTGTCGCGTAACCACCATCGTAACCACCATCTTCTCGAACGTTTACCCGTGAGATTGGTATTTTGATAAGTGTCGCGTTATATATTTGATGGTTTATATTATTGGCGAATATTAGTATGGTTACTAATATTATTTTGAAGAGAATGATGAGTTAATATGGACTCGTGGTATATTTTGGAGTTGTGTTGACGAAAAGTGGTATTGGGGACCGATTGTGAGACGGTCACTTAGTTTGACGGAGATAGGTTAGTCGGGTGCCGTAGTCGGACCCTATTGTTGTAGCACGTGATATGGGTATTGTTTGGACGGAGTTTGATTGATTGATTTCGATTTGGTTATTTCTATTTTGGACTTGGACAATGAGCCGAGAGTGATGACTCGGACATGTGACCATTTCGTATGACTCGATAAATATTTATAATTAAACGCAAATAATAAAACTCGTAATAATATTATTAGTAATATAAACGTTTATATAAATATATAGACGTGAATAACGTATGTATAAATATATAAATGCGTATATTAATAATAAAACGATCACGAGTAATATTATAACAATAACGTAACGATAAATATTATACTATGAAAGTGGTGTAATAAATGTCGGGAGCGTTATTATTATTAAACGACTATAAATAACGATGAAATCTTGACGTTAAATAAATATTAAATAAAATAACTTCTTTTAAATAAATAAAGGAAACTATCGAGTTATACGGGGTCGTGGTCACTTGAGTCCAAGTGGTTTATTATTTGTGACGTTTGTGTTGTCACGGATATATGACGATTAATACATTCACTTTCGATAACTACGTAACTTATTTGATCGACGGGTTAAATAAGAGCTATTTAGTTATTTAAATTGAGTATATTAATGGGCATCGTATCCTACGACGCCCATAGGTTGTGATATTTGTACGAGAATAATAAATTACTAAGTATCTCGTGAGGTTGCCAAATTGACGAATTTGGTAAGCTTAACGGCATAATTAGAGAATTTATTAAACTTTGATATATACCATATAGTACTTTATGTGCAATGTGTGACCTAGGATTCGGGTATAATCTTAGAATGGTATATTAAGTAAATAAATATGGGGATTACCAAATCGACGGATTTGATAAACTTCGATGATTTATTTAAATGATATATTGGGCTAATATTAGACCTATAGATTGTTTTATCATCCTTTTTGTTGTGACTTCTTGATTTGAGTTGTGTCGACCCACCACCCGTATGGATACCAAACGCCAAACTCCAAACTAATACGAGATTTATACGAGAAATGGATTTTCGGAAGTATAATGGAATACGTTCGGGTTTGGGAATATTTGATTTTGAGGAAATGATTTCTGAACGAGTTGATAATGTTAGGTCGTGCCGAGTCCGTAGTTGCCGTCTTTTGAGTTATTATACGTCTTACTTCTACGGATTTCTTATTGCTGATTTCTGGACTTGAGGTGAGTCACAGCCCCACTTTTACTCTTGAACTATGTTTTCAATACTTGGGGTGAGAAACGTGCAAATTATTTTATGTGGACTATTATCGCTTCTATATTCTTTCTAAAACTTGCTGTGCGTATGGACTAGGATATATTGTCAGCTTTAGTCACACCTTTTGTGTGTACTATTCAAGGTTGACTTATTTGGTTATTGGTGGATTGTCAGCTTTAGTCACATATTTGTTGTGTGTACTATTCAAGGTTGGCTTATTTGGTTATTGGTGGATTGTCAGCTTTAGTCACATATTTGTTGTGTGTACTATTCAAGGTTGGCTTATTTGGTTATTGGTGGATTGTCAGCTTTAGTCACACGGTTCGTGTGTACTATTCAAGGTTGGCTTATTTAGATACTGTAGTGTGCACCTATAGGTTATTAATACTTCGGAGGTTATCCGAGTATTTATGATATTGCGGGGGTTACCCGAATATCTATGTTAGAACGGAGGGTATCCGTGTGTTATGTTGGAGCGGAGGGCATCCGCAGGCTTTTAGCGAATCCTTAGTCTAGCTAGCAAGTGTTTTGCGTATATGTCCACTATATCGTTAGATGAATTTAAACCTATGATCTCACCAGCGAAAGCTTACTTTTAGCACGTTTTCTCAAGAAATTAAGTGATGCTCTATGGATGCTTGGATTGGAGGCTTGGCAATGGCACCGATTATGGATCTATTTTCTAAAACTCTGATAAACTATTGTGGACCTACGTTTATTTCTTTTGGGCCTGACTCTGAATGAATGTTGGGATAAATGTAAACTTTAAACCCCGCTTTGGTTGTGTTTTTCTTATGTTTACTTTATCTCGTTCTTTCATGACTTTGAATGGATACCAATCCCCGTAGCACCCCGAAAGCTTGTTGAGTCTTCCGCTGTATCAAATTTTGGGGGTGTTACAGAACTGCATAATGATTATGTTCTAGGAGGTTCCTATCATGCCAATGGTTTTATTAACTTAGTTAACTGGGGGGGGGGGGGGGGGGAGGGGGGTTAGATGGAAAGTTCATGTAAGGAGAGTCTCAGAATTAAAGTGTGTTGTTGAGAGAGTAAGGTGGAATGATTTTGTCATTCACAACATCACCTATTCTGATGTTGAGTACATACATTTTATTGAAGAGGGTGAGGATCTTTTTTATGTAACTTGCTATGATGAGGATGGGTTGGAGTTTCACAATTATGAACTCGAGAGTGCCCCATTTTGGAGATGTTTAGTACATGTGACAGACATATCTCTGTTTATGCAGTCGTTGCAGGAAGACTTTCTGAGATATCTGGATGGTCGAACCCCTGCTGATTCGGTAGTGGTTTCCACTAACACGACTGACTACAATGTTAGGGTGGCCAGTGATCATCTCTATGATCGATACGTCAACTCCTTCTTGTATGGCTGTGGTTGGTTGACACTGGTTCGAGACTTGAATATGAGCCCTGGTCGGTGGATGGTTTTTATTCAGGTTGTCCCGGGCCAGGAATATAATGTGATGTTGTTTGAACCTGATGGAGGGGCCATCACAACTGTGGAGACATACAGTACCAATATTGCCATGAATGCCCTGTGTCACCAACCACATAACTATGGTATCTTTTCCTTTATTACCTTTAACTACATCAAGTATATGATATCTATGTAACATTTTGGATTATCTGTAACTTACTCATTTTGTATTATTAAATTCAGATTTTGAACCCCGACGGATGAACTGGATGTGCAAATGGTCGTTTCACACTATCCATGACCAAGAAGATAGGGCATTCTACAGAACACTGACTGCATGCTTATGGAGAGATGGACGACTTGTAAATATCTTGAGAACTTTGATAATTTGTCAAATTGTTATGCTACAATTTCAATTAGATTACAAACTAAACAACTATCAAACTATAGCAGTTGTAACTTAGTACTAGCAGCACTGAATTCCATAAGCAGACTTATCCTTAATAAGCTTAATATGCAGCAGCAGTAACACACTTGTAGCATTTTCATTTTCATTTGTCTGAGATATTGTGTGTCTGATAGGATGATTGATAGATCATAATGTGTGTTAGAATATCCCCCAAAAAACTAATGCTAAGTTTTGTACATCTTATAACAGACTATACCATAAAAAATTATGCACAAGTACAACTTGTATGGGTACTCTGTCGCTATTTTGAAGCACCAAATGATACAGAAAGTGTTCGAAGTACGTGAGAGAACAGTGGTGGTACCTGGTCGACGGAAGGTGAGGAGTAAGGTGTCAATTGTTTCATGCTCTGGTTTCTGGGAGTTGAGGCAGGAAGTCGGCTTTGGTGCAATTGCAAGGGTCCGCTTCTTTTTAACCGATGACACAAACAGGTCCCAAAGAGTTTTAAGGTTTGATGTGTGTTGATGGTTTTATGTTTGTTGAGGGTTGAAACAATGTTTGAACGTTTTTGTAAGTTGGATAAACTTTTTGCAAGTATCTGATGTATGATAAACCAAATGGGTTTGTCACTAGACAATGATATGTAATTAGCTGATGTAGGATGAACCATATGGGTTTATCTGTAGACAATGTTATGTAGTAAACGATGTAGGTTTATAGGATGGTTTATTTAGTGTCATATATAGGATGGTTTATCTAGTCCTATGTCTATTTAAATTTGTTACTAATGCAATCTATCCGCTTAACGATAAGTTTTAAAACGGATTTTTGGATGAATTTGTGATGCAATTAATTAGTATATTATTGAGCATATGATTAGTGTAATGAAGTTTGTCTTTAACATATTATTGTACATGGATTAATTTACTTTTAGTACCACTACGTATATCTGTTTTCTTCACATATTAAATTCATTATGATATGTAGCTTGACAAAAGTACATAAAGTACACAAAACATACAAAGAAGATAAAACTGACCTTCATATGGTTGTGTCTACCAAAAGCTCACTCTGGTGATTCCCCCTACCCTTGTATGGTGTTGCTGTAGGCTGTCACAACTATTATGTGTATGTATTGTTTTGGCTTAACTTGTTGTGTTCAAATTTCCTCCATTTGTGAGGTGTCAAATGAAATCTCTGTTCAAAAAAAATCATTATGATGTGACAAACACAATCAACGTCAACAAATGTGACAAATAATTAATTACTTCATTAAGATGTAACAAACATAATCAAATTCAACATAAAAAGTTTGAAAAAAACACATTAAATCCTAATGAGTCTTCCAAAGTTCCCCCCTATGATTTCAATTCACACCTGCATCTTGGAAACTGCAATTGGTCGTTTTGAATTCCAAAATCCCTTTTTTAGACTCATTTCCATGTATCACGCAAATCACAAATCGTTTCTTACCAAAGTCTTAAAAAAAACCTGCAACAAAGTATCATACAGTATGTCAGGAAACAGAAAGAGATTCGGAGGTGTTTCAAGTAACCAAAACTCAAAGTATGTTAATAGATTAGTGATGTGAAGATTCAATAATATATCTTTCACCAAATTGTATATATTAGTAATCTAATGTGTCTTTCATTTCAGGAAAAAAACGTGTTCAAGGAGAGTCTTCAAGCCATGGAGAATTAGGTAAAGGTATCTATACATTACTTATACATTTCTTTGAGATACTGCTGCAAATACTTTAATCATTCAATGCCTAATCTGTTTTACATATTGTTAGTTTTTAATCTTTAATAATGGTATATTATGTGCAGGAAAAGAAGAGCAATGGGATGTGAATGTGTGGTTGCAGTGATGGACTGCAGAAAAAAATAAAAAAAGCAAGCAAACAAGCATTGCTTCTGCTTGCCAAAGATGAAAAGGAGTATGGTCGAACCAAGGCGTGCGTGCCTGAAGATGAAGAGGAGTATGATGATGTGGCCTTGGATGGCTTGGATTACGAAGTTGCACATAAGGCCTTTGATCCGGAGAAATCTCCAAAATTGGATGTTTAGGTCTTAAGAATGTGTAACTTTTGTTTCATGTACATTTTCTTTTTCATTTAACATGTAATGGAAAATGATTAAGCTTAATTATCCTTATTTGTCGTTCCTGATTACTATAATTGATCATGTTTGACTAATTGAGATTGTAACAATAAAAATAACCAATTAACATTGTTTGACTTTTGTATGTCAAACATTTGTCCAATGAAGTGAGGATGAAGCCATGTCAATGAGGAACTGACTAATTGAGATTGTAACAAACCTTGTAACAATAAAAATAACTAATTAACATTGTTTGACTTTTGTATGTCAAACATTTGTCCAATGAAGTAAGGATGAATCCATGTCAATGAGGAACTGTATTCATAGAGCTAACAGTCAATAACAAAAGGTTGTTACATAACTTCATTAACTTAGAAATGCGAATACAGAGCTCTATTCATAGAGCTAATAGTCAATAAAAAAAGTCAATTATATTACATCTTGCACAATTCTACTTCTACATTACAAGATTACATCCTGACTTCTACACCAACTTTCCTGCAAACAACATAAAAGAAACAATCAGAGCCATTACAACAACACATTTCCTATGAACCAGTAGCTCGGATTTGCTTTCTTTCAATTCCATTTGCAGAAGTAAGACTTGGTTTTGCAAATAAGACTTCTAATAGTCAAATTCCCTTTGCAAGTCTCTTATTTTTTCATTCAAACTACATTTGTCTATTTCTAATCGTTTTTCCACTTGAATCAACTTGTGGACTTCTCTTTTGTAGTAGGCACCAGGTAATTCAGTATCAAGCCAGTAAAAGGTGCCACATTTTGAACCCTGCATGTTTAGACATATTAGCATATACCCGATTGATAAACAAAGTAAATATAACTTAAATTATAATAATTTATGCAACTTAGAAAACGCCTTAAAGGATGATAGAGGGTTCGTGATGTTTGTTCAATAACGGGTTCCTCATGCTCGCAATGGGTAGGTGGTGGAGGACGAAGACTTCGAACCGAAGATGACGATGAAGCCATTTCGAATGAATGACTTATTTTAGTGTTTATTAGGTATGTGTTTGGATGAGTGTTTGAAATGGGGAAGAAGCTAAATGTTAAGATAACGGATCTTTGGCATGTGATATGACCCATTTTATTCAAACCAGATACTTAAGTCAAGGGACATAATTTGCATGTAAGTAAAACCCTAAACTTCTCACTTGTGTATTGTGCTGCTAGAAGAAATATTAGTGCTGATAGTACATAACATTGATCAACAATACATAAACATGTTCATAAACATACATGTGGCACAAACTACCACTAGACACAACATTAAAATGTTATTCGACCTACATAAACTATATTGTTCCAAAACAATCCATCCCAAGGCTTAAGATAAAGAAAACAAACATAACAACCTTCACCATTGCCTTGTGCTGACCTTGATCATTCCCTCCTCACTTGGAATCAACCTCCTTATCTAATTCTATTGCCTTCTCATCCTTGTTAGCTGGATCCAAATTTCTTCTCTTCTTTTGTATACCAGAGGTCACACTGGCAGGTGAATCCGCTGTAGCTGGAGCGTCCATGTCTGCCCTTTCCAAACTATCTTTAACTTCTGCTGTTGGACCTTCATTAGCAACTACTACAGCTTCATCTCTGACTTCATTTTGAAGAATTGGCGTATTTTGAATAACAAAATCTAACTCAGCAAACAACATATCAATATCTGGATCTTGATTAGGTACATAGGCTGGTTGATCATCCAGCCAATCAACTACAATTTCTTTGTGGTCGAAATCATCCTCTTTGACTATCTCCAACAAATCATTCGTTGCCTCTTGAATCAAGGAATCAATTTCTGCCTCTTCAATAGGTCCATAACATGGTTGATCATCCATAGTTTGATTTGCAATTTCATCCAGAACATGCTTGTCAATTTGTACGTGGTATAACTCATCATCCACTTTTACCTCACCTTCCAAAACAAGTTGAAATTCAGGTTCACCCATACCCTTTCCAACATCCTCCTTACTAACTTTCTCTTTTTCTTTGTCAGCACTTTGATTCACATCTGCCACACCCTCTTTCTTGCTTGCCTCGGTCTCTTTGCTTCGCTTCTCCTTGATTTCTTCATAGTTTATAAAGAAATCCAATTCGAACACGAGGTTTCTGAACTCGTACTCACCACTCAACCTTCTTGCTATTATTTTGTTCTTCCCTTCATCAGACCATGGGGTTGGAATAACAAGCTCATCATCATCCGGTTCTGAGATAAAAAAAATTCTCATCATCCCTGCTTCCAGCCCTACTAGATGAAGCATGAGTTGAAGTATCACCCTGTTTCCCCTCCTTTCCTATTTCAGTAGCACCATGCTACTCTAGCAAAAACAACTCACCATCCTGCTTAGGTTGAATCAGGTTACGACTTGTTATTAACAAGTTTACAATATCTTTCTGCAGCTCTTGAAGCATGTCAATCAATTAAGTGTCCATTTACAGTACATGTAGTTGAAGAGAATGATGTACTCGTAAGCTCTATCCCAGAAAGAGGTAACATGACTACATTCTCATTCATGGAGTTTCCACTGTCCATAGCAAGATACTTGCATAGTAGATAACACTAAATGATTTCTAGAGGTGGCAATTTCAGCCCATTAACTTGTCAACAGATCATCTTGAGTTTTGTTTTCTACTCTACAAAAGGTATAGATTGGCGGGAACACCCTGACCCCGAGTGCCTTTTGGCACCAGCCATTGTCCACCCCACAAGGAATAGCTCCGGGCAACTCTCCTGGCCTAGTGGGGCACCAACTTGAGTGAGCCGAGACTCTCGGACTCTTGAGCTCTTATCTACAAAGTCTCTCTAGTGAGCCCATAGGTTTTGCGGAGGTGGGTACCTATCTTAGAGCAAAGTGCCAGGGATGAGATTCAAACCCGAGTCAATTGACTCAAGAATGAAAGCCCCACCCACTGGACCAATGCCTCAGTGGTATCTTGAGCTTTGTTTTATCTCAAACATGCCAAACTAAAGAAAATTAGCTAAAAAGGGGAAACATGTCAAATGGGTCAAACTGATTGAAAGATGTTTAGGGTGTAGTAATTTAACTACTTGTTCGATGAACTCGACTCTATTGCAACACAGGTTTGAAGAGTTGATGAAATTTGCACGAAGGAGTGTGAGTGATGCTGACATTCGTAAATACCAAGCCTTTGCTCAAACACTGCAACAATCTAGGGGGATTGGCTCCGAGTTTAGGTTCTCAGAGCCGAGTTGCCGTGCTCCACCATGATGATGACCTTTATAATGAGGCTTACAATAAAACTGTACTATATCTTGTTTTATTTATAGTAATGGTTCCTAGTTATTATGTAATATATGTTAACTTGATGGTGTTTTTATCTACATTAAGTTCAACTTTGTGTTCTGTAGAAAATAAATTTAGATAAGACCTAGAATCTGATGTGTTTGCTCAAGGGTGTTAGATATTCCTTAGCAAAAAATCAAGAAGTTATGGATTAGTTCCAGTTAGTCTTAATTTGACATTTGACATCGTCTTTATGTCGATACATGCTTCAACGCCCAGCTGACTTTTTTCTATTTTTAGGCACTAATAATAACCATTTAACTTTTTCTATTTTCATTTTTACCCATTTGAATCGCTCATAGAGTCATATGTACTTTGGTAAAAATTATCAATTTCATAAGTTGGAGGATTGAATTATACCGCCGCATGGAAATATTTCTAGCTCGATTTTCGATCTCTCTGTTGTACGAAATTCACACCCACTACAGAAATTTTTTGATAATAAAATAAACATAACGTGAAACATGTAATATACAATAAAGACCAAAAGTCGGCAGAATCATTACAGTGCCATCTCCACGCTAATAGAAGTTCGCACTGATAACCCGATTCTTGCTCATTAGCATTGCCTGCAAAATGGCCACAAAAATTATGGTAAAATCTTTTAGTTGATTGCCACTATTTACATTATAATAACGTTACCATAAGAAGTTTGGACACTCACTTGAGCATAGTCCCCAGTAACTTAATCGCGTAAGAGAACATAACCATTAGGCTGCAAATTCTAGGTATCTAGACATATGAAACGTGAAGAAAGAAAGATCCAAAATTGGAATTTCAAAGAAACACAAATTGTACATGGTTACTGACTTTGGTTAAACCTTTATATTCGGTTACCAACTTTGCTTTAACGTATAAAAAGACCCTCAAACTTTTGAATTTCTGATTTTTCGGCAATCTTGGGTAGGTAAAAAAAAAACAGTTGAAATGGTTAGCGTCTACAGAGATTGATGGTTTTTACTGGCAAAATAAGATGATAACCATAAAATAAATTACACCAAAGTCAATTACCTTTTATCCAACTTGTGTGTTCAGATACATAAGTTCATCGGAAGATAATGTAAAAAACTAACCAGAACCATTAGGTTGTGTTGTCAATGCTTACCAATGTAACAATGTCGACAGAACCAGGCATAATATGGTCACAAACATTATCTTTTTGCTCATGCTATCGCTTTGGTTTATTGCTGCCCATAAGGTTAAGTTTGTTGATGCTTGGGAATCGCACCAGGCTTTACCTCTCGAGGGATCTCGAGAAGCTTACAACCCCCACCAGGCAGTGTACCTGATCGTTGTAGTATAGTATAGTGACAAGTACCGGGGGATTGATCGTTCAACTCAGGAATAGTATCGCTAGGATTAGAAAGCCTAAAAACTAGGTCTAGAGGTGAGGGATGATTCTTTTTGTATTTTTACGTTTTATAAAAGCAAGTAAAATCTCGGTTTTGAAAGAAGTGGGCGGAATTAGTTGCTAGCCAACAAACCCAATTAACTAAAGATGCAATCAAAATAAAATAACAAAAATGAAAATAAACTAATGATACTAATATGGTGTGAACAAGGATAGGTAAAGTTGTGTTTACTTAGATTTCATTACTCCCTAGATATCTTTTACAGGTTAATCATTTGTTACAATTGCTTGGATGACGGGTCGTATTCCTTAATACTAGTCGTAGGGTCGTGTACAATATTCCTTAATACAGGTTAATCATTTTGTGTTTGCTTAGATGTAGTGAAACCTAGATGTTGATTATGGGTTGATTGTTTGTTTATAATTGTTACGGATGATTGTATTCGATGTTAGGCTTAAGAAACTGGCAGACTTCCATTGGTAACTTGCTTGAACGTCTTAAGAAACATGATCGGAGGTGTACTACGAATTTTGGTTGTATTTAATGCGTAGGAGAATTCTAATGATCCCATGTTAGGAGCTTCTAACGGCTCGACATAGGAGTGAAGTAGGATCCTATAGAGTTGGGGAATATTGTACACGGCCCTACGACTAGTATTAAGGAATATGACCCGTCATCCATGCAATTGTAACAAGTGATTAACCTGTAAAAGATATCTAGGGAGTAATGAAATCTAAGTAAACACAACTTTTCCTATCATTGTTTACACCAAATTAGTATAATTAGTTTTATTTTCATTTATGTTATTTTATTTTAATTGCATTAGTAGTTATTTGGGTTAGTTGGCTAGCAACTAATTCCGCCCACTCTTCCAAAACCTGAGATTTTACTTGCTTTTATAAAAATATAAAAATACAAAAAGAATCATCCCTCACCTCTAGACTTAGTTTAAGAGACTTTCTAATCCTAGTGACACTATTCCTGAGTTGAACAATCAATCCCCCGGTACTTGTCACTATACTATACTACAACGATCAGGTACACTGCCTGGTGGGGGTTGTAAGCTTCTCAAGATCCCTTGAGAGGTAAAACCTTTTGCAAGGTTGCAAAACCACGCATCAAGTTTTTGGCGCCGCAGCCCGGGGAATAGTTATTGTCTAGGTTAGGATTTCTTTTTATTAGGTCTACTTGCTAGATTCCTTTCTAGTAAGGTTTTATTTTTATTTTTAGGTTTTCTTTAGTCTATCTTTTTCTTTGTGCCTTTGTTAGTAAATTAAGTTCATTGACTCTTCCGTTCACCATTATGGAGAACGTGAATCCACCAAGTCCGACACTAGAGTTTTACCAGAAAAAATATAATTACACCAGTTTGGATATACCAAGATGGAGGAATCAAATGAGGAGGACATGATCTTATATTGATTTTATTGAGTACCTTGAGAAAAGAGGCCAAGTGCATAAGACTTTTAAAGAATTCACCTTAGGAGCTCCATCAACCCCTCAAAATGCCTCACTTAGTGAAACCTATGCACCATATGAGCCTTCACCTAGGATAGTTTCGTATGAGCCACCTAGCTGCATGTCATGGTTAGGCACTACCATAATACAGGATGAACACATAGGTGACCTTGACATGATGGAGGATGTAGCCGAACATGATCACACTGATAAAAAAGACCTAGGTTTTATGATCGATGATGATGAATCTCAAGAAACACATGATGAATCTTTTGGGCAATTTGAATATAGCAGTTAGAATATTGAAGATGATCCTTATGATTCGGATATAGAAGTTGAGATGCCTATAGAAGCACTTGAGATACTTGGGAAAATGTTAGGGTTAGATTATAATAAAACACATGTTGAGGATATAGGTGATCTTGACACAAGGAATGATGAAGTAAATAACATAAGCTCACAAAGTACCCCACAAGTCCTACCATCATTTGAGGCACACACCCCGCACGTGACTTACCCGGAAGAAGTAGAAGAGACTATAGGAACCCCAATAGAGGTAGAGCCCTTGGACCAAGCACAACTTGAGAACATAGGTTTTAACACTTGTAGTGATGACCTTTCTTCTAGTTCTAAGGAAGTTCCTAGTTTTGATGAACCGGAGCCTCAACCAAATCCGTTACCTAATCTTCCATCCTTGGATGAAAGTTTAGGAATTGAAAAAGGTCCCGATCCACCCATCAAACCATATAGTCCGGGTAGTTTTACGTTGAAGGTAGTAGACTCTAAACCATGTGGAATGGAAGCCAATATAGGAGTGAACCATGACCTTACATACTTACATCACCCATTCATGATTGATCATAAGAAACATTATGGGTTTAAACCAGGTTTATTAGGTCAAGATGGATTCCCAACTAGGAGTCTCTCAAAGTTGATAGAAGATGATCCCTTTTTAGGAGAACTTCAACTCACCCATTGACCAAAGTGAACTAGGTAAGGTTATGATGATAGGAGCACATATCTTTGAGCATATAATCCATCCACCACTTTTTCCACACGTGGCATATTTCCACCCTAAGGGTGTGTATCGCTACTTCCACCCGCACTTAATCCTAAGTGTAGGGAAAACCTCCCCTATTTCCGTTAAATAAGGGTAGAGTCAGGCTCGTGACTCGAACAAAAACAAGCGCTTGTTGGGAGGCAACCCAAGCTTTGTTTGTTTGTTTATTTGTTTGTTTGTTTGTTTCTTTGATTTTATTTGTTTCCGTATGCATGTCTTATTTTTATTGTTGGTAGATCATGTTTCAAAATAAAATTGTGAAAATGCTTTATTTTGTTGTTTAACTTCGTCTTAACTTCATATAAAGGTATTTTGCAAAAGCTAAGTGTAAGGGAAAACCCCAAATTTGTTTCTAAGAACGAAATTGATCATGATTCTCCACAATATTAAATGAACATATATATTAGTATTTGTTAGAGTTAAATGCTTGTATCGAGTAATAATGATGTTTTGCAGGATTTTCTAGGAAGTAGGACATAAGTTTTTCCAGAAATTTTCCGGAAACATAACATAAAGATTTCTGCAGGTCACTTCTGACGGCACCAGGAATTAATACTTGACGGCGTCATGTGTAAAATTCTGGAAATTTTGCGAGTTTTGTTTTTCTAACGGAGTCTTGAAGTATTTGTTAATTCTTTAGTTTTATAAACTCTAGGAAATCTGCAAACATTCATTCCACAAGCATTATATCTTAATTTGTTTTCTAGGATTTGTTAGTATATATAGATTACCGCCGATTTTACGCGAGGTTGCCTTGATTTTTTTTCTCAGGTTTAACAGGTTATATATGACAAGAAGATGATTTATATTTCTGGAAGGGAAGCTTTGAATGTTCATTTTCTTGGAGGAAGATCTAACCTTGTTGATACACTATCCACACCGAATGAATCAGGGGAGTGATGAGTGTGTAAATACTCATCATTTTTAGTCAAATCTGAACTGCAAAACGATAAAAAATACTCAAAAACGCACGAAAACGCGAAGAAAATCCCAAAGATCGTATTTTATATGTTTCTGATGCAAAACGAGTGAAAACAAACGAAAAACGAACAAAAGTTACATAATTGGCAGTTTCAGTCTCCCAACTTTCAAAATTTTACAAAACTAGTCCCTGGTCAGTCATTTTTAATGAAAAATCAACCCGAACTCTTCAAAAATCAAAATGAATCACAAATGATCTTTGGGTAAAATATTTTCAAAAGATTGCAAGTCAAACCATTGAAATTTCACAATTGACAAATTTAGTCCCTGGACTTTGGCAAGTTACAACAACACTCACCAAGCCTTGATCCACCATTTACCTTTGGCCCAAGTTAAATCCAACCCTCCCATGGCCCAATACCCAAGCCCTTCACCTAAACCCTAAAACGTTTTTATTAAACGTACACCTCCCTCCTTCTCCACTCAGTCAACTGAATAAAAAACTAACACCATTAAAACCCCCCGTGACCACGTACCTCCAATCCAACCATCACCATCCCTTCCCATCACCCTCAAAACCTTCTTCCAATCCCACTAATCCCTCACACAACCCATACCCAACACCTTCAAGCCAGTCATGGAAGGACAAGTTGGCAATCCACAACATCAAATGGGCGCCAAATTTTGATTAAAGGCTAGGATTGGCTCAAGATTGAATCCAAAGGATGAGAATGGTTGAAGAAAAGCACAAAGGGTTTACATAGCTTATATGTCTTAGTGAAGAAGCACAAGGGAGAAGACAAGAATGAAGCTAAGGTGTACCTACCACTTCTAGGTTTTAGTATAAATAAGTTACTTGTTGTAAGCCTTAGGGCATCTTATCATATCATCTATCTTAGTTTTATTTTTTTTTATTTTCAGTTTCTAAAAAGTTTTATTGTAATTCAACAATTTCTGAGTTAAATGAAAGTTATTAGTTTGGTAAAATTCCTTTTCAGTTAAAGTCCAATTTCGTAATTTATTTCTTGTTTTCTCCTTAAAATTATGTTACTTAGTCTTGAATGTCTTAAAATTATTGAAAGTTGAAGAAGAAAAAAAAAAAAAAAAAAAAAAAAAAAAAAAAAAAAAAAAAAGAGGAATATAAAAAAATGGTGGAAAGGGTGCAATGGAAGCTGTTGGAATAAGGTTTAGAGTCCCATGGGGGACAATAGTTGGTTCTTTTGGTCCTTTTGATCTCAGTTCACTACTACTTTGGATGTCAAGTAAGGTTTAGTTCCATGGTTCAATGTGTCAACTGTTAAGTGTTGTTTGTTATCATTATTTAATCTTGCTTATTCAGGCTCAATTTAGCTTAGTGTAAACATAGTTAGTGAATTGTAGAATTTAATGTTAGCATTAGCCATGAAATCAGTAAAACAGTAGGTATTAAGGATGTTTGGCACAAAAATGTTTGCATACCTCGATTTTGTTCAGATTTCAAACCAGTCCCTAGGGGTTATTAATGAATGAAAATCTTTAAATTTTGTTGATTTGAGAACTCACCTAGCTTATAAATCTGTTCCAAAAAGAATTTTGAAGATTGAACAAGTTTAGCTCAATCAAAAGTGGGTGAGAAGTCCACTGCTGGGTCAAAATATCCCCTGCATCATCAGTTGTTGGCATACTTGGGATTAGGATGGATTGTAAATTAGTTGGTATTTAGGATTGATCTTAGTTGTTATTAGACACCACCTAGGTAGACTTTAGTTCAATGCTCTTAGATTAGGTTTAGTTGCTTGTCTATTGCTCGAATTAAGCCATCTTTTGGCATGTTTTAGGACTGCTGCTATACTTTATGCTTGTTGTTGTTCATATCTTACTGTCGAGGCCTTATTGGTTGAGTAATTCCATTGTTATTGTACTTCGTTGTTAGTGTCCCTTGTGGTTATATGCTTGTCAAAACTTAAATAAGCTCTTTGGCTTATTTACTTGTTTGAGTAGTCGAGCAGTTTTGTCAAAACATAGGAAGACAAATAAAGTTTTGTTTTCTAAATTTTATGAACTGAGATAGTCTTAATGTGTGAATGAGGATATCGAAGTGTTGTTAATTTTGTAAACAAAGGTGTTGGTTTTATGTTTGGAGGCTCTTGGTAAAAACTGAAAAGAAAGAAAAGTGAAAAAAAATAAAGTTTTTGCAAAAAGTCTGGGGGATATTCGAACCCCAGACCTCTTGACAGCCAACAGACACAAACACAACTGCATAACCATCAATGCCCTTGGGACTTTTCTTATTTTCTTTTCCTCATTAATTCTTTTAGAGTAAAATCTGCTTTTACCTTTTTAGCTTATTGAAACTGTTAAGGCTTTGATCAGCTTATTAGATATAGCTTTTTCAAAATCAGTATTTTTATTAAGTTAGCAATAGCATAAAATAATTTTCACAAAAATTTCAGATTTTTATACTTAGTAGTTTATTTGTTAGAATTTAACTTAATTAATTTATTGTTTAATTTGTAATAAATAGAATTTTAGTCGAAAAATTAATTTTCTTTTTTCAAAAATTTTCTTTTGTCTTATAGTACGTTGGAAAATTATTTGTGAAACCATAAGACATTTAGAACTTAAAATTCACGTTTTATTTTGCGCATTCGCATTATTTTTAATTTAACGTCTCGTTTCTAATTTGTTTTACGTTTTAGGATTCCCGATACCTAATTATGTTTTCCCGTAGTGTTTTAGGTATTTCTTAGTTAATTAGTTGCATTAGGTTAATTTACTTTTACACTCGTTCGTTAATTTTCAAATTCGTTAATTTAACGTATCGCAAAACCAAATAACCTTTCCAATCATACAAGATTTTAATCCCAATCTCATTCGAAGCTTTCCATTCACACCTCGTTGGAGTACGACCCGGGAAATCACTTCCCGGTCTCACAATTTGAATATCACTTTCACAAGTTTTGTGAGCTAATCGTTTTCCTAAACGGTTTACTCATATTACTTCACGTTTATTTGTCTCACGACAAATTAAACTTCACGTTTGTTGATATTTTGATAAATTGTTGTTTGCACACACCAAAACACAATGAATCAAATGGCGCCGCTGCCGGGGAGGCTGTGTGTCGAAAGTCTCGATAAGGTTTAGACGATTAGTCTTGTAGAACCTTCGCAAGAAGTTACGCTTTTATAAAACGTATAAAAAACCAAAAATATTTTTCTTTTGTTTCTAGTATATGTATTATATCTATAAAAGATAAAGAAAAAACACAAAAAGATTTTCCCGTTTCATTGTTTAATAAATACAACATTAAAATCTTACCACCGCAAACCAAGGCAGAACACCTACCAACTGGGGGTGTGACCATAATAAGTTCCCAAACAAAAGATCAAAACTTGCCTTTGTATCACTTGCGTATTGGAAAACTTTTAAACGAGAAACACACTTTAAGAAGAGTCGAAACGGTATGTGGCGATCCAACGAACTTCGCCCAGTGAGAGATCCATTCTTCTCTCCCGCTCCTTTGTGCGTTTTTCTTTAGAAGTTAACTTTGCGTTCTTGATTATTGGTTTAAGTTCCCTTGTCTTTAAAGTGGTATTGTTTTAATTGATATTTTTTGTGGAGCATGCGCACACGTTCGTCTACGTCAACAAGTCCTTTGCAATCGCTAAATAACAATCCAAGAAGAAGGCGTAATCGACGACGTACCAATCGAATAGTCAAACCCGAGTTTCGTACTATTCCTATCATGGCGGCCGAGCCCACTATGAATGAGCTTCTCCAAGTACCCATCGAGGGTTACGGAGATGCTATCATCATCCCAGCCATCGTGGCTGAAAATTTCGAGCTTAAGACGGGGTTGATTAACTTAGTCACCTCGCGTCAATTCTATGGTTTCGAGAGGGACGATCCTCAAGATCACATTCGATGGTTCAACAAAATCACGTCTACCCTCAAATGCAAAAATGTCCCTGAGGAAGCTATCAAACTTCTTTTCTTCCCGTTTTCCCTCGATGGGGCTGCCAAAAATTGGCTAGACAAACAACCCCCTCGATCGATTGAAACGTGGGAAGATTTGGTCAAGAAGTTTGTGAACGAATTCTTTCCTCCATCTAAAACCACCGCCCTCAAGAATGAAATCATGAAATTCACTCAAAAATTCGATGAATCATTCGGTGAGGCATGGGATCGTTACAAGGACATGCTTCGTAAATGTCCTCATCACGGTTTCTCCGAGTTAATGGAACTCAACACTTTCTATAATGGTGTGAGCCAAGTCGATCAAGACTCTCTTAATGCCTCCGCGGGAGGTTATTTCTTGAATCACACCACCAAAGATGCTTTGATGATCATTGAAAACAAATCCAAGGTCCGCATTCCACGAAGAAAGTCGGTTGTTTCACAAATTAGTGTTGGTCCTTCTTCCTCATCACCCGTGGCTCAATCTAGCACCGATGCTAGACTTGACAAGCTCACAGAAGCTATTCATGCTTTGGTTCTCACCAAAACAAAGAAAGTTTCTTCTCAACCTGCTGAAGTAAAAAAGGTTGACACTTGTGTTACTTGTGGTGGTCCACACGCTTACTACAATTGTACTGCCACCGATGGCAATCCTTTTGAAGTTAATGCAATAGCCGGTAATTCTAATCAAGGAGGTAACCAATACCGTCCTCAAATGGAGCCAAATTACCGTACTAACAATCAAAGTGGTCCACCCGGTTTTTCTCAACCCAATAATCCAAATCGATTCAATCAAAATCAACAAAGAAACCCGAATGTTCAAAACCAATTTCAAGCCCCTATGAACCAATATCAAAATCAGGGGGGAAATTACAACCAAGGTTCTCAAAATCAAGGAAACTTGAATAGAAACCAAGGTTATGGTAATTTCAATCAGGGAAACAATTTTCATGGTAATCAAAACCATGGAAATTCTCAAAATCAAGGTTTCAATCAAAACAACTGATTTCAAAACTTTCCTCAAAATCAAACCTTTGTTCAAACTCCATCACCCACTGATGAGTTATTGAAACAATTTATGAAAGATCAAGAAGAAACTAATAGGTTGTTGATCAGTCAAATTTCTGAACTAAAGAAGTCTTTAAATGATCGACCTTCGGACCGGGAACGCTACCAAGCAACACGATCGCCAACCCGAAGGGCGATGTAAAGGCGATCACAACCCGTAGTGGAGTTTCTTATGATGGACCCACGATTCCTACTACCTCATCTTCTTCTCCTCCCGAGGTAGTGGAACGTGAACACGAGGCTACAAAGGACAAGGTGCAAATCACAAGTACACGAAGTACCGCACACGTCCAACCTCATGTTGTCCCAAAAACCAAATCAAAACCGGGAATTGTTTTTGAACCCTCGGAGAATCCCGTTCAACCAAAAGCTTCAATACCATATCCTTCGCGGTTAAATGATCAAAGACTCCGCGAGCAAACTAATGATCAAATGAAGAAATTTCTTGAAATTTTTCAAAAATTACACTTCAACATTAGTTTCGCGGATGCTCTTCTCTATATGCCCAAGTTTGCTTCCACTTTCAAGAGTCTTCTAAGTAACAAAGAGAAACTATTTGAACTCACCAAAACTCGTTTGAACGAAAATTGTTTGGCGGTTCTCCTAAAGAAACTTCCCGAAAAATTAGGAGACCCCAGAAAATTTCTCATTCCATGTGATTTCCAAAAGCTTGAGGAATGCTTTGCCTTGGCCAATCTTGGCACAAGCATAAACCTCATGCCTTTCTCTATTTGGCAAAAACTTTCACTTCCCGAGCTTACACCAACACGAATGACTCTCGAATTAGCAACCCGTTCAGTTACGATTCCAAAGGGTATTGCTGAAGATGTCTTTGTGAAGGTTGGCAAGTTCCATTTTCCTGCCTACTTCGTAGTCGTCGATTTTGATGCCGATCCTCGTGTCCCCTTTATTTTGGGAAGACCATTCTTAAAAACGGCTCGTGCATTAATCGACGTCTTCGAAGGAGAAATGACTCTTAGAGTTGGCGATGAAAAGTTGATCATAAACATTGAAAAAACTTCAAAATATCTTCTCGACCTTGAACGAGAAGAAATTAATCGACTTGATGTCATCGATTTTGCATGCGATGACCATATTGAAGAAGTGTTAAATGTGCAAGGATCAATCAATCCTTCCAATGATGTCTCTCCCCCCTCTCTTACTCCATTTTTGGGAGGTGACTTCATTTTGGAAGAAATCGAAGCTTGTTTGTCGTGTGATTCTCATGTTGATTATGATTCAATCAATCCCGAGGTAGACATACTTCTCCTTGAGAAGTTGCTTAATGATGACCCATCATCTCTTCCTCCAAAAGAACTTCATAATGAGGAAGTCAAAGATGTTGAAAAAACTGATGACTTTCCTGATGTCGAACTCAAGGAACTTCCGCCTCATCTCGAGTACGCGTTTTTGGAGGGTGACGATAAGTTTCCCGTCATAATCGCTAAATACTTGAATGAGGAAAACAAAACCGCTCTTCTCAAGGTTTTAAAGTCACACAAGCGAGCCATTGCTTGGAGACTTTCCGACATCAAGGGTATTAACCCAGAATTTTGTATGCACAAAATTTTGATGGAGGATGACTATAAACCGGCAGTTCAACAACAAAGACGGGTAAATCATAAGATTCATGAGGTTATAAAGCAAGAGGTCATTAAACTTCTTGATGCCGGCTTGATTTACCCTATTTCAGATAGTCCTTGGGTGAGTCCCGTTCATTGTGTGCCCAAGAAAGGTGGCATCACAGTTGTCAAAAATGATGATAACGAGTTAATTCCTACTCGATTGGT
This sequence comes from Artemisia argyi, assembly GCA_030686995.1. Lineage (NCBI taxonomy): Eukaryota > Viridiplantae > Streptophyta > Magnoliopsida > Asterales > Asteraceae > Artemisia > Artemisia argyi. The sequence goes on from CM060683.1 coordinate 183,457,762, forward strand.
AACGGGTTGGCACGTTTGCATTGATTATCAAAAATTAAACGACGCCACCCGTAAAGACCACTTTCCATTACCTTTCATGGATCAAATGCTCGAAAGATTGGCGGGAAACGAATACTATTGTTTCCTTGACAGTTTTTCGGGTTATTTCCAAATTCCCATCGATCCGCAAGATCAAGAAAAAACGACTTTTACGAGCCCATACGGAACGTTTGCTTATCGACGCATGCCTTTTGGCTTATGCAATGCTCCGGGCACGTTTCAAAGATGCATGATGGCCATTTTTCACGACATGATCGAGAAAACAGTGGAGGTCTTCATGGATGATTTCTCGGTCGTTGGGAATTCATTTGAATCGTGTCTCTCCAATTTAGACAAAATGCTTTAAAGGTGTAAAGACACCAATCTTAGTCTAAATTGGGAGAAAAGTCATTTCATAGTCAATGAAGGAATTGTCCTTGGCCATAAGATTTCCAAGAGTGGGATTGAGGTTGATAAAGCTAAAATCGACGTCATTGTTAAGCTTCCTCCTCCCACTACTGTCAAAGGTGTTCGGAGTTTCCTGGGTCATGCCGGCTTCTATCGTAGATTCATTCAAGATTTCTCGAAGATAGCTAGGCCTATGACCCGACTTCTTGAAAAAGAGAATCCATTTGTCTTTTCCGATGAGTGCATCGAAGCTTTTCAAACTCTCAAGAAAAAGCTTACCGAGGCACCCATTCTAGTTGCCCCCGATTGGGACCTACCTTTCGAACTCATGTGTGATGCAAGTGACTTTGCAATGGGTGCGGTCTTGGGGCAACGCAAAACCAAACATTTTCAGCCGATTCATTATGCAAGCAAAACCTTGACCGAAGCTCAAGCTCATTACACCACAACGGAAAAAGAATTACTATCCGTGGTGTATGCGTTTGAGAAGTTTCGGCCATATTTGATCTTGACTAAGTGCATAGTGTACACGGACCACTCGGCTCTAAAATATCTCTTTGCCAAGCAAGACGCAAAGCCGAGATTGCTCCGTTGGGTTCTCCTCCTACAAGAATTTGATATCATCATTCGTGATAAAAAAGGAGCCGAGAACCTCGCTGCTGACCATCTTTCCCGATTGGAGAATCCTCATCAAGGAGTTCTCGAGAAAAAGGAAATAAACGAAACGTTTCCTCTCGAGACACTCAATGTGATTTCCTCTCGTGGTGATTCTAGTACCCCATGGTTTGCCGACTTTGCAAACTACCATGCGGGGAACTTCATTGTCAAAGGGATGTCGTCCCACCAAAAGAGCAAGTTTTTCAAAGATGTTAATTACTACTTTTGGGACGACCCCTATCTGTTTAAAATTTTTGCTGATCAGGTTATTCGAAGGTGTGTTCATGGCCAAGAAGCCATGGAAATCCTAAAGGCTTGTCATAATGGACCCACCGGGGGACATCATGGCCCGAACTACACCACTCGAAAAGTATTTGAGTCCAGTTTTTATTGGCCCTCCATTTATAAAGACGCCCACGACCTAGTCAAATCTTGTGACTCGTGTCAACGTCAAGGAAAGATCACACAACGGGATGAAATGCCACAAAACGTCATCCAAGTGTGTGAAATCTTTGATGTTTGTGGCATAGACTTTATGGGGCCGTTCCCGTCTTCACGAGGGAACAAGTACATACTCGTGGCCGTTGACTACTTGTCAAAATGGGTCGAAGCAAAAGCTCTCCCAACCAACGATGCCCGAGTAGTTGTAAAATTTTTGAAATCGTTATTCTCAAGGTTTGGAACTCCCCGCGCTATCATAAGCGATCGCGGTACTCACTTTTGCAACGAACAATTTGCAAAAGTCATGCTCAAGTATGGTGTCACTCACCGACTTGCTACCGCCTATCACCCACAAACAAGTGGGCAAGTGGAGGTTTCAAACCGAGGTTTGAAAAGAATTCTTGAAAGAACCGTAGGCAAAAACCGTGCCTCTTGGTCGGATAAGCTAGATGACGCTCTATGGGCCTTTCGCACGGCTTATAAAACACCCATCGGGTGTACTCCTTATAAGCTAGTGTATGGAAAAGCGTGTCATCTACCGATTGAGCTCGAGCACAAAGCCTATTGGGCTTTGAAGAATGCAAATTTCGATCTTAAGTCTGCGGGTGATCACAGGAAAGTTCAACTCAATGAACTCCGTGATCAAGCTTACGAAAACTCTTTAATCTATAAAGAGAAAACCAAAAAAATCCATGACTCCAAAATCAAGAACCGCGTTTTCAACGTTAGTGACCGAGTCCTTCTTTTTAACTCTCGATTAAAGATCTTTTCGGGCAAGCTTAAAACCCGCTGGACCGGACCTTTCACCGTTGCCAAAGTTTATCCTTATGGTACCGTCGAGTTATCTCAAGACGACGGTCCAAATTTCAAAGTAAATGGGCATCGGTTGAAACATTATTTTGGAGGGGACATACCACCTATTGTCCCGGACCTCCAAACTTTCCCCATGGACCAATGAATTCAGGGATCGAGTCAAGCTAGCGACTCGACAAACAAAAACAAGTAACAACAAACATGGGTTTTCACCCGTGTATCTGATTTCCTTCTATTTTCTAACACCCTAGTGTGGGGGAGTGGCCACCCCCCGCAGCTACTTGAGATGTATATATCTCTAAAAAAAAAATGTGTGTGTTTGAATAAATAAAGTGAAAAATACAAATGACATTCCCACAAAATTTCGGCATAATCGCCGGGACTTTGAATATTGAGGACAAACTCTAAGTGTGAGGGAGGGGAAAATTCTAGCGAATTTTATCAAATTATACCATCTAGTACCCCCGTTTTTGGCCAAAATTAAAATTTTTTTTTTCACTTTATTTCAAAATTTTTGTGGTTATCAATTCGCCGTGTCTAAACGACAAAAGGGATTGGCTAATCCAGGAGCAAACGGCTCTTGGTAAAGATAACTCAAACCCGTTGATGGCTTACAATTTGCCAAAAATTGTATGGTTCCTCAACTCCCCATCATCCTCAAAAGCTAATGAGTTGGCTAGCCCGCAAGATTATGGCTTGCGGTAAAGGCAGTGGAAAAACCATAATTGGTAATCAACTCACCAAGATGTTGACTGTTCCATCAAGAGTTGGCTAGTCCAGGAGCAAACGGCTCTTGGTAAAGACAAATCAAAACCGTTGAAAGCTGGTGGTTTGCTCAAAATCACACGGTTATCAGGTGTGCCACAGTTCTTACACCTGACTACTCCAGAAGTGATGGCTTTTGGTAAAGAGACTTCAAATCCATTAATTTTTCTCAAAAAGATTGCTAGGGACTAGCAATAGTTTAGTGTGGGGGATTGATGACTGTGTAAATACTCATCATTTTTATTCAAATCTGAACTGCAAAACGATAAAAAATACTCAAAAACGCACCAAAACGCGAAAAAATCCCAAAGATCGTATTTTATATGTTTCTGATGCAAAACGAGTGAAAACAAACGAAAAACGAACAAAAGTTACATAATTGGCAGTTTCAGTCCCCCGACTTTCAAAATTTTACAAAACTAGTCCCTGGTCAGTCATTTTTAATGAAAAATCAACCCGAACTCTTCAAAAATCAAAATGAATCACAAATGATCTTTGGGTAAAATATTTTCAAAAGATTGCAAGTCAAACCGTTGAAATTTCACAATTGGCAAATTTAGTCCCTGGACTTTGGCAAATTGACAATATTGGTCCCTGGTACTTCAAACTTGGAAAAGTTGCATTTTTGGTCCTTTGGTTTACCTAACTTGACAGGATTGACCCTTAGAAAAAGTTTGTGAGATTGATGTGAATAGTCCTCGAAGTTTCAACTCATTGCAAAATGGTCCTTGTGAAACCTTAAGTATAACATCAAACGGACCCTTTTGATATTATTACAACAACACTCACCAAGCCTTGATCCACCATTTACCTTTGGCCCAAGTTAAATCCAACCCTCCCATGGCCCAATACCCAAGCCCTTCACCTAAACCCTAAAACGTTTTTATTAAACGTACACCTCCCTCCTTCTCCACTCAGTCAACTGAATAAAAAACTAACACCATTAAAACCCCCCGTGACCACGTACCTCCAATCCAACCATCACCATCCCTTCCCATCACCCTCAAAACCTTCTCCCAATCCCACTAATCCCTCATACAACCCATACCTAACACCTTCAAGCCAGTCATGGAAGGACAAGTTGGCAATCCACAACATCAAATGGGCGCCAAAATTTGATTAAAGGCTAGGATTGGCTCAAGATTGAATCCAAAGGATGAGAATGGTTGAAGAAAAGCACAAAGGGTTTACATAGCTTATATGTCTCAGTTAAGAAGCACAAGGGAGAAGACAAGAATGAAGCTAAGGTGTACCTACCACTTCTAGGTTTTAGTATAAATAAGTTACTTTTTGTAAGCCTTAGGGCATCTTATCATATCATCTATGTTAGTTTTATTTTTTTTATTTTCAGTTTCTAAAAAGTTTTATTGTAATTCAACAATTTCTGAGTTAAATGAAAGTTATTAGTTTGGTAAAATTCCTTTTCAGTTAAAGTCCAATTTCGTAATTTATTTCTTGTTTTCTCCTTAAAATTATGTTACTTAGTCTTGAATGTCTTAAAATTATTGAAAGTTGAAGAAGAAAAAAAAAAAAAAAAAAAAAAAAAACAAGAAAGAAAAGAAGCAGAAAGGAAAAAAAAAGGAATATAAAAAAATGGTGGAAAGGGTGCAATGGAAGCTGTTGGAATAAGGTTTAGAGTCCCATGGGGGACAATAGTTGGTTCTTTTGGTCCTTTTGATCTCAGTTCACTACTACTTTGGATGTCAAGTAAGGTTTAGTTCCATGGTTCAATGTGTCAACTGTTAAGTGTTGTTTGTTATCATTATTTAATCTTGCTTATTCAGGCTCAATTTAGCTTAGTGTAAACATAATTAGTGAATTGTAGAATTTAATGTTAGCATTAGCCATGAAATCAGTAAAACAGTAGGTATTAAGGATGTTTGGCACAAAAATGTTTGCATACCTCGATTTTGTTCAGATTTCAAACCAGTCCCTAGGGGTTATTAATGAATGAAAATCTTTAAATTTTGTTGATTTGAGAACTCACCTAGCTTATAAATCTGTTCCAAAAAGAATTTTGAAGATTGAACAAGTTTAGCTCAATCAAAAGTGGGTGAGAAGTCCACTGCTGGGTCAAAATATCCCCTGCATCATCAGTTGTTGGCATACTTGGGATTAGGATGGATTGTACATTAGTTGGTATTTAGGATTGATCTTAGTTGTTATTAGACACCACCTAGGTAGACTTTAGTTCAATGCTCTTAGATTAGGTTTAGTTGCTTGTCTATTGCTCGAATTAAGCCATCTTTTGGCATGTTTTAAGACTGCTGCTATACTTTATGCTTGTTGTTGTTCATATCTTACTGTCGAGGCCTTATTGGTTGAGTAATTCCATTGTTATTGTACTTCGTTGTTAGTGTCCCTTGTGGTTATATGCTTGTCAAAACTTAAATAAGCTCTTTGGCTTATTTACTTGTTTGAGTAGTCCAGCAGTTTTGTCAAAACATAGGAAGACAAATAAAGTTTTGTTTTCTAAATTTTATGAACTGAGATAGTCTTAATGTGTGAATGAGGATTTCGAGGTGTTGTTAATTTTGTAAACAAAGGTGTTGGTTTTATGTTTGGAGGCTCTTGGTAAAAACTGAAAAGAAAGAAAAGTGAAAAAAATAAAGTTTTTGCAAAAAGTCTGGGGGAGATTCGAACCCCAGACCTCTTGACAGCCAACAGACACAAACACAACTGCATAACCATCAATGCCCTTGGGACTTTTCTTATTTTCTTTTCCTCATTAATTCTTTTAGAGTAAAATCTGCTTTTACCTTTTTAGCTTATTGAAACTGTTAAGGCTTTGATCAGCTTATTAGATATAGCTTTTTCAAAATCAGTATTTTTATTAAGTTAGCAATAGCATAAAATAATTTTCAAAAAAATTTCAGATTTTTATACTTAGTAGTTTATTTGTTAGAATTTAACTTAGTTAATTTATTGTTTAATTCGTAATAAATAGAATTTTAGTCGAAAAATTAATTTTCTTTTTTCAAAAATTTTCTTTTGTCTTATAGTACGTTGGAAAATTATTTGTGAACCCATAGGACATTTAGAACCTAAAATTCACGTTTTATTTTGCGCATTCGCATTATTTTTAATTTAACGTCTCGTTTCTAATTTGTTTTACGTTTTAGGATTCCCGATACCTAATTATGTTTTCCCGTAGTGTTTTAGATATTTCTTAGTTAATTAGTTGCATTAGGTTAATTTACTTTTACACTCGTTCGTTAATTTTCAAATTCGTTAATTTAACGTATCGCAAAACCAAATAACCTTTCCAATCATACAAGATTTTAATCCCAATCTCATTCGAAGCTTTCCATTCACACCTCGTTGGGGTACGACCCGGGAAATCACTTCCCGGTCTCACAATTTGAATATCACTTTCACAAGTTTTGCGAGGTAATCGTTTTCCTAAACGGTTTACTGGTATTACTTCACGTTTATTTGTCTCACGACAAATTAAACTTCACGTTTGTTGATATTTTGATAAATTGTTGTTTGCACACACCAAAACACAACGAATCAGGGAGTATTTGTTTTCATTCTTTTACCTATTCTACTTTTACATTCTTTAATTGAACATTGAGTACTGTTGATATAAATAAATGCCTAAAAACGTTATTCATATCTTACGATATCTCTATGTTTTGATAATCACAAAACGAAAACTCATCAAACCAAAGATCATGACGTAAATAAGTATTTAGTAGTAAATACTCACTTTCACCATCTAATCACTTAAGGTATGAATAAACAAAGTGGTTAATTCATTATAAGATCAAAGGAACATTTTTGTTAATCACTAGATTTATATAAAATGTCACAAAACATTTTATATCTTTTATAAAACATTTTTGGAATTAAAAGAATATGTTTAATTCATTACAAATATATGAATTCAAATTTTCTACAAAAAATGGCAAATCTAATCTAGAAAAATTTTCCTCACAAAAGGACAAAGCTGGGCAACGTTCAGGAGGGCGGCCCCCTTAATTAACTAGGCGGCCCCCTTAATAATTAAGGGGACCGGCCCCTTATTAAGGGGACCGGCACGCTCCTGATTCTCCCCAGCTGGCCCTTTAAATACTGGTTCATTCCACATATTTTTCTCACCTTTTTGCACTCTAAACTTTCTGATTCAAACCTCCATTTCTGCCCTCTAACATCCTTTGATCACATAAACATTAATCTTTGTTTCAAAGTGATTTAAGCCTCAATATTCAAGTGCAAAGAGAAGAATACTTCTATCTATCAAGACTAGAAGTATTACAACTTAGTATCATCTTGCTATCTAATTTGTTTGATCATTTCATCTGGTAAATCATTAATACTTTAGTGTATAAAGTGTATACATTGGTTAGCTAGATTTAGATATAGGATCTAGATTTGTTGAAGGTGTGAAGTGGTACTAGAAGTGAAGAAGTAGAGGTGCATAGGATTAATGGTAGGAGATATAAGAAGTGGTAGTATATTGTAGTAGTGATTAGTAGCGAAGATAAAGAAGTTGAAGCCTTAAAGTTGAGAAGACATTGAAGCCTAGAACGTGTAAAGACGTAAAAGCTTTGAAGTGGGAAAGACATAGAAGCTTGTAAAATAGAAGAACCCTTGGAGAAGTACATAGATAAAGGTCTTCAAGTAGTGACAAAGAAGTAGTGAAATTTTGAAGACATAGAAGCCTAGAAGTTGTGAAGAAGCATAAGTCTTGAAGTAGTGGATAGATCGAAGTTGTGAAGGTGGGAAGAAATAAGTGGTGTGAAGAAGTGTAGAAGGTGTGAAAGTGTGTAAAAGAAGTTGTGTTGTGATTATAGTTGTGAGATTGGTTCTAGCTTCGATTAGAACCCGACATTTAGCTTTGTGTCGTAAAATTGGTGTAAGCTAAGGTGTGTACGGTTTTCTCCGCCATAAGGGAGGTTATTGACTTAGTGAAGAAAACTCTCGAGTTCGGTGCTCGGGGAGTGGAGTAGGGCAAGGAAGGTGTCCTTGTAGCCGAACCACTATAAATCCTTTGTCTCTCGGTTTGATCATTCCATCTCTCACTCTTTGCTTACTTACTTGTTAGCATTTCGAATATAGCTATAATTGCTTGTGTTGTGCATTTATTGATTTCACATAAAGATCAAACTAGTTTTCATTCACAACATTAATTTCATATAAACAAACCATAAGGTTATATATATATATATATATATATATATATATATATATATATATATATATATATATATATATATATATATATATATATATATATATATATATATATATATATATATATATATATATATATATGTAAGTGTGATATATGTATTCTACTCAACATTCTATATAAGTAGTGTTTATACGATAATTGTGAACAAAATTAGAATCTATATTTTTGAATCAAAGGTTGTCAAAATTTGCATCTATTCTTTGGAAGCAAACTTTTATAAAACCAAAAAGACGTAAAACTATTCAACCCCCCCTTCTAGTTTTCCACAGGTACAATGTTCATCCTAAGTGTAAGGGGAGGGTAAATGATGATACCTTATAGGATACTATTGCACTTGAGTTTGTTTGTTTGATGGTAGGTGTGTAATAAAACTAAGAGAAATACTTGTTAGTGTAATTTTAGCGCCAAATTTAATTTTTTTTACAACATTTAAGAGTGAAACTTTAGCCTTAACAAGCGTCTCATGGATAGGAGTTATATGACTAGCACAAAAAACAGTACCACTCAAAAAAAAATTTATCAAAAAAGGTAGTGACCATCCGAGTATTAGATTAATTGGCTAACGCGCCAGCGCTAGTGTATGACTTGGTGACCACCCGTTATGCAAATAATGCGCCAGCGATCCAAGAAGTGCATTAGTTAGCATCCGTTAGTTGAGGCGTCAAAGACTCGTACCGGCCTTCTACTAAGTGAGGATTCGCCCCTAGACTTGTTAGGAGAAACCTTAGAGCTTATGAGTGTACCAGTAGCACTTAGATTCTAGAACTTGCGTTAGTGATACATCCCGAGACCGCTAGTGAGACTACATTCGTGTAGTTAGGATTTACTACATGATAAGAGGCATTAGGATCACCCTTGTGTTAGACCCGTATCATAAATACTTGACCATTTAAGTCATGTTACTTGGCTAGTAAAGTCAATTAATTTTTCCCACACCTTAGCGTTGTACTCATTTTTAGTACACGAAACCCCTAGTACACTCCTCTGAGCCTATCTTTTCGTTTCTAACTTTAAGCATCTTACTTAAAGGAAGAATTTGTTAAAAACCACCCAAATGTGCAACCAAATCACCTTAGCCTTCCTTGTATGCACTCATCTTTAGTGCATTATTGTTATATGTTTAAACCCTTAGTTAATTATCTAATTGATTACATGGTTGCTAAGTCGAGTCATATCTTGGACATATTGTTTTGGGACGATTGGGACTCATGGGTAAAGTACTTGTGTTATGAAGTAACGGGGAAGAACATCAAATTATTACCCCCATATGTGCGTTAATCTTAAAAGTACTCCAAGTGTTTTGATTATCTTGATTCGAGTCATTAGATTAGTTTATTGTAAAGTATGTAAAGATTCAAGTGTAAGGGGAATGTACATTCCCTATGATGTATTATTTTGGATGGTAGGGTAAAAGAGTATGAAAAAAAAATCGAAAAAATCAAGAAAGAGAGAAAAAAAATAGAAAAAGAAAAAGAGAAAAACATATGGACTACCATCCCGTTTCATTCTATGTTTGTTTTAAGTTTTTGTTATTTTTGATTTCGTAGCTTAAGTCGAGTCGAGTCTTGGCTTAGCAATGCCTTATTGTACATGTAATTAACCAAGATGATTAACTCGTCACCAGTAAGTATTGCCTTTATCCAACAAAACCGTGTTTTCCATATCCCTACACCTAACGTTATAACCCTTTAAAAGACCTCTTTGATAGTTTATCCTAGGTGCTTATGCCAAATGGTGGAGGTTTGATCCTTTCCCAAGCCTATGGTAATCTATTTGCTATGACAGGTAGTGAGAGATGTTTTCCATTTCCATATTGTGATATATACTTCATTACACCCGAGAGATGTGAGTATCTAAACACTATTTGTGAGGTGCTAGTGTATGACCTCCGTGCTTGTCTTTGGTTCTAAGTGGAATGATTATTTGTTGTAATTACTTTTATATTAGTGTTAAATGACCAGAATAAAAGCGCATTTGCTTGAGGACAAGCAAATCTCAAGTGTAAGGGTATTTGATGAGGCGAAAAGTGAACCACTTTTAAGGGGTCATTTAAGCCCGAATTCGAATTTATATGATCAAATATCGCCCTAAATCACTCCTTTTGTTATTTTAGGTACTTTTGGAGAGAAATCTGGAAAAGGAAGCATTTTGGACGTTTTTGGAGCATAAAAGTGAAGAAAACGGCAAAGTCTCAATTTTTCTTGCTGGGAACAGTACCTGACGGCGTCACGAATTCGTTAATGACGGCGTCAAGTGTCACAAAAGGGGTGGATGTGGAAGATGTCCGTGATGGTCCAATAAGTTTTGTACATAGGAAATGACGGCGTCACCCAAGGCCGTCATGGTTCAAGAGTTGGTGACGGTCCAGAACAAATTTACACATGACGGCGTCACAAGCAGATCTAGGCAATACGATTTCATTATGGCGGCAAGATGACGGCATCACGAATTCCTTCTTGACGCCGTCACCCTGTAAAATCTATATATAGTTTTCCAAATTTTATTCATTAGTGTGCAACTTTGAGGGAAAAACCCTAGGCCGATTTTTACAGCTTTTTCAAGGGTTTCAACTCTTTGAATCTTTCATGTTCTAATTGAGATAAGTACTCTTTCAATTCATTTAATATGTCTATGTGTTGTTTGAATATATCTTACGCTTGTCTTCAATTTAACATGCTTGGTTAGATTTCTTTTGTGTTTGCTTAGATGTAGTGAAACCTAGATGTTGATTATGGGTTGATTGTTTATTTATAATTGTTACGGATGATTGTATTCGATATTAGGCTTAAGAAACTGGCAGACTTTCATTGGTAACTTGCTTGAACGTCTTAAGAAACATGATCGGAGGTGTACTACGAATTTTGGTTGTATTTAATGCGTAGGAGAATTCTAATGATCCCATGTTAGGAGCTTCTAACGGCTCGACATATGAGTGAAGTAGGATCATATAGAGTTAGGGAATATTGTACACGTCCCTACGACTAGTAACAAGTGATTAACCTGTAAAAGATATCTAGGGAGTAATGAAATCTAAGTAAACACAACTTTTCCTATCATTGTTTACACCAAATTAGTATAATTAGTTTTATTTTCATTTCTGTTATTTTATTTTAATTGCATTAGTAGTTATTTGGGTTAGTTGGCTAGCAACTAATTCCGCCCACTCTTCCAAAACCCGAGATTTTACTTGCATTTATAAAAATATAAAAATACAAAAAGAATCATCCCTCACCTCTAGACTTAGTTTAAGAGACTTTCTAATCATAGCGACACTATTCCTAAGTTGAACGATCAATCCCCCGATACTTGTCACTATACTATACTACAACGATCAGGTATACTGCCTGGTGAGGGTTGTAAGCTTCTCAAGATCCTTTAAGAGGTAAAACCTTTTGCAAGGTTGCAAAACCACGCATCAATTTACCATGCTGAGTTTATTTAGCAATTTTTATGAAGAGACAACAATAAGTAATGCAGGGCTCTGCAGGTCCATTTGATCTTCACGGAAATTTGCGTGTGACTCCATGCATACAAAATTCTAAATCAGTAATAGATTCCAATGACTTACATAGTGATTTCAACTCACATACTTATTAATGGGCAGATTGCTCGTATAGTCTCAAACAGGCCAAACAGGCCGGAAGTCGCATAAACTCAATTCTTAATTCTAAGAAACCACCTAAATTGCTTTTAGAGGTGTTTGTGATTGTCTATTGAAAGTGCTTATCTGCTTCTAAAGCAAGTGTATTTTAAATGATTATTTACACTAAAATAAGCAGTTACATACGTTCAAAACTGCTGATGTTCTTTAAAGATAAGACACCGACGCCTGCATCTTGGTAAGGCACGACACGGATCACTCGCGTGAAAGTTTCACGCACGGCATGGAAGAAAATTTGACTGTTGGCAATTTTTTTTTAATGAAGTGAGTGAAGGGATGTAGTGAGTGATCGAATGCCAACAAAAATATGAGTGGGTGATGGTAAAAGTTGGTGAATGATGTGGCATAAGGGGATTGGTTGAGAGTGAGTGATGGGTTGTTGGGTGAGTGAAGGTTTTTTTTTTTTTTTTTTTGGTAACATGGGTTTCCGACTCGACATTGCGAGCCGACTAATCCCACGGCGACTACCCTTTTGGATAGCCCGGATTCGGCGCAGGTGAACCTCCGTGGCCACAAGGGGATTAATTTTCTCCCCGTTGGATTCGAACTCTTGACCTTCTCTTTGGAAGGCTGGTATTCTTACCGCTGGGTCACCCCTTGTGGTTTGGGTGAGTGAAGGGTTGCCAACCCCCTAACTTAAAACAAACAATTTTTATTTCTATGATTCCATTCTTTAAATACAAAACCCTCAAAACAAACACACCCTAAAAAGCACATATCTAAAAACGGTCAGAATGAAATTAAAAGAAACTTGGGTAGCTTTTGGTATGTTGTAATCAAAGGGGGAATGGAAATGATTATTATGATAGAATGTGAAAATGTTGTTTGTTCATATTTATGTAATGTAATAATTCATTACAAGGAATGATTCATTACACCGAAACCATTCCTTAGGGGCCCCTACTTTTTTTTTTCATTACATCCCGTAATGGAATCAAAATTACATAAAACTTCACCATTAGCTAACCGTATTAATGAAACTTCTCATAAATAATGAGCATTTTAGTCTTTTTATTATAATTCTATTACGTCTTATCAAACAAACCAAAAATAATAAATAATGGTAATGACTCATTACATTACACCACTTATTCCATTACATCAATCATTACATTCATTTAACATTTTATTTCATCCTACCAAACGAACCCTTGGTTTGTAGAAAGATTTTTGCATAATGATAATGATAATGATAATGATAATGATAATAATCATCATCATCATCATAATCATAATCATAATCATAATAATCATAATCATAATAATCATCATAATAATCATAATCATAATCATAATAATCATGATGATGATGATGATGATAAACCAACGATGTTTCAGTATTTGCTTCAAAGTTTCATGAAAAATTTTGCGCTCGAATTACAAAAAAACAAAATTTTATGAAATTATTTGCTCGATAAAAATCATTCCTCAAAGCATCCCATGCCTCCATGTCTGAGACGATTGACAACCTTCTTGGCTACCCCGTCAGAAAGTGTACCAAGAATCCAACATTTGACAAGGGAATCTGATGCATCCCATGCCTCCATGTCTCCGTCTTTCTCCTTCCCCTTCCCATTCCCCGCAGGACGTGGGAATTGACCGTCGATGAAACCATACATTTGATGACTCTTTAAGAGACATGGAATTTGTGTTTCCCACACATTATACGTATCCTTACCGCTCAGCTTCATGGTAGTAATGAAATTTGGGGCAATAACATGTGAAGGGTATGGATATGCTTCACCAACATCCATAATGAAGCTTGGATTCAAAGTTGAAGCTGGATTCATCATCTTGATCTTAATTTAAATTTATATCTTGTTTACTCGGCTCTTTGTGTCAAACTAAAAGATGAAGTTGGCTTTTAATAATGCTGAGAAAAGCAACAATAGGATTTGGTGGCATATACAAGTGGTGGATTCGGATAAGAGATATGAGGAGACTATATATCATAAGTCTTTGGTCATTTAATAGTTTAAGATTTATTTAAATTTTATATTTTACCACCAATACATTTACATAAAACTGAAGTTTTTAGAAAAGTTTAACATTACGAAACAAAATTTTATCCCACCATCACATCTCAAATCATATATATCTAATGTTATCAAACAACCTACTCATTTCATATGTATTGTTGTTCATACTACTATTTTTTTCCCGAGTTTTTTTTCTCAAAAAAGTACAAAACTCATCTTTCTTCCCTAAAAGGTACAAAAATAACATGTTTTCTCAATTTGGCCATGTGCGAATGTGCGAACGTGCGATCCCACTAAATGTGCGACACGTGTCCACTTTTTTATTATTAAGTACACTGGGTAGGTGGCTGTTTTCCCATATGTTCTCCTTTTTGTTTTAGTATTAAAGTTATTAAAAGACTATAATACCCCATATTTACATATATATGAGACAAGTTATGACTTGCACTTGATGCTTTGAAAGCTGTACCATGACCTTTAAATGCCACTTGGCATGTACTGCTGACTGTATAATCTTAGTCATCATGTAACTAGGCAAATACTTGCCTACCTGGCAGCTCATGTACGCATGAAATAATACCAAAAAAGTAGACATATGTGAGAATTGAACCCCGGTCTTTCCTCAAATGCAACATGCTGTTAACCACTGGACTACATTGATTTTTTGGTATTATTTCTACAATCCAATAATGTCATGCTTTAAATTCGGGAAACTTTCCTAGAAACATAAACACATACCAACGTGCTATGTTGAACACAAACACATCAAAACACATCCATCAGAAACACATATCACAATCTCATTGCGGTATGAGTATCATTATAAACATAACAATTTTTTTTTTTTTTTTTTTTTTTTTTTTTTTTGTAATCTTGATTATTTTAATTCGTTATTATCATTCAATCTTTTACAATTTCCAATTCACATTTTTTTATTAAAATTTTTTATAGAATTTGATTAGGGTTTCGTTTAAATTTTTAATAATCAGCCTTGATTATCTCCCTTTCAATTCGGGATTTTTTGAAACCGAATTTGACATTCCCTAATATTCATCATTTTGAAAACATTCCATAATTATCCGGAAGTATGATTATTATTATTCATTATTTTGAAATTCAAATCAACCAAATCACGGATGATTTGAATGTATCAATTCTATACCGCCGAAATGGTGTATTGGGCTTTTCAAAACCCTATATTCACAGTATAAATAAAACCCCTAATCATACTATCAAAACATCAAACTCATTCCACATAAAACATTTCAGTTAAATTTCATTATGATGAATAAGTTTTCAGGCAAGAGAAATGGTAACATGGGCTACCAAAAGTCACCCACTGTTCCAAGTGGCAGTTTCAGGAGAAATGGAGGTTTTGGAGGTTCCGGAGGTTCTGGAGGTTTTGGAGGTTCAAAGGGTGCTGGTGGTTCTGTTGGATCAGGAGGTGAGTCATTCAAATCCATAACAATATTTTATATTTTGATTCATGTAGAGTTTATTCCTTTGAAAATGATATATGCGTACATGAAATTTATGTGGTTATACATAAAAATTTAAATTTGTTATTATAATTTATTGTATAACAATCATTTATATTTTGATTTGGTTATACATAGTTGATGTGAAGGACAAAAAAATCATCCCTATCAAAGATTTTAATAACAATCATTTATATTTTGATTAAAGTGATTATAATTTATTCCTTTTGTAATCATATATGCCTACATGAATTTGATGTGGTTATACATAAAATTTATAATTTATTTTTTTACTTTATTGTATATCAATGAATGTGAAGGACAAAAAAATCACCCCTATCAAAGATGTGGATCCTATGTTGGATGACATATCTGTTCAAGCCAGGTGTATATCTATATGGCATTCTCACAGGTTGAATGCTGCTCACGATCCATACAGCCTTGATATTGTCTTGCAAGATGCCCAGGTATGATCACTTACATTTTTCGTTCACATACAAATAATGTATTCAATTGTAAAGATACTATTATTTATGGTATTTTGGTTTTCTATAATGACTATATAAAAAGTTCTGTGTTTCAGAACTCAAGGATCCAGGTGTACATAAAAAAAGAATTTATGTACAGGTTCGAACCTCTTTTTGAAGAAGGGAAGTGTTACATCATTTCCAACTTTGGAATAGCTGAGAATGGAGGTAAACTACCTTTGTTACCTCACAGGTATAAAATTAGTTTTTACAGAAATACCACGGTCACTCGAGTGGATCCTTTTGACAACAACACTCATGGGTTCATTTTTGAACCGTTCAACCATTTGCACGATCCGGTGAATCACCAATATTTTGACAATGATGCTGTTGGTATGTATTTTACTTTATTTTCAGTAATATCTTTTTATACTATTAATTAAAACTAATCTACATCAAACATGTTCATTTGAACAGATGTAATTGGTTCGGTGATCGGTATAGGGGACATTGTCCCTGTAATGTCCGCTGCCGGAAAAAAGATACGTAGGACAGTGGTAGTTGAGGATGCTGAGTGAGTTCTTATATAATACTTTTTTTTATACATTTTAAATTATTTCATTTTAATCAAATCACGTACATTAATCTGTTATATGTGGGATTATACAGGGCTAATTCTTTGAACCTTACTTTTTGGGATTCATGGGCACCTATGTGGGATCAGTATGCAAGAAAGCGAGATTCAATTGGACATTTGGTTATTATTCTTCAACTTGGAAAGGTCAAGTACTGGGATGGTATGTTTTCACTTTTGGTCATATTCTTATTAATACGCTGATTTTTTAAACGGTTAATATGTAGTTAGTATACATATGTTAAGATTGTTTAATTGTTTAATAAAATATTCAGGAAATGCTGCCGTTCACAATGCCCTTTTTGGCACAAAAATATATATAAACCAGAACCTACCTGAAATCGTGTCCTTCAGAACAAGGTTGGTATACTATTTCCTGCTATACATACTACTAAACTTGAATATCATATATACTTTTAATTAAATATATCCTATTCTTATTCTAGGGTTCAACAGCGTGATGGCTATGATTCCAACAAGGTTAAGATTGAGCTATTCACTCCCGAGCAGAAGGTTGTATCAGTGGCTGAGTTTTTTCACAGAAGTGTGAAAAAGATGATAGGTGGCATCCGTGAGTGTGATCCGGTACGTTACTGATCATACACATAAGACATGACATTTCCAACCAATACTATTTATTCACACTATTGTTTATAAAATGCAGGATTCGCACTGTATAGTGTACGCAACAATACATAGGCTCCAAAGGGAACAAGGGTGGGCGTATACGGCATGTAAACAATGTAACAAAAGGGTTGAAATTGTTGAGGGATGGAATCAAAAGCCTGCATTTGTATGTGAAGATCATGGCAGTGTGCAAGTTGCATCGAGGTAAAACACATAAATTTATTGTATTTATAAGTGTATAGCATACACTTCATATTCTGATAACTTATTCGCTTATTTGACCATGTATATCATATATTTCATATTTGTGTAATATAGGTTTAAGGTGATTGTAAGGTTAATTGATGAGACAGGGTCTGCTCCTGTCGTGTTTTTTAACAACAACTTTTGCAAGCTTTCTGGCCATACGGCGTGGGAATTGATGGAACGATATGGCATGGACCCTGATGAGTACTGGCCTCAGGAGTTGGATTCATTAGTTGGGAAAAAAATGTCTTTTTAAGATATACTTTTCGGAATACAACGTCAACTACAACAACCACACCTACCGGTGTGATGCGTTTTCAGAAA
Source organism: Artemisia argyi (assembly GCA_030686995.1). NCBI lineage: Eukaryota > Viridiplantae > Streptophyta > Magnoliopsida > Asterales > Asteraceae > Artemisia > Artemisia argyi. The sequence continues at coordinate 183,475,480 of CM060683.1, forward strand.
ATGTGGACTTCATCAACCACTTTAAGAAAGACTTTTTTGAAGAAGAATCCACGGATGATGTGCCTGATGAGGTAAACTTTGAAATACAATTTCAACCTATTAAAAGCATTATACATTTCTATTCCAACATACATTTTGGTCTAACACATATCTGTTTATTAGGTACCAACTAATGAGTTCAACACACCGGCTACTCTTATAAAAAAGATAAACATGTCTGATTCAAGTGTTACCCGTCAGTTGGATTTGCAATCACCTCCTGCAACATTTAAATCATCTGGAAGTTCATCAGGGTCCGGTCCAAAGAAGAATCGTGTGGTCGATTTGGAGTCACCGTCTACAACAGGTGAAGATTCAGGTAGTGCAGAAAGTTCGGGTTCAAAGAAGAGGCGTGTGGTTGTTGATCTTGATGATGTTGAAAGTGAACCCGAGGATGAAGCAGGGAAATACGATCAAGAGTTGGTTCAGGTCAAAATTGAACCGGAAGATTAGCTCCCAATGACCACTCTCTGTTTAAATTATCTTTAATTTTAGTTTTGCAAGTGTTTTGCAAAAACAATGTTGGTTTTTTAATAATTTGCTTTTGGCATTATGTTTGCTTCCTTCAGGAAGATGTTTTTATATTTTTAAATGCCATGTACATGGTATTTGTTAAACAATATTGCCACTGTTTGGCTTTTTAATGGATTTGCTTTTTAGTTATGATTCTTTTCATAATTATTTGGTTGTTGTACAACCATATTTGTTTGGTTATTGTGCAAATTTTACATAAACACAATATATGCATTTATATAGATATGTAATGCTATTATTTGAATATTGTAAACTAACAAGATATTTATATCAAATGTTAATTGTTAAATAGATCAATAGACAAAATAACTGAACATTTTAATAACACTTCTTCCAATCAAAAGGAAAATTGATATTCAAAACATTTGCATAAATGGAAACTACATAATATCAAACTTATAACGCCAATATCCTATAAAATTGGGCTCGCACCTTTTGTTTTTGAAAACAGAATATGTGCAAGTATCCCAACTATCAATGTGTTACTTAAAATCTTATCATACTAAAAAGTGATAATCACATATGAATCAAATATTTGTTTGGCCACTAATGCAAATGTATACATATTAGAAACAACAACAACAATAAAATAAAAACAATGGTATAATTATTTTGATTACATTTTTTTTTTCTTTTTGTATACTAATGCACATGTATAGATATCAAAAAACAACAACAATTTTTTCTTTTTGATTTCATTTTTTTAAAATTTTTGAATACATAGAATGGTCAAACATAATCTCAGCACAATTTTTTAAACTTTTAATATATAACAAACTTTTCATATATATTCTCCACATTATCTTTTCCATAATTGTAATGGTTGTCTAATTTTATAAATAGGACTTGTGTGCATCTCCTAATCATAACACGCCTCTTCTTTGAGTTGCCAGCGATGGGTGATAGTATACCAAAGAAGGTAAATTTTTTTCTTAAAATCAAGATATTATTCTATATGTGTTGCTTTTGTAATGTGATTCAACCATTATTTTATGCCATGCTGATTCCAAAGTTTTCTTCCTAAGTACTACTACTATGCATTCAAAATATGTATTACAATTTCAATTATGTGTTACAATGATTTTTACATATTTTATGATGTTCATCTTATACAACATATAATTGGTAAATTCTTTTTAGGTTACAAAAGAAGCCATAATTGTTTATCTGAAAATAATATATATATATATATATATATATATATATATATATATATATATATATATATATATATATATATTTTTTTTTTTTTTTAATTTTCTATTTCATCTTCATATGCATACCACTTTTATTAATTTCAAAACTTTAGCACAAATCGAATTATGTTTTATATTGAACTTTACATTTGTTACATGCTTTTTAAGTTACAAATGACGGAAATACTATAAGGAAAGGTGGAAAAGATTTGCATAACGGTTTCGTTGTTCCTTACAACCCAACCTTGCTCAGGCGGTACCAGTCACACATTAATGTTGAATGGTGCAACCAGGTTGGGTCAATCAAGTATTTGTTCAAGTATATAAACAAAGGTCCTGACAGGGTTACTGCTGCTTTAGATGGTGAAGAAATTGATGAAATTAAGGATTTCTATGATTGTAGATATCTTTCGGCTTGTGAAGCAGCTTGGCGTATTTATGGATTTGACATTCACTATAGGACTCCAAGTGTGGAACGTTTGCCATTTCATTTGAAGAATGAACAACCCGTCTCATTTGATGAAAGGGATAGCATTGATTACACACTTGAAAAGTCATCAGTTAACGAGACCAAATTTCTACAGTGGATGGAATTAAACAAGACTGATACATTTGCAAGGACATTGCTATACGTTGAGATTCCTAAATTCTATGTGTGGAATGCGCAAAAAAGAATTTGGACTCTAAGACAAAGAGGTGAGAGTTTAGGCAGGATTCGTCACGTCCCGCCTTCTTGGGGAGAGTATTTTTACTTACGTGTATTGCTAAACAAGGTGAGAGGCGCGCAAACTTTTGAAGAGCTCAGAACATATCTTGATGTGGAGTATCCAACGTATAGAGATGCATGTTATGCTCGCGGTCTTTTGCAAGATGACAAGGAGTACATAGACGGACTTCTGGAAGCCAGTCAATGGGGAATGGGCGATTATTTGAGATCTTTTTTTGTCATGCTACTCATGACAGATAGTATGTCTCGGCCAGAGGTTGTATGGGAAAAAACTTGGCAAGTTTTGGCTGCGGACGTGGAGAGTGTTGAGCGCAAAAAGCATAATAACCCTGATATGTTATATTAATTTTTGCATATCATAGTTACATTAGCATATGCATAACATATAACACATTTGTGTGCAACATGAATTAATGGACTTTTTTATTGCTACCAAAGCACCATTGCTTGATGTTAAATCCTTTTCAACTATGTTCAATCAAATATTATTAGATCTGCCTGCAATTAAATTAAAGTGCTCCAAGCGAATTATCAATTGCTGCAACTGAATTCAAATAAATCTAGTTTTTCAATACAATAGTTTTAATTGGTCTAACTAAGTTCTCATGTATCAAGCACACTGCCATGATACTCACAAGCATTTAAACTTACTTATTATATTATTAGATCAGTAGCATGCTCATTTGATAAATTCAATATACTTAAACTTACAACTAAAAGTTGAAAAGCAGTGTTACCATTGCAAGCGTAAAAAACAACAATCTATTTGATCTCATAAAATTTATTGTCAATACAACTAACAAATTTGATTATGTGATGTAACAATGTTCCTCTCTGCCATGGGATTCTTTATCTGCTAAAATGTATATATAGTTCTTCAAATGGTCAAGGGTCGCTAAACATATTTGTCATTAAGTTTCTGCATTAGACAAACAACCACCAATCAACTCCCTCATGTCAATCTAAGTAAATGCATAACATGTAACACATTTGTATATTAACTTTTAGTATTTTAACATTGCAGGTTTGCAGCTTTCAGATTCTCAGAAGTACAATATATGTCTAACTTATATTGAACACATGCTACTGTGTAACAATAAGAGTTTAAACTCTTTCTTGAAAATGCCATATCCGAATAACGAATATACGATGGAAGGTTATAACAGGTTGATATATGACGAAACAGCATACAATAAAGATGAATTAAAAGAGCAACATAAGACATTGTACGGTAGCTTGACATCGGAACAAAAGGGGATTTATTCAACTGTTATGGAAGCGGTAGACAAAAACAATGGTGGAATGTTCTTTGTATATGGATACGGTGGCACGGGGAAGACATACCTGTACAAAACTATGTCAGCGTTTTTACGTTCAAAAGGTGATATAGTATTAAATGTGGCGTCCAGCGGTATTGCAGCTCTTTTGTTGGAAGGCGGAAGGACAGCACATTCTCAGTTTGCAATTCCGATTAATATTCTTGAAGACTCAATGTGCAACATACCTGGTGACAGCGACCTTGCTGATTTGATACGCCAGGCAAAGCTCATAATATGGGACGAGGCCCCTATGATACAGTCATTTTGTTATGAAGCACTTGATAGGACATTGCGAGATATTTGCAGGGAGGAGCAAGGAGAACCATCTACTCAAGTTTTTGGCAGAAAAGTTGTTTTGTTTGGTGGTGATTTTAGACAGATTCTTCCAGTCATTCCTAATGCTAGCCGTAATCAAGTTGTACATGCCACAATTAACTCATCTTATCTTTGGCAACAATGCAAAGTAATGAAGTTGACAGTGAACATGAGATTGAGCTCTAGATCTAATGAATCTGAAAAAAAGGAAATTCAAGAATTTGCGGATTGGATTTTAGACATTGGTGATGGGAAAATTGGTGGCAAGAATGAAGAGAACGCCATAGTTGTCTTTCCAGATTCAATGTTGATTAGAGTCCGATGATCATGTTGGATCAATAATAGGTGAAACATACCCAAATCTGCTACAAAACCTATGGGACCCTCAGTTCTTTCAAGAAAGGGCCATTCTTGCGCCAACTCATGAAATGGTTGATAGGATTAATGACCGAATGCTGGATTTACTTGATGGAGCCGAGACGCTATATGAATCATCAGATTCTGTTGCCTTGGACGATGCAGATACCAATTTTGATGACTCTATATACATGACAGATTTCTTTAACGGTATAAGGATGTCCGGTGTTCCGCATCATGCAATTAAGCTAAAGGTTGGTACTCCCGTAATGTTAATGCGAAACATTGATCAAAAAGCAGGATTGTGCAATGGAACAAGGCTTCAAGTACAACGTTTGGGAGTCAATGTAATTGAAGCAAATATCATATCTGGTGGTAACATTGGTAAGATTTGCGCTATTCCACGTATGATTATTAGCCCTTCAGAGACTAAGATGCCGTTCAAATTTAATAGAAGGCAGTTTCCAATTCAAATTTGTTTTGGTATGACGATTAATAAAAGCCAAGGACAGACTTTGTCACAGGTTGGTTTGTTTTTGCAAAAGCCGGTATTCTCACATGGTCAACTGTATGTCGCTATGTTAAGAGTGAAGAACAAGCGAGGATTGAAGGTTCTATCTTTAGACAAGGACGACAACTATACTTCAAATGTCGTTTATAAAGAAGTCTTAGGTCGGATTTGATTAACCATTTTTTGTGTACGATAAACATATGCATTGTTATTTTTTGAAACCGTAAAGTTATTTAAAGAATTTTATATATTTTTTTTCATGTTTTGCGCTTATCAATGTTTATTTTCTTCCTTTTAATATTATCGATATTATTATGAAGCGAACCCGCCCATCGGGCGGGTTATGAAGCTAGTCTTTATATAAAATTATTTCATCACTCTTCTCTCTCATTTATTTTTTTCACATCTCTTCTCTCTCTCCATTTTTTTCCAGTCACTACCACCTCGCCATCACCGCCTCACCACCATCACCACCTGATCAACACCACAACAGATCTGCCATCACCACCTCATCACCATCACCACCTGATCAACACCACCACAGATCCACCATCACTCTTGAGTTTTTATAGATCTACAAATTTTTCTTGATTTTTTTAATAGATCTACAAGTTTTTCTTGATTTTTTTTAAAGATCTACAATTTTGTACAATGACCTCAAAAGACACCCGCCACCGCCATAAATAGATCTTGCCCCCACCTGGAAACCACCTCCATAAACAGATCTTGCCGCGGCCTGGAAGCAAGTGTCAGCGCTGCTGCTATCAAGCTAATACTTTTTTTTTTCTTTTTCTTTTTTCTTTTTTTCTTTTTGGGTATGCTATTAGATAAGATTGAGTTGACTTTATATGGGAAAACAATGGGTAATCATTGATGATTGATTGTAATTGTTTTATGAAAATGCATATCGAGTGTGTGATTGAATGCTTCATCAAAACAGTTTGCTACAATTGATCGAATTTTATGTATAGAATTGTTGATATATGGTGTCAAGGCAAGTGGATTAAGTCATGATGTCAAGGCAAGTGGATTAATTACATATCAATTTTATCATTGTTGATATATTCTATAATAGTGTTTATATGTTCAAAAAATTATATTGAAGTTATAGTTGAAGCATCTCATTTTGTTGAAAACAAATGTAAACAAGGTGAAATGTAATCATCAATTATTTGTAATAATTCGACTCTAATTGACTATTTCTATTCGGAGTACTAATTCAAATATCTCAATATCCTGGGTCAATATTGTGAATATATAAGTACAGGCAATTTTGATTCCAAGGTGGCAAGTACTTGTAATAATTCAACTCTAATTGAGCTATTTTTATGAATTTCAATTCATGGAAACTTTAACGAATACTGACATCTGAATTAGCTATAAAAATGTATTTACAAAGCACTAGCGTATAAGGTGCATCTCAAGCACTTGTTGAGTTGTTGATCCATTTTCTCGAGAGATGGGAGGTGCCACCAATGAATCTTGGGACTAATTTGTTTTCCGTATTTTGTTAAGGCTGGTCATTGTAATCCACAAACCAAACTGAATTACCATTACCATTAAAAATAAAAAATAAATAAATAAACTTAAAAAAAAAAAAAAAAAAAAAACCCTAAACCGTAGTTATTTTTTACTCCGTACTTTTGTCAAATGGGTTCTATTGTCTCTGACGAATCAACAAAAAATTTAGCTCAAAGGTTTTTTAATTATAAAGACGGGTCAAACCAATCGAGCTAATTTTTTACCAAATCAACCCATATGGAACTTCTGTCGAGAGTGTCTCCTATTATATTACACTTAAGAATGAGTGATAACATTGAAATGATATTGCATACAATATAATTTTCATAAATCTCATTTGCTGAAAGGAAATGTAAACAAGTAGTTACACATAAGAAACTTTGATAGATGGAAATGATACAAAACATTATAAAATTAAACAGCATTATGCAATATCCTTGGGAATGACCCTCACGGTTAATAATGATTTAGTAGAAGTAGGAATCCAGTTCTCTGACAAAAATACCACGTCCATATGTAGCACTTATCAGTTCAATGATAAGAGGACATTGCAACGTCACAAAAGACGTAATTGGAAGGCATGTCAATGCACCTATCGGAATTAGCATCAACAAGTTTCTTTGTCCAAACACAAGGAACAATGTTGCTCCAAAAGCTGTGATCATTGCTGTTGTTGATAGGAACAACATAGTGAGGCCAATAATCAGCTTCGTAGGTAACTTAAAGAGAAAGTCTTGATCCACAAAATGTGCGGTAAGGATCGATAAAAACATCCAAGAGAAAAGCCGTCGCCTCCCTTATTAGGTTCGTCTGAAAGATTGAAAGGGAAAAAAGTTCTTAAAATCGGTTAAATTCAAAAGATAGAAGGAAGGAACAAATAATCAGGCGTATACCCAACCGACACCAAATGAAGAGTGATTATAGTATACTTCTGCCATATATATAAATGTGTGTTTGTATAAATAAAATTTATAGCTGCACAGAGAGTTAAACCTACCTGCTTAATAAGAATTTTATCAAGCTCCCTCCGCTTGGAAAAAGCTGCAACAACTTTTGGTGTTGCTCTTGCTTTGATGTAGATTTGCAATGCAAGATCATTGTAAACAGTCTGCAGGTAAAATTTAAATAAACCAAGTTTTAATAATGGAACATTTACTGTAAATAAAAGCAAACTCAAAACTTTGATATTGTGTAGTACTAAAGTGGTTTATTAAAAGTGTAAATGATTTCAAAGAACAAATCTACAAGAGGGAGTGTCGACTGTGCCAAAGTTTCAATATTGCAACTTAACTCAATGGTGTTGAAGTCACATTCCTTCAATACCCTTAAGGGTCGATTCAAAGTTCTTTAGGTTTCTGATTGACGTGTTCCTAGAAACAGGTCGTTTCTGATCTGAGGTTATAACATGCGAGCTACTTTTGGCTGAGCTTGAACCTCTTAAGAGCACCGGGGCTTGCATCTGTTGTGCGTATGAGATGAATCAGGTTCATTTGTAGTTAATCTTGAAGATCTTGTTGTTCGTAAAAAGGTGGATCTTGATACCTGCAAATTAACAATTTGATACATTGGTAGTTAAGATTGCTTGTACTATTATTATGCCACAACAAGCAAAAAGAAGAGGCAATTTATATAAGCCACAACCTGCGTTCTCTCTTTTTGCTCGTGCCATGGCTTTGGTTAAGCTGCCCATAAGGTTAAATTTGTCTATGGTATTTTGAAGCTAAAATTAGCAAGCTTGACTGTGAAAAATTCACCTCAAGTTGACCAAATAGCTCAAAGCTGGCATGTTGACCAAATGACTGGACATAAACCATGAGGGAATTAAGGAAGATTGGATCAATGATCCTTAAACAGTGTTAGGACTCAATGTGCAGAATTCATGGATCATTATAATGCTTAATAAGACGTTTCTGACTTAGAACGAATGGTTTTGAATGTTTAGTATCATGTTGAAAGTCAAAATTAAGAAGTCATGTTGAATGTCAACCATCTCTGGAACTGGATATGCAGTATATATGAAAGTCATATTCTGTGCTTCTGAAGCAGGTATTTCATTAGGACGGGAGTTAGTGCGCCATGAAAGATGACACTTTGCTCTAACCAATGATTTACCATGATGGGTTTTTTTAGCAATATGATTTAACTAATGCAGCAAGTCCAAGAAAGTCATTTTCTTTTAGTTTTGAATTTTTGAGTTCGAACTCATATGAGGTTACACATCTTCCTCTGATTCTTACATGCAACAAGAACTATTTAGGAAACACTAATGAAACCTGTGACTGCAATAAATTCTAAATACACATTGTAATTCTATAAACTTAATTAGCCTTTATATCTATGTTTCAGAATATAGTATCATTCAAAGATATCTATTCCATCATTTACATGACGGGAATCAGATGGATCAAGTCCGGAGCCACATAATTCAATGTGAAATATGTTGCAGTAGGACATTCAATCCACAAGCCAGAATTGGTGATTTGTGGTTTTTGACAGTGGAATTATCTTATGGTCACGATCGTCTGAAAACTGCTCGCCTAAGATCTAAGAAAGATTGACTTAGAAAAGGGAAATGTCATGCGGCATACCATGGAGTTGGCTAAACGGGCTAAACGTGTCATTTTAGTATGGGTTAGTCGACCTTAGCACTTTTTCACCGAACCTTCCAACTCTGTTAAAAACAACAGTGTGGCAAATAATAAAGTTTTTGTTAGTAAAAAATGTAATTTGGTAAAAAATGGAGTTGGCTAATAATTTTTACTTTGGACGACCTTCAACCTATTTGACCCATTTGACTTTTTCTTTTTTAATTTTTACCCATTTGACTCGCTCATAGAGTCAAATGTAATTTGGTAAAAAATTATCAATTTCATAGGTTGAAGGATTGAATTATACCCCCGCATGATACTATTTCTAGCTCGATTACAGTGCCATCCCCACGGAAATAGAACTTCTCACTGATAACCCGATTCTTGCTCATTAGCATTGCCTGCAAAATGGCCACAAAATTATGGTAAGATGTTTGGTTTATAGCCGCTATTTACATTATAATAACGTTACTAAAAGAAGCTTGGAGACTCACTTGAGCATAGTTCCCAATAGCTTAATCGCGTAAGAGAACGTAACCATTAGGCTGCAAATTCTGTATAGTACGCAGACATAAGAAATGTGAAGAAAGAAAGATCCAAAATTGGAATTTCAAAGAAGGGCAAATTGTACAACGTAATTGACTTTGATTAAACCTTTATATTCGGTAACCAACTTTGCTTTAACGTATAATTCTCAAACAGGCCAAACAGGCTGTAAGTCGCATAAACTCAATTCTTAATTCATAGAAACCACCTAAATTTGCTTTTAGGGGGTTTTGGGGATTGTCTATTGAAAGTGCTTATCTGCCTATAAAGAAAGTGTATTTTAAATGCTTATTTAAACTAAAATAAGCAGTTACATACTTTCATCAAAACTGTTGATGTTCTTAAAAGATAAGACAAGCACTTGAGTAAGCAATCCAAACACCCTCGAATCCAGAAACATAGATTATAAATACAGCAATATATGTTTTTCAAATATTGATCAAAAAGTGATCAACCCCATTACAGATTAACAAAAAGCTCTATTTTTTTAGAAATCGGAAGCAGTTCAAAATTAGCGTCCACCCATTGTTGGGCGATTTACCTTAACAAATCTTCTGCCAAATGAATGATAGAACTACAGAAGCGATATCTCGATTCACACAGAAGAAAAAATTACCGATTATTGAGCATTAACATGAATTCATGAACGAAACAATATCTAAATACAACTGGGTTCTGGTTGACGATGACCAAATTTAATGGGTTAACAACTCTTCAGTCAACAATATATATTCTAGGTCGATTTCCAATCCACGTTACAGACTCAAAAAGAATCAAACAAGTAAATTTTTCACCACGAGAATAATAGATAACACAAAATCTTTTCTTTACAATGCATGAACAAAACCATTCATCTTTATGCTTAGTGATTATGGTGTGAATAAGTTTTTGAAATGAATTTCCTGAAGGCTCCAATTGTTGAAAACAAGCTGGTGTTACACATAAGAAACCATTGATATATGGAAATGATGCAAAACAGTATAAATTTAGCATCACACAATATCCTTAGGGAACGACACCCACGGTTAAAATTTATTCAGTAGAAGTAGTAATAACTTTCCCTAACAAAAAAACCACCACAATATGTAGCACGTATCAATTCCACAATAAGAGGAAACTGAAGGGTCACAAAAGACGTAATTGGAAGGCATGTCAATGCACCTATTGGAATAAGCATCGGCGAGTTACCTTGTCCAAACACAAGGAACAATGTTGCTCCAAAAGCTATAATCATTGCTGTCATCGAGAGGAACAACATAGTGAGGCCAATAACGGTGACGTAACCGCTGTGAATAATGATATTGCGTCTGATATAGCATATACTGTGAACGCTGTGTTGTTAGTGAAAATCGGTACCCCTGATTCTTGATTATTACCACCGGGCACTGTAATAGCTGCTGCAAACACAATGGTGATAATGAGTGCAGCTGTTATTGTATATGACTCGGCAGTTTTCTTTATCCAATTCTCTCCTTCGATCACCAAGTCTTTATGCTCTCTTGTAAATACCTCTTGAGGTGTTTCCCCATCTAAGTTCTTTTGTATCCGGTTAAGAGGACATACAAATCGTTCAACTTCCTAATAAATAGTACGATATATTAACCTTGGAAGATATAGGATTATACGTCTTAAGAACTTTATGTATGCCGAATGAAATTCAAACTTCGAGTCACTGGTTAAACTACTCACCTTGAACCATTGTAGTTCGCGTTGGATTCGCAAAGCGTCCCTCTTATTAGATTCAATTTGTTTGTAGGTGCTAATCTTGCAGCCAAATGCAAAAGATTGTTCCCAGAAGAATCTTTGATTGTTTTATAAATATTCTTGTGTTCGCTCATTTCATATAGTAGGTTGTAAATCTTCTCTGAACGATTGATCACAGAATATTGAATAAAATTATGACCACCATCTTCATTTGTACTCCAGATTGCTTCTGGAAACCGCCACACAATACATCTAATAAAAGCGGATGCATTTCTTCTAGTGGCTTCAAAAATCGAACTGTTGTAATATTGATGGTAGGTGCTCGAGTTACCTTCCTTGTGTATCTTGTAACATACCTCAGCTGAGACAATATTTGCGTCAAAATAAATTTGAGATGTATCTTTAGCGAATGGACGTACTGCAAGATAGAGACAAATCATAATCTCAAATAAATAAGTAACTTCCTTTCTGTTACACTTTTAGTCATATAATAATTGTGACTTTTGATTCGTCTTACCAAGCACCTTCCCGAATTGGTAGAACAAAGTTGCCAGCCAACAAAAGCCTGCTTAAGATGAGATGATTGTTAGGTTAGATCCAACCACTAAGTTACAATAACATTAAGCAGTGTCTCATAATTAAGAAGTATTTACTTTAAATTTTCAACGGGGTTGAATTATGATAAGCATGTTCTTTTTCGTGAGAATCATCTAAATAAATAAATAAGGCTTAATAGTTCTACTTTCTCACAAGAATAGACATTCTTTTATAAATTTGATATATTAATAAAAAAGAGAGTTAAAATTAACTAATTAATTAAAAAAAAAAAAAAAAAAAAAAAAAACTTTATGAGAAAGGAATAATGTGACAACCGGCAATTTAGGGAGTTATTTTGAAAACCCGCATTTCGTTAAAGTTCGTTTATAATTTTTATTTGGAAATTTTATTTTACAACGAACTTGTACGACCTATTTTATGGATATTTATAATTAATGATGTTATGGAATTCGTGAATTATCTTCATAATTCATTCTTGATATTATGCTCGGTGATGTATTCTTAAATTCTCACTGGTACTACGTTGACTCTGGCACTAGGTTTAACTAACGAAAGATTTTATGATTCGTTTTACGAGTCCGACTATATATAATTATTTACGAGATGTTTTTCGGGAGATATTAAAGTTTGAAATGAGTTCGGGTTCGGGCCACATGTTTCACATTCACCCACTTTACCCACTTATACTACTAGTAATATTAATATTATTATTATTATTATTATTATTATTATTATTATTATTATTATTATTATTATTATTATTATTATTATTATTATTATTATTATTATTTAACAAAAAGAAGAAAAAAAAAAAAAAAAAAAAGAGTAACTACAAAATTTGGTCCTTGTGGTTCGGTACACACAAACACAATCTCTCATCTCTCTCTCTCTTTTCTCCCTCACCATCTCAAACCCTAGCCGCCGGCTACATTATCCGGCCGCCACCACCACCACACCGACCACACCACAAAACAAACACCACCATCTTCTTCCTTATCGATTTCTTTTTCTTTTGGTATATCATACGCAACATATAACCGACATTAACGCCTCGAAATTTTATAAAATCCGACCCAACCTTGTTGTTTTTACTAGATTTATCCGATTGGAGGTTCAAGAAGGTGAGAATGCTCGATTTTGGTACTTGGGTGCCTCGACTTGGTGATAAATCCGTGGCTACACGGATGATTTTTGTGGGAATCGAATTATTATGTTATGAAATAATGTTTTTGATGTTAAAATAAAGGTTTAGTATCCGGGTCTTGGTGTTTTCTTGGATGGTTCGAGTGAACCGTGAATCGTAGACTCACGGCTCGATGTGGGTCTCGAGCCTATGGCTCATTATTGTTGCTTCTTGTGGTCTCGTGTTCATGGTTTTCATGTTGCTTGCGTTGGACCTTGGTTAGACTTGATGGAGTCTTGGCCTTGTGGCCGTATATGGTTATTGATGCCGCGACCCAAGTGGTCGAATGGGCAGTTTTGGGGGGGTGCTCTTTGGAGCTTATTTTTGCGACCCTTAGTTGTTGGTTCGAGTCCTTGTGACTCGTGGTGTTGAGCCGAGACTCAAGTGAGTCGAGGGTTCGGGTTTGGCTTGGTAAACCAACCCGAATATGGACCATAATTGTATTTATAATTCCTTGTTATGATTTTTGTTAACTTGATATTGTTGTGGCATTTTATTTTCGGCCGAATGCCTTTGTTGAGTCGAGACCTTTTGTGGTCTCGACAATGGATTTATTGTGATATTGAGGAGTTGTTGACGAATTGGGTTATTGGGGACCGATTGTGAGACGGTCACTTAGAATGACGGAGATAGGTTAGTCGGGTGCCGTAGTCGGACCCTATTGTTGTAGCGCGTGGATTGAGATTGTGTTGGACAGAGATACTTTTGTATTTATGACATTTGCTTATTACTTTGGACTTGGACAATGAGCCGAGAGTCATGACTCGGACATGTGACCATTTCGTATGACTCGATAACTATTGCAATTAAAACGTAAATAATAAAACTCGTAATAATAGTTATTGATAATATAAACGTTTATATGAATATATAGACGTGAATAACGGATATATAATTATATAAGCGCGTATATTAATAATAATAATAATAATCACGAGTCGTATTATAAATAATACAACTAGATATATATTAGGCTACGAAAGTGGCATAATATTATTGAACGTATTATTATTATAAAGAAATCGTTATAAAGCGAGGAACTCTCGACAAATTATTAAACATTAAATAAAATGTCATTTTATATATATAACGAGTAAACTTATCGAGTTATGCGGAGTCGTTGTCACTCGAGTCCAGGTAAGTTATTATTTGTGACTTTCGTGTTGTCACGGATATATGACGATTAATATAAACGTTTTCTATAACTAAATAACCACTTAACCGTAGGGTTGAATCGGGTTATTTGGCTATATGAAATGAGTATATTAATGGGCATCGTATCCTACGACGCCCATAGGTTGTGATATATGTAAAGTGTAATAAATTGCGAGTGTATATATCGGGAAATCTGGCCAATTTGACGATATATACGAGGAATTTATTAAACTATGATATCTACCCTATAGTATTTATGTGCTATGTGCTTTAGGATGGGGTGTAATTTTGGAACGGTATGTTACGTAAATAAATATGAGGATTATCAAATCGACGGATTTGATAAACTTCGGCGATCATTTAAATGATATATTGGGCTAATATTAGATCCATAGTTTATTTTATTATTCTTTGTGTGACCTTTTGGTCTGTTTTGAGTCGACCCACCACCCGTATGGATACCAAACGTAAATACACCAAACTAATACGAAATGGATTTTCGGAAATAAAACGGATTCTCGTCCGGGTTTGGGAATATCTTGAATTTGAGGAAATGATTGCTGAACGAGTTAATATTGTTAGGTCGTGCCGAGTCCGTAGTTGCTGTTTTGTGAGTTACTATACGTCTTATTTCTACCGACTTCTTCTTGCTATTTTCTGGACTTGAGGTGAGTCATAGCCCCACTTTTAAATTTTGAACTATGTTTTCAATACTTGGGGTGAGAAACGTGCAAATTATTTTATGTGGACTATTTATCGATTCTATATTCTTTCTAAAACTTGCTATGCGTATGGACTAGGATATATATTGTCAGCTTTAGTCACATATATGTTGTGTGTACTATTCAAGGTTGGCTTATTTGGTTTTTGGTGGATTGTCAGCTTTAGTCACACGGTTTCGTGTGTACTATTCAAGGTTGGCTTATTTAGATACTGTCTCGTGCACCTATAGGTTATTGATACTTTGGAGGTTATCCGAGTATTTATTGGTATTGCGGGGGTTACTCGAATATCTATGTTAGAACGGAGGGTATCCGTGTGTTAGGATCGGAGTGGAGGTTATCCGCAGGCTTTTAGTGAATCCTTAGTCTAGCTAGCAAGCGTTTTGCGTATATGTCCACTATATTGTTAGATGAATTTAAACCTATGATCTCACCAGCGAAAGCTGGCTTTTAGCACGTTTTCTCAGGTAATTAAGTGATGATATGCATGCTTGGAATGGAAGGCTCGGCCAAGGCTCATGGATTATGGATCTATTTTTCTAAACTCTGATAATTTATTTTGGACCTACTGTTATGTTATTTTGGGCCTGACTCTGAATGATGTTGGGATAAATGTAAACGTTAAAACCCCGTTTTGGTTGCGTTTTTATTATGTTTACTTTATCTCGTTCTATATTGTCTTGTGTTGGATACCAATCCCCGTAGCACCCCGAAAGCTTGTGAGTCTTCCGCTGTATCAAATTTTGGGGGTGTTACAGATTGGTATCAGAGCCAAGGTTATAGAGAACTAGGTAAATAAACGCCTAAACTATAACCGAATTTTTATAGAAAATGATCCTTGACCACCGCCCGCCAGCCCGCCAAGCCGAAACATCTTCTATTATTTGAGGTATTATGAGATATTTGAGATGATTGTTAGATTCGGGATTTATTGAGATGATTTGAGGTTTATGGATTTTAGTAATAAGATGGCGTTTCGAGGAATTATATGGTCTATATGTTTTATAAACATGTTAGTAATGCGGTGTTTGAAATTCTTTTTATTGAGATTATATGATTGAATTATTTGATGAGGATTTTTAGTATGGTATTATGAGTTGTGATTTAGTTGTTTTGAAACACTTACACCTACCCTACGTCGTTGTCACAGACTATGGCCTCCCTTACGCCTAATGTCATCGAGGATATTCTTACTGCACCGGTTTTACCTGCACAGTTCACTATGGCATCTGATGACCCTTATCAGATGGCCATGCTTTCAGCTACTGTGCCACAGACAGCTTCTACTTCAGCATTACCTGCTGCATCTACGCAGGGACCCTCATCTTCTCTAGGGCTCCCTGGTACATCGAGGCAACTTACTCTTCATCAGGCTTTAGCTCGCGTGGCCCCACGCTTTGCCCACCGAGCTACGGCACGTATGTCGGTACGCCCTACTCCATCACCTTTACAGATTGATGCTCACTCTCTTCTGTCTGAGGCGCCACCCACATCATTGCGTCGTCGTCCTAGATCACCTACCACATCTCCACATGGTTCACCTAGTAGGAGACGACGATTGATGAGGTACTCTTCCGATGAGGAGGAGGAGGAGTACGAGGGTGAGGATGAGGCTGATGACCCTGAGCAGGAGGATGACCCTCAGGAGGCTGAGCAGGGTGATGATGATGACCCTGAGGAGGAGGATGACCCTCAGGAGGATGAGATGCCTGATGATGATGATGATGAGTTAGTACCACCAGCTCAGGCTGAGGAGCCTGATTCACCTGTACATCCGATTGAGCCTGATTCACCTGATCATCCGTTTCTGTTAGATTCACCACCTGGTAGCCCGGTGACATCGGATGCATCTTCTGAGGTTTCTGCTGAGCATGCAGAGTTAGGTGAGATTGGCAGGTTATGGGCTCGGATTACTGAGCTTAGTGAGAGAGTTGCACGTGTATCTGATCGACTCGAGAGAGTTATTGGAGAGTTCATAGCGGATCTGAGAGCTGATATGACTGTGGTTGTGGGCAGGACTACTGAGATGAGGAGAGTTTTGATGGAGGTCCACGAGCATATCAATAGTTTGCAGCGAGGTTTTGTTACTGCTCGAGAGGCCAACCGCAAGCTATGGCAAAGGAATGCCGAGCTAGAGAAGGAGGTGGCTGACCTCAAGAGAGACCGAGACACCCATAGCGTGGAGCTAGGATCGTTATGGAGGGATCTTGATGGCTTGAGGCAGGAGTTGAGGAGACTCCGCCAGCAGCGTGGCTAGTTGATTGGTTTATGTTGTCTTGTTGCTTTCTTAACCGAGGAGTGTTCGGTTAGAAAAGCTAGTTATCATATTTTGATGTATTTTGTTCAGTATTCGTCTCTTTTGGAACGATTAGTACGTTTTGTGTTATCCGGTAGTTAGAACGATGTTAGATCACTATTGTATGGTTGATGGTTATTAGTATATGATATTATGTGATTTTGGGTGTTATGGAAACTGAGTCCCTATCCGTTTTATTGATGTTTCATGGTGTATTGTTGCTATTCTTTCCATGACTTCTTCGTTGAATTTCGTTTGTTGACCGTATTGATAAGTTCTATTGGAGACTCATGAACTTGTGTGATGTTTCAGATCAATGGCCACACGACAAAACCCTGTTAGAGCTACCAGAACTGGCCCTGCAGTGACTACTCCTGGTCGCCGAGGACGCCGACCTACTCGAAATGTTGAAACCCCTACTCCTGACAACGTGGACACTACTAACCGCAACAACAGGAATCAAAATGTTGATGTTCAAGGAGACAATGATCATGTTCCACTTAATGCACCTACTGTGGATCAAGCAATGATCAATCAACTTGTGGAGCAAAGAGTTGCTGAGCTACTAGCTGAGTCAAATCATTCCAACAATTCTGCTGGAACATTTCCACCGGTTCGTGCTAACGGATGTCAATACAAGGAGTTTAAGATTTGTGGACCTATTGAGTTTGGTGGAACTGAAGGAGTGGTTTACTTGGTTAGGTGGATTGAGAAGACTGAGTCAGTGTTTAATGTCAGTGGTTGAGCGGAGAATGCGAAGGTAAAGTTTGCTTCTTTTACCTTCAAGGATGAAGCTTTAACTTGGTGGAACAATTACCGAAATGCAGTTGGGAGTGATGTAGCTTATGCCATGACTTGGGAACAATTTAAGTCTCTGCTGATTTAGACTTATTGCCCAAGGAATGAGGTCAAGAAGCTAGAGATTGAGTTTTGGAACAACAAAGTGAAAGGTAATGACATGACGACTTACAATCGTCGTTACCAGGAATTGGCCTTGCTTTGTCCAGATATGGTGGAAACCGAGACTCAAAAGATCGAGAGGTATACTGATGGGTTGCCTGTAGCTACGAGGAACGATGTGATTTCTGCTAGGCCTGCAAACATCCATGAGGCAATCACTATTGCTCAACAACTTATGGATTCGTTGGAATTAGAAGAAGCTGATAAGGAGAAGAATGGAAAGAGAAAGAGAGATCGTCACTCTAAGGGTAATGATCACCGAAGCAAGAGATAAGCTAAGGCTTATGCTATTGGGAATGGAGATAAGAATAATCAGAACGGTGATGCACCCAAGTGTGATTGTTGCCACCAGCATCATACTGGATGGTGTAGTGTGAAATGCCAGAACTGCTCAAAGAAAGGACACATAGCTAGGGACTGTAGAGCTCGACCTCTTGCTATGGTTCAGGTTGCTCCTGAGATGAGAAACAAGGCAGATGTTACTTGTTATGGGTGTGGAAAGAAGGGACACTATAGGAATGAGTGTAGAGAATCGCGGAACCGTGGAATTCACGGCTCGGGTGGTAATGGGTACAATCATGGAAACCGTGGAGCTGGAGGAAACCGTGGACGACAAGATAATGGGGACCAACGTGTGGAAGCTGGAGCTGCTCAGGGAAGAGTGTATGCACTCGGGAACGAGAGAGGAGAAGATCCGAACGTCGTTACTGGTACGTTCCTTCTCAATAATCGTTATGCTTCCATACTATTTGATACTGGTGCCGATAGGAGTTTTGTGTCCACTACGTTTGCACCCTTACTCGAGAAACCCCCGATGGCCTTAGGAATTGGATATGATATTGAGTTAGCAAATGGGAATATAGAAAGGATTAATACTATCCTTCGCGGTTGCACGTTAAATTTCTTGAACCACCCTTTCAATATAGATCTTCTACCCGTCACGTTAGGAAGTTTTGATGTTATCATTGGTATGGATTGGCTGTCGAAGTATCGTGCTCACATACTTTGCGACGAGAAGATCGTGCGTGTACCATACGGAAAGGAAATCCTAAATATATTAGGAGATCGAAAGGATTCTAGGAGCCCATCCCGATTAGCAGTTATTTCTTGCATTAAGTTACCAAAGCTAATGGAGAAGGGATGTTACCTTTTCTTAGCTTAAATTTCTGAGAAAGGAGGGATGAAGAAGAAGGAAAGGTGCATTGGAGATGTGCCTATAGTTCGTGATTTTCCTGATGTGTTTCCTGATGATTTGCCGGGAATCCCGCCGACTAGACAAGTGGAGTTTCAGATTGAGTTGATACCTGGTGCTGCACCCGTAGCACGAGCACCTTATCGTCTTACACCTACCGAGCTAGAAGAGTTGTCCAAACAATTGGCGGAGTTAGCCGAAAAAGGATTCATAAGACCAAGTTCTTCACCTTGGGGAGCCCCAGTCTTATTTGTGAAGAAGAAGGATGGATCGTTTCGTATGTGCATTGATTACCGAGAGTTGAACAAGTTAACGGTGAAGAATAGATACCCGTTACCTAGGATCGATGACTTGTTCGATCAACTCCAAGGATCGAGTGTTTACTCGAAGATCGATTTGAGATCGGGATATAATCAACTTCGAGTTCGCGAGGAAGATATTCCGAAAACGGCTTTCAGAACCCGTTACGGTCATTACGAGTTTCAGGTGATGCCGTTTGGGTTGACTAACGCACTGGCGGTATTCATGGATCTCATGAATCGGGTGTGTAAGCCTTACTTAGATAAGTTCGTGATTGTGTTCATCGATGACATTCTGATTTATTCAAAGAGTGAGAAGGAGCATGAGGAGCATCTAAGACTCATCTTAGAATTGCTCAGGAAGGAGAAACTCTATGCCAAATTTTCGAAATGCGAATTCTGGATTCCGACGGTACAATTTTTGGGTCATGTGATTGATAGACAAGGAGTCCATGTGGATCCTGCTAAGATTGAGGCGATAAAAGATTGGGCTGCACCTACAACCCCAACCGAAGTTCGTCAATTTTTGGGTTTAGCTGGTTATTACCGAAGATTCATTGAGGGATTTTCGAAGATAGCTAAACCATTGACCAAATTGACTCAAAAGAGTGTTACGTATGAATGGGGAGATAAAGAAGAGGAAGCATTTCAATTGCTTAAGAAGATGTTGTGTAGTGCTCCTATCTTAGCGTTACCGGAAGGTAACGAGGATTTTGTCGTCTATTGTGACGCCTCACATAAAGGATTGGGAGCCGTATTAATGCAACGAGAGAAGGTGATAGCTTATGCTTCCCGACAGCTCAAGAAGCATGAGAAAAACTTCACTACCCATAATTTGGAATTAGGTGCTGTGGTTTTCGCCTTAAGAATATGGAGACATTACTTGTACGGAACAAAGTGTGTTGTATTTACTGACCATAAAAGTCTACAACACATTTTGAATAAAAAAGAGCTCAATATGAGACAGCGACGTTGGATTGAGTTGCTAAGCGATTATGATTGTGAAATTCGCTACCATCCTGGTAAAGCAAACGTTGTTACTGATGCTCTTAGTCGAAAGGAAAGAATACCACCGTTACGAGTTAGGTCATTAGGAATGACTATCGTATCGCCATTACCGTCTCAAATATTTGAAGTTCAACCGGAAGCGTTGAAAGCAGAAAACAGATCTGCTGAGAATATATTTGGGATGGCTGAGAATGAGAGAGGATTTGTTGAGCGTTCTGATGGATTGTTATGTTTTGGAGATCGGATTTGGGTACCTTTATATGGAGGAATTCGGGAGTTAATTATGCATGAGTCGCATAAGTCGAGGTACTCTATTCATCCTGGATCCGACAAGATGTACCAGGATCTTAAGAAGTTCTATTGGTGGCCAAATATGAAGGCAGATATAGCATCGTACGTTAGAAAATGTTTGACATGTGCTAAGGTTAAGGCCGAACACCAGAGACCGTCAGGATTACTAACACAACCAGAACTTCCAGTCTGGAAATGGGAGCAGATTACTATGGACTTCATTACCAAATTACCGAAGACAGCTAGCGGTTGTGACGCTATCTGGGTAATAGTGGATCGTCTGACAAAGTCTGCTCATTTCTTAGCAATTAGTGAAGATGATAGTGTGGATAAACTTGCGAGGTTGTATGTGAAGGAGATTATTTCACGTCATGGAGTCCCGATATCTATTATTTCGGATCGCGATAGCCGTTTTACGTCAGTTTTGTGGCGATCACTTCAAACGGCTTTGGGGACGAGGCTTGATATGAGTACTGCATATCATCCCCAAACCGATGGTCAAAGTGAGAGGACCATTCAGACATTGGAGGATATGCTTCGTGCATACATTATAGACTTTGGTAAAGGCTGGGAGAAGTACTTGCCCCTCGCGGAATTCTCCTATAATAATAGTTACCACACAAGTCTTAAGGCTGCACCATTCGAAGCTTTGTATGGCAGAAAGTGTCGTTCGCCTATTGGTTGGGCAGAAGTTGGAGATAGCCAACTCACAGGCCCTGAGCTTATTTTGGAAACTACAGAGAAAGTAGCCCAGATTCGTGATCGGTTGCAAGCAGCAAGAGATAGGCAGAAAAGTTACGCCGATCAGAGACGTAAACCCTTAGAGTTCCAGGTTGGAGACAAAGTGATGCTAAAAGTCTCGCCTTGGAAAGGTGTGATACGTTTCGGAAAACGTGGTAAACTCAACCCACGCTACATTGGACCATTTCTCATCTTAGAAAGGATTGGGCCCGTGGCTTATAGGTTGGAATTACCACATGAACTGAGCAAAGTTCACGACGTGTTCCACGTTAGTAATTTGAAGAAATGTCTTTCTGATGAGATGCCTATCATTCCAATGAAGGATATTCGTGTTGATGAGAAATTGAACTTCGTGGAAGAGCCAATGGAGGTTTTAGATCGTGAAGTTAAACGACTCAAGCGAAGTCGCATTCCGCTCGTCAAGGTTCGTTGGAATTCCCGACATGGACCAGAATTTACGTGGGAACGTGAGGACGAGTTCTGGAAGAGATATCCGAAGCTTTTCACTTCGTAGATGAATTTTTCCGAGTGAAACCCGGGACGGGTTTCTTCTGAGACTGGGAGGATGTGACAACCGGCAATTTAGGGAGTTATTTTGAAAACCCGCATTTCGTTAAAGTTCGTTTATAATTTTTATTTGGAAATTTTATTTCACAACGAACTTGTACGACCTATTTTATAGATATTTATAATTAATGATGTTATGGAATTCGTGAATTATCTTCATAATTCATTCATGATATTATGCTCGGTGATGTATTCTTCAATTCTCACTGGTACTACGTTGACTCTGGTACTAGGTTTACCTAACGAAAGATTTTATGATTCGTTTTACGAGTCCGACTATATATAATTATTTACGAGATGTTTTTCGGGAGATATTAAAGTTTGAAATGAGTTCGGGTTCGGGCCACATGTTTTACATTCACCCACTTTACCCACTTATACTACTAGTAATATTAATATTACTCTTATTATTATTATTATTATTATTATTATTATTATTATTATTATTATTATTATTATTATTATTATTATTATTATTATTATTATTATTATTATTATTATTATTATTATTATTATTTAACAAAAAGAAGAAAAAAAAAAAGAGTAACTACAAAATTTGGTCCTTGTGGTTCGGTACACACAAACAACACACACAAACACAATCTCTCATCTCTCTCTCTCTTTTCTTCCTCACCATCTCAAACCCTAGCCGCCGGCTACATTATCCGGCCGCCACCACCACCACACCGACCACACCACAAAACAAACACCACCATCTTCTTCCTTATCGATTTCGCTTTCTTTTGGTATATCATACGCAACATATAACCGACATTAACACCTCGAAATTTTATAAAATCCGACCCAACCTTGTTGTTTTTACTAGATCTATCCGATTGGAGGTTCAAGAAGGTGAGAATGCTCGATTTTGGTACTTGGGTGCCTCGACTTGGTGATAAATCCGTGGCTACACGGATGATTTTTGTGGGAATCGAATTATTATGTTATGAAATAATGTTTTTGATGTTAAAATAAAGGTTTGGTATCCGGGTCTTGGTGTTTTCTTGGATGGTTCGAGTGAACCGTGAATCGTAGACTCACGGCTCGATGTGGGTCTCGAGCCTATGGCTCGTTATTGTTGCTTCTTGTGGTCTCATGTTCATGGTTTTCATGTTGCTTGCGTTGGACCTTGGTTAGACTCGATGGAGTCTTGGCCTTGTGGCCGTATATGGTTATTGATGCCGCGACCCAAGTGGTCGAATGGGCAGTTTCGGGGGGTGCTCTTTGGAGCTTATTTTTGCGACCCTTAGTTGTTGGTTCGAGTCCTTGTGACTCGTGGTGTTGATCCGAGACTCAAGTGAGTCGAGGGTTCGGGTTTGGCTTGGTAAACCAACCCGAATATGGACCATAATTGTATTTATATTTCCTTGTTATGATTTTTGTTAACTTGATATTGTTGTGGCATTTTATTTTCGGCCGAATGCCTTTGTTGAGTCGAGACCTTTTCTGGTCTCGACAATGGATTTATTGTGATATTGAGTAGTTGTTGACGAATTGGGTTATTTTGGACCGATTGTGAGACGGTCACTTAGAATGACGAAGATAGGTTAGTCGGGTGCCGTAGTCGGACCCTATTGTTGTAGCGCATGGATTGAGATTGTGTTGGACGGAGATACTTTTGTATTTATGACATTTGCTTATTACTTTGGACTTGGACAATGAGCCGAGAGTCATGACTCGGACATGTGACCATTTCGTATGACTCGATAACTATTGCAATTAAAATGTAAATAATAAAATTCGTAATAATAGTTATTGATAATATAAATGTTTATATGAATATATAGACGTGAATAACGGATATATAATTATATAAGCGCGTATATTAATAATAATAATAATCACGAGTCGTATTATAAATAATACAACTAGATATGTATTAGGCTACGAAAGTGGCATAATATTATTGAACGTATTATTATTATAAAGAAATCGTTATAAAGCGAGGAACTCTCGACAAATTATTTAACATTAAATAAAATGTCATTTTATATATATAACGAGTAAACTTATCGAGTTATGCGGAGTCGTTGTCACTCGAGTCCAGGTAAGTTATTATTTGTGACTTTCGTGTTGTCACGGATATATGACGATTAATATAAACGTTTTCTATAACTAAATAACCACTTAACCGTAGGGTTGAATCGGGTTATTTGGCTATATGAAATGAGTATATTAATGGGCATCGTATCCTACGACGCCCATAGGTTGTGGTATATGTAAAGTGTAATAAATTGCGAGTGTATATATCGGGAAATCTGGCCAATTTGACGATATATACGAGGAATTTATTAAACTATGATATCTACCATATAGTATTTATGTGCTATGTGCTTTAGGATGGGTGTAATTTTGGAACGGTATGTTACGTAAATAAATATGAGGATTATCAAATCGACGGATTTGATAAACTTCGGCGATTTATTTAAATGATATATTGGGCTAATATTAGATCCATAGTTTATTTTATTATTCTTTGTGTGACCTTTTGGTTTGTTTTGAGTCGACCCACCACCCGTATGGATACCAAACGTAAATACACCAAACTAATACGAAATGGATTTTCGGAAATAAAACGGATTCTCGTCCGGGTTTGGGAATATCTTGAATTTGAGGAAATGATTGCTGAACGAGTTAATATTGTTAGGTCGTGCCGAGTCCGTAGTTGCTGTTTTGTGAGTTACTATATGTCTTATTTCTACCGACTTCTTCTTGCTATTTTCTGGACTTGAGGTGAGTCATAGCCCCACTTTTAAATCTTGAACTATGTTTTCAATACTTGGGGTGAGAAACGTGCAAATTATTTTATGTGGACTATTTATCGCTTCTATATTCTTTCTAAAACTTGCTATGCGTATGGACTAGGATATATATTGTCAGCTTTAGTCACATATATGTTGTGTGTACTATTCAAGGTTGGCTTATTTGGTTTTTGGTGGATTGTCAGCTTTAGTCACACGATTTCGTGTGTACTATTCAAGGTTGGCTTATTTAGATACTGTCTCGTGCACCTATAGGTTATTGATACTTTGGAGGTTATCCGAGTATTTATTGGTATTGCGGGGGTTACTCGAATATCTATGTTAGAACGGAGGGTATCCGTGTGTTAGGATCGGAGTGGAGGTTATCCGCAGGCTTTTAGTGAATCCTTAGTCTAGCTAGCAAGCGTTTTGCGTATATGTCCACTATATTGTTAGATGAATTTAAACCTATGATCTCACCAGCGAAAGCTGACTTTTAGCACGTTTTCTCAGGTAATTAAGTGATGATATGCATGCTTGGAATGGAAGGCTCGGCCCAGGCTCATGGTTTATGGATCTGTTTTTCTAAACTCTGATAATTTATTTTGGACCTACTGTTATGTTATTTTGGGTCTGACTCTGAATGATGTTGGGATAAATGTAAACGTTAAAACCCCGTTTTGGTTGCGTTTTTATTATGTTTACTTTATCTCGTTCTATATTGTCTTGTGTTGGATACCAATCCCCGTAGCACCCCGAAAGCTTGTGAGTCTTCCGCTGTATCTAATTTTGGGGGTGTTACAAATAAAAAGTAACTCGAATTTGTACAAAAGAATCCACAATTTGGGATTAAAACTCCTTGATCTTCTTTCTAAAAGTTGATCAAAATAATTAAATAGTATTATTGTGCATTTATTTAAAGGGAAATTTAACTAACTTGTCACAAATCATAGTTCTATGTAGCATTAATAACAACATGAAAAATGAACTTTAATTAATTGAAATAATAAAGAAACAAATTGATTACCTCTTTCCCAAAAATTTAGTTCACGTGGAAAGTTTTGAGCTAAAGCCGTCAACACAACATCACTATCGGAAAGTATGGCATCAGGGTAATCATTGATTATCTTTTTTGCTAAGCCTACATATTTCAGAAAATTAATTAGTGGTATATAAAATGACAAGCTCATCACAACTTTTGAAGACAATGAATGATACTTACTAAAATCTTGACAAGAAATAGCAAGAACGACAAGATCCTCGCCACTTTTGCCCGTAAAAAGACCATCGTACTCTTTTTCTTTCATGTGCTCAAACAAACGGTGAGATGTGTTGATATGCATATTGGAAACAGATAAGGCAAGTGGAGTGTGACCCTCCTTGTCTTTGGCTAATAACAATTCTGGGTTTCTTTCCACCAACATGTTGACAGCTTCAGTGTTGCCACCAATAGCAGCAACATGAAGAAGACTGCTTCCATCAGAATTTGTCACATTTAGTTTCTCTGTCGGTGTCAATTCCAACAATTTCTTTAATATTTCATGATTCTTGGTAGAAGAACCCACTGCTACATGAAGTATTGTGTTTCCATTATTCGTGAGTTTGTCCCAGGGGTTAAGACTTTCTTCTTTTAATTCGTCTATTACAAATTTTGTTTGTCCTTCTATAATATAATCATAAAGCCATCTCTTATGCTTTTCTTTCCTGGTCTTTTCTTCTGTTGGCTCTTCTTTTGATTTTGCATCTTCTGATACTGTTATCACTTCTATTTCTGATTCTGCATCTTCATATTCTGATATCACTTCTATTTCTGATTCTTCTTGTCTTGTCGTTAATTTTGTTTCTACATGATCAAAATTTTGCAATTTGGTTATCAAGGTTAAGAAAAACTAGAACATAGAAGACATGCGTTCTAATTTAAATCACCAGGGATTTCAATTGGTAACATCAACAAGAGTATGTACTTGAATTTACACTAATTAAATTGGTTCCCCTAAAATATAACTCATCACTTAAACTAAATTAGAATCATTACAAAACTAAAAAGCCCCACCTTATTAAAATTGACATATTAAACTAAATAAATAAGTTACTTTAAGAGTTTACTGCAAGGGGTGTAAAAATGCACATACGAGATATATATACGGCCAAGCGGTGTAAAGTAACAATTATGATGAGAGTGTAAAAATAAAAAGCACGTCTATAATGTATTTGGGACAATTCTAAAATTACCAACGCTTAAAAATTCAGACTTTTACTTACTTATTATGGAAAAATTTCAAAATTAATTTGTTAGGAAACAAGTTGGTTAGAAAGTTTGTTAAGAAACGGTTGGTTGTTCAAAATAAAATTATTTGACTTAACCGTCTCTAATATCTCTACAGCATAAATACAACTAAACGTGTAACTAAATATCGCAAAATATAATCACACTGTACCCGCCGCATTGCGCGGGTACCGTTCTAGTATCTAAAAACGGTCAGAATAAAAATAAAAGAAACTTGGTTTCTAGAAAGATTTTTGCATAATAATAATAATAATAATAATAATAATAATAATAATAATAATAAAGTGATGTTATAAATAATAATAATAATAATAATAATAATAATAATAATAATAATAATAATAATAATAATAATAATAATAAACCAACGATGTTTCAGTATTTGCTTCAAAGTTTCATGAAAAATTTTGCGCTCGAATTACAAAAAAACAAGAAAATTTGAAAATCATTTGCTCAATAAAAATCATTCCTCAAAGCCAAACAAATAAAACTTTGATTAGCAAAGGAAATATTGTACCTGCGACTGCTTGTTCACGAACACAAAGACCATAATTGCGTTGCAGTTCATCCCATAACTCTTGTGCACTGAAATCTGTTTTCTTGTCTTTGGGTCTGAGACGATTGACAACCTTCTTGGCTACCCCGTCAGAAAGTGTACCAAGAATCCAACATTTGACAAGGGAATCTGATGCATCCCATGCCTCCATGTCTCCGTCTTTCTCCTTCCCCTTCCCATTCCCCCCAGGACGTGGGAACTCACCGTCGATGAAACCAACCATATGTTGACTCTTTAAGAGACATAGAATTTGGGTTTCCCACAAATTATACGTATCCTTACCGCTCAGCTTCATGGTAACGAAATTTGGGCCAACAAAATGTGAAGGGTATGGGTAAACCTTAGCAATTTCCTCTATGCATCTTGGATCTGAAGTCGAAGCTTCACCAACTTCAACTATACAGCTTGGATTAGTAGTTGAAGCTGCATTCATCATCTTTATCTTAAGTTTAATTTGTATCTTGTTTACTCTTTGTGTCAAACTAAAATATGAAGTTGACTATAAATACTAACATAAAAAAAGGGATCATAGGGTTTAGTGGCATATAAATGTGGTAGGTATATATTTACTTCTCAAGATAATAATTTAGCCAACTATTTATTAACCGATAAGTCTGGTGAACGAATGGCCAAGATTTTTATTTAAATCTTACATTTTGAAAGGGTATAAATAAGAGTAAAATACAACAACCATTATGTTCAAATTGTTTGCGCAGTCTTCATAGTCTTTATATTTTTGAAAGTGTAGACATAGTCCATATTAGAAACCTTTGAGTGAATATCGTCTCTGCCGCAAAATAAAATGACTGAAATACCAATGTATTCTTCTTTTCTCATGGGCATTCTAGTCATTTTACTTAGAGACATAGACGATATTCACCCTAAAATTTCTTTTACAGACTGCAATTTCAAACTTGTATGGTGGTATATAAATGTGAAGTTGACTATAAATGCTAACATACAAAAGATGAAGTTGGATTTTGATAACGCTAACAAAAGCAACAGTAGGATATGGTGTAGGGGTGCAATCAATCCAAGTTTTTATCAAGCAACTCGAGCTCGAGCTTGAGCTTGACTCGATCGAGTCGAGCTTTTATCGAGCTCAAGCCCGAGCTCGAGCCTAATGAACAAGCTCGAAATACATAACGAGCTGAGCTCAAGCTTTTAATAGCTCGAGCTCGAGCTTTTATCAAGCTTTCAAGAACATATATATTTTTAGTATACATGTTTATATAAACAACTTAAAACTAACGTGAACATTAGTATAATAATTAAATACTTGTAGGAGGACCATTTAAACTCTGATTCTGCTAAATGTTTTGTAAAAATTCTTTCCTCTCAAGTTCATCGCATATTGTTTTTGAATTTATTGAAGAGTTTGGCCATCAAATTTAATGTTTATATGTAAATTCAAGCTTTTCGAGCCGAGCTCAAGCCTACTCGAGCCTTACATGAGCCGAGCTCAAGCCTGGTTGATTAAAGCTTGTCAAGTTATCAAGCCAAGCTCAAACCCACCTTATACATTTCAAGCCAAGCTCAAGCCCTGTCAAGCTCGAGCTCGGCTTGACTCGATTACACCCCTAATATGTGGCATATATAAGTGGTGGATTTGGATATTCATGTCTCAAGATAAAGATATGAGTAGACTATTTATCATAAGTCTTTGGTCATTTTATGGTCAAGATTTAATTAAATTCTAGACTGCAGTTGTTTCATATTTATTGTCTATATATTCATTTCCGGTTGTCTTAAATTAATTGTCTAATTCAAAAAATATATAGGAAATTTGGTTTGAATTACCATATTACCCTTACTTGAGGTTATTATAAAAAAACAATTAAATAAGTTTTAAATTAATTAGTTAAGGGTAAAACTGTTGTTCTGCAAAAAGTAAGAAAAATAAAGTTGTTATGATGATACTTTTTAAAGTTTTTTTTTTTTTTTTTTTTTTCTTTTTATTTTATTTTATTTTATTTTTTGCTGTGAACAATTATTTTGAGACGGATAGAGTATTTTACAATGGTATAAATAAGAGTAAACCACAAAAATTGTTTTGTTCAAATTGTCATTCGCAATCTTTATATTTCAAAAGTGTAGACACAGTCCCCATATGAGAAATCTTTGGGTGAATATAGTCCTAGCTGCAAAATAAAATGACTAAAATGCCAATGTATTCTTATTATTCTCATGGGCATTCTAGTCATTTTACTTTGAGACATGGGACGATTTTGCAATTTACTCTATAAGTAATGTTTGTCGGCTACAATGTGTAGGGATGGGCAAAATACCTAAACCCGAACGTTTTGGTGCTGGGCAGGGCATGCTTATCTGGTTACGGGGCGGGTTTGAGGCCTTAGCTGGGACAATGAGTAGTGATGAGGCGAAAAATGATCCGTTTTTAGGGGGTCATTTAAGCCGAATCCGAATTTATTTGATCAAATATTGCCCTAAATCGTTCCTTTTGTGATTTTAGGTACTTTGGGAGTGAAATCTGGAAAAGGAAGCAATTCGGACGTTTTTGGAGCATAAAAGTGAAGAAAACGGCAAAGTCTTAATTTTCCATGCTGGGAATAGTGGGTGACGACGTCATGAGCAAATCCTTGACGGCGTCAAGAGCAAATTTCATGAATTCCCATGACGGTCCAGTAGAGTTTTGACGGCGTCATGTGAGAAGGGCGTCAAGAGTAAAAGAGTCATGACGGCCTGGAAGTGCATAACTCTTGACGGCGTCAGAAGTAGATCTAGGTAGTCCGAGGAGAGTTTTGGCGGCGAGGTGACGGCGTCACAAGATTACTCTTGACGCCGTCAGACCTGTTTTTCTATATATAGTTTTCTAATTTTTCACATTTAAAGAGAGAAGTTTTGGAGAAACCCTAAGTACGATTTTGGTGCTACTTTTACAGGTTTCTCAAGGGTTCCAACCCCTTGATACCTTGCATGATTAATCAAGATAAGTGTTCTTCTAATTCAATCAATATGTCTATGTGTTGGTTGTCTATATCATGTTCTTGTCTTAATTCTATCATGCTAGGCTAGATCTCTTTTGTGTTTGCTTAGATCTAATGAAACCTAGATATTGATTATGTGTTGATTACTTGTTTATTCTTGTTGTGGATGAATGATTTATATGTTAGGCTTAAGAAAACTGGCAGATCATCAAATGGTAACATGCTTGAACGTCTTAAGAAACATGAACCGAGGCGTACTAGGTCTTTATTGGTTGTATTTAATGCATGAGCCACTGTTTACAATCCCTATAGTTGTGCTGGGCATGGTGTAGGAGGAGATAAGAGCCAATAGAATTGGGGAGTTATGTATGCCACCCCATGAATGGTATTAAGGAATACAATCCGTCATCCATGCAATTATAACAAGTAATTAACGTGTAAAAGATATCTAGGGAGTAGTGAAATCTAAGTAAACACATTTTCTCCAATTACTGCTCACAACCTTAGTATAAATTAGTTTATTTTCATTTTTAGTATTTTATTTTGATTGCATCTTAGTTTTGGGTTAGTTGAATAGCAACTAATTCCGCCCACTCTTCCAAAACCCGAGATTTTTATTTGCTTTCTAAAAAATATAAAAATACAAAAATAATCATCCATCACCTTTAGAACTAGTATTTAGGCTTTCTAATCCTAGCGACACTATTCCTAAGCTGAACGATCAATCCCCCGGTACTTGTCACTATACTATACTACAACGATCAGGTACACTGCCTGGTGGGGGTTGTAAGCTTCTCGAGATCCCTCAAGAGGTAAAGCCTGTTGCGATTCCCACGCATCAAGTTTTTGGCGCCGCAGCCCGGGGAATAGTTATTGTCTAGGTTAGAATTTCTTTTTATTAGGTCTACTTGCTAGATTCCTTTCTAGTAAGATTTTATTTTTATTTCTAGGTTTTCTTTAGTCTATCTTATTTCTTTGTGCCTTTGTTCGTAACTCTTTACCATCCGACATCATGGAAGGTGGTAACATCTTTGAACCCGTCATCCCACCACAACAAAACCCACCATTAGAACCCCTTAGGCCCCGAACCTTAGGAGAGTACTCCCGACCTAGCCACCAAGGCTACCGAAACACTATTGAGCTCACCGGAGCCAATGTGACCCCCTTGCGATCCGACACCATCCGGTTGGTGCAAAGCGGATGTGCATTCCATGGACTTCGTTCCGAAGATCCAAACCAACATCTTAAGGACTTTCTCAAAATCGTAGATTCCATACACCTAGATGTTGAAACTAGAGAGACGACCCGTTTACGCCTATTCCAATTCTCTCTACGGGATCAAGCTAGTCAATGGCTTGAGCGTTTACCCGCGGGATCCATCACCACATGGGATGATCTCACCACTCGTTTCCTTACTCAGTTTTTCCCACCGGGGAGAACTACTAAGCTTAGAAATGACATCTTGATGTTCCAACAACGTCAAAATGAAACGTTTTATGAAGCATGGATTCGGTATAAAGACCTACTCCGAAAAGTCCCTCATCATGGCATCGAACCATGGCTCCAGATCCAAATCTTTTACGATAAGGTTGACTACCAAACAAGGAAAGCCATTGATTATGCAGCCAAGGATAGGCTAGATAGACTTAGCATTGACGAGTGCTGGAATGTTCTTGAGGAGTTGGCACAATACGAAGAGGAAGGATGGGAGGACCCAATGTTCCCAAGCAAAGTAAAACTTGACCACGCAAGTGCCACCCAAGAACAGTTGTTAGGAAGCATCGAGAAGCAGGTAAAAGAATTGATGAGTATTGGGAAACTTGCTGCTAAACCCGTGTGGAATCATGATCCACGTAGGAATACGGTTATCAACCAGAATTTTCCTGAACGCTCACGACAAGAGGAATTCGAAGGGATAATGATAACCTTCATGAATAATCAGGAAAAACAAATCCAGCACCTAGAGGCACGCATGGAAAGCACGCATAAAACCTTTATGAATTTCGCAGACCAATTCATATCAAGGGTCAAAGAAAAGATCAAAGAAAATTCCGTACCTAAAAAAATTGAAAAAGTCTTCGAGGTGTCAACCCCTTTGGTGTTTGACCAAGAGGATAGCGGGAAATTTTCCTCAAGTGCTTTACCATTAACTACCCCCCGTTCTCATGAACACCCCCATGCAGAGAAAAGTTCGCAAATCCATAACATTTTCGTTGGATGTTTGCAAACTACATTCCCGATCTCATCCAAAAAACGTTCTTTTGGTTTTAAACCCGGTGTAAAGAGGTCGCACCTCAAAAACACCACTGATTTGAAACCCTCTATGGAACAACATCTCTCTTTTCACACCAATGACCCGTGCACAGGGTTCGACTTAGCCGAAACGTCATCCAACCCCTTTTACAACTTCACCTCTTTCCGTGACAGTAATGAGACGTTCGACCCTGGTGGACCTCGTTAACAAAATGGCTACTCATGGGTTTTACTAATGATTAGCTATCCACGCGAAGTGCAGGGACTAAACATGAACTGCTCCAAATCTCACCTTACACGGGCATCTGACGGCGTCAGATTTAACTCTTGACGCTGTCAGCTCGATGGATCTGCAATATTAACCCAAAACCAATCACTTTCAACCCATACCCCACAAATCTCACCCAAGGTGCTGCTGCTACTCCGATTCTCCACCATCCAATTCGACGTCTTCCGCATCCAATCTCCACTTGTAAAATGAGCAAAAGATCTCGTCAACATAAGGGCAGTTCCTATAGATCTCAAAGGGTCAATTATGGAGAATTAGTCCAGAGTTGGAGCGAGTTTGACACTGTTGGTGCTAGCACCAAGTATGCGGAGTTGTGTAACCACCATATTGATACTGGGGCTGTAGTTGACTGGGATTTTCTGAGAGCCAATGGGTTGGAGGCTGCGTTTTTAGGGAGGATCCACACAGATGGGTTTGCGGGTCCACAGTGGGAGAGGTTGTTTAGGATTAGAGAGACAGTGTATAGTGAGTTAGTGAGGGAGTTCTTTGCGACCTTCCGTTTTGATCAGGCTGAGGCTAGGACAGATATGGGGGGCACCACCGTGTATTTTAGGCTAGGGGGAGAGTTGAGGTTATGTTCAGTGGCTGAGTTTGGTTGGAGGCTTGGGTTATATACTAGTGAGGAGGTTGATGGGACTTTTCTGCAGAGGTTGTTACATGGAGAGACTCAGAGGAGTGAGATGAGGTGTATCACTTTTTGGCCGACCATAGGGAACGGGGTTTACACCTCGACTATTGGGGCAGCATCCATCAGGGACCCCATAGCTAGGCTAGTCCACAGGTGCATCACATACAGCCTGTCAGGACGTCATGGCACCACTCACCGGGTCACTGCTTCAGACCTGTTCTACTTGTACACCATCTTTTCTGCGGATGTCTACTGCAACATCCCATTTTGGGTGGCCAGTTATTTGAGGACCGGTGTAGGTGAGAGGGATATTGACAAGGTGTATGGGGGGATGTTCGTGACCCGGCTGGCTCGTTCCTATCGTCTTCTTACTCCTCAGATCATAGGGTACTTGAGCGACTGCGGGAACTGTAGGATAGTGGGGGCTAAATCCCTTAGGCAGATGAGCATTGTGATGCCTGAGAGGAATGGGACCTATACTTGGTATGAGGAAGGGGGGCCAGATATTCAGGAGGATGCTGATGATGAGGTAGACCCCCAGCAGCACCAGTTCCAGGGGTATGAGGAGGGGACGGCTGACTACTACCGACACATGAGTCGGGGAGACTGGCAGGCACACCAGGGTGCCTGGATGGGTCAGATGGATGCATGGCGAGCCACCACTGACCAGCGCTTTGATTGGATGTACGATCATACCGTCCGCCAGATTCAGCACCTCTCCACCCGAGATCAGCTCGAGCCTCACCTACAGATTGACCCTTTCCCAGGCCGAGAGACTGACTACCCTCCCTACGGGTACACCGGACACCTCCCTCCTGGCTATGACTACCGCTTTGGTCCTCCTCCCCAGTGACTCCTCCTGATCTCTGTTGTCTTTGAACTTTTTATTGATGATTGTGTAATTTAAAGCATTTGGTACTGTAATAGCTTAGGATGCGGCCTTTGTTGGCCTTGAACAATCTACTTGCTTCTTTACGTTTGTTTTGAAATAATTAATGATGCTCGTGGTGACATTATTCATTTCGTGTGTTATTATTTGTGTGATTTTATTTGTTTGTTTGTTATTTGCTTCCGTATGCATGTTTAATTTTTATTGTTGGTTGATCATGTTTCTCAATTAAAATGTGGAAATACTTTACTTTGTTGTTTAGCCTAGTCTTAACTCCACCTAGAAGTATTTTTTGCAAAAGATAAGTGTAAGGGGAAACCCCAAATATGTTTTTAAGAAACAAACCGATCATGATTCTCCACAATATTAAATGAGCATGTATATTCGTATTTGTTAGAGTCAAATGCTTGTATTGAGTCATAATGAAGTTTTGCAGGATTTTCCAGGAAGTAATACCAAGTTTTTCCAGAAATTTTCCAGAAACTTAACATAAGAATTTCTGCAGGTCCATTCTGACGGCGTCAGAGTTTTACTCTTGACGGCGTCAGGAGTTAAAAATCTGGAAATTTTACCGGTTTTGTTTTTCTAACGGAGTCTTATGGTTTTTGTGAATTATTAAGTTTTATAGTCTCCAGGAGATCTGCAAACTTCATTCCACAAGCATTATATCTTATCTTGTTTTCTAGGACTTAGAAACTTATATAGGATGCCGCCGATTTTACGCGAGGTTGTCTTGTCTATTTTGTCAGGTTTTACAGGTTATGTATGACAAGAAGATGATTTATATTCTGGAAGGGAAGCTTTGATTGTTCATTTTCTTGGAGGAAGATTTAACCTGACCATCCTATTATCCATACCGAGCGAATCAAGGGAGTATTTGATTTCATTCTCTTTACTTTTTCACTTTTACATTCTTTACTTGAACATTGGGGACAATGTTCATCTTAAGTGTAAGGGGAGGGTAAAAAGATGATACCTTACATATGCACTTTCGCTTGAGTTTGTTTTGTTTAATAGTAGATGTGTAATAAAACTATGAGAAATACTTGTTAGTGCAATTTTAGCGCCAAATTTAAAATTTTTTTACAACATTTAGGAGTGAAACTTTAGCCATAGCAAGCGTCTCATGGATAGGAGATTGTATGACTAGCACATAACCGTATATTCAGAAAAAATTTCCACCCAAATATGTGAGGTTCGCCTTTAGATTTGATAGGAAAAACATTCATTATTAGTGCTTATGAGTGTACTGGTAGCATTTAGATTCTAGAACTTGCGTTAGTGATGCATCCCGAGACCGCTAGTGAGACTACATTCGTGTGGTAGAATTTACTACATGATAAGAGGCATTAGGATTACCCTTGTGTTAAACCCGTATCATAATTACTTGACCATTTAAGTCATATTACTTGGCTAGTTAAGTCAACTAATTTTTCCCACACCCTTAGCGTTGTACTCATTTTTAGTACACGAAACCCCTAGTACACCCCTCCGAGCCTATCTTTTCGTTTCTACTTTAAGCATTTTACTTAAAGGAAGAATTTGTTACACCCCACTTAAATGTACAACCAAATCGCCTTAGCCTTCCGTGTATGCGCTCATCTTTAGTGCATTATTGTTATTTGTTAAACCCTAAGTTAACTATCTAATTGATTACATGGTTGCTAAGTCGAGTCATATCCTTGTACATATTGTTTTGGGACGATTGGGACTCATGGGTAAAGTACTTATTTATGGAGTAATGGGGAAGAACATCATTTATTACCCCCATATGTACGTTAATCTTAAAAGTGCTCCAAGTGTTTTGATTCTCTTAATTCGAGTCATTAGATTAGTTAATTGTAAAGTATGTAAAGATTCAAGTGTAAGGGAAATGTTCATTCCCTATAATGTATTATTTTGGATGGTAGGGTAAGAGTGTATGCAAAAAAAAAAAAAAAAAAAAAAAAAAAAAAAAAAAAAAAAAAGAAAAATCGAAAAAAAAATCAAGAAAAAAAAAATATAGAAAAAGGAAAAAGAGAAAAAACATACGGACTACCATCCCGTTTCATTCTATGTTTATTTTATGTTTTTGTTATTTCTCATTTATTAGCTTAAGTCGAGTCTAGTCTTGGCTTAGCAACGCCACATTGTACATGTAATTAACTAAGATTGTTAACTCGCCACCAGTAAAACTTCCTTTATCCAACAAAACCGTGTATTTCATATCCCTACACCTAACGTTACAACCCTTTAAAAGACCTCTTTGATAGTTTATCCTAGGTCCTTACGCCATGTGGTGGAGGTTTGATCCTTTCCCAAGCCTATGGTAATCTATTTTGCTATGACAAGTAGTGAGAGATATCTTCCGTTTTCATATTGTAATTTACACTTTATTACACCCGAGAGATATGAGTATCTAAACACTATTTGTGAGGTGCTAGTGTATGACCTCCGTGCTTGTCTATTGGTCTTTAGTGGAACGATTATTTGTTGTAATTACTTTTATATTAGTGTTAAATGACCCCTAACTTGTATTTTGAGTAGAATAAAAGTGCATTTGCTTGAGGACAAGCAAATCTCAAGTGTAAGGGTATATGATGAGGCGAAAAATGATCCGTTTTTAGGGGCTCATTTAAGCCCGAATCTGAATTTATTTGATCAAATATTGCCCTAAATCGTTCCTTTTGTGATTTTAGGTACTTTGGGAGTGAAATCTGGAAAAGGAAGCAATTCGGACGTTTTTGGAGCATAAAAGTGAAGAAAACGCCAAAGTCTTAATTTTCCATGCTGGGAACAGTGGGTGACGGCGTCAAGAGCAAATCCTTGACGGCGTCAAGAGCAAATTTCATGAATTCCCATGACGGTCCGGTAGAGTTTTGACGGCGTCACGTGAGAAGGGCGTCAAGAGTAAAAGAGTCATGACGGCCTGGAAGTGCATAACTCTTGACGGCGTCAGAAGTAGATCTAGGCAGTCCGAGGAGAGTTTTGGCGGCGAGGTGACGGCGTCACAAGATTACTCTTGACGCCGTCAGACCTGTTTTTCTATATATAGTTTTCTAATTTTTCACATTTAAAGAGAGAAGTTTTGGAGAAACCCTAAAGTACGATTTTGGTGCTACTTTTACAAGTTTTTCAAGGGTTCCAACCCCTTGATACCTTGCATGATTAATCAAGATAAGTGTTCTTCTAATTCAATCAATATGTCTATGTGTTGGTTGTCTATATCATGTTCTTGTCTTAATTCTATCATGCTAGGCTAGATCTCTTTTGTGTTTGCTTAGATCTAATGAAACCTAGATATTGATTATGTGTTGGTTACTTGTTTATTCTTGTTGTGGATGAATGATTTATATGTTAGGCTTAAGAAAACTGGCAGATCTCCAAATGGTAACATGCTTGAACGTCTTAAGAAACATGAACCGAGGCGTACTAGGTCTTTATTGGTTGTATTTAATGCATGAGCCACTGTTTACAATCCCTATAGTTGTGCTGGGCATGGTGTAGGAGGAGATAAGAGCTCATAGAATTGGGGAGTTATGTATGCCACCCCATGAATGGTATTAAGGAATACAATCCGTTATCCATGCAATTATAACAAGTGATTAACGTGTAAAAGATATCTAGGGAGTAGTGAAATCTAAGTAAACACATTTTCTCCAATTACTGCTCACAACCTTAGTATAAATTAGTTTATTTTCATTTTTAGTATTTTATTTTGATTGCATCTTAGTTTTGGGTTAGTTGAATAGCAACTAATTCCGCCCACTCTTCCAAAACTCGAGATTTTTATTTGCTTTCTAAAAAATATAAAAATACAAAAATAATCATCCATCACCTTTAGAACTAGTATTTAGGCTTTCTAATCCTAGCGACACTATTCCTAAGCTGAACGATCAATCCCCCGGTACTTGTCACTATACTATACTACAACGATCAGGTACACTGCCTGGTGGGGGTTGTAAGCTTCTCGAGATCCCTCGAGAGGTAAAGCCTGTTGCGATTCCCACACATCAAGTAGAGATGACAAAAATACCTAATCCTAAGACCCGAATATTTTGGGGCAGGTGGGGCATGCTTATCAAGTTAAGGGCAAGTTTGGGGCCTAAACTAGGATTTTTGCCAGGTTTAAGGGTGGAAGCAGGGGACAACATCCTAGCCCCGCTCTACCAAAAACATGTATATACATATACATATATCTTTATTCTTATAGTATTAAACTAGCTATAATACCCGTGCACTCACAGGGTCTGAACATGTTATAATTTTAAAATAACTTTTACTTTATTTATTTTTATCTACTTATCTTGTACAATATTATTTTCTTAATTGATTAGACATAAGTGTTATAAAGTTTTTGAAATAATTACAAAAGAAATCCTTAATTAGAAACACATGTGGCTAACATTCATTGAAAACATTCTTCCTTTTATACGGTATGAATGTAATCATGCACCACCTGCAAAGTTTAGACCCTATACAATATAGCAATCAATTTATTCAATACATACTATACCATTAATAATTTAATATAATAGTCCCGTTGTACATACTACATACCATCAATATTTAGTCCTACTTTATGGATGAATGTCAAATATATTAGTCCTGCTTCATGAAATCTTTTGCAATTGAATAATTCGGATACATTATTGCTTCAACCTACCTTCTCTTCACAACTTGCCATAGCTCTTTTTAAGTCTTTGTTATGTACATCATTTATTACACTATGAATCAGTAAATCATGTCAATTATAAAGTCTACAATGAATATATATTGCTTTCATAACTTAATCCGGATCAACCAGTTTAGGTCACAGTATGTATCAAACCAAGCACAATGCACCACCATTGAAACTCTCTTCTCATGAATCGGTTGAAATGGTAATTGACCATTGCGATCAGACACACTATCTTGCAAAGTCGATAACAAATGTAGACAATAACCTCTATGATTGGGTACAATACATGTTAAATTTGGTACTGGTTAATTTGAGTAATGTTTTATCTCTAACACGTCAAACGGGTAAAATATACCTATAAAAAACGTTGTTTAAAAATAAATTATATAAATTTATAAAAAATTTCATTACTACGGCAAGCGTAACCTGAGACCACAATCTGCATGCAAAATAACGATGGGAAACATTGACCATAGCCATATGCTCTCGCTTTTAGAGTACCCCTAAAATTTTATATGCTCAATAACCTTTTTCACCATTTTGAAGACCATTTCATTCAATTCAGAAACAAAGAGATAATAATGGAAATGAGGTTGCACCATTCATGGGATTTCATGCCCATGATTCTATAGTCTATACAACACACCCTGCATTATGTGTTTAAGAAAATGAAGTCTAAAAAACATAATGGCGTATGGATGCAGATCCTTAGTCTACGGTATGGAGCTAAGTTTTATGGCGTAAAAGCAGTTAATGAAACGAAAACACACTCTTGACCCGTGAAATGGATCTGCTACCTCACTTTCCAATGAACGTCATTGCCTGTTTGCAAAAACTTGGAGACTTGTGTTGCTTCTCTCGTGTAGTTTCTTTGAGTTGCGGACTTGCGAATCTATAATGAGTACATTTTCTTTCTGAACTATATTTGTCTTTGCATCTGTGAATAAGACAAAGTCAAAGTTGATAATCTATGATTTGGTACTTAGGATCTTGATTTCGTCAACTCGAGGGAAGCTCTTGGCTTTCTTTCTTATATCCTCAAATATTGTATCTCCGTTTAGTATGATGGATGAAGTGGTTCACTCTGGCTCAATTGATTCTTCACATGTATTAGAATCGTCAGTCACGTTTAGAGATTCTGTAGTGTCATTGACTGCAAGCTGCCTCTCACATGTACGTTTTCAAATTAGACTTGATGTCTCCTCAGATGATGGATATCACTAGTTGATTTGGTGCCAAGGAAGGCAAGCTCTTAGCCTTTTCACGTATGTGATCGAAAACAGTACTCGATTTTGCAATCATC
This sequence comes from Artemisia argyi, assembly GCA_030686995.1. Lineage (NCBI taxonomy): Eukaryota > Viridiplantae > Streptophyta > Magnoliopsida > Asterales > Asteraceae > Artemisia > Artemisia argyi. The sequence goes on from CM060683.1 coordinate 183,516,363, forward strand.
GTTGTTGATCTCAGCCAAAGGATCAGCTGCAGCAAACACAGTTAGCTTAGTAACTACATAAACAGATTTACAATGATCCTAAACTTGAAATATAGCACATAGTCTAATACAAAATCTCAAGAGCTGAATTGTAACTTTTTGTGTGGAGTGGGGGTTGTATAGGGTATATAGACCTAGGCCTGAGATTGGTCCAAGGCCCTTTCCTCATTAACCAAAAGCCAGGTCTGTTTAGTCTTAGCATTTGATCAAGATCAGGATTCATCCCAAGCCCAAACATTTGGATTGGGCTCTGTTAGAACTTAGAACCCCAGGCCCTATTGGTCCATTTTGCTATCTTTAGAAATGTTCCCAGTTGGGACCAGGCTTTTTTGTATATTAGGATCGATCCTAGGCCATGCCTGGTACATGTGCATAGTAATGAGGATTTTTATGTAAATAGTAAAGATGAGTATGATGTTGTTGACAGTTAGAAGCATACATTGAAGTATCTTCATTTTTGGTTTAACGGCTTCTCTGGCCTGTGAACATGGACTAGAGGTGCATCATCATATTCAGGATCGATAATGCACACATCAGTTAATTGGCTGAAGCAAAGATAGTCTTTTGGTTCCATAGCTATGATGGATATTTGAGTTAGTTTCCCTCATCAGAATAACCTTCTGGAGTAGACCAATGCCAACTGCATGAACATTAAAGAAAAAAGAGTGAAAATAAATAAATGCCATACAATGAAGGAATTGCAGACTTTATTATAGGACAAGAAACTTTACTGAATTCCTCATAAATCAGAATTGCCTTAATGGTCAGCTTTCCTTGCAGCAGACTTGTAACTTGTATTGTTGCACTACATGGGCTGCAACTCGCAAGCAAGACAAAGATGATTAAAAAGTACCAAATAGGTAAAAAGCAGCCGATAAAATAATCAAAATAGGAGCTTTGTATTTCAGTTATCAAAATTGTTTAGTAAAACTTCAGGACAAAATAAGATATGTATCAACCCACCCGTACAAACAGTACCCATTTTGACCCGTTACCCAACTTGATCAACCCAGCCCACATAATTAAGTAACCATTATGATAAGTTAACCAACTTGCCCAGTCAGACCATTTTATTTTAATATATTGTTCGAGTATGGAATCTACAATCTATTAATATATTATCACCCATAACAACGCTAGATGAACCATTACAACCCAATTTAGGAGCAGGTAAAACATACCTCATCTGAAGATGCTATACCAGAATGGTGAGCTTAAGAGCTGCAACTGGTTGGCGTGCTCGATGTACTTGTTAAGGCCAAATCGATATCCATTGCGGTACCAAACCTAAAAAATCTTCCTTTTTTAGAGGGTCCACCACAAGCCTGCTCCCATATCTCCCTATCACCAACACGAGGATGACATGCGCGGTCTGCCCCATACCTTTTCTCCATCAGGTCTGAATACTTTTCCTATTTAATTTACCGCCACATTCTTTGCCCTCATGGTAATATACTCAGAAACCGAGCCTTTCTTTGTGTGGCAGTGTTGATAAACTTCTAGGGAAGTTACTGGGCCACCTCTTTCCTTTTCCTACGAAGTTAATTACTTAAGTTAGATAAGAAAATAACGAACTTAAAAAAGAAAACCAAAAGTATAGTATGTTCTGAAAACATGAATACCATTACATATTTACCATTTTTAACATGAAAACATGAATACTAGAATACATATTTACCATTCTTAGACGATGTTGATCAATCTGAATTCTGAATTGAGCCAGCAGTATGTTTTGAGACCCGTCCATCAACTAAGGTTGCTCCTATTTATGCGACCTCCTTTTGACTTTTTTTCCATGCAACGGTATTCCACACCCTATCAATCATATCACCCCAGTCCTCTGGCTTGATCCAGTTTGGGTTGTAGGGCCTAAGGATTGTGTACCCATTCTGATATGGATAAATTCAACTTTTGAGTGATGACTGAGTAGGTGGCATATCAGCTATGTCCGACCCACGTCGATGTTGTGAGGACTCCATCTCGAACTCTTCCATGTTCTTCTCAAGGTACTCCCGCTGATCATCAGCACACGTAAAGATCACCTTCACTAATAGCACTACTACTACCACCTCTTCTTGCAGGCCTACCTTCAGGTCTAAAACTCCTGTGAAGATACTCCTCTACATCTCCCCGATCATCAGCAAACTGATCACCATTCCCAGAAGAACTACTACTTACCCCTCTTCCACCTCTACCAGAAATAGCACCTTTAGGTCTAGCAACTAGAGGAGCTGTTGGTCTACCTCGATGTTGATATCTGGATCGATTAGGAGTTCTAACTTCAGGTCCATCTCCAGCAGGACCTTTATCTTTAGCTTTACCTGCTGATGTTCCACAGTCTACCTTCACCATGAAGATTAATGCATCTTTCTTCTCAGTTGAGAATCTAGCAAGTACTAATAAAGAATCATCAAACAAAGTATTCATTCTCTAAACTTTCAAAGTAATAATGACCAAGACAATTCATGGTAGATATATAGATTGACTACTCATTACATTTTCTATTAAACGTTGCAGCTAATCCAATTCAATAACTTCCTACTGAACTTTGCACTGAGAATTTAGTAAAAAAAAAAAATATCTAAATAGAAACACATCCTGAAATTTCACAACTACCTAGCATGCATAAATGTGTTACCAACACTGTTTTATATTTTCTTAATGGTATTGATACAACCCATTATTCCAAAATTGAAATGTTTAACATAGCTCTAATCACAATGTGCACACATCAAATATTGCTTGCCTGATCATAGTAACCACTCCAAATTTTGGACAATGAAAATGAATACAAAACTAAAAAACCGCAAATATCTCGTAAGAAGTGTCATATCATATTTAAAGTGAAATAAAACTTACCTAATCATGACATCCATTGTTAATCATTAAGAAACATGCAGCCATCATCATCATGAACGTGTTATAACCTGTGTATGTCTATAATGGTATAAATGAGTGTCTTATTATATAGTGATCACGTGTAGCTTTATATCTACGTTTCAGAATATAATATCATTTATATGACGTGAATCCGATAGATCAAGTCACGTGCCACATAATTCAATGTGAAATATGTTGCAGTAGGACATTCGGCCATTGGCGATTTGTGGTTTTTGACAGTGGAATTATATTGTGGTCACGAGCGTCTGAAAACTGCTTGTATCCAATGCCTAAAATAGATTAAAGATTGACTTAGAATAGGGAAATGTCATGCGGCGTACCATAGAGTTGGCTAAACGGGCTAAACGTGTCATTTTAGTATGGGTTAATCGTCCTGAGCAATTTTTCACCGAACCTTCCAACTCTGTTAAAAACAATAGTGTGGCAAATAATGAAGTTTCTTTTTAGTAAAATGATACAAGAGGTTTTACGCACTAATAATTTTCACTTTGGACGACCTTCAACCCGTTTGACCCATTTGACTTTTTCTATTTTTATTTTTACCCATTTGACTCACTCATACAGTCATATGTACTTTGGTAAAAATTATCAGTTTCATAGGTTGAATTGGTTATACCACCGGATGGTAATATTTCTAGTTCGACTTTCGATCTCTCTGTTGTACGTATTGACATCCACTATAGTAAATCCAGTGCTTACAAACAACTTTGACAACAAATCATACGAGAAATACAAACTTTTGAATTTCTGATTTTTCGGCAATCTTCAGTAGGTAAAAAACAGTTGAAATGGTTAGCGTCTACAGGGATTGATGGTTTTTACAGGCAAAATAAGATGATTACCATAAAGATAAATTACACCATAGTCGGTTACTGTTTGTCCAACTTGTGTGTTCAGATACATAAGTTCATCGGAAGAAACCTTTAATACATGTCCTAAGTTTAGGTGAAACTGAAGATAAAGTAAAAACCTGCACCATTTTATTCGCACTTAATCTACAAGTGATCAACCCCATTACGGATTAACAAAAAGGTCTATTTTTTAGAAATAGGAAGCAGTTCAAAATTAGCATCCACCCATTGTTCGGCGATTTACCTTAACGAATCTTCTGCCAAATGAATTATAGAACTACAGAAACGATATTTCAATTCACACAGAAGAAAAAATTACCGATTGTTGAGCATTAACATGAACTTCAGTCAACAATAGAAATTCTAGTTCTTCAATCCACACAGTGGCGAAGCTAGAAAATTTTCAGTGGGGGGTCGGGATCTAAATTCTTTTTCCTAACGCTATTTTTCGGGTAATACCGAAATTTTGGAGGGTCGAAACCGAATATACCGAAATTTTTCTACACGAAAACTATATACCACATACATCGCAAAAAAAATTTCGGGGGGTCGGGCGCCCCTCCCGCCCCTATGTAGCTGCGCCCCTGAATCCACAATACAGACTGAAAAAGAATCAAACAAATAAAAATTTTCACCACAATAGTAAATTCAATATAATTCACGAATCTTTTCTTTATAATGCATCAACAAAATAATTCAACTTTATGCTTAGTGAATTTTCCTGAAGGTACCATATGTTAAAAACAAGCTGGTGTTACACATAAGAAACCATTCGTAGATGGAAATGATGCAAAAACATTATAAATTTAACAGCATTACACGATATCTTTGGGCAACCCCCACAGTTACAATTGACTCAGTAGAAGTATTCATATTCTTCCCTAACAAAAAAACCACCACAATATGTAGCACTTATCAGGTCCACGATAAGAGGAAATTGAAGGGTCACAAAAGATGTAATAGGAAGGCACGTCAATGCACCGATTGGAATAAGCATCGATGAGTTACCTTGTCCAAACACAAGGAACAATGTTGCTCCAAAAGCTACGATCATTGCTGTCGTCGAGAGGAACAACATAGTGAGGCCAATAATCAGCTTCGTAGGTAACTTAAATAGAAAGTCTTGTGCCGCATAACGTGCCGTAAGGATCGATAAAAACATTAACAATGACGTAACAGCTGTGAATAATGATATCGCATCTGATATAGCAAATACAGTGAACGCAATCTTGTTAGTAAAAATTGGTATCCCTGAATCCTGATTATTTCCACCAGGCGCGGTTATAGCTGCAGCAAATACAATGGTGATAATGAGTGCAGCTGTAATCGTGTATGATTCGGCAGTTTTCTTTATCCAGTTCTCTCCCTCGATTACCAACTCTTTGTGCTCCCTTGCGAATACCATTTCAGGCGTTTCATCATCTGAGTTCTTTTGTATCCGGTTTAAGGGACATACAAATCGTTCAAGTTCCTAATAAATATTACGACATATTAACCTTGGAAGATATATAATAATACGTATTAACAACTTGATGTAGCTTAATGAAATTCAAACTTTGAGTAATTGGTTAAAGTACTCACCTTGAACCATTGTAGTTCACGTTGGATTCGCAAAGCTGCCCCCCTTATGAGATTCAATTTGTTAGTAGGTGCTAATCTTGCAGCCAAATGCAAAAGATTGTTCCCAGAAGAATGTTTGATTGTTTTATAAATATTCTTGTGTTCGCTCATTTCATATAGTAGGTTGTAAATCTTCTCTGAACGATTGATCACGGAATATTGAATAAAATTGTGACCATCTTCATTGACACTCCAAATTGCATCTGGAAACCACATCATAATACCTCTAATAAAAGTGGATGAATTTCGTCTTGTGGCTTCAAAAATCGAACTGTTGTAATATTGATGGTAGGTGCTCGAGTTATCTTTCACCTTTATATTGTAACATACAGCATGTGAGAGACGTTTTGCGTCTGAATAAATTTGAGATGTATCTTTAGCAAATGGACGTACTGCAAGATAGAGACAAATCATAATCTCAAATAAATAAGTAACTTTCTTTCTGTTACACTTTTGGTCATATAATAATTGTGACTTTCGATTCGTCTTACCAAGCACCTTCCTGAATTGGTAGAACAAAGTTGCCAGCAACCAAAGGCCTGCTTAAGATGAGATGATTGTTAGGTTAGATCCAACCACTAAGTTACAATAACATTAAGTAGTGTCTCATAATTAAGAAGTATTTACTTTAAATTTTCAAGGGGGTTGTATTATGATAAAAATGTTCCTTTTCGTGAGAATCATCTAAATAAGACACATGAAGAACAAAATTGAAAAAGAAAAAAGAAGCTTAATAGTTTTACTTTCTCACATGTATAGAAGAGAGTTGATTTTTTTTTTTTTTTTCTTTTTTTTTTTTTTAAATAAAAAATAAAAAATCACCATGAGAAAGGAAGAAAAACTAACTCGAATTTGTACAAAAGAATCCACAATAAATTTGAGGTTTGGGATTAACACTCCTTGAACTTCTTTCTAAAAGTTGATCAAAACAATTGCATGGTATTTTTGTGCATTATTTAAAAGGAAATTTATTTAACTTGTGACGAATCATAGTTCTATGTTGCCTAGTGTCCTTTTGACCTTCATATAACTTACTATAAATTTTGACTTTTATATATATTTTGTGACAATTTACCTCTTTGTTCATTCATACCAAAGAGGTAAAATTGTCCAAAAATTTAAATAATACACACAAATGTCAAAATTCAAAAGCGTTAGTTATATGATAGTCGAAAAATTATTGGACTACATAAAATCACAAAACGTGACAAGTTAATTACATTTTTAATTATTATCCTTTATTATAGTAAAAATAACTAAAATTTTGAAATTCAATTAATTTACTTTCCCCAACCTCTGTGACATACAAATTATAGAGAATCTCCGGAAGCTTTTTCTTTCCAAATATTCTTTAACTTCAAACTTTTATAAAGGTTTATGTTTGTAATGATACAAAGAATTCGTAATAAGAAAAATGTGTGAAAAAGAGGAGTTTAATAGTAGTTGGGGGAATGAAAATTAGCTTATTTTGTTTAAGGAATCTTAAATAAGAAGTTGAAAATTTTATCAAATTTTTTTCTTTTAATCTTTTTTCATGTTGTTATTTAATGTTTATCATCTCATGACGTACCTGCAAAAAGATAAATAAATATCTTTAAAGGTTGGCGACCACGTGACGAATCCGCATAGTTCCAAAGTCTTTCAAGAGTAGGCCAGTAGGGAGCAGCTATCCTATGAAACTCTTCAATAAAACCTGAAACGTAGATAAAAAAAAATTGGCGTACATGAACTTTAATTAATTGAAATATTAAGGAAACAAATTCATTACCTCCTTCCCACAAATTGGGTTCACGTGGAAAGTTTTGAGCTAAAGCCGTCAACACAGCATCACTATCGGAAACTATGGCACCGGGGTCATCATCGATTATCATGATTGCTAAGCCTACATATTTCAGAAAATTAGTGGTATATGAAATGACAAGCTCATCACAACTTCTAAAGACAACAGAGGACACATACGAAAATCTTGACAAGAGATAGCAAGAACGACAAGATCCTCGCCACTTTGACCCGAAAAAAGATTACCATACTCATGTACTTTTATGTGCTCAAACAAACAGTGAGATGTCTTGATATGCATATTGGAAACAGATAAGGCAAGTGAAGTGTGACCCTCCTTGTCTTTGGCTAATAACAATTCTGGTTCTCTTTCCACCAACACGTCGACAACTTCAGTGTTGCCCCTAATAGCAGCAACATGAAGAAGACTACTTCCATCAGAATTTATCAAATCTAGTAGTGTGTACTCCTCTGGCAGTGTCATTTCCAACAATTTTTTTAATAATTCATGATTCTTTCTAGAAGAACTCACTGCTACATGGAGTACCGTGTTTCCATTATTCATGAGTTCGTCCCAAGGGTTAAGACTGTGTATTTCTAATTGGCCTATTACGATATTTGTTTTTCCTTCTATAATTCATTTATAAAGCCATATCTTATGAGTTTCTTTCTCGGTCTTTTCTTCTGTTGGCTCGTCTTTTGATTTTGCATCTTCAGATTCTGATATCACTTCTATTTCTGATTCTGCATCTTCATATTCTGATATCACTTCTATTTCTGATTTTGCATCTTCAGATTCTGATATAACTTCTACTTCTGATTCTGCATCTTCATATTCTGATATCACTTGTATTACTAATTCTGCTTGTCTTGTCGCAAATTCTTTTTCTACATGATCAAAATTTCCAAGTTGGTTATCAAGGTTAAGAAAAACTAGAACATAGAAGGCATGCGTTCTAATTTAAATCACCGGGATTTTAAACAACAAACTTAAGCAAATTAAAGATGTACATATATCTAGCTTCAGATTTAACGCAGAATTGGTAACAGCATCTCAAGAGTATGTACTTGAATTTACACTTGATTCTCCTAAAAGCCCACCTTATTAATTAAAATTGATACCGTGTTAAACTAATATCAAGAAGTACTTTAGGGCAAGGGGTGTAAAAATGCAAATACAATATATACGGCCAAGTGGTGTAAAGTGATGACAATATGATGAAAGTGTAACAATAAAAGAAAGTTGGTTGTTGTAGAAGATTTTTGCATAAAAAAAATAAACCAACAACGATGTTTCAGCAGATTAATGCATAGGTCTTTGACTTTTAAGTTCAAAACATAACAATTTTAACTATTTGTCTAAATCACAAAACAGAACAAATAAACTTCGATTAGCAAAGGAAATATTCTACCTGCTGCTTGTTCACGAACTGAAGGACCATAACTACGTTGCAGTTCATCCCATAAATCTTTTGCAGTGAAATCTGGGTTCTTTTTCATGTGTATGAGATGATTGATAACCTTGTTGAATGCTTCTTCAGAAAGCGAACCAAGAATCCAACCTTTAACAAGTGAATCTGATATAATCCATGCCTCCAGGTCTCCCACTTTCTCCTTCCCATTCCCAGCAGGACGTGGGATCTGTCCGTCGATGAAACCATACATTTGATGACTCTTTAAGAGGATTAACATCTGTGTTTTCCACATATTATACTTATTCTTACTGCTCAGCTTCACGGTAACAAAATTTGGGGCAATAGCATGTGAAGGGTATGGGTATACTTCACCTACATTCACTATGAAGCTTGGATTCGAAGTTGAAGCTGCATTCTGTGACCCGAATAATCTTCTCTTATGCTTAGTACTATTATTATTTAGTTAGTTAAAACATAGAAGGACCATTTATGTAGTTTAGAAAGATAATAACTAACTTAGTTAGTTAATTCGGTTATGTAACAACCGAATAGACACAATGGTTAGAATTTCGGTTAGGACCAAGTCGAATGGGTGTGACCATTTGATGAAGAGTCACAATGGTTCAAACACAATGTTTGAAACCTTATAAATAGTTAGAAACATGTAACTTTGAAAAGGTTAATGAAAATTTAGTTTTACTTATTCATATATTACTTTGCAACTTATTATCGATCAAGAAACATTGGGACAACAATTGGCATCAAGAGCAAGGATTTCTTATACACCAAAAAACTCAAAACAAATTCTGCAAACATCTCAAAAACATTCAGAAAATTCGAAGCCAAGAACACGCAGGAAAAAGGAGGAACATATTGTTACTTTCTTTGAGCGAACATACAACTTGTTTTTCTTTATATTCTTCCAAAGAAAACACAAGAAATTTGAATAAGAAACGCGTAGAAAAGATAGTGCACGATCTAGTTTACGCAAGGGGTTGCAAACGCCAACATCAAGCGTATTGGTGTCGAGGAAGAAAAGAGGAGACTTTGTGTAGAACAAGAGACAACCGGTTGGAGATTAACACAAAGCAAAACGTTGTTGTAAAAGAGAAGTATACGAAGAATAACTAGAAGGAGTACTCAAGATTGTGTGGAGTTTTTTTGTTGTGTCGAATTTAACACAACAACAACAACAACAACAACGAGCGCAACAAAAAAAAACAGAAGACCAGAAACTTGTGGTTTGTTTTTCGTTGCAAAGAAGAAAAGGAACGAACAAAGAAGTCGATTTGTTCCAAAGGTTACCAAGGCGTGGTAACATAGAACGTGTAGTGTGGTATTATTTTTTGTTTGTGTCGAATTTCTGAAACAACATTCGACAACAACAAAAGTTGAGACTTGTTTTTTGGTTCAACAAAGAATTCGAACAAGACTAGAAGAATATTGATTTTGTTTAGAATCGTTTAAAGATATTGTAACATCAATTCGACAAGAAGGAGAAAACAAAACAGAAACTTGGTTGATTATATTTGGTCCGAAACAGAAAACAAGAAGAAAAAAAATCAGTCCGAGTTTGGGTTGGAGATTGAAGTCGAATTGAAAGAAAAGGAACCAAAGACAACGAGGCAAAAAAAAGGGGAACACTAAAGGGAATTCGAATTGGTGATTATCACAACAACGAGGTCACAAACAAAATTCAAACTCATTGAATTTCGTTATATTCATTTTTAGATACTCGTTATATTATTAGGATTCCCGAAAACTATTATTGTTCCCGTAGTATTAAGTATACCACAAAAGGGTAGAAATTCTCATTAAATTAGAAAGTGAAGATCATTAACACTTTCAAGATGGGCGATGACACAAACGCAACAACTACATTAAAACCCATAACACCTATTGCACAATACCAATGCCCTAAGTTGAAAAACACAAATTATACGGTATGGGCTATACAAATTAAGGCTATATTAGAAGCACATGGTTTATGGGATACAATAGAACCTAAGGCAGGCGTAGAAGTAGATGATAAGAAGGATAAGTCGACTATTGCCCTTCTATATCAAGCGTTATCAGAGGATGTAATTTTACAAGTAGCAAGTTGTAAAAAGGCAAAAGAATTATGGGAATCACTAAAAAGGAGACACGTAGGAGAAGAGAAAGTGCAACAAGCAAAGTTGCAATCTTTAATGATAGGATTTAATGCCCTTCAGATGAAGGATGATGAAACAGTGGATGCATTTTCAGATAAGTTAAACAGTTATGTTACTAAGGCAAAAGAACTAGGCAAAACATTGGATGAATCACTTGTAGTTAGAAAACTATTAGACTCCACACCAGATAGATTCATTCAAATAGTAGCATCCATAGAACAAACTAGTGATCTAGATGATATTACCCTAGATGAGATCACTGGAAAACTCAAGGCATTTGAGGAAAGAATAAAACTCCGTAAGGGAAGTCAAGTTGAAAGTCAGGATAATTTACTATTCACACAGGGTGAACACTCAGATAAAGGAAAGAAATTTATTAGACGCGGAGGTAGATCAAATTATTCACGAAGAAACTGGCGAAACAACAGACATAGAAATAACTCACATGAAGGAAACTCAAACTATAAAGGAAACCCTAATAAGAATACAAATAGGAAGGATTTGAGTACCGTAAGATGTTACAAGTGCAACAAACTTGGACATTTCATGAACAAATGTAGATCAAAAACAACAGCTCAGGAACAATCAAACCTTATCTTAGAAGATGAAGAACCATCACTATTAATGACTGTACATGAAACCAAATATGAAGAAGTATTGTTGAATGAAGGCCAAATTCAACCAGGGAAATATGCTTCAAAGGATGAAAGCGTATGGTATTTAGATAATGGTGCAAGTAACCATATGACAGGAATTAAGACTCATTTTAAGGATATAGATGAAAAGATAACAGGACGAGTTCGTTTTGGAGATGGGTCGTATGTAGAAATAAAGGGAAAAGGCTCTATATTGTTAGGTTGTATAAACCAAGAACAAAAGGTAGTAACGGATGTGTATTATATACCGAACCTTAAGAGCAACAAACTAAGTCTAGGACAACTTACAGAAATAGGTTGTAGAGTTATAATGGATGGGAATAAATTGACTTTGTATGACAAGAGCAGAAGGTTGTTGATGAAAGTAGAAAGATCTAAGAACAGACTTTACAGTATTAAACTACGAATAGACACACCTATATGTCTATTAGCAAATATAGATAACCAAGCATGGTTATGGCATGCTAGATTAGGTTATCTAAACTTTGACGATATCAACAAGATGACTAGAAAGGGTCTAGTAGATGGATTACCTAGAATAAATCATGTAGGACAGATTTGTGATGCATGTTTATTGGGAAAGCATAGTAGAACACCATTTCCAAACCAAGCTAAATTCAGATCAAAGAACCCGTTGGATTTAATATATGGAGACCTTTGCGGTCCTATTAGTCCAGCAACACACTCAGGCAAGAAACTAATATTCTTGTTAGTAGACGATTGTACACGTTTCATGTGGGCTTACTTTCTTACTTCGAAAGACCAAGCATTTAGTACATTTAAGGAATTTAAGCAAAAGGTAGAAATGGAATTGAGATTGAAAATAAGGATGCGTAGAACAGATAGAGGAGGTGAATTTACATCAAATGAATTCACACAATACTGTAAGGATAATGGAATAGCTAGACAATTGACAGCACCATACTCACCAAAACAGAATGGAGTAGTGGAGAGAAGAAATAGGACAGTGTTATCAACTACGAGGAGTATGATGAAAGCCATGAAGTTACCTTTAACTTTTTGGGCGGAAGCAGTGAAACACGCTATTTACATACTAAATAGGGTACCTACAAGAGCCCTAGTAGATAAAACTCCATATGAGGCACTCTACAGTAGAAAACCAAATCTAGAAAACCTAAGGATATTCGGATGCACAGCTTATGCTAAGATAACAACACCTCATTTAAAGAAGCTGGATGATAGAAGCATACCAATGATCTATTTAGGAGTAGAGGAAGGATCAAAAGCATGTAGGTTATATGATCCAATAGCCAAGAAGAAATATGTTAGTAGAGACGTTAAATTTATGGAAACTAAGCCGTGGAATTGGGAAAAGAATGGAGAGGATACAAGTACACAAGACACATTTTGGACTAGTTTTGTGGTAGAGGAGGGTGACAATACAAACCAAATAACCGTCAACATAGGAAACGATGATGCATTTCCAATACCAGATCCTTTACCAGATCCAACATCAGAACCAAACTCTCCCTCAGAACCAAACTCACCATTCACACCACCAACATATAGTTACGAACCTAACTCAGAAAGTGAAATAGAAACTACTATTAGTTCACTTAGAAGCTCGTTAGGAAGCTCTGGAAGAATTGATCATACACCAGTTAGAGGATTAAAGGATTTGAAAGCAATCTACGAAACAGCTAGTGTCGTTGAAGCACCAAGTTTACTCTTCATAGCAGAAGAACCTCGTAACTACAAGGTAGCATCAAAAGATCATAAATGGATTGAGGCCATGAAGATTGAATTGGATTCAATAAACAAGAACAACACATGGATTCTTACTACATTGCCAGAAAATCAAAAGGAAATTGGACTCAAATGGGTATTTAAAACCAAAAGAGATGCACATGGAAATATTATCAAATACAAGGCACGGTTAGTAGCAAAAGGATACGTACAAGAACAAGGAATAGACTTCGATGAAGTATTTGCCCCAGTTGCTAGGATAGAAACAGTTCGTTTAATATTAGCGTTAGCAGCATATCATGGTTGGCAAGTTCATCACTTAGACGTAATTTCTACATGGAGATTTAAAAGAAGAAGTCTACGTTACACAACCAGAAGGATTCGTACAACCAGGAGAATCAGGAAAAGTGTACAAGCTTATTAAAGCTTTATATGGATTAAGACAAGCACCGAGAGCTTGGAATGTGAAGCTTGATCAAACCTTAAAATCATTAGATTTCAAGAAGTGTAACCTCGAACAAGCAGTTTATACAAGGAGAACCAAGAACTCAACAATTATAGTTGGAGTTTATGTAGACGATTTAATAATCACGGGCACTCCAAAGAAAGAAGTAGAATTATTTAAATCCCAGATGGAAGAAAAGTTTGAAATGAGCGACTTAGGATTATTAGCTTATTACCTTGGGATAGAAGTTACACAGACAGGAGGAGAGATTACAATCAAGCAAACAGGTTATATAAACAAGATCTTAAAGGAAACAAATATGGAAGATAGTAATGATACGAAGATACCAATGGATCCCGGTACTAAGTTGGTCAAGGCGGAAGATGGAGAATCAGTTGACGCAACTTATTACAGAAGCTTAATTGGAAGTCTCAGGTACTTACTACATACAAGACCAGATCTTAGTTATTCAGTCGGACTACTCAGCAGATGGATGCAAGAACCAAAAGAACATCACCTGAAAGCAGTAAAGCAAGTAATCCGATACATCAAAGGAACAAAAGAGCATGACATAATTTACAAGAAAGAAGGCGGCTGCAAGATTACAGGATACAGTGATAGTAGTTATGGAATCAACACTGATCAAGGAAAAGGAACTACAGGCGTAGTATTTTATTTTGGAGAGTCACCCATTACATGGAGCACTCAGAAACAACCGACAATGGCACTATCATCATGTGAATCAGAATTTATGGCGGCTACAGCAGCAGCATGTCAAGCATTATGGTTGAAAAGATTACTCAGTGAATTAACTGGAAATGAAGAACAAAAGATAACGTTGAAGATAGATAACGTCTCAGCAATAGGATTAGTGAAGAACCCAGTTTTTCATGGAAGAAGTAAACACATAGATATTCGATACCATTTCATTCGAGAATGCGTAGAGAATGGACACATCAACATAGAACATGTCAGAGGAGAACTACAAAGAGCAGATATACTAACAATGGCTCTACCAAGATTGAAGTTCATGACAATGCGACAAATGCTCGGAGTTCAAGATTTAACAAGAAACAACGATGAAGATTAAGGAGGAGAATGTGACCCGAATAATCTTCTCTTATGCTTAGTACTATTATTATTTAGTTAGTTAAAACATAGAAGGACCATTTATGTAGTTTAGAAAGATAATAACTAACTTAGTTAGTTAATTCGGTTATGTAACAACCGAATAGACACAATGGTTAGAATTTCGGTTAGGACCAAGTCGAATGGGTGTGACCATTTGATGAAGAGTCACAATGGTTCAAACACAATGTTTGAAACCTTATAAATAGTTAGAAACATGTAACTTTGAAAAGGTTAATGAAAATTTAGTTTTACTTATTCATATATTACTTTGCAACTTATTATCGATCAAGAACATTGGGACAACACATTCACCATCTTGATCTTAATTAAAATTTGTATTTTTTTTTTATTTGCCTTCTTTAATTTGTGTGAATCCTCCTTCCTTCTTCTTGCATATTTAAACTACAAGATGAAGTTGACTTTTTATGCTGACAAAAGCCACATTAGGATTGCTTACATCATGAAGCTTAATTAGGATCTTACAACTGATCTCTACTTTAAAATGTTACAATGTGTGTTGTCATGTCCTCTTAATTGGCTGTTAGTGTTCACATAAGAATACTAAATCATGCTTAAATATTTGTTATCTGGCTGTTCTTAGCTGGTCACCGCATGATTGCTTATACTAAATACTAGTTTAGAGGCACAAACATGTGATGCCGATGGGTATGAACACAGTCTGATACAATAAACAAAACTATGTAAATGGGTCAGTTTGGGCAGTTATATTAATTTGCCCACTCTGTTTGCTTCAAATTTATATGTCCAAACTGGTTGAGCGGGGATAATCGCCCACCAAAGTGAAAACTGAGGACCAGACCAGTTTTTAATCTATAAAATTTTACATCAAATTTATTGTGAAAGAGCGAATTCAGTTAATATGTCAATAACAAACATGGTTTGAAACTGATATATACATTAATTATTTCGAAAATAATACAATTGGTGAAAGAGCAAATTCCTGTAGTATGTGTTACTTTGCCACTCATTTATTATTTTTATTTTTTTATTTTTTATTTATTTATTATTTTTATTTTTTTTGAATTTGGACCTTTTGCCTAATACAACCCTTATTGTTAGTTTGTACCATTAACTTCTCATCTAATGTTCTGATTCAGAATTTGGCCACAAAAAGGGACGGGAACGGTCATGGAGATATCTCGGTTAGGCCGCGCACATATGTGTCAAGGACTCGCCCTAACAGGGAAAACCTCATCCATTTTTTACTTGCATCAATCAAATTAACAATGGATGATCTCATATACCTTTCTATGGGTGGCACACGGCTCTCGCGTTGCTAATTCTAACTTTTTGGCCGTCATGTATCCTGGCCTTCAACCATGTATAAGGTCTGAACAGGTATAATTTCATGGTATTCGATCTTTTCATTTAGTTTTGATGCATTTACCATTCCTATGATTAAATTTAGCATTTTCAGCTCTCACCAGTACGTGACAATATATGTGAGTACATGATCATGGGATAAATTAATGTTGCGATATATATTTTGTTTGCTTCTTTGTCTTGTAGGGTTGGGAGGCGAGCAGGTGACATGAAGGTATAATGTATATAGCGGACTTTGTGTTACTTTGTAACCACTCGGTTAGCTAGGGAGCATCTCACACCTGCTCATGCAGATAGGCTTAAGCACTTTAGCTCTTTCACTTTCAAAAATGTACATGGGTCTCCTCCTTCCATCTGTTACATGGCTAGGTTAGTGCCCAAGCCTAATTTAAGGCTTATGGTCCATCCAGTTTAGGGTTAGGATTGGTTGTTCGCTAAGGTATGTTATCCTTATAAACACACATGTAATGCTACTTATGTAATCACAAAACACAATTCGATAATATAACTCTATACTATTTTATACCATTTTCTTGCATATTTAACCTTAAAGATGACATGTTATGCTGACAAAGGATACATGTTATGCTTGCCTCGCGCGTGACGCATGCCTTGGAGGCTGCAACTAATCTCTACTTAAATATTACGTTTAGACAATGGTGGATGTTAAATAATACTACAAAAATGTGTGCTTCTCTTAATTGGCTGTTTATGTCTCACATATGCATGTTGAATAATGAATAATGCTTAAACATGTGATATTTAGCTGTTGTTAGTTAGGCACCACGTGGCTTATATAAATGCTACATTCGAGGCACAAACATGTGATGCTGATGGTGATATGGATGTATAAATCCAGACTTTGGTCAACTATACAATATATGTTGATAATCAAGATACATGATGGTAATGTATAAAAGCTTAAGTTTGCTAACATTTTATTGTCAGGTTTTGTTCTTAGGAAATACAAGAAGCCGAACATGAAGCAGTATGTTGTTAACTAAAGGTCTCTATCACTTGCAAAATTATGCCATACTTTGTTTGCGTCAGTTAACATAAACAATGAAGTTGACTTTTTATGCCGACAGCCACGTTAGAGATTGCCTGTCATGTGAAGCATGTTAACCAAGTAATCTCGCTCCATTGCTTCTTAAAACTCGAAGGACCAATTATGTTAGTTAGAAACTTTGTAACCGAAAGTTAGTTACAGAAGTTAGTTATAGAAAAATTAGTTATTAGTTATTTCGGTTGGAACTAAAACCGAAGGGTCACAATGGTTGGGTCATGTCGATTCAAACCATATATATACATATGTATTTCATTCGATACAATGGTTAGACAAGTTAGAAACATAATGCAATTTACTTATTCATTTACTTTGCAACTTATATGATATTGATCTAGTTTGGGACAACAATTGGCATCAAGAGCAAGGGTTCATACATCGAAACAAATTCTGTTTCTACATCACAAAAACCATTACCGAGAAGCCAAAGTGAGACGCAGAGAAAAAGAAGAAGAATACCGCTGTTTTTTTCTTTTCTAGGAGAGACGATTTATTTTTCGTTATCTTCCAAGGAAAACAAACAAGTGTGAATAAGGAGAAACGTAGAAGAGATAGTGCATGATCTGTTTTGCGTTAGAAGTTGCATGCGTACACATCAAACGATATTGGTGGGATAAAACTTTGTTGGCAACAACGAAGGGAAGGAAGATTGGAAGGACTTTGTGTAAACCGGTTTGAAGACAAAAGCACAAAGCATTATAAGACGCAGATTCTAGAAGCGCATGAAACGTTGCTGTGGAAGAAAAACGTATACGTAGAACGAAGAAGGAGTACTCAAGGAAAGTGTGTGGAGTAAGTGTCAGATCGACACAAGAACAACAACAACGAAGGAAGAAACAAACGAATGACTGCTTTGTTTCATTGGAACGAATTCAGAAACGAAGGACTGACTTTTAGATCAATTTGGTTACCAAGGTGTGGTACCAAATATTGTGTGTATAAAGATTCTTAGGAATTTCGAAGGGACTGAAATCAAGAACAACACACAAAAGGAAAAGAGAACGTGTAGTGTGGTACAAGTTTGGTTTGTGTAGAATTATTAAAAACATTCGACAACAACAATAACAAAAGCAGGATGAGACTTGTTTGTGATTCAAGAAAGATTTTGAACAAGCCAAGGAGGCGTTGGATTTTTGTTTAGACTCGTTGGGTAAAAAAAAAACAACAACAACAATTCGACAAGGAGAAAACGAAGGAACCTTGGTGGTTTTTGGTTCGAATCAAAATAGTATGTAGGCAACAAAAATCTGAAAGATTTGTTGAAGTTAGAAGTCGAATTGGAAGGAAAAAGGCAACGAGGCAGGAGAAAAACAAAAGAGCGAAGGGAATAACAAACGTTGGTGAACGATTCTTACTAACGAGACAAGGGAATACAACTTGTATTCAACACAATAACGAGGTCACAAGTTACATTTTTTTTGGATTTCAATTATATTAGAATAGCATAGATATATTAGTTTGAACTATTAGGAAATCCTGAAAACTATTATTGATCCCGTATTATTAGGATTCCCGGAAACTATATATATATTCCCATAGTAGAAGAGATACCATACTAGGAAGAATAATTCCTATATATAATAGAAAGTGAAGATAATTAATACTTTTAACATGGCCGGTGACGATACAAGCACATCAACCACATTAAAACCCTTAACACCTATTGCGACCAATGCCCTAAGTTGAAAAACACAAATTACACGGTATGGGCTATACAAATTAAGGTTATACTAGAAGCACATGGTTTGTGGGAAACAATAGAACCTAAGGAAAACACGCAATTAGATGATAAGAAGGATAAGGCAACAACGGCCTTGTTATATCAAGCGTTGACTGAAGATGTGATTTTACAAGTAGCGGGTTGTAAAACGGCTAAGGAATTATGGGAATCAGTAAAGAAACGACACGTTGGAGAAGAAAGAGTGCAGCAAGCACGATTACAATCATTGATGATTGGATTTCACTCACTTCAGATGAAGGAAGATGAGACGATGGATGCATTTGCAGACAAGTTAAACGGATATGTCACGAAAGCAAAGGAACTAGGGAAAACAATAGATGAATCACTTTTAGTTAGAAAACTATTAGACTCCACACCCGATAGATTCATACAGATAGTAGCATCCATAGAACAAACAAGTGATCTAGACGACATTACCCTAGATGAGATCAATGGAAAACTCAAGGCGTTTGAGGAAAGAATAAAACTCCAGAAGGGAGGACAAGTTGAAAGCCAAGATAACTTACTATTTGCACATGGCGAACACTCGGGAAAAGGAAAGCGATTTAATAAACGCGGAGGTAGATCAAATTATTCACGAGGAAACTGGCGAAATAATAAAAACAAAAATAACTCACAAGTAGGAAACTCAAATCATAAGGGAAACCCAAATAGGAACACAAGTAACAGGGATTTGAGTAACATTAAATGTTTTAAATGTAACAAACGTGGACATTATATGAGTACTTGTAGAGTAAAATCAACAGCTCAGGAACAATCAAACCTTTTCTTAGAAGACAATGAACCATCACTATTAATGACTATGCACGAAACCGAACACAAGGAAGTGTTGTTGAATGAAGGCCAAATTCAACCAGGGAAATATGCTTCAAAGGATGCAAGCATATGGTATTTAGATAACGGTGCAAGTCACCACATGACGGGTACTAGGGGTCATTTTAAGGATATTGATGAGAGCGTAACAGGACGAGTACGTTTTGGAGATGGATCTTATGTACAGATAAAGGGAAAAGGCTCAATATTGTTAGGTTGTAGAAACCAAGAACAGAAGGTAGTATCGGATGTATACTATATACCAAACCTTAAGAGCAACATACTAAGTCTAGGACAACTTACGGAGATAGGTTGTAAGGTCATAATGGACGGAGATAAATTGACTTTGTATGATAAGAGCAGGAAATTGTTGATGAAGGTAGAAAGATCTAAGAATAGAATTTACAGTATTAGACTACAGATAGACACACCTATATGTCTCTTAGCAAACTTAGATAACCAAGCATGGTTATGGCATGCTAGATTAGGTCATCTGAACTTTGACGATATCAACAAGATGACTAGGAAGGGTCTAGTGGAAGGAATACCAAGAATAAATCATGCCGGACAGATTTGTGATGCATGTTTATTAGGAAAACACAGTAGAACACCATTTCCAAACCAAGCTAAATTCAGATCTAAGAATCCGTTGGACTTAGTATATGGAGACCTCTGTGGTCCTATTAGTCCAGCAACACACTCAGGCAAGAAACTCATATTCTTGTTAGTAGACGATTGTACACATTTTACGTGGGCTTACTTTCTTACATCGAAAGATCAAGCACTTAGTACTTTCAAGAAATTTAGAAAGAAAATAGAAATGGAACTGAGAATGAAAGTGAGGATGCTAAGAACAGATAGAGGGGGTGAATTTACATCTAATGAATTCACAAATTACTGTAAAGAGAATGGAATAGCACGACAGTTGACAGCACCTTACTCACCACAATAGAATGGGGTAGTGGAGAGAAGAAATAGGACAGTGTTATCAACTACCAGGAGTATGATGAAAGCCATGAAGTTACCCTTAACTTTTTGGGCGGAAGCAGTAAAACATGCTATTTATATACTCAATAGGGTACCTACAAGAGCCCTGATAGATAAAACTCCATATGAGGCACTCTACAATAGAAAACCAAATTTGGAAAACCTAAGAATATTCGGATGCACAGCTTATGCAAAGATAACGACACCTCATTTAAAGAAGCTGGATGACAGAAGCATACCTATGATTTACTTAGGAGTAGAGGGTGGAAGCAGGGGATAACATCCTCGCCCCACTCTACCAAAAACATGTATATATGCATATACGTATATTTATATTGTTATAGTATTAAACTAGTTATAATACATGTACACGCACGGGTATGAACATGTTATATTTTTAAAATAACTTTTAGTTTATTTATTGTTATCTTGTATTATGTTCTTAATTAATTAGCCATAAGTGTTACTCCGTATAAAGTTTTGGAAATAATTACAAAAGAAATCCTTAATTAGAAACACATGTGGCTAACATTCATTGAAAACATTCTTCTTTTTACTAGTTATAATGCCCGCGCACGCGCGGTTTTTCTTTTTTTTTTCTTTTTTTTTGAAATAATTATTTTAAAATTTTAATCCTATTGTTAATTGCATCTTATCTATATTTTTTATATTTATATTCTAATTGTGCTGTGGATAAATATAAAATGTTACCTAATAAGAAAATAATTTTTTTTTTTTTTTTTAAATATCTTATCTATATTTTTTGTATTATCTTCTACTTGTGTTATGGATAAATATAAAATGTTACTTAATAAGAAAAATAATCTTTTTATTTAAATAAAATTATTACTAAATAAGGTATGAATCTATTTTTTTGAAATGAAAAATTACCAATAGGGGTTTGTTTTATTATATAAAAGATACGGTATTGAAAGGAATGTAATCTTGCATCACCTGTAAAGTTTAGACCCTATACAATCTAGCAATCAATTTATTTAAACCAAATTAATGGAGCGGGTATGACTTGGATTTGTATTTTCAATACATGTTAAATAGTTTGACTATTAAGTTAACCACCTTGCACAAGCACATACCATTAATATATTAGTCCCGTTGTACATACTACATACCATCAATATTTAGTCCTACTTTAAGGATGAATGTCAAATATATTAGTCCTGCTTCATGAAATCTTTTGCAATTGAATAGTTAGGATACATTATTGCTTCAACCTACCTTCTCTTCGCAACTTGTCGTAGCTCTTTTTAAGTCATTGTTCTTTACATCATTTATTATACTATGAATCAGCAAATCATGTCAATTATAAAGTCTACAATGAATATATTGCTTTCATAACTTAAGCCGGATCAACCAGTTTAGGTCAAACCTATGTATCAAACCAAGTACAATGCACCACCATTGAAACTATCTTCTCATGAATAGGTTGAAATGGGAATTGACCATTGAGATCAGACACACTATCTTGCAAAGTTGATAGCAAATGTATACAATAATGAATAAGCTCTATGATTTGGTACAATACATGTTAAATTTGGTACTGGTTAATTTGAGTAATGTTTTATCTCTAACAAGTCAAACGGGTAAAATATTTGTTTAAAAAGAAACTATATAAATTTATAAAAAATTTCATTACTACGGCAAGTGTAACCTGAGACCACAATCTTTGCAAAATAACGATGGGAAACATCGACCATAGCCATATGCTCTCGCTTTAGAGTGCCCAAAATTTTTTATATGATCAATGAGTACCTTTTTCACCACTTTGAAGAACATTTCATTCAATTCAGTAACAAAGAGATAATAATGGAAATGAGGCTGCATCATTCATGCCCACGATTCTATAGTCTATACAAGACACCCTGCATTATTTTCAAACATTTGTATATGTGTTTAAGAAAATGAAGCCTGAAAAACATAGTGGCGTATGGATGCAGTTAAAAGCAGTTAAAGAAACGAAAACACACTCTTGAACCCGCGAAATGGATCTGCTACCTCACTTTCCAGTGAACATCATTGCCTGTTTGCAAAAACTTGGAGACTTGTGTTGCTTCTCTCGTGTAGCTGCCTTGAGTTGCAGACTTGCGGATCTATAATGAGTACATTTTCTTTCTGAACTATATTTGTCTTTATAACTGCGAATAAGACAAAGTCAAAGTTGATATTCTATGATATGGTACTTAGGATCTTGATTTTCGTCAACTCAAGAGAAGCTCGATCTTGGCTTTCTTTCTTATATGCTCAAATATTGTATCTCCGTTTAGTATGATGGATGAAGTGGTTCCGTCTGGGTCAATTGATTCTTCATGTGTATTAGAATCGTCAGTCACGTTTGAGATTCTGTAGTGTCATTGAGTGCAAGCTGCCTCTCGCATGTATGTTTTCAAATTAGACTTGATGTCTCCTCAGATGATGGATATTCAGTAGTTGATTTGGGTACCAAGGAAGGCAAGCTCTAATTAGCCTTTTCACGTATGTGATCGAAAACAGTACTCGATTTTGCAATCATCGTTGTTGATCGCAGCCAAAGGATCAGCTGCAGCTAGCACAGTTAGCTTAATAACTACATAAACAGATTTACAATGATCCTAACCTTGAAATATAGCACATAGTCTAATACAAAATCTCAAGAGTTGAATTGTACTGTAACTTTTTGTGTGTGTAGTGGGGGTTGTATAGGGTATATAGAACTTTACCTTCGACTGAATCTTCATTCAAGAGTTTGAAACTGGGACTGATATCAAAGTGACTCTGTTGAGTAGAGATGCACAATAGACCTAGGCCTGAGATTGATCCTAGGCCCTTTCCTCGTTTTTGGATTTTAACGGCTTCTCTGGCCTGTGAACTTGGACTTGAGGTGCATCATCGTATTCAGGATCGATAATGCACACATCAGTTGGCTGAAGCAAAGATAGTCTTTTGGTTCCATGGCTATGATGGATATATGAGTTAGTTTCCTCATCAGAATAACCTTCTGGAGTAGATCAATGCCAACTGCATGAACATTAAAGATAAATGAGTGAAAATTAATAAATGCCATACAATGAAGGAATTGCAGACTTTATTATAAGACAAGAAACTTTACTGAATTCCTCAAAAATCAGATTTGCCTTAATGGTCAGCTTTCCTTGCAGCGGACTTGTAACTTGTATTGTTGCACTATATGAGCTGCAACTCGCAAGCAAGACAAAGATGGCTAAAAGGTACCAAATAGATATAAAGCAGCCGATAAAATAATCAAAATAGGAGCTTTGTATGTACTTCAGTTATCAAAATTGTTTAGGAAAACTTCAGGACAAAATAAGATCTGGATCAACCCACCCGTACAAACAGTACCCATTTTGACCCGTTACCCAGCTTGATCAACCCAGCCCACATAATTAAGTAACCATTATGACAAGTTAACCAACTTGCCCAATCAGACCATTTTCTTATAATATATTGTTCGAGTATAGAATCTACAATCTATTAATATATTATCACCCATAACAACGCTAGATGAACCATTACAAGCCAATTTAGGAGCAGATAAAATATACCTCATCTGAAGATGCTATATGAGAATGATGAGCTGAAGAGCGGCAAGTGGTTGCTGTGCTCAATGTACCTGTTAAGGCCAAATCGATATCCATTGGGGTACCAAACCCAAAAAATCTTCCTTTTTTAGAGGGTCCACTACAAACCTGCTCCCATATCTCCATATCACCAACATGCGGATAACATGCGCGGTCTGCCCCATACCTTTCATCCATCAGGTCTGAATACTTTTCCTATGAACAGAATTATAGTTTAGTTATAATAAGAAAAAAAGTACTTATAAATGGGTAGTAAGAGGAGATAAACTATTTAATTTACCGCCACATTCTTTTCCCTCATGGTAATATACTCAGAAACCGAGCCTTTCTTCGTGTGGCAGCGTTGATAAACTTCTAGGGAAGTTACTGGGCCACCTCTTTCCTTTTCCTAAGAAGTTAATAACTTAAGTACTTAGATAAGAAAATAACAAACTTGAAAAAGAAAACCAAAAGTATGTTCTGAAAACAAGAATACCATTACATATTTACCATTTTTAACATGATTACATGAATACTAGAATACATATTTACCGTTCTTAGACGATGTTCATTCTCTAAACTTTCAAAGTAATAATGACCAAGACAATTCATGGTAGATATATAGATTGACTACTCATTACATTTTCTATTAAACGTTGCAGCTAATCCAATTCAATAATTTCCTACTGAAGTTTGCACTGAGAATTTAGTAAAAAAAAAATAACTAAATAGAAACACTTATCCTGAAATTTCACAAACACCTAGCATGAATAAATGTGTTACCAACACTGTTTTATATTTTCTTAATGGTATTGATACAACCCGTTATTTCAAAATTGAAATGTTTAGCATAGCTCTAATTACAATATGCAAACAACAAATATTGCTTGCCTGATCATAGTACCGATTATAACCACTCCAAATTTTGGACAATGAAAATGAATACAAAACTAAAAAACCGCAAATATCTCGTAAGCAGTGTCATCTCATAATTAAAGTGAAATAACACTTACCTAATCATGACATCCATTGTTGATCATTAAGAAACATGCAGCCATCATCATCATGAACGTGTTATAACCTGTATATGTGTATAATGGTATAAATGAGTGGCTTATTATAGAGTGGTCACATGTAGCTTTTAAATTAGAACTTTTACAAAAGATAGACCAACCATTCAGGTGCGATGTGGCTCTTCGTCACTATCATTCTTTTATAAACATGAAAAGTACCTTTATATATCACGTCTGATTAATTATCCAATAGCCTAATATGAAAAGAAATAAAAGAAGTAAACATAACTTTATTGACATTTCATCAAACGCTAGTGTGTATAACTTTAATTAACAATTTGATACATTGGTAGTTAAGGCTGCTTGTTTAACTATTATGCCACAACAAGCAAAAAGAAGAGGCCATTTATATAAGCGATAACCTGCATTCTCTCTTTTTGCTCGTGCTATCGCTTTGGTTAGTACTGTTGCCCATAAGGTTAAGTTTGTCCATGAATGTAGGTTAGATAAATACTGTTTCATTCGATTTCAAAAAGAACTATTTAGGAAACACTAATGAAACCTGTGACTTTAATAAATTCTAAATACACATTGTAATTCTATAAACTTAGCCTTTATATCTATGTTTCAGAATATAATATCATTCAAACATATCTTTTAATCCATCACTTTCATGACGGGAATCAGATGGATCAAGTCAGGTGCCACATAATTCAATGTGAAAGATGTTGCAGTAGGACATTCGACCCTCAAGAATTGGCGATTTGTGGTTTTTGACAATGGAATTATATTTTAACGATCATCTAAAAACTGCTCGTATCCAATGCCTAAGATCTAAGAAAGATTGACTTAGAAAAGGGAAATGTCAGGCGGCATACCGTGGAGTTGGCTAAACGGGCTAAACGTGTCATTTTAGTATGGGTTAGTCGACCTGAGCAATTTTTCACCGAACCTTCCAACTCGGTTAAAGACAATAGTGTGGCAAATAATAAATTTTTTTTTAGTAAAATGATACAAGAGGTTTTACGTACTAATAATTTTCACTTTGGACGACCTTCAACCCGTTTGACCCATTTGACTTTTTCTGTTTTTATTTTTACCCATTTGACTCGCTCATAGAGTCATATGTACTTTGGTAAAAATTATCAATTTCATAGGTTGAAAGATTGAATTATACCGCCACATGGTAATATTTCTAGCTCGATTTTCAATCTCTCGGTTGTACGAGTTCACATCCACTACAGTAAATCCAGGGGTTACAAACAACTCTGACAACAAATCCTCTGAGAAATAGAACGAACACTGCAGAATTTTTTGATAATAACATAAACATAACGTGAAACATTTAAGCGTATACAGAATCATTACACTGCCATCTAAACAGAAATAGAAACGGAAAAGAGAGTTACAGAACAAGTTATATCAAATAAAACAAAAGATAGCAGCTTTGGAAAACTTGGTGGTTCAAAATTTGGTTCTCGTGTGGTTCCATTTATTGATGAGTGTGAGTTGGTTTTTTTCCGGAAGGATATCTCATGGCTCACGGGACATAGGTGTGTATGCATATAAAAACTAAGACGTTGAAAATATGTCACAATCCTCAATTTTCTATTACACAATATAATGGTTAAGACTATGAAATTTATGTGTGCAAAGTTAATAAGGTCCTTTTAACTAAAAAGGAGCCAAATCAAAAGATGCCAAATTTTGCATGGTCTGGCATATTACCCTTTAGCCTACATCAGTGACTACTCTACTTTAACCAAAACACAAACATTCCCTTAGAATGTTTTTCCTACCTGTTTAGGCATCTAAAACAATGAACAAAAGTCTTTTAGCCTCCTAATGGAACTTCTCAAAATGTGTAGGTGGCAATAATGGGTCGGTTGGGCAATGAGTCCAAATTGGCCCGTGTCATAACAGACAAAATTTTATCATGGGTCAACTGGTTGGGTTCAGGTTGGTTAACTTGGCCTCTCAATGTATTCTCAATCTTAAAATGACTTTTCAATCTATAAAATTGCTGTTAACTAATATGATTTTCCCAATTTGTGAGATTAAGCGTATCCATGACACTTTCCCTTGCCGCCAGTTTGAAATTCGGGTAATGTTTTTAACCAAACTCGAAGAGCACACATAGGAAACACGATGGGGTAAGCTGATGAACCACCTTTCTAATAGTCGCAAAGGTGTTATATTGTTTGTTGTGTTGGTTTCCTTTTTATCTCACGTAAAATAGTACTACTGTATTTTGATTTAAATCTAACAGGCTAATAGAAGAGTTGCTATCATGCTATGATCTCTTCTAAACCAAAAGAATGACTCAAGCACACTTCTATATTTACTCTTGTGAACCAAAGTAATGACCAAACAATTTTGCTTTTGCTACTTCTTTATTCTTTTTGATGTACCTCAGATAATGTTGACATTTCGAAACAAGAAAGTAACAATGAGAATAAAGCATTCATAATTACTGAGTTTGCAACGAAAGCCACTCTATAAAAGTTTGAGATGATAAAAATTTGACAATGATATGATATGCCTATAATTAAGGCACTGCTTATCCCATCAGAATTTGAGTTGAATTTACGTTAACTACATAGTAATTAAAAAAAAAAAAAAAGTCATATGTGAACCCCATGGGTGCACGGGCATTATAACTAGTATATATATAACACAAAATATTTTCTCACAATGCATGAACAAAATCATTCATCTTTATGCTTAGTGATAATGGTGTGAATAAATAATTGAAATAAATTTTCTGAAGGTACCATATGTTGAAAACAAGCTGGTGTTACACATAAGAAACCATCTATCGATGGAAATGATGCAAAACAATATATAAATTTAAGAGTAAACCATTGATAGATGGAAATGATGCAAAAGAGTATGAATTTAACAGCATTACACAATATCCTTTGGCGACCCCACGGTTACAATTGATTCAGTAGAATAAATCATCATACTCTTCTCTAGCAAAAATACCACCACAATATGTAGAACTTATCAATTCCACAATAAGAGGAAATTGAAGGGTCACAAAAGATGTAATCGGAAGGCATGTCAATGCACCTATTGGAATAAGCATCAACAAGTTACTTTGTCCAAACACAAGGAACAAGGTTGCTCCAAAAGCTATGATCATTGCTGTCGTCGAGAGGAACTGTTAAATGTTACGTATAAACATTAATAGGTAAATGTCTAGGATCGAACACGAGACCTCGGGATTGCACACTTTACAAACAAGAATAATGTAAATAAATATATATGTTTATTAAATGTATGAAATATATATATTTATGTCACTTAATGGACTAAACGGTCGTTAGTTGTTAACCGTATGGACTAACTATCGTTAAATAAGAAAAACAAGGACTAGAGTGAAACTTGGGAATCAAGAAGGATCTAGAAACCCTTTGGGTTTGTCTAGGCCGGTCGACCCATACCCCTTGGGTCGATCCATGCTTGCTTTGTCTCCAAGTTATCCCCTAGTATAAATACAAGGCCTTGGGGTTAGACTTAACAATCTTTTGTGCACACACTCTAACCCTAAAAACCTTTGTTTGTGTTTTCTTGTGCTTGGCCGATCGTACCACCCCCCACCTTAGGGTTCTTGGTCGATTTTCTAAGTACCAAATTCATAAGTGATTTGTTTACTTGCAACAACCTTTATTCGTTGGAGTTTGTGTGTACAAGAACGAGGTAATTACTTACTTTAGTAATTATCAAGAGATCGATAAACAAAACGGTAAGGGGTTTATCATTGATCTATATTGTCCAAGAATCAAGGTTTATTTGAAGTGCATCAGGTACGTTTACTATTTACGTTTTGGTTAATATTTATGTGTTATACTTGATCCTAGCTTCCGCAATATGTGTATTTGATTGTTAAACTCTAACAGTGGCATCACGAGCCATGTATAACATGTAATTGATTACTAAAACGTAATAAAAACCGGATCTTTAATTGTTTTAGATACATGTTTTTTTTTATCTAGGGTTTTTCCTATTTTTTTTTCTAAAAATTTCGAAACCCTAACCCTAATTTTGGGGGGGGGGGGGGGTCGATTTTCCCATGAAACCCTAATTAGGGTTTTGTGGTTTTCTTGATTATGTGTAATCACTAGAAACCCTAGGTCATTAACCGGTTAATTGAACGTATCTTGTGACCTAATTGCTAATTGTTAGGTTTTAATCCGTGACTTACATGCATGTTTGTCATGGATCTTGTTTTGTTGTCACATGTTTAGATAGATCTTAAATTGGGGAAGACTCCAATATATATTAAAATCAATTTTATATGCTATGTGGTGTGTTTTTAGCTTTGGCCTACGCAATTGATTCGTCAATGTATGTGGCTCACCTCCATTAAGAGGTGAAGGCCTTAGTTAATTACATGCGTTTTTATACCTAGAATTGATTTTATTAGGATCTTTTCTAATATGGTTTGCATGTGGCTAATTGTTTCACTTATATTATTATTGTTTGTTTGATTTTCTTTGCTACTTGTTTTATTGTTTTTAGTTGGACTTGATGTAAGCAATAAAAGGGTGTTTTCATAAAGAAAATTAAAACGGACTAATAATTGTGAAACCCTAAAGTGATAAAGTTAGAATCTTGCAATGGTCTTATGACAATCGTGGTCCGATTCGCACGGTAATCAGCTCCCAGTCGAGACTAGCATTATTCAAACTTTATTACTATTTTGAGATTGAATCCATAAACTTTTGCTTGAATGATGTTTTGTGCAAATATGGTTTTAAAATTAAGTCTTTTAAGATGATATTCATAACCGTGATTTGAAGGCTTAGAAAAGAGCCTTAGAGTCTGCCTTGGTTATCACAATCTTGAATATATCTTAAACGAATTACTTTTAAAATTATATGTTGTAAAAAGTCATCTTAGGGTTTTGGCATAAACCTCAAGTAAAACTTTGTGTATTAATTTCAGGAATCGGACATAAAAAGTTTTATGAAAACTTATGTTATAAAGATGAGTGCATGCATCTTTGTACATAATTTTGATTGACATATCAAAAATTAATACCCTTAAAATTTAAGTTACGTGCCATCTACCTATAAGAAACACTTGGAATTTTAATTTAGTAAACGTGAGACCTAGGCTAAATTACTATAACAAGGTAAAATTCTTTTAACGCGTGAGACCATAATTGTAATTTTACAGTTTCTAAGGTAGACGACTTAATTAAGTTGTGCGTGAGACCTAGAACTTAAGGCATGAGATGGGATGAAACATGCTTACAAAGGCAAATTGATGAATCAATTTGAGTAAATCCCATAATGATCTAGGAATTGGAAATCTTGTTTGCCAATTATTGTTCGACAGATTACTATCTTTTGTACTTTTACCACTAGCAGATCAACTGGTGTGGTGAAACTATGTAAAGATAGATCCTAGATTTTCAAGAAAATTAGTTGGTTATATGAATATAGCCTTGGGTATTTTATTTTCTTGAAGATATTAATTATCGAAAATACTAATATTTGAACTTTATCTGTAGATATGGCTCAACCCGATAACCAAACTGTGATTAATGCTTTCAAGAGTCATCTTGAAAGAGAGAAACTCACAGGAAAGAATTTCAATGACTGGTACCGTTCGCTCAGAATTGTCTTGAGGGCGTCTGGTAAGATGGATTATGTGACCCAGGAATGCCCTGCTGAACCTGCTGCTACGGCAACACCTGAAGCAAAGGCAGAATGGAAGGTGACGAATGCTAAGTACAATGAGGTTGCTTGTCTAATGCTCACTAGCATGAATGCTCAATTACAAAAGAAGTATGAGTATGCGTCTCCTAAGAATATGCTTGATAACCTCAGGCTATCTTATGAGAAGTCACCTGCAGTTGAATTGTATGATGAACTTGACAAGCTACACAACTGCAAGCATGGTGATGGTAAACCAGTAGCCGATTATGTGGATGAGATGAAGGACTCCTTTGATCAACTTCACAGAATTGGTTTTGGTTACCCCGAGAATGTGCAAGTGCACTTGATCAACAGATCCCTTAACAAGGATTTTGCTGGTTTTGTGCAGAACTTCAACATGCATTGCTCGGGGAAGACAGTCTCAGAATTACTCGCATTGCTTGTTGATTATGAGAAAGGTCTACCAGCCAAGGTCAAGAATCCCACCCCGCAAGTGTTGGCAATTCATGGGGGAAGAATCCAGAAGAAATCGCATGTGAACAAAGGCAAAGGGAAGGTTAACAAAGGCAAGCAGGTCATGGCCTATCAACCTGAACCCAAGATGAAACAACATCAGCCTAAGCAGAACAAGGTGAATCCGCCAAACAGGAAGGATCAGGCTTGTCACCATTGTCATGAAAAGGGCCATTGGAAGCGCAATTGCCCTCTCTACATTCATGACTTGCGACTCAAGAAGCAGGGGAATGATGCTGGTAACCCCAGCTCATCAGGTGCGTTCTTTATGATTGAATTATTCACTCTTACTCCTAAATTGAATTCATGGGTATATGATACTGGATGTGGCATTCATATCTGCAATACCATGCAGGGGTTTAGAGTTGAGAGAAAGCTGGCCTATGGACAACAATTCTTGCACGTTGGTAACGGAGCGCATGCAGGAGTTGAAGCTATAGGAGTATTTAATTTAGTGTTGCCTTCGGGCCTAGTACTATCTTTAAATAATTGTCATTATGCACCGTCAATTGTTAGAGGTGTAATTTCATTTTCATGTTTGTTAAACCTTGGTTTTGAGCATACTATTTCAAGCAATGGAATTTCGGTTTCTTTAAATAATGTTTTTTATTTTAATGCTATTGCTGTGAATGGTGTATTTGAAATTGATATGAATGATAATGATAATGCTTTTGTTACAAATAATTCAATGTATAGCATCAACAATAAGAGAATCAAGAAAGGTCTGGATTCGTCTTATCTTTGGCATTGTCGACTTGCTCACATTGGCAAAGATCGCATGAAAAAGCTGCAACATGATGGGCTTTTAAATAAGATCAATGATGAATCATTTGATAAATGCGAATCTTGCATTGCTGGGAAGATGACTAAGAAACCCTTTAAAAATAGGATTGAAAGGGCGAATGATCTACTTGGTCTTATTCACACAGATGTGTGTGGACCACTTAGACATGTGTCAAGGAGGGGTGCTAGCTACTTCTTAACATTTACGGATGATTACAGCCGTTATGGCTATGTTTATTTACTTAAACATAAACATGAGGTGTTTGAAACATTCAAAGTGTTTAAAGCAGAAGTAGAGTTGCAACTTGGAAAGAAGATTAAAGCTCTTCGATCCGATAGAGGTGGTGAATACCTGAGTCAGGAGTTCATAGATTATCTAGCAAAGGAGGGAATTGTCCAGCACCTTACTTCTCCATATACTCCACAACAAAATGGTGTATCTGAAAGAAGGAATCGTACATTGCAAGATATGATACGATCTATGTTTAATCTAACAACTCTTCCTTTCTCGTTTTGGGATTATGCCTTAGAATCTGCGGTTCGCATTCTAAATATGGTTCCAACAAAGAAGGTTGATAAGACACCATATGAGGTATGGACTGGAAAAGCTCCTAACCTGTCTTATCTTAAGGTCTGGGGTTGTGAGGCGTATGTTAAACGTGACTCGGCAGACAAACTCCAACAAAGATCTGTGAAGTGCATCTTCGTAGGATACCCTAAGGAAACTATGGGATACTACTTTTATTACCCACCTGAAAACAAAGTATTTGTTGCAAGGTATGGAGACTTTCTTGAAAGAGAGCTCATATCTCAAGAATTCAGTGGGAGAGTATATGATCTGGAAGACGGTCATGAAGATGTAGAACCTTCTGAAAACACTAACGAACTTCCGGTAGAACCTGAAAGCTTAGGTACTCCACCAGAAGTTGAAGTGATTCCCATTCGTAGGTCAACAAGACCAGTAAAAGCTCCTACTCGTCTATGTCTTAATGTAGAGAGTGATGAGTATATACTGGGTGATCTTGATGAGCCTACAAGTTATAAAGCTGCCATGAATGGCCCTGAAAAGGCCAAATGGAAAGAAGCTATGGATGGGGAAATGCAATCCATGGAAGACAATGATGTCTGGGAAGAAGTAGACCTACCTCCGGGTGCCAAACTAGTTGGGAGTAAATGGCTCTACAAGAAAAAGACTGACATGGATGGCGTTGTACACACCTATAAGGCCCGTTGTGTAGCTAAAGGCTATACACAAACTTTTGGTGTTGACTATGAGGAGACCTTTTCTCCTGTAGCTGACATAAGGGCAATTAGGATTCTTATAGCCATAGCCGCTTACTATGACTATGAGATTTGGCAAATGGATGTTAAAACCGCCTTCTTAAATGGTCGCCTAGATGAGGACATCTATATGGCGCAGCCTGAGGGGTATGTAAATCCAGAATTCCCAAATCGTGTATGCAAGCTTAAAAGATCCATTTATGGATTAAAGCAAGCATCACGACAATGGAATAAGAGATTTGATGGTGAGATTAAAAAGTATGGATTCACTAAAAATCTTGATGAGCCATGTGTATATCACAAAGTTAGTGGGAGTAATGTGATTTTCCTTATATTATATGTCGATGACATATTGATCATGGGGAACGACATTCCAAGTTTACAAAAGGTTAAGGAATATCTTGGAAGTTGTTTTTCTATGAAAGATTTAGGGGAAGCTGCATTTATTCTGGGAATCAAGATATATAGAGATAGATCTCAGCGATTAATTGGATTAAGCCAAAGTGCTTACATTGATAAAATATTGAAGAGATTCAATATGCAAAATTCCAAGAAAGGATATTTGCCGATGCAAGAGCAACATGGCTTGAGCAACAAGGTTTGTGCTTCAACACCTGCAGAGGTGCAACGCATGAAAAGAGTCCCTTATGCTTCGGCTGTGGGATCTATAATGTATGCGGTGAAAAGTACAAGGCCTGATGTGGCGTTTGCTCAGAATTTAACCAGTCGATATCAGCAAAATCCAGGTGTAGCTCACTGGACTGCTGTTAAGAATATTCTTAAGTACCTTAGGGCAACTAAGGATATGTTTTTGGTTTATGGGGGAAATCCATTGGCAGAACTTGATGTTACAGGTTACTGCGATGCTTCTTGGAAAGGTGATAAGGATGATACGAAGTCTCAGACGGGTTATGTCTTTGTCATTAATGGAGGAGCAGTGGATTGGAGGAGCAGAAAGCAGAGTGTACTAGCGATGTCTGCTACAGAAAGTGAGTATATAGCTGCTTCGGAAGCTGCAATGGAAGCTGTTTGGATTAGGAAGTTTGTCTCAGGGCTTGGAGTCATGCCTTCGATTCAAAGACCTATTAAAATGTATTGTGACAATTCTGCTGCAATCACATTTGCCAATGAGCCTGGAATCATGAAAGGCACCAGACATTTCCCGATTAAGCATCACTATGTTCGAGAACAAGTCGAAATAGGTGAAATCGAAATGCTCAAAGTTCACACAGATGATAACTTGGCGGATCAATTAACAAAGCCTTTACCTGGCACTAAGCTTCACAAGCATGCTGCAGGTGTAGGACTTAGATTAGCTGAAAGTTTCATGCCCATTTGTGATTAGTGTTTGGATAAAGGATGTAATGTACAATTATTATTTTAATGGAATAAAATAAGTTTTATGTTTATTTATCATTGTCTTAATAATATATCCTATATTTGCATGTTTAAGATCCTTGAATAATTTATTATTCTAAATGTCCATTGTCGATTAATGATATGGGAATATCATTAAACTAAGACAAATTTGAGTGTTGGTTAAGAATATACTTGAAAGTATATTGATGCGTAGTCATACCAATTTCACATAATATTCGATGAATTGAATATTGGACTTATCCCAACAATATGATTTAATATTTAATGTGAGAATCATATTTAAAGTTATCCTCAGACTTGAGATACCAGATAAGTGTCATGGATGTAGTGCATTTTTGTGAAGCAATCTACCGCTCACCGTAACAGGGAGTCATAAGGATTGTTTTCAGAAGTGTTGCAAAGTTCATGGGTTATTCTTGTAGTCAAGAAAGAATTCATTCCTTCTGATTTGTTCAGAAGTTTAATACTGCTGGGCCCCTCGTAGGGTTGACAAAATGTTTGCATGGCCATGCCCAAAGTCTATCTGGAATATGTTCAGATGTTTTGGTAATTTTGTTCAATCATAAAGAAACGAGAAACAGAATTTTAATAAAGAAACTCACATCTTTATTAATGTGGTATTAGTAATGAAAGGATAATTATAATGATGAATCATTAAAGGTTTTTCCAGGAAACCTAGCTCGGTTTGAACTAGGGGCATTGGAGTGTTGCAAGACGCTAACCAATGTCATTTTACTATTAATGAATATACGAGTGGGAGCTGTTAAATGTTACGTATAAACATTAATAGGTAAATGTCTAGGATCGAACACGAGACCTCGGGATTGCACACTTTACAAACAAGAATAATGTAAATAAATATATATGTTTATTAAATGTATGAAATATATATATTTATGTCACTTAATGGACTAAACGGTCGTTAGTTGTTAACCGTATGGACTAACTATCGTTAAATAAGAAAAACAAGGACTAGAGTGAAACTTGGGAATCAAGAAGGATCTAGAAACCCTTTGGGTTTGTCTAGGCCGGTCGACCCATACCCCTTGGGTCGATCCATGCTTGCTTTGTCTCCAAGTTATCCCCTAGTATAAATACAAGGCCTTGGGGTTAGACTTAACAATCTTTTGTGCACACACTCTAACCCTAAAAACCTTTGTTTGTGTTTTCTTGTGCTTGGCCGATCGTACCACCCCCCACCTTAGGGTTCTTGGTCGATTTTCTAAGTACCAAATTCATAAGTGATTTGTTTACTTGCAACAACCTTTATTCGTTGGAGTTTGTGTGTACAAGAACGAGGTAATTACTTACTTTAGTAATTATCAAGAGATCGATAAACAAAACGGTAAGGGGTTTATCATTGATCTATATTGTCCAAGAATCAAGGTTTATTTGAAGTGCATCAGGTACGTTTACTATTTACGTTTTGGTTAATATTTATGTGTTATACTTGATCCTAGCTTCCGCAATATGTGTATTTGATTGTTAAACTCTAACAGGAACAACATAGTGAGGCCAATAATCAGCTTCGTAGGTAACTTAAAGAGAAAGTCTTGTTCCGCAAAACGTGTCGTAAGGATCGATAAAAACATTAACAACGACGTAACAGCTGTGAATAATGATATCGCATTTGATATAGCAAATACCATGAAAGCAATGTTGTTAATGAAAATCGGTATCCCTGATTCCTGATTATTTCCACCGGGCACAGTTATAGCCGCTGCAAATACAATGGTGATGATGAGTGCAGCTGTAATGGTATATGACTCAGCAGTTTTCTTTATCCAGTTCTCTCCTTCGCTCACCAAGTCTTTATGTTCTCTTGTGAATACCATTGCAGGTGTTTCACCAGCTAAGTTCTTTTGTATCCGGTTTAAGTGCCATACAAATTGTTCAACTTCCTAATAAATATTACGATATATTAACTTTGGAAGATATATAATAATACATCTTAAGAACTTTATGTATCTTGAATAAAATTCAAACTTCGAGTAATTGGTTAAAGTGCATTACCTTGAACCACTGTAGTTCGCGTTGAAGTTGCAAAGCTGCCCCTGATATCTGTTTCAATTTGTTAGGAGGTGCTATTTTTGCAGCCAAATGCAGAAGATTATTCCCAGAAGAATCTATAATTGTTTTAAATATATTCTTGTCTTCTCTCATTTCATATAGTAAGTTGTAAATCTTCTCCGAACGATTGATCACCGAATATTGAATACAATTGTGACCATCTCCATTTGTACACCAAATTGCATTTGGGAAGACTACCTTAATTCTTCTAATAAAAGTGGATGAATTTTGTCTTGTAGATTCAAAAATAGAATCGATGTAATACTTGTGGTGGTAGGTGTTCGATTTATTAATCCGTTGACATACAATCTCTAATAGTCCTGTTGCATCTTCATGAATTTGAAATGTATTTTGAACGAACGGCAGCACTACAAGATAGAGACAAATCAGAATCTCAAGCAAATAAGTAACTTTTTTTTCGGGAAGAGATCCTCTCAAGTTATTTATAACTTGATTGATCAAGTTGAGCAATGACAACAATTGGATCAATCCAATTGCTTAAATCAAAAGAACATGAGATGATTTGAGCCATTGGATTTGATATCATGGTTGATAATTGCAACTTGATTAATCTAGTTATAAATAACTTGAAAGGATCTCTCTCCGTTTCTTCTATTCCATTAATACTTTAATAGTCATATATTAATTGTGACTTTTGATTCGTCTTACCAAGGACCTTAAGGAATTGATAGAACACTGTTTTCAACATGCAAAGGCCTGCTTAAGATGAGATGATTGTTAGGTTACGGTCTCAAAAGAAGTATTTAATTTCAATTTTCAAGGGTTTGAATTATACGTAGTAATAAAATGCTGTTTTCGTGAGAATCATGTACGAATGGTTTATAAGTTCATCTGTCACACTATCTTCTCCGTTAAGTCATAAATTTGTAATTCATTTGTACCGTAATTATATTTTATTCGTAAAATCATTAAATTTATGAGATTATTTGTTTGTAGGGGGAATTTAGAAGAGTTATTAGTTGTCAAAAACTTTCATGAAAAAAGTTTTAGGAAGTTATTAAAAAATTTATTTAGATAAGACACACGAAAAACAAAATTGGAATAAAAGTTTAATAATTATACTTTTCACAAGAATAGACATCCATATTCAAAGACGGTAATGACCTTTATATAACTCACACTTTAAATTTTGACTTCTATGTGTATTTTATGACATTTTTACACCTTTGTTTATTAATAATGAAAAGGTAAAACTGTCAATAAAAATTAAATATACACAACAATCGAAATTCAAAAGTGTGAGTTATATCATTTAGTAATATACATGAACAACAAAACGTGATAAATTAATTACTTTTTCTTATTATTATCCCTTCTTTACTTAAAGATAGTTAAGATAAACTAAAAATTTTAAAATTCGATCAATTTTCTTATCAACCTCTCCTTGGCATGTTGTTCATATTTAATGTGTATCACCTCATGACGTACCAATAACGAAAATAGGTAATATCTCTAAAAGCAAGCTACCACATGGCCATTTAAGATATTTATTAATTCTTTCATCAGTAGGCGAGTTGGAAGCCAATATCCTACGAAACTCTTCCCTCCAACCTGAAACATTGATTAAAAATTGGCGTACATGAGCTTTGAATAACTGAAATTTTAAAGAAACAAATTCATCACCTTTCCTTTCCCAAAATTTGAGTTCACGTGGAAATTTTGAAGCTAACTCCGTCAACACAGCACCACTATAGGAAAGTATGGCATCGGGGTAATATTTGATTATCATCTTTGCTAAGCCTACATATTTCAGTAAATTATTAGTGTATATAAAATGACAAGCTCATCACCACTTTTGAAGACAACGAAAGAAACTTACGAAAATCTTGACAAGCGATAGCAAGAATGACAAGATCCTCGCCACTTTTGCCCGTAAAAAGAGCATCGTACTCTTTTTCTTTCATGTGCTCAAGCAGACGCTTAGATGTCTCGGTATGCATATTGGAAACAGATAACGCAAGTGGTGTCTGACCTGCACAGTCCTCAACTGACAACAATTCTGGGTTTCTTTCCACCAACATGTTAACTGCTTCAGTGTTGCCACCAATAGCAGCAACATGAAGAAGAGTGCGTCCATCAGAATTTATCAAATCTAGTAGTGTGATCTCTGTTGGTATCATTTCCAACAATTTCTCCAATAATTCATGATTCTTGATAGAAGAACCCACTGCTACATGGAGTACTGTGTTTCCATTATTCGTGATTTTGTCCCAGGGTGTGACATCACATATTTTTAATGAATGCATTACAAAATCCGTGTCTCCTACTAGAACACCCTTATAAACCCATCTTGCATCTTCAGATTTGGAATTCCATCTTATTAGTGGTCCTCCTTGTCTTGTCGGTAAATTTGTTTCTACATGATCAAAAATTTCAATTTGGTTATCAAGGTTTTAGAAAGAAATTAGAACGTAGAAGATATGTGTTCTAATTTAAATCACCAGGGATTTCAAACAACAAATTAAAGTGAGAAGACATGAGTGCGTTTAGTTGGTGAAAAATTTATTAATTTTATATTTCCAGTTTTGTAAAAAAAATATATAGAGGGGGGGGGACAAATTTTTCACAAAATGTAAAAAGCCCGTTCATGTGATATTGTTTTCTAATTTGGAGAAAAGAAGGAGAGTTACAAGAGAAACAAGGAGAGAAAACTGTTTTGTAGTTTTCCTTGTTAAGTTGGGAAATACATGTTTTGTGTTTTGTAGAGAACGTGTTGGGAAAAGTTTGATTTGAACGCAATATGTATTTTTCTTGTTTTGTAAAAAACATTTTGTTGAGAACAAGAATGTTTTCCTTCAACTAAACGCACCACATATATATAGCTTCAGATTTAGCGCTTAATCGGTAACAGCATCTCAAGAGTATGTACTTGAATTTACACCAAGTTGGTTCCCCTAAAAAATAACTCATCTCTTAAACTAAAACTAAATTATTAGAAAACTCAAATCCCTCCATATTAATATTGATATACGTATTAAACTAATATCAAGAAGTTACTTTAGGGCAAGGGGTGCAAAGTGCAAATACGAGATATATTGCCAAGCGGTGTAAAGTGACAATTATGATGAAAGTGTTAAAAAGAAATGCACGTATCTGAAAACGGTAAGAATGAAATTAAAAGAAGATTTTTGCATAAAAAATAAACTTCGATTAGCAAAGGAAATATTGTACCTGCTGCTTGTTCACGAACTGAAGGACCATAACTTTGTTGCAGTTCATCCCATAAATCTTTTGCACTGAAATCTGTGTTATTTTGCTTGCCTGTGAGATGATTGACAACCTCTCTGTTTACTTCTTCAGAAAGTGAACCAAGAATCCAACTTTTTACAAGGGAATCTGATATAATCCATGCCTCCATGTCTCCCACTTTCCCCTTCCCATTCCCCGCAGGAATTGGGAACTGACCGTCGATGAAACCATACATTTGATGACTCTTTAAGAGACATAGAATCTGTGTTTTCCACATATTATACTTATTTCTACCGCTCAACTTCACGGTAACAAAATTTGGGGCAATAACATGTGAAGGGCATGGGTATGCTTCACCAACTTCCACTATGAAACTTGGATCCGAACTTGAAGCCATTATCTTGATCTTAGTTAATATTTGTATCTTTTTTACTCTTTGTGTCAAACTAAAATATGAAGCTGACTATAAATACTAACGTAAAAAAAGGACCATAGGGTTTAGTAGCATATAAATGTGGTAGGTATGGATATTTACTTCTCAAGATAATAATTGAGCCAATTATTTACGTATGAGCCAGTAAGGGGGTGGCATCGTACTCGGCATGGTCTCAGCATCACTCGGCATCCCCAATGCCAGTGTCTCGGCATCATGAATTCGGCAAGCTCAGCGGGGATGTTCACCGAAGCGGTATGATTGAGAACATTTAATTTTTTGACCGTTGGACACATTATTGTGTCGACGGTTTGGGGCATTTTCCAAAAAAAAAAAAAAAAAAAAAAAAAAAAAGTTGAAGCATGGTCAGATATCACATTACCACTAAAAATAAGTAGTTAGGCATGAAATGTGTTAGCTTTTTTTATTGACTAATTAAAATTAATCTTGAGGCATGATTAGGCAACAATGACACCCTCTAAGTCACCTAAGTCTTTGGTCTCGTTCCAAAAAAGTAAGTCTTTGGTCAAGATCCACAGGGTTTGGTGGCATATAATTAATGTGGTAGATTTGGATATTTACTTCTCAAGATAATAATTGAGGCCAACTATTTATGAGCCTGCAGTAAGTCTTTGGTCAACGAATGACCAAGTTTTTTATTTAAATCTTTACATTTTAAAAGGGTATATAAATAAGAGTAAACTATAAAAACCGTTGTGTTCAAATTGTATGCGCAGTCTTTATATTTTCGAAAGTTTAGACACAGTCCATATGAGAAACCTTTGGGTATTCGCCACAAAATAAAATAACTAAAATGCAATGTATTCTTCTTTTCCTCATGACATGCTTTTCATTTTACTTTGAGACATGGATATATATCCATCCTAAAATTTCTCTCACGGACTGCAATTTCAAAAATGTATAGTGGCATATAAATGTGAAGTAGACTATATATAAATGCTAACGTACAAAAGAGAACACAGGGTTTAGTGGCATCCAAATTTGCTAGATGTGGATATTTACTTCTCAAGATATTTAGCAAACTATTTATGAGACCATAAATCTTTGGTCAATGAATGGCATGATTTTTATTTATACTACGCGAGCAGCCGAGCAGTGGCGGAACTTGGCCTCTTTTCTTGGAAGAGCCTAAATATTGAACGTAATCTGAAATTCTTTATGTAGTCGAAACAACTTATATATAAGAAAGAAAGATGATAATTGAAGTGTTTGTTCAAGCATAGTTATATATCAAAGGAATCTGTGTAGTTATATACGAAGTATAATATCATCTATCAAGACAGTAATTTGATAGTGTTTAAAAGTTGCATATACTGATTCATTCTTTTGACTTAACTAGTGTATAACTGTACTTAAATGTCAAAACAAAATAAAACCAAGCAACATGTTGCTATGTTTTTATTTAGAAAAAAATAATAATAATAAAAAATACAACACACTAAATTATAGTCATTAATTGGTTAAGATAAGCAATAAGAAACAACTAGCAAATAACGTATAAACTATGATATAAGATCATTTGAGGACCAAACTTTTTTTACATACCACCTTTCATCTTTATTTGATCTAATGGATGATATTAATCCCAACAATTTAAAAAACTCATTTTCATCATTTTTTTTCAGATATTAATATCTTTCAAACCGTTAATCGTTAAGCGAAAAAAAATATACCGTTACGATGAGCATTTAATTATCTTTCTATAAATAGGCACTTTGATATATTTTCGACAAAATTTTTTTTTTCTGTTTTTTTCACGTTTTTTTTCGTGTATGATATGTAATATCATATATGATATATCATATGTGATTTTTTCGGCCACGAAAAAAAGAATGATTTTTTTTTCAAAAGTATATCAAAGTGCCCGTCTATAGAAAGATAATTAAATGCTCGTTGCGATGGTGTAATTATTTTCGCTTAACGATTAACGGTTTAAGAGATATTTAAATTATAAAAAATGAGTGAAATATTAAAATGTTTTTAATCTCAACCATTGATTTTTTTTTTTTTTTTTTTAGATAAATGGTGAGAATGAGTTCATTGGCATGTAAAAAAAGTTTGGTATTTAATATATCTTCTCATAAACTATAAAGAGCCTATATAAAAATGACTTGTTTATGAAAAAAGTTAGAAGCTAAATGTTATCTTCACAAACTATCAAAGTGATAAACAATTCCTTTATAACACCCGATGTACTACGGAGTACTATATCAGCTTATTAGTCACTATATTTCATTTTGAATCTTAGCGCTTATGAGGCTTAAATTTTAAAAATCAGCTTCAGCCCAAAAATAAAACTCGTTTGGCTTAGAGGCTTATAAGGGAGCTTTTGAAATTATAAGCCCCAGCCTAAAAAATGAGGCAAAAATTTTTATAAACCTAGAAATAAGTCTTGGTACCAAATTACTTAATTACCCAAATGTTTTATAAATTAATTGGGTATTTTTGTTAGTGTTTTTAAGGTTTAAGGGGGGAAAATAAAATAAAACTAAAAAATCTCCTTATAAGTAGTATAGATTTTATAAGGGTATAAATAATAGTAAAAAACCGTTTTGTTCAAATTGTATGCGCGGTCTTTATAATTTCGAAAGTGTACCCACGGTTCATGTAAGAAACCTTTGGGTGAATACCGTCTTTGCCCACAAAATAAAACGACTAAAATGCCTATGTATTCTTTTTTTACTCATGGGCATTCTAGTCATTTTATTTTGGGACATGGACGATGTTCACCCTAAAAGTTTTCTCACGGACTGTTTTTTTAAAATTGTATGGCCTGCTTCTGCAATTTGAACATATGGGATGGGATGATTTTCCAATTTACTCCACAAGTAACGTTTGTCAGCTACAAAAAGTATGTTTCTCTAATATTGTTAATTTATCAACCTTATAAGATTGCAAATTGTTAATATAAAAGTTTGTTGTGTAACATATTTTTAATAAACGTAATTTATTAGGGGTAAGATATCATTAATTCTGTTTACTAGAAAGGACTCTCTTATTGGAGAGAATTAAAAAAAATGGAAAAAAAAAGTATGCTATCGTTGAAGACTTAGTTATACTAATCATAATTTATTGTTCATAGGTTCTCGATTCTTCAAGTTATTGCATGAAATCATATTGCTAATTCTGTAAAACTAATAATAAACGTGAAACGGTATGGGCTTGGTTGAGCATCGCACCCAAAGAGGAGACGCCGATAAGATTACTGATGCGAATGGGGCGAGTTTGGGAAAACATCATGTAGGGTATTGGTGGTCACTCACATAGTTATAAACCATGCACAACGAAAAATAAACACATAAAGCCATGCAGACCAATCCTTTGATAAAAAGAATCTCCTAATAAGGGATACAACCTAATCTAACACGTATAAAGTGTGTTTTGGAATTACTTACTTGATCCTGCAGTAATGTAAGCTCCTAAACCTTTTTATATTGCACAGAATTTTCTTCTTCTTCGTCATCTTGATGCTTGATTCAAATGAATCGGATTTCTTAAGGAGAATTGTCACGTGAGTTGCTTCAGCTATCCACAGGTAAAACTTGGTTTGCGAACCTATGAAAGTTGGAGAGTACAAAACCGGGTAACAAGTCGAATGGGGTTAGTCGACTAGGGAATAAGAATGATAATGGAGCGGATTTAGGGCTGGGCAATCATCTCCATCCTCGAACACGATTACAAATATCATCCCCGAACCTGCCCCAATCCCCAATGGCGATTATCGGAGCTGCCCGTTAAGGCAAGATGCTCCTCTTAACCCATCTCGTACCATCTTGGGGGTCTTATATGGTTGTCTTCTTTGGGCACGATGCTACACCGAGTCATGTCTTTCCCCGTTTATTATTGTTTTTACACTATAACAGTATAATTTTATGCAATAACTTGAAAAATCAAGAGGCCAGTATTAATAAAGCAAGCAAAAGTTTTTAATAACAATATAAAACATAAAAAATGATAAGCTACTTGCGTCGCAAATCAACTTCCTTAGAATATTATAATACAAAACAAGCTTCCGTCATCATAATTTTCAATATTACAAATATTGAAAATTAAAGAATTATATTTTCATTAGGTAAATACCAACGCAATACAATATGTATAATTGTATATAGATATATATGTATGTATATATATGTTTCGGGGTGGGGTGAGGATGGCGAGCCCCGTCCCCACCCCAAACCCAATAAAATCCTCGTTTTGGCCTCGAAACCTGCCTCGTAACCCGATAAGCATGCTCCGCCTTGCCCCAAAAAGTTTTTTACAATAGTGCATGTCTACCACTGATTAAAATACAAGAAACATACATGTGAATGTAAACTTCAATATTAAATTATTTTCTCCATTGTTTGCATTACTCATGTTAGGGGAGGCGATACACGATAACACAAT
The DNA here is from genome assembly GCA_030686995.1 of Artemisia argyi. NCBI lineage: Eukaryota > Viridiplantae > Streptophyta > Magnoliopsida > Asterales > Asteraceae > Artemisia > Artemisia argyi. The sequence goes on from CM060683.1 coordinate 183,561,348, forward strand.
ACTATAAAAAGACACGAAACTGACATGTAGATACTAAAATATGAAGTTGACTATAAATACTAACATACAAAAGCGACCATAGGGTTTGGTGGCATATAAATAAGGTAGATTTGGATATTTACTTCTCAAGATAAAATATGAGCCACAACTATTTATGACTATTGAGCCAGTAAGTCTTTGGTCTCGTTCCAAAAAAGTAAGTCTTTGGTCAACGAATGAGTAATGAACAAGTTTTTTTATTTAAATCTTACATTTTAAAAGGGTATATAGGGTGTGTTTGGTTTCCTCCTAAGGGAATCAAACTATCACTATGAAAGTGATAGTTTGTGTTTGTTTAGAATGTATGGGCCCATAACTATGACTATGAAAGTCTAATATATTTCATACTCCATATACAACTCTTGAGAGGGGAATGGATCTTTCATAATTGAGGGACCCACCACTACTATCAAACTCATACTCATTGTCATTTCTCGCAGCATACCAAACGCACCCTAAATAAGAGTAAACTATAACAACCGTTTTGTTAAAATTGTATGCGCAGTGTTTATATTTTCGAATGAGAAACCTTAGGGTGAATATCGTCTTCGCCACAAAATAAAATATCTAAAATGCAGTGTATTCTTCTTTTTCTCATGAGCATTCTTGTCATTCTACTTTGAGACATGGATATATCCATCCTAAAATTACTCCCACGGACTACAATTTCAAAAATGTATGGTGGCATATAAATGTGAAGTAGACTAGAAATGCTTACGTACAAAAGAGGACACAGGGTTTAGAGCATCCACAATGGCTCAAGTGGTGAAAAACTTTTTACTATTTTAAGAAGTCTTTTTAAAGAGTTTTTGCTATTGCAACCAAGGCTTTTTGAAAAGCTTTTCAACAATGACTTGGTAAAGCTCAAGTCTTTGCTCCAAGCTTTGGCCACTAAATGTTTTATGCATTAAATGCATCAAGTCTTTAAGACTTGATGCATTGTAGATGCTCTTAGTGGCATATAAATTTGGTAGATGTGGATATTTACTTCTCATGATATTTAGCCAATTGTTTATGAGACCATAAGTCTTTGGTCAATGAATGCCAAGATTTTTATTTACACTACGCGAGCAGTGGCGGAACTTGGCCTCTTTTCTTGGAAGAGCCGAAATATTGAACGTAAACTGAAATTCTTTATGTATTTGAAACCACTTATATAAGAAAGATAGATAACAATTGAAGTGTTTGTTCAAGCATAGTTATATATCAAAGGAATCCGTGTAGTTATATACGAAGTATAATATCAAGGCAGTAGTTTGATAGGGTTTAAAGTTGCGTATACTGAAAGAACTTTCGACTTAACTAGTGTTTAGTGGTACTTAAATGTCAAAACAAAATAAAACCAAGCAACATGTTGCTATGTTTTTATTTAGAAATAATAATAATAATAATAATAATAATAATAATAATAATAATAATAATAATAATACAATACACTAAATTATACGGAGTAGTCATTAATTGGTTAAGAACTTAAGATAAGCAATAAGAAACAACTAGCAAATCACGTATAAAGAGCCAATATGAAAATGACTTGTTTATGAAAAAAATTGGAAGCTAAATGTTATCTTCACAAACTATCAAAGTGAAACAATTCCTATAGAGCATTAGGTAACAAAATTCGTGGTTAAACTTTAACCAATTCTTGGTTAAAGCAATGTTAACATATCGCCCCTTTTTGGTGAAGCCGGCATTAACCCATTTGGTTAACCAGTTAAGATCGCGTTAAAGAGCATATGAAAAAAAAAAAATCACTTTACCCCTACCATTTTCACTTCTGCCCCCTAAATGAAAAGGTGTTTTTATAATTATTTTTTTGGTTAAAGTTTGGTTATGATAAGAGCATTCGGTATCGTTGCCATTAATGTGCCAAATGCACCCAAGCCAACCATTGGCACGCCAAATACCATACCAGGCAAAATGCCAAACTTGTGTTAATGGGACTTGAGCTAGTGAAATGGCTCACTCCATTTGTGATTTTTTATATATATATTATAAGTGACTGGGTATTTTTAGTGGGATATTTTATGAGACCCAATAACATGTTAGTGGTGTGTTATGAGGGAGGGTGTTTGAGTGTTAGTGTGTTATTGGGAGATGATGATGTGGCGCTGAGTTTACATACCAATAACGTGTTATCGGATCATACAATAACTAGTGCTCTAAGGGTTTTTTTTTTTTAAGCTGATGTGACGCTGACGTAACACTGGGTGAAAGCTTAACCAAGGTTACGATACCGAATGCTCTTACAACATCCGATGTACTACGAAGTACTATATCTGCTTATTAGTCAGTATATTTCATTTTGAATCTTAGGGCTTATGGGGCTTAAATTTTAAAAATAAGCTTCAGTCCAAAAATAAGATTTGTTTGGCCTAGAGGCTTATAAGGGAGCTTTTGAAATTATAAGCCCCAGCCCAAAAATAAGCCCCAGCCTCATAAATGAGGCTAAAATTTTTATAAACCCAAAAATAAGCCTCGTTGGTACCAAATTACTTAATTACCCACACAAATATCTAATATATACATATGTTAATTTAATTATATGTCCTTTTTAGTAATTTTACAATGATAAGCTGTAACTTATACTAATTTGTCAAACAAGTTTATGAAAATAAAAATTTTAGTTTCGACTTATAATATAAGCCCTAGCCCCAACTCTAGCGCCAGCCTCAACCCATTCTGCCAAACATACCCTATAGACTATAAACAATAATTCAAAATTTTGGGAGGGTCGGGACCCTCCCCTGCCTCCATTATGTTCCGCCATTGTACGCTAGTATTCATGCATAACGACGTTATTTTATAGCGGAGAATATATAATTATAGTTGCGGCATTTTGGTTAAGTGTTTTTTGTTTAACTTTTGTATATACAACGTTAAATTATCAAACTATAACGTTTCTGAAAACACACAAAAAGAGCCGTAATAAAAATAGAGTAAAAAGACTAGAATGTGAATGAGATTATTAGGCTATGTTTGGCGCACGAGCTTATCAGAGCTTATCGTAGCATGAACTTATTTTTTTAGAAAAATAAGCTAACATTTAAAATAAGTCTTGTTTTGCTGACACGGCTTGAAAGAGCTTGTTAAAAAATAAGCTACTAAATGAAATGCTAGTTGTACTAGCATGTAAAAAAAACTCCAGCCACATGCTCCAGCAACCCGCTCCAGCTCCTACTTGTGCCAAACATACCCTTAGTAGTGTTTGACAATTGAGTAAATAGGCTTAGAAATCTAAGATGTTATATATAGAGTTGAAGATACTGATTATATATAGTATTTAATTAATTGCGATTGTTAACGATGTTAGTCAACTTTTTTAAACAAAAGTCAAAGGTTTTAAAACTTAATTGGGTATTTTTGTTAATGTTTTGAAGGAAAAAAATAAAATAAAAAATTAAATTAAAAAAATAAAAATAAAAACTCATTATAAGTAGTATAGATTTTACAAAGGTATAAATAAGAGTAAGAAACCGTTTTGTTCAAATTGTATGCGCGGTCTTTATAATTTTGAAAGTGTACCCACGGATCATGTAAGAAACTTTTAGGTGAATACCGTCTCTGCCCACAAAATAAAAGGACTAAATGCCAATGTATTCTTTTCTTTTTTTTTTCTCACGGGCATTCTAGTCATTTTACTTTGGGACATGGACGATGTTCACCCTAAAAGTTTTCTCACGGGCTATTTTTTTTTTAAATTGTATGGCCTGCTTCTGCAATTTGAACATATGAGATGGGATGATTTTGCAATTTACTCCACAAGTAAGCGTTTGTCAGCTACCATAAGTATGGATGAAAAAAAATACCTAAACCCAAAACCCAGAAGCTTTTGGAGCTGAGCGGGGCATGATTATCGGGTTACGAAGCGAGATTGGGGCCTTAACTGGCACGTAGAGATGGCAAAAATACCTTATCCCAAAACCCGAACATTTCGTGGCAGGGCGGGGCATGTTTATCGGGCTACGGGCTGGTTTCGGGTCTTAACTAGGATTTTTATCAGGTTCGAGGGCGGAAGCATGGAATAACATCATCGCCCCGCTCCACCCGACACATGTATAGTCATATACGTATATCAATATTCATATAGTATTAAACTAAAATTACGTAATAAAAACATGTATCTCTAATATTGTTAGTTTCTCAACCTTATAAGATTGCAAATTGTGAATATAAAAGTTTGTTGTGTATCATATTTTTAATAGAGGTAATTTATTATGGGTAAGATATCATTAATTATGTTGTGTATCATATTTTTAATAGACGTAATTTATTATGGGTAAGATATCATTAATTATGTTTACTAGAAAGGACTCTCTTACTGGAGGGAATTAATAAAAATGGGAAAAAAAAAGTATGCTATCGTTGAAGACTTAGTTATACTAGTCGTAATTTATTGTTCATAGGTTCTTGATTCTTCAAGTTATTGCATGAAACCATATTGCTAATTGTGTAAAACTAATAATAAACGTGAAACGATATAGGCTTGGTTGAGCATCGCGCCCAAATAGGAGACCCTGATAAAATCACTTATGCGAATGGGGCGGATTTGGGAAAACATCATGTAGGGTATTGGTGGTCACCCGCATAGCTATAAACCATGCACAATGAAAAATAAACACATAAGGCCATGCAGACCAATCCTTTGATAGAAAAATCTCCTAATAAGGGATATAACCTAATCTAACACGTATAAAGGGTGTTTATGAATTACTTACTTGATCCTGAAGTAATGTAAGCTCCTAAGCCTTCTTATATTGCATGGAATTTCCTTCTTCTTCGTTGTCTTGATGCTTGATTCAAATGAATAACATTTCTTGAGGAGAATTGTCACGTGAGTTGCGTCAGCTATCCACAGGTGCTACACAGGTAGAACTAGGTTTGCGAACCTATGCAAGTTGGAGAGTACGAAATCGGGTAAAAGTCGAATGGGGTCAGTCGACTTAGGAATAAGAATGATAATAGAGCGGATCTGGGGCAGGGCGATCATCTCCATCCCTGAACACGATTACAAATATTATCCCCAAACCCGGCCCAATCCCCATCGTCGATTATCGGGGCTCCCCCTTAAGGCGAGATGCTCCTCTTAACCCGCCTCGTACCCTATTGGGAATCTTATATGGTTGTCTTCTTTAGGCACAATGCTACACCGAATCATGTCTTTCCCCGTTTATTATTGTTTTTACACTATAACAGTATAATTTTATGCAATAACTTGAAAAATCAAGAGGCCATTATTAATGAAGTAAGCATAAGCTTTTAACAACAATATAAAACATAAAAAATGATAAGCTACTTGCGTCACAAATCAAATTCCTTAGATATTATAATACAAAACAAGCTTCCATCATCATAATTTTCAATATTACAAATACTGAAAATTAAATAATTATATTTTAATTAGGTAAATACCAACGCAATACAATATGTATAATTGTAGATAGATATATGTGTATGTATATATATGTTTCGGGGTGGGGTGGGGATGGCGAGCCCCGTCCTCGCCCCAAACCCAATAAAATCCTCATTTTAGCCTCGAAACCTGCCCTGTAACGTGATAAGCATGCTCCGCACTGCCACAAAAAGTTTTGTTACAATAGTGCATGTCGACCACCGTTTAAAATACAAGAAACATACATGTGAATTCACATGTAAACTACAATATTAAATTATTTTCTCCAGAAACATACATGTGAATGTAAACTACAATATTAAACTAGGTGGATTACCCGCGCGTTGCCGCGGGGTGTTTTGCCAAAGTTATTGTAAAAAAAAAAAAAAAAAAAAAAAAAAAAAAAAAAAAAAAAAAAAATTTACGGTCCATATGAGAAAGTGTAGACTATAAAAACCGTATTGTTAAAATTGTATGCGCTGTTTTTATATTTAAATCTTACATTTTAAAAGGGTATATAAATAAAATTAAACTATAAAAACCGTATTGTTAAAATTGTATGCGCTGTTTTTATATTTTTGAAAGTGTAGACACAGTCCATATGAGAAACCTTTCGGTGAATATCATCTTCGCCACAAAATAAAATAACTAAAATGCAATGTATTTTTCCTTTTCTCATGAGCATTCTTGTCATTTTACTTTGAGAAATGGATATATCCATCCTAACATTTCTCTCATGGACTGCAAAATATGAATGTGAAGTAGACTATAAATGCTAACGTACAAAAAGAACACAGGGTTTAGTGGCATATAAATTTGGTAGATGTGGATATTTACTTCTCAAGATTATTTAGCCAATTGTTTATGAGACCATAAGTCTTTCGTCAACGAATGCCAAGATTATTATTTATACTACATGAGCAGCCGCAGCGGTGGAACTTGGCCTCTTTTCTTGGAAGAGCCGAAATATTGAACGTAAACTGAAATTCTTTATGTATTCGAAACCACATATATATAAGAAAGAAAGATAATAATTGAAGTTATTGTTCAAGCATAGTTATATATCAAATGAATCCGTGTAGTTATATACGAAGTATAATATCCAGACAGTAGTTTGATAGTTTTAAAAGTTGCATATACTGATTCATTCTTTTGACTTAAGTGTTTAACTGTACTTAAATGTCAAAACAAAATAATACCAAGCAATAAGAAACAGATAGCAAATCACGTATAAAGAGCCAATATAAAATGACTTATTTAAGAAAAAAGTTGGAAGTTAAATATTATCTTCACGAACTATCAAAGTGACAAACAATTCCTTTACAACACCCAATGTATTACGGAGTACACTACTATATTACAGTAGATTATTAGTCACTATATTTCATTTGAACCTTAGACTATAAACAATAATTCAAAATTTTGGGAGGGTCGGGACGCTCCCCTCACTCCATTATGTTCTGCCATTGTACGCAGGTATTCATGCATAACAGCGTAATTTTATAGCGGCGAATATATACTTATAGTTGCGCCATTTTGGTTAAGTGTTTTTGGTTTAACGTTTATATATACAACGTAAAATTATCAAACTATAACGTTTATGAAAACACACAAAAAGAGCCATAATAAAAACTAGGCGAGTACTCGTGCATAGCAACGGAAATTGTGGTATATGTTTAGTGTAACGTTCAAAATAAAACGTGAAAATATCAAAATGTAATGGCAAACAGTTGTAACATGTGATAATTCAAAAAATATACAAACACCTAAAGGTTATCAAGACTAAACATAAAAGATGTGTTTTTGCTATATTTTGTCATGTGTTACCATCCACTTACACCATGATGTAAACACTTTAGAACACATTCATTAAGAAAAAAAAAACCCATAAAATGACAAAGCATGTATTGTTTTAATTACCGAGGTGAGTAATATAAAAGGAGGCGGTCGTGGTATTCTAGTTTTTATTTCTAGCAGGTCAAACGGTTAAAAACGATTGAAACGAAAATTGGTCAAATGGGTCGAAGGTCACCCGCTGTGCATTTTTATAACATAAACTTCTAATTCAGTGTACTTCTAAAAAAGTATCTACTATTTTCATTTTAACTTTATATATAGAGGTGCCATTTTTGACCAGAGTAATAATTGGGTCGATTCTGGGAATACTTCATCTCAAACGTGATAAGCAGTTTTAACCCGCAAATCCCAAACACACCTTATAGATAAAAGTAACTGTTTGTTTTCCTATTTTAAATGATATAACGTGATAACCAGTTTTGATAAGTACTCCCAAACACCCCTTATTCCTAAAACTAACTATTGTTTATATGACCTAGTACAATGCCATCTAAACAACAACATCCGTAGAATTTTGCCTCAACTTTATTTTAAGATTTAAATCATTAGTGTCGTCGGGTTAAGCAATTTGAAAATCTAAAATACTTGCAATTGATGATGTAAAACAAAATTAAAGCTAAAGTTTCGCTTTTTGATTCTAATAGTTGTTTCAAAGTTGATATATTCACAAGAACACAACGAATACAATTCAAGTGGAAAACACAATAAACTCGCATGTGAAAGATCCTTAAAAGTAGAAGGCTTCACGATATCATATCAATCCATTCGCAAAGCTCCGTCTATACAAAATAAAAACAAAAATTATTGAAAATTTGTAAACCGAACGGTTTCGGTTTCTCTTTTGTAAAAATTGAATATTCGGTTACGGTTTGGTTTCGACCAAAAACCAAACCGAACCAACCCATGATCATTCCTACCTCTGTCTCATCAAATGTACATGCTTTCTCAAACTCACTCGGAATTGTATTCTCAATTCACCCCATATTACCGTGCACCAAAGTTTCTTGGCGTCGACCACTATATACACAATAATTAACATGGATTACTGAGAGTTGGTCATAAAAAGTAGTTTTTGAGGATTAAGAAATACATACTTTGAACTTGAAACTATGCCTATGTGTTAGAATTAAAAAATATATATATAGAAGTGATGGTCATTCTCATATTGTAACTTTGTGTCGTTTGTTAAGTTTAGTAATAGTTTAGTCATTGGGCTTTGGACTTGGCAAGCTAATATGTTATGTGCTATGTTTCATAAGCCTTGTTATCTACCATGTAACCAAGTCCAAGCCCAAGCCCATTGAAAGCCTATGTATGGAACTATAAAAGGCACCTTACCTCTCATTTGTAAGGCGTGCTTGTGTGTGTATTTGTGTGTGTTTTCTCTTGAATAAAAGCTCTCATATTTCTTATCTCTCTCTCTATTCATACGAATTACATACTTCATACAAGTCACCATCTTTCCATCTTTCCTTCTTATTGTGCTTATATTGTGTGTGATAAAGTTGTGATATCTAAGGTCCTACAAGCGGTATCAATCGCCTAACAATGATTTAGGAGGGTTGAGGGGTTGTTTGTTTCGTGTTTTTTAAGCTTTTATATCTCGTTATTTTTCAAAAAAATCATTACTTTTCTTGTTTGTTTTGTGTTTTTAACACTTTTTTTATTACAAACTAGTGTTATAAACCTTTCCCAACAAGAAAGTTTCAATCTTTTGAAAGATCTTAGCTTAAAAACTCGATTTGGTTTTTGTACTTGTTTTCTAGATCTCGAAAAAGTTTCATAAAAATCATCAAGTTTGCAACTTTTTTAAAGTTTTGGTGTTTTTTAACATAGAAGTACAAGAATCTTGGATTGCAAACGCCATTTGGGTGTGCTTTAAGCTTATTCAAAAATCTGCAAAATTTCGAAATCACCACTATAATTTCGAAATCCCTTTTTGACTAGTTTTCGAAATCACAAGAAAAAGCTCCGTTCGTGCTCACCGTTGGATACTCGGTATTTTCTCTCTTGTATAAGAAAGAAATTACTTCGACTTTTGGGCTACATTTCGAAATTGTATAATTTCGAAATTTCGTTGTGAGATTGGGTTTTCGAAAAATTGCAAAATTTTCGAAATCACTGTTTCTTCGAAAAAATCCAAAATTTTCGAGAACACTGATTTTTCGAAAAAAGCCAAAACTTTCGAGAACTTATATTTTCGAGAACTCCAAGTTTCGCAATCCTCAGTTTCGAGAACTCCAAGTTTCGCAATCCTCAGTTTCGAAATCAAAAGTTTCGCAATCCCATAGTTTCGAGAAAACCTTAAAGTTTCGCGAAATTTGACAAAAGTGAGGTTTTTGACGACCAAACTTCAAAAGGCCATAACTTTTGAACCGTAACTCCGTTTTCGACGAATCAGCTGTCAAAACGACCGTGAGACAGAGGAGAACGACACACTAAATGATTTGTCGATTTAGGCGAAGTTTCGAGGCCTAAAAACGCTCCGAGAAGAAATTATTGAGGTTTTAAGGTTTTAAGTCAAAATTTTCACCATAAATACTTGCATCAACTCACTCTAAACTCTAATCCTATTTCGTTGGAACGATCCAGGAATCAACTTTATCCATCTACACTTCATAAATGGCAACTCAGCAAGACATTCATGCAGCCGGTGCGGAAAACCGACCTCCAATGCTTGAAAAAGGTGGATATCTCCCATGGACAAGCCGCATGCTTCGTTACATCAAAACAAAGGATAACGGTCACCTTATGATCAAATCCATTGAAAACGGTCCATTTCAGCCAAGACAAGTTCAAATTCAATGCAATCCAAATACAACACCTCCTATTGAACCAATAGTGCGTATACAAACAGAAGCATATTACACTGATGAAGACAAGACGCAAGATCAAAGCTGATGATATGGCAATGCATTTAATCCAAGTTGGATTACCACGGGAAATCTTTGTTGCGGTCGACAGCTGTGAAAGTGCTTATGCTATGTGGGAACGTGTTAGAAGAATATGTCATGGAACAGAAATTGGACAACAAGTTGTTGAGAACAAACTTCTTACTGAATGGGAGAACTTTACATCCACTAAAGGTGAACAGATTGAATCTTACTACACAAGGTTTTGCACTTTGATGAATGAGTTAATCAAAAACAAGTTGACACCACGAGCAATTGCAACAAACATCAAATTCCTCAATAACCTTCCAGAAGAATGGGGTCGTTATGTTACAATTGTTAATCAGACAAAGGACTTACATCAGGTGAATTATGATCAACTCTATGACTTTCTGAAGCAAAACCAAGCTAAGGCTAATGAAGTTAGGAAAGAAAGATTGGCAAAGAATCATGATCCTCTCGCACTAATTTCTAATACACCAACACCATTACAAGTGAACACTCAACAACCATCATCACCTATTCACAACTACATGCAACCATCATGCATTCAACAACCAACACCGGTCTACCAACAACAATTCTACCCACAACAACAACAAGTTATTCCACAACAGCCATACCCACAATTCCAAGAACCGGAATTCATTGACAATGATGATGTTAATGCAGCATTGACTCAAGTGTTTGCTTTTCTGTCAAAAACATTCCAAGGACGATATTCTACACCAACAAACAACAACCAAAGGATATCATCGAACACTCGCAACAAGCAGATTGCTCAACCGAGTTTCAATATGAACAACGGAGGCCAAATGGTTGGAGTTTATGGGAATCCGCAGGGATATCAGAATATGCAGAATGCAGGTCAGTATGCTGGAAATCAGAATGCAGGTCAGTTTGCAGGGAATCAGTATGGTCAGTATGCAGGGAATCAGTTGGGTCAGTTTGTTGGAAATCAGAGGGGTCAGAATGTTGGTAATCAGGCAATGGGTAATCAGAATAGAAATGTTGCAGCTCCAGTAGTTGGGAATTTGGGAAATGTGAATCAGGGTAATCCGGTAAAGTGTTTCAACTGCCAGGGTGTAGGTCATATGGCAAGGAACTGTCCTACTAAGCCGAACAAGAAAGATCTAGAGTACTTGCAGAAAGCAGTGATGTTGGCACAAAAGGCAAAGGCAGGGTTTCAGTTGAATGCAGAGGAGAATGACTTTATGGCTCTTATGGATGACATGGAAGATAGAGAAGATATCGATGCGAACTGCATATTCATGGCGAATCTTCAGGAAGCTAAGTATGACACGGATTCTGACACACTTCCTGTTTATGACACCAATGCACCATCTGAGGTATCTAACTTCAACACATGTCACAATAATGATATATTTGATATGTCTCCTCATGAGGAACAACATTCTGAGAAGCTAGCACCCAATTATGATACATACCTAGACACGCCAAGTAGTAGCAATACTCCTTCAGCGACTCCAGATTAGGGGTGGAAACGAGCCGAGCCGAGCCCGAGCCTGCCAGAGCTCGAGCTCGGCTTGTTTAAGTTTTAAAGGGCTCGAGCTCGAGCTCGGCTCGTTTTGAGCCTTAAACTTTAAGCTCGAGCTCGGCTCGTGGAATATTATATAGGCTCGGGCTCGGCTCGGGCTCGGCTCGAGCTCGACTCGTTTATACGATTTGGCCATGAAAAGTTAAAGCTAAGCTTGGCTCGAGCTCGAGCTCGGCTCGTAATATATCTTTATTGAGCTCGTTAATAAGTTAAAATACCATATTTTTGTTTAGGCTCGCGAGCCCAAACGAGCTTTTTATGTAAAGCTCGAGCTCGAGCTCGATTAATAAACGAGCTGCTACTTAGGCTCGAGCTCGGGCTCGAGCTCGTTTAGGCTCGGCTCGTTCGAGCTTTTTACCGATCCGATCCTGAGCTTTTCACGAGCGGCTCGGCTCATTTCTACCCCTACTCCAGATGTGAATCATAATGGAGGCTTCGTTTCACAGCATGCTGAGAATGATGAGGAAACACGTGCTTTGTTTGAATCATTATTGAATAATTGTCGTATTGAAATTGAGAATGTGCAAAAGGTCAATCGCGATGTTAAGGCCGCGAATGTTAAATTGACCGCTGAGCTTGAGAGTTACAAAGCAACCGTTAAAGCTTTTGAATTTCATAACAAAAGATTGTCTGAATTAGAAACTGGTTATCAAAATTCCGTTTCAAGGGAACAACAATTGCAACTCAAGTTTGATACACTTGATGTTAATTCTTTCAAAAAGATAAAATCTTTAAACACGGAAATTTCTGATTTACAAAACCAACTTTCTAAACAAAAAACAGCTTATACCAATCTTGAAAAAGAAAGGGATGAGTTGAAAAAGGACTTTGCAAAGAAAGAAGACAAACTTTTGGAAGAAATCGTAGAGTCAGAACACATGATTGCACATTTAGAAGAATTAGTGGTTAAGTCGGGTCAGTCGAGTCAAACAATGAAAATGATTTAAAATCAAACTAATCCGATTTACCATACGAAACATAAAATGGCTCTTGGTAACAACACCCTTGTAATCTCAAGAAAGCTCAGCAAGAACAGAATGTTTTATATAATGGTAATGTGTTTTATACCAAACATGATCCTCCCGTCGTTCGGGATTCTGTGCTAACGATTGAACATGTCGAAGAGAGCATAAATAAAAAGAAACAAAAGGATTTGAAACCCATTGATTACAACAAATTGAACAAACTTTCGGGAATCACTTTTGTTCCACAAACAGAACCATCTGCGTTTTTCATAAAACGACCATTTGCGAAATTCTTGTCTAAAAAGAAAGTTGTTTCCAAATCTCTTTCAAAACTGGAACAAATGTCCTCTAACAACACTTTTAATACAAGTGAAGCTAGAGAAATTCTTGATGACGTTAAAGAGAGAATTCAAGAACTTCAAAATATTGTTGAATCGAAAACTACCATCAATATTAACAACTGGCATTCTAGTTTTCATATCGAACAGAAAAAGGTGTTTCAAAACGAAATTACTATCCCACTGAATAACATCAGTGCAAGGGTAATCCATTTTGAACAAGCTTTCTTAAAAGAAACGGCCGACTTTGTCAAGGACCACAAATCCCTGGTAAACGAAGCTAATGATACTCGTGAAAACATGAATGTTTTGGAAAACCTAAATGATTCTCTCTTCGAAGCTGTTATGACCACTGACATTATGTCCATCATTTTACAAACATATTCTGTTCAAGATGATGAACGACTAAGAGCTGAGACCTCCGCAATTGTTTCAAAATATGAAAATGCTCTTATAAAGCTTGAAAAAGAAAATGTGTCATATTTTAAACAACTTGATCGGAAAAAGGAAGAATGCAAGTATGACAAATTGTCGTATGAGCGTGACTTAAAAAACATGAAAGAGCAAAATGATCTTTTGAGGGCTCAGCTTGAAAGTCAAAAAGGAAAGGGTGAGGAAACTAAGTTTGCAAAACCATTGACTTCGGAGAAACCAAATGTTTCTAACACGGTTCAAAAACCAAAAATGTCAATTTCAAGGTTTGCTCCAAAAGTCGATGAGAAAAAGGATTTGACAAAACCAGTCACTCCAACACCCTTGCCCAAGAAAAGTGAAAATGATAAGATTGTTGATAAAGGAAAAGCGGTTGTCGAAACTCCTAAAGTGTTAGCACCTGGCCTTTTTAGGATTAGTCCCATTAGTGCGTCTGCCTCAACATCTAAGACAAATGATAAATGCATAAAGGCTAATTCTAAAGAATCTAGGGATGCTAAAAAGGACAACAATATAAATCCTAATGTGTGTGCCTTACCTTCTACAGGATTAGAAAGCACCTCTAGGAGCAGCAGACTAAAGCCTCAGAGCAATACAAGGAACAATAGAGTCTCGCCTGTCTCTAAGAATAGTAGCAAGAATAAAGTTGAAGAAGTAGAAGAACACCCTAGGAATTTATCGCTTTGTAATAAGAGACATGTTTCATCTGAATGTAATGTCAAGCGTACTGTTTCTAATGCATGTAATGACTTTGTTTGTTTAGTATGCAAGAAATGTTTAATTAATGATGTTCATGATGAATGTGTTTCTAAGAATGTGTATGTTACGCCTGAACAGAAGAATGTTCCAAAAAGACCTAGTGCTAGATCCAGATCTATAGAAAGATTAGTTGCATGATTTAGGACTACCACTATTAGTCGAATGCCTAGGAACTATCTTAAGTTTTGTATGTGGATTCCGACGGGTAGAGAGTTCACTCTTAAGAACGGAAAATTAGAAATAACTCAAGCTAATCAAGTAGCAACTGTCTATGAGTGTGATTCTGCTTTTACTCCTAACCCCATGGAACCAAATTTACAAACCAGGAGTTAAGAACTTACCTTGAAGATGTTGGAATCACACACCAAACATCAGTTGTTAGAACTCCACAGCAGAATGGGGTAGTTGAAAGAAGAAACCGAACTCTTGTGGAAGTTGCTCGCACAATGTTGATTTTTTCTAGTGCACCTCTATTCTTATGGGCTGATGTTGTTGCCACTTCTTGTTTTACTCAAAACCGATCCCTAGTCCATCCGAGATTCAATAAAACCCCATATGAGCTAGTGAACAACCGTAAACCGGATATCTCTTATCTTCACGTATTTGGTGCTTTGTGCTATCCGACGAATGATAGAGAAGATCTACGAAAGTTAAAAGCTAAGGGTGATATTGGAATCTTCATTGGATACTCAAAAAACTCGAGGGCATTCAGGGTGTATAATAGATGAACAAAAAGGATAATGGAGACGATGAATGTGAAGTTTGACGAGATTTCACAAATGGCTTCTGAGAGATACGCTCTAGAACCCGCGCTTAATCCGATGGCTTCTAATCAAAACGGATTAGGACCTGCACCAAACCAGCAGACTTCTGGACACATCAGTTCAGGACTCGTGCCTCAAGGAGCTCAGTCAACAAACACGGACAAACCAACAGAACAAGAACTGGAAAATTTCTTTGAGTTAATGTTTGTGAATATTATGGTGGAACTTCGACAAATTCATCTCCACAACATTCCGCTGCACCCGCTCAAAACCATCAACCACTACCACCATCACAAGATGCATCTACCACAATCGAAGCTGAAGCACCAACTACATCAACATCATCTACATCTACTCAAGCAACTCCAGTACTTGAAACTGACATACCAAGAGTTGATGAGCAAAACCAAAACACAAATTTTCAAGAAGAACCAACAAATAATTCAAACGATGTTACGTTAGAAGAAGAAGAAGAAGTATTTGAAAACCCGTTTGCAACAGACTCTGCTGAATCTTCTTCAAGGTTACAAGAACCATCTAACACACATTCGTTACACCCAAGGTACCCTTCTACGTTTAAATGGATAAAAGACCATCCAATAGAACATGTTATTGGTGAACCTTCAAAGCCAGTTCAAACAAGGAGACAACTTGCCACCGATCTCGAATTGTGCATCTACGTTTGCTCAATCAGCCTCAAAGAACCAAAGAACATTCGGGAAGCAATGGCAGAAAACCCTTGGATTGAAGCGATGCAGGAGGAATTTCTTTAATACCTGTTACATGATAGTTGGGAACTTGTTGAACGACCACTTGATAAACGTGTTCTTGACCTCAAGTGGTTGTGGAAGAACAAACTGGATGAGGAAATGACTGTTATTCGCAACAAAGCTCGTCTCGTGGCTAAAGGTTATCCACAAGAAGAAGGGATAGATTTCGAAGAATCATTCGCGCCTGTAGCTAGACTTGAAGCAGTCCGAATTTTCTTAGCCTATGCAGCTCACAAAAACATCACAGTCTATCAGATGGACATTAAGACTGCTTTCTTGAATGGAACTCTGAAAGAAGAAGTGTATGTGAGTCAGCCAGAGGGATTCATCGACAAAGATCATCCAGACTACGTCTACAAGCTTAAGAAAGCAATTTATGGTTTAAAACAAGCTCCAAGAGCGTGGTATGACAAACTATCATCTTTCTTGCTCAAAAATAATTTCACAAAAGGAACGGTTGATGACACCTTGTTTATCAAAAAATTCAAAGATGACATTTTGATCGTTCAAATTTACGTAGACGACATTATTTTTGGATCAACCAATCCTAACCATTCAAAACATTTTGAAAATCTCATGAAAAGTAAATTTGAAATGTCCATGATGGGGGAACTAAAATTCTTTCTTGGTTTACAAATCCATCAATCCCCTCGTGGTATTTTTATCAATCAAGCTAAATATACTATAGAGATTTTGAAAAAACATGGAATGGAAAATTGTGATTCTGTTGGTACACCAATGGTCACTTCACCAAAAATAGGTGCTGATTTGTCTGGAAAACCCATCGATCCGAAAAAATATCGGAGCATGATCGGTTCTCTCATGTACCTAACTGCTAGCCGCCCCGATATTCAATTTGCTGTGTGCTTGTTAGCACGGTTTCAGGCAAAGCCTACCGAACTTCACCTCAAAGAGGTTAAACGGATCTTTCGGTACCTACGAAGCACCATTAACATGGGACTTTGGTATCCGAAGGATTCGGGGTTTCATCTAACAGCATTTTCAGATGCAGACCATGCTGGTGATCAAGTTACATCAAAGAGTACATCAGGTGGAGCACAATTTTTGGGTGAAAAGCTAGTAAGCTGGTTGTCAAAGAAACAGGATTGTACTACGCTATCAACCGCCGAAGTCGAGTATGTGTCTCTATCTGCGTGTTGTGCCCAAGTTCTTTGGATGCGGACACAGCTCACAGATTATGGCTTTACTTTTGACAGAATACCTATGTATTGTGACTCAAAAAGTGCCATAGTCATCTCGTGCAATCCCGTACATCACTCTAAGACGAAGCATATCAAAGTCCGCTACCATTTCATCAAAGAACACGTGGAAGAGGGTACTGTTGAATTATTTTTCGTTAAGACTGATTATCAACTCGCCGATCTATTTACTAAAGCCCTTCCAAAAGAACGTTTTGACTACTTAGTTCGACGAATTGGCATGCGAAGCCTAACTCCTGAGGAGCTAGAACATCTTCTCGAATCTTCTTGAAAAAGTTTTCAAAATCGCTTCGCTGTAAATATTTTTGAAAAAAACAAAATACAAAATTTGAAAAACCAACAAAAACAAAATACAAAAATACAAAATTTTCAAAAAATACAAAAACAATATAAAATCAAAAATCCAAAAATATTCTTCTCACGACATGTCTCTCGTATAAATCAATATTCTGTACATTTCTAGAAATGTCATTCAACAATGATACGGACATGTACAGATGCTTGAGCGGGAGTTTCTTTTAATGTTTTTTTCTAAAAACATGTCGTTTCTCAAAATTTTCTTCACTATGGCTTTCGTATACATCAGTACGAAACCCGGACCCGAATGATGACTTCTGATTATTTTCAAATCAAGGACTCGTACGTTCAACGACGAAATCTTTCTCAAAAAGTTCGAGTCTAAACAAACGAAAAAGATTTCAAAGTATAAACTCGTTTTCAAACAAAATTCTTGAGCACTTTTTCAAGATTGTTCAAAAGATTTCTCAAAATCTCTCAAAATGAGTGCTCAAGAAAACTCCCTCTAAACCCTTAAATTGATTTTAAATGAGCTATCATTAAGGGGGAGTATATAAAAAAATTAAAACTAAAATGTTCCGATTTCATGCAAAATCAAATATGTCTTTCTCTCCAAAAGCTTTTTACTAATCAGTTGATGTCAAAAATATCACGCTATGCTATTTTTGAGGGGGAGAAGACATGATTAAATGTGATCAAAGATGTTTAAAGACTGTGGCAGAATCTCAAAAGAGCTCGACTCAGATAGTACCAATGAATTGACGAAGCTTAAAATGTCAGTAATCGAAAAGACTTGTCCTGGACGGGTAATAATTTCAAGCTAGTCCAACTAGTGATGTAAGCGTGTCTCGAATAGGACTTGTCTGAGTAGAGTGTACCGTATTGAGAGACTTTCTTTGGACTTGACCAGGACGGGTAATAATTTCAAGCTAGTCTAACTAGTGATGTAAGCGTGTCTCGAATCGGTCATGTTCACTGAAAGTGGATCAATTCAAAAAAATGCGAACTCCTCCCGCATGTGCAAATTTCTTAAAAATTACATGAGCACATGTGAAGGGGGAGTCCTTCATAAGAAAATGTAAAACTCTCGAAGTGTTAACACTGTATTTTATTATCATAAACACTTTGAGAGATTTTCACAAATGGTTGGATGGCAACAATAGGATAGTCATGGAGTTATAAGGTGACTAAGGTTAGGAAAAACCGTCCTATGATCCGCCAGAGCCGGAGGGATCTACCCAAGGACAATCCCAATAGATTAGAATTAGAAGTCCTTAGGTATGATTGAAAAAAGGAGAAAATGAGAAAGGAGAAAGAAGGGGTTGAAGAATTAAAAAGAAAAGTTATGAAAAAGGGTGAAAAGAAATAGCCCTCCATATGTTCAACCTTAGGGCAGACACCGGGTACAATTCGTATGCTACTGGTTGTTACTAAGGTGACACCGGTATTGAAGACAAAGACGTCATGGACCCAGTGACGCACTGCACTAAACCTTCTTAACCACTCAAGTTCTCTTAAAAGAGCTTGTTTCATTCTCACGGGGAACCGGTGTAATCTATCGACCTGTCTCTTAGAGATGGTTGGTATTGAAGCAGGAGACCTCTCCCTAATCTTCGCATAGGAAACCAAATGTGCACTTATAGAGTCTAGAGCCTCGAGATTCATCAAAAGATCTCATCGGAACACATGATATTTTTACAACTGGTTGTTTATCATTAAGGACGCCAAATGTAAACTTAAGAGTCCTACGCAGATCTTAGCAATCTGCCAGAACATTTATGAGAGGATTCACTTTTGTGATTCTCAATGATTGAATGGAAATTCCTGCCAGGGTCAACATCAAACAGCCCTGACAGCAGGTCACTTCGGTAATTCTTTATGGGTTACGCTTAGTGTTTGCGGTGGTTTCAAACGGTCTATAGTCGTGGAGTGATCCCCAGCGACTCATCCAGTCATTGAGCTACTTAGTAGGTCTTGTAAGCTCTCTCGAGAGTATCTGACATGGGAACGGCCTTGGTAAGGATTAGAAGGAGTCTTCACACTATGCTGTTGACGATCTCTAATTCCTTATCTGTAAGTACCGGTTGATTTATTGCTAACTGTTTTCATGCAGCTATACATCATTTCCATGGCGAAGGATTCCACATGCTCATACATACATCTGGAAGTTAAAGAAAGCTCCCTCAAAGATCTATACAACACAAAGTTCAGAGAAAGATTCTACGCCAAAAAAAAGAATCTACAAAGTATAAAGACTAAAGATCAAAGTGAAAGAAAGGGAACTACGTGCATATGAATATCAAAGTCCAAAGATGTATGAGCATGTTGGAATGGCAAACAACCACCACAGACGCAGAAGTGACGAAAGGCAGATAACTCCACATCACAAAGGAACAAAGAACGATGAAAATTCAGTTATTAAAGATCACAAAACATGAAGGAACAAAGACTAAAGACTACTCTACAACGACACACAAAGTTAAAGACAAAGAACATGGAAGACCCACTCACGTGGAGCATCATTCGAATGACCACCCCTTAGGGGGAGATTGTTAGCATTAAAAAATATATATATATATAGAAGTGATGGTCATTCTCATATTGTAACTTTGTGTCGTTTGTTAAGTTTAGTAATAGTTTAGTCATTGGGCTTTGGACTTGGCAAGCTAATATGTTATGTGCTATGTTTTATAAGCCTTGTTATCTACCATGTAACCAAGTCCAAGCCCAAGCCCATTGAAAGCCTATGTATGGAACTATAAAAGGCACCTTACCTCTCATTTGTAAAGTGTGCTTGTGTGTATATTTGTGTGTGTTTTCTCTTGAATAAAAGCTCTCATATTTCTTATCTCTCTCTCTCTATTCATACGAATTACATACTTCATACAAGTCACCATCTTTCCATCTTTCCTTCTTATTGTGCTTATATTGTGTGTAATAAAGTTGTGATATCTAAGGTCCTACACTATGCCTAAACAACAACAAACACAAAGTATGTCGTGTATTTCATATTCAAATAAATAGATTGAGATTGATTAATAAGTAAGAACTACATACCGATAAGTGAAATTCAAAATGGAGGACAGATTGTCGAGACAATGGGTAGTGCCATTGAAGTATATATTGAAACGAGCGGGGTAGCCCGCGCGTTACGGCGGGTGATTTTTGTTAGTGTTATATGTTTGTCGTGTGTGTAGGCTTTTATTTTATAAAATTTGTAAAATAAAATATATATATATATATATACATATATATATATATACATATATATATATATATACATATATATATATATACATATATATATATATATATATATATATATATATATATACATATATATATATATGTATATATATATATATATATATATATACATATGTATGTATATATATATACATATGTATGTATATATATATATATATATATATATATATATATATATATATATATATATATATATATATATATATATATATATATATATAAAATGTATGGGCTTTTATCATTTATTTTGTGACTAAAGGGGCTGAACCAACTGTTTGGGCCTTAGGGGGTATTATGGTTTTGTTTTTATGGGCTTTAAAGCCTGAGGGAGGTAAGTTATTTTTAATTGTACGTTTGGGGATAATATCGAAAGGGGATCTAGGGTTTTCATAGTTGGTTTTGACAATTGATCGGTCAAAAAAATCTTGTTGAATTAACGACGATGGCGCCTAAATTTCCTAAATGTATGAAGATTGCCCATCAGATTGGTGATAGAAGGATTGATAGGGTTCTTCATGAGGTTTTTTCTAGAGAAAAAAAGGCATACATGTGTCATGAGAAAACCTACTTTGAAATTATTGATGAGATACTGGCGAGGGTTGAAGAGAGGCATGGGATTATTTTGGAGCTGAAAAAGTTTGTTAGTGAAAATGTTTTAGATGAAGCTTTGGCAGATTTAAAGGCGGTGGAGCTAGATGATTTTGTTTGTGAAGAATTTTTATGACTTTATGTAGATGATAGTAAATATATTACGTTTGTTGATTTTGTGTACAGTGAATAAGGGCTGTTGTTTAAGTGGATATTTTGAATGAAGTTGTAAGCTTCAAAGGATATTGTATGTAGTGAAATTTTACAAATAAGAGTAGTTTTAGGTTAAACTGTATGTTTTTGGTTATAAGTATAAATTTAAATAAAGTAGCTTATTGCCAATGTGATGTTGTCATTGATTTGTAACAAATAAATTGTTTAAACTGAATGAAGATGATAAGGATGAACATAGAAGATAAGATTCTGATGGTAAAATAGATGATAAGATTCTGATGGTAAAAGCTGAAAGTGCATCAGCAGTGTAAACCAATTTTATTTCATTGCAAAAGGTTTGCAGCTGGTATGTATATAGATGGTTGGTTTGTGGGTGGGAGGATTAATTTTTTTATTCTATCATTATTGTTATTATATATATATATATATATATATATATATATATATATATATATATATATATATATATATATATATATATATATATATATATATATATATATATATATATATATATATTTAATGTTTATGAGATTGTTAATGTTAGATGTAAACATTTTCAGATTCGATGAAATTGGTTTCAATTTTTGTGTCTTACAATTTTATTTTTAGATTGTGTTTTGTTGTAGATGTCTGTTTGTGTGGTGTAATTTTATTGGTAATATAGTGGTCAAAACTTAAACAGTTAACAGTTTTAATAGGTCTGTGTATGTAGCTTGTTGCTTTCTGTAATATTTGGAGTATAGTTGGTAGGTGGAATCTTGAGTTACTGTTTTACATTGGAAATATGTGTAAAGTATACACTGTTGTTGTTTAGTTAGAGAAACTGGTTTAGGTTGTTTGTTTGTTTAGCAGTATAAGTAGTGGTTTCGGTGTTTAGTTTTATACATAGTCTCTTCTTTTCTTTAAGAAATTTGTTTAAGCTAAAATATGGTGTTGACGCCTAATTTTGATGAACTAAAAGCTATTTGTGGTTCTGATGAGTCAAAAGATTATTTCAAGTTTTTGTTTGTCCAAGAGGAGACTGAGAATGAGGGGTATATTAGGAAAATTGTTGAATGGTGTGATGGGATGCATGAAAAGATTGCTAAGTTTGGAGCAATGCTTGAAGAGGGTCAACGTTTTAGCGACTTTGATGTGGCACATTGGGATGGGATGGAGTGTTTGGCCCAAGCCCAAGCCAGGAATGGAGTGATCTTGCAGGCGTTTGTTCGTCTATTGAATGTGTTGCGTGAAGCGCAGGATGAGAAGCATGAGCATGTTATGGTGATGGAGGTCCATGAGTAGTTTAACTGCTTTTCTGAATAATGTAGTTGTGGCTGTTGTCAAAATTTCGTGTACTTTTTCTGCTTCAAGTAGTTATGATGTTGGCCTCTTGATTAAGATGTTAGTCTTAATCTTTT
This sequence comes from Artemisia argyi, assembly GCA_030686995.1. Lineage (NCBI taxonomy): Eukaryota > Viridiplantae > Streptophyta > Magnoliopsida > Asterales > Asteraceae > Artemisia > Artemisia argyi. The sequence goes on from CM060683.1 coordinate 183,584,062, forward strand.
AAATGGATATTGTAAGATATTAATGTTATGAATAAAAAGCATAAATTTTTGTGGTTTTTTATCATGCAATTTTTTTTTTTTTTTTTTTTTTTTTTTTTTTGTATTCTTACGTGTCTATTTATGTGTATTAGTATATGTTTGAAAATTTAGAAAATAACTAAAGCTGATAATAATAATGTACGATGTTTTTGTACATACAACACATGCTTGCATATAGTGCAACGTTATTAGTAGATGTTTGTTGCACTTTTGTGGTGCTAACTTTTGAGCTGACATACATATTTAGAATAACAGTTATGTTAGGTAACTATTTAACAATTTGCGGTGAACAAAAGTGTGGTGAGCAGATGCTGTCACTTTCTTCTTGTTGACATATTCATTCTTTCTTATTCTTTTTGGCATCTCCTTGTTTCTCCTGGAAGAGTTGTCGCTTAGCTGTTGTAGGTTTGTTGGTTTCTGGTAATGATGCCTTTTCTGATGTTTTTGCGAAATCTTCTTCTGTTGGTGGTGGTGTAGTACCTGTTGCAAATAGGCATTAAAAAGTTTAGGAAAAAGCGATTGTTTTATTTTTTTTACACATGCATATATGTTAGGCATAAGTGTTAACCTGCAAGTTCTGTGGCTATTTGTTTTCCTTGCCTTGATCTTATTTGCATATATACGTCTATAAAATAAATGTGTTTGCCATTTTAGATTATACATAATATTTTTGCCCTAAGTTTTAAAAATGGACTATTATTTACCTGAATTGTTTTCTTCTTGCAGCGGGTTTTCCTGTGAGGATCCTCGAGCTTGCTGTGTCTTGTTGGTTGACATAAGGGCTTGTGATACTGGTGATGGCAACTGTATAGGAGCAGATGGTGATTCTGTTGATGGAGTGTACTCAATTGTCGTGATTTTTTGTTGACCTTCAGGTATGTTTGGCTCAATGGTTTGTGATGACTCTTGTATTGTTGCTGAACCTGTTGGGAAAAAATGTATATAAAGTTTTACAAATATGACATGCTGAAAGTGTTTTCTTACCTTATGGCTTATCTTTGATATGCGTTTGCGCGTCTGGTTTGTCAAGTATCTCGTGTAAAATAAAATTGACTGGACCCTGTCTTAATTTTGTGTTATAATGAAACTGGAAGATGTGTTTTTTCCCAATGAGTGCTAATATTGTTTCTGGAAATTCTCGTGGGTCTGGATTTTCTAATGAATTTATCAATGTTTCGCACTTAACACCCACAATGTCATCTGCTGTTGGTGAGAAAAATGTCATTGTTATTGTGTCTGTTTCATCTGTCACGTAGGCTTTAAAGTTGTATTTGCATAGATGTGGTGATGATATAAGGTAATTGAATGTTTTGAAAATGTAATATAATGTTACCTGTAAGTTGGAGATAGTAATGCTCCATGTATTTTGCACTCTATGACTCCTTCGTTTACTTGTATTTTATTTGGACATGTCACACATGAAGGGTAGTACCATTCTCGAGATGTGTCAAGACCCGTGATTGTTCCTTCGCAAGTAAAGCGAACATCCTTTTTTTACAATACAGTATAGTGGAGTCAATTGTTGTGTCTAGTTTTGGTAAAAAATCAAGAAAATATGTGTAAAAGAGAATAAAAACTTACGGTATGAGTCATTGGGTTTTCAGTTAAAAGTTTTGAAAATGGTATCTTGTTCCTTATTTTTTCTTGTTCTTTATCTTGATACGGGTGCCTCACAATTTGTAATGGTGGATTTAAATCAAACGCCTCTTTGTATCTGTGCAATATTAGCACCATGGTTAATAGTTGTAGTAGTCAAACAATTTTTATTTAAGTAAGGTAAAAATGTAGTGCTTACTCTGCTCGGTATTGTGCAAGCTGTGGAATATTTGGATTTATATAATAGTAAGTTGCTGGTGTCGATGATAATTGTAAGTTGTTTCTGAACCTTGTAACTCGACAAGAACTAACAGCTATTATGATGGGTTTTTTCTAGCGCGTCAATTTGTTCTTTTGGAAAACTTTCAGCTAGGTCGTCCCATAGTGTTAGTTCTAGTGAATTGCGGCTGTGTCAAATGAGTATTTAAAATTAGCAAGCTGTTGTATGTGAGTGTTTATTTTATAAATTTTTATAAATGTGTTTTCATTATACTTACTTGAGATTTTGGATCTGTATTCTGCGGAGCAACATCTGGTCTCTGTTAGGGTTTCCCCATTCTTCTATTTCTCCTGAGCTGATGTAACAACCTATGTAGTCTGTAATTGGTAAAAAAAAATGATATTATTTTCTTTGTAAACAATTTTATGGGACTTAGAAAAATACAAAATAAGGCTTGTTACCTGTTAAAACTGGATACACTTTTCGAGTTTTGTCCTCTGGGTCGACCACTCTGTAAGGTAACCTATTGTAGGAAATAAACCAAAAATAATGGTTTGGAAATCCCGTTGGTGGTATAGCATCAAACTTTGTGAATCTGGTAAATGAAAGGGATGTCTTGTTCTCCAAAGTTTGTTGCCAGTTGATTGTAGAAACACACGTGAAGCCTGAGATTCGATAGGTTTTTCCAGGGATAAGATAGGTTGTGAACTGTTTTTTTTCACTAACATCCATATTTGCTTGGATTGCATCACCCTGATAATATAAAAATATTTGTTTACAGTAACATTGAAATAGAAAATTTGGTTTGTACTTTTCCTAAAGTGTATTAGAATTACCTGTCTATCTAGCAAGATTGCATGGTAACTTTTTTCTGTAATATCTGGTGGATTCCTTCCAATCCATGAACGGTAGACCTTTGCTTCCAGAATTTTGTTTCGGCTGGTTGGGTTTAGGTCTTTGATGCTTGTCTCGGTCATTCTGCATAGGAAAAAATAAATGGTTAGTGTGAATTAATTTTATGTGTTTTATTATGAGATTTAAGTTGGGAAGAAGACTGTGTGTATTTTAACTGATGCAACAAATATGATATATAATATGTAGGTTACAAAAGTATAATTTAAAAAGTATAGCAATCATGTATATTCTAAATTCAGTATCTATAGAGGGCAAGCATATTATGTAATGGAATATAGATTCACTTTTGAATATATAATTGAGGTTAGAGAATGGGAAAATGATACTGAGTATGCAGTATAAATAAATAATATGAACCTGTAGTGGGTCAATTCTATGCAAAAATTGCCTATATACTATATTTTTAGTCATGTGTGGTGGATGTTCAGGGTCAGATGTCAAAAGAATTTTTAAACCATTAGGTGATGTAGCGCGAGATAATGCAACGTATAGTTGTCCATGGCTGAAAACTGGTTGTGGTAGATAGACACCGATTTTGTTGAGAGACTGCCCTTGATTTTTGTTGATTGTCATTGCGTAGCACACTTTTACTGGGAATTGTTTGCGTTTGAAAATGAAAGGGTAGTTTGGGTCTTTGTGTGTCAGCGGGATTCGTAGAATATATACTTTTTCTCCTATTCGTGTTCCTGTAATAATCTCTGCTTCAATAAGCTTTGACATTAGATTTTTAAAAATCATCCTTGTGCCATTGCAGAGCCCACCCTCGAGGTTGACGTTTCTCAGGAGCATAATCGGCACTCCAACTTTTAGCTGAAGTTTGCTTGGCGGTAGACCTGGGAACTTGAAAGTATTGAGATATTCTGGTGGGTATAACATTTCAGTTGCAGCTCCGTCTCTGCCAACAGGTATTGCTTCGTCTGAGCTGATGTAGACTGTAGGTTCTCCTTCTAAGCTTGACAAAATTTTATCGTTTATGGCATCAGCTGTTTCATTCTTGGGACAGACAATCACTTTTTCTTGTAAAACTTGGGCCGTTGGGTGTTTCAATGTTTCGTCATCATAAATAAAATTAATAAGCTCTTGTATACCATGTTCATCATTTGGTATCTGAAATTTTGCAGGAATTGAAATCCATTTGCTTTCGTCTGGATCTTGTTCGTCACCTTCTCCTGTTTTTCCATCACCAATGTCTAACAACCATGTGGAGAATTCAGCTGCAGCTTTTCTTTCATCTTCACTCAGGTTTGCCTTTAGCACTCTCATATTACGCGTGAGTTTACATAGCTTGAAATGTTTCCATAAATATGATCTTGCAATTGATGAGGCAATGACCTGGGATTTTGTTGCTTTTTTTTAACCGGCAATGTTTGTCTAAAATCTCCACCCAACATAATTGTTTTTCCACCAAACGGTTTATCTTGGTTGCTTAAAACATCGCGTAATGTTCTGTCTAGTGCCTCAAAACATCGTCTGTCATTCATCGGCGCTTCTTCCCACACAATTAGATCTGTTTCTATCAGTAACTTCGCTATCATTGTGTTCTTTTTAATGCTACACATCGTTTCATTAGTCAAGTCCAGTGGTATTTTGAACCTTGAATGCGCCGTTCGACCAGATGGTAAAAGCAATGATGCGATACCTGATGATGCCACAGCTAACACAATCTTTCCTTCAGAACGTAAGCTGTTGATTATTGTTTTCCAAAGGAAAGTTTTTCCTGTGCCGCCATGGCCATACACGAATACCAATTCTTGTTTGTTACTCTTACATGCGTTAATTATAAGTTCATAAATATGAAGTTGTTCAGTGTTTAGTTTGACAACTGAATTTGCAGCATCCTTCTTCAATTCATCACGGTTATAATTTCTTTCTTCCATCAGCAATCTATTTTGTAAATCGTCAATAAGATGCTGTGGAGGTAAAGAGAAACCGAATTCTTCCACTGATTTTGAACGGCTGTTGAGGATCATTTCTATTTCATAAATGATATAGTCCTTGATTTCTGGGCTATTTTGATGTAGGTTTCTAACGCCACTTGTTTTTGCTGCTTTTGCCGGTATATCGTCTGCCATACGATGCCAATGCCTTTCCCAAAGTTTCAGAGGTTCTGCAACTTCACAGTAAATCAATATGTGAGCGAAAAGTGTGCGTAATTCGGCAGCTGTTGCTGATGTTGATGCCTCTTGTAGTGCGATATCCCATTCTTTGTCATCATCAAGTAAACACATGGCTTGGCACGCTTCGCGATATGTGCGGTAGACCTTGTTGTTGACGGTGTGGACTTCTACAAAGGATCTGCAACCTTTCTGGTGGCCAACTAACATTTGGAAATAAAAGAGCTCTCCGGCAGCTGGATGCACGTACACCAATCTTCCAATTGAATATTTTGTTTTGAGTTTCCTACGGCTCCATGTCTTTGTATTTTCATACCATACATATTCAGAAGGAAAATCTAAATATGTTAGGTGCCTTCCATCTGTAAACCTTTCATTATATGCAAACCATTGTGTCAAAGTCGTCAGCTTCCTTCCATCGTCTGTGACCACTTGGCCAAGGGGTTCTTTGTCACGAAAAGTGATCTGCTGCATATCTTGAAGGTGATCTGCTAATATCTGCACGGTTGGTTCCCTATGGTGTATTGGGAAATCAAGTATCCTCCAACAGGCTTCATTCGGACAAATAAAGCGCTCGTCAATATAATTTTTTATTTCATCTATCTGTATTCTTCGGAGCAGTTGACGATGTGCCTGGATCACCAATTGGTCTTACAATACGTGCAGCAATCCTATCTGTTCCTTTGGAAATATAATTGAATAAGTACTTTATCAACATGCTCCAGCCACAATATTCAACATTAATGTGAGCATGAAACATAAGACAAAGCTGGCGATTATAAGGTACAATGTGTGTGTTGTCTAGTCTCAACTCACCCCTCGTGACATAGGACTCTGTTCTTCTTCTTCGATAATGCACGTGGCCATTGTCATCAAAATAAGTTGCTTCATTATACCTTTTTGGAAAGTGTTTGCTGCAAGCGCCTTCTTCCATACATGGAGCATTCGGTCTAGCATTTCCACACGGGCCGTGCATCATCAAATCTGCAACAACTCTATATGCATCTGGATCAGATGTTTTATCTGGTAATTCTGCGGAAATTAATCTGTCAATTTCTTCTGGATTCTTTATTTTATCTCGTGCATCTATCCATAAGAGGGTATGACAATGTGGAAGGCCGCGTTTTTGGAACTCTATTGTGTAGAGAACTGTATAAAAAAACAAAAGTAATGACTAAAAATATCAACATTTGAAATATAAAATTCGAATTCAAACATTCACTTATTCACTTATTTAATTAAGATAACAGTCTCAGAATATGACATACCTCCAGTGCAACGACCGAAGAGTTCTTGTTCTTTTAGCACTGTTAAAAAGTCTTCCACCTTTTGCTCAAAAACACGGTCCACTACGTCAGCCCTGTCTGCTGGTGTGAGTTCTGGGTATTTTCTCATGCGTCTTTTGATTTCTGGCTAATTAGTGTTACATGTGAAAGTTATGAAAAACTGAGGGTTACCAAGAACTCTGCATATTGCCAATGCATCAAGATAATGGCTATACATGTACCTTGGACCACCTGTGAAACTCGAAGGTAGTATAATTCGCTGCCCTATATCAGATCCAAAGTGATCTCCTTTTGACATGGCGTCACAGATTCCTGAAAGGCATTCAGTTCTGAGTGTATTCTGTTTTGATCTTATAAAATCAAGTCTCTCTTGCTCAAGCGTGCAGTAGACAACAACAACATATTGCTGGAAGAGCCTGCCACCTTTAAAGAGAAGACCAAACTGGTCACAACGTTCATGCAACTGATACTTATAATACATATTCATTGTCAGCTTGCTTCTTTTCTTACTTCCACTAATCGGTTTTAGCGTCATGTTGGTATTATAACCGGGCTGGCCGTAAACGAAAAGGAGAGGGAATTGAAGAGACATATATGAACTATGAAGTTTGTTGATCCTTTTTGGTTGCCTGTCTCTGTATTCTACAATCATGTCATACTCTGTCTGTGAATTTGGATCAGGCTGAAACACAATCGCACCGAGTGTTCCAGAAGAAGGAAGCTGATATTCTTGAGCGCCACTCACGTTATAAAGCTGGATCTTGAATTCTGGAATGTTTCCTTCCTTAATTTTGTCTCGTGCTGTTCTGAACACTTGTACCAATTCATTGTTGTCATCCAATATTTGTATCAACGCTTGCACTATTTCAGGCTTCAACCCACTCTGTGTTACTCCACCAAAAGGCTCCATTCTGTGTTTAACTTCGTTTTTAGTATCGTAGATATAAAGCTGTAGGAACCTTGGGTCAGTCCCACTTGTTGGGCACAATGTACCTATAAAATGGTGTATTTGGCCCGAATTTTTGAAGACGTAAGGTCCCCTGCCATCGTTTATTGAGTCATCCATTTCTGCTCCAAAAGATGTCATGCTAAACATTTGGTTGTATGCACGTACATTGTCTAAGAAGTGTTTATTTCTAAACAGGCTCTTAAGAAATTCAGGTGGGTCCATTTCTTTTTTAAGATACACTTGCCCTCCTCCAGAACATTTTGTGTACTTTGGATAAGACCGATGAGAGTTTCCTTTTAGTCTTTCACCGTAACAAAATGTTGCATTGCAATATTGGCATGCATAGTCAGCATCGCCTAAATCAATGTACAAACGTGAAACACCTACAAAGAGAAAAAACAAACGATTTCAGCAAATTTCTTTTTCACCGTATATTGTTACAATAAGCTAGGATTACTACTTTCATAGACATTATCATTTGGTATACCTTCGTTTTGAGTTTCTGTTGAAGACAACAATGAATTTGGATTTGTACATTGTCTCTTCGATTGTTGCATACTTGTAGGATCAGGTAGGTTCTCATATGTGTTTTGCCTTTTACGGCTTCTACAATTCATTGCCTATGTATTATTTCTGACTCTTTTTGTATTTTCTATGTTGGTCTCTTGATGCTTCAATTGAGGTTCAACCGTTGAATGGGCTTAGGAACAACCTTTATCAGTGGAGAGAGGTACTGAATGATAATAAAAAAATTGTACATGAATACTTATAATGGACACATTTTTTAAATCTTATGTATAATGTGCATAACTAAAGATGATAAAGTCATATGTAAATTACCTTTTTTTCTTTTGATGTTCCCAAATACATGTGTTTGTGGTTCTGATAAATGAATGAATTGCTGTGAACTTGTACCAGGTGATTCCAATGTACTTGGTGGACATACTGAGGTGGTTGCAGAAGAAAAGACCCGAGGGCCTACTTGCATGTTGCAATTTTGAGTTGGCAAATTAGTGCAAGGATGCACCAACGCTGGAAAAGTAAAATAATAAGTAGGGTTCTGAAAATATTAGAGATATAACAAAGTATCATAAATGCATAATACTAACCTTTTTTTTTCTTGCCTTCAACTGTAGGTGTATCAGATGGAGGTGTTTTTCGTTTACAATGATTTTGTGTGACATTCAAATACTGATTGCCACCCTCATGGTCTTTTTGCATATTATTTATCTGAGATGTGTCGTCGGCTACACAACGGTAAGTTCTCCCACAACTGTTTGCCATAGTATTGTTTTTCCTTGGACGATAACGTGATTTTTTTTTGAGCCATTTTTGTTGCTCTACAACATCTAACTCAGGGGGTGGTTGCAAATCTAACAAATGTGTACCATTTAAATTGTACATATAATTTTCTACTGCTTCTAGGTCATCTAGTATTATGGACCTTGGATTTGTAGGCATTTTTTAGATTGACATATATGTAACTTCTAAAACATGCAAAAACTATATTACATAGGCCAGCATGCATAAAGTAGTATAAGCATTGACTATGTATGCAGTCTATAGTGTTTGGCAACATTTGTTTGGAATAGTAGATTAGCAAACATATTAGTAAACAAAGAAACACATAATTAAATAGGATCAACTAGAAAATCATATTGTAACTAACCTTTGCTTATAGGTTAATAGCTTGTAATCTTCAACAGTGGTTGATGGCTGCATGCAAAAAATAACCCATTATCTTAAAAGATCAAATAAAGAAACAATTCAAAATTAGCATCAATCTTTTGGACTGCTTAATACCTATATAAAACAAAGATTCACTTTTTCTGTTTTGTGCTTGCTGGATAAGCTTTTTTGTTTTGTTGTAGATGGATGCAATGGCAAATGAGATTGTTGGAAGTGTGTGGTAGAAGATTCTGGTGCTTTTTCCATGTAAAAGATGTGCTGGCCTTATTTTATATCTAGAAATAGTACAAACGTGGCATCTCTTTCTGAATACATACTGCTACAGTAGGCTAGGATTAACTTTGGAGTGGACCAAATGGCATATGGCACAGTAATCCTGCAACTAAGATGCAATTATACAGCCTGTTTAATGAGGATTAAGCATGAACAGTGCTTAAAACAGTACCTATATGTATTTTGTACCACAACTTTTTTGTAATTAGTAGTGTATTTTGTCATGAACAGTGCTTAAAACAGTGAATTCCCACATTTTTGGCCACATATTCTGTAATTAGCAGCCTGTAATCACGTTTTTAATTACATGAGATTTGCAGCACCCAGTCCTGGGTTTTATATATATTGTATAATGAAAAGAGTTTAATAAGTTAATTGGCGAAGCTTTTTGTATAAGATGAATGTTTAAATTCTTTTGAAAGTTTGTTCAAAAATGTAGGCAAATTTACTTCTTCTCTTGTTGACTTTCCTTGATTGATTACAGTCTTGCACTTGAATGATTCCAGCAATAGTTTCCTTAAACGCATGTCATTTTCAAAATTAAATTTCAACTATTTCAAAATTCAAACGCAAGCTTGACTATTTTTCAACACTCAACTTTTCACTTTGACTATAAAGCTTTTATAAGTAAAGATAAAGTAAAAAGACTAGAATGTGAATGAGATTATTAATAGTGTTGGGCTTCTGAGTAAATAGGCAATCCAAGATGTTATATATAAAGTTGAAGATACTGATTCTATATAGTATCTAATTAATTGTGATTGTTAACGATGTTAGCCAACTTTTTTAAACATAAATCAAAGGTTTTAAAACTTAATTGGGTATTTTGGATATACAACGTTACTTATTTTTAATGTTTTTAAGTTATAAGGGGGAATATATATATATATATATATATATATATATATATATATATATATATATATATATCATAGATTTTTCAAGGGTATAAATAAGAGTAAAAACCCGTTTAGCTTAAATTGTATGCGCGGTCTTTATATTTTCAAAAGTGCTCACACGGTTCATGTAAGAAATCTTTGGGTGAATACCGTCTCTGCCACAAAATAAAACGACTAAAATGGGCAATGTATTCTCTTTTTTTCTCATGAGCATTCTAGTCATTTTACTTTGGGACATGGACGATGTTCACAATAAAAGTTTCTTTCATGGACTGCTTTTTTAAAATTGTATGGCCTACTTTTGCAATTTGAACAGATGATATGGGACGATTTTGCAATTTACTCCGCAAGTAATGTTTGTCAGGTACAATGAGTATGGATGGAAAAAAAAATACCTAAACCCAAAACTCCGAACCTTTTGGAGCTGAGTGGGGCCTACATATTGGGTTACGAAACGAGATTGGGGCCTTAACTGGGACAATGAGTAGAGATGGCAAAGATACCTTATTCTGAAACCCGGACATTTTGAGGTTGGGCAGGGCATGCCTATCGAGATACGGCTAACTGGGATTTTTATCACGTTCGAGGGTGGAAGCAGGGAATAACATCATTGCTCGCTCAACCCAACACATGTATATTCATATACATATATCAATATTCATATAGTATTAAACTAATATTATGTAAAAAAAACATGTTTCTCTAATATTTGTTAGTTTATCAACCTTATAAGATTGCAAATTGTGATTATAAAAGTTTGTTGTATATAATATTTTAATAGACATTGTAATTTATTAGGGGTAAGATATCATTAATTATGTTTACTAGAAACAACTCTCTTACTAGAGGGAATTACACACAAATACAAAAAGTTGGAAAAAAGAGTATGTTATCGTTGAAGACTTAGTTACGCTATACGTAATTTATTTTTCATAGGTTATCGATTCTTCAAGTTATTGCATGAAATCATATCGTAGAACCGTAGTGGGGGTAAATACGGTTACTTAGGCTTTTAGAACGTTTAAAAAATTTTAACCAAAAAGATGAACCAAGTGGTTGTACAATCAATACAACAACAACAAATGCAATCCAAAGTATATAAAGCGAGTAAAGAGAGACACAACGATATATACTGGTTCGGGGTGGGGGTTTATATCATCCGTACGTCCAGTTGCGAATCCACGACACGATACTATTCCACTAGTATAATCCTTTCGGTGGACAACAAACCGTCACAATTCACTCCACCGATATTCACCAATATCGATGCTCACAAAGAAGGAGTTACTCCCATGGTATTCCGCCCTCGGAAACTAACCAAAAGAATCTCGCAATTCGACTTCACCTAAGGGTCACCAAGACCACTACCAAGACTTCCCACCGGAAGTATCAAACCCAAACTAGATCCCCCAATGATCTAGGCTTGGTAACCAAGACACAAGACTTCCCTTACAAACAAAATGAATGAATGAATAAGTGTTTGTTCAACCAAGCCCTAACCTAACCTAGAGACTCGATTGTAATAGAAAGGGTATAGAAGAAGACCCTCGACACAATCACAAGGGTGGATTAAGTTCTTGAGATTCTTCCCTTGCAATGAGATGTGTTCTTTCAAAGATGTCAATGTGTTTAACTAAGAACACAAGAGAGAATTAGAGGATTAGAGAGAAAAAATGTAGAGTGAAAGAATAATGGCAAGGGTGAGGAATACAAGAGCCAAGGTGGGGTATTTATAGGCAAAGACCCAACTTGGGAGAATTTTACCGAGCCCGGCGCGTTGCCCACGCGTCAATGCATGGGTGACGCACTAGAGGTTCTGTAAGAATTTTCCCAAAACTTGGGTTTTGGTCTTTTAAATACCTAACCTTGCTAAACCCCCAATTGTACTTCACACTAAACCTTAACATTAATCAATCTAAGGTTTACCAACTCAAATAACCAATTTGGAAAATGTTTTTGTGAAGTGTTTATAAGAAATCAATTATCAAAGATAGAAGGAAAGAAGAGATAATTGAGTAGGGGTAGAATGGGTATTCCTCACATGGCATAAAAGAGAGAAGAGAATATGCCATGGAATATTCCTCTATAGGGAAGAGTGTGAGATGTTGGGTTAAGAAGTAACCATAGTTAGGTTTAGAAAGAAGTGTATAGAGAATAAACCATGGTTAGGTTAGAAGGTGAACCATGGTTAGATTAATGGGTGTATCCAAGGGAATGTTCCATACTTGGTGTGGTTAAGAGTTAACCATGGTTGGGTAAGAAAATGAGTTAGTTGGAAACTAACCATAGTTTGGTTAGATGTGAACCATGGTTGAGTTAAGAGAAGTATATTCCAAGGAATATTCCATTTCTTGGGGAGAAAGGAGAAATGGATGGTTGAGATGTGTTGTAAGAGAATGAATGGTTGAGATGAAAAGTGTGTAGAATATGAGTTGGATTGTGTAAGAGTGAAGAGATGTATGTAAGGGAATATGTAAGAGTTGGGCGTGATGGGGAGCCTAGTGTGTGTAGAGAATGGGATGGTTGTGAGTAGTGTGTAAATTTGAAAATAAAGATGTTGAATGTGTAAGGGAATGAGTTGGTTGGATATGATGTGTGTAAGGTGTAAGGAATGTGTGAGATTGATATGATGGGGAGCCTTGTGTGTGTGAAGAGAGGTATGTGAGTGAAGTGTGTGTATTTTGAATATAAAGGTGAGCCTTGTTAACCCTTTGTTGCTTTCGTATGGGTCTAATACAGATTGGTCATTCTCGACCTGGTTTGTGGTTTAGCATTTTCTATGGAAATTTGCATTGACTTGATCATGGTAGTCTTCTTGTGTGTCACTCGGATTTGTAGGAAGATTGGTTCAAGCTCGGATATGCTGGAGGTTGGGTCGCTAAGACCATGTTTATGCTTCAAATCTATTTGCTAAGGAAGTCACTCTTATTAGGTTATTAGATTATGTTTTGCATAATACTAATAGAAGACGCAATTTGTTGAAGCTGGAAGTTCGCATGTTTATGATCTGGATCGATAGGATGACTAGGAAGACTTCAATTTTATTTGAGTTGTGATGTATTGTATTTTTATTGCTAGTCATCGTTAGTTGTATTTAGATCTGGTAGTTATAAGAATGGCATGTCATTCTTATATAGTGGTAGTGGTAGTGTCCTTAGGGACTTCGATGAGAGACTCACTCTCTTCCATTGTACTAAAACGTTTTTGATTAATGTATTTTACCGGGTGCAGGATTACTCCCCTTTACCCAAAAAAAAAGTGTGTGTAGAAAAGAGTGTATGTATGTATAGGGAAGAGTATGTATTGGTGTATGAGAAAGGTGTATAGGGAATGTATAAAGTGGATAGAATCTTGCGTGGGAGAGTGTGTGAGTCAAAAAGGTGTGAGTGTGTAAGAGGTGTAAGGGAATATGTAAGAGGTTGTTGGGAAAGGATTTTTAGGAAGGATTGTGGGAGATTTTGGTGGCTTTGTCTTTTGTGAAAATAAGATTAAGAAGAGATTAAGAAATAATCTAATTGTCATTAAGAGGAAAAGGTATAGACAATTAAGATTATGAGTTGAGAAAATCATAGGTTACTTATAATTCCAAGTAACAACGTCGAGAATCCATAGTTTCATAACTCGTGACTTTCCACGACTTGACGTACTCAACTAACACCTTGGTACAAACAAGCTAAGTGCTTTGCCATGATGTAAATCATAACCCAAGTGAGAAAGGATGCGTTTACGCAAAGTGACATTTGACTTAGTTTGACCAAAAAGGGAGTAAACCCGTTACGTGATTAGAGAAGACGTAAGCAGTAAGCACGGGATATGAGCATATGGATGCTTTCACGTGATGTTATGTGAAGTATATAAGCTCCCTCAGTTTAGAAAAGCCTTGGCTAGAAGCAAGAGTTAGAAAACATGATTTGGTGTTTTCCCGTAAGCGGGTGTTTTAAAAGTTGGATCTCTCTAGTCCCAAAACTCATTTCAAGTGTTATCAATTAAGCACATAGCATATTCATACCTGTATTGAAAGATCCACATTTGTCGGGTAAGGGGAAAGCCGACTTTCAAAATTCGTCCCGATCCATATAGAAGCCTGCCGCGTCGCCCACGCGTCAACGTGCGGGCAGCGCGCCAATACCGGGTATGGGGAGTTGGGGAATTTTGGCTAACGTTTTTTAATTTATGTGTTTCGAAGGTTTATTTGTCATCATTAAAACATTAGGAGATCTTGATAATGTTGCCTCAACACATATTGCTAATTGTGTAAAACTAATAATAAACGTGAAACGGTACGGATTTGGTTGAGTATCGCGGCCAAAGAGGAGACCCCGATAAGATCACTGATGAGAATGAGGCGGGTTTGGGGAAAGATTGTGTAGGGTATTGGTGGTCACTTATATAGCTTATAAATCATGCACAATGAAAAATAAACACATAAGGCCATGCAGACCAATCCTTTGATAGACAAATATCCTAATCATGGATATAACCTAATCTAACACGTATAAAGGGTGTTCAGGAGTTATTTACTTGATCATGCAGTAACGTAAGCTCCTAAACCTTCTTATCTTATTGCCTTCTTCTTCATTTTCTTCTTGATGCTTGATTCAAATGAATAGGATTTCTTGAGGAGAATTGCCACGTGAGTTGCGTCAACTATCCACTGGTATTACACAGATAGAATTAGGGTTGCGAACCTATGCACGTTGGAGAGTACGAAATCAGGTAACAAGTCGACTATGGTTAGTCGACTTAGGAATAAGAATGACAATGGAGTGGATTTGGGGCAGGGCGTTCATCTCCATCCCCGAACATGATTACAAACATCATCCCAAACCCGCCTCAATCCCCATTGGCAATTATCGGGGCTCCCTGTTAGGGCGAGATGCTCCTCTTAACCGGTCTCGTACCATGTTGGGGATCTTATATGGTTGTCTTCTTTGGGTACGATGCTCCACCAAATCATGTCTTTCCCCATTTATTCTTGATTTTACACTATAAGAGTATAATTTTATACAACAACTTGAAAAATCAAAAGGCCATTATTAATAAATTAAGCATAAGTTTTCAACAACAATATCAAACATAAAAAATGATAAGCTATTTGCGTTGCAAATCAACTTCTTTAGAATATTATGATATAAAACAAGCTTTCATAATCATAATTTTCAATATCACAAATATTGAAAATTAAATAATTGTATTTTCATTAGGTAAATACCAACGCAATACAATATGTATAATTGTACATAGATATATATGTATGTATATATATGTTTCGGGGTGGGTGGGGATGTCGAGCTCCGTCCCCCCCCCCCCCCCCCCAAACCCAATAAAATCCCTGTTTAGGCCTTGAAATCTGCCCAAAACCTGATAAGCATGCTCCGCCCTGCCTCAAAAAATTTTGTTGCAATGATGCATGTCGACCACTGATTAAAATACAAGAAATATACATATGAATGTAAACTACAATATTAAATTATTTTCTCCATTGCTTTACATTACTCATGTTAGGGGAGGCGATACACGATAACGAAATACGATAAAAGACACGAAACAGACATGTAGATAAACAAATTCGGGTCGAGGATAAACAAGTTTGGTAAAAAACATAATAACCCATATAAGCCGTTTTATTAATGGGTAACACAGATCATCTATAAACCTTTTTATGTATATAAGCCTCTAAAAGATAAGAAAATATAACTTGGTTTGATTTTGAATTTGAATTTGAATGTGTTTTCTTATGTATTTTTATATAGATTTAAATTATAAAAAAGCAAATTTGCCATTGAAAATATATCAAAAAAGTATATTTGCCACTCATTTTTTCAACGACTCTTATTTGCCGATGAACATTAGAGCAACTAGAGTGGTATAAAGTCTTTAAAAATTTTTCTTTGTTTAACAACTAATATTTCAATAAATACCAATAAATACTATGTTTCAAAAAGTCATTTATATACAAGTGCTCTAATGCATCAAAGCTTTCCTAAAGCTTTTCACATAAATTTTATAAAAACTATCTGTATTTAAATTTTTACAAAATGCCCTCCATCTTGTTTATGAGTCACATTGATATTTCCTAATGTTGGTGTTGTTTGTTGTGGTTGTTGAAATTGGGCAAAACCAAGAGGTTGTGTTTGTTGATTTGTTTGTGATATGTTAGGTGTGTTCATGAGATTGGTAAAGAAATTTTGATAATGATCCATGTGTGTAACAGTGTGTTTTTTGGTGCCATGATAATGGTTTATTGTGTAGATACATGGTTGGTTGTATAGGCTTCATTTAGTACGAAAGAATATATTCTTTTACAATGCAATAAAACATTCATATCTACTTTACTATATTGAAAAGCCAAGACATATATATAAGAGGAATATTACAGAGAATATATTGACCAACAATGCTAGGCCAAAGCTTTTGACCAACTGATGTGGTGAAGTGGTCATTCCTAACTAAATAAGTTTCTAACCAATGATCCTATAAGTTCTACTATGTGTTTACTTTATCGATTTGAACTCATTTGTTACTGCAACAATGAACCATTTGCAACTACATGATTTCAATATTATATATATATATATATATATATATATATATATATATATATATATATATATATATATATATATATATATATATATATAATAAAAAACTTGAACTCATTTGTCTTGCTGTTGTGTAACAATGAAAACTTGATAATGACATGTAAAGGCGTATCTTCATAACTGATGGTGTAAAAGTTTATGCAGGATGAGAATCCTCAAAATGGTTTGTAAGTATACTTGTATATATACACATGCATAATATATTGTATCAAACGCTAGATAGATTACAAGTCATTCTATCAAAAGTCATTTACAAAGTCTTTACCACAATGGTTCAAGTTGTATAATAGCTTTTTGAAATAGTACACAATCATTCAAAAACCACACCATTGCAGGTTGCTCTTAGTCGTTAGTGCAAGTTTTGCCATTCCTCCGTCAAACTGGCTCACTAGGCCTGGGTGGCTCAAACTTGTGCGATGTGACGTCACGTGTAAGTCTAGATGACAGGTCTGACTTGTAAACGATCCAATTGGAATGACATTTATGTATATAATTTCATTTTCCTATTCACCTGAGGCTTACATTAGCATTTCTTTTACAACTTTGGACAAGCTGTGAGACAAGCTACTTGTAAGAGAATTTGTACACAGTTTTAGTTGATGTTTTAAATCATTTCGAGGTCTTCTAAATGTTTGCTTTAGGTTGTGTTTTTTTTTTTTTTTTTTTTTTTTTTTTTTTTTCTCTCTTAGCTAAGTGGTAAGTGGGTCCCATGTAGGTCTACATCTCTTAACATGTCGGGGAAGGATCTATATTTCTTCCCTTATAGACATAGATAAAATAAGGGAAATAAATGAGTCTCACTTAAAAAATAAATTTTCACTTGATTCACGTAAATTCACCAAACTAGATAAAGTAAAGTAAAGTAAAGTAAAGTAACTCCCAATGCCGTCTTCCACGGGTTATGGGTCCCAATACCGTCTTCCACGGTGTATGGGGGAGGTTGAGACGTAGACAACCATACCCCTACCGAAGGTAGAGAGGCTGCTTCCGGTTCTACCTAAGGTAGAAAAGGACCTCCGGCCTTTTGTAGGGAGTGAGGATCGAACCCTTGACCTATTTGCACATTATCAAAGTAGCAATGGAAGCACAACCCCAGAAACAGTATAAACTTAATGTTCATCTACTATAATAATCTTGATAGATTTATGATTGATCAATAATCCACTAGGAAAATAAACTTCGTGGTGTAAAACAATTGGAGGTGATAGATATGAAGTTTGGTAACCAAAGACACCACAAGTTGTCAAGTTCAAAAGATTGGGCTACTAGTCTCTAGATTATTAAAAAAATTGGGCTATCAATATCCTTACTATTTTTCTTCATGTTGGGCTGTTATAAACCCCATTTTAGTTGTGTTATTTTGATAACCAAAGCTTTATCATTAATTACTATATATATAATGTAGCGTCATGAAACGACGCTACACCTGTCGTTTTGGACTTTCATTCTCTTGGGCCGGCCCTTTGCTATTGTCCACGTTCAGTATATTAGCCCTTTTCTTCTAACTACGATGCCACCGCTTCTATTCATTCTTATCTTCTACTCGCACTTTGTTTCCAGCTTTTGATGTTCTGCGAATCGCACATGCTATCCTGATTTGGTAAAATTATTGGAGTCACAACTTTCTTCACTTTAGGAAATTATATCGGGAACAGTTGTAATACCTGGCCGGAAAAATCTACGGTGGTGATGACCTGAACTGGTGTTTTGGATTTTAATACGGAATTTTAGTTTCCGATTGCGGGTTTCAGTCGTTGAATAGCTTTCGTTTTGTAAGGAAGAGGATGATTTTTAATTTTTGGCCCACAATAGAGAACCTATAAAACCGGTTTTAAAATTAGGTTTGTTTATATATTTTTTTTTGTTAAGTTTTGGGTTTTTTTATGCCGCCGGACAATCGAACTTGCGCCACTGGACAGCTCTCTTCATATACCACTTCCCAATGAATTGTTGTTGTATGTAAGTCAAACGAATTAAAAAGAGCTTCATGTTCTGATGTTTAATTCTTGCCTAAAAGCCTTAAATGTCTTATACTGTCGCAACATTTTTTTTTCTAGGCTCTATAAAAAAGATGATGCAAGCATGTGAGGATGCTGGGAAGATTGCCATGGCGGCCCTTCTGTTGGTATGTAAGTGACATCTCTATATTCGCATTATTTCTCCATATGATCTATTTACAAACAGTTAGGAAGGATATAATTTCATACTTACATTTTATGAACGAAGCTAAAAAGCTTTACAACTATTTTTATGACATCTTTGGCTGATTGAAGAGGGCAATTTGGCTTATAAGTTTGATTGTGCTCAAACCCTTCATAGAATAAAATCACAGGTACTCTGAAGACTGTCATTTAACTCTTTCTACAAACTGAATTAGACGAGTCTCCTCATGTGGTTAAGCAAACTTCAACTTTCTTTTATCAAAAACCACGGTCCTCTAGAAAAATCTTAACGAACGTCTAAAATTCTAGCCAATGTCTGATTGCAGCTGCAGGAAAATCTAACGTAAAACTGAAAAACCTGGTAACATGTATTCTTAATCCCTAAAATTGGTTTGGATATACTTTTATGTTTCATGGATTGTTTCAGTTTTTATTTTGCTTATTGCTTTTAAACATTCTGGGCTGTAGGAACCTCTTATGAACAAATAAATTTTTATCAGCAACCAAGATTGTCATCTACATACGAGATTAAAGGTATGAGTTGTTTTAAATTAGTTTGTAATCATTGTTTTTCAAGTGGTGGTTTAGGCTATGGTCGAAATAGTGATGTCTGAAGTTGGTGAAGCGGCAGAGATGGTTGTTGAGCATTGTGGTTTTCGTAGGAAGGATACGGTCGGCTCAGAAGGTTAATGGAAAATGTTCATACTTCGATTTTGTTGATAAAGTGGTCGGTCACAAGCCTCGGTGACCCAAAGGTACACTGTTTACTCACAAATCAACTTTACATGTCGAAGCCATTCATACAATGGGCTTGCTATAATCATATTTGTTGCTTATCTTTCCTATGCTATTGATTTGCAATTATTCAGTTGGCCACACTTGCGGCTAATCTTGGGCTTGGACGGCAAAGACACTGGTAATTTGCCTCTCAACTACCTTTCTTCACAGCTTATAATATGCTTGGTATAGATTATAGATGGACATTTAGCCATTTTCTGTCGACGTGTTACGTTTAGCAACTTTAAACCTTGACTATCTGCCATGCTAGGCACACATTTGAGGACACACCGGCAAGATGATTTATTTGTGCATTTCTCTTTATGAGATTAAAAGGCTACTGGATAACGGGTGAAACTAGACATGTATCTTGGCGGAGCATACCTTCCTGATTCGGTGAGTTTGCAGCCATGGCAGCTTCGGCTCCCTTTTCATCTGGTGCCATATATGCACATTCGAGCCAAACAAAATGTGTGGGTATATTGATCAAAACCCAAAAGGTAGTATTTCAACAGCTATCAACTTTTGCATATTTATGTAGTTTTTCTAATAACGTTTCGTTGTTTGATTACAGGGCAGCTACAGTAGAAGGTGAAACAAGACGGGGAACAGTTTTGGCAACGGAGGGGGAATCACGAAAAGTGATTGATGCAGGTAATAACAAATTTAATGCTCTTTATCAACGGCAAACACAAGTAACTTCTAATGTAATTTTTGTATCTGAACTGATTTTGGACTAATGTTAATAAGTTAACTCATAAATGATAGTTTTATTTGTTCAAATGCAGGTTCTTTAAAGAAAATCAGAAAAAGCCACTACAGCTACTAAAAAGTTAAATGAGTTGCTTGAATCATGTAAAGTTAACCTGCAAAAGGAAAGCGTGAGTGACAACTTTATCTCAATGTAACATTTTTTTGCCTCGGCATGTTATTTGCTTTTCGTGCTTCGTTACTTCTTATCTGTTTTTTTCCAGGACAGCCCGAAGGACAGAGTCGATGAGAATAGGTGATTGGTGTATAACATTTTTTGCGCCAATTTAGAAACTGCTTGGTCGATAAACGTGTTCAGTTCTGATGGTCATCTATTTAGCAGGCAAAACGAGATCCTTACCGTTTTTGATTGCCTGTCGAGATGCTCTTTTTTGATCCTAAGATTGACCATCTTACGTACGTGAACGTTTTATGCTCTTGAGTCATTGACTCTTCAAATGAACTTCCTGTACAGATAAGTTGCTTCAACATTTTGACTTTATTATGTAGTTATTGTCAATACATTTTTTTTGAATGATAGCTACATACAATATACACATACATACATACAATATACAGGTACGTGGAATGATAGCTATTGTCAATACATTTTTGTTGTAGGATGAAATTGCTCGGAAAGGAGAAAAAACACCGCGCGATTTACTCTGGAATGAAATGTCTCGGAATTTTGATCTGCAGCAACAGAGGTAACAGGCACATCGAAACCATCTGCAAAACACCTAACCAAATGTGTGCGAGTTTTAGTTCCTAAAACTGAGGCGATAAAATATTCGGCCCATAAAGAACTGTTAAGAGACGTTTGCACCAGCGTATGATATCAGGTAAGGTTTAATGACAACGACCGCGTATTCACCTCAGCCAGATTCTGGAGCCATAAACATTTCATTTACATGTAAGCATCAGTGGTTTTCAGTGTTAGCAACTTTAGTGGAGTGTGTTAGTAAATAGGAGTCGTAGAAATGAAGATGTTGTATAGTGAAATATTTAGTTCTTTCGTATAACTTTATTGTTGCTAGGTGCATCTTCTAAATGATGTTGTATTGTGAAATAATGATCTACTGTTTTAGTAATAGGAGTCATACAAACCGTGTGCAATGTATGCTTTGGATTACGTGTGACGATGCTTACTAAAAACTGCTTATTTTGTCCAAATATAGGCCTGATAATTAGAAGCAGGTTTGAAATACTTGAACTATTGCTATGAATGCCTGCTGTGTTTAACATGTGATTGAACTATTGCTATGGTTAGTAGTCCACATGGTACAAGTGTGATTCATGTGCCGTTGATTTTGTTTCGGGGTCGAATACTGATCAGTGCTTATGAACTGTTTTGTCATACATGGTTGATTTATGTGGCCATATTTATAATTTGATAAACTACAGTCTGCCAACCCATATTTGTATTTAATAAACTACAGTCTGCCATGGTTCCTGTTCTGTATATGCAGGCCACGATCGAAACCACGTCGTTTCAATGTCGCCCAAATTTGCCCGTTGTAGGCTTGGCTTACATAAAAGGTCGGGCCAACCTTTCTTTTTGTTTCGTCTTTCCAGAGATATAAGTTGTGTGGTAACCGACTAACCGTGGCCACACACAAATGGATTAATTGGAGGATGCTTTATTTGTGGCAACTGGCATATATTACAAATTCCTTGATAGCTTACAATATATCACAAATTCCTTGACAGCTTAGCATATATCACAAATTACTTTGCACTCTAAACACGCTATGAAAGACTGTTACCCATTTAAACGCATAGTTGACGCCCCGCCGCAACGCGGCGGACTGTAGCCGACCTCGTTTTATAAATAGTTCAATATTTTATCAGCTATATAAAAATCACCGAGTCCATACTGATCAATTTATAAAACTTGGCTATTATTTAGCAGAGATAGCAATTCACATGTCGTTCGAGTTGGTATCACTCAACCATGGCGTAATTTACATAAATTAGAAGATGTCGGTCTTTGATTTTGTATCAGGTTTCGACTACACTAGGCTAAAGCCCGAATTTCTCTAATTGAACATGCGACATAGCCTAACTAGCTCCAGTTAAGCCATCATATAGATTATCATTGCTAATGAATTGGTTTGTGATGACTAAAAGTTATGCTCGCCAAACATCATAATATATTGGTGATACAAGACATACCTCACATAGGACATGCCTTTTGTTTCTTCAACTTGTATGCATACTTGTGATGATCACGAAAAACAATATAGCGCCAAACTTTTTTGATGCCATTACCAACCCGATGCAAGACATCCCGATGTAAATGATGGAAATCTACGACTATTGGCAAAAACCTCAAAATGCCGTCCGAGATCATATAATTTCAATAACAAAGCTAAAACTATTTATTATCATCACTTTACAGGCGCACAGTACAATAGTACTAGTTAAAAAAAAAAAAAAAAAAAAAAAAAAAAAAAAAAAAAAAAAAAAAAACATTTGTGTTTTAGCTTTCTCACTCAATAACTCTTTGTCCATGTGTAGTTATAAAACTAAACTAAAACATGTATATTAAATTTGGTTTCAAGTACCAAAAAGTGCGCATCAAATTGCATCATGAATGCCCACTAATCATTACAAGAGTATTATAACAAAGGAGGCTGCCCACTAATTGATTAAGACCTCAAGTCCTCAAAATAGGCAATGGGAAATCTTGAAGAAGAGAATGTTTTGTGTAGGCACACTTGCATATAAATATTTCTTAGCTCATAAAGTTCATATTGTAGATATCAAGATATGTTTTTGTGTAAGGGGGTGGCAACCTTGCGGTTTGCTTGGTTCGGCAACCCTTGCCGATCGGCAACTAGCATTGCCAGTCAATCGGCATCCACAAATCGGTACCTCATGCGGTGAATCTTACTGATTCGGTGGGGGACAAAAACAAGGAAAACATTACCGTTTGGCATTAATGCAAGGGGAGCATGATGTTTAGGCAAGATTGCCACTTAAAAATGAAGTCTAGGCAAGTTTAGGCAAAAAATGTGTTGGATGACAATGATTGGTTGTTTGCAAAAAAAGATGAGGCAACATTAGGCAAGGTTGTCACCCCCCTAAGGTTTTGCACAGGGCCTCCGCTAGCCCAGCTACGGCATTAAATACACACGAAGGTAGAAATTTGAAAGTTTTGTGTTTTAATAGCAAAAGAAAAAAAATGACTATACGGGACAACAAAAATTGACAAGTCAGATGTCTTTCCAAGTCATTAGCCCCATATTGGTTATTTGATAAAAAAAATGCAATTCTATACAATTACCTAACAGATATAAGTGGGTCTAGTGGGTAATTATTATTTTATTTTATTTCTTTTACTTTTTTTAACTTTTACTGAAGAAAAAAAAGCAGAAAAAGAAAATTCTTGTCAAACCGACCAAAAGCCATCTAGACTCATGACCCAACCCGGTCCACCTATTCTACCACGTCATTTTCACATTAAATCAATGGTTCGAAAAAAAAAACTTTGAATATAGAGCATGGTTGGAGATGGCTTTTTTCTCTATTTTTCAAATTTATAGAAATATGTACGTCAGAAAGCATGGTCGGAGATGAATAAAACCACTTATGTGCTTATTAACCTACATATCATTCAATCCAAACCCTAAAACAGTTCATGTGCTTATTTTTGAGCAGTTTTACAAAATCAATTAAGTAGTTTTACAATATAACTGCTTATCCAAACCCTGATCAATAAAAACACTTATGTGTTTATTAACCTATATATCATTAAATCCAAACCCTAATCAATAAAAACGCATATGTGCTTATTAACATACATTTCAATCAATCTAAAACCTAATACATAATCTGCTTATAAACCCTATTCAATAAACTGCTTATGTGCTTACTTTTAAGCAGATTAATTGTTAAATATAGCGATGACTAACATGCAGTAAACCCTAATCGTAAAATTAAATAATCGAATCAATATAGAACTTACATGGATTCTAGTAGGAGCCATTTCACAACAAAAGAAACACAGATCCGCTAACACTTTATGATTTGGTGGCAAGATCGCTTGATTTCATGTTAGCATCAGTAATGTGTGTGTGATTTTCGTTGGAGTAAAGTGTGAGAGTGGATGATCGGTTTTTTTTTAAAAGGTATAAATCTTTTGGTCTTTAATTATTATTATTTGGTGTACTTTGGTAGTACAAAAGTGGGATTTTATTCCTGCAAAGTAAGATTTTGGTTCTTTTCCAATGGTACTTTTTTTAACTTTCGCACATTAGCCGGAATCGCACATTAGAAAATCGCACATTTGTGATTAAAAGTCAAACACCACGTGGGGTAAATTTGAAATTATGTGGGCCTGCAAATGATT
Organism: Artemisia argyi; assembly: GCA_030686995.1. Lineage (NCBI taxonomy): Eukaryota > Viridiplantae > Streptophyta > Magnoliopsida > Asterales > Asteraceae > Artemisia > Artemisia argyi. Next base: position 183,608,687 of record CM060683.1, read on the forward strand.
GGTTTTGTACCTTAGGTATGGACACGTGTCACAATTCTACTGAAATCGCACATTCACACATTCGCACGTGGCTCTTTTGAGAAAACCACTTATTTTTAGCTTCATTCGGGAAAATCCTCAACTTTTTGGCTTTTTGGCTTTATTTGAGAATTTTCTCTTTATTCAATGATTCGGTCTTAAGCATATAAGCAGGGTTTTTTTTTTTTTTTTTTTTGGAGATTACAAGCAAACATTACATAGATAGTATCATCTTTTAGCAATACAACATTCTTCTTAGATACGTCATACGGTCACTTATTTTTATAAAGTCAAATTCATATACAGTACATCATAAACTACACATACGTCAAACAGTGAATGAAGGTGGACTCACTTAAGATAAGGAAACTACTAAAGCAATACTTGGAAGCTACCTTCTTGATTACTTGGTGGCACATTTGGAATTTTCGCAATAAGTCAATCTTTTCATCTAAGAATCCTTCAAAGGCGGTGATTCTTGATAATATTGTTACTCAAGCTTTTGTTTAATGTAATTCTAGAACTAGGAGAAACATTAAGGGTGTGTTTGGTTTCCTCCTAAGGGAATCAAACTATCACTATGAAAGTGATAGTTTGTGTTTGTTTAGAATGTCTGGGCCCACAACTATGACTATGAAAGTCTAATATATTTCATACTCCATATACAACTCTTGAGAGGGGAATGGATCTTTCATAGTTGAGGGACCCACCACTACTATCAAACTCATACTCATTGTCATTTCTCGCAGCATACCAAACGCACCCTAATTGGATTGGTTGGCTTCAAAATCGTTTCTTAGCTTTTTTTTTTTTTTTTTTTTTTTTTTTTTTTTTTTTTGATAAAAGATAGTAAAATAAATAAAATAATAAAAAAAAAATCCAACACTTGACAAAGAACCTTAAAATAGATCAACTATGTCGTAACTCATATCCAATGACAGAATGAGAATCAGGGTGAGTCCGAGGACACCCATGAATTTTTGTGTTGTAGCGCTAATTTTGTTAAAAAATCTCATTTTTTTTTATAAATGCACCGTGTCCCAAAAGATTATTTATATAGTCTTGTTTAATTTTTCTTAAAATACACCTGGCGACTTTGTGTTATGGTATGATACATGTAAGCATTAAGCCAAACTATTATTCTTTTAGTTTTAACAAAACACTATAAATAACAAGTTAGCTTTAAATCAGTGTCTCGAATCATATCAATAGTCAAAGCTCGATCCACAACCAGGTGTTCACGCTGAACTGTAGCTATCTCGGCCGAAAATTTTCTCCATTTTCGACTCGGATTTGACTTCAGCTGGTCCAATCCAATCTGAAATGAGTTTATATCATGGTACATTCCTAAATGAATGAGTACTTATCATTATATTGGACTTGCACCAAACAACATACAATTTGCATGTGGTGATGTTCCCAAATGGGGGGAGGACCTCATGATACAACATGCATTTTGAAGACCAAATTTATTACTAATAATTCCTTTCATTTTGTTTTATTGTCATGTTACGAGGGATTTTATGAAAACCTGTTTTCTTGTATAGAGGAAAAAGTGGCACACAAGTTATGTAACCTTATCGCAACAAAAACAGTTACAGTAACAATAACAAAACATATCCTCCCAGAGTGATATATAGAAGAGGTAAGATATAAACAGTCATACCTTTAACTCCTTAAGGCCTTAAGTAAGAGTATACCCCGAAGGCTGAGATTAAAAAGACTGCTTTTAGAACCACTTTCAGTCTTTCACAAGTGTATGCGCAAATATGACATGTGTGTATATACATGTGTGTGTCGTTATAGACGCATTATCTTAACCCTTAAGACTAATGTGTTCAACATCAATAAGCTATGTTAGCTTGTTAAATGGAAAATCATGATATAAGAAGAAAATAAAATTGTTTGCTTGCAGCCATTAACGGTTAACCAAAAAACTTAAAGAGGTCTTATTTTTCAAAATGATGTGTTTTTTATGGCAAAGTAATGACCTTTACTATTCAAAATTTCTATTAATAATCAAATCGCAATGATAATAATCTTGTAAATTTGTTGCTGGTTTTTCTTGGATATAATATAACTAGCATTTTTAATCATTGAACTATTGATTGTTTAATTATTGGTCTATGAAAAGCCTGTAACATGTATAAAAAATGTGCTTGCATAATTTAATGTATCTAGCGAATGAGAGAAAGGGAGACTCGTTTATTAACTAGTTGGGATTTTTGGCTTGATTAAATTTATAATAATGAAAACCACACTATCATTTCAGACTATATACGAAGTAGGGTGTGTTTGACATAGAATGTTTAGGAGCATTTATAAGCAGTGAGCGGTGTAATTTTTAATGTTCGTTTGACAAGCAATAAGTAGCTAGTTTTATCTATTTTTTCATAATGCTCCTTTTCAAACACAATAAAGTAGTATTTAGGAGCGTTGAACATTTAAGAGTTGTTTTACATACTATAATTACAACTACAGATATGTTACCAAACATTTTTATAGCTAAATACAACTACTAGTCACTGTTACTGCTATTTTTACCATATGCATCCGAAGTAAATGTATATATGTAACTAAAAGGGTAGTGATAAAATAAAACGTATTATTTAGCAAACGTTTACTTGTGATATATAAAATGAGAACAATCATTTTGACACACTTCATTTTTCACAAGTTTATTCGTAACGTAAAAATGGGCATATGTACCGTATAGTGCGGTTGTGGTTCCAATTTGTCTACTTGTTTCTTTGATCATGTTGTTACGCGATATACTTTTGACAAGCAGTTGATGAAGGCTGCCGGTTAGTCGATTTTCTTCTTCTTGAATACATTTCAGGCAACTTTGATTAGTTGTTTAACACGTCTCATTTTTAGCTAAATTGGTAAATCTCCCATATACAAATACAAATCCTACTAAAAATCTTTGAAATGACTTATTTCTAACGTGAGTATTAATTTCACCCCCATGTTCTTTTTTATCTTTTGAGAATATAAAACTCTAAACAATAAGGCAAAAATATATGTAAGAAACGGAGATCTAGGGACCTTATCAAATGGAAAACAACATCTCAACGTTCGATATGGCCAAAAGGTTGCCTAATAATCCAAGAAATGTCACATGAATTCTAACCACATTGTTTCGTCGATCATTCACCATCACATCATCCTTTTTTTACTTCATCAATATATGCACACATTATTTGTTTTTGGTGGTTATTGTTTTTCTATTTGTATGAACTATCGATATGGAATCCGAGTCTAGCATCATATAGACTAGAACATGATCTAACGGATATTTTAGACTACTAGTAATGAGACTGAACTATTTGGTCGGTCTGAGTCAATAAAACGCACCCCCCCCCCCCCCCCCCTCCCACCAAACGCGTCACCCCTCCCCTTGATTTTCATTCTTGTGGTCTGTCAGGACGACAGAACAAATAAAGTCTTGAGTAAATTACACCGTTCGTCCCTGTGGTTTAGGGTAAGTTTCACTCTCAGTCCCTATTCTTTTTTTCTTGCATCGTTGGTCCCTGTGGTTTTTCAATTGCACATCGGTGGTCCTTATCGTTAACTGGCGTTATCTTTTCCGTTAGCAAGTGGCAATGTTAGTCCATTAACCAAACAAGCGTTTGCAACGTTAGTCCTTTTACTAACGGCCGTTTTATTTTTTTTTTCCGAAAATATTTTTTTTCCAATTTTTTTTTTCTGAAAAATAAAAAGAAAGAAAAATAATTTCAGAAAAAAAAAATTTCTAAAAAATTATTTCAAGAAAAAAATTATAAAAAAAAATCTATTTTTTTTCAAAAAGAATTTCTAAAAAAATAATTTCGATAGCAGTATGTCCAAAAGAAATGAAAAAAGAAAGTCAAAGAAGAAAATGAAAAATCAAAATCCAAACATCAAATGAAATTATTAACAACATATATTATCAAGAACAACCAAAATCCAACAACTTCACTATCCTATATCCCAAACCCACCATCTCAACTCAATACTCGTAACTGATAAGAAAAGTAATTAATAGATCTCAGTTTATTTTTTCCGTGTGTTACAAACTGTTTAACCTCTAACATCAAAACAAACCACGAAAAGATTAAATCATCATCGATCATTTTTTGTTGAAGCCTAGGCTTTCTAATATTTGAACACTTAAAAGAAAAATCAAAACAATAGTGCTTTGATCTTGCCTCTGATTCGGTTACAAGAAAACAACAATACTTTAACCTACCCGAGACCCTACGAGGGATCTTGAAGCCGTTTCTTCATTTCTGTATTCCCAATTCAATCAAGAGTAAGTAAAGAACGCTGCTCGTAGCTTCGGGACTTCATTGAAAATCAAAAGAGTTGTGTTTGTTAAAAGGGTTTTGATAGTGGTTAGATTTTTTTTTCTTTTCGAAATTATTTTTCTTTTCTATTTTATTTTTCAGGAAAAAAAAATTTTGAAATTTTTTTTGAAAAAAAAATAGAATTTTTTTCTTGAAATAATTTTTTTAGAAAAATATATTTTTTTTTTCGAAATTATTTTTCTTTTTTTTATTTTTCTGAAAAAAAAATTTTGGGAAAAAAATATTTTCCGAAAAAAAAATAAAACGGTCGTTAGTAAAAGGACTAATGTTGAAAACGCTTGTTTGGTTAATGGACTAACGTTGCCACTTGCTAACGGAAAAGATAACGCCAGTTAACGATAAGGACCACCGGTGTGCAATTGAAAAACCACAGGGACCAACGATGCAAGAAAAAAAGAATAGGGACTTAGAGTGAAATTTACCCAAAACCACAGGGACGAACGATGTAATTTACTCTAAAGTCTTTATTATTTTTTATTTTTTTTTTATTATTTTTTTTTACTGCAGTCTCCTTACTACGAGTGTTTGGTCTAGAAGAGAGAAAGTTGAGTTGTCGTTGATGTGACAGTGTTGTTTCATCTCTTTGTTTGGTCTCATTTCTAGTAGTCTTAGGAATAGATGTTGGTGTGACTCACAAAAATAGTGATATAACCAAAAAAAAATTGGACTAGACTATCGAACTTAAAGATATTTACTATTTACGATGTTAAAGCTTTAAAAATGCGTCATTTCATACCACATCACTAAACTATAAACATTTTTGCTAATGTTTTATTAGATTCTCGTTGATCTTTTCATATGCGTATCATATTTAATTAAGATTTTCACAGTCGGAGAAACGATTGTGAGGTATTTAAAAACTAGTTGAAGGAGCTCGATCGACAATAAAACATCAACAACTATCTAATTATTTAAACATCACAATTTCATAATGTTTTCTTTCTAATTTCATTCATTCAAACATATCTCTACAATTATATGCGATATCCGTACATTATAACAAAACATGTTCACACTGCGTGAACCTATCTTCAACTCACCTGCATTTATCGGTACCTAACCATCTCAAACATGGGTAATAAATTTCATATCGCGTCTTTACAAGTCAATTCGATGTATATAACACTATTAAAACCTATTTAAACTTGTACGTAGTATTTAAATAGGATATGAAAATGAACATGTTGACCTTAAGGCATCCTCAAGATCACATGCAAAGCATTTTAGTCATGTTACAAGTTATCGCGTTGTGTTATTTATTCGCCCCTACAAAATTGGATCCCGCGGCTATAATTAGGTGTGACATTTCCATGTTTGGTACATTGTACCGTATTTATTTCCTTCAAATAATCATTTCCAATGTTGAATCACACTTATAAAGACATATTAAATAAACGAGTTTTTTTTTTTTTTTTTTTTTTTTTTTTTTTTTTTTTTTTTTTCAAAATAAAAGTACATGGTGCAAAAGACTGTAACGGTCGTCACCACCATATAACGCCATCTTATTATCTAAACAGCCCAAAGCCACACCTCTCTTCATATCACAGGGGTTGGCGTTGTACCCATCAGTCATGGCATACGTTTTTTATGTTGTATTTGTGTTTTATTAGATTATGTGTGAGGGAAGGGGTGTCTTATAACGTCAACTTTTGAAGTAAGAGTATTTTTTATTAAAGTTATAGATTTGGTGTTATAGAGAAAAAAGTATTGCGGTGATAGCATTTTTTTCTATAACACCAACTCTATAACACTAAGGTACGTGGTGCTATAAAAAAGTGATATTTTTGTTAGATAATAATATATATGGTTAGGTTGCGTTTTGGTAAAATCAGCTAAAGTTGGAGTTGAAAGTTGTAGTTTCTTCTGATGACTTAGAAGCTTTTTCTTAAATAATTTTTTGCGAGTTTTTGTAAACCTTCCGAATATTATTAGATGAGAGCTTACATTCCTAGAAAAACAAGACTAAAGTCTTATAACGTAACAAAAATGTTTTGTTATTGGACGTTTTGCCTAACTATTGTTATCAATAATTAAGTTCCATAATTTTGATACTTTATTCTAAAAAGACTCTTGAACCTAATAAGCTATACTTCTTGTAATTACTTTTATTAAATTATAACCATTTTACACTTTAGTTTTCACTTTTAACGTGCAAGGGGAAGTAAAGCTTGTACATGGTTAACATTAGCAAGTCACATGTCGTTGTGTCTTTTTCATTGTCTTTTGCAGAAGCAATGACATCGTATCCATATAAAAATCTTTAAATAATGACATTAAAAAGGAGAAAATGAATTGTTATTTTGAAATTGAATTTTCATCCCATTGACAATAACATGCTTCCAACATCTATCAACTCGACATCTTTCATCTTTAATGAACCTTGAATATAGGAAAAAATAAATAAAATCCTAAAGCACATGTTTATTTAAAAGGATTTTTTTTTTTTTTTTTTTTTTTTTCCTAAACTATGGTTTCCGGCTTTTTTTGGCCGACTAATCTACAGGATTTGATCCCACTCACACACACACTCGAATTGGGTAAAACCTTTCATTTTTAGGAAGTTGGCGTGACCACTTAATAGTTGTTTGAACCTTGCAGAAATTGAATTTGAGACCTCACATATTTTTAAGTGATAGTCACAACTCATAAGTTCTTTTGCCACTAGGGCACTACTGAGTGGTTTATTTAAAAGGATAGTTTTTATATAGCTAATCTTTCACAAATAATTCTAACTTAGATAGTTTTTGAAGAATGCATTTATCAATCAAATGGTCACATTTCATAAGGCTATGCACAGTCGTGACTAGGTCATCACCATGTCACATCAGCTTTCTCTCACCGATGACAAGACACGATCAGGTTGTCACAGTCAATGACCGAGGTTTTTTTTTCTTCTTTTTTTTCTTTTTTTTTCTTTTTTTTTATTCAAATATTTTAAACAACAAATTTAAAATCCATTAAAAATAAAAATATTACATAAATTAAAGATTAACAAACTACGATACGGCAGTGAAAATAAAACTACAAATTACAATGAAAAATTTGAGTTATAACCCTCCTCACTCGAAGACTCTCTAAACTTGCTATTATAATACTTTGCTTCCATAATGTCAAACCAATTCTTCCTAAGATGTTCTGCATCCCTAGCTTCTTGCTCCATATGAACAGCTTCCTCTCGTAGTTCTCTTTCTTTTGTTTCCATCCTGACTTCCTCATCCTACTCAAGTAGTCGGAGTTCATCCTCAGTGAGTCCAAATGGATTATTTTGGTATTCCACAATCGGTGGAGTGTTCACCGGTTCATTTTCCGGTTGCAACACCGGAAAGATATCTTCTTGTGAAGTGTGATAAACTTCATCTTCTGATGGAAAGATATCTTTTGGCACTTGTTGTGGACTTGAGAATTGTTAGGTGAAGTCTTTTGTGAGTTGTTGTAGACTGGGGAATTGTTGGGAAAGATATTTGTGTGAGAGTTATGTGTATGAGAAACAAAAGAGTGTAGGTATATATAGCGAAATTTTTGACTTAGAATTTAGAATTGAATTTTGAATCCTTCCGCTCGTACTGTAGCCTTTAATTTGAATTTGAAGCAGAGTGTGGGTAATATTTTGTGTTGTTTGTATTTTATTGTATGTAAGGGCGGGGGGGGGGGGGGGGGGGGGGGGGGGGGGAAGTAACAAAAACTCGGTCAAAATTTAGACCGATTTCTAGAATTTTTGCACCTCGACTGATATTTGCTTCCAAGCCCACAGTGGGCTCGACTGATTTCAATATCGGTCGACCCAGTCTCGTGACCGATTTTTTCAGTTCCACTGCTACTAGTCTAATCCAGTCGAACACTGAGCATGCTGCTAAGCTAATTTGAACATTAGCTTTACGTGTTGTTTCTTGAGCGGTTATTGTGAACTAATCAACATTATTAGTTGTCAACAGTTTGTTCCTAATGCGCAAACTCGTAAGAGCGAAGGGTATGTTAACCCAAGTTAAAATTTAACCAGGTGTCATGTCAGCGCAACATCAGCAACTAAACTTTAACCAAAAAACCCCCGTTATAATAACCAAACTATTTTCATATTCAACCCCTAAACTAATATTTCATTTAATAACTAAACCTAACTTTTAAACACACAAATTACATTAACTATTAAATTAAAACATTAATTAAATTAAACATTAAACTTAATATAAGAGTTACATTAGACAACGTACGAAAATATATTAAACTACGATACGGTAATTAAAACATTAAACTACGAATTAAAAAAATGAGTCATCTGAGACATAACCCTCGTCACTCGAAGCCGAAGACTCTGATGAATGCCAAAAATTCAATGATATTTACTTGAATTTGCAACGTACAAGTCAGGACAATAATCATCTTCAGAATGCAATGAACATTTTTAATGAACGCTTTGGTGGGAGAGGCTTCAAACATATTCACGTGTGGTTCATTTTGAGAAACAACCCCATTTGGAACAAATACAATGCTTAACGGTGTTTTATGTTTTGTATTTCCGTATCGTGTGTATTTGTATTTCCGTATTGTGTGTATTTGAATAAAATGCTTAATGGCTAGTTTCCGTATCGTGTTGTAGCGTATCGTATTGTGTTGTAGCGTCATTTTATGTTTTTATTGTGTTGTATTGAATTTTGAATTTCGAAATATAATTTCGATTTTTTTTTTTTTTTTTTTTTAACAAAAAGAGTGTAGGTTCCGTATCGTGTGTATTTGTATTTCCGTATTGTGTGTATTTGAATAAAATGCTTAATGACTAGTTTCCGTATCGTGTTGTAGCGTATCGTATTGTGTTGTAGCGTCATTTTTTTTTAACATAAGAGTGTAGGTATATATAGCGAAATTTTTGACTTAGAATTTGGAATTGAATTTTGAATCCTTCCGCTCGTACTGTGGCCTTTAATTTGAATTTGAAGCAGAGTGTGGGTAATATTTTGTGTTGTTTGTATTTTATTGTATGTAAGGGCGGGGGGGGGGGGGGGGGGGGGGGGGGGGGAAGTAACAAAAACTCGGTCAAAATTTAGACCGATTTCTAGAATTTTTGCACCTCGACTGATATTTGCTTCCAAGCCCACAGTGGGCTCGACTGATTTCAATATCGGTCGACCCAGTCTCGTGACCGATTTTTTCAGTTCCACTGCTACTAGTCTAATCCAGTCGAACACTGAGCATGCTGCTAAGCTAATTTGAACATTAGCTTTACGTGTTGTTTCTTGAGCGATTATTGTGAACTAATCAACATTATTAGTTGTCAACAGTTTGTTCCTAATGCGCAAACTCGTAAGAGCGAAGGGTATGTTAACCCAAGTTAAAATTTAACCAGGTGTCATGTCAGCGCAACATCAGCAACTAAACTTTAACCAAAAAACCCCCGTTATAATAACCAAACTATTTTCATATTCAACCCCTAAACTAATATTTCATTTAATAACTAAACCTAACTTTTAAAACACAAATTACATTAACTATTAAATTAAAACATTAATTAAATTAAACATTAAACTTAATACAAGAGATACATTAGACAACGTACGAAAATATATTAAACTACGATACGGTAATTAAAACATTAAACTACGAATTAAAAAAACGAGTCATCTGAGACATAACCCTCGTCACTCGAAGCCGACTCTGATGAATGCCAAAAATTCAATGATATTTACTTGAATTTGCAACGTACAAGTCAGGATAATGATCATCTTCAGAATGCAATGAACATTTTTAATGAACGCTTTGGTGGGAGAGGCTTCAAACATATTCACGTGTGGTTCATTTTGAGAAACAACCCCATTTGGAACAAATACAATGCTTAACGGTGTTTTATGTTTTGTATTTCCGTATCGTGTGTATTTGTATTTCCGTATTGTGTGTATTTGAATAAAATGCTTAATGGCTAGTTTCCGTATCGTGTTGTAGCGTATCGTATTGTGTTGTAGCGTCATTTTATGTTTTTATTGTGTTGTATTGAATTTTGAATTTCGAAATATAATTTCGATTTTTTTTTTTTTTTTTTTTAACAAAAACTAAACTATTATAACATAGAGGGGGGCAAACTGATTTTTTTTTTTTTAATTGTCGAGCAGCTTAACGCTGCGTTAACTGCTTCACCTAGCTCGTTAACGAGCTCTTAACCTTGGACCCTGATATGATAACTTCCCCTTAACGTGCAAAAGGTTAAAGTTTAACAATAAACTTGGTTACCATACCAAGTGCTCTAAGAGAGTAAGTTTTCTTTTCTTGTTTCATAATTAATTTTAGTGTTAAAGTATTATGCATATTAATTCATCAAACTAGAATATTTAAATTAAACCTAAATCAAATACCAAGAGCACTTGGTATTAGGGCTGAGCATTGGGCTAAAACAGACCCGACCTGAACCGACAAAACCGAAAACCAAAAATCATGAAAAGCCGAAACCAAAACCAAACCGAATTTGGTCGGTTCGGTTCGGTTTTGTGTCGGGTCCGTCTGTTCGGTCCGGTTCATGTGTGTTTGCGTGTGTGTTTTGCCGGTTTTGGGCCGACCCGAACCGACCCGAAACCGAAAATCATAAAAAACCAAAATCAAAACCGAACCGACGGGCTGTCGGGTCGGGTCGATTTTTGTCGGTTCTGTCGGTCCGGTTCGGTTTTGAACCCTTGATGCTCAACCCTAGTTGGTATGATAACCAAAATTCTTGGTTAAACTTTAACCAAGTCCAAGTTAAAGCGAGGTTACAATACCGCCCCTTAAATTTGGTTAAAGGTTAACGAATTTGGTTAACCACTTAACGCGGCGTGAAAGGGTGTTTTTTTGGTTGCTTTAACGTGGTGAAACTTTAACCACCATACTGTGTGGTGTGTTGAAGTTTAACTTAGTTATTTTAGTTGAGTTATGATAAAAGTGAGACCCAAAATGTTGAGTTAAGGTTAAGTTATGATATCGGTTTTTTTTTTTTTTTTTTTTTTTAATGAAATAGTTAAAGCTGATGTGGCGCTAACGTGACACTTGATTAATGCTTAACCAAGGTTACGATACCGAATGCTCTAATAAAGGTAATTGTTATTAGAACTGAATATGGAGCTGTAAATGAATATGGAGTAGGTTAAGGTGCTTATAAAAAATATATATATATTTTTATAAATTATATAAAAAATCATTTAATTTTAAATATTATTAAATATTATATTTTTATAATCTCATGTTTACAAAACAAATATTATATTTAACAAATGATCAAATATTATATGTTAAATAACTTATTTTTTTTTTAAAAAAAACAAGCCTAATAATCTTTAAACAATCTAATGTTCATATAAGAAAATCTATCTATAATAGAACACAAACCAATGTAACAAAATGACATTTTGACCCCTAATATTTTATTATACTCGTCGCAGAGTCATCGTGGCCAATTGGCATTTTCGTCATCTTGCGATTATAAAATAGCGGGAATAATACCTTCCGCATAATTTAATAGTGAAAAATGATTTGGTTAATTTTTATTTTTTTTTATTTATTATTTATTTATTTTTTAAGAATTGGTTAAGCTATGATTAAGACTTTGTTATTTATATTACGGTGACTTTTGTAACTTATACTTAGCGTTTACTAGGAAAAAAACATATTTGACGTTATTAGTAACTGTTTACTTTTAATTTCAATTTTCAAAACTTCGAATCACAAATTTGTTTCTAACCGACGAAAATAAATTTCAACGTATTGAAGAATGGAAAACATGAATCATGTCTTCAAATTACGTTTTTCATGATTTTTTTAATTTCTTAACGGAGCTAAAGTTATTAATCACTTCGTCCTAAAATAATTGTCTACCGACAAAAAGATACACAGTTGAAGAAAATCATAATTATTATTGTTTTCACTCTTTTACGGATTTACTTTTTGCAGAGTAACAGTTTTACTTTTACCTATAACTAATTAATTATTGTATTTTTTTTTTAAAGTTTGTACTAATAATAATATAATGGAATGATAATGTAGTAATTAATAAACTCGATCAAACTTCTTTATATTTAGTAGTGCGCAATCATGGCACACCCGAGAAAAGAAACATGAAATATTAATTTGAAACTAATAGGGAGTAAATAACTTTTTATTTACCGAGCGACTACTATTTTAGATATCACGGATTTGGCGTAGGTGAACCTCTGTTACCACAAGAGGATTAATTTTCTCCTCGTTGAATTCAAACCCGACCTTCACTTTAAAAGGTTGTTATTCTTACCGCTTGATCACCCTAAATGGAATTTGTTTCGGCTTATATAACGAGCTTATTGTTTATTTGATACTCGGGTTATGTTTCATAAGCTCAATTTTTGTGGCTTATTTGAAACTTTCAAACTTATATAAAGTTATTATGACATGATAAGCTTATGTGTATATTTGCCAAAAGTAATTGTTGTTGGAACTGAAGCTGGTGCTGAAAATGAAGATTATAAAATTGGATTATTTTTATAAGCTACATAAAGTAACATTTGGTTTTCAAAGATTATGAAATATTATTTTTTGTTATAATCTCTTATAGTTCTGTCTGACAAACAAAAATTATTTTTCAAATAGCTTATTTTTCGGAAAAAATAAGTATAATCTTTCGACAATCTTGCATGCTAAGGGTATGTTTGACAAAAGTAACGGTGGAACTGGAGATGGCGCTAAAGTTAAAGATTATAAAAAAAGATTATTTTTATAAACTACATAAACTACTTTTTTATTCTAAGAGATTATAAAAAAGTATTTTTTTTATAATTTCTTATAACTTCTGTTTGCCAAACGAAAATTATTTTGTAAATATCTTATTTTTTGAAAAAGTAAGTTACCAAAAATAAGCAACATATATCCATTTCAATAAACACTACTCCGTCTCAAAATTATTATTCATATTTTCTTTTTTGAATGTATCAAAATAATTGTCCATTTTTCTTATTAAGTAAAAACTAGAGAATGTAATGGAGGAATATTTCATTTTAGTGATTGAAAATTAAATTGACACAACTTTTATTAAACTTTGTAATTTCTCTCTTATGAAAATAATTTTAAAACGGAGCTAGTATATAAAGATAAACTTTCCAAATATATATAAAATCAAAAACTATACAAATATATCCATTCCATCCCTCCCATTTCCCCTCTCTCTCCCACCTTCCAAAAACCACCGTCCAACCACCGCCGGAAAACCCATTTCCGGCCACCGGAAAAAATGTCAAACTCAAATCCAGAGCCACCACACCACCAGCAAGACCTAAAACAAAAAGTCCTTACATACATCTCCAAGCTCTCAGACCGAGACACCTTCCCCACAGCCTCATCCTCACTCGAACAAATAGCAGTCACCTTACCCGTTGACTCCATCCCCCAGTTCATCTCCCACCTCTCCTCCACTTCCCCTTCCGACAAATCCCCTGTCCGTAAACAATGCCTCAAGCTCCTCTCTCTCCTAACCGTCACTCACAGCAGCAGCATGACGTCACATGTCGTCACCAAGATCATGAACGCCATCGTGAAGCGGTTGAAAGACGGGGAGTGTAACGGCGTACGGGAGGCCTGTGTTGAAGCCGTGAAAACCATAGTGAGGGAGGTTGTTGAGGAGTTTGTTACGGTTGTTGGGAAGCTGGTTGAGGTTGTTGGCGGGAAGACTGAGAGTGATGTGAATTCGGTGATCGGGGGCGCCATGTGTTTATCGGCTGCGGTGGATGAGGTTAATGCGGGCAGGGGGGTGAAAGATTCGGAGAGGGTTTATTTGATGAAGGTTTTGGCGCGGGTGATGAAGATGTTGAAAAGTGAGGGAGGGGGGAAGGGGAAAGGGAAAGGGGCGGGGGCGTTGTTGGGTGTGGTTGGGAGTGTGTGTGGGTGTGGAGTGGTGGGGGGAGGGAGTAACGGGGGGTTGTTGGGTGTTGTGGTGACGAGTTTGGTGGAGTTTTTGGGGAGTGAGGATTGGGCGGTGAGGAAAGGGGCGGTTGGGGCGTTGGGGAAGTTGGCGAGTGTGGAGAAGGGGAAGGGGAGTTTGGTTGAGTTTAAGGCCGGGTGTGTTTTGGCGTTGGAGAATAAACGGTTTGATAAGGTAGTTTGATAATTCGATTGGTTAATTAGATTTGCTCAATGTTGCCGACGTGGCGTAATTGAGAAATTTAGTTGTTACTTGATGTCATATATACCCAAAAGGCCAAAATACAAATTTTGAACGTAGTTAAAACGTGTTTTGGATAAATATGACATTTTATGTTTATGGTGTGTAAATATGGAAATGACCCTTTATTATATAAAAGATGAATGTAGTTAAGTAGGCGTGTATTTTGGCTTTAGAGAATAAACGATCCAATAAGGTATAATATGAATATTTTTAGTATATAAGTAAGACAATTTGATTCGTCAATCAGATTGTTCAATTTTGCTGATGTGGCGTAATTGAGCAATCTCATTCTTTCCCGATTTACTTTAATTTTGGATGATTTTGTTAGGCCTAACGAAAATTTGGTTAATGAATGTAATAGGTGAAGGTAGTTCGAGAATCGATGAATCAAACATTAGAGTTGTGGAAGGAGATTCCCGGGAGTTTAGATGAGGTTCCTGCATCGCCTCAGTTGAATGGGAATTCGTCATCAAAAGGTAAGCTGTTTTTGTGAATTGCGATGAGCTAATTGACTTAGGTAAGTTGGTGGCATATTAGTTAGTTAGTTAGTTGTCTTGTGTTTATGTGTTTGTATTATGTTTCCTGAGAATAGAAAGTAGTTATGGTGGTTGTTTATCTGGTAAAAGGTTTAGGTGAGCTAAACTAAGATCACTTGACCAAACAAAATGTACCCATAACAAAAACGATAGCAAATAAATTTAACTTAAGCGCTGATTAGGAATTCCTTCGAAAAGGTCTAATCATAAAAGCTGCATTAGTAATATTAACAAACCATATCAATACATGTTACCAAGAAAGTGAACAAACATTATCAAAGCATGTATTAAACAATGACCGCCCATCATCTGCATTACTTATATCAAGAATCCAAAATCTCGCAATTTTAAAAATAAAACAATGACGGAACAACACCAAAGTTTCTATGTTCTAACTTAATTATGTTCTTTAATATCTGAAAGACACAACTAGCCTGTTTTTCTATCAATACTTTCCCGTCTAGTCCCCCGTTTGATTCAGACGCAGCACAAGACTTTATGGAGTTATGGTGGGTGATTAAAATGTTTAGGTTACCTGAACTAAAATTATTTATACCCTGAGTTGGATGGAAAGCTGCCTTAAATGTTTCGTATTAAAGAAAATAATTAAAGTTGGAACATGAAACATTTTGTTTTGTTTCCTTTTTATGTTATTTTTATATAGTTTGGTGGTTTTGGATTCTTGGTATATGTTGGGTGGGAAATAGCGACACTTTATGATAATTAAATGAATAAATGGATGTCATGTGTATTTTATATGCTTTGATTTTGTTTGGTCACTTTCTTGATAGCATGCCCATTGATTTCCATGTTATAATAATTATGACTTTTGCTACATCTTTCATTTTTGGACCTCTAAATGAAGACCTAATTGACACAAGTTACATCTATATATAGTACTTGGTAATTGTTTATTGAATATGTTGCTGTTATCGGTTTGTTTTATGTTTACATTTAGTATACGTTAAAAGTATTAGGTGAGCTAAAGTGCTAAACTAAGATTATTCATACCTTCCATTTGAAAAGACTAGAACGGTACCCGCGCAATGCGGCGGCGGGTACCTGTGACTATATGTTGCGTTATTCGGTTATTAGGTTACACATTAGTTGTCTTTATGCTTTATAAGTAGAGATGGTTAAGTCAAATAATTTTAGTTTGAAAAACCAACCTGCTTCCTGACAAACTTCCTAACCAGCGTGCTACCTAACAAATTAATTTTGAAATCTTTCCATAAAAAGCAAGTAAAAGTTTGAATTTTAAGCCTTTCTAATTATAGAATAGTCCCAAATGCATTATATAGCAGTATACATTATTCATACCTTGAGCGGGAGGAAAAGCTGGCTTATTGTGCTCTTTAAAGACTAAACTAAAATAACCATATATAATTGTGTTTTTAGACTCTTGGTATATCTTCAGCGGGCAATGGTGACACTTGAAGATGATTGAATTGGGTCATGGTGTGTTTCATTCTTGATAGTGCATGCCCACTTTCTTCGTAGTATGTATGTTGATTTATTTTAGAAATGTTGGCTGTGCAACATCATACATATATGGACCTTTATAAAGGAAGACCTAGTCAGCACCTAATTTTATTTCATTTTTATGGTTCTTGTTAACTATTGATCTAATTTATTCTAGTTAGTAATAATTTCTTAAAATTTAAATCCCAGATAATGGCATAAGAAAATCTCCTTCTATACGCCCAAGAATTCCTTCTGCAACGGCTATAGAAACTCTACCAAAGGAAACAATTCCCAATAACAAGCATTCTGTTGTTCAACGTTTATCTCCAACTACGCCACAAAGTAGAAGTCCTCCAAAGAGTAACTACAGGAAACAAAGTGGTTCAATTGCTAGAAAGGTGGATTTCGACAAAGAAACTGATCAAAAGATTAATGTTTCCATACCGGAGCCTATATCTTTTGACGGAAATTGTAAAGAAAAAGTAATGAGAGAAAATATGGTTGATACTGACAAAAAAGTCATCCTAGAAACGGAAAAGAGAGTTACAGAACAAGTTATATCTAATAAAACAAAAGATAGCACCTTTGGAAAACTTGGTGGTTCAAAATTTGGTTCTCGCGTGGTTCCATTTATTGATGAGTGTGAGTTGGATACAAATATAAATGGACATGCAATTGAACACAGTTATGGGAACCAGAAAGAGGTTGAGGATATATCTCGTATTCAAAATCAGCTCGTTCAGATTGAGAATCAGCAGTCAAATCTCTTGATTCTTTTGCAGGTGCCTTGACATGACACCCTTTTGTATTTTGTTTCATCATTTGATATTCTGCTTCATATTTAACTCCTGTTTTCATTAATTTCAGAAATTCATTGGAAGTTCACGTAGTGGAATGAATTCTTTAGAAACACGAGTAAACGGTTTAGAAAAGGCTTTGGATGAAATATCATATGATTTAGCAATATCAACCGGTAGAGTTTCGAACTCGGACTCTTGTTGTATGGGTACCGAGTTTCTAAGCCCTAAATATTGGTGGAGGACAGAAGGGTCGTTTCATAGTCCAATGTCACCTTTTCGTGGGAGTCAACAGTCACTTTCTGACAGATTCAATCCCGACAGTCCTACAAGAGGAATTGCTCCGAACACACCAGGAGGTGTGTTTGGAAGTCCAGGGAGAAGCTCAGAGTCGTTATTGAGTGCTCGAAAGAAGAAAGTTGCACAAGGGCAAAATCGTTATTTTGACAGATTTGATGGGGGATCTTTGGCCAATTGTGTACGGCAGCGAAACTAAAAACAGGTAGCTGAACATCCCTATTCCCTAGTAACTAATATTTGTGCTTGTTCCTTCTTTTTTTCTCTATATTTGCTCTTGCTCAGGGACCAGTAGTTATTAAAGACCGGTTTGATAACAAACATAAAACACCCTCTGTATAAATAGCATACGCATCTTTCCCCACTTTCGCTTTAGTTGCCAAGAAGCTGTATAGTACATGGTAGAGGTGGTAAAATGGGTGGGGTGATGAGTGATAACAGATTTGGGTCAGAACGAGTTATCGGGTCAGGCTTACCCATAAACATTTTGGTCCCCTTTTTCTCGAATTACAGTACATATTAATAATTACCTTTAGGCTGTAGTGTATTAAATAGGATAGCGGAAACTATGCTGTAAGAATACTTATAGCGTTTTATGAATAAGGTAATTGTGGGGGCTGTAAGCATTTAAACGACTTTTCGAGTCATTTTTCTATCCATTCAACCCATTTGAACCTTTTCATTCTAACTTCTGATTTACCCATTTGACCCATTAGACGTAAATTTAACCCGAATCAATCCATTTATTGGTAAACGGGTTGAAGTTACCATCTTTAATATATGGTATCGTACGAGGTAGCTATATAAATTTTTTTGTAAAATGGCTTTACTTTATCTTGTTTTTCAAGCCTATCACTTTTCAGTTGTTAATCAAAAATTTATAAGTGGAACGCTATTATGTAAATGCAGTTACCAATTGTCTATAAAAATGTATAATTGACATTTTTAATCCTTTTGTCTCAGATTTTTATTAGATGGTAAAGATCATTTTGTCATTTACCACGAGTTCATCAGCAATTGGCAGCACCAGCACTAGAGAGAACCAGAAATCATTCTCAACGAAATGCTTCTACCACTAACGATGCCAAATATTATAAAACAGTTGTTCGTTTGGTGCCTAGATAAGGTACGATGTACATTAAGGTTCCATCACACATATGATCATTGAGTTAGATTATGTACAGAGAACCCTTCTTTTATTTTTTTCATATACATGGGGTTTGGCTTTTGTGTAGTAGAAGAAAATTAAGCTTATATTGTTTCTGGGGTTGTGCTTCCATTGCTATTGTGACAATCTGCAAATGGGAAGTTAAACTTACTCCAGTTTTTACGTGTGCCACACTTTTCAATTACTTAGGTGCTGTTTGGTTTGAGGTTTTGGTAGAATCTATGGATTTGAAAGTGATTGGCCCTGGTTTGTAAGTGGGTTTAGAATTGGATTTGGACATGAGATTGGTTTGAAAGAAATAAAAATGATTGATAGTATTAATGTTGTTTGTTTTGTAAAATGTAATTGAGAATTAATTTTTATTTAATATTATTATTATATATAGTGAGATGGGCCATTTATTATATATATATATACTAAATGTAGGGAGGTTGATGGGTGCCACTGTAGCTGCTACAGTGGTTGCTATAGTATTTTTTATTTATTTATTTATTTATTTTTTATTTTTTATTTTTTTGTAAGTACTAACGGTCGTTAGCTATTTAACGGCTGTTAACTAACGACCATTATCTTTAACATTTTAAAAAAATTTTGTACGCACTTTGTCATTCATCTCAGCGGTTCACTGCAAATTTATTCCTTACATAATTTACATAAATGGTCTTTCATGTTATACATCAGTTGCAAATTTAGTCCTATTTGTACAGTACTAATAGCCGTTAGTTATCTAACGGCTGTTAACTAACGACCGTTACTTTAACATCTAAAAAAAAATTACGCACTTCGTCCTTCATCTCAACGGTTTATTGCAAATTTAATCCTCACATAATTTACAAAAATGGTCCTTCATGTTATATATCAATTGCAAAGTCAGTCCTAGGTAACTAACTTCACGTTAAGTAGCTAACTGTAACAAAAGAATTCCGCAGCAACGCGCAGGTATCAACACTCGTTTATATTATAAAATAAAAAAATATTGTACCATACAAACAAGAAAGTGACAAGTTATAAAACAAAGAAATTTCCTTTGTGTCAGTAAACCATTTATTTTGTCAGTAACCCAACCTCTTGTGGGTGGTTTTGTACAAACCCTCAAGTAAAGGTTTCAAATCCACTTTTAAAATCCACACCCATATACCAGATGGAATATTTCACTTTGATAGTATTCTTATAAGACAAATACCACCTACCAAACGTGATGTTAAATAAGCTTCTTAGTTGGATTGTTATGCCCGACGACAATAGGACACGGAATAACAACGGATTTTCTGCAAGTTACAGACGCACCACTTGGGAAACTTCGTTGAGCAGAAAAAATATAATCCGAATTCTCGATACAGTCACACCACGAGACCTGAATTAGTTTTCCAAGATCACCTCCCAATTTCTGCCTAAAATTAGGATAGTAATGGAGCAAAATACCCTCTTGAGTGCAGAGAATAATTGTTATTTTTGGAAAATCAAAAGTGTCTTTCATTTCTCATTTTTCCAGTACATAACTGAGAAAGAAAATAACTACCAAAACAAAACTACCCATGTTTCCTACCTTTGGGGAATTCTCAAACAATTACTTTGACTACTTAAAAAGAATCAAGTACTAACAAACTAAGATGCATGTGGAACAAAACGTGGGGTAGAAACTGATGTCATTGATCAAGTCTTCAGCTGGGCCAAAGTGACCCATTTCTGATTTGGGTTGGGATCGTTGGGCTTGGGTTGTGGGTCAGTGCCTTCCTATCAAAATGGCACCTAAAATGTTTGTTATTTGGGTATGGGTATGTAGAAACCCTTGATAGGTGGTTTTTCTCATAGGGTTCTAGCATGGTGGTTTTGTGGAAACCATTTAACTCATTCCCTTGGGCTCACTTATTTTATATGATGTATCAAAAATATTTATTATTGTCATTCCTTTGGGCCCACTTTCTTTTATTTTCAAACAATAATATTGGAAAGGATATACTTATTGTCACTCTACCATATACCTATACCTATACCCATTGTGATTTATGACAACAAACCAAACAACACCTTATTTAGTCTGGTTACGTGAATCAAATGAAATTTCTACGCGTTTTTTATGTTCATTTGTACTCTCTGCATTAGAAATTTTTTAACATTTATCGACTTTTGGCTAAACTAAAAAATGGGGAATACTATTCAGCGGGGTTATCAATGAGCATAATTTTTGGTCTATAATGAAAAACTCATTATCGTAATCATAGGGTAGTGATGCTTGCACAAGATGCTGCGAGATTCAATAGTGCTTGTACTTATTCTCAATATTGACTCTGGATATTGAGATTTTCAGATATTTCAGTTAGTGTCCTCAGTAGCAGTAGAAATAGTAGTTATTATAGTTAACTAGACGAATACCCGTGCATAGCAACGATAATTTCTAGTGACAAATAGTTATAGTGATATTTTGGTTAAAAAAACAATTAGAGGGTATTGTTGGTATTTTAGAAGGGTACCAATAACTCATCACATATTTTATATCTAATGGAATAAGTTTTGTCAAAAATCTTACCGATGGTATTTGTCAGTTCCCAAGTCTCGATAATTCAAATTTTAAACTTTCCATATACATAGCACATCTACATCTACAATTAGGGGTGTTATCGGGTCGGGTTGTCTAGGGGTATATCGGATCGAATTGAATCGGGTTTTGGCTTTTAGAAATATCGCCCGCAACCCGACCCTATAAGAAATCGGGTTGTCCGGTTCTCTAATTGGGTTCGGGTTGCCTTGGCTGAAGCATCATATTTGTACTTCCGTTTTGTGTAAAGTTATGTGTAATATTATCTCTTAATCTTATGTTAAGACATGTGCAAGAAATCTGTGGTTATATGTTATCTCTAATTTGATTATAACTATAGTCAATTTATTATTATTATTATTATTATTATTATTATTATTATTATTATTATTATTATTATTATTATTATTATTATTATTATTATTATTATTATTATTATTATTAACAATAAATAGGATTTTACAAGAAATAGCGAAACCAGTCCTATTAAAAATATGAACGGCAACCCGTGCTCCAATGTTTTGAGTCGTAGAGAAACATCGAATACGCTTTAGAAGAGTTACTGCATCTTTCTCAAGTTCTCCAAAAGAGGAGAAAGAGAAGGGGAGGAACCCATATTCGATATCCACACATTTGGCCTCATACTTGACACGTTTACGTTACAACCCTTTAAAAGACCTCTTTGATAGTTTATCCTAAGTGCTTACGCCATGTGGTGGAGGTTTGATCTTTTCCCAAGCCTATGGTAATCTATTTTGCTATGACAGGTAGTGAGAGATGTTTTCCATTTCCATAATGTGATATTACTTTATTACACCCGAGAGATGTGAGTATCTAAACACTATTTGTGAGGTGCTAGTGTATGACCTCCGTGCTTGTCTTTGGTCTTTAGTGGAACGATTATTTGTTGTAATTACTTTTATATTAGTGTTAAACGACCCCTAACTTGTATTTTGATTAGAATAAAAGCGCATTTGCTTGAGGACAAGCAAATCTCAAGTGTAAGGGTATATGATGAGGCGAAAAATGAACCACTTTTAGGGGGTCATTTAAGCCCGAAATTGAATTTATTTGATCAAATATTACCCTAAATCGTTCCTTCTGTGATTTTAGGTACTTTGGGAGAGATCTGGAAAAGGAAGCAATTCGGACGTTTTTTGAGCATAAAAGTGAAGAAGACGCCAAAGACTTAATTTTCCATGCTTAGAACAGTACCTGACGGCGTCAAGAGGAAAATCATGACGGCGTCAAGAGTAAAAGTGGTGACGACCCAGTGCAAACCTGACGGCGTCACAACAAGGGCGTAAAGAGTTAAAATCATGACAGCCTGCATAAGGTGTATACATGACGGCGTTAGACCCAGATCTAGGAAGTCCGAGGAACTATTTGGCGGCGAGATGACGGCGTCAGACATTTGTTCTTGACGCCATCACCTTCTAAACTCTATATATAGTTTTCTATTTTTCATTCATAAAAGAGGAACTTGTGTGGAGAAACCCTAGGGCCGAACTTTGTGAACCTTAGCTCATATTTTACAGTATTTTCAAGGTTCTCACCCCTTGAATCCTTTCATGTGTTATTAAGATAAGTCTTCTCTTTAATTCAATCAATATGTCTATGTGTTGGTTGTCTATATCTTTTACTTGTCTTGATTTCAACATGCTAGGCTTAGATCTAATGAAACCTAGATGTTAATTATGTGTTGATTACTTGTTTATGGTTGTATTGGATGAATGATTTCAATGTTAGGCTTAAGAAAACTGGCAGATCTCCATTGTGTAACATGCTTGAACGTCTTAGGAAACATGAACCGATGTGTACTAGGTTTTATTGGTTGTATTTAATGCATGAGTAAATTCTAATGATCTCATGTTAGGAGCTTCTTAGCCGGCTCGACATAGGAGTGAAGTAGGCACTCATAGGATTGGGGAAGTAAGTACGCCACCCCATGAATGGTATTAAGGAATACAATCCGTCATCCACGCAACTATAACAAGTAATTAACGTGTAAAAGATATCTAGGGAGTAGTGAAATCTAAGTAAACACATTTCTCCCACTTATTGCTCACAACCTTAGTTTAATATAGTTTATTTTCATTTTTAGTATTTTATTTTGATTACATTTTAGTATTGGGTTAGTTGACTAGCAACTAATTCCGCCCAACTCCTTCAAACCCGAGATTTTTACTTACTTTCTAAAAAATATAAAAATACAAAAAGAATCATCCCTCATCTCTAGACCTAGTCTTTAGGTTTTCTAATCCTAGCGACACTATTCCTAGCTGAACGATCAATCCCCCGGTACTTGTCACTATACTATACTACATCGATCAGGTACACTGCCTGGTGGGGGTTGTAAGTTTCTCGAGATCCCTCGAGAGGTAAAGCCTGGTGCAATCCCCACGCTACCAAGATTACTGGCTACCTTATTACGCTACAAAAAACACTCTTAGAGTATTATTATTATTATTATTATTATTATTATTATTATTATTATTATATAACAGCTCTTAGTAGTCAAATTCTTATATTATATCTTCTTAT
This sequence comes from Artemisia argyi, assembly GCA_030686995.1. Lineage (NCBI taxonomy): Eukaryota > Viridiplantae > Streptophyta > Magnoliopsida > Asterales > Asteraceae > Artemisia > Artemisia argyi. Next base: position 183,632,537 of record CM060683.1, read on the forward strand.
AGCATTTTATATTATTTTTCTTAGTAGTCCGGTAATCTTAGAGTATTTGTACATATATATGATTATAGGGTATCTGTACATATATATTTTCAGGATTCATGTATGTTACTTCTACTGTATATTTCTTGGTTATGGACATTATAGTAAGCAAATAATCTCCGGGCATTGTTTGCATATGGTAACATTTCCCTTTTAATATCAACATTTCTATTTTAACTATTTATAGATTCTTAAGAAGTTTCTCACATTTGACTATTTTCAACATATCACTTTTTCTCATTTGACCATTTTTCTATTATACTCCGTATGTAGTTAAGATTATTAATCGTGTCATAAAACTTAAACATAACATGAACTTGTGTAACACATGTAACCTATTTGTAACTCGCGCAATCTGTTTTAGTAAATGGGTCAAGCATGTCAGCGTATTGGTGACTTGACAAATCAACCATTATAAATACCAAACTGATTTAGAGAAAGACGGATCCAACGAGTCAACTATGTTATGAGTTTAATTTAAATCAATATCAAGTACATCTTTTATATAACAAAAGAATTACATTATTTCGGAGTATTTTTGCAGAACCCTTCTTAATAAAAAAAATTGGACCAATAGAAAAGCTCAATTTTGCAACGTAAGCAAAATCAAGCAATATGATTGGTCAATAAAAAGTCAAAATTGAATTGATTTTTGGTCAAACTTTAATAATTTGGTGGAGAAATTTAGTTTTAAAAAAAACACATAAAAATATTTGTGTCAAATTTGTGAAAATAAAAACTTAAAAAAAGAGGGAGTAATTAATAAAACTTTAGTGGTTGAATTTTACATAAATTATATAGAGTTGAGTGTAAAATTATAAGTTACCATATATTCTAATAACTTTATAAAAATAACAAATAACCCTTACACTTTATACTCTGTACTTTATAAGACGAACTTTATTTAAAATTACATAAGTAATAGTATTTTTCAGACTTTTATCTATTAAAATTATAAAATTTTATAAATATACGAATTAATTTTAATATACATTAAATACTTTTTAAAACTAATATTAGTTTTAGACTTTCGTCCATTAAAATATTTTTTTTACTCTATACGTTAAATAAGGACTCATGTTACTTTATTTTAAAAGTTTAATTTATGCGTACACAAAATTGAATATTAAATACGGCAAAACTATTGTTAATGGGAATATGAATATCTGTAAGCATTAATTAATGTGTATGAAAATAAATATACGTTATTGTACTTATAACAACGACTAATAAAATTCTTATTTAAAGTTTATATATGAATATCAAGAAAAACATTTTTAAAAAACTTTACGGAACATATTTTAACTTCACAAAGAGGACTTCCGTCACTACAAAAGGTATTCCGTGGATGGCGTACTGATATATCTTCTATTCGTGCTGGCTATGTGCTACTAAACTCGCACATTTTGTAATACATGATATGAATAGTTAAAGTTAAACAACAAAATCAACCTCAACCTCAACAATTATGTCAGTTAAACAAAGTTAAAATCGTTTAAGCAACAAATTTTTTTTACAAAATGTTATTGTAATAGATATTAATACATAATAAAAAATCCTGGACAAGTATTAGATATACTTATATCACAATTTTCACGGGTAAATTCTTATATACCCATATACTAAACTAAAATTTTAAGATAAATTCGATTTATGTGTAAACCTCGTGCGCGCACGAGACTTATAGCTAGTAACATAACCTATGTAAATTGAAATTCAAAATCAAGTCAATTTATATATATTTACAAGTCATTTTGCCCGCACGTTGCTGCGGGATATGCATATTGCGATATTTAAATGACACATCTATATTACTTTATAATGTATTTGGGATATTTATAAAATAAAAGTACGGGATATTAACATTGTGATATTTAAATGACAGATGTATACTATTTTATAATGTATTTGCCGTCTATTTAGTTGTTTGTTTGTAATTGTTTTAAATATGCAAAAGGTGATGTATTTTTTGGACCTCCACCACTAACTAATACTGGTGTATTTGCATTTGCAAAAGGTTATTTTTAGGGGCGTTTTTTTATTTATTTTTTGTTTATTTTTTATTTTTTTATTATTTTTTTTAACAGCTAATGCTACACCATTTATGAACAAAAAAATAATAATAATAAAAAAAAAATAAAAAAAAGAAACGTTAGTATCCTAAATAAATTGTAGTAATGACATGTAGATTCCATGCATACCACATCACACATAAACAAATGTATCTACAAAATACCTGTGCCACAAATATATATACAAACTTGTATGATGATCAACGTTTTCAGCAGACCTCTAATTCCCTTTGTATTTTCTTAACTTTTTTTTTTTTTTTTTTTTTTTTTTTGAACTTCTAATAGTACACAGTTAGTATACACTTGTATGGCTAAGTACAAAAAAAGTATAAACTTGTATCAATCGTAATGCAAAGTACAGATATTAGGTTCACGGTATGGCACTAATCATGTTTTAAGATATATTACGCCGTAATTACGTGAAAACGGGGTTACATAGTAACTTTGCAAACTACTTTGGGCCAATCATAATCTGCCAAATCCTAAACCTACCAGCTATTGGGCCTATTAGTACCTCTAATCACATTAAATGGACCAATAGTGTTGCAAAATAAAAAATAACGGGAGGGTTAACAAAATACTAATTGTGGGCTTGTGGCGTCACATTTCGGTCTTTATAATATATTATAATTTTGGGTTTTGCTAACGATAATCCGGTTGTCACTAATATTATCATTTTTATTACAATTTGTTTAAGAAAATAATTCATCCAATGAGAATGAAATATTACATGTATATCCAGATTTTTAAGGATTTCATCCACTTTTATCAGAAATCAAACTCTTAACAACAACACTTAAGGTTGCTATTAGTAAAACCATTTTGGGTTTTGAAAGGCTTATCTATACTACATAGAGATGACGCATTTGTTTAAAACTTAAAAAAATAAATATTGTTTTTTAAAATTCAAAATCAATTATGATCATTGAGTTAGATTATGCACACAGAACCCTTCTTTTCTTATTTTCATATACATAATGTTTGGCTATTGTGAAGTCCCATTACTTGTTTTCTCGTGTTTTAATCAGGGATGGAGCTAGGAATTAGCAATAAAGGGGGCTGGATTTTTTCTTTCTCAAACTAACAAAGTCAAATAACTTAAACACTAAATGGTAGGTTCTAATGATGGCACACACCGACATATCTTGGTTACAAAATTAAAATTTTGATAAGAAAAACAAATTAACAACTAATAAAAAATTAATTAGATGTAAACATTATGCATGAAATGATGGTAAGCTTCTCTGTTTTTTTTTTTTTTTTTTTTTTTTTTTTTTTTTTTTTTTTTTTCGTTTAAAGGTTGAGGTCATTTACCAATGGCCATACTTTTTGCTATCACTTTTTATATTCTTTAGATACCGGATATCTATGCAACGAGGTTTTAAACCCGCGCGTTGCCGCGGGGTGTTTGTATGCGTAAGTTAGGCCCTACGTTTCAAACCCCGTTCCAGTGTCCAAACACACCCATTGCAGCCCTATGTTCAGGCCCTAAACACATCGATTTCAGCCCCCGTTCCAGCGTCCAAAAACACTTGCTTCTGCACCAAAATCCACCCGTTTAGCTCTCATTTCAGCCCTCACTTCAGCCCTAAAAGCACCCAAATCAGCCCTCACTTCAGCCCCTAAAAGCACCCAAATCAGCTCTCGTTTCCTTAACGCTGGTGATCAAATTATTTCATGTTAAAAAAAAATCTATATTTACTTCGTAGTTTATTATGTTATAGCTTTGGCAAAATAATGAAGAGTTTTGGATTTATTACATCATATTTGAACGCTGAGGTCAGGTTTTCAGCACCATTCCATCAAAAATAATGATAACCTTAATAAGATACATAACTCTTACCAATTGTGCCGCATAGTTCAAATGAGAAATGAAAATGTAACAGTGGTCGTTGTAATATAGTTACATGTAGGCACAACATAAAGAAACCCCACATTCTGGATACCTCATACTTAACTGCTTATGCGATCTTGCCTATAATCAGAAAAGAATAAGCAATCTGAACATGTTCTGATCAGCACCAAGGTAATGTAGTTGTAACGTTTAATCTCCGTAATTGCACACAACCTATCGCAAATAAAAAACATTGTTGAAAACTCATAACAACTCATTTCATAACAACTCATTTTACCAATTGTTAAAATTCAGACTAAAAAATGAGTTTAATGATTACATTTTATTTAGATGTTGAGCACAAACATTTTTACACTCTGTCCTTAGGCATAGCACAACTTTTATCCAGGGCTCACTTGTCTTATAGATGCAAATGGTTTAGAAAAGTTTTTTTTTCCTCTATAAAGAAATGCGGATATGCATTATTTAAACTCCAAACTTGGAAAGTCCATATTTCTGATTACAGACATACCAATAATTAGGTGGTAACAAAAGGACCTTATGATTGGTGCTGGTTTGATTAGCCGATGAAGATGCATCCCGTGAATCAGTGAGTAAAGCTATTCACTTGTGAAGGCGATGGTTTTCAACACCGGTACATAACACTTCTTCTTTCTTACCCGTGCAATTCTGATTTCGTGTTACCATTGGCTCCCTTATTTGTTGGTGCGCTTACTGCATAAGAAGTAATACTACAATAATCAATATCTGCAATTCTGTAGCAAAATGCATTTCTCTAATAGTCGATGTCTTGTAATTGCTTCCCATTTTTGCATGACAGCGAATTATAGAGAGTATTTGGGATCGCTTACCCCAACTACTTACTTCAAAATGCTTATTCAAAAATAGTTATAACTAACTCCTTACTTTAAAATGTGTGTAAGCTAGCTGCCTAAGCCAGAGTGCCTATTACTCACTCTTTACATTAAAATGCTTAACTGCAATCGCTTATAGCTTACTGCTCATGTTAAAGTACTTATGTGCTATCAGTTTCCAACTGCAACTATCTAAAGAATGTATTTGATCATTAATCTAAGTGCACCTGATTAAGAATACCCATAAAAGTAATACATTTTTATGAGATACCTGGTAAGTTGCAGCAAGTGATTCAACACTTTCTAAAGTCCAATTGTTACCGATGAATCTCTGACCACCATTATCACTACCACAGCTGGGCCAATTAAAAAAAATGCTACAATCAAATTAACTACACAAACAGTCAGTATTTCATCTTTTTGCACAAATTATTAAAAAACCATAAATCATATCACTAATCGAACACAAAAAAAACTAAAACAAAAAATACAGGATTACCTTTAAAAACTTTGATTTGAAGACCTTTTTGTTCGAAAAAATCCATTTCTTCTCTACCTCTTTCAAACACCTACAAAACACCAAAATCCATTTCAGCAATTAGCAACCAATCTAAGTTGCAATATAGATTTCTAAGCACTAATTATTTCCTAGTTAAATATAGATCTTCAGCTTCTTTACTAAGAAATTACCGAACAGTTTTTTTTAACATATAATGAAAACATGTTTTTTTTTTTCTTCTCATCTTGAAAGTGTATGAAGGTTGTGTGATGGGTTAATCTCATAAGCTCATTAGGCCACATATAAGCTTAAACAAACAGCTCCATAATCTCAAAACAAAATTTCCAATATTAACAAAAGCATTTAAATGGCTTATCACAAATTTACTTGAAATAAAAGTTGTCGACCCCCATGAAGCGTCCGATTACTCATCCCATCCTGACCCCAGATAGCTATAAACTAACGCAAGCATCTTCATAAAAAAATAAATTGCTATGAGTGCTGAACCAATCAACAAAAACAACTACTGAAACACATTATCAGAATGAAGAGTTAAAATCACCGAAATAAAAACTCTAAAATCGACCATACAAAGTTAAAACCCACAGGTAACATAGATGTAACAACGTACCTTTAATCATTCGTTGTTGATCCCCCTTTTGTTGTTGGTAAATTTATCCTTCATAAATAACCAATCTCTCCTTTATGTGACAATTGTAAAGAACATCGTTTCAACGGTGCCATAATGGTTGCAACACTAAAACCGTACCATGCTAATGCATACCACATCAGATGTGACAGCAAGGCAGCATCAATGAATGCAACCCGCTATACGCAAACCACCTATAAACACCACAAAGCAATAAATAACTGGTTGCCCCGCCACAGCTGTTCAGCATGTGGGTTGCCCCGCCACAGCTGCAAATCATTTATAACCCACAGCTGCCTCAATCCTACAGATAAGTAAATCATATTTTAAAACCCAAATTAAAAAGAATAAAATAAATATAAAAAATAAATGCTGACTATACCCGTAACAGCCCGAAACAAAACAACCAAACCCGTACCATAAAACTATGAATCACCATAGCAACATAAAAAGAATTAGAATCCACCTAAGAAAAAAAAATTATAATCCAACAAAAAACCCATCTATCATGAACCCTAAATAAACCTAAATCATGAAGCCCTAATTTCACAAAAAAAAACCCTAAATTAAAAGTAAGGTCTATATCAGAAAAATCTAAAAAAAAATTATGTAACTGATAATCAAAAAAATCATGAACCCTAAACCCTAAATCAAAAGTAAGGTCTATATAAAAAAAAAGCATGAACCGTAAACCCTAAACTGACAATAAAAAAAAATAATGTAATCAACCTGAAAATGCAATTTATGATACTCTTCTTTGCAACATTAATCTTCTTTATCTCCATCTTTAAGCTAGCGTTAAGATCCGTATGACTTACAGAGAGAGAAAACTGTGAGATGAAGAGTTTGATGGAAGCTTCAAGAATCTGGTGGAGCGTTTTTGTATTATCTCCGGCAAACCGGAGATATATGAGATGTGTGTGAGAGAAGCAGACCTGGGCTACCATAAAAAAAAGTGGCCTGATAAAAAAAATGGCCTGACCCAACTTCGCATCTACTGTTCCTAAGCCGACGGCTCAGCCGAAAACTGCTCAGAAGCTTAGCCGAAAACTGTTCATAAGCCACCACGGGTTTTATACTTATCTTATAATATAATATTGTATAAGGATTGGCCCAATACTGTAAGAGGCCCATTAAATAACCTAGTCCAAACTTTTGATTTCTTCAAAAATAGGAAATTAGGAATTAAATCCTTCTTGCGTGTCCTTTGATATTAACAAAAAAACATATATTGCGCATTAATAGGAGAAATATTGGGATTTGAATTGGATAAAAAATGGAAATTATTAATGATAAAAGATTCCATATTTTCATTGAGTGGGTCATCCAAACTAACCAAAGTTTGATATTCAAGTTCAAGCCGTTTAATTCGATACTAACTTTTTATTTTATTTATTTTTTATTTTTATGTATTGCCTGTGCAACTATTTGTTTCTAAAAGAAGCAAAAGACAGGAAATCCAAATTATTTATGTTAAATGAATTAAAAGTAAATTGCAAACCATGATTTTGTCAAATTGTAGACACAGTTCTTACAACTTTGAAAACGCATGCATAATCCTTGTGAGAAACATTGAGATGCAATTATCGATTTTGGGAGGTGTGATAAAAGCACACCAATATTTTCCACTAAAGACTACTTCTTATTTCTTATGCCCGGGGGATAAATACACAGGGACGGAGCCACATTAGACTTGCGATGGGTCATGTTCCAACCATAAATAGCTTCTGATTGTATTATGCATATATAGAAATTGATAACAGTTTAGTCTGCACTATATGTTTGGCCCACCCGAGTTCTCAAAACAAATTGTGTCTTTGTTCTAAGCCTTTTTCTTATTAGAATTTTACTTACTCGTAAGTTTTGAACATCTTAGTTATTTTGGAAGTCATCTTTAGTGTATATTTTGGCCGGCCCAGATTATAAATTTTGGCTCCTTCACTATAAAGCACACCAATATTTCTTCACACGAAGTACTTGTGCACTTTTAAAGTTTTAGGAGCCATGTCTGTAATTCGATTGAACCCTTAATACGTGAAATTTACATTAACAAAGTACACACCATAAGAAAATACAACCAAAATATTACACTTTTGTTTGTATTAAAAACCCAATATTCTACGTAACAAAACAAATGATTAAAAACTTATCTACATAAATGGCATCCTAAGAACTCTTATTTAGTATTCATTTAACTTAATAACGACATCCTTAAGGGTTGTCATTAAGTAAATAAGTTTTATTACAACATTATCTATGAATACTTTTGATTAGATGATAATTTCGAAACAGGTGGCGACAATTTAGGATATAGTGAATACACAATTGATACTTGATTGTGATTGGTTGAATTTCATTCTTACAAACAATTGTAATAAAATAATGTCTCTTAACGACAACCCTTAGGGCTGTCGTTAGAAAAACCTTTAACTTAAACACTAAACATCTCGAGAAATCGATCAACCTATAATCATTTCCCTTTATAATAACCATCTTTTATTAAACAAAACGCCAATATTTACATACATATATTGCACAAATAATAGTACATGACAAACATTTCAACTGAGACTTTAAACTCAAAACGTCTTATTAGGTAAAGCACTTAAAATTACCGAGAAGCTAATAATATCAATTTTTTAAGCGTTGCGCAATTTCCCTAAAGATATGCAAATGTGTATAAGCATATGAGGTTAAGATCACGTCATAAATATAATGCATAGTAGAATCTGCGCATATATCCTTCCAAATTATATATGTATATATTTTTATGAAAACGTGAATTAAGACAAGACGTAATAGGATGGTACCTTACATGTGAAACCCCTATTACTTAAGTCACCACCAATACACCCTATTAAGTTACCACCATGACTAAACCAAATAACACCCTGTTCGGTTATTATTGTGACTTAAACAAAAAAAACTAATTAGAGTTTGCTTGTTTCCATATTTAAACAAATACGGAGTATTTGTGATAACTAAATGTTGAATGAGTGTTGCGAAAGGTTGACCAATGGATAAGTGAAAAAAATAAGGAAAATGACGTTATGGTAATACGACATTGAATGATGATATTTTGAATGATGATATTTGTTACGTTATCAATACATATTACCTAACAAACAATCAATATCCTTAGTAAATATCAGTTTTTTGAAAACAAAACCTAACCATCCAGTTCAACCGAAGAAAACTGTAGAAAACCAGATTCTACCAACAAAAACCAGAAACACAAAAAGCAAAACGATGTTATGCTAATGTGACATTGAATAATGATATTTTTCTAGGTTACCAATACATGTAACCTAACAAACAATCAATAGCCCAAGCAAAAACTAGTGTTTTGAAAATCATACCAGCATAAACCTAACATTCAACCAACAAAAACCATAAAAAGCCGTGTTCAACTTAAAAAAACAAAATAATAATAATAATAAAAAAACCGAATCGATGTCTGCACATGTAACCTATCAAACAATTAATAGCCCTAGAAAAACCTAGTTTTGAAAACTAAACTGAACTAAGGGTTGTTGATGAGTGCTCAAACACTCATCATTTTTGGTCTAATCTGAACTGCAAAACATACAAAAACACTCAGTAATGCATCAAAATACTAAAAATATTTCAAAATTGTGTTTTATATGTTTTAGATGCAAAATGAGCAAAAACAAATGAAAAACGAACAAAGTTTGCACAATTGGCAGTTTCAGTCCCTCAAGTTTCAAATATTGACAAAACTAGTCCCTGACGTTTTAAAACGAAAGAAAAGTCAACCCAAAGTTTTTAAAAGTAAAAATTATCAAATTTAGACTTTGGGTAAAAAGTTTGAGAAAATTACATGTTTAGCCCCTAAAAATCCAAATTGGCGAAATTAGTCCCTGGAGTTTCAGAAATTGTCAGATTCAGTCCCTGGTGGGATAATTTTGAATGAAAAATCATTTTTAGTCCTTGGAAGTTCAAAAATGTTCAAATTTGGTCCTTGGATAAAAGATTTTACAAAATGGCAACTTTAGTCCCCGGATTTTGAAAATCGACATAAATGGTCCCCGGGTGATTTAAAATGGGAAAATCACAATTTTGGTCCTTTGGTTGTTTTAACATGGCAAGTTTAATCCTTTTGATATCTTTTGAAACTTGTCAACACAGGTCCATGACTTTTCAGAAATTACAAAAATAGTCCTTGTGGTTTTTGCAAAATAAAACAAACAAATTACAATAACAAACCAAGCCACCCTTTTAGCCTTAAATCTGATCCAGTAACACATCCCAAGCCCAAACTCTAAACCAAACCCGGCCCACCCAACCTAAAACTAATAACTCCCGTTCGTTGACTCCGGTCAAACCCACAACCTTAGATCACTGTTCATCTTCCCTAATAGCACCCCTAATCCCCCGTTTTCTGCAACCCTGCTCCCTCCTTTTCACCAAACACTCCTTCTCATTAATGTCATACACCAACCCATCACCAACCCCCCTCCTCATTAAATACCACACCTAAACCATTATCTGCCAAAGTCCCCTTTCCCGCCAAAACCGTTTTGAACGGTTGAGATCACATGAAGCTAATCCAAGGGCCAGAATGAGATGGGAAAAGTCCAAGTAACTTCTGAGGTGCTATAAAGTGAAGAAAAAGAGTTGAAGATAGTTGTCACTTGTTTTTAGACCATTACTAGTGTAAACTTTAATTTCTTGCTTGTAAAACTTTTAAATTCAGTCTCTAATTAAAGATTGTATCAAACCTTTAAGTTAATGCAAAGCTTTCAGTGGTTTTCTTAGTTTCAATCCTCAGGTTTCAACTTCAGTCTTTGGCAATCTTATGGGAATTTGACAAACTCCTCTAAAGTTGTTGAGGAGTGTTGTTTTCTGTTTGTTTAAGCTCAATCAGCTTATTTATAAGCTTCTTTTAGTTTCTAATCAATCTGAGCAATGATAACTTCAAAAATTCAAAAATACAAAAAAATTAGAGTAAAATAAAGAAATAAATAAAAAATCAGCTTTTAAGGTGATTTGAAGCAAGAAGTTGGATGGATTATGGAGTTATATGGTTTAGTGCCTAGTGGTAGGCTTTAGGTTGTTCTTTGGTACTTGGATAATCTGTCTCAGTTTAATCTCAATGTAAGCTTTTTTATAAATTTTTGTAATTTATTATAGCATAAGTAATATAGTTCTTATTTCAGGTCATATATGTTAATTTAGTGTTAGTATGGATTAGATTTCATGTTTTAAGTGTTAGTTGCAAGTTTGCTTTGCAAATCTGTCATTACAGTTGGTATTAGGGGGTGTTTGGATTAGAGCATACTCTGTAATCTAGTTTGTGTTTGTTGTTGGTTTTAGTTTATGCATGTTTATTTATGTCTCAGTAGGTAATTTTAGTCATAAAACCTTGTTTGTTTTTAACAAAAAGTCAATATCAAGCAATTCTCACCACCACAGTTAACTGTGGTGGTTTTTGATCCTTATAATCCATAATCTCATATAAAAGCTATTGTTTTAGCTCATTTAAGTCTTATTGCAGCTTAACATAACAAGTTAATTCAGTTAGATGTGATCCAAGTTCAAAAAAGTCAAGTTCTTAAGTTTTTTACAAAAGTCAATTTGCCCATTTTCAGATTTTTGCAAAAGTTCAAGGAATATTAGTGAATTTTGTGGTTATCTTCATGGCATGAAACTTGTTGAAACTTGTTCTCTACCAGTTAGTATTTGATTTCCTTGCATCATTACATTTTTGCTATTTTTCTTGTGGGCCCCACAAAGCCACAAAGTGACTTGCAGGGCTCACACCTGCTCTGTCTCAGCAGTTGCACACCCAAACACCACTCTTTTGTGGTGGTTTATGACCACCACAGAGGGCCCCAGGCCATGAAACTTGATTCCCTCAACCCCCCTCCTGGTAGACTTGTGGTTTTGACCCATGCCTTGACCTCAAGACCACTGGGACCCACCTAGATCAAGGCCTCAAAGTTGTCCCACTTTTCAGTCAAGTTCCAAGTTCCATGTGCTTATTCATAGCTTATCTGCTTATTCTGTGCTATCCCATTGCTTTTTCTGGCTTATATATGTTCCTTAAACTCATTTGGATCAGTTTTACCCATTGTGGGTCCCACCTTAGCTGATTTAAGCTTATTTTGCCCTTTAGTCAAACAAAGTCAACTGTCTTGACTTATTGGCTTATTCCAGCTTAATTTTAAGATCTAAAAAGTTTGTTTTCACAAAAAGTTTTTATTTTTAAGTATTAAATAAGTTTGTAAAAGAAAAACCAAGAAAAATCAATTTAAAATTAAGTGATAGTTTCTATTTAATGTAATTTAATTTTAATTTTCATTTTTAAATTTTTATTAAGTACTTGTCATTTTTATATTTTTCTTAAATTTCTATTATATTAAAGTAGTTATAATAATTTTTTCAGATTTTTATTTTCTCATTTAGTATTAATTAGAATTAACTTTAGTTTTATTAATTATTAATTAATATTAAGTTTAAAATAGCATAATTAGTTTTTCTTAAGCAAAACCTTTTTTTTATATTTTTTATAGCTTTTATATGTTATAAAGTAATTTTAGAAATTTTATTAGATTTTCTACTGTTCATTTAGTAATTTTCTTAATTTAAAATAGTTAATTAGATAATTAGTAATTAATAAGTAATTAATTAATAGAAAAACCACAAAAAGACAAAAAGACTTATTTTTATTTTTAAAAGTTGTTTTTAGTTATTTTATAATTTTAGGAATTTTATTTTCACCTTTTTAGTATTTAAATAATATTATATTGTATTTTAGTTATTTAAGTATTAATAATAAGTATTAAATAGTTTTTAATTAATAGTAATTAATTAAATAGTGTAAAAAGTAATTTTAATTTTCTAAAAAGTTTCTTTTATTATTAGGATTGTAAAAATGTGATTTTCACTTTTGTAAGTATTTTATTTTGTTAAAACTCGCGTTTTATTTCGTACGTTTACGTTTTATTTAAAACGTTACGTACACGTTTTTAGGTTTTAAACATTTCTGGTTTTTCCCAGTTTCCCGTCTTATTCACATAGCTTATTTTAAGCTATTTCTTTGTAGATTCCCTTGTTCAAATAACTCAAAACCCCTTTCCATCCAAATTCACCCGATCACGAAGCCGTTTGTTTACAATTCACACCTCGTCGGGACATACGACCCGGGGAAACCTTATACTTCCGCGGAGCATTGAGCCTTAGGAGTTTGACTTGTTTGACCACATCCGTGGTTGAATTTAGTTGACTGCTTTTGCCTCAATCAACTTTTGGCGCCGCTGCCGGGGAGGTTGTGCGCGTTTATCTAAACGGTTTTTCTGATTAGTGTCTTTGGAATTCGTTCCATTGTACATTTATCCATCCTTGTTCATATTTTCATAAAAACAAAACCCAAAAAGATTTTCTTTATCCTTTGTACAAAATGTTTACCCAAAAACCCAAAAATACTCACATTTACCCTCTTACCCCTTTGATTCTCAATTCCTCACCCTCTATACACATTTGATTCTTTCTATGTCTCATCCACACTTTCTGGTTTGCCAGTGGTGTGGTAGTTCTCATAATGGTGGTAATTGCCCCGGTTGTGGCATGGTAGAGTCAGGGAACGGGTCTGTCTATAACCAAGATCCCTATTCTTACCATGACACCACTGATTCATTCCACCAGCTACCACACCATCAGTCTCAGCAGTTTTACTGTTGTGAGTACTGTGGTGGTTCGCACTACAGTTCTGATTGTCAATCAGGAAGCACGCTTGTCTATGAGCAGTTTCCTGATAACAATTATGACACAAGCACATACGACTCACAGCCACATCAGTTTTACTGTTGTGAGTATTGTGGAGGTCCACACACTAGCTCTGATTGTCAAACAGGGAATCCGTTTCCTTGTAACAATTACGACTATTCGTTTTCAGACCCACCTCCACAGTACCAAATAACCCAAGCAACTCCTCTTGTTACTGAGCAAGACATTTTAATAGAGGTTCTTGAGATATTGAAAGATCTTAAGGAGGAGTTGGCTACTTCATCGTTTCAAAGCTCTCGTGAGAAATCTATGGCAGAATTACTTGCTGAAGAACGAGAGGCCAGAAACGAAAAAAGCATGGAAGAATTACTTGCTGAGCAAAGAGCGGCTAAAACACGAAGCCGTTTGTTTACAATTCACACCTCGTCGGGACATACGACCCGGGGAAACCTTATACTTCCGCGGAGCATTGAGCCTTAGGAGTTTGACTTGTTTGACCACATCCGTGGTTGAATTTAGTTGACTGCTTTTGCCTCAATCAGTTGTCATTAAGTAAATAAGTTTTATTACAACACCATTTATGAATACTTTTGATTGGATGTTAATTTCGAAACAGGTGGCGACAATTTAGGATATAGTGAATACACAATTGACACTTGATTGCGATTGGTTGAATTTCATTCTTACAAACAATTGTAATAAAATAATGTCTCTTAACGACAACCCTTAGGGTTGTCGTTAGAAAAACCTTTAACTTAAACACTAAACATCTCGAGAAATCGATCAACCTATAATCATTTCCCTTTATAATAACCATCTTTTATTAAACAAAACGCAAATATTTACATACACATATTGCACAAATAATAGTACGTGACAAACATTTCAAGTGAGACTTTAAAATCATAACGTCTTATTAGGTAAAGCACTTAAAACTACTGAGAAGCTAATAATATCAATCAATGTTGCAAAAATCGTGAATCGGTAGTCGGGCGGTCGACCACCCTGCAGCCTGTAATCGGTCAAGGCAGTGATTAATCGGTTTGGCATTTCCTGCATGTTTTGGGAATTTATAGAGAGCAAACTGAAGATCTTAACTGATTTCAAGCCTTTTATATTTACAAACCTCAATAAAAGGCTTCAATTCTGATTATGAGGCCCATTGTACGTTATAAGTGAAATAAACGATCCCCAAATTAAGTAAAATGCCTAAATTTTTAATTTTTTTAAATTGACTGATTCGGCCGATTTTTGGCCGATTCGGCCGATTTTTGACCCATTTTTTCTTATTTTTTTGCCTAGGCCGATTTTTTCACCGATTTTCGAAAATCGACAAGGTGCATCACCGATTAGCGATTAATCGGCCGATTCCGCCGATTTTTGCAACATTGATATCAATTTTTTTAAGCGTTGCGCAATTTCCCTAAAGATATGCAAATGTGTATAAGCATATGAGGTTAAGACCACGTCATAAATATAATGCATAGTAGAATCTGCGCATATCTCCTTCCAAACTATATATGTATATATTTTTATGAAAACGTGAATTAAGACAAGACGTAATAGGATGGTACCTTATATGTGAAAGCCCTGTAACTTAAGTCACCACCAATACACCCTATTAAGTTACCACCATGACTAAACCAAATAACACCCTGTTCGGTTATTATTGTGACTTAAACAAAAAAACTAATTAGTGTTTGCTTGTTTCCATATTTAAACAAATACGGAGTATTTGTGACAACTAAATGTTGAATGAGTGTTACGAAAGGTTGACCAATGGATAAGTGAAAAAAATAAGGAAAATGATGTTATGGTAATACGACATTGAATGATGATATTTGTTACGTTATCAATACATATTACCTAACAAACAATCAATATCCTTAGTAAATATCTGTTTTTTGAAAACAAGATCTAGCCATCCAGTTTAACCGAAAAAAACTGTAGAAATCCAGATCCAACCAACAAAAACCAGAAACACAAAAAGGAAAACGATGTTATGCTAATGTCATTGAATAATGATATTTTGCTAGGTTACCAATACATGTAACCTAACAAACAATCAATAGCCCAAGCAAAAACCAGTGTTTTGAAAATCATACCAACATAAACCGAACGATTCAACCAACAAAAACCATAAAAAGCCGTGTTCAACTTTAAAAAAATACACTGGAAACAAAATAAAAAACCGAATCGATGTATGCACATGTAACCTAACAAACAATTAATAGCCCTAGTAAAACCTAGTTTTGAAAACTAAACTAAACTAGCCAATTCAAACGTAAAAACTATAAAAAGCCGAGTTCAAAAAAAAAAAAAAAAAAAAAAAAAAAAAAACCGATTCGATGTCTGGTTCATCTCTAAACAAACCATGTTTTAAAAACCGATGTTTTTAATAATCTGATCGAGCTACTAGTTTCTTCGTCAAAACCGACTACCACCCATTCAACAAATACACAGTTCTTCAACCATCCAGATCAATCCAGGTTTTAAAACATCGGTAAAAAGCCAAACCCTTTTCCAAGTACAACACAAACACAAACAAAAAGTCAAATCCTTTTACTTTAACACTGTGTTCTTTTGGGAAGGAAAAGGGAGGAAAGGAAGTGAAAGTGATTTAGTTGTGTTGTTAATAATTGTACCATTTGTGTCCCCATTTGTACTTTTTGTCACTTTCCTTCCCTTTCCTCCCTTTTCCTTCCCAAAAGAACACAGTGTAACTCAAAACTCTTAAAAAAAAGTCACCGCCAGTCAAATTTTTTTCACAAATAAATAAACAAAAAAACCATCGTCAACAACACATCAACACCTTTTTTCCCTCTCCTCCAAAAACACACACACACACACTAATACACCTTCAACTGTGTGTATTTTTACACACACACAAACCCATATAACCTATACATACAGATTAACAGCAACAAGATTAAGCATAATCTACATTCATTCCTCCAATCGCAGTTATTGAATTAAACACACACTAGAAGGTGAAATTACACACAGTTGGATTATTTTTTATAAAATTTGAATCTTTTTGGGTTAATTTGTGTAAATTAGCGATCTTTTTTGTGATGGGGTTTATAAAGTTTGTTAATTGATGGTTTTTTGAAGGTGAATGTGATCTGTTGGTTAAAGATCGTTAATTCTGTTAATTAGGTGTTGTTTGGTTGTTGATTTGTGATTGGTGATTAAGAAGTTTGGTTGTTGATTGGATTTTTTTGGTATTGTTGTTTGTAGGGATGAAGAGGTTTAGAGATGGAGATGGAGATGATGGAGATGGTTCGGGTGGCGGTTTTCGGCATTCGTAAGTTTCGAGTTTCAGATTTTGATTTTATGGATGTGTTTTTGTCGAGTTTTGATTATAATTTAGTTTATGAAGTTTTTTTGGTGGTTGAAAGTTTTGGTAATGTAGATTTTTCGTGTAGTTGTAATCGAGTGATTTGATGAGTTAGATTGAAACGAAAGATTGGGTTTTAATCAAAAGTTTGTTTTTGATGAATTGATGATATGAGGTTTAGGGGGTGTTTTGGATTGTAGCTTGTTTAGCCGGCTTATGGGCTTATTTGATTTTGGAAAAGCTGATAAGCTAGCTTTTTGAAGCTTATGAGGTTGAGGAGCTTATTGACCTAAATGGTCAATAAGCTCAAGTTGATAAGGTCATAAGCTCCGAAAAGTGAGCTTATTGGCTTTTCCAAAATCATATAAGCCCATAAGCCGGCTAAATAAGCTAGTCCAAAGTCCAAATACCCCTGTAGTATTGTAATTGTTTGTTAGGTATAGCCGTATAGTTGAGTTAAGATATACGTAGTATGTGATTGTTGAATGAATGGTTTAATTTATTGTTATCGTTTTTGCAATGTAGCTCTGTGAGACCACGAACGAGTGGAGGGACAGCAAATAAATTGACGACTGTGGATGCACTTACGTATCTTCAGGAAATTAGAGAAACGTTTCAGGACCAACAGGAAAAATATGCCGAGTTTCTTGAGGCAATGAAAGATTTCAAGGCGCACAGGTTTGGCTAAACTTTTGTTTCATTCGATTTTCAAGTTGGTAGTGTGTCGAAAGCTGTTACGATTAGCTATAACGGATATATCTCTTTTGTAGGGTTGATACTCCGATTATCATAGCAAGGGTGAAGAAACTATTCGAAGCGTACCCGAACTTGATTTTGGGTTTCAATACCTTTCTTCCAAAGGAATATGAAATCACCCTCGACGAGCCACAAGCTAAGAAGCCTGTGGAGTTTACTGAAGCTTATCAATTCGTAAACAAAATCAAGGTAATAAAATGATTAAAATCGCGAGATAATGTATAATAGTTTCACTTCGGGAATATTCCTCTAACATGCTTATATGCTTGCAGAGGAGATTTCAGGGTGACGAGCATTCGTACAGTTCATTTCTTAATATTTTGAGTATGTACAAAAATGACAACAAATCTGTTAGTGAGATCCACCAGGAGGTAAGCTATTTAAAACGTGTATATTTTTTTTATTTCACTTACTCAACTTGTATGTTTGCGTTTTAATTGTTTACCATCCTTTTTAGGTTGCTGCTCTTTTACATAACCAGCCCGATCTGCTCGATGAGTTCGCCAACTTTTTACCATCCGGACACCGTGTTAATTCCAGTAGGAATCACAATATGAGCTCTCCCATTATAAGACCTCGACATCCCGAAAAGGTAGTTTCTGACCTAATAGGCTAATCTTTAATACAGAATTTCATGCGTAAAATAATTTCCGTACATCATTTTTGCGTAAAGTCTCATAGAAAGTATAAATCTTCCTTTACTTTGTGAACTAAAATAAAAATTCCATTGGCAGAAACGTGCCGTTAGTGTTGAAATGCCGCATCCTCGTCGAGAGGAAGGATTTAATAGGCACGCAAAGAAAGAAAAAGTGAGAAGGGAAGACAGAGAACACCGTTCACAAGATAGAGGTTTTGATCATCATGGAACGAACCATCTTACCCACAAACGTAAACCTGCAAGTGCACTTGAGGACTCTGGCCCTTCTCTAAAAAAACTTGAGGACTCTGTTGCCGAACTGTTTCACCAAGGTATTTCCTAATTCATAATCAGGCTGAAATTTTTAAGAAAAATCTGAATTTGTGTACCTCAATACGGTATTTAAATGGCACTGAGCTGTTTTAAATGAGTTGGTTTACTAATAATATGCTTCGCCTTTTGTCATTTATTAACAAAGATTTTTGGCAGATATGCGTGATGAAGTGCTTTGTCTCCGTGAGAAGGTGAAGAGAAGATTACGTAACTCAGATAATTACCGGAAATTCTTGAGCTGCATTGTGCATTACAGCACAGAAAGTATCACTCGATCAAACCTGGAAAATCTGGTAACTAGAGTACACTTCGTATATTCTTTAAGATCCTCGTTTGTTTCTATTTTTGTCAAATATATTTGTCATCCATTTTCCCTAATTCATTATTAAACTTTTGTCATGCTATATCCTGTTAGAGGGTGTTTGGATTAGCTTATTGTTTGGGCTTATGAATATGGGCTTATTTGAAATCGTAAAAGCTCATAAGCTCATATCTTTCAGCTTACGAGCTTATAAATTTGAGCTTATTGGCTTATTTAAGCTCATAAGCTCAATTTGATAAGCACATAAGGCGTGAAAAGTGGGCTTACAGCTTTTCCAAGATCAAATTAGTCCATTAAACCGAATGATAAGCTTAATCCAAATACCCCCTTAGCCAAAATGATGCGGAGTGTATGTGAAATCAGAAGTCGCATTAACATAATAATAACTTGTGACTACGGTACTAGTTTACATAATTGGAATGTTTTTTTGAAATTGTAATCTCAAATTTTTTTTTTGGATTAGGTGAATGATATACTTGGAGCTTATCCAGATCTTATGGAAGAAGTCAATGGGTTCATTGATCGCAGTGAGAGTGCTGGTAAGCCTCAAAAAATAAATAAATTGTATTTTAATCTGCATCTCGGCCATTCTACTGTTGTTAAACAAAAACTAATCTTTTTCCAGGTTCTTGGAGTGGAAATTTACCCGAATCTGCAAAGGCAGATGATGAAGATCAAGATCGAGAGCGTGACGTTAAAAACGCATCTGTAATTAAGGATGAATATCAGGCGAAACCGATTCATGAACTTGACCTTTCTGATTGTGAACAATGTGGTCCAAGTTACCGGCGTTTACCAAAAGACGTACTGAATTCTTACATCTTGTACTTCAAATTAGCTATCTCATACATTATCTACTTGATGGTTTTTTATTTGACATTGGATTTTCTTGATACAGTATCCAATTCCTAAAGTAAGTGGAAGGACAAAAATCGGTGCCAAGGTGTTGAATGATCACTGGGTATCTGTGACTTCTGGCAGTGAGGATTACTCTTTCAAACACATGCGTAAAAACCAGTATGAAGAGAGCTTATTTCGATGTGAAGATGACAGGTATCACATTGCTTTAAGATCTGTATTATAAGAATATCTAGGGGAAATGATGAAAAGAGCCATTTATATATGGTTTCTTGACAAATAGCGAAAAACTTTGTGTTTATACCAAAAATAGCCATGTCAAAGTTTTTTTTCAGGGAAATACTCTTAATCTAAGTAGCTCTATTCTTTACATGATACCGAAATAATGCAATGTAAAAAGTCGAACTTCTAAGAAGTCAAAGTTTGCTGGAAAAAGTCATACTAATATGCAAAAAAATTAAGTCCAGAAAACTTATTCTGCAAAAAGAAAGGAGTAGTTCGAAGTCATCATTTTCAAAAATGGCTATTTGGTATAATATAAGCACAAAATTTTTGGGTATCATGTCAAAACCTGTATATATATTTTGGCTATTTTGTCAAAACCATATACATTTTGACTATTTTGCTCATTCCACAATTATTAAATAAGGACAGAAGTTTAACCGATTATTGTTTGTTGATGGGTGATATTATTGTATGTCAGGTATGAACTGGACATGTTAATAGGATCAGTAGAGGCAGCAGCCAACAGGGTTGAAGAACTTTTAAAGAAAATTAATAATAAGTTTTTTAAGGAAGACAGTGAGATTATCTTTGAAGAGCATTTGTCAGGTGAGAAATTGATCACGAGCGTTAATAATCTCACATAACGTCCTATTATTTTTACACTAACCTCTTTTGTGTTTTTACTCAGTTCTAAACTTGAGGTGTATTGAACGTCTATACGGAGATAATGGGCTTGATGTGTTGGATATATTAAAGAAGAATGCATCTCTTGCTCTGCCAGTGATATTAACTCGTCTAAAGCAAAAACAAGAGGAATGGGAAAGGTGTCGTTTTGATTTTAATAAGGTTTGGGCAGACATTTATGCGAAAAACCATCATAAGTCACTCGATCATCGAAGTTTCTATTTCAAACAGCAGGACTCAAAAAGCTTGAGTGCTAAAGGTAAATTGATATTATATCACTGATTGAACTTATTTTTATTTAGTACATACTTGTTCATGATATAGCTGGTTGTCAAAATTGAATGTCATTTAGTGATGGTGTTTAACTTGCTCAATCCCTTGGAAATAGTTCTGCCATCCCATTTCAAACTTTTATCTGCACCCTATTCAAATCATTAATCTTACAAATTGTTTCAGTAAATTGGTAATATGATGTGTATAAGCTGTTGAATCTTTATGAAAGTCGATCATGTTTTTCTGCTTATTACTTAGAGTACCACTCGTAAATTGATTGTATTATTGTAATATGATAGTGTGATACAAATGTTTCCTGTAATTGATTGGAGTCATCTTGTCCTTAAATTTCTTGTATGATAATTCATGTTATTTATGCTGCAGCGTTATTGGCAGAGATCAAAAAAATCAGTGAAGAAAAGTCTAAAGAGGAAAACATTTATCATCATTTTGCTACCGGGAAAAGAAAAAACACTACACCACATCAAGAATTCGAGTATTGTGATTTAAACGTTCATGAAGACTTATACAAGCTCATAAGATATTACGTTCCACACAATTCTACTTCTGAACAATTCGATCGAATCATGAAAATCTGGACTACTTTTGTTGAACCCATGTTTAATGTTGCACCTCGTCCTCAACTCGTGAATGGTGATCATGAAGCTGTAAAAACTAGCAAAAAGGAAAATGAAAGTAATGGCGGCTCTCACATAAAAAAGGTTGAAAGAGAAGAAGGTGAATTATCTCCAAAGGGTGATTTTGAAGAAGATAATTTTACAGCATCAAGGGAAAATGGAGCAGATGAGGAAGGTGAGGAAAGTGCACATAGGTCATCATGCGACACTCTGAATCCTAGTGAGGATGGTGAGGGTTCAGGTAGCGAAACTGCTGACGTGGAGGATCAAACCCCTGAAGACCATGATGAGATTCATGATAGGAAAACCGAGAGTGAAGGTGAAGAAGATGGAACACATATATCATTCTTAGAAACAGTGAAGCCGCTTACGAAATATGTCCCCGAAACATCACATAATAATGAAACCGACCCTCGAGTTTTCTATGGAAATGACACCTTCTATGTTTTTTTCCGACTCCATCATGTAAGTCTCATGTAGTTACGATTTACTATCTCTGTCTCAGTCAGTGTTACTATTTTTGCTCCAAAACATTGTCCACTTCTATAAACGGATTTGTAATTTACCAATCTTCCTATTTTACCTTTATCAGTAAAGCCTTGTATGTCAATTTCTATCTTAATGCATTTAAGGGTAAAATCAGAAGTTTGATAAATAAAATCTGCATTTTTACATCTACACATCTTAAGTCTTTTTATCGTTTGTCGACTATAAATTTGGACTAAAGGAGTATGAAAGTATGATTATTGCTTATTTTATCTCATTTCTTTAATAAACAGACGCTATACTCAAGGCTGAAAGAGGCAAAGGAAAAGTCTGCTAATGGTAAATGGAAGGGTTCAAATGACACCACGCCTAATATTGATTCATATACAAGGTGGTTAATTTACCTATTACAGTTTGTTTCTTCCTTTTAAATATCTCAAATAATCATTGTTTAATAAGCATACCGGTTTGGTGGTTTCAGATTCTTGGATCTGCTCTACAGTTTTCTCGGTGGTGTAATTGATAGTACGAAGTATGAAGATGATTGTCGAACTATACTTGGCACTTGGTCTTTTCCTGTCTTCACATTAGACAAGCTGATCCACAAGCTTTCTAAACAGGTGAAATGCTCATTTACCAACATTTACATTTTTTTTCCTGGTGATTTAGTTTTGTATCATTATACTTGTGTTTAATTATTTGCTCAAATAAAAACATATTTTCCGTGAAAAATGAGAGAAACGGAAAAGAGCTGCATTTCCACAAGAGTGATGGTTTCTGTAAAGGGTGCCAATCTGGATCAATTTATTTATGGATGGGCCGATGTGGATTTTTGTTTAATATCTAATGATTCAAAATGGGGTAAAAAAGAATAGCTTAAAATAAGCAGGGTCGAATTTTGACATGACACCTTACCTGCGTGACCCAGCTATTTTGCCACTTTTTTTTTGGCAATAATAGAGCAAGTATGATGGTAGGAAAAATTCATCATATGTGTTTACCGAATACTCGTATACTCTGATACGACTATGAATTTTCTGACCACAATATCTTCCACAGCTGCTAGCAATTGCTACGGATGAGGTCGAAAACAAGCTTATCAAACTCCGCGTATACGAACACATGAGAAAACCTGGGAGATTTGTGGACGAGCTCTATAACGCGAATGCCAGAGTGATTGTTAACAATGAAAATCTCTATAGATTCAATCATGTGAGTATCACTATGTGCTTACTGTTCTTTTATTTACACTACATTCAGCAATATTAGTAATTAGTAATATTTAGGGTTAACGAGTTTGTGTCAATGCAGTCACTGATACCAGAAACAAATAGACAAACCCGGTTGACTATTCGGCTAATGGACTTGGGATCTGAAGCTTCAGAAGCACCCGTCTTTTCAATTGACCCAAGTTTTGTAGTGTATCCAAACATCCAACCTCTGCCCGTTATTTCTGGAAAAAAGAAGGCTGGGGTATTCTTAAAGAGGTAATTAGTATTCTGTAAAACCTCGTTCATGTAATATTGATTGGTCAAGAATCAAGATAAAGACGAAACACGCTCTAACTTTTTATCTTTGCAGAAATAAAAGAGAATATGTTTCTGAAGATGAAGACTTAGCAATGATGAAAGCCACAGAGGGACTTCAAATTTTGAACAGGATGGAATGCAAGATGAATTGCAGTACATATAAGGTAATTATACTAGTTTTTTAATTTAACATTATTAGACGCATGATGAACCATTGGGTAATTTGTAAATATCGCCATTGCACTACAAAAACTTTGAATTTTGTCGATTTACGTCATGTTTCATCCTTTCTTGCTTTCTGGCAAATAAAGAAATACAATTAATTGTAGCTTTTTTTATATTGTTAATTTTAGAATCCAGCACTTCTTCAAATTTCAGTTAAAAAAAAAACCCGAAACCTGTTGTAAAGAGGATCACCAGTTAAATACCTCAGTTTTCAACATTGTTTGGCTTTCTGAATAATGCTATTCTATAAGTTTGTAACTTTTTTTTTACTATTATATGTGGCAGATAGCGTATGTATTAGGTACAGAAGACTCTATGGTGCGTAAAGGCCGAAAAAAGATAATTCGTAGTATATCACCAAATGAACTTGCCAGCCTTTCAAATGGTTATTCGCACCAAGTACAGAAGTTCCATAAATTGCTGCAGTCTAGGATTCCAGAGTCAATGTAAAACTATAAACTCGGTAAGAATCCAGTTTAGTTTATTTGAAAATCGACATTGTTGATTAAAGTTAAAACACGTCTTAGATTACTTATCAGATCTTAATATTCTATGTAGGTGCAAGGTGGCGTGACATTCATCATTTTCACACCAGATCAAATAGTCAAATTAAGACTTAATAAGAGACGTCTTTAACATGTGTCATAAAGTCTCAGCGTTTCAACGTCTAGATTATACTGTAATGTTTTCTTTTTGTTAATCTTGTGTATTAAAGTTACTATAAATAGAAAAAAACAAAATTTATTGCTTGTCGGTAGCCTTTCGCCATCTTTTGATGTTCATTTCAGTAGTTATGTTCTTCCATAATCTTTTTTTCTTAGTTCGTATACGCTCATTAAGTTGCAATGAAATGCTTTTGCATCACAAAGATGGGAAGTGGGAACAATCACATTTTTGGGGGACATGTTCCAAACTATGAAAGTGCAGATTAAGGGACGAATATGCAGCCATAATTCGAACTCAAATCATATTTAGGTATTCTTAGTACTTTTGGTTGTGGACAAAATCAAGCCTAACCGGTCACGACATGTTGATATTGATTGAGTTGGAGGGACACAGTGGCGGATCCATCTAGGATTTATAAGTGTGTGTGGCACAATTTGCTCACTTTGCTTCTTCGGATAGATTTATATTTTGTTGCTTGTTAGTAGAGTTAAATATGCAATTTTCCAAATTCCAATCAGAAATAGCACAAGAAATAAAAGCAAAATCTAAACCGTAATAATAGGAAAAAGATTCTCTAAAGTTTGGTTTGAACATGATATGTCATGTTCTATGTATTGTGAGAAGTAAAAAAAAAAGTAGGCCTTCAATTTTGATTAAAAAAGTGGGCCGTCAACATGACCTATCATGTTCAAGTGAACTTTAGATGATTCTAATCCGTAATAATACTAGGTAATCTTTACGGCCGTCCTAATGGACGGCCCATGTGGATTTAAGGTCGCACATATGTCGTTTCTAGAATGGAAAATCACAATGAGTGTACAAATGTATGGGTGTATATACACGAAAATTTCAATGTAATTTAAGGTCGGGTATATGTCGTTTCTAGAATGGAAAACCGGAATGAGTATAAATGTATGGGTGAATATACACGAAAATTTCAATGAAACAATAGTACTCACACGACAATAGTACTCAATGTGGATTTTAAGGTCGGGCATATGTCGTTTCTAGAATGGAAAATCGGAATGAGTGTATAAATCTATGGGTGTATATACACGAAAATTTCGATGAAACAATAGTACTCACACGACAAAACGAATCCACCCACTAATGAGTCACCAATCACCATGCTCCTACAAAAAGCTACAAGTACACCAAGCCATACCTCACTCATTATCTCACGTTACCTTTGCAACTATACATATAGTTTGTCTTTTTGGCTGTGCATCAACCCAAAACGTCAACATTTGTTTACAGGTAACAACAGGTTGAAAAAAAAAAAAAAATATATATATATATATATATATATATATATATATATTGAAGGTTATTGCCAACTTTGAGTTATATGTGATCGATAAAACAAATGGATTTAAAATGGAGTCAACTTTGAGTTATAGTAAAGACATATCTGGTGATAATTTGGCTTATAAAGTTTCACCAAATCTTAGTTTTATTAAAAGTTACGTAGTAGTATTTTTCCTTTAGATAGTAATGATTATTAATTTCAATGTAATGATATGGTCTTTTAGTCTTGTAGACTCGTAGTAACACTGACCACAAAAATGACCGTTAACTCAATATTACTTAAACTTTTCACTCATAGTGTAATAAAACAACTAACTTCAGTATCCAAAAATACCTCACTTTGTACACAGTATACCCCCACAAACACAAAATACAATCTCTCTATGCACACAAAACTTCATCGTTCAAAAATACCCCACAACTTCATGAAACCCACCCTTATTACCACCAGCCTTATGTCCTTTCATGCCTCGAAGTCTTAGAAAAATGTTTCAATGCTACGAGGTTAGGTTTATGTTTGCTTAAAATTCGCTTTTTAACAAAAATATATCGTGAAAGCTACACAATTTATGATGTAAATATCTGTTAGTTAAGGGGAATAGCAAAGGGAATGGCAAAAGGAATATAAAGGTAATCAAATTCATTATCCCCAAGTTAGTGGATAATGACTCATTACTCAAAAGTGAGTAATGAGTGATTGCATTATATAGTACCAAACATCATTGTTCATTATGTACCTATTCCTTGACGATACCCCTTAACCAAGCACACCTTTAATCTATATATCATTGAAATACTATGTTTTTTTTTTTTTTTTTTTTTTTTTTTTTTTTTTTTTTTTTTTTTTCAGTAGTTGGTATAAATATATACTCGTTCTTGGTAATATATTTTTGACTATAATATTTAGTGATCTTACAAGATTTTGCACATGCCTCTATTCACTTAGCTAACTCACTGTTTTCTACCACCCTTCTTTGATTCACGCAATATAAGTACATATTTGAGTTTTGACCCTTACCATGGATGTACTATGGTAAGTAAGAGTTGGTTGATAGTACAAATATAATAGAGTAGTACTCCGTAATAATTTAGCAACATTAAAATATTGAACAACATGGAACAATAAGCATTAAATTACAATATTGAACTTGTTCAAAAAAAAGTTGCAATATTGAACAGGATGTAACAATAGCATTAAGTTACACCTAATAGACAATTGTAATTATATGTTTAGTGTAGAATAATTATCCAAAATAAATTTACACAAATATTAAAACGAATTTGACATTATACAGTTTAGAAATATCATTACAATATAGTCAATTTACAGCAAACAACTATAAGTTGCAAAGAATAACACATGTATCCACAATGTTTAAATAATAAAAACCCATTTTTTTGTTAAGACTCCTAGCACCAACACTTTTGTCTTTGCATGCCCATAATTATAATTAAAGTCCTCCTCTTAACACGCCACCAAGGTCCAAGAAGGCAGGATGAAGCTCCTTTACAATAGATTCGACTAAAAATTATAGTATTAGGGAAGCAACAAAAGTTAATAAATAAATTTTACATACTGCTGTAGCATCTTCTTCCTTAATCGCATCATCATCTCGATCACCTTAAAGTGATTAGATCTCAACCAAACATAAACCAAGAAATGTAGAAAAAATAAAAACCAAAACGACCTCAAAACAAAACAAAGACTTACATAACCACATAAGACGTCCTCCGAGAAGCAGTGGAAACAATTACTTTTTTTTTTTTTTTTTTTTTGAACGGCAATATTATAACTAAAAAAACTAGCGAGACGCTAGAAAACAAACTACAAACAAAGAGTCATTGGGCTTTGTAACCACATCGACCAATTATAATAGACATCTTTTCCTCTACTAGAACACCACTCAAACGAATGAGAGACGATACGATCAAATATTATGCTTTTCTTCATCTTCACTGCTCCAAAGATAATGTTGTTTCGATATTGCCACATAACCCACATCGCCGAGATGAAAATAGCTTCCAAAACACCTCTTGCTTTGTGACGAACATTAACAGCATCAATCCAATTAAAAACATCATCTACCACCCCAAACATAGGTTGATCCATGTCAATCCAACGGAAGATCTTCTCCCAAATTTGGACTGCGATGTCACACTTCACAAAAACATGGTCCGTATCTTCCATGGCAGTTCCACACGAAGGGCATAGGATTGAAGGAATATCTATCCCTCGCACCATTAGATTTTCACGGGTTGGTAATCTGTCCATTGTGAGTCTCCAAACCAAGATGTTCACCTTTATAGGAACTAGATTATTCCATCTTGTCTCTGTGTCTCCTGAATGAAGAGTTTTTTCGTCAATATGTTTACGAAGGCAAGCAACTGTGAAAGCACCATCCTGTTGCATAGTACATTGCCAAGTATCTTCACGATCAGATAGCTCCAAATGATGTAATGCTTGTTGCATGTCTATAAATTGCTGACCGGTGCGACCTCCTTCTGGCATACCACGATCCCAATTCCATTGCCATTGCTCATCCACCCATCTATCTCTCACCATGAATTCTTTATTACTCTCCATAGCATAGACGCGAGGGTATTGCTCCTTTAAAGACCTGGTACCCACCCACACGTCCGTCCAGAATCTAGTAGCATTGCCATTTCCAATCTTTTTTTTCATTATCGAATAGCCAATTATATTTTGATTGTGCATTTGATGGATAACTTTAAGAATGGCACCCCACACTCCAGTAGCTTTTGATATATGCACTGGATTGCCAATGCCTCCATTATTACCATATACACTTGTTATAACTTTGTTCCAGATCCCTTTTGTATCCATATGAAATCTCCACCTCCATTTTTGAATTAGGGCTAAGTTCAAAGCTTTCAGACTACCGATCCCAAGACCACCCTTCTCTTTAGAATTTAGAACCTTTTTCCATTGAACCCAATAAATTTTCTTATCATCATGGTCTCCTCCCCAAAAAAATTGTGCTCGAATACTTTCCAACTTCCGATTTACCAATTCAGGCATCTTAAACAAAGACATGTAATATACTGCTAGACTTCCCAAAACGGATTTGCAAAGAGTTAAACGTCCACCAATGGATAGCAGACGTACCTTCCAAGTTGCTAGCCGCTTCTGAAATTTCTGAATTATATCATCCCAATTAGAACTTCTATTCATGCCACTTCCAACAGGGATTCCCAAGTATTTAAATGGAATGGCAGCAGCTGAACATCCTGTAATAATAGCTCTATCTTCTACATCATGCGCCATGACACCAACCCCATACAACTTAGATTTGTGGAGATTTATTCTCAGACCTGAAACTAAAAAGAAACAATTAAGAATAATAATAAGGTTATTAATATTTTCTTCATCCCATTCCCCCATAAACATTGCGTCATCAGCGTAGAATAAGTGTGATATTTTTACGTCATGATTCCCGATCTGAACACTTCTAAACAGCCCATGGTGAACTGCATCTTCCATGGCGACATTCAATCCCTCCATTACCATGATAAATAGGAACGGAGACATTGGATCCCCTTGCCGAAGCCCGCGTTGAGGAGAAAACTCATTTGTTGGACTACCATTCACCAATATTGATGTCCGAGATGATGTCAAACAAGTCCTTATCCACTGAATCCAAGTCTCATTGAATCCCATATATTCCATAACTTTGAACAAGTATCCCCAACTTACCGAATCATATGCTTTATCAAAGTCTACCTTAAATAGCATACATTTCTTCTTCTTCTTCTTGTACCAATCAATCACCTCATTAACCACCAACGGACCATCTAAAATCTGTCGACCCTTGACAAAAGCGGATTGAACAGGGTCCACTATGTCCTCTATTATTTTTGCCAACCGATTTTCTAGTAACTTCGAAATTATCTTATATTGAACTCCTATCAAGCTAATAGGACGATACTCTTTAGGAGAAACCGGGCTGCTCACCTTAGGGATCAAAGTGATAAAAGATGCATTGCATCCCTTTGGGATCACTCTTTTCTCGTGAAATTCAGACACAAACTCCATAATATCATTTTTCATCAAATCCCAAAATTGTTTAACGAAATTAAAGTTAAACCCATCAGGACCTGGGGCCCTATCACTTCCACACGACCAGACAGCCTCCTTTATCTCTTCCATGGTGAACTCACGAGACAATACTTGCATTTGTAATGGTGACACCTTTTTAAATCTTCCAATCGGACTTGTGGCATTTAGACCTGAAAAATGATTGAACTTGTTAAAGAAGAAATTATAGAATCTCTCTTTAACCTGACCCGGATTATCAATCCAATTTCCATCTTCCAAAACTCCAGTTATCGCTAGCTTCCTTCGTTTTCTGTTTAGACTTGAGTGAAAAAATTTTGTATTTTCATCTCCCTCAACCCCCCACTTCAATTTCACTTTTTGAGCAATATCCATTCCTTCTTTTTTTTCCAGTTCAACTAATCTTTTGCTTAATTCTATTCTTTCTTCCACCGCTTCAGTATGTTGTTGGTTTACTTCAATATACTCGTCCAACTGCTCTAATCTATAAAGCATATCCTTCTTTCCGCCATTGTTTTGATTCAGATTGTGTTTATGCCACTCTTTCAATTTCATCTTGACACACCTTAATTTGTCTTTGAATTTCACAAACGCACTCCTACCTGCTGGATTGACGTCTCCATTCCAAGCATCTCTAATTACTTGGTCATACCCTTCTATGAGCCCCCACGAATTAAATAGTTTGAAAGGTATAGGACCATAATCAGTGACTTCTTGCTTAATAACGATAGGGCAATGATCAGACCACAATCTCGGCATTACAATTCCTACCATGTTACTAAACCGATCTACTAACCTACTAGAAAACAAAAAACGATCCAACTTAGTCATCTTGGTACAATATTTGTCACTTCTAGTGTATCTTCTCCCTCCCAATGGAATATCAACTAAATCCATATTTACTATAAACTCGTTAAAATCATCCGCTGATTGGCGACAGAACACTGATCCGGATCTTTCATGGCTAAATCTAACCACGTTAAAGTCACCAAATATAATGTATTGTCCTTCTTGATTCCCCATAAGGATCAAATCATGAAGCTGCTACAATCCACTAAAAATCTACAAGAACCAAAATAAATTATGCGGCAGTAGACATATGAAATACCAATATCCATGAACTCTCAAAAGCATTTAAAATATATATATATATATATATATATATATATATATATATATATATATATATATATATATATATATATATATATATATATATATATATATATATCCTTAAGCACATGGGAATCAAATTTCTTAGAGTAAATTACATGGTTGGTCCCTGTGGTTTGTCCAAAATAACAACTTTCGTCCCTATCTTTTAAAAGTTGCATAGTTAGTTCCTAAGTACGTAAACAAATAACACCACGGGTCCCTTGGTTTAACTGGTGTTAACTAGGTTAGTTAAAATTTACAAGTTAGCCCCCTTTGGTTAAATAGCGCTGCATCGTTAATCCTTTAGCGCTGCATCGTTAATCCTTTTACTTAACGGCTGTTATAATTTACTTAACAACTGTTATAATTTACGTTTTCGCCCATTTTCTTTCATTTTCATACGTTTTTGTCCGTTTTTTTACGTTTTCGCCCGTTTTTGTCCGTTTTTTATGTTTGCGCCCGTTTTTGTCCCTTTTTTTACATTTTCGCCCGTTTTTGTCCATTTTTTTACGTTTTCGTCCGTTTTTGTCCATTTGTTTACGTTTTCGCCCGTTTTTATCCATTTTTTTACGTTTTCGTTCGTTTTTGTCCATTTTTTTTTACGTTTTCGCCCATTTTCTTTCATTTTCATACGTTTTTGTCCGTTTTTTTTACGTTTTCGCCCGTTTTTTTCCCTTTTTTTATGTTTTCGCCTGTTTTTGTCTCTTTTTTTATGTTTTCGCCCGTTTTTGTCCGTTTTTTACATTTTCGCCCGTTTTTGTCATTTTTTTACATTTTCGACCGTTTTTGTCCATTATTTTACGGACAAAAAATTCAACAAAATATAATTTTGAATTTTTTTTAAATGATCATCGAAAAAAATATTTTCGAAAAAAAAATTGGGGTAAAAAAAAGTTTCTAAAATATATTTTTCAAAAAAAAAATTTGGGTAAAAAAAAGTTTCTAAAATATATTTTTCGAAAAAAAAATTTGGGTAAAAAAAAGTTTCTAAAAAAAGGGAAAAAAACGGGCGAAAACATAAAAAAAAAACGGACAAAACGGGCGAAAATGTAAAAAAATGGACAAAAACGGGCCAAAATGTAAAAAAAGGACAAAAACAGGAGAAAGCGTTAAAAAAACGGACAAAAAAGGGCGAAAACGTAAACAAATGGACAAAAACGGACGAAAACGTAAAAAAAAAGGGACAAAAACGGACAAAAACGTAAAAAAATGGACAAAAACGGGCGAAAACGTAAAAAAAGGGACAAAAACGGGCGAAAACATACAAAAACGGGCGAAAACGTAAAAAAAAGGGACAAAAACGGTCGAAAACGTAAAAGAAACGGACAAAAACGTATGAAAATGAAAGAAAATGGGCGAAAACGTAAATTATAACAGCTGTTAAGTAAATTATAACAGCCGTTAAGTAAAAGGATTAACGATACAGTGCTAAAGGATTAACGATGCAGCGCTATTTAACCAAAGGGGGCTAACTTGTAAATTTTAACTAACCTAGTTAACACCAGTTAAACCAAGGGACCCGTGGTGTTATTTGTTTACGTACTTAGGGACTAGCCATGCAACTTTCAAAAGATAGGGACAAAAGTTGTTATTTTGGACAAACCACTGGGACCAACCATGTAATTCACTCAATTTCTTATCTACATTTAAATAAACAATGTACTTAAAGTATTTCTCAATGCTTTGCTCCACCAATCGTTCAATCCACCATCGCTAAAAATCTTCATAACCACTGCCAAGTACAATCCTTACTTAATTTTCTTGTTTCTTCGTCCCTTGCACAACACCAAAATTCAAGCCAAAGAAAACAAACATTCCAAAATTATGTATAGTGGAAAAGAATAAAAGATAGTTATGGTAAAGAAAGATAGTGTTACATTCGCCGAGAAATGTTATCATCGTAAAATGGCAAGTAGGCAGAGGTTGAGACCTTGGCTTTAGATATGATGGAATGGATGAAATGAATTTGTTAAGTTGGCTGAGTACTTATACCAGGTATGGATAAGAAAGGTGGTGTTGACGTATGTGTCCGGAGGATATGAACCGGACACTGCTAAATAGACCGGACGGTAAACACTGCCTTTCGGCAAGTGGGCCAGAGGGCATGTCCACGTGCGCCGTTTTCCCAGGAAATCAGCAAGCATATCCCCAACTACTACTGACACAAGCATGGGCCTAGGATAACGGCTACTGTTTATGGGATATTCTACTATGCACAGGTACAATTACTATTCAAATAGGGTTACTTTCACTGTTCATCTGCACCCTCTTTGGGGTAGAATAAATACCCCAAAGCCATTTATTGTAACACACACTCTTTTTCTCATAAATACCCGCATTTATCATTATACCTTTCGGTCTTGAAGATATACTTATTTTCACGCCCGAGCTTGGTCCTGGGATAACACCCGGGGCGAGGCTAACGAGCGGTTGTGTTTGTGCAGTGTTCAAGGCCGAAGGATTTTTCCACCAATTATTCCGAAGGAGCGAAGATTTACTTCAACAAACTGGCGCCATCCGTGCCGTGGGACGCTTTATTCACTCTACCAGTCAATAGTATGACGGACCTCCCTCCTATCACTCCCCTCACGGGAAACGGAGGCGATGACGCCAGCAAGGAAAATCCGGAAGGATCTAACCGAAACAACCGCGACTCACCCAACATACAGGATTTGATACATGGGCATCTAACAGCTCTGAAGGAGCTGGTCAGAGAACACAATGCCCTCGGAGGGAATGTCCTCAAGCCCATACGATTGGATTTTGGAGATGACGACGACAAGGTACCGGAAGACAATCAGGGGAAAAACCGACCCAAGGACGATTTAGAAAAGCCTTTCAAATCCGTGCACAAATCACCTTTCACCCAAAGGATCATAGAGTTCTCCGGACCATCACATAGGATGCCGAACAACATCAAGTTATACAATGGCTCGACTGATCCAGATGATCACATAAACCTCTTCGCCGGAGCGGCTAATCAATTCGAATGGCCAATGCCAGTATGGTGCCGAATGTTTCAGCAAACGCTAGATGGTCCAGCACAAGGGTGGTTCAGTCGCCTTGAGCCGGGAAGCATTGACAAATGGGAGGAGTTGGAAGAACAATTTGTCACTCGATTCTCTCTTCGACAGAAGGGAATCCGAGACCCAACTAAAATTGCAAAAATAGTAAGAAAGGCCAATGAGACCCTCCAGGACTTTAAGGAAAGATGGACGGATGAAGCCAGTTATATCCCGGGAGTTCCAGAAGTAATGCGCATATCATCTTTCATGAATAGCCATAAATGTACGGAATTAGCCAAGCGGTTCTCCGATAAGGTGCCACTCACGGTAAAAGAAATGATGACGAGGGTAGACGATTTTGTGAGGTCGGAAGAAGCATACAAAAATACAGAGCTCCCGAAGGGTGAGACACAAGAGTATTCTCGCAAGAATTTCATCCCGAGGGTGGACAGAGCGAGAGGATTTCATGTGGATAGGCGGAAGAATGACCGTCGGGGAGATTATCGATACAAAGAGCCGTACTCTCCATATGTGCCTCCCAAACAAGGAGGGCTCCAACCGGGAGATTTTCGAAGAAAGGAGATAGGGAGGCATGACCATTACCGCCCCGGTTTGGCCGCTTTGATCAAGCAACCAAAGGAAATACTGGCCACAGAACACCAGCTCCGACTTCCCCCACCACCACCGCTGGTAGGAAAACCGAGCAGGGAAAACGCAGACAGGTATTGTGACTATCACGGGGAGAAGGGGCATTTTACTAATGATTGTCACCACCTCAAAAAGCAACTGGAAACTGCATTGGAATCTGGGAAGCTAGATCACCTGCTCCGAACCGTTCGACAGCAGGGTAGGGATCATCCAAAAGATAACGCGCGAGGAAAGGCAAAAGTGATCCATATGATAGGCGCTGTGAGTTCCCAGAAAAGAAAAAGCTGGGAACCGGAGGAGCCGTGGATGCTGGTCCCAATAACCTTTCCCCCCATAGCAACGAAGGATCTATCTGACGAACCGCTCATCATCGAGGCGGAAGTGGAAGGTTACCTGGTTAAGAGAGTTTTCGTGGACGAAGGGGCGTCATTAGAAGTAATGTATGAACATTGCTTTAACAATCTGTGCCCCTCAATAAAATCAAGACTGAGAGAATGTGACTCTCCCCTGATGGGATTCTCGGGTGAAGTGGTCCGGCCTTTGGGAAAGATAGAACTTGACGTATGTTTCGGTGATCATGGATTGTACCGGAAGACAAGAATGAAGTTTGCAATAATCCGGTCATCTTCACCATACAACATCATCCTGGGAAGGACAGGATTAAGGGAGTTGAGGGCCATCCCTTCCACCATACACGCCATGATAAAATTTCCTACACCGAAGGGCATAGCTACACTAGTTACCCGGTCAGTAGCATTGATGGAATGCAGAATCCGAGAAGAAGAGCAGTTATCACTTGAGAAGGGCGGGAAAGTGCCGACAAGAGAGGTATGCCGGGAAGTGAAAGCTGAAGTGGGTATTACGGAAGAAGTATCCGTAAACCCAGCCTACCCTGATCAGTTGATAACAATAGGGGGGATTTTTCAGATGAATACCGAAGGAGGTTGATAGACTTACTAAGACGAAACAAGGATGTGTTTGCCTGGCAACCGAAAGATATGACCGGGATACCAAGGTCCGTAGTGCAACATACCCTAAATGTGAAAGTGGAAGACACTCCAGTTGCCCAGAAAAGACGCTCATTCTCACAAGAGAAAAATATGATAATAATTAAGGAAGTACAAGAGTGGGTTGTAATACACCGTAAAATCCCAGGTCATTTATTAATGCTAATTAACGACATTATTCTAAACTAAGCCATTTTTGTGGGCTAATTTGAAAATTTTATATGAGACACTGTTTGTTTGAACACCCGAATGTTATGAACACCGTTTGTTGACACCCGATTATGTTTTGTCACCCGATATCACCCGAATGTCACTCTTGGATATCACCCAATGAGGTTAAACACCGGTAACTCCCACTTGCGACCCGACACCCTAATTGAACACCGAGAAAACTATTAATATATATATACGGCACTATGTATATATTAACTTTTACAAATTTATTATTATATATATGAGTATATATATATAAATGACGACACCGTTTAAATATTTATGGTTTTCACGAACCGACACCGACACCGATATCAAAACCAATTTCACCATTTTGCGAATCATCGACACCCCTCCATTTTGGGCCGAGTACACCCCAAGCCCACACGATTTTTCTTTCTTTACTTGGGCCGAGCATAACTATCTTCACATGTTTTTGGTTTGGGCCTTGAGTTCTAAAGCCCAATGGCTGTTGCTTGTTTCTTTCCTTGCGCAGCTTACTACCCAAACGAACAAACTCGTTTACAACATATGTAATATACACACTTTGAAATCTTTGGTTCCCTACTCACACAACACTAAGCATGCTACTTCTAGTTGACTTTGTAACACCCTACAAGAAGCCACCATGTTGAGCCGTCAAACCTTTGGTCACTCGAATTACACATACAAAACTCTTTACCCATGGGATCGAATGTTTCATGAACCACAAACATGTTCCCTAAACAAATCTTTAAAGTACACACATGCCTAATTTTGCTAAGAGTCTAGCTTTAACATGAAAATGTAGCCCCCAAATCCTTACAACTCGACTTGACCACACACTAAGGAGGTTGGACAACTTTGTCGAGCAAGACAAGACCATTCGAAGGATGTTGTGTCTCTTGGAGACATTCGAACCACCCTTACACCCTATAAAAGCCACATTAAATGCTAAAGAACTCACACACTCCCAATTTCACAAAATTTCTAAGTCAAACACTCTATTGCTTTCGTTTGTGTTGCTGTCGAGAAGGAGCAAGGAGGACACGAGCTAGGGTTGGATTGGAACGAGTTGGATAACTCTTGTAAATCAAAGAATTTGCTAGACGGGGAAAGGAGTACCACATTGCTTGACCATTTGTCTCGTACACACGACCTCATCGCCACCACTTTGGTGTTGTAAGTTGATTTCCATTCCTTTCATTTCATACGTTAATTGTTTCATGCATATCACGAGTATTCATCACACGTCACACACCAAATTTCTGAGTATAAAACTTTCATCACTTGCCTCGACATCCCTAGGAATGGCTTCGTCACTTCATTTTTATACGTGCAACCCATATACATTTTTCGACTAACTACACCCTCGACTCACTCCTAACCAAACCCACGTATCATGCATGTCATACTCGATCATATGCTATGAAATCAAAGCCTAATCCTAGTGCTAGTCGAACGTGATTTTTAAAACAAAGAACCACCCTTTGGGCTTCTAATGGGCTAACGAGCCCAACTAGTTTCAAAAGGAAATGTTTTCGGTTAGAAACTTGAATTTTAACGAGGAACATAAAAACCAAGTTTAAGTATTTTAACAAGTTTTAAATACTACTTATGTTGAAACAAAAAGGTTAGTTTTCGAAAAATTACCTCAAGGACTATTTTTGCAAAATACCCACGTTGAGGGACTAAAACCGTCAAAATCACAAAACTTCGGACTATTTATGACAACATCGATTTTTAATGGAAGTTTAGGGTAGAAATTGTATTTTCCGAAAGTTTATAGGATAAAGTGTAAAAAGGGTACAAAAAGGACTAAAGTGAAATTATTTTAACCAAGGGTGAAAAAGTGTAACTTTGTAAAAGTTAAGGGTTAAATTGTGACAAGGTATATTTTTATAATTAATTATACGATTTTTATAAAAACATATATATATATATTTTCTTTAACTTTAATACATATATATATAACTTTATTAAAAATATTTAATCATAAATATTTTTAAATAATATTATTTCTTACGACGAGTTAATTATTTATCAAACACCGGTTCGTAACAACGATACAAATAACTACGTGAGTTATTTTGGTATATATTTAAGACACCCGAAACGGATATCACCGTACACGAGACATATCACATGTCATTTACAACACGAATCTGAAACACCGATTACAATGTATTATTTAGGTCGCAAGTCAGAGGAATTTCATTGCTAGTCATAGCAATACACCATCACTTTTGAGCACCTTGTGATTACGCATGATGAGGCGAAAAATGATCCGTTTTTAGGGGGTCATTTAAGCCCGAATCCGACTTTATTTGATCAAATATTGCCCTAAATCGTTCCTTTTGTGATTTTAGGTGTTTGGAGAGTGAATTCTGGAAAAGAAGCTATTTTGGACGTTTTTGGAGCATAAAAGTGAAGAAAACGACAAAGTACCAAAAATCCATGCTGAAGATACAAGGTGACGGCGTCAAGACTCCCTTCTTGATGGCGTCAGACATGAAGAATTAAACACCGTAGCTGGTGACGGCGTCAGATGGATAGGTGACGGCGTCAAAGTGGCAAAGAATAAAATACCGTAGGT
Organism: Artemisia argyi; assembly: GCA_030686995.1. NCBI lineage: Eukaryota > Viridiplantae > Streptophyta > Magnoliopsida > Asterales > Asteraceae > Artemisia > Artemisia argyi. The sequence continues at coordinate 183,671,212 of CM060683.1, forward strand.
GGTGACGGCGTCACATAGGCCGTCACAAGTGGATCTAGGGCGTCCGAGGAAGTATATGGCGGCGAGTTGACGGCGTCAGAATTAACTCTTGACGCCGTCAGAGTGTTTTTCCTATATATAGTTTTCTAGTTTTTTCATTAAAGAAAGAGAAGTTTTGGTGAAACCCTAAAGACGATTTTGGTGCCTCTTTTATAGGTTTTTCAAGGGTTCCAAACCCTTGAGACCTTGCATTGTAATTGAGATAAGTATACTCTTAATTCAATCAATATGTCTATGTGTTGGTTATCTATCTTTTGTTCTTATCTTAATTCTACTATGCTAGGCTAGATTTCCTTTGTGTTTGCTTAGATCTAATGAAACCTAGATGTTGATTATGTGTTGATTGCTTGTCTATTCTTGTTTTGGATGAATGATATTATATGTTAGGCTTAAGAAAACTGGCAGATCTCCAAATGGTAACATGCTTGAACGTCTTAAGAAACATGAACCGAGGCGTACTAGGTCTTTATTGGTTGTATTTAATGCATGAGCCACTGTTTACAATCCCTATAGTTGTGCTGGGTCATGGTGTAGGAGGAGATAAGAGCTCATAGAGTTGGGGAGTTATGTATGCCACCCCACGAATGGTACTAAGGAATACAATCCGTCATCCATACAAGTGTAACAAGTAATTGACATGTAAAAGATATCTAGGGAGTAATGAAGTCTAAGTAAACACAATTTCTCCAAATACTGCTCACAACCTTAGTTTAATATTAGTTTAATTTCATTTTCATTAGTCTAAATTAATTATATAATAGTTTTGGGTTAGTTGAATAGCAACTAATTCCGCCCACTCTTCCAAAACCCGAGATTTTACTTGCTTTCATAAAATATAAAAACACAAAAATAATCATCTTTCATCTCTAGAACTATTAATTAGGCTTTCTAATCCTAGCGACACTATTTCTAAGCTGAACGATCAATCCCCCGGTACTTGTCACTATACTATACTACAACGATCAGGTACACTGCCTGGTGGGGGTTGTAAGCCTCGCGAGATCCCTCGAGAGGTAAAGCAAGGTGCGATTCCCACGCATCAAGTTTTTGGCGCCGCTGCCGGGGATTGTCTATCTTTACATTTATTTCTCAACTTTCGCAAAGACTGCGGCGCCACGCATCAAGTTTTTGGCGCCGCAGCCCGGGGAATAGTTATTGTCTAGGTTAGGATTTCTTTTTATTAGGTCTACTTGCTAGATTCCTTTCTAGTAAGATTTTATTTTTATTTTTAGGTCTTCTTTAGTCTATCTTATTTCTTTGTGTCTTTGTTCGTAAACTGTTTCGATGGATCACAATAACATTGATCGGCTGATTCCTGTTATTCGTGTTTTTCGTCGTAGGATGTTCCAATTGCCCGCCCCACTTCCTTTAGCAGAAAATGAGAACCCACCTAACCTCTCACCCAACCACCACTTTGACAATAATTCTGAGCTAGAAGAGTCTGATCATGATGATGACCGTAGGGCTAGTCCTTTTTACTATTCAGACTCCGATGAGGATCTTGATGATGGTGACGTAATCAATGAGGATAGAATGGAAGAGGAAATAAACCCTCTTAGGTATGTTGACCCTAGAACTAGGATCGAGTGTGATAGTTCATTTAACATGCAATTCCCTTGTAAGATTGGATTTAAAAGCTTTAATGCCTATCTCAACTCATCTCTTCCAATGAACATAATCTCACGTAATGAATACAATAAAATCATGGTAGAGGAGTTAGAATACAAGGGGGAAAACGTCATTGCTAAAGCAATACCATTGCACGTATTTGTAGGAAGGTTGGTTTATCTTGTTGAGTTCATGGTTATGGAGAATCTAGGAGAGTTTATTGATAATAAATTGACCCAAGTTGTGTTTGGAAAACCCTTCAAACGATTGACCAACCTCGATGAAAAACTCATAGAAGGGCTAATTACATTGTCGGATGGGGATGAAGATTTTGTCTATCAAATGCCCCGCGCACACCCTAGGTTCAAAGGTTTTTCCATGGAAAAGTGTAGTAGGTATCCGCCCATGGAAATGCTAAGTGAGAATGATGAGAGAAAGGGACTTAAGTACACGCATGAAAAGAATAAAAAGTACTATCGCCGGTGCCTAGAGTTAGGAGATGAATATACGAAAGATGAGGCGACAATTAGATGGCTCACACTTGGTTATGTGAGCATAAGCGATACACGGTAACCCACGACTTTGAGTCTAGCTACAAGACTCGTAAATAAAGAAAAGCGCTTCTTGGGAGGCAACCCATGTTTTGTGTGATTTTAATTGTTTGATTGTTATTTGCTTCCGTATGCATGTTTTATTTTTATTGTTGGTTGATCATGTTTCTCAATTAAAATGTGGAAATACTTTATTATGTTGTTTGGCCTAGTCTTAACTTCAACCTAAAGGTATTTTTGCAAAAGATAAGTGTAAGGGGAAACCCCAAATATGTTTTTAAGAAACAACCCGATCATGATCCTCCACAATATTTAATGAACATGTATATTCGTAATTGTTAGAGTCAAATGCTTGTATTGAGTCATAATGAAGTTTTGCAGGATTTTCCAGGAAGTAGGACAAAGTTTTTCCAGAAATTTTCCGGAAACTTAACATAAGAATTTCTGCAGGTCCATTCTGACGGCGTCAGGATATTGCTCTTGACGGCGTCAGGAGTCAAAAATCTGGAAATTTTACCCGTTTTGTTTTTCTAACGGAGTCTTATGGTTTTTGTGAATTATTGAGTTTTATAATCTCCAGGAAATCTGCAAACTTCATTCCACAAGCATTATATCTTACTTTGTTTTCTAGGATTTAGTAACTTATATAGGATGCCGCCGATTTTACGCGAGGTTGCCTTGTCTACTTTTGTCAGGATTTACAGGTTATTTAAGACAAGAAGATGATTTATATTCTGGAAGGGAAGCTTTGATCGTTCATTTTCTTGGAGGAAGATTTAACCTGGCCAACCTATAATCCATACCGAGCGAATCAGGGGAGTATTTGATTTCATTCTCTTTTCTTCTTAACTTTTACATTCTTTACTTGAACATTGGGGACAATGTTCATCTTAAGTGTAAGGGGAGGGTAAAAAGATGATACCTTACATATGCACTTTCGCTTGAGTTTGTTTTGTTTGATAGTAGATGTGTAATAAAACTATGAGAAATACTTGTTAGTGTAATTTTAGCGCCAAATTTAAATTTTTTTACAACATTTAGGAGTGAAACTTTAGCCATAGCAAGCGTCTCATGGATAGGAGGTTGTATGACTAGCACATAACCGTATATTCAGAAAAATTTTCCACCCAAAAATGTGAGGTTCGCCTTTAGATTTGATAGGAAAAGCATTTATTATTGGTGCTTATGAGTGTACCGGTAGCATTTAGATTCTAGAACTTGCGTTAGTGATGCATCCCGAGACCGCTAGTGAGACTACATTCGTGTGGTAGGATTTACTACATGATAAGAGGCATTAGGATCACCCTTGTGTTAAACCCGTATCATGATTACTTGACCATTTAAGTCATATTACTTGGCTAGTTAAGTCAACTAATTTTTCCCACACCCTTAGCGTTGTACTCATTTTTAGTACACGAAACCCCTAGTACACCCCTCCGAGCCTATCTTTTCGTTTCTAACTTTAAGCATCTTACTTAAAGGAAGAATTTGTTACACCCCACTTAAATGTACACCCAAATCGCCTTAGCCTTCCGTGTATGCGCTCATCTTTAGTGCATTATTGTTATTTGTTAAACCCTAAGTTAACTTTCTAATTGATTACATGGTTGCTAAGTCGAGTCATATCCTTGTACATATTGTTTTGGGACGATTGGGACTCATGGGTAAGTACTTATTTTATGGAGTAATGGGGAAGAACATCATTTATTACCCCCATATGTACGTCAATCTTAAAAGTGCTCCAAGTGTTTTGATTTTCTTAATTCGAGTCATTAGATTAGTTTAATGTAAAGTATGTAAAGATTCAAGTGTAAGGGGATTGCTCAAACCCCTATGATGTATTATTTTGGATGGTAGGGTAAGAGCGTATGCAAAAAAAAAAAAAAAAAAAAAAAAAAAAAAAAAAAAAAAAAAAAAAAAATTTAAGAAAAAAAAAATAGAAAAAAAGAAAAAGAGAAAAAACATACGGACTACCATCCCGTTTTCATTCTATGTTCATTTTATGTTTTAGTTATTTTTCATTTATTAGCTTAAGTCGAGTCTAGTCTTGGCTTAGCAACGCCATCTTGTACATGTAATTAAATAAGATTGTTAACTCGCCACCAGTAAAATTCCCTTTATCCAACAAAACCGTGTAATTCATATCCCTACACCTAACGTTATAACCCTTTAAAAAGACCTCTTTGATAGTTTATCCTAGGTGCTTACGCCATGTGGTGGAGGTTTGATCCTTTCCCAAGCCTATGGTAATCTATTTTGCTATGACAGGTAGTGAGAGATATCTTCCATTTCTATAATGTTATATTACTTTATTACACCCGAGAGATGTGAGTATCTAAACACTATTTGTGAGGTGCTTGTGTATGACCTCCGTGCTTGTCTATTGGTCTTTAGTGGAACGATTATTAGTTGTAATTACTTTTATATTAGTGTTAAATGACCCCTAACTTGTCTTTTGAGTAGAATAAAAGCTCATTTACTTGAGGACAAGCAAATCTCAAGTGTAAGGGTATATGATGAGGCGAAAAATGATCCGTTTTTAGGGGGTCATTTAAGCCCGAATCCGACTTTATTTGATCAAATATTGCCCTAAATCGTTTCTTTTGTGATTTTAGGTGTTTGGAGAGTGAATTCTGGAAAAGAAGCTATTTTGGACGTTTTTGGAGCATAAAAGTGAAGAAAACGACAAAGTACCAAAAATCCATGCTGAAGATACAAGGTGACGGCGTCAAGACTCCCTTCTTGACGGCGTCAGACATGAAGAATTAAACACCGTAGCTGGTGACGGCGTCAGATGGATAGGTGACGGCGTCAAAGTGGCAAAGAATAAAATACCGTAGGTGGTGACGGCGTCACATAGGCCGTCACAAGTGGATCTAGGGCGTCCGAGGAAGTATATGGCGGCGAGTTGACGGCGTCAGAATTAACTCTTGACGCCGTCAGAGTGTTTTTCCTATATATAGTTTTCTAGTTTTTTCATTAAAGAAAGAGAAGTTTTGGTGAAACCCTAAAGACGATTTTGGTGCCTCTTTTACAGGTTTTTCAAGGGTTCCAAACCCTTGAGACCTTGCACTGTAATTGAGATAAGTATACTCTTAATTCAATCAATATGTCTATGTGTTGGTTGTCTATCTTTTGTTCTTATCTTAATTCTACTATGCTAGGCTAGATTTCCTTTGTGTTTGCTTAGATCTAATGAAACCTAGATGTTGATTATGTGTTGATTGCTTGTCTATTCTTGTTTTGGATGAATGATATTATATGTTAGGCTTAAGAAAACTGGCAGATCTCCAAATGGTAACATGCTTGAACGTCTTAAGAAACATGAACCGAGGCGTACTAGGTCTTTATTGGTTGTATTTAATGCATGAGCCACTGTTTACAATCCCTATAGTTGTGCTGGGTCATGGTGTAGGAGGAGATAAGAGCTCATAGAGTTGGGGAGTTATGTATGCCACCCCACGAATGGTATTAAGGAATACAATCCGTCATCCATACAAGTGTAACAAGTAATTGACATGTAAAAGATATCTAGGGAGTAATGAAGTCTAAGTAAACACAATTTCTCCAAATACTGCTCACAACCTTAGTTTAATATTAGTTTAATTTCATTTTCATTAGTCTAAATTAATTATATAATAGTTTTGGGTTAGTTGAATAGCAACTAATTCCGCCCACTCTTCCAAAACCCGAGATTTTACTTGCTTTCATAAAATATAAAAACACAAAAATAATCATCTTTCATCTCTAGAACTATTAATTAGGCTTTCTAATCCTAGCGACACTATTCCTAAGCTGAACGATCAATCCCCCGGTACTTGTCACTATACTATACTACAACGATCAGGTACACTGCCTGGTGGGGGTTGTAAGCCTCGCGAGATCCCTCGAGAGGTAAAGCAAGGTGCGATTCCCACGCATCAACGCACCTTTCAGGTGAGTTCATGGTCCCACATTTTAATTGTTTTTAAACCCCGTGGGGAGATACATGCTATAAATCGAACACAAGTATTTTATGTATGCTGTTATCACCTGATATTGCCTAAGTTGACACCTGTGCTACAAGTCCCTCATATCACGAACCTTAATCACTTGCGAGTGAGCGCGAATATAGTTGATAGATCTATTGGAATGGCAGCCCGCCTCTGTCAAGGTGATCACTTGGCAGGAGGTGTGCTATATTCGAGGTATTATGGAAATTTGGCACATTTCCTGTCACCGAGGGCCCCTTGTCATTTACATCCGCTGTGGTGTAGATGATTATTATTATCTTTATGATATGTCAAATCAATGTTAAGGCTTGCGTTTCGTGAGGCTTAGGAGCAATATTACACCCGATTTAGTCAAGACCTGTCTATCTTGGCTTGTTTATTTCAAATGCTTGGCTTGTGTTCACACTATTACTATTTAAACTACTATGGATTCACTCAACCTTTGTGTTGACTTTTTAAGCATGTTTATCTCAGGAAATTAGCAAGCATGGCGGCACGGAGCTGGCAAAGGGCACAGGACCTCCCTTTTGATTTCAATAATTATATCATTCTTTACAAACTCATCACCTCTTTTGTGAAACAATTAACATTTTGGAAAAATGTTTGTAACTCTGATATTTGAGTTTTCATGGAATGATATTGACAATCTTTTGAATTATTTTCTATGAGTATGACTGTGTACTAAACTGTAATGACCCCGATTAGACTTCCGCTACTTAATCAAATTTCGGGGTGTTACAGATTGGCATCAGAGCCATGGTTATAGAGAACCAAATGATTTTTTCAAAAACATTGGACTATAACCTCACCAGATTTTTAAACAAGCTATTTATCACCGAAGTGCCCTCCGTGCCAGCGCTTGCCAACGCTATGTTTTAAGGTTTGATTTTTAGCACCCATCGCATTTAGCTCACTATGACACTATGATCACTATGCATGTAGCATTATGTAGACTAAATGACTTATATTACTGCTATTTTTGGGATATTACAGTACCATGTCGCCCCCGGTTATTATTTTGTCCGACAGTGACGACGTCGTGCCAGCATCATCCACTCACCCTACTATTGGCTTATCTGATTATGACACCCATGACACCCGAGACACCCATGATTCTGACCATGACACCCAACCTGTATCACCTGCTATACCATCTCCTGTTCCATCTGGAGACCCATCTGCTGACACTGAGCCCTTTGAGGAGGGTGAGGTTGCTTCTACACCCATTGATTCTTTTGCTATTCAGCCTCTTTTTCGTCCTGTTTGTGGACCCATGACACAGGGACAGTACCTTTATGACCAGTACCTGACATCTCAGCAGTTTCTTGCGGCTGATGATCGTCCTACACCACCTGCTAGTCACCACTCCGGTTCAGATGCTGATGACGAGTCTTCTGACTCCGATACTTCTGACACTGCTGCTTCTGTTCCACCATCATCCCCGCCTGCACTGATTCGTCGGCACAAGCGAGTAAGGATTCTTGAGCCCTATGAGCCTGAGCCTTTCGATGAGTTGTTTTGATATCATGAGGGAGACTATACCCGCAAATGCACGGCTCGGAAACGAGTCTGCTTTTTGCCTGCTTCTACTGTTACACCACCTGTACCTACACCTGTACCATCACCCATATCAGTATTACCACCTGTTTCTATGCCAGATCTGACACCTGTGGCATCACCAGCACCCCCACCATCACCTGTATCACCCCCACCTGAGCCACATCCTTACATGTTGCCTACTTACACCGCACCCCACACCTCTGAGGTTTTGCCACCCATGCCACCACCTACAGTTTTCTACTCATAGACTGCTACCGTACCGATACCATCACCTGCTACATCACCTGTACCATCACCTGCTCCCACCGAGACACCCACCTCACCTGGCATTCATAGATTGGTTGATGCTCGTCGATGGTCGTTTTTGTTAGACTACATTCGTAGATGGAGATTGGTTGAGGGATCGCCTAGGGCTGCTGAGCTTGGAGATGGCTCTTCAGCGGTGTTACCGGTCACTAGAGAGCCGATACTCCATACTATCCCTCTTTTGGCTGCTAGGTTAGTGAGACATGAGGATCGTCTCGATGAGTTGTTGAGCGTTATTGAGGATATATCCTTGGAGAGGATAGAGTGTATGCAGGAGGAGGTCGAGAACCTCGTGGTACATAGGACAGCATTAGAGATGATGGGGACAGAGATCGAGGAGGCACATGCTACCATCACTGAGTTTGGTCATCGGCTAGATGTTCAGAGACACGAGATTGATGATCTGAGAGCGATTGCAGCCATTACACAGGAGATGATGGAGCATCAGGCACAGGAGTTAGCTGCATCTAGTTCTACCATCCACGCACTTTCAACTACTATTGAGGAGATTCAGGCCCGTGAGAGATCCAGAGATATGGAGATGTTGGGGATGATCAGGATCATCAGAGAGCTGGAGAGGAGATCAGGAGGCGCACCTGGACCTTCATAGATCTATGACATGTCATTACCTACAGAGACATCTTAACTTGCCGCCTGTGGCATTAATAATTATTGTATCTTATTGTTTTGTAACAATGAATTCAAAAATTATTAAAACTTTATGTTGGTTACGATTGTAACGTATTGATATTGATTTATGATGTTCTAGTTGTCTGATCTTTCTTTTTATTATGCTCCCATATTGAGATTCATTATAATTTCCATGTGTGTTGTTACATGTCGTGATGATTATTTATGAATGATATGGCTTATGTTGATGTATGTATTTATGGTGTGGTTGTGATATGTACTTTGTGATGATCTCGACTATTATGAGTTGGTTACACTATTTCTCTTGTTATTGATGTTTAGGATTTGTACTTATGCACATGCGATTTTATAGAGTTATGGCCCCAAGGAAAACCACTACTGCTACCTCGTCACCAGCTATGACCCAAGCTGCTATCAGAAAGTTGGTTGCCGACAGTGTTGCTGCAGCTTTAGAAGAGCAGGCTGCTGCAATGGCACGAACTAGTAGCAATAACCGAGCCACTGCTGAGAGCGAGTCCGCTGCGATTCGGAAGTGCACCTATAAGGATTTCATTGCTTGTAAACCATCTCACTTCAAAGGGACTGAAGGAGTAACAGAGCTTGCTCGATGGTTTGAGCGAACTGAGACTGTGTTTGTGAGGAGCGGTTGTGCTGCGGAAAGCCGAGTCTCATTTGCTACTGGAACATTGTTGGAAGACGCGTTGTCTTGGTGGAATGCAACTGCTCAGAAGATAGGTGTGGAGGAGGCCTATCAGATTACCTGGGTTGATTTTAAGGAAAAGATGTTGAAGAAGTTCTGCCCTAGAGGCGAGATCAAGAAGCTAGAAGATGAGTTTCACACGTTGGTTGTGAAAGGAAATGATCTCAGGGCTTACGATAGGAGATTTCAGGAGCTTGCCACACTTTGCCCTTCAAAGGTTCCCGACTTGGAAAAGTTGTTGGAAAGGTACATTGAAGGATTACCCAGGAGTATTGAGGGAAACGTCACCTCGTCTAAGCCTCAATCTTTGGAGGAAGCAATGTCTATTGCCCAAAGACTGCTAGACCGGGAGATTAAGCGTAACTCTGCTCAAGGGAACAACGATCACAAAAGGAAGTTTGATGATCGGAAGACAAACAACAACAGCAACAACAACAACAACAGCAGCAACAACAACCGAAACCTCAACCGTAACTATCACCATGACAGAAACACCCACCACAACCAACAGAACCGACGACAGGAAGCTGTCAGAGCTTATGTCGCCGCACCAGTTAAGGATGCTAGGTATGCTGGACCTCTTCATTCTGTGACAAGTGTAAGATGCATCACAATGGACCCTGCTATGCTAAGTGCGGGAAGTGTTCAAGGGTTGGACATAAGACACAAGATTGCAAGGCGACTGGAGCTAACTTGCAACCCGTGGCTGTGGTATGCCATGCTTGTGGAGAGAAAGGACACTACAGGCGACAGTGCCCTAATAAGGATAACAATGCACGTGGGAGAGCATACGTGCTAGGAGATGGAAATGTCCAGCAAGATCTGAACGTAGTCACGGGTACGTTCTTTCTAAACAGCCGACTCGTTAAAGTTTTATTTGATTCCGGAGCCGATCAAAGTTTCGTATCTATTTCACTCGCACCCCTGCTTAATATTACACCCACCCAACTAGACACCACATATGAGATTGAACTAGCCGATGGGAAGCTAGTAAGCACTAACACTATACTCCGAGGTTGCACCCTACGACTGCTAGACACCCCATTTGTCATTGACCTTATGCCTATTAGACTCGGTAGTTTCGACGTCGTTGTAGGAATGGATTGGTTATCCGAGAACCGCGCTAAGATCATTTGTGACGAAAAGGTCGTTCACATTCCGCTGAATAACGAAACCCTGGTTGTTCGCGGAGAGTGAAGTAAGACACGTTTGAGCGTCATTTCTTGCGTCAAGGTTGTGAAGTACATCGAGAGAGGATGTCAAGTCTTCTTAGCTCAAGTCACCGAGAAGAAGTCGGAAGAGAAACGACTCTAGGATGTGCCGGTAGTCAGGAACTTTCCAGAAGTTTTCCCTGAGGACTTGCCTGGCCTTCCGCCGACTCGTCAAGTGGAATTTCAAATTGACTTGATGCCAGGAGCAGCACCCGTAGCACGAGCACCCTATAGGCTTGCACCGTCGGAAATGAAGGAGTTATCCGGACAATTAGAGGAATTGTCAGATAAAGGATTTATTCGCCCTAGTTCATCACCGTGGGGAGCCCCGGTGTTATTTGTGAAGAAGAAGGATGGAACCTTCAGGATGTGTATCGATTATCGTGAGTTGAACAAGCTGACGGTTAAGAATCGATATCCGTTGCCGAGGATTGACGATTTGTTTGATCAACTGCAAGGATCGAGTGTCTACTCGAAGATTGATTTGAGATCGGGTTATCACCAACTGAGAGTTAGGGAAGAAGACATCCCTAAGACGGCTTTCAGGACAAGATATGGTCACTACGAATTCCAAGTAATGCCATTCGGTCTAACAAATGCACCCGCTGTATTTATGGACTTAATGAACCGAGTGTGCAAACCCTATTTGGATAAGTTTGTGATTGTATTCATCGATGATATCCTTATTTATTCATGTAGTAAGGAAGAGCACGCAGAGCACTTGAAGGCTATACTAACACTGCTCAGAGAAGAGAAATTATACGCCAAATTTTCCAAGTGTGATTTTTGGATTGAGAAAGTACAATTTCTTGGGCATGTTATTGACAGCAAAGGTATTCATGTGGATCCCGCCAAGATCGAAGCTGTTAAAAATTGGGCGTCACCAACGAGTCCTACCGAGATACGCCAATTTTTAGGTCTTGCCGGATACTATCGGAGATTTATTGAAGGTTTTTCAAGGATTGCTAAACCTTTGACTGAGTTAACACAGAAGAAGAAGAAGTTTGGTTGGGGAGATGAGCAAGAATCGGCATTTCAGTTTTTGAAGCAGAAGCTTTGTGAAGCACCGATATTAGCACTACCCGAAGGAAGTGAGGACTTCGTGGTATATTGTGACGCATCAATCCAAGGTTTGGGTGCCGTATTGATGCAAAGATTTAAAGTGATCGTTTACGCTTCTAGACAACTTAAACCCCACGAGGAAAACTACACTACTCATGATCTAGAATTAGGAGCGGTGGTATTCGCTCTGAAGATCTGGAGACACTACCTATATGGAACCAAGTGTACGGTTTTCACCGATCACAAGAGTCTTCAGCACATTTTAGATCAAAAGGAGTTGAACATGAGGCAACGTCGATGGCTAGAGTTGCTAAGTGACTATGATTGTGAGATCCGTTATCACCCGGGGAAGGCAAACGTTGTAGCTGATGCCTTGAGTCGAAAGGAACGACTTAGACCCCTCAGAGTTAGGTCATTGGGTATGACGATTAGATCACCTCTTCCGTCTCAAATTCTTGAAGTTCAAGCTGAGGCACTTAAGGAAGAAAATAGACCGCACGAGAAGATTTACGGCATGCCAGAAAGCACGAATGGATTTGTCAAGAAACCAGATGGAAGGCTGTGTTTCAAGGACAGAAGTTGGATTCCATTGTATGGAGGAATACGAGACCTCATCATGCACGAGTCTCATAAGTCTAAATACTCCATTCATCCTGGTTCGGACAAGATGTATCAAGATCTAAAGAAGTTGTATTGGTGGCCAAACATGAAAGCTGACATTGCAGAGTATGTCGGTAAGTGTTTGACCTGCTCGAGAGTAAAGGCTGAACATCAAAAACCATCCGGTATTTTCGGTCTTTTGGTTCAACCCGAGCTACCAATGTGGAAATGGGAAAGGATTACAATGGACTTCATCACGAAATTACCCAAGACATCGAGTGGGTTGGACACTATTTGGGTTATTGTCGATCGTCTCACGAAGTCAGCGCACTTCTTACCGATCAAAGAGACTGATGATATGGACGTTCTTGCACATTTGTACCTTAAGGAGATAGTTTCCCGGCATGGAGTGCCGATTTCTATTATCTCCGACCGAGACAGCCGTTTCACGTCTAACTTTTGGCGATCTTTACAGAAAGCCTTGGGAACTAAGTTGGATATGAGTACAGCTTACCATCCACAGACCGATGGTCAAAGTGAAAGAACTATACAAACCTTGGAAGACATGCTTAGGGCATGTGTGATTGATTTTGGAAAAGGCTGGGATAAACACCTACCGTTAGCAGAGTTTTCATATAACAACAGTTATCACGCTAGCATTAAGGCTGCACCATTTGAGGCACTTTATGGAAGAAAGTGTAGATCACCAGTTTGTTGGGCTGAGATTGGAGATGTACAACTCTCAGGTCCCGAGTTGATTCTTGAAACCACTGAGAAAATAGTGAAGATTAGGCAACGATTACAAGCTGCTAGGGATCGGCAAAAGAGTTATGCCGATGTGCGAAGGAAACCGATAGAGTTTCAAGTTGGAGACAAGGTCATGCTTAAGGTATCACCTTGGAAAGGAATGATTAGGTTTGGAAAACGTGGAAAGCTAAACCCGAGATACGTTGGACCCTTCGAGATCATTGAAAGGATCGGTCCCGTGGCATACAAACTTGAGCTACCTGAGGAACTCAGTAGAGTGCACAACACCTTCCACGTGTCAAATTTGAAACAGTGTTTATCGGATGAAACACTTGTGATCCCGTTGAAAGAGATCAGAATCGATGATAAGTTGCACTTTATTGAGGAACCCGTTGAGATTATGGATAGGGAGGTCAAACGACTTAAGCATAGTCGCATTCCCATTGTTAAGATCAGATGGAACTCTAAGAGAGGACCCGAGTACACATGGGAGCGCGAGGATCAAATGCGTGCCAAATACCCACAACTGTTTGATGAGACAACCCCGAGCACTGATCCAACTTTGGATTCCGGGACGGATCCAACTTTGGATTCCGGGACGAATCCAATCTAACGGGTGGGTACTCTAATACACCGTAAAATCCCATGTCATTTATTAATACTAATTAACGACATTATTCTAAACAAAGCCATTTTTGCGGGCTAATTTGAAATTTTTATATGAGACACTGTTTGTTTGAACACCCGAATGTTATGAACACCGTTTGTTGACACCCGATTATGTTTTGTCACCCGATATCACCCGAATGTCACTCTTGGATATCACCCAATGAGGTTAAACACCGGTAACTCCCACTTGCGACCCGACACCCTAATTGAACACCGAGAAAACTATTAATATATATATATATACGACACTATGTATATATTAACTTTTACAAATTTATTATTATATATATGAGTATATATATATAAATGACGACACCGTTTAAATATTTATGGTTTTCACGAACCGACACCGACACCGATATCAAAACCAATTTCACCATTTTGCGAATCATCGACACCCCTCCATTTTGGGCCGAGTACACCCCAAGCCCACACGATTTTTCTTTCTTTACTTGGGCCGAGCATAACTATCTTCACATGTTTTTGGTTTGGGCCTTGAGTTCTAAAGCCCAATGGCTGTTGCTTGTTTCTTTCCTTGCGCAGCTTACTACCCAAACGAACAAACTCGTTTACAACATATGTAATATACACACTTTGAAATCTTTGGTTCCCTACTCACACAACACTAAGCATGCTACTTCTAGTTGACTTTGTAACACCCTACAAGAAGCCACCATGTTGAGCCGTCAAACCTTTGGTCACTCGAATTACACATACAAAACTCTTTACCCATGGGATCGAATGTTTCATGAACCACAAACATGTTCCCTAAACAAATCTTTAAAGTACACACATGCCTAATTTTGCTAAGAGTCTAGCTTTGACATGAAAATGTAGCCCCCAAATCCTTACAACTCGACTTGACCACACACTAAGGAGGTTGGACAACTTTGTCGAGCAAGACAAGACCATTCGAAGGATGTTGTGTCTCTTGGAGACATTCGAACCACCCTTACACCCTATAAAAGCCACATTAAATGCTAAAGAACTCACACACTCCCAATTTCACAAAATTTCTAAGTCAAACACTCTATTGCTTTCGTTTGTGTTGCTGTCGAGAAGGAGCAAGGAGGACACGAGCTAGGGTTGGATTGGAACGAGTTGGATAACTCTTGTAAATCAAAGAATTTGCTAGACGGGGAAAGGAGTACCACATTGCTTGACCATTTGTCTCGTACACACGACCTCATCGCCACCACTTTGGTGTTGTAAGTTGATTTCCATTCCTTTCATTTCATACGTTAATTGTTTCATGCATATCACGAGTATTCATCACACGTCACACACCAAATTTCTGAGTATAAAACTTTCATCACTTGCCTCGACATCCCTAGGAATGGCTTCGTCACTTCATTTTTATACGTGCAACCCATATACATTTTTCGACTAACTACACCCTCGACTCACTCCTAACCAAACCCACGTATCATGCATGTCATACTCGATCATATGCTATGAAATCAAAGCCTAATCCTAGTGCTAGTCGAACGTGATTTTTAAAACAAAAGAACCACCCATTGGGCTTCTAATGGGCTAACGAGCCCAACTAGTTTCAAAAGGAAATGTTTTCGGTTAGAAACTTGAATTTTAACGAGGAACATAAAAACCAAGTTTAAGTATTTTTACAAGTTTTAAATACTACTTATGTTGAAACAAAAAGGTTAGTTTTCAAAAAATTACCTCAAGGACTATTTTTGCAAAATACCCACGTTGAGGGACTAAAACCGTCAAAATCACAAAACTTCGGACTATTTATGACAACATCGATTTTTAATGGAAGTTTAGGGTAGAAATTGTATTTTCCGAAAGTTTATAGGATAAAGTGTAAAAAGGGTACAAAAGGACTAAAGTGAAATTATTTTAACCAAGGGTGAAAAAGTGTAACTTTGTAAAAGTTAAGGGTTAAATTGTGACAAGGTATATTTTTATAATTAATTATACAATTTTTATAAAAACATATATATATATATTTTCTTTAACTTTAATACATATATATATAACTTTATTAAAAATATTTAATCATAAATATTTTTAAATAATATTATTTCTTACGACGAGTTAATTATTTATCAAACACCGGTTCGTAACAACGATACAAATAACTACGTGAGTTATTTTGGTATATATTTAAGACACCCGAAACGGATATCACCGTACACGAGACATATCACATGTCATTTACAACACGAATCTGAAACACCGATTACAATGTATTATTTAGGTCGCAAGTCGGAGGAATTTCATTGCTAGTCATAGCAATACACCATCACTTTTGAGCACCTTGTGATTACGCACCTTTCAGGTGAGTTCATGGTCCCACATTTTAATTGTTTTTAAACCCCGTGGGGAGATACATGCTATAAATCGAACACAAGTATTTTATGTATGCTGTTATCACCTGATATTGCCTAAGTTGACACCTGTGCTACAAGTCCCTCATATCACGAACCTTAATCACTTGCGAGTGAGCGCGAATATAGTTGATAGATCTATTGGAATGGCAGCCCGCCTCTGTCAAGGTGATCACTTGGCAGGAGGTGTGCTATATTCGAGGTATTATGGAAATTTGGCACATTTCCTGTCACCGAGGGCCCCTTGTCATTTACATCCGCTGTGGTGTAGATGATTATTATTATCTTTATGATATGTCAAATCAATGTTAAGGCTTGCGTTTCGTGAGGCTTAGGAGCAATATTACACCCGATTTAGTCAAGACCTGTCTATCTTGGCTTGTTTATTTCAAATGCTTGGCTTGTGTTCACACTATTACTATTTAAACTACTATGGATTCACTCAACCTTTGTGTTGACTTTTTAAGCATGTTTATCTCAGGAAATTAGCAAGCATGGCGGCACGGAGCTGGCAAAGGGCACAGGACCTCCCTTTTGATTTCAATAATTATATCATTCTTTACAAACTCATCACCTCTTTTGTGAAACAATTAACATTTTGGAAAAATGTTTGTAACTCTGATATTTGAGTTTTCATGGAATGATATTGACAATCTTTTGAATTGTTTTCTATGAGTATGACTGTGTACTAAACTGTAATGACCTCGATTAGATTTCCGCTGCTTAATCAAATTTCGGGGTGTTACATGGGTCAAGGCCGGGATTGTGCGTCCGGTCCGGTATCTAACGTGGATCTCCAATCCGGTACTAGTCAAAAAATGTGACGGGAGTTGGAGGATGTGCATAGATTTCAAAAACCTAAATTCATCTTGCCCTAAAGATTATTACCCCTTGCCTGAAATAGACTGGAAAATTGAATCCGTAGTGGGCTTCCGATACAAATTCTTCCTAGACGCCTATAAAGGATACCATCAGGTGCAAATGGCAAGGGAGGATGAGGAGAAGACGGCATTCTACACAGAGCAGGGGACTTTTTGCTATACTAAGATGCCCTTCGGACTAAAAAATGCAGGAGCCACGTACCAGCGTTTGGTAGATTCGGCTTTCAACTCTCAAATAGGAAGAAATCTTGAAGCATACGTAGACGACATGGTTATCAAAAGTAACTCCGAACAAGCCATGCTAGCGGACATTGCCGAAACTTTCGACAATCTTCGCAAAATAAATATGAAGCTGAATCCAAAAAATTGCTCCTTCGGAGTAGAAGAAGGAAAATTCTTGGGGTATATGGTGACCTCCGAAGGAATCAGGGCCAATCCAAAGAAAACTAAAGCAATTGCCGACATGAAATCTCCAGGAACTCTAAGAGAAATTCAGAGTCTCAGTGGGAAATTAGCGGCACTTAATCGGTTCTTGTCTCGATCGGCAGAAAGGTCGCTCCCATTCTTTGAAACCCTTAAACACATCACGAAAGAAAACAAAGAGGAGTACCGTTGGACACCGGAGGCAGAAAAGGCCTTTCAGGCAATGAAAAGGTTGGTTTTAGAACTCCCGGCTTTAACAACACCCAAGCCCAAGGAAAAATTGTATTTGTATCTAGCAGCTGCCTCTGCGGTCCTGATCGCCGATAGAGGAGGAAAGCAGCTGCCGGTGCATTATGTTAGCCGAACATTACACGAAGCCGAAAGGTACTATGCTCCCTTGGAGAAACTGGCAATCTGCCTACTGTACGCTTCGAGAAGGCTACGGAGGTATTTTGAAGCACCAATGACGGTAATCACCGATCAGCCCATCAGACAAATATTGAACAAAGCGGAAGCATCCGGGAGGATGGCAAAGTATGCCGTAGAGTTGGGGGCATATGACATTACCTACATCCCCATAAACGCAGTCAAAGGACAAGTATTAGCAGACTTTCTTACAGAGATACCGGTAGAAGAAAGGGGAAGAAACATGGTCGGGGAGCTCAGTGAGCATGACGAATGGATATTATACACGGACGGGGCGTCCAGTAAAAAGGGGGCAGGAGCTGGTCTTGTACTCATCGGACCCTCTCAAGAGGAGTACACCTACGCCCTCCGTTTAAAATTCGAGAGCACAAACAATGGGGCAGAATACGAGGCATTATTGGTTGGTTTGCGGATTGCCGAACAGATGAAGATAGAAGCTCTGGACGTAAGGGTTGATTCAAAACTGGTGGCCAGCCAGGTAAATGGAGATTTTGTTGCGACCAAGGACAGCATGATACGATACCTGGCAAAGGTAAAGGAGCATGCATCCCGGTTCAAAAGCTTCAAAATCCGGAATATACCCAGGTCACAAAACCAAAAGGCGGACGTTCTGAGCAAGTTAGCTTCGGTAGCTTTTAACCACCTAACTAAGGAAGTTTTGGTGGAAATTCTAGAAAGACCATCCGTCGAGGAAGAGCAAGTGCATGCAATAGTGGAAGAAGAAGGGGATAACTGGATGACCCCTATCATTAAGTGCCTAGAAGAAGGAGTATGGCCGGAGAGTACCAGTGATGCCAGAAGCCTACGGATGAAAATCCCGCATTATACAATGCAAGACGGAGTCCTCTTTAATAAATCATATTTGAATCCAATGTTGAGATGTGTGGGCCCTCTACAAGCAAACTACCTAGTAAGGGAAGTGCATGAGGGGATTTGCGGCATGCACTCCGGACCAAGATCCGTGGTAGCCAAATTAATAAGGCAAGGATATTATTGGCCAACTATGCACAAGGAAGCCAGAGAGGAAATCCACAAGTGTGATTCTTGTCAAATACATGCTCCGGTACCGAAACTTCCAAAAACATCCCTAACCTCAATCATGGCACCTTGGCCTTTCTTCCAATGGGGCATGGATGTGTTAGGCCCATTTCCGGAGGCACCAGGAAAGGTAAAGTTTCTCATTGTGGCGATAGATTATTTTACTAAGTGGATAGAAGCAAAACCGCTAGCTAAAACCACCGGCAAGGACGTAAAAAAGTTTGTATGGGAAAACATCGTGTGCCGTTTTGGATTGCCGGGGGTAATTGTAACGGATAATGGGACCAATTTTGTGAATAATCCGTTCAAAAGCTGGTGTCAACAATTACACATCAGACAAAGGAATACGGCGGTTGAACATCCGCAAGCAAATGGATTAGTAGAAAGGGCCAATGAGTCTCTCTTGAAGGGAATGAAGGCAAGGCTGGGAAGGGCTAGGTCCGGATGGGTTGACGAGCTACCAAGCATTCTGTGGGCTCACCGAACGTCCATCAAAACAAGTAATGGAGAAACCCTTTTAGTCTCACTTACGGTAGTGAGGCCATGATCCCGGCGGAAATAGGGATGCCCACGTATCGGGCGATAATGCTTGATGAAAGTCATGATGACGAAGATCTCTGGAGGGCGGTAGACCGAAACGAGGAAGAACAACGCCTCTCACTAGATTTGTTGCAAGAAAGAAGGGAAGCTGCGGCTATAAGGGAGTCCAAGTACAAAACCCAAGTGGAGCGATACTATAACCGAAGGGTCAAGCCCGTTAGCTTTAAAGTGGGGGATTTTGTGTATCGCCGGAATGAAGCTAGCCGAGTGGAAAATCTGGGAAAATTGGGTCCAAACTGGGAAGGCCCTTACCGGGTGGTGGAAGCATACGATAACGGTTCTTATAAGTTGCAGACGATGGATGACAAGCACGTACCTCGCCCGTGGCACGCGATGAATCTCAGGAATTGCTTCTTATAAAAATTGTTATTGTTAGAATTCCACACTTAATGTAATGACGATGGTAATTTACTGTTTAAATAAATTAAGTTTGAATGCCCTTCCCGGGAGAAGTGGAAGGAGCATGTTTTGCAATACAATTGTTATTTCCTTCCTGATGGCTAGCCCCCATCAGGAATATGATGATGCCCGGATGACAATTTCAGTCCGGATGCCCGAACGATAATTTCATTTCGGATGCCCTGTAACATGAGGATGCCCGGATTATAATTTCGTTCCGGATGCCCGGATGGTAATTCCATCCAGGATGCTCAAACGATAATTTCGTTTTGAATGCCCTGTAACATAAGGATGCCTGGATGATAATTTCGTTCCGGACGCCCGGATGGTAATTCCATCCAGGATGCTCAAACGATAATTTCGTTTTGAATGCCCTGTAACATAAGGATGCCTGGATGATAATTTCATTCTGGACGCCCGGATGGTAATTCCATTCCGGATGCTCAAACAATAATTTCGTTTTGAATGACCTGCAGCCCATAGACTTGTATTGAAACAAAGACTATACAAAAAAAAAAAAAAAAAAAAAAAAAAAAAAAAAAAAAAAGGGAAGAAAGCCACATTACAAAAAGCACAAGTGTAAGCCTAAAAAATATATATACATATCGCAAAAATCACATGTTCCTTACAAACAAATTACAAATATCCGAAGGACATCAAAATGTATTTACAAATGATAATAATCAAACTGGAGGATTAACATTCTCCTCGACCTCTGGGGCAACCGTCTCAACCAACGTCGTCGGAGTGGGGCCGCCAGTAGGAAGCTCTGAACCACCAAGTAAACCCTGAGGAGTGGAGGAGGCGGGAAAGATATTCATAAGATCCCCCAACGGAAGTCGGTAAGAGTCAGCAACCCTCCGGATAAATGGATACTCGAAAGAAAAAACCTTGTTGAATTCATCTTTCCAAATTGACGGAGCTTCAAGGTTAACCTTCTTTGAAGTACGAAGGATTTTCTCTACCTCCTCCGGTTTCCGGGCAAGGCGCACCCTATCCAACCAACCAGCCGAATATGAAAGGCTCAAAGGTTTCGCCAAAGACTTCTTATATTCCTCGCTGTCCATCAACCGACGAAAAACGGTCGAGACCAAGGATTTGACTGTGTTTTGACGAACGACTTCTGCCTGCCCCAGATTCACGGTCAGATCCGAATTATCTACCTTCAGCTTGGCAACCAAATCTTTCGAGGCGGCCAGCTCAGCCTCTAGCTGTTTTATCTTTTCTGATTGCTGAGCTTCTGTATCCAGCCAAACCTCTTTCTCCCTTCCCAGCTCTTCCACTTTCTCCAGAAGTGTTTTCTCTCTGTTCGCACAAGCTTCGAACCGGCGGCAGACATCTTCATGTTCAGCAGAAAGTTTGCGAAACCTTTTGGCGTGAGCATCACGGTCCTTCTCGACCTCCACTAACCTAGCAACCTGTTCAGAACATTGGCCGTGAATGTGGTCCAATTCACGAAAATCAGCATTCAAGTGTCTGAACCTTCTTAACACCTCCCCCTGGGAAATGATGCTTGTTCCTAGCTGCTCATATGCCAACCGGGCCAAATCAATGTTGTTTAGCTCCTCTAAGACGGACTGTTCGGCCGGAGTAGGTAGGTTGGCAATCATTTCGCGACAAGCCCTATAAGAATTGATTCGGACATCATCACGGAGGGTCCAAGCCGGAACAAAAAAGTTAGCCTGCTCAACGGACCGATCTGAAAAAGGTGGATAATTATCAAGGGCAGGTACATACATTTCCAAAGTATCTATAATCTAGCAAAAGAACGGTCATACCGGAATGATCGGAAGGAACCACATGAACAACCGGACGTTTAGAAGGGCCCGAATGGTGCGCAGACATCGCTATAACAAACAAAGCATAATATGTTAGAACCGGTGAGCAACATAAAACACTTTCGAAAATACAAAGAGGGTACTAACCATCCGAGGTACGAGGTTGTTTTTCTTTTTCCGGAGAGTCCAGATGAATAGGAGGAGTGTTGCCGCGAACCGGCGGGGAACGTTCATTTTCGTTAACTCCACTACCCAAATTCTCCTCGACTCCATGATTGACATTTTCCTCCTCAGACAAGTGTGGAGCAATGTTCTCCTCAGCATTTACTGCTACCTCGGGGTTGGTCTGATTATGAATAGCTTCACCGGACGGAAACGCTTGATTCAGCGGAGTGGCATCTTCCGTCTCAGTCAGGGAGACCACGCCTTCGGGGGCATTGGGATCCCTTCTGACTCTCTTCGGCATCGCTGTAGAAGGCCCTTCCCCGGCTTTGGCCTTCCTTTTGAGCATCAATGACCTTTTGGCAAGGTCTCTCGGCCAATCGCATCAAATTGTCCTTTGGTGGTAGTTCTTTGCCGGCGTCCAGAAATGGAGCTGTTCGTTGGGGTCGCTCTTGACCGACAGGTATCTCCTCACCCTCGGTCACCTCCGTACCCTCCCAATCCGGCAACTCAAGGAACTCAGCCATACTCAAAACTACAATTAACACCGGAATAAATAAAGAGAAGAAAAAAAACTTGTAAGGAAAATCAAAGTAACAATGAAACATGTATTACCATGCCCCTCGGCATCCTTTAGAACGACCTGAACATTCTTGGTCTCCCACACGGTGGAAAGCCCGTACACCCATAACAAACAAGAGGGCACCTCCCTAAGTTTGATGATTTTCTCACTAAGTTTCTCCGCCGACTCCTCTGGATAGCTGATGGGAAAAGTATCGGAAATCTTAGAATCATTATGTCTCCAAGCCATGGCGTTCGGAATCGCCCTCCGGTCAATAAGAAAAAACTTCTCTTTCCAATGTTTTAGCCCAGATAGAACCTCGATGAAACACTTCTTGGCTTTTCTCCCCGTCCGGCTCTCAAAAGAAAACCAATGTCCCTGCTTGCATAACCTATAGAACACCCGGAACAACGAGACGGTCGGCTGGCAGTCTAAACTATAGCAACGAACCTCGAACAAAGTAACCCGGTTCAACCCTATCGGAACCAATTGTGAAATGTGCACCTTGAAATGTTTTATCGCCGCAAGCAGAAACTTGGAAAAAGGAACTCTAATCCCACCTATGTCCAGCTGACGAGTATAAATGCCAATCTGGCCGGCGGGTAGCCTGTTCATAGTCATGTTGGGATCCGGAAGCATAGGATGTAACTCCGCCGGGATATTGTAAGTAACAATTAGGTCATCCAGCTCTTGTTGTGAAAGCTTGGACTTGTGTATATGCATATCAAATTTCGGCACCACGACCGCTCTAACTTGCGGTTCGGCCGGACGTGTTCAGACATACTCTAAAGGATGGCCGGGAGAAATGATAATAAAACTAAAGAAAGAAAGATAAGAACTCACCTCGAAAGTCGCTTCGGTAAAGAAAAAACGCTCGGAGTAGCAGTGGTAAGAATTATCAACTCTGTGTAAAAGTGAGAAGTAAAAGGGGTTATATATATAGGGAACGCATGGGGTGAAGCGAAACGTTGCATCTGTCAGAAGTGATGACGTGTCGCAATCCTAACCGTCCACGACCGGAGAGCGGGAAAACGTGGCAAGAAAACACTATTATAGGCCCAAGCCAAGGCCCATGGATCACTAACTCAGTGGGCCTATAATGGCCCAATAAATGCAAATCGTTACTTCAAGAAGCACGCCCTTGTGTATGAGTATTGATTCACCGGTTAACGACTCGATAATTCAATACTGGGGGGGGGCATGTTGACGTATGTGTCCGGAGGATATGAACCGGACACTGCTAAATAGACCGGACGGTAAACACTGCCTTCCGGCAAGTGGGCCAGAGGGCATGTCCACGTGCGCCGTTTTCCCAGGAAATCAGCAAGCATGTCCCCAACTACTACTGACACAAGCCTGGGCCTAGGATAACGGCTACTGTTCATGGGATATTCTACTATGCACAGGTACAATTACTATTCAAATAGGGTTACTTTCACTGTTCATCTGCACCCTCTTTGGGGTAGTATAAATACCCCAAAGCCATTTATTGTAACACACACTCTTTTTCTCATAAATACCCGCATTTATCATTATACCTTTCGGTCTTGAAGATATACTTATTTTCACGCCCGAGCTTGGTCCTGGGATAACACCCGGGGCGAGGCTAACGAGCGGTTGTGTTTGTGCAGTGTTCAAGGCCGAAGGATTTATCCACCAATTATTCCGAAGGAGCGAAGATTTACTTCAACAGGTGGCATCATCGTCGTCTAAAATAGTATCGCCGGAACAGAATAAGCGGGCGAGGAATAGTTTGAGGTTGAGAGAATGAAGTGGGTAAAATGAAATGGAGGATAGAAAGAGAAGGCAGATGGTTGGTTGAGTAATAATGTGGATGAAGAGAGTGTTTTAAAGCAAACAATAATATGTGTCATTTTTTTGTTGTGCTTATGTGTCATTTTTTGATGTATTTATGTGGCACCTTCTTAGTAACCTACGGTAAAAAAAAAGCCCTCATTTATAGGGATGCATTAACCACACCCTCTCTATCATGGGGGTCCACCTATTTTAGTCAAAAAGTACAAGCATTAAAGCAGACAGTACAAGCGGCGGCAGCAGTGTTAGTCAACACACCCTCTCTGCAGGGAGGGTGTGGTTAACTCATGCCATTTATATAATAGGTAGATATGTTGGAAGTTGCCACTTACTTGCAACTTGAGCTAACATTTAAAACCAAATATGTCTTGTCATCTAATTAGTTATATCGAACTGTTTTCTATGTAAAAATGGTTGACTATCTCTTTCATAATCTTTTTACTTTTTAATAAATGTGCTTACTAAAAATATGGACTTATTGATGACCGTTTACTCATTTATATTTCGGTGTCACTATGCTATAACTAATACGTATGGATCGTAAATGCAAAATATGAAACATGTAATACATAAATGAAAAAATGTTGTTAGAAATTAGTACAAGTGTATAGTAAAAGAAAGTAGTAAAACGACATTTTCGAACGTGTCATTCTGTATCACACTGAAATACCTTTGAAATAGGGCAGTAAGTTTTCAAAAAAGGGTTGAAAACGTCAAGTCTACAACTTTTTTGCATAAAATAACAATAGCTAGTTTGGTCAAAAGTGTAGAATACTACAAACATTAAGGGTAAAAATGTATATAAAAAATGTGTAAGGTATGAATTTAATACGAAAATGTTTATACTGTTAATATGTGTGCATCGCACTTGAATGCTGGTGGAGGGCAAGGGTGATGCTGCGTGAGGTGGGGCCGGATGGTGAAACCACTACCCCTTTGCCAAGTAGTCTTATGTAAGATCACTTCATCTTTATTAGTCTGTCCTTTCACTAATTACTTGTTCATCGATTAGATCACACCAATTCATAGTGTGGATGATCCTCGGTGGGCCCATTGTTTTGTTGTCTTCTATTCAATCAAAAGTGTATTTCTATAATATAGTGATTTAGCCTCAGCCCTATTTATAATAGGGTTTTTCTAACATGTGCCCTTATGCACATGATAAGAAGTAGGCCCGTATGTACTTTTTACTTAGGGATCCAAAAAAGTGACACAAAAAATATTTTTTTTTATTTGACAAATAATAAGAACTTACAAAAAAGGACATAAGGGCCCACTTCTTATCATGTTTCTAACATGTGCCCTTATGCACATGATAAGAAGTGGGCCTGTATGTACTTTTTACTTAGGAGGGATCAAAAAAATGACACAAAAAATATTTTTTTTATTTAACAAATGACAAGAACTTACAAAAAAGGATATGAGGGCCCACTTCTTATCATGTGCCTAAGGGCACCCTTGTTTCATATAGTGTGAATTAATAGTGTTGGAGTTGATGTTTGAATTAACATGTGAACTGCAAGGTAGATTAGAAGATGTTACGTCTATGTAAATTAATACTTTCATTAATTGAAATTTATTTGCATTAATATGATGTCTGTTATCCAATAAATATTTGAAGGATTATGGTAAATGATCGGTTTGGCTTTGAATAGTAATATGTAACAGGGAAATAATAAAGTGGGCCTTTTCAAGTGTTTGATTATGAAACAGTATTTTTTTTTTTAACAGATATTTCATTTTACACCTCACAAATGGAGGAAATTTGTACACAACAAGTTACATCGAACATACACAACGTAACAAGCTACGACAAAACAAGACATACACCATAATAGTTGTGACAGACTACAACTACACCATACGAGGGTGGGGGGAATCACCAGAGTGAGCTTTTGGCATACACAACTATATAAAGGTGTAGCTTGACAAAAGTACATAAAGTACAAAAGACATAAAAAGAAGATAAAACTAGGCATCCTTAAAGGAGCCATACCTAAACCTAACAGATCTAAAGCCAAAACCCAAGGCAGCATCAGGCCATCGATGGCAGACCGCAATAGATCTGAGCAGAGAAGTCCGGGCGGTGACGGCAGCGAACGGCGAGCGGCGACAGCTGAGAGATGACAGATCTGTGGGTAAAGATTATTATTGAAAGCAAAAGAAAATACTAAAGATCTCCGGACGGCCGGCCAAGACCGGCCGCCGGATTTAGATGGAAGAGATATGGAGTTTGTCGGATTCTTTTTAGTGAGAAGGAGGAGAAGGGTTTTTTAGAGAGAGAGAGAGGTTAGGTAGCTTTATTAGTGAGAAGGAGGAGAAGGGTTTGTCGGATTTAGATGGAAGAGATATGGAGTTTGTCGGATTATGAAACAGTATTTAATGCAACTTTATTAGAGCATGCACAATGGTCGCAGGTTAAAATTTAAAACAGTGTCACGTCAGCGCTACATCAGCTTTAACACTTTCACCTTAACTCACAAAAAAAATACCCCCAATCATAACTCAGCTTTAACTCAACTATTTTCAAATTCAACCCTAAACTAAAACTAATATTTCATTTAATAACTAAAACAACATTTATAAAACACAACTTATATTAATACTTAAACTTTAAACACACATTAAATTTAAAACATGAATTAAAATACATAAAACATGGAATTGAAATACATTAAACAACGTACGATTAATCTAATCGACAATTACAAATCTATCTAAAACTTTATTATGAATACATCACTAAAGTTTTAGCATAGGATTAATATGCTCCATGTTAGCGTCAAAATGCTCTTCCTTTTAAAATTGATTTAGTAATGAACAAGAAATAAGTATATCACTGTCCGAATAACACAAAATTCTATAACTGAAACTTACAACAATTGTATCACTGTCACATCAACCAAAAGAAAGCTTGCCTAATTTATACTTCTAGCTCAAAGGGTTAGTTGTTCTGACTTGGTTTGGCTTCATGTGGTTTAGGCGTTGATGCAACACCATTCATCCTACGCGCGTTCACAACATCCTCTGTTTCTTCAGTCATGTCTGCTAATGCTGCTATGCTAGAACTTGGTATCACTGTACACATGATCCAGAAAAATGCTTGATGTGTTCACTCATACTAGGATGCACTGTAGTTCAATTATGCATTTGATCATATGAACCAACGAGTATGATATTAGCTAATATGAACCTCTAAAGTTATACACTTGTACCCAAAGTTAAGAACAAAATAAAAGGTGTTTCGATGCTGTTTTAACAAACACGTAGGTTATTAAATGCATATGTGATCATATAAATCGTGTAACAAAGACTAAGGGGGTGCTTTGTAGGGGGGTTAAGAGGGTGAGGAATGGGTAAGATATTTAAAAGGGCCTACATCACTCAATATATGGTGCTTGGTTAGGGAGTGCAAAGGTATTGATTACTCCGTAGTGGGTAATCAACCATTATAGAGTAAATTGGGGGGGGGGGGGGGTTAAGGTATTGATTACCCACCTCACTCATTCCTTTGCATTCCCTTTCCCTTTCCCCACTTTGAACCAAGCGGACCCTAAATCCTTGTTACAAACCTACCAATAATTTTTTTTTCATTCAGTCACAGTCATTTATTATCTACAAATCCATGTTACTTGTTATTAGTTTTTCTAGACATTTTTATCCAACACTTCGTATGCGTACAACTTTTTCTATTTCTCGGACATTATATCAAACGCTTGGATATGCTTGTCATAAGTTATACTTAAGCATTGTACTGTGAATCCTGGACAACATATTAAAACTCAATAATACTATAGTACTATATGCTATAAACTTAAGGTTCCTAGTCTCTTATCATATTTTCTACGAAACTTAGCAAACTTACATGGATTTATTTATTGAGACCCTCAGCAATTAGCCAACCGGCAATCACTTACCAAAAAAAGATGAGATAAGAGTTGGACCTTTTACTTATTATGTCTTTCAAACGCGTTGAACTGCCACACACGGTTGTGGTTTGACGAAGACTAATTTTCTTGTAAAAATTTCTTAGAAGTGCTACAGAGAAGTTTTCAAATATGAGGGGTCAACTTGTCTTCCTTATTTTTTTCAATTGACCCAAGTTTTGTAGCATATCCAAACCTCTGTTCGTGCAAGTAAAAAAATGTATTTTTACTCTTTTTATAATCATAAATCACACCATCATGAACCATATGAAAGTATCAAAATAAAAACATTGACAAATGAAAACAACATTTAACACATATATACATTAGCCATACTCGTGAATATCGGTTGAATTCATTTTGCTACATATATATATATATATATATATATATATATATATATATATATATATATATATATATATATATATATATATATATATATATATATATATCTACATTATATATAACAGGAGGCATTTGAAGGATATGCCCAGTCATTGCCCAGTCAATGCCCAGTAATTCAATTTCAGCCATGTCATCTGCCATGTCATCACATGTATTTATTTTTTTAATTTTTAAATGAATTTTGTAAATTGATTTCGTATTTTAATTCAAAATTCGGATTTATTTTTCAAAAAAATGACACTTGCAGGATTTGAACCTGGGTCTTGGGATCTACACACAAGCATGTCAACCAGTGGAACATGTAAGTTATTGTGATTTGATAATTGAAAACAATTATGTTATGCTTTAATAATAACTACTGCATTCCCTAATAGATATACATAAACCTGTATACATTCCTTAATTATAGTAAAAAAAATTATTTAATATTCGAATTTTATTCATTAATCACCCAAACCCTAATTTTTTAGACAGATCACGTACAGGAACAAGGTTTGTCTCTTTTCCCTCAAAACCCTAATGATGATTTGTGTACACATGCTGATTTGTGTGCATGCATGCTAATATATTGTTTAAAGGGTATATAATGATAACATCTATATTTCCGCTTTATGATGTGAACATTGGACAAAGAATGATGCTTTGCCAACAATTTGGAGGAATCAACGAAATCTGTTTTTAAGTCTATTGATGATGAGAGGTACAATTCTTTGTTGATGATTGTGTTTACTTATTATTTATCCGATTTATAATATCATGGTGTTGTTGATTTAATTTTTAAGTTTATTGCCTGATTAATTTGTATCCATCTATGATATAGTTATCAATGTATTGAAACAATAAGATAAAATAGTACATGAGGTTATTATTCAACCAATGAATCAGTTCTTGCCGAGAAATTAAACTCATCAAATAGGAGGACATGCTTGATCACTATCTTGACGAGGATCGGAGGACATGCTTGATTACCATATCTATTTACATCTGTGATTTACTTAGTCTCACAGTGTTCGATTAAAAGGTATAAAATGAAGAGATACACGCCTGCTATTTTGCACCACATGAATTTTGTTGAGAAGATCACATACTTTTTCTTTATTCTTATTGGATCTTATTTTAATGTATTGTTACTTATTATTGTTACAGTTGCCGCTTATGAGTCTAATATTAATTCCCAAAGTACAACTACAAATACCAGAAGACAAATGGATCACATACAAGGTTCAGTCCCTACTCTTTAATCTCAAGGTTTACTCTAATCCGATCTTATTTTATCATTTTGCGGTTTTGAAATCTCTATAAGCCAATAAGATGCTTTTGCTAATTTATTATTAATATGATTCATGTGTAGTAGATATATTTAAGGATGGATAATTTGTTGATGTTTTGATTATTAACCAAGTGTGCTTCGCTCAACAATGAAAGGATCATTTTTAGTAGAACGTGGGTTACAGAAATACTAATGTTTGAAATCAATGCAGCAATTGCTAACTTAGATTACCTCGCTTCTAACCCTAAAGGCCTTGAAGCTCCTAATAGGTCTTTATTGTCTGTTATGCGGAATTAATTATATCATGGTTTGAGCACGGAAGAGTCTGAACGTGTCCACGTGTATAATTTTGATCACCCTGGTAATGGTCTTATAAGTGTAGGTACGTCACTCTCCTTTGCTACAGAATGCTTGCTCATACAGTGGTTTCTGTTACCACAACGTACTACTGGAAATCATAAATGCTGCAAGAGGTTTTATGCAACAATAACTTGCAGTTTATTATTAATAACTGATGGATATAGAAGCAATGTTTTAGATATTGATAAACATTGTGATGGGTGACACACTTCAAACTTAATAAGAAGTAAGCTGTGAAAAGCATCTAGCTTCGATTGAGTGGAGTCAACAGAAAGAATGATTTCTGCAACTACATGCGTGGAAATTGACGGAAGAGGATATTTCGTACGAAGGTTGGTTTGAGGGGCACGAGGAAGACGATATTATTCCATACATGGAAAGTGAAAGCCCGGTGTAGCTTGTCAAAGTTGTTGCGTCAGCTGGACCGTCAAGTCCAAAGGTTCATCGTTCTTTATCTCAAATACTTCTAGAGTATAATAGTGCTATTAGGTATTTTTTTAGTGAGCTCTAAAATATGATGAAACTGAATTAGCTGGATGTTTGTATTTTGCAGCTTCAGCATTAGAACTTCAAAGAAATGTTATTGCGTCCTCTTCTAGAATGATGGGTCGAAGTATGAAGGAGTAAGTTTACATTCACATCCTATCTGTGTATTTGTATATGTGGGTCAAATTTCAATAATCTTAATGTAGAAATTTGATAATCAGTTATTCTATGATTCAGACATTTATTTTTTTGATGCGTATTTGCAAACAAAGTCAAGATCACATACAACTTAGTACCAGTAGTTAATAATGCTAGCTGGATGAATATTACCTTTACTGAGAGCAACCAAAAAGCATACTGAGAGCAATAAAAAATATTTAGCTGAATGTAATCATATAACTGCTACTTTTCCATTAATTACAATGCTACATGTCATTGCAGGAATATATCTGATAGCTGTCCTCTTTGTGGTGTTGTGTCATTGTGTAATCCCTTTAATTTGGTCATTGTATATTAGGATTTCCATAAGAGCAGTAATGCAGTGTATAACAAAGCTCTTTCACCTTCTTTGCGCCAAATCTTTAAAAGGTAGGCATATATATTCTTTCAGTCCAATGCGTCATTTTTGGTTTACGGGATTCACATGATCTCTATATTCGTTCAAATCGTACTTTTTTAAATAAAGCATTGTTCATCCATTGGTTAAATTTATCCGCTAAAATAACACAAGAAACTGCTGGTCACTTGCTTAACTGCTTTTATGATTTTCTTAGATAATATGATCACTTACCAGCCACTTTCATTGAGGAATGATGTCACTACTAAGACTTATTTGCAGACATGGTCTTCTTTTTGGCGAATTGAGTGATCATAACATTAAAACTATCAAAGGCTTTGATGAAGCTCTAACATGAGGCATGCATTTCCTACTATTGATACTTTATGAACATGATAGCATTCTTCTTCCAACCCCATTTGCTTATTTCGATATCTCATGGTACAACAACAGTAAGTAAATGATTAATTCCTGCGACATTATGCCAAAGAACGTGGATACTTTTCATCCTTTTTTTCCCTCTTTTAGCTGTTTGTTGTTTCTGTTTTGTATCACTCAGTTATCACTAATCTATTTTATGCCACCAAGGAACAACAGCGACTATACATAGACTTTCACAGGAACTGCAACAAAGCAACTCGAATGCTTAAACCTAATATATGTTCATCTTTTCAGTATCTCAATCAGTACAAGAGAGTTGGCAACGCCATGTTCAACATTCTGTTCAAAAGGTTCTTTGCATGCTTTATACAATACGGGTTCATCTGGTAAATCTAATAACCGAAGAGGTGGTCGCCTCATATTAAAAGCTGAGAGTGTAAGTCTTGTGTCAGAACATGTTCTGTAATGAAGTATTATCTTTTTCTTTGCCCTTGCTCTTTTCTTTATTATATACTGACAACTTTAGTGTAACACACAGGATTCTTATTCAGTACTTGGCATGTCAAAGAAGTCAAGCAAAGCAGAAATAAAAAGTGGTAAGTGTATATCTATGCCTCTGGAAGATTAGATTGAATTTCTTGAAGTCATTTTCTATTCTTTATCCCATTATAAAGTATTCTTTTATCTATTGATTGTTGAGGCATGCTTTACGTTCAGCAGTTGAACATTTACTTTACTTCAGTTTTTGTTTAACCCTGCGCTTCCTTTTGTTCTCTGTTTACTTTTGGCTACTCTTTAATGGTTCACACCCCAACATTACAACTTTGACTGGTGATCAATGCTCTATATATGTTAATTGAATTAACATTTTTTTAAATAGAATATTACCGACACTCCACTTCATTGCAACCTGTTTTCAGTCTTGGATGCAAGACCGTCTGCTAACATCCCAATCTCTACATGCCTAGATTAACTTTGTATAATAGGTTCCCCATTTTAGCTTTAAAACGTAACCACAACGCTGCGAAACAAACTTACATTATTCATTCAATTACCATGGCCAAAGAAGAGTTAAGCTTGGTTGTATGATTATGTTATGGTATTGTAATATGGACAGTGTTTATACTGAAAGTATGTTTAGGGTATACAAGTCTGATATAGTAAAACATTTCTCTGATGTTCTTTTTTTTCTACAGAATTAGCAGAAAGTACTCGCGTGTACCGAGCTCCAAAAAGACAAAGCAGTTTAGGAGGTGTAACGGCAGGTAACCTATGTTATTTCAGACACCTTAATATAAACATGTAGGTATGTGCCTATTTCCATAGGTTATAAGCATACTGAACTAAGCTAATCCCAAACATCCCTTAATAATTTCAAGTGGGCTGTTTTGTACTTATTATAAGAAAAAAAAGGTGACCACATTTAGTACGACTAATAAGAAATCTCAAATCCCTTTCGGTAATACAACTAAACCTTAAAACATTGCAAACAATCTAACGTTAAGATGCCAAGTTTGTTATTTGTATATGATTTTTGCTGAATTAGTGGGTGTTTGGCATTGCTGTAACAGAACAAATTTCAAGAGACCGTGTTTGGATGCGATTCTGATAGTAGCAAATTCCATTTATAAAAAGACTAAGAGGCATTTATGATTTTTCAATATAGCCACTTATCTACTATGTTGTGACCCTGAATGAGTAGTTGTTGCATATTGATTTTTGCTTATAAAAATCTAAGGTATATGGCATTCCATGTGATTGCTTAGTTCATGAATTAGTGTAAAATATTCGTTATTGTTAATACTTAGGATCATGGAAAATGAGAAATTCTTATGATTAGCCTAAAATATAAGTTATCATGACCACATTCTAGGTGCGTGACGGAGTGGTCGAAAGATAAGATATCGTGCCTAACTTTGTGCAATGGGAAAATTGGTGCGGAGTAATATAGTTTTAGACATAAAATGCCACCAACAATGATATGTTGATTCAAACAGGATAGATTAAGGGTTCATATGGGCTATTTGAATATAAATTGTAGTGAAATTGTATAGCATGGCCTAACAAAATTGGTAAACTATTGGATCTTATTTTAGTTTATACTCTTATTAATTTATACAAATAAGAGTATTTTGTTTACAACTTAAATATACGTTCAATAAGCAAAACATATGGGCTTTAATGAGAATTAGTTTTATAAAAAATATTTCAAAAAAAAGATCATGGGCATTACCGTATATAATGTGAATATTATACCTATTGATTTAATATTCATACAATCTTTTAGGTAATGCTCTTTTTCTTATTTGTATACTCTCATGTAATAACAGTTGATAAGCCAAATATATACGTTCATATGTTTTTTTATAAACAAAAGTGTATAAAAAGAGCGAATAACGTAATTTCAAAAGATAATTTATACATATTAGGACCAGGTTCCCTTATTTTATAATAATCGTTTATGTGAAAATGATTGAAAATAATCTACATTTGTCACTATTTTATACTCTTTGTATGTCATTTTGTTTATATATGCATACAAAGATTTCCATGTAGTGTATGAATGAAAACTTTCGTTACAATTTTTCATTAGCTTTAAATAAACCATATTATATTAAAGGGGTGGTCATCACTGCTGTGTGCAGCAGATAACCTATCTGCAGTAAGCAGTGTTGCAAAAATCGGCCTACAAGGCCGATTAATCGGCGATTACAAGCTGAACGGCCTTGGACCTTGGAGCGAATTACAAGGTAATCGGCCGATTAATCGGCCTTAGACCTTGGAATCGGCGATTAATCGGCCAAAAATGTCTACACGGCCTTCGACCGCCTCGGGTCCGATTCACGATTTTTGCAACATTGGCAGTAAGGCCCATTTTTTTTAATATTTACATTTTTGGCCCTTCAAGATAAGTACATTTTTCATTTTTGGCCCTTGGCTAAAGCACAACAGCAGATAAAAACCATGCTGTTTTACAGCAGGGATCATTTAGCCTATATTAAAACATGAATATAATAAACAGTGTATCATAAATTCTCAATGAACAAAATACCTTGCAACTCAGTATAGGACATATGAGATTTTTATTTTGTGAGGATCTATGGTCATACAATATAGGGCAATGAAGCTCAGATACAAATGGTGTGGAGGAAGAGAGAACATGAGGAACCGCCACTGGATGAAAGACACTGGATACAAATGGTTACTTGGTTTTGCTAAATTGTTCTTTCTTCTTTTTCATTTGTTGTCGCAGGGTCCCTATAGCAAGGCTCGCAGCTGTTCAAGCATCATAAAGGACAGTTTATGCATTGCACATTTTTAGTTGTTGTATATTATTTCTTTAGTTTATTTTCTTTTATTGTGAAACTCTAATTTTTGTAGTTTTAAATCTGGAATGTGTAGGTGAAGAAAATGAACAAATTTGAGGAGAAGAGCATTATTATTCGTTTTGTCATTGGCTAAAATGTGCGTTTTGATCCATCTTGCTTTACTTTAGTGACATATAAACCATAAATTATTCCTAACAAGCATAAATAGAAATAAATAGCTATATTTTAATTAGATAAGCACTATTAAGTAAGCAATCTAAACACCCCTTTAAAGTTACTTTTATATGGTTTTTGCATTTTGTACAATAGATAATTATAGTGATTAATATACATTGTGATGAACTTCTTTTAAGATGAGTCGGTTTATATGCTGAGATTGATGGCCCATAAGTAACTTAAAATATCATATATGCGAACTCAAAACTTCCTTAATTCTCATAAACATCATACATTCAAGATTGACTTTTACAATTTCCATTGGACGTTTATGTTAAGAGACTAAAATTAACATTGCATTTGTGTTCCTACAACATTTAGAATAACAAAAAATTTTACCGTTTGTTTAATAGTTCATTCTTCCTTTTACAGAGCCGTCAAAATTTGTTCTTATAAAGTATGGTAGGTTCCTTCTTCATGAGGTATATTAGACGAGTAATTGGCTTTGGCTGGATTAAGTTTTCTCTTTTAGTGATTATGCGTTCTCTAGCTACAGTTACATATCTAGATTTTTACCCTGTTAATAGGCTACGTCGTATTTCTCTTATTTTTTCTAAAAAAAATTTAGCACGATATATTTCATCAAAATATATTGGTTGACAAATGATACCATTCGTATTTAAGTTTGTGCGGGTTTCTTTTTCTACCGTCTCTTGGACCGCTCAGATTGTACCTAGCAACTCCTCGGAAACTTACAAGTTACAAGAACCTTTTGGTGTCATGGTTAGGATATATAAAAAGTTGTAATCCACCGTTTAATAAAATTGGGTCAATAAATTAATTTGGTTTATTCACAAGATCATCTAATATCTTGAATTTTAGTGTTTAAGTTGAGTATATATATGGTATTATGATATTTAGTTGGACAAATATGACATTTTAAACTTTAAATCCGTATAACTTTCATTACACGGTCTACAATTTCATACCGTACATTTCAATATGCAATGACATGTGATCTGTGGCTACTGCTCAAATCTAATACTCACATCTTACTACTCATAACTCAATGCTATATAACAAAAACATAAAGACAAACAATACATCAATATAAAAAGAGAAAAAAAAGAATTAATACTTAATCACACCTAATCAATTATTTAACAACTAATTAACAACCAATTAATATTAAGCAACAAATAATTACAAGTCATGCCCGCCCATCGGGCGGGCTTCGAAGTCTAGTGTATATATATATATATATATATATATATATATATATATATATATATATATATATATATATATATATATATATATATATATATATATATATATATATATATATACACACACACACACGTGACTTACAAAATTAGTACCTCCAATAATTTCTTTCTTTTAAATATCGGTTTAATTAAAATAGTAGACCGAGCTAAAACTCCTAGTTGTTTAGGTTTTTTTCTAAGGTTTCAAGCATCCAATAAATTTAACAATAATATTTTATATAATAAAAGAATTATATTATTTCGGAGTGTTTTTGCAAAACCCTTCTCATTGAAAAAAAATTAGACCAATAGGAGAGCTCGATTTTGCCACGTAGGTGAAATCGAGCAATATAATTGGTAAATAGAAAGTCAAAATTAAATTGATTTTGGTCAAACTTAATAAATTTGGTGGAGAAATTTGATTAAGAAAAAAAAATGCATAAAAATATAGGTGTCAAATTTATAAAAACAAAAACTTAAAAAAAGATAAAGTAATTAATAAAACTTTAGTGGTTGAATTTTAAATAAATTATATAGAGCTAAGTGTAAAATTACAAGTTTCATGTTTTTTAATAACTTTAGAAAACACAAATAACCCCTTATACTTTATAATATTAAGTTTGTTTAAAATTACATGAGTATTAGTCTTAATTTTTAGACTTTCATCCATTAAAATTACAA
Source organism: Artemisia argyi (assembly GCA_030686995.1). NCBI lineage: Eukaryota > Viridiplantae > Streptophyta > Magnoliopsida > Asterales > Asteraceae > Artemisia > Artemisia argyi. The sequence goes on from CM060683.1 coordinate 183,708,164, forward strand.
AATTTGGTAAATATGCGAATTAGTTTTAATATCGTTAGTTTTAGACTTTCATAAATTAGAATATTTTTTTAAATAAGGACTCATGTTATGCTATTTAAAAGTTTAATTTATGCGTACACGGGTTTGAATATTAAATACGGCTAAATTATTAGTAACGGGAATATAAATATCAAATGGTAAGCATGAGTTACTTTGATATGAAAATAAATATACGCGATTCTACTTATAACAATGACTCATGAAATTGTTATTTAAAATTTATATATGAATATCCATAAAAACATTTTAAAAACTTTACAGAGTATATTTTAACTTCATTAACACTCATTATGTGCTACTAAACTCGCACATTTTGTACAACATGATATCAATAATTAAAGTTAAACAATAACATCAACATTAACATCTGAATGTCTGTCAGTTAAAAAGTTATACAAAGCTAATTTACTCATTTTGACAAGTGATATGCTCTATTAGGCTGCACCTTCTATTTTTTATTACTTTAGCAGAAAGTGTATTGTGCGCGTTGTTAAGTCCGAAAGAAATGAAGAAAAAAAGTGTACGTTTTGTGTCAATAGTTTGAGTATTAGTTGATTGATGTTTCTTTTAGGATGTTTTATATACCAGTTGGTCCTTATCCGTTGTTTATTCGAACTTGACACATTAAGAGACTAGGAATACAAGTTCATCACCAAGTATGCTAAATTAGGAACCATAAAACCCCCTAAACTACACCTGATGCATCAACTACATATTTACTTTGAAGGTTACTTAGAACATATATTTGATATAATAATTTGCTTATATGGTAGATGTGTTTATTGAATTTTAAAATCAAGTTGTCTCTTGAATCTTCATATACTTAAACGGCTAACTCACATAATCCCAAGTTAACGTTATATAAATGCCTTTGTCTCAGGCAATGATATGTGTTGTATTAACTTTATTCCAAAGTTGCAACAAAAAAAAAACAAATCTCACAAGTATTTGATGAGTTAATTGCTTTTGAATTTGTTGTAATATAGAATAATGATGATCTAGCAAGAGATGTAACTAATGTATTTCATTCACTTGAAAATCCGCTGCGAAAAGAATGGGCCGGTTTACTAAAGCAGGACTTGCTTAAGTTATTGAAGTTTGGGACTTTTATTTTCTAAGTTTTTAAAGGGTTTTGGGACCGTCTTAATAGTTAGATTCAGTGGTGATTAGGATTGTTTTAATGGCTGTCTTAATAGTTATTAAAGGGTTTTTATGACAGTTTTAATTGCAGAATTCAAGGTGTTTAGGACTGTTTTTAATAGCTGAATTGATGGGTGCTGGAAACTACCTTGATAGCTGAATTCAAGGGTGTTTGAGACTATTTCAATTGCTAATTTTAGGGGTGTTTGGAATTGTAAAAATAGCCGAATAAAGGGGTGTTGCGACTGTTTTTAATAGGCATTGTTATTGCAAAATAAATTTGACTTATACTAAATTAATAGATGTAAAGTTCAAAACATTTTAAGACAATATATTCGGTATTAAATACATGATAAAATTTTTATGTCAAAACCCCGTGTGTGCACGAGTATTATAACTAGTAACATCTTATACATTAGTCCATTGATCAATATCGATGAGTAATCACAAATTAGTACCTCCAATAAATTTATTTCTTTTAAATAAGATACATGATTAAAAGATATCAAATCTAATTTATGAAATGACAATCAAAAGCAGTAATGGTTGTAGAAAGCAATATATAGTTATCGCAATATCAAACGGTTTACACATATCGAGGCACAGAATTATGATGATGATTACTTATAGGTCTATTTATATTTGCTAGATAAGTATCATATGCACAAGGAAAACAATTCTACCACACACAATTTAACATAGCCATAAACAGTGACACATTATTTATTTATTTATTTATTTATTATTTTCTTTTCTTATTGAAGCTTTCAAACCAAATAATATCTATTGGAGTTGAGTTATTTTAAAAACCATACATCTCTCACATACCAAAGGACAAATATGGACCCTTGATTTAACTTTGATCAATGGCTGAGATCAAAACATTTGCCACTTAAAAAAAACACTGAGGGGCACTTTCATAAAATCACATCACCAAAATAACAACACCATCCGTCTCATTTCATTTCATTTGCGCTCTCACCTAACACACACTAAAAACAAACACAACACACACAAAATAACCGTTCAATATCCAAGCCCTAATTCCTCACCGGATACACAAGATCTAACCGGAAAAATGGAGGAAAGTGACGACGATCATATTGTTCTGAAACCCTACCTATCTCCGGCTAAAAAGAAGGATACAAAAAACTGCTAAAAAACCGATTTCAGGTATACTCATACGATTTGAACAACTATTTTACTATCTCTTACTATCATATATGATTGAAATATTCATGCGTACTGTATATAGAGATTATATTGAAGATGTTATGAATTTACACAGATTATTGAATGTTTATGCAAGTTATTGTGATTTTGTGAAGAAATAGTAAAATAGAAATTAGGTTTTCAAAGTTAATAATTAGATTCAGTAGAAGTTGAAATAAAAAAAAGACACAATAGAAGAATTTATTGAAGGCGACTTATGCGTTCGGCTTAGCCGAAGGCGTCAGCTGCGGCTAAGCAGCGAAAGATGCCTTCGGCTTTGCCGAAGGCATTGGCTGAGGCTAAGACGCAAAAGACGCCTTCGGCTTGGCCAAAGGCATCGATTGCGGCTAAGCCGCATCAGACGCCTTTGGCTTCGGCGTCTGATGCGGCTTAGCCGCAGAAGATGCTTTTGGCTTCGCCGAAGGCGTCTGATGCGGCTGAGCCGCAAAAGATGCCTTCAGCTTGGCAAAATGCATTGGTTGCGGCCAAGCCGCAAAAGATGTGTTTGGCTTAGATACGGCTAAGCATTTTGCTAAGCAGCTATATGATTTCGGAGAAATATCATATATGATAATACACTTAAAAAACTTGCTTCAGAATTATCATATGTGATAACTGAAATGAAAGTAACCAAAACTCTTGAACACAATCATGATATACTCTTGTTTATAAGGTATCATATATGATAAATATTAGAAACAGAATTTGTAATTTTGTTTGCATTGAAATCAATATCATATATGATATAGAAAAATATTCAGTTATAGATATGTTCAGTTAATATCGACTGTATTCTATATCATATATGATAAAGAAATCAAACATTTGTCTTAGTTGCAGCGATAGCCTTCGGCTATGTGGATAACGTAATAAGTTCATTGCCATTCTTAAAGAGATCAACTACAGGAAAAAAATCTGCCAAAGGTACATATTTTTGCTTTTATATATCAGAAGTAATAAAATGTATAAGACAATGTTGTGTACTGAATACATAATGCATTAAATCGTATATGATAACATTTAATTTTTTTTTTGCAGCAGATGTAATAGATGTCGAACAGATGGAAATAGAACAGGAAGCGGATGATAACAAGAAAAATAAGAGATATAAAATCAAGGAAGAACTAGCAGTCACACCTCCAAAAGTAAAGAGAAGATATAAGAAAACAAAGTGCACTTCAAGAGGGGGTGGAAAGAAAACAACAAAAGAAGCTACCAAACCTACCAAAACTTCTAAGAGATACACAAGAGGAGATGCTAAGAAAACGATGGAAGAAGAAGTAAATCAGAAAAGTGAAGAGGTGAAGGAGGAAGATCAGGTGATATTTTATGAAAGTGAAAATGAAGAGGAACAAAAAAAAAAAAAAAACAAACAAGAAAGAGAAAATTGGAAAAAGTTGAAGAAATAGAGGAGGAGGAAGATGAGGAGGAACAGGAGATTGTTAATGTTAAAAAAGAAAATATAAAAAATCAAAAAGGAAAAAAACCAACCAAAAAGGTGACATACCCAAGCTGCTTAACTAGGTCATCACCAAAAGCCATGTCTGATGCAATGGTTGGCTTAATAGAGATGAGAAAGAAAACTTTTAAAGATATCGGTTTTGAAAGATTCATCAACTTTCCAATAACCGAACTCCCTGGAGCATTGTTATACCATGTTGCTGAGAAATTCCATCCACCAAGAATGGAATTAAGGTTGGAAAAAGGATCCATAAAGGTAACAAGGCAAAAAATACATGATATGCTAGGCGTGCCTATGGGAAAAACAAAATTGGAAGATCTAGAACCATGAGAGAAGGATGATCCTTTCATAGAAGAATGGGAAGGCCAGTATACTCATGTAAAGAAAATCACACCAGCTGCAATATCAATATCAACTGAGATAACAAGCTCATTCGATGCTGATTTAATCTTTACAATAAACTTTCTGACTCTGTTTGCTAGCACGATGGGAAGAGTTGATAATGGTGCAAAGGTGTTTCGAACTGTGTTGAACCATGTAAAAGAAAATGATTTCATTTCAGAAATGGACTGGTGCGGTTACATATTGTAATGCTTACGAATAAGTAAGCAAAATTGGGATAAGGTGACTAAAGGCAACTACTATTACGGGCCAGCAACATTCTTATGTGTAAGTTATTTGATGAGGCGAAAAATGATCCGTTTTTAGGGGGTCATTTAAGCCCGAATCCGACTTTATTTGATCAAATATTGCCCTAAATCATTCCTTTTGTGATTTTAGGTGTTTGGAGAGTGAATTCTGGAAAAGAAGCCATTTTGGACGTTTTTGGAGCATAAAAGTGAAGAAAACGGCAAAGTACCAATTTTCCATGCTGAAGACACTAGGTGACGGCGTCAAGAGTTACACCCTGACGGCGTCAGACATGAAGAATAAAATACCGTAGGTGGTGACGGCGTCAAAAGTCATCATGACGGCATCAAAGTACAAAGAATAAAACACCGTGGTAGCTGACGGCGTCACATAGGCCGTCATAAGTAGATCAAGGCCGTCCGAGGAAGTATTTGGCGGCGAGGTGACGGCGTCACATGGTTGTCTTGATGCCGTCAGCCCAGTTTTCCTATATATAGTTTTCTAGTTTTTTCATTAAAGGAAGAGAAGTTTTGGTGAAACCATAAAGACGAATTGGGTGGTACTTTTACAGGTTTTTCAAGGGTTCCAAACCCTTGATACCTTGCATTGTAATTGAGATAAGTGTTCTTCTAATTCAATCAATATGTCTATGTGTTGGTTGTTTATCTCTTGTTCTTGTCTCAATTCAATTATGCTAGGCTAGATCTCTTTTGTGTTTGCTTAGATCTAATGAAACCTAGATGTTGATTATGTGTTGATTACTTGTCTATTCTTGTTTTGGATGAATGATTTTATATGTTAGGCTTAAGAAAACTGGCAGATCTCCAAATGGTAACATGCTTGAACGTCTTAAGAAACATGAACCGAGGCGTACTAGGTCTTTATTGGTTGTATTTAATGCATGAGCCACTGTTTACAATCCCTATAGTTGTGCTGGGTCATGGTGTAGGAGGAGATAAGAGCTCATAGAGTTGGGGAGTTATGTATGCCACCCCACGAATGGTATTAAGGAATACAATCCGTCATCCATACAAGTATAACAAGTAATTAACGTGTAAAAGATATCTAGGGAGTAATGAAGTCTAAGTAAACACAATTTTCTCCATTACTGCTCACAACTTTAGTTTAATTTAGTTTAATTTCATTTTCAGTATTTTATTTTGATTATTTATTAGTTTTGGGTTAGTTGAATAGCAACTAATTCCGCCTACTCTTCCAAAACCCGAGATTTTACTTGCTTTCATAAAAATATAAAAATACAAAAATAATCATCCCTCAACTTTAGAACTATTAATTAGGTTTTCTAATCCTAGCGACACTATTCCTAAGCTGAACGATCAATCCCCCAGTACTTGTCACTATACTATACTACAACGATCAGGTACACTGCCTGGTGGGGGTTGTAAGCTTCTCGAGATCCCTCGAGAGGTAAAGCAAGGTGCGATTCCCACGCATCAAGTTTTTGGCGCCGCTGCCGAGGAATAGTTATTGTCTAGGTTAGGATTTCTTTTTATTAGGTCTACTTGCTAGATTCCTTTCTAGTAAGATTTTATTTTTATTTTTTTTAGGTCTTCTTTAGTCTATCTTATTTCTTCGTGCCTTTGTTCGTAACTCTTTACCATCCGACATCATGGAAGGTGGTAACATCTTTGAACCCGTCATCCCACCACAACAAAACCCACCATTAGAACCCCTTAGGCCCCGAACCTTAGGAGAGTATTCCCGACCTAGCCACCAAGGCTACCGAAACACCATTGAGCTCACCGGAGACAATGTGACCCCCTTGCGATCCGACACCATCCGGTTGGTGCAAAGCGGATGTGCATTCCATGGAATTCGTTCCGAAGATCCAAACCAACACCTTAAGGACTTCCTCAAAATCGTAGATTCCATAGACCTAGGTGTTGAAACTAGAGAGACTACCCGTTTACGCCTATTCCAATTCTCTCTACGGGATCAAGCTAGTCAATGGCTTGAGCGTTTACCCGCGGGATCCATCACCACATGGGATGATCTCACCACTCGTTTCCTTGCTCAATTTTTCCCACCGGGGAGAACTACTAAGCTTAGAAATGACATCTTGATGTTCCAACAACGTCAAAATGAATCTCTTTATGAAGCATGGACTCGTTTCAAGGACTTACTCCAAAAAGTCCCTCATCATGGCATAGATCTTTGGCTCCAAGTCCAAATCTTCTATGACCATATCGACATCTCCACGAGGCGAACCATTGACCAATCGGCCGGTGGTAAGCTACGTGATCTTAGTGCGGAACAATCATGGGAACTCATAGAAGATCTTGCTCTCTATGACAACGAAAGTTGGAATGATCCCCGTGATTTGAACAAAACGGTCAAGGCAATATCTTTGCCTTCGAACAATTCCAGCACTCCCGACCGTAGGATCATGGAACTTGAGGACCAAGTCAAGTTTCTCATGAAATCTTACGAAGCTCCGAAGCATTCAAGCCAAGTGAACAAAATCACTTCTTCATGCGAATTATGTAGTGGTCCCCATGACACTCGTGATTGTGTGGAACTCCCCGGAACAGCTTTTGCGGACTACGCATCCACGCGTACCGACGAAGCGGGAGATAAGTGGTACACTTTCAAGCCCGAGCCAAACACTTATGGTGATTCATACAACCCCTCTTGGAAAAATCACCCAAACCTTAGATGGAAACAAAATCAACCCAAATCTTCTAATCCGCCTAATCGTTACCAACCAAACGGTCCACCATCCAACCGTACTTTCAACAACAATCCTTCTAACAACTATGGTAGTACCAACAATCTTGAAGGATTGATGTCAAAGTTCATGGCATCTCAAGAAGCCCGCATAGCTAAGTTTGAAGCCGATTTCAAACAAAATCAAAGCGAGATGACCAATAGAATTGATGCATTGTTGAAAGTTCTCAATGACCGAGAAATGGGAGCACTCCCGAGCGACACGGTCAAGAATCCGAAACTAACCGTTAATTCCATATCCTCAGTTTTGTCACCCACTTCGTGTCCACAATACTACTCGGTTAAATCAACGAGCACGTGTTTCAAACAAAACCAAGTTCTCCAAAAGGACCAATCAAATAAAACACCCAATATAGAACCGGTCAAAAATATAGTTGAAACACCTCTTACGCGAGACCTTGACGATGAATTCAAAGAACTTCACCTTGAACGCCCCGTCATTGATGTCTTAGCGCGTGCTCCTTACTATAGTGCCCTCCTAGAAAAATATGAGAAGTGTAAGCTAGGTAAAAATGGGACCGCCTTTGTTCAAAACAAGTTACCTAAAAAGCTTGATGATCCGGGTATATTTGTTTTGCCTTGTAAGATAGGAAGATCCAAAGCTTTCGACACACTAGCCGATTTAGGGTCAAGCCTCAACTTGATTCCCTTATCCTTATTCACCACTCTTAAGCTAGGAAAGTTAGAGGAAACGGTGGTATTGATAGGGCTAGCGGATGGGAGTATTGCCCACCCGGTTGGAATGATTAAGGATGTAGTTGTTCACGTAGGAAAGTTAACTATATTAGCGGATTTTCACGTCCTAGACATGGTTAGTGACACTACATGCCCATTATTGGTAGGAAGAGGATTTTTAGCAACCGCTAGTGCCATGATAGATTGCAAGGAATCCAAGATAGCGGTAGGTGAAGGCGATACTTGGTCGGTTTACGATGTTAAGAAACATAGTTATAATTGTGATGATGAACCGACACCGCATTGGGTAGAGATGAATAGGAGACCGTCTAGATATGGACCTTGGATAGAAAGGAACTTCGTAGGACCTCAATGCCCATTTTATCTAGAAAAGGATTTCGTTGAGAAGACACATTCGGTAGAACAACTCATAGCTAGAGATGAGGAGCTAGATCCCTTTGAGGACCCCTTAGTCTTTAGGAAGATGATTGAGTTCTTAAGCGTAATGCCTATTAATATAGAGTTGAATAAATGGAAAAGAGATGGAGATAAGTATAAATGGAGGTGGGACAAGCCACCTAAAGAAGGAGACGGATCATGGCACATGAGAATGACTTTGTATGATCCGGATGGAGAGATGTTCGAAAGGTCGTACCATACTAAGGAAACCGATAGAAAGTTGAAACCTAAGTTCGATCCCAAAGATGTCCTCAATGAGGAACTCACCCGAATCACGTAGTAACCCATGACCTTGAGTCTAGCTACAAGACTCGTAAATAAAGAAAAGCGCTTCTTGGGAGGCAACCCATGTTTTGTGTGATTTTATTTGTTTGATAGTTATTTGCTTCCGTATGCATGTTTTATTTTTATTGTTGGTTGATCATGTCTCTAAATTAAAATGTGGAAATACTTTATTATGTTGTTTGGCCTAGTCTTAACTTCAACCTAAAGGTATTTTTGCAAAAGATAAGTGTAAGGGGAAACCCCAAATATGTTTTTAAGAAACAAACCGATCATGATTCTCCACAATATTAAATGAACATGTATATTCGTATTTGTTAGAGTCAAATGCTTGTATTGAGTCATAATGAAGTTTTGCAGGATTTTCCAGGAAGTAGGACAAAGTTTTTCCAGAAATTTTCCGGAAACTTAACATAAGAATTTCTGCAGGTCCATTCTGACGGCGTCAGAGTATTACTCTTGACGGCGTCAGGAGTAAAAATCTGGAAATTTTACCGATTTTGTTTTTCTAACGGAGTCTTATGGTTTTTGTGAATTATTAAGTTTTATAATCTCCAGGAGATCTGCAAACTTCATTCCACAAGCATTATATCTTACTTTGTTTTCTAGGATTTAGTAACTTATATAGGATGCCGCCGATTTTAAGCGAGGTTGTCTTGTCTATTGTTGTCAGGATTTACAGGTTATGTATGACAAGAAGATGATTTATATTCTGGAAGGGAAGCTTTGATTGTTCATTTTCTTGGAGGAAGATTTAACCTGGCCAACTTATTACCCATACCGAGCGTATCAGGGGAGTATTTGATTTCATTCTCTTTACTTTTTCACTTTTACATTCTTTACTTGAACATTGGGGACAATGTTCATCTTAAGTGTAAGGGTATATGATGAGGCGAAAAATGATCCGTTTTTAGGGGGTCATTTAAGCCCGAATCCGACTTTATTTGATCAAATATTGCCCTAAATCGTTCCTTTTGTGATTTTAGGTGTTTGGAGAGTGAATTCTGGAAAAGAAACCATTTTGGACGTTTTTGGAGCATAAAAGTGAAGAAAACGGCAAAGTACCAATTTTCCATGCTGAAGACACTAGGTGACGGCGTCAAGAGTTACACCCTGACGGCGTCAGACATGAAGAATAAAATACCGTAGGTGGTGACGGCATCAAAAATCATCATGACGGCGTCAAAGTACAAAGAATAAAACACCGTGGTAGCTGACGGCGTCACATAGGCCGTCATAAGTAGATCAAGGCCGTCCGAGGAAGTATTTGGCGGCGAGGTGACGGCGTCACATGGTTGTCTTGACGCCGTCAGCCCAGTTTTCCTATATATAGTTTTCTAGTTTTTTCATTAAAGGAAGAGAAGTTTTGGTGAAACCCTAAAGACGAATTTGGTGGTACTTTTACAGGTTTTTCAAGGGTTCCAAACCCTTGATACCTTGCATTGTAATTGAGATAAGTGTTCTTCCAATTCAATCAATATGTCTATGTGTTGGTTGTTTATCTCTTGTTCTTGTCTCAATTCAATTATGCTAGGCTAGATCTCTTTTGTGTTTGCTTAGATCTAATGAAACCTAGATGTTGATTATGTGTTGATTACTTGTCTATTCTTGTTTTGGATGAATGATTTTATATGTTAGGCTTAAGAAAACTGGCAGATCTCCAAATGGTAACATGCTTGAACGTCTTAAGAAACATGAACCGAGGCGTACTAGGTCTTTATTGGTTGTATTTAATGCATGAGCCACTGTTTACAATCCCTATAGTTGTGCTGGGTCATGGTGTAGGAGGAGATAAGAGCTCATAGAGTTGGGGAGTTATGTATGCCACCCCACGAATGGTATTAAGGAATACAATCCGTCATCCATACAAGTATAACAAGTAATTAACGTGTAAAAGATATCTAGGGAGTAATGAAGTCTAAGTAAACACAATTTTCTCCATTACTGCTCACAACTTTAGTTTAATTTCATTTTCAGTATTTTATTTTGATTATTTATTAGTTTTGGGTTAGTTGAATAGCAACTAATTCCGCCCACTCTTCCAAAACCCGAGATTTTACTTGCTTTCATAAAAATATAAAAATACAAAAATAATCATCCCTCAACTTTAGAACTATTAATTAGGTTTTCTAATCCTAGCGACACTATTCCTAAGCTGAACGATCAATCCCCCGGTACTTGTCACTATACTATACTACAACGATCAGGTACACTGCCTGGTGGGGGTTGTAAGCTTCTCGAGATCCCTCGAGAGGTAAAGCAAGGTGCGATTCCCACGCATCATTATTTTACATGTTTCTATAAATTTATCAAATGTGATTCAATAACATACACTTATTATAATCTAACACAAATTTATATTTTGTTTGAAAAAGCTGCTATACTTAGACTCAACCTACTTCCCCAAATTTCAAGTAATGCGTCATCGCCCAGCAATGAGAAGTTGGAACACGCAGGCAATGAGGAAGAGGATTGGGATGGAAATGATAGACAATTGCTTGGGAAAACTTGAACATCACGAAGAGTTTGATCCGGAGGAAGAGAAAACAGGTTTGAATTTTTACAAGGGAACGGATGTCTACAATGAACCATTGCCTCCGAAGAGACCAGAAACCAAGCAGGTAACTTTTACCTTATTTTAATTCCTTATATAAACTAATTGTCAGATAAATTGCGGCATAGACTTCGGCTAAAGCCGAAGACTATGCCTACGGCAAAGCCTTCGGCTTTAACAGCAGGCTATGCCTGCGGCTAAGCCTTTAGCAAGCTAAAATATCATATATGATTTAGAATATCATATATGATTATTAAAAATCATATACGATAATTTAGAAAATCATATATGATAATTCAAATATCATACATGATTATGAAAAATCATATATGATAATTTTGAAAATCATATATGATAATTCAAATGTTTTTTTTAAATAGAAAATATCGCATATGATTTTGAATATAGATTAAAAAAAATAATCCAACTTGCTTATTTTACAGGAGTTTGTTGAAAAAATAGAAGAGAAGTTTGAAATCATTTCAAACGAAAAAAAAAAGAGTTGGTTGAGACGTTGAAAAAGGGAATGCAGAAGTTTAAAGGAGACAAAACATTGTTCAATTTGTGCAAGAAGTACAAGAAAATGTTCAATGTTTTGGACTTTGATTTAAATGACAGTGATGATGGACACACTGATGATGACGATAGTGATGATGGAAACAATGATGATAGAGGAGCTGATAATGTAAACGATGATGGGAAAGATAACGATGGCAGTGGTGATAAGGAAGATAAGGACGGGAAAGATGATAAAGAGGAAACAGAAAGTGGGAGTGAAAGTGAGAGTGAGAGTGAAACTGAAGAAAGTGAAGGTGATAAGAAAACTCCAGTTGAAAAGGAAAAAGATAGAGAAGAAGGAAGTGAGAGTGAGAGCGAAAAAGAAAAACAAATGGAAATAAATGTCCAACAAGACGAAGAAAAGGTAGAAGAAGATGAGAGTGAATCTGAAGATGAGTCGGAAAAGGAATCGGAGACAGAAAAAGAAACTCCAGTCGAGAAGGAAAAAGAAAAAGAAATTGAAGTCGAGAAGGAAAAGGAAAAAGAATTGGAGAAGGAAAAAAAACTCCGGTCAACAATGAAAAAGAGAAAGAAATTGAAGTCGATAAGGAAAAGGAAAATGAATTGGAAAAGGAAAAAGAATGACCAGTTGAGAAGTCAGGGTCTCCAATTCTTTCTTTTGAGCCACTTGATGAAAAGACTCTGAACGAGATTTTTGAACAAGCAGATAAGGCGACTCAAACAAAAGAGAAAAAAACAAAAAGCACAGCAAGAAAATCGGTCACACCACCTGAGAAAATGATGACGACAATAAGCAAAATGAAATCCATTTCACCACCAAGCTTCAGTCTTGGAATAAGCCCAGTTTCCAGCAAACCTGCAGCTCAAACTGACACAATGACAGTAGAAGAAACACCACTGGTTGAAAAAAGGGCTGCAGTTGAAACTGAAACAACAACAACTGAGCCAAAAAAGAAAGAAGGGCGAAAAGGGTGGTTGATGAAGAAGAAAACAAGGAACAAGAACCACCTGCAAAGAGAATAAAAAAGCCTTCAAGATATCTGGTTTCACCATACAACAACCGGAAACTGACTTAAAAGTAGCGCAAACACCGGATGAATTTATGGTATCCGAAGCTTTATTCTCAATGCAAGGAGATCTATAGTAAGTCTGCTTTATCTTATTAAAAAAATAAAAAGAAATAAAAAATGTGAAATTGTGCTGACAATATATCTTTTTGTGTAGCGAATTCGTTTTTGAAACTGAATGGGCATGGGGAGCTGCAACAATCAGAGACAACATGCAAACACTAGCACCACAATTAAAAGTGGATGTTAGTATCATCGATAGCTTTGCTTGCATCTTGAACTATGAATAATCAATCAACAAACCTGCCGCACCAAAGATCAATAAGTTTTTTCACACGGGAATACTCGTAAGTACCAACAAAATTAGAACTTAATTACTAAACACTCATGTACATTATCATATATGATAAAATAATAAAAAATTCAAACAGAATAAGCTATCACATGTGATATAACAAAAAGAAAATACAAGAAATAATGTGATGTTCTAGAAAGTAATTAAATATTAAAAAGTTATATTTTAGACTCTTATGTAGGTAAGCCCTGAAGCCGAAGGCGTCTTCTGCGGCTAAGCCGCAGAAGACGCCATCGGCTTGAACGTAGGCGTAGGATGCGACTAAGCCTTTCGGCTTTGCATATGAGATAAAGAATTGTCTTTAATAAAACAAAATTTCTATTTTGTGTAGAAAAAACTGTTGTCAAGATATCTGGAATCCCACAACCATGAAAAGGCAGCTGATATAACATCAAAAAAGACATCGGTGATGAAAGTGAAGTGGCCAACAAAAGAGAATTTCATTGACTGTGGAATTTTTGTGATGATGCATATGGAGCATTATGGTGGAGAAAGTCAAAAGAACTGGAATTTGGAGTTTCCGAAAGAAGGAAGAGATCAGGAAATACAAATAATAAAGCTGAGAATGAAATATGCAACCAAGATGCTCATGCATGAACTCAACATTCACCGAAAAAAATAAGTGAGGAAACATTTGAGTTTGCACGAAAATACACAGACAAGGCAATGAAGCAGGACATGATAAGGGAAGAGATAGAGAAGAAGAAGAAAGAACATGTTGCAGAACATGTTGCAAGTGCAATATGATGGAAAAGAAATGGAAGATTCAAAGTAGGACTAACGAAGGATAGGAGGGCGTAAACAACTTTTTGGGGCAACTGACGCAGATTAAAAAACTAATTTCTGTTTAATCTCTTATGAAATGTTGTATGCCATTGAGTATGGCTTAAACAAGTTAGAACAATATCTAAACTCGTATGCTACAATATCACTTTAAATTTCTAAGTAGGATGATGGTTTAACATTGTAAGTACTATGATGCAATGTTTTATTAAGAAATGAATGGAGAAACATCACTGGATGTGATTTTGGATAATGTCTTGTTTAAGTTTCATTACACCAGTTGATAATCACTTGTTATAGCTATTGATATTGGATAATCGCCTTTGCGATTTATGACACATTGCATAACACAAACAAAAAAAAGGGTAAAAGGCATGAAAGTAATACATTATCATATATGATAAAGTAAAAATAGTAATAAGCCTAGAATAAAATCATATGTGATTTTAGATAAATATAACATATGATATACTCTTGTTTATAAGGTATCATATATGATAAATCAAAAAGTAATAAACCAAGTGTAAAATCATATATGATTTCGGAGAAATATCATATATGATAATACACTTAAAAAACTTGCTTCAGAATTATCATATGTGATAACTGAAATGAAATTAACCAAAACTCTTGAACAAAATCATGATATACCCTTGTTTATAAGGTATCATATATGATAAATCAAAAAGTAATAAACCAAGTGTAAAATCATATATGATTTCAGAGAATTATCATATATGATAATACACTTAAAAAAACTTGCTTCTGAATTATCATATGTGATAAATGAAATGAAAGAAACCAAAACACTTGAACACAATCAGCAACAATCTGTTTCATATAAAAACTCAGTAATAATCAAACAATCATGTCTAAGTCTGTTACCCAAATTTCTTCAACACAATCCGAAAGACATAAAAATAATCAAAGACACTAAAAAAATATGCGGGCGATTTATGTTGAAATTCATGGTTGATCCAAGACCTCTCCTCTTGTAACTTTTGATTGATCCAAATCCCCTTATCTAGTAACTTCTACTTGATCCAACTCGGCCTCTTCTGCAAACTTTTTTGGGCACGTTCGCCTGTTGTGACCATTTGTCTCTCACATAGTGAACATGCATTCCTGTTCTTTGAATTTTTTTCAAGAGATTGCTCTTTGCCTCCTTTTATGCGCAACGTTTTACGGCCTTTGGGGTTACCAACAGATGGATTGTTAACGGTTTTTACAGCCGGCTTCGGGACCAACAAGTTCCTCTAAATTATCAGCCTTGTTCTTAGAAGGAGTATTTGGACAATCAGCCTCAATATCAATCTTTAGCAACCTCAATTTCTCAACAAAATCAGACAACCTTGGCTCGTCTTTACTCAAAATATGGACACAGTGATCAACAATGAAACTCGCCTCATTTGCATAATTCTCAACAATCTCATTCTTTTTGCCATATCTGTTCCTTTTGTTCCTCAAAGCAGCAGGTATAAGATTCTTTGTCCAACGCCTCAATATGTATTTGTTAATACAAATATCGCCTAAAAACGTTATTTATATTTTACGATCTTTGCTAAGTTTTGTTAATAACAAAGTATGAACTTTAGCTAAAAGTAAATTATCACTTTGAGTGTTTAAGTCTTGTTTAACTAATGTTTACATTTTCTTTTAAACTAAACATTGGTTTTATTTCTTAAATTAGAAATAGTCACATCACATTTATGGCAAGTTTTGTCATTATGTATTTATGGCAAGTTATGTGTTTGACTTGCTTTCATGTTGCTTGCAAGTATCATGTTTGACTTACTTTAAGTGATGTGACATTGTTTGGTTGCTAGAAGTTATGAGACAAGACATTGTTTGGTTTGGGAAGTTATTGCAAAAACCTACTGCAGACCCGGCGGTACCCTGGGGGTACACGGGCGGAACCCATCTGAGGGTTCCGCCTGATCCGCCGAGCATGCAGAATGTTGTACTATAAATACCAAGCCATAACTTGATTTTTGACTAACCTTTTAGGACTTATTCTCACATATTCTCTCAACTAACTCAGTAACCCTTGACTTGTGTGATTCTCTTATGTAGCAAGGAACTCCACAAGATCATTCAAGAAGTTGCAAGCTTCAACTCTAAAGTTGCAAGTCTTGGTAGCTTGGTCATGTATAAGCTTTGGTAGTTTATACTTCATGTGTGTCATGTATGTAGAAGTTATTGGTTAGTATTTTAGGCCTCAAAATACGTAGTGTGTTGGGAGTTGTTGTACCCTAGTAAAAGAACTAACGGGAGTGGTTGTACCCTTGGTAAAGAACTCGACATCTAGCTTTGTGTCGGTAAAAGTGTAAGCGACGTACGGGAGTGGTTGAACCCATGTAAAAGAACTCGACATCTAGCTTAGTGTCGGTAAAAGTGTAAGCGACGAATGGGAGTGGTTATACCCTTGTAAAAGAACTCGACATCTAGCTTTGTGTCGGTAAAAGTATAAGCGACGTGTAAGGTTTTCTCCGCCGGTGAAAGGAGCTTGTTGATTAGTGTTTATAACTCTCGAGTTGGATACTCGGGGCGTGGATGTAGGGCAAGGAAAAAGAGTCCTTGTAGCCGAACCACGATAAACTATCGTGTTGTGGTTTGATTGTTTCTTTCTCTATCTTTGCTTATTATATGTTGTTGTTTAGTTAGAATTGTTGATCACATATAAAGCTTTTCAAAGAACCAAAACAAGTAAAGTTGTTTCTTTAAACATAAGTAAAGCTTTTCAAAGAACTAAACAAGCAAAGTTAGGATCATTACAAGTAAAGCTTTTCAAAGTATGAAACAAGTTAAGTTAGAATTGTTATTCACATGAAAAGTCTTTTCAAAGAATCAAACATATTAAGTTGTGTTTATATCTTTAACCAAACGTCAAGTTCTCAAAGGTTATTTAAGCCAAATAAGAATCGAAAAAGCGGTAAACTATTCAACCCCCCTTCTAGTTTTCCACAATTGGCATCAAGAGCTACGTTACTCAAGATCTTTAAAATAGATTGTATTTTAAAACTTGGATCGATCCATGGATTTTGAAAATCTCAAAGAAGGGCAATCTATTCAAAACCAACCGCTATTTGAAAAAGAAAACTTACTTGAATGGAAAAGTAATTTTGAAAACTATGTGAAATCAATTGATCAAGATCTTTGGCATATTATTTCTTTTGGTAATTTCAAACCAAAGAAAACAAGTTTTTGAAAACCAAGATAACTATATTAAACTTGATAAAAATACTAAAGCTAAAACAATGCTTTACAAAGCTTTAGTACCAAAATATGAAAGAATGTATTTTTGTCAAAAGGCTAATGATGTTTGGAAAAATATGTTAAATTCTCATCAAGAAATATGTCAAGCCAAAGATGATCAAGTTGATCTGACAAATGTATTAGAAATCTTAGATATATTAATTGATTGATTTTTGGTTGAGACGAATACATGTACTACTAGTTTAAATGTCTTAAATGAAGGTGTAAGTGAAGATGATCACTCATGACGAGCTCTTAGTGGACATGCTTACGATTCATGGAATTACACGAATGAAGATGAAGCCAACCATCCGGTTTGCGATTCTTAACTAGATAAAACATCAAGCAAGGTACACTTTGAAACCAAACGCTTTTGCTTTGATTAATTTATCCTAGAGTTTTCTAAACTAGAAAATGAGTCTTCAAAATCTTTTAAGAATATCTTTGAAAAGGAAATCTTATTAGAAGATAAAATGTCTAGAATTGAGAATAATGTTGAAATTAATCTAGAATGTAAATTATGTCTAGATTACAAACATGAGATTATAATGCAAAATGAGAAAGGAAAAATTATTAGTTAAATTTGATGAAAGCTCAAAAATCTTTTGAAATATTGTGGAGGAGTCAAAGGTTGTTTTAAAGATAAAATCGGATTAGGTTTTAACTCAAAAGCACCATTAACTAATAAAACAAAGCAAGTTAAAATTGTCAAACCTAGAAGAGAGATTTAGAGATAATTCAATCTCTAATAGAAACTCATGATAAAAGGATTAAAATTATTATTTTCTATGCTTTTACATGATTGTCTAACCTTCTTGGATACATGAGTTATTGAGTTTCAAAGCGTGTCGTCGAAATTTTTACGCGAAGTGCTTATCCTCTTGATAGCATTTTTATGCAATTTAAAAGGTACACATTACTTCAACTCAGCTTTGATTGTCTCTTGTTTGTAGCATTATGTGTTATTAGTAATACTCTAAAAGTGTTTACTTGCTATTAGTAATAACTAAGATTAGACTCTATGTAACAAGGAATTTCGTCATTAGTACTAGTAGGAGATATAAGGTGTTTTGGTTCTTTAACCATCAAGAGATAAACACGAAAAACTCTTGAGTATGTCTCACTCAACTCTTGCTTACAAATGAGCTAACTAAGAATTTCCTAAGTGTTAAAATGTCTAACACTTTTGTGATGCTTGCTAAACAAACCTTTGTCAAACAATTTTCTCAAACACCATACTTTGAGTCTTTAATTATGTTTTTCTTCAATCACTCCTTTATGATAATCTCACATAAAACACACAAGGCGAAATAAATCACATTAGCATATATTAGGATGTGTGAAAGAAAATGAGTTTTCAACATCTAGGATTTACACATCAAAGGTGACACTTAGTCTCACGATGTTGTACCTCTTGGACTTTTTCAAAATGAATAGAGTTCATAGTGTCTTAAGTAAGAAAACTCAAAGAGTCGAGGAATCGTTGAATATAACATTTAACGAGTAATCTCCTCCTTCTAAGATATCATCTTTGGTAGATGATGATTTAGTCGAAAGTCCAAATAATGGCAAGACAAGCATGGAGTAAAAGTATAAAATAACATCTTCTCACCGTGAGACAAACATTGAATCAAGCAAAATTGACATAAGTTATAAAACTTGATTTATAGGTCATAGTTGTGTCTAAACAAATTCAACAAAAACAATTTTTGGAATTTAGAATAAAACAACTAGTGAGACAAAATTGATATTTCAAAATAATCAAGTGAGTATAGTGTCAATATTTGAAAGACTTTTTGATAATAAAAGCAAGCCACAAAAGCAAGGGATTTTAACTTAAAGACATTCCTAGTTGCTCTCTTGTTCTCAATGGTTAAGTTATTGATGACTTATCAAGAATGAGATTAGTAAATCCGTAGGTAAAGCTAAATGTAGAGAAATGTTTGGAAGACTACTTGTTCTCATAACATTTAGATTCAACATTATGTTTAGCTTTCGTCTATGTGCTCGTGTTAAAGAAGATCCTAAAACAACTCTTTAGTTGAGCCTACTTGGATACAACATAAGGTACTACACAACTAGGATTATGGTCTCAAAAGAACGGGAATAGAAACCATAGTGTATGCCAAATGGAATTATGTCGGTAATAAGTTGATAAGAAAAGCACAAGTGGTACTTGCACTTTTATACTTACTTACCCAATGATTCTCCAAAACGCGTAAGATTCTCAAATTAGTATCGGATGGAGAAGCACAATCAACAAGCTTCAAGAAAACTCGTGTCAACAACGGAATTTATCTCATCAACATTGGAAGCATCGACTTCGGCAACAATTCATTTCATTATGTTCTTAGTTGACATATTGTGATCCCTCGTCATCGCCTTGGTAAGATTGTTCATTGAGGAACGTCTTAACTAAGAAAGTCTTCTACGTAAACTATTCCATCAACGCGTTCACAAAATCTCTTGAATGTAAAGCATTCATAATTCCTAGGCTTAGTCAAAGACTCATAAGACCTAAAACCTTAGTTTTTGAACATTAGGATAAAACCACAAAAAATCAAGACAATTCCTTTTAAGTCTTTCCCTGCATTATCCACGGAACCTTCAGACCATACGGGCGGAACCCAATTTTTGGTTCCGCCTGGTCCGCCAAACCTCAGAATGTATAATTTGTAATTTCAAAACCAAACACCCTCTTAAAATCTTAACAAAAACTAACAAACAACATCACCCTCTCTAAAACACATATCCTCACGAATTTTAGGGCTTCTAATCCAATCTCTTCCAATTCAACTAACTTTGTAAGTATTCTAATCACAATTGCACTTTTAATTTAATTAAAACATTTTTGCTTATAATCATTAACTAGAATCTTAGGGCTTTTGCATAAAACTTCATGATTCATGAAAAACTTGGTGCCTAGTCAATTATGTATTTCATTAGTTAAGAAATGTATCTTTTCATTGTTACTTTGATTTACCAAACACACCAAGTGCATTATTTTTCAAATTGCAACATGATTCATCACCACATTGTTAAAACAAATGAAAAACATCATTTAAACATCACTTGCATACTATCTCTTGAATGCTAAAGGGGATACATAACTAGTATGTATTTTCGGGTACATTCAATCGAAGACACATTCAATTAGGAGAGTGTTGGTTATCTTTTGTTTTTACAACAAAATTTGCATAACAAAACGATTTAGGAATCAAAATGAGTCAAGATAACCATGTCTTCACATTGTTTTGCATATAGGAATATATTAAAACATCCTCGTTGATTAAAAGTCATTAACATGCAATTTTATGTTTTCTAGGAATCAACATGCCTCCCGCAAACAAATCCGATCACAAAGAAACCCTTAAGTACATGCCCAAACACCATATGACCAAAGGTCTCAACTCGGTTCAAGTAGAAACCTTTAAGGCATTAGAAAAACGCTATGTTCACGAAGGTAGAACCATTGATCCATCCTTTCTAGAAGGAACATCTATTCGGCAAAACTTTGCCGCAATTCACTTTGATTGTCTCCTTGATTTAGATGAGCCCATTTGTCCTAGGTTCATCTTGGAATTTTATGCAACCGTAAACCTTTCCTCATGTGCCGGTGGTAGGATCTCATTAAACTTCACAACCAATCAAATATCACATGATATAGATTTAAAAGACTTAGCTATAATTCTTGGTGTACCAAATGAGGGAACTTGCCTCTACACGGATAAGTGGCCCATTTCAAGTCTTGATACTATTGATCGTTTTTATCCATACGATACACCTCTTGCTAGTAAGGAAGCTATTAAGGAACACCTCTTTGTTAGAACCTCTACCACTAGGGTGAACCGTTCGGGGAATACGGTAGATAAGGATCCTTTTGGTATGGAGCTCAATGAGCTTAAACCACAATTTAGGAAGTGGGAAGAAATTCTTAGGGCTAATGTTATAAGTACCATAGGAAATAGAGATCACATCAACACATGCCTATGCTACATGCTTTATAGCATTTCCACCGGTCAACCCTTCAATTTAGCCTACTACCTAGCCAAAAGAATGGCCGACATATCCTTGGTCGGAACAACCGCTCTTCCATATGGAATGTTTCTTACCCGCCTCTTTAGAGCAATCTCGCCCATTTCTCCTAACGAATGTGGAATACACCTTGACTACGCTCTCATTCCTCACACCTTCGTTCCTTTAAGTGATAAACGAGTTTTCAAAAATAAGGGCAAACGTACTAGATCACCTACTCCATCTTCATCATCATCCGGCATGAGCGACGATGATAAACTATCAAACTCTAAGTTACCTCCTTTAGAATACCTCCAAGCTCTCCCCATCATTGACAATGCTTCCGAAGAATTCAAGCAAACCAAAGGAATGTTCAAGTGTTTTGGAAGGTACCTAAACAAGCTCAAGAAGAAGATAGACCGGTTGTGAGAAGATTAAGGAGTGTTTGGCTTATGAGTGCTTTAGAAGCGTCTTTGTGTTAAAACTATGTGAATTATGTGATTTGTATTACTTCTCATATTCATGTCTTATTACGTTTGATGGATTATGTTTTGTATGCTCTATTATGATTAATGACAATATTGGTGGTATGTGTCAATTTCATGCTTATGGTAAAATTCACTAAGTTAAGTGAAAATCGTTAGCCCCCGGTCAAAGTCCTAAGAGATGAATGCCTATATTCCCAATTTTTGCATTTCCTAATCTGTCATATAGTAAATTTTCATTTCCAAGAGTTTTCGAAAAATTTGAAAATCGTTTCGCGGGTCAAAAACGCGGACTGTATACTTTTGCAGCACTGGCGGATCAGGCGGATCCCAAAATTGGGTTCCGCCAGTACAATTTCTGGGAATTCCAGAATTGGCCCAACGGACCAGGCGGATCCCAAAACAGGGTTCCGCCTGTGTAGTCTCAGGGTGCCGCCAGTACCTGCAGAAAATTTGTGAACATTTTTCTTAAGATCATAACTTGTAAAGTGTCAAATCATTATCCCAAGTGAGAAACATCTTTCATTAACACCAACAACCATATTGGAACAAACCTCACTCACTAAAACAATTAGGAAGACACTTCCCGCCAAAATTCAAATTCAAAACATAACTACCCAAAGGAACCCTTTTAAAGGATCCTTCAAACCTTTGATACATTTTCAACCAAACCACTTCCCATGATCACAAAGCATTGAGTGCTTAGGTTGGTCTTTCACTCCATCCTATTCATTGGATTGACCTCAAATGATGTGACATGGTCATGAAAATCATTTGACACCTCAATCTTTGAATAGTAAAACATCAAATCCAAATACTATTTCAATACCTTTCTCATCCTATAAAATTGAAAGCTTCACAACAATTCTAATCACACCATCACCATCAAGACTTCTTCCCTAAAACATCAAAACCAAAACCTTTGAAATGACCAAATCCAACACCTCATCCGAATCATCAAAATCATGTGCTAAAACCACTAGGATTAGTGTGAAACCTTGTTGCTTCAACAAAGCCACAAAGTCAAGCTCATCTTCATCAAGTGATGCTTCACTTAACATCTCCTCACCTATCCAAGATTTTCTTAATCTAACTACCTCAACTACACCTTCAACACCTTGTAACACAAATGTGATCACCATTCAAGATTTGCTTAATCTTGCTACACCACCACCTTCTCCACCTCATTGCAACTCAAACCTAGCCATTAATCCATCACCAACTAGACCTTTGAGTATATCAACCTCACCTTCTCAACAAGCCTTTAAATCAAAAACTCCTTCACCTCAATCACCAACACCTACACCAATGGAACTTTTCCATACACCACCAACATCACCACTACCAAATTTAGAAACTTTGGATGATCTATCATCAACTCCACCATCCTTCTCACTTTTTGACACCATTGCTCAAATAGAAACCCAACAACAACCTAGTGAGCAACTAGATGATGAACCCCATCACCCATCTATAGTAGAACGGTTAGCTTACCGTTATACTAGACCATCCATTTTTCCAAATGATCAAGGTCATACCCACCAACAATCATTTGTGTTTCACCCAATTTACAAAGACCTTCATGGCAATCCTTCCGGCGAACCAAGCTTTCGCCATTTTGTTCAAAATCAACAACCACAACCACAACAACAATCACCACAACAACAAAATTCCTAAAACTTTGAAACTCTACTTTCTTCTTATAAGAAAATAGAAACATCCTTATGGGAAAAACCTCCAACCATGAATGAGGAAATAAGTACTCATTTAGCCCACCTTAAGGCCTTCAAACGAATGGTTGACTCTCAAATCAACCATGTTATGGAATTTCATACGGCATTAGACTCAACAAGTGAAGGAAGCAAACACATCTCTCAACCATCCACATTTGCTCCTTCAAGTTCAAACTATCCACCACCATCATTTCCCCGCCATGATTGCGGACATTGCGAGAGAACCGCTCACATTAGTGAAAGATGTCGAACGGAACTTCGTGAGTTATCCGAAGAAATGAGGTTTATTCTAAACCACATTTTGGAGCATCTACAATCCTTGTCTCACCCACCTCAACCTTAGAGTCTCTAAAATGAAACGAAACCGTTTCTATTGGAAAATGTCCCCATTTTAACCAACAAACCAAAACCAAGACACCTCCTCACCTCTCCAAATAAAACCCGCTACAACCTTCAACCCACATTTTTCATCCTTAAAACAACCCAATCCTTGTTTTTGGAAAATGTTTCTCATTAAGGAAAATGATGATTTCCTTGTAGCATTGTTAGTTTATTTTTAGTTTTTCTTAGTCTTTAAAAGTAGGATGTTGTCATCTTAATGTTGTGTCTTTGACTATCTAAGAGTCAAAATTTTACAATTTAATGAATGTCATTCTACTACAAGGTTTAAATTGTTTGATGACCATTTAGGTATGATAAGTGAACTATATCTTGGCATGGTAACATACATAAACCTTGTGCTTTAGAAACTAATTTTTTTTTGTAGGTTCATTATCCATGTCTTCCTTCCTTGAAACTCCATTTAGGGGAGTAACATTCAAGGGGGAGCATGAGTCTTGCTTTATTCCGCTTCACAACTCTTAGTTGTATTTTTAAACATGAAATGCTTTCATGACTTATCTTGTGCGGAAACTAACTTTTCTTTTGTAGGTTCAAAATCCATGTCTCCTCTCTTGGCACTCCATTTAGGGGGAGTATCAACCAAGGGGGAGCATGCCTATAATTCCGCTTCGCTACTCTTCTTTTTGTTTCGAAAAAAAGGGGGAGAATTTATATGAAACTTGCTCTATTATAAACTTCCGCGTAGCTAACTCTTTGCAAAAACAAGTTTCATTACTAACTTTATAAGACTTAACACTAAATCTTATGACTTACTTTTAAATAAAGTTTATGTTTTGTCATCAACAAAAAGGAGGAGATTGTTAATACAAATATCGCCTAAAAACGTTATTTATATTTTACGATCTTTGCTAAGTTTTGTTAATAACAAAGTATGAACTTTAGCTAAAAGTAAATTATCACTTTGAGTGTTTAAGTCTTGTTTAACTAATGTTTACATTTTCTTTTAAACTAAACATTGGTTTTATTTCTTAAATTAGAAATAGTCACACCACATTTATGGCAAGTTTTGTCATTATGTATTTATGGCAAGTTATGTGTTTGACTTGCTTTTATGTTGCTTGCAAGTATCATGTTTGACTTACTTTAAGTGATGTGACATTGTTTGGTTGCTAGAAGTTATGAGACAAGACATTGTTTGGTTTGGGAAGTTATTGCAAAAACCTACTGCAGACCCGGCGGTACCCTGGGGGTACACGGGCGGAACCCATCTGAGGGTTCCGCCTGATCCGCCGAGCATGCAGAATGTTGTACTATAAATACCAAGCCATAACTTGATTTTTGACTAACCTTTTAGGACTTATTCTCACATATTCTCTCAACTAACTCAGTAACCCTTGACTTGTGTGATTCTCTTATGTAGCAAGGAACTCCACAAGATCATTCAAGAAGTTGCAAGCTTCAACTCTAAAGTTGCAAGTCTTGGTAGCTTGGTCATGTATAAGCTTTGGTAGTTTATACTTCATGTGTGTCATGTATGTAGAAGTTATTGGTTAGTATTTTAGGCCTCAAAATACGTAGTGTGTTGGGAGTTGTTGTACCCTAGTAAAAGAACTAACGGGAGTGGTTGTACCCTTGGTAAAGAACTCGACATCTAGCTTTGTGTCGGTAAAAGTGTAAGCGACGTACGGGAGTGGTTGAACCCATGTAAAAGAACTCGACATCTAGCTTAGTGTCGGTAAAAGTGTAAGCGACGAATGGGAGTGGTTGTACCCTTGTAAAAGAACTCGACATCTAGCTTTGTGTCGGTAAAAGTATAAGCGACGTGTAAGGTTTTCTCCGCCGGTGAAAGGAGCTTGTTGATTAGTGTTTATAACTCTCGAGTTGGATACTCGGGGCGTGGATGTAGGGCAAGGAAAAAGAGTCCTTGTAGCCGAACCACGATAAACTATCGTGTTGTGGTTTGATTGTTTCTTTCTCTATCTTTGCTTATTTTATGTTGTTGTTTAGTTAGAATTGTTGATCACATATAAAGCTTTTCAAAGAACCAAAACAAGTAAAGTTGTTCTTATATCTTTAAACATAAGTAAAGCTTTTCAAAGAACTAAGCAAGCAAAGTTTGGATCATTACAAGTAAAGCTTTTCAAAGTATGAAACAAGTTAAGTTAGAATTGTTATTCACATGAAAAGTCTTTTCAAAGAATCAAACATATTAAGTTGTGTTTATATCTTTAACCAAACGTCAAGTTCTCAAAGGTTATTTAAGCCAAATAAGAATCGAAAAAGCGGTAAACTATTCAACCCCCCTTCTAGTTTTCCACAGTATTGACTTGGAATCACTTCAATATTGGCGTTCTTAAACACACAAAAACATGCCTGGATAATATTCCAGCTCGAAGAAAAAGCTGACAGGAACATACAACTGATCCATCCTTTTGGTTACGCAACACCTTAATGGGCAAAAAAAGAAAGAAGATAGTAAAAAATCATATATGATAAAACAAAAGAAATAAGGTACTAAAAAATCATATATGATAAAAAAAATGAACAATATTTTTTAAGAAGCTAACATACCTTATATAATCCATCAACTCTATAAAACAGGTTAACTGGCTCTTCTTCTTCAGCTTTATCATTATCCTTACCTTTATCCTTTACTCTCTTCCTAGCTTTCTCTCTCAACTTAGCTTTCTTCTTCTCCATTAGTGCATCAACAAATTTTGTTTCTCTAATAACAGAGACCTCAGATCCTTCAACCAAGCTTTTGGTTTCTATTTGACAATACCATGTGCCTGCAAATATCTCTGCTTGAACCAGCTCGAACAGAGGACGAGTACAAACCTTCGAAGCATGACGTTCAATCTTAAGATAGGTTCTAAACTTCGGAACAGAATCAATAGTCTTATGATTAAGCCTCTCTTGTATATGCCTCTGCTTTTCCATTGCCGTCTCAAAACAATTCATAAAATTCATAAGTGTGGAACCTTGATTCGTAAAATGAGAGAAAAAGGAGTTCTCACTCTCAGATCTAGACGTCGTCCTCATCAAACCACACAAGGGGGAATCAATAAAATAAGCAGGAATCCAACACGAACGTATATCAAACATCTTTGTTAACCACTTATGATTCTGCAAACTAAACTCCTCTAATAACTTTGACCATCTATCCTCAAACTCCTCCGGACCGATATACATATTCCATACAATTTGATTAAACTTCTTTTTAAAGTCAGTCTCATCATAGATTTTTGAGCATATCTGAAAACAAAACAAATAACATTTGATTTACCAAATGATTTGAAAAAAGATATGTGTTATCATATATGATAAACCAATAATAAATACAAAGAAAATCAAGTATCACATATGATTTAACAAATTATTTGAAAAAAGGTACAAATTATCATATGTGATAAATCAATAAGAAATACACAGAGAATCAAGTATCACATATGATAAACAAGAAGGCAGAAAAATACCTTTCTAGGGAGCTTTTGAGTAATATGCCACATGCAAAGTCTGTGTTTAGAACCCGCAAACTCAGCTTCAATGGCATTTCTCATAGCCCCATCCTGATCAGTAACAACAATATTTGGAGCCCTACCAAACGCCTTTATGAACGCTTTCAGCAACCAAATATACGAAGTTGTAGTTTCATTCTTTAACAAGCCTGCTGCAACTGTCACACACCTCCGATGATTATCTATGGCTGTAAAAGGAACAAAAACCATTTTGTACCTGGGAAAAAAACAAAAATAATTAAAATAATAGATTATACAATAAAATGCAAATAATACCATCAAAATCTCATATTGAACATAGAAATACTTACTTGTTTGTTCTGTAAGTAGCATCAAATGAAACAACATCACAAAACTCTTTATAGTTGTACTTAGAAACTTGATCAGCCAAAAAAATAGCCGCAAGCTCAGCATTTTCAACCAAATAATCAAACAAAAAATCCGGCACATGCTTCTTCCTATTCTCCATCTTAGATATAATCATCTGTGCATCACTATCGCCTATGTAGCAGTTCACACCCCTAAAAAAGTTCTTAAAATCAACAGAAGTACCATGAACAAGTAAATAAGAACCCTTCAAACCGGTTAAGATGTGATGAGCTTTCGTTGCGCCTATATTTACACCAGCAGCCTTAACAATAAACAATTGCTCAGAATAGGTTAACTGCCTCTCAGTCTTCGACAAATGCTTATACTCTTCACGTTCAAGCTCGTGATTATGAATAATATCAAACACATTCAACCTGTACTTAGAAGTACCAGGAATCAAATCAAATATAACACGTGCTTTGCGGCATGTGATATGCAGGTTCGAACTTCTAACCTGCTTGTCACTATTCTCTAAGTCTAACGTGTCCACATGAATTCCCTTGGGACAACCTTCCCTATTACACACTAAATACTTTTGTCTCACAGTACCATTCCTCAACCTTTTTTGGCATGACTTCCTAACCACAAACCCTGCTTTAGCAGCATATTTCATGTACGCAACAATGCACTTATCAATAGACTTATAAACTTTGCCCTTAACCAATAAAACGTCCACAGGAACTTTAGGAATATAATAAACAGTTCCACCAGGAGTGTCAAAATTAGAGTGAGTAGGAAACGATTCAGGAGTTTTCAAAGGATTCAAATCTGAAAAAAAAAATAATTAAACAAAAAATAAAAACAGTGATTTACTAAAAATGAAATCACAGACACATGTTCTAATTATATCATATATGATATCATATATGATATATCATATATGATATAATATCCAGACTGCCTTATTGAGAGCTTAAATCTACTTACTAAGAGCTTAAAAACTGCCTGACTCAATCAAAACCTAAATAAATAGCATATTCAGAGCTTATAACAGCTTAATAACATAGCTTATTAACACTAACAAACGAATTATAGTAAAAATTAAAATAATCAAAAAGCTTACTCTTAATTGCTTCAGATAAATCACCGTGTTCATAAGCAACAATCTCCTCAGCATACTTAGCTGAAACATCTTTACTAACAACAATCTCTTCAAAAGCATTAGAAGAATCATTAACAGCAATCTCTTCAGAAGTAGTAGAAGAATCCATAAAACCTACATATAAGATGAAAAAAATGAATAAGTTAGCTTTTAGAAACAGGAGCTTATAATTAAGCTTAGAATTAAGCTTAAATAAAAATAAACGATAAAAAATTAGGGTTAGCTGATGTATGGGATGAATAATGAGCTAAATTAATGAATTGAGAAGCAAAAATTAGGGTTTGTTGAAGAACGGGATGAAGGAGGTGGTTGGTTAAAGGAAGCGGTTAGATGAGAGAAAAGAAAGAATCACACACTTTGTGTGTGTGAAAAAATGACGCATTAATTGAGATGAGAGTAAAAAAATATAATTTATAGAGTACAAAAATACCCTTGTAAATGTTAAATCTAATCTCAGCCACTAGATCAAAATGAATAGAAGGTGGAGATTAAATAACGTTTTAGTCTCAGATGATCTTATATCTATCTATTGAGTTGAGTTCAAGTAAAAACAATATGTTAAAGTAGGATACAATATCAACCGTTGGCTGCATAGCTCTATGGTTCAAGTAATTTAACCTAATGAAAAACCACCCACTTTCCATTGCAATTAACGGTTCATACTTCATACATCGACTACTCATGGGTAAACTGCCTCGATTTTAAACCTTTGGAAAGGAGCAGCACAACAAAATCAACGGGATGTACATATACTCGGGAGGCTGAGGGCTAATATCCAATCATTAATCATAGTGTCGATATGTTCCTCGGTGGGCCCATTATTTTTCTCAGTACAACAAAGGTAAGTTTGGAACATGCTGTCTTCATTTTCAATAATAGAGTGATTTAGCCTCAGCCCTATTTATAACATAGGTAGAATGCTTCCCAATTCCATCATCCCATTTTCTCTAGCTTCCTTCTAAAATTTCATTCCAAGTTTTTAATTTTAATCCAGCCTTTATAAACCTTTCCAGAACCACCTTCACCTAAAATACTATCATTTCGAAAGTTTTTCGTAGCAGACATGAGTTCTACAAAACTATATATCTTAGGATTTGGATGAGGCAAAATCTGGTCATCGGGCACATTGTCACAAACGCCGCCTACTAACGTGTTACCAAATACATTGCTACTGGTGGCCACCGGGTAACTACTAACGTGTTACCCAGTGGCCACCAGTAGCAATGTATTTGTAACACGTTAGTAGGCAGCGTTTGTGACAGTGAGCCCGGTGGCCAGATTTTGACTCATCCAAATTCTAAGATATATAGTTTTGCTGAACTCATTTCTGCTACGAAAAACTTTAGAAATGATAGTATTTTAGGTGAAGGTGGTTTTGGAAAGGTTTATAAAGGCTGGATTGAAGAAAAGCATGGCTCTAAGTTTACCGGAAGCGGTCCTGTTATTGCTATCAAGAAGTTGAATTCCGAGAGTATGCAAGGAGTCCAAGAGTGGCAGGTAATTCATACCGTGTACAATGTGTCACTGCGTATACATGCAAGTTTGTTATGCAAATTTGCTTGTTGGTGAAGCTGTAGTTTTTAAGAGATTAGTGCAAGAACTTTAGAGTATTTAATTGGTTTATGAAATGCAAATGGTTAAAAAGAATGTGTTTTTGTTATTAAAAGTTATTCCTTTTGTGTCCTTACGTGACACCTTTTAAAAATTTGTTATGATTTTTTTGGATAGGCTGAGGTAAACTTTCTAGGAAGGCTTTCACATCCGAATCTTGTGAAACTTTTGGGATATTGTCACGAGGGCGAAGAGCTTCTACTTGTATATGAATTTATGCAAAGAGACAGTTTTGATAATCATCTTTTTGGAAGTAAGAATTCTTTCTATGTGATTGTGGGTCCCATTTTACAAGAATTATAAAGAATATAGAATGGAAATTCATATTTGTGATATGGATTTTGCAGGACGGTCGACTGTTCAGCCACTCGCATGGGATATACGGCTAAAAATTGCAATACGAGCGGCTCAGGGGCTATCGTTTTTGCACAATTTAGATAAAAGTGTTATTTATAGACTTTAAGACATCAAACATACTTCTTGACGGGGTAAGTTTAGTTAGCTTTGTGGGTTGTAGGTCATTGGTATTGACAGGAGTAACACTGATTCTTTCTTCTCTATTTGTTATTGGTATTGACAGTCGTATAATGCCAAGCTAGTGGATTTTGGGCTGGCTAAAATGGTGACAAAACGGGTCATGGGTACATATGGCTATGCTGCTCCGGAGTACGTTGCCACAGGTAATTCTAACACATAAGATTAAGGGAAACAGCATATGGGTAAGGCTAATGGACTAGGGGTGGGGTGTAAGTTGAAAACGTAAACTATAAAACCAGACCAAACCTAACCAAACCAAACCAAACCGGAGTAAATCAGGTTAGGTCAGTTTGGTTTGGTTTTTGATGGCATGCTTCTTTTTAGTCTAAATTTTTATCAGTCGGTTAAGTTCAGCTTGTGGTCTTAGTTGTTGAATGAAATTGAACCAAGCCACTAGTATTAGAATCTTTGATCTGCTACTAGTATAAGTAAAGAAATTTTATTCATATTAAATAAAAAATGCATAGCTTTTTTTGCAAGTATCTTATATTAACACTCTTTATGTACCACCATGATATAGTAAAATGCATGATTAAGAAAGATGATATAAACCATGAACCTGAAAATGACTGTTTGGTTTTGGTTAGAGGTGGCAATTTTTATTTTATTCTTATTTATTTTTATTTTTATTTTTATCAATTTGCTCATGATTGGGCCGATTTAGGTTTACGATTTATGTCTACAGGTCAAACAAGTAAAATAAAAAAGTATAGGTAAAAAGGAAACGGGTCAAATGGCTTGAAAGGCCCAATGTGTGCTTCTAGTGCAA
The DNA here is from genome assembly GCA_030686995.1 of Artemisia argyi. Taxonomy (NCBI): domain Eukaryota; kingdom Viridiplantae; phylum Streptophyta; class Magnoliopsida; order Asterales; family Asteraceae; genus Artemisia; species Artemisia argyi. The sequence goes on from CM060683.1 coordinate 183,739,824, forward strand.
AAGCATCACTAATCATTTTTAATCCAAAAGTTGTATATTTGAAAAAGTATACTGTAGCTTTTTTTGTAATGATAATTTATTTATTATTTTTTTTATTTTTTATTTATTTATTTTTTTACTATTGTAATGATAGTTAACACACTGATTGTTTATGAAAAAGTTTAAACTTTTTGAACCAAAAGTATTGCAAACTCAACATAAACAGTCCGCTTTGTCCCAGATGTTAACCCATTCCCCAATTTGTCGGACCTGCCCATGTTTGCTGACTCCATCTTTGGTCGATCCATATTGAATTAAACCATTTCCATGTGTTTGCAATCAATAATGAAAAATTGTACACCTCAACTGTTAATCTTAAATTTTCGTTTCAGGTCATTTGTATGTGAAGAGTGACGTCTATGGTTTCGGGGTTGTGTTAGTTGAGATACTAACAGGCATGCGGGCACTTGACAACGGACGCCCAGCTGCCCAACAAGTTCTAGTAGACTGGGTCAAACCGTATTTGGATGACGGTAGAAAAATAAAAAACATTATGGACCCAAGGCTTGAAGGAAGATACCCTTCAAAAGCCGCAAGCAGTGTTGCTCAATTAGCCCTCACGTGTCTTGTGTCTCAACAAGCAATGCGACCGTCAATGAAAGAAGTGGTTGCCACACTAGAACGACTCGAAGACATCGAAGAAAAGCCAAAAGTACCTAGAAATGCCTTTTAAATATTGTCATTAACCTTTGCATCATCGTTCACCGCTTCATGTTAAAGTATATGTAAACCAAGACTCGCCAAAAGGTTTATGATACATTGATACCTACTAGTATCAGTTTTATTGTTGGTAATTATCTAGTTGAGGATTTAACGTAGATATTAAGATAAGTAGTTATATGTTATGTATTTTTGTGAAGGTGACAATTATATTGCTATCTTGTTTATTCCGTTACAGATTATTACATTTTCCGTTAAGAGTGTATGGTAAAAGGCAGAGATTTTTGTTGGTAAAAACAAAAGAGAACTTATAAAAAAATCGGAGACACTGATCACTTGATCTGATGAAACTAACACTTGTTTTAATGAAACTAAGTATTTCCAATATAATATACCCTTAATAAAAATATACTAACAATAACAATGATATGAAAGAAGAAATAGTGATTTGGAAAATGGCAAATAATAATGCGTCTTGCTATTATGATTGTATCTTTTAGTGATTATATCTTATGCTGCTTATCTTTTTGGTATACGATATTAAACAATCATTTGTAAAATCACCTCAACATCTCCCTTAAACGTAAGAATATTCAAACTGACATCGAAATTCATTATTTAGAATTACTAGTACATAAATGCATCGACAAAAAAAGTAGCCGAGTTTTTATAACATAATAATAAGCGATTTTTTCTCTATCGTGGTATATTTTCAAAACGTTAAAAAATATATCACATACAATATTTATGCACTTTTGGCTTTTCGTAAAAGGTTATCACTTCAAAAGTGGCTAAAGTAGAGGGGGGTAACATGAAATTTTGAATAAACAAAATAGTACTGTACTACTTTGAGTCATCTTCTTTATCAAGAACATCACAGACACGTCAACACCTCCATTTAAAACAAAATAGTACTGTACTACTTAAGTTAAGATACATTATGATAGTTTTTGAGCTTTATGGAGACAAAAAATTTGGCAGATTTGGTTGAAGCCCGACATGTGTAAGGTATGAAATTTATACACTGTTATGTTTCTGTTTCACTTCATCTTTATTATTAGTCCTTTCACTAATTAAATTGTTTGTCGATTAGTTTACCTTTTTATCATGTGATGATGTTCACACGTCCTTTTCTCCATGAGTTCAATTCCTATATAAATACATGCTGATTTGTGATCACACCAATTCAAATTTACACACATCATACATTATCAAACAAAATTACTATATCTTCTTTATTTGTTCTGCTATGGTTTAATACCACTACACCTGTAGCTGTTGGTGAAAGTAAGAGTGATGGCGCAACGATAGATGAACTTGAGAGTTGGTTTTATACCGTAGGGGCAACTGGTTTTGTTATTGGATTTTCGATACTAGTTGGCACTGTGCTTCTTAACCGCCGTGCGAGACATGCTTTTTTCAGTGTCAAGATAGCTTGGAAGATTGGGTGTATGTTAAGGTGCTGGTGTTCATGGCAAAATGGCGAAGGGCTGCACCTGCTTAGTTGTGTATGTTTTTTATTTACAATCTTTCAAGAACACCATTTTGCCATTTTTTATTTACGGTCTAAAATGGTGTTCTTGAAAGATTGTAAATAAAAAACATACACAACTAAGCAGGTGCAGCCCTTCGCCATTTTGCCATGAACACCAGCACCTTAACATACACCCAATCTTCCAAGCTATCTTGACTCTGAAAAAAAGCATGTCTCACACGGCGGTTAAGAAGCACAGCGCCAACTACTATCGACAGTAACAAAACCAGTATAAAACCAACACTCAAGTTCATCTATGGTTTCACCATCACTCTGTGTAACTTCAAGTTCTTTATCTCCAAGTGAAGTGGTTTAGTGGTATTAAACCACAACAGAACGAGTCACAAAATAAACAAGATATAGGAATTTTGTTTCATAATGTATGATGTATGTAAATTTGAATTGGTATATTGTCACGATTCAGTAAACGTCCCTTTTCTGGTATATTGTCGATTAGTTAAATTTACCTTGGAAGATATAGTAAACGTCCTTTTCTGGTATATTGTCACGATTCAGTAACTTCGAGTGCTTTATCTCCAAGGGAAGTGGTTGTAGTGGCATTAAACCATAGCAGAACAAGTAACAAAATAAACAAGATATATGTTAAGGTACTGGTGTTCATGGCAAAATGGCGAAGGGCTACACCTGTTTAGTTGTATATGTTTTTTTTATTTATCTACTTATTATTATTCTTGTAATGTTAGGTACATAGTATTGTAATTTCATGCTTCAGTTGTATTTGGCAGTGGTTTTTAAGTCCAGGATATTAATAAAATTGCCACTAACACCATGGGTGGCCGACTTCCTCACGCTGTGTGATATACGGCATCTCCAGATGTTTATATAGTATAAATTGAATAATAATATGATGCACGGAAGGTGTTTACTAAAATGCTTTACATAGAATTGCCATGTACTTGATGATGTTAAGGTATCACGGTTTGCTAAAGTGAACAAACATGAAACTTTACGATAAGATATCATGCTTCAAAAGCAACTGCTGGGGCTGCAATAGAGGCCAATGCAGGCTATATATTACATTTGAAATCTAAGTGTGGTGTGAAGACTGTAGCGTTATTGTAGTCTTGATTACGAGGCACATGAAATAAGCTCTCAATGCACCTAAGAAATCTGAATAATGATATCTTTTTTGTTTGTTAACTTTAGTTTTGTTTCTCAATCACTAAAATAAATATCATTGGAAATTTTCTTAAGTCAGCACACTGGTTTCTACATTGGATTACTCGTCCCTGTTCAGACCCTGCCACAAGATAGCGAACGCGCATAAAAAAACTGTATCAACATAAAAGAACATGTTAGTATCGTATAGTTCTTGTTTTATCCATTGCTATAACAAGGACCACATGCTGGTTCCGCTAAACATGTACTCATAATATAATCTTTTAGATGCATTATAATATAATTTTTAGCAAAAAATTAGATGCATATATATATATTAGATGCATTTCATCAAATTAGACGACTCATATGTATTTTTCGTCCTCTGCGGGTCAAATTTGTTGCTAGTACTACTTTTTATCGTTCTCACTTCAAAATCACTTTCAAAACTAATTGTGATGCATCTAAATGAATAGAGATGCATCTAATTCAAGTCGATGCATCTCAAATATGAGGTTATAATTATTTCTCATTCTTCTCATTTTAAGTTTTTTCTCACTGGATCCTTACCTTTTATATATATATATATATATATATATATATATATATATATATATATATATATATATATATATATATATATATATGTCGCTTTGGTGTTTAAGATTGATTTGCATACTTGTGATACAATTGAGCTAGGGCAAATTACCTGAAAATGTATTTAACTTGCCACTTTTTACCATTGTATGTAGCCTTTTTTTTCTCAATCTGTCAATGAACTTGCAAAATCCGTTCATTGCGTGTAGCGGTGATCTGTTTGACCTGCTGGGCAGGTTAAACTAACGATCGTTTATCATGGCTAAATACAAAGACAAAAAGTAACAAGTTAGATGTCTTTTGCTACTTTTAAAATTTATGTACGTTTTTTACACGTTTTTGCACACATTTATACACGTTTTTATGCACGTTTTTATACACACGTTTTTATGCACGGTTTTACACACGTTTTTAAAATATTTCAATACATACATTTTTATACGTTTTTGTCTGTTTTTTTACGTTTTCGCCTTTTTTATGTTTTCATACGTTTTTTTACGTTTTCGTCAGTTTTTTATGTTTTGAGCTATTTGTTCAACTTGCCAGCTTTGAGCTATTTGTTCAACTTGAGGTGAATTCTTCACAGTTAAGTTTGTTAATTTTAGCTTCAAAATACCATAGACAAACTTAACCTTATGGGCAGCAGTAACGAAAGCCATAGCATGAGCAAAAAGAGAGAATGCACGCTGTGGCTTATATAAATTGCCTCTTCTTTTTGCTTGTTGTGGCATAATAATTGTACAAGAAGCCATAACTACCAATATATCAAATTGTTAATTTGCAGGTATCAAGATCCACCTTTTGCGAACAACAAGATCTTCAAGATTAACTACAAATGAACCTGATTCATCTTGTACGCAGTTCAAATGCAAGCCCTGGTGCTCTTAGAGGTGGGTTAGAAGTATTAGGGGGGAGAGTAAGTAGGGAATTCGAGGAGCTTTTAGGTGTTGTACAAAATATTGTTGTTCATTCTAATTGTAGGAATAAATGGATGTGGTTGCTTGGTGAAGATGGCGAGTTCAAGGTAAAAGAGCTAGTAAGATTGGTGGAGGAGAAGTTGTTGCATGTGGAAAGTGTTGGTTTTATAGACAAAATAATAATAGTCGTGTGTTAGGATCGAACTTGAGATCACGGGATTGCACACAATACGTATGAAGAGGAAATGTAATAATTATTTATAAAATGTTATAATTAATTATTAAACACAAAACAAATAAATAATAATTAGTATTATTGATTAATGACTAATTAATTATTAAAAGGAGATTAGGAAACTAATTACTAAACAATACATGGAATCAAAAGAAGGTTCCGGAATCCCCTTGTGGGAGCTAGAACCGATCGGCCCAAGGAGGGAACCCTCCTCCTTTGTGTCTTGAGCTCCAAGTAATGTTTAGTATATAAGCAAACCCAAGGTGAAGAGTTTTCTCATAACTTGTACACACACAACTTGGGTTTTCTTCTCCTTCTCTTGTCTTTGGTCGATCCAAAACCGAACACCCCTAAGGGTTTCGTTTTTCATACATCAACAAAGGGTTTTGTGATTTACTTGCATAAACTTTCCCTTGAATTAGTACGTGTGTACAAGAACGTGAATCAAACACACTATTGTTTGATTCTTGGATTGAATTACAAAACGGTAAGGGGTAATTCATATAATCCTTATAAACCCTAATTAGGGTTCATTGGTTCCGGAAGATTGCATTGATTCTTGTTCGGGCTAGAATCACTACGGTATGTTTACTATTTAATTTAATGATTAATTAATTACATGTTATTCGATCTATTATAATTGCTTCCGCTCATGCTCACTTTGATGTACTTGGTTTATTAATATGATTGTCATGATATAATAATTCCAACAGTGGCATCTAGAGCCGTTATAATGCGTAATTAATTATCGCAACGCATAAAAATTGGATTTTGATTCGTATAGTTACATGTTTTTTAGGGTTTGTGTTTTTTATCCCTAACCCTAATTTGGGTCGATTTGACCTAAGGGTTTTTAGGGTTTGATTTTATTTTTTTATAAAATTGACTAGAAACCCTAAGATGTCATGTAATTGTTTATGCGTTTTAGTAAACGATCTTGGTGCAATGTGTTAATTGTTAAGCTAAATCCATGAAAAGTGCATGTTTGCATGGATTTTTATTGTGTTGATTTAAATTGTTTAAATTGCTTATATATATTAATGGTTAAGTTATATTAAAACATGTAAATTTTAATAGATGTCGAATTGGGGAAGACTCCAATATTAAGTAATCAATTATGTGCTATGTGGTATTTATTTAATTTTGGCTTACGCAATCGATTTATCGATGTATGTGGCTCTTTTTCCAAGAAAAAGAAAGCCCTAATTGAATTAATACGTTATACACCTAGATTTGATTATTAATAGGACTTTTTAATAAGATTTGCATGTGGCTACATGTTTTATACATATTTAATTGTTATGATTATGTATATGTGTTTATTTAGTTGTTTTATTTTTTTTATTGTCTATTACTTGTTTTGTATATTTATTGTGTTAGACATGTTTATTTAAACGAAAGGGTAATTTTTGAATAGAAAAAATAATACGGACTAAATAATGGCGAAATTGTTTTGGTTTTTAAGAGTTAAAATTTCAAAGAATTGGTTGATTGATGTTTTTGTACGTAATGGTTAAATAGGCTCGACCGAAGTTTACACACTATAAGATGGGTATAAGGATGGCAACGCATTAAATTGTGGCCTTAGATAGACAACATTCATGTCTTAACGCTCGTTTGTGTGTAAATTAGACTTACCGAACAACCATTACATGTACATTGTCATCTTAAGGGTGAATAATCCACAATTCCACAATGATTATCCGAAACACTAAGCTTTCGGGCTTATGCAAAAGTACGATATAGTGGACGATAATTGATGGTTATTCTTTAATTGGTGAACCCGATACCTCAATCAAAACTTTGTTATTTTACTCTTAGATTAATTGGTAATAAAAATGTTTTGTAAAACCAATGTTATGAAGTTGTATGCATGCTTCTTCATACATTATTTTGATCATATCAAAATAGTTATACCCTTACAAAATTAAGTTGAATGCCATCTAATTAAGAACACTTGAAGTTGTAATTTACGTCATAGTGAGACTTGGCGAGATTGCAATGGAGAGGTAAATTTCATAAATTCATTGCTAGCAGATCAACTGATGTGATGGATTTGTGAGTTTACAGTTTTTAAGTTAGACGACTTAAATTGAGTAGGAAGTGAGACTTGACTCAAGGCATTAAGATGGGGACTAAACATGCTTACAATACAAATGTTTTGTGATTGTAAATCCCATAAATCTAGGAATTGGACAAATGTTATGCCAATTACTTGTACGACAAGTTACCTCATATTATACTTTCATTACTAGCAGATCAACTGAATGTGATGAAACTATGTTTATGGAGGATCCTAGTTTTCAAGATTATTCTATGGATTTATTTTTCTTGGGTATTTTAATTTTCTTGAAAAATTGTATTATCGAAAATACTAATGTTTTGAACTTTCTTTATCTGTAGAAATGGCTCAAACTGATAACACCAACTTACGTTCTGTGTTCAAAACTTATTTTGAACGAGAAAAATTGACTGGCTCAGAAAATTTCAATGATTGGTACCGTTCACTAAGGATTGTCCTGCGAGTGACTGGTCAACTCGAAATCTTGAAAACGCCTTGTCCTGCTGAACCTGAAGGCGCAGCAGCAACTGATGCTGCTAAGGCCAAATGGAATCTTGATAGCAAGGAACATATTGATGTGGCCGCAATGATGTTAGGGGGAATGTCCACAGCTCTTCAAAGGCAGTTTGAGGAGTATTTTCCCAAGGACATGATTGATGAACTCAAGAAACTTTATGAGAAACCATCAAATGTAGAGATTTACGATTTGATGGAAGCTCTACATGGTTGTAAGCAAGGTCCTGGTGAACCTGTGAGTGCTCATGTGTTGAAAATGAAAAGTTACATGGATCAACTACAAACACTTGGGAAACCCTATGACAATGATATGGCTGTGAACTTAATCAATAGATCCCTTGATAAGGAATTTAGTGGTTTTGTGAGGAACTTCAATATGCATTGCGTGGGGAAGACTGTAAGTGAATTGCACGCACTGCTCATTGATTATGAGAAAGGTACACCACAAAAGGCTCCTACGCCCCAAGTACTAGCAATACAAGGGGGTAGAATTAACAAGCCAAATGCGAACAAGAAGAAGGGTAAAGGAAAGAAGAAGGATGATAAGAATAAGCAGGTTATGGCTTATCAACCACCTCAACCTAAGAAGAACCCTCCTATCAAGAATAATCCAAAGAAGGATCAAGGATGCCATTACTGCAAGGTGATGGGCCATTGGAAGAGGAATTGTCCTCTTTATCTCGATGACTTGCGAAACAATAAGGTCAAGAAGACTGGGCACATGGGCGCCAGCACTTCAGGTAACTTATTTGTCATTGAATTATTTACTTTATCTCGTGAAATAAATTCCTGGGTATATGATACTGGATGTGGTATTAATATTTGTAATACACTGCAGGGGTTTAGAGAGGAAAGGAGACTAGCTTATGGGGAGCAATTTCTGCATGTGGGAAATGGAGCACAAGCAGCAGTTGAAGCCATAGGAATGTTTGATTTAGTTTTACCTTCGGGTTTAGTACTTTGTTTAAACAATTGTCATTATGCACCTTCTATAATTAAAGGTGTTGTTTCCTTTTCATGTTTGTTGGATCTTGGTTTTTCTCATACTATTGATGGCAATAAAATTTCTGTTTCTTTAAATGGTGTATTTTATTTTAATGCTGTTGCTGTGAATGGTGTGTTTGAAATTGATATGAATAATTGTGTGACTTCCAACAATAATAATAATTCGATGTACAACATAAGTAAGAGAATGAAGTATGACTTGAATTCGTCTTACCTTTGGCACTGTAGACTTGCCCATATAGGCAAGACTCGCATGCAAAAGCTGCAACGTGAAGGGCTTTTGAATGATATCATTGATGAGTCATTTGATAAATGCGAATCTTGTATTTCTGGGAAGATGACGAAGAAACCTTTTCATAGTAATATGGAAAGAGCTTCAGATCTACTTGGTTTAATACATACGGATGTGTGTGGACCACTTAGACATGTGTCAAGGAGAGGTGCTGTCTACTTCTTAACTTTTACGGATGATTTCAGCCGTAATGGTTATGTTTATTTACTTAAGCATAAACATGAGGTGTTTGAAACATTTAAAGTTTTCAAAGCAGAAGTAGAATTGCAATTGGGAAAGAAGATTAAAGCTCTTCGTTCTGATCGAGGTGGTGAATACCTTAGTCAAGATTTTAAAGATTTCTTAACTGAGAATGGAATTGTCCAGAATCTCACATCTCCATATACTCCACAACAAAATGGTGTATCTGAGAGATGGAATCGTACATTGTTGGACATGGTTCGATCAATGTATAATCTTACTAATCTTCCTTTGTCTTTTTGGGATTATGCTCTTGAATCAGCTGTTCGTATTTTGAATATGGTTCCCACCAAGAAGGTTGATAAGACACCATATGAGATATGGACTGGAAAAGCTCCGAACTTGTCTTATTTAAAGGTCTGGGGTTGTGAGGCGTATGTTAAACATGACTCACAAGATAAACTCCAACAAAGATCTGTAAAATGCATTTTCATAGGATACCCTAAGGAAACTATGGGTTACTACTTTTACTACCCACCTGAGAACAAAGTGTTTGTTGCAAGATATGGTGATTTTCTTGAAAGTGAATTTGTCATTCAAGAAATCAGTGGGAGAGTATATGATTTAGAAGATGATCTAAATAATGCATTGCCTTCAGAAAACACTAGCACACTTCCTATAGAACCGGAAAGTCTGGGTCCTCCACCGGAAGTTGAAGTAATTCCCATTCGCAGATCTTCGAGATCTGTGAAAGCTCCTGACCGTCTATGTCTTAATGTAGAGGTCGATCAGCATACACTAGGGGATCTTGATGAACCTACTAGTTATAGAGCTGCCATTAAAAGCCCTCAAAAAGCTAAATGGAAAGCTGCTATGGATGGGGAAATACAATCCATGCATGACAATGAAGTCTGGGAAGAAGTTGACTTACCTCCTGGTGCCAAGGTAGTTGGGAGTAAGTGGCTTTACAAAATCAAGACTGACATGAATGGATATGCACACATTTATAAGGCTCGTCTGGTTGCTAAAGGTTTTACTCAAACTTTTGGAATAGATTACGAGGAGACGTTTTCTCCTGTAGCAGACATAAGAGCTATAAGAATTCTCATAGCTATAGCAGCATACTATGACTATGAGATTTGGCAAATGGATGTGAAAACCGCTTTCTTAAATGGTCATCTAGATGAAGACATCTATATGACACAACCAGAAGGGTTTGAAAATCCAAAATTTCCAAATCGTGTTTGCAAGCTTAAGAGATCCATTTATGGATTAAAGCAAGCATCACGACAATGAAACAAGAGGTTTGATGCTGAAATTAAAAAGTTTGGATTCACTCAAAATCTTGATGAGCCATGTGTGTATCACAAAGCTAGTGGGAGTGATAATGTAACTTTCCTAATTCTATATGTTGATGACATATTGATCATGGGAAAAGACATTCCAAGTTTACAAGCTGTTAAGGCATATCTTGGAAAGTGCTTTTCTATGAAAGATTTAGGAGAAGCTGCATACATTCTGGGAATCAAAATCTATAGAGATAGATCAAGGCGGTTAATTGGATTAAGTCAAAGTGCTTACATTGACAAAATATTGAAGAGATTCAATATGCAAAATTCCAAGAAAGGATATTTGCCGATGGAAGTAAAACATGGCTTATTTAATGAGTATTGTGCTTCAACACCTGAAGAGGTGGCTCGCATGAGTAATGTTCCTTATGCTTCGGCTGTAGGATCTATTATGTATGCGGTTAAGTGCACAAGGCCAGATGTGGCGTTTGCTCAAAATATTACCAGTCAATTTCAACAGAATCCAGGTGAAAAACATTGGATTGCTGTTAAACATATTCTTAAGTATTTGAGGAATACAAAAGATATGTTTTTGGTATATGGTGGAAATCCATCTACAGAACTTTGTGTTACAGGTTTCTGTGATGCATCCTTTCAAAGTAATAAAGATGATTCGAAGTCTCAGACGGGTTATGTCTTTGTTATCAATGGAGGAGCTGTAGATTGGAGGAGCAAGAAGCAGAGTACAATTGCGATGTCTGCAACAGAAGCTGAATACATTGCTGCTTCGGAAGCTGCTATGGAGGCTGTTTGGATTAGGAAATTCGTTTCTGGGCTTGGTGTTATGCCTTCAATTGAATTACCTATTGATATGTATTGTGACAATTCTGCTGCAATCATATTTGCCAATGAACCTGGAGTCATGAGAGGCACCAGACATTTTCTACGGAAGTATCACTTTGTTCGTGAAAAGGTTGACGAAGGTGAAATAAATCTGTTGAAGGTTCACACAGATGAAAACTTAGCTGATCCGTTCACTAAGGCTTTGGCGAAAGAAAAGCTTAATGAATTAGCCAATGGAATTGGACTTAAATTAGCTAGTAGTTTCATGCATAACTGTGATTAGTATTTGGATAAAGGATGTTGTAAACAATTATTATTTTAATGAAATAAAGTATGTTGGTATGTTTATTTCCATTTGTTAATTATTGTTGTCCTATTTTTGCATGTTTAAATCCATGAATAAGAGTTATTCTAAATTGTCCGTTGTCAGTTAATAATATGGGAATATTATTAAAATAAGACAAATCTGAAGTTGATATAATATACTTAAGTATATTGATGCGTAGTCATGTCATTTCAGATGATATTCGATGATACTGAATATAGGACTTATCCCAACTATATGATGTTACTTTATGGATCTTGTCATTAAGTAAATCATAAGAAGTTATCCTTAGACTTGAGATGCAAGATAACGGTCATGAATGTAGTACATTTTTGTGAAACAACTTAACGCTATACGTAACTGGTAGTAATAAGGGTTGTTTTCGGAAGTGTTACAAAGTTTGTGTGTTTTGCTTGTAGTCAATAAAGAATTTGTTCCTTCAAATTAATTTTGGAGTTTAATACTGCTGGGCCCCTCGTAGGGTTGTCAAGGTGTTTGCGTGGCCACGCCCAAGGTCTTTTATGAAAGGTTCAAAAGATTTGGTAATCTTGTCAATCACTAACAACGAGAAACAGAATGGTTAATTAAGGAATGACCTAGATCCATATCCTTATTAACGTAGTATTAGAAACAAAGGGATAATAATAATGAGAAATCATTAAAAGGTTTTCCAGGAGCCTTACTCAAGTTGTACTAGAGGCATCGACGTGTTGCAAGACGCCAATCGATGTGATCACACTATTATGATATGTCCAAGTGGGAGCTGTTGGTTTTATAGACAAAATAATAATAGTCGTGTGTTAGGATCGAACTTGAGATCACGGGATTGCACACAATACGTATGAAGAGGAAATGTAATAATTATTTATAAAATGTTATAATTAATTATTAAACACAAAACAAATAAATAATAATTAGTATTATTGATTAATGACTAATTAATTATTAAAAGGAGATTAGGAAACTAATTACTAAACAATACATGGAATCAAAAGAAGGTTCCGGAATCCCCTTGTGGGAGCTAGAACCGATCGGCCCAAGGAGGGAACCCACCTCCTTTGTGTCTTGAGCTCCAAGTAATGTTTAGTATATAAGCAAACCCAAGGTGAAGAGTTTTCTCATAACTTGTACACACACAACTTGGGTTTTCTTCTCCTTCTCTTGTCTTTGGTCGATCCAAAACCGAACACCCCTAAGGGTTTCGTTTTTCATACATCAACAAAGGGTTTTGTGATTTACTTGCATAAACTTTTCCTTGAATTAGTACGTGTGTACAAGAACGTGAATCAAACACACTATTGTTTGATTCTTGGATTGAATTACAAAACGGTAAGGGGTAATTCATATAATCCTTATAAACCCTAATTAGGGTTCATTGGTTCCGGAAGATTGCATTGATTCTTGTTCGGGCTAGAATCACTACGGTATGTTTACTATTTAATTTAATGATTAATTAATTACATGTTATTCGATCTATTATAATTGCTTCCGCTATGCTCACTTTGATGTACTTGGTTTATTAATATGATTGTCATGATATAATAATTCCAACAGAAAGTGGAGGCCATGAGACGCTTTGGAATAAATTGGTACCAAACAAAGTTAATATTTTCGTGTGGAGGGCTCTAAAAGGAAGACTTTTGGTTCGTGTGGAGCTAGATAGAGGAGGCATTGACTTAGAATCGGTTCTTTGTCCTTGTTGTAATAATATCGTGGAAACTTGCGCTCATTGCTTGGCCAATTGTGATCTAGTGATGCGTGTGTGGGAAAAAAATATTCATTTGGTGGAAGGCGGAGAACGTTGATGCTTTTACTACTCATCTATTTTGGTAATTTTCCCTCGAAATTAATTGTTCAAATTACAGTATCTACTGTAAATAATCAGTGAGGTCAGTCTAAGCTAGTTGTGCTTCAGTTAAATTTATGTGATCAGTGGGGCTGCAGTACATGTTCTGCATCATCTGTTTTGGTCTGTCAGTGTAGTGTGTGATGTGTATAATATGTAAGTTAGAGTCTTATCAAACAAAGTACAAACACATGTGTGTCACTTTGGGATTTGACCCATTTTAATTTTCCACCTGGTCTTGTTTTATCAATTAGAGGGTGGGTCATGGGTCAGTGTGTTAGGATCATTGTCGTGTCAGTTAGTGTGTGGTACTTGGGCAATGTTTTGGGCTCTTGTACCTTAGTCTTTTGTTTCTCAATTAATGGTTCACGTATGTGGTGTTTTCTATTTCCTTGGGTCCCTTTCTCTTCAATGGTCTTGTTGAGGAGGTGGGATGCATACCTACTATATCATTTAGATAAGCTGGTACATTATCTTAAAGATAAACGTAAACTATATCAAATCCCTGTTATCAAGCATACACTAATTTTGTATTTTTGTGTGTGGTGCATATTTGACTGATCCATACCCAATGTGGAACCGCAAGTTGTTTGTTTACGTGTGTGTGTACAGACCTAAACAGAGACATGATTCTTGATTGGTCGACGAAGTACGTTCAGTGACTAAAGTGCTTGATCAGTGTATGGATAAGAAAGCAGGGGTACATGAAGTCATGAATGGTTATATGGGGTTTAACTTTGTTGGTAATACGTATGATTTTTTTTGTCATTAATTACTTCATATATAATTACATTTATTTAATAAATTTAAATGATTGAAGTGATGTATTAGCAAATAGTTTAACGATAGCACATTGGTAATTACTTTGTTCAAGTACTATAGGTTTGGCAATAACTCCATATAAATAGTTGGCTCAATTATCTTTTACATACTAAAAGAATTACATTATTTAGGAGTGTTTTTACAAAACTTTTTTTATTGAAAAAAAATTTATACCAATAGGAGAGCTCGATTTTGCCACACAAGCAAAATAAAGCAATATGATTGGTCAATAGAAAGTCAATATTGAATTGATTTTGATTAAACTTTAATAAATTTGGTGAAGAAATTTGGTTAAGAAAAAAACACAAAAAAATATTTGTGTCAAATTTGTGAAAACAAAAACTTAAAAAAAAATGAAGTAATTAATAAAACTTTATTGGTCGAATTTTAAATAAATTATATAGAGTCTAGTGTAAAATTATAAGTTTCTACATTTTTTAATAACTTTAGAAAAATAACAAATAACCCCAACCACTTTATATCCATATACTTTATAAGATGAACTTTCTTTAAAATTACATAAGTATTAGTATTATTTCCGGGCTTTCATTTATTAAAATTACAAAATTTTGTAAATATACGAATTAATTTTAATATACGTTAAATATTTTTTAAAACTAATATTAGTTTTAGACTTTCACCCATTAAAATATTCTTTTTTACAATATACATTAAATAAGGACTAATGTTATTTTATTTGAAAAGTTTAATTTATGCATACACGAGCTTGAATATTAAATATGGCTAAACTATTGTTAATGGGCATATGAATATAAAATGTAAGCATAGATTATTGTGATATGAAAATAAATATACGCTATTGTACTTATATATAACAATGACTCATAAAATTCTTATTTAAAGTTTATATATGGAAATCCAGAAAAAACATTTTTAGAAAACTTTACGGAGCATATTTTAACTTTATCAAGAAGACTTCCCTGACTACGAAAGTATCCCGTGGATGACGTAATGATATATCTCATATTCGCGCTGATTATGTACTACTAAACTCGCACATTTTGTACAACATAATATTAATAATTAAAGCTAAACAACAACATCAACCTCAACCTCAACATCTATGTCAGTTAAACAAAGTTAAATCTTTTAACCAACAAATTTTTTTACAAAATATTATTGCAATTGATATTAATATATAATAAAAAATCCTGGACAAGTATTAGTTATACTTATATCACAATTTTCACGGGTAATTTCTTATATGTTTATATACTAAACTAACATTATAAAATAAATTTGATTCATGTGTAAATCCCGTGCGTGCACGGGAATTATAGCTAGTTATGTTGAGAAGTAAATATCCAAACCAAACACACATGCCACCAAACTCTATGTTCCCTTTTGTACGTTACTAGTAGTATTTATAGTCAGCATCATATTTTAGTTTGACACAAAGAGTAAACAACATACAAATTTAAATTAAGATCAAGATGACGAATGCAGTTTCAACTTCTAATCCAAGTTGTATAATTAAAGTTGATGAAGTTTACCCATACCCTTCACTTGTTATTGCCCCAAATTTCGTTACCATGAAGCTGAGCGATAAGGATACGTATAGTGTGTGGGAAACACAAATTCTTTGTCTCTTAAAGAGTCATCATATGTTTGGTTTCGTCGAAGGCCAGTTTCCAAGTCCTGCAAGGAAGGGGAAGGGGAAGGGGAAAGAGGAAGATATAGATGCATGGATTGCATCAGATTCACTTGTTAAAGGTTGGATTCTTGGTTCACTTTCTGACGGGGTAGCCAAGAAGGTTGTCAATCGTCTCAAACACAAGCAAGAGAACACAGATTTCAATGCAAAAGATTTATGGGATGAACTGCAACGCAGTTATGGTCCTTGGGTTCGTGAACAAGCACTTGCAGGTACAATATTTTCTTTGCTAATCAAAGTTTTATTTGTTTGGGTTGTGATTTGGAGAAGCAATTAAATTTATGTAGCGCTAAGAGGATATCCAATAGTGATTTGAGGAATGACTTTTATTGAGCAAATAATTTCCAAAAGTTTTTGTTTTTTTTATCATTTGAGCGCAACATTTTTCATGAAACTTTAAAGCAATTACTTGAGAATATATTTCTCAGTTCTCACATAACTTATTATTTTATAATATGGCATGCATTTTTACACCGCTTGGCCGTATATCTCGTATTTGCATTTTTAGACCCCTTGCCCAAAAGTAACTTCTTGATATTAGTTTAATATATCAATTTTAATAAGGTGGGTTTTTTAGTTTTCTAATAATTTTAATTTAATTCAAGTGTAAATTCAAGGGTTAATGGCATCTAATAGCAACGAATTTTCTCAAATGTTCACATATCAGTTATGAACTCAATAAAATATCAATATACTTATCAAACTTTGTTTGTTTTGTGTTGATATCAACAAAAACCCGTTTTTACCTCCAAAATCCACCTTAGCGACAAATGTACATACCACATCATTAATTTGTACCGTTATGATCCACGTTAGATTGGGTTCATGTCTTATAAATGAACATCTGAGAAAGTTTGATGTGTATTTGAAAACATTTGACAAAGTTTGATGGGTATTTTGAAACATCTAACTTCAAGTAATTAACTTAAAAAAAAATCAAAAAAAATAAATAAATAAATAAAAATCCATGTATGCAATTTAACCGGTGTAGCCGGTTGCCGGTAATGCCATGTAAGCAAAAGTATGATATTGAGCTAAAATTTAAAAGTTTGATGGACATTATCGTATTTTATTGGGTTCATAATTTAAATGCGAACATTTGAGAAAGTTTGTTGCTATTAGATTTCATTAACCGTAAATTCAAATACATACTCTTGAGATGCTGTTACCAATTGAGCATTAAATCTGAAGTTATATACATGTACGCATTTGCTTTTGTTTGTTGTTTGAAATGCCTGGTGATTTAAATTAGAACACATATCTTCTATGTTCTAGGCTTTGTTTTTATTTTTTTTAACCTTGATAACCGCATTGAAAAATCAGTGAGGAAAGAGACAAAGAAAGAAGAGACAAAATCAAAACAAGCAGATTCAGTCAAATCAAAAGAAAAGAAAGATGAACTTTTACATGAGTATTATTGTTCGAAATGACAGCACAGATTTTGCAATCAACAAATTAGAAATATATGGTTTTAAGCCCTGGGACAAACTCACGAATAATGGAAACACAGTACTCCATGTAGCAGTGGGTTCTTCTACCAAGAATCATATATTATTAGAGAAATTGTTGGCAATGACCCCAGATGAGTACACACTACTCGATGTGGTAAATTCAGACGGAAGTAGTCTTCTTCATGTTGCTGCTATTGGTGGCAACATTAAAGCTGTTAACATGTTGGTTAAAAAAAACCCAGATTTGTTATCAGCCACCGACAAGGAGGGTCACAATCCACTTGCCTTATCTATTTCCAATATGCATACCAAGACATCTCATCGTTTGTTTGAGCACATGAAAGAAAAAGGGTATGATTCTTACTTTTCAGGCAAAAGTGGTGAGGAGATTCTCGTTCTTGCTATTTCTTGTCAAGATTTTCGTAAGTATTATTCATTGTCTTCAAAAGTTGTGATGAGCTTGTCATTTTATATACACTAATTAATTTTCTGATATGTGTAGGCTTAGCAAAAAAGATAATCAATGATTACCCTGATGCCATACTTTCCGATAGTGATGCTGTGTTGACGGCTTTAGCTCAAAACTTTCCACGTGAACTCAATTTTTGGGAAAGGAGAGGTAATGAATTTGTTTCTTTAATATTATTTCAATTAATCATTAAGCTCATGTACGTACGCCAACTTTTGATCTATGTTTCAGGTCCGGACGAAGAGTTTGATAGGGATCATAGGAGATATTATTCCTACGACCGTACTTTGGAGAGACTTGAAAACGTTTTGGATTGGCCTTATGGTCGGCAGCTATTTGGATTGGCTACATGGATATTATATTATTTCTTAATTGGTACGTCTAACAATTTATGACTTAATTGTTAAAAATAATAATAATAAAAAATAAACCTTCCAAATTAATTACATTTTATTAAAGAATAGTTGCATGGATTTTTTTAATTATCATGTTATATTATATGATTATTTTACCGGACAATCTTAATAAGTTATTTAAATCGGACACTCAGAATAATATAGCGTGAAAGATGAACTTTTAAGCCATCAGTACATGATTCTCATGAAAAACAACATTCTTATTGTAATTCAACCCCCTGAAAAGTTGAAAGTAAATACTTTATTTGATATACTAATTAATGTTCTTGTAACTTAGTGGTTGGGTTGGACCGTAATGTCGTAACTCCACGGTTCTAACAATCATCTCATGTTGCAGTCCTTTTCTTCGTCGCAGCTATGTATTACGGATTCCTTAAGATGCTTGGTAAGACGAATCAAAAGTTACAATAATTATATGACCAAAAATGTAAGAGAAAGAAAGTTACTTATTTGTTTGAGATTTTGATTTGTCTTTATGCTGCAGTACGACTTTTCTTTGAAGATATGTATCATATTCATGAAGATGCAACAGAACTCTTACGTGATGTATGTAAGAAGATACTTACTAAATATAAAAACTCCACCACCTATCATCAGTATTACACCGCTTCGACTTTTGAAGCCACTAAAAGAAATGCATCCACTTTCATTAGAGAAATTGTAAGGCAGTTTCCAGATGCAATTTGGGGTACCAATGAAGATGGTCACAATTTTATTCAATATTCGGTGATCAATCGTTCAGAGAAGATTCATAACTTATTATATGAAATGAGTGAACACAAGAATATTTATAAAACAATCAAAGATTCTTCTGGGAATAATCTTTTGCATTTGGCTGCAAGATTAGCACCTACTAACAAATTGAATCTAATATCGGGGGCAGCTTTGCAAATTCAAAGGGAACTACAATGGTTCAAGGTGAGTACTTTAACCAATGACTTGATGTTTGAATTTTGTTCAACATACTTAAAGTTCTTAAGGCATATTAATATCAAGGTTATTGTATCTTAATGTTTTAGGAAGTTGAACAATTTGTATGTCCTCTTAACCGGATACAAAAGAACTTAGATGATGAAACACCTCAAGAGGTATTTACAAGACAGCATAAAGACTTGGTGATCGAAGGAGAGAACTGGATAAAGAAAACTGCCGAGTCATACACAATAACAGCTGCACTCATTATCACCATTGTGTTTGCAGCAGCTATTACAGTCCCCAGTGGTCTTAATCAAGAATCAGGGATACCAATTTTTACTAACAACATTGCGTTCACAATATTTGCTATATCGGTTGCAATATCATTATTCACAGCTGTTACATCATTGTTGTTGTTTTTATCGATCCTTACGGCACGTTTTGCAGAACAAGACTTTCTATTTAAGTTACCTACGAAGCTGATTATTGGCCTCACTATGTTGTTCCTCTCGACGACAGCGATGATCATAGCTTTTGGAGCGACATTGTTCCTTGTGTTTGGACAAAGTAACTCATTGATGCTTATTCCAATAGGTGCATTGACATGCCTTCCGATTACGTCTTTTGTGACCTTGCAATTTCCTCTTATTGTGGAATTGATACGTGCCACGTATTGTGGTGGTATTTTTGTGAGGGAAGACTATACGTACTTTTACTGAATCATTTGTAACCGTAGGTGTCATTCCCTAAGGATACTGTGTGATGTTGTTAAATTTATATTGTTTTGCATCATTTCCATCTATCAATGGTTTCTTATGTGTAACACCAACTTGTTAAATTTATACTGTTTTGTGCTAGTTTGGAGTCTAGGTTCATCCCATGCTTTGTATGTTGGTTTTGCTTTTGTATCCCCCATGCCTGTGTGTTTTGTGCGTTGCTTGTGTTCTTTTTATGCTCTTTGGTTTTTACCCCCTTTTTCGCCTTTTCTCGTTCTTTGATTATATGTTGTAACAATTTGCAATTTCAGGTTAATTTATATTTCCGAAAAATTTCACTATTCATTTTTACTATTCACTTTCACTATTCATTTTCCGAAATTTAATTTTTATTTCATATTCTCGTGTGATAAATCATTTCCATGGAAAAATAAAAGTTTGACAATCATCAGATCATTTTCGCGAAAGTCATTAAGGAACTACACGTTTAAGGTTAAAACGTCATCTAAAAATCCTACGCACAACGAAACTCAACCACGTTAATTTTCCCCGCATCAGATAAATGTTTGATACACTCATGATTAATTAGAGAATTAATCATGACTAAGAAAAATGCTACCAAATAAACCCTGGACCGTGAGAAACAGAAATTTACGTTGTTAAACACTTTTACTTAGCCGTAACCTTAGCCTATACCTGCACCGCGTTTCTAAGACGATTTGAGTTTTCACATTTTTGGAAAAAGTCAACATATTTTTTCCCTCCTCTTTTGACCAAAAATCATTCCTTGATTTTTAGGCTTACGGTTTTATGTCTTAAAGACATTAAATACCAACCGACACTAGACTGAGCCCAGTCTAGACATTATAAGTCATTTTAAATCAGTATTATCATATTAAAAAAGTAACATTTTACTTTTCTCAATTTTACACAATATTCGTACGTTTTACGTATTACGCGTTTTAGACCTGTGTTTCCAGTTTTAGTAGGGTTTTAGCACCCCAATAGAACCTACCACTCATTTTATATTTTATTATGGAGTATATTGACATGTTTAGTCATTCTTTCAAGTTCTACATTTTTACGATACCCGGTTTTACGTTTTGTGGCTTAATCATTTACGGTTAGCATTTTACGGAGTCAAAACTAACCACATAACTAGGATAATACCATCCAAGGACCAAGTCATCCCCCTAGCCCTTGTGAACCGCCATTGGGGGGGGGGTCACACCCTTGTGTGGCTTAATCTTATGCTAAGCCCTAGGATGTTACCAAGTGTACAAGCTTGTTTAGAAAGCTTTGACTAGTCCTAGTTAGTAACCTCCTCAAGACCATATAAATACCCCCTCCCCCTCCTTGTTGCCGTCCCATATCACACACAAAAACACCTCACACTTAGCTAGTTTACTTCAAGTTTTATGCAAGAGATCAAGTGCAATATCAACACATAAACCCTAGTTTAGTTTTGATTCATCAAACTACTTCCAAAACCCTAGAAACTTTTGGTGATTCTCTTGAGTTTAGATCCACTCAAGTCACCTAAATCTTCATCACAATTCCTTCAAGAATACAAGAGTAGAAGGGTTGCTAAAGTGGAGAAAAGCTAGTCAATCAAAGTCCTTTCCTTACTAGTTACTTACCTTTCTTTTAGAAAGCCCAAAGTTGTAAGCAAACCCTAATATACTTTCTTGTTAAATATCATTTTCATGCTATTTATATTTCATTCATACTATATATTGTCTTTTTATTATGTTCATGATGTATAAAAATTGGTAAAACAAGTTATGATATATATATATATATATATATATATATATATATATATATATATATATATATATATATATATGTTAACTTATGTTAAGATAACAAGAAAACTAGTGACTTTCATGGAGAAATCTGACCAAAATGGTATAATCATGATTTTGGACAATTACATATCGTAGTAGAGGACTTAATAAGGAAAACATAGCAATTTGAATCACCTAAAACGAGTACACGAGTCAAAAGTTATGGCCATAAGAAGTTAGCGAAACCAAAACGGCGAAACTGCCTAAAACAAGCTGTAAACATTCTGACCTTTTTGAAAGTGGCAATTCTGGTCCGATTCATCAAAAAGTTAAAACACGAAAGTTGTCCAGAACAACGTTTTCGTTCAGGATCAAAGAAGCTCGAGCCCTGAAAACGCCTTACGAGTGATATTTTTCTTCAAATTCTTAACAGCCTATTTTTATACCAAATGACCATGTAATAGTTATGGTTAATTGAAACCAAGATGTCTAATGACCTAAAGCCAAGACCACAACCATGGCTAAGGCCAAGGTTGAGTCTCAAGCCCATGGTAACAACGACCAAGGTCACGGCAAAGCCATGGCTAAAGACCATATAAACTTACCAAGTCGAAAACATGAACTATAGAGTTTATGGCAATATAAACATCCAATTTGGATCTACTCCATCAAAATAACCATGAGACTCATTGTAATAACAATCTTCATACAAAAGTAAACTTTCCTAAGTTTATTCAAATATTGGGACATGTAACTTTTCGGATCAAAAACTTATATATATTTTTATCAAATACTACAATAGTAGGGAGCCTCATGTGAGGGGTTCATTAAAGTAAGCCGTCGAGATGAGTTGTGGATTTATGAATTAAAGTGTCCTGGCTCCTCGAACGATTACTACATGACCTCTGAATTATGTCGGCCCGAACGGTAGTAAGCGATATACAAACTATACATGTTTCATAAACCATTTTTATTCAAAGACTTACACTATACTAAGCACTACATCATGGACTAAATGCAAGACATATATAGGCAATTCTTCATATTCTTTACTCCAATCGTAAGTCGCAACATTCTATTATAGGTTGCTCGTAGAAACCTTCACGATTCGACCATCACATTCACTACTTGCTATATAACTTAAGGTGAGTTCATAGCCCCACTTTCCATTACTTCAATGTTTTACAAACCCTTGGGGGTAATAGATGCTATTTTAAACCGAACACAATGCTTTGAAACTGTATGCTGCTTGATTGTTTTATTATTACTAAGTACCATCCTTGCCAATCCTAGGCCCCTTATCATGAACCATTTAATCACTAGTATTAGTGAGCGCGAGTATTGTGAATAGGCCTATTGGGATTGACGAATCCCATTTGTTTTGACTAGATGAGTTCAAACAAATGCACTATATTTGAAACATTAAGTATGACGACAAAGTACTTACCGGGGCAACAAAACCGCCGATTGATATTGGTACCCGTTAACGTATTGGTTGCATGAGCTTAGTATATAATAATAACTGTTTTGTTTTCCAACCATGAGTATGAGTCTAATTAACTCATACTACCAACATATTGTGTTCAACCATTAAACAAACTCTATGAATATCACTCAACCTTTGTGTTGACCTTTTAAGCATGTATTTCAGGTCCATGATAATCAAGAATGGCACGGAGGGGCACAGACTAAATGAAGAAGGCTATAATCTACTTTGTCAATCGATAAAACATCAAAAGACTTTATATTGATGTATTTTGTAAACATGGAACCTTTTTGGGACCTAACTATGTAAACTCTGATATATTTGACTAATTCGAATGATAAGTCTTTTTAAAACGACTCAGTTAGAGATCGTTTTCTATTATTATGACTGTTGTGCCGTCGAGTAACACCCAAGTTGAATTCCGCTGCATCATGAATTGGGGGTGTTACATATGCTTTGCTTTCCTTGTGTTGCATGGTTATTTGCTTATTTGCTTCTATGCATGCATATGTTTTGATTTCCTGTGTTGTTTATATCATCTGCTATGTTTTCCTTGTGTTGTGTGATTATTTGCTTTATTAGGTCCGGTTATAAAGCTTTAATTTTTCTCATTTTCTTGCGTCGCTACATGATCTCTCTTTCATGACCACTTTCACACTCTCCTTTACACTTGTCGGAGGTCTTCTTGAAAGCAGTCTATCTACTCTTGGGTTTACCCTAAAGTAGGGGTATGATATGTCTACACTCTACCTCATCCATGCCTCATTCATAGGAGATTGAGTATTGTTGTTGTTGTTGTTATTGTTACGTGTATAAGAAAAATGTAGTATTGCTAAAAGATGATATTATCTAAGTATCTATGTTTCCTTGTAATTTCCATAAAGAAAAATATATGCTTATATGCTTAAGTCAAAGTCATTGAATAAACACATTGTCATGAAACTTAAGTCCTCCAACCATGCTTTCCGAACTACCGTTGTGTTCTCAAGTTGGGTAATAGGAGGTAAAGTAAATGAAAGTTATGTTTGTTGTGTTCTCAAGTTTTAGTTAGAAAGTAAAGTGAAAGTAAAGTATTGAAAGTGCTAGTATTTTGCATTAAAAACTTTCACCTCACTTTTGGGGTGAAAGACAACTTTACATCATTTTTATTTCTTTACTCCCACTTGATTTACTTTACTTTCACTTTCCCTTTATTTTTTTCTTGAGAACATAGTGTACATATTTCTATTCTTCTAAAAATAAGAAGAATAGAGAAAAAACCATCTCCAACCCTGCTCTATATTTGAAGTTTTTTTTTGAACCACTGATTAACATGTAGCCTAGTGGTATCATTTGATAATGTGAAAATGAGGTGGAAAAGTAGGAGGACCGGTCACGAGTCTAGATGAGTTTTGGTCAGGTTGACAATAATTTTATTTTTTTGCTTTTTTTAAGTAAAAGATGCAAACAGTGAAAAAAATAGTAAAATAAAAAAAATTAGTAAATTACCCACTAGATCCTCCTAGACCTGTTGGTTAATTATTATTTAATTGCACTTTTTATTAAATAATCAATTAGCCCCATCTATAGTATCGGCTAATAACTTGGAAATGCATTTGACATGTCAATTTTTGTTGTTCTATGTAGCCATCTTTTTCTTTTGCTATTAAATTACAAAACTTTAAAATTTTAACATTTGTGCGTATTTTGTTTATGTAAAATGACTATTTTACCCTTCAAAATTTGAAAAAAGTAAGGATAGTGTGGTCACAAAATACACACAAAGATCGAAATTTGAGAGGTTCGTGTTTTAATAGCGTAAAAAATATAACTGCACGGAACAATAAATCATTTACTATTTAGTGGGACCCAACTAGACGCAAAATCTCATAAATATTTACCCAACTAAACACATGTTTAACTAGTAGGTCTCAATTTGTCACTTCTATTTGAAATGATATATGTGGGTTCAAGTTTTGTAAAAAGCAGTGTGAGTTAAAACTAAAACTAAAGGTTTACGCAAAACATATCTTGATATCTGCTATGAATTTTATGAGCTAAGAAATATTTATATGCAAGTGCGCCTACACAAAACATTCTCTTCATCAAGACTGCCCAATGCCCATTTTGAGGACTTCAGGTCTTAATAGGGTGTTCATCGGTTCGATTATCGGGTTATTCTGTTTATTCGGTTCGATTTGTTCGGTTAAATTTTTTATCTGGGTCAAACCGAAAACAGAATCGAACCGAACCGAGTTCAAATTTGATTCAACTTAACCGAAAACCGAACCAAATAATCGAAAACCGAACCCCTATAACCGAAAACCGAACCGAACAACCCGGATTGCATAATTTTAATTAGTTTTTCATTTAATTATATACTCCATCCGTCCCATAATTATTGTCCACTATTGACTTTTTAAGTCTTTAGTTCTCAACTTTGACCTTATATATTTTTATTTGGATTATATATTACATGATAAAAGATATATGAATAGATTATGTTTTAAATGTATTTTCATTGATATAATTTTTATCAAGTATCGTATACGACAAATAAAAATATCTAAGGTCAAACTTGTGAAGTAAAGACTTTGAAAGTCAATACTGGACAATAATTATGGGACGGAATTTTTAGAACAAAATTTTTCTTCAAGCTTAAATAATGTTATATTTATACTAAAAAAGACTTTTAGTGATTATTTTTATATATAAATACATAAAAAATATATATTTATATATTTTCGGTTTTCGGTATGGTTTTCATTGCCAAACCCATATTCAAACCGATAACCGAATATTTAGTTCGTTTCAGTTCAGTTTTGACCAATTCGGTTCGATTACGAATTTGATTTGGTTTTTTTTAGTTCAGTTCGGTTTTAATTTTCGGTTATTGTGGATAGTTCCCGATCCGTGAACACCCCTAGGTCTTAATCAATTAGTGGGCAGCTTCCTTTGTTTTAATACTCTTGTACCAATGAAATATGAATTAGTGGTCATTCATGATGCAATTTGATGCGCAATTTATTGGTTAACAACTCTCTCTCTCTTAAAACCCAACAACTTTTTCCACTTTTATTCCAATCGCCATTAACACATAAAACCTTCAATTACTTCAAATTTAGCCATCAAAATTCAAATCCAATCCGATAGAACTACTCAGCTTGTTATTCCGAAAATACTTATGTGAATATGGTTAAGAAGAATGAGGTTAGGATTGATAATCATCTGATTTACATTGCTCCAAAAGTTAATGAGGAAGGTATTGAAGGAATAAGTGCATTGGCAAGCAGTTTAGGTAAACCACTGATTATGGATGAAATGACAGCTACAATGTGTCAAAATGGTGTTGGAAGCTGTAACAATTCGCATTTTTCAGGATAATTACTATTCCCGGAAAATTTTACTATTCACTTTTACTATTCATTTTTCCCGAAAATTTTCCCGAAACTTGATTTTTATTTCTTGGGCTGAAGTGATAAATCATTTCCATGGCAAATTAAAAGTTTGACTTTCATAAGCTCATTTTCGTGAAAGTTATTAAGGAATTACACGGAATTATACGTTTTAGGGTAAAACGTCATTCAGAAATTCTACGTACAACGAAACTCGACCGCGTTAAGTGACCCCGCATCAGAAAAATGTTTGACACACTCATGATTTATTTGAGAATTAATCGTGACTGAGAAAAACATGACCAAAGACTTCCCGGCAGGTCACCCAAGCCAGTACTATTCTCACATGAGCACGCTTAACCGTATGGGCGATTAACCGTTAGACCACAAAACGCGTTTCTAAGACGATTTGAGTTTTCAACTTATTAGAAAAAGTCAACATATTTTTCCCTCCTCCATTGACCAAAAATCATCCCTTGATGTTATAAGTCATTCCTTGATTTTTAGGCTTTTTGTTTAATGTCTAAAAGACATTTAATACCAACCGACACTAGAATGAGCCCAGTCTAGACATTATAAGTCATTTTAAATCATTTATAACCTATTAGAAAAGTAATATTTTACTTTTCTCAATTTTACGCAATATTCGTACATTTTACGTATTACGCGTTTTAGACCCGTGTTTCCAGTTTTTAGCAGGGTTTTAGCACCCGATAGATCCTACCACTCATTTTATATTTTATTATGGAACATATGGACATGTTTACCAATACTTTTAAGTTCCATAATTTTACGACACCCGGTTTTACGTTTTGAGGCTTAATCATTTACGATTGGCATTTCCCGGAGTCAAAACTAACCAAGTATCTTGGATAATACCAAGAAAAGTCTCACCCTTGCTCTCCAAGCTCTTGAAACCGCCACTAGGGGGGGGGGGGCATTCACACTTGTGGCATGATCTCATGACTTTAGCCATTAGATCAAGTTTTAATTACAACTTTGTCACCAAGTTATGTAACTTTCCTAGTTGTTTCCTAACCTCCTCAACTCACTATAAATACTCCCCTCCTCCCCTCATTTAAACGCCACACCTCACCCTCCCCATCCTCTCATCCTTAGCTCATTCTCTTCCAAGTATCATGCAAGATTCAAGTGCAAGTTCAAGGTTGAAACCCTAGTTTCTTTTAGATAATCAAAACACTTCCATAACCTCATATACTTGGTGATTTCTCTTGAGTTTGAATCCACTCAAGTCACCTAAACCTTCATCATCCATCTTTCAAGAATACCAAGGGTAGAAAGATTGCATGAAGTGAAAAAGGGTTGAAGCAAGTCTATCAATGTCCTATCCTTACTAGTTACTTTCCTTTCTTTGTTGAAAGCCACAAGTTGTAAGCCAAACCCTAACTTGATTCTTGTTAAATAATCATGTTCATGTTATTTACATATTATTTGTGCTATATTATGTCTTGTATTAATATCCATGATGTATAAAAGTGAGTAAAACAAGTTATTGTACATGATTGATAAGACAAGTTCATAAAACAAGTAAACTAGTGACTTTGTTGGTATAACCTGATCAAAATGGTAAAAATATGATATTGTATTATTACATATTGTAGTAGAGGACCTAACAAGGAAAACATAGCAATTTGAACCACCTAAAACGAGTATACGAGTCAAAAGTTATGACGATTTGAAGTTACCAAAACTTTGCGGCAAAGCTGCCAAATAGTTTCTGTTACAGAAACATTAAACACGCAAAAAGAGGCATTTCTGGTCCGATTCATCAAAAAGTTAAAACACGAAAGTTGTCCGGAATCACGTTTTCCTTTAGGATTAAAGAGGCTCGAGGCTTGAAAACACTTTCCGAGTGAGATATTTCTAAATTTCTTAACAGCTATTTACATATATATAAGTCACTATATTATGGTTATACTTTAAAAGGAACAAGAGGTCTTATGACCAATAATCAAGACCACCACCATGGCTAGAGCCAAGGTTGTGTCTCATGACCTTGGAACAAGGACCAAAGGTCATGGCTAGGCCATGACGAAATGACCATAACAACTTACATAGGCGTAAACATGAAACAATGAATTAGGCGATAACATGAACAAGCAATTTGGATCTACTTCACCTAAAAGGAAACCATGAGATATTACCAAGAGAAAATGGTCATTCAAGACTTATGAAACTACCCCTAATAACAATCTTCATGTAATAATAAACTTTCCTAAGTTTATTCAAATATCGGACATGTAACTTTTCGGATCGAAACTTATATCTATATATTTTATCAACTACTACAATAGTAGGGAGCCTCATGTGAGGAGTTCATTATGTAAGCCGTTGAGATGAGTTGTGGATTTACGAATTAAAGTGTCCTGGCTCCTCGAACGCTTACTAACATGACTTCTGAATTATGTCGGCCCGAACGGTAGTAAACGATATATAAACATACATGTTTCATGAATCATTTTACACTATACATCATACCACATCATGGACTAAATGCAAGATATATATATTGGCACGTTTATGTTTCCTTAGACATTATTCCAAACCTAAGTTACAACAATTATTCTAGGTTGCTCGTAGAAGTTCTTACGACATATCCATCATTCTCATTATACATCATCCAACTCAAGGTGAGTTCATAGCCCCACTTTCCATTACTTAATTGTTTTACAAACCCTTGGGGGGAATACATGCTATTTTTAACCGAGCACAATGTTTTTAAATTGTATGCTTGCCTGATTGTTTTATTATCACTAAGTACCTGCCTTGCTAAACCGAGATTCCTTATTATGAACCATTTAATCACTAGCAATAGTGAGCGCGAATATTGTGAATAGGCCTATTGGGATTGTCGAATCCCATTTGTATTGACTAAGTTCAAACAAATGCATTAATATTTGAGATTTAGGTATGTTAGCAAAGTACCTACCGGGATAAATCTGCCGATCGATATTGGTACACGTTAACGTTATGGTGTCATAAGCTTAGTGTATAATAACTGTTCCGGGCGTATAATAATGTAGCCTACCTGTTTTGTTTTCCAAACATTGGTGTGAGCCTATAACTCACACTACCAACATATTGTGTTCAAACGATTTAACAAACTCTATGAATATCACTCAACCTTTGTGTTGACCTCTCAAGCATGTATTTCAGGTTCATGACGATCAAGGATGGTACGGAAGGACACGGATACTCAAGAGGGCTATAAATTTACTTATCATTCAAAAACTCACTTAATGTGATTTGTAAACATGGAACCAATTGGGACCTCATTTTGTAATCTCTGATATTTATATAATTTGAATGATAAACCTTTTTAAAACGACTCAATTAGAGTTCGTTTTCTATTATTGTGACTATTGTGCCGTCAAGTAACACCCAGTTCGAATTCCGCTGCATCCATGAATTAGGGGTGTTACAGATTGGTACCAGAGCCATGGTTATAGAGAAACGGGTCTAATTGAGACCTAAACTATAACTACAACTACAAGCAAAACCATTTTTATAGCCTTCCGCTCTCCGTGTCTTCCATCCTCCAGACGATTATGGACTTAGTAAGCATGTTATGCTACACAAACATATTAGTATATTCATATATATACCCCTTTTGAGCATTTCCCCGTAGATATTTTATGCTACATGAACACATATAAGTATATTGATATATACACACTAAGCATTTTATGCTACATGAACACATATAAGTATATTGATATATACACACTAGGCATTTTATGCTACATGAACACATATAAGTATATTGATATATACACACTAGGCATTTTATGCTACATGAACATATTAGTATATTGATATATAAACTCGGTTTATTTTCAATCATTTATCTAAACAATGGACTAAACATATCTGTGTATGCCTATTCTAAGGCATTTCGGCACAGCCACACTCTCCCAATCATGTTCCTACTCCAACATTATATGTCCAAGACATTGTAACTGATTGCAATGGTCTTTCCTATTTTTCAAGACATTGTGAGATACAATGGTCTCATTCATTTTTCAAGACATTGTGAGATACAATGGTCTCATTCACTTTTCAAAACATTGTGAGATACAATGGTCTCATTCATTTTCCAAGACATTGTATGATACAATGGTCTTAATCATTTCTCAAATGTTTTGAGTCACACAATGGCCTAACCTACTCCCCAGACATTGTGAATTGCACAATGGTCTAACCTACTTCCGAGACATTGTGTTTTGTGCAAATGGTCTCTAGAATTATTCCATCACATCATCAATATCATTTCTTATGATATCAAAAACCCGTCACAATCTATCGATTTCAAAACAAGAAATATGAGATTTCTAAAGGACAAACAAATCCATCACCTACAAAAGTTGAAGTTCAGCTTTACATTTATCAAAGTTTTCTTCTGAAACCTTCATTATAAAAAAAAAAAAAAAAAAAAAAAAAAAAAAAAAAAAAAAGTTCGTGATCCTGGCCAAGTATGTTCTATTTTAGAACTACTTAAAACTTCCTTTCCATACGTACCTACCCTTACTATCTTCTATGCAATGGAATATGAAAACATATGTTACAAGTCTTGTATGGGCGGGACTTGCAACTGAATTGTTTGACATCGCCTTTGTTTAGTGGACAGTTTCCCGAAAGCAACGGACATATCAAAAGTATACCTAATTTAGGTATTTGAAAATTTTATCGAACCTTGGCTAAATATAGGCTAGTCACCTATATATAACCTAGGGACAGTGGAATATAGTCTGACTATCTATATTCGACTTAAAATTTTCAAATACTGAGAATAGTTGTACTAGGGTTATGTTTAGATTGATTTCCTACATGAACACGATAAACCACCAGAATACATTAAAACAATCTAGAGACACGATAGTGTCTTACCACTCAGCGAAATCTTAACACCTTAGTTGTATGATCTAAATTCATTCTTGAAATTTTTCATTTATGAGATAATCCGAACTACTATCTTGGGATAGTTATCAATTATTCTCTTCATCCTGTAGAAGTACTATCCTGTTTAGGTCCTAAGGATACCATTCCATCATAAACTTTTAAAATCTCTTACGATTTTTAAAGCAAACTCAACATCTATACCTAAGAGTATTAATGTTAAGCATACACTACACACTTTTGTTCATCAACATATCACATCATTATATTCACAACCGTTACAAACACAAGCTCATTAAAAGATCTTGATGCACTTTTAAAGCTCAAATCATCCATAGTTACACCACAAGCATGCTCATCAGCTTTACAAGAGTGAATATTCATCTTGCACTTTTGGAACACCAGTATCATCTCGTAATACACTACCTTGTAACTCACCGGCTAAGTATGAATGTTGTGTTGGGAATTATTAAGTAGGATGATTTATAATTATTTGAATGAATTAGGATGCCTTTTCATTTAAATAAAGAAATTGTAAATCACCGAACCATAAGTTTATATTTCCCTATTTACATTGTTTGGGATGCCTCTCTATGTAAATAAAGAATTACAAACAAGTGGGCTTATTTGTATCCGAAATAACATAAGTATGAAGTCAATAAACACTAGGTACAACAACCGATTACCTACTAGGCTATGATTGCAATTACTATCTCAATTCCTATTAATATTCGACTGCAATATCCATTTCCTTTGATATTCGATTATTACCATACCTTTCCTATACAAAAGTAAGCCTCATCCTACACCATACACTGAAATGACAAATCAAAATCCATCACTAGTAATCCCAGACTTTAGTCCTCATAAGTAACCACACCTTTTCATTGACACCACTCCAACATATGACACACAAAGAACTTCGGGACGAAGTTCCCCGTAAGGGGTAGAGACTGTAACAATTCGCATTTTTCAGGATAATTACTATTCCCGGAAAATTTCACTATTCACTTTTACTATTCATTTTTCCCGAAAATTTTCCCGAAACTTGATTTTTATTTCTTGGGCTGAAGTGATAAATCATTTCCATGGCAAATTAAAAGTTTTACATTCATAAGCTCATTTTCGTGAAAGTTATTAAGGAATTACACGGAATTATACGTTTTAGGGTAAAACGTCATTCAGAAATTCTACGTACAACGAAACTCGACCGCGTTAAGTGACCCCGCATCAGAAAAATGTTTGACACACTCATGATTTATTTGAGAATTAATCGTGACTGAGAAAAACATGACCAAAGACTTCCCGGCAGGTCACCCAAGCCAGTACTATTCTCACATGAGCACGCTTAACCGTATGGGCGATTAACCGTTAGACCACAAAACGCGTTTCTAAGACGATTTGAGTTTTCAACTTATTAGAAAAAGTCAACATATTTTTCCCTCCTCCATTGACCAAAAATCATCCCTTGATGTTATAAGTCATTCCTTGATTTTTAGGCTTTCGGTTTAATGTCTAAAAGACATTTAATACCAACCGACACTAGACTGAGCCCAGTCTAGACATTATAAGTCATTTTAAATCATTTATAACCTATTAGAAAAGTAATATTTTACTTTTCTCAATTTTACGCAATATTTGTACATTTTACGTATTACGCGTTTTAGACCCGTGTTTCCAGTTTTTAGCAGGGTTTTAGCACCCGATAGATCCTACCACTCATTTTATATTTTATTATGGAACATATGGACATGTTTACCAATACTTTTAAGTTCCATAATTTTACGACACCCGGTTTTACGTTTTGAGGCTTAATCATTTACGATTGGCATTTCCCGGAGTCAAAACTAACCAAGTATCTTGGATAATACCAAGAAAAGTCTCACCCTTGCTCTCCAAGCTCTTGAAACCGCCACTAGGGGGGGGGGGCATTAACACTTGTGGCATGATCTCATGACTTTAGCCATTAGATCAAGTTTTAATTACAACTTTGTCACCAAGTTATGTAACTTTCCTAGTTGTTTCCTAACCTCCTCAACTCACTATAAATACTCCCCTCCTCCCCTCATTTAAACGCCACACCTCACCCTCCCCATCCTCTCATCCTTAGCTCATTCTCTTCCAAGTATCATGCAAGATTCAAGTGCAAGTTCAAGGTTGAAACCCTAGTTTCTTTTAGATAATCAAAACACTTCCATAACCTCATATACTTGGTGATTTCTCTTGAGTTTGAATCCACTCAAGTCACCTAAACCTTCATCATCCATCTTTCAAGAATACCAAGGGTAGAAAGATTGCATGAAGTGAAAAAGGGTTGAAGCAAGTCTATCAATGTCCTATCCTTACTAGTTACTTTCCTTTCTTTGTTGAAAGCCACAAGTTGTAAGCCAAACCCTAACTTGATTCTTGTTAAATAATCATGTTCATGTTATTTACATATTATTTGTGCTATATTATGTCTTGTATTAATATCCATGATGTATAAAAGTGAGTAAAACAAGTTATTGTACATGATTGATAAGACAAGTTCATAAAACAAGTAAACTAGTGACTTTGTTGGTATAACCTGATCAAAATGGTAAAAATATGATATTGTATTATTACATATTGTAGTAGAGGACCTAACAAGGAAAACATAGCAATTTGAACCACCTAAAACGAGTATACGAGTCAAAAGTTATGACGATTTGAAGTTACCAAAACTTTGCGGCAAAGCTGCCAAATAGTTTCTGTTACAGAAACATTAAACACGCAAAAAGAGGCATTTCTGGTCCGATTCATCAAAAAGTTAAAACACGAAAGTTGTCCGGAATCACGTTTTCCTTTAGGATTAAAGAGGCTCGAGGCTTGAAAACACTTTCCGAGTGAGATATTTCTAAATTTCTTAACAGCTATTTACATATATATAAGTCACTATATTATGGTTATACTTTAAAAGGAACAAGAGGTCTTATGACCAATAATCAAGACCACCACCATGGCTAGAGCCAAGGTTGTGTCTCATGACCTTGGAACAAGGACCAAAGGTCATGGCTAGGCCATGACGAAATGACCATAACAACTTACATAGGCGTAAACATGAAACAATGAATTAGGCGATAACATGAACAAGCAATTTGGATCTACTTCACCTAAAAGGAAACCATGAGATATTACCAAGAGAAAATGGTCATTCAAGACTTATGAAACTACCCCTAATAACAATCTTCATGTAATAATAAACTTTCCTAAGTTTATTCAAATATCGGACATGTAACTTTTCGGATCGAAACTTATATCTATATATTTTATCAACTACTACAATAGTAGGGAGCCTCATGTGAGGAGTTCATTATGTAAGCCGTCGAGATGAGTTGTGGATTTACGAATTAAAGTGTCCTGGCTCCTCGAACGCTTACTAACATGACTTCTGAATTATGTCGGCCCGAACGGTAGTAAACGATATATAAACATACATGTTGCATGAATCATTTTACACTATACATCATACCACATCATGGACTAAATGCAAGATATATATATTGGCACGTTTATGTTTCCTTAGACATTATTCCAAACCTAAGTTACAACAATTATTCTAGGTTGCTCGTAGAAGTTCTTACGACATATCCATCATTCTCATTATACATCATCCAACTCAAGGTGAGTTCATAGCCCCACTTTCCATTACTTAATTGTTTTACAAACCCTTGGGGGGAATACATGCTATTTTTAACCGAGCACAATGTTTTTAAATTGTATGCTTGCCTGATTGTTTTATTATCACTAAGTACCTGCCTTGCTAAACCGAGATTCCTTATTATGAACCATTTAATCACTAGCAATAGTGAGCGCGAATATTGTGAATAGGCCTATTGGGATTGACGAATCCCATTTGTATTGACTAAGTTCAAACAAATGCATTAATATTTGAGATTTAGGTATGTTAGCAAAGTACCTACCGGGATAAATCTGCCGATCGATATTGGTACACGTTAACGTTATGGTGTCATAAGCTTAGTGTATAATAACTGTTCCGGGCGTATAATAACGTAGCCTACCTGTTTTGTTTTCCAAACATTGGTGTGAGCCTATAACTCACACTACCAACATATTGTGTTCAAACGATTTAACAAACTCTATGAATATCACTCAACCTTTGTGTTGACCTCTCAAGCATGTATTTCAGGTTCATGACGATCAAGGATGGTACGGAAGGACACGGATACTCAAGAGGGCTATAAATTTACTTATCATTCAAAAACTCACTTAATGTGATTTGTAAACATGGAACCAATTGGGACCTCATTTTGTAATCTCTGATATTTATATAATTTGAATGATAAACCTTTTTAAAACGACTCAATTAGAGTTCGTTTTCTGTTATTGTGACTATTGTGCCGTCAAGTAACACCCAGTTCGAATTCCGCTGCATCCATGAATTGGGGGTGTTACAGAAGGACTGAGTATGCAAGAGTGCTAGTGGAATTTGATGCATGCAAAGCATTAAAAGCAGAGATTAGGATTGAATATACTAATAAGGACAAGGTTGTGAAAGGTACAAAAGTGGTTAAGGTGGTGTATGATTGGACCCCTGACAGTTGTTTGCATTGCAAGGTGTTTGGTCATAACATAGAAAAGTGTACAAAGAGGCCTAGGACTGAGGAGGAACTCAAAGAAAAAGCTGATGAAGAGGAAAGAGTGAAAAATTGAATGAAACAAAGGCTAACAGGGAAGCTGAAAATAGACAAAATAGTGAATGGGAATGGCAACAACAGAAGAGGAATATGCAAGTTAAGAGAAACAATTACAGGCAGGAATATAGGGAGAAAAATACAGGTATGGATAAGGGAAAGAATGCAGTCAGGGAAATGGGAGTAAGCAGAAATTATGGTAAAGTTGCAAAGGAACAAGCTGGTAATAAAGCTAGTACAAGTGCTGTTAAAGAAACTACTAAGAGTAAGAATCAGTTTGGGGTCAAAGAGAAGGAAGAGGCAAGCAAGAATCAGGAAGATGTATTAGAAGGAAAGAATGGTATGGCTCAGACAATGGCTGCTGACAATGTCATAGGTCTGAGTAAGTCAGTTCTAAATTAATCTTTTTGGGGAATAACCATGGCCAACCTGCTGTTATACTTTTGGCTCTCTGAATATCACTCCAAGCCTCTTTTCTATCATTTCCATAATTTGCTGCATATACAAAACTGCAATATACTTTGACCTTATTGGGGATGGTTTCTATTAGGCAGAACATAGTTTGTTTGGAGCTATGCAATACCATCAAGTTAACCATATTACTATTCCATCCTAATAGAATTCTACACCCATTCATACTATGAGCAACATTAGACACCCAGCTCCAACTCCCAAAAGCTTGATCACAGACTTTTTGCAGTTTATAAGGTTTAACATGGGTTTCCAAAACTGCACATACTTGTATACTATCCTCCACTATCATTCTCTTTATTTCTTTTTGTTTTTTCAATTTATTCATACTTCTAATGTTCCAAGAAACTATTTTAAAATCCATAAAAGACATGAAAATAAACTCCTAACTACCCTTAGTGATGGGGGACTTTAATGTGACAATGAAGACTGTGGAACACTCTAATGGTGGCTCAATAATCACTTCTGAAATGCAAGATCTTACTGATTGTATGAATGATGTTGAGTTAGAAGATTTATGCAGCACTGGATGCTTTTACACATGGATTAAGTCTCCAAATACTCCTCATAATAGTGTATTAAAGAAGCTGGATAGGGCTATGGTTAATGGAGATTTTCTAGAAGCTTTCCCTAATGCAGGTGTTGTATATATGCCATATTTGATTTCTGATCATAGTCCAGTTAAAGTGAACTTCCCTCAAAGTTTTGAAAAGAAGATTAAGCCTTTTAGGTTTGCCAATTATGTTACAAACAAAGAGGAGTTCTTACCAACAGTGGCAAGTGGGTGGAATCAAGAGATAAGGGGATGTAGAATGTATTGTATTGTCAAGAAAATGAAGAATTTGAAGAGCTCTATGAATAAGCTGAATTGGAAGAATGTTAATTTGCATGAAAAAGTGAAACAATTCAGAGAAAGATTACAGATAGCTCAGAGTGATCTTGATAGTAACCCTCATTGTGAAAAACTGAAGAAATGTGAAATTGAAGCACTAAATGAGTACTACAATGCACTTAATGATGAAGAGGAATTACTTTTCCAAAAAGCTAATGTGAATTGGATGAGTAAAAGGGATAGAAACGATGAGTACTTTCATAAATTGTTGAAGAGTAGAAGGCAGATTATATGTGATGATAACGGTAACAGATATGAGGGGGAAAAGGATGGAGGAGCAGTTTGTTAAGAATTTTCAAAGTTTCTTGGGGGCTAGTAGCAGGTCTGATAATGTTTGGGATTTCAGTGGGGTGTTTGGCACTAGACTCAATGATGATGAAGCTGCAAGTATGGTAAGAGATATAACTGACAATGAAGTGAAAAAGGCTATGTTTGACATAGATGGAAACAAGGCTCCAGGAGCCAGATGGATACACTTTTACTTTCTACAAAAAAGCATGGCCTGTTGTAGGGAAGGAGGTGTGTATGGCAGTTAAAGAATTTTTCAGAACAGGAAAGTTACTGGGTGAAGTGAATGCTACATTACTATCCATGGTTCCCAAGATTAGTCATCCTAACAAAGTTTCATATTTCAGACCAATAGCATTTTGCAATGTTATTTACAAGTGTATAAGTAAAATAATTACTGAGAGAATCAAAGGAGGTTTACACAAGCTAGTAAATTTGAACCAAAGTGCATTTATAAAGGGTAGAGCTATTCAAGACAATATTTTAATCAAACAGGAACTTTTAAAAGGGTATGACAGGAAGAGTGGCCCAAGGAGATGCTGTATGAAAATTGATATTGCTAAAGCCTATGATACAGTGGATTGGAAATTCCTTGAACAAGTGTTATTGCAATTTGGATTTCATGAGAAGCTGGTTGGATGGATAATGGTATGTGTTACAACAGCTAAATTTTCTGTGTGCATTAATGGTGAAAGAAAGGGGTATTTTTCTAGTGGAAGGGGCTGAGGCAAGGTGATCCAATATCACCTTACCTTTTTACTCTAGTGATGGAGGTGTTCACTCTATTAATGGCCAAAAACACACAGCAAAACAGAAGCTTCAAATACCACATGGGCTGTAAAGAAATCAAACTTACACATCTGTGTTTTGTAGATGATCTGCTAGTTTTATGTCATGGTGATGTAGAATCTGTGAAGGTAGTTAAAGAATCTTTGGAGGAATTCAGCAAAATATCAGGATTACTACCAAACATGGCCAAAAGTACTGTCTTTTTTGGCAATGTTAATGAAGATGTGGTTAGAAGTATTCTCCAAATTCTTCCATTCAAAATTGGCAAACTTCCAATGAAATACTTAGGAGTGCCTCTTATTACCAAAAAACTGGGAACAAAGGAGTGTAAACAACTTGTGAAAAAAGTGAAACATAGAGTTGAAGATTGGAAAAACAAGTATCTCTCCTATGCAGGAAGACTACAACTTATAGCCTCTGTTTTAGCCGCTCTGAATGTATATTGGGCTGCTGTATTTTTATTGCCTAAGTCTACTATTCATGATATTGATAAAGTTTTGAAGGGTTTTCTTTGGTGCAAAGGAGAACTTCATAGAGGAAAGGCCAAAGTAGCTTGGAAAGAGGTTTGCAAACCAAAAAGTCAAGGTGGTCTAGGAGTTAGACGACTAGGTGAATGGAATATTGCTACAGGGAAGGAGACTTTATGGGTAAAGTGGGTTCATGTTGTTAAGCTCAAAGGGAATAGTATTTGGCAAGTGAAGAAGGAGTATAATGAGAGTTGGATGTGGTGTTCAATTCTGGAGCTAAGAACAAAAGTGAAGTACAATATTTGCAAAATAATTGGAAATTGTGAAAAAAACTAATGTGTGGTATGATTTATGGAGCAACATTGGAATATTGAGTGACTTTATTACCACTAAAAGTATATACAATGCAAGATTGAATGAGAAGATGACTGTATATGAAATGATTAACAATGGGCAGTGGAGGTGGCCTAATGAATGGGGGGAACAGTATCCAGTTTTAGCTAACCTTAATGTCCCAAACTTAAACTCACAACAGGAAGATGTATCTAAGTGGAAGTGTTCTGATGGGAGTATTACTGATTTTTCATCAAAGAAAGCATGGGAACTGATTTGTAAACAAAATGACAAGGTCAAATGGTTCAAGGTGGTGTGGTTCTCTCAATGCAACCCAAGAATGGCATTTATCTTATGGATGGCTGTGAAAGGGAGGCTACAAACTCAAGATAGAGTGATGAGGTGGAACAATGATCCTAACTTGAAGTGTCCTTTGTGTAAAATAGTGAATGATTCTCACAAGCACTTATTCTTTGAATGTGCATATTCTAAGTCAATATGGGAAGAATTAAATGTGAAAATGGAGAATGAGGGGATGTCTAATTCTTGGGATAATCTGATTGAGCAGTATGCAATGAGTCCATGTAATAATACTATAAGTAGTGTGCTTAAAAGGATTGGTCTAGCAACAGTGGTCTACCATATCTGGAAGGAGAGAAATGCAAGGTTATTTACAGGTGCAACAATTGACAAGAACAGCCTTTTGAAGATCATTGAGGGGAATATAAAGTTGCAATTGAGAAGCTTGAATGTCAAAAAATCTGATCAAGTAATGAAAGTTGCTCAAATATGGAATATAGAGTTGAATGTTGTTAAACAAGTGATGTGAAGTGTTCTGATATAGTCTTTAAAGGACTGTTTGGAATATGGTCTATTACTGAGGGCCTTGTATCTTATGGCCGTTGGAAAGGGTGTTTGGATATCCAATTTACTTCATCAGGGGTGCTGGAGTGGCAACTGATTGGAGTTCTTTGTTCTGTCAAGACAACCTAGTACACAGTCATATAAAGGAGGTTTCTGAGACAATGGTGGAGTGACAACCTGATGATGCCCAGCTGTTAGCTTTTTCATGGTGGGGTGTTTTGGGAGAGCTAATGATTGGGAAATGTAGTCAAGGTGGGATGTATCCTTGGGCAACTCTTTGCATGGTGAGTGATGCCTGAAAGGGAAATGTAGCTCTTTGCATTAGAGACCCAATGGAACAGGAGTTTTGATCCTTTCCTTGATGATGCCCTAGATAAGAGCCTCTATTCTTAGTTATATGGGTTATAAGTAAGATCAGGAAGGGTGTTTGTCTAGAGGAAATGTAGTCAAGGATTGGATATTTCTCCATGGTTGCCTAGATGATAGCTCAAGTCTTGTGTATGCTATGTCTAGAAGAATAGTGAACTTTGAATCAGCTGTATTTCCTGAATTGTAGTAGAATTGGTTTGTATTTCTGTTTTGTATCAGCAATTTGAGCATGTTCAAATTGGTTGTGTTAGATTCTTGTAATTTGCTGATTTATTCAATACAAGTTCACTGTTTCAGGAAAAAAAAAAAGAAAAGAAAAAAAGAACATGTTTTAAGAGTTAACTACATAAATGGTCCATGTGGTTTGTCGGGAATTACGGATTTGGTCCCTAAACGTTTTTTTGCGGATATCGTCCCTGTGGTTTTGACCCATTGCGGGTTTGGTCCCTTGACCACCTTTTCTGTTACTTTGACCGTCAAGGATGGTTGAAATGACACTAATACCCTCATATGTTTACGCGTACGGTCCCTGTGGTTTGTCTCGTATCACGGATTTAGTCCCTAAGGTTTTTTTTTTTTTTTTGGAATTTTTGAAAGAAGTTTTTTAAAACTTTTTGGCAGTTTTTTTTTTTTTTTTTTTTTTTTTTTTTTTTGAATACTTTTCGACTGAGTTTTTTTTATTAAATTTTGTGACAAATTTTTTTTTACTAGATTTTTGTTAAATTTCTTTGCAAATTTTTTACAAGATTTTTTAAAAAAAATATTATAAAAAATTTTGACGGAATTTTTTTTTATTCTGCAAAAAATATTCAAAAAATTTCAAAATTTTATATATAAATGCCAACTTTTTTTGTCAAAAAAAAAAAAAAACATATGTAAAATATATATATATATATATATATATATATATATATATATATATATATATATATATATATATAGGGTAGGGATCCGGTAAGAAGAAAAACTAAAATTGGAAGAATAAGAAGGATTTTTAGCCACACATTTCAAATAGAAGGGAGAATTTTAATGGGAGATGCATCCATTTTTGTAGATGCATCTGAAATGAGTGGTTGTAGTTTCTTCTTATCATTCTAATTTTAAGTTTTCTTCTTATTTGATCCTAACTATATATATATATATATATATATATATATATATATATATATATATATATATATATATATATATATATATATATAGTTTGTTTAACTAAAAAACTTCACTAAACAAACACTTAAGCATATTGACATTTCAAAAAAAAAAAAAAAAAAAAAGCCCAATAAAAAGTGTTCATAAAATTTCAAAAAAATATGTCAAAAAAGTTTTAAAAAAATTCTGACAAGGATTTTTTTGACAGCTTTTTTTTTAATTTTTAATTTTTTTTTTAAAAATATGGATGAAACCGTATGAAAACGAATGAAAATATATAAAAGTGGATGAAAACATATAAAAACGAAACAAAATGTATAAAAACAGATGAAAATATATGAAATCGTAAGAAAAACGTATAAGAACGGACTAAAGCGTATAAAACCAGATGAAAACCTATAAAAACGAGTAAAAATGGATAAAAACGAATGAAAGCTTAACAAAATGTATAAAAACAGATGAAAACATATGGAAACGTAAGAAAAACGTAGAAGTACGGAAGAAAACGTATAAAAACGGATGAAAACATATAAAAACGGATAAAAAAAAACGGTTGAGAAGCGTATGATTTTTGAATTAAAAAAATATGACTAATAATAATAGTTAAAAAAAAAGTTTGGGACTGTTAGGTCACCATTTAGTAAACACAAGTATGATATTGAAAGAAAATAGATGAGAATGAGAGATGGTTGATTATAAGAAATGAGAGAAATGTAAGAACAAGAGTTTCCTTAAGATAATCAAATAACCAACAAAATGTAATGTTACATAAGCTTTCTATTTATAAGGGAGGAGTTAGGGCAACACTCCCTTCCTCCCTTATCTTTCTATTTCGTGGGCTTTTAGGCCCATAGGGCTTTCATACTAAAGCCTTGTAACATAAACAATGTAGAATAAATAGCTAAGCAACCTATTATAAAAGGTAATGACCGAGACTTGACTAAAATACAAAAGTATGATCCCAACAATCTCCCCCTAAGGGTCGGTCATCACGGTTGCTTGACGTCTTCATCTTTGTCGTTGACTTGTGACATGTAAAACTCTAGACGTCTTCAAAATGGTTGAATGATAATGAATGTACTTTGCTCTGTGTCTTTGTTCTTTGGTGATGATGTAGTGATTGTGTAATGAAGTTGTCTGTCGTTCGTCACTCTTGCGTCTGTGGTGGTTGTCCGCCATTCCAACATACTCATACATCTTTGGACTTAGACTTTCACGTACAAGAAGTTCCTTTTCATATACTGAGATCTTCAAGTCTTTATACTTTGTAGATTCTTCTTTATTGATGTAGAATCTTTCTTTGAACTTTGTGGTGCTAAGATCTTTGGGGGAGCTTTCTTTGACTTCAAGATGTATGTATGAGCATGTTGGAATCTACCATCATGGATGTGAGGTACCTACGAGTAAACAGTTAGCAATAAATACCCGGTACTTACAGATAAGGAATTAGAGTTCATCAACAGTATATTGTGAAGACTCCCTCTAATCCTTATCCAGGCCGTTCCCATATCAGATACTCCCGAAGGATCTTACGAGACCTACTAAGTAGCTCAATGACTGGGTGAGTCGCTGGGGATCACTCCACGACTGTAGATTGCTATGGAACCACCGCAAACACTAAGCGTAACCCTTGTGGGGTTACCGAAGTGACCTGCTGTCAGGGCTGTTTGATGTTGACCCTGGCAGGATTTCCGTTCAATCATTGAGAAATACATTGGTAATCCTCTCATAAACGTTCTCGGCAGATAGCTAAGATCTGCGAAGGACTCGATAATTTACAGCTGGTGCCCATTGATGTAGAACACCAGTTGTAGAAATACTAAGTGTTCCTAAGAGATCTTTGATGTATCTCAAGGCTCTAGACTCTATAAGTGCACACTTAGGTTTCCTATGCGGATACTAGTGAGGGGTCTCCTGCTTCAATATCAACTACCTCTAAGAGATAAGTCGATAGATTACACTGGTTCCCCGTGAGAATGAAACAAGCTCTTTTAAGAGAACTTGAGTGGTTAAGAAGGTTTAGTGCATTGCGTCACTGGGTCCATGACGACTTTGTCTTCAATACCGGTGTTGTCTTTTGCAACAACCAGTAGCATATGTATTGAACCCGGTGTCTGCCCTAAGGTTGAACATATGGAGGGCTATTTCTTTTCACCCTTTACTTTACTTTTCTTTTTAATTCTTTAACTCCTTCTTTCCCTTTCATTCTTTTCTCCTTTTTTCGTATCATACCTAAGGACTTCTAATTCTAACTATGGGAGATGTCCTTGGGTAGATCCCTCCGGCTCTGGCGGGTCATAGGACGGATATTCCTATCTTAATCACCTTATAACTCCGACAGTAGCCAAGAAACCTTTGATTGAAAACCTCTCAAAGTGTTTGTGATAATCAAATATTTTGGTTAACACTTTGAGAGTTTTCTGTACACTTTTGAAGGGCTCCCCCTGCACATGTGCTCATAAGTATTTAATAAATTTGCACATGCGGGAGGAGCAATCATTTTGAATTGATCCACTTTCCGTGAACAAGACCGATTCGAGACACGCTTACATCACTAGTTAAACTAGCTTGAAGTTATTACCCGGCCTGGTCAAGTCCACAGAAAGTTTCTCGAGACGGTACATTTATACTAAGACAAATCCTTTTCGAGACACGCTTACGTGGCTAGTTAAAGAGATATATTGTCAGCTTTTAGGTGACAACTAGCTCTAGTAACTAACTTGATGTTATTACCCGTCGAGGATAAGTCTTTTCGATATTACTAACTTTTGTTGTCTCGTCAATTCCTGGGTCAATTCTGAGTCTAGCTCGCACATGATACAACTTTTAAGCTTTGACTTCGTATATTTTAATCACTTTTTCATTTTCTCCCCCTTAAAAATAGCATATAAAATGATGTTTTTGACAATCGTTTAGATTAAAATATGCCTTTTGAGTCTTATGGGGATATTCACCAAGAACTTTTGATTTTGAGCAAAGTATTTTGTTTTGACAAGTGCTCCCCCTCAACAAGTGATTAGGTCTTATTGAGGTGAAATACTTGTCCTTTTGAGCAGAATTATGAAAAATCATAAATGTTTGATTAATTCTACTCAAAAGTAAGAAGCCTTCGCTCCTTATATTAGGATTGAGGCACTGATGCGTACCTCAGGG
The DNA here is from genome assembly GCA_030686995.1 of Artemisia argyi. Taxonomy (NCBI): domain Eukaryota; kingdom Viridiplantae; phylum Streptophyta; class Magnoliopsida; order Asterales; family Asteraceae; genus Artemisia; species Artemisia argyi. The sequence goes on from CM060683.1 coordinate 183,784,765, forward strand.
TCCTTTCTTTACAAGTTTGGGTTGTGCACTGTAATGTGTACACAAGCCATTATGAAGTATAATATTGACAAATCAAATGAAACTCTTACAATTTTCTACCATTCAGGCCTCTGAAATGTCAACACCGGAAATTTTGATCTGCCTCCAACATAGCTTTCCAATCTCCGAAACTGATCCCTGCGCTTCAACCGGTTCTCAATCCTTGTAATGAATCTGCGAGCTTCCCTGGCCTCATTGGTGTTCCACCTTTTGGATTTCCCTAGTTCTATGTCATTAATTCTGCCTTTGATTCCATCTCTGACAAACTTCAGGGTTTCATCACAGAACTTATCAATTTCTTCATAGGCCATAAAGCAGTTACGACCGTTGACACTGCGGTAAGTGAACCCAAATGCCGGATGTCTGATCAAGGAGTATTGAGGTAGATGTTGAAGATCGGGGATGTCAAACAGGTTTGGTTTGGTGAGATTTAGCTTCTTCTGATAACTTTCTACTCCCAATTGAAGATCTTCTACTCTTTCTCTGATGACTATCTGCCTGATAAAGATTTGGAGAGCTTGGATAAAGGCAAGCTGCATCTCTTTAGGCAAGCCACAAAGTTTTCCTTGAACTTTGAGCAGGTACATGACTTCGATGTCATTGAGAAGTAGTCGTGGAAAGTCTGACTCGGAGATATCGTACTCCTTTTAATCAAGTCTTTTCAGTGTGATTTTGCTGAGGAAGGGGTACCCATAGTGAGTGACAGTCGAAATGAACTGAATCGAGACTATCTTTAAATCACTTGTCACATCGCCCATTGTCTAATTGAGTCTGCTGCTTCGATAGTACTGTGCCCGGTTGTCTGGCCAATGATGTATGCCGTAAAGTGCGTTCCGGTCATATTCAACAATTTTATCAACGAATAATGCTGAAGCTTCTTCTTCGATGGCATTGTTGAGATATCGAGCTGCAGGGAGAAAGGCGAGTGAGGTAACGTACTTCTTTTCAATCTTGCTGCCAAGTTTCAGAAATTCCAAGTCTGTGTTGAAGAAGAACTTGTATGGGATCTTCGGTTCCTTAGGCTTCCCAATCATCGGTAGTGGTTTGGACCAGTCAGTAATGTAAGGTGCGGTTTTCTTTGTGACCGGATCGACATAAGATTCAGGATTGATCCAGTCAATATTGCTTGACATAGCTCGAGCAATATTTTCCAGATGGTACTCAAGCTCGATTGAGTTAGCAGACCGATCTTTCAGAAGATTGAACGCATCATTCTTGATTCTTCGCAGCTCTTTCTTATTCATCTTTTTCATCTTAAATTTTTGCTGAATCATTTGAGCATATTCCACCGTTCGACCATCTTGAGGTTCACGATTGTCTTCAAGTGGTGGTTGCGAATTGATCATCTTCTCAAACCAGGAGTATTCGGCACTATCGTCTTGATCTAGCCAGTTGAGGATGGTTTTCGGTTTCTTTGGTTCTGTGCCTTTTGATGAGGTGTCCGGTTTGGGTTGATGATGCTTTCCTTTCCTTTTTTTCTTCTTCTTAGAGGACGGTTCTGGAACTTCATCGGGTTGAGGAATCTCGTCACCACCGGTGTATACAAAGTGGTCGTGTGCCTTGGGAGCGGAACCTGATGCCTTCGGTTGTTGTGAGGATGTTGTTGTTGTTGGAGGGATGACCGGTGTTTTAGATTGAGTTGAGGGTCCTTCGGCTTGTTTCTGTTTCTTTGCCTGAGAATTAGGATCCCTGTCTTCATCATCTCTTTGACGCTTCAGTTTATCGGCCTCTGTGCTGCAAGTCTCTTTTGTCATTTTGTCTTTCAATGCTTCCAGGACTTTGGCTTCTTCAGGAGACAATGTGAACTTGCTTGCCAGCTTGTCCAAGAGTTGAGCTTCCAATTCGTCCATAGATAGTCCTGGTAGTGGAACAGTAGACTTGTCAGCTCGAAGAGTAAATGTTGTCGATCGGATTACTTTCTTGACAGCTTGCTCTGCGAACTTGGTGAGTTCGTCTCTCATGGGTGCCAGCAGATCTTTCAACTCCGCAACTAAATGTTGTTCCATGTACTGATGTGCTTGAGATGCTAATGTGGCTTCCAAGTTCTCCTGTACGTCTTTAGCTAAGAAGGTATCAACTTTGTCTTGCAGCTCTTGGACGTTCGAGTTCAGCTTCGTCAATTCAGCAACTTGGGTTGCTAGTGTTGCAACCTGATCTTCCAGTCTGCTTCTCTTCTTTTCATGTACTCTTCTGAATGCTGACTTAAGCAACTTTGATGCAGCAGAGGCTTTGGTGCTTGGTTTCTTGATTGATTTGTCATGTGTTGATTCGGATGCAGGAGGTGATGACTGTGATGATTCAAGATTGGTGGTAAGGTCTTTGTCATCTCCTCTTTGTGGTTCATGTTGATCAACTTTGGTAGCTGTAGCTGCTTCCTCTTTCAATGTCTGTTCTTCAGCAAGTCTTTCAGCTTCGGCTTTAAGCCTTAATTCTTCAGCAAGCCTGGCTTCTTCTTCCCTTTTCAACTTTTCTTCTGCCAGCTTGGCTGCCTCTTCAGCCTTCCTGCTTTCCTCCATACGGATAGTTTCTTCCAGTTTGGCTTGGGCAAGCTCCTCAATCCTAGCCTCTTCAGCTTCCTGTTTTCTCTTCAATTCCTCTTCCTGAGCCCTTTCTCTGAGCTCCATCTCTTCCATAGTCATCAATCGTGGAGCATCAGTATCCATGGGATCTTCCTCTTCCTCTTCTCCCGTTGCTGAAGCATTAGTCATTTCAATGTCTGTGGGAGATACCGAGGGATTGTCATAAACGACCAAGTCTGTGTTGATCCCTGTGGTAGGCTCAGGAATGCTGCTTGATCCGCCAGCTTCGGTGGTTTGAGAGAACACTGGAGGTGGAGGTAGATCAGCATTGAATGCATCAATTCGGCTGTGGAGGAGGCCCATATTTAGAGCCCTTTCATTTTCTTCTTCAGCTGACAGGCCTACAGACTCTTGTTCAGCAGTCACTGGTTCCTTCATCTTCTCTCTCCTAATCCTTTCTTCTTCCAAAATTGTCTGAGCTTCAGTGAATGGTCTTTGATTGAGGTATGATGGATATACGGCATTATCAGCAAACTCATCAATGTTTTTATTCCAATCTTCGAAAGTCAAGTCTTTGTCATTAATGTCTTCAAGGTTGACATTCTCAGTGATATTGGCAAAGGCTACCCTGTAAACTGGACCTTCGTCGGATTCGGTTTGTTCAGAGTCAGACGGTTTTGGAGAAGATTGTGGTGAGGGAAACCACCCAGGTTCAGGAATGGATGCGGGCTTCTTGGTAGGAGTCCTTCTCTTGAGAGTACCCTTCTTCTTAGGTTTAGACTGGGTAGAACTGCCGGAGCTCCCAGTCTTACTACCTTTCTTTCCCTTCTTCTGCATGCACGAGGGTAGAACAACTTCGTCCAGGAAACCAACTTTGTCATCTTTAAGAGCTTGTTCGTAATACTTGTAATTCTTGCAAGCCTTCACTTTGGCATTCAAGAGACAATCGGGAAGTTTCTTCCCTTGCTTGCGTGTGCTGGTGTCAAGTCTCTTGATGACTCTGAGAGTATCTTCATTTCTGAACGTGTTCTTATCTTTGTCATCAAGTCTCTGTGGGATATCGTCATACTCACGAAGGAAGCTTTCGATGAGTAGTTTTGTGAAGCGGACAAATGGAATGTTGGTTGTCTTGTGTTGAATGTGCCACACAAGGTCTTCCCAAATGATACTGGCATAATCAACTTTCTTCACATTAGCCACTGCCCAGAAGAGTTTGAGGTGTTGGAGCTTTGGGTGTTCGTGGCCAGTGTCTCTGCCAGACAAGGATTTGGCAATCAGAATATATAGGGTTCTCCATGGTTGTGGAAGATACCTAATGTTGACCCTAGAATGTCTTGTAACAACTTCTTCTGATTCGTCATAGCCAATATCCCTTAACCACTCTATCAGCTCTTCTTCGGTGGGGACTGGATCATATACTTCATCTGGTCCGAGTTCTAGTAACCCATGTACATTCCTAAACAAATCAATGTCCACAGTGACCAGACGGTTATGAAGCATACAGGTGAAGGAAGCCTCCCCAAGATCTAGCTGAAGTGTATGCCAAAACTGGTGGATGTAGAAGTAGGAGACTGAGGCAGACTTGGTGAACAACAGCTTGTTTGGGTGATATAGAAGAGCATCTACTGCAACAATACAAGAGGACTCGTTGCAAGTGATTTTGTTGAAGTTGATTCGGAGGTTGTTCTTTCCAATCTTCCTGGAGTAATCATCTGGAAATGTCTCTTCCCATGAAAGCTTAGGTTCGGGTTCTAGTCCGTATGGAACGTCATTATGTTCTGCCATCTGAATTGATCATAAACAAATACAAACATGGCAATGGTTTACAATGTTAGCTCAGACATAAGATTACTTGATTTTGCATATCATTGATTGATCAGTGGATGTTTGTGTGTGAAAAAACTTTTGTTATATGACAAACTTGAGTTATTATCACTTGGTAGAATCTTCTAACAATTAATTTACAACATCAGTTTAACATAACAAGAGGTTACACTTTGTAAATTTTACAACACTTAGACAAAATTCTTGATTTGGACAAGTTTACGCGTAACATGAAGAATCTACGCGTAACATGACATAAGCGTAAGAAGTGAATTTAGGCGTAAGTGCAAAGTCTACGCGTAAACTTATAAGTTACGCGTAAGGTGAATCTTATGCGTAGGATCAATCTTACGCGTAGGATAAAGTCTTAGGCATAGGAATTGAGCTTATGCAAAGGATTACACTTAAGCGTAAGATATAACTTATGCATAGGTTATGACTTATGCGTAAGTTCAAGACTTGTGCGTAAGGTCAAAAACTTATGCGTAAGATTTATCAATTAAGCGTAAACCTTGTCTTATCCAAGACAAGGTTTGTCCACGTGTCGAATCTTACGCGTAGGATGAACAACTTGCGCGTAAAATTGCCATTTTCCAGAAAATCACCTTGAGTAATTAGTGTTGTTTGATTCCTGAAAGTGTACAAAACATTACCACTGATCAATATTCATACCATCACACTTAATATCCACTTTTTATGCGTAAACATGCCTAAACATTAGTTACGCGTAGAAACGCACGAACACACAATCATAAACACAATCAAACTTGGTTCTGGGTTGTTATAAGTTTAGGGCAAGTGAATATCACATCCTAAGGATCATATGGTCCAAATTTTAACATCAATTGACCACAAAAATTTACGATCATAACTGCTAGTGTGTTCGTCCCTAAAATTTTTGATTTATGAACCTTACAAGTTTTTGATGCAATTAAACCACAATAACATGATCCTAGACATGTAATAACACAATCCCCATCACCAATTTTAAACCTAAAGCACAAACTCAAGAACCCCTAAATGATTCGTATGAACCCTAATTCCAAACTAATCGATTGAGTGAATCTGGGTATGATAGGAGTTAAGAATCATGTTCATAATCATCTAAGGATCATTTCCCACTAACCATTTTAACCATAACAACTACAAATTTCTGGGTTCATGATTACGCATAACCCTAAGAGTAATTAATCGATTGTGACTTATTGAACCGTTGGATTAAGTTAATATCAAAAACCCTTGTTAGAAATCATGATCAAAACATGTAACAACTTACAGATTAGACGATTGATGCACAGATTATTCAAGTGATTGTGGATCGTTGATGGTGGTGGTTGTGAAAAGTAAATGTGTAGCAGTGGTAGTAAATGACCGGTCAATATTGATTTTGACCATAGTTAAAAACAAGTTTCATTGTTTGGCAATATTGGCCCCTTAACCTCATGAAACATTTACTGCTAATGCCTAAACACTTTATCACATATAACTTTCGTAAATTAACACCAAGACATGATAAGAACAACTTGTGGTACTCCCCCTCGACCTTAGACCGTAGTCAAAAATACCGAAAAATTTATTATATTGGTCAAGGAGAGTAACCTGAAACACTTTTTGAATCATCACTTTTGATAAAACGTATTTATTTTTGGTAAAATGCAAGTATAAAAGTTAATATATTTTTGAGAAATTTGAAAACATTACTTTTCCTCCCCCTCAACACTTGTTTTGAATAATTGAAGACATTTTATAAAATAGTGTTGAAAGAGGTGGTTTATACTTGCAATTTTTTTTTTTTTTTTTTTTTTTTTTTTTTTTTTTTTTTTTTTTTTTTAATAAAAGACCAAAAATCTTTTTGAGTTTTTGATTGGTTTTATATTTTTGTATTTTGTTTTTGAAAAAATATTTACAAAGATAGTTTTGATGTTTGACGATCAATTGTGTTTTAAAAACTTTTCCAGATCATCTGGAGTCAAACATCTCATACCAATTTGGTGAACTAGACTAGCAAACCTTGATGGTGCTAAGGATTTGGCAAGTAAGTCCGCCAATTGGTAATCAGTCCCAACAAAATAAAGTTCAACGGTACCCTTTTCAACGTGCTCGTTGATGAAGTAATATCGGAGATCGATGTGTTTTGATTTGCAATGATGTACTGTGTTGCAGGAGATAGCAATTGCACTTTTGGAATCACAGTATATAGGAATCTTGTTGAATAGGTAGCCATAATCCTTAAGTTGTGATCTCATCCAAATGACTTGAGCACAACAAGCAGACATGGCTACATATTCAGATTCTGTTGACGACAGTGATGTGCAGTCCTGCTTCTTTGATTGCCATGACACAAGTTTGTCTCCGAGAAATTGTAATCCACCAGATGTACTTTTGCGTGTGTCTAAACATCCTGCATGTTCAGCATCTGAGAAAGCAATTAGTTCAAAGCCAGAATCCTTCGGATACCAGATTCCCAAGTTAATGGTTCCCTTTATGTATCGAAGGATTCTTTTGACCTCACTGAGGTGTTTTTCAGTTGGTTTAGACTGATAGCGAGAGCACATGTAGACAGCAAATACTATATCAGGTCTACTAGCTGTGAGATACATGAGGGACCCAATCATACTTCGGTATTTGGTAGGGTCAACAGGATTCCCATGTAAGTCAGAATCTAGTTTTGTGGTATAGCCCATTGGTGTATTATAAGTATCACAAGTCATCATTCCATGTTTCTTTAAAATTTCAAGAGCATATTTGGACTGATTTATAAAAATTCCACGGGGTGATTGATGAACTTGTAGTCCTAGAAAGAACGAAAGTTCACCCATCATGGACATTTCAAAATTATCTTTCATTAATTTTGCAAAATCATTAGAGTAACTTCTTTTTGTTGAGGTAAAAATGATGTCATCGACATATATTTGAACAACAAGTAAGTCCTCCCCGTAGGTTTTTGTAAATAGTGTGAGATCCACCGATCCTTTAGAAAATTTATTGGCCAGCAAGAAAGTGGACAGTTTGTCATACCACGCCCGTGGGGCTTGCTTGAGTCCGTAGAGTGCCTTTTTGAGTCGGTAAACATGATTAGGACGCTTAGGATCAACAAAGCCTTCTGGTTGGCTAACATAAACTTCTTCACAGAGTTCTCCATTAAGAAATGCTGTTTTGACATCCATTTGGTAAACCACCATGTTCCTGTGTGCAGCATAGGCCAAAAAGATCCGAACAGCTTCATGTCTAGCCACTGGAGCAAAGGATTCAGCAAAATCAAGTCCTTGTAGTTGAGAGTATCCTTTAGCTACCAGGCGTGACTTGTTACGTATGACAGTGCCTTCAGCATCTAGCTTATTCTTCCAAATCCATTTTAACCCGATGACAAAGACTCCGTCAGGTCTTTCAACTAATTCCATACTTCTAATCTTATGAATTGCTGAAATTCCTCTTGCATAGATTCAATCCAGTTGTCAAAAGTCATTGCTTCTTTAATGTTCTTAGGTTCTTCGTGACAAACTGTGAGTGCATAGATACAAGTTTCTCCATCTGTGTGAAGTCGTTGTCTTGTCATAACAGGTGCATCTGGATGGCCAATAATATGAACTAGTGGATGGTCTCGAGTCCATTTGTGTGTCGAAGGGTGTAGTTGATAAGTATCTCGCATGTTAGCAGGATCCAAATTGCGTGTGGACGACTCAGATATATCAGGAAAGGTAGGAGCCGGTGCAAACGGGTTAAAGAACGCATCAGGATCATACTCTGCGGGTTGTGGAACTGATTGTGGTGTAGGATCTTCAGCTAAATGGTGGGAGTTAGAAACAGTTTGTTCTGCTGTAGATGGTGATGCAATTGGAGGACCGTCTCTTTCAACACTTGTAGTAGTTTGTTGAGGTGAGTCTGGTACTGGAATGTTTTCAGGTTGAGCAGCGGAATTAGGTGAGACCTCAGTAGGACGGTATTCAATTGTGTCATCAAACAGTGGAGCAAACAAGGTTTCCAGTTCTTTGCGGTTGAGTGGCAATGGTTCAGCCGAAGATGCCGGAGAGTTAAGACGGTTGAATTCGGGTCCTAAGCTGTGTTGCTCAGAAGCCATTTGTGTGAGTTCATCAAAATTAGCGTGAATAGTTTCTTGAATTTCTCTTGTTCGACGATTCCATATCCGAAAACCTTTAGAATTTTCACAGTATCCAACGAACACTCCGATGTCAGCCTTTGCTTTAAGTTTACCTAAATCATCACGATCATTTTTCGGATAACAAAGTGCTCCAAATACATGAAAGTAGTCGATGTTCGGTTTCCTTTTGTGAACAATTTGATAAGGTGTTTTGCGATGGCGTTTAGTGATCATGCAACGGTTTTGGGTATAACATGCAGTTGAAACAGCTTCCGCCCACAAGTAATCTGGTAATTGAGCATTAATCAGCATAGTTCTAGCAGCTTCCACTAACGTCCTGTTGCGTCTTTCAACAACTCCATTCTGTTCTGGGCTTCTAGGAATATATGTTTGATGTTCAATTCCCACTTTCTCAAAGTATGACCGAAGTGTTTGATTCTTAAATTCAGTTCCGTTGTCAGTTCTGACTATTCGTACCGTGTTGCGTAACTGAACTTGAATTTTAGTGAGAAAGGTGATGATCATTGAAGGAGCCTGATCTTTACTTCGTAGAAAATAAACCCAAGTCCATCTGGAATAATCATCCACAATTACAAGAATGTAGCGTTTACCGTTGATACTTTGAACACGCATCGGTCCACACAAATCCATATGTAGCAATTGTAAAACATGATTCGTACTGTGCTCAGGTTTAGAAGGGAAATGAGCCCGAGTACTTTTTCCTTGTTCACAGGCTGAACATAAGTGATCTTTGGTGAAACGGAATCTTGGAAATCCATCAACAAGCTTATAACGAGCAAGGTCAGTCATAGTTTTGAAATTCAAGTGCGAAAGACGTTTGTGCCATAACCAAGATTTAGTTGATTCTGCTTTGGAGAGTAGACATATCGGAGATGTTGCAATCATATCTGACATTGATATTGTATAAAGATTGGAACCACGTGAGCCAGACATAAGATCGTTTCCTTGTAAGTCACGAACAAAGCAAGTTTTCTCACGAAATGCAACTTCTAGATCTCCATCACAGAATTGACCAACAAAGAAAAGGTTGTGTCCAAGGCCTTCCACATAATAAACACGACTTATTTCAATGTTCCCACTAACATAGTCACCATATCCCATGATTAAAGCGTAATGATCATTCCCGAATCTGACAGTACCAATGAACTTTGAGACAAAGTTGTGTAACGGTTTGAGATTGCCTGTCATATCTCGGGTGCATCCGCTGTCAACAATCCAGAGAACAATCTGTACCACCTGCATCACAAGAAGAAGACACGGATGGAACAGAAGTAAGGGTGGAACCCAAAGAAACTGCGGGTTCCTGTTGGTTAGAAGCACATGTATTCAACAATTTAGGAATCCATTTAAAGTCTGGTTTGTGTTGTAACCAACGTTGCCAATTCCAACTAGTTCGAGCTTTCTTAATGGTGAATTCACTAGTGTTTGGCTGATTCCTAGATTTGTTCTCTGCACTTATGGGGGTAACTTCAACTTCATTAGAAACCGTAGAAGGCGGCTTTCCTAAGATAGACTTAGGGGCAGTAGTGGGCCTAGAAGGAATGCGTGTCCTACGTTTCTTATGACGATTAAGTAGAGAATTAGCTATACATTTTGTATGATCACCAGATGAAACGCTTTTACGACAAAACACACAAGATGCATTAATATTCAAAACATTCAAAGGTTCATCATTCGTTACATGTAGATTTTGATTACAATTTGACATATTAGAATCTAAATCTGATGCAACATGAGTTTTATTCAAATTCCTAAGTTGATCTTCTACTTCTTGATCTTCTAGTGATCCTCTTTTATGTTGCCAGAGCCTATTCTTCCTTTTACTTTTACGCTTGGGTCTGCTAACGCTATTAGTGGAGACTAGTCCTGTAGAAGTGGAGTTATCACCATTAGTGGTTTGAACAATATTTCCTTTAGTAGTTTTGTCTAATTGATACAATCCTGGTGCTATCACTGTGGTGTCAACAAACTTTCCTTTTTCAAGTATCTTAATTTTCTCTTTCAAATCGATGATGATGTGATTTTTATCCTGAATTTCAGACTCAAGTAAACCATTGCAATATTTGATGTCATCGCGGTTTTGTTGCCATTCGGCGTTTTCAATTTTTAAATCCGCAATTTCTTTCTCGTATTTGAGACACAAACTTTTGAAAGACACATTGTTTTTGCAAAGCTGACAAGAGTTTGAAATATTTTGATTTTGAAGTTTCAATTCCGTTTCAAGACTCTGAGCTTGACACCATTCAAGCCTTTGTTTGAGTTGACAAATTTCTTTTGAAAACTGTTTTGTCACATCATCATTCTTTTTTCTCAGATTGTCATTTCTCATGTTTAAGTGTCTCTAATTCTACGTTCAACAAGTTATTATCAACACAAAGATCATCCACAAGCATAGAAGTACCAGATTTATAGAGATCATTCATGATAATAGACAAAATATCAGCATTGAGAACTTGTTCCAAGAGTCGATCAACATCATTTTTTAAAACTCTATTTCTTTCCTTTTGAACCAAAATGTCATTTTCAGTTGCGTTGAAAACGTTTATCATATTTTTGACCTCCTTTTGAAGTTCCTGATCCCAACGTGTAGCACAGAGACGGAGGTGTTTGACAATTGGCAACATTTGTTTTTGAAAAATATCTCTCTTTTCACGCTCATAAGCGGATTGAAAAGTTTCAATTTTTATTTCAGAATTGCGTTCAATTGTTTCCTCCAAAATTTCGAGGTCTTCCATAAAAGTTTTGAAATAATTTAAGACACGACAACTTTTAGGTAAAGGTGTAAGTTCACCGGATGATGGTAAAGGACCATTTATTTGTGCTACAGTTTGGACAGGGGCCGCATTAGAAGATGAAACATATGACTCTTCGACAAACCATGATTTCTCAGGTAAGTCCTTTTGAGTAACAAAAGATTTAGAAATGGGAGGAGCTTTTGAATAATCATATGGTGTCCAATATTGAACATAACTCATTTTAGATCGACTCTCGTCTTCAAGTTCTTCTTCTTCCTCAGTATAAAAAACAACAGCACGCACAATCGTATTATCAAGCAAATGGTCCATACTGTAGATTTTAGGAATTTCTTTGAAAGCCGTGTGAAGAAACATTGAATTGTAATCGCCAAGTGCAAATCCTTTATCGGGTCTCGGTTTTAAAGTAAATTTCTGAATTGTTGTGACAGAGTTCCCGTGTTTGTAAACAATATTACGAAATTCTTTGAGTTGTTTTTCAAGATCAACAATCTCACCGAGTAAATTATCGATATACTTCCTTTTTCGTATTTTATGTTCACAAAAATCCTTTTTACAACTTGACAATTCTGTTTCTGTTTTTGAAAGTTCTCTTTGAAGACGTTCAACTTGCATTTTCAGTTCACATTTTTCACTTTCAAGTTTTGAAATCAACTTTCCGTTTGACTGAATTAAGTCTTGCATTTGGTACTGAAGATCTTGCTCTTTGTTGTAAGATTCATGAAAAGCTTTTTCAAAACTTTTTGTGTGTTTAATCTTGTCTTGTTGATTAGAAAGCTGAATTTTATAACACTCAATATCTCTTGCAAGTGCCGCATTTGTTTCTTTTAAAACTTTGTTTTTCTCATTGCATTTTGCAATTAGCAATTGTTGAGCATTCAGTTGTTTAGATAACATTATGAGGTCAGGGTCTGGATCAAATGATGGTTCATGTTGTTCTAAATGATCATGTTTATCATTCTCAATAGGATCATCAAATGAAACAACTGTGTCATCATCGAATATGACAACTGTGCTTATTTGTTCATCCTTTTGAGATGATGAAGATGATTTAGATGGAACTACTTGCGCCATATCTGATTCAGAAGCAGAAGGTGAGGTTATTTCATGTATTAGGCATGCTTTATGATCATGTACCTGAGACAAGCTGTCAGTGTCATACACTGGACCTGAATCATTAAACTGAAGTTCCTGCATGTTGGCCATAAGCATCACAGCTGCATTGGCTTCCAGATCTTCCATGTCATCATCGTTGTTCACATTTGCCATGAAGTTGTTATCCTGTTCAGGGAAATGTCCATCTTTTTCATCTTGAAGAGCCATGAGTAATGCCTGCTTGTGAGACTTACTACCCCGAGTTCTCGGTTTGGGACATGCTGTCGCTATATGACCTTGTTCATTACAGTTATAGCACCACACTGCATTCCCTGAGTTGGAGTTCCTAGTTGCAACTGGTTCAGACCTTTGCTGAGAAGATCCTGAGTTGTTCCTGAACCCTCAATTGTTACTAAACCTCTGACCATTCCCATAATTTCCTAAAGAACTTCCTGAGCCAGATCGACCATAGTTACGATTTTGAATTTCCACTCTTCCATCATTGACAACAGCTTGATTCCTTGTGTTAGAAGATGAACATTGACGGTTGTTTGTTTTGTTGAAGAATTTGCTAAAAGCACGAGCAATAAGAGCAAGTCCCTGATTCAACGTATTAAAGTCATCATCGTCATCGTCATTGGAGTTTGAGTAGTACACAGCATCATTATTGTTTGACGGAACAAGTTGAGTAGAAGTATTCTGTGGAGATGAATCATAAAGGACTATTTGGTTCGAGGTAGAAGATTGTGGATAACTGAAGTAGTTCTGCTCTTGAACATATGCATGATTTGACATTGGTGGTGGAGCATAGGGAGATTGAGCTACGAGTGCCAAAGAATTTGGTGTTGGTGTTGGTGTGTATCCTCCTCGTAGAGCTCGATCTTTTTCAACTTCAGGTTCATGGTGTTTCAGAAAATCATACAACAAACCATATGGTGCATCATGAAGATTTTTGGTTTGATGAACAAATGTCACATATTTATGCCAATCAGGGCTAAGACTACCAACAAATTTGGAGTTCACAGCGATCCTTGGTACTGTGATTTTGTGACGTTCCAGATCATTGACCACATTTGTGAAACGATGATAGTAGGATTCAAGTGACTATCCTGGTTCAATTGTGATGTCAGTGTATTCCATGTAGAGTTTGGATTCCATATCATCTTTGTTCAATTGAGTGCCTTCCATAAGGAGATGAACATGTTCCCACATAGCTTTGGCTGTTTTCTGAGCATCGACACTTCGATAAATTGGATTAGGTATACCTTGAAGTATGTAAGCCATTGCATGCTCATCAGCTTCACGATGTAATTTCTGTTCTTCTGTGAGTTGAGATTCTGGAAGAGGTCTATCACCAGGAGGACGTGGAGGATCAGCATGTAGATCACCAGCTTCAAATCTTGTTGGCCACTCAAATGGTCCTTCAAGTATCACTTGTTTCAAGAATTTTCCATGAGGTTTCTTAAGTTCAAGAAATCGTAAGAATCGACTTGACCATTGAACATAGTTCCCAGGTGTAAGCATTGGAGGTGTTTCAAGTGATCCTGCCTCATGTCTGGATTGTTGAGTTGTAATAACTTCACACATCCTATCAAACCAGTGAGGTTGTTTTGAGGAAAACTGATTGTTATGTTGTGACATTTGATGTGGTTGTTGTTGAGGAATTATTTGATGTTGTTGCATCATTAGGTAATGATGTAGTGGATTAAACGGTTGTTGTTGAACGTGTGATTGTGAAGGTTGTTGATACGGTTATTGCTGATGGTATTGTTGTTGCTGATACTGCTGATGTTGCTGTTGCTGAGGATGAGGGAAGTAGTAATTAGGTGGTTGAGACATTTTTGAACACTTGTGTAGAAATGGATCTTTGTAGAAGATTGAAATGCATGTTCCTTTGATCAAGTCCAAAATCCTTGGAGTAAGTTGAATTCTTACGCGTAACTATAATCTTACGCGTAAACTTTTAGGTTAAGCGTAAAGAGTAGTTTAGGCGTAAACAAAAGAGTTTATGCGTAAGTTTTCTCTTTACGCGTAAGCTTTGGCTTATGCGTAAGTTTAAACTTATGCGTAAGGTTAAACAACCAAACAAATCTTCCAAACTTATCCAAGCTTGAAAGATATCCGAAGTCGAAGTATTCCACTAACTTATCCAAGCTAGGGAAGTACTGAGTCACCGTAACACAAGGAGAAGATCTTAGTTGAAAGTTAAGCGTAGATACTGAACCTTACGCGTAAGATTGACTTATGCGTAAAGTTTATGCGTAGAGGCAACTTCTGCGTAGGATCTGTATTCTGCGTAGAACTCACAACATACTCGTAGAATCTTGAGCGTAGGAATCACAACTTACGCGTAGAAATAGACTTACTCGTAGGTTTTAGGCGTAGAAAACCAAAGTTACTCGTAAGAAAAGGGTTTTGACCTTAGTTACTCGTAAGAAAAGGGTTTTGACCTTAGTTACTCGTAAGAAAAGGGTTTTAGGCCAAAAGTTACTCGTAGAAAGGACAAAAAGTATTATTGACAGCTTTTGAGTTGTACTATTCACTTTAGTTACGCGTAAACTGGTCAGAAACTTGAAAAATCTCAAATTTTTGAAGAAAAATGCTTAGAAATAAGGTACTTTTGATCAAATAGCTTCACCAATACTTAGAAAACACTAACTATTGAAGATTTTGCTACCAAAAACTAGTTTTCCTATATCAAAGAATCTATAAAACCTTAAAAAAACCTTAAAAAATCACAACTTTATGCAAAAACTAAGCTTCAAATCACTATATCAACCTTGAAACTTGTCCAAGCTTCAAGATTTGAGTGAAAGAAACAAAGAAAAATGCAAAAAAAATGAAGAATAAGCACCAAACCCCACGTTAACAAAAGAAAGAACACTTCAATCTCTATTAGGCGAATGATACCACTTGTTAGGTCACCATTTAGTAAACACAAGTATGATATTGAAAGAAAATAGATGAGAATGAGAGATGGTTGATTATAAGAAATGAGAGAAATGTAAGAACAAGAGTTTCCTTAAGATAATCAAATAACCAACAAAATGTAATGTTACATAAGCTTTCTATTTATAAGGGAGGAGTTAGGGCAACACTCCCTTCCTCCCTTATCTTTCTATTTCGTGGGCTTTTAGGCCCATAGGGCTTTCATACTAAAGCCTTGTAACATAAACAATGTAGAATAAATAGCTAAGCAACCTATTACAAAAGGTAATGACCGAGACTTGACTAAAATACAAAAGTATGATCCCAACAGTGACTATATTCGTTATATCCCACAAACCACAGGGACCATACTGTTAAAGGGTATTTATGTCATTTTAGCCCTTTAAACTTCCGTTTAACGGTCAAAGTAACAGATTAGGTGGTCTAGGGACCAAACCTGCAACAGGTCAAAACCACAGGGACGATATCCGCAAAAAAAAAAGTTTAGGGACCAAATCCGTAATACCCGACAAACCACAGGGACCATTTATGTAGTTAACTCATGTTTTAATTTACTTTTATAACTGCTTTCATGGACAAAGAGGTATTGAGTGCGTGAGAAAGCTAGTAACTAAAACACAAACGCTTTTTTCTTTTTCTTTTTCTTTTTTTTTTTTAAATTAGTACTATTGTGCGGTGTGCCCGTAAAGTGATGATAATAAATAGTTTTAAGCTTTGTTATTGAAATTATATGGTCTCGAACTGCATTTTGGGGTTTTTGCCAATAGTCATAGATTTCGTTCATTTACATGGGGATATCGTGCATCGAGTTGGTAATGGCATCAAAAACGTTTGGCGCTATATTATTTTTTTGTGATCATCACAAGTATGCATATAAGTTGAAGAAAGAAAAGGCATGTCCTATGTGAGATATGTCTTGTATCACCATTCACCAATATATATTATGATGTTTAATTGGCGAGCATGCCTTATATACGATAAAGTGGGTCAATGTATAGAGCTTATAATCACAACATAATTCCATAGCAATGATAATCTATTTGATGGCTTAACCGGAGCCCATTAGGCTATGTCGCATGTTCAATTAGAGAAATTTAGGTTTCAGTGTAGTGTGTGGTCCAAACCTGATACAAAATCAGAGGCCGGCATCTTCTAATTTATGTAAATGACGTCATGGTTGAGTGATACCAACTCGAACCACATGTGAATTGCTAATTTGCTATCCAACTTAAAAGCTTTGAATGGATAGGGAGAAGATCAAACAAATACAAAGAGTTAGATTGGCAACAATGGTTATGGAACTACTCAAGATTCGGCTACAGTAAGGTCTCGAAATTAATTGTTCAAATTACAGTATCTACTGTAAATAATCAGTGAGGTCAGTCTAGTTGTGCTTCAGTTAAATTTATGTGATCAGTGGGGCTGCAGTACATGTTCTGCATCATCTGTTTTGGTCTGTCAGTGTAGTGTGTGATGTGTATAATATGTAAGTTAGAGTCTTATCAAACAAAGTACAAACACATGTGTGTCAGTTTGGGATTTGACCCGTTTTAATTTTCCACCTGGTCTTGTTTTATCAATTAGAGGGTGGGTCATGGGTCAGTGTGTTAGGATCATTGTCGTGTCAGTTAGTGTGTGGTACTTGGGCAATGTTTTGGGCTCTTGTACCTTAGTCTTTTGTTTCTCAATTAATGGTTCACGTATGTGGTGTTTTCTATTTCCTTGGGTCCCTTTCTCTTCAATGGTCTTGTTGAGGAGGTGGGATGCATACCTAGGGGTGTCAATCGGGTTATCGGGTCGGGTTTGGGGCTTATCGGGTCGGGTCTATCGGGTTTTGAAAAAATAAAAACTAACCCGCAACCCGACCCTATAAGGAATCGGGTCTATCGGGTTCGGGTCTATCGGGTTGCGGGTTATCGGGTTGGGTCTATCGGGTTATTGGGTTACTTGTTAAGGGAAGAAAAAAAATACCAATAATCAAAAAATCCTGATGATGTCGACGGTAATGTTGGACTTTGGAGCAAGTTTTTTATAATTCTATGATTTCTCTCTTTCATATAAGAATGCTATGTAGTTTCAAGGCTGTGCACAGCCCATCGAAACTTATCTATTGTTTCAACGAAAGTAAGACAAACACATGAATGATAGCATTGCTTAACCATTCAAGTTGATTTCTATCTAAAAATATAAGTCTGTAAATACTCCTAAAAAGGTGATAGATCAAGAAAACATGTACAATATATAGTTTGTTCTTTAGAGTGCCAGCTGCTATGATAATATAGCAACACATCCATCAATTTTGTTTTCATACTCATCACTCATAAGTCATGCCTATCTTTAAAACCATTGTCTCTCTAAACTAACTCAAAAAAATTAATTCACTAATAGCTCTTATGGAAAATAATTTATACCGTTTGAGTTTTGTACATTGCACATTATACATTTTGCAACTGTTTATTTATATCTAAGAAAGTCATAATCGTAATTAAGTAATGGAAAGGTTTTGCATGTTAGAGCAGCAACATGCTGAGCACTAAACTTGTGAAAAATTAATGATTTGTTAATATGTCATTATATCTTATCGGGTTGACCCGATAACCCAATAAGAAACTAATTAGGACCCTAACCCAACCCTATTAGGCTATCGGGTTGACCCGATAAACCCGATAAGCTAAGTTGGACCCGAATCAACCCATTTGACACCCCTATGCATACCAACTATATCATTTAGATAAGCTGGTACATTATCTTAAAGATAAACGTAAACTATATCAAATCCCTGTTATCAAGCATCCACTAATTTTGTATTTTTGTGTGTGGTGCATATTTGACTGATCCCATACCCAATGTGGAACCGCAAGTTGTTTGTTTACGTGTGTGTGTGTACAGACCTAAACAGAGACATGATTCTTGATTGGTCGACGAAGTACGTTCAGTGACTAAAGTGCTTGATCAGTGTATGGATAAGAAAGCAGGGGTACATGAAGTCATGAATGGTTATATGGGGTTTAACTTTGTTGGTAATACGTATGATTTTTTTTTGTCATTAATTACTTCATATATAATTACATTGAGTGCGTTTGGTATGCCGCCATTGATCACAATGGGAATGATTTTAATAGTATTGGTGGGCCTCTCGGTATGAAAGATTCATACCTTATCCTTTTGAGGTATATTGAGTATAGAGCATTTCTATCATTCATTAGCATAATGGTGAGACATTCATCTTAACCAAACACCTTTAATCACTTTCATAGTCATAGTTTCATTCCCATAGTCGAATACCAAACGCACCCTTAATAAATTTAAATGATTGAAGTGATTACCATGTATTAGCAAATAGTTTAACGAAAGCAGCACATCGGTAAGTACTTTGTTCAAGTACTATAGGAGTGTATCCAATGATTGGGTGCATCGTCGGCTTGTACGGTATGCGTCGCGGGTTGTATAGTTTGACCAACCCCTGATGTAACAACATAGGGAGGGTATGTATAACACATCCGATACTTATTACTCAACTATAACATTGCTTTTGGTTGTGGACCATATATAATCAGGGACGGAGCCAGAAATTTGTATTAATGGGGGCTCAAAATTTTTGTTCAATCCGAGTCGACATAATGACCATCTCAACAGGTCGGGTCGGTTTGATACCATTAAAATGCAACATCAACTATTATAAAACCTCTAGCTTTAAGATGTTAATGTGATATTCTATAAACTGATTTTATTGTTTAAAAGTTACCAATTATCAAATATTGTTAAGTTACCAATAGCTTTAAGATTTGTAACTTCAATTATGAGTCCTACAAAATAAAAGAGAGCAATAATGCAAGTAGACAATACCCAAAGGACCATTTACACAACAATTGAGTGATATTATCTTGAAAATGAGTCAAATGACTAAGAATGTGACTTCACTTTTTTCAAGTAAAATAATAATTTCAGCTTTTACTTCATCTTCTCCGAAATTTTTATCCCTCCTCTTTCACCCTTTTCATCCCATCTTCTTCAATCTTAAGCGTCTACTTTTCTTGCAAATACAAATTTTATTTTCACCTCCTTCTACTTAACTCCAATCCCAAGGTGGTTCCTTATGTTCTCCAAAGGTAAGTCTTAAAAAAAATCGCATATGTTTTCTTGGACTGGGGTGGCCGAGCACTTGTATGTTCCATTGAACACTTATCTTTTCTCGCTAGTTGGGCCGGTTGTGGGTGGTCGACAATTTTGATAATTGAGCTTTATGGAGACAAAAAATTTGGCAGATTTGGTTGAAGCTAGCTATATGAAACCAGGGCGGAGCTAGGAATTTAGGTTAACAGGAGCCGTAAGTAGTCTGTATCACAACATACTATTCATAAGTCGATTACTCTACCGGTTCAGTGGTTCATCAACCGCCCCGAATGACTTTCAACACATTTAAAATTACAATTATGTCTTCAAGTTACTATATAGTATGACTTTAAATCATGACTAATACTAATGCATCTTGTATTCTTGTTATTACATCAACAAATTTTACATAAACACTCAAATTAACCAGATAACAAGTTTTGCTAAAAAAAATCTTGCGTTACCTTAAATAACAAATTAAAACAACTAGTACCAAATAATAAAGAAGAGTAAACTACAAATATGGTCCCTGTGGTTTGGGTTGACCATCACTCTTGGTCCTTTGACTTTTTTTTTATCACTCACAGTCACCAACTCTCAAACTCTCTTCACTAATGGTCCTCTGACCAAACGTCCGTTTGGTCAAGACGTTAACTTTACAAAACGTGCAAAATGGTGAGGGTATTTTTGTCCATTCATGTTTGCACCTCCTCTCTCCAACGTTTCTTTTTCTTTCCCAATGCCACTAAGCCTATGTTTAATTTTAAAAAAAACTCATTTCTTAATTTCTCACATAAACCCTAAAAACTTATTTCTCACCAAGAGTGATGGCAGTGGTTAGATGCCATTGTCGAAGAGTTGCTATTCTTAAAACATCTTGGACGAATGTTAACCCAGGCCGTCGGTTTTACTATTGCCCGATTCCAGTAAGTTTGTGTATGATTGAATTAATTGTATTAAAGAAACACAAATCTAATAATTGTTGCTGTAATGTTGTTTAACAGGATTCAAACTGTAGATGGATTGATTGGTATGACCCCCCTATGTGTAATCGTTCTCTTGATATCATACCAGGTTTATTAAGGTCGAGGAACAATCTTGAACGAGCCATAATTGAAGCCCAAAATGGTCGTGCAAAAATGAAGAAGTATCTAATTTGGTCTTGGATCTTGTTTGTTGTCCTATTTGCTATCAAGTAGGAAATGTATGAAGTTGGGTCTTTTGTTTATGTTTGAACTAAGTGTTTGGTTAGAATGTTAAGTTTAGATCTTTAACAGTGTAGCAAGTTGTATTTTGGCATTGATGATGAATGCAATGAAGCAGTTTTAACTTAACAGAAACAAGTACCATTTCATTACATAGATGCATTTTGATTACACAGATAGATGCATTCATAGATGCATATTACATTCAACAGATAATACATTTTTAACAAAAGACAGTGGTGGGAATACTTCAAGTGACATCAACAGCTACCCCATGGTTCTTTTCCCTTTTGCTTTGGTTGCATTTGTTGTAAAAGGTTTGATCCCAAACCTTTTTTCTTTGATTGCTACAATAGTATCCTTGTTTGGAAGGCCCAACACTTGAATCCTTTTACCATTGATTGAAAGAGATTGATTGGCAACATCCTTAGATTGTACAGGAGCATTGACACACTTTGAAACCTTTTTGCAAGCCGTATCAGTTGTACCCTTTTTTGAGACACTTTGATATTCTTCAGATGAGGTTGAATGATAGCTAGAGACATAGCTAGAAATAGAGTTGGAATCAGTGGAGTTTGAGTTTGATGCATGAACCATTGCCCAAGGTGGGGGAGGCATTAACTCAACAGAAGATGTTGAACTTGAATCTGATGAAATGTCAATGATTTCAGGCTTAGAACTCATGACAGAATGTATCAGGATTAAAGTTTAGAATTTGATTGTATGTAAGTTGTTTATGTTGATTGTATTGATGCTAATATAAAGGCAATTGAAAGTAAATGCAATTGAATGCTAGGTTGTTGTATTAACTTAAGTGGTTGAAAAGATGAGTTTGACTTTTTAAATTTGACAAAAACAAACATAAATCAGTGTAATCTTTGTACAGGAGGTTTAATGTGGATTTTATGGTGTAGAAATGTACCCAAAATAGGCTAACTTGAGAAGAAAACATGCAACACATTCTCACATGAACAAGGTGAATGTTAAACCAAATTCAGACACAAATGAATTCCACTAAAGTCAAACCATTAATAAGTCAACCATATCCAGTTTAGACCCAATGCTTTACTGTCAAAACAACATGCTGTAGGAAAACACAATGTTGCATGAAAACACAATGTATCAGGGAAAATTTGCTGTCAATAGCAGCTATTAACTATTAGATTAGAACAGTCATAAACATATGTCAAATTGTCTAAAACAACCAAGGATTAAGGTGCATGCAAGCAACCAATGACATAAACATAAAAAACACCAAAATAAAATATTGTTTATGGTGCATACAAGCAACCATTTTGACATTTTCACAATCTAAAAATAACATTAACCAAGGTTAATCACTTTCTTCCTTGGTTTTTTCTTCTTGGAACCTGGGACATCCACTGCAATACCCTTTCCCTTGTTGACATTGGTTCCACATGCACCAGCTGCAACATTTGGTGGTCTTCTTTGACTTGCACCAGCTGCAACATTTGGTTCACTTCTTTGACTTGCACCAGCTGCAACACCAGCTGTATTGCTTCCACTAGCACCAACATTTGACCTTTTCTTGTTAATCTTTTCAACTCTTGGACCTGTGCAACTCCTAGAATTGTGACCCTGACATCCACACTTGTCACAAGTAACTGTCCTACCCTTTCTTGAAAGCCTGTTGTTCTTCACCATGCTATCTGATTTTTCCAAGTTTGACTTCCTTCTCTGCTTCCTTGGCCTACCTGGTTGAGGCTTGTGCACTGGTGGAATGATTGTAGATGGAACATCACACCTAGGCCACATTTTTGGTCCCTTTATTGGCATAATCTTGAATGAATAAACTTGCTTCCATGTTTCTAGCCTGTAGCAAGGATGGACCCATGTCTCTGGTAACCCTGTTTCTTGCCTGTTTTGTATCATGTTCCAGTTTGCAGCCACTGCATGTTTGCATGGTAGCCCTGTTAATTCCCACCTCCTACAAGAACAAGTTCTCTGTACAACATCTACAACACACTGATCTCCCCAAGGACCAGTCACCTGGTAGTGTACACCTCCATTCCATTGAACTGTGTACTTGGAAGCCTCTTTCTTGATATGATCAAACAATTTTTCTGCAGTGGGTGTGAGAGGACCACTAGAACTAGCTATCACTTTATTCACTGTCATAATCCTCCTCATGAGATATTCCCTAATGTATTCTAGTGTTCCTATGATAGGCTTGTCCCTTCCATCAACTAGTTTTCCATTAAAAACCTCACACATGTTGTTCAACAATACATCTGACTTTGCCCTTCCTGTTAAAATATTTGTAATTGGTTACTATATACATAAGCTTATCATCTAAACAACATGATATAAACATCTTTGTACCTGAAAAATGGGATCTGGCCCAATGTTGTGGAGGAATCTTGACTAACCAATCATAGCATGGCTTACTGAAAGCCTTTAACTCCTCCATTGCTATTTGAAAGTATGGCACAGTTGTAGCACTAGCAGCTTTCCAAAGAAGTTCCTTGTATGCCTCTCCATTCCAGGTTTGTTTCATGTTTTCATGGATATGTCTAAGACAATATCTATGCTCAGCACATGGATACAATTTGGAGATTGCAGGTATAAGACCCTGTGATATTGAGAGTACAACTTAATATCTATGCTTTACTCTAATTAATATGCATTGTTAAATAATGATAGCAACTTAAACTACAATTATAATGATAAATTAAATAATGAAATGTACCTTTTGACGATCACTGATAAAAGTGAAGTTAGAGTTTCTGTAAAGATCAAGATCATCTCCAAGGCAAGTCAAACACATCATCAATATCAATATCACCATCTTGTACCCCATTGTCACTATCACAACCATGAAACTCTGCTTCCAAATCCACATTTAATCTGAAATTCTCCATGTCCACATCAACATCTTCTATATCATTGTCTCTATCTACAATGTACTCAGAATCATCACTGTCATTATTATCAGACACATCAACATCAATATCATAATCTGTCCCATCATTCTCAGACCCAGAACCATCAACCTCACTCTCTCTTTCAACCCTAACCTCATTGTCTATTTCAACCCTAACCTCAGACTCTGTTTCTACCCTAACCCCAGACTCTGTTTCTAGCCTAACCTCAGTCTCTGTTTCTACCCTAACCTCATCATTTGTAACTGGTGGAAGAATTTCATCTAGGCCATCAAAAGGATTGAACTCATCATCACCCAAGTAGGGGTCATAAGATGAGTAAAATTCATTCACAAACTGACTAGGAACATTAGTGGTTTGAGAAGGTAACTCATTATCAACACCACTCCCTTGACCCTGTTCTTGTATCCTAACTTGACTAGAATCACCAATTTCAGGTGGTATGTCTTTAGCAACACAACTACCACTACCTTCACCCTGCTCTGGTATCCTAACTTGACTAGAGTCACCAATTTCAGGTGGTATGTCTTTAGCAACACAACTACCACTACCTTTACCCTGTTCTTGTATCCTAACTTGACTAGTGTCACCTGTTTGTGAGACAATTTCAGTAGCAACAACACTAATCTGAGTTTGGGAGGGTATTTCAACAGCAACACAACCACTTGATTGCCCCTGTTCTTGTACTAAACCTTTTCTATTGTTAAGATCCATCCTAAGTCTCTTAATCACTCCAGTAGTTGTTTCTTTTGGTACATCTTCTTCTATTTCCTCTATAACACACCTCTTTTTCTTATTAGGTGAAACTAACAATGCATAGTAGAGATCACGGTTGGTCCTTCCATGTTCAATATAAACATTCAACAACTTGTGACCTAACCTAACATACTTACACATGTTAATGACATCTCCATCAGAAGCTAAAGGTTGTAGCCCATTGTCCAAACTCTCAGATGGTATAAGAAAGTGATAAAACATAATTGAGTGACCATCATTACCTAACTCTTCCACCATAGCATCCATTTCGTGAACAGAGAACTCATCCACATCTACTATATCAACAAATCCCGAGTAACCACCTTCGTATGTTCTATCTGGTCTATCAGTGAACCTCCCACCATAATGAACCTTGATTGAAAACAAATCAGGTTCATTTGCTGCAAACAAATTAAAGAAAATCAAATTAGGGTTTTCCACTCAAACCATGCAATAACAACAATTAAATTAAAATCGATACATACCATATACTTCGTGAACATCAAAATCATCTTTTGATTGCCGTATACTCCACATTTTTGTTCCAACCATTGTAGCATTGAAGAAGAATTTAGATCAAAATTAGGTTATGTTGATTTGAGAGATTTTTTTATGTGAGAGAAAAACTAGAGGGAAAATGAGACGACGGGTATTAAATGCCTGCATATTTAGAGGCTCAATGCAAACATGAATGGACAAAAATACCCTCACCATTTTGCACGTTTTGTAAAGTTAACGTCTTGACCAAACGGACGTTTGGTCAGAGGACCATTAGTGAAGAGAGTTTGAGAGTTGGTGACTGTGAGTGATAAAAAAAAAGTCAAAGGACCAAGAGTGATGGTCAACCCAAACCACAGGGACCATATTTGTAGTTTACTCAATAAAGAATGAACTAAAAAGGCAAACAATGAAAACTGTATTTCTCTTTTTTATCTAAGCAATCAGACAAAAAGCTTTGAGTGTATTATTATTACACACAAAATAATATTGTATCTAACATGCAACTAGTACCATTATTACACACAAAACAACTAGTACCAAGTAATAAAGAATGAACTAAAAAGGCAAACAATGAAAACTGTATCTCTTTTTTATCTAAGCAATCGGACAAAATAATAATGTATCTAACATGCAACTAGTTTTTTTTTTTTTTTTTTTTTTTAAACTATGATTCATTAAAAACAACCACTCTAGCAAGCAGCAAGAATAATAGGGATTACAAAAGGCTTCATGAGCCAAGAGTTCCAACAATAAATACGAGAATTGCACCCAAAGGACATCCCGATAAGATCCTCGATTAATACGGGGCGGGTTTGGGGGATTATCACGCCCTAACGGGGCACCCTTATTAAATCCCGATGGAGATCGGGGCGGGTTTGGGGAGAACTTTGGTAATCGGGTTTGGGGAGTGGATGACCGCCCCGCCCCAAACCCGCCCCGTTGCCATCCTACTACCCCACCACGCTTACATAGTTATCTTCTTCCTCAAATACTCAAAGACCTTTTTCTTTCAAACAATTCTTCCTCAAACATTGAAATATTTTTCTCAATTTTATTGACGATGAAACTGAGTGTTTGATAAATATTTGAAATACATACCCAAGAAATTGATAAAATGAAGAAAATGAGCAAATGGCTCGTAGAAAGTGATTATCATCTGAAGAGCGTGTGCTGATAAAACGCTGACCGGAAACAAGCTACACTCAGAGCTAGTTTGGCCGTTGGGGGTAATGAAACCCGACATGTGTAAGGTATGAAATTAATACACTGTTATGTTTCTGTTTCACTTCATCTTTATTATTAGTCCTTTCACTAATTAAATTGTTTGTCGATTAGATAAGACTCCTTTTCTGGTACATTGTCGATTTGTTTACCTTTTTATCATGTGATGATGTTCACACGTCCTTTTCTCCATGAGTTCAATTCCTATATAAATACATGTTGATTTGTGAGATAACATCACACCAATTCAAATTTAAACACATCATACATTATCAAACAAAATTACTATATCTTCTTTATTTTATCACTTGTTCACTTCCCTTGGAGATAAAGAACTCGAAGTTACACCTGTAGCTGGTGAAAGTAAGAGTGACGATAGATGAACTTGAGAGTTGGTTTTATACCGTAGGGGCAACTGGTTTTGTTACTGGATTTTCGATAGTATAAAGAATATAGAATGGAAATTCATATTTGTGATATGGATTTTGCAGGACGGTCGACTGTTCAGCCACTCACATGGGATATACGGCTAAAAATTGCAATACGAGCGGCTCAGGGGCTATCGTTTTTGCACAATTTAGATAAAAGTGTTATTTATAGAGACTTTAAGACATCAAACATACTTCTTGACCGGGTAAGTTTAGTTAGTTTTGTGGGTTGTAGCTCATTCATAC
Source organism: Artemisia argyi (assembly GCA_030686995.1). Lineage (NCBI taxonomy): Eukaryota > Viridiplantae > Streptophyta > Magnoliopsida > Asterales > Asteraceae > Artemisia > Artemisia argyi. The sequence goes on from CM060683.1 coordinate 183,811,437, forward strand.
ACAACTGTACTTTCCTTCATCCAGTTGAAGGAACTACTCTTTGTGCCAGGAGTAACACTGATTCTTTCTAGTTTCTTCTCTATTTGTTATTGGTATTGACAGTCGTATAATGCCAAGCTAGTGGATTTTGGGCTGGCTAAAATGGTGACAACACGGGTCATGGGTACATATGGCTATGCTGCTCCGGAGTACGTTGCCACAGGTAATTCTAAAACATAAGATTAAGGGAAACAGCATATGGGTAAGGCTTATGGACTAGGAGTGGGGTGTAAGTTGAAAACGTAAACTACAAAACCAGACCAAACCTAACTAAACCAAACCAAACCGGAGTAAATCATGTTAGGTCAGTTTGGTTTGGTTTTGGATGGCATGATTCATTTTTAGTCTAAATCTTATCATTCGGTTAAGTTCAGCTTGTGGTCTTAGTTGTTGAATGAAATTGAACCAAGGCACTAGTATTAGAACCTTTGATCTGTTACTTGTATAAGTAAAGTAATTTTATTCATATTAAATAAAAAATGCATAGCTTTTTTTGCAAGTATCTTATATTAACACTCTTTATGTACCACCATGATATAGTAAAGTGCATGATTAAGAAAGATGATATAAACCATGAACCTGAAAATGACTGTTTGGTTTTGGTTAGAGGTGGCATTTTTTTATTTTATTTTTATTTATTTATTTATTTATTTTTATCAATTTGCTCGTGATTGGGCCGATTTAGGTTTACGATTTATGTCTACGGGTCAAACAAGTCAAATAAAAAAGTATAGGTAAAAAGGAAACGGGTCAAATGGCTTGAAAGGCCCAATGTGTGCTTCTAGTGCAAAAGCATCACTAATCATTTTTAATCCAAAAGTTGTATGTTTGAAAACGTATACTGTAGCTTTTTTTTGTAATGATTTTTTTTATTTTTTATTTTTATTTTATTTTATTATTTTTTTTTAAGTATTGTAATGATAGTTAACACACTGATTGTTTATGAAAAAAGTTTGAACTTTTTGAACCAAAAGTATTGCAAACTCAAACCAAACGGCCCGCTTTGTCCCAGATGTTTAACCCATTCCCCAATTAGTCGGACCTGCCCATGTTTGCTGACTCCATCTTTGGTCGATCCAAATTGAATTAAACTATTTCCATGTGTTTGCAATCGATAAAGAAAAATTGTACACCTCAACTGTTAACCTTAAATTTTCGTTTCAGGTCATTTGTATGTGAAGAGTGACGTCTATGGTTTCGGGGTTGTGTTAGTTGAGATACTAACAGGCATGCGGACACTTGACAATGGACGCCCAGCTGCCCAACAAGTTCTAGTGGACTGGGTCAAACCGTATTTGGATGACGATAGAAAAATAAAAAACATTATGGACCCAAGGCTTGAAGGAAGATACCCTGCAAAAGCCGCAAGCAGTGTTGCTCACTTAGCCCTCACGTGTCTTGTGTCTCAACAAGAAATGTGACCGTCAATGAAAGAAGTGGTTGGCACACTAGAACGACTAGAAGACATCAAAGAAAAGCCAAAAGTACCTAGAATACATAATTCAAGTTCTTGTTCGCCTTATAAATATGGTCATTAACCTTTGCATCATCGTTCACCGCTTCATGTTAAAGTATATGTAAACCAAGACTCGCCAAAAGGTTTATGATACATTGATACCTACTAGTATCAGTTTTATTGTTGGTAATTATCTAGTTGTGGATTTAACGTAGATATTAAGATAAGTAGTTATATGTTATGTATTTTTGTGAAGGTGACAATTATATTGCTATCTTGTTTATTCCGTTACAGATTATTACATTTTCCGTTAGAGTGTATGGTAAAAGGCAGAGATTTTTGTTGGTAAAAACAAAAGAGAACTTATAAAAAAATCGGAGACACTGATCACTTGATCTGATGAAACTAACACTTGTTTCAATGAAACTAACACTCTGTTCATGAGTTTATTTTTTGGAGTGAAAAGGAAATGTTTGAAATGGTAGTAAAAAAAAAATTGTGTTCCTGAGATCTTTTAGAATGGAAGAGGAAAATAAAGGATAGTAAATTACATCAAAATTACTCTCCTAATTTACTTCCCAAATTGGGATGAAATGGAGTGAAATTGATTTTAAAACTCTTTTTTTTTGTTACTTCCTTATCTTTTTCTTTCCAACTCGGGAACACAAGATAAAAAAATAATTTCTTATTCCTCTCCTTTTTACTTCACTCATTTTTTCCTCTCCATCTCTTTTCTTTCCGCTTTATACTCGGGAACGGAGTGTAAGTATTTCCAATATAATACCCTTAATAAAATATAATAACAATAACAATGATATGAAAGAAGACATAGTGATTTGGAAAATGGCAAATAACAATGCGTCTTGCTATTATGATTGTATCTTTTAGTGATTATATCTTATGCTGCTTATCTTTTTGGTATACGATATTAAACAATCATTTGTAAAATCACCTCAACATCTCCCTTAAACACGTAAGAATATTCAAACGGACATCGAATTCATTATTTAGAATTACTACTAGATATAATACTCGCGCACGTGCGGGGTTTTCATATTTTTTTGAATAATGTATTTTTATTTATCAATAAATAAATAATTTAATCTTTGTTTTTGTTTTATTTATGGTTTTTTAATATTGTATTATACGATGAAGAGAGCTTGACTATGTGTAGTTATAATGTTCGTAAACGCAAGAGTTTTTTTTTTTTTTTTTTTTTTTTTTTTTTTAAATAATAAGACACTGAATATTTATCATAAGTCGTTGTGTTATACCGCATGTAAGTTTCTTTTTATAAACTTGGTATGAGCATATGTGAGATTTTTAATGATAATTTATCAAATAATATGTTGAGCCATTGTTATATGTACAATATCGTGTATTAATTTGTTGACCACGGTAACCTGTGATTACGCTTTTATATTTTTAATCTCGTACATATGTAGAGTTTTGTGTATTTTGATTAATGTAATCTCATAATGATAATGATAATGATGATAATAATAAAAATGTCAGTAATAACAATGACAATAATAACAAAATAATAACACTAATTACAATAAAAGTTTTGTTATATAAAATCTATGGAATATTTGGAAATTATAGATTTATTAAAAATTATAAACTTATTATATATTTTCTCAAAGTTTTATAAATTACCTCCTCATATTTTAAGTATTTTTACTTTAGATATGTGATTTATGATTCTGATAAACTTGGTCATTACACTGATTTGCCTTCTTTCACACAAGCTTTATCAACAAAAAAATGTGTTGATTGATGCCTAGCATATTGCTATGCCATATGATTATAGACAACATACTTTTGACCAACTAAGTATTATCTTTTATTTTTTTTTACCCATGATTTCAGACCTTTTGACCGACTGATCCACCGGGGTTTGAACCCACCGACACACAGAAGACAACGTATTCTTGGTTTACAAAACACTGGTTTAAAGCATTTACAAAAGATTGTATTATTGGTTTACAAAACACTGGATTAAAGCATTTACAAAAGATTTATAAAATATGTACATTATGCCCATTAGAAATTTTTTGTTTCCTAAGAGCGCTCGGTATAATAACACCCCAACGATGTTATTGTTGACTTGGCCGGTGATTGGTTCAGAACAGTCAACCTAAATTAACCAAATATATGGTCAACAAAGTCAAACTCCTTAGGCTCAATGCTTCGCGGAATATAGTGTTTCCCCGGGTCGTTATGTCCCAACAAGGTGTGGATTGTATTTAAACGGGTTTGTGATCGGGTGAATCTGGACGGGAAAAGGGTTGAGATTGATTACACTACTGATTTATACAATGAAATAGCTTAAATAAGCTATATGAACAAGACAGGAAGTTTGGAAAAACCAGAAACGTTTAAAACCTAAAACGCGTACGTTCAGTTTAAATTTACGCGAACGTACGAAATAAAAAGTGAAAAATGAAATCTGAAAACACCCAAGGGGTGAAAATGACTTTTTTACAAACCTAAGGGTAAAAGAAAATTTTTAGAAAAAGAAAAATAATTTTTACACTATTTGATTATTTAATATTAATTAATTACTAATTAATACTAATTATCAATATTTAAAATACTTAAATACAATATAATACTATTTAAATACTAGAAAAGTGAAAATTAAATTTCTAAAATTATAAAATAACTAAAAACTAATTTAAAAATTAAAAATATGTATTTTTGTCTTTTTGTGGATTTTTATATTAATTAATTACTAATTAATTATTAATTACCTAATTAAACTAATTGAAATTATTAAAAAAACTAAAAAGACTTAGAAAATTAAGATAAATTTTATAAATCTAATTAACCATGACAGGAATCCTAAAAAATTATAAAAAGTCTGTTTTATAAGTTTTAACACTATTTTACTAATTATTATATTAAATATTATTTAATTACTAATTAAACTATTTAAATTATAAAAAATAGAAAATGAACAGAAAAAATTCTAAAAAAATTTCCTAAAATTATATTATATTATATAAAAGCTAGGAAAAATATAAAAACTAGGGTTTACTTTATAAAAACTAATTTTGCTATTTAAAACTTAATTATTAATTAATTATTAATTAAACTAATATTAAATCTAATAAATGCTAAATGACAAAATTAAAATCTAGAAAAATTGCTGAAATTACTTTAACATAAAAGGAATTTAAGAAAAATATAAAAATTCCAAGTGCTTAACAAAAATCTAAAAATGAAAATTAAAAATTTAAATTACATTAAATAGAAACTATCACTTATTTTTAAATTGATTTTTCTTGATTTTTCTTTTACAAAACTATTTTAATACTAAAAACAACTAACTTTTACAAAAACAACGTTTTTTAAAATAAAAAATAAGCACTATGGAAGCTTATTTGCTAGACAGTTGACTATTGTTGACCAAAACAAGAAATAAGCTCAAATGGACTTATGTGGGGTCCACAAGGGTGAAATAAGCTGCAAATAAGTTATATGGACCAAAATAAGCCTGAAGGAACAAGATTGGACCCCTGGATAAGCCAATAAGCTGATAAGCTAACCCCCAATACCAAACAACCCACCCAGAAATGGGACAAGGTTTAGGGGTTGATTCAGGTGGGGTCCACAAGGTCTGAGGGCACAAGCTTGGGTGCAATGGAAAGCCTACCATCTTGGGAGTTCAAAGAACCAAGAATGGAGCATTGGGGCCCACTGTGGAGGTCTGTGGCAACCACCAAAGGTGGTGGTGTGGGATGGTTATCTGTTGCAGCAGGGGATGCACCCCCTGCAGGTGTGTTTGATCAAGTGTAGGCCCCACAGAAAAATTACCAAAAACGTAATGAAGGTGGAATCTCAAAGACTAGCTGGGAATCTATGACTCCAAGAAGTTTCAAGGCTTCAGACCAAATACAAAAATCTACAAAATTCTTGCTAGAATTGGAAAATCTAAGATACTACAAATTTGACTTTTTATCTAAACTTAGAACTTTGACCTTTTTGAACTTTTGATGATCCTAATTGACTGAAAGAGTTGTATTAAGCTTAAATAAGGACAAATTTAACTAAAACACAATCATATGCACTGATATGGTGGGCTTGTGGATCTCAAATCCATCACAATTAACTGTGAGGGAGGATCAAATGTGCTTTGACTTTTTTCTTCAAATGGAACTATGTTTTTATGATGCTACTGAACTAAAATGAACCTAAACAACTTGTAGGGACTAAAATTAACACCAATACTAGGCTTGAACACAGCTTTGCAAGCTTAAGCCAAACACCCCTTACATAATTACTATATTGAGAATTGAGAAGCAGTTGATTGAATTGAACCATGAAATGACCAAATAAGCATGCCTACTGATGTATGAAACTATTTTGAACACAGAGGTACAATTACTAACAACAAAACATCCCTATATCCACTAATGCAAATTTAGCAGTGAAATAATGAAATAAGTAAAAATGAGATTTAGTGGAATAATGCAAACACAATAGCTATAATATAACTTAATAACACTAAATACACCATACAATCCTAGATAAACACTGATTTAAACTTTGAAACAGTAAAAGTGCCAAAGGATGTATAACAAAGCTTACAAATGATTTACTGACTGAGAACATGTAACCAAGGTACCAAGTTACTTCCTAGGTGTCTCCCATGAGACTTTAAACCATAGCAATCCAAAATCACTCATACTCCTTGCTTGTATCTTCACACAAACTGATGTTTGAATTATGATATATTCTTGTTGATTTTTGACATTTTTTTGTAACCATGAGCTTGACTGAATTAACAGATTTGTGAACACTTAAAAGCATGAAAATAAGCTTAAATGAACCTAATGGGACTCAGAAACAATCTTTTAACAAGCTTAAGGACAAATGAGAATTTAATGAAATTTTGCAAGAAACTGAATTTAAATTAAGATACTTTTAAATTGCAATACAGAACTTTGAAATATAACAAAAGAGTTGAGGGAATACTAATAAACTTGAAATTACAATTTAGAAAGATAAATTATGCTAATTTTACATAAGCTAAATTAAACTACAAACTAATACTACACTACTCTCCACTTCACTTCTTTTTTTGACTTATATAGCTCTTGGAGATATCCTCAGCTTTTCCCACTTGTTTGTGACCCTTGGATTGGGATAAAACCATCTTGGCCGTTTATATTGGTTTTGGCGGGAAAAAGGTCAAAGGCAGTTGGGGTAGTTATCTTGTGTGGGGAGTTAAGCAATTAATGGAGCTTGGTGTGTAGTGTAAGTTGGGGGGCAAGGTATGGAAAGAGTGAGTAGAGGTGATGGGGAGGTGGAGTGTGGAATGGATTTGCAGGCTGCCAAGTGGGGAGGGGAAGAGGTGGTCAAAGTTTGTTTGACCCTGGGTGATTAAATAAAATGGGAGGGAGTATTTTATTGGTGGTGGATTGGGCTTGGAAAGGGTAATGGGCCAAGGGTGGTATTTGTTGGATCAGGCCTTAGGGTGGATTATGGAGTGGATAATAAATAACAAAAAGGGTCCATTTGGTTTATTAAAGCATAAGGACCAATCTTGCAATTTCTGATTTTGGAGGGGCTGATTTGTGTAACTTTCCAAACTTGGTCCAAGGTTCATTTCTGCCATATATGAATAGTGTGAGGACCATAAATGAGATTTTCCAAAATTACACCTCCAGGGACTATTTCTGCCAATTCTGAAAGTACAGGGACCAAACTTGTAAAATCTCCAAACTTTATACCCAAGGACTATATTTGCCAACTTGTGATTTCCCAAAGACCCAAAAAATGATTTTTCATCCAAAAATTTCCACCAGGGACCAATCTTGCCAAAATTTGAAACTCCAGGGACTAAATTGAAAATTTCCAAAACTTTTCCAATTTTTCACCAAAGGACTAAATATGACAATTTATGATTTCAAAAGGACCTTTGGTGTCTTTTCTTTTAAAATAAGTACTCAGGGACTATTTTTGCCAATTTTTGAAAGTCGGGGGACTGAAACTGCCAATTTTGCAAACTTTGTACGTTTTTCATCTGTTTTTACTCATTTTGCATCTAAAACATATAAAACACAATCTTGAAATATTTTCAGTATTTTGATGCATTTCTGAGTGTTTTTGTATGTTTTGCAGTTCAGATTTGACCAAAAATGATGAGTGTTTGAGCACTCATCAATCCCCCACACTAAACTATTGCTAGTCCCTAGCAATAAACTGTTTTGAAAACTTAATGGATTTTAATCTCTTTACCAAAAGCCATCACTTCTGGAGTAGCCAGATGTATCGATTCAAGTAAAAACTATGGTCCACCTGATAACCATGTGATTTTGAGCAAACCACCAGTTGTCAACGGATTTGATTAGTCTTTACCAAAAGCCGTTTGCTTCTGGACTAGCCAACTCTTGATGGACAACGTCAACATCTTGGTGAGCTGATTACCAATTATGGTTTTTCCACTGCCTTTACCACAAGCCATAATCTTGCGGGCTAGCCAACTCATTCACTTTTTTGGATATGGCGAGTTGATTTACCATACAATTTTGGGCAAATTGCAAGCCATCAACGGATTTGAGGTATCTTTACCAAGAGCCGTTTGCTCCTGGATTAGCCAATCCTTTTGTCGGTTAGACAAGGCGGACTGATAACCACAAAAATTTTGAAGCACAAGTGAAAATTTTTTTAAATTTTTGCCAAAAACGGGGGTATTAGATAGTAAAATGTGATAAAATTCGCTAGAATAGCGAAATACCCCCCCCCCCCCCCCCCCCACACTTAGAATGAATATTGTCCTCAATATTCAAAGCCCCGGCTATTATGCCGACTCTTAGAACGTAAAAGGGCAACATTACAAGCTAAATGTGGAAATACCATTTTGCTTTTTCACTTTATAAGTAACCACAGCAGGGGTAACTCCCCCACACTTAGGGTGAAAACCCTAAGTAAATGCTACTGTTTTTGTTTACTGAGTCGTTTGCTTGACTCGACCCCGAATTTATTTGTCCTTTGGGAAGCATGATGTGGAAGAAGCAATCTCAATCGGACTTTCATTCAAGATGTTTGGACAAACATTTGAAGCACGTGAAAGTTCCACACCGATGAGATATAATTCCGGCTCAAAATAATGGTAAATGAAAATGCCGGGATTGGTGAGTGCTTATTCACTCACCATTTTATGGCCAAATACCGACCCAAAATGACTTATTTGAGCTAACAAATGCCAAGAAAACACTTGTTTCTATGTTGTGAACATGCAGGTACGGATTAATCATAAAATGACGAAAAATCACACGAATACCGGAAAAACGGGCACGAGAGTGGAAGATGGTCAAAAAGTCAAAGACGGGAATAATTTTCAGTGTGGATCACTATTAGGCTCAAAAAGTCAACATTGGACCTTGAAGAATCTTACTTTGTCAAAATCAGCCCTTGGATCACATTATTAAGGAATGACAGATTTAGTCCTTATAATTCAGATTTTTACCATTTGATCCTTGCAATTTTTAGCTTAAATAACACCAAATCCAAATCTGTTATACTCAATCCAATTCCTAAATCCACCAAGCCCAAGCCCACGTTGCAAATCAAATGACCCGAGCCCACTTTCTCCTCTTGGTCAAAATATATTATCCGGTCAAAATAAGGGTCAAAGGGTCAAATAAAATAAAAAGCCACCCCGCTTTTATTTTTCCCCAAATCAAAAAGTTACCCAGGTTCCAAAGAACCCTAGTTACTGTTCCGATCAAATTAACCATAAGTAAGGGTACGGACGTCAATTAAGAGGTGTTTCTAGAAGCATTAATGTGTCAGAGTATCGAAGAAAGCACAAACGGGGCTACGTGGCATGGACTGATTGGGTGAGACGCGTCATGAGGAATGATCTAAGGGCTATCATGAGTGGGCAATGATGAGATAATGATCAAAAGGCTATGAGGTGATGTAAACAAGCACAAGCTCAAACGGATTGCCATCTTGGCAATCCGTAAGCTCTCCTCACTCACCTCCTATAAATAGAGGTCATTGTAGGCTTAGTTGGTGGGTAGTTTTTAGGTATTGTTATGCTGTCAATTTTTATTTTGAATTGTAATCTAGATTAGTAAATGTAATTTTACTCTTTGTTTTAATAAAAGTACTTCTTCATTTCATACTCAGCTTATTATTTCTGTTATACTTAGCTTTAATTGTCTTATAATCTTCTTATTTTGATATTATCTGTTTACATAATTAGTAGTTAATAGCTTATTTCATTTTATTTCAATTTAATTCTAGTATCATTTACAGAAAATAAAAATAAATAAAAATCAGAAAATTATAAAAAAAAATAAAAAAAAAATGTTTACATATTGATTAGTAAAGCTTTCAACAGAGCTTATTTTTATTTTTATACATTCTATTTGAGCTCAATAGCTTATAGTAGAGTGATTTGAGTCATTAGTCAAGAACAAAGGATCAGATCATTGATGCTGAGGTGTTTGGATACGCTGATACAGAAGAGATGACATCAGCCTATCTTAGAGATAGGCTTCTGTGAATCCCCTCTGTTCTAGCTGAGGGGAAGTTACTTGGTAAATCTCATTTAATTTCCTTAAGTCCTGATCTGAGTTTATAGTTAATTGATTTGTAGTTTAGTTGTTTGTAGAAGCAGATTTGAAATTAATTGATACATTTTTGTTTTATATAGTTGTTTGCTTAGCTGAGCTTGATCATTGATTGTTTGAATTATAGTTTATTACATCTGATTTTGCTAGATTTTGTAGAGTTATAGTAATTGCTGGTTAGATTGAGTATCTGTTATTAGTTTTGGATTTGGTTATTGAGATTTGTGGAACTGAGTTTGATGAGTATTGAATCTGGTTACTGTTCCATTGGGATTTATAGCTGAGATTGAGTTGGTTTTGTTTCATTGCACATCAGTTTGTGGATCTGAGGGTGAACTGGATTTGAGCTTTATCACTATTTCATTGATTGTCATTGTTATTGTTGCATAGATTTGTGCTAGATTTGCTTGTTTGAGAATCTGTTTTGCATTGTATTTGTGATTGAGCTTTACTGTTGGCTTAAGGTTGAGTAATTTGATTCATATAATGATTAGTGACTGAATTGGATAAAAGTATTGGTGATTTGTGATCTGTTTCATCATTAAATTGTGTAACTGTAATTTCAAGGGGTGTTTGGATCTAGCAGTAACTGAGTTAAATTGTTGTGGGATTGTTGATTTTCTGTCTCATGTATGTTTTATTAGAGTAGTAATAGTAATTTAGTTCATAAAATCAGTAGACCATTTTACAATTAGTCTAAGCAGTAGTTAATCTCTTTATACAGTTAAGTAATATTGAATCAGTTAGTGTAATGATAGTTTTAGTTGTCATTTAGATCATAGAAGCCTAATTTAGTTTCATCTTACCTTATAACAACATCTTAGAGTAGAATCAGTAGCTTAAAATTGGATAAAGTCAAATTAGAAAAGAGACATAAAAGTCAACTGTTGCAAAAAAAATTTAGTTCATAGCTGTCTGAACTGAGCTTGTTTTTTAAGCTTTACACATAGATTTTGGTCATAAATTTGATTGATTCTATATCTCTGATTGTTAGTCTTGGTTTTGCTCAATTAATTTTGGTACTCAAAGCTTATCTTGTCTGCTTATTTTACCTAATAAGTTGGCTGTTTGGAAGCAGTGATCTGCTATTGAGATTTAGGACTGCAATTCTGTATTAGAGATTGAATTTGGGATTTGAGTGTTGTTCTGAGTTGTACCAGTGTAGTATTATTGTTGTGCATCACCATCTTATTTCTGTTTCTGCTTATGCTTGTTCTGCTCATATCTATGAGCTTATTGCATTGTATCTTGTACTTCTGTGGATTCTGAGCTTATTCTTGGTTATAATGTGTCACATCTGAGCTTATTGCATCGTATTTAGTCTAAGTCTCAAGTTTCTAATTGATTGGATCTCAAGTGCTTAATAATAAGCACTTGAGATAAGCAGTTTAGTTCTTTTTATTATTTTAGATTTTCTGGAATTTTCCCAGATTTTTCCAACCCTTTTTACTATTTTTCTTATTTTATTTTGATTTTTATTCAATTTTTAATACTTTTAAATAAACAAAAATCCATAAAAAATCAGAAAAAGCTTTAAAAAATACAAAAATATTTTTAGAAATTCTTTTATAATATTTTAGTATTTAATTTTCATTTTTCCAATTAATTTTTCTATTTTCCTTATTTTTAATTCATTTAAAAATCCCAAAAATCATTATTAATTCATAGAAAATAAATAAAAAGTCAAAAAAATATTTTTCTTTTTCTAAAACTTATTTTTATTAGTTTAAGATTTTTAAAAAATATTTTCAAGTTAGTAGGATCATTTTTCGATATACGTTACGTTTTAAATTTTGCGGTTGCGTTTCCGTTTTTACGTTTTTCACTTTGGTGCATAATTAGCTTGTACTTTCTGCATATTTCATACTTGTTTGTGAATATGTGAACTATTTGATTGCTATTTTCACTTTATCACTTTTCAATTCACGATTTCACGAATCGATATTCTCGATTCCATTCGCCTTCGTTGGGAAACGACTCGGGTGATCCGTATTTTACGCGGATCACTTCGATACTATACTATATTATATATAATTGGTTTTCACATGAATCAGGGATCAAAGATGGTATCTTCATTCCCGAAGGAGTGAAGAAGAGAGGAAGGCACCGAGAATGTCATGAGAATAATCATGAAGGGATGCACATCCTCAAGATCAGGTTTAGTTTTCTGAATTTGGATTTTGTCGGTTAAGCTCTTAGGGCTAGAAAACATCCCGAGAGGGAGGGTGGGATAATTTGTCATAGAAATACAAATTCTCATGATTGAGAATCTTTCCCCTCGATCATGATGTTTCTTGCCATCATACTCCGTATGAGTCATGATAAGGTGATCAATGATGGGCTCAGAAGAGATTTAATCAACATCACTGATGTCTCCATAAGATAAAGAATTTTCATCAGTATGTGAATCACTAAGCCCGGTGTTGAGATAGGAATTGAGTGATGGATCATCATTCAATAAGCTTTCAAGGAAAAGAATATCCCCCTCAGAATCAAGATAGTTATCATCAACTTCATACGAAGTTGAACTATCTAGGGCAAGGAATGCTTCGACTTCTTCCAGATCATCTTTGAGATTAAAGAGATCATCATCACATCCCGATGGAAGTGGATTGGTGTGAGTGAGTTCATCGGCGAACTCCTTGAGAAGAAAGTCAACATTAGAGTAGGGAAGGGATGCATCAACATACTCAATGTCTCCATAAGATAAACAATCATCACTGGAATCAGAGACAATCTCAATTTAATCATTTGGATTATCAGGGGTGAAGGAATATCACACACTTGATCAAAAGTCCCCTGTGACTATCTCGGGATTGGGACAAGGATCTCAACACTAGACTTTATTAATTCCTCCGATTCCTTATTAGGAACAGTGCTAAGATGCTCATCCCCCATGTTCAGAGAGTGAGTGTGAACTTCGGGTGTGATATCAATAGACTGAGGGAGATGAGAGGAGCTAGCATTCATGGATTGTACAAGTTCCATTTGATCTTCTGCTAGTAATTTCTCCGTCACATTATTTTCTCCCTGACTTTCAATGGGAGGAATCACAAATGATGAATCTGACGAACCCTTATAAAATTGAAGGATATCAAGGGTGTCTTCATTATCACTATCATCATCACAGTCTAGAAGAGCAGCTTTACGAAATTTGGCACGTGTTATAGCTGCTTGTTCTAAGACTAGCAATTCTTCCATGCTCAATTCGTTTCTAGCATCTCGTTCTTCAGCAAGTAATTCTGCCATAGATTTCTCACGAGAGTCTTGAAACGATGTGGTAACCAACTCCTCCTTAAGTTCTTTCAATATATCAAGAGCCTTTAGTAAAAGGTCTTGCTCGGTATCATGTGGAGTTGTGTGAATCATCTAGTACTGTGGAGGTGGGTCTGAAAACGAATAGTCGTAATTGTTACAAGGAAATGGATTCCTTGTTTGACAATCTGATGCGTGGGAATCGCACCTTGCTTTACCTCTCGAGGGATCTCGAGAAGCTTACAACCCCCACCAGGCAGTGTACCTGATCGTTGTAGTATAGTATAGTGACAAGTACCGGGGGATTGATCGTTCAGCTTAGGAATAGTGTCGCTAGGATTAGAAAACCTAATTACTAGTTCTAAAGATGAGGGATGATTATTTTTGTATTTTTATATTTTATGAAAGCAAGTAAAATCTCGGGTTTTGATAGAGTGGGCGGAATTAGTTGCTATTCAACTAACCCAAAACTAAGATGCAATCAAAATAAAATAATAAAAATGAAATTAAACTAATTATTACAAAGGTTGTGAGCAGTATTTGGAGAAATTGTGTTTACTTAGACTTCACTACTCCCTAGATATCTTTTACATGTTAATTACTTGTTATACTTGTATGGATGACGGATTGTATTCCTTAATACCATTCGTGGGGTGGCATACATAACTCCCCAACTCTATGAGCTCTTATCTCCTCCTACACCATGACCCAGCACAACTATAGGGATTGTAAACAGTGGCTCATGCATTAAATACAACCAATAAAGATCTAGTACGCCTCGGTTCATGTTTCTTAAGACGTTCAAGCATGTTACCATTTGGAGATCTGCCAGTTTTCTTAAGCCTAACATATAAAATCATTCATCCAAAACAAGAATAGACAAGTAATCAACACATAATCAACATCTAGGTTTCATTAGATCTAAGCAAACACAAAAGAGATCTAGCCTAGCATAATGGAATTGAGATAAGAACAAGAGATAAACAACCAACACATAGACATATTGATTGAATTGGAAGAACACTTATCTCAATTACAATGCAAGGTATCAAGGGTTTGGAACCCTTGAAAAACCTGTAAAAGATACACCAAATTCGTCTTTAGGGTTTCACCAAAACTTCTCTTTAATGAAAAAACTAGAAAACTATATATAGGAAAACTGGGCTGACGGCGTCAAGACAACCATGTGACGCCGTCACCTCGCTGCCAAATACTTTCTCGGACGGCCTTGATCTACTTATGACGGCCTATGTGACGCCGTCATCAACCACGGTATTTTATTCTTGGCACTTTGACGCCGTCATGATGACTTTTGACGCCGTCACCACCTACGGTATTTTATTCTTCATGTCTGACGCCGTCAGGGTGTAACTCTTGACGCCGTCACCTAGTGTCTTCAGCATGGAAAATTGGTACTTTGCCGTTTTCTTCACTTTTATGCTCCAAAAACGTCCAAAATGGCTTCTTTTCCAGAATTCACTCTCCAAACACCTAAAATCACAAAAGGAACGATTTAGGGCAATATTTGATCAAATAAGTTCGGATTCGGGCTTAAATGACCGCCTAAAAACGGATCATTTTTCGCCTCATCATATACCCTTACACTTGAGATTTGCTTGTCCTCAAGCAAATGAGCTTTTATTCTACTCAAAAGACAAGTTAGGGGTCATTTAACACTAATATAAAAGTAATTACAACAAATAATCATTCCACTAAAGACCAATAGACAAGCACGGAGGTCATACACAAGCACCTCACAAATAGTGTTTAGATACTCACATCTCTCGGGTGTAATAAAGTAATATAACATTATGGAAATGGAAGATATCTCTCACTACCTGGCATAGCAAAATAGATTACCATAGGCTTGGGAAAGGATCAAACCTCCACCACATGGCGTAAGCACCTAGGATAAACTATCAAAGAGGTCTTTTAAAGGGTTGTAACGTTAGGTATAGGGATATGAATTACACGGTTTTGTTGGATAAAGGAAGTTTTACTGGTGGCGAGTTAACAATCTTGGTTAATTACATGTACAAGATGGCGTTGCTAAGCCAAGACTAGACTCGACTTAAGCTAATAAATGAAAAATAACAAAAACATAAAATGAACATAGAATAAAAAATGGGATGGTAGTCCGTATGTTTTTTTTTTTTTTTTTTTTTTTTTTTTTTTTTTTTTTTTTGCATACACTCTTACCCTACCATCCAAAATAATACATCATAGGGGTATGAGCATTCCCCTTACAATTGAATCTTTACATACTTTACATTTAACAAATCTAATGACTCGAATTAAGAAAATCAAAACACTTGGAGCACTTTTAAGATTAACGTATATATGGGGGTAATAATATGATGTTCTTCCCCATTACTCCATAAAATAAGTACTTACCATGAGTCCCAATCGTCCCAAAACAATATGTACAAGGATATGACTCGACTTAGCAACCATGTAATCAATTAGAAAGTTAACTTAGGGTTTAACAAATAACAATAATGCACTAAAAATGAGCGCATACACGGAAGGCTAAGGCGATTTGGGTGTACATTTAAGTGGGGTGTAACAAATTCTTCCTTTAAGTAAAATGCTTAAAGTTAGAAATGAAAAGATAGGCTCGGAGGGGTGTACTAGGGGTTTCGTGTACTAAAAATGAGTACAACGCTAAGGGTGTGGGAAAAATTAGTTGACTTAACTAGCCAAGTAATATGACTTAAATGGTCAAGTAATTATGATACGGGTTTAACACAAGGGTGATCCTAATGCCTCTTATCATGTAGTAAATCCTACTACACGAATGTAGTCTCACTAGCGGTCTCGGGATGCATCACTAACGCAAGTTCTAGAATCTAAATGCTACCGGTACACTCATAAGCACTAATAATGAATGCTTTTCCTATCAAATCTAAAGGCGAACCTCACATTTTTGGGTGGAAAATTTTTCTGAATATACGGTTATGTGCTAGTCATACAACCTCCTATCCATGAGACGCTTGCTATGGCTAAAGTTTCACTCCTAAATGTTGTAAAAAATTTTAAATTTGGCGCTAAAATTGCACTAACAAGTATTTCTCATAGTTTTATTACACATCTACTATTAAACAAAACAAACTCAAGCGAAAGTGCATATGTAAGGTATCATCTTTTTACCCTCCCCTTACACTTAAGATGAACATTGTCCCCAATGTTCAAGTAAAGAATGTAAAAGTGAAAAAGTAAAGAGAAAGAAATCAAATACTCCCCTGATTCGCTCGGTATGGATTATAGGTTGGCCAGGTTAAATCTTCCTCCAAGAAAACGAACAATCAAAGCTTCCCTTCCAGAATATAAATCATCTTCTTGTCATACATAACCTGTAAATCCTGACAACAATAGACAAGGAAACCTCGCGTAAAATCGGCGGCATCCTATATAAGTTACTAAATCCTAGAAAACAAAGTAAGATATAATGCTTGTGGAATGAAGTTTGCAGATTTCCTGGAGATTATAAAACTTAATAATTCACAAAAACCATAAGACTCCGTTAGAAAAACAAAACCGGTAAAATTTCCAGATTTTAACTCCTGACGCCGTCAAGAGTAATACTCTGACGCCGTCAGAATGGACCTGCAGAAATTCTTATGTTAAGTTTCCGGAAAATTTCTGGAAAAAACTTTGTCCTACTTCCTGGAAAATCCTGCAAAACTTCATTATGACTCAATACAAGCATTTGACTCTAACAAATACGAATATACATGTTCATTTAATATTGTGGAAAATCATGATCGGTTTGTTTCTTAAAAACATATTTGGGGTTTCCCCTTACACTTATCTTTTGCAAAAAATACTTTTAGGTTGAAGTTAAGACTAGGCCAAACAACATAATAAAGTATTTCCACATTTTAATTGAGAAACATGATCAACCAACAATAAAAATAAAACATGCATACGGAAGCAAATAACAATCAAACAAATAAAATCACACAAAACATGGGTTGCCTCCCAAGAAGCACTTTTCTTTATTTACGAGTCTTGTAGCTAGACTCAAAGTCATGGGTTACTACGTGATTTCATCATTTGAAATGATATACCCCATGTAGTTGCGATCATTACTGTTATGGTGGTAGTGCCTCAATCTATCGATACTCGCAATTACCTTCCCACCTAATTTGCTTCTCAAGTTAGCTACCCCTTCTTGGCTCAATCCTTCGATTGTGAATGGCCCATACCACCAAGGACTTGGTTTATCGGGTGGTATTGTTGTTTCCAAGTGTCTCAAGAGCACCAAGTTCCCTTCCTCAAATGGTGTATGATTTTTTTCATGTCGAGTATGTTGGAGTTCAATCGGAACCTTATTGCCTTTTCTTCTTTCATCCTTAGCTTTCTTATAGCTTTTGATCCTTGCCTCCCATGCAAGAATCTTATTCTGAACTCGAATGGGTGTCGTGCCAATGTTGTTTTTGATCATTCTCCAACTCAAATTCTCATGCCCACTTCGCGGGGTCATGTGGAAGCTAATCTTTCTTTTTCCAGATTTAAGCTCAATCTTCCTATCTTCATACTTAATGACAGCCCTAGCGGTAGTGAGGAATGGTGCTCCAAGGATTATCGGCATGCATCCATCCCCTTTATCATCAATGATCATAAAATCAACGGGGTACATGAATCCTGCAACATTGACTAATACATCTTCTGCGATTCCTAGGGGGTATACATATGAGTGTCCAACAAGAGATAGCCTAACACGAGTAGGTGCTGGCATTTTTGACGTTAGTTGGATGTAAATAGTTAGGGGCATAAGATTTACTTCCGATCCTTGGTCGGTGAAAGCACTAAGATGTTTCAAGTCCCCGATGCTCATTGGTATTTCAAAATTCCCACATGCTACCTGCTTAGTAGCCACTTTCTGCACTAGTAACCTCTCGACCACTGATCCTCCAAGAAGCGTATCATACTCATCCTCCTCCTCTTTCTTTTTCTCAGGAACCTGTCCGGAGGGTTGGTTACGCCCATCACCCTTAATCCAATTTGTTATGGTATTTTTGTTTTTATCATGTTTCAGGTAGTAACTCAAAGGTTGGGACTCTGGTGGTTTTTCTAAGGTCTGTTTAGCAGGAGTTTCTACCTTCTCGTTATCTTTATGGACAATGGTGACGGAGTTAACAAATTGGGTGGTGGGAGTGGCGCTTTCTTTCCTTAGCAGTATTCGTTCGGGGGTCCTCTGATTGGTATACTCCTCCAATAGACTCAACATCTCATTCATTTTCTCCTGCATCTCCTCTTTTTGTTTATAAACTGCTTCTTCGAATCTAGCAAGCCGATCAGAGTGAGTTGCCATATATTCTCTCATCCTAGCCTCAAACTCCGAGCAAAGTTCCTTGGGAGGGGAACAAGGTGGGGCATAGTCCTGAAAAGTCTCGGCGTTTTCCCTAGAGGGTGATTCAGATAATGGTGCCGAAGTTGTTTTTGAGACAGAATTAACAGTAGCCCGTCTAGGACTCAAAGGTCGCCTTTGCCTTTCCTCAAAATAGTCAACCTTTGCCTCAAGTTTGCATAGGAGTTCATCGGGTACTTCGGTGGTTCCTCCAGATGTCGAGACTGCATTGATGACCGCTTCTATCGTATGTTTAAACTCCCACAATTCCTGATTGTTAGTGGCGAGCTCCTCGATGATTGCCCAAGACTCCTCGGCGTTCTTATCACGCAGTTTACCTCCCGCGGCCCTGTCGATGGTGCGCTTAGTGTGATAGTCAACATGGTCGTAAAAAATCTGGACTAATAACCAAAGGTTTATGCCATGATGAGGGAGCTTGTGGAGGAGATCCTTAAAATGGGCCCAAGATTCGTAGAAAGTTTCACCCCGCTGTTGCTCAAACCACAAAATGTCCCTTCTAAGCATTGCAGTCTTTTCCGGCGGAAAGAATTGGGTAAGGAAGCTGATTCGCCTCAAACAGTCAGATAATATCAACCAAGTAATGGTCAACAAGTCAAACTAATCAGAGGCAAATGCTTCCGAGGAATACAGTGTTTTCCCGGGTCGTAAGTCCCAACGAGGTGTGCGATGTGATATTATAAACGAATCTGTGATTAGTGAATGTGAACAGGGAAGGTATAAAAGTGTGTGTGTGTGTGATTAAACTAGGGTTTTATAACTTAAATTAACTATTAAAACGATTACGTGAGACCTAGGTAGTTAAAACGTATAAACGTACACCAATTTAAAATCAGACGCGACTGCGTACTGAGAAAAAGGTGAGTTTTAAGAAAAATAAACTACAGGGGTTAAAATTAACAATCCTATAAACTTAAACTTAAAATAAAGTTAAATTAAAAAGAAAACTATTTTTTAGATTATTATATTATTTATTATTAATTATTTAAATAAAAACTATTTAACTATTTATTTAAAATCAAACTAAAAATTATAAATACTACAAATTAAACTAAAAACTTATAAAAATATTTTCTAAACTTAAAAATGAACTTGAAGAAAGTATAAAAAATAAAAATAAATCTTTTTGTCTTTTTATGAATTTTCTATTAATTAAAAACTATTTATATTAATTAAACAATTTAAACTAATTTAAATTACAAATAGTATTAAATCAACTTAGAAAATTATGAAAATTTTTATAAATCTAATTAACCATAATAGGAATCCTAAAAAATTATAAAAACTTTATTTTATATATTTTTAAACTAGTTAACTAATTATTATTCTATTTATTAATTAATATCTAATTAAACTATTTAAATTGTGAAAACTATTAAATTAACAGTATAAATCACAAGAAAATTTATAAAATTATCTTATGACTTATAGAAGCTAGGAAAAATATAAAATATAGGTGTTACTATATAAAAATTAATTATGCTATTTAAAATTTATTTATTGATTAATTACTAATAAAACTATTATTAATTCTAATTAATACCAAATGAGAATATAAAAATCTAATAAAATTATTTAAAATACTTTAATATATAAGGAAATTAATAAAAATATAAAAATACAGATTACTTAATAAAAATATAAAAATGAAAATTAAAATTAAATTAAATTAAATAGAAACTATCACTTATTTTTATGTTGTATTTTCTGGATTTTTCTTTTATAAAACTATATTATACTTAAAATTAGACAACTTTAATAAAAACAATATTTTTGTAGCTTATTAATAAGCACTGTGGAGAGCAATAAGCTCCACAGTTGACCTTTGTTGACCAAACAAGCTAATAAGCTCAAATGAGCTTATGTGGGACCCACCTTGGTTGAATTAGGTCTAAGTAAGTATGTTGGATATGTATAAGCTAAAAAATTCCAAATAAGCTCAGTAGATAAGCTGATAAGCAAGATTAAGCAAATCCAAAACTCAAATATTACTCAGAAATGGGACAAAGTTTATGGGCTAATCAAGGTGGGGTCCACTGAGTACCAGGTCAAGCCAAAGGTCAATCTAGGATCTCTACTAGGAGGGGGGTTGGGAAAACCTAACTAAGGGTTGTGGGGTCCACTGTGGTGGCTGGAAAACAACTCAAAAGAGTGGTGTTTGGTTGTGCAGCTGCTGAGACAGAGCAGGGGTGTGCCCTGCAAGTCACTTTGTGGCTTTGTGGGGCCCACAAGAAAAATGCTAAAAATATAAGCTGTATGGGATATTAAAGATAAGCTGGTAGAGTTGAAATCCTAAAAAACACAAGGTCTAAAACCTGCTACAAAATTCTAAACAAATCACTCAAGTTTTGTCAAAACCTGAGGAGTGCAATTTTGACTTTTGTAGAAAATTTGCTAGTTTGACTAATTTGAGTTTCTAGGTGATCTAAACTACTGATATGGAAGTAATAACTTATAATAAGTCCTAATTAAGCTAAGTTATTAGATTATACACTAGTGTGGGTGGTTTTGGATCACCAACTGCCCAACAGTTAACTGTTGGGGAGTAATTGGTGGAATTTTGACTTTGGGGTATAAAAGACCAAGGTTTATGGTTAGATTGAGCTAGTATGAACCTAAGTTACTAATTTGAATCACAACTTCACACTCAAACTCAGTTAAACTCACTGAGCAACCATGAGCCAAACACCCCCTAACAAACTAATTTTTATGATTAACAAAGCAAATGATATAGTTAACCTATTAAACTGATTCCTAACACTAAATTATGATAATATAAGATCAAATTAACCTAAATCAACTACTACACAAGCAGAAAAACACAAGTATGTCAATTTTGAGTTTTAACTGTTAGATTCTTGATTTTTAAGCAGTTATGAAATTTGATGAACAAGACAACTATATTATACTAAATATTGATTACCTAACACTAAATAAACATGAATTAAACACAAATAAACAATATAAGACACCCTACAGTAAAAAGTAAAACTTGAAAATGAAACTTACAAATTGTATTAAACTGAGGAACAATGAACCAAGAACAATGACCAATCCTAATACCTCCCAAAAGGTACTAAACCAGAAATACACCATCATCCATCATACTCCAGTACCCAACTGCTTGTAACTTGATTTTTTTTATTTTTCAACTATTTAATTCTATTTTTTTTTTATATTTTTCTTTTATGAAATGAACAAACAACTGAGGTGTATAAAAGCTTAATTAAGCATTGTCAAGACTTAAGTGAGCTTTACAAACCCAGAATTCCAACTAAAAACAACAAATTGACTATTTAAGATTTTTGATCAAACTTGAAAATGCATAAATTGAGATACTCAACTGAAACTTGAAATTAAACTGAGATAAAGTTTTAATTACATCAAAAGAACTGAATACAAGTGTTTTAAGCTTAAAATAACAACTAAGACTTATTCTACACTACCTACGACTACTTTATTCTAAGATTACACTAATATCTCTTCTCTTTTGCCTTCTTTCCCTTT
The DNA here is from genome assembly GCA_030686995.1 of Artemisia argyi. NCBI lineage: Eukaryota > Viridiplantae > Streptophyta > Magnoliopsida > Asterales > Asteraceae > Artemisia > Artemisia argyi. Next base: position 183,833,659 of record CM060683.1, read on the forward strand.
TGTAGCTGTTTTCTGAGTAAGTGGGACCCACTGGGGTGTTTCCCACCATTTTGTAGCCATTGATATGGTCTGAGTAATCCACACCCTTCAAATCACTTTTTCGCGCCAAAAGGTCTTTGGTTGTCAGTGTGTTGCGTGGAGAGGGTTTAGGTGCATTAAATGCATTAGGTGAGGCGTGGAGGACAAGGGGATAGGGTAGTGACTGGGGGTGTAGGTGGCAAGGGTGAGGTGGATGGTGGTTTGTGAGTCAGTGGTGGTGGTTTGGTTTGGGAGGGAAAACGGGGGAGTGGTATTGAAAGGGGTGTTGACCGGGTCTTTGACCAAGGGTGGACTGGGCTTGGGATTGGGCTGGAAAAGGGTAGGATGGGCTGGTGGTAGTGTTGGGTTTAGTTTAGGTTTAGGTTTAAATAATATAAGGAGTCCGTTTGGTTTTATTGAAATTACAAGGACCAAAAATGTAATTTTGGCAAAAGTTAAGGGTCTGATTTTGTATTTATCCATAGTTTGTCAAAAGGGTTCAAATTGTCTCATGTGAATAGTACAAGGCATTTTTGATATATTTTTATTTTTTAAAATACCCGGGTACTAAAACTGACAAACCTTCAAACTTGAGGGACTAAATGTGTAATTTATTCAAAACTTTCTCCCAGGGACTAAATGTGACAATTATGAATTCCCTAGGACCCTTAATGATAATTTTCCCATTTTGAACACCCAGGGACTGAAACTGTCAAGTTTGAAACTTTGAGGGACCTGTTTTGCCAAACTGTGAAACTTCAGGGACCAATCATGTAAATTCACCAAACTTAACACCAAGGACCATTCCTGCAAAAGATTATTAGTATAAGGACCAAAATTGCTTTTCTCAAAGTTTTTACATCCCAGGGACCATTTATGTCAATTTCCAAAGTACAGGGACTAAACTTGTAATTTTGTGAAACTTTGCACCAAAGGACTAAATATGTAACTTTATGATTAAAAAGGACCTTTGGTGACATTTTCATGTTTTTAGAATAACCAGGGACTAGTTTTGCCAATTTATGAAACTTGAGGGACTGAAACTGCCAATTATGCAAACTTTGTACGTTTTTCATCTGTTTTTGCATATTTTGCATTTGAAACATATAAAAAACACCTTTAAGATATTTTAAGTATTTTGATACATATTTGAGTGTTTTTGTATGTTTTGGCAGTTCAGATTGGTACAAAATGATGAGTATTTAGACACTCATCAATCCCCCACACTAAACTATTGCTAGTCCCTAGCAATCTATTGAGAAAAACTTAATGGATTTGAAAAACTCTTTACCAAAAGCCATCACTTCTGGAGTAGCCAGGTGTAAGAACTGTGGCACACCTGATAACCGTGTGATTTTGAGCAAACCACCAGCTGTCAACGGATTTGATTAGTCTTTACCAAAAGCCGTTTGCTTCTGGACTAGCCAACTCTTGATGGAATAGTCAACATCTTGGTGAGCTGATTACCAATTATGGTTTTTCCACGGCCTTTACCACAAGCCATAATCTTGCGGGCTAGCCAACTCATTAGCTTTTGAGGATAATGGGGAGTTGAGGAACCATACAATTTTTGGCAAATTGCAAGCCATAAACGGGTTTGAGTTATCTTTACCAAGAACCGTTTGCTCCTGGATTAGCCAATCCTGTTGTGGGTTAGACATGGAGGATTGATACCATTTATTGCGTTCTAAGTGAGAAAAAATTTTAAAATTTTGGCTAAAATGGGGGTTCTTAATGGAACATGTGTTTAAATTCGTTAGAATAACGAATCTCCCCCCACACTTAGAACTGAATATTGTCCTCAATATTCAAAGTACCGGGTGTTAAACCGAACTTAGAACGTACGAGGGAAATACTCTATAGCCTTTATTTAAAATGTATATACATACAAATATTTTTTTAGATAAAACTTCTTAAATAGAAGCTATCACTATATGTACATTTTTTTTTTTTTTTTTTTTTTTTTTTTTTTTTTTTAGAGGATATATATATATATACAACATGTGGGGCATCTCCCCCACACTTAGGGTGAAACATGGGTGAAAACCTATGTACATGCTAATGTTTTTGATTCCCGAGTCACTAGCTTGACTCGACCCCGAATTCATTTGTCCATGGGGAAGCAAGTGGAAGAGATAATCTCAATCGGACTTTCATTCAAGACGTTTGGATAAACATTTGAAGCACGCGAAAGTTCCACACCGATGAGACAAGTAACCGGCTCATAATTTATAAATGAGAATGCCGGGATCAAAGATAATGTCTTCACTCCCGAAAGAGTGAAGAACAGGATAGGGAACAGAATATATGAAGAAAAGAAAGAATGTCATGATGAAAATCATGATTAACTCTTCTTCCTCAATAGGAGAATTCATTGGTTCATGAATCTCCTCATTTAAGCTCGGTTGATCAAGACATATTATGGGTATGTCTAGATCAAACTGGAAACTATCATACTCCGGTGGAGATATGATATGAGTGAGTTCACAGGAGAACTCCTCAAAGGTGAATGATTCGTATTCGGGATTGATTTGAGTGAGTTCATTGGGGAACTCCTCAATAGTAAATGATTCATAAACGGAAAGAGAATTATAAGAATGAGAAGTGGTGATACCACTTATCTTCTCTTCCGTTTGATCAAAATGGAACGTTTGCAATTCAGGAATAGAATCATTGATCAAAACCTCACTATCCTTGACGGGGATAGGAGATGAAATAGGCTTTTCATTAAAAGCCTCGATTCTAGAAATGAGAAGATTAACATTTAATAATGTAAGACGAAGAGATTCGTCTTGGATGATTTCTTCCTCATACTCTTCTTCTGAGTTGACAAGCTCAGAAGGTAATTCCCCCACATAACTAATGTCTCCACAAGATAAAGAATAGTTCTCATCAGAATCAGAGAACATCTCAGTATGGTTATTTGGAAAGACAAGAGGGGGAGGGATATCACACATATGTTCAAGAATTCCCTGTGACTCACTTGGGATTGGGACAAGGTTCTCAACACTAGACTTTATGAATTCGTCCGATTCCTTTGCAAGAACAGTGTCAAGATGCTCGTCCCCCATGTTCAGAGAGTGAGTGGGAACCTTGGGTGTGATAACATCATACTCAGGGAGATGAGAAGGACTAGCAGTAATGGAGTCTACAAGTTCCATTATTTCTACTGCTGGTGATTCAATTATATTCTTTTCTCCCTGTATATGCATGGAAGGAGTCTCAACTGATGAACATGATGAGGTATCATCACATTCATCATCCTCATCGAGAAAAACAGCATTTTGAAATTTGGTACGTGTTATAGCTGCTTGTTCTAAGACTAGTAATTCTTCCATGCTTCTTTCGTCTCTAGCAGCATGTTTTTCAGCAAGTAATTCCGTGATAGATTTATCACGAGAATATTGAGTGAGTGGAAGTTGTGGGGGTGTGGATGTGTCAAAACCGGATGTATTAGAACTAGAACAATGTTCAGGTTTATAATACGGTTGACATTTAAAATCATCATGAGGACCCCCACAATGTACACAAGAAAAACTTGGTGCATTGTGAAACGACATATTAGCCAACTCCTCCTTAAGATCTTTGAGTTTCTCAAGAACCTCTAGACAAGGGTCTTGCTGGATGTGAGGAGTTGCTTGGTTTATTTGGCACTGTGGAGGTGGGTCTTGAAACGAATAGTCATAATTGTTACAAGGAAATGAATTCCTTGTTTGACAATCAGAACTAAAATGTGGACCTCCACAGTACTCACAACAGTAAAACTGTTGAGTCTGGCTTGGTGTATTTTGATACGAAGCATCATTGATATTTGGATAATATGATTCTTGCTCGTATGAATGTGATGGGTAGTTTGAAAAATTTGAGGAGTCGTTGAATGAGTTTTGATTAGGATCATAAGTAAATGAATTACTCGATCCACAAAACAAACAACTCCCGTTTTGGATATCATTACCACATTGCACACATGTACACCAATGACATGGAAAACCGAAAAGCGGTTCACCACAACCGACACAAGGAACAAAATCCGGAGGTGGGACAAGTGGTGTGCTCTGAGAGCTAGCAATTTCCACCACTTCCGTTATGGTCTCGGGTTTTGGTTCTTGATAAATGTGAAGGTTAGGTAAGTCGTTCTTTTCAGTAATTGACCTAAGCTCAGTACGTTTGCTTGACAAACTTTTAACCGTAAACCGTGAAAGATCAGGATTGATTTTTGAAGGTTTAGGAGCATTTGTGAGCTCAAGTTTTTGGACAACCGTGGTTTGGACGTATTTAGCACCTCCATCGTCAGAGGAAAGTACAAGGTCCTTTGTCACCTCGGTTTCTCGTTCCATTTCCCTCACTGGAGAGGGAATATGAATCGATGGTCTATCATAATCAACATGACATCTCGACATTTTGGACAAGGCCACAAGTTTTTCAACTTGGCTTTTACAGGCCCTTTGTTTAAAGAAATCGTCATCGAGAGATGTCATTAGAATCAATTATGGGATAAGTGGAAGAATGTAGAATCAAAAGGGTTTTGGGGATGAGAAATGAAGAATCAAATAGGTAAGGGTGTAAAGGTGAATATTTTTGTGTTTTGTTTTATAAAAATATGGATAAAAGATGGTAAATATACAGTTGGATGTGTATTCAGGTTTACTAATACGCAAAATCGTTTAGAATAAGCGCACAACCTCCCCGGCAGCGGCGCCAAATTTTGATTCGCCTCAAACAGTCAGATAATATCAACCAAGTAATGGTCAACAAGTCAAACTAATCAGAGGCAAATGCTTCCGAGGAATACAGTGTTTTCCCGGGTCGTAAGTCCCAACGAGGTGTGCGATGTGATATTATAAACGAATCTGTGATTAGTGAATGTGAACAGGGAAGGTATAAAAGTGTGTGTGTGTGTGATTAAACTAGGGTTTTATAACTTAAATTAACTATTAAAACGATTACGTGAGACCTAGGTAGTTAAAACGTATAAACGTACACCAATTTAAAATCAGACGCGACTGCGTACTGAGAAAAAGGTGAGTTTTAAGAAAAATAAACTACAGGGGTTAAAATTAACAATCCTATAAACTTAAACTTAAAATAAAGTTAAATTAAAAAGAAAACTATTTTTTAGATTATTATATTATTTATTATTAATTATTTAAATAAAAACTATTTAACTATTTATTTAAAATCAAACTAAAAATTATAAATACTACAAATTAAACTAAAAACTTATAAAAATATTTTCTAAACTTAAAAATGAACTTGAAGAAAGTATAAAAAATAAAAATAAATCTTTTTGTCTTTTTATGAATTTTCTATTAATTAAAAACTATTTATATTAATTAAACAATTTAAACTAATTTAAATTACAAATAGTATTAAATCAACTTAGAAAATTATGAAAATTTTTATAAATCTAATTAACCATAATAGGAATCCTAAAAAATTATAAAAACTTTATTTTATATATTTTTAAACTAGTTAACTAATTATTATTCTATTTATTAATTAATATCTAATTAAACTATTTAAATTGTGAAAACTATTAAATTAACAGTATAAATCACAAGAAAATTTATAAAATTATCTTATGACTTATAGAAGCTAGGAAAAATATAAAATATAGGTGTTACTATATAAAAATTAATTATGCTATTTAAAATTTATTTATTGATTAATTACTAATAAAACTATTATTAATTCTAATTAATACCAAATGAGAATATAAAAATCTAATAAAATTATTTAAAATACTTTAATATATAAGGAAATTAATAAAAATATAAAAATACAGATTACTTAATAAAAATATAAAAATGAAAATTAAAATTAAATTAAATTAAATAGAAACTATCACTTATTTTTATGTTGTATTTTCTGGATTTTTCTTTTATAAAACTATATTATACTTAAAATTAGACAACTTTAATAAAAACAATATTTTTGTAGCTTATTAATAAGCACTGTGGAGAGCAATAAGCTCCACAGTTGACCTTTGTTGACCAAACAAGCTAATAAGCTCAAATGAGCTTATGTGGGACCCACCTTGGTTGAATTAGGTCTAAGTAAGTATGTTGGATATGTATAAGCTAAAAAATTCCAAATAAGCTCAGTAGATAAGCTGATAAGCAAGATTAAGCAAATCCAAAACTCAAATATTACTCAGAAATGGGACAAAGTTTATGGGCTAATCAAGGTGGGGTCCACTGAGTACCAGGTCAAGCCAAAGGTCAATCTAGGATCTCTACTAGGAGGGGGGTTGGGAAAACCTAACTAAGGGTTGTGGGGTCCACTGTGGTGGCTGGAAAACAACTCAAAAGAGTGGTGTTTGGTTGTGCAGCTGCTGAGACAGAGCAGGGGTGTGCCCTGCAAGTCACTTTGTGGCTTTGTGGGGCCCACAAGAAAAATGCTAAAAATATAAGCTGTATGGGATATTAAAGATAAGCTGGTAGAGTTGAAATCCTAAAAAACACAAGGTCTAAAACCTGCTACAAAATTCTAAACAAATCACTCAAGTTTTGTCAAAACCTGAGGAGTGCAATTTTGACTTTTGTAGAAAATTTGCTAGTTTGACTAATTTGAGTTTCTAGGTGATCTAAACTACTGATATGGAAGTAATAACTTATAATAAGTCCTAATTAAGCTAAGTTATTAGATTATACACTAGTGTGGGTGGTTTTGGATCACCAACTGCCCAACAGTTAACTGTTGGGGAGTAATTGGTGGAATTTTGACTTTGGGGTATAAAAGACCAAGGTTTATGGTTAGATTGAGCTAGTATGAACCTAAGTTACTAATTTGAATCACAACTTCACACTCAAACTCAGTTAAACTCACTGAGCAACCATGAGCCAAACACCCCCTAACAAACTAATTTTTATGATTAACAAAGCAAATGATATAGTTAACCTATTAAACTGATTCCTAACACTAAATTATGATAATATAAGATCAAATTAACCTAAATCAACTACTACACAAGCAGAAAAACACAAGTATGTCAATTTTGAGTTTTAACTGTTAGATTCTTGATTTTTAAGCAGTTATGAAATTTGATGAACAAGACAACTATATTATACTAAATATTGATTACCTAACACTAAATAAACATGAATTAAACACAAATAAACAATATAAGACACCCTACAGTAAAAAGTAAAACTTGAAAATGAAACTTACAAATTGTATTAAACTGAGGAACAATGAACCAAGAACAATGACCAATCCTAATACCTCCCAAAAGGTACTAAACCAGAAATACACCATCATCCATCATACTCCAGTACCCAACTGCTTGTAACTTGATTTTTTTTATTTTTCAACTATTTAATTCTATTTTTTTTTTATATTTTTCTTTTATGAAATGAACAAACAACTGAGGTGTATAAAAGCTTAATTAAGCATTGTCAAGACTTAAGTGAGCTTTACAAACCCAGAATTCCAACTAAAAACAACAAATTGACTATTTAAGATTTTTGATCAAACTTGAAAATGCATAAATTGAGATACTCAACTGAAACTTGAAATTAAACTGAGATAAAGTTTTAATTACATCAAAAGAACTGAATACAAGTGTTTTAAGCTTAAAATAACAACTAAGACTTATTCTACACTACCTACGACTACTTTATTCTAAGATTACACTAATATCTCTTCTCTTTTGCCTTCTTTCCCTTTTGTAGCTGTTTTCTGAGTAAGTGGGACCCACTGGGGTGTTTCCCACCATTTTGTAGCCATTGATATGGTCTGAGTAATCCACACCCTTCAAATCACTTTTTCGCGCCAAAAGGTCTTTGGTTGTCAGTGTGTTGCGTGGAGAGGGTTTAGGTGCATTAAATGCATTAGGTGAGGCGTGGAGGACAAGGGGATAGGGTAGTGACTGGGGGTGTAGGTGGCAAGGGTGAGGTGGATGGTGGTTTGTGAGTCAGTGGTGGTGGTTTGGTTTGGGAGGGAAAACGGGGGAGTGGTATTGAAAGGGGTGTTGACCGGGTCTTTGACCAAGGGTGGACTGGGCTTGGGATTGGGCTGGAAAAGGGTAGGATGGGCTGGTGGTAGTGTTGGGTTTAGTTTAGGTTTAGGTTTAAATAATATAAGGAGTCCGTTTGGTTTTATTGAAATTACAAGGACCAAAAATGTAATTTTGGCAAAAGTTAAGGGTCTGATTTTGTATTTATCCATAGTTTGTCAAAAGGGTTCAAATTGTCTCATGTGAATAGTACAAGGCATTTTTGATATATTTTTATTTTTTAAAATACCCGGGTACTAAAACTGACAAACCTTCAAACTTGAGGGACTAAATGTGTAATTTATTCAAAACTTTCTCCCAGGGACTAAATGTGACAATTATGAATTCCCTAGGACCCTTAATGATAATTTTCCCATTTTGAACACCCAGGGACTGAAACTGTCAAGTTTGAAACTTTGAGGGACCTGTTTTGCCAAACTGTGAAACTTCAGGGACCAATCATGTAAATTCACCAAACTTAACACCAAGGACCATTCCTGCAAAAGATTATTAGTATAAGGACCAAAATTGCTTTTCTCAAAGTTTTTACATCCCAGGGACCATTTATGTCAATTTCCAAAGTACAGGGACTAAACTTGTAATTTTGTGAAACTTTGCACCAAAGGACTAAATATGTAACTTTATGATTAAAAAGGACCTTTGGTGACATTTTCATGTTTTTAGAATAACCAGGGACTAGTTTTGCCAATTTATGAAACTTGAGGGACTGAAACTGCCAATTATGCAAACTTTGTACGTTTTTCATCTGTTTTTGCATATTTTGCATTTGAAACATATAAAAAACACCTTTAAGATATTTTAAGTATTTTGATACATATTTGAGTGTTTTTGTATGTTTTGGCAGTTCAGATTGGTACAAAATGATGAGTATTTAGACACTCATCAGAAGCGATTGGCGAGATTGTCCCATGTGGTGATGGATCCCGCGGGTAACCGCTCAAGCCATTGACTAGCTTGATCCCGTAGAGAGAATTGGAATAGGCGTAAACGAGTTGTCTCTCTAGTTTCAACACCTAGGTCTATGGAATCTACGATTTTTAGGAAGTCCTTAAGGTGTTGGTTTGGATCTTCGGAACGAAGTCCATGGAATGCACATCCGCTTTGCACCAACCGGATGGTGTCGGATCGCAAGGGGGTCACATTGGCTCCGATGAGCTCAATGGTGTTTCGGTAGCCTTGGTGGCTAGGTCGGGAATACTCTCCTAAGGTTCGGGGCCTAAGGGGTTCTAATGGTGGGTTTTGTTGTGGTGGGATGACGGGTTCAAAGATGTTACCACCTTCCATGATGTCGGATGGTAAAGAGTTACGAACAAAGGCACGAAGAAATAAGATAGACTAAAGAAAACCTAAAAATAAAAATTAAATCTTACTAGAAAGGAATCTAGCAAGTAGACCTAATAAAAAGAAATCCTAACCTAGACAATAACTATTCCCCGGGCTGCGGCGCCAAAAACTTGATGCGTGGGAATCGCACCTTGCTTTACCTCTCGAGGGATCTCGAGAAGCTTACAACCCCCACCAGGCAGTGTACCTGATCGTTGTAGTATAGTATAGTGACAAGTACCGGGGGATTGATCGTTCAGCTTAGGAATAGTGTCGCTAGGATTAGAAAACCTAATTACTAGTTCTAAAGATGAGGGATGATTATTTTTGTATTTTTATATTTTATGAAAGCAAGTAAAATCTCGGGTTTTGATAGAGTGGGCGGAATTAGTTGCTATTCAACTAACCCAAAACTAAGATGCAATCAAAATAAAATAATAAAAATGAAATTAAACTAATTATTACAAAGGTTGTGAGCAGTATTTGGAGAAATTGTGTTTACTTAGACTTCACTACTCCCTAGATATCTTTTACATGTTAATTACTTGTTATACTTGTATGGATGACGGATTGTATTCCTTAATACCATTCGTGGGGTGGCATACATAACTCCCCAACTCTATGAGCTCTTATCTCCTCCTACACCATGACCCAGCACAACTATAGGGATTGTAAACAGTGGCTCATGCATTAAATACAACCAATAAAGACCTAGTACGCCTCGGTTCATGTTTCTTAAGACGTTCAAGCATGTTACCATTTGGAGATCTGCCAGTTTTCTTAAGCCTAACATATAAAATCATTCATCCAAAACAAGAATAGACAAGTAATCAACACATAATCAACATCTAGGTTTCATTAGATCTAAGCAAACACAAAAGAGATCTAGCCTAGCATAATGGAATTGAGATAATAACAAGAGATAAACAACCAACACATAGACATATTGATTGAATTGGAAGAACACTTATCTCAATTACAATGCAAGGTATCAAGGGTTTGGAACCCTTGAAAAACCTGTAAAAGATACACCAAATTCGTCTTTAGGGTTTCACCAAAACTTCTCTTTAATGAAAAAACTAGAAAACTATATATAGGAAAACTGGGCTGACGGCGTCAAGACAACCATGTGACGCCGTCACCTCGCCGCCAAATACTTCCTTGGACGGCCTTGATCTACTTATGACGGCCTATGTGACGCCGTCATCAACCACGGTATTTTATTCTTGGCACTTTGACGCCGTCATAATGACTTTTGACGCCGTCACCACCTACGGTATTTTATTCTTCATGTCTGACGCCGTCAGGGTGTAACTCTTGATGCCGTCACCTAGTGTCTTCAGCATGGAAAATTGGTACTTTGCCGTTTTCTTCACTTTTATGCTCCAAAAACGTCCAAAATGGCTTCTTTTCCAGAATTCACTCTCCAAACACCTAAAATCACAAAAGGAACGATTTAGGGCAATATTTGATCAAATAAGTTCGGATTCGGGCTTAAATGACCCCCTAAAAATGGATAATTTTTCGCCTCATCACAATCCGAGCTAGAGTGTGGACCTCCACAGTAATCACAACAGTGAAACTGATGTGTCTGTGGGTTGTATGTGCTTGAGTTATAATTGTTATCAGGAAATTGCTCATAGACAAGCGTGTTTCCCGATTGACAATCAGAACTGTAGTGTGAACCACCACAATATCTCACAACAGTAAAACTGTTGAGTCTCATGGTGTGGTAGCGGATGGAATAACTCAATCGTGTCATGGTAAGAATAGGGATCTTGGTTATAGACAGACCCGTTTCCTGACTCTACCATGCCACAACTTGGGCAATTACCAGCATTATAAGAACTACCACACCACTGGCAAATCAGAAGGTGTGGATGAGACATAGAAAGAATCAAAAGTTTTGGGAGGGTAAGGAATGAAGAATCAAAAGGGTAGGAGGGTAAAGATGAATATTTTTGGATTTTTGGACAGACATTTGTACAAATAAGAAAGAAAATGTTTTTGTGTTTTTTGTGTTCGTTGAAAACTGAGTTTAAAATGTTTTCGGGAACAGTTTTGTTTTTATGATAAGAAAATATGAACAAAAGGATGGTAAATATACAATGGATGTTGATGAGGCGAAAAATGATCCGTTTTTAGGGGGTCATTTAAGCCCGGAATTGAATTTATTTGATCAAATATTGCCCTAAATCGTTCCTTTTGTGATTTTAGGTACTTTGGGAGTGAAATCTGGAAAAGGAAGCAATTCGGACATTTTTGGAGCATAAAAGTGAAGAAAACGCCAAAGACTTAATTTTCCAAGCTGGGAACAGTGTGTGACGGCGTCAAGAGGAAGAAGTTGACGGCGTCAAGAGTAAAGATCATGACGACCCAGTACAGAAATGAAGGCGTCACAAAGTAGAGCGTCAAGAGTTAAATGTGTGACGGCCTGGAAAAGTGGACTACATGACGGCGTCAAATGTAGATCAAGGCAGTCCGAGGATTATTTTGGCGGCGAGATGACGGCATCACAAGGTTATTCTTGATGCCGTCAGCCTCTAATATCTATATATAGTTTTCTAATTTTCATTCATTAGTGAGGAACAAGTTTGGAGAAACCCTAAGGCCGAACCATATACGAATTTTACAGCTTTTCAAGGGTTTTCAACCCTTGAATCCTTACATGTGTTATTGAGATAAGTGTTCTTTTAATTCAATCAATATGTCTATGTGTTGGTTGTCTATATCTTGTTCTTGTCTTGATTCCACCATGTTAGGCTAGATTTATCTTGTGTTTTCTTAGATCTAATGAAACCTAGATGTTGATTATGTGTTGATTACATGTTTATGGTTGTATTGGATGAATGATTTCAATGTTAGGCTTAAGAAAACTGGCAGATCTCCAAATGGTAACATGCTTGAACGTCTTAGGAAACATGAACCGATGTGTACTAGGTTTTATTGGTTGTATTTAATGCATGAGTAAATTCTAATGATCCCATGTTAGGAGCTTCTTGCAGGCTCGACATAGGAGTGAAGTAGGCACTCATAGGATTGGGGAAGTATGTACGCCACCCCATGAATGGTATTAAGGAATACAATCCGTCATCCACGCAACTATAACAAGTAATTAACGTGTAAAAGATATCTAGGGAGTAGTGAAATCTAAGTAAACACATTTCTCCACTTATTGCTCATAACCTTAGTTTAAATTAGTTTAATTTCATTTTTTAGTATTTTATTTTGATTGCATCTTAGTATTGGGTTAGTTGACTAGCAACTAATTCCGCCCAAATCCTTCAAACCCGAGATATTTACTTGCTTTCTTAAAAATATAAAAATACAAAAAGAATCATCCCTCATCTCTAGAACTAGTATTTAGGTTTTCTAATCCTAGCGACACTATTCCAAGCTGAACGATCAATCCCCCGGTACTTGTCACTATACTATACTACAACGATCAGGTACACTGCCTGGTGGGGTTTGTAAGCTTCTCGAGATCCCTCGAGAGGTAAAGCCTGGTGCAATTCCCACGCATCAAGTTTTTGGCGCCGTTGCCGGGGATTATTTTGGCGAAACCCTAAGGCCGAACCATGAATGGTATTAAGGAATACAATATATATCCCCGGCAACGGCGCCAAAAATTTGATGCGTGGGAAATGCACCAGGCTTTACATCTCGAGGGATCTCGAGAAGCTTACAACCCCCACCAGGTAGTGTACCTGATCGTTGTAGTATAGTATAGTGACAAGTACCGGGGAATTGATCGTTCAGCTAGGAATAGTGTCGCTAGGATTAGAAAACCTAAATACTAGTTCTAGAGATGAGGGATGATTCTTTTTGTATTTTTAAATTTTTTTAGAAAGCAAATTAAAATCTCAGGTTTGAAGGATTTTGGGCGGAATTAGTTGCTAGTCAACTAACCCAATACTAAGATGCAATCAAAATAAAATACTAAAAAATGAAATTAAACTAATTTAAACTAAGGTTGTGAGCAATAAGTGGAGAAATGTGTTTACTTAGATTTCACTACTCCCTAGATATCTTTTACACGTTAATTACTTGTTATAGTTGCGTGGATGACGGATTGTATTCCTTAATACCATTCATGGGGTGGCGTACTTACTTCCCCAATCCTATGAGTGCCTACTTCACTCCTATGTCGAGCCTGCAAGAAGCTCCTAACATAGGATCATTAGAATTTACTCATGCATTAAATACAACCAATAAAACCTAGTACACATCGGTTCATGTTTCCTAAGACGTTCAAGCATGTTACCATTTGGAGATCTGCCAGTTTTCTTAAGCCTAACATTGAAATCATTCATCCAATACAACCATAAACAAGTAATCAACACATAATCAACATCTAGGTTTCATTAGATCTAAGCAAACACAAGATAAATCTAGCCTAACATGGTGGAATCAAGACAAGCACAAGATATAGACAACCAACACATAGACATATTGATTGAATTAAGAAAAGACTTATCTCAATAACACATGTAAGGATTCAAGGGTTGAAAACCCTTGAAAAGCTTTAAAATTCGTATATGGTTCGGCCTTAGGGTTTCTCCAAACTTGTTCCTCTTCAATGAATGAAAATTAGAAAACTATATATAGATATTAGAGGCTGACGGCGTCAAGAACAACCTTGTGACGCCGTCATCTCGCCGCCAAAATAATCCTCGGACTGCCTTGATCTACATCTGACGCCGTCATGTAGTCCACTTTTCCAGGCCGTCACACATTTAACTCTTGACGCTCTATTTTGTGACGCCTTCATTTCTGTACTGGGTCGTCATGATCTTTACTCTTGACGCCGTCAACTTCTTCCTCTTGACGCCGTCACACACTGTTCCCAGCTTGGAAAATTAAGTCTTTGGCGTTTTCTTCACTTTTATGCTCCAAAAACGTCCAAAATGCTTCATTTTCCAAAATTCACTCCCAAAGTACCTAAAATCACAAAAGGAACGATTTAGGGCAATATTTGATCAAATAAATTCAATTCCGGGCTTAAATGACCCCCTAAAAACAGATCATTTTTCGCCTCATCATGAATGGTATTAAGGAATACAATATATCTTCTTTGATGAGGTAAAGCTTCCGTGAATTTATTGATGATAAGTTAACCCAAGTTGTGTTTGGAAAAGCCTTCAAAAGGTTGACCAACCTTGATGAAAAACTTATAGAAGGGTTAATTACATTCTCAGATGGGGAAGAAGATTTTGTTTACCAAATGCCCCGCGTACACCCTAGGTTCAAGGATTTTCCATGGAGAAGTGTAGTAGGTACCCGCCCATAGAAATGCTAAGTGAGAATGATAAGAGAAAAGGGCTTAAATATACTCATGAAAAGAATAAAAGATACTATCGTGGATGTTTAGAGCTAGGAGAAGATTATAAGAAAGATGAGGCGACCATTAGATGGCTCACGCTTGGTTATGTGAGCATAAGCGATACACGGTAACCCATGACCTTGAGTCTAGCTACAAGACTCGTAAATAAAGAAAAGCGCTTCTTGGGAGGCAACCCATGCTTTGTGTGATTTTTATTTTGTTTGTTCCTTATTTGCTTCCGTATGCATGCTTTATTTTTATTGTTGGTAGATCATGTTTCTAAACTAAAAAGTGGAAATACTTTACTTTGTTGTTTTGGCCTAGTCTTAACTCCACCTAAAAGTATTTTTTGCAAAAGATAAGTGTAAGGGGAAACCCCAAATATGTTTTTAAGAAACAAACCGATCATGATTCTCCACAATATTAAGTGAACATGTATATTCCTATTTGTTATAGTCAAATGCTTATATCGAGTCATAATGAAGTTTTACAGGATTTTCCAGGAAGTAGGACCAAGTTTTTCCAGAAATTTTCCGGAAACTTAACATAAGAATTTCTGCAGGTCACTTCTGACGGCGTCATGAGCTTGCTCTTGACGGCGTCACGTATAAAAATCTGGAAATTTTACTTGTTCTGTTTTTCTAACGGAGTCTTAAAGTTTTTGTTGAATTATTAAGTTTTATAATCTCCAGCAAATCTGCAAACTTCATTCCACAAGCATTATATCTTACTTTGTTTTCTAGGATTTAGTAACTTATGTAGATTGCCGCCGATTTTATGCGAGGTTGCCTTGTCTGTTTTCTTAGGATTTACAGGTTATGTATGACAAGAAGATGATTTATATTCTGGAAGGGAAGCTTTGATTGTTCATTTTCTTGGAGGAAGATTTAACCTGGCCACCTTATTATCCATACCGAGCGAATCAGGGGAGTATTTGATTTCATTCTTTTTACTTATTTCACTTTTACATTCTTTACTTGAACATTGGGGACAATGTTCATCCTAAGTGTAAGGGGAGGGTAAAATGATGATACCTTACAGATACACTTTCGCTTTAGTTTGTTTGTTTGACGGTAGATGTGTAATAAAACTATGATAAATACTTGTTAGTGCAATTTTAGCGCCAAATTTAAAATTTTTTACAACATTTAGGAGTGAAAGTTTAGCCATAGCAAGCGTCTCATGGATAGGAGATTGTATGACTAGCACATAACCGTACCATTCAGAAAAATTTTCCACCCAAATATGTGAGGTTCGCCTTTAGATTTGATAGGAAAAGCATTTACTATTAGTGCTTATGAGTGTACCGGTAGCATTTAGATTCTAGAACTTGCGTTAGTGATGCATCCCGAGACCGCTAGTGAGACTACATTCGTGTAGTAGGATATACTACATGATAAGAGGCATTAGGATCACCCTTGTGTTAAACCCGTATTATAATTACTTGACCATTTAAGTCATATTACTTGGCTAGTTAAGTCAACTAATTTTTCCCACACCTTAGCGTTGTACTCATTTTTTAGTACACGAAACCCCTAGTACACCCCTCCGAGCCTATCTTTTCGTTTCTAACTTTAAGCATTTTACTTAAAGGAAGAATTTGTTACACCCCACTTAAATGTACACCCAAATCGCCTTAGCCTTCCGTGTATGCGCTCATTTTTAGTGCATTATTGTTATTTGTTAAACCCTAAGTTAATTATCTAATTGATTACATGGTTGCTAAGTCGAGTCATATCCTTGTACATATTGTTTTGGGACTATTGGGACTCATGGGTAAAGTACTTATTTTATGGAGTAATGGGGAAGAACATATTATATTACCCCCATATGTACGTCAATCTTAAAAGTACTCCAATTGTTTTGATTTTCTTAATTCGAGTCATTAGATTAGTTTATTGTAAAGTATGTAAAAATTCAAGTGTAAGGGGAATTTTCATTCCCTATGATGTATTATTTTGGATGGTAGGGTAAGAGTGTATGCAAAAAAAAAAAAAAAAAAAAAAAATCGAAAAAATAACAAGAAAAAGAAAAAAAAATAGAAAAAGAAAAGAGAAAAACATACGGACTACCATCCCGTTTCATTCTATGTTCATTTTATGTTTTTTGTTCTTTTTGATTTATTAGCTTAAGTCGAGTCTAGTCTTGGCCTAGCAACGTCATACTGTACATGTAATTAACCAAGATTGTTAACTCGCCACCAGTAAAAACTGCCTATATCCAACAAAACCGTGTATTTCATATCCCTACACCTAACGTTACAACCCTTTAAAAGATCTTTTTGATAGTTTATCCTAGGTGCTTACGCCATGTGGTGGAGGTTTGATCCTTTCCCAAGCCTATGGTAATCTATTTTGCAATGATAGGTAGTGAGAGACATCTTCCGTTTCCATATTGTAATTTATACTTTATTACACCCGACAGATGAGAGTATCTAAACACTATTTGTGAGGTGCTTATGTATGACCTCCGTGCTTGTCTTTGGTCTTTAGTGGAACGATTATTTGTTGTAATTACTTTTATATTAGTGTTAAATGACCCCTAATTTGTATTTTGATTAGAATAAAAGCGCATTTGCTTGAGGACAAGCAAATCTCAAGTGTAAGGGTATATGATGGGGCGAAAATTGATCCGTTTTTAGGGGGTCATTTAAGCCCGGAATTGAATTTATTTGATCAAATATTGCCCTAAATCGTTCCTTTTGTGATTTTAGGTACTTTGGGAGTGAAATCTGGAAAAGGAAGCAATTCGGACGTTTTTGGAGCATAAA
Organism: Artemisia argyi; assembly: GCA_030686995.1. NCBI lineage: Eukaryota > Viridiplantae > Streptophyta > Magnoliopsida > Asterales > Asteraceae > Artemisia > Artemisia argyi. The sequence goes on from CM060683.1 coordinate 183,851,110, forward strand.
AGTGAAGAAAACGCCAAAGACTTAATTTTCCAAGCTGGGAACAGTGTGTGACGGCATCAAGAGGAAGAAGTTGACGGCGTCAAGAGTAAAGATCATGACGACCCAGTACAGAAATGAAGGCGTCACAAAGTAGAGCGTCAAGAGTTAAATGTGTGACGGCCTGGAAAAGTGGACTACATGACGGCGTCAAATGTAGATCAAGGCAGTCCGAGGATTATTTTGGCGGCGAGATGACGACGTCACAAGGTTGTTCTTGACGCCGTCAGCCTCTAATATCTATATATAGTTTTCTAATTTTCATTCATTAGAGAGGAACAAGTTTGGAGAAACCCTAAGGCCGAACCATATACGAATTTTACAGCTTTTCAAGGGTTTTCAACCCTTGAATCCTTACATGTGTTATTGAGATAAGTGTTCTTTTAATTCAATCAATATGTCTATGTGTTGGTTGTCTATATCTTGTTCTTGTCTTGATTCCACCATGTTAGGCTAGATTTATCTTGTGTTTGCTTAGATCTAATGAAACCTAGATGTTGATTATGTGTTGATTACTTGTTTATGGTTGTATTGGATGAATGATTTCAATGTTAGGCTTAAGAAAACTGGCAGATCTCCAAATGGTAACATGCTTGAACGTCTTAGGAAACATGAACCGATGTGTACTAGGTTTTATTGGTTGTATTTAATGCATGAGTAAATTCTAATGATCCCATGTTAGGAGCTTCTTGCAGGCTCGACATAGGAGTGAAGTAGGCACTCATAGGATTGGGGAAGTAAGTACGCCACCCCATGAATGGTATTAAGGAATACAATCCGTCATCCACGCAACTATAACAAGTAATTAACGTGTAAAAGATATCTAGGGAGTAGTGAAATCTAAGTAAACACATTTCTCCACTTATTGCTCACAACCTTAGTTTAAATTAGTTTAATTTCATTTTTTAGTATTTTATTTTGATTGCATCTTAGTTTTGGGTTAGTTGACTAGCAACTAATTCCACCCAAATTCTTCAAACCCGAGATATTTACTTGCTTTCTTAAAAATATAAAAATACAAAAAGAATCATCCCTCATCTCTAGAACTAGTATTTAGGTTTTCTAATCCTAGCGACACAATTCCTAGTTGAACGATCAATCCCCCGGTACTTGTCACTATACTATACTACAACGATCAGGTACACTGCCTGGTGGGGGTTGTAAGCTTCTCGAGATCCCTCGAGAGGTAAAGCCTGGTGCAATTCCCACGCATCAGATGTATATCCCGATTCACTAATACGCAAAACCGTTTAGAATAGCGCGCACACCTCTCCGGCAGCGGCGCCAAATTTTGATTGGTTCAGAACAGCCAACCTAAATTAACCAAATATATGGTCAACAAAGTCAAACTCCTTAGGCTCAATGCTCCGCGGAATATAGTGTTTCCCCGGGTCGTTATGTCCCGACGAGGTGTGGATAGTATTCAAACGGGTTTGTGATCGGGTGAATCTGGACGGGAAAAGGGTTGAGATTGATTACATTACTGATTTATACAATGAAATAGCTTAAATAAGCTATATGAACAAGACTGGAAGTTTGGAAAAACCAGAAACGTTTAAAACCTAAAACGCGTACGTTCAGTTTAAATTTACGCGAACGTACGAAATAAAAAGTGAAAAATGAAATCTGAAAACACTCAGGGGTGAAAATGACTTTTTTACAAACCTAAGGGTAAAAGAAAATTTTTAGAAAAAGAAAAATAATTTTTACACTATTTGATTATTTAATATTAATTAATTACTAATTAATACTAATTATTAATATTTAAAATACTTAAATACAATATAATACTATTTAAATACTAGAAAAGTGAAAATTAAATTTCTAAAATTATAAAATAACTAAAAACTAATTATTTTATTAAAAATTATTTAATTACTAATTAAACTATTTAAATTATAAAAAATAGAAAATGAACAGTAAGAATTCTAGAAAAATTCCTAAAATTATATTATATTATATAAAAGCTAGGAAAAATATAAAAACTAGGGTTTACTTTATAAAAACTATTTTTGCTATTTAAAACTTAATTATTAATTAATTATTAATTAAACTAATATTAAATCTAATAAATATTAATTGACAAAATTAAAATCTAGAAAAATTACTGAAATTACTTTAACATAAAAGGAATTTAAGAAAAATATAAAAATGTCAAGTGCTTAACAAAAATCTAAAAATGAAAATTAAAAATTTAAATTACATTATATAGAAACTATCACTTATTTTTAAATTGGTTTTTCTTGATTTTTCTTTTACAAAACTATTTTAATACTAAAAACAACTAAGTTTTACAAAAACAACTTTTTTGAAAATAAAAAATAAGCACTGTGGAAGCTTATTTGCTAGACAGTTGACTATTGTTGACCAAAACAAGAAATAAGCTCAAATGGACTTATGTGGGGTCCACAAGGGTGAAATAAGCTGTAAATAAGTTATATGGACCAAAATAAGCCTGAAGGAACAAGATTGGACCCCTGGATAAGCCAATAAGCTGATAAGCTAACCCCAATACCAAACAACCCACCCAGAAATGGGACAAGGTTTAGGGGTTGATTCAGGTGGGGTCCACAAGGTCTGAGGGCACAAGCTTGGGTGCAATGGAAAGCCTACCATCTTGGGAGTTCAAAGAACCAAGAATGGAGCATTGGGGCCCACTGTGGAGGTCTCTGGCAACTACCAAAGGTGGTGGTGTGGGATGGTTATCTGCTGCAGCAGGGGATGCACCTCCCCTGCAGGTGTGTTTGATCAAGTGTAGGCCCTACAGAAAAATTACCAAAAATGTAATGAAGGTGGAATCTCAAAGACTAGCTGGGAATCTATGACTCCAAGAAGTTTCAAGGCTTCAGACCAAATACAAAAATCTACAAAATTCTTGCTAGAATTGGAAAATCTAAGATACTACAAATTTGACTTTTTATCTAAACTTAGAACTTTGACCTTTTTGAACTTTTGATGATCCTAATTGACTGAAAGAGTTGTATTAAGCTTAAATAAGGACAAATTTAACTAAAACACAATCATATGCACTGATATGGTGGGCTTGTGGATCTCAAATCCCTCACAATTAACTGTGAGGGAGGATCAAATGTGCTTTGACTTTTTTCTTCAAATGGAACTATGTTTTTATGATCCTAGTGAACTAAAATGAACCTAAACGACTTGTAGGGACTAAAATTAACACCAATACTAGGCTTGAACACAGCTTTGCAAGCTTAAGCCAAACACCCCTTACATAATTACTATATTGAGAATTGAGAAGCAGTTGATTGAATTGAACCATGAAATGACCAAATAAGCATGCCTACTGATGTATGAAACTATTTTGAACACAGAGGTACAATTACTAACAACAAAACATCCCCATATCCACTAATGCAAATTTAGCAGTGAAATAATGAAATAAGTAAAAATGAGATTTAGTGGAATAATGCAAACACAATAGCTATAATATAACTTAATAACACTAAATACACCATACAATCCTAGATAAACACTGATTTAAACTTTGAAACAGTAAAAGTGCCAAAGGATGTAAAATAAAGCTTACAAATGATTCCCTGACTGAGAACATGTAACCAAGGTACCAAGTTACTTCCTAGGTGTCTCCCATGAGACTTTAAACCATAGCAATCCAAAATCACTCATACTCCTTGCTTGTATCTTCACACAAACTGATGTTTGAATTATGATATATTCTTGGTGATTTTTGACATTTTTTTGTAACCATGAGCTTGACTGAATTAACAGATTTGTGAACACTTAAAAGCATGAAAATAAGCTTAAATGAACCTAATGGGACTCAGAAACATTCTTTTAACAAGCTTAAGGACAAATTAGAATTTAATGAAATTTTGCAAGAAACTGAATTTAAATTAAGATACTTTTAAATTGCCTTACAGAACTTCGAAATATAACAAAAGAGTTGAGGGAATACTAATAAACTTGAAATTACAATTTAGAAAGATAAATTATGCTAATTTTACATAAGCTAAATTAAACTACAAACTAATACTACACTACTCTCCACTTCACTTCTTTTTTTGACTTATATAGCTCTTGGAGATATCCTCAGCTTTTCCCACTTGTTTGTGACCCTTGGATTGGGATAAGACCATCTTGGCCGTTCATATTGGTTTTGGCGGGAAAAGGGTCAAAGGCTGTTGGGGTAGTTATCTTGTGTGGGGAGTTAAGCAATTAATGGAGCTTGGTGTGTAGTGTAAGTTGGGGGGGGGGGGGGGCAAGGTATGGAAAGAGTGAGCAGAGGTAATGGGGAGATGGAGTGTGGAATGGATTTGCAGGCTGCAAAGTGGGGAGGGGAAGAGGTGGTCAAAGTTTGTTTGACCCTGGGTGATTAAATAAAACGGGAGGGAATATTTTATTGGTGGTGCATTGGGCTTGGAAAGGGTAATGGGCCAAGGGTGGTATTTGTTGGATTAGGCCTTGGGGTGGATTATGGAGTGGATAATAAATAACAAAAAGGATCCATTTGGTTTATTAAAGCATAAGGACCAATCTTGCAATTTCTGATTTTGGAGGGGCTGATTTGTGTAACTTTCCAAACTTGGTCCAAGGTTCATTTCTGCTATATATGAATAGTGTGATGACCATAAATGAGATTTTCCAAAATTACACCTCCAGGGACTATTTCTGCCAATTCTGAAAGTACAGGGACCAAGCTTGTAAAATCTCCAAACTTTATACCCAAGGACCATATTTGCCAACTTGTGATTTCCCAAGGACCCAAAAAATGATTTTTCATCCAAAAATTTCCACCAGGGACCAATCTTGCCAAAATTTGAAACTCCAGGGACTAAATTGCAAATTTCCAAAACTTTTCCAATTTTTCACCAAAGGACTAAATATGACAATTTATGATTTCAAAAGGACCTTTGGTGACTTTTCTTTTAAAATAAGTACTCGGGGACTATTTTTGCAAATTTTTGAAAGTCGGGGGACTGAAACTGCCAATTTTGCAAACTTTGTACGTTTTTCATCTGTTTTTACTCATTTTGCATCTAAAACATATACAATTTTGAAATATTTTCAGTATTTTGATGCATTTCTGAGTGTTTTTGTATGTTTTGCAGTTCAGATTTGACCAAAAATGATGAGTGTTTGAGCACTCATCAGCCGGCGTTGATGCCGCGTTACCACACCAGCATAGCGAGCGGTGGGGCTGCGTTACCAATGGCGTGGCTACAACAACGTAAAATGAAACGCATGTCGGGACAAAAAAAATTTTACAAACACACCATTGCTACTTGTATATTAACATGTGTGCATCTTTTCAGTACAGTAAGTTGTGAAATCAAAATTTATTTATACTTTAAAACATTACTAATTTTGTGCTTAACATATATGTCATTAGCTTAGTGGGTTGTGAAAAAATGGACCCGGTTACTATAACCTATAAATGATTGCCACATAGATTTAGGCATAAGTTTTAGGTCTCACAATCACTTCTCGTTATTTAATTCAAAATACTAATGTTCGTCCCAAATAAAGTACATAGTAGAAAAATATAATAGTAGTGATTGTCAAAAGCTTGAAGAACCATTTAAAAATTGTATCAAAGACATTCACTTTTAGTTATAAGAAATGGTGTGGTATGTCAATATCTGATTCCATATTTACACATGTACAAACACACTGTAATAGAAGTAGCAAAGGATTGCTCAGCACCAACTTTTAGTAATTCATTTCTAAGTTGCTTTCATCAATAGGCCGTATGCTATTCAGTATCTACAATGACATTTGATGACAATATAAAGGAAGTTGTCGTTTAAGACCATAACTCAATATCAATAAGCATTCAAGGAAATAAGTAAACAAATTGACCTTATCCAGTCAAATCCTCAAAGCAGAAAGATGAGGGATACAAACTACAAAAAGGCCACAAGTAAACCCGGTAATTGCAATAAAATATGGAAGCTTCATGGAATTATCGACTTATCGTCCCTCAAGAGCACATAGGTAGCCTACAAAAAATGACATAACATGTGTTTACTTTTATGTATGCCCATCTTTAAGGCTTTAACAACACCTAAACAATTTGGGTATATAAAATCATGTTGGTATGCGTACCTTAAGTGCTTGACCAACCAAAATGACATAACCCATGTTGATCATAAAAAGGTTTACATATATCCATGTAAGAGAATAAGCTTTCGGGCCTGCAATAATACTAAAAGCCTTCATCATTTTTCTAAATTTAGTACCCACTAACTAACACACACGAAGCAAGATATATTAAGAAGTTCATTAATTACCATATACGAATCCTGCAAGATCTCGGTATCTAATACGCCTCTTCCCACCAAATTCGTGAAGCTTTGCAATGAGAGCATTTGCGTAGAGTGAAATAGTTGTAGCTAAAATTATACCGACTACTCCACCTAGCCAACCAAGAGGAACCATGACTGCACCTGAATATCCACGCGCATATGCACTGTTGATACCGGTTGTAAGAACAAAACCGACTTGAAACCATGAATCTACATCAAAAGAAAAACTAATAGTTAACTTCTGCATATTATAAAGGTAATGATAAATTAATTGTGTTATTACCATAATCTTCAACTACTTAAGTAGGGTTCTTAGTACCCTCTTGTTTACTACTTTGACTAACATGTAACTTTTAGTAAAAGTGTGACCATTTAACGTTGTCCACTATACCCTTCAATAATGACAAAATATGAAATATACCGAGCAAAGTTTATAATTTCTAAGCTTCACTACAGAAATACCTATTTTTAGCCAGAAATTTTACTAAAACAAAACACTTTGCGGTTTCACTTTTCATGGGACATCTCACATGGAAATTTAAGAAATACTCATAGCATTGAGGAGAGTTAAAGCATAGTTACATTTTCAATTGGCCAATAGGAGGGCTTGATATTACAATTCAGCTCTCCTATTGGTCAATTGAAATATCCAGTTGGCCGAAAAAGATTTTTTTCCCTTATTGTATAAAAGATGAGATGGCTCTGAAATAACTAGTTTTCTATATAAAAAGATTGAAACTACTAATATAAAGATATAATAGGTACTAAGATATTTTCAAAAATTCTTTTGACAATTTTAATCATTAGATAGCGTTTTTAAAGTAAAAGAGTGTTTACATGGTTGAGTATATCACGATAAAAAGAAGGTCGAATGCACAATCTAAAACACAAACTTGATTTTGTTATAGGCCATCAAGCTAAGCATACAGTAACAAATATCTCTTTTTGTCTTTCAGCTCTTTTCTTACTTCTCAAAACCTCTGAAGTTTGTGCTGTTTTTTAGACGTTTTTCATCGACACTGTCTCCTTTAAATGACCTATTCCATAATATCTTTTAAAGATACACATCTTAAACACCATTTCAATCATAAGTTTGGTTATATAAATTAACGCATAAACATGTAGAAACAAAACTGTAGCTTACATAGATAATATAGATTTTCCATCTTGGTCCTAACTGACCTCTTGTGGGTTTTATTTGCTCTGTTGCCTTCCTCGATCTACATTCAATCTTTCACAAACTAATAGACCGACAAATTAATGAGATTGTAAATTACCATTCATTTTGTTTATGAGAAAGCCATTGAAGTCGAGACTCCTTGCTATTGTCCCTTTGATGGTAGCTAGCAAATCATCAAATAGAATTCTCTTGCAATTTGGTTGGATTTACCTAAAAACCCTATAGGAAAAAAATAGCCTGATCAATAGCATGTTGGGATACAATAATTTACTTGAATTAACATATTAAATTTACCTAAATTGACAAATCACGAGGTTCCAACGCATTACATACTTGCTTAAATTCATCTTAATAGTTGATCACGAACTGAAGTAGCTTCTTCTGCACACCTAGATCGTTTGCTACTTGGTTCATCTTCATGATGTTTTCCTGATCCCTCCGTCACTGAAATCTCAACTTGCTCTTCTTCCCCATTACGACTGACCTTACATTCAATCCCAATTATGTATTCTTCCTTAATTTCCTCAATATGATCCTCTGATCTTAACTTCTTCCAAGTTGTCTTCAGTGTGATCGTCTAAACTTGAAGGATCAGCTTATAAGGCTCTTTCTTGATCCAGTAGCTCCTCTTTTTGGATTGTAATATACTTATTTCCAGCCTTGGCAGTGAATAGATAGTCATGTTATTACATCTTCGACGGGACATTCGTATTTCAAGCCAATCTATAATATAAAAGTACATTGCAATAATGTTAAGTTGCTAAATTATGTTGATGATTTACTTCTCAAAAATCAGATAGCATGGGCCTAGAGATGGCAAAATGTCAAAACGGGTATTTTTTGTATTTGTCATAACAGGCCACGTTGTGTTAGATTGGCTTAGAATTACAAACGGAAAACAAAAAAGTAAAACCTCTTTGCCCCATTCTGTATCAGTTTCGAAGGTGCATGTCTGAAGCTTCTTTAGTTCTTCATTTGTGTTTTCACATGTCATATCTTTGTGATCATTAGCCAGGTTCCAATGATTCTTTTTCCATCATATAAACTTTTTCCATCATATAAACATACCCTCTAAATCATACTAAGCATACTGTAAAAATATGTTGAATCTGAATATTGTTCATAAAGATGCCTTGTAAATCATACAAAGCAGGTTGATAATATGATCGATTAAAAGGCGTTTTTTTGCTTGAGGGAACGAATAGGAATAGGGTCTAGAGACCCAATATTCTTTAGGAAGGTTTAGTTTTGGTGTAAACTTTATTAAATAAAAAATAATTGGTGACCCACTTAAGTTGTGACAAGGCAGGTTCAACTGATTAGTGAGCTTTTTTTATATCAATAGCCAAGCTCTTTACAGTTGGTCAACTAAAGCTAACCAGCATGTTTTGACCCAAAACCATTTTGACCCGTTACCCAACGTAAATGACCAGCTCATCTTGCCACCTTCATTAAAAAAATGATTTCAAAGATACATACCTTTTCTGAGGTCACTTTTTAGTCTGTTGGGGCTGATCACTCATTACTTTCGATTGCAACAGCAATAAGGTCTTATTTTTATCATCCCGTGACAAACTAACCTGTCTTTTAGAAGAAAAAAATGGTATTAACTCTTAATAATAAGGAAGACCAATAATAATACGTACATTTCCTTCTGAAGAGTTAGCTCCTCTTCAGGATGCCTAAAGTCCTCTTCATGTTGAGAGCTAATGCCTTTAACTCAGCTTCGCTGATTCTGGAGATACTTTTTTGTCAAGGTAGAAATTTAAAAGTTAGCAATTTAAAAGTGTAGGAATGCATTAATCATAAATAATACTTCAGCGTAAGGATGTACCTCTAAGTTTATTCTCAACTCCGAGTTGCATCTTTTTAATTCTTCACCATGATTAGATTTAAGATTTGCTTCATTCTTGTCATAGTAAGTTAGCCTAGCCATAAGACAAAATTTTACACATATACATGTCAATGATCTTACCTAATTATTCATCTGAGATTTTCCTTCAAGTGTCGTAAAAGTCAAGATATTTACTTTTCACAATATCTTTTCGCAGATTGTGAGTACCTCACCTGCAACTAACTCTATTATTAACTAAAAAAAACCAAAATTAGACAAAACACACTTATCCACTTAAACAAAATCCCTCCACTCTTACGTTTTAGACACTCGCCAAGATGTTAGATTGACTAACTAAAAAGCAAAGGACCGAGCCTATGTTTAGCATTGTGTGCGCATTATGACACCATATAGGAATATCATGATGATGAGTTGGATACCACCCACTCAATCAAAGCATGAACCGTGAACCCAATTGCAGTTTTCTTCTTGTCGTTCCGACCCGTCATGTCAATATGCTTTATCATCAACAAAATGGAACCAAACACAACTTATTAGTATAATCAATTTTTTCTGTTATAAAAGTAGAAAACACGTAGGTAAAAGATTACACGACGGTACTTGTTTCATGAAAAGAATAGCAATAACAGAACCACCTTGACGGCCACCTCTATTTTCCATATCAGTGATACCTGATTTCATACATTCCCAGTAACTTGTAACCTCCATTGGTATTCTCCAAAGGTGTTCTCCAACAACTTCTGAGGCTGCAACTACTTCCTTTGTCAGCTCATCACTCGGTGAGACGACACCTGTATATTTAAGGAACTTGGTGTATGATTATTATCAAAATAAAATGGAGTAATGATTTTTAAAAATCTCTACATGTAGTTTTGGTCCGAAGAGCAACTATACATGCCCTAGTCAATGTTGCTAAATCAACTATCTGCAAGTATCAATGAGACAAGTTTTCAAGTTTACATCATGTAATCCAATAAATATATATTTAGCAACACACAATCTGAAATCCAACCTTTTTTCTACTTAAACCCTACGGCCTACGTCATCAATTCACTCATATATTGTATGTTCCAAACTCGAGAATAATAGAACAAACATATTCATTCACTATTAGATCACAATTAACAAAAACATATCCTTATCTATGAATCTTTTCATTCATATAAACAACAACAATACACAAATTCAATATAAATCTACTATAAAAAAACATAATTAACAAAATTAATTATGGGCATAAAAGCAACTAATTAATCAAAAACATTAATATTATTGAAGTAGAAGTAGAAAATTTGACAAATCTTACCAAAATTAAGGATCATATCTTATTCTTTCAACTAATTTGAGGTGTAAACTCACTATTGAATTGAATGAATTGTAATTAATTTTGCGCATCTGCGTGATTGTGATATTCGACTTTGGTTCTCCATTGATTTAGGGTTAGGAACACTGATAGAATTTGATTTAGGCTATTGGAGAGAATCAGGGTAATTGCGGTTTTTTTTTTTTTTTTTTTTTTTTTTTTTTTTTTTAAGTTTCAAATTACATTGTAGACCCTTTAATATTTGTAAATTACCCCGCCTTCTCATAGTTTTTTATCTTTTAATTTTTGACACATATATTTTTTAGCTCAATTTTTCTCTAAAAGACGAATTTACAAATAATTTTGCCAAATATGGAATTATTTAGGTTTTTTTAATAAAAGATATTTAAAATAATTAACTAACAATTAAAAAATATTGCCTAATAAGGAATGAATTGATTTTTTTAAATGGAAAATTACCAATAGGGGTTTTATTTTATTATATAAAAAATTACATAAATGCATCGACAAAAAAAGTAGCCGAGTTTTTATAACATAACTAGAAAGGTGCCCGCGCAATGCGGGGCGGATTGTTAGGGTGAAGAGGATGGAGGTGGGGTGGTAGAAAGTGGTTGTTGGGTGGTTGTTGAGGTGGTTATAAATTGTTGGGGGTGATTGTTAGGGGTGGTTGTTTCCATAATTAGTAAGTAAAAGTCTGAATTTTTAAGCCTTTCTAATTATAGAATAGTCCCAAATACATTATATAGTAGTATAGATAATAAGCGATTTTTTCTCTATCGTGGTATATTTTCAAAACGTTAAAAAATATATCACATACAATATTTATGCACTTTTGGCTTTTCGTAAAAGGTTATCACTTCAAAAGTGGCTAAAGTAGAGGGGGTAACATGAAATTTTGAATAAACAAAATAGTACTGTACTACTTTGAGTCATCTTCTTTATCAAGAACATCACAGACACGTCAAGACCTCCATTAAAAAGTACTGCGAGTGTTTTTTTTTTTTTTTTTTTTTTTTTTGAAGCTAGCTATATGAAACCCGACATGTGTAAGGTATGAAATTTATACACTGTTATGTTTCTGTTTCACTTCATCTTTATTATTAGTCCTTTCACTAATTAAATTGTTTGTCGATTAGTTTACCTTTTTAACATTCACCCAATCTTCCAAGCTATCTTGACTCTGAAAAAAAGCATGTCTCGCACGGCGGTTAAGAAGCACAGCGCCAACTACTATCGACAGTAACAAAACCAGTATAAAACCAACACTCAAGTTCATCTATGGTTTCACCATCACTTGCCAAATTGTTTTTAAGTTCTTTCACTAATTAAATTGTTTGTCGATTAGATAAGAGTCCTTTTCTGGTACATTGTCGATTTGTTAAATTCTTTACCATGTGATGATGTTCAATTCCTATATTAATACATGCTGATTTGTGATCACACCAATTCAAATTTACACACATCATACATTATCAAACAAAATTACTATATTTTACCACTTGTTCTGCTATGGTTTAATACCACTACAACCACTTCCCTTGGAGACAAAGAACTCACCTGTAGCTGGTGAAAGTAAGAGTGATGGCGCAACGATAGATGAACTTGAGAGTTGGTTTTATACCGTAGGGGCAACTGGTTTTGTTACTGGATTTTCGATACTAGTTGGCGCTGTGCTTTTCAACCGCAGTGCGAGACATGCTTTTTTTCAGTGTCAAGATAGCTTGGAAGGTGCTGGTGTTCTTGGCAAACTGGCGAAGGGCTGCACCTGCTTAGTTGTATATATTTTTTATCTATCTTGACACTGAAAAAAAGCATGTCTCGCACGGCGGTTGAAAAGCACAGCGCCAACTACTATCGAAAATCCAGTAACAAAACCAGTATAAAACCAACACTCAAGTTCATATATGGTTTCGCCATTACTCTTATTTTCACCAGCTACAGGTGTAACTTCAAGTTCTTTATCTCCAAGTGAAGTGGTTGTAGTGGTATTAAACCACAGCAGAACAAGTGACAAAATAAACAAGATATAGGAATTTTGTTTCATAATGTATGATGTATGTAAATTTGAATTGGTATATTGTCACGATTCAGTAAACGTCCCTTTTCTGGTATATTGTCGATTAGTTAAATTTACCTTGGAAGATATAGTAAATGTCCTTTTCTGGTATATTGTCACGATTCAGTAACTTCGAGTGCTTTATCTCCAAGGGAAGTGGTTGTAGTGGTATTAAACCATAGCAGAACAAGTGACAAAATAAGGAAGATATATGTAAATTTGTATGTTAAGGTGCTGGTGTTCATGGCAAAATGGCGAAGGGCTGCACCTGCTTAGTTTTTTTTTTTTTTTTTTTTTTTTTTTTTTTTTTTTTTTTTTTTTTTTATCTACTTATTAATTTATTACTATTCTTGTAATGTTAGGTACATAGTATTGTAATTTCATGCTTCAATTGTATTTGGCAGTGGTTTTTAAGTCCAGGATATTAATAAAATTGCCACTAACACCATGGGTGGCCGACTTCCCCACGCTGTGTGATATACGGCATCTCCAGATGTTTATATAGTATAAATTGTATAATAATATGATGCACGGAAGGTGTTTACTAAAATGCTTTACATAGAATTGCCACATACTTGATGATGTTAAGGTATCACGGTTTGCTAAAGTAAACAAACATGAAATTTTACGATATGATATCATGCTTCAAAAGCAACTGCTGGGGCTGTAATAGAGACCAATGCAGGCTATATATTCCGTTTGAAATCTAAGTATGGTGTGAAGACTGGAGCGTTATTGTAGTCTTGATTATGAGGCACATGAAATAAGCTCTCAATGCACCTAAGAAATCTGAATAGTGATCTTTTTTGTTTGTTAACTTTAGTTTTTTTCTCAATCACTAAAATAAATATCATTGGAAATTTTCTTAAGTTAGCACACTGGTTTCTACATTGGATTACTCGTCCCTGTTCAGACCCTGCCACAAGATAGCGAACGCACATCAAAAACTGTATCATAAAAGAACATGTTAGTATCCTATGGTTCTTGTTTTATCCATTGCTATAACAACCACATGCTGGTTCTGCTAAACATGTACTTAGTTTCGTGTTCTGCTACATACACTCGATAGTAGTGACTCGATCTAATTTTGCTTGGAGCTTTATGAATTTATCACTAAAGTTTTAGCATACGATTAATATGCTCCATGTTAGTGTCAAAATGCTCTTCCTTTTAAAACTGATTTAGTAATGAACAAGAAATAAGTATGTTGGTAACTGTGGTTTTCTGGTGCAAGCACCTAATATCCAGATGTTATAAACGAGCCTGTTATTAGCCTGGAATATCTGGACTACTTTTGTTGAACGCATGTTCAATGTCCCACCTCGTCCTCAACTCGTAAATGGTGATCATGAAGCTGTAAAAACTAGCAAAAAGAAAAATGGAAAAAATGGTGTTAAAGAAAATGGCTCTCACATCAAAAAGGTTAAAAGAGAAGAAGGTGAATTATCTCCAACCAGTGATTTTGAAGAAGATAATTTTGCAGCACCAAGGGAAAATGGAGCAGACGAGGAAGGTGAGGGAAGTGTACATAGGTCATCATGCGACACTGAGAATCCTAGTGAGAACGGTGAGGGGTCAGGTAGCGAAACTGCTGATGTAGAGGATCACACCCCTGGATGGGGTTCATGATACGAAAACCGAGAGTGAAAGTGAAGAAGATGAAACACATATACCATTCTTAAAAACAGTGAAGCCGCTTACAAAATATGTCCCAGAAACATCACATAATAACGAAACCGATCCTCGAGTCTTCTATGGAAATGGCACTTTTTAAGTTTTCTTCCGACTCCATCATGCAAGTCTCATACAGTTACTATTTACTCCCTCTGTCTCAAATCTATAGTTAGTGTTACTGTAATTTACCAATCTTCCTATTTTACCTTTATCCGTAAGCCTTGGATGTTAATCCCTCTCTTAATGCATTTGAGGGTAAAATCAGCATTTTGATAATTAAAATTTGCATTCTTACTTCTACGAATCTTAACTTGAGTCTTTTTATCGTTTTTCGACTATAAATTTGGACAATTGGTACTTATTGTATATCCTTTTTTTAATAAACATACGCTATACTCAAGACTGAAAGATGCAAAGGAAAAGTCTGCTAACGGTAAATGGAAGGGTTCAAATGACACCACGCCTGATGATTCATATACAAGGTGGTTAATTTACCTATTACAGTTTGTTTTCACCTTTCAAATATCTCAAATGATCATACCATTTTGGTGGTTCAGATTCTTGGATCTGCTCTACAGTTTTCTCGGTGGTGTAATCGATAGTACAAAATATGAAGATGATTGTCGAACTATACTTGGCATTTTCCTGTCTTCACATTAGACAAGCTGATCCACAAGCTTTCTAAACAGGTGATTTACATTTGTACCAATCATTATACTTGTGAATTTGTGAGGGTTTCTGTAAAGGGTGGCAATCTGGATCAGTTTATTTATTGATGCCTTGATGGCCCATGTGGGTTTTTGTTTTATCACTAATGGGTCAAAATGGGTAAAATAAAGAATGGCTTAAAGAAGCAGGGTCGAATTTTGACATGACACCTTACCTGCCGACCCGGCCATTTTGCCACATTTTGTTTTGGCGATAAAAGAGCAAGTATGATGGTAGTAAAAGTTCATCATATGTGTTTATCGAGAATACTCGTATACTCTGATACGACTCTCAATTTTGTGACCACAATATCTTCCATAGCTGCTAGCAATTGCTACAGATAAGGTCGAAAACAAGCTTATTAAACTCCACGTATATGAACACATGAGAAAACCTGGGAGATTTATGGACGATCTCTACAATGCAGATGCCAGACTGATTCTTAATGACGAAAAACCTCTATAGATTCAATCATGTGAGTATTATTACTGTGCTTACTGTCTTCATTTACAGTTTTACACTACATTCAACAATATTAGTAATTAGCCCTATTTATGGTTAACGAGTTTGTGTCAATGCAGTCACTGATACCAGAAACAAATAGACAAACCCGGTTGACTATTCGGCTAATGGACTCCGGATGTGAGGCTTCAGAAGCACCCGTCTTTTTAATTGACCCAAGTTTTGTAGCATATCCAAGCATCCAACCTTAAAGAGGTAATTAGTATTTTACAAAACCTCGTTCACGTAATATTGATTAGTAAGATAAAGACGAAACATGCTCTAACTTTTTATCTTTGCAGAAATAAAAGAGAATATGTTTCTGAAGATGAAGACTTAGCAATGATGAAAGCCACAGAGGGACTTCAAATTTTGAACAGGATGGAATGCAAGATGAATTGCAGTACATATAAGGTAATTATAGTGGTTTTTTAATTTAACATTATTAGACGCATGATGAACCATTGGGTAATTTGTAAATATCGCCATTGCTCTACAAAAACTTTGAATTTCGTCGATTTAATTGTAGCTTTTTTATATTGTTAATTTTAGAATCCAGCACTTCTTTTTCAAATTTCAGTTAAAAAAACCGAGACCTGTTGTAAATGTTAGAATATTAGAATCATGACCATCATATAAACAGGTAAACACATATGCGGAAGCGTAGGAACATTTATAACACATAAGAGATTAACATAAATTAAATAGGAACGTACCGTGGTGATTCTAGCCCGAACAAGAATCAAAAGCAATTGTCTTTAACAATATGAAGAACCCTAATTAGGGTTTATATGGATCAATGATTAACCCCTTACCGTTTTGTTAATCGATCCTTTGATAACAACAAAAGTATGTTGTTACCTCGTTCTTGTACACACAAACTAAACTGTATTAAGGTGATGCTAGTAACAACACAAGAAACAATTTTGTTTATAAAAACAAAAATCGAATCACCCTTGAAGGGGTGTTCGGCCGATTAGCAAAGAAAGAAAGAGAACACAAATTAGGGTTTAGTATTGTGTACAAAAGTTACAAAAAACTAATGACCCTTGATTTGTATTTATAGTGTTAATAACTTGGAGCTCAAGTTGGTGTGGGATTGGGTTTCCCCAAGCCCAACCAATCGGCCATATGATTCCAAAGGGAATCCGGAAGCTTCTTGACTTACCAATTATTATCACATAATTCTTTCCTTATATTCGTCTAACGATCGTTAGTCATTAACGGTAAATACCAACGATCATTACATACTTGTGTATAATAATAAATATATAAATATATTAATTATTATTTCTTAATACTCATTCGTAGCGTGTGCAATCCCGAGGTCTCGTGTTCGATTCTAGACATACGTTTATTAATATATATCCATAAACTCCAACAGCTCCCACTTGGATATCTATTAATAACATAATGACATTGGTAAGCGTCTAGCAACACGCCAATGCCCCTAGATCAACTCGAGGAAGGTTTCCTGGAAAAACCTTTAATGATTCATCATTATTATTATCATCCTTTTGTTTCTAATACTACGTTAATAAAGATATGGATCTTAGTCATTCTTTAATTAACAATTATGTTTCTCGTTGTTTATGATTGAGCAAGATTACCAAAACATCTGAACGTATTCCAGATAGACTTTGGGCGTGCGCACGCAAACATCTTGACAACCCTACGAGGGGCCCAGCAGTATTAAACTTCAAAACAAATTTGAAGGAACAAATTCTTTCTTGACTACAAGAATAACTCATGGACTTTGCAACACTTCTGAAAACAACCCTTATAACTCCCTGTTACGGTGAGCGGTAGATTGCTTCACAGAAATGCACTACATCCATGACTCTTATCTGGTATCTCAAGTCTGAGGATAACAAATTCATGATTTACTTACTGACAAGATCCATAAAGTAAAATCATGTAGTTGGGATAAGTCCTATATTCAATTCATTGAATATCATGTGAAATTGGTATGTCAACGCATCAATATACTTTCAAGTATATTCTAACCAATACTCAGATTTGTCTTAGTTTAATGATATTCCCATATCATTAATCGACAACGGACAATTTAGAATAACATAAGTTATTCACGGATTTAAACATGCAAATATAGGACACAATTTATTATTAATGAAAATAAACGTACTAAGTACTTTAATTCATTATAAATAATAATTGCTTAATATCCTTTATCCAAACACTAAATAGATCAATGCATGATAATTCTAGTTAATGAATTATGCCTCAAGTCATATCATTCATACTTGTTGACAAGGCATAAATCAACTAACGTTGATCTATCATAATTTTGAGAATACTTATTTCAATAATTTAATTAGCAAAATTCTTGTATGTGTATATCCAAATATCTTGATATAGTTACACATACTTCATAAATGGTGTGTCATCCTCAATCACCAATTTATGACAATCAAACTTTCAAACCTTTTAAAGTTTAAGTATTCTAATTCTTTAATATATAATGCAACTATGCTCTTAGTTGAGCACAACTAGTTCTCATGGCTATTAATAAGGATGAAATCCTCCCATGACTAGTTATTGAGTGTCGTCTCAATTTAAACCAGCATCATTGTATACAATCAACAATATGCTCTTTTAAATTCCATAAACTTAATATCCATTGTGTAATTTTTAGGAGCTATTCCAGGTTGAGGATCATTATTCTAAGTTCAAACATATTTCATTAGAATATCTATTACACAAGTTATATAATAACTTTAATTGGATATCAAATATTGTCAAATCATTAAGCACTTAAGCATGATAAAACAATAATATGATGCACACGAAAAATCTTTCAGTCAGACTTAGATTTTATTCATGTTCTATCTATACAAATATGTACATCCATTTACTAAATGATATATCATATTCTATTAGAATTTATTTACCGCACATGTTTATTAAATAATAAACTTTAATTCCAAGGTTGTATGTTTTATTTTCTAAATCTTTCACTTACAGTTTCATTCCAAACTAAGTCTTAACATTTTACTTATATGGAATGTAACTTCTTATATGTTATACAACATATATGATTTAGTAAATCAAACACAATACTCCCACTAGCTTTCAAGAATACTTAGAAATTACCTTATTTTTTAATTATAAACCTAAACATAGAATTTATAATTTAACATAAGAATAATCTCCTAGATGCATGCATTTATCCATTCATGGATTATTGCACTTTGTACACTTCCAAAGATTTTCTTGAATTCAGAAACTCCTTTTGATTACTTATCGTCCTCGCTTAAGTAATTATTCAAGAAAGAGTTTTTGATATTCATTGTCAAATTTCATATTCATATAAATATGACAATTACAATATTTGTATCTTTAATGTGCATAGGAAAGAGTATTCAATCATAGTTAATTACTTAAGTATGATTAATAATCTTGTCATAAGATATGCATTAAGATATGTGTACAATTTTGTTCATATGATTTCAACACAAAGATTTAAACCACTCGGGTTACATTATCTTTGAATAAACTCATCTTCATTCTCTAACTATTAAGAATTTAAAATAAACCAAATTTTCAAAAATTTTGAATATCTTTATGAACAGCATCTATAACACTCATAGTATGAGTAATTTACCCAATTCATTATTATGGTAATACTACATCATATAATCATCAGCATATTAATTAAATATCTGAGATATCCAAGTGGATCTATTAATGATAATTCCATCATCTTGAGGTTTATCATTTACATGTTAAGCCTCATCATGATTTTAACTAGTGTGGTTTTAGAAGATATATGTATCTTGTAATTCTATCTTTTCAAGATAAAATACTCCCACTTGCCTTTAGTAATATAGAG
Source organism: Artemisia argyi (assembly GCA_030686995.1). Taxonomy (NCBI): domain Eukaryota; kingdom Viridiplantae; phylum Streptophyta; class Magnoliopsida; order Asterales; family Asteraceae; genus Artemisia; species Artemisia argyi. The sequence continues at coordinate 183,870,584 of CM060683.1, forward strand.
ACTATCTATAACTACTTAGCAATTTAGAGCAACAATCCAACGTTCTCTTTTAGGACATTACAAATACACATTGATAGTTCCTGATATTCTTTTGTTAACAATCCTTCTTATAAGTAGCTTAACAAATTCAGAACTTCAATTTAAGACTTAATGTGATTCATCACATTTCATAATTCAATAACGTCTTATTAATCTTCTAGGAGTATAATTGAGTATATTCAAGCCATACTCAATTTCTAACCTTGATAACTTTTAGAAGAAAAGAAATCATAGTTATCTTCAATCAAACAATCTAACAAGAGTTTGATTCCCTAACTGAACATACTATCCATATGTGGTACTTCAATTAGAATTAATATTGTAAGAAGATCTAACAATATATATAAGATAGCCATATTCCTGTTGGCATACCTATTTACCAACTAAGTCAACTTAATGGTATAATAGTATTTCCAAATCAATTGCATGCTTTATAACACAAGTACTTTTGACCAAGTCACTTCATGTTTATGTCTCATAAAAACATAAACTTGTTATAATCCCACTATACGTTATTAATCATTGATCAACTCAATGACTTCTTGTGTATGTCTTAATTAAAAGACCATAACAAGCTAACGTCTTTCTTAATTATAAGTCTTGTAATACTTAGAAGACTTCATGTTTATAACTATACAATAAAGTATAAACATGTATAATTAAAGTAATCATGAACACGATCATTTGGTTTCATTAATATTGTTAAGTTAACACACTACTTTATGTTTATTTATGTCATTCTAATAATACATAATTATTGAAGTAGTATTATATTACTTCATGCATTTATGTCATTCCAGTAATACATAAATATTAAAGCTGAAGTAGTATTGTTATTTAACACAATGTTCTAATAGATGTCTAATTTAGAAACTGTAAATTATCCATGTTGGTCTCACGCATACATGGAAATTCACCTTGTTGTTAATATTTAGTCTGCGTCTCACGTTTACTAAATTTTAACACCAAGTGTTTCTTAGATTAGATGTATTAATCTAATTAGAATTATAATCTCTTACTTTGCAGTTAAGAGAATCCTTTAAAGCATATTCTTATGTGTTGTACTTTGCACATAATGAAGATTTCTCCCACTTGTGCATGGTACAACACCATGTATCATATAAAAAACACGCACGTGTTTGTTAATGTGAACCATATGATTTGTGTCATTAACATAACTTAGTAGATATAGAGTTTACTCAATCAATCAAGGAAACGTACATGACTATCCTTGAAAATATTAGTGTCTATATTTGGAAAGTAATTACCTTGAGATATTCAAAAGATAATCTAAGTTACAATCAAGACAATAAGTCTTGTAACTCCCACTGAATTAGAGAACATAATAATAATCCCTTATTCCGCCATAAGAACACAATACTCCCACTGAATTTGACAACATTGTAAATGTTTCATTAATCAGTGAAAGGAAATAGTGTACTATTTACTTTCCTACATCTTTTAAGAAAACCCATTCCAACAATTATATATAGGTTCTAAAAGAATGTATTCTACTATGTAAATGTGATTCATCACATTCCAAACTATTAACTTGAAAAAAAAACTGGGCATGCAATTTCTTCCTGTATAGATCTACCATTCCAACAATTGTATGTAGTATCTTTAAATGGTCAAATCAAAACAACTAGATAAAATAATCTAATTCGTCTTTTACCATTGTACAGTAATCAGTCTAGCTTCTAATTAAATAACTCATAAAGTGCAAACAATCTTACTATTAAATTTTGCTATGAGTTATGTATTTAGAATTTAGACAATTCTAATCATCCTATTATACCTTTCTCATTCATGAAAATGGTTAGGATTAAGTCTCACACTTCTCTTTATGGAAAGAAGACTATATTTATTCTTTTTGTAACATTGACTCTAACCAAAAACCCTAACGGGTGTAGATCAATTAATAGAATAACTTACGTTTACGGTTTTTAGTTGCATTAATACATTTAAAGAATTTACAAAATTCAATTTTAGTATTTTCGATAATTTATATTTCCAAGAAAATATAATACCCAAGGATATATTCATATAACCAACATATTTTCTTGAAAATCTAGGATCCAACTTTACGTAGATTCCACCACATCAGTTGATCTGCTAGTGGTGAAAGTATAAAAGATGGTAATCTGTCGAACAATAATTGGCAAACACTTTTCCAATTCCTAGATCATTATGGGATTTACATCAAATTGATTCATCAATTTGTCATGTAAGCATGTTTCATCCCATCTCATGCCTTAAGCTCTAGGTCTCACGCATCAATTTAATTAAGTCGTCTAACTTAGAAACTGCAAATTCTCCATGTGTGGTCTCACGCACACTCGGAAATTTACCTTGTCATTAAAATTTAGCCTGCGTCTCACGTTTACTAAATAATAACTTCAAGTGTTTCTTATAGTTAGATGGCATGTAACTTAAATTTTAAGGGTATTTAGTTTGATGTGAAAATCAAAACATGTATAAAGATGCATGCACTCATCTTTATAACATAAGTTTTCAAAAAAAAACTTTTAATTTACCAATTCGTGAAATTAATACACAAAGTTTTACTTGAGGTTTAATAAACCCTAAGATGACTTTCTACAATTATGATTTTAAAAGTAATTCGTTTAAGACGTATTCAAGATTGTGATAACCAAGGCAGACTCTAAGGCTCTTTTCTAAGCCTTCATATCACGGTTATGAATCAAGTCTTAAAAGAGTTAATTTTAAAAACATATTTGCACAAAACATCAATCAAGCAAAAGTTTATGGATTCAATCTCAAAATCATGCAATAAAGTATGAATCTTGCTAGTCTCGCCTGGGAGCTGATTACCGTGTGAATCGGACCACTAGCGGCACATAAGACCTTTCAAGATTCAATCTTTATCACTTAGGGTTTCACCATTATTGGTCCGTATTGTTTTCTTTATGAAAAATTACCCTTTTATTGCTTACAAACGTGTCCAACAATTAAACAATAAAACAAGTAATAAAGACAAATCAAAACAACTAATAATATAACAATTATAAAGGTGAAACAATTAGCCACATGCAATCTTTTTAGAAAAGATCCTAACAAAATCAATTCTAGGTTTTTATATGCATATAATTAACTAGGGCCTTCACCTCTTAATGGAAGTGAGCCACATACATTGACAAGTCAATTGCGTAGGCCAAAGTTAATCATATACCACATAGCACATAATTGATTTTAATAATTATGGGGTCTTCCCCAATATTAGATCTATCTAAACATGTGAAAAAGCTAAACAATTAATAACCCATGACTAACATGCATGTTTCGTCACGGATCAAAGCATAACAATTACCAATTAGGTCAAGGATACGCCCAAATAACACATAAACATGTAGGCAACCTAGGGTTTCTAATCCAATTAATTAATAAAACCACAAACCCTAATTAGGGTTCATGGAATAAATCGACCCCCCCCCCAAAATTAGGGTTAGGGTTTCGAAAAGATTAAAAAAAACAAAACCCTAGATCCAAAACATGTATCTAAAACAATCAAAATTCGTTTATTTTTTTTATGTGTTTTATGTAATCAATTACATGTTATAGCAAGCTCTGATACCACTGTTAGAATATTAGAATCATGACCATCATATAAACAGGTAAACACATATGCGGAAGCGTAGGAACATCTATAACACATAAGAGATTAACATAAATTAAATAGGAACGTACGGTGGTGATTCTAGCCCGAACAAGAATCAAAAGCAATTGCCTTTAACAATACGAAGAACCCTAATTAGGGTTTATATGGATCAATGATTAACCCCTTACCGTTTTGTTAATCGATCCCTTGATAACAACAAAAGTATGTTGTTACCTCGTTCTTGAACACACGAACTAAACCGTATTAAGGTGATGCTAGTAACAACACAAGAAACAATTTTGTTTATAAAAACAAAAGTCGAATCACCCTTGAAGGGGTGTTTGGCCGATTAGCAAAGAAAGAAAGAGAACACAAATTAGGGTTTAGTATTGTGTACAAAAGTTACAAAAAACTAATGACCCTTGATTTGTATTTATAGTGTTAATAACTTGGAGCTCAAGTTGGTGTGGGATTGGGTTTCCCCAAGCCCAACCGATCGGCCATATGATTCCAAAGGGAATCCGGAAGCTTCTTGACTTACCAATTATTATCACATAATTCTTTCCTTATATTCGTCTAACGATCGTTAGTCATTAACGGTAAATACCAACGATCATTACATACTTGTGTATAATAATAAATATATAAATATATTAATTATTATTTCTTAATACTCATTCGTAGCGTGTGCAATCCCGAGGTCTCGTGTTCGATTCTAGACATACGTTTATTAATATATATCCATAAACTCCAACAGTAAAGAGGATCACCAGTTAAACATCATACCTCGGTTTTCAACATTGTTTGGCTTTTTGAATAATGCTATTTTATAAGTCCGTGACTTATTTTTTACTTTCATTATGTGGCAGATAGCCTTTCAAATGGTTATTCACACTAAGTACAGAAGTTCCATAAATTACTGCAGTCTAGGATTCCAGAATCAGTGTAAAACTGTAATCTCGGTATTCATTTTTGTTTCTTTGAAAATCAACGTTGTTGATTAAAGCTAAAACACATCTTAGATTAATTATCACTTTTTTTTTTGAACGGCAATTTTATTAACACTCTAGCAAGAAGCTAGAGGAAAGAAAGGAAAAAAAATGAACATACAGTTAAGCTACAAGTGAATAAGGATTAACTATCCAATCTAACCAACCGGGAACCGGAGTGTTTATCCTATGAATAATCCACAAGTGAGATAATACTTTGATTTCTTCGCTTAACGTATCCTTCCTCGGAGGTTTCAAGTCGAAGCAAACACGATTCCTGTATCTCCAAATGACCCAAAAAGTAGTTTGAACAGCCGCATCAAAACAAGTCTTCATAGCGGGACTAAGGGTGGTTGTATCGCTCCAACTGATTAAATTAGCCAAAGTGGACAGGAAATTGTTGAAACCCCACCAAACTGAGATCATATTCCAAAGGTAAGCTGCCACCGAGCACTCAACAAAAACATGTTGTGCAGTTTCTAGATCATCATTGCACATCGGGCATCTTATAGAATCCAAGTCCAATCCCCGTTTGTCTAAATTACAACGAGTGGGCAGTCGATCAGCACAGAGCCGCCATGAAAAAATATTTACTTTGATGGGAATGGTTTTGTTCCATCTGATTTGTGACCTTTGATATGGAAGGAGAGAGGCGTCGATATGTTTTCTCATAGAAGAGACAGTGAAAGATTTGGTGGTGTCGACACAGTAGGTCCACGAGTCAGGGGAGGGAACAGGGGAGAAGTCTTTGAGTAAATCCAGTAGGTTAATGAGTTGTGACTGTTCTGGTCCACTTCTTACATTCCTACGCCAGGCCCAATTACGTGTAAAAGGCCCAAAGTTAAGATTACATCTATCAGCAACACTGCAATATTTAAGTGACTCAAGCGCGAACAATCGTGGGAAACGATCTGACAGAGGGGTTTCACCAATCCAAACATCCTTCCAAAAAATAGTAGACATCCCATTTCCAACCTTTTTCACAAAAACTGATTGTAAGTTGATGTTTATTTGTGAAAGTGGCTTATTTAATGTGCAAATTGTGCTCCAGTGGCTTCTTGAAGTTGTTGGAATATTTCTTGAAAACAAACCTCCTTTTTGACCGTGAATTGAGGTGATAACATTTTTCCATAAGGTGTTGGACTCATGAAGGAACCTCCACCACCACTTTGTCAATATCGCTAAGTTACAAGCACGAAGGCTACCAATACCAAGACCACCACAGTTAGGGGGTGAACAAACCTTTTTCCATGCTATCCAAGCCATCTTATTAGAATTTAAAGTGCCTCCCCAAAAGAAGTTACGCCTCAACTTTTCAAGGTATGAAAGCACGCCTTTAGGGGCTTTAAAGAGAGAAAAGAAGTAGACGCCAAGGGCACCAAGCACCGATTTAATAAGTGTAAGTCTCCCACCAAAAGAGAGATTTATAGCTTTCCAAGAGGAGAGCTTGTTAGAAGTTACGGATAAAAATTAATGAATATGTCCGGACTCGAACTCGAGACTTCGGGATTGCACACATTACGTATGAGTTTCAATGTATTAGTAATTATTATATAGAATTATGAATAATTATTAATTTACAAATATAACACGTAACGATCGTTAGTAGTTAACGGTAATTGGACTATATGATCGTTAAAGGAAAAGGTGAAGGACTAGATTTGGAAAAGAGCAAAAGAAGGCTTCGGGTTGGGCTTTTGTGACCCATGGCCGGCCACTCCCCCTCTCCTAGGGCTTTGGATTAGTGATGAGGCGAAAAATGATCCGTTTTTAGGGGGTCATTTAAGCCCGAATCCGAATTTATTTGATCAAATATTGCCCTAAATCGTTCCTTTTGTGATTTTAGGTACTTTGGGAAAGAAATCTGGAAAAGGAAGCAATTCAGACGTTTTTGGAGCATAAAAGTGAAGAAAACGCTAAAGTCTTAATTTTCCATGCTGGGAACAGTAGGTGACGGCGTCAAGAGCAATACCTTGACGGCGTCAAGAGCAAATTTCATAAATTTCCATGACGACCCAGAGCAGATTTGACGGCGTCACGTAGGAAGGGCGTCAAGAGTAAAAGAGTCATGACGGCCTGGAAGTGTATAAGTCTTGACGGCGTCAGAAGTAGATCTAGGCAGTCCGAGAAGAGTTTTGGCGTCGAGGTGACGGCGTCACAGTGTTTGTCTTGACGCCGTCAGACCTATTTTTCTATATATAGTTTTCTAATTTTCACACATTAAGAGAGAAGTTTTTGGGAGAAACCCTAGTACGATTTTGGTGTAACTTTACAGGTTTTTCAAGGGTTCCAAACCCTTGATACCTTGCATGTTTAATCAAGATAAGTGTTCTTCTAATTCAATCAATATGTCTATGTGTTGGTTGTCTATATCATGTTCTTGTCTTAATTCCATCATGCTAGGCTAGATCTATCTTGTGTTTGCTTAGATCTAATGAAACCTAGATATTGATTATGTGTTGATTACTTGTTTATTCTTGTCTTGGATGAATGATTTATATGTTAGGCTTAAGAAAACTGGCAGATCTCCACTTGGTAACATGCTTGAACGTCTTAAGAAACATGAACCGAGGCGCACTAGGTCTTTATTGGTTGTATTTAATGCATGAGCCACTGTTTACAATCCCTATAGTTGTGTTGGGCATGGTGTAGGAGGAGATAAGAGCTCATAGAATTGGGGAGTTATGTGTGCCACCCCATGAATGGTATTAAGGAATACGATCCGTCATCCATGCAATTATAACAAGTAATTAACGTGTAAAAGATATCTAGGGAGTAGTGAAATCTAAGTAAACACATTTTCTCCAATTACTGCTCACAACCTTAGTATAAATTAGTTTATTTTTATTTTTAGTATTTTATTTTGATTGCATCTTAGTATTGGGTTAGTTGATTAGCAACTAATTCCGCCCAAATCCTTCAAACCCGATATTTTAAATTGCTTTCCATAAAATATAAAAACACAAAAATAATCATCTCTCACCTTTAGAACTAGTATTTAGGTTTTCTAATCCTAGCGACACTATTCCTAAGCTGAACGATCAATCCCCCGGTACTTGTCACTATACTATACTACAACGATCAGGTACACTGCCTGGTGGGGGTTGTAAGCTTCTCGAGATCCCTCGAGAGGTAAAACCTGTTGCGATTCCCACGCATCAAGTTTTTGGTGCCGTTGCCGGGGAATAGTTATTGTCTAGGTTAGAATTTCTTTTTATTAGGTCTACTTGCTAGATTCCTTTCTAGTAAGATTTTATTTTTATTTTTAGGTTTTCTTTAGTCTATCTTTTTCTTTGTGCCCTTTGTTTGTAAAACCATTTTCATTTGTCTCCATGGCGGATGAAATTCTATTTAGATCATTAGCTATAGAGGAACAATTAGTTTACTCGGATAGATTTGCTTCATGTTGTTCCAATGAATTTTTAAATGATCTTATATATATACAAGAAGAGATGGGTGTAAAGTTTGATAGGTTTGATGAGTTATGCGCATGTGTGGCCTATATTAAAAAATCATTGTTAGGATCAATTCCTTTTAGTAAGACCCTTTGGAAAATTTTTGAGGAAAGCCTCCTAACCGTGAACCATGAGTTCAATGAATTGATGGGTTTGTATACATCACAACTTGAGGAAACAATTAAGGAGGATTTAGCTTAACATGATCATATTGAGCAAAAAGATGAATCCTTTAGGCAAATTGAACATTGTAATCAAGTTATTGAGGAAGGTTCTTATGAATCAGACTTAGAACTTGAAATGGCTAGAGAAGGATTTGAGATACTTAGCAACATGTTTAGGTTAGATTCTACTAAAACACGTGATGAGCATATAGGTGATGTTGAGAAAAGGAAGGATGAGGTAAATAACATAAACCTACAAAGTACCCCACAACTTCCACCATCACTTGAGGAATACACATTACCCGTGACTTACCCGGAAGAAGTAGAAGAGACTATAGGAGCCCCAATAGAGGTAGAACCCTTGTACCAAACACCACTAGAGGATATAGGTTTGAATATTTATAATGATAACCTTACTCTTAGTTTTAGGAAAGTTCCTAGTTTTGATGAATCGGAGCCTCAACCAAAACCGTTACCTAATCTTCCACCCTTGGATGAAAATTTAGGAATTGAAATAGGTTCCTATCCACCCATCAAACCATATAGTCAGGGTAGTCTTAGGACAAAGGTAGTGGACTCTAAGCCTTGTAGAGAGGAAGCCAATATAGGAGTGGAAAATGACCTTACATGCTTACATCACCCATTTATGATTGATCACAAGAAACATTATGGGTTTAAACCGGGTTTATTAGGTCAAGATGGATCCCCAACTAGTAATCTCTTGAAGTTGATTGAAAATGATCCCTTTCTAGGAGAAAATCTTAATCCACCCATTAACACGATTGAATTAGGTAAGGTTATGATGATAGGAGCACACCCCTTTGAGCATATAATTCATCCACCACACGTTCCTCACGTGGCATACTTCCACCGAGAAGGTGTGTATCGCTACTATCACCCGCACTTAATTCTAAGTGTAGGGAAAACCTCTCTTATTTCCGTTAAATAAGGGTAGAGTCAGGCTCGTGACTCGAACAAAAACAAGCGCTTCTTGGGAGGCAACCCATGTTTTGTGTGATTTTATTTTGTTTGTTTGTTATTTGCTTCCGTATGCATGCTTTATTTTTATTGTTGGTAGATCATGTTTCTCAATTAAATAGTGAAAATACTTTACTTTGTTGTTTTGGCCTAGTCTTAACTCCACCTAAAAGTATTTTTGCAAAAGATAAGTGTGAGGGGAAACCCCAAATATGTTTTTAAGAAACAAACCGATCATGATCTCCACGATATTAAATGAACATGTATATTCGTATTTGTTAGAGTCAAATGCTTGTATTGAGTCATAATGAAGTTTTGCAGGATTTTCCAGGAAGTAGGACCAAGTTTTTCCAGAAATTTTCCGGAAACTTAACATAAGGATTTCTGCAGGTCAATTCTGACGGCGTCAGGGGTTTACTTTTGACGGCGTCAAGAGTTAAAATCTGGAAATTTTACCGGTTTTGTTTTTCTAACGGAGTCTTATGGTTTTTGTGAATTATTAAGTTTTATAATCTCCAGGAGATCTGCAAACTTCATTCCACAAGCATTATATCTTATCTTGTTTTCTAGGATTTAGTAACTTATATAGAATGCCGCCGATTTTACGCGAGGTTGTCTTGTCTATTTTTTCAGGTTTTACAGGTTATGTATGACAAGAAAATGATTTATATTCTGGAAGGGAAGCTTTGATTGTTCATTTTTTTGGAGGAAGATTTAACCTAGCCATCATATTATCCATACCGAGCGAATCAGGGGAGTATTTGATTTCATTCTTTTTAACTTTTTCACTTTTACATTCTTTACTTGAACATTGGGGACAATGTTCATCTTAAGTGTAAGGGGAGGGTAAAAAGATGATACCTTACATACGCAATTTCGCTTGAGTTTGTTTTGTTTAATGGTAGATGTGTAATAAAACTATGAGAAATACTTGTTAGAGTAATTTTAGCGCCAAATTTAAAATTTTTTACAACATTTAGGAGTGAAACTTTAGCCATAGCAAGCGTCTCATGGATAGGAGATTGTATGACTAGCACATAACCGTATATTCAGAAAAATTTTCCACCCAAATATGTGAGGTTCGCCTTTAGATTTGATAGGGAAAGCATTTATTATTAGTGCTTATGAGTGTACCGGTAGTATTTAGATTCTAGAACTTGCGTTAGTGATGCATCCCGAAACCGCTAGTAAGACTACATTCGTGTAGTAGGATTTACTACATGATAAGAGGCATTAGGATTACCCTTGTGTTAAACCCGTATCATAATTACTTGACCATTTAAGTCATATCACTTGGCTAGTTAAGTCAACTAATTTTTCTCACACCCTTAGCGTTGTACTCATTTTTAGTACACGATACCCCTAGTACACCCCTCCCAGCCTATCTTTTCGTTTCTAACTTTAAGCATTTTACTTAAAGGAAGAATTTGTTACACTCCACTTAAATGTACAACCAAATCGCCTTAGCCTTCCGTATATGCGCTCATCTTTAGTGCATTATTGTTATTTGTTAAACCCTAAGTTAACTTTCTAATTGATTATATGGTTGCTAAGTCGAGTCATATCCTTGTACATATTGTTTTGGGACGATTGGGACTCATGGGTAAGTACTTATTTTATGGAGTAATGGGGAAGAACATCACTTATTACCCCCATATGTACGTTAATCTTAAAAGTGCTCCAAAGTGTTTTGATTTTCTTAATTCGAGTCATTAGTTTAGTTTATTGTAAAGTATGTAAAGATTCAAGTGTAAGGGGAATGTTCATTCCCTATGATGTATTATTTTGGATGGTAGGGTAAGAGTGTATGCAAAAAAAAAAAAAAAAAAAAAAAAAAAAAAAAAAAAAAAAAAAGAGAAAAACATACGGACTACCATCCCTTTTCATTCTATGTTCATTTTATGTTTTTGTTATTTTTCATTTATTAGCTTAAGTCGAGTCTAGTCTTGGCTTAGCAACGCCACATTGTACATGTAATTGACTAAGATTGTTAACTCGCCACCAGTAAAACTTCCTTTATCCAACAAAACCGTGTATTTCATATCTCTACACCTAACGTTACAACCCTTTTAAAAGACCTCTTTGATAGTTTATCCTAGGTGCTTACGCCATGTGGTGGAGGTTTGATCCTTTCCCAAGCCTATGGTAATCTATTTTGCTATGACAGGTAGTGAGAGATATCTTCCGTTTCCATATTGTAATTTACACTTTATTACACCCGAGAGATGTGAGTATCTAAACACTATTTGTGAGGTGCTAGTGTATGACCTCCGTGCTTGTCTATTGGTCTTTAGTGGAACGATTATTTGTTGTAATTACTTTTATATTAGTGTTAAATGACCCATAACTTGTCTTTTGAGTAGAATAAAAGCGCATTTGCTTGAGGACAAGCAAATCTCAAGTGTAAGGGTATATGATGAGGCGAAAAATGATCCGTTTTTAGGGGGTCATTTAAGCCCGAATCCGAATTTATTTGATCAAATATTGCCCTAAATCGTTCTTTTTGTGATTTTAGGTACTTTGGGAGAGAAATCTGGAAAAGGAAGCAATTCGGACGTTTTTGGAGCATAAAAGTGAAGAAAACGCCAAAGTCTTAATTTTCCATGCTGGGAACAGTAGGTGACGGCGTCAAGAGCAATACCTTGACGGCGTCAAGAGCAAATTTCATGAATTTCCATGACGACCCAGAGCAGATTTGACGGCGTCACGTAGGAAGGGCGTCAAGAGTAAAAGAGTCATGACGGCCTGGAAGTGTATAAGTCTTGACGGCGTCAGAAGTAGATCTAGGCAGTCCGAGAAGAGTTTTGGCGGCGAGGTGACGGCGTCACAGTGTTTGTCTTGACGCCGTCAGACCTATTTTTCTATATATAGTTTTCTAATTTTCACACATTAAGAGAGAAGTTTTTGGGAGAAACCCTAGTACGATTTTGGTGTAACTTTACAGGTTTTTCAAGGGTTCCAAACCCTTGATACCTTGCATGTTTAATCAAGATAAGTGTTCTTCTAATTCAATCAATATGTCTATGTGTTGGTTGTCTATATCATGTTCTTGTCTTAATTCCATCATGCTAGGCTAGATCTATCTTGTGTTTGCTTAGATCTAATGAAACCTAGATATTGATTATGTGTTGATTACTTGTTTATTCTTGTCTTGGATGAATGATTTATATGTTAGGCTTAAGAAAACTGGCAGATCTCCACTTGGTAACATGCTTGAACGTCTTAAGAAACATGAACCGAGGCGCGCTATGTCTTTATTGGTTGTATTTAATGCATGAGCCACTGTTTACAATCCCTATAGTTGTGTTGGGCATGGTGTAGGAGGAGATAAGAGCTCATAGAATTGGGGAGTTATGTGTGCCACCCCATGAATCGTATTAAGGAATACGATCCGTCATCCATGCAATTATAACAAGTAATTAACGTGTAAAAGATATCTAGGGAGTAGTGAAATCTAAGTAAACACATTTTCTCCAATTACTGCTCACAACCTTAGTATAAATTAGTTTATTTTTATTTTTAGTATTTTATTTTGATTGCATCTTAGTATTGGGTTAGTTGATTAGCAACTAATTCCGCCCAAATCCTTCAAACCCGAGATTTTAAATTGCTTTCCATAAAATATAAAAACACAAAAATAATCATCTCTCACCTTTAGAACTAGTATTTAGGTTTTCTAATCCTAGCGACACTATTCCTAAGCTGAACGATCAATCCCCCAGTACTTGTCACTATACTATACTACAACGATCAGGTACACTGCCTGGTGGGGGTTGTAAGCTTCTCGAGATCCCTCGAGAGGTAAAACCTGTTGCGATTCCCACACATCAATTAGCTTTTGCTCCAAGGTACTTGAATGCTATATAATGAGACCCCTCTCATTCATTCATTCATCCCTTGGTTCACTTGCAAACCAAATCTCCTTCTCTTCTCTCCTCTTGAGCTAGAAATCGAACTACACCCTTATAGGGTTCCTACTAGATTTCTAAGCTCAAAACCATTCTAGTTTAGTTGATCAACTACACCCTTCTAGGGTTCCTACGCGATCTTCTAAACTTAGTGTTTGGTTTGTTTGTGAATTAAGAACCTAGCTTTTCTCATTGAAACGCTACTAATACGTGTGTACAAGAACGAAGTGTTGGCATACTTTTGCTAACGTTGTGATTGCCCATTCGACTAACACATTAGTCGATCCACATTAAACCCTAATTAGGGTTTATAAGTTCTTGTTCAAGTGATTTCTTGTTCTTGCTAGAAATCAAGAGGTACGCATCCTTTTACATTCGGTTAATTTCAATTACATTTATTTGATCCTATTCCGCTACGTACTCTTTGATTTTTATGTGTTTAAGTTTTATATTAATCACATATTCCAACAGTGGCATCTAGAGCCGTTAATACGATGTAATTAATTACCGAAACACATAAAATTAAATCATGTTTGATTATTACATGCTATGGTGTTCTTAAGTTTTTAAAATCAGATAAACCCTAATTTTTGTATGTTAGTCGATTTGGTTTTCATAAACCATTAGGTTTTTAAAAATTTTGTAAAAACTTGTAGAAACCCTAGGTTGCATGTAACTTTATGTGTTAATTAATGAATATTGGTGATATGTCATTATATGAGGTTATGCGATCCTTATGACTTGATTATGTGTTTTGACATGATAATAGGTGCTATGTGGATATCTATGACAAACCATGCATGTGTTGTCATGGATTTATTGTTACGTGATTTGTTTTGATTTCGTGCATGTATACGATTTGCTAATTAGGGTTTTAGTAATTAAATTGTTAAGACTTGTTAATTACTAAAATCTAATTAATTAGGTTATTAGGGAAGACCTTAAATTGGGGAAGACCCATTATAATCGTATGCTAATCAATTGTGTGTTTTAAATTGATTTATTATGCATGTCCATTATTTGGTTTATTTTTTTAATTACTACTTGTTATATGTTATGACATGATTCTTTACAAGGGTAATTTCAAAAATAAAAATTATAAACCGGAATTAAATAATGGTGAAATCTTGTTTTGAGCATTAAAATCATGAATTTTAGTTGATTGGTGCGACTGTACCTTGATGCCTTCCAAGACCCAATGATGCACTGACAAAAAGGTGAGGTAAAAGTCGGGTTCCATTAAGTTGCAACCCTAATGAGACTCCATTCTGTCTCTACGCTCGCCTGTGTATCATCTTGGAACATTATTGTACGAAGCATCTTAAGGCAATGTTGTAATTTGATCAACGCCTCAATTAAAAGGTCATGGATTTTGCTTGTAAAGAAACTAATGAGTAAAAGTTTTTTTACATGAAACATATGTTACAAGATGAATGTATGACATCTTTGTACATTTATTTTGATTACACACATCAAAACTAATACCCTTAAATTTAAGTTATATGTCATCCAATGAAACGGAAACACCTAATGTTGTGATCTACGTCAGGGCGTAACCTGGCTAGGTCATGATGGAAGGGAAAATTCCATGGTTTCATTACTTACAGATCAACTGGGGTAATGAAGTTATGTAAGTTTCCTGTTTCTTAAGTTGGTTAACTTAATTGAGTTGATAATGAGATTGCTGATCACTCAAGGCATAAGATGGGGATAAAACATGCTTACATTGCAATTGCGATTGGCAAATATGTAAATCCCATCAATTCTAGGAATTGCAATTGTAAATTGGCAATTGAGGTTCGACTCGTACCTTATTGAATACCGTCATCACTAGCAGATCAATTGATGTGATGAACCTATGTCAATTTGGATCCTAGTTTTTCAGTGAAAATTAAATGGTTATATGATTATGAACCATGGGTATTTAATTTTCTTGATAATTTTATTATCGTGTAACACCCCCATTTTTAAAGTTTGTCGTAGCGGAAAATTAATTTGGGTGTTATGGTGAGGATCGAAGTTTTAACCACATAAAATGGTTTAAAAGAACATTTTGAAAGTCATTTGTCATTTAAATAATAATTTTGATAAAAGATGAAACATTTGATTTAAAAATCTTATGAAAAGATATAAAGGCTTGTAAAAATGACAAATTTGATTTTTACACCATTTAATTTATCAGAGTAATATATGCCCACTCCGTGTCTTGTCCTGCTCCGTTAAATTACCTGAGATACACATGCTTAAAAGTGTCAACACAAAGGTTGGTGAGTTCATAGAGTTTTAGGAAAAACCCTTTATTTTGTTAGATTTCAGAAATATTTGGTATTGTTAAAATACAATCAGAAATGAAACAATTATCGAATATATTCATAAATAAATCATATAAATATTCAATCACATTCAATAAATCATCAATAATCTTAACATGAGCTGGAAACTCATGATACTAAATCAATCAGATATACAATTCACATATGGGCGAACCTATACAGCTGTATCTAAATATATGTTGAAAACATATATATTTCCCTTATAGATATTGCACCAAGCCTCATGACACCACAAGCTTAACCAAAAGAGGGTGTTCTATCAAATCAATGACAGATTTTGCCCTCTATTCGTAGGTGATGTGCCAATTCCTACATGTCTACGAATATAGTGTATCACGACTAATGCGGCTAACCAATTGCAATTGGCATTCCGTCAAGCATTAGTGGGACAGAGGGTCAATCCTTAACAGGTTTCGAAGCTGTTCACTATATTCGCGCTCACTGTCGAAAGTGACTAACGGCTCATGATTGAGGGGCTTCATGGCGATAGCTAACTTAGGCAATATCAAGGACCTATGGGCTCATTTAGCATAACATCATGAAATCAAGTATCGTATCACAGAGATCAATTTGAAACAGTATCGCTTGAGTATCAGAAATTCAGTTTGAAAATAGTATCGCTTGAGTATCAGAAATTCAGTTTGAAAGTATCATCATTTGAGTAATCAGAAATTCAATTTGAAAATAGTATCGCTTGAGTATCAGAAATCCAGTTTGAAAATAGTATCGCTTGAGTATCAGAAATTCAGTTTGAAAATAATATCGCTTGAGTATCAGAAATCCAGTTTGAAAATAGTATCGCTTGAGTATCAGAAATTCAGTTTGAAAATATCATCATTTGAGTATCCGAAATTCAGTTTGAATATATCGCTAGTAACACATTTATATCACATATCACAATAATCGAATTGGGAACAATTTTCACATGAATATCAATATTTCAGTCAAATAATTCATCAATATATATTTTTCACATACCACAATAATCACATTGGGAATATCAATATATTATAATTCACAAATTATATTATTTTAATATCAATTAGGAAATTGATTTGAATCATGTATTTTATTTTATTTCATATACTTTTCAAGTTATCAAAGTATATGTAAGCATGTATCTCCCCCAATGAGTTAAAAACACTTATTTGAAATGGGGCTATGACTCACCTGGATTGATTTGGAAAGGATGAAAAGTAAGATAGGATGGGATTTATGGAAACGATTATGGAAACGTCTTTGATACGGAACCTGATAAATAAATTTATCAGAGAATATAACCAAATACTATTTGGTAAATATGAACGAATAACGAATAAACATTATTCGTTATGATGAATAGATGATGTGAAGTGAGATTATTATGCCATGCATGATATGAAAATACTTTATTTAAAATATCCATCGTAGTTTTACCTTTTTAAATCGTAAGTAAAAATATTAACCTGTTAAGTATCGTTATATATATACTTAACGTAAAAATAAATAATATATATATAAAATGAAACGAAAATGCATATGACGTGAGGGTTGCAGTAAAATAGAAAATAAAATAAGAATGTCAAATAGATTAAGTGTAGTCCTTGTTCTTTTTCCAATTTTACAACTTTTATACTAACGGCGTTGGCGTCACACCGTTAGTCCTTTTTATATATATTTACAATTATAGTCCACTACATGTCCAATATTACAATCTAAGCTTGGAAATTAATAATAAATCATTTTCTACCTTAATAATTCTGTTTTTACAATTTTAGTCCTTAGTTTTCACAGTTTTCAATATTAGTCCTTCTAGGTGTCGTCGCGTTACATTTTTAGTCCAAACGTTCAAAAATTATGGGAAAAATCATCTTAAAATTTCTGGAGCTTATTGAAGCTTATTAAAACTTATTTCAACTACTTATTTACAAAAATAGCTTATTTTTCAATAAATGGGCTTTAACGAGCTAAATTAAAGGCCCGTTAACGTTTTAAAATCCGTGAGCGTTGAGACAAGTTGGGCTTATCCCTAGACTCATTTTTAATGTTATAAAATCATATCAAAATGGCTTTTTGGTCCAGCTTATACGGAGAGCTTATTTTCAGCTTATTGGGCTTTTCAGTCCATTAAGCATTATAAATAGTTTTTGAAAAAATGAGTTTTTGTGGTTTACTTTGGCCAATTTAAAGGGTCTAAACGTGCTTATTATTAAAAAGTTTAAACACGAAACTTGTAGCTTGTAGCAAGGAGAAATAGGTCGTGTAAAAATATTGGGTGGTTATTAAGTCGGATTGAGTTTTAAAGGGTCATTTTGGTAGCGATCTGAACCAGTTTTCTGGGTAAAAAGACTTAGAAATTTTCTAAGTGTTTTTGGTATATACGAGTTTTGCAATTTACTTTGGTCGATTTAGATTGTCAAGACGTGGTTATTTTTACATGTTATTTATACGAAAGTTGTAGCTAGCCATGGTGTCTATTAGATGGTGTAAAATATGACATGCTTGTTACGCTAAATTGTGAGATAAAAGACGGTTTTATAGGTGACTTGGACAGATTTTTACTTGGTAAAAGACTTGGTTTATTTTCTAAGTTTTACAACATTTTTATATATTTGGTATATGGTCAAAATAAGTTTGTATGATGCATGTAACGTAAAAATAAACGTGAAACAAGTGTGCTACGTGACTCCTAGGCCTTCCAAGATAGAGGCTAGTCACGTTTGTGATGCTATATATTTGTACGTACGTATGTATATATATATATATATATATATATATATATATATATATATATATATATATATATATATATATATATATATATGAAACTAATTAATGCTTTTGAAAATAATATACGATGCATGGACATATAATAACGTATGGAATGAATTCAAGAGAGGTTGATGACGACTTACAACACCTTAGAGGTGGTAGAGAATCGTGTGAAATGGAAGAAAAACACAAGATTGGTTCACGGTGCAACAAAACCCAATATCGAATTTGATATAATTCGATACACCCTTACTTATTTTTAAACCTTCTTTTACTCCTGGTCGAATTAGTGATGTAGAAGAGAGTATTTGAGAGTGAAATGAAGTGATATTGAGTAGTTAGGATGTAGGAAACAAGATGATATAAGAAGTACATATAGAAAGGTTTTCTAGGACACGTATATGTTTTCAACAATTAACAAAACATATGTTACTATGCATGTCAGGGAAATGGATGACTTTTGAGATAGATTTCTGACATAATAAGACTTTAGAGGGATTGTATGAAGGTAGGGAAATTAGAATTTGCTTATGTGAGTTTATATTATGTCGACATGTATATATATGTGTACAAGATTTGGAAAATTCGTGTGAGGCTTGGTTCTAGCTGATGAAACTCATAATTAAACATGAAAACATGCTTGAAATATTATTAGGATCATTTAGAAACAAACCGGGATTAAAACGGTTGAGGTTTGAATTTATTATATATCGATTGGGTTGAATTTTGGCCAAACACTTTGCCTCTATTAAACGTATCAAACGTTCGTCTTAGAAGCTAAAATTTGGCGTACTAATTCTTTGGCGGGTGGACAATTAGAAGATACAAAAATATGGACATGTTGTGTTTAGGAATTGAAACATACAAGGGCGTTTTGGAGGTGTACTGCTCGACTGGAAACTGAATTTTTAAAAGGAAGTTGGGCCATTTTAACGTGGGCTGATGAACAGTGACGAAGGGACAAAAAGAAAGAAATTGGGCTAAAATGAATTAAAGGTCCATTTGGTTATATTTAATTTTAATTAAGTTTAGTTAGTTTTTAATTAGTATTAAGTTAGGATTAGATGAAATATTTATTTTATTAATTGTGTCGTGAACTTGTTTTGTCGTTTGACGAATTTTGCAATATCGTAATCGTGACCATTTTAATATACAAAGAAAATTTTAAATTTCCCCGTAAAAATGGTGATTACAATAATGACAGAGATTATTTATTTAATTAACCAAAGTTAATTATACGAATTTTTGCGAGGTTTTACAGTACCCACATGTCATTCTGAATTTCGTCCCGAAATTCAAATTTAATGTGATTACTTGAGTGGAGAATTTTGAACAGAGGGTTGTCGAGAGATTTTTATCCGAAATTCAAGGAAACGGGATTCAGTTAGATTTACCTGTACTAGACAAGGTAAAATAACTGAGGTATTTAAGGGTTGTGAATATTGAAAATAGTGGAAAAATAACGGCTAATGCATAGTGAATATTAACGGTCGTGAATAGTAACTTAACGGTTATATTTTTGGTCCCAACGGCTAGAATTTTGAGCCTATAAATACTCCATTTAATTTCCTATTCTTTCATCATCCATTTTTCTATCATTTCACATTTCCTATCCTTAATCCTTTTCTCTCATTTAATACCTCAAAGATGCCGAGCCTAGTTACTATTATCGCAATGATATATATCGTTTTGGCTATCACCTATTTGACTTTTGTTACGGATGAAGATTATGTAATTTTGGTCGGGATTTTGGGGTTTGTAATACCACTCACGGTTCTATCGTATGGTGTTGATAAGATATGGAGGCACTAGTCTTAAGCTAGGTTTATTTAAAATGTATCCTTGTTATGTTTCTATGTAATCCTCAATAAATATGAAATAATACTTATTTGTCTTTATGTTTAAGAACTAGGCTTGCTATTGTTTCTATTGGTGTACTTATACTTATCTTTTAGAATAATCTGAGTAATTCATCCTATGGTGGTTCTTGCTATGGTACTGTTGAAGGGAATCCTTATTGTTATGCCGGGTCAACCTATTGAAGATTCTACGCTTTTTATTGTAATCCTTGAAATAATAGCACTTCCTATGCTAATTTTATGCCTATGTATTAATTTCCGTGGTCTCTAATAAAATTTTCGCTATTGATGTTTTTCCATAAGCCTTTGTGAACTCTTAGGTTTCTAATGTTTTTACTTTTCTCAACTTACTATAATAAAAGTGATTGGTATTAAGTGAAAATTTCTATTGGAGTTTGTCAAAAATGAGGTTTATGAAATAATTTATTTAATCTAAATATTTTTGTTTTTAAATGAAGATTGTTATTAGAAAATCTGAAAAGATAAATGTTCCATTTATGACATAATTCTTCCTAAATTATACATAGGTAGCTAGGCTATGTATAATTGAGGACCAAATGATGTAATGCTTGGCTCAGTAATAATGGTATTTATTTTTATTTAAATTGTTTTAGATGGTTCAGTCTCAATGATTGAATGACATCTAATCATTTTCAAAAGAATTTAGTAAATTTTTGTTCATAATATGGTGATGAGTCAGGAATTTCTAAGGAAATACTAGGATATCCTTGGTATAAACTTAAAGTTCATGAGACAATTCTTACAGGGTGGTAATAATCTATCGTTCAGTCACTCTCATTGCTCTCTTAAGGTGAGTTGGTCTAAAATCTGTAAAACTTTTATGGTTATGCTTACAAGGTATGGCCGTCTTATTTTCTTTTCTTACTATATCGTTGCTAATCGGAGGATGTCACACCCCCAATTTACCTGACTTGCAGCGGAATGGAATGCCTGGGAGTGTAACTGTCATAGCACCATAACAAGGAAATATTGAACGACCTAAAGTGTCGTTTGGAAAATACATATCGTTTGATTTATAAAAACATTCAGAGTATAATACATAGGTCCCAAAAGTCATGAAAGGTTTACAGAAAACAAGTTCAGGAAAATGTCAAACGATAATTTACACATGTGCATGAAAAATCCAAAATGTAGTGCGTCATCCCTGGCACACCCTAATGTGACTCCATGCATGTAATATGATAATGCCTTAGTTACCTGAAAATACATTGCGAAAACGGTCAACACGAATGTTGGTGAATAATCATAGGTTTGTAAGTTAAATCGTATGTACATAAACCACAAGTATAAAGTAAACCGACATAAATGTCAAAATGCTACATTGTCCCTTAAGCTCATGGCCCCGAAGCTAGACTTTGTAATGCCCCAACAGAGTGTTTACCAGACACTCACTTGATAAGACATGAAATGCATTCGTCCCGTTGGAGCAACCCAAACACGAATGGAGGCGTCACCCTCAATAGATCTATTCACTCACTCTCGCTTAGTACTTGAAATTAACGGTCCATGATATTGAAAAGGGGACTTGTTATGATATGGTATAAAGGCAACTTAAGCAATGTATGGAATTTGTAATACTTGGGCATGTACGAAAGTAATTGATGCAATGTATTCTCCCCCGTGGGATTTGAAATCAAATAAGTAATTGAAAACGGGGCTATGAAAACTCACCTCAACTGATGGTACTTGAAATGAAATGAAGTGAACAATAATGATCGGTTAACTGCCGCAACCTATAATGAATGATGCATGATCTCGTTAAGATCACCAAATGATGTTTATGAATGTCCATGCTCATGTTTCTATACCACTCTACTCTTTGGAAAAACACTTGTATTGTCAAATATATATAATCCAAGACTTTGGAAAATATTGCTATTAGAAAATATAAATGGCTTGTTATAATATATATACTTATATATATATAACGTAAGTTCTCATGTAAGCGTTGAAATACTCGGGTTGTAAACCTTGAAATGATGAAAACATACTCGTAATAACTAATACTACGTTAGTTATAAAGCTCGGTACTTGATATTATGTTTAGCTTGAAAATGCACTTCGTAGTTTTTGCGCCAAATTATATAAAAGCTGTCAATTAATAAAGGGTTTTAGCCGATATTCAAACGAGTATATCTTTGTCGTTACTTGTCCGTTTTACTTGTTCTTTATGTCCATGGTTACGTCTTAGTATGTAGTAATATATTTTGGAAAGCTCGACTCCTCCGGGTTACGTCTAAAGTCTCTTTTTGTCCAATGAAAAATGTCCAACAGCAACTATTTTTCCAGAAAATACTTTTCGTCTACAATCTTGCAAAAATCATAACTCCTTCGTTATAGACTCTTTTTAATCCGTTCTTTCGCCTACGGATTCGTTTTTGAAAGTATTTTCTAAAAATTTTGCCAAAGTTTCCTTGGTGTTTACTGATTTTCCAGATTTTTACAAAACGGGACAGCATGTCTAAAATAGGTTCCAAATCAAGTTTCCAAGGTTAAAAACCAATTTCTACCATCACCAATCCTCTTGTAATCACCACATGACTAATCTAATCTTACCATACACCTTCTTAGGGTGCCATGGACTCCTAACCAAGTTATTAGAGCTAGGGGATTCATAACAAGAAAGTTAGGGTTTGTATGTTACTTTTTAGCCAAAATAAAGTGTAGTATAGCTACTTATACATGGTTTTTAGCATGATTCTTATGTAATACATGTAAAAATAGGATGATTCATGAAAAAATAAAGATGAAAACTTACTTGACCAAAAGAGATGATTATTGGATGATTAAACTTGATGTTCTTGTGTTTTTGTTACTTGTATCTTGATTAGACTTGTAAAATGAACAACTTTTGTATTTTACTTCATGAAAAATGATCACTTGATCTTGTGATGGTGGTTTGGTCGTGGAAATGAGAAGAGGAAGAAGAGATGAAGTTTTGATCTTAGCTAAAAGTATGGATTATGATTTATGTATTTGGTAAAGTTATGTTTTAATAGGTTTATTAGTATAAATAATGATAAGTTAATGCAATAGGTTAAAGGGGGGTCTTGGGGCCGGTTTTCAAAGGGTAGGAGGGGGGGGGGGTTAGGGTACTTGGGAATTAATTAGGAAACCTTGAAAGAATTTGCACTAGTTAGCGTTTTTAGTTACGATCGGGTATCGGTTTTATTAGAAATAAATATTCACGAAGTATACCGGGATGAAATAAAGTCGTAATAATGTTAGAAACATATTAAAAATATGTTGGGTACATTTACTGAGTGATCGGGTGATTAATGTTTAGTTTTAACGAAAACCGACGTTATATTCGTACGCGTATGTTAAAAATAAAATAAATTTCCAAAATACTGGGTAACTGAATGTTATAACTTTTAAGATGTTAAAATGGATATAAAAATATGTCGGGACCATTGTGGGAATATTTAGATATATTCGTCGTGTATAAACCGGGTGTTAACGTTTATTATAATTACGTATACGTAAAAACGTTAAATGTACTGAGTATGGAAATTTGAAAATCCTGAGAGTGGTATAACATGAAAATGCTGTTATGATGATATGCAGACTATCCCCAGTCCGTATGCAGTGTACTCAACACTAATGAAATGAATTCGCACCTAAACCAATCCGGTTACGCGAATTTGAATACCCGTAAACTAAATTTACGATGAAATGAGTAATGCAAGTGAATGGTGAAACTTTTCCAGAAATGAATAGTGTTCGGTGAATAGTAAATTTTCAAAAAGTTTCTCAGAACATCAAACTGACCTCGAAAACGATGAATAGTAAAACAATGAATAGTGTTTTGATGAATAGTGATTTATGAATAGTAAAAAGTCGAAGTTTGGAAAAATGACCTGAAATGGTAAATGACGTGAAATGGTGAGTTGTGACATCCGCCCACCCAAATAGGAATTCAGTCCCTGAATTCAGCTAGTGTTGGTCTCGGTAATAGGTTTGGTGAAAAGGTGTGGATACTTGCGTTGCATTTGGTCCTCTCGTTCCCATGTAAACTCGGGTCCTCTTCGAGAATTCCAGTGAACCTTAACGATCGGAATTCTACTCTGCTTTAATTGTTTGACCTCTCGGTCCATGATTTCAACTGGTTCCTCCACAAAGTTAAGCTTGTCATCTAGCTGAATCTCTTCTAATGGTATAACTGAAGACTCATCTGAAAGGCATTTCTTGAGGTTTGAGACATGAAATGTATTATGTACGTTGCTGAGTTCTGATGGTAGTTCAAGCTTGTAAGCTACTGGACCAATCCTTTCCAGTATCTTAAATGGACCAATGTATCTCGGATTCAACTTCCCACGCTTTCCAAATCGTATCACACCCTTCCAAGGCGAGACTTTCAACATGACCTTGTCTCCAACCTGGAATTCCAATGGTTTACGTCTAACATCTGCGTAACTCTTCTGTCGGCTTCTAGCTGTTTCAAGCCTATCTCGAATCTGTATTATCTTTTCTGTTGTTTCCCTAACCATCTCTGGACCTGTGCATTGTACCTCTCCAACTTCTGCCCAACAAACTGGTGAACGACACTTACGACCATACCATGCCTCAAATGGTGCTGCTTTAATACTTGAATGGTAACTGTTGTTATAAGAGAACTCGATTAATGGCAAATGGTTAGCCCAACCATTCCCAAAGTCAATCACACACGCTCGCAGCATGTCCTCCAGTGTCTGAATAGTTCTCTCACTATATGCTTCTAGTCCTGGTTAGTATTTCTGTAATCCTTTCGTTGCTTTTATTGTATTGAGGAATCCTGCATGTAATTGATATGGAAAGTCTCTCTTAGGGAAGTCAGTGGGAAAATCCAACTTAATGGCTTAATGAGTGACTGGTGGGGTAAGTATCCAGGGATAGTTCGGCAAAAGGGATGTTTATGAAAGAGTTCCTTTGTTTACAAAACTTTTGGATGAAGATTGTCATTAACAATCCTTTGAAAAAGTAATTATTTCCTTCATGGCATAATCCTTCCTGAATTTTACATAGGTGATCAGGCTATGTATAATTGAGGACTAATGATGCGATGTTGGATTTTGTCAAAATATCATAACTTTCCTCAAAAGTTTTAGATGGTGTTCAACGCATTGTTATAAAAATGGTGTCCTGATATTTTCTTTCAAGTAACATGAAAAATTGCCTCGCGTAATAATAGTAAATACTTGGTGTAATGACAGAAAATCAATTTATAGGATGGTGATAAAATAGCTTACTTCAGAAATTTTTCTGTAAAACAGTTTCCCCATATGATAGTAAAATAGCTTGAATGGTGTATTGGATATGTGGGTGAATCTTGTCGAATGGTAATAGTCTACTAATTCGTCAAAAACAAAATCAACCTAATTCCTGATGAGACACTGCTAAAATGTTGCGAAACGATTGAAGTCTGAGCAATCGGGATAGAAAATGGAGTAAATGATGGTTATGATTATCACCTAGGTAACAAAGGATAGATACTACATTGGATAGGAAAGTGCTTAATACCACTAGGTCATGTCATCGTACCAACGGTAAGTACAAAAGGAAAGATACAACCCTAAAGGCTCGAGCTACGGTTTATATATCGAAACAAAGCTCCTCCTGCTGAAGCATTGTTGTTATCCTTGATGTTTCTAATATCCTGACGGTCCTCTTTCAACAACTCACGCTATTCCTCGAGCGATTCAGTCTTGATTCCCAGTTCCTGATTTTTCCTTGTTCCTTAGTTCCGGGCAGTCATTCTTGAAATGCCCTAAGTTTCCACATTTGAAGCAACTCCCTGGGATTTTCTGATTTGTGAGTTTCCTACAATTTTCAGTCCGATGACCCTGCTTCTTGCACACTCCACACGTTTTACTGCAATGACCTTGGTGATATTGATTACACAGGTTGTAGTAAGGTAACTTTCCAATATACCTTCTCTTTGTGTGCGGTTCTGCAGCAAAGGCTCTATTCATTTCTTGTCCTTTGGGTGATTGTTGAGCAGCATTGCAACCTAGATTGTTGTTCCACACCTTCTGTGGCTAGGATAATAGTAAAAGCTAGTGAGGATATAAATCTGGTCTAGGGACTTCCTGGTGTCCCTCTGTGTGAAATCAGGTTTGTGGCATCATAAGGTCGAGATAGTCCTGAAGTGGTGTCTGAAGTTGCGCATCTATCAAATCTTAGATAATGTAGGTTCTGAACCATTCCTGAAGAATCTGCGGATGTTTCTGTTGAGTCCGTGTTATTGGTATTATCTACTAGGTGTCATCTAGTTCATGGCAAGTGGGAATGGAAAAGGGAAATGACAATGATGGTACTAGTGTATGGAATACTACCCTCTTTCGTGCTACCTCGCAACATCCAAAAGGTAAAACTAAAGTACACACTGTGGGAAGGCCAATAGTGTAATGAGTAACTGATGGTGGTGATAGTACCTGAGTAGTAAGTGCCCTACTAGTGATGGAAAGAAAACACACTATCTTCCTTGCAATAAGCATCCTAATAAGTCCATTAAGATTAATTCTGAATACACTACCAAAAGGCATTCTATATACGGGCTGAATGATAGGAAGACTCTGTTCCTATGGCAAATCAATAGTACTAATGGTGGTATAAGTGCAACTGATGGTATAATGGTAGTGGAAGATGACAAGGCATCTTCAATGTTGGAATCCGATAAAAGGATGTCAGGGTGAGTATCTGAAGGCATGTCACTTGTGAACCAGGTCAATAAAATGATATACATATTCGGATATGAGTATAAATAACTCGCACAGGGTATGCATGAAACAACATGTATCATGATTATGCACTTATGATGAAATGATGAGATGCTATGATGATGTGGTTATAGTCTAGGGTCAATGATACATCCTAGTTCTCTATAACCTTAGCTCTGGTACCAATCTGTCACACCCCCAATTTACCTGACTTGCAGCGGAATGGAATGCCTGGGAGTGTAACTGTCATAGCACCATAACAAGGAAATATTGAACGACCTAAAGTGTCGTTTGGAAAATACATATCGTTTGATTTATAAAAACATTCAGAGTATAATACATAGGTCCCAAAAGTCATGAAAGGTTTACAGAAAACAAGTTCAGGAAAATGTCAAACGATAATTTACACATGTGCATGAAAAATCCAAAATGTAGTGCGTCATCCCTGGCACACCCTAATGTGACTCCATGCATGTAATATGATAATGCCTTAGTTACCTGAAAATACATTGCGAAAACGGTCAACACGAATGTTGGTGAATAATCATAGGTTTGTAAGTTAAATCGTATGTACATAAACCACAAGTATAAAGTAAACCGACATAAATGTCAAAATGCTACATTGTCCCTTAAGCTCATGGCCCCGAAGCTAGACTTTGTAATGCCCCAACAGAGTGTTTACCAGACACTCACTTGATAAGACATGAAATGCATTCGTCCCGTTGGAGCAACCCAAACACGAATGGAGGCGTCACCCTCAATAGATCTATTCACTCACTCTCGCTTAGTACTTGAAATTAACGGTCCATGATATTGAAAAGGGGACTTGTTATGATATGGTATAAAGGCAACTTAAGCAATGTATGGAATTTGTAATACTTGGGCATGTACGAAAGTAATTGATGCAATGTATTCTCCCCCGTGGGATTTGAAATCAAATAAGTAATTGAAAACGGGGCTATGAAAACTCACCTCAACTGATGGTACTTGAAATGAAATGAAGTGAACAATAATGATCGGTTAACTGCCGCAACCTATAATGAATGATGCATGATCTCGTTAAGATCACCAAATGATGTTTATGAATGTCCATGCTCATGTTTCTATACCACTCTACTCTTTGGAAAAACACTTGTATTGTCAAATATATATAATCCAAGACTTTGGAAAATATTGCTATTAGAAAATATAAATGGCTTGTTATAATATATATACTTATATATATATAACGTAAGTTCTCATGTAAGCGTTGAAATACTCGGGTTGTAAACCTTGAAATGATGAAAACATACTCGTAATAACTAATACTACGTTAGTTATAAAGCTCGGTACTTGATATTATGTTTAGCTTGAAAATGCACTTCGTAGTTTTTGCGCCAAATTATATAAAAGCTGTCAATTAATAAAGGGTTTTAGCCGATATTCAAACGAGTATATCTTTGTCGTTACTTGTCCGTTTTACTTGTTCTTTATGTCCATGGTTACGTCTTAGTATGTAGTAATATATTTTGGAAAGCTCGACTCCTCCGGGTTACGTCTAAAGTCTCTTTTTGTCCAATGAAAAATGTCCAACAGCAACTATTTTTCCAGAAAATACTTTTCGTCTACAATCTTGCAAAAATCATAACTCCTTCGTTATAGACTCTTTTTAATCCGTTCTTTCGCCTACGGATTCGTTTTTGAAAGTATTTTCTAAAAATTTTGCCAAAGTTTCCTTGGTGTTTACTGATTTTCCAGATTTTTACAAAACGGGACAGCATGTCTAAAATAGGTTCCAAATCAAGTTTCCAAGGTTAAAAACCAATTTCTACCATCACCAATCCTCTTGTAATCACCACATGACTAATCTAATCTTACCATACACCTTCTTAGGGTGCCATGGACTCCTAACCAAGTTATTAGAGCTAGGGGATTCATAACAAGAAAGTTAGGGTTTGTATGTTACTTTTTAGCCAAAATAAAGTGTAGTATAGCTACTTATACATGGTTTTTAGCATGATTCTTATGTAATACATGTAAAAATAGGATGATTCATGAAAAAATAAAGATGAAAACTTACTTGACCAAAAGAGATGATTATTGGATGATTAAACTTGATGTTCTTGTGTTTTTGTTACTTGTATCTTGATTAGACTTGTAAAATGAACAACTTTTGTATTTTACTTCATGAAAAATGATCACTTGATCTTGTGATGGTGGTTTGGTCGTGGAAATGAGAAGAGGAAGAAGAGATGAAGTTTTGATCTTAGCTAAAAGTATGGATTATGATTTATGTATTTGGTAAAGTTATGTTTTAATAGGTTTATTAGTATAAATAATGATAAGTTAATGCAATAGGTTAAAGGGGGGTCTTGGGGCCGGTTTTCAAAGGGTAGGAGGGGGGGGGGGTTAGGGTACTTGGGAATTAATTAGGAAACCTTGAAAGAATTTGCACTAGTTAGCGTTTTTAGTTACGATCGGGTATCGGTTTTATTAGAAATAAATATTCACGAAGTATACCGGGATGAAATAAAGTCGTAATAATGTTAGAAACATATTAAAAATATGTTGGGTACATTTACTGAGTGATCGGGTGATTAATGTTTAGTTTTAACGAAAACCGACGTTATATTCGTACGCGTATGTTAAAAATAAAATAAATTTCCAAAATACTGGGTAACTGAATGTTATAACTTTTAAGATGTTAAAATGGATATAAAAATATGTCGGGACCATTGTGGGAATATTTAGATATATTCGTCGTGTATAAACCGGGTGTTAACGTTTATTATAATTACGTATACGTAAAAACGTTAAATGTACTGAGTATGGAAATTTGAAAATCCTGAGAGTGGTATAACATGAAAATGCTGTTATGATGATATGCAGACTATCCCCAGTCCGTATGCAGTGTACTCAACACTAATGAAATGAATTCGCACCTAAACCAATCCGGTTACGCGAATTTGAATACCCGTAAACTAAATTTACGATGAAATGAGTAATGCAAGTGAATGGTGAAACTTTTCCAGAAATGAATAGTGTTCGGTGAATAGTAAATTTTCAAAAAGTTTCTCAGAACATCAAACTGACCTCGAAAACGATGAATAGTAAAACAATGAATAGTGTTTTGATGAATAGTGATTTATGAATAGTAAAAAGTCGAAGTTTGGAAAAATGACCTGAAATGGTAAATGACGTGAAATGGTGAGTTGTGACAGAGGAACTATGGTTACTTCAAGTATTACTGCAATGATACTGATTACTAACCTCTATATATTCTTAATACTTTGTTAGGTCCTTTATTGAAAGAATATGGAGCTAATTATTTCATTGATGATAGACTGAATTGAATTCCTACTGTAATCTAATTTCAAGATATGTCTGGGTAGTATCTTAGAAAATTTATCAACTCTTGGTATAGGATTGCTAAAGAACAAACCGACTTATCTACTAAAGCTAAAGTTCAATAACCTTCTCTCTATTCTTCAAGTTATCTTCCAAAAATTTGTCTTATAAAATTCTATGGTTATAGCCTAATCATGGTAGGTATAAGGTATCATAATAATCATAGGTATTCTTAAGGTAAATTGGAATATATTCACTATAATCAACATTATATTAATAACTTGATTGATTGTTTTTGCAAACAAACGATACAAGATCTTTTATTAATACTTCATTGATATGAGGGGAGTCATTTGTCTACCAAAGAGAGTAACAAATGGTGAGATTTTTCATGAAGGAATGGGAAATCATTACATGCATGCATAGCATCATGATGGAAAGAATTTATTAACAACAGAGGGTTATAATGAAAGGAGATTTTTATTGGAGGTTGGTTACAAGTTTTGAGAATTTCGGAATATTAGGAAATCTGTCATCACTAACCAAAAACATTTTGGTTTAGTGGGTACAACTTTCTGTTCAGGGGAATTGAATGAAGATACATCGTTTGAGATGTAATGTATCGAGAAATTTGGAGCGTCAGGAAATAGAGAATTTGGAAATATATGGTATTGAGGAATATGAAGTATAAGGTGACGGAGAATTTGGCTCAACGTTCTTCTACGGCATCTCTTGGCTTGAACTTCGTCCGACTTCGAATGCTGCTTGACCACCAATCAAATCTTCATATGATTCGGTAGCTCTTCTGAGTTTTTGACGTAAAAGTGAAAAAAATAGGTGACGATGGAAGTGATCTTCTGAGTGAGTTCTATATCAGACTGGGGTCGTGATATTTGTGCGTAAGGATCTTCAGTATTCGGAGAATTTTTATTGATAGATGAGGTATTATTATTATGGATATTTGTTTTGACATTCACGGCGTTCCTGAAGACATGCTACAGTAGTAACCGAGAATAATATTTTATGAGGATTTTGTATTGCTAAAGATATAACAGTACAGATGAAATAACAATTGTATATGAGTAACTATTAAGCATGTAAGATAATCTCAACAAATAAAGTATGGACCACGACAGTCTGCAGACACGGAGGGCATAAAATATTATGGTGTAAAATCATTATTTTGAAAATGAAGTTATAGTTTTATTGTTTGAAAACATTTAATTCTCTATAACTGTAGCTCTGATGCCAATCTGTAACACCCCCATTTTTAAAGTTTGTCGCAGCGGAAAATTAATTTGGGTGTTACGGTGAGAATCGAAGTTTTAACCACATAAAATGGTTTAAAAGAACATTTTGAAAGTCATTTGTCATTTAAATAATAATTTTGATAAAAGATGAAACATTTGATTTAAAAATCTTATGAAAAGATATAAAGGCTTGTAAAAATGACAAATTTGATTTTTACACCATTTAATTTATCAGAGTAATATATGCCTACTCCGTGTCTTGTCCTGCTCCGTTAAATTACCTGAGATACACATGCTTAAAAGTGTCAACACAAAGGTTGGTGAGTTCATAGAGTTTTAGGAAAAAACCTTTATTTTGTTAGATTTCAGGAATATTTGGTATTGTTAAAATACAATCAGAAATGAAACAATTATCGAATATATTCATAAATAAATCATATAAATATTCAATCACATTGAATAAATCATTAATAATCTTAACATGAGCTGGAAACTCATGATACTAAATCAATCAGATATACAATTCACATATGGGCGAACCTATACAGCTGTATCTAAATATATGTTGAAAACATATATATTTCCCTTATAGATATTGCACCAAGCCTCATGACACCACAAGCTTAACCAAAAGAGGGTGTTCTATCAAATCAATGACTTATCATGTATTTTATTTTATTTCATATACTTATCAAGTTATCAAAGTATATATAATCATGTATCTCCCCCAATGAGTTAAAAACACTTATTTGAAACGGGGCTATGACTCACCTGGATTGATTTGGAAAGGATGAAAAGTAAGATAGGATGGGATTTATGGAAACGATTATGGAAACGTCTTTGATACGGAACCTGATAAATAAATTTATCAGAGAATATAACCAAATACTATTTGGTAAATACGAACGAATAACGAATAAACATTATTCGTTATGACGAATAGATGATGTGAAGTGAGATTATTATGCCATGCATGATATGAAAATACTTTATTTAAAATATCCATCGTAGTTTTACCTTTTTAAATCATAAGTAAAAATATTAACCTGTTAAGTATCGTTATATATATACTTAACGTAAAAATAAATAATATATATATAAAATGAAACGAAAATGCATATGACGTGAGGGTTGCAGTAAAATAGAAAATAAAATAAGAATGTCAAATAGATTAAGTGTAGTCCTTGTTCTTTTTCCAATTTTACAACTTTTATACTAACGGCGTTGGCGTCACACCGTTAGTCCTTTTTATATATATTTACAATTATAGTCCACTACATGTCCAATATTACAATCTAAGCTTGGAAATTAATAATAAATCATTTTCTACCTTAATAATTCTGTTTTTACAGTTTTAGTCCTTAGTTTTCACAGTTTTCAATATTAGTCCTTCTAGGTGTCGTCGCGTTACATTTTTAGTCCAAACGTTCAAAAATTATGGGAAAAATCATCTTAAAATTTCTGGAGCTTATTGAAGCTTATTAAAACTTATTTCAACTGCTTATTTACAAAAATAGCTTATTTTTCAATAAATGGGCTTTAACGAGCTAAATTAAAGGCCCGTTAACGTTTTAAAATCCGTGAGCATTGAGACAAGTTGGGCTTATCCCTAGACTCATTTTTAATGTTATAAAATCATATCAAAATAGCTTTTTGGTCCAGCTTATACGGAGAGCTTATTTTCAGCTTATTGGGCTTTTCAGTCCATTAAGCATTATAAATAGTTTTTGAAAAAATGAGTTTTTGTGGTTTACTTTGGCCAATTTAAAGGGTCTAAACGTGCTTATTATTAAAAAGATTAAACACGAAACTTGTAGCTTGTAGCAAGGAGAAATAGGTCGTGTAAAAATATTGGGTGGTTATTAAGTCGGATTGAGTTTTAAAGGGTCATTTTGGTAGCGATCTGAACCAGTTTTCTGGGTAAAAAGACTTAGAAATTTTCTAAGTGTTTTTGGTATATACGAGTTTTGCAATTTACTTTGGTCGATTTAGAGTGTCAAGACGTGGTTATTTTTACATGTTATTTATACGAAAGTTGTAGCTAGCCATGGTGTCTATTAGATGGTGTAAAAATATGACATGCTTGTTACGCTAAATTGTGAGATAAAAGACGGTTTTATAGGTGACTTGGACAGATTTTTACTTAGTAAAAGACTTGGTTTATTTTCTAAGTTTTACAACATTTTTATATATTTGGTATATGGTCAAAATAAGTTTGTATGATGCATGTAACGTAAAAATAAACGTGAAACAAGTGTGCTACGTGACTCCTAGGCCTTCCAAGATAGAGGCTAGTCACGTTTGTGATGCTATATATTTGTACGTACGTATGTATATATATATATATATATATATATATATATATATATATATATATATATATATATATATATATATATATATGAAACTAATTAATGCTTTTGAAAATAATATAGGATGCATGGACATATAATAACGTATGGAATGAATTCAAGAGAGGTTGATGACGACTTACAACACCTTAGAGGTGGTAGAGAATCGTGTGAAATGGAAGAAAAACACAAGATTGGTTCACGGTGCAACAAAACCCAATATCGAATTTGATATAATTCGATACACCCTTACTTATTTTTAAACCTTCTTTTACTCCTGGTCGAATTAGTGATATAGAAGAGAGTATTTGAGAGTGAAATGAAGTGATATTGAGTAGTTAGGATGTAGGAAACAAGATGATATAAGAAGTACATATAGAAAGGTTTTCTAGGACACGTATATGTTTTCAACAATTAACAAACCATATGTTACTATGCATGTCAGGGAAATGGATGACTTTTGAGATAGATTTCTGACATAATAAGACTTTAGAGGGATTGTGTGAAGGTAGGGAAATTAGAATTTGCTTATGTGAGTTTATATTATGTCGACATGTATATATATGTGTACAAGATTTGGAAAATTCGTGTGAGGTTTGGTTCTAGCTGATGAAACTCATAATTAAACATGAAAACATGCTTGAAATATTATTAGGATCATTTAGAAACAAACCGGGATTAAAACGGTTGAGGTTTGAATTTATTATATATCGATTGGGTTGAATTTTGGCCAAACACTTTGCCTCTATTAAACGTATCAAACGTTCGTCTTAGAAGCTAAAATTTGGCGTACTAATTCTTTGGCGGGTGGACAATTAGAAGATACAAAAATATGGACATGTTGTGTTTAGGAATTGAAAAATACAAGGGCGTTTTGGAGGTGTACTGCTCGACTGGAAACTGAATTTTAAAAGGAAGTTGGGCCATTTTAACGTGGGCTGATGAACAGTGACGAAGGGACAAAAAGAAAGAAATTGGGCTAAAATGAATTAAAGGTCCATTTGGTTATATTTAATTTTAATTAAGTTTAGTTAGTTTTTAATTAGTATTAAGTTAGGATTAGATGAAATATTTATTTTATTAATTGTGTCGTGAACTTGTTTTGTCGTTTGACGAATTTTGCAATATCGTAATCGTGACCATTTTAATATACAAAGAAAATTTTAAATTTCCCCGTAAAAATGGTGATTACAATAATGACAGAGATTATTTATTTAATTAACCGAAGTTAATTATACGAATTTTTGCGAGGTTTTACATATCGAAAATACTAAAATTGAATTTTGTAATTCTTTTCAATGTATTAATGCAACATTAAAACCGTAAACGTGGTTTGGTCTTAAATTGGTAAATTGATCTAGTTCTGCTTTCAAACACAATGTTTGATAGAGAAAAATTTACTACAAAGACACAAAGTCTCTTTTCCATGAAAGAAGAATGAGACTCGATCCTATTCCTTTTCATGATTGAGAAAGGTATGACAGGAACATTAGAGTTGTCTACATTCTAATACATAACTCATTGCAATCTTTAATACTTAAGAATATTGCACATCTTAATTTCCATAGAAATTTCATTACCCTGATTTGGTGAATGAATTATTCTATAACAAACATGGCATTTGGTTAAATGGAAAATATGAGTTATTAGAAGCTAGACAGATTACCGCAAAATTGGCAAAAAGGCAAGCTAGAATTATTTATCTAGTTGTTGTGCTTTAAAGGTGCTACATACCATTAAGGGGATGGTAGGCCTATTAAGGAAGAAATTGCATGTCCAAAATTCTTCAAGTTAATATCGTTGATGGATAATCCATCATATACATAGTAGAATACACATTTTAGAACCTGAGTAATTATTACGTATGGTTTTCAAAAGGTGTACGAAAGTAGAAACAAGCAAATTGCTTTCACTGGTTGTGAAACACTTTCAATGTTATCAAATCCAGTGGGAGTGTTGTGTTGTGTTACTGAATATGGAGTTATTGTTATGATCTTTGATTCAATGGGAGCTACAAGCTTGAATTTCTGTGTAGTAGCCCAGATTATCTTCAAGATAATTACTTTCAAATTGTAGACACTTATGTTTTAAGGATAGTCATGGGTGTTTCCTTACTAAACAAAGTAATCCTACATCTACTTGTTAATTCTATGACACAAATCATATTAAGTCACATAAACAAACGTATGTTGTATTGTTTTCATGATTGTTCCATGCACAAGTGGGAGAATTGTTTATTGTGTGCAAAGGAACAATACATAGAAATATGATTATAGGATTCTCTTAATTGCAAGGTAAGAGATCTATGTTCTAATAGGACTTATACATTTAATGTGTAAGATTATCTTATGTAGAACATGTGTCAAGATTATAACAAAGACTACTTTTATGTCTTATGATATTCAAATTAAAAGAAACACTTAAAATTGTAATTTACGTCAGGGTATAACCTGTCTAGATTGCAATGGAAGGTTAAACTACATGATTTCATTACTAGCAGATCAACTGATGTGATGGAAATATGTGAGTTTACAGTTTCTTATGTTGGATAATTCATAATTTGAAATAAACAAATGGAGTAGTATATTAACTTGAAATTGTAATGAAACCAAGAAGGGGTGTTCATAACTACTTCAGTTATACATGTTTATGTTTTCTTTGTATAAACATAAACATGAAGTCTTTTAATTAAGACTTAAAATATAAAGTAAGGCGTTAACTTGTTATGTGTTGTATTAATAAAACATATACATAAAGTCAATGAGTTGATCAATGACTTATAATGCATAGTGGAATTATAACTAATATGTCTTTTGACTTGGTCAAAGAATACTTGTGTTATAAAGTATGCAATTGGTTTGGAAATAATGTTATACCATTTGGTTTGACTTGGTTGGTAAATAGGTAAGCCGAAAGAGTATATGGTTATCTTACAATATTATTTCTAATGAAATACCACATTGTCAAGTGGTATGTTCAGTTAGAAGAATCAAACTCTATTTATAGAGTTTGATTCAAGATAACTATAATGCCTCTTCTTCCAAAAGTTATCAAGGTTAGGAAATTGAGTATGGATTGAATATACTCAATAAGACTCCAACCTAGAAGATTAAATAAAGACACCATAAATTATGAAATGTGATGAATCACATTAAAGTCTTAAAATGAAGTCCTAATTTTGTTAATAAGTAGTTTTAACAAATGAGAGTCAGGAACTGTAAAAATGTTTTGTAATATCCCAAAAGAGAACAATTAAGTGTTGCTCTATTTAATTAGTATTTATAGGTAGTCTATAAATTCCTAAAGGCAAGTGGGAGGTTTTATCTTGAAAAGATAAAATTACAAAATACATAATCTTCTAAAAACACACTAGCAAATATCATGATGAGGTTAAACATGGAAATGATAAACCTCAATATGATGAAAGTCTCATTCATAGATCCGCATGGATATCTCAGATATTTGATTGATATGCTGAGGAATATGAATTACAGGATCAAAGTAAGCATGTTAATCATAATGATGCATTTACATTGAATTATGGTAAATTGCTCATACTATGAATGTTAAGATTATTAATCACATGGACAATGGTGTACATACATTTAATGCATGTGATAAGATTATTAATCACACTTAAGCAATTAATTGTGATTGAATATTCTTTCCTAAGAACATTAAATATATAAAGATTAAGTAATTGTCATACTTAGTTTCATTATATGAAATTTGACAATTGATTATAAAACTCTATCTTGTGTGATTACTTTGGCGAGGACGATAAGTAATACAAATGAGATTTAGAAATTTACATAATCTTTGAAGCGTACAAATTGCAAGAATCCATTTATGGATACATGCATGCATCTAGGAGATGATTCTTATGTTTAAATATTAAATCCAAGTTTTGATTTATAATTAAAATAAGATAATGTAGGTTAATCAAAACAATAAAATCAAGACATGTGTGTGTGTTTGTGGCTCGTTTAGCTAGAGAGAGAGGGAGAAAGATGGAGACTTTTCTTAGTGAGAGAAACTAGAGAGATGTTAGATTAGAGAAAATGAAAAGCCACACCCCTCCCACACTTGAGAGGGGTATTTATAGTTCTTACAAAATTGAGTGCTCCTAGCGGGCTGTAGAGCGGGTAACAGTGGGTAAGACCCGACCCGACTACAAACTAACTACTTACTAACTACTTAAAACATAACGTCTACGAGCTACATTGAATCTATTACAAGGTTTAGGAGACCGAGTCTTCTCTAGGAATATCCGTATTCCTAACAATCTCCCCCTAAGCGAGGTCTCCTTTGAAATCAAATCTCTTTGATGATATGAAGTTCTTGAGCGGGATAACTCCTTTTGATCTTCATTTCTTTGTATTCAGCATGACTCAGATCTTTGTAGCTCGCAGGATTGATTCTTCACTTATTGCACACTTTGAAATTCAGCAATGGTCTTGGTGATTTGAGATTCCTTTGATGATGTGATCTTTGAGCTTTCTTTGAGATCATCAGGCACAGTAAATCTCCAAGCTCATCCTTTGTGGTCTTTCCTTCATAGGTGGTGAAGTGACTTTTGGACCATCATGCTCACACTCTTCAGGATTAAGAGACTTGTTATCAGAGTTGCGAAAACGTTGTTGTTAGTCTCTTCATCATTCTTTGATGCAAGTTTCTCTTCATGAATGATCTTCATTTGTGAAAGAGTTGTCTGTGTGAGCATGTGGCATGGAATGACTCGATTCAGCTGGAATTGGGTAGAATTATCTCCATCTTTATATTTTCCTGAAATAAGACAGTTAGCAATAAAGATATAGAACGAATATGGCTTTGTCATACGTTCTGCGAGGACAGACTACCCTCCGGTTTTGTAAAAACCGACCTGCGATCAGGTAGAGGCTCCTTTTAAAGGAAGACTCTCCTTGACAGGAATTTCCAGCTTGTAGTAATGAGTTTTCCAAAGAATCCACTTTGGAATCATCATACTAAGCATGTTCTCTTACCGGAACATCTCAAAGCAGACAGCACGATAGAGTGAATCGGTGAATTTCATATTCACTGATTGATGAAAAATTGATTTAATAGAAATCACTCGCGTGTCACTTAGTAAACAAGTTTTGAGACACGACGAGTGTTTTGTAGCATGAATCACATTTCCATCAAAAATACTTTTGTTTGAAATCATATACACAATCAATGTGCTCGAAAAAGAAAGTTTGGTGAGCACACTGAAAGGTTTTAGCAAAAGTATGTGTCATTCCATTTCCTGGAACAAGGTTGATTCAGATTTAATCTCCCCATTGTTGCTTTCCAGTTGTCACTTAATCATTGATCCATTAAGGATCTCACATGTCACCTACCATGAGCTTGAGAGATGTTCGCTCAAGAAGGATTTCCATCTTCATTGTGAATTATTAATATCACTCGGATGTTCTGGCATAACCACAAGGATAATGCGTAGGACTCTTAAGATCTTACTTGTTTTTACGGTGTGTAAACAACAAGTGGATAAGTAATTAGTGTCCTAATGAGATTTGTGGATGATCTCGTGGCTCTAGACTCGATAGTGCGTTTTGATCCGCTCCTGGAGACTGGGGAGGCGTCTCCTGATTAGGTATCAACATAACTCGCAATGAGCGGTCGATACATTATGCAGGGTTCCCCGTGAGAATGAAACAAGCTCTTTTAAGAGAACTTGAGTGGATAGGAAGGTTGGTGCAGTGCGTCACTGGGTCCATGACGTCTTGTCTTCAATATTAGTGTTACTTTCGGTAACAACTAATAGCATATGAATTGAACCCGGTTTCTGCCCTAAGGTTGAGTAAATGGAGGGCTATTTCTTTTCACCCTTTTCTCATTACATTTCTTTTTCATTCTTCAACCCCTTCAGTGCTTACCGAGACTTCATCACTAGAACCTTGTTGGGTTTGTTCCAGTTCTAACTCTATCTCAGTCGGCACTCTTCCCTTTCTCACTTTTCTCCTTTTTTCATCATTCCTAAGGACTTCTACTCTATCTAGAGAATTGTCCCTGGGAAGATCCTTCCGGTTCTGGTGGATCATGGGAACTAATACCTAACCTTAACCATCCTTATAACTCCGTACATTAAAGTAAATGGTCGGTCTTTGGTATTCTTCCACAAACGTTTTTGCTCCCCCTCAATATGTGCATCGATATTCGAAATGGTTTAGCACATATGTCGGAGCCTATTCTTGAGTCCAAAAGATATCACATTTTAATATCAGATTTCATATTTAAATCACAATTTCTCCCCCGATCAAAAATTTCAAACCCTTTGAGATTTTGGATCTCAACTGATTTAAATATTTTAGAAAACATGTTGGGAGAGAAATGTGGTCAAAGTTAATATTTTCTGACAAAAAGGAATCTTTTCATACACTCCCCCTCAATTCATGAGGGAGGATGTTATGTGCCCAATTTTGATGAGTTTTACAAAAGATTTGATATTTTATGAAAACTCTTTGAAAAATTCTCATATTGGCACATAACACATCACAAGAAACTTTTATTGCTTTTGTTCAAAGTGTTGCGACTCGATGATATTTTGAAAGAATTTTGAAATCACTCTCCCCCTCAATCAATGACCCGATTTAACCAATACTGGTCTTGACACCAATAATGGGCTTGACACCAATTGTAAAGTAAAAGATTGTTGTCATTGATTGAGTGATGAAGTTTACGAAAATATTCCATTGGATTTCTGAAACTTTCACGGTACCACCAAGT
Organism: Artemisia argyi; assembly: GCA_030686995.1. Lineage (NCBI taxonomy): Eukaryota > Viridiplantae > Streptophyta > Magnoliopsida > Asterales > Asteraceae > Artemisia > Artemisia argyi. The sequence goes on from CM060683.1 coordinate 183,911,073, forward strand.
TTTGCACAAATACTTTCTTGAAAAATCATAAAAGAGAAAGTATTTGGCGATGAAAAGAAGATTTCTCTTCTTATACAAGAAATGATGCACTGAAGCGTACATCAGATCGAGGGTGTATGAATATAAAGTAATCCATGTTCGGATGAACGACACCCTTTGAGAGGAACAACCGTCTTTTTGGCGACGTGTTTTCCTCATTTTGAAGATCGGGTTGCTATCTGAAGTAATAGCAAGCCATTGTTTTGAAGCGCGGGTTTCCGTCTGAAATAACGAAAAGCCATTTTATGAAGCCCGGGTTACCGCCTGAAATGACGGTAAGCCATTGTTTTTAGAAATTTTGAGAGGCGACATGTTTTAGGAAAACACATTTATTAAAAAAACATAAAAGAACTCTTGCTCAAGCATATGTATGGTTCCGTGTCATTATTGAATGACATTTCTAGAACCGTACATAATATTGATTACACAAGAGACATGTCGCGAGAAGAATATTTTTGACATTTTCTAGGTTTTCTGATTTTTATGGTTTTTGAAGGTTTTATATTTTTGTATTTTCTTTTTGGAATGATGATATATACAAGGATATAGTGAAGATAATCCATTACTCCTCTTCTCCTTCCTGAAGCTGTTTGAGTGTGTCAGGAGAGAGACTTTTCATTCCAAGACGAGGGAGAATAAACTCGAATCGTTCTCTGGGAAGTGCCTTGGTGAAGATGTCAGCCAACTGATACTCTGTTTTTACGAAGTAGAGCTCAACCACCCCTTTTTCAACTTGTTCCCTTATGAAGTGATGTCGGATGTCGATGTGCTTGGATCTGGAGTGTTGGACGTTGTTGCAGCATAGAGCAATTGCACTCTTGTTGTCACAGTACATAGGGATTTTGTTGAATCTGTATCCATAGTCTGAGAGTTGAGATCTCATCCATAGGATTTGAGAACAACAGGACGACATAGCTATGTATTCTGCCTCAGTGGATGATATGGAAGTGTTCATCTGCTTCTTTGACGACCAACTTACCAACTTGTTACCAAGAAATTGAGCACCACCCGATGTACTTCGTCTAGTGTCTTGACATCCAGTTTGATCGGCATCTGCATATGCAGTCAATTCCATAGACGTTTCCGTGGGATACCAGAGACCCATGTGAGTTGTCCCTAAAAGATACCTAAAAACCCTTTTAACTGCTTCCAGGTGTCGTTTAGTTGGTTTAGACTGATATCGAGCACACATACAAACTGCAAATAACAAGTCAGGTCTACTTGCAGTAAGATACATAAGAGACCCAATCATGCTTCAATATTTGGTTTGATCTACTGGAGTTCCTGAAGAGTCTTCGTCCAGCATAGATGCCGCAACCATTGGAGTGTCAACTGAATCACATGAGTTAAATCCAAATTTCTTCAAGATCTCACTAGCATACTTGGATTGATTGATAAAGATCCCTTCAGGATTTTGAGAGACTTGAAGTCCAAGAAAGAAAGACATTTGTCCCATCATGGACATTTGAAATTTGGAGCTCATCTCATGACAAAAACGATCACATTCTTTAGGGTCAGCAGAAGCAAAGATGATGTCATCTACATAGATTTGAACATGAAGTAGATGCTTGCCTGACTTTCTAGTAAATAGGGTAGGATCTACGACTCCTTTAGAGAAGTTGTTGGCCAGAAGAAACTTAGACAAGGTGTCATACCATGCTCTGGGAGCTTGCTTGAGCCCATACAACGCTTTCTTCAAACGGTAGACATAGTTAGGATGTTCAGGATTTACAAATCCTTCTGGCTGACTGACATAGACCACTTCTTTTAATTCACCATTGAGAAATGCCGTTTTAACGTCCATCTGATACACAATCATGTTCTGGCTGGCTGCATTGGCTAAGAATATTCTGATTGCCTCAATGCGAGCCACTAGGGCAAAGGATTCTTCAAAGTCAATCCCTTCCTCTTGCCTGTATCCTTTAGCCACGAGCCGTGCCTTGTTTTTTAGTACATCTCCATGTTCATAAAGCTTGACCTTGAATATCCACTTGAGAGCTATGATCATTGCACAATCAGGAGCAGGCACTAATTCCCACACATCAAGTCTATCAAATTCATGAATTTCTTCTTGCATGGCTTCAAACCAGCAATCTTTAGACATTGCATCTTTGATGTCTTTTGGCTCCACCTTGGATAACACAGAGTTGAAGAAACACCATAGTGCATCAGTGGCTAATTGTTTTCTTGTGGAGACTGGTCTGGAGGGGTTTCCAATGATGTTGTCAATAGGGTGATCAATTGTCCATTTCCTGAGATGGTCATGTGGTTGAGTGGAGGAGACATGGTGATTCGGGGATGGCTCCATTGTGGTGGACATATCTGAGGAGCATTTAGGAGCAAATACATTCTCGAAAGGAGCATCATCTGAGGGAGCGAATGGATTAATGACATCAAAGTTATTGTCTTCCAACCCTTGTGGTGCTGAAGATGATTGAGGAAATGATGATGTAGGTGAGATACTATTGTTGGGAGCCTCCTGACTGATGGAGATTGATTCAGGTTGATCTTTTGGAATCCTTGGCATGGGAGCTACCTCAGTAGGAGCAGATGGTAGAGGATCAGAAGTGTTGTCACTAGGAGGTTCAAAGTATTCATCGTACATAGACTCAAACAATCTCTTCAATTCTTCACTGGTGGGTGGAACATAGGCATTGGAAGGAGAAGAATTATGTACAAGACCTGAACTAATTGGTCCAGGGGTGAGAAGGTTGGGTGTGGGTCCTGAACTGGATTGTCCCGAAACCGTTTGCTCAGACAGCTCGTCGAATGTAACGTGAATAGTTTCCATCACTTTTCGGGTTCGTTTGTTGTAGATTCGGTATCCCTTGCGATCTGATGAGTAACCAAGAAAGAATCCAACATCAGCTTTGGCTTTGAGTTTACCTAGATCTTCACTGTCGTTGGTAGGGTAGCACAATGCCCCAAACACACGTAGAGATGAAAGGTCTGGTTTTCTACCATGCACAAGCTCATATGGAGTTTTGTTGTGGAGAGTGTGAATTAGAGATCGGTTTTGAGTATAGCAAGCCGTTGCAATGGCTTCTGCCCATAGAAACATAGGTGCTTTGGAGAAGATTAGTATGGTGCGTGCAGCTTCCACAAGGGTACGATTTCGTCTTTCGACCACACCGTTTTGCTGAGGAGTGCGTGGAACGCTCTTCTGATGAGTAATTCCCATGCTTTCATAGAATTGAGTGAGTTGTTTGTTAACAAACTCAGTTCCATTGTCCGTCCTAATGATTCTGACAGTCTTGTTGAGAAGAACTTGCAACTGCTTGATAAATTTGATGATGACTTCAGGTGTCTCATCTTTAGTTCTCAGAAACTTCACCCATGTAAATCGTGAGTAGTCGTCGACTATCACAAGCACATACTTTTTGCCATTAACACTCTGCACTCTCATTGGCCCGCATAGATCCATATGAAGGGTATTTAAAACTTCCAGGTTGGTGTTGATGGTTTTTGGTTTATGGGTATACTTCTTGCTTTTGCCCAATTGACATGCGGAGCATAGGTGATCTTTCTCATATTTAAGTCTTGGCATTCCTTTAACAAGGTCTTTACGAGTCAAGTCATTAATGGTTTTGAAGTTCAAGTGATTCAAACGTCGATGCCATAACCATGACTTGTTCTTAGATGCCTTAGACAGCAAACAGATTGGGGAGGACTTCATCATATCTTCGATGGAGATGGTGTAAAGATTAGTCCCACGGCTGCCCTTAAGGAGTTCCAATCCATCGAGATCTCTAACAAAACATGTATGTTTTCTGAAGGCCACTTCGAGATCAGAATCACAGAATTGACCAACTGAGAACAGGTTGTGTCCAAGTCTTTCCACATAATAAACTCTTGAGATCACACTGTCACCAAAAATATAGTCACCATAACCCATAATTGCATCAAAGTGGTCGTTCCCGAATCTCACTGTCCCGAAGAACTTTTTCACAAAATTCTTGAGCTGCGAGCGATATCCAGTCATATGTTTAGAACAGCCTGAGTCCAAATACCATAGGACGATTTGTACGACCTGCATTTGAAACCAGACAATGGTGGATAACTGAAGAAAGTGGATCCCCAAGTGCAGTTGGGGTCCATTTGGTTAGTACACACATAAACAAGGGATATGGATAATGTGGAATTCACAGTGGAGACTTCGCAAGTAGATGCATTAGACCTAAGATTAGGGCACATTGCTTCTATGGGAAAAATTCTACCGGTAGGCCTCCATTTATTGACATACATAACACCATGATAGGATGGGCCAGTTAACATGCCATATTTTCCTAAGTTAAAGTTTCTACCAGTGGGTCTCCATTGATATCCTACATTAGCAAACTTATTCCCTGTTTCTTTCAAAAATTGTTTAACCCTAGGTACCTTAGGCCGATTCAAGAAAGACACAACACAATCATCATGATTAGCAAAGATTAAACATTCATTACATGTCTTGCAAATGGCATTAGAATTCGAATTAATTACAGACTGTTTAAAGCAGTTTCTAGAATCAACACGATTCTTTTTGTCCAAATCAAATTTATTGTTCCTAAGATGGTCTTCTACACTCTTTCCTTGATTACTTTTAGTCGGCGAAGTCCTATCTTTCCTTGTGTTGCCTTTAGGCTTTGACTTGCTGACTTTAGTGTCACAGATCACTCCTGTAGAATTAATGATTGGAACATTAGTTTGACTTGCTACTGTTTGCTTAACTGGTTGTGATGTGTTGGGTACACATGTGTTCAAAGGTACATCTAAGGCAACCTGACAGTTCTTATGAGCTAGTACTGATAATGTGACTCTTTTTTGCTTTCTATCTTCCCTAGGGCAAGTGGCAAAGGCATATTCAAGTAGTTCCTGGGATTGTTTAGTGAGAAAGCATGCATCTATAACTGCACTATCATGCGGTTTCACTATCCTATCCTCTTCTACTGTTTCACGAAGCATCTCAAGACTGTTCTTAACTTGAGTGAGGTAACCATAATGAGCCAACTTATTGTTCTTGAGTGGACGTGGGACAGACACATCATCAAAATCATATTTACCAGACACATGAGTCTTTGAAGCATCACATTTGCACTTAGTGACAGACATTTTCCCTTTAGCCAAAACCTTTAGATTCGCAATTTCATTTTGCAATGAATTTATTTTCTCATCATTGTTATTACGAGTGACCTTGACAGAATCAAATAACTCTTTGTAATGTTGTTTTATTTTTGAGTTTTTAGATTGAAACCATTCAATATCACTTTGTAACTTGTTAATCGTATTATGATAATGAAAACTCTGCGAATCTAACGGTGGTGGCATATTGGTTTCATCCGAATTTGTCCTTCCAGATTTAAGTTGTGCAATTTGTGACCTTAACATTCTAATCGTGTTGGTGTGAGCTTGAATCTTTTCATCCCGTTTGCTTATCTCAAATAATGCATCAAACTCAGGGGCATTCGAAGATATCTTTGAGCTTGAAGTTTTAATCTTTTCCACAAGATGTTGGTACTTAAGTTGTAAGTTAAGATTATCAACTTCTAGTTTAGAAAGATGTTTGATCAAATTAGTGTGATCATCTTTTTGAATTTGGTTAAGCAATTTTAAATTCTCCCCCTCAAGCTCAACAACACGATTTTGGGCATCATGCAATGCATTTGAAATAACAAGAAAATGAGAAGCATTCAAGATAGAATCAGTAGCAGTATAGAACACATTCTGAGCAATACAATTAGCAATAAGATTATCATTTAAGATGAGCAAATTCTTCTTATCGATATCTCGCTTCCTAATTTCAATGGCATTCAGTTCTACTTCCTTTTCCTTTTCCTTAAAGATTGATCTCATTTCACAAACTTCAGATTCAAGAGACATTTGGAGATTTTCAAAATGTTCTTTGAGTAGATGAAAAAATGGAATGACCTCAGTTTGATAGCACCGTTTTGTTTGTTCAAAGCCCCTTTCCCCTTCAGTAATTCCCGTGGGTGTAATTCTCTTTTTACATGTTTTGTCAAAATCCGTGAATAACTGATGAAGCACATACATGCTAATGAGAGTTTTACATTTTGTGGGCAAGTTCTTAGGAACAATATGGGAAGGTGTATTGGGAGGGTACACCGTAGTGGGAGGCACTATCTTAAGACAAGGCATTTTTCTAGTGATTTCCTCGGCCTTTCGCTTTTCCATATCAAGAGCCCAAAACACTTGTTCAGGAGTCAAATTAGTTTGAGGTTTAAACCTAGATTTGAACTTAGACAAAGTGGTCCTATAAATAGACTCAAAGTTTTCTTTGTCATAGTTATGAGGTTTAATTATGACTCATTTTGCTATGAACTTAGGATCATTCAGTTTTTCATCCATTTTATTTATGTTTGCTTCCTCTAAGTGTAATGTCTCATCAGTAGATACAACACTGGGGGGTGCATGGACTGGTTTCAATAGCTCATTACCATCATACATAGCAGTTTGGGCCACTATCGCTTTCTTAGAGTGTGATGGTGATGGATCTCCAATGACGTTCTTAGTGTGTACATCACTGAACCTTATGTGACTCATTATTTGATTAAAAGCTTGGATGGAATTGTTTTGACGATTCAATTTATCTTCAATTTTGTCTTTCAAGTCTTTAAGTTTGGAAAAATCATGTACAAGTTTAGTTTCTTTTTCTTTGAAGTCCTGTTTAAGTTCTTGTAAGCTTACTTGAAAACTCTCTTGAATTTCCTGTTTTTGCATAACAGACTGTTCAAGTTTTTTTTGTAAAGAAACTATTTTCTCATTTAATTTTTCCTCCCTTAAGTTACGTTCAGTGATGAATGTACACATTTGAGATTCCATCATTCTTTCCTTATTGGTCAGCTCAAACTTAGCGCATTGTTCATACCAGGCTAATTGATCCTTAAGAATCTTAAGTCTAGTATGGACTGAATCATCAGGGAAGGGTGAATATTCATGCAATACATGTTCAACATCTTGAGCAGAAGATGCATCACAAGGTACAACCGATTCTTCGCAATGTTTCACATATTGCTCGTATGGAATGACATTACTATCTTCCATACTTGCAATATCTGACTCCATGGCGTTAGTTGGTTGTTCCTTATTTTGAATCTTTTGCTCACACATATTATCATCACAGTAATCAACTGAGGACCCATCACTTGGTACATCTGACGTTGTACTTAGAGACAAATGATGCTTCACTAGGGGAGTATGACTACCTCCTTGGCTATCATTATTTGTTTCTTTGACTTTAGTCAGTTGTACCTTGTCAGGAGTTCTTAGTTCATTGGGACCTTCATATTCATCATATATTTTTAGTACCTCAAATATGACTGATGAATTGGAGGTGCCATTATGTAGTGACGATGATATTGCTGATGAGAGGTTTGCCATGAAGATGGTCTGAGCAGTTGGTTCATCATCAACATCTGAGTCAAATGCATCACAATCCTCAGCTTGAAAGATGTTGGGATCATTGAGAGCTAGGTCTGGTACTGGCTGATCGTCCACGTCAGCATCAAAGTTGTTTCCCTGGACCCCTGCTAAAAACACCATCTCTTCATCATCAAGAGCTGCCCCATCCTCCTTTGCTTGCATTAGCAGCATAACATCTCTGAAGTACTCTGCATTCTGAGGTCGTTTAGGCTGAGTGCAGTTTCTTGCAATGTGACCAAACCCTCCACAGTTGTAGCACTTGACCCTCCTTCCTTGACCTTGATTAAGATTCCCGGCTCGGTTTTGAGCTCCTCCATAGTCAGCTGCAACATTTCCTCTGCCAACATTCCTCTGAGTAGGGTTCTGTCTGCCTTGAATGTTTTGCACAATCACTCTTCCATCTTCCACTGTGGCTTGATTGCGTGGGTTGGAGGAGGTGCGAAGCTGGTTGTTGGTTTGAGGTAGTGTTGTTCTGAACTGCTGAGCAAGTAAAGCAACTTGATTGGCAAGTTCATCAATTTTCTTGTCAGTGTTAGAGAGACCGGAGTCCAGATGGGAACTTGTTTGACCTGATACATAGCTGGAAGATTGAGGGAACAAAGTTTGATTCTGATTGTATTGAGTTGGTGACGGTGAAGGTGATGGCTGATAAGCTTGGCCCAAAGAAGCTTGGTTGAAGGTTGGGTAGTTGGCTAACAGAGCAAGAGGATCACTTGAAGTGGTAGGATTGAACCTTTCCTTGAGTTGGGGGTCATAAGCTGCATGCCTCTCATGCTGTTGCAGGTATGCATAAAGTTGCTCATAATTTGTTTCACGAAGTCCTTTGTTCAGCTTGACTGCCGTGACAAACCTGTCCCACTCAGGATTCATGTTGTTAACAAACTTTGAGTTGAGTTGTATGTTTGGCATTGTCATCTTGATCATCCTCATGTCATTCACAAGTTTGTGGAATCTAACATAGTAATCATGAGCACTTTCACCAGGATTCATCTTCAAAATGTTCAAACTCATCATACAGTTGAGACTCCCTATCTTCCTTTGTAAGTTCTGAACCAGAGAGAAGCATTTTGACATTGTCCCATACTGCTTTAGCTTCGGTATTGAAGTTAATCAGTTTGTAGACATCCTTTGGCAGACCTTGAATCACTATGTTGGAAGCACGTATGTCAGCATCATACCTTTTCTTTTCCTCATCAGTCAGATCCTTGTAGGTACGAGGTCTGTCTATACCCAGTATAACCGTTCCATCTTCTGTAGTGGAGATGATATCTCTGGTAGTGCCCATTTGAAAAGGACCCTCATCTATGGATCGAAGAATGTTTTCACCATTGTCCTTACCTAGGCAGTACAAACGAATTCTCTGTGCCCATGATTCATAATATGTTCTGTCGAGCATAGGAGGTCGAGTATCTGAGCCGGCAGCTTGAATATCATCAGAGGAGGTGGATATGATGTTCACCGGTGTTGCCATGGAGATAATTAGTTAGCACAAGTACGGGATTTTACAACTTTCGTGATTTAAACCGAGAAATTGGTTCTTTCTCGGGATTTTACAAAATCAACTAAAGAAACCGTAAACAAGGAGTGAACTCAGGAGATAACCTCAGTTAAGAACAAACCGCAAGTAATAACCCAAACCGCAGGATTAACAAACCACAGAAATAACAAACCGTAGAGTATGAAGAAACCAAACCACAGGCAAACTAACCGCAGAACCTTGGTTAAACCGCAGACTCAACTAACCGCAGGATCAAACTTAACCGCAAGAATCTAACCGCAGAGAAATACTAACCGCAGATCAATCAAACCGCAATTCAGAACTAACCGCAGAGAAATACTAACCGCAGATCAATCAAACCGCAATTAAGAACTAACCGCAGAGAAATACTAACCGCAGACCAATCAAACCGCAATTCAGAACTAACCGCAGGATAACGAAAACCGCAGGTTTTAAACTTAACCGCAAGGAGCTAACCGCAAAGAACCAACCGCAGTGTAACACTAACCGCAAGCCAAAACCAACCGCAACCACTAGCTGTCAAAAATGTCACTATCTTGCGGTTTGTCTTCTAGTCAAAAGTGGAAAAATGTACAAACCGCAGGAACACAAACCACAATCCGTAACTCACAAACCGTAAACAAGAAACAAGGCAGAATCACAAACCGCAGAGAAGAAACAAAGCTCCAAGTCACTAGAACTTCATCCGAATGTAAGAAATCACTAAACCAACTAAACAACTATGATCATCTAACACTAATGAACATAGAAGTACAACAATAACACATCAACTAACAGCAATGAGCTCAAACCAATAGATTAAGAAAGAAACCTAAACTAACAAACCAAAACACACAATAAGTCCACAAATCCGAATATGACTAGCCCAAGAATGTAACCTGGCTCTGATACCACTTGTAGGTTAATCAAAACAATAAAATCAAGACATATGTGTGTGTTTGTGGCTCGTTTAGCTAGAGAGAGAGGGAGAAAGATGGAGACTTTTCTTAGTGAGAGAAACTAGAGAGATGTTAGATTAGAGAAAATGAAAAGCCACACCCCTCCCACACTTGAGAGGGGTATTTATAGTTCTTACAAAATTGAGTGCCCCTAGCGGGCTGTAGAGCGGGTAACAGTGGGTAAGACCCGACCCGACTACAAACTAACTACTTACTAACTACTTAAAACATAACGTCTACGAGCTACATTGAATCTATAACAAGGTTTAGGAGACCGAGTCTTCTCTAGGAATATCTGTATTCCTAACAGATAACTCCTTGTTATTCCTGAAAGCTAGTGGGAGTATTATGTTTATTTTCTTTAAATCTTATATGTTATACAACATATGGCAGTAACATTCCATTTTGGTTGGGAATGAAACTTCACTTGAAAGATTTAAGAAATAAAATATACAACCTTAGAATATATGTTTATTGCTAATAAACATATGCGGTAAATAAATTAGTCTAATGGAACATGATACTGAATACGTATCTTTTGATAAGATAGAACATGAATGAAATCTAAGTCTAAACTTGTAGATTCATTATGTACATCATGTTATGTATATTATTGTTGTATCATGCTTAAATGAAAGATGATTTGACAACATTGATATCTAATTGAAAGTTGTAATATATTCAAAGGAATATATTTGATTTAGAATCGCATTCCACAGCCTGGAGTTGCTCCCAGATTCTATCAATATAAAAATGGCAATTGTTGAGTAATTGTCATTGCCGAACAAACTTGAGGTTTTGGTAGGCACCAAACATTACAACTGTTTATAGTTTACGGATGTTAAAAGGAGCATATTGTGGTTTGTATACAATAATACTAGTTTAATTGAGATGACACTCAGTTCTAGTAATGGTATCCTTAATGATGACCATGTCAACTAGATGTGCTCAACTAAGAGCATAGTTGCATTAAACATTAATGAATAAGAATACTTTAACTTTGGAAGTGTAAAAGATGATTGTCATAAATAGGTGGTTGTCACGCACCTTATGGAATATTATGTCAATATCAAGATGTGTGTAAACACATACAAGAAGTTCATTTATTGAATTCTTGAAATAAGTATTCTCAAAATTCCAATAGATCAAAGATAGTTAGAAATTATTCCTTGTCAAACAAGTATGATTGTCATGACTTGAGGCATAATTTATTAACTGGAATTATCGTGCATTGATCCATTTAGTATTTGGATAAGGGATGTTAAACAATTATTATTTATAATGAATTAAAGTACTTAGTACGTCTGTTTTCATTAATAATAGATTGTATCCTATATTTGCATGTTTAATCCGTGAATAACTTGTGATGAGTTATTCTAAATCGTCCGTTGTCAATTAATGATATGGGAGTATCATTGAATTAAGACAAATCTGAGTTTTGGTAGAATATACTTAAAGTATATTGATGCGTAGGACATGCCAAATTCACATGATATTCAATAATGGAAAAATTGAGTATAGGACTTATCCCAAATGAATGATTGTACTTTATGGATCTTTGTCATTAAAGTAAATCATAGATATTTATCCTCAGACTTGAGATATCATGTAACTTCTATGAATGTAGCTCATTTTCTGTAAGATAGTCTAACGCTATCCGTAACAGGTAGTTATAATGGCTATTTTCAGAAGTGATGCAAAGTTCATGGGTTATGCTTGTAGTCAATAAAGAATTTGTTCCTTCAAATTTGTTTTGAAGTATAATACTGCTGGGCCCCTCGTAGGGTTGACAAGATGTGTGTATGTCCATACCCAAAGTCTATCTGGAATGCGTTCAGATATTTTGGTAATCTTGCTCAATCATAATAACGAGAAACAGAATAATTAATTATGGAATGACTTAGATCCATCTCCATATTAATGTGGTATTAGAAACAAAAGGATAAGTATGATGATGAATCATCAAATGTGGTTTTTTCCAGGAAACCATACTCGTGATCGTTCTGGGGACATTGGCGTGTTATGCTAGACTAACCATTGTCATCATTTCATTAATGTATATCCGAGTGGGAGCTGTTAGAAGTTACGGATAAAAATTAATGAATATGTCCGGACTCGAACTCGAGACTTCGGGATTGCACACATTACGTATGAGTTTCAATGTATTAGTAATTATTATATTGAATTATGAATAATTATTAATTTCACAAATATAACACGTAACGATCGTTAGTAGTTAACGGTAATTGGACTATATAATCGTTAAAGGAAAAGGTGAAGGACTAGATTTGGAAAAGAGCAAAAGAAGGCTTCGGGTTGGGCTTTTGTGACCCATGGCCGGCCACTCCCCCTCTCCTAGGGCTTTGGATTAGCTTTTGCTCTAAGCTACTTGAATGCTATATAATGAGACCCCCTCTCATTCATTCATTCATCCCCTTGTTCACTTGCAAACCAAATCTCCTTCTCTTCTCTCCTCTTGAGCTAGAAATCGAACTACACCCTTATAGGGTTCCTACTAGATTTCTAAGCTCAAAACCATTCTAGTTTAGTTGATCAACTACACCCTTCTAGGGTTCCTACGCGATCTTCTAAACATAGTGTTTGGTTTGTTTGTGAATTAAGAACATAGCTTTTCTCATTGAAACGCTACTAATACGTGTGTACAAGAACGAAGTGTTGGCATACTTTTGCTAACGTTGTGATTGCCCATTCGATTAACACATTAGTCGATCCACATTAAACCCTAATTAGGTTTATAGTTCTTGTTCAAGTGATTTCTTGTTCTTGCTAGAAATCAAGAGGTACGCATCCTTTTACATTCGGTTAATTTCAATTACATGTATTTGATCCTATTCCGCTGCGTACTCTTTGATGTTTATGTGTTTAAGTTTTATATTATTCACATATTCCAACAGAGCTTATTATGAAATTTCTCAATTATTGGTTCCCAATTGCGAGCTTTGTTCATATTGGCTCCAATAGGAAGACCAAGATAGGTGCATGGGAGGGTGGATGGTTGGCAGCTCAATACGGCAGCAAAGTGTTGGGTTTCACTATGGGAGACACCAATACCAAAAAATTTGCTTTTGGAGAAGTTTATTTTCAAACCGGAAGCCAAATGATAGCATTTTAAGATTCGACAAACGTTTTTGGCATTATCAAGAGATCATTTACCCATTATAAGAGCGTCATCCGCAAATTGAAGATGTGAAATATCAATTTTGTTTTGGCCCACTTTGACTCCATTAAAGATGTTTCTTGATTTTGCCTCCTGTAGTGTAATATGTAATGCTTCCACCGCAATGATAAAAAGAAAAGGGGAGAGGGGATCACCATGTCTTAACCCTTTTTCAATCTTAAATTCTTTGGTAGGGGAACCATTAATGAGGACTGAAGCATAATCCGAACTAAGGCAACCATGAATCCACATTCTCCATTTGCAGCTGAAACCCATTTGCTCCATTATATGTTCCAAAAACTTCCAATCAAGAAAGTCAAAAGCTTTTTCAAAGTCAACCTTTAAAATGAAAAGACGTTCTTTCTTTTTTGAAGCCCATGAGATGACTTCATTTACAATTAGCGGCCCATCAATTATTTGTCTACCTTCGACATAAGCAGTTTGTACATCACTAACCACCGTATGCACAACTTGTTGAAGTCTATTGGCAAGGATCTTAGCAATGACCTTGTATTGGCAACCAATGAGACTGATAGGCCGATAATCTTTTATGTGAAGAGGATTATTTATTTTGGGAACCAAAGCCACAAAAGATGAGTTACAACCTCTCGGGATAAAGCCATCAATTTCAAATCGTTTAACCATATCAATGAAATCTGAACCAATGGTGTCCCAATAATTTTTGATGAATTTGAAAGTAAACCCGTCGTGCCCCAGGGCTTTGCTACTACCACAATCCCAAACCACATTTTTTACTTCGATGGAAGTAAAAGGGGCATCAAGTAGTGAAGATTCAAAAGCATAAAGGGTTTTAAAAAGACTACTAGTGAACCGAGGTCAAAAGGTTGAGGTGTTCTGGAATTTGGATTTATGAAAATTGTAGATATGATCAGTTACAAGTGGTGGATTTGTCACCCATTGGCCATTAATAAAGATACCGTTAATTCTAGAGCGAGAGAACTTATTATTGACAATCCCATGAAAATTTTTAGAATTCTCATCACCTTCAATGGCCCATTTTATCTTTGCTTTTTGCAAGAGATCAAGTCTAAGCAAATGTTCTAAATCTTCAAGTTTTTTCATAAGAGAAAGGCGATTCTCAATATCGGTCACAGATAGTCCCCCATTTTCGGCTTTTAAATCAAGAAACAAAATTTTATCTTTCAACTCAAGGATCAGAGTTTCTTTTTTTGGGCCTGAATTTGACCTCCATGTTTTAATGCAAGTTTTGAGGTGTTGAAGTTTACACTTTAAGACAATGGATGGATGTAGGGTGCTGTTTGGAATGTGGTTTGAATCAGTTTATAGTACGGTAACAAAACGGTTTATTTTAGAAATTCGGTAAAACAATTTCACCATAAGGTAGTAAATTAGTTTGAAATAAAACTCGTTGAATGGTTTATTGGATACATGGGTAATTACTATGGAATGGTAATAATCTACTAATCCGTCCAATACGAAATCGGCCTATTCCCTAAATAAGACAATGATATAATGTTACGTAACGATGGAAAATTGCACAATTGCAATAGGAGATGGAATAAACGAAGGTTACGATTATCACAGAGATAACTAAAGATAGTCATTACATTAGATAGGAAAGTGCTTAATACTACTAGGTTACATCAACGTACTTATGGAAAGTACCAAAAGAAAGTACAACCCTAGAGGGCTCAACTATGGTTTTACAACATGAAATGCCTCCTCCAGTTCCGGTCTCTCAACACCGGGCATTTACTCCTGAAGTGTCCCACTACTCCACATTCACGGCAGATTACCGTGAGTTCCTGATGTTTTGCGAGGGTGGGAGCTTTGCAGTCCTTGGCTTCATGTCCGACCTTTTGGCAGTTCTTACATTGAGAAGGGCAAGATCCTTTGTGAAGAAACTGACACTTGTTGCACTCGGGTAATTTTCCAATATACCTTTTCTTTTGGCTTGACCCAGCAGCACGGGTCTCCACCACCTGTTGTATCTTAAATGGTTGTTGAGTAGCATTAGTATCCTGATTACCGACCCATTTTCTCTTGTTGTTACTATTGTTTCCTGATGTCTTGTCGCGAATTATGTGTTCCTTTGCTTCGATTGCCATCTGGATAGCTTCAGACATGGCATTGGGTTCCCATGCGATGACCAACATACGAATTTCAGGAGAAAGTCCTCCGACATACCTTTCAAGTCTCTTAATTTCTGGTTCACCAATTGCAGGGTCTAGACGAGCTAATTCATAAAAATGAGCAGTATACTTGACAACATCATCTCCTACCATGGTAAGGTTTAGTGCTTCCTGTTCTATTGCCCGTAATTCGCTTCTTACACAAAAGGCTATACCCATCATCTTTCTTAGTTCCTCCCAAGAGCGTGAGTAAGCATCATCAACTCCTACTATCTTAACATGTGTGGTCCACCATTCCTGGGCAAGATTCTGAAAAGTGCATGTGGCGAACTTAACCTTGTCTTCCTTACGACAGTCGCCACATCGAAATATCGTTTCTATTTCTTCGAACCATTTGAGAAATTCCTTTGTGTCTCCAATTCCGCTAAAGTAGGGGGGATTACAACCCATAAATTCCACGTGAGTAAGTTCCTTGGTGAAGGTAGTGGCCATGTTCTTGGCAATGACTTGTCCAACATCAGCTTGCGTCATGCTTGGAGTGGTTTGCTTAAATCTATTTCCATCAAATCATAAGAGTCCATGAGAATCTATAGGTAATAAAAATCATCATATTCATAACTCATGAATATAATACATGAAAGTTTCGGTCTATATGAATCCATATCATAGATAGCACAACCATTCCTCCATAGTAGAGTCAATACTTGGTGATTCCGTTTGTTCATTAATCAAAATACTACAAGTTTCTTCGAACTATGCCACACCTCTCGTGGCTAGGGTAATAGTAAAAGCTAGTAATGATATAAGTCTAGTCTAAAGACTTCCTGTAGTCCCTCTAAGTGAAATCAGGTTTATAGCATCATAAGGTCGAGATAGTCCTGAAGTGGTGTCTGAAGTTGTGCATCGATCAAGTCCTAGATAGTGTAGATTCTAAGCCATTCTTGAGGAACCTGTAGATGTTCCTGTTGAGTCCGTAATCTTGGTATTATCCACAAGGCGTTATCTAATTCATGGCAAGTGAAAATGGAAAAGGAAACTGACAATGGTGGTATTCTAAAGGATGAGAATAACATTGATGACAATGCGATCCTAGTGATGAGTTAGGAGATAATGGTGATAATAGTGAATGGAATACTACCCTCTTTCGCGCTATCTCGCGACATCTAAGAGGTAAAGTTAAAGTACACACTATGGGACGACCAATAGTGTAATAAGTAACCCATGGTGGTGGTAGTACCTAAGTAGTAAGCGTCCTACTAGTGAAGGAAAGAAAACATGTTATCTCTCTTGTAATAAGCATCCTAATAAGTCCATTAAAATTAAGTCTGAATACTCTACCAAACGGCATTCTATGTATCGGCTGAATGATAGGAAAACCTTATTCCTATAACAAATCAATAGTGCTAACGGTGGTATACGTGTAACTGGTGGTATAATGGTAGTGGAAGATGACAAGGCATCTTCAATGTCGGAATCCGATGAAAGGATAACAGCGTGGGTATCTGAAGACATGTCACTTGTGAACCAGGTCAATATAATCATATATATATAAGTATGGGTATGAATAACTCGTACAGTGTGTGCGTAAAGCAACATGTATAGTGAATATGCACCTATGATGAAATGATGAGATGCTATGATGATGTGGTTATAGTCTAGGGTCCAAGATACATCCTAGTTCGCTATAACCTTAGCTCTGGTACCAATCTGTCACACCCCCAAAATACCTGAATGGCAGCGGAATGGAATACCTGGGGTTGACTGTCATAGCACCATAGTTACAGTTATATTGAACGACCTAAAGTGTCGTTTAGAAAATACAGCGTTTGATCATTAAACATTCAGAGTTTACAAAACATAGGTCCCAAAAGATATTGCCATTTTAGTTAAGATAAGTTCAACAAGATCAAACGTTCATAGGTGTAGAAAAATATAGTCAGACGCGTCGTCTCCACGACTCCATGAAGGTCCAAATGCATGCAACATGAGCTACCTTAACAACCTGAAAATACATGCTAAAGTGTCAACACGAGGTTGGTGAGTTCATAGATTTAGAGAACAAATAGATATGGTAAAACATTTGAAGAGAAGAATTTCCCAGTAAAATCATCGTAAATCAGTATTAAAGCTGATGCAAAGGCATCATAAATCAGTAATAAGAAATCCGTAATAAGAAATCAATAATAAGAATTCCGAAATAAGAATCTCAGAATTTAGAAATCCGAAATAAGAACTCAGAATTTAGAAATCCGAATTAAGAAATAAGAAATCCGAAATAAGATTTATAAAACCATCAGTATTTAACTTTAATCTTATGTACCATAGCCCAAGTATAAAGAAATAAGTTTTTCAGTCATAAAACTACATTGTCTCTTAAGCTCATGAAACCGAAGCTAGACGTTACTTGGCCCCAAATGAGTGTTTACCAGACACTCTAATAATAAAGACATGAAATGCATTCGTTCCATTTGGAGCAACCCAAACACGAATGGAGGCGTCACCCTCGATAGATCTATCCACTCACTCTCGCTTAGTACTAGAAATTAACGGTCCATGATAATAAAGGGGACTTGTCCTGACGTGGTAAATAAGGAAACTTAAGCAATGTAAGGAATTTAATACTTTGGCATTGTACAAAAATAATTAAAGCAGTTTATTCTCCTTCAAAAGTAATTCAAATCGTATAAAAGTATAAAACAAGTATTTAAGCATGTATCTCCCCCAAAGAGTTTATAAAGTAATTAAACAAGTAAAAGTGGCTATGACTCACCTCGAAATGCTAGTACAAAGTGATGGAATGATCGGGACAACAAGGCGCGAACACTAGCCGCAACCTAAGATGAATGATAATGATCTAATTTAGATCATGAAATGATGTAATGAATGCACATGCACATGATACCTATACCACTCGTAATTTGGAAATACTAGTTATCGTCATGGTAAAATAGTTTCCATACTTAGGAAAAATATGTTCATTTAGAGAAGTATATAACTTGTCATATTAACTCGTACGAAAAAGTTAGCGTCATATTCCTAGTATCAAAACCTTAGAATGATGTCGTTATGTCGTATAAATATTCCCTTGGGTCATACGTATTCATTTGTTAAGAAAATAGTCATTAGTAACGTTGCTAGAAAATATACCATTTAGTACGTACGTTATTATTTTTATTTGTGACTATATATATATATATATATATATATATATATATATATATATATATATATATATATATATATATATATATATATATAGTTTTGACGATGTTAAAACGGGTATAACTCGGTCGTTTTAGGCTCGTTTTCCTTGTTCTTTATGTCCACGGATTCGTCTTTGTGTATACTAGTATATTTTTGATAACTCGGCTCCTCTAGGTTACGTTTAATACCTCTTTTTACCCATTGAAAACTGCCAAACAGCAAGCAGTTTCTACAAAATTAGTTTTCGTCGTTAAATTTGCAAAAATCATATCTCCTTCGTTATAAACTCGTTTTTATCCCCGTTTTCGGCCATAGTTTCGTTTTTGAAAGTATTTTCTAAATCTTTGGTCAAAAATTAGCCACCATCTACTGATTTTTCCACGAAATTAAAATAGGGACAGTAGGTATATCAAAAGTTTCAAAAACCATTTTCAAGTCTCCAAACTAGTTCCATCTTCCATCAAACCACTTTCAAACACCACAAAACTAATCTAATCCTACCATACACCTTCTTAGGGTGTCATGGGTTCCTAATCACCAAAACCAAGTAGATCTAACAAGGATCTAACCACAAATCACTTCTAAGGCTTGTATGATCAAAAGTTTACAAAAATAAAGTGGTATAAGTTAATGCATGTATGAGATCTTGCAAGAAACACGTATAAACATAGTAATAACTTTGTAAAAATTTTGAAATGAGTTTAGTAAACTTACTTGTAAGATTAGTGAAGTTAAGATGATTAAAACCTAATAATCCTTGAGTTTTTATTTCAAAACTCTAACAAGGATGCTATAAGAACAAGATTAACACTTAGATCTTTAAGAAAAAAATTTGGTCTTGCTTGTTTCTTTCCTTGGCCGTGAGTTAGAGAGAAAAAAGAGAGGAAGAACACCTTTGATAGATGAAAAAATGAGATAAAAGTCTTGTAAGATAATAAGTAGTATTTGTTATTATTATTATATGAAATAGCTAGTGATAGACATTTATGAGAAAAGAGTGTATTAGTGGTTTTGTAATAAAAAGGGTATGGGGGGGGGGGGGGGGGGGGGGCTAAGTCAAGGGGGGGAAATGGGGTAAGACTTTTGGTGTTAAAAATGCATTATTAAGTGTTGTTTTGTAGTTTTAAATTGTACCGGGTACCGGTTTAACTAAAAATAAATTTTAACGGAGTTAACCGGGTCATAATAAAGTTATAAAAATTATAAAAATAGATTGGATAAAATTATTGGGTGTTTAGATAATTATAGTTTAATTTCTACGAAAACCGTCGAAGTTTTAATAAACTTAAGTTAATAATTAAAATAAATATCCAAAATACCGGGTAAATTAATATTATAATTTTTATATTATAAAAATGAATATAAAAATATATTGGAATCATAATCGGGAGTGTTGGACGTGTTAGTCATTTGTAGTTCGCGTATTAGTGTTTATTTAGAATTAAACATACGAAATTCGTTAATTATATTAAAAATATAATTTGAATACCCTACGAGTGGAAAAGTATGCAAGTGCCCTAATAATGATATGCCGACTATTTCTAGTCCGTATGAAATGTCCCTGATAATAATGCATGAATTCGCTCCTGAACCAATACGGTTACGCGAATTTGAACACTCGTAAACTAAATTTACGATGACATGAATAATGTACGTGAATAGTGGTTTTCTCTCGGAAATGAATTGTGTCAAGTGAATAGTAAAATTTCTGAATGTGTCTCGGAATGTCAAATTGGCCTTAAAAACGATGAATAGTGATTGATGAATAGTAACTTGTGAATAGTAAATTGTCGAGATTTTGAAAATGACCGGAAATTACGAGTTGTGACATGTGGATAGAGTGGGTGTGGATGGTTTAGTGATTTTGGATTTACATGCTTTTTTCTTGGGGACTTGAACTCCAGTCAAAGGATGAATAAGTTTAAGTGACTTGTATTTAGTTTTTGTTTTTGTTTTTGTTTTTGTTTTTTGAGTGAGTGTGTTGTGAGAAGGCTGAAACACTTGTGGTTTAGATTTGGGCCGTCTGTTATATTTAAGTAGGATGGGAACATTTGAGGGAATTGGGCCTAAGATAGAGTTAGGAGTTGAGGATTGGGCTTCAGTGTTAGAAATAGTAGTTGAATTCCTAGGTAAATGGTAATTGGATGGGGAATTTTGAGGGGTCTAAAGAGCATTCAACAAAAGATTCACGTGATACCTCGTGATCTCTGACATCATAGGGTCAACTTTGACAGCATTTTCTCCACTAGACATATCAAGAGACCCACTTTCCTCGATTTGGTTATTTTTGACAAAACAATGAAAAATTTCATTGTCAGATTTCTGCATTAGTGGTGAGGAGTTGGCCGGAAAATTTGAATCATTTTCCAGTGAACTTTCAATATCTTCCAAACTTTTTTCAGCCATGTCTTCACGTATCCATCCTCCTCCATTAACAAACGAATTATAATCATAACCATCTTCGAAGTCATCGTCCTCCTCATTTGCATCATCGTCCTCACCATTTGCATCATCATCATCATCATCATCATCATCCTTGTTTTCACCGTGATTAGTACAAGAATCATTGTCTGATTCGTTGTCTATCTTGTTCTCTGATCTACAAATCTTATCACATTCTCCCTGTATCTCATGTATCCTATGTAATTTAAATACCATGACAATCATATAAATAAACAAATCAAGTAGTCACATATGTGGAAGCGTAGGATCATATAACATATAAAAGATTAACATAAACATAAACAAGAACGTACCTTTGATTCTAGCTAAACAAGAATCAAACTTTGATAAACCTTCAATTGGATAAACCCTAATTTGGGTTTATGTGAATTAGGGATCTATTGAATAACCCCTTACCGTTTTGTTATTCGATCCAAGATACTAACAATAATGTGTTAGTACTATGTTCTTGTACACACGTACTAATAGCGATTCGATGTGAATGCTAGTTCTTGAATCACAAATAAAGCATACAACAAACAAGGTTTAGCTTTAAATAAAACAAACCGGGTTGAACCCTTTTGTTTCAATCTATCGAACCATTATAAAATATAACTCATTGCATGCTAAACAATTTTCATGCAAAATATACTAATATGATTTACATGTATATTACATACACATCAATGTTTGCATGGACATACATACATACATATTAATGTTACATTAGTCGACTGGTGATAAAAGATGAAGCAAAACAGTTTATTTAGTTTTCATGGGATGTGTCATCCGATTATTAAGACCAAGAGGAGTATATATAATGACTAAACTTGTTACCCAAGTTTAATTTTAACACCTTCTCAAGTTTTATAAATCGACATTCGGACCCCTCTCTTTTCCCTTGTTCGACCATATAAATATTTTGTGACTTAATAATTAAATATAACTATTTATATATTAATTATTTAACATCGATTCTCATACGCAAAGTGTGCAATCCTGTAGTCTCGAGTTCGATTCTAGTCATACGAATATTAATATTTATCCACAAACTCTAACAGCTCCCACTTGGATATCTATTAATAGTGTAATGACATTGGTTAGCGTCTAGCAACACGCCAATGCCCCTAGACCAACTCGAGCTAGGTTTCCTGGAAAAACCTTTAATGATTCATCATTATAATTATCCTTTTGTTACTAATACCACGTTAATAAAGATATGGATCTTAGTCATTCTTTAATTAACAATTCTGTTTCTCGTTGTTTATGATTGAGCAAGATTACCAAAATATCTGAACATATTCCAGATAGACTTTGGGCGTGCGCACGCATACATCTTGTCAACCCTACGAGGGGCCCAGCAGTATTAAACTTCAAAACGAATTTGAAGGAACAAATTCTTTCTTGACTACAAGACTAACCCATGAACTTTGCAACACTTCTGAAAACAATCCTTATAACTCCCAGTTACGGTAAGCGGTAAATTGTTTCACAGAAATGCACTACATCCATGACACTTATTTGGTATCTCAAGTCTGAGGATAACTAAATTCATGATT
This sequence comes from Artemisia argyi, assembly GCA_030686995.1. Classification (NCBI taxonomy): domain Eukaryota; kingdom Viridiplantae; phylum Streptophyta; class Magnoliopsida; order Asterales; family Asteraceae; genus Artemisia; species Artemisia argyi. The sequence goes on from CM060683.1 coordinate 183,933,485, forward strand.
TACTTACTGACAAGATCCACAAAGTAAAATCATGTAGTTGGGATAAGTCCTATACTCAATTCATTGAATATCATGTGAAATTGGTATGTCAACGCATCAATATACTTTCAAGTATATTCTAACCAATACTCAGATTTGTCTTAGTTTAATGATATTCCCATATCATTAATTGACAACGGACAATTTAGAATAACAAAAGTTATTTATGGATTTAAACATGCAAATATAGGATACAATATATTATTAATGAAAACAAATGTACTAAGTACTTTAATTCATTATAAATAATAATTGTTTAATATCTTTTATCCAAATACTAAATATATCAATGCATGATAATTCTAGTTAATGAATTTTGTCTCAAGTAATAACTTGTTGACAACTATGCCTCAAGTAGTGACAATCATACTTGTTGACAAGGCATTATTCAACTAACTTTGATCTATTATAATTTTGAGAATACTATTTCAAGAATTCAATTATTGAAGTTTTTTTATGTGCGCATCCAACTATTTTGATATAGCCACATAATATTTCATAAATGGTGTGATATCCTCAACCACCAATTTATGACAATCAAACTTTCAAACGTTTTAAAGTTAAAGTATTCTAATTCCTTAATGTATAATGCAACTATGCTCTTAGTTGAGCACAACTAGTTCACATGGCCATTAACAAGGATGAAATCCTACCATGACTAGTATTGAGTGTCATCTCAATTAAACTAGCATCATTGTATAAAAACTACAATATGCTATTTCAAATCCCGTAAACTTAATATCCATCGTGTAATTTTGATGCCTTCCAATAACAATTACACAACAACTTGTCATATTGTTTATACTTAGAATTTAGGAGCAATTCCAGTTTGAGGATCATTATTCCAAGTTCAAACATATTCCTTCAGAATATCCATTACACAAGCTATCAAATATCTTTCAATTAGATTTATTTACTGCACATGTTTATTAAATAATAACCTATAGTTTCAAGGACATATGCTTTATTTTCTAAATCTTTTAAAGTAAAGTTTCATTCCAAACTAAGTCTTAACATTTTACTTATATGGAATGTAACTTCTTATATGTTATACAACATATATGATTTAGTAAATCAAACATAATACTCCCACTAGCTTTCAGGATTACTTAGAAATTATCTTATTTCAATTATAAATCAAAATATAGATTTAATAATTAAACATAAGAGTAATTTCCTAGATGCATGCATTTATCCATTCATGGATTATTGCACCTTGTACACTTCCAAAGATTTATATGAATTCATAAACTCCTTTTGATTACTTATCGTCCTCGCTCAAGTAATCATTCAAGAAAGAGTTTTGATATTCTATTGTCAATTTCATATTCATATAAATATGATAATTACCATCTTTGTATCTCTAACGTGCTTAGGAAAGAGTATTCAATCATAGTTAATTGCTTAAATATGATTAATAATCTTGTCATAAGTCATGCATTAAAATATGTATACAATTTTGTCCATATGATTCTATACAAAGATTTAAACCATTAGGGTTACATAATCTTTGAATAAATTCATCTTTATTCTCTAACCATTAAGAATTAAGATAAACCAAATTTTCAAAATTTGGTTATCTTTATGAACAGCATCTATAACATTCATAGTACGAGTAATTTACCCAAATCATAATATTAGTAATACTTCATCATATAATTTCCAGCATATTAATCAAATATCTGAGATATCCAAGTGTATCTATGAATGATAATTCCATCATCATGAGGTTTATCATTTACATGTTTGGCCTCATCATGATTTTCACTAGTGTGTTTTTAGAAGATTATGTATTTTGTAATAAACTCCCACTTGCCTTTAGTAATATATAGACCATCTATAATACTTAGCAATTAGAGCAACAATCCAATTTTCTCTTTTTGGGATATTACAAATACACATTGACAGTTCCTGACATGCTTTGTTAATGACCTACACATAAGTAGCTTAACAAATTCAGAACTTCAATTTTTAAGACTTAGTGTGATTCATCATTTTCCATGATGTCTTATAAATCTTCTAGGAGTCTAATTGAGTATATTCAATTCATACTCAATTTCTAACCTTGATAACTTTTAGAAAAAAAGAAGTTATAGTTATCTTTAATCAAACAATACCAATAGAGTTTGATTCTCCTAACTGAACACACCATAAACTTATGGTATTTCATTAGAACTCATATTGTTAGACAATCTATCAATATGAAAAATAAACTTATATCTTTTAGCTTGTCTATTTACCAACTAAATTAACTTAATGGTGAAATAGAATTTCCAAGCCTCTTGCATGCTTTATAACCCAAGTACTTATTAATCAAGTTACTTCATGTTCATGTCTCAACAAGAAGACATAAACCGTTATAATCCCATTACACGTTATTAATCATTGATCAACTCAATGACTTCTTGTATATGTCTTAATTAAAAGACCATAACAAGCTAACGTCTTACTTTATTATAAGTCTTGTAATACTTAAAAGACTTCATGTATATAACTATACAATAAAATATAAACATGTATAATTAAAGTAATCATGAACACCATCATTTGGTTTCAATAATATTTTCAAGTTAATTTCTTTACTTCATTTATTTATGTTAGTTTAACAATACATAAATATTATAGTTGAAGTTTTATTGTTATTGACACATGTTCTAATAGATTTCTAATTAAGAAACAGTAAATTATCCATGTAGGTCTCACGCATACATGGAAATTCATCTTGTCATTAAAATTTAGTCTGCGTCTCACGTTTACTAAATTTCAACACCAAGTGTTTCTTAGTTTAGATGTTTTAATCATATTAGAACTATAGTCTCTTACTTTTCAGTTAAGAGAATCCACTACTAGAAATTGGACCTTCACTGACGGAATTTCCGACGGACAGATATCCGTCACTAATTACCGACCAAGTTCCATCAGATCAGCGACAAATATTCAGAAAAATGCTTATGCGACTGAGTTCCGACGGATTTCCAAGAGATATGATTTCCGTCGGAAATCTGTCACTAATTTACATTATTTACCGTCAACTTTCCTTCGTTTTACCGACATCTATGTTTATCTGTCACTATTCCATCAGAAATGTTTTGATAATTTTCAATTTTTAATATCTTTTTATTTCCGTCGAAAATCCGTCACAAATAAGTATTATTTCCTAGGGAATTCCGACAGAAATATAAAAAACATGTTTGTTATTTATTGCTAACTTTAAAAGTAATATTTGATATATGAAACAATATTTCAACTATGGTCTATGGATTAGTTAATTTCAAATCTTCAGTTTGTTTATAAATCCCCAAGTGATATTGGAGTCATTGGACATTCCTAACTCGGCTTGACATGAGAAAAAATCATTTCAATTATTCGCATACCATGACGAATTGTATTAGACTTTGATTACTTTTAACAACATTTCTTAGCTTAATTACAAATATTGTTACATTCAAAAACTTAAACTCAAGAGATACAAACAATAACCTTTAAATTTTTAACCATCACCAATTTATAAATAATTATTATCTACTTTTTGAAAGTTACTGTTACCACATTAAATATAAAACAATTCCTAACCATCCAACTTTTCACTTTCCTTCTAAAACAGACTTCACACACCACTTTTCCCTCTCCATTCCGTCCATAATTCAACCGCCGCCGTGTTCCGCCGTTGACCACATCGCCACCATTCATCCGCCATGATTCACCCGCCGCCGCCGCCCGCCATTAACCACATCACCACCATTCATCCGCCATGATGATTCACCCGCCGCTGTCGTCCGCCGTTAACCACATCGCCACCATTCATCCGATCATAAAGGTTTGATTCTTCTGTTTCAATTGTGTTTGTGATTCCGATATATTATCTGGTGTGATTGTATTTGTTTTGTTTTTCCCCAATTTCGAATGTGTGTTTGGATAATCGGATAAGCGGAATTAGTTTCATTCAAGCTCAAAGTGATAATTAGAATTAATCAGTTGTGATAACTAGATACATTTTTGTTTCGAGTGTTTGACTGATTTTGATTGTTTTAGAATATATGCGTAAAAATGACTTTTAATTGATTGGATGGATAGAATCAGTTATGTTCGAGCTAAAAATGACTTTGTTTGGTTCGTTAAGTAAAGTTATGCTTGTACATAATTAGTTTAGTTTAGAAAATAAGCGAAACCAAACACCTCCTCCTTTTAGTCCGTTAGTGTTCAGATTATTTTGAACTAGCATAGGCTAATCAGATTATTTTGTAAATAAGTAAAAGTTGTATACAATATGCTAGATTTCCATGTATAAGTAGATATACTACAAATTGAACTAACAAAATCAGGTAATAATGTTCGGGCATTTTTTTTTCTAAAAGAAATGTGTGCTATTTATATGTGATTTTATAAGCTGAAATTTTTGCGTCTTCTATGTGATGCTATATAGGCAATTACAGTTTCAAACTAGTTGATGTGAGGGAGCGGAACGAATGAGGCGCCGGGGAGCGAAACACTGGAGTACATCACACCTAGCTAAAAACAAGTGGCGGCAATTTATTTTCATTATATGGTTGAAACATTGAAGGAAAAGGTGCGATATAGATTTTCTTTTGTATTACAGAATGTTTCGTTATGGTAAATATGATTTGTGTTTATATAGATAAATTGGTTATTTTGGTATGTAGTCAGATTTATAGCACGTAACTAGTTTTGATCAGTGTTTGGATAGGACCGTTAATCTGCTTATTTTGAAGGTATATCTATGGTTTGTGCTATAGAACCGTGTTTTGATTGTCACACTTACTCCTAACTTATTATCCAAAGCCGAGTAGTTGACTATATGTTACATAAAAACACAATGCCAAACACCCTCTTACTGACAATGGTTTTTATTTTATCTTATGAATTACTAGTCTAGCGGAGTAGAATTTCCACCTAGAGAGAAGAACAGTGTGTCGTTATTTACACCTCCACAAACGCACCCTGTTGCAGCTTATGGATGTTTCGATCTTGAGGCCTCTCGTCAAACTGTTCCGTTAGTACCCAGGTATATATTTCTTAACAATTTATAATGATCTGCGAAAAAAATAATATTCTGATCACATTTCGTGAAGATTGACATATTTGCTCCATTCTTCAACTTGTCTTGCTTAACAGCTTGTCGGGAATTGAGACTGCACGAGGAATAGCAGATGTGTTGATGGATATGCTTAACGTGTTGAACTCTAACAACAGAACGGTAAACTACCATATTCATTAATTATGTTGCTCATCTTTCACAATCAAAAGGAATATCTCAAATTGGAATTCATTTGCTAGTTGATAGTGGAGCTCAAAGTGAGCTGTTTGGCCTTTTGACTCCCCTGCACCAGTATAACATCTGTCCTAATTCATGCATTTTCAATTTAATTTCTGCATATGTAGGGCTGCTGGTAGTTCTCAATTTGTCTGCAGTTACAGACCACAACTGTCCCCTGCACATCAGACTTGCCAAATAAACGCCCCTTATACCTGTTATATCCCCTGCACACCCAGCAGTGTGCAACCTAAGCCTCTCCATAGCTTCTCAGTAGCTTATTTAGAATAGCTTGTTGTCTGATTTTTACTCTAGCAGTAGCCTATAGTACTAGCTTTAGTATTCTGAGCCTATTTCCTTTTTAGAAGCTTGTTTGCTTAGTTTATTCTTGTCTCTTAGTGTACCTTGTGGATTGTTTGATTGCTGTTCATATATCCGTTCTTCATCCCTTTTTCTCGTATCAATTTCTGTTTATCCATTGAATTTTGTGTTTGAATTTTGGTTTATATATATAATTTGTAGTATAAGCTTGCTTTAGTTCAAGTTTGATAGAGTAGCTCTAGCTTTTGATCAGCCTTTCAACAGCCCATAGTAGGCCTTTTGTCTGCTTTCTGCAGCAGGCATATTTACATGTTTTTAATCAGCCATTGATTTTACTTGTTGCTCTTTGCTTGATTTTGTGTTCATCTTCCTGCTTCTTTAGTTTCTTTCAGTTAGGACTTAGGAGTGGTAGTTATTAGCTTATTTAGAGGTTGGCACAAGCTTTAGCAAGCTTGTGTCCCGTGTTAGTTTTCAACTCTATTTTTTATAACCTTTAAGTTTGACTGTTAGGATTCTTACTGCTTTTTCTTGGCCTATTAATTGTTCTAAAAATAGTTGTTTTCATAGAAAACTTCTATTTTAAGCTGTTTATCAAGGTTTTAAAAGAAAATTACAAAAATAATTAGTATATCTCTTCTAAGAAATCATTTTATGCTAAAGTTTAACTATTACGGAGTATTATTTTTAAGTTGTGTTCCTATTTCAATTGGTTTCTACTATCTTGTCTCAGGGAGTAGACGATGAATTGACTGCTAGTGTTGCAATTACCGTAATTTTTTTTTGGCTATTATTGATAGTACATCGTACACAGTAACTTTAACTTTTAATTTTTACTAGTTGGCCAGTGTTGCAATTGGTAAATGGGTTGATTCTAGGTAAATTGAATTGTCATTCCGTCAACACTTTTGTTAGACTTCATATATTAGCTTCTTGCTTGTATTGTTGCAGGTCATCAAGGGACTCACTACATGCACATAACAAGTGAGATCACGACTGGAAATAGAGATGCAAGTCAAGTGTAGCTACAACGAAAAGAGAAACGTCAAGTGCAGGAACATATGCATCGAAGGGAATTGGAGGCGAATGCTCGTGAAGTAGCTTGAGAGAGGGAGTGTCATATCATTATGAATATTTGGATAAATTTCATTTTGTATATTTTGAATAGTTCGATTTAGATTTTGAACTGAATGCAACTTTTCCGATGTGGATGAAAAACAATTCGTAATAGATATGTTTAATTCTTTATGATCTTTTTTATTTATTGGTTTTAAGCTATTTTATATACTGGGTACATAAATTTTAGCTATAACCCTGTCCAACAACTTTTCCTATTGATATTTCAACAGCTATTTCTGAGAGAATTATGACCCTTTACCAACTACAGTCACCGACGGATTTGTGACGAAATAGATTCCTATAGGGTTCTGACAGAAATTTTTCCGACAGAATTCCGACAGAAATTTTCCCGACAGACTTCCGACAGATACTCTTTGTCGCTGTTTCCGACAGATTTCTGGCAAAAACTAATTACTGACCATAGATTCGCCGACACACAATTTCTGTCGCAATTCCGTCGGAAACCACTTATACCGACGGATTTCCGACGGAAATGTCTGTCGCTAAAGCCCTGATATGTACTAGTGATCCTTTATATCATATTCTTATGTGTTGTACTTTGCACACAATGAAGATTTCTCCCACTTGTGCATGGGACAACACCATGTATCACAGAAATAACACGCATGCGCTTGTTAATGTGAACAATATGATATGTGTCATTAGCATAACTAGTAGATATAGAGTTACTCAATCAATCAAGGAAACGCACATGACTATCCTTAAGAAAATCAGTTTCTATATTTGGAAAGTAATTACCTTGAGACATTCAAAAGATAATCTGAGTTACAATCAAGACAATAAGTCTTATAACTCCCACTGAATTAGAGAACTTACAATAATCCCTTATTCAGCCATAAGAACACAATACTCCCACTGAACTTGATAACATTGTAAATGTTTCATTACCAGTTGAAGGAAATAGTGTACTATTTACATTCCTACATCTTTTGAGAAAACCCATTCGCAACAATTATATAGGTTCTAAAAGAATGTATTCTACTACGTAAATGTGATTCATCACATTCCAAACTATTAACTTGAAAAAACTGAGCTTGCAATTTCTTCCTGAATAGTTCTACCATTCCAGCTATTATATGCAGAATCTTAAATGGTCAAATCAAAACAATTAGATAAAATAATCTAATTTGTCTTTTACCACTATGCAGTAATCAGTCTAGCTTCTAATTTAATAACTCATATAGTGCAAATAATCATAACTATTAAAGTTTGCTATGAGTTATGTAATTAGAACATAGACAATTCTAATCATCCTATTATACCTCTCTCATTCATGAAAAAAAATAGGATTAAGTCTTCACACTTCTCTTATTGAAAGAAGACTATGTTTACAGTTCAATGTTGCATTAATACATTTAAAAGAATTTACAAAATTCAATTTTAGTATTTTCGATAATACATATTTCAAGAAACTATAATACCCAAGGATATATTCATATAGCCATATTAGATTCTTGAAAATCTAGGATCCAACTTTTCATAATTTCACTACGTCAGTTGATCTGCCATATAGTGAAAGTACAAAAGATGGTAATCTGTCGAACAATAATTGGCAAACAATTTTCCAATTCCTAAATCATTATGGGATTTACATCAAATTGATTCATCAATTTGCAATGTAAGCATGTTTCATCCCATCTCATGCCGTAAGTTCCAGGTCTCACGCATCAACTTACTTAAGTCGTCTAACTTAAAAACTGCAAATTCTCCATGTGTGGTCTCACGCACACTTGGAAATTTACCTTGACATTAATTTTTGGTCTAGGTCTCACGCATGCCCAAAATTAACTTCAATTGTTCCTTATAGTTAGATGGCATGTAGCTTAAATTTTATAGGGTATTTAGTTTGATGTGTCAATCAAAATATGTACAAAGATGCATGCACTCATCTTTATAACATAAGTTTTCAAAACTTTTTTTATAACAAATTTTAAGAGCAAGATAAAGTCAAAATCTTTTTATAGAGGTATTGGGTTCACCAATTAAAGAAATACCTTCAATTATCGCCCACCAAAGTGGAATTGAGGTAAAACACCCTTAAGATGATATTGTAAATAGAATAGTGATATAGGTAAGTAATCTTTAGACATACTCAAAGGTGTAGAAACCAAGGTAGACTCTAGGTTCTTTCAAACCTTGTTCCACTATGATGAGTTTGACTAAAAAAACTTACTTTTTAACACCACTTTGTACAAAAACATCAATCCATAAAAAATTTTGTAACTTTAGTCTTAAAATCATGTCATAAAGTACTACAAAGGTAATCTCGTCGCGAGGATGCATTTAACGCATTATGGCATGTAAGGCCAACCCCTAAGGATAACATTGAGATTATTCAACATTGTAGTAATTTATAACATTCAAGGTTTCACCTTTATTAGTCCAATTAATTTTATTTTATGAAAAGTACCCTTTTATTGCTTACAACTTGTCAAACAACACAATAAAACAAGTAATCACAAAGAAAAGTTAAACAACTAATAAACATAACAATTATAAAAGTGAAACAATTAGCCACATGCATACTTTATTAGACAAACCCTAATAAAAGAATTCTAGATTTTTATTACGTATACAATTAACTAAGGCCCTCTTCTTTTATGGAAAAAGAACCACATTCACTGATAAATCAGTTTTGCATAAGCCCGAGTCAATTACATACCACATAACACATAAAGAATTGATTTTTATTAGTATTAGAGTCTTCCCCAATTTTAGATCTTATCAAAAACTACATGTGTGATATAAAACTTAACAATTAATAAAACAATTAATCACCATGACAAATCATGCATGTTTGCCATAGATCCATGCATAACAATTAGCAATTAGGTCACAAGATACGTTCAATAAACACATGAAACTTGTTTAAAACCTAGGGTTTCTAATCCAATTAATATTTAATCACAAACCCTAATTTGGATAAAGGGGTAAATCGATCCCCCCCCCCCCCCCAAATTTTAGGGTTTCGAAAATTTAAATAAGCCCTAGATTAAAAACAACATCTAAACATGTATCTAAAACATTAAAGATTTGATTTTTATGTGTTTTAGTAATCAATTACATGTTACAGCAAGCTCGTGATACCACTGTTAGAATTTAAATACCATGAAAATCATATAAATAAACAAATCAAGTAGTCACATATGTGGAAGCGTAGGATCATATAACAAATAAAAGATTAACATAAACATAAACAAGAACGTACCTTTGATTCTAGCTAAACAAGAATCAAACTTTGATAAACCTTCAATTGGATAAACCCTAATTTGGGTTTATGTGAATTAGGGATCTATTGAATAACCCCTTACCGTTTTGTTATTCGATCCAAGATACTAACAATAATGTGTTAGTACCATGTTCTTGTACACACGTACTAATAGCGATTCGATGTGAATGCTAGTTCTTGAATCACAAATAAAGCATACAACAAACAAGGTTTAGCTTTAAATAAAACAAACCGGGTTGAACCCTTTTGTTTCAATCTGTCGAACCATTATAAAATATAACTCATTGCATGCTAAACAATTTGCATGCAAAATATACTAAGGGCACGTTTGGTACAGAGAATTTCAGAGAATAGAAATAAAGCAGAGAATATAAATTCAGAGAATAGAAATCAGTAGATAATTTTGTTAAATTCTAATGTTTGGTAACAACAGAGACTTGACCCGAGAAATGAAAAAAAAAATTGTTGATTTAAAAAAAATATATATTTTTTTCTAAATAACAATTCTAAAAAAATACATTAAAAAAATATTTTTTTTAAATTATATTTAAAAAAAAAACTTATTTTTTTAAAAAATTTAGTTTTTTTTTTTAATTTATATTTTATAAAAATTAGTTAAAAATTTTTATTTTTTCTAAATAATAATTCTAAAAAAATATATTTAAAAAATATATATTTTTTTAATTTATTTAAAAAAAACCCTATTTTTTTTAAAAAATTGTTTAAAAAAAATTATTTATTTTTTTAAAAATTTATTTTTTACAAAATTATTAAAAAAAATATTTTTTCTAAATAACAATTCTAAAAAAAATATATTTTTTTTAAATTATTTTTTATAAAAAGATTATTTTTAAAAGAAAAATATTGAAAAAAAAAAAAAAAAAAAAAAAAAAAAAAAAAAAAAACCCTCAATTCTCCAAATTCTCCACCAAAAGAATGGAAATAGAGGTTAACCAAATTACACTACCATTTCTCTCCAACTCTCCATCAATTTCCCTTGAATTCTCCACTTTTTCATTTCTCTCTACCAAACAAGAGAATTCAATTCAATTCCATTTCTCCTCTTTCTTTTCTCTTTACCAAACACACCCTAATATGATTTACATGTATATTACATACACATCAATGTTTGCATGGACATACATACATATTAATGTTACATTAGTCGACTGGTGATAAAAGATGGAGCAAAACAGTTTATTTAGTTTTCATGGGATGTGTCATCCGATTATTAAGACCAAGAGGAGTATATATAATGACTAAACTTGTTACCCAAGTTTAATTTTAACACCTTCTCAAGTTTTATAGATCGACATTCGGACCCCTCTCTTTTCCCTTGTTCGACCATATAAATATTTTGTGACTTAATAATTAAATATAATTATTTATATATTAATTATTTAACATCGATTCTCATACGCAAAGTGTGCAATCCCGTGGTCTCGAGTTCGATTCTAGTCATACGAATATTAATATTTATCCACAAACTCTAACATCCTAATACAAGTATGGACACCATCGACCAAAATCGGCATCGTAGTTTGTATCAACTCCATACATGCAGTTCTTATGCAAACTTTACCCGCGACAAGGTTGTTGTTGGAGGGGTTGCATTTTTCAGGAAAGATTATTTCACCCCATGTACTGGCAATACGAGTGAAAGAGGCCTCGTGCCAGGCGTGTGGAGGAAGTCCTTCAATTGATAGCCAAGTTAACCTTTTTTGAAGATGAAAGTGTTTGTCCCAAGGTTTCAAGGTTTTGAAGCACTTAGAGATTGAAGGGTTAGAGGTGATACTTTCGATTTTGGTGTCAGTATCAGGTTCAATAAGAATGTTTAAATCTCCAAGATATTTGATTCTAATGTTTGGTATGCCGTTTTCTTCAAAGATGGTATGAAGATTAGTGAAGGTTTCGATGGTGAAAAGTTCACCAATCACGGAGGCAGAGAGAGTTGAGACAAGGTCCGGGCAACTATGGATGAACAAAGGTGTTGGTGGAGGGGTTTTCGTTGTGAAGTCGGCTGTGAGGTTGGTTGAGAGGGTATGTGCATACGTTTTTCCGGTGGGTTTGCTTGGAAAGTTCGGGGTAGCAGGTTTCTGGTTAGGTTTTGGAATGTGATTAGTGTTTTGGTGACCATGGGAGACCTTGTTGTAGCCAATGTATGCTGAATTAACATACCCATTACGGTTTTGGTTTTGGTTTTGGTTTTGGTTTTGGTTTTGGTATCTAGCAATGTTTACTTTTAGACAACCGGTGCCAATAATGATGGAGTTGAGGGTTGTTTCAAATATTTTGGGGTTATTCACGTTAAAGAACCTTGCAAATCCAAAAGCTTTGCCGTTGATAGATTTCTTTTTAGCCATATATACGTCTGCAATCCGTCCATATTTTGCAAACGTCTTCCATAATGCCAAGTCATTCCAACCCGGAGGAATATCGGTGAAGTAGTATGTTGTGGTGGTGTTGAATGGTTTTGGCTTTCGGGTTCTTTTCTCAACCGTCTTCCATCCGTCGTTGTCTATCAGATCTTAATATTCTATGTAGATGCAAGGTGGCGTGACATTCTTCAGTTTCACACCAGATCAAATAGTCAAATTATGACTTAATAAGAGACGTCTTTAACATGTGTCATAAAGTCTCAGCGTTTCAATGTCTAGATTTATACTGTAATGTTTTCTTCTTGTTAATCTTGTGTATTAAAGTTACTATAAATAGAAAAAAATTATTGCTAGTTGGTAGCCATTCACCATCTTTTGATGTTCATTTCAGTAGTTATGTTCTTCCATAATCTTTTTTTCTTAGTTCGTATACGCTCATTAAGTTGCGCAATACAATGTTGTGGACATTTATGCATTCGGTCCACAATGTTTACTCACCCATAATAGATTCTATATTAGGGGTGTAGTTGAGTCGATTCAACTCGCGAGCTAGTCAAAATTGACTAGAAAATTATTTGATCCCGACTCATTCTAAGAAATGAGATGGTATGAGCTAGATTTGGGCTTTTATTTCTTTAACTAATTAATATAATACTGGAAAGTGAAAGTATAAGCTTTGCACAATCTGTCAGAAAAGGTAAAAAAGTTGAGAAATTACTCTTTAGTCATCAAAACCTTCCGTCAAGAAATATCTTTATGTTTATAATTAGCAAATATAGTGTTTTAATAAAAATGGCCAATTTCCTTGTTTGGTACGTGGATTATTTCACCTTATTGCTAACCTAAAGTGTAATAACTACGGTGGTATAAATTAATAATGGGTTAAAAAAAAAGATTTTTTTTTTAGCAAAAGATTGTTGTATCGAAAATGACACAAATGATCAAATAATGATACACGATAGAAGGATGCGAGATTACATCCTAAAATACGTATTGTTGTTGTCGACATAACGTGAAATACCAACTAAAGTGATCACTTGACCGCTCCTTGAAGTCCCGAGAAACATATATGAAATTTGAAACTAACGAAGATTCTTGAATGTATTGAAGTTGCAAACTTGTAGTACAAATTAGGTTTTTCGGATTTACGAGTCATTATCTTAGCTGCAGTTGACTTTTAAATTCTCAAAATATCATGATATATCACGTTAAAAAAAAAAAAAAAAAAAAAAAAAAAAAAAAAAAAAAAAAAAAAAAAAAAAGTTTAAACTAGTATGATATACACTAATGAGATTGAACACTGAATCAAACAATATCTAATTTGTTGCCTCATGAAGATCAATGAAGTTTACATGCTATAAACTTATGTTCATGAATATAGAATCAAGTCAATCAACTACACATTACAATATATAGATCGAAGCTAATGTGCAAGTGTGGTACATATTGAATTTTCGTCTTTCACATGCATCCCACAAAATATGCATATATGATAATTTACGACTATTTAATCATTGCTCAATCGTATCTTCTGAGTATTACTTATGAAACCCTTTAGTAGAGTAAATAACAATTACTACATAAAATAGCTAAACACAATCTAAAAGCATAGATCTTCATAGTTTCACGTCTAAGTAATAAACTTATACTAGAGATGATACATGTTTAGAGGCGACAGTGTGTATTATGGTCAATTTGTATGTACGCATTTATTTGTGGAGAAAATGAGAATGAAGTAAGTTTGTGGATTAAAATGTAATTAACTATTCTATTTAGAACATTGCATTGTCTTTTATAAGTAATGATATTTTGATAAAATAGCATTACTTGTTTTATAACTTTTATCATGGTTTTCCCCCATCGGGTTTCAAATTGGACATGGTTTTCCCTTGAAAGAAAGTAACCGTTCAAAAAAAAAACTTTTATCATGAAAATTTTTGTTCTCTCTTTATATGTAACAAAGATCTAAAGATTTTGTACATGAATATGAAATATGATAGATATTTGTTTCAAACAAACAACTTTGATTATATAACAAATCTATTAATTTTGGTTTATAAATAAGCAATGTTGTGCACACCAACATAGGATAACCGATTTTACATTCTTGAAAGGTTACTCATCTATCCAAATTAATAGTGAAACATCTAGCAAATTTACAAAACATTTAAAAAAGGGAAGTGATTTGCACACTCCAAATAGTTATTGGGACACTCTTTTTTGTGCTTCAGTTACTTGTACATAACTCATACTGTGCTTTATCTACTTGTACTGTGAGTGTCTCAATAAATTAATTGAGTGTGCAAATCATTTCCCTTTAAAAAAGATCATTATTACACAACACATATATATTCTGTTACATCCACATGCCCACCCACCGGTTTTATTTTGTTTTATGAGATAAGTATTAATCTAGTACAGAATCTTTTTTTTGGTCCCCACCATGGTCACTTTTTTACAAAATCTCCTAAATGGTCATGCGCGACTACTCAACTCCGCAATCCATATCAAAACGCGACATGTGTCAATATTTTGGGGCCCACATCAACTACCTTATTTACTCAACCGAAATCTACTCAACTCCGGCGGCTGATTTGATCGGTCATCTTTATTGGAAAGGTAAAAATTAGTGTACCTTTTGATTTCTTTTGATTTTGTTTTCCGATCTATTCTTTTATTATTATTATCATTATGATTATATTGTTTTTGATTCAAAAACACACACGTATCAGTAATCACACTCACCTCTTAATTCCGTTATGATTCCATTGGTACGTTGTATATTGTTTTTAGTGAATAATTTGATTGTTACTTCCATATTTCGATTTACACTAATCAGTTACTTCCATATTTTGATTGTGATAATCAGTTTTTAATTTTTTTAGATTGCGCTTAAGGATTTAGGTTTTTGCGTTTTAATTAACAGGTTATTAGTTTATTCGTTAAGCTGTAACAAATGAGCATCGCTTAAAAGTTGAACCATGCTTTATTTTTTGTTTTGGCTTTGGAGTGCAGGCTTAGAAGTTCGTATGTTGAATAATTAGTCATGCTCAGTGTTTGATTGTTTGGTTATGTTGAATAATTAGTCTTTGGCTTAAGTTGAACCATGCTTTTATTTTGCTTATATAGTTTGTTCAGTATCTAAAATGTGTTCTGCTTATTTTTTAGTTAAAAGTATCTAAAATGTGTTGATTTCTGACATGGGTTTGTCTTAAATCAGCTCAATTTAGTTCAAATTAGTGTTTCTTGAAGCTGATCATTAGTTTCTTGATTCAGTTAGGGGTTTTGCTTAATTGGGGTTAAAAAAGATTGGATTTTGATGATCATTTAGGCTCATTTTCGGGTTTTTGGATATGGGTTTGTGAGATGGGTTTGTTCTTAAATTAAGGCTAATTTAGTTAGTTTAAGTTGGTGTTTTGAGAAAGATTAGAGTTTTTAAAAAATGGCTTGGAAGAATAGAAGTGGTGCAGAGATGAATTCAAGAAGCTTGGTGTCAAGAAAATTGACTATTTTCTTATGTATTAGTTGCTTTTGTGCTGGAATGCTCTTCACCAACAGGTTTGATACTGAAAAGATTGCTTATTTGAAGTTTTATAGGATATTGGAGGTGTTTGGGATTGCGGCATTGATTGTTATATTAACATTGCTTAATTAGCTTATTGTGTTTAATACTACGTATAAGCATGGGGTGTTTGTGTTAGCTTATTTGTTGGACTTATAAATAGTTTAAACAATGCGGTTATCATTCTCTAAGCATAACATCGTTCTCTAAGCTTAGCGGCTTCATTCTAAAGGAGAATGTGGTTTAGATAATAACTGATGGCCGATAAGTGAGTATTCTTGCACGAGTTTAATGTGCAATAGGACACATATGTTGAGCTAACACCGATGATGTCCCTCCTAGTTGCCCCATTCTGCTGATTGTGCACCAAGTAGTGTTTTACTGAGATAGTGTTTGTTTGTGTTTGTGTTTGTGTTTGCGTTTGGCTTGTGCTTATGGGCTTATTTGTTTTGTTAATTTAGGAATCTCATGTGAGGGTCCACGTTAGAAGCAAACTCAGTTATTTTCCGTTAATCAAAGACAGGCTAGGTTTGGGCCGTTCTGTATTGTTTAGGTCTACATGTTTTGGTCCGTGGCTTGATTTGACTTATGTTGACAATGAGGAGTATCTTATCCATTACATGCTACAGAAGCAAGTATTCTCTGATAATCAACATTATGATTTGCCACTCATATACAAGGTTAATGAAAATTTGCTTCACTTTGGTCGTCGAGAATTTTGCCTCATAACTGGATTTAAGTTTGGGATTGTTAGTTTCCGTAAGTTTAGAGATGGTGATATCAGTTTTCGTGACCGAGTATTTCCGGAGAAGATAGGGCGATATGTTAAAACCATAGATCTTTTATCAGTGATTGAGGATGAAGAGCGTTTCACAAAACTATCAGATGAATACTCAATACGTGTTTTATTGCACAGAAGGGAAATACATACATAGAAATGTAAGCACACATTTACACAAGAAAGTAACTGGGTGTTTGTTTAAGCTTATGCCTTATTAGCTTATTTAATTTCGGTTTATATTATATTATACAAGTTTTAGTAATTTTTTGTCTTATTTTGAAACTTGTGGGATTATATAAAGTTATTATGATATACTAGTTGGATACCCGCGCACAGCGGCGGCGATAAATATAAATAATAGTATAAATATAGTAGATAAATTGCTTGCCCAACTCTCCTCGTAATTCTTTACCCGCTTAGTGAATTTTACATAACACTCCGAATGTATATGTGTTAGTCGTATGTTTTTGCTTGGATTTCCTGTAGCTTTCCCGTAACATTATTATTCCCGCATATAGAAAGACCCTCGTAATCTCTTACCCGTCAATCACTCTCTCCAAAAGTATATGATTTTGACGAATCAAGATTGTATTGATTGAAATAAAAGTTAAAGTTGTAAAATTTTGAATTAAAATAAAATAAACCCACTAAAAATGTAAAAACTAAAAAGTCATAAAAACATATCAAGATGGATGTTGAATTAAAGAGCACAAAATTTTAGAAAATATGGTGAAATTAGATTATAAAAATAATAAATAGGTAAAAAGTTATTTCAATTTCAAAATAAAGGTGAATTTTTTGTTGAGAAGTGACACATGTCACTATATGATTGGAGCTCCTTATCTTAATTTTTTATAGAGCCCACAACTTAAATGCTTTATATAGTAGTATAGATAATGTTTATGTAAACCCATAATTCTTAAAATAAGCCACACAATTTTAGACTTATGATATATTATAAGCCGAAATCAAATAACAAGATTTTGTTAACGAGAATTACAATAATTAGCTTAACCTACAAATATTGTTAACAAGAATTATTTTGCCCGCGCTCTGCTACGAGAGCTCGGGCAACGATTGTTTCTGGAATTGGCAGGTAACTACAAATATTGTTTATGTAATGTTTTGTTACACAAACAATCCTTATATTTAACCCGGGGACGTACTTATAAATCTTCTGGGATTGTGTTTGCAATACGAGTAAACTAAAGGGACATGTATGTAAGTTTTTGTTACAAAAACAGTCTCAGACTTAACTGAAGGACTTTTTATGTAATGATAAGTTAGTGATATGAACCTTTTTGCAATTTTTCCATGACTCTTTATGTAATGCAAGTAAACTGAAGAGACTGTTTTTGCTTTTTCTCATTTTTACTGTTCAAGTGAAAATTAAAATGGAGAAAAAGCAAAAACATATCATATATTAAAATTAAAATGTGTGTACGTATACATATAATATTATACAAGTTATAAATTCATTCATATGTAAAAGTAAGTTGGTGCATGTCTAACACTGTGTTCTTAAAAAAAATTAAGAAGAAAGTGAAAGTGAAGTAAAGAAAAAGGAAGTAAAGAAAAGGAGAGGAAGTAAAGTGATGTTTCACCCCAAAAGTGGGGTGAAAGTTTTAAAGCCAAAATCCATCCACTTTCACTCCATTCCTTTCACTTTCATTCTTATAAAAAAAAACTTGAGAACATGAGCCTTTTTACATTTCATCACTTTCACTTTCTTTCACCCCTTTTCATCAACTTGAGAACATAGTGTAAAAGTGGACATACATGAATATGCAAGCATGCATGGGCTTTAGCATATATTCTATTAATGTATACACATTAGATTCCATATATCTAACTTTGTAGCTAATTGGCTACAAATGTGGGTTCAGATTTTTTTTGGGTTTTGATTTTTTTTTGTGGGTCCTTGATCCATTGCATATGTATTTTTTGTGAAAAAGTGTAGCTAGTTGGCTACAAAAATTGTAGCCAAGCTATCCCCTTAGCATATGGGAATATATTAGCTACAATTTTTTGTAGCTAATTGGCTACAATATCATGCTATAAATGTAGGTCCTGATTCTTTTGTGGGTTCTCATTTTTTTTTTTGTGAGTCCCTGATTGTGACAACTGGTAATTTAGGGACCTTTTATAAACCGACCGCATTACATTTCACTAAACGTAGAATTTTTAGAAACTATTTATTTCCTGGAAGTTACTTAGCTTTACTTTTATACCATACTTTAGGCACTACGCGATAACGGCACTAGAAATCCTAATAAAAAACTAAATAGAAAAAACCGTCGTCTATTTTCTTTTTGTGAACGTATTTTAAATTTAAGTTTGGAAGTTATACCTTACGAGCAATGAAACAACCCAAATGAACCCAGGAGCGGTGGCGACACATTTTCTAGCCAAATTAAGTCACGTCAGTAAATGTTTATAAAATATTCCATTTTTATTTACTCGACATGTTTTATAACAACCTTTACAGAAAAACATTTTTAAAACTCGCGGTGAAGTCTAAAAATATTTTCGGTGACAACTAACGTTTTTACAACTTAAAAATATATATTTACGAGAGAGAGAAAAATAAATTATTTCACGAACCCCTAACATAAGCCCTTGCGGGATAAAAATAAACTAGACAGGGACCTCAAAGCAATATACCCAAATATATATCCTAACCTAAACCTAAGGCTGCATGCAGAAGCAATACACGACCGACTAATAAGATCGATTACAATCGGTCGTCTTTTTGTGGGGTTTTTTTTAAATCGATCGTGTGACGATTTTTTTTAGAAATGGGTCGAGGTAAGGACCGATTGTCGTCCAATTTTGTGTGTGTGTTTATTTAATATAAAAAGTTTTTTTGTGAGGTATGTTATTTATAGTGTAGGTCGCCTTACTGGGGCACTGAATCGTCTGCAGGTCGCTGGAGAGAGAAAGCTGACGTGGCAGGGAAAAGTAAGGGGATTGAATCCCTTACTGCAAGTAGCCTAACTCATCTATTATATCATCATCTTCATAAAAAATCCATCTCATCCCTCTCTCTCACTACACCGCCGCCGGCCATCCCACAACCACCACCACCGCCGCCCTCACCACTACACCACCTACATAAAACCACTCATCTTCATCCCCTCTATCTACTAGTACTATTCACGCGCCAAGAAACCATCCCACCACCACCAAATCCGTACACTGACGCCACCATAACCACACCAACACCACCAAACCTTGTTCCAATCATAGATCTAGTCAAGAAAGGTAAGGAAATGCGTTTTTACGCACGGGTTGACTTGAAAACGGGTCAAACTCGTGACCAATTGATGTTTCTTGGGTTAAAATGAAATGGGTTTTATGTTTTAAGGTTAATATGGGTCGTTTGGTATCATAAGGGTGTGTTTGGTTTCGGATTCGTGGTCAAACCGTGGGTCAAACCCACGAGTTTGATGTTCTTGGTTATTTTCTTGAGTTCTTGATGCTTGGTACTAGTTTTGGTTAAGGTTTTATTGATTTGTGATGTATTGAATTGCTATACTTGAATTGTTCTTGGTGTTCTTGATGTTTGGATCTAGCCGAGACCCTCAAAGGGGGTGTTTGGCTCGGCCTAGCCAAGAAAGCCATTAGCCGAGACCCGTTGGTCTTGGTAATATGTGTTAGTAAGGTTTTGATGATTAAATGGTTACATGAAATTTAATTCGGCTAGTTTAGATTGAAGTTGAGGTTGTCGAAAAATATTGTTGTTATATTGTTGAGATATTAAAAGTTGTTAAACGTTGGTGAAACTAAATAAACATTTGCTACCTCCGTCTCAAAATTATTGTCTACATTTTTATTTTAGGATGTCTCAAATTAATTGTCCACCTTTCTTTTTAAATAAAAACTAGAGAATATAATAGGAGAATATTCTTTTTGAGTGGTTGAAAATAAAAGTAACCTTACTTTTATTAAATTTTGTAATTGTTGTCTCTTGACAATAATTTTGAGACGGAGGGAGTATATATGAAATGGGTAACGATAAATATTACTCCTTCCGTTTCAAATTAATTGTCATGAGTGAGAAATTACAAAGTTTAATAAAAATGGGGCCTTTACAAATGTCAACCACTCAATGAGAATATTCTCTAAATATATTCTCTAGTTTTTACTAAAAAAGAAAGTGATCAATTATTTTGAGACATCTCAAAAAGGAAATGTGGACAATAAATTTGAGACGGAGGGAGTATATGAGATGGTGATATAAGAAGGTTGTCGGTAAGTGTATATATGAAATTATTGTGATAATGTGGTAACTTGATTATATAACTTATTCGTGAATTAAATGTTTATGTGTATATAATTATATAGTGAACTAACGTTTGTTTGTGAATGTGTTATTGAGAAATGGAGTGCTTGTGAAATCCGGAGTTATAAGGTTGAAATACTTTTAGAATGACGAAGATAGGTTAGAACGAGAGCCGTAGACGGCCTCGTATTGTTGAAGTTGATTGATTTTGAGGTGGATATCGGGATATTTATTCATTGAACTTGTATTGTGAGCTAGTGCAACGTCGGAGTAGCTTTGACTTCCTAGTCAACGGCTATTTCGACAAAGCCGTAACATGGACATTGGACTTAAATTATATATATGTGGACTGAGAAGTGATGACTCAGACACGAGGACTCGAATAACTAATAACTTGTTAAATATCGTTATAACAAAAACTTATAAGATATATAAGCCAAAATGTGTATATATATATATATATATATATATATATATATATATATATACACACGCAAGTGTATATATATATATTATACTTATATGTCAAATAAGAAATAAAACTAGTCAATAATAAGGTGACGATAATTATTAACCATTAAATTAGTTAATATTTATCGAAACTATATTAATTGACAACGTAAAGAAATATACGTATAACAAATATAATCACGAGTTAAAATGGAATTGTTTTTGTAATAAAAGCTCAACGGATTTCAAAGTATATATATATATATATATATATATATATATATATATATATATATATATATATATATATATACGTAGTTATAAATTATTCGAGTGCACGTGAAACTAGTTCAAAGCTAGTTATGTCTTTTAGTAATTATTATACCCAATTGTTGTGAGGTTACGGATCTATTTACGTTAATAGGTCATTTAATGAGGTTATTGGACCTATTGGACTGACGAGCCCAATAGGAGCCCAATAATGCCATTAAGCGACAATATTAACGAGAAATATATCCTACGACTGACACGTGTGATATAACTTGGGAATTGTAAGTAAACGAAGGAATGGTCAAGACTTATCGAGTTGACGAATTTGATAAGTTATTACCCTTCAAGCGTGAACTTATCAACTCACAAGGCCATATCATTCGACCTTAGCTTTTGTGTGAGACCGTAACTGACCTATGTGCTTATGTGAAATAATTGAGTCAGTCAAATCATTTCCTATTTTATTGCTTTGGTGAGTTCTCTTGAGCCGAGACTTTGTCTCTAGCAAGCCCAAACCCGACGATACCAAACGATACTAAACAAATAAAAGATTTTCGCAACGAATGTTTTAAAGAAGTAAAACAAAGATTATTGGGAGATTGGGAATACGTTTAATTATTCGAATAAAAGATATTAAGCCGAATTTCATATGATTAGGTTGTGCCGTGTCCGTACCTGCTGAGATGTTTAGCCGCATACTACTTTCTATATTATTTGATCACTTGCATTTTACTACTCGAGGTGAGTTTCATGGCCCAATTTTCTACTAATGCTTTTATTGTTCTAAACTTGGGGGAGAAAACATGCAAATCTTTTCGGACCTTTCACTACTATTTTTGTTTTCGCTACTATGTGCTGATTAGTTAGGTTAGACATGGTAGATGTTGCCTTAGGCTAGATGCTGCCTTAGATTAGACTTCTACTTTCCGGACCTAGACCCAGGGCAGTAACGGGTGGTGCCGTACTATAACGTGTTTCCTGGCTAGTGTTCGCAGAGGGCCACTCTAACTATAGACCTTCTACTATCTAAGGATGGTAGAAAATGACTAAACGCTATTGATTTTTATTTTTGAGATTGCTTGATCGATTCTAGTCTGCCTCTAGTCACACATAGCAAATAAATTACATGTCCACTACTACTTTAAATTATTTAAACCTATGAACTCACCAGCGAAAGCTGACCTTTTTAGCATGTTTTTCTCAGGTAACTAGACGAAGCTTTTCAACTTAGATTTTCAGAGGCTTGGCGAGGCGGCAAGGTCAATCTGATATCTAAACTTGGACCTATCTTTTTCTTTATTGGGCTTATCTTTTATTTATTATTTGGGATGAATGTAAACTTTAAACTAAATCTTAGATTTTAAGCATTCATTTCATCTTTATCTTATCTCTTGATTCTTAGTGATGCATACCAGTCGAGTAATACCCCGAAAGCTAGTAAGTCTTTCGCTGTACGAATTTTGGGGTTGTTACACTGATCCATTGCATATGTATTTTTTGTGAAGAAGTGTAGCTAGTTTGGCTACAAAAATTGTAGCCAAGCTATCCCCTTAGCATAAATTCTATTGATGTATACACATTAGATTCCATATATCTAATTTTAGTAATAGTATGCACTTATTGGAATCGAGTCTCAGGTGTTAACAAAATAACTACTCATGGATATCTAGGACCACTATTAACACAAACACTCTTAATTATACAAAAGAGCAGACTTAAACTCAAAAAGAAGCCAAAGTGAAACTTACAGCTAGAACTACTTTTCATGGATCAGAAACAAAAGACAGAAGAAGACTAATGTTTATGACTATGAACCACATACATGCAAACACTTCAAAAAACCGTCAAGAGATACATTACTTGGAACACCACCACCAAAAGATCAATTAAGTCAATCATTCGAGCACAACGACATTTCTTCTTTACACGTCGTTCTGTTACGTAAGGAATCTAGGTGATAAATTCACCCAATAATTGATTCTTTCTCAGATTGCAGTTCACAAAAAAAAAAAAAAAAAAAAAAAAAAAAAAAAAAAAAAGAGAGACTCCTTTCTCCGATCTCAAAACCTAGCTAGCTCTCGTTCACTATCAACATAATCCACCATATCTAGCTTTCCGCTGTTTCTACCACCCACAAGCGCCACCACCATTCGATCTCTTCATTATAAATACATATGCACTCCTTATTATGTAGACACACAAAATAGAATCAATAATACAAATCTTTATTATCTTACATGGTGTCGGAGCTCTAGGTAAGATCCACCTATAAAATTTACATCCTCCCGTCATCAGCTCGCTGCCGGTGAACCGGGGGGATCCCAATAATTTTCACTTTATTGTTCTTTTTTAAGATTTTGTTTTTCGTATTAAATACATAAACCCTAAACCTTAGCCATCAAAACACACATAGTATGTTGAGTTGCCTTCAATCCATATGTTTTTCTTCCTCATCAAATTGTTTTCATTGTTGAAGATCATTGTCGTTGACAACAAAGTTGACCAATAAACTGTCGCTCCCTCCTAAAGGTAAAGCAAGCCATGACATAAAAAAATGGCAAACATCATAAAAAATGGAGAAAACCGCAAAACAGTATACAATTATGTCGCCAAATACAAGTCCATCTCCGTACACATGAACAAAAAAGAAGAGGAGAAAAGAAAAGAAGAAGAGAAAAAGAAGGTGATTGTGACAATTTATTCAGTTTGTACATCCGAGAACCTCCCGTTCAAATTGCAGGGGAGTGTCACATGATAGGTTAAGGCTCAAACCTAATCGAAGGTTTGGGTCCACTAAGATTAGGGTTTGGTATGCTTGTTCAATAAGCTATGTATTCATTATAAATATATAAGCACTCCTTATTATGTAGACACACAAAATAGAATCAATAATACAAATCTTAATTATCTTTCAATTAGAGATAGATTTTCTTAAAAGAGCGTGCAACCTAGAAATTAGAAAATATTACCAAAGATTTTTAGTACAAATTTATACAGACTTAATGATTGCAAAAACATGTTAGTTTGACTTTTTTCAAACTGGAAATGCGTTTTTTCAAATGTTGATTTTAAGTCTCTTAGTTTGCCACGTGTCATATGGAGGTGAAAGGGTATTTTTATGAAAAAAAAATTAATTAATGGCTGAAAAAAAAGTTTTATTAGTTTTAATAGATAGATAGATTTTTCATATCTGAATACAAATTTTGGATATCTGAAATCAAAATTCAAATATCTGAAATCGAACTTCGGATATCCAAAATGTCAAATATCCAATTTCAAACATTGTAATAGTTGTAAGCCTTGTTGGATGAAATAGAGATCCTTCGTATTAAATGGAAATTGACAATAAACATAAAACAAAGATTTGAAAAAAAGGGTTTTAGTAACCTTATCCACTACTCTTTCATATATGATGACTGCATGCTAACCTTTCGTTCTTCTTCGGAGACAACGAACACCAGATACATAAACCTAAAGCTACCAAATAAAAAACTTCATCACTCAAATGGTGTTTCTATTGTGGCATGTTATGTTGTCACTAAAAAACATAATACACTCACGTATCACTAAATGGCATTTTGTTTTGGTAGCGTAGGAATACTCATTTTTTAGTCTGATATGGTATCAGTGCATAAAGGATCCTATCATATTTCATTATGAACCCATAGAATAAATGTATATCTATACCACAATTTTGGCAAAAGCTTTTATGAAGTTACTGAAAGGCGGCGTGTTATTTTAGCCTGATGTGATGGCTCCTGGCATTGAAATTCTTGTTGCGTTTTCACCTATGGCATCACCATCTAGTATACCTTATGACAATAGGTATGTGGAGTACAACATACTCTATGACATCACAGGCGTGGAAATTCTTTGATGGCCTTCACCTATGGCATCACCCTGATTGGTCTCCTTCAACAATAAAATCTGCTCTATGACGACCGGTAATATCTTATCTTGATCTTTAACACAGTATATATGACTAAGTTAAAGAAAAATTTAAAGGTCATCTCATTCCTTCTTGTTTTAATGTGTCGTAGCATGGAAATTATTTGATGGCCTCCACCCAGAAGCTGAATTTGCTTATGGCTCTGGGCATATCAACCCCCTAATGGCAACAGATCTTGGCCTTGTGCATGAAACACTAATTGAAGAGTATCTAAAAGTATGGGGCAGCTTATCTCGAACCACTGGAAGCTTGACAACCACAAATGCAAGTTACCCTAATGAAGAAAGAGCACTAACACCAAGGTTAAGCATAACACTTTTAGTACTTATAACAATGGCTCATTTGTACTAAGCTATTGCTAAAGGTTTTTCCATGTAAACTGAATATCATTCTGGTTATATATATTTATAGGTTCAGATTCCCTTGTCTGTTCCATTTCTTATACAAAATCCCATGTAATATTTTGCATGTCCTACTCGTTTTCAAAAAAATAACCAAACTAAAGGACATTAATGCAAACTGCATATAGAAAGTTAAGCAATACACATGAACAACAACAAGAACAAGGTAGTTGTGACTTTTGATTATTACTATCTTAATAAAATAGCTAAGAAACATCTTGCTGAAAAGGCTAGTTCTGCCGATGATTTTTGGCTAAAAACATATATTTTTTCCAATGCATCAATGATTATGAGCAATGGCCAGATAGCTTATGTATTAGGTACATAAGGTTATATGGTGCGTTTTATTAGTTTTAATGGATAGATTTTCATATCTAAATACGAATTTTGGATACCCAAATTTTTGGATATCTGAAATTAAAATTCGAATATCCGAAATCGAAATTCGGATATATTTATTACTAGTAAATACATTACATTATTACTGTACTTTAAAGGAAAAAGCATCTTCTCACTGTTAGCGACACAAGCTTTGATGAGGATGATGAGGATAAGGCGGGAGTTGTCCCATCCAAAGTGTACTTTGAATAATCTCAGCCCTATTTATAATGTACTACGTTAAGAAGCTCAATGCTTCCACATTTTCTCTAGCTTCCTTCAAGCACATCTAAATTTTTGTTCTAAGTTTTTAATTTTAATCATCATGGGTGCTAGTTGTAGCCATAGAATTAATGTAGTTCATAATAATACTCGCAATCGTAGTTCAGGTATAATCATTTTTTATACATTTCTTGTGATTGTTTAGGATTAGTTTTTTGAGTTATTATTGGGTGCGTACATCTTAGTCGAAAAAGGCTCGCCCTCCGCACCTCAACAGAAGTTAGTACTAAAGTTTTTGGTATTGTAATAAACAAAAGTTATATAAGAAAACAAGTCTTTTTTTTAGATATTGTGTGTGTTTTCTTGATATCTAAACCAATTTCATATTTTATAAGTTTTGGTATTCAAGGTTTTATTTTGATCAAGATTTTTGTGTTATAGTGGCAGGTAGTTCACAAGCAACAACGACCGCCGGTGTTCCTAAGATATATAGTTTTGCCGAACTCAAGTCGGCTACAAATAACTTCAAAAATGTTTTAGGTGAAGGTCGTTTCGGCATGGTCTACAAAGGACGGATGGAAGGAAACCGTAGCTCTAAGTCCACCGAAAGCGGTTCTACTGTTGCTGTGAAGAAGTTAAATTCCAAGACTATAAAAGGAGTCGAAGAGTGGCAGGAAATTCATACCGTGTACAATGTGTCATTGTGTGTAGTGCAACTTTGTTTTGCAAATTTTCTTATTGGTGAAGCTGTAGTTTTTAAGAGATTAGTGCAACAACTTTAGAGTATTTAATTGGTTTGTGAAATGCAAATGGTTACTAAAGCACCAACTCGATAATATAAGTTGTAGGATGCATCATTGTAACAAGAATGTGTTTTTGTTATTAAAAGTTATTCCTTTCTGTGTCCTTACGTGACACCTTTTAAAAATTTGTTATGATTTTTTTGGGTAGGCTGAGGTAAACTTTCTAGGAAGCCTTTCACATCCGAATCTTGTGAAACTTTTGGGATATTGTCACGAGGGCAAAGAGCTTCTACTGGTTATATATATTTATAGGTTCAAATTCCCTCGTCTGTTCCATTTCTTATACAAAATCCCATGTAATATTTTGCATTTCCTACACATTTTCAAATAAATAACCAAACTAAAGGACATTAATGCCAACTGCATATAAAAAGTTAAGCAATACACATGGACAACAACAAGAACAGGGTAGTTGTGACTTTTGATTATCACTATCTTAATAAAATAGCTAAGAAACATCTTGCTGAAAAGGCTAGTTCTGCCGATGCTTTTTGGCTAAAAACATATTTTTTTTCCAATGCATCAATGATTATGAGCAATGGCCAGATAGCGTATGTATTAGGTACATAAGATTATATGATGCGTTTTATTAGTTTTAATGGATAGATTTTCATATCTAAATACGAATTTTGGATACCCAAATTTTTGGATATCTGAAATCAAAATTTGGATATCCGAAATCGAAATTCGGATATATTTATTACTAGTAAATACATTACATTATTACTATACTTTAAAGGAAAAAGCATCTTCTCACTGTTAGCGACACAAGCTTTGATGAGGATGATGAGGATAAGGCGGGAGTTGTCCCATCCAAAGTGTATTTTGAATAATCTCAGCCCTATTTATAATGTACTACGTTAAGAAGCTCAATGCTTCCACATTTTCTCTAGCTTCCTTCAAGCACATCTAAATTTTTGTTCTAAGTTTTTAATTTTAATCATCATGGGTGCTAGTTGTAGCCATAAAAATAATGTAGTTCATAATAATACTCGCAATCGTAGTTCAGGTATAATCATTTTTTATACATTTTCTTGTGATTGTTTAGGATTAGTTTTTTGAGTTATTATTGGGTGCGTACATCTTAGTCGAAAAAGGCTCGCCCTCCGCACCTCAACAGAAGTTAGTACTAAAGTTTTTGGTATTGTAATAAACAAAAGTTATATAAGAAAACAAGTCTTTTTTTAGATATTGTGTGTGTTTTCTTGATATCTAAACCAATTTCATATTTTATAAGTTTTGGTGTTTAAGGTTTTATTTTGATCAAGATTTTTGTGTTATAGTGGCAGGTAGTTCACAAGCAACAACGACCGCCGGTGTTCCTAAGATATATAGTTTTGCCGAACTCAAGTCGGCTACAAATAACTTCAAAAATGTTTTAGGTGAAGGTCGTTTCGGCAAGGTCTACAGAGGCCGGATGGAAGGAAACCGTAGCTCTAAGTCCAACGAAAGCGGTTCTACTGTTGCCGTGAAGAAGTTAAATTCCAAGAGTATAAAAGGAGTCGAAGAGTGGCAGGTAATTCATACCGTGTACAATGTGTCATTGTGTGTATGTGCAACTTTGTTTTGCAAATTTTCTTATTGGTGAAGCTGTAGTTTTTAAGAGATTAGTGCAACAACTTTAGAGTATTTAATTGGTTTATGAAATGCAAATGGTTATTAAAGCACCAACTCGATAATATAAGTTGTAGGATGCATCATTGTAACAAGAATGTGTTTTTGTTATTAAAAGTTATTCCTTTCTGTGTCCTTACGTGACACCTTTTAAAAATTTGTTATGATTTTTTTGGGTAGGCTGAGGTAAACTTTCTAGGAAGCCTTTCACATCCGAATCTTGTGAAACTTTTGGGATATTGTCACGAGGGCAAAGAGCTTCTACTGGTTATATATATTTATATGTTCAGATTCCCTCGTCTGTTCCATTTCTTATACAAAATCCCATGTAATATTTTGCATGTCCTACACATTTTCAAATAAATAACCAAACTAAAGGACATTAATGCAAACTTCATATAGAAAGTTAAGCAATACACATGGACAACAACAAGAACAGGGTAGTTGTGACTTTTGATTATTACTATCTTAATAAAATAGCTAAGAAACATCTTGCTGAAAAGGCTAGTTCTGCCGATGCTTTTTGGCCAAACACATATTTTTTTCCAATGCATCAATGATTATGAGCAATGGCCAGATAGCGTATGTATTAGGTACATAAGATTATATGGTGCGTTTTATTAGTTTTAATGGATAGATTTTCATATCTAAATACGAATTTTGGATACCCAAATTTTTGGATATCTGAAATCGAAATTCGGATATCCGAAATCGAAATTCGGATATCCAAAATGTCACATATCTAATTTTGAACATTGTAATAGTTGTAAGCCTTGTTGGACGAAATAGATATCCTTCGTATTAAATGGAAAATGACAATAAACATAAAACAAAGGTTTGAAAAAAGGGGTTTTAGTAACCTTATCCACTCCTCTTTCATGTATCATGACTGTATGAAACACCAATTGAAGAGTATCTAAAAGTATGATGCAGCTTATCTCGAACCACTA
Organism: Artemisia argyi; assembly: GCA_030686995.1. Classification (NCBI taxonomy): domain Eukaryota; kingdom Viridiplantae; phylum Streptophyta; class Magnoliopsida; order Asterales; family Asteraceae; genus Artemisia; species Artemisia argyi. The sequence continues at coordinate 183,963,526 of CM060683.1, forward strand.
GAAGCTTGATAGCCGCAAATGCTAATTTCCCTAATGAGTCAGCTGCTAGAGAGATCAATTACCCTTCTATGGCAGCTCTACTGGACATGCAATCATTTGTAGTGTCCTTTCCTAGGACCGTTACAAATGTGGGTCATGCTAACTCTACGTACATTGCATAATGAGCCATTATTATAAGTACTAACAGTTTTATGCTTAACCTTGGTGTTACTGCTCTTTCTCCGCCAAAACTTTCCCTATGTACAACATATGTGGATTGTGGACTTTAAACACCATTTGTCCACACCAATGACTCTCGTCTCATTATTAGCGGCTTCATTTGTTGACCCCTAACGGTCACCATAAAGCTCAAGTTTTGGTTAAATGCCGTGAACTGCAAAGTGTTGGGCTCAACACTCTGCAGTTCACGACATTAAACCAAAACTTGAGCTTTGTGGTGACCGTTAGGGGTCAACAGTAGAAGCCGCTAAAAATGAGACGAGCGTCATTGGTTTGGACAAATGGTGTTCATAAAGTCCACAATCCACTTGTGATGTAAAGAGGGAAAGTGAATGCCACCTCTGGCGAAAAAATAGAAGTAACACCAAGGTTAAGCATAACACTATTGGTACTTATAATAATGGCTCATTTGTAATAAGCTATTGCTATAGGTTTTTCTATGTAATATTTTGCATGTCGTACACATTTTCAAATAGACAACCAAACTAAAGGACATCAATGCAAACTGCATATAGAAAGTTAAGCAATACACATGGACAACAACAAGAATAGGGTAGTTGTGACTTGTGATTATTACTATCTTCATAAAATAGCTAAGAAAACCATCTTGCTGAAAAGGCTAGTTCTGCCAATGCTTTTTGGCTAAAAAACATATTTATTCCAATGCATCAAAGATTAAGAGCAATGGTCGGATAGCGTATGTATTAGGTACAGAAGACTCTATGGTTCGTTTTATTAGTTTTAATAGATAGATTTTCATATCTGAATACGAATTTTGGATATCCAAATTTTCGGATATCTAAAATCAAAATTCGGATATCCGAAATCAAAATTCGGATATCCAAAATGTCAAATATACAATTTCAAACATTGTAATAGTTGTAAGCCTTGTTGGACAAAATAGAGATCCTTGTATTAAATGGAAAATGACAATAAACATAAAACAAAGGTTTGAAAAAAGGGGTTTTAGCAACCTTATCCACTCCTATTTCATGTATCATGACTATATGCTAACCTTTCGTTCTTCACCGTAGACAACGAACACCAAATACATAAACCTAAAGTTACCAAATAAAAACTTCATCACTCAAATGGTGTTCTATTGTGGCATGTAATTTGTCACTAAAAGCATAATACATTCACGTATCACTAAATGGCATTTTGTTTTGGTAGCATTGGAATACTCATTTTTTAGTCTGATATGGTATCAGTGCATAAAGGATCTGTTAGGATCGAAGAAATGTTCTAAGTATTGTAGTTACAAGTGATGGTCATTCGAACTGTAAGAACTTTGTTAAGTGTCGTAGTCGTGTAATAGTTTATTAAAATGTGCTTGTGGAATTAGTAAGCTAACATGTAATTTGTTAAGTTAGAAAAGCTTATCCAATGTAATCCAAATCCACTAAGCCTAAGCCCATTGGAGTCCATTGATGAAAACTATAAATAGCACCCCTACCTTCATTAGAATGTGTGCTTGTGTGTGAGAAGGGGTGCTAAGAAGTGTAATGTGTGTTTCATGAATACAATCCTTCTCTTTCTCTCTCCACTCTCTCTCTAGAATAGCACAAGTAACCAAGATAGTTTAGTGATTAGTGTAGATCGTCTAGGTCCTACAGGATCCTATCATATTTCATTATGAACCCATAGAATAAATGTATATCTATATCACAATTCTTGCAAAAGCTTTTATGAAGTTACTGAAAGGCGGCGTGTTATTATAGCCTGGTGTGACGACTCCTGCCGTTCAAATTCTTGTTGCGTTTTCACCTATGGCATCACCATCTAGTATACCTTACGACAATAGGTTTGTGGAGTAAATAGACCAAAAACATATCTTGCACTGTTAATTATACCCTAGCCTCACCTAATCCACTACCACCATTTTCTCCGCCGTTGCCACCACCCACAAGTGCCATCGTTGTCATTGTCTTCACAGAAACATCCTCAATTGCTCTGTAAACATACAACCTTAACTCACAGTTAGACCAGTCTAGCTCTTTCTTAAGAAAAAAATCATCAACTGATCAGATCTTCTCAGTGGTGGACCTAGCTGGATTACTAAGGTGGTTCCCTAACTTTGAATAAAAAAATCAACTCGCAAAATTTTGAACCGATCAAAACGGGTCGGGTCCGGTAGCTTTATAACTATTGACTAGTTTTTTTGTTGTTTCCAAAGGAAGCAAAATTGATTTTTATAAAACACGGCTTTACTAATATCGTCATTTTAACAGTAATTTTCATGGTTGTTAAGATCCCGATCTTGATCGTAGGATCTTACGATTTTACGATACCAAAAAGCAAAAACGATCCTGATCCTATGTAGGATCTTTGGGAGATAGGATCTTAATAGGATCCCGATCTTGATCATAGGATCTTAAGATCTCGATCGATCCGATCTTACTTTTCATGAATCACAAGCTAAAAAAAATGCAAACTTATGTATCAAGTTTTCTTGAATATGAAACGAAAGAGGCTAATTGTATTAAACACTTCATAATCATAATTTTAACATACATTTTTATGGTATATGAAATATAATAACATGTAGATCTGCATAATTTATAGTGTCTGTTAAGAAAAAGAACCTATAGTAGGATCTTAAGATCCCGATCCGATCTTACGATCACGATCTTGCAAAAACGAAAACGATCCTAGGTAGGATCGCGATCTTAAAAACCTTGGTAATTTTAGATGCTCTACTCTTCCGATAGATTTATAAAACACAAATTTTGAAGGCCCCACCACAATTAAGTACCCATCTTTTGACTTTCCAAGTACGACTTTTTTAAGCTTTATTATTTCAAAACTAGGAAAACCCTTCAAATATTACCCAACTAAATAGCACTTTAGTATTATGACATTATGTATAGTAATTAAGTTATACAAGTGATTGATAGTTTCAAAACACCTCTATTTGTTGACAATTTGTATAAAGATAAGCGTTAATGATTGTGACGTGGTTTAAAAAATGTAAGCAAACTTTTTTTTTTTTTTTTTTTTTTTTTTTCATTTGTTATTGATAATAACAATATTTTGATCCAAAAATATTTCGTATGTTATGTTCCTCATAGATTTGATTACTACACTAGTTGGTATTGATAGTGATGCATATTTAGTTTTGATGAACTAATTAAGCTAACACAAAAATTACTTAAGGGGGTGTTTGGATTAGATTATTTATAATTTGGTTGGCTTAATTATTGGCTTACTCAACAACAACAAAAATACTAACAACCTCAGTTTTATGGCTTATCATGTTATATACTTGAGTTTATGGCAATGCCATAAGCTCACGTTTAGAGGCATGGCCGCATTTAGGTCTGTGCAGGCTGGGCGACTGCACAGGGCTCAAAATACTTGAGGGGCCTCCAAAAAAATATTGTATACTCAGATTATATGTATGATATTAGCCCAATTTCGAAGCCCATTTTATTTGGTTTACTTTGTGCTGTAGTAATCAAGCGGTTCTTTAAAAGGCGAATATATTATTGTTAACCGAAAATGTAGAATTCTCTCTAACTCCAAATTTTCAAAAATTAAAATCATCTATATTTTAAGAAGTAATCTGCTCTCATTTGGGATTTTATATTTGAAATTCATTTTTTAAATTTATTATTATTATTATTATTATTATTATTTATATTTGGAGTAGATAAAAAAGCACGTTGTTAGCCTTTTATCATTTTAGATCAAAAAAAGTTTTCTTGTCTCGAATTAACTTAATGCTACATGTTTAAGGGCCTGCTTTATAGTTGCGGCACATGGCCTCCAAAATCCACAGGACGGCCTTGTTCAGAGGTTATAAGCTGTAAAAGATGACATTAGCTTATTGGCTTTTTATAATAAATAAGTCAATAAGCTTCATCACATAAGCTTATCGAAACACCCCTTAAGTCATTTGTTGTTGTTATTGTTGTTGTTGTTATTGAAAACTCTTTCGTAAGTTTACTTTTTACAAATAACAATTTTGATTAAAACTTGGGTTGAAAACACCCTTTTAACCGAACTCTTCACATGGACTAGTGAATGTATTCCTTTGGGCCCAAGATAATATTAACTGAACTTGGAGAAATGGATTTCTACACTTGTTGTCTTTGATTCGAAATTTTTCCTACTAAACTCAAACCGAATGAAACTAATAGAAGTTTGGTTCTACCCAAACCGGAATCGAATTCGAACTTGGTTTTAGTTTCACTGAAAAACCCGAATTCTACTCTTTCAATTTCATTTGGCCTTGTGTTTGCAACTTTTGTTCGAATATTTGCATAAATTTTTTAACCAGGACTAATTAATAATCAGACTAAAATTGTTTTTGAGTGGCTTTTTCAGAACCAAAACAACAATGAATGCGATCTTCTAAATATGTGTTTTTTATTTATGGACAATATTGTCACAATAATCTTGAGATGAGATAGTATATTATAGATATACATCTTAACGTTAATTAAGAATCACCAAATAGCCTAGTCGTCGGATTCTAGACATGATCCGTTACTTTTTAAATTATTGGACCAAAACCATTATACGCGGTAAACTACAAGGACCAAAAATGTAATGGTTCCACTATCTTTATACTATATGCATTTTGTATATGGAATTTTGGGATGGAAGGGAGTTCCATTTAACAAATATACAAGTAAAACTTTTTTTTTTCATCATAATGAAAATGTTTATGTGCTCAATTCATAAAATACATATGTAAAACAATAAACAGCGGCTTTTGTAATAAACAGACATCTTTTAGTTATATGTCGATCCTAACTTAAATAATTTGTTCTCATATTTTATACTACTATTTATTCTTGCTACGACCTCATTTGGTGAATGTAGCAAATTAAAATATACTCCGTATAATTTAGAATCTGTACTAGTAAAGAGTACTCTATACTTCATTACTTCTATAGGATAAAAAACAAAGAGTCAAAAGTGAATTTGCTAATAACATGTTTCTCTTTTCCTATGTATATTGATACCGGCCATCTTCTTCATTATCAATACTAACTTATCTGAAATTTATCAAGCTCAAAAGGGACGAGAGAGATTTTGATCATAACTTGTAGAACGAGAGATTTGGCTAGTTACTTTCACATTTCGAGTGCTAGTACAAGTTGCGAAACAAGAGAAAAAATGTCGAAAGCTTATGAACCTACAATCATGGAGGGAGCAAAACAAAAGTATGGGAAGTGATTGTCACACTCAAATTATTGATTGGGACACTCACAGTACAAGCGGATAAAGCACAGTGTAAGTTTTGTACAAGTAACTGAAGCATTAAAAAGAGTGTCCCAATAACTTTTAGGAGTGTGCAAATCACCTCTCCAAAAGTATGCATTTTCAGTAGAGAAGAACAATCAGATTTCAGATGGATCCAAGAAGATCATCAAAATCATTCTTGCAATCACATGTAAGTCTTCTTTTTAACTAAAATAGTTCTCTGTGTTTCTTGATGTTGATATTAATATTGAATGTTTTGTATACAGTGAGTTGTAAACACTTGCTTTTGTAAACTCTTGTGTTGTTGTTTTGAGTCTGAATATTCATTTCGGTTGTGTATTACAATGGAATTTTTAGGTGTTTTGCTTCTTATTGTTGCTATGACGATGTTGCTAAGAGGTTTAAAACATCGACATTCAGATAAGAGCGACAAAGGAGATGAGGTTGCTAGCGAGTGTTCCCGTTGGATTAACAACCCTAACATAGCACCGTCTCCACAATCAAGTGATGATTGTTCTTTTGGTGACATCCCAAATTGTACTTGTGACGATCGTGAAGTACCATCGTCGCAATGCTGTGAAGAATTAGAAAAACACATGACTTGTATGTGTTTTTACACGGATTTCCGGAATGATCAACCTGCCATTGGTGCCAAACTTGGTGCTTGTAATATCAAAGGTGATGTTTTCGGTTGCCCACAGCTAAATAGGATTTAATGTGCCTTGTATCAAGGATACATTATTGGATTAAGTAAAGTGGATGTAATAAACTAGTTCAAAAAAAAATAATAATAATAATAAAAAAAAATAAACTAGTTCATGACAATGTTTTTAATTTATTTAAGATGATTTTAACAAGGTTTTTATTTCGTCTTTGGTTTCATATAATTGTTTGTTTGTGTGAATTCAGTTACCTTTCACAATCAATGACATCAATTAGGCTGTTTAAAATTTTGTAGAGAAAAAGCTAAAAGCTCGAATAACCTAACGGGTTTATTTCAGCTTCACTAAGCAAAGCTAAGAAGTCGAGTCGACACAAGGCTAGGCCTCCTTTGGTCAGGACACTAACAAAGCGCGACTCCAAGGTCGAAAACTCATACTTTATTAATGCACCGAGTATTCAAACTGCAGTCGGAAATTATAAACATACAAATATTTCAGAAACTTCTAAAGTTTTTGTTTCAATATACAAGACGACACAAACTGAGTTTAAAACCTTAATATACAAGTCAACCCAAAATATATACAAGAATTTGCAACCAGTACATACTTATTGAGATAGATGTAGCGAAGGATGCCATTGTTTATTTACATTACAACTTCTGCCATCTTTGTTGTAGAAAAGGCTTCACATTCAGCACACGTCGACCTTCACGCCCATAACACGTAATAAGACCATATTTACAATTCGACAGATTTTGGAGCTTTTTCCTATGTACAAAAAACATTTTATTTTTACTCGGGTCTAAATGTCACGAGTCCTGGGAGGTGAGATTCATGTAGCTTCTTTATATCATTTGAGGTGACTTTGGTTGATTCCAAGCTCAATGACCTCAAATTCTTGAGACTTGTTAGATGTTGCAATCCTACATTCGTTACCCGTGAACTTGAAACGTTTAAAGACACCAAATTTGTCAATTCTGCATTAGTCAAACCGATCCAAACTTTATATTCATATCATAAAATCGAATTTATTTTTGCATAAGATAAGAACGTGCATTTTCACATTTCATGTTTTAGTCATTGCACTTCTTTTGGACATCCGGGTCATTTAAAAATGACTGCCTGTTTCAGTCATTTTGTAGGTGGCTGGAAAATCCTTAAAACCAGACTTCACAAATGATGCGGTAATTTTTACAGAAAGTTTTACAATCACATGTAAGATTTTAAGGGTTGCAAAATGAGCCAAACGAGATAGATAGTCATATATAAACAAAATATCATGACTAAAACAAGATCTACCATAACATCAAAAACTGAAAAATTTAGGATGACATAAAAACTTACCAGAAATAAATTCTAGAGATTTATCGGTCAAGTGGCTGTTTTGGGACAGATTCAAAAGAACCAAAGACTTAAGATCCTTAATGTTTTTCACACCGACATCAGTAAGTCCACCACCACATATTTCAAGTGAGCGCAAGTTTTTTAGATCTGCATAGAAAACCAAAGTCAGAAAATAACAGAAATTATTTTAATCATCTCTGAACAACAATTTTTCAGTGTTACGTGAAGAGCTTACTGCGCAAATAATTTGTTCCATTATCCGTTATTTTCGCACAAAACAGATCCAAATGAGTCAATCCAGTCAAACCTGTATCATAAATACAAATCAGAATATTGGAAAGTGGATCTGCATGAATATTTTATGATAAATGGATCAACCCAATGCAGGTTAGTTGACCTGCACTCTTCGTATCTGAAACATATGTTTATAGTTATACTATTTAGTCAGTCAGATATCGATAACTAGAACTATCATAAGTGGCACAATGAGCATGATCCATGCAGGTTGGTTTACTAGACACACTTTTCTTCTATTTTATTTTATTTTTATATATAGGAATTTAGTTGGTAAAATATTAAAATCTAGAGCTGCATCAAATTTTTCAATATTCTAGCATAGGGTCAAAACGGGTCAAATTTATTATAATTAATTAGATTGTCAAATTTATATGATTGCCAAAAGTATATTAGTTCATTTATAATCCATGCAAAAAATGATTTCGGATGTTATTGACCCATCAATCATTTCGATTGTAGCAAACTTATTGATTTGACCCGTTGGAACATAACCCAAATCGACCCATACATAAGTAAATGGGCCAATCTAATCTAAAAATGCTGAAAGGACATGTATGCATACTTGTAAGAGCTGCAAGACCAGCATCGGTGATTTGGCGAACATCCAAATTAAGTGATCTAAGAGACGATAATTTAGCTAAGTTTCTCAAACCTCCGTCTGTTATGACAGTGAACGAAAGATTCAAACTTTCCAAATTCACCAAACCTGCATAGATTAAATAAAAGCAAGTTTGACCAATAGTTAAGATAAGACCATATACATATGCATAATTGGAAAATACAAGTGAGTGTTTATGTCTTAACCAGCAAGATGACGAAGACCATTGTTTCCAACTTCTGTATCAGACAGCTCTAAACACTTTAGACGATTAAGACCTGAAAACAAAAACAACATACGTATATGAGATGAAAACACAGATATTAAATTTATAAAAATTATCTAGCCGAAAGACTCACCTGATAAATGCACAAGTCCGCCATCCTTAATCATACATGAATCCAAATTTAAGCTCTCCAAATTTGTCAAGCCTGCATACGATAGATTTAAAGGATAAAAAAGTATGACTTCTCAAAAATGATCTCGAATGGAAATAATGTCTTGTTATGAAGAGCAATTGAAAGTTAAGAGTTTCACCTTTTAGGTGTGCAAGAACAGCATCTGATATATCGTTGAATCCCATGTTTAGTACTTTTAAAGACTTGAGCTCTGCATAATAAACGTCATACTTCAATTTTCCTACATAATGAAATGCTTTAACAGAGCAATGTACAACAATCAAAATGCTTACTTGATAACTTGTCACACCCTTCGTCGGTAAAATTGGATCTGCTTACGTTAAGATAATGTAGACCAACAAGATCTAAATAAAATAAATTAACTTAATCAGAAACTCAAATACCTTGGTGTAACGAGATTATGAGAGATAATAACTTGAAATAAACCTGAAAGTGAATCTAAGCATGCTGAAGATATAGGGCAGCGTTCCATATTCAGCAATGCAAGCTTGTGTAAACCTGAAGAGAAAACGCCTTTTGATTCAGAAAACCTTGCACATTTATATGGTAGAAAATAAACTATGGAATATAGCTCAGGCGACCTTTCAAGAATGTGACGCCGTGATCTGTGACCTTGCTGCAGGAAATTTGCAATTCTTTCAAGTTTGTTAGGTCTGGAAGATAACAAAGAATGAATCATTAGAGCATGAGGTGCGATATTAAGTTCCTATAAGTTCAATAAAAGTGTTAAAAAATACCTGAAAGAGGCTTCATATCTACATCCGTAATGCAGTTACAGCAGTTAATGTTAAGTGCCTCGAGCTTTTTAAGTCCTGCCAGAATATTGAAATGCCCATTATAGTTTGGTTACATCACACGTCACCCAGTGACGAAAAAATAACTATCGAGTGAATATGAAAAGTAGACGTGCCTTTTAAATGAATGAGACCACCATGGATCCCTGTGCATCTTTCCAAGTCCAACTTAGACAAATTGACTAAGCCCGGAAGGACACTCATTCCTTTGGCGGTAATTTTGCTGTTCCTCTTTAGACTCAAAGTAGTCAAGTTTGAAAGACCTGAACATTAACCCAAAATTAAGCCAATGTTAATACAACTGATTGTTCAAAATCACATTACACTATCAAAACGTACATCCAAACATCCCCGAATCCTTCAAATTATATCAACATTACTAAACAATTGAAATTAGGCATACAATTCAGGCAGAACTATACCACTAATGCAGTCAAGCCCAAAATCGGAGATCTTGTCACAAAAATTCAAGTTCAAATCCTCCACATTCTTGCAGCCTTTAACACGAGACAGACCAATATCCGTAACATCAGAACCCGAGAGATCTGCAGAAAGTAAAGACAACCCCTGAGACGAGACTACGCCCAACCACTTATTGTCAACACCAGGATATTCGCCTAAATTTATATCCTGCGAAAAAAATGCCAAATGAGTAAACTGAAACAAAGTTTAAATTTACAACACTGCAGCGTGTTACACATTCTTAGATAAGTACCTGAAGAGCACAATCTTGAAACGCTTCAAGGTGAGCTTCGGTAAGGCGTTGAGAATAAACTAATTCGTTAAAAATTTGTTGACTGATGTCTCTTGGAATATCAGAAAAAGTATCATACTGATTAATTTCCTGTTGCAATGGAAAAAAGGTACAATGTTTACTACAACGATCGTTTGATTAAGATCCTGATCAAGTGAAGGATTTATGAAGAAAGTTAACGTACTTCAGAAATTTTATAAATACATAATTCCATTAGTGACGGGCATATTTTGTTTCCGTCCTTGTTATCTATTGATGCTCGAGAGAATGAAGTTCCGAGCCATTTAGAGCTTCCACTTTTGGAATACTTTCTTGAAACAACTCCTTGTGCAGCTGTCTCGGTGGTTTGTGGGTCCCGTTTCCTGGAACAAGCTCCTCCCATGGGAATTTAATCTTAATAGGCGCTCACAGTGATGTGGTGTGTTAAACCAGTAAAGGTCGTTAACCTGCGAGTATGAATGTTTTAACAAATAAGCATACAGCTAAGTAGACTTCAAAATTTTGATGGTAGTCACGTATTAGCAGACAAGTCGGGGATATTTGAAGAATCCACTTTGGAACAAGCAACTTCACACGAGAAACTTATTTCACTCATAAGGGATCGTTTGGAATTGCTTATTAAAACTACTTATTTCACTTGCAATTAAAAATCAGTTTGGATTGCCTTTCTAAAAAAAAAAAAAAAAAAAAAAAAATCAGTTTGGATAAGCAATCCCAAACACCCTTAAACTGCTTAACTGGTGTAGCATAGAGTAGTAAGCAGATAAGCAGTCTTATTAAAGTTACCCAAACACCCACCCACTTGCACACTTCCCTGAGCGTCTGCCGGCAAAGAATCCCAAATACCCCCTCAACAGAGCAAAATCGTCAGCAAATATGAATTCTAAATTATTACAATCAACCCATATGGTTTAAATTTCATTAAGCGTCAAAATTGTAACTTTATAATTCAGACAATTTAGTGAACACGATTTTCATGTAAGACACTCTGGGGGTGTTTGGGAATGATTTTTATTTTGTCTTATATGTTTACTGCTTTGTACAATAAACACTTTGAAGATGATCAAATGTTCAAACTAACAATTTATTTCACTCTTAAGCGGGCCGGGTGTTTAAGATTGCTTATTGAAACTGCTTATCTGATTTAATTTGTTTAAAATAAGTAGTTTGGAATAAGCAACTTTAAACTAATAGCTATTCACTCATAAGGAAGTGTCTGGAATTGCTTCTCTGTTTATTGCCTTTGAGACTCGCAAATTGGCTCAGAACAACTTACTTCACTTACAACTAACTCAAGCTTATTTTCAGGCTTACTGGCTTATTTGAAATTAGGAAAGGCTCTTTAAGCTCACTTTTTTCGGCTTATAAACTTATTAACTTATGCTTATGACTTATTTAAGTCCATAAGCTCAACTTGATCACCTCATACGCCGAAAAAAGTGATCTTATGAGCCTTTCCTAATTTCAAATAAGCCAGTAAGCCTGAAAATAAGCTATTAAGCAAATCCCAAACATCCTCTGACTACTTAACTAGCAAAACAATTCTATTAAAGAATCCCAAACACCCCCTTAAACTATAACAATCCCACCAAATCATTTCACTATATAGGACTAAAAATTTCAACTTAAGAAAAAAAAAGAAAAAAAAAAGAAAAAAGAAAATCCACACAATTTTTGTAAAAATTTAAACACAGCCCATCTAACAAATATATGATTAAAAAAAAAAAAAAAAAAAAAAAAAAACATATATTTTTATAAGCAACTTTAAACTTATAGCTTATAATTTCACTCATAAGGGGGTGTTTGGAATTGCTTTTTAATAAGCTTAAAACAGCTTATTTCACTTCAAATAACTGGATAACCAATCCCAACTTATCACTTAAGATCAAATATGGCTAAAAATTGCAACTTTTTTCTTATTCTTTAAAAAAAAAAAAAAAAAAAAAAAAAAAAGAAAAAAAAAAGAGACTTTTTCAACAGAATTTTTATAAAAAGTTAAACACAACCCATGTAAGAAATAAATAAATAAATAAATAAATAAATAAATAAATAAAACACCACCATCATCATAGGCAAAGAATCAAGAAAACATGAAGAGGGTACGATGATCAAACCTTAAAAAACAAGAACAAGAAACATATGATGGGATTTGAAGCAAGGTTAAGATAAAATATCATCCATGATGATGATCATGTGTTAAGAAGAATAAAGGAAGGTAAAGCGTGTAGGTTATGAGTGTGTGTGTTTGTGAAAATGATGAACCGACGGATGATGGCAACGTGGAGGTTTGATGATGCTTTTTGTTTTTCTTTGATCAAACTTGTATGAGTTAGGATAAGACTTGTGTGAATGTGGGTCCCACTTGTGTGTAAATATTGAATAAAATCCATTTTGGATATTATTATTTCCTTGACATTCGAGATTAATAAGTAGTAAAGTATGGAAAAATGATGTATGTTAAGCTCACTTGTTTTTAAGCGGGGTGTAATGATGACTAATATTACTATCGTCAATTTAACGTTATATTATTTTTTATTTTATTTTTTTAATTTTAATATCATCGCTAATAAAATATAATAAAATAATTAACTTTACAATTAAAAAAAAGAAAAAAAAAAAAAAGTCGTCTGTAAAACTGAGTTGTTAGGTGGTATCATAAGAAAACCGAGTTGTTGGATACCGACAAGGTACAAGACGCACCATATGTGCAACTATTACACATAGTCTTAGGGTTAGATAAACAAGTTAAGTTCGAGTTAATCGTTTATACTACCTCAATTTGAACATGTCTACGTGATAGTGTTTCGAACACGGTCCTAGTTTGGATACGTTCTCATGAATCATGAGTTGTTTACTTTATTATCTCTAAGGTAGTACGAAGTACAATGGTAAGTTGTCGTCAAAGTTCTAAAAAAAATCAAGGTTTAAGTTTCATTGAATGAACAACTTGTGATGGTATGAGAAAAGTTTTGAAACGACCACAAGCATATGTTAAACCACGTACATCAAAGTTTTTTTTTTTTTTTTTTTTTTAAAAAAAAACTTTATTTCTTTAAATAAGGTAAACAAGAATCATTCTACGTTTGCTCGTTTACTTTCATGTGCCTCGAACATAACCTACTTAACTTATTTTAGTGGATGAATCACAATGTGTAGGGTTTTCGGGTCAGACAATATATAGGCTATGTTTGGCGACACGTAGCAGTTGCACTAGCAACAAGCAGTAGCAGTAAGCAATAAGCAGTAAGTGGTAGCAGTAAGCAGTAGCAGTAAAAACGTGTTTGGTAACGTAGTTGTAACTGTAATTATAAAGTGTTAAACAAGTAAATATTTACCGCTTGTCGCTTGCTGCTTCTCCATGAAGCATTTAAGATTGGAGCGGTTAATCATGTTTCAGACGCTTTCAGACGCTTGTTGAGGTGTTGCCAAACAAGCAAATAGTTACCACTTGCCGCTTGTCGCTCTTAAACGCTTCAAAAAAGTTGTTACCAAACATAACCATAAAATGAGTTCTAAACAAGTCAAAGATGGGTTAAATAGGTTACACAAGTCAAACTTATTTATGACCCAAATCTTTTTATATCGTGTCTTGATTTACAATCCTGTTAACATGGACTATACATGATAATAAATCTTATCTGCTCTCAGCATCATAAAATAATAATTGTTCAACTTCTATTATTATTATTTTTTTCAATTTTGACTAGAGTATTTTTGTTTTTCTAATATAATATTTAACGAAAATTAAATTGATGAAAATATATTTAAAATCAAATTTATTCATATATTTTGTGTCAAGTACTCGTATTATATAACATAAAAGAAAACCGTTAATGTCAAAGTTGAAAAAGAAATTAAAAAGTCATAACAGCACAATTATCTTAATGGATTTTCTAACTTGTGCCCTAGGGCACAAAGTAAGCACGCAAAAAGTACACTTTGTCTGTACTTTTGTGTGAGTCCCTGAGTACTTTTATGTACTTTTTGTGTGCTTAACTTGTGCCATAAGGGCACAAGTTAAAAAAAACCCTTAATAATGAGGGTGGTGGCAATGGTCACTCCCAAAATCCCCCATACCTCCCAACCAACCAATAATATCATTCCACTTCACTTATACCTTTTTCATACCTCCCAACTCTTTTTTAGTCGCAATCATACTTTTTTCATACCTCCCAAACCACTCAACTTTTAATTTTTTTTAATTTTTTATTTTCATAAATAAATAATTTAATAAAAACATAATATTTCATTACTAATTAAAATAAAAATACATAATACTTAAAAAGAAAATTACATAATACTTAGAAAAAAAAACACAATTATTCTAAAAATCAACAGGAACAGGCCATCCATACTTCGCCGCGAGCTCACATTTTTTGGCAAGATGGATCTCTCGCATAATCGGATTGGTTATGTGATCATGCGGTTCGTTAAAGAACTTCAAGGCCCGAAGCATAGCCTTTTCTTGAACACTAGCGAGTTGTGCCGTCATTAACTATTCGGCCAATGCATCCTTTGCACGTTTTTTTTCCATCGCCTCCTCCAACATTTGTGTTTTCTTTGACGTGTAGGACTCGAATTGTTCAACAACACTATTCTTTGTCGATGTCTCGCTAACGGTCTTTTTCCCTTTTCTTTTCCTTGTGGGAGTTGTGTCATCATTTAGATCGGGAATAACAGTTTCGACATGCTCATTACTTCCCGACTCGTAGTAGGTAGATTCCGACGACTTTCTTCTTTTTTCGAAATTAGATGCCGAAGATGCTTGAACGAAACATGGTTGTTCCAACCATTTCGGTTCTCCCCTAACAACCTCCCATGCCTCAATATGAGTAAAAGACTTGCCTTTATTTTCTTATTATAATCGGCCAAGGCATTTTCAATTCATCCACATCTGTAACACCCCCAAAATCGGGTCCAGCGGAAGCATATGTTACTGGGGTGCTACCCGATTGATATCATAACACAAACCATAAAGAATGGTTTTTACCTCAATCGAATAGAAGAATTTTTCATTGTCAAAAACATTAAGTTTACATTATGTAAAAGTAGTGCGGAAGAAAGGCCCATAAAAGTATTTAAACGGTCCCAAATGATTATCAGAGTCATCTATGACCATGCCATGCCATGTCAAAAGCCTTCAACAGTTAGCTATTGCCTTAAACCTGAAAATACATGCTAAAAAGTGTCAACACGAGGTTGGTGAGTTCATATGTTTGTTTAAATAGCAATTTAGTATAAAAGAAATGTGAGTTCGATAAATGTTTTGTGACCATTGCGTCGCTCACAATGTCATGAAAATATAGTTTACTTTCAAGTAAATGTAGTAATGTGGACCACAAGGGTTTCGAGTGTGAATAAATATTCACATACAAATCAAGTTCAATTTTAGTGAGTACTGCTTTACTCACAGCGTCATGAAAAATATCAGTAAAAATGACCATAAGTATTAAGCATAAAGTTGGACCATAGGCAAAGTATGTGATCATTACAACGAATATAATGTCACATAGTAAAAGTCTAGTACGCTAGCACTAAGTTCATGCAACTGAAGCTCGACAGTTTAGTGCGCTACATGTAGCACATAAATAATAATCAGGGCCCATAGCGAGTGTTTAACCCAATACACTCGTAATCCGACTTGATATACGCCCGCATTGACCCGTCTGGCCAACCGAACGGGGGAGTCACCCCAATAGATCTATTTACATCAATCGCGCTTCCCAACAGGAATTAACGGCTCATGAAGGTGGGCATAACAGTGGGTTTAGGGGCTTAGGCTAACTGCGCAATAGTTTTAGGAAAATAACAACAGTATAGTGGTCCAGGAAACGTTTTGCATGTTTCTCACCCCATAGTTTGCAATACAAGTATAGTAAAAAAAATGGGGTTATAAGTTTACATATATGATTTAAACACTTGTGTCCATAATAAAGGTAATTCAGTATGCAATAAGTAAATAAGTCATGTTTCAAGTAATAGCAAGTAACGAGTTTAAATATAAACAAGCATTGAGTTTAGTTAAAAAAAAAAAAAAACGAGCATGTATTCTCCCCCAAAACAGTTATAAAACAAGTAAAAGTAGAGGGCATGAACTCACCTCAGTAAAGCAGTCTGAATAGAGTAAAGTATCAAGTAGTGATAGTGCGCGGCACCGACACGCGACCTAGATTAGTATGGCAAATTTAGTTTACAGTTTCAGTTTAAGACTCGGCGAAGTTTAAAATAAGTTTTAAAGTTCTAAAGTGTTTGTGTTGTTGTTGCTTGTGTGGCAGTATTTAAGTGTAAATAGTTTTCTAAGTTTTGGCAAGTATTGGCTCTTAGAAGTGTATAAGTATATAGGTAAATAACAAAAGTATCGAAGATGAATAAATCTACGGTTTGATAGTAAGCGAAAGACGATGTAAAGAAAATAGTCACAAATAAATATTAGACGTTGTCGGAAAATGAGAACATTGTTGTGTGTATATATATATAATGCTAGTTAATAACATAGATAAAATTATATAAGTTTATATATAAGCAATTGTTAGTTAATAATAATTGTAGGTGAAAGTTATACTTTAAGTAAAGGGTTTTATTAAAAGCGTTTATATTAGAAACTACACTTATAAGTTATAAAGGTAAGATGTTTAGAAAATCGTCATGACCCGTGCATTGTTTTAGTTGACCGTGGTGACAAAGTGTCACAAAAATTTATAACCTGTTGTTGTATTATCAAAATAAATTACGTTTAGTAAAAATATTTCATTATATGAGAATATGGACGAATGATTTAAAATTCAAGCCTTGGTCGTACTTTTAGCTTGTAACATGTTTATAAAGTATGTTTAGTAAATTTAAGGTATGTCGAGAACGAGTAGGCGAGCGAGTCGTGAACGAGGCATGAGATCGACCGAGGAAAACAAGTACACGTGAATCGATTAGAATGACGATTCGGTATCGTTATACTACGCCATCTTATTGACACACACCTTACAAATTTTATGTTTTCAAAATGTATATATGTGTTATACACAATCAGTTTAAACACACCTTATTTAGTTATGACGAGTGGCTTTGGCCCAAAATAAAACAAACTTGTTTTGTATAGTTTTGTACCCACTCATTCCTTTCGCCTGTTGAACTCGATACACACACCAATGCCCAATTAATTTAATTAGTTCTTGGTAGCCCAAATTATAAACTAATTTTGTACACACAAAAGAGAGTATCTGTTGTTACTTCTGCTTATGTCGCGAAAAACAATTAAAAGAAGGAAAAAGGTATTGTTTGGTAATTGATATCAAAACAAAAAGAAACACAAGTATTGAGGAGCAACTAAGCAATACCAACACACCAACTGCTGGGTTATGGCCCCAACCGTGGCGTGACCAAAACATAATCCGAACACAATACAACCATTTTCAATCTTTAGTCCTTAACCAAACCAACCAAAACCTTTTAATCTAATAAGTTTTGACATTGCATTTTGAGGGTAAATATAAGCAAAACCACTTGTACTCCCTGTTGGGTTCGACCAGTCAACAAGACACATGATTCGATCCATGTTAAGCTCAAAAGTTTAAAGATTAACTAATAAGTATGCCAACTAAGATAATAAGCTAATTAGTAAATAAGCATTTTTCCAATATAGAGCCATACTTAATGTTTTAAGTGTAGGTTATTATTTTGCCACACAAGATTTCCAACAAAAATATATGACTCAATTGATTTACACATGACAAACAAATCAAGATTCCAATTTATATACCATATCAAAGCAACCTTCTTAAAAATCAATTGATAACAGAAATTTACAAAGAAAAGGAATCAATAAACCTTACAATACATTTGATAGATGACAAGATGAATCCAAGCTCGAGTCCAGGCAGCAGCCATACCAAGGAACGGATGTGGTGCCCCTTTTTGGATCGGCTGGAATAAAAAGAGCACAAGGGGAAACCCTAATACCTACCTTTGATCATTGAAAATCGTCTATAACCAAAAATGGATTAAAAACAAATCTTTGGGTCTTTATATATCATCTTGTGACTCGGTTTGGGATGAAGAGAAAGCAAATAGTGCACAGCCAACTCCTTTGCGTGCAAGGTTTTCATTGGGGCGTTATCGAGAGACAAGGAATTGATTACTTCTTCTTTATTTTTGTTATGATTTTTGAGTTTTCATAGATCTTAGGTTTTCTTATATCTGTCTTTTGGAAGAGAGAGAAGCAAAAGGGATATTCTTGGAGCGTGTATTTGTTTTGAGATATGTGAGGATTTATGAGACGTGTAAAAATTTTATAACGTTTCCCTTTTTTTTTTTCTTTTTTTTTTTTATAAAAATGTTTATTTTTTTATTAGATGTAAAGTGTAGGTAAATAATAGATTGTGTATTATGAGATTCGTATTTATTACCAAAGAGGGTGTCGTGTGTACCCTATGTCCCGTTGAGCTTTCGTGTAAAACGTGGCATTCTTGTTTTAACGCGAGTGCGAAAAATATAATTTCTGTGAACGCGTTTATGGAAGCAATGTATAAACATATTTATCTACTCTGCTTATTAGTTATTTAGTTTTGCCGTTACTAAGTCGGTGTCGGTACACTTGCGGTGTCATTTTTCAGGAAAAACGAGATATCCTCTCATTTTTAAATTTTTAATCATTAGTAAACATCAGAAAATGATTAATTCACATTTTCTAATAAATATTAATTGTTCCACTATTAAAAGAATAGTCCGAAAAATTACGGGTGGTTACAGTCACACCTCCTTAAACGGAATCGCGTCCTCGCGATTCAATTCAAGTTACCCATTACGGTTGAAAAGAGATGGGTATATACGCACGAGAATTCATTTTCACGTTTCCCCACGTTAATTTAGTTCCTTTTTGCGAGTTTCTACGAACTTTGTCGATAGGAATAGGTTTTGGTTCTTTACTTAAAACTTTGTAGTTAGGTAAACTGATGTGACTTCAAAGGACTCATAATTTCAGTAAAACAGTCTTTAAAAATGGTGTGGGTAAAACCATGTCTCAAAAGTTAACATTTAGTCACCCCTTTAATATACAAAACTCTCAATAAAGTTTAACCAGAGAAATTTTGGTACATCAAAATGGGTATTTCGGGAAAAGTACCATTACGAGTTTTGTGATTTCTATAAACATATTTCCAAAAGGAAAGTCATAAAAAAAAACAAAGATGTCAAGGAAAAATGTGTAGCCAGGTATATTCGTTTCAACAAATGTCAGGAGCTTAATAACGAAGTCTAGTTGTCAAGCCTAAGTGGGGTTCAATGTCTAATGTAAAGCAAATTTCATATATATAAGTATTCAATTTACTTTGACCGTACCAAGAGGTAGTAACATAAAGTGCTTTTCAATTGGGTAAATAGTTCACATGGTGATTGCAAAATAGTTTATAGAACGGGTTGTACAATTGTCTATAGAGTAATAGAAAAACAATTTATCATTTGTAAACTTGTAGCAAAATTGTAGTTTAGTTTTTGTGATTTAGTAGCAAGGCATTTCATAGGGGAGTAAAATAGTTCTATAAAGTGTGGTAAGACTTGTAGGATAATTGTAATATTGTTTTAAAAAAAATGGCTAGCGAAATTGTTTGTTGTTTTATAGAATGGTAGTAAGGTAATGAATCGGTTTATTACATTATGATAAAAATAGTTGTAAAGATGATTCGTAAAACAGTTTATAGGACAGCAGAAAACAATTTATTGTTTATAAAATACTAGCAGGGTCAAAATCTTGATTTCATGAAATCGCAGTAAAATATTTGTAGGATGACGGCAAAATGATTTGTAAAACAATTGAAAATAGTTTGTATGCTAATAGCGACACAGTTTATTATCTTACAAGAGGGTAGCAAGGTAGACAACTGGTATTATCGAGGGATACATGAAGGATTAGGTGTCTGTTCCAAATATAGTGGTCTAGGTTGCTCCTTAAGATCTTAAGGTTTCTGTTGGGCATAACATCTCTTCTTAATTGGGAGTTTGGAAAGTTAATAGTACGACCATGAAGAAAGGTGTTGATTGCTACTAGCAATCAGTTAGTTGTCTAAGTAGTGTACTTAGTACTTAACTTGGAAGGTGCAACGCCAATTGTGTGTAGGATTTGAGGTGGAGGTGACTGTAACGCAACCAGGTTGTGATAAAAGAGTATTCCAGTTAAGAGAAAAAGTATTATGATGCCAGTGTGTTGTGTGTAGATGTGAATGTCATGACATGATTATGTACCCACACAGAAATTTTTGAAACTCTTAAAAATCAAGTAGAAATCAATCTGGACATAATTATATTATAACTATTCTCAGTATCGCAAAATTCACCTCTGAGTCGAACATAGGTGATCAGTCTATGTCCCACTGTCCTTGGTCGAATATAGGTGATCAGTCTATATTCCACTGAGGTTCAATGAATTTTGAAATACTCAGCTCAGTTACACTAGTAATATGTCCCTTACTTTTAAAAGTTGTTTAGAAGGACTAAAACAAGTGTCCATGCTCGAGGACAAATGATGAGATTACACAGAGAAAAGCGCGTAATGCTAAGATAAGTACGATACGTATGCATAAGTATGTCAAAGATACTTATAGTATATAGCGAAAATAAATGGATATACTCATCCAATAACAAAGTACACATCTCATCAAATATATTAGTAATCAAAATCACAGTGAGGCATCAGCTTGGCAGGCAGGCACGTGTCGGTCATACGGTTAAGTTTTCGCAAAAGTAGTTATAGTCTAGGTTTTAAAAATACCCAGTTCTCTATAACCAAGGCTCTGATGCCAATCTGTAACACCCCCAAAATCGGGTCCAGCGGAAGCATATGTTACTGGGGTGCTACCCGATTGATATCATAACACAAACCATAAAGAATGGTTTTTACCTCAATCGAATAGAAGAAATTTTCATTGTCAAAAACATTAAGTTTACATTATGTAAAAGTAGTGCGGAAGAAAGGCCCATAAAAGTATTTAAACGGTCCCAAATGATTATCAGAGTCATCTATGACCATGCCATGCCATGCCAAAAGCCTTCAACAGTTAGCTATTGCCTTAAACCTGAAAATACATGCTAAAAAGTGTCAACACAAGGTTGGTGAGTTCATATGTTTGTTTAAATAGCAATTTAGTATAAAAGAAATGTGAGTTCGATAAAAGTTTTGTGACCATTGCGTCGCTCACAATGTCATGAAAATATAGTTTACTTTCAAGTAAATGTAGTAATGTGGACCACAAGGGTTTCGAGTGTGAATAAATATTCACATACAAATCAAGTTCAATTTTAGTGAGTACTGCTTTACTCACAGCGTCATGAAAAATATCAGTAAAAATGACCATAAGTATTAAGCATAAAGTTGGACCATAGGCAAAGTATGTGATCATTACAACGAATATAATGTCACATAGTAAAAGTTTATTACGCTAGCACTAAGTTCATGCAACTGAAGCTCGACAGTTTAGTGCGCTACATGTAGCACATAAATAATAATCAGGGCCCATAGCGAGTGTTTAACCCAATACACTCGTAATCCGACTTGATATACGCCCGCATTGACCCGTCTGGCCAACCGAACGGGGGAGTCACCCCAATAGATCTATTTACATCAATCGCGCTTCCCAACAGGAATTAACGGCTCATGAAGGTGGGCATAACAGTGGGTTTAGGGGCTTAGGCTAACTGCGCAATAGTTTTAGGAAAATAACAACAGTATAGTGGTCCAGGAAACGTTTTGCATGTTTCTCACCCCATAGTTTGCAATACAAGTATAGTAAAAAAAAAATGGGGCTATAAGTTTACATATATGATTTAAACACTTGTGTCCATAATAAAGGTAATTCAGTATGCAATAAGTAAATAAGTCATGTTTCAAGTAATAGCAAGTAACGAGTTTAAATATAAACAAGCATTGAGTTTAGTTAAAAAAAAAAAAAAACGAGCATGTATTCTCCCCCAAAACAGTTATAAAACAAGTAAAAGTAGGGGGCATGAACTCACCTCAGTAAAGCAGTCTGAATAGAGTAAAGTATCAAGTAGTGATAGTGCGCGGCACCGACACGCGACCTAGATTAGTATGGCAAATTTAGTTTACAGTTTTAGTTTAAGACTCGGCGAAGTTTAAAATAAGTTTTAAAGTTCTAAAGTGTTTGTGTTGTTGTTGCTTGTGTGGCAGTATTTAAGTGTAAATAGTTTTCTAAGTTTTGGCAAGTATTGGCTCTTAGAAGTGTATAAGTATATAGGTAAATAACAAAAGTATCGAAGATGAATAAATCTACGGTTTGATAGTAAGCGAAAGACGATGTAAAGAAAATAGTCACAAATAAATATTAGACATTGTCGGAAAATGAGAACATTGTTGTGTGTATATATATATAATGCTAGTTAATAACATAGATAAAATTATATAAGTTTATATATAAGCAATTGTTAGTTAATAATAATTGTAGGTGAAAGTTATACTTTAAGTAAAGGGTTTTATTAAAAGCGTTTATATTAGAAACTACACTTATAAGTTATAAAGGTAAGATGATTAGAAAATCGTCATGACCCGTGCATTGTTTTAGTTGACCGTGGTGACAAAGTGTCACAAAAATTTATAACCTGTTGTTGTATTATCAAAATAAATTACGTTTAGTATAAATATTTCATTATATGAGAATATGGACGAATGATTTAAAATTCAAGCCTTGGTCGTACTTTTAGCTTGTAACATGTTTATAAAGTATGTTTAGTAAATTTAAGGTATGTCGAGAACGAGTAGGCGAGCGAGTCGTGAACGAGGCATGAGATCGACCGAGGAAAACAAGTACACGTGAATCGATTAGAATGACGATTCGGTATCGTTATACTACGCCATCTTATTGACACACACCTTACAAATTTTATGTTTTCAAAATGTATATATGTGTTATACACAATCAGTTTAAACGCACCTTATTTAGTTATGACGAGTGGCTTTGGCCCAAAATAAAACAAACTTGTTTTGTATAGTTTTGTACCCACTCATTCCTTTCGCCTGTTGAACTCGATACACACACCAATGCCCAATTAATTTAATTAGTTCTTGGTAGCCCAAATTATAAACTAATTTTGTACACACAAAAGAGAGTATCTGTTGTTACTTCTGCTTATGTCGCGAAAAACAATTAAAAGAAGGAAAAAGGTATTGTTTGGTAATTGATATCAAAACAAAAAGAAACACAAGTATTGAGGAGCAACTAAGCAATACCAACACACCAACTGCTGGGTTATGGCCCCAACAGTGGCGTGACCAAAACATAATCCGAACACAGTACAACCATTTTCAATCTTTAGTCCTTAACCAAACCAACCAAAACCTTTTAATCTAATAAGTTTTGACATTGCATTTTGAGGGTAAATATAAGCAAAACCACTTGTACTCCCTGTTGGGTTCGACCAGTCAACAAGACACATGATTCGATCCATGTTAAGCTCAAAAGTTTAAAGATTAACTAATAAGTATGCCAACTAAGATAATAAGCTAATTAGTAAATAAGCATTTTTCCAATATAGAGCCATACTTAATGTTTTAAGTGTAGGTTATTATTTTGCCACACAAGATTTCCAACAAAAATATATGACTCAATTGATTTACACATGACAAACAAATCAAGATTCCAATTTATATACCATATCAAAGCAACCTTCTTAAAAATCAATTGATAACAGAAATTTACAAAGAAAAGGAATCAATAAACCTTACAATACATTTGATAGATGACAAGATGAATCCAAGCTCGAGTCCAGGCAGCAGCCACACCAAGGAACGGATGTGGTGCCCCTTTTTGGATCGGCTGGAATAAAAAGAGCACAAGGGGAAACCCTAATACCTACCTTTGATTATTGAAAATCGTCTATAACCAAAAATGGATTAAAAACAAATCTTTGGGTCTTTATATATCATCTTGTGACTCGGTTTGGGATGAAGAGAAAGCAAATAGTGCACAGCTGACTCCTTTGCGTGCAAGGTTTTCATTGGGGCGTTATCGAGAGACAAGGAATTGATTACTTCTTCTTTATTTTTGTTATGATTTTTGAGTTTTCATAGATCTTAGGTTTTCTTATATCTATCTTTTGGAAGAGAGAGAAGCAAAAGGGATATTCTTGGAGCGTGTATTTGTTTTGAGATATGTGAGGATTTATGAGACGTGTAAAAATTTTATAACGTTTCCCTTTTTTTTTTTTCTTTTTTTTTTTTTTTTTTTTTTTTATAAAAATGTTTATTTTTTTATTAGATGTAAAGTGTAGGTAAATAATAGATTGTGTATTATGAGATTCGTATTTATTACCAAAGAGGGTGTCGTGTGTACCCTATGTCCTGTTGAGCTTCCGTGTAAAACGTGGCATTCTTGTTTTAACGCGAGTGCGAAAAATATAATTTCTGTGAACGCGTTTATGGAAGCAATGTATAAACATATTTATCTACTCTGCTTATTAGTTATTTAGGTTTGCCGTTACTAAGTCGGTGTCGGTACACTTGCGGTGTCATTTTTCAGGAAAAACGAGATATCCTCTCATTTTTAAATTTTTAATCATTAGTAAACATCAGAAAATGATTAATTCACATTTTCTAATAAATATTAATTGTTCCACTATTAAAAGAATAGTCCGAAAAATTACGGGTGGTTACAACATCGCCACATCCACTCTCCCGAATACGCTTCTACAAGTATACAATTAACAAAGGTATAACAATTAACAAAAGTATATAAATTAACAAAAGTATATAAATTAACAAAAATGTATAAATTAACACACGTATATAAATTAATACAAGTATATTGTAACGTATAAAATTGTAACATATAAAATTATAACGTATAAAATTAAAAATTAGTACCGGTTTGAGTTTGTGGTTACGTTTCGGGAACAAACTCAACCTCATCATCATCATCGTCACCATATAGAGGTAGTTCGTGCTCAACACTAGGCTCACGACTTGAAGGACCTTCACGGTAGTCACAAAACGGGTCGAACTCACTTGTCATTATTATGTTATATTGGCTTGAATTCATCGGTGGTGGAGGTCGTGTATAATATTGTTCTTGAAAGTATTGTGGATTCACCGGTGGTGGAGGTTGGGGATAGTAGGCCGATTTAGGGTATTGTTTAATTGGAACTTGCGGACGAACATGTTGTCCACGAACGCCCCGACCACGACCTCTTGTTGAGCTTGATTTTCTTTGATCCATGCTACACTTTTTTTTTAAGTATGAAATAGAGAAGGAAGAGTTTGATTTGAAGTGAAAGTTGTTTTTTGAAATGGTAAAGAGTAGTATTTATAACGGATTTTTTTTTTTTTTACCTCCAACGTTCACTTTCAATTCAAACTGTGAAAATGTTTATCACCGTTGAACTAAACCGCCCAACCAAACCGCTGGAGTGGCGGCGGTGTTCCCCGGCGGTTTGGGGCAAACCGTTGCCCACCCCGCTCCCATTGCCACCACCCTGATCGAGTATTAATTTTAAGCATGTGGTCGGTTGTGTACAAATCTTTTTGACCATTATAGTGTACTTATTTCTTCTTGTATCATTGTCAAGGTATTCGCTAGAAGCTTTGAATAACACCGAAAGGGACATGTTCAATAGATACACCACAAACACATAAATAAAGAGAATTCTACTACTACGTATGTTTATACAACATACTGGGCTAGGGAAATGGTCAATTTCGAAGGCCAACGCACTTAACTTTTTAATGTCACTTCCACTTGTCTACTTTCTTGCCTTAAACAATTTGCAAATTGCAATAATATACATTCACGATTTCATGTTTGTTTTTTTTTTTGAACGGCAATTATATTAACTAGCAAGAAGCTAGAAAAAGAAATTACAAGGCTGAGGATAGGATGTTAGAAGGATTACTAAACCATTCTATCCAACTAGACGTGATATTTTTACTCCTACTAGAAATCCAATTGTATGACAATTGTTTTACATCATTAAAAAGCAGCTCCTTTTGAGGTCGTTTGAGGTTGAAGACAGTCTTGTTTCGATGATTCCATATAGCCCATATAGTTGTGTTTACGACCACATCGAAGAATTTCCTATGCTTGTGTGCCATGGGAAGCCGATCAGCCATGGTTAAGATATCTAGAAGGTTTGAGTTGTTGATTCCCGAAAATTGCCACCATGAGAATACGACCTTCCAAGTATCAATGGCTATGGGGCATTTGACAAATATATGATCTTTCGTTTCAATGTCGTTGTTGCAAAGAGGGCATCTAACCGTATCGAGATCAATTCCACGCCTATCAAGATTAAATCTTGTAGGAAGTCTTTTGTTCAAAACACGCCAAGTAAGGATGTTTACCTTTGTGGGCAGTAGCTTATTCCATCTGGTGTGTTGAGAGTTATTGTCACTTGACATGGTGGAGATGAGCTTTCGCATGCTGTTAACTGAAAATCTTCTTGAGGCATCATATGTGAATTCCCAAACATCGCAATCATTTGAGAGGTGTAAGTTTACTAGAAGATTAATGAGTTCAGTTTGTTCATTTAGCTCCTCTTCTGATCGAAAATTTCTTCTCCAGGTCCACGAAATTGAAAGCCCAGAAACATTAGACAAATTGTGGTTAATGGGCCCGTGAGTTTGGTGTGAGGTGGAAGTAACAGTAGCATTGTTGTTTGATGAGGAATTGATGGTTCTCTCACAAACTAAACAATTCTTGTTTAGCTCAAGCCTATACAACAGTGGGATAGATTCTTGAAGAGTCGTGCCACCTAACCAATGATCATGCCAAAAACTTGTACTTCTACCGTTTCCAATCTTTTTTTTAAAAAGCATTGGAATGTTAATACCAACCTTCGTAAGCTCATCCCTCAGGTTTATTATTTGTGACCAAGTACATGAAGCTTTCTTGTGAGAATTGGAATTTAAAACACCGCCTGTGGGTCCATGTATAGAACGTATAACATTACACCAAAGGGTCATGCCTTCATTTCGAAAACGCCACCACCATTTAGTAAGCAAAGAGTTATTAATTGCAACTAGGGAGCCGATACCTAAGCCACCTTTGTTTCGTGGTGAGATAACCTTGTCCCAAGCAACCCATGATATTTTGTCTACTTCCGAATTACCACCCCAAAAAAATCTTCTACGAATGCCTTCGAGCTTATGGATGACTCTCTTTGGTGCTTTGAAGGTTGAAAAATAATAAACACCCAAACTACCAAGCACGGATTTGATAAGAGTGAGACGCCCTCCAAATGAGAGGGTGTTCGCTTTCCATTTAGAAAGCCTATTTTGAAACCTTTTGATGAGAGGTTCCCAACTATGACATCTAGACATTTTTGCACCAATAGGAAGGCCCAAGTATGTGCAAGGGAATTGAGCAGCTAGGCAACCAAGAGAGGAAGCAATGACATTTAGTTCCTCATAAGAAACCCCTATTCCAAATAGCTTGCTTTTGTTGAAGTTTACTTTAAGACCGGAGGCAAGGTGGAAACAAGTAAGGATCCTAGAAAGATTTTTGGCATTCGAAAGTGACCATTCACCTAAAATAAGGGCATTATCCGCGAATTGAAGGTGAGATATATGTACTTTGTCTTTCCCCACTTTAATGCCATGAAAAAGGTTGTTGTTAGTAGCTTCAAGAATAGCCACGTTGAGAGCTTCAACCGCTAGGATAAATAAGAATGGGGATAGGGGATCCCCTTGTCTAAGGCCTCTTTCAAGCTTGAATTCCTTAGTAGGGGAGCCATTTATAAGAATAGAGGCGAATGCCGAGTTAAGACATGAGTGAATCCATTTCCTCCATTTCCTACTGAACCCCATTTGTTCCATAACAGAATGAAGGAAAGACCATGACAAGGAATCAAAAGCCTTTTCAAAATCAACTTTAAAGAACATTACTCTTTTTTTGACCTTTTTTGCCCATGAGATTATTTCGTCAATTATAAGGGGGCCATCAATTATTTGACGCCCTTTGACGAAGGCCATTTGAACATCACCGATAACCGAAGGTAGAACCTTAGAGAGACGATTTGCAAGGACTTTAGCTATAATTTTGTATTGACACCCAATAAGACTTATAGGTCTAAAGTCTCCAACAACCAGGGGGTCTTCCAATTTGGGGACAAGAGTTATGAAAGAGGAACATTCACGATTTCATGTTAAAAAGTCATGTAGGTACTTAGTGTAAAATAATATAAAATAGAAATTTTATAACATGTGCCACTATCACACTTGTTTAAAAATATTAAATGAACTGAGTTATTTCTTAAAATAAAATTATTTTTAAATAAAACAAAATTAATCATGGTAATTATAAGAGATTTAGGAAATTATTAATTCAAACTAACATTTAAGCATGGAGATTTAAGTTCATTAATTGTGTTTAACAAATGTTATGGTGACACAAGTTAGAAAAAGTCTATAAAATATACCAATTTTTCTAAAATGCACATGGTATCTAAATTTTGGGTTACGATTTTTGTATTTTGATAAAATGAACCCTGATGACTTTTGGTCATAGTTCCGCCACTGCTTACGTTTAATTGGTGTTTGCCAATGCAACAAAGAAGTCGAGCATTTCACATGTTGCCAAGGCTTAAAAACACCTATATAGGTAAACAACTTTCATGGAATTGATCAGTCAATGCCTTTGCTATCTTGAATGGTTTGAGTGTACCTATTTGGCATCTCATACTATCAAAGTCATCGACTAAAGGAATGAATAGATAACTTCTTTAATTTATGGGAACAATTGTCGATCTCATACTAATGATTGTGTAGTCGACATATATATAAGCAGAACAATCTTCAAGTGTCTTACTGTTAAAGTGTCCATAAATTCTAAAAGAAAATCCCGACTAGAAAGTCTTGCGATAGCTAGTCATCTAAACGAACAAGTCCAAAAACAACTACGTGATTTGAGATAAGCAACGAAAAGTCCAAAAACTACCACCGAATACATGCTCGATCACGTATGTTAGAGAAAACTCAATCTCGAGTTCTCTAAAATAACCTGACCAAAAATCTTTCTCCGTTTGCAATTCCATCCAAAAGGCGAAAACATCGTAAATTCTTAAAAAGTACTACCCAAACATCTTGTGAACCAACAACTTATTTTGAACAAGCACAACCATAACTAATGTAAAAAAGTTTATTGAGTAAAAAGAAGTTACATTATTACTATAATCGTATCAAAATGTAACGTTTGCTCAAAACGACGCACTCTCCGTCTACGTTTCTTTAACGTAGACACTCATGTAACGTTAACTCTCAAAATAGGAACAACCCATTTGACCCACCAAAGTTTGCGATGCACCTTTGTTATAGAGTCAAGTATATTGACAAAAGTGGAAAGGCAATATGGGGTTGCATCAGTGACGGATCTACATTGGTGTCGGGTGTTGCCTAAGCTACACCCGATTTTTCATTATAAAGTGCAATTTTTTTTTTCAAAAATTGTTATTTTTTGGTATGTGCAACTCTCGATGATTATTATTATTATTATTATTATTATTATTATTATTATTATTTATTTTGACTACTTTCTGTTTTTTGGAATAACTTTAGTCAGTCCAACAATTGTTTTATGCAATACCCACTTGAAAATCCGCATCTGGTAGTGGGTTGCATGGAATGAGATTATGTGTTTGGGTGGGTTTTGTTTGAATTTGTTTATGACTGGAAAGGGTTAAATTAAGCTTTAAACTCATTTAACCAATGCACTATTGGTTAAATTAGTTTGGTACCCGCGCGTTGCTGCTGGAATGTTGTGTTTAATCTAAACTCGAAACGAAACGGTCGTAATTTTTTTTTTTTTTTTTTTTTTTGAAGGACTAACTATGCAAAAGATCAATAACCGCGAGTACTATTTTTATAAATAATTTCTGGAAATAGTATAGTTTTTTACATAAAAGCCCCTAAAGTTATAGTGAAACGGTTTCACTATAACTTTGATTTAACAACCAACCCCTATATTTTAATCGATTGCTACATTCATTTAATTTTCTCTCTTAGTAAGTTAGTAGCAGCGTAAAATAGGTTTTAGATCTAATCACAATTCACTTGGTTCGCAAAAAATAACTATAACATTATTAAGCACTACAAGATAAGTCACGCCGGTCCAAAATATATATCGAGTAGGATTATTGGACAGTCCTCCTCCAGTCCTCCTCCCTCCGTCTACGTATCTATAATATGGCCTAATTCTTATTGGACTCCCATGCATGCAACTTTAACTCTCAAAACCAAACCATAAATCTCATCAAGAATAAGCCATGCACAAGAACCGGAAGAACCCATTTAATTTGCCTCCGTACCATTCCAAGGATCATTTTCCTTAATTGACCCACCAAAGTTTGCCACCTTTGTTAAAAAGTCAGGAATATTGAAAAAAGTTGAAAGGGAATATGGGGTTGCATGGAATGAGATGGTGTGTTTTGGGTGGGTTTAAGAAAGTTGGAATTTATTTATGAGTGGAATGGGTTGAAGCTTGAAGTGGAAGAGAGTTTGTTTGAGTTTGGCATTAGTTTTGAGATTGAGTGTAAATGTGATGAACCTCAAAAAGGTAAATTGATGATTGATGATTTGTCGAGGAGTAATGGGATTCGGTTTTTGTATTATAAATTAGTTTCGAAATTTGGGGTTTCTAGATCATATAAGGGAAGTTATACTGAATTATTAGTTCATGAGTAGCTAGTTGCTACTTGCTACCTAGAAGATTATATAAACGATTTTTTCGCAGATAACTTTGATAAAAGGTCCCCTGTAAAGGCTTCGCTTTAGACCTCTTTGAAGGTTGAGCCACCCCTAGTATGGTTAGTTATAATTTATAAATCATAACACAAGCTACAAACTATCCACACTTAATTTCTATTGAACTACATAGCTTACATCCAAAACCACATTGTTACTAGATCGACATTAATATGAAGGACAAAAATTACTAGAAACTCTCCAAAACTCGATATATATTCGTCAGTTCACTAAATCATACGTATATACTAGACAGCTAATTAACAATATCTGGACAAAAAACAAGAAATAGAAGTGATATATATACAATGTCTCGTAGCAATCCATATGTTGTTATAATGCAGCACAATAGCTTGAGGATGGCTGCTATGATAGGGACTACTTGACGCAGTCAATCTCCAAGAAATAGATTAAAGAGACAGATTGATAAGGCCCTTATAACGGGCAAGACTCCAGAAATATAGAGAGACAAGAGTTTAAACTAAGTTTCTTTTTCATTCATTTCATTCATTCTCTGCTGATGCAAAGCTTACAATTATATAAGAAAGATACAAACTACTAACTTACCACTATTCTAAGAAATAGGAACTGCAAGGAAACGTGCATCTATTACTAGCCTAAAATAACTAACACATGATTATAATAAACCAAATTGTTGACTACTTCTCCTTAGACTACATGCATGTAAACAGTAACCGATCTTCATTTCATGTCTTCACGTGTGCATGGAATTCGGACTCGTTAACATGGAGACGATCATATCAATGGCAGTCCAGTTCTAGGGTTTGTGAGTGTAAAAGCATACAAAGACATATACAAGATTTCGCATTGTGGCATTTGTTGTGAGTACCCTTGATGCGATACTGGCTCATCTCCATGAGATCTTTCATCTATAAAGATGTACATTAAAATGAGCATGACAATATCTAAAATACAAATCATAGTTTCATGCTGCAAAACAAAATCTGTTAATCTGTCACATTAGGCCATACTAGTTGAAGCCCAAAGCTGTTTCAGCTCATGAGTTATGTTTTTTTAACAACAGTAGTCCAATATGAGCCCACTAGCACCCCTTCTTCTAAGCCCACAAGTCTCTTGTTTGCCATTTGCCAAATTAGCATATTCACAAATTCACTTCTCTTTCAAGTTACAACCATTTTGACATAATTATAGATGACCTTTAACTAATTAAATCTGTATACACGTTTCTCTATAGACTCATTAAATCTGTATACTAAAAAATAAGAGGTTACTGTAGCAATCAATGTAGCTGCTACAGTTGTTTCTACAGTAAACATGCTTTTTGACACTTTTAGCTAGGGCTGCAATCAAGTCAAACTTTTATCAAACAACTTGAGCTCGAGCTCGAGCTTGGCTCGATCGAGTCAAGCTTTTATCAAGCTCAAGCCCAAGCTCAAGCCCTAAAATTAGCTCGAAATATTTAACAAGCCAAGCTCAAGCTTTGGATAGCTTGGCTCGAGCTCGTATCAAGCTTTTATCAAGCTTTAATATAGATATTTTCATATAAGTAATTAGGAGCAAATTTGGTTATTAAGCTAATTATAATTTATAAGGGCTTAGTTCGTAAATATTGGATAATGTATTCTAGAAACCTTTAACCCTACCAAACGTCCAAACGATTTGTATTCTAATGATCTAATCTAAACGTCTCCTCAATCCTCCAGTCCATATGTAAATATTTACGCAAGTATTACTTAATATTGTGTTGCTACTGTTGCTTACTTAAAATACATATACTTATTGTTGAGTTTAGCTATTGAATAAAATATTTTTGTATTCATTCAAGCTTTTCAAGCCAAGCTCAAGTTTTGCTCGAATCTACTCAAGCCAAGCTTAAGCCTAGATGATGAAAGCTTGACAAGCTATCAAGCCAAGCTCAAGCCTAGTGTTTTTCTTTCAAGCCAAGCTCAAGCCTTGTTGAGCTTGAGCTCGGCTCGACTCGATTGCAGCCCTACTTTTAGCCTCTGACGTTATAGATCAATTGCAAAGTTAGTCTTTAACGGTCGTTACCTAACATTTATGGATTAAATTTGCAACGACCCAATAATTTCAGGGACATAGTGCTATCCCTGCATTACAGACTTCCTTACCAAATTTAAAAAACAATCCCTGCATTAGCGATAAATTACACAGTTAGTCCCTAAGGACTAACTTTGCAAAATTCCGATAACTTTAGGGCTTTTATGTAAAAAACTATACTATTTTCAGAAATTATTTATAAAAATAGTACTCGCGGTTATCGATCTTTTGCATAGTTAGTCCTTCAAAAAAAATAAAATAAAATAAAATAAAAAATTACGACCGTTTCGTTTCAAGTTTAGATTAAACACAACATTCCAGCAGCAACGCGCGGGTACCAAACTAGTTTAACCAATAGTGCATTGGTTAAATGAATTTAAAGCTTAAGTTAACCCTTTCCAATCATAAACAAATTCAAACAAAACCCACCCAAACACATAATCTCATTCCATGCAACCCACTGCCAGACGCAGGATTTTCAAGTGGGTATTGCATAAAACAATTGCTGGACTAACTAAAGTTATTCCAAAAAACAGAAAGTAGTCAAAATAAATAATAATAATAATAATAATAATAATAATAATAATAATAATAATAATAATAATAATAATAATCATCGAGAGTTGCACATACCAAAAAATAACAATTTTTGAAAAAAAAAATTGCACTTTATAACGAAAAATCGGGTGTAGCTTAGGCAACACCCGACACCAATGTAGATCCGTCACTGATGCAACCCCATATTGCCTTTCCACTTTTGTCAATATACTTGACTCTATAACAAAGGTACATCGCAAACTTTGGTGGGTCAAATGGGTTGTTCCTATTTTGAGAGTTAACGTTACATGAGTGTCTACGTTAAAGAAACGTAGACGGAGAGTGCGTCGTTTTGAGCAAACGTTACATTTTGATACGATAATGTAACTTCTTTTTACTCAATAAACTTTTTTACATTAGTTATGGTTGTGCTTGTTCAAAATAAGTTATTGGTTCACAAGATGTTTGGGTAGTACTTTTTAAGAATTTACGATATTTTCGCCTTTTGGATGGAATTGCAAACGGAGAAAGATTTTTGGTCAGGTTATTTTAGAGAACTCGAGATTGATTTTTCTCTAACATACGTGATCGAGCATGTATTCGGTGGTAGTTTTTGGACTTTTCGTTGCTTATCTCAAATCACATAGTTGTTTTTGGACTTTTTCGTTTAGATGACTAGCTATCGCAAGACTTTCTAGTCGGGATTTTCTTTTAGAATTTATGGACACTTTAACAGTAAGACACTTGAAGATTGTTCTGCTTAT
Source organism: Artemisia argyi (assembly GCA_030686995.1). Classification (NCBI taxonomy): domain Eukaryota; kingdom Viridiplantae; phylum Streptophyta; class Magnoliopsida; order Asterales; family Asteraceae; genus Artemisia; species Artemisia argyi. The sequence continues at coordinate 183,997,896 of CM060683.1, forward strand.
ATATATGTCGACTACACAATCATTAGTATGAGATCGATAATTGTTCCCATAAATTAAAGAAGTTATCTATTCATTCCTTTAGTCGATGACTTTGATAGTATGAGATGCCAAATAGGTACACTCAAACCATTCACTGAAACCTACTTGTGCGATATAGGCTGATTGTATATTTACTTCTTTTAGTTTGATACTTATGCGTGATAATATAATGTTTTATTTAATTTGGACAGTATAAAAAATTTAAAAACATCTAACACATGGCATTCAATCTTTAATTTGGAACCGTTAAAAATAGAGGGCATATATGGGTTACAATATATGTTGTTTCCCCTATGCCAATATGGGTCCTCTCTTTACTAGCCTCTTTCTTTTATTTGTTATGGTCTATGGATTTTAATCTTTTATGACATCTAAATGTTTTGGTCCCCTTTACAGCTACCAATCTACCATTCCCCCTCTTCATTATATAAGGAAAAAATATCTACCAATCTACCATTCTCGATCCCCTCTTCATTATATATGGAAGAAAATGCACTTTGTTATTTCATTAAAATGCAAGATATCAAAGAGATATATGTTTTTAGAGAAACAAAATAGATAAACTATTATTTGACTTCAATTCATACTTGCTCTATAGTTATTGAAAGAATGGGCTGTCTTTCTCATTCATGATCAATACTGGAGTATATATACAAGAGAGTCTCAAACTAAGATATATTTTGGGACTAGATATGATGATGTTTACATTCTACATTTGTGGGATAGTTTGTTACAAATAACTTAATTATCTAATACACCCCCACAATCGCAACGGGAGGAGGACAAACATTGAGACTGTCTCGAAAGTCATCAAATAACACCCCGGGTAAGACCTTCGGTAAATATGTCAGCAGAAATGGAATATGAATAACCTGTAGTACCTTCCCATGAGCTACTTTTTTCACGTATAAAATGAATATCCATTTTTATGTGTGTAGTACGTTGATATTGAACCGGACTGCCACAGAGAAAAATAGCATTAACATTGTCGCAAAATACAAGAGTCTCTAACTAACAGATATTTTGGGACTAGACATGACTAGCTATACAATGAAATTTACATTCTACATTTCGATAGATTGTTACAAATAACTTATTCAATAATACCATGAAAGAATGGAATTAGTTGTCTTTCTCATTCATGATAAAAAAAAAATACTATATATACAAAAGAGTCCCTAACTAACTAAGAGATATTTTGAGATTAGATGTGATTATACGTACAATGATATTAATATTGTGGGATAGTTTGTCACAAATAACTTATCGAATACCACTGGTATTAATGATGTATGGTCATTGGACCAAATATATGTCTTATGTAATAATCTGTTAAGAGGAATGCTATGACCACAAAGAAATTTTCACAAAAACATTCACAAAGAGATGTGTCAAAGAATGATTGGTACATTTTATGGTAGTTTCTCTCTCATCTCTATGATTAAACCAATCATCTTTTGACACATCTCTTTGTGGATGTTTTTGTGGAAATTTCTTTGTGGCTATAGCATTCCTCATCTGTTAATTCCCTAAATACAAATCACTGTCCATTTTTCTAAAATTTTTAGGAAACTGTGACAAGTTTTGTGCAAATTTGAGTTCAATACTAGCTTTTTCTAAAAATTTGAACATGAAAACCTCATTTAAAATTTTTAGGATACGTGTGACATGGACCTCAAGTCAAGTTCCTATTAAACTTATTTTTAACACAATATTACGTAGAAACAAACATAAAATGACCTCCTCAGCTCCCTATCCTATTGTCACAAGAAAATGATTTCTCTTCTTCCAAAAAAAATACTCCTTCCGTTTCTAAATAAATGTTCAGTTTAACTTTTTAGAGTAAAACTGGTTCAACTTTTACGTTAAATATATTTTTTTTTTGTGTTTCATAATACATGATAAAAAATTATACTATTGAAAAATATACTTGAAACCTAATCGATTCATATATTTTGCATCAAATATTATATAACATCTACAAAAATAGTTAAGATCAAAGTTGAACCAGTTTAACTCTGAAAAATCAAACTGAACATTTATTTAAAGACGGAAGTAGTATCATAATTTTTTCAAATTATTTATTAGCAACCACAAGATACAATTTAACCTAGTACATCACAACTTTAAATACACTTAAAAGTAGAAATGTTGACCCGTCACGTGGTCTACACAACATGTCTATTTTACCATATATCTCTAAATATTTTATTTATATAGAAGAAATTTTTTGTTACCCTTTGAAAATAATAATAATAATAATAATAATAATAACAAACAAATTAAACTAGAAGAAATTTGTAGAGTATGTATAGCATTCAAGCAATGACACTCTATAAAGAAAACACATTTTAATCTTTACTTTCAGTACATGTTTGTGTTAAAAGTAAAAGATTCTTCTCACAATACAATCCACTCATATTATCCTACTTTCATGATACAATAATACTACGTAATATTATAGACACACATCAACCACACCCCCACATATCAACTTCATATCTTCATCTTCCCAAAAATTCAAATGACAATATCCGGTATTCATTTTTGGCCAGATTTTCTCTTTTTCGTTCTTGTTTCTTCATATTTTGATCTCCAAGTCAAGGCCGGTCCTGAGTTTTTTGATGCCCGGGACGAGATGATCAAAACATACCCCTATTAGCCAACGCACCATTTTTTCGAGTATTGACCATAAAACAAAAATGCATATATCAACTGAATACAAGGAGTGTATTATAACTTAAAGAGACGGTATATAACAAATATGAATTAATCATTACCTTTGTTAGGACCATGAACAAAAACTATCCAAGTAAATTACAAAACAAGCACAAAATTTTAGCTAAGCACCAACCACAAAGTGTATATATTGTATCCCCCTAAAAAAAAATGTACTCACAAAGGAATGATTAAAAAAAAAAAAAAAAAAAAAAACATATCTAATGTGTTTGTCGTGTATAATAAATGAAAGCAATAATATATTGTATCCCCTAAAGAAAATGTACTTAACTTTATACTTTATGTATACGAGAAGAGATAAAGATAACTAATGAAACTTTATTGCCATGAGTCTTGTAATACTAGTCACTTGCTACGGTACTTTTCATGCGCAAGATAGAAATGCTATAGAAATGTTATTGTTTCTTTATTCAGACTGTTTTAGAATGTGACACATTGTTTTGAATAATGATTTGAGCAATATAGAATAAAGATAATCGCAGCTAAACAGCTTATTGCATGTGACTTGTGAGGATTAAGCCGCTAACATCAATCATTTGTCTTATGTTGTCTACCAAAAGGGTGTCACATTGTTTTGGATGTGGTTCGTTAGACTAGAGACCTCACTTGTAGACAATAACAACATAAATAAATGAATTATCTGTAAGAAACTAGTGCTTGTCGATATATTTTGTTCACAAATGATCAAAATAGTTAAAAATGAAGTCAATTTATTCAAACACATAACACAAGGTTTTATTGCACGTATTAACACCTTATAAGGAAACCCGAAAATAGTCAAAAGGCTTCGTTAGGTAAAAGTAAAAATGTGAAACGTGTAAACTAGCAAACAGTTGTATTAGAAAGACACAGTACTTGGTCAAACAAATCATGTGCTCATTCATGAACGGTCAAAAAAAAAAAAAAACTAGGATGTGGTTTCTACTATTCATGATCTTCATAACAGTATAATGTTATTCCATACAATTCTATCCGTATCAAACTAGGATGTGGCTCGAAGGTTAGGTTCTGGAAGGATGTGTGGCTTGGGGATAGTGTGATATATCAAAGATATAACAGGTTATACTGCCTAGATGTTAACGAAGATTGCTATGTTTCTGGTCGTTGGTTTAATAATCGACAGAATTGGCAATGGAGAAGACAGTTTGAGGGGGGAAGAATCGGGGATATGTTCTGTGATTTGATGGCCGAGATTCAACATATTCAGCTAACTTCGGATGAGGATTCATGGCAATGGCTGCTAGGTAACAATGGTGTATTTTCTGTTGGGGAAACACGTAAACATATTGATCGATTGAGTCTTCCGGTGTTGGACACTCGCACCAGATGGTCCAAGTTTCTTCCAAGGATGATTAACGTGTTTATGTGGAGACTCGCGTTGGATTGTCTTCCTCATAGATTCAATTTATCGAGACGTGTCTTTGATATTGATTCAATTCTATGTCTGTTATGCTCGAAGGCACCTGAGACTAAAGATCATCTATTCTCCCTGTGTGAGATAGCATCTGAGGTAAAACATGAGAGGATGTACGTGATACTTGTGACGACGTGCTGGTATATTTGGAAGCTTCGGAATAGTGTCATTTTTAATTCACAGTCTATGAGAAAAAGTGACATGTTTGATTATATCTGGTTATATTCTTTTTCTTAATGTAGAGGGGTCAAAATGTTAAGTTGGCAAGATTGGCTAAAAACACCTGTGTAATTTTCTAGCGTCTTACTAGTTTTTGTGTTTATATATATATTTTTTTTGCAGTTAAAAAAAAAAAAAAAAAAAAAAAAAAAAAAACTTATACACTATTCATTTATCTTCCTCCTACTTGCATTCTTATTTCTTCAAGATCGAAGGCCCCCCACATACTTCTACTCTCTTTCTTGTTCATGATGTGACCTTCAAGATATGTTTTCACTTTTTTATGCATCAAACCTCAAACGGGATGATGCCTCATATCATTATTGGGCTTGTTTTGTTCGTTATCGAGAGCCCTTTTTGTGAGTATTTTTTTTATTCAAGAAAACTCTAGATATCTGTTTGATATTTGACAAATAAAGTTTGTTATATAAAAAAACCGTAAATATTAAAAAGTTCAGGATATATTTTGTAAGTTTTCATTCTTTTTTACTAATAGTAAATGTATATGTCGGTCATTGGAAAAAAAAACACTTTTTTAATCAAGAAATTATATTTTATTATTTGTTTATTATTATTTTTTTTGACAAAAATACATCGTTGGTCCTAAACCTTTCAGAAAACATCGCATGGCACACTAACTTTTAAAAATTGTTGCCTGGTGTCCAAACCTTGTGTATTTTAGGCTGATTGCGTCTCTTGACCATTTTTGGCTCGGTCAACGCATGTTTTTTTGTTATAATATGATGGGCATAATAGTCCAATCATGTTATAACTAGTCCTACAAACCTGATTTAACCCAACAGTTAACGTTAGGGACGATTCATGAAGTTTACTTTGCAACTTGAGTTTACCTTCTCTGATACGCTAGCTCATTTTGCGCGCGAATCAATAAACCCACCCACCAAAACCCTTATGCCCACCATAATTATATAGACCTATTGAAAAACCAAATCCAAACAGAAAAAAATCTCATTTACTGAAAATCCAAGCCTTCATTTTTCATAACTCACCATGTCTTTTGGACGGAATGTTATGAATGACATGCCGGATTATATTAGCAACATGCCGGATAATGTTATCACCAATATTTTGAACTGTTTGTCACTCAAAGAGGTGGTGACGACATCCAGCTTAGCGACAAACTGGAGGTATAAGTGGACGTTACTCACCGATGTCATACTTGATGAGGATTTCTTTTATTTTTTGACAAATAAGTTTGAAGGGATGCATGTTACTAGATTGCTGCTTCAGCTCAAAGGTCCCATAAGAATGTTTGTCTTCTCTGTAGAGCTTAAACCCTTGTCCGGACAAGATTACTTCAATTATGAAGAGATTCATGCTTGGCTGTTGTTGTTGGGTCAGCGAGGAATTGAGGAGCTCTTTATACATAACTGGTCCTTCAAACCAGTTATCTTGCCAACCCAAATGTACACTCGTTTGGAGTTGAAACATCTGGAACTTCATTGGTATACGTTACCTAGTTTGGTATCCTTTGAAGGTTTCCCAAATCTATTGACCTTAGAATTGTTATCCGTCAAATTTCTGACCGGTACAATTTGGGACTTTGTTGCTGGTTGTCCCTTACTTGAGTCTCTTAAAATCAATCGTACTGATACAAAAGAGATGAGACTATTGGATACTCCACAACTTGGGAATATGAAGAAGTTGTATTTGTCATTCAGTCTATTGAACAAGGTCATCACAATCACAACTTACAATGTATATCAGCTTAGAAGTCTTCCCAAACTTGAGTCCCTTACATTGGATTTTCAAGAGTGTAAGGTAAGACCAATTTGAGTTTCACACTTCAAATTTAATCTTTAAAAATTCTGAAAATTCTACATGTTGTAGTTATTGGCAGAAGGTAGCTCATGGATGAATGTACCTGTGGCATTTGTATCCCTCAAGAATCTAAATCTATCCGGTGTCGATTTTGGGAACAATGCAATGGTAGCATTCATCTTTCAAATGATTCGTGGAGCTCTAAGATTGCAAATGCTAGAAACCAGAGTAAGTCGAATGCAATATGTATTATGCTTCACATCAACCTAAATTGCCATGGTTATGCATCTCAATACTATCTCAATTTGCAGGCTTCATTCGAAAGTGATCTACCTTTGAAAAGTTATTCATTACATTTAGGAGGCAACAGAATGGGGTCGGGTCAGTTCGAGAGTGTGGTGTTTCGATCTTTTCCTATATCAGTTAATGAATTAACAATAATAAAGTTTGTACTTGCTTGTTCCCCCTTGCTGAAGAAACTTTATATCAAGCTTTGCACTCTGAATCATGATCATGCTGAAAATGTGGTGATGAATTGGGAGTTGGCTAGGGAGATGTTGAAACTCCACCGAGCTTCCCCCACAGCCGAAGTGGAATTCTTCTAGTTTTTTTTTTATTTTTTTATTTATTTTTTATTTTTTATTTTTTTTAATGTTTATTCTATGGTTTGTTTAATGTTTAGCTTGTACCCTATGAAAATTAACGACATATTTTGTTGTTCTTGTTTCATTCTATGGTTTGTTTAATGTTTAGCTTGTAATTACCTTAAATGGTGTTGTTTGAAATATTGTGGGTGTGTTGTGGATATGGAAATTTGACTTTTGAAAGTCAAAGTTACATATAGCACTTCAACTTGGTATTAGAAAGTGCAGGTTGAAACTAGCATATACATTATAATCTATAGAAAGTAACATTTCAATTAATGAGTCAATTGGTAAATGGCAATTTCTATTTGAAGTTTAACTATCGAAAGTCATAATTAAAATTCCATGAGTCAAATAACCGCTTTTGACTAATAAAGTCAACACATACAACACGAAGTGTTACTAATTATCCGTTATAAAACCTAAAGTTAAGCATACATATATTGCATCATACTTCCAAAATTGTGTATGGACAAACCCATATGGTTTATCCTACACATTTAGTTTACAAAACAATTGTCTAAGCATTGTCAAGTTGATTTGTGCCCACAAATCCACCATACATACGAACTACAAAATTTGTTTACATGATATCATTCATCCAACTTTAAAGCTCCATCAGCACACATCAAAATGTAAAACTCTTTGTGACCTGTTAGTTTTATCACCTAGAAAGAAAGCGAACCATTGAACCTTGACCAAAATGTGCTTCTGCCCTCAATTGCCTGAAACTAGATAATGAAACAATAGCCACTTGCCTCCTGACCTTCCTTTGACCAACTTGAAGTGTCCTCTCACGAACTTCGAACTCTTTCTCTATGCTTTTATGCTTCATAGCCGCTTTAGAGAACCCATACAAGTTGTACTTCTTAACAATTCTTTATGGAATGGACTGATAAAAAATGTACAGAACTTATCATTAGTTTTTCATGAGATGCTTCTAATACACATTATGATCCATCAATCTTTATGATAAACACAATATATGATAGAAATGACATTCATATATCTTATTAAGCAACTCTGTCACTAGACTTACAAGTCGGCCGTCTCTCCAAAAGGATGCAATCATCTTCCTGTAGAATGCCCTTTCTTCTTGGTCATGGGCTGTGTGGTGTTCCCAATTACACATCCAATTCATCCGAGGGGCTTCAAAATCTGAATTTAATAATACATATAATCAAATAACTTACACTGCTGTGAGATACTTGATGTAGTTAAATTTAAAAAACTAAAACATACAATAGTCAGTTGGTTGGTGACAAAAGGCATTCATGGCTATGTTGGTGCTGTAAGTCTCCACTGTTGTGATGGCCCCTCCATCATGGTCAAACAACATGACATTATACTCCTCCACCGAGACAACCTGAGTAAACACCATTTTTTAGCCAGGTGACATATTTAAGTCTTGGGCCAGTTTCTCCCAACCACATCCCCACAGGGCCGTTGTAATAATTCACATTTTCAGGTTAACTACTATTCCCGAAAATTTCACTATTCACTTTTACTATTCATTTTTCCCGAAATTTGATTTTTGTTTCTTGGCCTCGAGTGATAAATCATTTCCATGGAAAATTAAAAGTTTGACACTCATCAGATCATTTTCGTGAAAGTTAATAAGGAATTACACGTTTTAGAGTAAAACGTCATTCAAAAATTCTACGCACAACGAAACTCGACCGCGTTAATTTTCCCCGTATCAGAAAAATGTTTGACACACTCATGATTTATTTGAGAATAAATCATGACTGAGAAAAACATGACCAAAATAAGCCTCGGCCGTGAAAAACTGGAATTTTCAGTTTTAAGCGTTTTTACTCAGCCGTAACCTTAGCCTATACCTGCACCGCATTTCTAAGACGATTTGAGTTTTCACATTTTTGGAATAAGTCAACATATTTTTCCCTCCTCCTTTGACCAAAAATCATTCCTTGATTTTATAAGTCATTCCTTGATTTTTAGGCTTACGGTTTGATGTCTAAAAGACATTTAATACCAACCAACACTAGACTGAGCCCAGTCTAGACATTATAAGTCTTTTTAAGTCATTTATATCCTATTAGAAAAGTAACATTTTATTTTTCTCAATTTTACACAATATTCGTACATTTTACGTATTATGCGTTTTAGACCTGCGTTTCCAATTTTAGCAGGGTTTTACCACCTCAATGAAACCTACCACTCATTTTATATTTTATTATGGAATATTTTGACAAGTTTAACCATTCTTCCAAGTTTCGTATTTTTACGATACCCGATTTTACGTTTCGTGGCTTAACCATTTACGGTTAGCATTTCACGGAGTCAAAACTTACTACATAAGCTAGGATATTATCATCAAAAGCCAACCCTTTCTCCCCAAGTATTCCAAACCACCCTAGGGGGGGGGGAGTCATCACCATGTGTCTTAATCTTATGCTTAAAGCCTTAGATTGTATACATGTGTTAACACTTGGAGAGCAAGTGTTGACAAGTCAAATTTGTAACCTCCTCAAAGGCATATAAAGCCTCCCCTCCTCCTCTTTGTACGCAACTTCCACACACACAAACACTATCTCCTTTGCTTGATCTTCTTCCAAGTTTCATGCAAGAATCAAGAGCTATCAACACAGAAACTCTAGTTTGGTTTTGATTCATCAAACTACTTCCAAAACCTCATATACTTTGGTGATTTCTCTTGAGTTTGAATCCACTCAAGTCACCTCAACTTTCATCATCTATCTTTCAAGAATACAAGAGTAGAAAGATTGCATGAAGTGAAGTAGGTTGAAGCTAAATTCTATCAAAGTCCTTTTCCTTACATGCTACTTACCTTTCTTATTTGAAAGCCAAAAGTTGTAAGCCAAACCCTAACATGCTTCTTGTTAAATATCATAATCATGTTATTTACATATCATTTATGCTATATTATGTCTTGTATTCATGTCCATGATGTATAAAAATGAATAAAACAAGTTATTGTATATGATTGTTAAGATAAGTTATTGAAACAAGTAAAATAGTGACTTTATTGGTGTAATCTGATCAAAATGGAAAAATTATGATATTGGATCATTACATATTGTAGTATAGGACTTAACAAGGAAACCATAGCAATTTGAACCACCTAAAACGAGTATACGAGTCAAAAGTTATGACGATTTGAAGTTACCAAAACTTTGCGGCAAAACTGCCAAAATAGTTTCTGTGACAGAACCTAAAACACGCAAAAAGAGGCCTTTCTGGTCCGTTTCATGAAAAAGTTAAAGCACGAAAGTTGTCCGGAATCACGTTTTCTTCAAAAATTCAGGAGCACGTCTCCAGAAAACTAATAACGAATGGGATTTTTCTCAGTTTCTTAACAGCTATTTACATATATAAGTCACTATATAAAGGTTATGGTTTATAAAGACCAAAGAGGTCTTATGACCTAGAATCAAGACCACAACCATGGCTAGAGCCAAGGTTGAGTCGCAAGACCATGGAACAATGACCAAAGGTCATGGCAAGGCCATGACTAAATGACCATATAAACTTACTTAGGCGAAAACATGAACTAAAGAGTTGGCGATAACTTGAACATACAATTTGGATCTACTTCATCTAAAAGAACCATGAAATACAAGTTATAAGAAACTTACCCTAATAAAAATCTTCATGTAAAGATAAACTTTCCTAAGTTTATTCAAATATCGGACATGTAACTGTTCGGATAAAAACTTATATACATATATATTTTATCAACTACTACAATAGTAGGGAGCCTCATGTGAGGAGTTCATTATGTAAGCCGTCGAGATGAGTTGTGGATTTACGAATTAAAGTGTCCTGGCTCCTCGAACGTTTACTACATGACTTATGAATTATGTCGGCCCGAACGGTAGTAAACGATATATAAACTATACATGTTTCATGAACCATATTTTTTCATATACTTACACTATACAAAGTACCACATCATGGACTAAGTGCAAGACATATTGTCACACCCCCAAGATCGGGTCCAGCGGAAGCGTACATGTAGCTGGGGTGTAACTCAATTGATATTACAACACTAGTTCAAAAATGGTTTTCACTTCAATCATTTAGAATAAAATAGTTAAGTCAAAAATATTGTATTTACATTGTTAAAAGTAGTGCGGAAGTAGGCCCTTAAAATAGTTTAAAACGGTCCCCATATAAATAATCAGAGTCTTCTATGACCATGCCATGCCCTGCCAAAACCTCCAGTAGCGTGCCATAGGTTAAAACCTGAAAATACATGCTAAAGTGTCAACACGAGGTTGGTGAGTTCATAGAGTTTGTTTAACAAATAAAGTTTATAGAAAATGATCACACAGCAAAGGCATCGTAAATCCACTCAGTTACAAGTCCCGCCATATGAGACTTGTAACTTGTGTGTTTACAACCCACTGCTAAAATAGTTTAAGTCTAGTAGTCAAACACCCGTGGTCAATAATAAGTCAAGGCCGCTCCGAACAAGGGAGACTTTATAATGTTGCTCCGAACATGGGAGACTTGAAGTCACTCCGCCACCTAGGCAAAGAATTATTAGTCACTCCACCGACTTGGCGAAGAATTATTAGTCACTCCACCATGGCGAGAATTATTAAGGATGCACTGAACAGGAGAGACTTTATAGTGTTGCTCCGAACAAAGGAGACTTAGCACGCTCCACCAATAAGGTGAGACTTTAGGTCAAGAACGCTCCACCAAAAATGGCGAGACTTTAGGTCATAGCACGTACAATACATTAAGTTCAAAAGTTCAAGTCAAGTTCAAAAGTCAAGTCAAGTTCAAAAGTTCAAAACAAGTTATAAGGTCAAGTAGTAATTTAAGTTCAATTAAGAGTAAACAGTTTAAGCATGTATCTCCCCCAAAGAGTTTAAAACAAGTACTAAAGAGTAAAAGTGGGGCTATGACTCACCTGGTACGATAGTTACGAAGACAAAAGTGGTTATGATGGAAATGAGGCTCGGTCTCTAACCGCGACCTATAATGAACGAATGATACGATCTACTTAAATTATGAGGGGATGCGATGAATGTACATGCACATGAAGCCTATACCACTCGTAGTTTGAAAATAAGTGTTGGCGTTGAATTATAGTGTTTCCATAACTTAAGAGAATATGTGCTATTAGAAGTTGTCAAATATATATATAGTTCGCCTAGTTTCAAAAGTGTATATCTTGGTCGTTTTAAGCTCGTTTTACTCGTTCTTTATATCCCCGGAATCGTGGGACAAAATACTAACATATTATTGATAAGTCGGGATGGCTAGATCAAGTTTTTATGCTCAAATTTGTCCGTGAGTACTGTTCATCAGCAAGCATTTCCGGAAAATATAGTTTTCGTCGTTAAACTCGTTTTTAGCGTATCTCCTTCGTTATAAACTCGTTTTTATCCCCGTTTTCGGCCATAGTTATGTATTGGAAAGTATTTTCTAAATATTTGGTCCAAATTTACCCAGAAGCCCCTGATCTTTCCACGTTTTGCAAAAATGGACAGCAACTTTCTATAAGTGTCAAAACTTGGTTTTCCTAGTTACTAACTTGTCTAAAAACCAACCAAACAACTTCAAATCAACCCAAATCCTACCATACACCTTCTTAGGGTGTCATGGGTTCCTAAACATCACCAACCTTGGTGGATCTCATGAGGATGCTAATAAAACTTATGGATCTACTTATATTAAGTATCTAGGGTTCATAAGTTATAAAAAGTATAAATAGAGTGGTATAAACTAACATATGTATATAGATCTTGAATAAACAACATGAAACTAGAAAAATGAAAGTATGGAAAGATCAACAAGTGATCTTGAAGCTTACTTGATGATTGGATGAGTTTTGAAGATGATGATGTAAAGAAAACTAGAGTTTTATCACAAAACCCTAACAAGGATCACTAAAGGAGCTTGATTAACACTTGATCTTGCAAAATTAATGGAGATGGCTTGTTGTTCTTGTGTTGGCCGATCACCACCCCAAAGAGAGAAAAAGAAAGAGTTTCTAGTTTGTTTGGATGAAATGAGAAAATGAGATGAGATTTTGCTAGTTACTTGTATATATATTTTATTTTTAGACAAAAAGGACTAGTATTAATGAGTTAGTGAAATATTTTCAAAGTGTAAGAGATTGGAATGGGAGGTGTAGATTATGTAAGAGATTTGTAGGACTTTTGTAATATTTAGGTTATATATTTTGAGTTTTAGGTGATACCGGGTACCGAGTTTGCTAAAAATAAGTCATGACGCGATGAAATAAAATATGACGAAGTTGTAAAAGTTGTAAAATATTATTCCTGATGATAATCGGGTGTTAAAATAATTATTGAATTGAAATAACGCAACCCGACGGAGTAATAAGCTCCGACCGTAAAATATAGTAATTGATTTCAAAACATCGGGTAAATTAATAATATAATTTTTATATTATTATTATGAGTATAAAAAATATGTTAGAACCATAGTTGGGATTATCGGATCAATTATTCAAAATAATAGCTCATAAGATAACGTTTATTAGGTAAATAACCGTACGTATACAGAAATAACGTAACTCACGCATAAACGACAAATTTTCTCCGGAGGTGAATAGTGTTTTATGAATAGTAAAATTTTTGAACGCTTCTCAGAATCACAAACTGACTCCGAAAAAGATGAATAGTAAAATGATGAATAGTGATCGATGAATAGTAACCGATGAATAGTAAAGGTGAAAGTTCGGGAAAAGACCAGAATTTACGAGTTGTGACACATATATTGGCATGTTTATGTTTCCTTAGACATTATTCCAAACCTAAGTTGCAACAATTATTCTAGGTTGCTCGTAGAAGTTCTTACGGCATATCCATCATTCTCATTATACATCATCCAACTCAAGGTGAGTTCATAGCCCCACTTTCCATTACTTAATTGTTTTACAAACCCTTGGGGGAATACATGCTATTTTAACCGAACACAATGCTTTCAAATTGTATGCTTGCCTGATTGTTTTATTATCACTAAGTACCAGCCTTGCTAAACCGAGATCCCTTATTATGAACCATTTAATCACTAGCAATAGTGAGCGCGAATATTGTGAATAGGCCTATTGGGATTGACGAATCCCATTTGTATTGACTAAATTCATACAAATGCATTAATATTTGAGACATGGGTATGACAGCAAAGTACCTACCGGGATAAATCTGCCAATCGATATTGGTACACGTTAACGTTTTAGTGTCATAAGCTTAGTAATGATAATAACTGTTTTGTTTTCCAACCATTGGTGTGAGCCTATAACTCACACTACCAACATATTGTGTTCAACCATTAAAGAAACTCTATGAATATCACTCAACCTTTGTGTTGACCTTTTAAGCATGTATTTCAGGTTCATGATGATCAAGGATGGCACGGAAGGGCACGGATGTTCAAGAGGGCTATAAATTTTATTATCATTCAAAAACTCATCTAATGTGATTTGTAAACATGGAACCATCTGGGACCTCATTTTGTAATCTCTGATATTTATATAATTTGAATGATATATCTTTTAAAACGACTCAATTAGAGTTCGTTTTCTATTATTGTGACTATTGTGCCGTCGAGTAACACCCAATTCGAATTCCGCTGCATCCATGAATTGGGGGTGTTACAGATTGGTACCAGAGCCATGGTTATAGAGAAACGGGTATAATTGAGACCTAAACTATAACCAAACATACAAGCAAAAACATTTTTATAGCCTTCCGCTCTCCGTGTCTTCCATCATCCAGACGATTATGGACTTATTAAGCATTTTATGCTACATGAACATATAAGTATATTCATATATACACACTAGGCATTTTACACTACACGAACAAATACTAGTATATTTATATATACATTCGAGTTATTTTCAATCATTTTATCTAAACATATCTGCGTATGCCTATTCTAGGGCATTTCGGCACAACTACATTCTCCCAATAATGCTCCTACTCCAACATTTTATGTCCAAGATATTGTAACAAATTACGATGGTTTTTTCTATTTCCCGGACATTGTATGACACAATGGTCTTAATCATTTCTCAAATGTTTTGAGTCACACAATGGTCTAATCTACTTCCGAGACATTGTGATTTGTGCAATGGTCTCTGGAATTATTCCACACCTCATCTATATCATTTCATATGATATCAAAAACACATCACAATCTATCGATTTCCAAACAAGAAATATGAGATTTCTAAAGGACAAACTAATCCATCATCGACAAAAGCTGAACTTTCTCTACATTCATCAAAGTTTTCTTCTGAAACCTTCATTGTTAAAAGTTTGTGATCCTGGCCAAGTATGGACTGTTTTAGAATTACTTAAAACTTCCTTTCCACACACGTATCTACCCGTACTATCTTCTATCCGATGGAATGTGAAAACATAGGTTACAAGTCTTGTATGGGCGGGACTTGCAACTGAATGGTTTGACATCGCCTTTGTTTAGTGGACAGTTTCTCAAAAGCAACGGACATATCACAAGTATACCTAATTTAGGTATTTGAAAATTTTATCGAACCTTGGCTAAATATAGACTAGTCACCTATATTTAACCTAGGGACAGTGGAATATAGTCTGACTAACTATGTTCGACTTAAAATTTTCAAATACTGAGAATAGTTGTACTAGGGTTATGTTTAGATTGATTTCCTGCTTGAATTTGATAAACCACCAGAATTCTTTAAAACGATCTAGAGACACGATAGTGTCTTACCACTCAGCAAGATCTTAACACCTTATTTGTACTACCTAATTTCATTCTTGTTTCATTTATGAGATAATCCCAACTACTATCTTGGGATAGTTATCAATTCTTTTCTCTTATCCCTTAGAAGTACTATCCTGTTTAGGTCCTAAGGATACCATTCCGTCATAAACCTTTAAAATCTCTTAAGATTTTCAAAGCAAACTTAACATCTATACCTAAGAATATTAATGTTAAGCATACACTACACACTTTTGTTCATCAAACATATCACATCATTATCTTCACAACAGTTACAACCACAAGCTCATTAACAGATCTTGATGCACTTTTAAAGCTCAAATCATCCTTACTTACATCACAAGTACCCTCATCAGGTTTACAAGATTGAATATTCATTTTGTACTTTTGGAACTCCAGTATCATCTCGTAATACACTACCTTGTAACTCACCGGCTAATTATGAATGTTGTGTTGGGAATTCGTAAGTAGGATGATTTATAATTATTTGAATGGATTGGGATGCCTTTTCATTTAAACAAAGAAATTGTAAATCACCGAACCATAAGTTTATATTCCCCTATTTACATTGTTTGGGATGCATCTCTATGCAAATAAAGAATTATAAAACAACTGGGCTTATTAGTATCCGAAATAACATAAGTATGAAGTCAATAAACACTAGGTACAACAATAGATTACCTACTAGGCTATAATTGCAACTACTATCCCAACTTCTGTTTGATATTCAACAACTATATCAATTTCTGTACAACTACTATATCAATTTCTATTAATATTCGACTTATATATCAATTTCCTTTGATATTCGACTATTATATGAATCTCTATTAATCACTCTACCCTACCTACATAAAAGTAAGTCTCATCCTACACCGTACACTGAAACGACAAATCGTACTACATCACCGGTAATCCCAGACTTTAGTCCTCATAAGTAACCATACTTGTTCATCGACACCACTCCCACATATAACACACATAGAACTTCGGGACGAAGTTCCCCGTAAGGGGTAGAGACTGTAACAATTCACATTTTCAGGTTAACTACTATTCCCGAAAATTTCACTATTCACTTTTACTATTCATTTTTCCCGAAATTTGATTTTTGTTTCTTGGCCTCGAGTGATAAATCATTTCCATGGCAAATTAAAAGTTTGACACTCATCAGATCATTTTCGTGAAAGTTAATAAGGAATTACACGTTTTAGGGTAAAACGTCCTTCAAAAATTCTACGCACAACGAAACTCGACCGCGTTAATTTTCCCCATATCAGAAAAATGTTTGACACACTCATGATTTATTTGAGAATAAATCATGATTGAGAAAAACATGACCAAAATAAGCCTCGGCCGTGAAAAACTGGAATTTTCAGTTTTAAGCGTTTTTACTCAGCCGTAACCTTAGCCTATACCTGCACCGCATTTCTAAGACGATTTGAGTTTTCACATTTTTGGAATAAGTCAACATATTTTTCCCTCCTCCTTTAACCAAAAATCATTCTTTGATTTTATAAGTCATTCCTTGATTTTTAGGCTTACGGTTTGATGTCTAAAAGACATTTAATACTGACCGACACTAGACTGAGCCCAGTCTAGACATTATAAGTCTTTTTAAAACATTTATATCCTATTAGAAAAGTAACATTTTACTTTTCTCAATTTAACACAATATTCGTACATTTTACGTTTTACGCGTTTTAGACTCGTGTTTTCAGTTTTAGCAGGGTTTTACCACCTCAATGAAACCTACCACTCATTTTATATTTTATTATGGAGTATTTTGACAAGTTTAACCATTCTTCCAAGTTTCGTATTTTTACGATACCCAGTTTTACGTTTCGTGGCTTAACCATTTACGGTTAGCATTTCACGGAGTCAAAACTTACTACATAAGCTAGGATATTATCATCAAAAGCCAACCCTTTCTCCCCAAGTATTCCAAACCGCCCTAGGGGGGGGAGTCATCAGCATGTGTCTTAATCTTATGCTTAAAGCCTTAGATTGCATACATGTGTTAACACTTGGAGAGCAAGTGTTGACAAGTCAAATTTGTAACCTCCTCAAAGGCATATAAAGCCTCCCCTCCTCCTCTTTGTACGCCACTTCCACACACACAAACACCATATCCTTTGCTTGATCTTCTTCCAAGTTTCATGCAAGAATCAAGAGCTATCAACATAGAAACTCTAGTTTGGTTTTGATTTATCAAACTACTTCCAAAACCACATATACTTTGGTGATTTCTCTTGAGTTTGAATCCACTCAAGTCACCTCAACTTTCATCATCTATCTTTCAAGAATACAATAGTAGAAAGATTGCATGAAGTGAAGTAGGTTGAAGCTAAATTCTATCAAAGTCCTTTTCCTTACATGCTACTTACCTTTCTTATTTGAAAGCCAAAAGTTGTAAGCCAAACCCTAACATGCTTCTTGTTAAATATCATAATCATGTTATTTACATATCATTTATGCTATATTATGTCTTGTATTCATGTCCATGATGTATAAAAATGAATAAAACAAGTTATTGTATATGATTGTTAAGATAAGTTATTGAAACAAGTAAAATAGTGACTTTATTGGTGTAATCTGATCAAAATGGAAAAATTATGATATTGGATCATTACATATTGTAGTAGAGGACTTAACAAGGAAACCATAGCAATTTGAACCACCTAAAACGAGTATACGAGTCAAAAGTTATGACGATTTGAAGTTACCAAAACTTTGCGGCAAAACTGCCAAAATAGTTTCTGTGACAAAACCTAAAACACGCAAAAAGAGGCCTTTCTGATCCGTTTCATGAAAAAGTTAAAACGCGAAAGTTTTCCGGAATCACGTTTTCTTCAAAAACTCGGGTGCACGTCTCCAGAAAACTAATAACGAATGAGATTTTTCTCAGTTTCTTAACAGCTATTTACATATATAAGTCACTATATAAAGGTTATGGTTTATAAAGACCAAAGAGGTCTTATGACCTAGAATCAAGACCACAACCATGGCTAGAGCCAAGGTTGAGTCGCAAGACCATGGAACAATGACCAAAGGTCATGGCAAGACCATGACTAAATGACCATATAAACTTACTTAGGCGAAAACATGAACTAAAGAGTTGGCGATAACTTGAACATACAATTTGGATCTACTTCATCTAAAAGAACCATGAGATACAAGTTATAAGAAACTTACCCTAATAACAATCTTCATGTAAAGATAAACTTTCCTAAGTTTATTCAAATATCGGACATGTAACTGTTCGGATCAAAACTTATATACATATATATTTTATCAACTACTACAATAGTAGGGAGCCTCATGTGAGGAGTTCATTATGTAAGCCGTCGAGATGAGTTATGGATTTACGAATTAAAGTGTCCTGGCTCCTCGAACGTTTACTACATGACTTCTGAATTATGTCGGCCCAAACGGTAGTAGACGATATATAAACTATACATGTTTCATGAACCATTTCTTTTCATATACTTACACTATACAAAGTACCACATCTTGGACTAAGTGCAAGACATATATTGGTATGTTTATGTTTCCTTAGACATTATTCCAAACGTAAGTTGCAACAATTATTCTAGGTTGCTCGTAGAAGTTCTTACGGCATATCCATCATTCTCATTATACATCATCCAACTCAAGGTGAGTTCATAGCCCCACTTTCCATTACTTAATTGTTTTACAAACCCTTGGGGGGAATACATGCTATTTTAACCGAACACAATGCTTTCAAATTGTATGCTTGCCTGATTGTTTTATTATCACTAAGTACCAGCCTTGCTAAACCGAGATCCCTTATTATGAACCATTTAATCACTAGCAATAGTGAGCGCGAATATTGTGAATAGGCCTATTGGGATTGACGAATCCTATTTGTATTGACTAAATTCATACAAATGCATTAATATTTGAGACATGGGTATGGCAGCAAAGTACCTACCGGGATAAATCTGCCGATCGATATTGGTACACGTTAATGTTTTGGTGTCATAAGCTTAGTAATGATAATAACTGTTTTGTTTTCCAACCATTGGTGTGAGCCTATAACTCACACTACCAACATATTGTGTTCAACCATTAAACAAACTCTATGAATATCACTCAACCTTTGTGTTGACCTTTTAAGCATGTATTTCAGGTTCATGATGATCAAGGATGGCACGGAAGGGCACGGATGTTCAAGAGGGCTATAAATTTTATTATCATTCAAAAACTCATCTAATGTGATTTGTAAACATGGAACCATCTGGGACCTCATTTTGTAATCTCTGATATTTATATAATTTGAATGATAAATCTTTTAAAACGACTCAATTAGAGTTCGTTTTCTATTATTGTGACTATTGTGCCGTCGAGTAACACCCAGTTCGAATTCCGCTGCATCTATGAATTGGGGGTGTTACAGCCGTGTGGACATATCGATCATACTAATCTTGTGTAACCTCCAACTCTACTTGGTAATCAGTGGTGTTACTAGTAACCATGACCGACTCTGTAGCTGTTGGACTATGTAGATATGCTAGAAAATCTTCTGGCATTGGCTGGCTAAGATGAGATGTGTTTGTCACATCAACCATACATCTCCAAAATTGATCATGGACTGGTTCATAATTATGCAACTCCTCCCCATACTCATTGTAGGTAGCTACATAAAACACATCCTCACCCTCTTCTATAAAATGTAAGTAAGCAACATCCGAACAGGTGATGTTGTGCATCGCAAAATCATTCCACCTTGCTCCCTCAACAACACACACTAATTGTGATACTCTTCTCACACTAACTCTCCATCTAGTCCCCTCATAGTTAACTAAGTAAATATACCGATTCCCATCATAGGATCCTCCTAACACGAAATCATGATGCAGTTCCTGTATATCAATATCAAGTTTTAAGCATTGTCAATTTCTTACAACTACTTTCTTAGAGATATAACAGTTTATTCTTATATGGTGTTAACTTACAAACTCATCCAAAACCTCTACAGGATCGTCCAAAGCGCAAATAAATTGATTCCCATACATACCTTCTGCATTAACGATTAACATTATCACAAATAACGTTTTAATTAAACAAAAATCAGTAAATATTGTTACCTCGTATGTGTGTTGTTTGATTTTGCAAGGCTTGCAAGTTCTGATTGTTTGTGGGTGTGTGATTAGATGGGATTCGATAAGATAGAATATGGGTACTTTGTTGAGGGTTGTGTTGGGTTGAAGTTGTATGTGACAATGTGTGTGGTAGGTGATCGGGTTTTACTCAACTGTCAATGGTTGGGTGTGGGTTTATTGATTCCCGCGAAAACATTGTTATGCGTATCACAGAAGATACGTTAAAGTTACATAGTTAATGTGTGACTACACCGATGATCCCTCAAGTTGTATCTCTGGTTTAGCTTGGGTTAACTACTGGTTATAACGTGATTGGACTATTATGCCCCTCATATTATAACAAAAAACGTTCGTTGACCGAGCCAAAAATGGTCAAGGGACGCAATCAACCTAAAATACACAAGGTTTGGACGCCAGGGGACGATTTTTAAAAGTTAGAGTACCATGCGATATATTGTGGAAAGTTTAGGGACCAACGATGTATTTTTGTCTTATTTTTTCTTGCTAAACTCCCTCTTATATATCAATAAAATAATGTTTTCCCATGCCCCTAACTTGGAAATCCCCTCGTCTAGTAACTTTTTGCCACAATATTTTATTCGACAACCATTTTTTATGAGCATTGATTGGCATGTATAACCGGGATGCCTAATTATATGCTTAAACGTATGTGTCAGGATCCTGTTGGTGGACAACAGGGGCCTTACTTCTTCACAAATCAATAACTTATTAACACATCAATTTAGACACATAATTAATCATATTATTAAGTCTGACAATCATTTTTTTTTATTGAGGCTCGGAATACGAAATCCCCTCCTATAGTAATATAGAGGGAATATACTATATAGTACGTTTTCATTTTTTATTTATTTTTTTTGAAGACGAACACGTTTTCATTTATTAATGCATTTTATTACAACATGTACGAGTATTTAAAATAAAAAAAGAACAAAGGGATGGTACAGTATCTATCTTTTCTCGAGAATCTACAACATAATCTCTTCACCTTATGAAAACAACTTTATTAACTTTTATTATTCTTCTTGTTCATCTTCTTTTACTCATCTTCTCCAACTCCGTTGTTAATGTGTGGCGACATCAGCAACCACCTCCCAAAATCTACATCCAAGGTGGTTCCTAACATAATTTATATGACATTTCTAAGCGATTTTAGGTTCCATGGTGGTTCCCGGGCACCACCTTCGCATGCATGCCATAAGTCCGCCTCTGCTCCAAGTCCAAAAGGTGGTTCCTAATAATATTTCAAGGTAGGTCCTAATTTGTTTTCCTTACATTGCTTCTAAACGAGTGGACATCCATTCTATACACATGCCGGCCATAAGCAACGTTCTTCGTTGTTAAGTAATACCAAATTGGTGTTTGGCAAAGCCTTTTTATCTAGTAGCTAGGTATCATATCATGATAAAAGTCTATCCTCATCTTTTGCTTTTTTTTTTTTTTTTTTTTTCTTGTCTGTAAAACTTGTTCTACTTCTGGTGCTACATGATAGATAGATAGATATGGTATACTTTTAGTAGTAAAGGTATGTTAATGCATTTCACATCTCCATTATAAATAGAAAAGGCATTCACTCCTATTCTCCACATCTTCCATTCATCCTCCAGTTACAAAGACAGTAAGGAAAATGAAGTTGCTTAATGTATTAAGCATATGCTTACTTGTCACTTTTGTTTTCTCAGTCTCAACATGTAGTACAGCTGTTCATCGCAAGGTTAGGACATAGTTTTATAAGTGGTAGTTTAATTTGTTAAATCATGCATGCATTGTATGCCCTAATTAAGGGATTAGAAACACATTTATAACACTCATGTTAATTTTGTTCAGGTTTATAATGTTTACATGGGATCTCTACCAGAAGGTGAATATTCACCTACATTGCATCACTCAGAAATTATTAACCAAATTGTCGATCCCAGGTATATCACTGAACTAAAATATTATATTTGTAATTAATTATATTTTTATTGTGCTAATATCATCAATGAATAAACAGCTTTGCAAGCAAATCGCTGATACGAAGTTATAAAAGAAGCTTCAATGGATTCGCTGCGTATCTTTCTCAAGAAGAGCGGGCAAAGATGTCTAGTAAGTTCATAACTTAATCATGCTAGTTTAATGGTTCCAATCAACTTTAATTAATTAGTTTTGGAGTAATATGTTGAACATTACTCCAATAGGCTGGCAACTGGAAACTACTGATGTGTTGCATATCTACAGCTATTAATTAAGTATTGATGATCACTTTTTCTTGTCGAACACATCAACAGGTTTCAATGGGGTCGTCTCTGTGTTTCCTAGTAAAACGCTCCAACTTCAGACCACAAGATCGTGGGATTATATGGGGTTCCCAAGTATAGTTGAACGCCGTCCCTATATCGAAAGTGATATAATAGTGGGAGTCATTGACAGAGGAATATGGCCAGAATCAGAGAGCTTTCATGATGACGGATTTGGCCCTGTTCCTAAGAAATGGAAAGGACAGTGCGCGGGTGGCATAAATTTCACCTGTAACAAGTAAGTTTAAATTTATAGCTTGATGTATGTAAAAGTTGAATTTATTAGAAACATATTAGTAAAAGAATCTTAGATTTGACTAAATCTATGGTTTTGCAAAAGAAATAAATAAAGGGTGCTGTTGACCGGACGGAGG